>CM060940.1:752973314-757973314 GCA_030765085.1 Allium cepa | reverse complement strand
GATTATTCACTGTCTAAAAACGTGAATATAACTCCATTTATAAGTTATAACAATTAACTTATCAAAATAAGTCGTTTGCGAATTTATAAAACAACGTTTATAAATTCCATTTCCATTTATTTCATAACAACTTCCTTTATAAATCTTCTTTATTTACCCATTCGATTTATAATCTTAATTATAAACCAAAAGTCCAAATTATAAGTCAAACACTTATAATTTATTTATTTGCAAAAATCGTTCCTTTGAACTTTACAAATTTTATAAACCTATTGTTTATAAAATTCCATTTATAACTTCACCGTTATATAATTCTATAAATTTCATTCATTAATGAATTTCATTTTTACTTCATTCAAACACTTATAAAAACTCGTTTTATAATGTCAATATTTCGATTTATAAATATCCATTTATAAATCTCTTAATATAAATCAATTTATATTATTCTTTTAAAACGTCTTTAAATTCCTTTATAATTTCATCATTTCGATTTATAAAATAATCAAATTTTATAA
Source organism: Allium cepa (assembly GCA_030765085.1). NCBI lineage: Eukaryota > Viridiplantae > Streptophyta > Magnoliopsida > Asparagales > Amaryllidaceae > Allium > Allium cepa. The sequence continues at coordinate 757,972,796 of CM060940.1, read as the reverse complement.
ATCCTATTTTTTAAACTTTTTATAACAAGTTCAGAATTCCATTTAAACTCTTTTATAAAGTCATAAATTCCTTATTTTCAAAAATCATCTTTTAACTATATTTCACAAAAATCATAATTTTATAACTTCTAAAATTATATAACGTTTATTTATTTAAATGGATCAATTCCAAAAATATTTTTATATTTCAAAAATCACTTTGAAAATCATTTTAAAATCCCAAAATCTGGGTCCAATGATGCTACACACCAAATAGTCAATCACGACTAACAACGATATCATATATCGATATGATAATCCATCAAATATCAAAATATCTGAAATTAAATAAATACTGTTGAGGAATCCAGTTGGATCCCTCCAACCTGTTTTCCTGCATCCAAAACATTAGCACAATACCAATTTCGCTCCAGTACGAAATTATCGCGGTATATGTTCTTAATAAATATTATCCGCTTAATAACGGCGTAATAGGGTCTCATCCGCTAAACAAAAAATGCGGGAAATCAACAACTGCAATATATACATATGCCAATATATATATATTGATATTATATATAATACCAATTTCACTGTTTATGAAATATTCGCGGTATATGTTTTTAATAAATAACATCCGCTTACTAACGGCGCATAATGTCTATTTTAACAATCAATAATTTACAGTCATCATTCAAACATGCATTCAAATATTTTAAATCTAACTATTTAAAATAAAATCGAAACCTATTCGATTGAGTGAGAAATTCTCACCTTGGTTTTATTTTCCGTTTCAGCTTTTATTTCGAATATAATTAAACATGCGTTTAATTATACCCGAAATTTTCGCTAGCTCCAAAAATTCCCAAACCAGCTCCATCGCGAAGAGCTCGTCAATACGATCCCAACGCAAAAAGATTTGCATTTTTTCGACCTCGCATGAGAGAGTTATACATTTTTAAACATTTACTGATTTAATATAAACAATTACAACATATAAACTTTAAAATTTTAACCTAATCTAATCGTGGCCGTGCATTCCATCTTCCCAGATCTTGGCCGCATGTATGTTCTTCCCATCTCACACGCGATTTACCCAGGAACCGAACCCAAAGCCGCTTCGATCCCTTCCAAATCGCGAACACCATGCGACATCGAGAAATTGATCAGCCCCCGCCGTTTGAAGCGCCTACCCTGCCTCGACCTTCGTGCCAAGTATGGGAGCACTCGGTCGCCTCCTCTTCACGCGGTTCGATGATGAACGCGCGCCCCTTGTCTTGAGATTCACGTCAATCCATGGCTCCAAATGCGATCATGACCGTTGATCTTAAAGATCTCATCGAGCTCTTCAATCTTCTAGTTGGAAGTTTTTAATGAAAGCGAGTGGATTTGATGAAATCGAGGAAGGAAGTTGAGAAAATTCTGGCCGTGGGTTTATTAGGTGGCGGCTAGCTGATGAAATTAGGGTTTGAGTGTATATTTTTTTTTTTATTTGTGTGTGGTGCTATTTATAAGAAAAGCAAGCGTAAACACTATTCATCCCGGGAATTCCGAACTCCGATTTAGACGCCGTAACCAGCGTACCTAGGGTTTATCCCGCGTTCCGGACACAATGGAACAGGTTTCGGAAGCTAATTCGGAAGTATGTGCGAGTTATGGCTGAAAACGTTCAATTTGAATTAAACCGATTTAAATCGATTTCTAGGCGTTTTAATTTGTACCGGACAAACGGTAAATCCAATTGACTTGAAATTTGAAACCTTACAATAATATCACATTACGGATCCGATGAAACTGGTTTCGTCGAATTCCGAGACTTTTTGAAAAATGGCTATTTTGACTCGCCAAATTTAAATTAAAAACGATTCGATGCGTTTCGAGCTGCCACGATCAAATGATAACTCCGATTGACACGAAATTTGAAATCCGGTAATAACTAACTATTACGGATCCAATGAAACTGGTTTCGTTCAATTCTGAGACTGTTCAAAAATTGACTATTTTCACTAGTCGATTTAAATATTAAAATATTCAATTTTCACAATTTAACTTTTAATTCGATTTTAAAAGTTCTAAAATATCATTCTAACTTCAATATGATAAAATAAAATTTTACAAATCATTTTCAATCATATTTAACTCTATTTTCAATTATTTCCATAATTTAACATATTAAATTATCGATTTAATTATCCAATTAAATCCAATAAATCAAAATAAAATTTATTTGACTTAAAAATTCACTTATAAATATTTAAAATTAATTAAATATTCAATTTTTAATTAATAAAAATTCTGGGTCGTTACACGATTAATGTTCTTTTATTTATTAAATTTGATTTCAATTGAAACGACAATTGAAATATGCCGCTGTTAGTTATTTGCACTGCTATACATGCTATTGCCTGTATCTGTTCACCTATGACATCTGACACCAGTATCTGTTAATTATTTATGCGATGATAATACAGTTTGGTTGATAATTGATTAATTGATTTGTTTATATTGGATGTTAAATTGTAATGTATAAAGTGATAAATATTATGCAATTGAATTTGACATAGAATAGTTAAAATTTGAATCGACATATGTTTTGAACTTGATTAGTTAAATTTTGTAAAATATGACCTCTTAAATGTTTAATTATTTGACACATAGAAAATGGTAAATTACCCTTGAACCGTTTGAATTTATGTTGTATTAATTGATGAAGTATGAAATTGAATAATGAATGTCAAGTATAGAATTGCACCGAATAATAAGTGTAATAATCTTTAATCTACATGAAATGATAGTGTAGATTCTAGAAATAATTATATTAATTCGCACAAACAACAATGTGAATTAATACGACTATTTCGGGATTATTTAATTGAATTAATTATTGGATTGTTATGGATGTTTGCTAATGCATGTTTATTTACTTTGACACCACCACAGTTATCACACTGCAAGTTCCCTTTGCTATGCTTTGAATTTTGAATTGGACATGGAATCGGGTTGAAATGATAAATACCCAAATGAACTGTACTTAGGATAGAGAATTAAATAAAAATCCGACTGGTCAATAATTTGATTTAGAAATAAAATAATGATTTTATTCGAATAAAGAATAAGGTTTGAAATGAAGTTGGAATTTGAATTTTTATGAAAGGAAAATGTAAATATTGAAATCTGAAATAAATATTAACGTAGTAATTGATGAAAGAACGTTGTTTGATATTTAATTATTTAATAATTAAATTTGGAATTATTAATAAATAAATTGGAATTAGTAGTAATTAAGTTTTGAAATTATTAAGTTTGAAATCATTTAATTTAAATTTGAAATTATAATTAAGTATGAATTATAATTAAGTTTGAAATCATTAAGTTGAATTTATTTAATAATTAAGTTGTAATTATTTAATAATTTAATGAGATTGAATTAATTGACAATTAAATAAAAATTTGAATTCTTGGATAAGAGAAATTGAGCTTTTGATTAAGCGAATTTGAACTTCGTTAATAAATGAAATTGGGTTCCTTCATTAATTAAGCTTTAGAAAACTTAAGTGAGTTAGTAAGTGAAATTTGACTTCTTGAATATGTGAAATTTAGTTTTTTTATTTATTTGAGTTTTGAAATTTGTAACTAAGTAAATAAATAATTGAAATTGAATTTCTTTAATAAGAAATAAATTGTGATTTATTGAAATTAATGAAAGACTTGGAATTTTAAAGAATTTGATTTGACGAATTTAATTTAATTAAATTTGTAGGTTTTGAGATAATGGAATTGAACTTAAGAAATTGATTCAATGAATTGGAATTTAAATAGAAATTGTTTTGAGTGATAAATTTAACTTAACTAATACTCAATGAAGTCGATGAATGAATTTAAATTGATTTAAATGTTAAATTAAATTAATTTAAATAATTACGGAATGAAGTTTATATTTAAACTTGAATCAATATTTGAATTGTTTAAATAAAAATTGAAATTGAATTATAAGATTTGGAAATGTTAATTTGGAAGTTTTGAAACGTAAATTTTGAAAATTGACTTAGAAAGACAAATGAAATGTTGGCTTACGAATTGAAATTGATTTGGTTTGGAAATATATTAAATGACCAATCAGTGTAATAATTACGAAAGTTATTAAAGAAACCAGAATCGGTTATGGACATACTCTCTGTCTAAACCGGAAACCACTTTATTAACTATACGCGGAGTGCGATCCAGAATGAAATGGTTGGAAAGATGTACGTGATGACTGAAGAAAGAGAACGATAACGGATAGCCTTGACACTCATGTCAAATTGAAAATGACTAAAACAGGAGCCGTGCTAGGCCAAATGGGATTAGCCACCTCGAGCAAGCACACTTCTTCGTAAACTACTCATTACTTGTTATTGATTGGTGCACCCTCAGAATTTCAGGAGTGTTGTTTCACGGTGTTGCGATTGTTGCGGCGATGCGTTCTCACCAGTCTGGATCAGGCAAACGGTAGTTTCACTACCTTGGGTATTGCCTCATGTGCCTTGTCATACTTGTATCCCTATATACGCGACCACTACGAATTTGTTTTGTGTTATACCTATGGAGTATTCCCTGATATCCCACTAGTTTACGGTGGAGTTTACAGTGCTGTATAAACTATAATGCTTATATAAATGTGTTAAGGGGGATAATGGTAACACCTTAACACTATTTTGACATTTTATATTACCGATAGACATTATCTATTTAGCGTATACTACTACATAGTGGATAGTTTAACGGATCCTTAGAGGATGGTTATTCCAACATCCTTTGAGTTACTTGTATTTCAATTGTTATTTCACTTGAGTCGGATTTATTAATATAAGAATGTTAATCCAGACTCAAGTGTTTTGTGTTTTGCTTTACGATCGGGTCAGACCGAGTAGTTCAGCTTTCGAGACTCACCTTTGGAGTTGGAGCTTTGTTTGAAGATCTAGCCATCTATTCTGCTTTCAACATTCAAAGATTCCAGTGATGTATTATGACTTATACCTGATGTATCGTATTACTTTTCTGTTGTATCTGGTTTAACTCTGATGTATCTTATATATTTATATAGTAGCTTCATAAACTACTACCTCTTTTACTTCCGCTGCATACTATTACTCTGTGTCTGTGATTCTGTAATTATTTATTTACCGTATATCTGAGTTTTGCCAAATTTAAATTAACAATTCGGTATTTTGAATTATTCAAGTCCGACATGTGCAGATGCGAATAGTCCAAAATAGCGGGTCGTTACAGTTGGTATCAGAGCTTTGGTAGCTCTGGGCAAAACTTAGCACATAGGGTAAATGTATCTACAGAATAACTCTCATTCGAGTTTCAATCTCTTCCTTTTGACTCGATTCTTTTGAATTTTGGAATGTCCCCTCGGTGTTGAAATTCGTTCGAGTCCCTCACTATTCGTTTTTCCCAATTCTGGAGTATCCCATAACTCCATTTCGAATGACCCTTATAATGAATCGACGGTCTCGCCAAACTTCGAATGATTTTTAAAGGGGCGAAACTCCATTATAATAAGCATCGATTTACCTGAGATTTCTGTATTCTCGGTTTACGATACTATCTATCTTTCGCTATGCCTGAATTCTATTTCTTGAGATCGAATGTTGATTTGCCTCGGAATTCTGTATCAATCTTATTCTTTAAGTCATGGTCGACCCGGTTAAGGTTGCCCGTGAATTAAATGAGCTTATCCATCTCTCGATTCTGTTAATTGAATCATTTTACCTTCTGTTTCGAACTTATTATCGAATCAAAATTCTCTTGATTTGATTTCCATCAATTTTGAATCCCTATACTTATTTTGAAATCCATCCTTGTATCGTCAAGCGAGTAAGTGCATATGTAAATTAATATTTAAATGTTTTGATATATATTGTGTTGTTTGAGTTGTTGATGTTGATTTGGACTTTCAATCATTTCGTCTGATCAACGCTATCGATAGGATTTCCAAAACACATGTACAGAACAAACCGACACAATATTGTTTTCAAATTTGGTAAACAAAATAGTTTTGTATGATTATAGTATATGTAAATAAAAGTTTTCTGAAATTAAATTGTTAATGAATATATTGTTCGAAATGATAATAATTGATTTTCATTTATTGTTTGTAAACCATTGACTATTGCATAATATAAATATATGAATTTATAAAATTTAGTTATAATTTGATTTAGAATTTGAAGTGAATTTAAATAGAATTTTGAGAATTTAATTTTCGATAATTTTGAATTATGGTTTTAAAGTTTTGAAATGTTTATTATTTAAGATATTTTCGAATAGAAATGGTTTTCAAAGTAATTTTAAATGTTTAAATAAGTGCCCTTCTCTTTGTCGCTGGAAAATAATTTCGGTGATGACGGCCGCATCATCGACTGTAACAGCCCGCAAATCCGTACCTCTTGAGTCAACACTACTCTACAAAAATCAACTCAAGTTGCACAGAAATACGAACCATTTGGGTTAAAGAAGAAGAGGTAGAAGAAGAGAAACAAAATCAACGTCATAATCTAACCATCCAACGGAATAAAATATAATAGATAGTAAATAATCTTTACTCAAAATCAAATATATCAGTTTACATATATTACATCATCAGAGTACATCAGTCACAGCTCACATCAATAACATACAATGGGATACATAACTACTCAACACAGCGGAATATATATATATATATACAAGTACGAGAGTACGTATCGACATCCAGCTCGTCTCCTGAGCTCCACAGCATCATATCCTGTATTCTATAATACTCGGTCTGACCCGAGCATTACAGTTAAATAACACCCGAGTCAGTCTGGAATACCAGCGTGAGAAAATCACACCCAACTGATTATTAAAGTTTCAAAAATCCTTTGAAAACAAAAGCATCTCGTAAGACCACGCCACAAATAAACATGTCGGGTTTTTACCTTATGATAGCTAAAACAATTTTTATAGAAATCCTCTGATATTATAATAGGGTCTATATACAAATACTTATAAAATAGCCGAAATTGTTACATTCATCAAATTCCAGCTACTAGCCACCGAAGTGGGTAATACAACCAAAACTCGTACAAGGCTCGTAGGGAGAATGGATTTCCAACAATGACTAGGCACTGGGGTACCACCTGTCGCAGTACGGGGCCTAGATCACCGTACCGAGGATTACTCCCTTCATCCCCTGCAACACAAGGCCGGAACCATTCCTTACTGAACAGTCCCGATCAAGATAAACCCCGTGGTTAGCGCGACCAACCACCCACTAAGCCGAAATATATAAAAAGGGACATCTAGACAGGGGAAATATCTTGTCCTGCTTGGGCATGACCCACCTAACCTTGCTGCATATCCCCTGATTTTCAGTCATTCCCATTTGATGAGGCTTGAGGCTAAGCGTTACCTTTTAGAACGTTTCCACTTAGAATGCCCATCGCCCACCTGACGATGTTTCGCAAGCATTCATCCATACAAGTCCGTCCCGGGTTCGAACGGAACCGAAGGCACTACTCCTACTACATCCATTTTGGAAATATCCTCAGGATTAGTAGCGACTAGCCCTTGCACTTCACTGCTCCATCTTCGACTCCGAACACGTTTTTCGCACGAAATGTACAAACCGGATCAAAGTGGTTTTCGAGAAATAAATCTCGATCCCGGTCTCTTCGAAACAATCAACGCAGTTGGCCAATATTGATAGTCGGTTATTTAACTATCAATTAACATTCACAAACATCCATCAAACAATAAATAATTTTCCAAATTATTTATTAACCTTAAAATATCTTCACAAGATATATTTCTATTTTCAATCCTTTGAAAACAGTTTCAAAACCATTTTTCTTTCCAGAATAAACTTTCCCAAATATTCTCTATCTCCTCTGAAATCACCAAGCACAAAACTAGATTTTTTTTTAAAATAATTTAAAACATTTTACTTTAAAATATATACTTATAAAACATTTAAATTAAAGCTACTTTAATAATTTGTTAAAAACACATACTATATGAATATTTGAAAATAAAGTTACTTAGTAAATATAAAACTAGATTTCTTCTTATAAAAAACAAAATACTAAGTTACTTCTTAATAATTACTACTAAAATAGATTAACAGAACATCTTACTTGAGACTTTAAATATTAGAAATAATAAATTTTACAAAACTTACTTTCCTTAAAAACAACTGTAAATCATTTAATTTATCTTTAAAAATTTACCTTTTTAGAAAAAACATGTACTTGGCTATCCAGAGAAAATTCCAACTTCAATTACTTAAATCAATTTTCCCAAATTGATTTCCAATTTATTTTATTTGAAATAGATTCTTTTGCTTATCAGTTCATTTCCAAATTCAGTAGTTATGGACTTTATTATTATTATTATTATTTTATTTCTTCTTTACTCTTTCAATAATCCAAATCTTAAAATCTAAATAAATGTTTGTTCTTTTTAATTAATAATACTGCATTTTAAAATTCATTAACTTTCTGTTTATTCAAATTTTCCTTTCCATTCTCAAGATTCATTTATCAGAATTTTAACGTCATTTTATTTCTTTTCCAAGTTATTCTTAAATTTATTCTGTAATTATTTTACTTGCAATTTCCCTTCTTTTATTTTTCATTTCCAAAATCAAATTTATAATTTCGGTAATTCATTATACCCAATTATATCAAACAAGCCGTAGCATTCAATACTTCCACATAATTCATTATAGGATATCAAACAGTCAGAATAGAGAATATAAAATAATTTAAATAAAAGTTGAGGGGTCCAGTTGATCCCTCCAACCTGTTTTCCCTGCATTCACAGACGTTAGCACAATATAATATGCCAATTCCAAAGTATATCATACTATAGCACATCAATCAATCTCAGCCATTCAAACAATTATTTAAATTTAATCACTTATATTTAAATTTAAATTAACTGAGTGAGAATAACTCACCTTATGCCGTTTGTTTGCAGTCCACTTCCATTTCGTTTTGTTTCTTCACAATATTGACCTTGGATAAACATTTATACAGTTTATTAATATTTGAATAAACCGAACAATTCATTTCCACTTAGTCAACTAATGATTTATTTAAACTAATAATTTATTTATTATTATATATTTTTTAAACTAATTTCCCTTTTAATAAAATATTTTTATAAGTTTTATTTATTTTATTCTTCAATTTATTTTATATAAACCCACAATCATTTCAAAAATTACTATTTCATTTTCTTCTTTTTCCCAAAATCACATCTACAAATATATTCCTATCCGTTAATTTTTATTTTTCTCTGTGTATATATTCCCACATATATATACTATCAAATTAAAATAAACAAATTGTATACTTATGTACCTTGATGATAATTATCACTATGAAATTTAAATTGAAACAGAAACTACCTCCATCGATCGAGCGAAAAATCAACGAGCTCCAGCTCGAACCCAGATCGCGCCTCCATCCATGTCAATGCCTATTCACAACTCTGCCCATGCAACTGTCATCACACGAGCACGCGACCCAGTCCACACCCGATGTGCGCCTCCCCGGCATCTACCCAGACCCCACAGCAATAGATTTCGCAAGCGGCCGCCATACCTCGACCTCCACGGCACCGCTCGCCGCCATAGCAGCTCCTACACTTGCCGATGATAACCCTAGTCACCCCTTCGCTGACGCTCGCGATCGAGCCCTTGAAGTCGCGTACGCTTCCCCTCTCGATCGATGCCCTAACCCTAGTCAATCGCCTTTCCTGAAACCGCTTTTCCCCACATACTCGCGAATTCTCCTCATGCGAGCGGCCATGAACTTGATTTGAATCGAATAGCTTAAGAATTGGATAAGGGAGGCTCGGTGCTCAAGGTTCTGCATCGTCTATCTATTTTTTTTTAAAGCCGAGAATTTGTTTTAACAGAAGGAGGAGAAACATGCCCCTTTTAATTCCCTGTTCGTTCATTCCTTCTGAACGAAGCCATTATCATTTATTTTATTATATATATTTGTTTCAAAATTTTCGGCTGAAAAGAAAGGAGCAACGTGATAAGAAATAAAGCAAGGAGGCGTATACAGGAAGGCTAAATTTTATTTTTTTCTTAAATTACATTTCATTAGATTATTCATCAATTTAAAGTTCCAGCACGTTTATATCTCGTACACTCACACACTAGCTCCGAACAAAACGAAATTTGAAATCCGATAATAATTCAATATTACGGATCCAATGGAACTGGTTTCGTCGAATTCCGAGACTGTGCCTCGAAAGGCTATTTTTAAATTCAATTGAAACGATATAAATTTCAAAACTGAACAAACAACTTCCAAATTCAATTTTAACACTTTTACTGCCTTCACTACCATCAATATAAATTTTATAAGCCTTCAATTTATTTTTAACCAGCTTAAAATTCCAGATTCAACAATTTACTCAACTTCAAATTATTTAATGCAATAGATTTAATTATCAATAATTAGTGATATTCGTCACTCAAATTAAAATCACTCTATTGAATACTTAAAATCAATTAAATATTCCGATTTTAGATGTTTGAAAATTCCGGGTCATCACATTCCTCCCCCCTTAAAAGAATTTCGTCCCCGAAATTACTAATTAGGAAGAATGGTCCAATACCCGTTTACTTACCTCCAAAACCAAACAATTCAACAACTTACTAACTATCTTTTTATAAAAGTCTTATTATACTTTCCAAACCTTTCCCTAGTTTGCAAACAATCCTATTTTCCCAACCATTCAAGTTTTAATCATAAAACCAAATTTGAATTATCCAAAATTTTCTCAAAATTTTTCTAACTCCCTAAATTCCCGAAATTTTTTGCCAGCGTCTCCTTTGCGCGGCTAGCTCGGTACTACTACAAAAAGGCCTTTACGGGCTTCCAAATCCAAAAAGAAAACAAAAGGCCAAGTGGCTCAATCCAAATCCAAATCCCAATCAAATTCCATACCAAATTTAAATACATACCTTATTGTCGGGCAATTCAAATTTATCTTCTGAATCAAAAACCAATTCTCTTTTCCCCTTTTACAATACCTGCATATCCTGCTTGGCACTAATATCCAATCACAATATCCCAATACATTTGTCGACTTTCTTACAAAATGTCAATATCTATTCATTTCAATATTATCTTAGATTATATTTGTAATATCAATTTCCAATCTAGAATTTTACCACTCCTTTCTTAAGTTAGTATAAACATTTTATATGTTTCTTATCTTTATTTCTCTTTACCTCTTTTAGTTTATACTTATTTTTATTCAAACCGATTTCCACATTACATATGTATTTCATTTATTTACAACTTTGAATTTTTTTTTTAAACTTTTATCCTCCATTTATAACTAATTTAAGTCATTACTTTAATTAGTTTCATTTGGTAACTTATTTCAATTCCTAGTTTGAAATCGTTTTGTTGTTAACAAAATTTTCCAAAATTTTCAAAAATTTTCTAACTCCCAAAATTTCTGAATTTTTTTGGCAGAGCCCCCTTTGTACGGAGGAGCTTTTGCAATTTGACAAAAGAGATAAATTTATATACATCGACCCACACGGTCGGAAAAACCAAAACAGTTCATATTTCCTAATTTTATTGCGTAGGCGTACCTTATTTAGCATTTTAAGCAAGCGAATTATTATTTTTAGCAAATAGCCCAACCCAAATCCAGCCATACGGCTTCTAGGTGCCTGTACTTACTCAATTTAAAAATGTAAGTGCCAAATATATGCAGTTTAACTACATTTCACTTATTTATAGTAGTTAAAACATATGAATTTTTAAAAGAAACTCATACCAAACATTTTTCTGTAAGCAATTAATATAGTTTCATGCTAATTCAACTGTTTTAATTAATTCACAAACCACTTTCATTCAATTTGAATGGTTTAAAACTCAATCGCTTACATTTAATTTATTCTTATGCAAACTGAACTCATATTTAAGTCAATTGCTTTCAAAATCAATTTATTTTACTCCTATGAATCCATAGAATTTTTAATTACTTCCATTTACATCAAATGACAATTAATTCTATGCGAATTTGACGAAAACTATGTGAATAAATAAGTATTATGTTTTATAACCAATTTAAATGGATTTCAACTAAATTTATACTTAATTCTATCCCATTTTTAAATTTATTCACAATTCATATATTCTCATTCTCATTGCATTTTAAATTTGAATCTATTCACTCGCATTCCATTTCAGATTTGAATACATTCACTTGTATTTCATTTATTAACCCAACTAGTTCCATTATTCAAACAAGTTCCATTCAAAACCATTAACAATTTAGGTTCATCTTATTTACCAATTAATCTTCCCTTTTATTTTAATCCATTTACAATCATTTATTTAGCTCGACACATTCCATTTAAATTTTATTTACGATTCATTCCAAATTTGTTTATTCCAAACTATTTTATTTAGCTCGAAGACAATCCAGGCTATTTCATTCAATAACCATTTCTCAACTTATTTAAATCACATTTCATTCAATAACCATTTCTCAACTTATTTAAATCACATTTCATTTAATACTTATTTATTCCATCCATTTATATTTATTCAATAATATTAATTTATCCACATTCACTTAAACCATTCTAATAAACTTGAAACATTCTATTTTCCTTATTGTCTCTAGTTATTTCAATTCCTTAATAATTTTTAAATGGTTTACAATTATTTATTCTAGAATTCCATTCCATTAATATTAGTTAATACTCATCGAATTTTATTTCGATTAACAATTTATTTTCACTTAATTTAAATCCAACCCAATATCATTAAACTTGGTTCAAGTTGAATTCAATTCAACTCTCCTCCATTCATTTAGCTTAAGTCAATTTACTTCAATTTATTCAAATTTTATACTTAAGCTCATTTCCATCTTACAAGTATATTTTCTCTTTTATACTCAGCTTGACTCAATTTATTACAGAGCCATATCCAATTTATTTCCACATATTTGGATTTTATTTGCAATTCATACCATTACTATTTTAAATCCAGATCCATTTTTTCTCTCGATACATTCCCAATTATTTTTAATTTTTTAACACTTCAAGTTAAATTTTAATTAATAACTCAAGTTCTGATTTCACCATTTACATTTTAACTTACCATCCAATTTATTAACTTACATTGCAATTTGGTTCACAAATCAATTAATTAATTGCAAGGCCACTTTCCATTATATTTTCTTCATCGACAATGTAAGTCGAATTTAATTATAACTTGAGTTTTATTTTCAAACCTCATCATAAACTCACAATTCAATTTCATTAACTAATTTATTATCCAATTAGTTCTCCCATTATTCATAATCCAACATTTGAAATTTTATTCAAAATATCACTCCATTTAATTTTCTTAAGTTCAATATTTATTTTATACTTCAAGTTTGGATCCTCATTTCATTTTTCAATTTATCAAAATATTGATTTTGGGCATTGTATTCCATTTTCAATTTAATTTTAACTCAGATTTATTTAGTCCAATTCGATTTCAACTTATTCAATCAATCTCAATCCAATCAAATCTTTATTTCCAAATCCAAGTTAATTCCATTTTTAACTTTTCTTTTAAATTTAAGTTCCAATATTCAAAGCTTATACTCCATTTCTGATTTAAAAATCATCTCAATTTATAAGCTTACAACTTATCTCATCAGAATTTTATACACCCGGCTTTTGCTTTCAAATCATTTTGAAATCTCCAATATCCCAAATCACACTTCTCAAATTTTTAAACCAATCCTGGTTTTATTCCCAACAAATTTCCTTTGGAATTTCAAAAACAACTTGCTTTTCTAAACAAAATCAATTTGGTAGCATTACTTTACTTAGAAATTCGAAAACGAATACTGATGATGCGGCCGTCATCATCAGAATTATTTTTCAATAATCCAAGTGTTTCAATGCCATATCACCTTCAAAATCCCTTTAAAACAATTTCCTTTCAGAAATATCTCCAAAACAACAATACTATTATGTATCTTCAAAACACTTCCAAAATCTCCGGGATTTTAAACTTTCAAATCCTGCTTAAATCAAATTTAAGTATAATTCATTTGCATGGTTTACGTTCATACAAATTCTCATTTGGTTTTTATTTCAATTTATAAATTACCTTTATAATTCATATTTATAAATTTCATTTATTACTTGAATTTATTTTCTTAATCTTTGGTTATATTTTCAATTTCTAATTGAAATTTCATTTTTTTATTATCTTATTTGTTCAAAATATTATCATCCAAACATCCAAATAATGTATAATTTAAGAAAATATTTCTTTTATATCAAAATATATTTTGGATAAAATTATTTCATTCACCCACATTTAAAACAATATTGTGTCAATTGTTCTATTCAAGTGTTTAGAAACCCCTTCGATACAGTTTTCGAGGCTGTGCCGACGAAGGTTCATATACCACTCAATAAACCAATCAGCACAATATTAAACCATTTTATATTCACTAACAAATACGCGCTCATATCTATTAATACGCTCAAACTCATTCTAGAGTACTACAGACTCCATTTGAGTAATTCCCAACAGAGCCAAGGTTATCACCAACCTAAGCTCTGATACCAACTGTAACAGCCCGCAAATCCGTACCCCTTGAGTCAACACTACTCTACAAAAATCAACTCAAGTTGCACAGAAATACGAACCATTTGGGTTAAAGAAGAAGAGGTAGAAGAAGAGAAACAAAATCAACATCACAATCTAACCATCCAGCGGAAAAAAATATAATAGATAGTAAATAATCTTTACTCAAAATCAAATATATCAGTTTACATATATTACATCATCAGAGTACATCAGTCACAGCTCACATCAATAACATACAATGGGATACACAACTACTCAACACAGCGGAATATATATATACAAGTACGAGAGTACGTATCGACATCCAGCTCGTCTCCTGAGCTCCACAACATCATATCCTGTATTCTATAATACTCGGTCTGACCCGAGCATTACAGTTAAATAACACCCGAGTCAGTCTGGAATACCAGCGTGAGAAAATCACACCCAACTGATTATTAAAGTTTCAAAAATCCTTTGAAAACAAAAGCATCTCGTAAGACCACGCCACAAATAAACATGTCGGGTTTTTACCTTATGATAGCTAAAACAATTTTTATAGAAATCCTCTGATATTATAATAGGGTCTATATACAAATACTTATAAAATAGCCGAAATTGTTACATTCATCAAATTCCAGCTACTAGCCACCGAAGTGGGTAATACAACCAAAACTCGTACAAGGCTCGTAGGGAGAATGGATTTCCAACAATGACTAGGCACTGGGGTACCACCTGTCACAGTACGGGGCCTAGATCACCGTACCGAGGATTACTCCCTTCATCCCCTGCAACACAAGGCCGGAACCATTCCTTACTGAACAGTCCCGAACAAGATAAACCCCGTGGTTGGCGCGACCAACCACCCACTAAGCCGAAATATATAAAAAGGGATATCTAGACAGGGGAAATATCTTGTCCTGCTTGGGCATGACCCACCTAACCTTGCTGCATATCCCCTGATTTTCAGTCATTCCCATTTGATGAGGCTTGAGGCTAAGCGTTACCTTTTAGAACGTTTCCACTTAGAATGCCCATCGCCCACCTGACGATGTTTCGCAAGCATTCATCCATACAAGTCCGTCCCGGGTTCGAACGGAACCGAAGGCACTACTCCTACTACATCCATTTTGGAAATATCCTCAGGATTAGTAGCGACTAGCCCTTGCACTTCACTGCTCCATCTTCGACTCCGAACACGTTTTTCGCACGAAACGTACAAACCGGATCGAAGTGGTTTTCGAGAAATAAATCTCGATCCCGGTCTCTTCGAAACAATCAACGCAGTTGGCCAATATTGATAGTCGGTTATTTAACTATCAATTAACATTCACAAACATCCATCAAACAATAAATAATTTTCCAAATTATTTATTAACCTTAAAATATCTTCACAAGATATATTTCTATTTTCAATCCTTTGAAAACAGTTTCAAAACCATTTTTCTTTCCAGAATAAACTTTCCCAAATATTCTCTATCTCCTCTGAAATCACCAAGCACAAAACTAGATTTTTTTTTAAAATAATTTAAAACATTTTACTTTAAAATATATACTTATAAAACATTTAAATTAAAGCTACTTTAATAATTTGTTAAAAACACATACTATATGAATATTTGAAAATAAAGTTACTTAGTAAATATAAAACTAGATTTCTTCTTATAAAAAACAAAATACTAAGTTACTTCTTAATAATTACTACTAAAATAGATTAACAGAACATCTTACTTGAGACTTTAAATATTAGAAATAATAAATTTTACAAAACTTACTTTCCTTAAAAACAACTGTAAATCATTTAATTTATCTTTAAAAATTTACCTTTTTAGAAAAAACATGTACTTGGCTATCCAGAGAAAATTCCAACTTCAATTACTTAAATCAATTTTCCCAAATTGATTTCCAATTTATTTTATTTGAAGTAGATTCTTTTGCTTATCAGTTCATTTCCAAATTCAGTAGTTATGGACTTTATTATTATTATTATTATTATATTTCTTCTTTACTCTTTCAATAATCCAAATCTTAAAATCTAAATAAATGTTTGTTCTTTTTAATTAATAATACTGCATTTTAAAATTCATTAACTTTCTGTTTATTCAAATTTTCCTTTCCATTCTCAAGATTCATTTATCAGAATTTTAACGTCATTTTATTTCTTTTCCAAGTTATT
The DNA here is from genome assembly GCA_030765085.1 of Allium cepa. NCBI lineage: Eukaryota > Viridiplantae > Streptophyta > Magnoliopsida > Asparagales > Amaryllidaceae > Allium > Allium cepa. Next base: position 757,956,005 of record CM060940.1, on the reverse strand, counting down.
CTTAAATTTATTCTGTAATTATTTTACTTGCAATTTCCCTTCTTTTATTTTTCATTTCCAAAATCAAATTTATAATTTCGGTAATTCATTATACCCAATTATATCAAACAAGCCGTAGCATTCAATACTTCCACATAATTCATTATAGGATATCAAACAGTCAGAATAGAGAATATAAAATAATTTAAATAAAAGTTGAGGGGTCCAGTTGATCCCTCCAACCTGTTTTCCCTGCATTCACAGACGTTAGCACAATATAATATGCCAATTCCAAAGTATATCATACTATAGCACATCAATCAATCTCAGCCATTCAAACAATTATTTAAATTTAATCATTTAAATTCAAATTTAAATTAACTGAGTGAGATTAACTCACCTTATGCCGTTTGTTTGCAGTCCACTTCCATTTCGTTTTGTTTCTTCACAATATTGACCTTGAATAAACATTTATCTAGTTTATTAATATTTGAATAAACCGAACAATTCATTTCCACTTAGTCAACTAATGATTTATTTAAACTAATAATTTATTTATTATTATATATTTTTTAAACTAATTTCCCTTTTAATAAAATATTTTTATAAGTTTTATTTATTTTATTCTTCAATTTATTTTATATAAACCCACAATCATTTCAAAAATTACTATTTCATTTTCTTCTTTTTCCCAAAATCACATCTACAAATATATTCCTATCCGTTAATTTTTATTTTTCTCTTTGTATATATTCCCACATATATATACTATCAAATTAAAATAAACAAATTGTATACATATGTACCTTGATGATAATAATCACTATGAAATTTAAATTGAAATAGAAACTACCTCCATCGATCGAGCGAAAAATCAACGAGCTCCAGCTCGAACCCAGATCGCGCCTCCATCCATGTCAATGCCTATTCACAACTCTGCCCACGCAACTGTCATCACACGAGCACGCGACCCAGTCCACACCCGATGTGCGCCTCCCCGGCATCTACCCAGACCCCACAGCAATAGATTTCGCAAGCGGCCGCCATACCTCGACCTCCACGGCACCCCTCGCCGCCATAGCAGCTCCTACACTTGCCGATGATAACCCTAGTCACCCCTTCGCTGACGCTCACGATCGAGCCCTTGAAGTCGCGTATGCTTCCCCTCTCGATCGATGCCCTAACCCTAGTCAATCGCCTTTCCTGAAACCGCTTTTCCCCACATACTCGCGAATTCTCCTCACGCGAGCGGCCATGAACTTGACTTGAATCGAATAGCTTATGAATTGGATAAGGGAGGCTCGGTGCTCAAGGTTCTGCATCGTCTATCTATTTTTTTTTAAAGCCGAGAATTTGTTTTAACAGAAGGAGGAGAAATATGCCCCTTTTAATTCCCTGTTCGTTCATTCCTTCTGAACGAAGCCATTATCATTTATTTTATTATATATATTTGTTTCAAAATTTTCGGCTGAAAAGAAAGGAGCAACGTGATAAGAAATAAAGCAAGGAGGCGTATACAGGAAGGCTAAATTTTATTTTTTTCTTAAATTACATTTCATTAGATTATTCATCAATTTAAAGTTCCAGCACGTTTATATCTCGTACACTCACACACTAGCTCTGAACAAAATGAAATTTGAAATCCGATAATAATTCAATATTACGGATCCAATGGAACTGGTTTCGTCGAATTCCGAGACTGTGCCTCGAAAGGCTATTTTTAAATTCAATTGAAACGATATAAATTTCAAAACTGAACAAACAACTTCCAAATTCAATTTTAACACTTTTACTGCCTTCACTACCATCAATATAAATTTTATAAGCCTTCAATTTATTTTTAACCAGCTTAAAATTCCAGATTCAACAATTTACTCAACTTCAAATTATTTAATGCAATAGATTTAATTATCAATAATTAGTGATATTCGTCACTCAAATTAAAATCACTCTATTGAATACTTAAAATCAATTAAATATTCCGATTTTAGATGTTTGAAAATTCCGGGTCATCACATTCCTCCCCCTTAAAAGAATTTCGTCCCCGAAATTACTAATTAGGAAGAATGGTCCAATACCCGTTTACTTACCTCCAAAACCAAACAATTCAACAACTTACTAACTATCTTTTTATAAAAGTCCCATTATACTTTCCAAACCTTTCCCTAGTTTGCAAACAATCCTATTTTCCCAACCATTCAAGTTTTAATCATAAAACCAAATTTGAATTATCCAAAATTTTCTCAAAATTTTTCTAACTCCCTGAATTCCCGAAATTTTTTGCCAGTGTCTCCTTGGCGCGGCTAGCTCGGTACTACTACAAAAAGGCCTTTACGGGCTTCCAAATCCAAAAAGAAAACAAAAGGCCAAGTGGCTCAATCCAAACCCAAATCCCAATCAAATTCCATACCAAATTTAAATACATACCTTATTGTCGGACAATTCAAATTTATCTTCTGAATCAAAAACCAATTCTCTTTTCCCCTTTTACAATACCTGCATATCCTGCTTGGCACTAATATCCAATCACAATATCCCAATACATTTATCGACTTTCTTACAAAATGTCAATATCTATTCATTTCAATATTATCTTAGATTATATTTGTAATATCAATTTCCAATCTAGAATTTTACCACTCCTTTCTTAAGTTAGTATAAACATTTTATATGTTTCTTATCTTTATTTCTCTTTACCTCTTTTAGTTTATACTTATTTTTATTCAAACCGATTTCCACATTACATATGTATTTCATTTATTTACAACTTTGAATTTTTTTTTAAACTTTTATCCTCCATTTATAACTAATTTAAGTCATTACTTTAATTAGTTTCATTTGCTAACTTATTTCAATTCCTAGTTTGAAATCGTTTTGTTGTTAACAAAATTTTCCAAAATTTTCAAAAATTTTCTAACTCCCAAAATTTCTGAAATTTTTTGGCAGAGTCCCCTTTGTACGGAGGAGCTTTTGCAATTTGACAAAAGAGATAAATATATATACATCGACCACACGGTCGGAAAAACCAAAACAGTTCATATTTCCTAATTTTATTGCGTAGGCGTACCTTATTTAGCATTTTAAGCAAGCGGCTTATTATTTTTAGCAAATAGCCCAACCCAAATCCAGCCATACGGCTTCCAAGTGCCTGTACTTACTCAATTTAAACATGTAAGTGCCAAATATATGCAGTTTAACTACATTTCACTTATTTATAATAGTTAAAACATATGAATTTTTAAAAGAAACTCATACCAAACATTTTTCTGTAAGCAATTAATATAGTTTCATGCTAATTCAACTGTTTTAATTAATTCACAAACCACTTTCATTCAATTTGAATGGTTTAAAACTCAATCGCTTATATTTAATTTATTCTTATGCAAATTGAACTCATATTTAAGTCAATTGCTTTCAAAATCAATTTATTTTACTCCTATCAATCCATAGAATTTTTAATTACTTCCATTTACATCAAATGACAATTAATTCTATGCAAATTTGACGAAAACTATGTGAATAAATAAGTATTATGTTTTATAACCAATTTAAATTGATTTCAACTAAATTTATACTTAATTCTATTCCATTTTAAAATTTATTCACAATTCATATATTCTCATTCTCATTGCATTTTAAATTTGAATCTATTCACTCGCATTCCATTTCAGATTTGAATACATTCACTTGTATTTCATTTATTAACCCAACTAGTTCCATTATTCAAACAAGTTCCATTCAAAACCATTAACAATTTAGGTTCATCTTATTTACCAATTAATCTTCCCTTTTATTTTAATCCATTTACAATCATTTATTTAGCTCGACACATTCCATTTAAATTTTATTTACGATTCATTCCAAATTTGTTTATTCCAAACTATTTTATTTAGCTCGAAGACAATCCAGGCTATTTCATTCAATAACCATTTCTCAACTTATTTAAATCACATTTCATTCAATAACCATTTCTCAACTTATTTAAATCACATTTCATTTAATACTTATTTATTCCATCCATTTATATTTATTCAATAATATTAATTTATCCACATTCACTTAAACCGTTCTAATAAACTTGAAACATTCTATTTTCCTTATTGTCTCTAGTTATTTCAATTCCTTAATAATTTTTAAATGGTTTACAATTATTTATTCTAGAATTCCATTCCATTAATATTAGTTAATACTCATCGAATTTTATTTCGATTAACAATTTATTTTCACTTAATTTAAATCCAACCCAATATCATTAACCTTGGTTCAAGTTGAATTCAATTCAACTCTCCTCCATTCATTTAGCTTAAGTCAATTTACTTCAATTTATTCAAATTTTATACTTAAGCTCATTTCCATCTTACAAGTATATTTTCTCTTTTATACTCAGCTTGACTCAATTTATTACAGAGCCATATCCAATTTATTTCCACATATTTGGATTTTATTTGCAATTCATACCATTACTATTTTAAATCCAGATCCATTTTTTCTCTCGATACATTCCCAATTATTTTTAATTTTTTAACACTTCAAGTTAAATTTTAATTAATAACTCAAGTTCTGATTTCACCATTTACATTTTAACTTACCATCCAATTTATTAACTTACATTGCAATTTGGTTCACAAATCAATTAATTAATTGCAAGGCCACTTTCCATTATATTTTCTTCATCGACAATGTAAGTCGAATTTAATTATAACTTGAGTTTTATTTTCAAACCTCATCATAAACTCACAATTCAATTTCATTAACTAATTTATTATCCAATTAGTTCTCCCATTATTCATAATCCAACATTTGAAATTTTATTCAAAATATCACTCCATTTAATTTTCTTAAGTTCAATATTTATTTTATACTTCAAGTTTGGATCCTCATTTCATTTTTCAATTTATCAAAATATTGATTTTGGGCATTGTATTCCATTTTCAATTTAATTTTAACTCAGATTTATTTAGTCCAATTCGATTTCAACTTATTCAATCAATCTCAATCCAATCAAATCTTTATTTCCAAATCCAAGTTAATTCCATTTTTAACTTTTCTTTTAAATTTAAGTTCCAATATTCAAAGCTTATACTCCATTTCTGATTTAAAAATCATCTCAATTTATAAGCTTACAACTTATCTCATCAGAATTTTATACACCCGGCTTTTGCTTTCAAATCATTTTGAAATCTCCAATATCCCAAATCACACTTCTCAAATTTTTAAACCAATCCTGGTTTTATTCCCAACAAATTTCCTTTGGAATTTCAAAAACAACTTGCTTTTCTAAACAAAATCAATTTGGTAGCATTACTTTACTTAGAAATTCGAAAACGAATACTGATGATGCGGCCGTCATCATCAGAATTATTTTTCAATAATCCAAGTGATTTCAATGCCATATCACCTTCAAAATCCCTTTAAAACAATTTCCTATCAGAAATATCTCCAAAACAACAATACTATTATGTATCTTCAAAACACTTCCAAAATCTCCGGGATTTTAAACTTTCAAATCCTGCTTAAATCAAATTTAAGTATAATTCATTTGCATGGTTTATGTTCATACAAATTCTCATTTGGTTTTTATTTCAATTTATAAATTACCTTTATAATTCATATTTATAAATTTCATTTATTACTTGAATTTATTTTCTTAATCTTTGGTTATATTTTCAATTTCTAATTGAAATTTCATTTTTTTATTATCTTATTTGTTCAAAATATTATCATCCAAACATCCAAATAATGTATAATTTAAGAAAATATTTCTTTTATATCAAAATATATTTTGGATAAAATTATTTCATTCACCCACATTTAAAACAATATTGTGTCAATTGTTCTATTCAAGTGTTTAGAAACCCCTTCGATACAGTTTTCGAGGCTGTGCTGACGAAGGTTCATATACCACTCAATAAACCAATCAACACAATATTAAACCATTTTATATTCACTAACAAATACGCGCTCATATCTATTAATACGCTCAAACTCATTCTAGAGTACTACAGACTCCATTTGAGTAATTCCCAACAGAGCCAAGGTTATCACCAACCTAAGCTCTGATACCAACTGTAACAGCCCGCAAATCCGTACCCCTTGAGTCAACACTACTCTACAAAATCAACTCAAGTTGCACAGAAATACGAACCATTTGGGTTAAAGAAGAAGAGGTAGAAGAAGAGAAACAAAATCAACATCACAATCTAACCATCCAGCGGAAAAAAATATAATAGATAGTAAATAATCTTTACTCAAAATCAAATATATCAGTTTACATATATTACATCATCAGAGTACATCAGTCACAGCTCACATCAATAACATACAATGGGATACACAACTACTCAACACAGCGGAATATATATATACAAGTACGAGAGTACGTATCGACATCCAGCTCGTCTCCTGAGCTCCACAGCATCATATCCTGTATTCTATAATACTCGGTCTGACCCGAGTATTACAGTTAAATAACACCCGAGTCAGTCTGGAATACCAGCGTGAGAAAATCACACCCAACTGATTATTAAAGTTTCAAAAATCCTTTGAAAACAAAAGCATCTCGTAAGACCACGCCACAAATAAACATGTCGGGTTTTTACCTTATGATAGCTAAAACAATTTTTATAGAAATCCTCTGATATTATAATAGGGTCTATATACAAATACTTATAAAATAGCCGAAATTGTTACATTCATCAAATTCCAGCTACTAGCCACCGAAGTGGGTAATACAACCAAAACTCGTACAAGGCTCGTAGGGAGAATGGATTTCCAACAATGACTAGGCACTGGGGTACCACCTGTCACAGTACGGGGCCTAGATCACCGTACCGAGGATTACTCCCTTCATCCCCTGCAACACAAGGCCGGAACCATTCCTTACTGAACAGTCCCGAACAAGATAAACCCCGTGGTTGGCGCGACCAACCACCCACTAAGCCGAAATATATAAAAAGGGACATCTAGACAGGGGAAATATCTTGTCCTGCTTGGGCATGACCCACCTAACCTTGCTGCATATCCCCTGATTTTCAGTCATTCCCATTTGATGAGGCTTGAGGCTAAGCGTTACCTTTTAGAACGTTTCCACTTAGAATGCCCATCGCCCACCTGACGATGTTTCGCAAGCATTCATCCATACAAGTCCGTCCCGGGTTCGAACGGAACCGAAGGCACTACTCCTACTACATCCATTTTGGAAATATCCTCAGGATTAGTAGCGACTAGCCCTTGCACTTCACTGCTCCATCTTCGACTCCGAACACGTTTTTCGCACGAAACATACAAACCAGATCGAAGTGGTTTTCGAGAAATAAATCTCGATCCCGGTCTCTTCGAAACAATCAACGCAGTTGGCCAATATTGATAGTCGGTTATTTAACTATCAATTAACATTCACAAACATCCATCAAACAATAAATAATTTTCCAAATTATTTATTAACCTTAAAATATCTTCACAAGATATATTTCTATTTTCAATCCTTTGAAAACAGTTTCAAAACCATTTTTCTTTCCAGAATAAACTTTCCCAAATATTCTCTATCTCCTCTGAAATCACCAAGCACAAAACTAGATTTTTTTTTAAAATAATTTAAAACATTTTACTTTAAAATATATACTTATAAAACATTTAAATTAAAGCTACTTTAATAATTTGTTAAAAATACATACTATATGAATATTTGAAAATAAAGTTACTTAGTAAATATAAAACTAGATTTCTTCTTATAAAAAACAAAATACTAAGTTACTTCTTAATAATTACTACTAAAATAGATTAACAGAACATCTTACTTGAGACTTTAAATATTAGAAATAATAAATTTTACAAAACTTACTTTCCTTAAAAACAACTGTAAATCATTTAATTTATCTTTAAAAATTTACCTTTTTAGAAAAAACATGTACTTGGCTATCCAGAGAAAATTCCAACTTCAATTACTTAAATCAATTTTCCCAAATTGATTTCCAATTTATTTTATTTGAAATAGATTCTTTTGCTTATCAGTTCATTTCCAAATTCAGTAGTTATGGACTTTATTATTATTATTATTATTATTTTATTTCTTCTTTACTCTTTCAATAATCCAAATCTTAAAATCTAAATAAATGTTTGTTCTTTTTAATTAATAATACTGCATTTTAAAATTCATTAACTTTCTGTTTATTCAAATTTTCCTTTCCATTCTCAAGATTCATTTATCAGAATTTTAACGTCATTTTATTTCTTTTCCAAGTTATTCTTAAATTTATTCTGTAATTATTTTACTTGCAATTTCCCTTCTTTTATTTTTCATTTCCAAAATCAAATTTATAATTTCGGTAATTCATTATACCCAATTATATCAAACAAGCCGTAGCATTCAATACTTCCACATAATTCATTATAGGATATCAAACAGTCAGAATAGAGAATATAAAATAATTTAAATAAAAGTTGAGGGGTCCAGTTGATCCCTCCAACCTGTTTTCCCTGCATTCACAGACGTTAGCACAATATAATATGCCAATTCCAAAGTATATCATACTATAGCACATCAATCAATCTCACCATTCAAACAATTATTTAAATTTAATCATTTAAATTTAAATTTAAATTAACTGAGTGAGATTAACTCACCTTATGCCGTTTGTTTGCAGTCCACTTCCATTTCGTTTTGTTTCTTCACAATATTGACCTTGAATAAACATTTATCTAGTTTATTAATATTTGAATAAACCGAACAATTCATTTCCACTTAGTCAACTAATGATTTATTTAAACTAATAATTTATTTATTATTATATATTTTTTAAACTAATTTCCCTTTTAATAAAATATTTTTATAAGTTTTATTTATTTTATTCTTCAATTTATTTTATATAAACCCACAATCATTTCAAAAATTACTATTTCATTTTCTTCTTTTTCCCAAAATCACATCTACAAATATATTCCTATCCGTTAATTTTTATTTTTCTCTGTGTATATATTCCCACATATATATACTATCAAATTAAAATAAACAAATTGTATACTTATGTACCTTGATGATAATTATCACTATGAAATTTAAATTGAAACAGAAACTACCTCCATCGATCGAGCGAAAAATCAACGAGCTCCAGCTCGAACCCAGATCGCGCCTCCATCCATGTCAATGCCTATTCACAACTCTGCCCACGCAACTGTCATCACACGAGCACGCGACCCAGTCCACACCCGATGTGCGCCTCCCCGGCATCTACCCAGACCCCACAGCAATAGATTTCGCAAGCGGCCGCCATACCTCGACCTCCACGGCACCGCTCGCCGCCATAGCAGCTCCTACACTTGCCGATGATAACCCTAGTCACCCCTTCGCTGACGCTCACGATCGAGCCCTTGAAGTCGCGTATGCTTCCCCTCTCGATCGATGCCCTAACCCTAGTCAATCGCCTTTCCTGAAACCGCTTTTCCCCACATACTCGCGAATTCTCCTCACGCGAGCGGCCATGAACTTGACTTGAATCGAATAGCTTATGAATTGGATAAGGGAGGCTCGGTGCTCAAGGTTCTGCATCGTCTATCTATTTTTTTTTAGAGCCGAGAATTTGTTTTAACAGAAGGAGGAGAAATATGCCCCTTTTAATTCCCTGTTCGTTCATTCCTTCTGAACGAAGCCATTATCATTTATTTTATTATATATATTTGTTTCAAAATTTTCGGCTGAAAAGAAAGGAGCAACGTGATAAGAAATAAAGCAAGGAGGCGTATACAGGAAGGCTAAATTTTATTTTTTTCTTAAATTACATTTCATTAGATTATTCATCAATTTAAAGTTCCAGCACGTTTATATCTCGTACACTCACACACTAGCTCCGAACAAAATGAAATTTGAAATCCGATAATAATTCAATATTACGGATCCAATGGAACTGGTTTCGTCGAATTCCGAGACTGTGCCTCGAAAGGCTATTTTTAAATTCAATTGAAACGATATAAATTTCAAAACTGAACAAACAACTTCCAAATTCAATTTTAACACTTTTACTGCCTTCACTACCATCAATATAAATTTTATAAGCCTTCAATTTATTTTTAACCAGCTTAAAATTCCAGATTCAACAATTTACTCAACTTCAAATTATTTAATGCAATAGATTTAATTATCAATAATTAGTGATATTCGTCACTCAAATTAAAATCACTCTATTGAATACTTAAAATCAATTAAATATTCCGATTTTAGATGTTTGAAAATTCCGGGTCATCACATTCCTCCCCCTTAAAAGAATTTCGTCCCCGAAATTACTAATTAGGAAGAATGGTCCAATACCCGTTTACTTACTTCCAAAACCAAACAATTCAACAACTTACTAACTATCTTTTTATAAAAGTCCCATTATACTTTCCAAACCTTTCCCTAGTTTGCAAACAATCCTATTTTCCCAACCATTCAAGTTTTAATCATAAAACCAAATTTGAATTATCCAAAATTTTCTCAAAATCTTTCTAACTCCCTGAATTCCCGAAAATTTTTGCCAGTGTCTCCTTTGCGCGGCTAGCTCGGTACTACTACAAAAAGGCCTTTACGGGCTTCCAAATCCAAAAAGAAAACAAAAGGCCAAGTGGCTCAATCCAAACCCAAATCCCAATCAAATTCCATACCAAATTTAAATACATACCTTATTGTCGGGCAATTCAAATTTATCTTCTGAATAAAAAACCAATTCTCTTTTCCCCTTTTACAATACCTGCATATCCTGCTTGGCACTAATATCCAATCACAATATCCCAATACATTTATCAACTTTCTTACAAAATGTCAATATCTATTCATTTCAATATTATCTTAGATTATATTTGTAATATCAATTTCCAATCTAGAATTTTACCACTCCTTTCTTAAGTTAGTATAAACATTTTATATGTTTCTTATCTTTATTTCTCTTTACCTCTTTTAGTTTATACTTATTTTTATTCAAACCGATTTCCACATTACATATGTATTTCATTTATTTACAACTTTGAATTTTTTTTTAAACTTTTATCCTCCATTTATAACTAATTTAAGTCATTACTTTAATTAGTTTCATTTGCTAACTTATTTCAATTCCTAGTTTGAAATCGTTTTGTTGTTAACAAAATTTTCCAAAATTTTCAAAAATTTTCTAACTCCCAAAATTTCTGAAATTTTTTGGCAGAGTCCCCTTTGTACGGAGGAGCTTTTGCAATTTGACAAAAGAGATAAATATATATACATCGACCACACGGTCGGAAAAACCAAAACAGTTCATATTTCCTAATTTTATTGCGTAGGCGTACCTTATTTAGCATTTTAAGCAAGCGGCTTATTATTTTTAGCAAATAGCCCAACCCAAATCCAGCCATACGGCTTCCAAGTGCCTGTACTTACTCAATTTAAACATGTAAGTGCCAAATATATGCAGTTTAACTACATTTCACTTATTTATAATAGTTAAAACATATGAATTTTTAAAAGAAACTCATACCAAACATTTTTCTGTAAGCAATTAATATAGTTTCATGCTAATTCAACTGTTTTAATTAATTCACAAACCACTTTCATTCAATTTGAATGGTTTAAAACTCAATCGCTTATATTTAATTTATTCTTATGCAAATTGAACTCATATTTAAGTCAATTGCTTTCAAAATCAATTTATTTTACTCCTATCAATCCATAGAATTTTTAATTACTTCCATTTACATCAAATGACAATTAATTCTATGCGAATTTGACGAAAACTATGTGAATAAATAAGTATTATGTTTTATAACCAATTTAAATTGATTTCAACTAAATTTATACTTAATTCTATTACATTTTAAAATTTATTCACAATTCATATATTCTCATTCTCATTGCATTTTAAATTTGAATCTATTCACTCGCATTCCATTTCAGATTTGAATACATTCACTTGTATTTCATTTATTAACCCAACTAGTTCCATTATTCAAACAAGTTCCATTCAAAACCATTAACAATTTAGGTTCATCTTATTTACCAATTAATCTTCCCTTTTATTTTAATCCATTTACAATCATTTATTTAGCTCGACACATTCCATTTAAATTTTATTTACGATTCATTCCAAATTTGTTTATTCCAAACTATTTTATTTAGCTCGAAGACAATCCAGGCTATTTCATTCAATAACCATTTCTCAACTTATTTAAATCACATTTCATTCAATAACCATTTCTCAACTTATTTAAATCACATTTCATTTAATACTTATTTATTCCATCCATTTATATTTATTCAATAATATTAATTTATCCACATTCACTTAAACCATTCTAATAAACTTGAAACATTCTATTTTCGTTATTGTCTCTAGTTATTTCAATTCCTTAATAATTTTTAAATGGTTTACAATTATTTATTCTAGAATTCCATTCCATTAATATTAGTTAATACTCATCGAATTTTATTTCGATTAACAATTTATTTTCACTTAATTTAAATCCAACCCAATATCATTAAACTTGGTTCAAGTTGAATTCAATTCAACTCTCCTCCATTCATTTAGCTTATGTCAATTTACTTCAATTTATTCAAATTTTATACTTAAGCTCATTTCCATCTTACAAGTATATTTTCTCTTTTATACTCAGCTTGACTCAATTTATTACAGAGCCATATCCAATTTATTTCCACATATTTGGATTTTATCTGCAATTCATACCATTACTATTTTAAATCCAGATCCATTTTTTCTCTCGATACATTCCCAATTATTTTTAATTTTTTAACACTTCAAGTTAAATTTTAATTAATAACTCAAGTTCTGATTTCACCATTTACATTTTAACTTACCATCCAATTTATTAAATTACATTGCAATTTGGTTCACAAATCAATTAATTAATTGCAAGGCCACTTTCCATTATATTTTCTTCATCGACAATGTAAGTCGAATTTAATTATAACTTGAGTTTTATTTTCAAACCTCATCATAAACTCACTATTCAATTTCATTAACTAATTTATTATCCAATTAGTTCTCCCATTATTCATAATCCAACATTTGAAATTTTATTCAAAATATCACTCCATTTAATTTTCTTAAGTTCAATATTTATTTTATACTTCAAGTTTGGATCCTCATTTCATTTTTCAATTTATCAAAATATTGATTTTGGGCATTGTATTCCATTTTCAATTTAATTTTAACTCAGATTTATTTAGTCCAATTCGATTTCAACTTATTCAATCAATCTCAATCCAATCAAATCTTTATTTCCAAATCCAAGTTAATTCCATTTTTAACTTTTCTTTTAAATTTAAGTTCCAATATTCAAAGCTTATACTCCATTTCTGATTTAAAAATCATCTCAATTTATAAGCTTACAACTTATCTCATCAGAATTTTATACACCCGGCTTTTGCTTTCAAATCATTTTGAAATCTCCAATATCCCAAATCACACTTCTCAAATTTTTAAACCAATCCTGGTTTTATTCCCAACAAATTTCCTTTGGAATTTCAAAAACAACTTGCTTTTCTAAACAAAATCAATTTGGTAGCATTACTTTACTTAGAAATTCGAAAACGAATACTGATGATGCGGCCGTAATCATCAGAATTATTTTTCAATAATCCAAGTGATTTCAATGCCATATCACCTTCAAAATCCCTTTAAAACAATTTCCTTTCATAAATATCTCCAAAACAACAATACTATTATGTATCTTCAAAACACTTCCAAAATCTCCGGGATTTTAAACTTTCAAATCATGCTTAAATCAAATTTAAGTATAATTCATTTGCATGGTTTATGTTCATACAAATTCTCATTTGGTTTTTATTTCAATTTATAAATTACCTTTATAATTCATATTTATAAATTTCATTTATTACTTGAATTTATTTTCTTAATCTTTAGTTATATTTTCAATTTCTAATTGAAATTTCATTTTTTTATTATCTTATTTGTTCAAAATATTATCATCCAAACATCCAAATAATGTATAATTTAAGAAAATATTTCTTTTATATCAAAATATATTTTGGGTAAAATTATTTCATTCACTCACATTTAAAACAATATTGTGTCAATTGTTCTATTCAAGTGTTTAGAAACCCCTTCGATACAGTTTTCGAGGCTGTGCCGACGAAGGTCCATATACTACTCAATAAACCAATCAACACAATATAAAACCATTTTATATTCACTAACAAATACGCGCTCATATCTATTAATACGCTCAAACTCATTCTAGAGTACTACAGACTCCATTTGAGTAATTCCCAACAGAGCCAAGGTTATCACCAACCTAAGCTCTGATACCAACTGTAACAGCCCGCAAATCCGTACCCCTTGAGTCAACACTACTCTACAAAAATCAACTCAAGTTGCACAGAAATACGAACCATTTGGGTTAAAGAAGAAGAGGTAGAAGAAGAGAAACAAAATCAACATCATAATCTAACCATCCAGCGGAAAAAAATATAATAGATAGTAAATAATCTTTACTCAAAATCAAATATATCAGTTTACATATATTACATCATCAGAGTACATCAGTCACAGCTCACATCAATAACATACAATGGGATACACAACTACTCAACACAGCGGAATATATATATATACAAGTACGAGAGTACGTATCGACATCCAACTCGTCTTCTGAGCTCCACAGCATCATATCCTGTATTCTATAATACTCGGTCTGACCCGAGCATTACAGTTAAATAACACCCGAGTCAGTCTGGAATACCAGCGTGAGAAAATCACACCCAACTGATTATTAAAGTTTCAAAAATCCTTTGAAAACAAAAGCATCTTGTAAGACCACGCCACAAATAAACATGTCGGGTTTTTACCTTACGATAGCTAAAACAATTTTTATAGAAATCCTCTGATATTATAATAGGGTCTATATACAAATACTTATAAAATAGCCGAAATTGTTACATTCATTAAATTCCAGCTACTAGCCACCGAAGTGGGTAATACAACCAAAACTCGTACAAGGCTCGTAGGGAGAATGGATTTCCAACAATGACTAGGCACTGGGGTACCACCTGTCACAGTACGGGGCATAGATCACCGTACCGAGGATTACTCCCTTCATCCCCTGCAACACAAGGCCGGAACCATTCCTTACTGAACAGTCCCGAACAAGATAAACCCCGTGGTTGGCGCGACCAACCACCCACTAAGCCGAAATATATAAAAAGGGACATCTAGACAGGGGAAATATCTTGTCCTGCTTGGGCATGACCCACCTAACCTTGCTTCATATCCCCTGATTTTCAGTCATTCCCATTTGATGAGGCTTGAGGCTAAGCGTTACCTTTTAGAACGTTTCCACTTAGAATGCCCATCGCCCACCTGACGATGTTTCGCAAGCATTCATCCATACAAGTCCGTCCCGGGTTCGAACGGAACCGAAGGCACTACTCCTACTACATCCATTTTGGAAATATCCTCAGGATTAGTAGCGACTAGTCCTTGCACTTCACTGCTCAATCTTCGACTCCGAACACGTTTTTCGCACGAAACGTACAAACCAGATCGATGTGGTTTTCGAGAAATAAATCTCGATCCCGGTCTCTTCGAAACGATCAACGCAGTTGGCCAATATTGATAGTCGGTTATTTAACTATCAATTAACATTCACAAACATCCCTCAAACAATAAATAATTTTCCAAATTATTTATTAACCTTAAAATATCTTCACAAGATATATTTCTATTTTCAATCCTTTGAAAATGGTTTCAAAACCATCTTTCTTTTTAGAATAAACTTTCCCAAATATTCTCTATCTCCTCTGAAATCACCAAGCACAAAACTAGTTTTTTTTTAAAATAATTTAAAACATTTTACTTTAAAATATATACTTATAAAACATTTAAATTAAAGCTACTTTAATAATTTGTTAAAAATACATACTATATGAATATTTGAAAATAAAGTTACTTAGTAAATATAAAACTAGATTTCTTCCAATAAAAAACAAAATACTAAGTTACTTCTTAATAATTACTACTAAAATAGATTAACAGAACATCTTACTTGAGACTTTAAATATTAGAAATAATAAATTTTACAAAACTTATTTTCCTTAAAAACAGTTGTAAATCATTTAATTTATCTTTAAAAATTTACCTTTTTAGAAAAAACATGTACTTGGCTATCCAGAGAAAATTCCAACTTCAATCACTTAAATCAATTTTCCCAAATTGATTTCCAATTTATTTTATTTGAAATAGATTCTTTTGCTTATCAGTTCATTTCCAAATTCAGTAGTTATGGACTTTATTATTATTATTATTATTTTATTTCTTCTTTACTCTTTCAATAATCCAAATCTTAAATTCTAAATAAATGTTTGTTCTTTTTAATTAATAATACTGCATTTTAAAATTCATTAACTTTCTGTTTATTCAAATTTTCCTTTCCATTCTCAAGATTCATTTATTAGAATTTTAACGTCACTTTATTTCTTTTCCAAGTTATTCTTAAATTTATTCTGTAATTATTTTACTTGCAATTTCCCTTCTTTTATTTTTCATTTCCAAAATCAAATTTATAATTTCGGTAATTCATTATACCCAATTATATCAACCAAGCCATAGCATTCAATACTTCCACATAATTCATTATAGGATATCAAACAGTCAGAACAGAGAATATAAAATAATTTAAATTAAAGTTGAGGGGTCCAGTTGGATCCCTCCAACCTGTTTTCCCTGCATTCACAGACGTTAGCACAATATAATATGCCAATTCCAAAGTATATCATACTATAGCACATCAATCAATCTCAGCCATTCAAACAATTATTTAAATTTAATCATTTAAATTTAAATTTAAATTAACTTAGTGAGATTAACTCACCTTATGCCGTTTGTTTGCAGTCCACTTCCATTTCGTTTTGTTTCTTCACAATATTGACCTTGAATAAGCATTTATACAGTTTATTAATATTTGAATAAACCGAACAATTCATTTCCACTTAGTTAACTAATGATTTATTTAAACTAATAATTTATTTATTATTATATATTTTTTTAAACTAATTTCCCTTTTAATAAAATATTTTTATAAGTTTTATTTATTTTATTCTTCAATTTATTTTATATAAACCCACAATCATTTCAAAATTTACTATTTCGTTTTCTTCTTTTTCCCAAAATCACATCTACAAATATATTCCTATCCGTTAATTTTTATTTTTCTCTGTGTATATATTCCCACATATATATACTATCAAATTAAAATAAACAAATTGTATACTTATGTACCTTGATGATAATTATCACTATGAAATTTAAATTGAAACAGAAACTACCTCCATCGATCGAGCGAAAAATCAACGAGCTCCAGCTCGAACCCAGATCGCGCCTCCATCCATGTCAATGCCTATTCACAACTCTGCCCACGCAACTGTCATCACACGAGCACGCGACCCAGTCCATACCCGATGTGCGCCTCCCCGGCATCTACCCAGACCCCACAGCAATAGATTTCGCAAGCGGCCGCCATACCTCGACCTCCACGGCACCGCTCGTCGCCATAGCAGCTCCTACACTTGCCGATGATAACCCTAGTCACCCCTTCGCTGACGCTCGTGATCGAGCCCTTGAAGTCGCGTACGCTTCCCCTCTCGATCGATGCCCTAACCCTAGTCAATCGCCTTTCCTGAAACCGCTTTTCCCCACATACTCGCGAATTCTCCTCACGCGAGCGGCCATGAACTTGATTTGAATCGAATAGCTTATGAATTGGATAAGGGAGGGCTCGGTGCTCAAGGTTCTGCATCGTTTATCTATTTTTTTTTAAAGCCGAGAATTTGTTTTAATAGAAGGAGGAGAAACATGCCCCTTTTAATTCCCTGTTCGTTCATTCCTTCTGAACGAAGCCATTATCATTTATTTTATTATATATATTTGTTTCAAAATTTTCGGCTGAAAAGAAAGGAGCAACGTGATAAGAAATAAAGCAAGGAGGCGTATACAGGAAGGCTAAATTTTATTTTTTTCTTAAATTACATTTCATTAGATTATTCATCAATTTAAAGTTCCAGCACGTTTATATCTCGTACACTCACACACTAGCTCCGAACAAAACGAAATTTGAAATCCGATAATAATTCTATATTACGGATTCAATGGAACTGGTTTCGTCGAATTCCGAGACTGTGCCTCGAAAGGCTATTTTTAAATTCAATTGAAACGATATAAATTTCAAAACTGAACAAACAACTTCCAAATTCAATTTTAACACTTTTACTGCCTTCACTACCATCAATATAAATTTTATAAGCCTTCAATTTATTTTTAACCAGCTTAAAATTCCAGATTCAACAATTTACTCAACTTCAAATTATTTAATGCAATAGATTTAATTATCAATAATTAGTGATATTCGTAACTCAAATTAAAATCACTCTATTGAATACTTAAAATCAATTAAATATTCCGATTTTAGATGTTTGAAAATTCCGGGTCGTCACATCGACATTCATTTTCAAGTTTCGAAGAGGAGAGACCAATTCGTAGCTTTGCTATAGTTTTGTTTTGGAAATTAAAACAATTTAAATTTCTTAAGTATAATTTGATTTATATATAGGTATATTACTTTAAATTTAATTTGATTTGATATATATAGTATATACATAATTATTTATAAATGGGTAAAGTTAATCGGAAATTTAATTCTTAAAATTTGGGTAAAGATGATTTCAATTATAAATGAAACCAAAATTTCGAATTAATATTTAAAACTTGAGAGAATTGAATTAGAAATCTACTTGTATAATACTCTATTGCATTATATATATAACTTACCTAAATTTTTCAAAGGTTAACCATGTAATTGAATTTTATACAGTAGAAAAGGATCAAAGGAATTTTTAAATAAATTTGAGTAGTTATATTAAATGTAAATATACTTAATATAAATGCGATAAGATATATTAAGTAGAATAAATTTAATAATAATTTGGAATAAAAAGAATTAATTTGTTGAATAAAGTAGGATTATAATAAATGACTATTCAAATTCATGATCTTTGAAATTGTTAATTTAAGATAATTGGATAATATATAAAATAAATTGTCTTTATAAATAAAATGTGAGTGCGTATAATGAATGTATCCACTTAAATTATAATTAAAATGTTTATGGAGATAAATAGAATAATAATTAGATAAATAATAGGTGTGATTAATAGAAGAAAAATTTGTTTTGAAAGTTAATAAATTGTATTAAATCAACTTAATGAGATATCTTGAATTAATTGAATTTAAATTGAATTTCATTTGAAAGGAACCTTTTGTGCCTAACATTAATAAATGTGAAATCAAATCAATTTAATGAAAATCTTGAATTTAAAAACAAATTGTTGAATATAAATTTAGTTAAATTAAAATTCATATGGTTTAAATTAATTGTTAATAATGTAATTCAAGTTTATTCTCTTTTGATTGTTTCTATTCTCCTACTTCCTTCCTTTTCAGGGACGAAAAGTTTTGAGTGGGGGAGAGTGTAACAACCCGTAGATTTAACCGGTTTTAATAATGTTATTAATTAAAATTTTGTGGGATTTTAAACGATAAAATTTTGAAATATAAATTTGATATTTGGAATGCTTCTAGTTAAATATAGCAACTGGTAAATTTTCGTCCGAAAATATGGAAGTTTATTTCGTGCGTAAATTTACTTCAATTTAATCAGTTAAAAAGCGATGAAAATAAAATATTTTCAGAACCTAAATATTTTTACATAGAAAAATTCTAAACCATCTTTTGAGCAAACGCTATTTTTCGTTTTTCAAAATTCGGACATCTTTAGCTCCGTCGATCTTATTTTTCTGTGTTTTTCATGCATTTTCCATAGTAGAAAATTCGAAATTTTATAATTCAATCGAACCACTGATTTCTATATACTGTTTTGATCATCTCATTGCCTTGATCTCTACGGTACATTTATTTTTGTGTTTTGAGGTCCGGTACACGTCGGAGTCCATGGAAAATGATTCTATATCGGTACTGGGTTTTTTAGTGTGCCTTTTTGTTTCGTTGCCATTTTATTTTTCTAACGTGTAATCCTAGCAAACGGTTGCTTTAATTATTGTTCTTGAATCGACGTTGACATTTGCTTTTCTCATCTGCTCGATGTATTACGATTCACTTACACCCTTTCGTGCTCTCCTGTCTCTTCACACCTTACTTTTTACTCAGTTTCTAAGTAAAACGTCCTTTATAAAAACTTTCTATATATTTTACCTGTAGCCATCCATCTTTTTATCAAATTCCTTTAACATGTTACTCTTCCTCCCTTCAGACTCATTCCCCATTATTGCTTATACTGTAGCATTATATGCAGAGGGCATGCACATCCTCCTCTCCACCACACGACCACATCTCCAACGGCCGCTTTCCCTCACCATGAGATCCGCCTTCCTCCACGTGCTGGCCAGCAGTGTTGGATCATAGGTTTTTATTGCTAACAAAAATTCACGAATCTATGACTACGATATCATCCTGACTCAACGACTCAAAGTATGGTTCATATAGTTATATATTTTAACAAGAGTTATCAAATATGTATATAGAGTCTAGTTAGTGCTTTGTTAAAATCTTTCCTCAAGAATCATCATTCACATTCAAATAAACTTGCATGCATATTTTAATCAAAATCAAGTTTTTAAAAAATGCATGGAGCAGGGCTCGAACCCGGGTCGCTAGATTGGAAGGCAAATGCTCTAACCAAATGAACTACTACAGTTTTTGCTTAACAACAGAATTCAGTCGGCTGAATACAATCAACCAGTCGACTGAATCTGTGCATTTTAACATAAATATGCATGTTTTTAAATTCAGTCGACTGAATGATCTAAGTCAGTCGACTGAACCTGATCCCGAGAGTTTTTTTACACTCTGTAATCAGTCAACTGACCAAAAACGACCAGTCAACTGACCTGAACCTAACTGTCATATTTCTGAAAGGACATCTTCTTCTACGAAGGGAAGCAACTCTTCTCTGAACGGAAATGGACGCTCCTCTTCGTCAGAACCCTTCACCAACGGCAGTAACTCTTCAACTACTATATATAGATACTCCCAAACACTTCATATTCATCGATTTTCATTCTAACCCTCTAATACTCTTCTTGTGCTTTAATATTTACATTCAAATAGCGAGCATACATTTTTATTTCTTGGAATCTCCAAATTAACTTTCATAATCTTCGATTCTTAGAATTACCTTCCTTTCATATCTTCACATACACTTCATACACTTGAGGATTTGATTATTGGAAGTTTGTACTATTAGAGACAAATCAGTGTTATCAAGAACACACAGTGTCAAATATAATTTTGTATTTGTTGAAGTCCTGTTCTGCTGCTCAGGCGTGAAGTCCTCTTCGGCTGCTGAGGCGAAATCCTGTTCTGCTGCTCAGGTCCCTGTTCTGCTGCTCAGGGTTGTATAGACCTGTTCCTCCGGGTTAAGTGAGGGTTGTTGTAGTGAAATTCCAGAAGGAGTCTGGGACTGGACGTAGGACGGTGCTCCGAACCAAGTATAAAATCTCTGGTGTCATTTTACTATACTGCTTTTATATTTCGTGTTATTTACTATCTATACTCTGTATTACTGTTTATCCATATTACACGGTCGTATATACTTTCAAGCAGCCTCGCCCAAACCACCGTGGCCACCTCTGGCTCTGCCTCACCAAGCACCATCACCATCATCCGGCCTTACCCCTGTGGCCTCCGCATCAAAACCGAAAACCCTGCTCTGCCCTTCGCCTCGACACCGGACCCGCCACTGTCTATCGCATCACATCCGAGCTCATCTCTCCTCCGCCCATGACTGGCCGAGCTTCCACGTCGATCACCTGAGCACGTACAGTGCATCCAAATCCTACCACCTTCTCCCCTTAGCTCGTGTTCATATAAGGTATTTTTGTATATATTATGTATTATATTTGATTTTATATATATACAATAGGCCGAAATCTTGTATGGTTAGAACAGCATATATGTTTGCCTACAAGCTCCTTTGAACATGTTGCTAGTCCAGCTCTTTGATATCATATTAAGTGACATATATATATGTTATTGTAAAGTAAATTTTTTGCACTATATATAGTATACAACAGTTTTGTACCTATGCATCCGCAGTTTATATATTTGATTCTGATATATATACATACATATATATATATATATATATAAACGTATATAGGTTTAGATTTGATATTTTATGTATATATTTACTGAAGTCTACCTGAGCTTTGGGTTATATGATATATTGTCACATATATTGTGTTGTTTCCATTTATAAGCCTGCATTTATATTTGTTTACATATTTCAGCAAGCATTTTAAAGAAATTTAGGCTATATGTCATATAGATTGGTTATATTATAAGTTTAAGGCATGGTGAAATTTCAGTATGCAATAAAATATGAGTTTTATTCGAAACTATACTATATTTGATTTAGTTATAATATAAATATTTATATTACAGTATATATGTTAAGTTGTAAGTAGAGTGGATTCCTGTATATATATATATTTGTTGCTGTATGTATTAGTTACAACATGTTATACATAATTTTCTTTTCAGTTGCTGTATAGGTTAGATAATAGTTTACAATGGGTTTGTGTACTGGTTTATGTGTTTATAATATGCGGTTATCAAGTTTTGCAGTTTATGGAAAATTTATACAAGTTTTATATAATTTGTTTAAAATGTTACATATACATATATGCGTCTGTTGTGTATAGGGTAAGTTTATTTTATTTTGGGTTTTGTTGACAAATTGTTCTCAAAATATTTTATTTCCAAAACTTGTATAGATTGTTAGCTTATATTTTATATATGTTGGCCTACCTACTTTTGTACTAAAGTATATATATATACAGTTAATGTTTAATGCCGTATGAAGTGATGGAACAGAGTACATACAATATAAGTTGCGTGTCAATTTAAGTATGCACTATAAGTTGGTATGTTTTATATAGTTCTGAGTTATATTTTAAGCTATTGACATATATATTTTATTTTGGGTATTGAATTTAATATACATTTGAAAATAATATGGGTTTTTAATTTATTTCAGAGAAATTATATATATATATATATAATAATTTAAATTGAATGTTGGTTTTCGGATAATTATAATAATAACAGTTTATATACACTTCTTTACATTGAGCTTAGTTGACTCATTCTCATCGATTTATATCAATTAGCTTTGATCGTCGAATTGTGCCAATCTAGCATTACTTCGAAATTTGTGCTTGGATTCGTAACTCAATTCCAGTGTCCATGTCTGTGTGCGTATCCGTGTCATCTCCTGTTCTCTCTAGCCTCGAAAGGTGAGCAATCACTCACGATTAATGTTTTTTTATTTATTAAATTTGATTTCAATTGAAACGACAATTGAAATATGCCACTGTTAGTTATTTGCACTGCTATATATGCTATTGCCTGTATCTATTCACCTATGACATCTGACACCAGTATCTGTTAATTATTTATGCGATAATAATACAGTTTGGTTGATAATTGATTGATTGATTTGTTTATATTGGATGTTAAATTGTAATGTATAAAGCGATAAATATTATGCAATTGAATTTGACATAGAATAGTTAAAATTTGAATCGACATATGTGTTGAACTTGATTAGTTAAATTTTGTAAAATATGACCCCTTAAATGTTTAATTATTTGACACATAGAAAATGGTAAATTACCCTTGAACCGTTTGAATTTATGTTGTATTAATTGATGAAGTATGAAATTGAATAATGAATGTCAAGTATAGAATTGCACCGAATAATAAGTGTAATAATCTTTAATCTACATGAAATGATAGTGTAGATTCTAGAAATAATTATATTAATTCGCACAAACAACAATGTGAATTAATACGACTATTTCGGGATTATTTAATTGAATTAATTATTGGATTGTAATGGATGCTTGCTATTGTACTTTGACACCATCACAGTTATCACACTGCAAGTTCCCTTTGCTATGCTTTGAATTTTGAATTGGACATGGAATCGGGTTGAAATGATAAATACCCAAATGAACTTGACTTAGGATAGAGAATTAAATAATAATCCGATTGGTCAATAATTTGATTTAGAAATAAAATAATGATTTTATTCGAATAAAGAATAAGTTTTGAAATGAAGTTGGAATTTGAATTTTTATGAAAGGAAAATGTAAATATTGAAATCTGAAACAAATATTAACGTAGTAATTGATGAAAGAACGTTGTTTGAAATTTAATTATTTAATAATTAAATTTGGAATTATTAATAAATAAATTGGAATTAGTAGCAATTAAGTTTTGAAATTATTAAGTTTGAAATCATTTAATAATTAAATTTGAAATTATAATTAAGTATGAAATTATAATTAAGTTTGAAATTATTAAGTTGAATTTATTTAATAATTAAGTTGAAATTATTTAATAATTGAATGAGATTGAATTAATTGATAACTAAATAAAAATTTGAATTCTTGGATAAGAGAAATTGAGCTTTTGAATAAGCGAATTTGAACTTCGTTAATAAATGAAATTGGGTTCCTTTATTAATTAAGCTTTAGAAAACTTAAGTGAGTTAATAAGTGAAATTTGACTTCATGAATATGTGAAATTTAGTTTCTTTATTTATTTGAGTTTTGAAATTTGTTACTAAGTAAATAAATAATTGAAACTGAATTTCTTTAATAAGAAATAAATTGTGATTTATTGAATTTAATGAAAGACTTGGAAATTTAAAGAATTTGATTTGACGAATTTAATTTAATTCAATTTGTAGGTTTTGAGATAATGGAATTGAACTTAAGAATTGATTTAATGAATTGGAATTTAAATAGAAATTGTTTTGAATGATAAATTTAACTTAACAAATATTGAATGAAGTCGATGAATGAATTTAAATTGATTTGAATGTTAAATTAAATTAATTTAAATAATTACGGAATGAAATTTATATTCGAACTTGAATCAATATTTGAATTGTTTAAATAAAAATTGAATTATAAGATTTTGAAATGGTAATTTGGAAGTTTTGAAACGTAAACTTTGGAAATTGACTTAGAAAGAAAAATGATATGTTGGTTTACGAAGTGAAATTGAATTTGATTTGGTTTTGAAATATATTAAATAACCAATCGGTGTAATAATTATGAAAGTTATTAAAGAAATCGGAATCGGTTATGGACATACTCTCTGTCTAAATCGGAAACCACTTTAATAACTATAGGCGGAGTGTGATCCAGAATGAAGTGGTTGGAAAGATATACGTGATGACTGAAGAAAGAGAACGATAATGGATTGCCTTAACACTCATGTCAAATTGAAAATGACTAAAACAGGAGCCGTGCCGGGCCAAATGGGGTTAGCCACCTCGAGCGAACACACTTCTTCGTAAACTACTCATTACTTGTTATTGGTTGGTGCACCCTCGGAATTTCAGGAGTGTTGTTTTGCGGTGTTACGATCGTTGCTGCGATGCGTTCTCACCAGTCCGGATCAGGCAAATGGTAGTTTCACTACCTTGGGTATTGCCTCATGTGCCTTGTCATACTTGTATCCCTATATACGCGACCACTACGAATTTGTTTTGTGTTATACCTATGGAGTACGCCCTGATATCCCACTAGTTTATGGTGGAGTTTACATTGCTGTATAGACTATAACGCTTACATAAATGTGTTAAGGGTGATAATGGTAACGCCTTAACACTACTTTGATATTTTATATTACTGATAGACATTATCTATTTAGCGTATACTACTACATAGTGGACAGTTTAACGGATCCTTAGAGGATGGTTATTCCAACATCCTTTGAGTTACTTGTATTTCAATTGTTATTTCACTTGAGTCGGATTTATTAATATAAGAATGTTAATCCTGAATCGAGTGTTTTGTGTTTTTCTTTACTCTCGGGTCAGACTGAGTAGTTCAGCTTTCGAGACTCACCTTTGGAGTTGGAGCTTTGTTTGAAGATCCAGCCATCTATTCTGCTTTCAGCATTCGAAGATTCCAGTGATGTATTCTGACTTATACCTGATGTATCGTGTTACTTTTCTGTTGTATCTGGTTTAACTCTGATGTATCTTATATATTTATATAGTAGCTTCATGAACTACTACCTCTTTTACTTCCGCTGCATATTATTACTCTGTGTCTGTGATTCTGTAATTATTTATTTACCGTATATCTGAGTTTTGCCAAATTTAAATTAACAATTCGGTATTTTGAATTATTCAATTCCGACGTGTGTGGATGCGAATAGTCCAAAATACTACACGATCCACTCAGTAGACTTTCATATTTCGTTGACCCAGACTGGATATATTACCTTAGACTTAGTCCAAATATTGATATCTTATTTGAATAAGTTTTTTGAAAAGTGTTTTCAAAAGAATGTCATTAAAAATAATATCAAGTGTATTTTGGTATGAAGTTTTTTGGTTGTCATATGGCAAAAACCCGTCCGTGTTTATGTATGGGCATGGTCTTATGAGACATCCTTCTTTTCAAAGGTTTTGATATCATCATCATGATCTATGCATTTTAAATTTCAAGTATCTCATGCTGGTTTATCAAGCCTGATTCAGGTATTTTTATTACTTGGGTCAGATCCGAGTAGTTTTAGGTTTAGCTGAATATGGTTGGAGTTTTCAGAGGAGAGCTAGAGATCTTCATCATCGTATGTACGTATTTTATTATCCACTGCATTTATTTCATTTGTTTTGTTGTTTATCAGCATTTGTAAGGGTAGGTGTTATAATTGTCCAGGGTGAATCTAGGTTAGACTCTGATATTGTATCTTAAAATTTTCTGCTGTAAAGATTATTATTGAAATAATATATGTTATTCCGTTCGTGTGAGATACTGTCCGTCTTTTTGTGCAATTTGAGTTAGACATATGTGGTTTATTGTCCATTCAGAGGGTACGAAAAAGCAGGTCATTACATCGCTTATCATTTGGGGTAAGTTAAAGGGATGGGTACTTATCCCTCCATATGGATCTGATATAATTAGCCTTCAAAACATATTGCAACAAAGATTGATCAATAACTCGAGTTCTACTAATCCAGTTAGTGTTAAACTTTAACGCTAAGCATAGTCCAATGTGGAGAAGCTCCAATAGGGATCGCATGGAATTAGGAAGAGATTGGAGGGATCAGTACCCATCTCTCTAGAGGGAACGTCAGAAATCAGAATTCAATCAACATTACTTCAAGGAAAACGATATCTCACAAACCATATATTGGAAATGAACGAAATCAGGGAAGCAGGTAACTAACATCATGGGGCTCCCCTCATAAGGACTGCAGCCCTCTTGGATGCACTAACTGGGATCAGTACCAATCCCTATTATGGGCCTCAATGGGCCTTGAAATTTTTGGGTGGCCTCGTCTTGGTCTTTCGAACCTTCTATCAAAATTTTAGCTCGATCCGTGCACATCTCCCCTTATAAATACAGCAAGCATGGTGTTAGAAAAGGGACTACTTTCTACTTCTCTTTATCTTCGACCTAGGCTACAATCTGCCAATTTTATTCATGGATTTCGAACTGTAATTGTAAACAAACTTCAGTATAATAAAAAGATTATTTGGGAGTGGATATAAGCCAGAGTTAGCCAAACCATTATAAATCGTGTCTCGTTTTACTTTCTTTTTTATTGTTTTAATTTTGTTCTTCATTTATTTCTCTTTATATTTCCATGATTGGATTGGATATTGGTACTTCTATATAATTGGGTATTGGTGGAAAATTTTAACATATAGTGCTTCCATTGAGAGAGCTAGCCCCTACAGATCTGGAGTTTATATTTGAAATCAATTAGAGAGCATGGATTTGAAGCAATGGTGAGACAATCAACAAGAAGACATGTACGACCCATAAATTTATTAATATGATAAATTTTATTTCTTTTTTAAAATACTTAAATTAAAGATTTTTTAACATGGATTATGATACGTTGAACGATAAATAATAATGGCAATCTTATTTTGAATAAGCATTTACAAAAATATAAACTTTGAAGGATTATCGATAAAATGATCGAAAATGTTCTATCGATAAGTATCTCTAAAATCGTTAAACATTGCGCATGTAGCTGCATAAATACATTAATTTTTATAACTGAACAAGAAAATAAAATTATTTATTTTTGAAAAATTAAATTTTTTATGACAGCATCAATGATGTCGTTATATTTAATAATTGATCTATTGAGATTTAATGATTTAATAATTATTATAATTATTCTAATAATCATTTCAAATGATAATAATTCATCTTAAATAGTTATAAGGTGATAATAAATAATTTATAATAGTTTTATAAAGATGTATAATTGGTTTAAAAATATAAGGAAATTGATGTATTGCTTTATCGGTATAATAACATTTTTTTGTAAATAATTGTTAATATTGATTTATATGGTTTTATAATTTAAATAAGATAAGATCACTCTAATTAATTAATAATGATTATATTTTTTTTTCAAATTTTGTTTACATATATATGTAATTTAAATTAGAAGTTAAAATGTGACTGATAATCGGTTTCCCAATTTTCAACGGTTTAACGAACGAAAGTTTTTCGAAAGTCTTTGATACCTTATTTATATGTCATAAGTACATATATGCACACTTTAGCTTGCACGTGAACATACATATGCACACACATTTACATTTATATATACATATAAAGAAAAATCAAAGATATTTTACATTTACTTAATCTTTAAGGAAACCAAAGTCCACTCTCTTACACATAGGTACATGCATCATGAGTACATGGGAGGAGACACATAGGCAGTGTAAGATGATGTTGATGGAAGTAATGTGATGTGATGTTTCATGTAAAATATCATGATATTTTCCATATTCATGCATATAAATACCCATCATCTTTCTCTCATTTCTTCCTAAATTTTCTACTTCTTCTTCTCCTTCCTTAAGCTATTTTAATGGCCTCTCCATGTTAAAAATATTATGAAAATAAATTAAGAAAGAATAATATAAAAATACACACACATATACAGGATCTATACTCCACCAAACCAAATCAAACCATCTCCTTTCCACCTTAACACTCCACGGCCACTACATATAAGCCAAAGCCGTGAGCTAGCAAAAGGATGGGAGCCTTGGGCCGAGAGCTAAGGTGGTGGAGGTGGGTGAGGCTGTGAGCACTTAAAGATGGTGGATGAGCAAGCCGTGAGTCTTGGGGCAAGGGAATATTGGTCGAGCACTTGAGCAAGGGAAATGAAGTGTTTAGGGCATGGTAAAAGTGTATTAGAGAAGTGTTGTAATGATATGAATGTTGGTAGGAAGTTGGTTTGATTTATGGTGAGTACTCGATTTACTTGCATTTAGAGAATAATTATACGAATGTTTAAAATATAAATTTAAATTCTTGGTTGATAACTTGGTTGATTATATAGTTGATTATATGGATGTTGATATGGTTGATAACTTGGTTGTGATAAATTATTAGAAATCATAATAGAAATGGTTAGTAAATAACCATAGTTAATTAAACGGAAATTTAATCTATAAATAATTTGTGTATGGAGTTGTTTAGCCTCTTAATGGTTTTAAATGTAAAAAAGTTTGGAAATGAATATTATAATAATATTCTATTACGAAATAGTTCAAGAGTGAATAAGAGATTTAATGCAGAAAATATTGGTTTAAACATTTGAAAATGGTTTATAGATGTTTTATAAATGTTAAAATTAAATTTGGAGAAGTTTTGATGAATATTGAAAATTGAGTCAAACATAGGAGCGTCGCTTGACACTGGTTACAGACATATAGAATGGAAAATAGCTCGGAATTCTTCGAGATCATTTTTTTGAACTATTATATCCATAGTTTTTAAACAAAGAAAGAAAATCGAGGTTTCGATAAGTAGATATTGAAATATGGGTAAAATAAATTTTTGGAAAAATCGCGGTTTTGCAGTTCGAAATCCATAAAAGGATTTCTTTGAAAATTATATTTTAAAATTGCCTAAAATTGTGAAATAAATTCTAAAAATCCTTTATAGTTTTTTAAAAGTGATTTGAGTTATAAAAATGAATTTCCAAATGATAAAAAATCGTTTTGATGAATATAGCTTAAAAAGCACTTTCCGCAGCACTTTTCTCTAACTTTTGAAATATTGTTTTTAAACGTGGCATTTCTTTTCCAAATCTTTTGTAAATGTTTCAAATGATTAATAAAGTATTTTAACTATGATTTGAAGGATTTATGGAATGGTTAAATGTTAACTGATTTAGAGTCGATCAAATAATTTGACCGCCTTATGGGTGTCAAAGAGGTAGTGTCTAGGCTTGGGTTTGGAAAACAATTTTCCTGCTCTTCTTGGCTATCCGGACTGGCCCGATGGAGGGAATAGTAAATTTGATTTACTAGGATCAATATTTTCTAAAGCATAAAGGATATAATTTTCAAAATATAGATAAACTGGATTTTATGGGGATAGTCTTCTCGTACTCAATGTTAAAAGCCGAAAAGGAACTTGTACTATTCGTGGAATTTAAAGGTGATTTTGCTGTTATTTCAACCATAGTATTTTTTGAGTACAGGAATTGATATTGAGTAGAATTAGATGATTTCCATATATCTGCTCACTTAATATTTACGGGTTTCAGATTAACATCCTAAATAACATGGTTTTAACTCAATCAAAGTTTTCAGTTTTGAATTAAGAAATCTTTGTTAAAGAGTTAAATAAATTATTTAGAAATATTTTCCTAAGTAAAGGATAAAGTAAATTGGAATTATTCCAAGATACAAAGGGGTTTAATTAACCAAATGATTTGATAAATGAGGCTTAATAATTCCACACAGTGTTAAGAAGACAAATGGAATAATTTAAAATAATATGTCTCTTTGAGATATTTATATATGAATAGAAAGATGAGTTAAATTGAATTATGATTGATAGTCACATATGAATTTAACATCATTTTAGGCGATGAATGGTTTGGAGGAACCGGAGGTTGGATTTGGGTAACTCCTATCAGAAAACCATTTCGAACCAATGTATACATTCGAAAGTGAAGACATGTTGAAGATGATGATTATTGAAGACCAAAGATCTTCATAGTGAAAAGACTGCTTGTTGACATTCTCTGGGTGGCTCCCAATATAGAGTCATTTATTATAGCAATATACCTATCATATTTTGAAATCTTTGGATTGCAAGAACTATTAGCTACTAATGGTAGTAGAAGGAGCGCCTTCGGTTTTGTTCAGCCCTATAACAAACTTGTATGGATGAATGTCTGACATTTCATTTCTGATCATATTAATTGATCTCTATCAACATGTCATCTGCTTAGTGGCAGAGAAGGCATCTTCTCTTAGCATAACACCATTACCTAAGACGTACGAGCATAAGAGTTATACGTTGTAGAAATCAGTTGTGTGATTATGGAATGGCAGCATGACATTCAAAGTGGAACCAGTTGGAAAGTATGAGAATAGCCTTACAAGCCTCACATCTCAAGAATGATACGATTTACTATATGGTCTGAAAAACACATAATCAGGCTGTTGGTTGATGTATATGGTGGCATCCAATTGGGTACCCATTAGAGGAAGGCGTCCCACAAGGCATTTGTTGCCCCATTTATTTGAATATAGTAGCTAGCAGGCGAAAAGTGATAAGGCTAGAGTATATTATAGTGTAGCAAATACAGTTCCAAGCGACTTGCTTGAGAAAAGCGATTAAGGCACAGTGTGAACTATGTTTGTTATGGCGTGGATCGAAGGAAAAGGCCACTAGTTCTCTATCATGTTGAAAATCCAATACCAATACGAGCTTTATGGTTTTGATTGTAGTCCGAAAATCGCTGTAATGCTTTATAAACTTTTTAGTTACACCTTTTTGTATCATATATTCAGTCCGGTATATTCCGTTTGACCTAGTCCGGATATATTACCATAGAATTAGTCCGGGTATTGATACTGTTTTATATATATTTATTTGATAAGCGTTTTCAAAACCGATGTCATTAAAGATAATATCAAAGTGTTTTCAGTATAAAGTATTTTGGTTATCATAAGGTAAAAACACATCTGTGTTTATGTATGGCGAGGTCTTACGAGGTACCATTATTTTCAAAGGTTTTGTTAGTACCCATCTATGACTCCGTCCTATGTTTATGGTTTGAGTATCTCACGCTAGTTTATCAAGCCTGATCTGTGTATTTTTAATACT
Organism: Allium cepa; assembly: GCA_030765085.1. Taxonomy (NCBI): domain Eukaryota; kingdom Viridiplantae; phylum Streptophyta; class Magnoliopsida; order Asparagales; family Amaryllidaceae; genus Allium; species Allium cepa. The sequence continues at coordinate 757,923,783 of CM060940.1, read as the reverse complement.
CGGGTCAGATCCGAGTAGTTTCAGGTATAGTTTAACATGCTTGGAGTTTCCAGAGGAGAGTTGGAGATCTTTATCTATGTATGGATGTATTCTATTATCCGCTGCATATACTGCATTTGTTTGTTTGGTTGTCCGCATCGTAAGGACAAGGATTTATATCTATCCAGGTTGAATCTATATTAGACTCTGATATTGAATTTTTCCACTGTAATGATTATACTGAATAATTTATGTTATTCCATTTGTATAAGATTCTGTTCTATCTTTATTTTATTTTTCCCTAGCAATCGGGGTTTCTGGTACTTGGATTTGCGGCACGTGAATACCGAGGATGTATTATTGTCGATTTCGAGGGTCGAAAATCTAGGTCGTTACAAGACAAGTAGCGGATGGGAGCCAACATGAAGAGAGTCATGAGGCTTACTTAGGAGATGGAACTAATCAAACATCTATCTACATCACCAGAGATGAAATTGGAACAATAATGGATGCTATGCTGGAATGGATGCTGGAAAAACAGGTGGAGATGATGTAGAATACACTCCGATAGATCGGACAGGCTGGAGCCAAAGGAGCTGCTGGAATTCAAAACCAAAGAGTTGGAATGATGGGGACTACAAGAGCTATGGATCAAGGAGTTGAGGCGGAAAGATTCACTGAAAATTAGAACCGGGAGCATGGAGACGGAGCTATTGGACAAAGGAGTTGAACAGAGCAGCCGAGGGTGGTCCCTGGCCATCTTAAAGGGATCGACACCGATCCTCGAAGACATGGGGCATGCCCCGGGTCTGTTCGATCATGATGCTGGAGGATATGCGGTAAATCCCATGGAGCTTGGTGTGAATCAAAATTTGGATGCTCATCTAAAGGAATACGTTCTAGAATTCCCTCGTAGGCTCGGGGGCAGCTTAGACATAATGATAGGAGACTACCACTGGAAGAAATGATGGGGTTTCAAAGATTATTGGGCGAGTTTTGCGTGGAGGATTAGTGTATAGGGATCCGGAGGATGTAAATAGAAGTCCATTCGCTCCTAATATCAGGAATGCTAAGAATCCACCAAAATTCAAACTACCAACACTGGAAGCTTATGACGGAAAGTTGAATCCAACTATGTATATGATGTGGTATATAACACACATGGAAGTATTAAGGGCTTTGGAAGAAATCTTGGCATGATGCTTCCCTCTGTACTTAGCGGATGCAGCTGCGTTATGGTTTAGACAGTTGGAGAGCAGTTCTATTAGCGCATGAACGGAAATGTTTAAAAGATTAATAAAGTAGTTTCAGATTCACATTACGAAACCCAAGAATGTGACGACAATGACATCAGCAAAGCACTAGATTGGAGAATCAGTAAAGAATTTCATAACTAGGTTTAATGCGGCAGTTTTTTCGGTGGATCAACCAGATCCATCGATGGTTTTGAGGCCAGTAGTGTCAAGAGTTGTAGATAATTCAGATTTTAAGGTATCATTGATACAGGATCCACTGATGGATCTTGGGGAATTCTAACATGAAGCAAAAAGGTTTGTATAATAAGAAGACGCGAAAGCTGATAAAGTGGCAATGGAAGTTAATACGATATGGGGTGGAGAACCACTCGATGAAAGCCAGGAAAGGACAAGGGTAAATGGAATATGGATAATAGCTTTGATGGATCGAAGTGATAGTGGGAACCCAAATTCTCTTCTTACTCGGAGTTGAATGAAACCATAGAACGAATATATCTGGATACTTGAGGATGCCTACCGTATCGAAGGCCGGCAAAGAGGGAACCCTTCGAACACGAACGAACATCAGGAAAGCGCTGCCTATTCCATGAGCTGGATGGCCAAAATACAGATGACTGCACACATTTGAAAAATATCATTAAGGAACACGTGAGGAATGGTTAATTACAACAATATGTAAGGACCCGAGCTGTAGTGGTGGAATAGAAGCAGCCACCATCCATCATGAATGAAAATGGCACTGGATCAAGGCATCATCATCAATTTGTCATCAATTGATCAGGATGGAAAGGAATAAGTTACAAACAACGCAGTAGGATGGCTAAGTCACTTACATATGTACAACATCGAGGATGGTCCCTAGGCATGCTCTGAGATGATGATAAACCGTTATGCTCGGGTTTGTGAAATTTGTTTTTTCCTTCTTGTTTGCTTCGAACTATGGTTTATTGGTTTTATGGATTCTTATTTTATATTTTTGCAAATGGACTTCGGAGTGTTTAAATTTGGATCAATGTAATAGATAGCATAGGTTGTCAGGTGTGAACTATGCCTGGCAAGGGGTAGGTTGCTTCGCTCGAACGTAATGGATCAACGTACTCAGGTCATCGAGTATGGATTGTGCTAGGTAAGGACTTGGAGAGATCGAGATCGTCTGGTAAGGGGTAGGTCGCTTCGCTCGAATGCGATGGATCGGCCAACTCAGGTCATCGAGTACGAATTATGATCCGTAAGGATCCGATGAGATCGAAGATTTAGATTAGTATAATAACCTAGAGAAGTCATGGATTTGGATATCAGCTTCAGGCAACAATGGATTTGGCTTTGAATGAATGCGGATTCAGGTAAAACGATCCGAAGAGATCGTGGATTTGGATTGGATTCTGGATTCGAAAATAAAGCTATCAATGGATTATGGATTTTGAATTTATGGAAATTCCAAAAACACCTTCCTACCACAAGGCATGTTTTAGGGGGAAAAGTGTTAACCTACCTTTTAGAAAGGCAGTACATAGGTAGATTTAACCCAACAGACTTCATGATCATCAAGGTGGGAAGCACAGAGGAATGGTTACCGAGCTTGAAAATCGGCTATAAATGATACAATGGAAGATGATAAGGGGGATTCGGTTCGGATCCCTAATTTTTGTTCCAATCAAGGTGAAATTGGTATGAAGTGATAAGGAAGGCCTAATGAGTCTATATTTCAAATTTAAAGACGATCGGAGATCATATGCTTGAATTACGGGCAAAAAAAGAGGGATCAGATCATATTCAGCTCAATAGCACAACTCAATGATGATCGCTGCATAACTCAACAACCACAAGGCGGACTGAAGCGAAACTGTGGAACAAGAAGAGGGACCCTCGGGAGTCTACCCTTGGGATAACATGGAATTTGGAGAGATTTGGAGGGATCGGCACATCTCCTTCAATAGGGATCGGCCATCTTCCTTCTTAGAAATGGGTTAAACTCAACTTTATACCAAAGATTGATCAACATCTCAACATCTATACATCCAACTAACATCAAACTTGGAGGATAAGCTAATTTCAACATGGAAAAGCTTCCTTAGGGTTCACATATTATTTGAAGAAAGTTATAGGGATTGTTACCTATCCCTCCATATGGATTGGATATAATCAACCTTCATAGCATATTGCAACAAAGATTGATCGATAACTCGATTTCTACTAATCCAGTTGGTGTGTAACTTTGAGGCTAAGAAAAGTACAACATGGAGAAGATCCAGTAGGGATCACATGGAATTTGGAAGAGATTGGACGATTGGTACCTTTCCCTCTAGAGAGATCAGTAGAAATCAGAATTCAAGCAACACTACTACACTGAAAATGCGATATCTCACAAACCGTATGTCGGAATTACATGAAATTTGGGGATCCGGTAGCTAACATCATGGGGTACCCCTCATAGGGATCTCATCCCATTTGGATGCACTAATATGGATTGGTACCGATTCCTATTGTGGGCCAATATGGGTCTGGAATTTTTTTGGTGGCCTCTTCTTGGTCTCTCGAACCTTCTGCCAAAATTTCAATTCGATCCATGCACGTCTTCCCTTATAAATACAACATGCATGACATTAGAAAAGGAAACTTCCTTTTGCTTCTCTTTATCTTTAACCTAGGCTAAACTTTGCCAGTTTTATTCTTGGATTTTGGATTGTAACTGTAAACAAACTTCAATATAATAAAAAGGATTATTTGGAAGTGGACGTATGCCAGAGTTAGCGAACCACTATAAATCTTATCTCTTTTTTTACTTGCTTTCTGATTGTTATAATTTTGTTCTTCATTTATTTCTACTCATGTTTCTGTTATTGGATTGGATATTGGCACGTTTACATAATTGGGTATTAGTGACACATTTTGATGCGAACAACAGTTAAATCATGATATGCAATAATATTTCCTATACGAGATTCAACATCAGACATGCAATCAATATTGACACTAACTATATTTGGAAATGATGTAAGTTTTTTCACATCTCAAAATAAATACTAAAACTTTACCATTTTAATTTTACATACCGAATATTAACTGGCCTTGAACTAAAATTGGAAACAAAACAGGTTCCCAAAATAAACAAAATAATTATATATATGGAAATTAAACTTATTAAAACACATTTAAATCATAAAATTTTAAATTTTTGAATACTTTTATTCAAAATCATTATTTAATTTAGTATTTTTAAATGGTGAAAATAGGGGTCGTTACTATCTATCCCACTCAAAACTTTTCATCCTCGAAGAGGAATGAAGCAAAGAATCTAGCATTTTGATATATTTTACCAAATTAATCAACTTATAAAACATTTAAACTTACTTACTTAGTTTTGCTATAAATTTGTAAATAATCAAAACTTTTTTTCAAATACCTTTGCTTGATGTCTTAACTGGTTTTTTTTTTATAGATTTCCTACTTTCGAGACCCAATAATGAACGCCGATGATGCTGTAGTCATCACCAGAATTATTTTCAAGCGACAAAAGTTAGATCCTTTAGTATTAACAGTCCCTCGAGGGACTGTTACATCTATCCTCGTTCTTAAGTAATTTAGACCATATGTTAGCTAGATGCATGTTTAAGAATCTCTAATTATTTTATAGACCAGTTTTAACACCAAGTGAAATACTTCAAAAGCCTTTTTTTTAAAAAACTTCCAAACATATATTTATAACCAGTAAATTTCCAAATCATTTTTTCCATATCATAAAATTTCAAAACGTGAAATTTTTGCATATAACTCTTTATATGATATATGTAAAATTTATACTTGAAAAAAGTTATGTAAACCTCATTTATCCCAAATCAGAAATCTTTAAAATGTGAATACTTTACATAATTCATTTGTAAAATTCCTTACTTAAGGTAAATCTCATTCATTAATACCATTATGTATTCACCCTAAACATCATTATAAATATAAGTAAAATATTTGAAAATAATTATTAATATCATTACTTCTATAAGAGAGCTATTTAAGTTATTAAATCAATTTTTTGAAAATTTGGGCAAAATTCTTTTAAGCGAGGGGAAAGATACAACCACCCGGAATTCATAACAAACAATTTCAAAGAAACAAACCAACACTTAACATTATTCAATACATTTAATGATTAATAGAAACTAAATATATGTTCAGGTTTACAACCTTCTAGATTGCTCAAAGATTACCGTTACGCTCATGAACATTTTGGTTATTACATAGAAAATTACCTAAACAATCTTAGAACAAAACCTAAAGTTATTCCCAAAACTTTCGTAGGACAAAACACCTTATAATTTTATAAGCCATATGATGTGCATTAATTATCCGTTCCAATCCAATCACTTGCTCGGATACATACATTTCTTATCTAAACTAGTATAGATCACTCTAAGTTCTCTAATGTGGACTTCAATTCGATTCCTTGATTTAATACCATTGTTTTCCTTACATAGTTGTAATTAAGGTAGAAACATCCGTATAATTCAAGAATTCATCTCAAGTACCCATCGTTGAGAATCTAGTGAAAATGCATAGTCCGGACCGGCGTAAATCACCTAGAAACCCTGTACGTGAACGGTAAATCAAGGATGGTCAAGCGAAAAATAATTCAAGTCCAACTTACGGTATTTACCCCTACAGGATGACTTATTTATTCAATCTTAACCCTAATTTTTTATTCATATATTTATGCAAAATGTATGTCTTTTATTAACAAAATTAATTTTATGATAAAATTTCATAAACATAAATTAAGTTTAAACCCATAATACTCCACTATGTTATGAGAGAATAAACCAAATATCAGTTTTAATTTTTTTTCAATTCAGATGAAGGCCCAATATAAATCCGTGTCTTATAACCGAGTCGACTTCTTTGACCTCTTTACTTATCAGGTCTTGCAAGTAGCTAGAAAAAGTAGGATTCTTGTATCCAAAAGCTAGTCCATATTCTACTTTTCCTTAAACAATCCAAAGGTAAGGATGTTTATTAGTCGGCCCGATAGTGTAATGACCCGATTTTTCGACGCCCTAAAGTCGACATGAATACGTCCACTGTATCAAATGCCGCACAATCGAATGCCGGAAAATCGAACCGTTAGTGTTAAAGAAGAAGAAGATATAAGAAGAAACAGAAACAATAATAAAATCTCACATTTCGCAGTGGAACAACATATAATAGATAAATGAATATCTTTAAAACAAAAGCATTATATCAGTTTATACATCACATTATCAAAGTTTACAACGACACAATACAATACTGGCAGTTATTTTAACTTGCTTACATAGAAATTTTGACTTGCACTAACCCAAACGCAATGGACACTACATAGTATAAGTCATACGTCTTGCCGTCTAGCTTGAACTCTAGATCTCCACAGCAACTTCTTGACTTCGCCCTAGAATAATGATAACCTGACTCTAGGCTGCCCATGTGGAAAATTATGGGCATCCAGAGTTTAGAAAGGGAACAATAAACTCCAGGTCAGTCATGGAACTGGTGCGAGATCTTAAAAACAGTTATTTTCACAAAGAAAATAAAAAGAAAATCCACCATGCTTTTGGAAAATGAAACTACCATAAGGCCTCCCGCCACACACATAATGCAAACGCAGAAGTGAAGGAGATTTTCCTTATGATAGTCAAACATGCATGGCACGCAAAATCCTTTTGATATTATTACTAGTACATAGTGCAGAAAATCTTTCAAAAGTATAATATTAATCTTAGCTAGCATACAACCATTATTGTATGCCTACTATATCTACCATGTTCAATAGCAGGTTAACGCCACATTCCATGGCAGGTTATAAAACTAAAACCGTACAGGCGCGTATTGGATGATTGGATTTCCAACAATGGTCAGGCAAATGAACTTCCTACACTGAAATGGAACGCCTCTGGAGGAAGTCCCCGAGAACCTACCCTGATCTCTTCCAACACAACTCCGAGTTACCCCACGCTGTAATACAAATATAACATGAGTAACTACCACGAGTATGCCATCCCCGGTTGTTACCGACCTTTATCCGAGGATCCTTAACCACAAAGCAATAAATTTGTAGTAACCACATAAGTTAAGTATCTGGGCTCCATACCATGTACCACCCTTTTCCAGAAGGAAATGGACATACCCTGAGGGCGCTACCCCCAAATTGTCTTGCTGCAACATTCCTGTTACGAACATTTCTGGATTGTGAGGTTCGACGAAGTCTCGTCCATAAAGCTACGTTTTTCACAAAAGCCATGTTTTGATCAACAAATGATCAGCAGCACTTCGTAAGCCACACTACCAAATTGGAAATATATCACTAGTAACCATCAACTACATAACCTCTGAGTTCGTGCATCTCAGAGAAGGGTGTTAAGCTAAGAGAATAAATTCTCCGCCACCAACAGAAATGTATTTGATAGAAACCAGCTTTATATCTCAAAGTCTAATGTCAGACACACATCCATACAAGTCCATTTTGGGATCGAACGGAACCGAAGGCACTTCAAAGAAGCCCTTGCAATCCGGATATTCACTAATCATGTCCGGAATTCCCATCACAAAGGGTGATAAAATCTCTATACTGGAGCAACTCTGTGCAGAGACATTCGACAGGTTATCCTTTCGTTTTCGAAAATACCCGGTCTTCAACACCATCTTCAAATGCAATCCCATTTCGTCGTATCATTATTCGGAATGGGTTTTAGGACACAAAGTCCTCTCCTGGCTAATCCGAATAACTAGCGCTTATTAAAAATAAGTGCTACATTTAGATTTCACAACAATTTTCACTTTGATCTTTTAAACAAAAGATCCAGTACAAAGATTCGATGTGGTTTTCGAATATCCATTTGGAATCCGACCCCCGGTCGCATCGAAATTCAAATGCAATTTAAAGGCCAATATTGATAGTCGGTTATTTAACTATCAATCAACATTCACATCAATCCCTAGATTTCAAATAATTTCCCCCCAATTATTTACTTTCAAAATATCTTCGTATGATATATTTTCACACTTCAACCATTTGAAAAACAAATTTCAAATCACTTTTCACCTTTCAATCCTTTGAAAACAAATTTCCATTCATTTTCCTAATGTGGAATAAATTTCCAAATATTATTTATTTCCACTGAAAATTTGCCGAGTTTGAATACTTCAAAATAATTTAAATTACTTATCCAAAATATTTACTTGGAAACATTTAGAATAAAAACTATTTTAAAACACTTTATTTAAACATTAGTTATGAAAATATTATACTAATATCTTATATAAAAATTCAAGTCCAAACTAATTTAAAAATAAAACTATTAGATAAAGTGAAATTATTAAAATATCCATTTTCTAAATCAAATACCAATTTAAATCTTTAAATAATCACTTCTATAATTAATTAAATAAATATTTACTTTAGATATTTTGAAACAACTTAAGAAAATAATTTCTCCAAAACATCCTTCTTAAAAACCAACTTTAGAACTTTTAATTTTTATTTGAAATCTACTTTCAAAACATACTCAGCTTTCTTGGAAGAATACACTTTCATTTCAAAATGGTTCATTTAAATCATTCAATAAATCCTTCTTGATTTATTTTAAATTTACGTTCAAAATCCGTAAATTTCTTTCCACATTTTTAAAAATAACCAAATGTTTTTTTTTAAAAACAAAATTCCCTTTTACTTTATAAATTCCCATTGTGAATTTGGATTTCCAAATATCTACTGATATATATTTTTCAAATCGATTTTCAAATATTCATTTTCAAACACCAAATCAAATTCCAAATTGATTTTTCAAACATTTATTTCAAACACCAAATCGATTTCCAAATCAATTTTCCAAAGATTTATTTTAAAACACTTTCAAATCGATTTCCCAATTTATTTTCAAAACACCAAATCAAAATTTCAAATTGATTTCCCAAAGAATTATTTTCAAATACCAAATCAATTTCAATTTGATTTTCAAATGTATTTGCTTTTAAAATAAATTCCTTTATTTCTTCCTATCCGAATTTTAAATAAATCCTTTATTTTTTCCAATCCGAATTTTAAAAAAATCCTTCAACTTTAATCATTATTACTAAAAATTCCTCTATTAAAATATTTTTCCATATTTTTGGAAATAATTCGATAGGATTTCAAAAATCGACTTTTATACCTTTATGTTCCTTCTTTTCAATTTATTCAATTTTCTAAAATTAATTTACTATAAATTCTCTACTTAAATTTCAAAAATCTAATTTTATTTATTTCTGGTATCCTACGATAAATAAAATATGTTCAGCTAAACTATAGCCATCAACAACTTCAATCACAAATATAATCGTACACAGATTATAAATAACCAACACACAACATATGAAACAAATTCAAATATTTGAGGAATCCAGTTGGATCCCTCTAACCTGTTTCCCTGCATTCATAGATGTTAGCAAAACAATTAAATACCAATTCCACTTCGAGGTAGAATATCGCGGTATATGGGATTATATAATATCATCCGCTATTATGCAGCGCATAGGGTCTCATCCGCTATATAATGCGGGAAATCAATCACTCCAAATAAATATATGATACAAATTCCACTTCGAGGTGGAATATCGCGGTATATGGGTTTATATAATATCATCCGCTATTATGCGGCGCATAGGGTCTAATCCAATACAACTGATAATAATTTATCATCCAAGCACACAATCAATAATTTTAAATTTAACTATTTAAAATTAAACTGGAAATTCCAATTGAGTGAGAAGATTTGCAACCCATTTCCATTCCAGTTCACTTCCTTCATGTTTTCAGACCTTGTATAAACATTTATACAACTAATTAATATTCAAAATAAATGGAATAATCAATTTTCATTCGATAATTTTAATTCACCAGTGATTTTATTTCAAACTAATACTTTTAAATTTTTAAACCAATTCATTTTAATAAATTTGTTTAACTAAAAATTAAATTTAAAACTAAATTCCCTTTAATAAATTATTTTTCAATGTGTACATGCATATTTATTATTCAATGTGAAACTAAAAATAACCTCTAGATTTCAAAAACTAATTCAACATAACTTTCCTTTTTATTTCCAAAATTTATTTATATAAATTAAATTTTCTATTTTCAAAAAGAATATATTTTAAAAAACTTCTACAAAATCCTATATATATATACACACATTTGTAAAAAAACCAGAAATTTCCTTCTCTATACACATACATATCACCAGAATATTACAAAAAATTACACAGTGGTATTTAAAATGTATATATATTCATTTTATCTTTTATTATTTTTAAACCAGTGCATATAAAAATCAAATATGAATTATACCTTACTGTAGAAATTGCATCCAAAAGAAATCAACCCAGGTTCGATCGAACTTCGCCAAAATGCCTCGCTGCACTGAAAAAAATATCGAAACCTAGGCAAGCGTCGTGCTTTCCATCAAATCGCTAGCCTGAATCGCGAATCCCCTCGAATCTCGCTCGAGTTGACTATTGCTGCCATCACCTGAACTTGAAGCTTCCCCCATCCTCACAAACCCTAAGGCAGCGCTCGATCTCGAAACCCCTCTTGTGCGCACAAGCGCCAACTACTTACAGCCGAAGACGTCGACCTTATTCCCAAACTCTCTCGAAGTTTGATATCTTGATTAACTCGCTCTCGAATTCAAATGATTACTGAATCGAGGAAAGACATCGAAGGGTTGCGGAATTTCTTATATATATGAATTCGACTTGATTCGATGGATCAAAAATTTAAGAGGGCGCCATTCATTCAATCTGGATAAAAAAATTTCTAAGTTCGGCCATGGATTTGGTTGAAGGAAAATTGATTTCAGTTGTTTTCATAAAAAACATGGTTTTGATTTACTTCCTTCTCTCTGTATTTTTATTTTCAAAAGAGACGCTTGTTAAAAATTGAATGCCAAGTGTTTTAAAAGAAATGCCAAGTGTTAGAAGAGAAGAGACGTTAAATTTTCTCATTTGAATGTGAATATAAAATTTAAAGTCAAATTCAACTTCAACTCGTTTCTATTATCGCAACTCAAAAATTTGACTTCCAATCAAAGCGTGCCGCCAGGCGTTTATAACGTTATATGCCCATTCCGAACCTAGTGGAAAAGGTTTCGAGTTCAAATTCGATTGTATGGAGAAGATAGCCTTTTGAACCAGTTATTATATTAAATTTCGATATAAATTTCAGCGCATTTGCTCATCGTACAGCCAAACATCGCTCCAAACAGTACAAAAATTGAAATCCTATAATAATACAACATTACGGATCCAATGGAACTAGTTTCGTCGAATTCTGAGACTGTGCCTCGAAAGGCTATTTTTTAAATATCGAATTAAACAATATAAATTCCAAAGTGAACAAAACATTTCCAAAACCAGTTTTGAAGCTTCCATTATCTTTAGTATTATCAATATGAATTTTCTAAGCCTTGAAATTATTTTTAATCAGCATAAAGATCAAGATTCAATATTTTACCCAACCTCAATAAATTAAATTCAATAATTTAACTGCGAAATCCATAGTCATATTTGAAATTCAGTTTTAAACCAAATTCGAAATATTTAAAATCAATTAAATATTTCAATTTCAAATGTTCAAAATTCTGGATCGTCACAGATAGCATCTAATAGTTTGTATAATTTAGATGTAAAACAAAGACATAGTTTTAATTTGTTCATTCAATTTATTATATTTTAAATCTGGTTTAAATTATTGTTTTTAGATATAAGAATTTATATAATTTCTATCAAAATTTTGTATAAGTAAAATACATTATCAAAATACTTTTTTATTTATTTTTATGAACTTTTAAAATTACATACCTGGTTTTTTTATAAATCTTAATATATATTGAAAAAAAATAGTTTTAACAATTATCTATTATCAATTTCTTTAGGTTCACTTGGGTCCGAATTCGATCCAATCGTATAATGAAAATGAGAATAATTTACTAATTGCTAATCCATGATCGTCACTTAGAAGATTATTTATATTATCACAAACAAGTCGATAGTTTTTCCCAGACCGTCCAAAGCAAAAATTTCCTTTAAAAAATTTGTAGTCATAAATTTTTATAAGTAATCCTACTATATATAGACACACACACACACAAATAGAATCCTCTTTCTACCTATATAAAGTCACTTTTTATATAAACATTTCCTATTATCATACCATTTTTTGGATATTTTTATATTTCTCGACCTTTATTGAAGATAGAATTAACTTACAATACAGTAGGAAATCATACAAAGTAATTCCAACAAAATATAGGTTTTTCAGGGTTTTCATTACATATATGAATTTTACTTAGGTTACACTTTAATTTCATTCTTTTAAATTTATACACGGGCAGCCTAATAGCAGGTTTTCCGTATTTTGGCATTAGCTGTCTTTTAGAGTCTTTTGGTTTGGAGATTATCGGTTTTTGGAGGCTTTTACCTTGGTGATATTTTGGAAGCTTTTGGATCTCAAGGTGCTTAGATTTGGAAGTTCACTATCATCCTATTTCCTTGAAGACTTTTGGCATATGATCGCTTATTGTTCTATTATGATGTTTGATTTGGAGTTGTGATATATGTATTATGATACTCTGATGTTGTAACGGATATTATGATGAAGTTGTATCTATGATGTTATGCATGATATTCATTTTGTTTCCGCTGTTTTATATTCATCTAATGTTGTTATAAGCTCCATCCGACTGGAGTTCGATCTTTGAATCTTTGACAGTCGAGTACAAGTGAGGTATTTGATGTCAATTTTTGAACATTGGATTTCGGGTCGTGTCTTTTAATTTATTTTCTTTTAAATTTACACTTTTAATTTTAAAGTTTACACTTTTCATTTTTTAAGTTCATACTTTCTATCCATACACATTAACTAAATCTATAAATGCAAACTATTTTTCCTATAACTATTTTCAAATGAAATATTTCTTCTTTATATTTCAAAATATTAACAAATCTTATATATAAATATCATTTTAAAATACTTATAACTTTGAAACTATTATATTAGAAACATCTAGTATGTTCTCATATATATATATATATATATATATATATATATATATATATGATACACTCAGCTTATAATAAGGCAGTCAATTACCCTATCTCTTAATGAATTTACCCCAACACGCTTAGGTGCTCGCTCAACCAAAGCTCTGATAACAACTTTGATGATCTGCCATTTCGAACAATTTAAGTCAATAATAAACCACACATGTCTAACTCATATAGTCCAAAAAACAGACTTTCAGTAGGGTTTATTTAAGAATATAAGAAGAGAAGAGAACAGTACACAAAATCTCACAGTAGAATGACAAAATTTAATAACTATCTAAAAAGTTCATGGAGCTGTTTTACAATATACATTTGATTTGTATTTACAGTATAATCAGAATTTACATACAACAAAAAAAAAAAAAAATCGATGGAATAATACTAGTAGATATGATCTACCAAACTCCATCTTCATCTTTAAGAAACAAACGTCTTCAAAATATCGAAACAACTCAAGCTGACCTCATCATAAAGAAAACAATACACTTGAGTCAAGGTTATACATTTTTATGTAAGTAAATTCGACTCAAGCAATATGAGTACAATAACTCAAGAGATGTTATAGGATTATCCATCTCCTTAGGATTCTTTAAACTATTTATATGTAGTAAGATACGTTATATATGTAATGTGTATCAGTAATATAAATATTAAAATAGCGTTAAGGTTTTACATTAATCCCCTTAACAGTTTTTAAGCATGTAGTCTATGAAGGTCCCGTAACACAACTAGTAACGTTGGTCGCCGATGAGTCCGCTATAGGTACAATACTAAAAAGAAATGGTAGTGGTCTCGTATACGGATAAATGTATGACAAGGCATATGAGGCAATGCACAAGGTAGGATACTACCATTTTGCCTTCCCTGGCTGGTCGTAACCCTTAATGATAGACCGCGTCCATCAATCCAAAATTAAGGTGCACCAATCAAGTTCAAAGTCAAGATAGTAATATGATGGAAAGATGTCCGCAAGAGGTAGCTAACCTCATTGGCCAGGTACAAATTTTTTTTAGTCATTTCGGATTGACACAAGAGTTAGGGTCATATATTATCGTTCTCTTACGTCATTCCAAAAATATTTGCCAATTCAACCTCTACATTTTGGGAACATCCTCTGCGTACATGGTTATTAAAGTGGTTCTGGTAAATGACAGAGAGTATTCCGTTATCTGAACCCGACTTCTTTAACAACCAATCGTTCGTTTCATGAAAGGGGGTTGTTTTGTCCAATTTAATTTTTATGGCAAAATCAGTTAGGAAATTCAGAAAGTGCTAGATATGAAAAGTTCTCCATATTACTTCAGGAATCAATAGGAAAAGTTATAGAAATTTTTAGAAATGTTTAATATTTTAAATAGTTAAAATGCTTTAGTTTTTACACTAAATAAATGGTTTAAGCCCTAAAATTTTGCAGAAAAATTTCAATTTAAGTTTTAGAGTTCTTAAATTTTTTTGATAGAAATTCCAATAAAATATCATATTTTTCAAATTAACTTAATAATTTCCCTAATTTCCAATGGAAAATTTCAAAGATTAAATCATTAAAATTATTAGATTATTGAATTAAATATAGGTCACTTTATTAAATATTGACCAAATAATATGCAAGTGTTAGAAAAAAGGTTGCATTTCAATTTAATGTCTTTACACATTTTCAAAATTTGAAGAATCTTAATTTGAAGAGTAATATAGAAATTATTAAACGAAAGAATTCAGTATAGGTTTCTTTACAAAATATTTTTATTTTACCGAAATGGAGTTATAAATAAATTATCAAGTCAAAAATGACACTTTTTACAAATCACCTATTTATTTATATTTAATCAAATATTCTATTCTAATAAATCTACACATAAACTTCATATCCAATTTTAGACTATCCTATTTAAAATATAATTTATTATAACATATCTAAAATCTAGAATTATACACACTCATATGTGAAAAATATCAAATAAGGACAAAACAGAGTTTAATTTAAAATTTCTAATCTAAGAGCAAAACGATAAAATTTTAGTTTTAAATCTTTTAACTTCAATACCAAATATCAATGGTGTTTAAATTTTATTATTTAGTAATATAGTTTCAATACCAAATATCAATGGCATTTAAACTTTATTATTTAGTAATATAGTAAATCAGCACGACATCCATAAAAAATAAATGATTAAGGTGTAATACAATGTCAATATGGTATCATAATAATTAATTAATTGGAATGACATGGGAAACTAAATTAAATTCATAACAATACATTCATAGCAACTATTCAACAATACAACTATGTCAATAAACATTCAATTCAATTCATTTTAGATCTTAATAATTATAACTTCATATCTAAATGTAACGACCCTGTATTTTGTAGTTATTTTTAATTCGAGTTTCCTGATTTAAAAACTTTATTTTATTTTATTAAAATGAATAAATTTTGTTATTTTAAATATAATTTTGATTTTGATGTGAATGATAAATTCCAAACATGAATAAATAGAATATTTTCCAGAAATGTGAATTTTTAACAATGTGGTCAAACTTTGACTTTTAATTTTAAAATTTTAAAATTTGAACTTCTAAAATTTATCTTTATTTTATGAAAGTAAATAAAATTTTAAGTATACTGTTTTTCCCGTTGGAATCTGATTAATATTGTGAAAGTTATGCTTTTGAAACTATTGTATGTAAATTATTTTATTTAACAAATTATTTTATTTTAATTTATATAAATAATACGTTTATTTGCATGTCATGTTCTATTTTTTTACATGGGCAACATGACATGCCATGTGTATATATTTTAATTATTTGAACTTGTACATGACATGAAATTTGGAAAATCAAGAGTCTTTTGGTTGCTTTTGCCTTTTTTATTTCCCTATGTTTGTTTCTATAATTTTATTTTCTATTTTTGTTCGTATAAACTTTGAATATATATTTATTTGATTTTGATTGGTTTTTACTTTTAATAATAACTTAGGAATTTCAAGAGATATAGGTTACCTGCTTTGTGTATTTTTTGCCTTTTCCATTTCGTCTAAACAAAGTAAGAAATTTCAAATAAATATATGTTATGTTTCCTTAAAGGCATATCTTTTAAGATTTATTTGATTAATGTTCTTCCATTTATTTTTTTAGTAGAGGCTTTTCGTATATATTTTATTTTTAAAACAGTAGATATTTATAACATCCATTCTGCTTTGGTTCAATTAATTCTGATCTTTGCTTTGTAAATTTGGGTAACATACAACATTTTAAAAATAATATTTAATTTCTGCATTTTTTTATTTCTACATCTATCTTCTTATTTACTTCTATGGTGTGTATAAACTTTATTTATTTAGTGAAGGTTTCTTTTGTGTCTATACATCTATATTTATTGGATAAGTAACAAATCAATTAAGATACGTTTTAAATATAGGCATACGTTTGTTAATTTATTTCTTGCCTTGTTATATTTCCCACCTTTTAATCTTCTACCATATCTATACATAAATGCATAGCCGTGATTTTTTCCTTTTCAATCACGTACAAAATTCTCAAACTCCTCTTTTCATTTGTTTAAGAAAAATATATACAAGATCTTTTCCTCCTTAAATTGTGTTTTTTTTTTAAATTTCCTTGCCTTTTTATTTTCTAACTATTCCTCAACTTTAGCCGTTCAAATCCTTTTGTAAACCTAGCCTCCTCTTTTTTTTTCTACTTTTTTTTCTTCTTCCAAACTTTTATTTAAACTGTATATATTTGTACAACATTTAGTTCCACTTTTGTTTCCTTTGAAATTGGTTATATACTTTTAAAATTAAGTAATAAATATTGTGCAAAAAGAAATAAATTTTACGCTTCTTTTATACGTATATACATTAGTTTCTTAGTTAAATGAAAAATAAATCAAATGGATGTAAACAAATCAAATTTTGAATTAGGTTATAAGCAGTGTGTAAATAAGCTATTAAATTACACGTTTTAATTTGTATGCTTATTTTCGTTTTGTATAATTTATTTGATGTTTTAAATGGTACGTTATTTGATGATATATTCTTTAGTGTATATAATTACTAAATAAATAAGAAACGTATAAATTTAAAAATACGTTACTTTTGTTTCAAATTTGGGCGTATGTTTCGATTAATTATTGCATCTATAATACGCGCTCATTAATTTCTTACCGCAGCTAATAAAAATCAATTCAAACCGTGCCTTACCATTCGCGTGTAAAAATATTCCCTTTCCGTTGCTTCCTTATATTTAATAGGAATAAATGCCTTATTTCATCTTGCCGTTTCAAACAAAAATTACTTGCCTTGTCATTCATGTGCGTAGATATCCTCTTTCTCGTTTTTCTTCTTTGCAATTGATAGTAATAAATTCCCATAGCCGTTTCAAAAACCAAATTGTATTTTCTTGCCATTTTTTCACCTAATCAACGCAAATACCTCCCTTTTAAATTACTAAACCCACGTACACAATTCCCTTAACACATCATTTTGGTTTCATCTTGTTGTCGCGTGAGCTTCACCCTTCAGGTAATGGCCGCATACATTTTTCTTTTATTTTCTTTCTTCTTTCTTGTTTTTTTTCCATTGTTCTGCTCCAGCAAGGGCTGAGCCACTTGTGTTCATATTATCTTATTCAATTTTTCCAGTTTGCTTTATTCAAATTTGATATTCGTATGTGTGTGAGCATACTTAGTTTTTATTTATTTTGTTTCAAGATCTGAATCTGGTTGTCGCATCCATTCAAATCTAATCGTGCTTGTCATACTTTTGGGAATCATTCTTGTGTGTTGTTTTGGGTCTCTAGCTTTGATAAAGGTGAGTCCTTCTCACTTTGACATTATTACTTATGAAATGGTAAATGGATGACAAGTGATTAGTAATTAAAATATAATGCAAGTTAATGATGATATTATGACATATTATTCTATGAATTTACTATGTTCACTTTGTTAATTATCACCCGACCTATGATAAATGACGGTATATTGTGACATTGACATGTTAGTATATTTGTTTATATTGTTATGCATATACTCACACTGCAAGCTCCCTGTTAGAATAAAATCACTATAGGTTGAAATGATACATACCCGAACGGACATTAGAATAGGAAAAAATCATTATGAGCTGAAATGATAGGCTCAAGGGATTTTTATTGTATTTTATTTGACTTGGATTGCGGGTTTGAAATGATAGAACCCGGGTTTTCTTTTTAAATTGCGGATTGAAATGATACATATCTGTATCACTTGACCTAGGATAGAAAATTATATACAGACCCCATGGTATATTTTTAAATGATTTTTCTTAAGATATGTATTTTTTTTTAAAGTTTGAAATTTTGATTTAAAAATATATATTTTGTGGTTTTAATAAATTTAAATATTAAGTTTTGAATTGTGAATTTGAGTATGTAAATTTGAAGTAAATGTGATTTTGACTGTAATTTATTCTTAAAAATGCAAGTAACTAATGGAAATTTAATTTTAATTTTTAAATGGATATTTGAAGTAAAATGTTAAGTTTTATTAAACTAATAAGTTAAGAAAACCGTGGAATTTTGACTTAACAAATGAATTGTGTTTAAATTGGATATTTAATTATAAATTTTTGTTGTTGTGATAAATCATATGTTAAAAATGATTCAAATGTGAAATTTTAAAGCCTAAATATGATTTATAAGTTTAAAACTAGCTAAAATTTAAGTTTATTTAAGTATGGAAATTTTAGTAATAGGCTGTTATAGCACTTTGTACGTGCTGCAGTTGCTAAAGTTAACTAAGCTTTGAATTAATAAGAATGGCTACTGTAGCACTTTGTAAGTGCCGCTTTTGCTGTAAATAAACAAAACATCTCTGCTATAGTACTTAGTAAGTGCTATGGTTGCTAAACTAAACTATATGCTGAAATACTTAATATAAGCTACGATAACACTTCGTAAGTGCCGTCGTTGATGAAATTTGACAATGTTTTGAAATACTATAGATTTTAACACTGTTTTGGAGTTATATTTTAAAGTGTTAAATGATTTAACTTTTTGAATCGATTATTTATGAAGTTTAAGGAGTTTTGATTATAATTTAGTATTTGAATTTCAAAGGAATCTAAATTGAATTTGAATTTAAATAAGGCTTACTTTGTTGTGTTAAATGGAATGAAATGTAATGAGATAAATGAATTTTGAATGGAATTTTGAGATGTGTTTTGAAATGATATTTGAAATAATAAATGAATGACATAATTGATTTTAAAAAATGATATTTAAATTGAATATTTGAATTTAAGGACGTTAATGAATTGATTAGGGATTTGATAGGAAATGATTGAAATGGTTTTGATATGAATATAGTTTTGAAATAAAAATGGTTTTGGTTTCGAAGTATAAACTATTTTGAAAGGAATATAGTTTTGAAATGACATCTTTGGTTTTTGAAGGTATATACTATTTCGAAATGACCACGGTGTTATAATAACGATTGGTTGGAAAAGAGACCGAGATCGAATATGGGCATACTCTCTGTCGATATCGAAAACCACTTTGACAACTGTGTACGCGGTGGATATTCCAGAATGAAGTAGGATGGTAGCGGCGTTTCCTTTGAGGTAAATACGTGGACTGACTCCCATGAGCTGGCATAAGGTGGCTAAAACAAGAGCGATTGACGGGATAATAAGGTAGCACCTTTGATGGGACACATCCCTTCGATATTATACTTTGACTCTTGGATTGATTCAGTGGCCACTTTTGATTTTTTTAATTGGAGGTGTGGCTCGAGGTGGGCGATAGCAGCGCGCTATGAGTTACTACCGGCCCAGAAGCGTAATTGGTATATCTATTCTGGCATTGCCTAGTTGTGCCGTGTCACCTACCCTATCGCGCCTTGTACGAGTTTGGTTTTCTCACGTAGCCTGTGTGGTATCCTCTGGTGGCTTCCCGATCAGGAGGGACTATGATATTGGATGGACTACTGGGACTATTACGTGTTAAGGGCTATATGGGTAAACCCTTAATGCTATGAAAAAAGTAAGTTTATTTTATTAATAGACATTATTATAATAGCGAAATATTACTACATAGTAAATAGTTTAATGGATCCTTAAAGGATGGGCGATCCCAAGCATCTTTTAAGTTACTGATGCATTTGTTACTGTTCACTTGAGTCGATTTATAGTTCATAAGTATGTATGTCCTGACTCGAGTGTTTTGTGTTTTTCCTTACGCTCGGGTCAGACTGAGTGAAACAACATTTGAGACTCACCTTCGGAGTTGGAGCTTTGCTTGAAGACCCAGCTATCTATTCTCTTCAGATACTCGGTTGATTTCAGTTATCCAGTTGCTTCCAGTTATGTATTCAGATTTTACCTTGTTACTCTTCTTTTGTATCTTGTTTAGCTCTGATGTATCTTACATATATATAGTAGCTTCATGAACTACTATCTCTTCTATTTCCACTGCATTATATTACTCTATATCTGTGATTATTTATTTACTGTATATTCTGAGTATTGCCAAAAAAATTATTTACAACGCGGTATTTTGAGCAATTCAATTCCGACATGTGCGGATGCGAATGGTTGAAAATGTCGGGTCGTTACATTAAATTCCAAACAATTATATTTCAAGTTATCTCAATTATATTCATTTCAATTCAATAATATAATGTCAACAATAAATTTGAATTCAATTAAATTTCAATAATGTGACATATTATCAAATTCAAAGTTAATTCAACCAATTGAATTTCAATTTAATCACATAATAGAAAATAGACCGTAAATTACCAAAACTCACCTTTGATTAAGCACATTAGAATTCCAAAACAATAGCAAGTGAGACAAGAGCACAATAACGTCTTAACTATCAACTTAAGCACCTTAAAACCAAGTTTACGAATATCACAAGCTACTAGAATCAAGGCAACACTTCCTACCATAACCCCGAAGCCGAAGCAACCACCTTTGCAATTAAAACTGGGTCAGAAATTAGGTCATCTTCTCATTTGTTTTTGATAGGATTTCATAACGAATGGGAAAAAGTGTTCTGAAAGCATGTTCTTCCTTATCAAATTCTCTTTGGCTTAAAAGAAGAATCATTGGATTAGTAGTTGTTTTGAAGAAGAAAAGTGAAGAAGAAGGAAGGATAAAAAAGGGAGGCCAAAAAAATAGGAAAAAAGAATAAGAAATGAATCTCATGTGAAAAATGCTTCAGGAAGAAAGGAGAGTATGAACAATGAAAATGGATAAAGATGATGCAGGAAATTTATGATGCAATGAAATGGTTAACTAGAAATATGAGAAGAGAGGCTGAAATAATGGAAATAAAGGGGAATGAAGGAAATAAAAGAGATAAAAGAAATAGAGGAAATGAAAGGAACAAATTGAAATTTGGAATTTTTGACAAATGAAAAGATCTAAATAGAGGCAGGTATTATTAATAAGGGAAATAAAAGGGCAAGTTGAAATTTGAATTTTGAGAAGGTATTATTAAACATTACAAGCAAAACGATCAAATTTTAAAATGTATGGTCCACCTATTTAAATTCATTAACCCCAATATACTCAAATTACACTCATCTAATTTTTTATTAACACAAAATAAATAAAGTTTATCACCTTAATTTAATGGAGACTAACTTTACACAAAACAAAAAATGAATCAGGATTCCAAATTAAAATTTAAAAATAGCATTTTTCTAAGTGCCCAATCATGAACTCATATATTTAATTTATTTTAAAATTTGAGGTTAGCGAGAAAATTATTGTTGTACTACCTACTACTTCTATGTAAAGGCTGTAAAATGTTGTTTCAAAATTCAAAATTTTACCTTTTTATAAATTTATGCTTACCTTTAAAATGAAAGTTCATTTTACCTTTTTCAAAACATTCTTTTATTTTTATTTAAAATGTTTTCTTTTATTTTAATACAAACATATGTTTCCTTTATTAAATGCAACTAGTAACAGTTACCTTTTTATTTCTTTTAATTGAATGATTCCTATCCATTTAATTGCAATTAATTTCAATAACTGAATATTCTTTCCACAAGCGTAAAGAGATGTATTAAACATATAGAATCTCAATGGTGAAAGAAACAACTCATTTTTCATATTATAAAATAGATAGATGTAATTATTATGGAATAATGAATTAAAGGTAGGAATAACTATGCTAATATAGAGCTGCAAATGAACACTCATAGGAGGAGATTCTTATTTTGTTTGTTAATTTCTACTCATATTTGAATTTCAAACTTCTTCTCATGCTTTTTAGTTTTTTTTATTTTGCCTTCATTTCCCTTACAATTTATGTAATGTCTTATAACAGTAAGTATCAAAATTTGATGAGTTTTCAAGTGTAAATATTAAGCAAAAATTTCATTTACCCTCCTTCAGACAAAATGGAAATAGAAATGTAACATATGAAAATTTAAAGGAAATTATTATAGTTAAATCACGGTATGGAGCAATATTTCATATAGGAGATTTAACATGAGACATATAATCAATATTGACACTAACTATATTTGGAAAGATGCAAGTATTTTCAAATCTCAAAATAAGAAATAAAACTTTACCATTTTAATTTTACTTACCAAATATTAACCAGTCTTGAAATAAAATTGAAAATAAAAAAGGTTCCTGAAATAAAAAAATAATTATTTTATATATTAGACTTATTAAAACACAGTTTAATAAATTTTTTAATTTTTGAATACTTATTCGAAATCATTATTTAATTCAATATTTTTAAATGGTTAAAATACGGGTCATTACACGCAGCATCACACGGGGATCATACAACAGTCGAGGTAGATACGATGGTAGTGTCTCGAGACACTGGGTGATACCTAATGTCTCCTGAAGGACTCACATGCAAAGTCAAGTTAAATTTGAATTCTCTTGCCATAATTTTAAATATTCCTTCTCTAATTTTGAGAGTTATCGCTTCATTCAAGCTTCCCGCCAAAGACACATTATCAATCCAAACTTTTTAAACATACAATACAGGTAGTTGACATGTGGTAGAATCCAAGGGCTGAAGCATAACGGCACGGAAAGAATTCCAACAATCCATGCGCATTTTAGTACTATAAATAGAAAAGGCAATGTAGCATGAAAGGGACCTTTTCACCTTTTTCTCATTTTGAATATATTTAAGGCTTTACTATATTCTTTGCCGTGGAAACCTACACAAAACTAATGAAAAAGGAAGAAAGAGAAATTTCTCCCATAGACATAGGATTCATTAATATTTGAACCACGTAAATTCCTTGTGTCATTTACTATTTTTTACTTTTGTTACTTTCCTGCTTAGTTTTCAATGCCGGATCTTACCTTATCCATACTTGAATTAAATACTAGTTGGATTTGACATTTTAACAAACAGTTAAAGTGCAATTACCTGATTGTATAAGCATCCAACATCATAATCACTACTTCATGGCAAAATTAAGACTACTTAATTTTGCCAATTTAAATTATTGAGATGCTAATTAATTCTTGCTTAATTGAGGAGTTGGAAGACGAAAAAGTTCTCACACACACACACACACATAGAGCTAGGATAATAGCCCCCCGATATCAGCATAAGTTCATATTTAAATATATGTTCCATGTGACCGGAGAGAGAAATAACAAATATTTTGATAGGAAATTGTGGCTGATATCGAAGGCTACAAAATGGTGCTAAATATAGGGAGCTATTGATCCTAACTTATATATATATATATATATATATAACGATTAAGATACACGTACACACATAAATATACATATAGGTATACACACACAAAGATTAAGCCAAAATAATTTCCCATTAATTCAAAAACAAATATACATATTACATTAACCTTTTTGATGTACTTGCAATTATATATACACATAAATAAATAAAGATAAATAAATTTTCATCACAAAAACAAAAATATATTTTTTAAACAATAAAAATATAAAACCAAAATTGCATACATTAAATCAAATAAGATATATATTTTAGGGCTGATTAAAAATTCAAACAGAATCATTTAAATCATTAAATTGTATTAAATGTTTAGATTATTGTTATACTTAATTTTAAAGCATTTCATAACCTAAAACATTATTTTATGCATATATAAATTTCGGATTCAATTTATCAAGTTAACATAAATCAAATCATTTAATAACTTATTTAAATTATACTGCTGATTTGAAATCAAGGTGATGTAATAATATGTACATATAAAATTATGGTAAGTATACTATATCTAAGAAAATATATTAAATTTAGAATATACATACCTTTGGATCTAACCAATAAGTGAAATTTTATTTTGGAATCCCTCATAAGATCCTTGAATCTATACCCAATCTTTGTAAGAGATGGTTGAACCACGTACCTTTTATGTTTATTTGATGTTTTCATCTGTTTAGGAATTTATATTGTTAGAAGGGAAGGAACACATTTTCGACCATGGCAAGAAGTGAAGAGGAGAAAGAATACACTTAAGGAAATAAAGTTAGCGAATTGTTTTAATTGAGAGAATAAAACATTTCCAATTCTTTTAATTCAAACTTTCCTAATTAATCGCATATATAGACAGCCATTATTTACCATGTGTATAGGGGTCATCGGGTAGCCATTTCCAATTTTCCAATTTCCACCATTCTCTCTTCTCATATAAGGAGAAACATTATTTAACCACCTAGATGGTGCAAAATTTCCAAAATCTCTTCAAGCAATTATCTCATAATTAAACTCGGTTATAAATACAATGATATTATATAACAATGAGTGTAAATGCAACATTTATATATGTATTCAACTAATTAAAACAACCCCTAAAACATCCAATAAATTAATAATAATTGATATTTATTATATGTTAATTTCTTTAATTTTGACATATTTTATAAAGTAATTAAATAATGCGATTTTTTGGAGAGTTCATGAATATGGTTGTTAGAATCAAAGGTGTTAAATCATTCGGTGATTAATTTTGAGCAATTCAAATATTAACATTTACAGGTCACCTTACTTAGTGATGCGATAGTTTGGCCAAATTCATCACTTATAGGTCTTTTGGATAAAATCCAAGTTTATATTTCTTAAGCGGTACCTTTTAGTAACTATAATTTACACACATCCTCTTCATCAGTATTATATCACTTTAGGATTTACGGAATTTGGTTTTGGTCGAAATTCGAATATCGTCCTTTTCAACCTAGTTTGTCTGTAACCAAATTCCTTGGTTCAATAAGAACAGTTATTAATAGCTGTACTACTTCGATCGAAGCTTTGACTTTGAGTATACTATAAATAACCGTGACACTAACCTCATACAACCAAGGAGGAAAATTCTAGTAGCGTTTAATTTCAAATGCTTTAACTTATACCCACCTATAATTGCTCGATGGATCACCATGCCATGATTTAAGCATTATTGTAACGACCCGCAAATCCGTACCCCTTGAGTCGACACTATTCTACATCAATCAACTCAAGATGTACAGAAATAAAAACCATTTGGGTTAAAGAAGAAGAGGCAGAAGAAGAAAATAGAAAACAATATCAGAATCTAACCATCGCAGTGGAATAAAATAAATAGATAATAAATGATCTTTACAAAAAAACAAATATATATCTGTTACACATTACATTTATCAGATTACATCAATCAAAAACACTCAATTGGCAGTAATCATAACCTACCCTCATACAACTGAGTACACAGCAAATAACATAGCGAAAAATATAAAACAAGTACGGAAGTACATATCATCATCCAGCTTGTCTCCTGAGCTCCACAGCATCATGTCCTATATCGTATAATACTCGGTCTGACCCGAGCATTACAGTTAAATAACACCCGAGTCAGTCTGGATATACCAGCGTGAGAAATTACACTCAAATTGATTATTAAAGTTTCAAAATCCTTTTTGAAAACAAAAGCATCTCGTAAGACCACGCCACAAATAAACATGTCGGGTTTTTACCTTACCATAGCTAAAAAAGTTTTATATAAAAATCCTCTAATATTATAATAGGGTCCATATACAAATACTTATAAAATAGCCGAAATTGTAAAATTCATTAAGTTTTAGCTACTAGCCACAGAGTGGGTAATACAAACAAAATCGTAAAAGGCGCGTAGGGAGAATGGATTTCCAACTAATGACTAGGCACTGGGGTACCACCTCTCACAGTACCTGGTCTAAATCAGCGTATCGAGGATCACTCCCAACCCCCTGCAACACAAGACTGGAACCATCCCTTACTAGACAGTTCCGAGAAAGATCACCCCGTGGTTGGGATCAGCAACCACCCACTAAGCCGAAATAAAAAGGGACATCAGCAACCACTTACAAATTCATTTCTTTTTATTTTCTTTCCAAAAATCCAATTTATATATTTTTGGTAACTCATAGTTCCAAAATATAATCAATCAAACCATAGCATTCAATATTTCGATATAATTCATCATAGAATAACAAATAATCAAAACAGAGAATATTAAATAATTTAAATAAATGTTGAGGAATCCAGTTGGACCCCTCCAACCTGTTTCCCTTCATCCACAGACATTAGCACAACATAAATACCAATTCCACTTCGAGGTGGAATATCACGATATATGAGATCAAATAAAATATTATCCGCTATTATGCGGCGCATAGGGTCTCATCCGCTATATAATGCGGGAAATCAAACATTCCAAGATGTAGTATATACTATAATCTAGCACATCAATCAATTTAACCATTCAACCAATTTTTTTAAATTTAATCATTCAAATTTAAATATAAATTCAACTGAGTGAGATTAACTCAGCTTTGCATTCGTTTATAGTCTACTTCAATTCTGACTTGGTTCCCAGTTTATAACCTTGTATATACATTATACAATTTATTAATATTTGAATTAATCGAACAATTTATTACCACTTATTTATTTAATTTGGTTTTAAACAAATAATTTTATTTTAACAAATTTTCCTAAAATAAATTATTTTAAGAACAAAAATGAATTAAATAGTTTTAATTAACCAAGTTAATCACCATGATTCATTAGTTTAAAATAAACTAGTAAGTTTAGAATGGACATAGGTATTTCTCATTTAGAACTACATATATAGTGCTGTTATATATATATATATATATATATATATATATTTAAAACCCTAATGCAAATATAAATCTCTTTCTAACCTATATACATATAAGTTTAATTAGATTTAAATTTGAAAATAGGTTGTTAACATACCTTACTGAAACACACGATGAACACCACAAAGCACGATCGGCATGACGAAAACTCCACCACCTCGCACTTGCGCCTACTTCCTTTCACCCTCTTTGCGACACCTACTCATCGAACTCGCCACATCCCAGATTGCGAACCCCAAAATGCGATACTCCCAACCCTAGCTCACTGCTTCGGATCGCACGACCTCCAAAAGTCGCTCCACTCACCACAACACTCGAGTTCGTCGAGCTCCATGACACGGCCGAGCTTCGAATGCAACAGCTTTCACAATACTCGTCGACCATACGAGAATCTGAAACCTCCCACGCGCGCGCCTCTCACTCCCAAGTCTCCTCTGGTACTGGTGCCGCCTCGCCGAACCTATCGCGATTTCCCCCTGTCTTTTTTTTTAAAACCGATTCATCTTCGTTCGGCCATTAAGGTCTCGATTTGGGAACTGAAAAGAGAAGCGGTTGGATTCAATTGAGTTTGATTTGAGTGAGGGGATATCGCAAATTTGATTGCGGCCATTATTTTTTTTCGTTCAATTTATTCTGTGATTTGAATTGAAGAAAGAGGGGATAGGAAAGCAAATTTTTTAAAGAGAAAGTGGAGGAGACGTAAAATGAAAGGTGAGGGGTGATGGATTGCGTGTTTGAATGGAGAAAAAATGGCGTACCCCTATTTCGAACGCAATGGAAAAGGTTTCGAGTCCTAATTCGATCGTATGGAGAAGATAGCTTTTTTTTAACCCGGTTATTATATTAAATTTTCAATATCGATTTAAGCGCGTTTATTTACCGTACGATCACACGACTACCCTAAACGCTACAAAAATTGAAATTCGATAACAATACACTATTACGGATCCAATGGAACTGGATTTGTCGAATCCCGAGACTTTGTCTCGGAAGGCTATTTTTAAATTCAATTTAAACGATAAAATTTCAAAACTGAAATGATCACTGTTAAATTCAATTTTAACACTTCTATTATCTTCAGTATTATCAATATAAATTTTATAAGCCTGCAAATTAAATTTAACAGGCTTAAAACTCCAAATTCAACATTTTATCCAACTTCAACTTATTTAATTTAATAATTAAATTACTGAATAAATGGTGATATGTGAATTCAAGTTAAAAATTAACCTTTAAATATTTAAAATCAATTAAATATTCCGATTTTAAATGCTCAAAACTTCCGGGTCGTCACAATTATTAAAGTGGAGTATTTGCATTGAAATTCTATTGTAATCTCAGGTCAAGGGAATTATATAACATTGTTAGACTAAGACTTCCTATCTGACCTAGTTGTCATCAACCAATATGAAACTCTTGGACGAGTCATTCCATAATTATCCAATAATTGTAAGGCATGCCCCTTCATGCCTTAACAGCCATAAATAATACATTATCTAACATTTGGAGACTTTTATGCACCCTGGTCTCAATGGATGTATCAATCTCCTTTCTTGAAACATCTTGACCAGGAATATTTAAGATAAAATATCATTTTATTTTGTGATCAATCACTTGGGATTGTATTTATTTGCAACTATAATCACATAACATTTTATTTTAGGATTTCTCATTAACATACCTAAAATTAATTAATTTATCATATCATAATATAACACAGTATATAGAGGTTATCAAACACCGTTATAACAAACATAATTGACTACAAAGTCAAATATATGTAACAAATTACATAATTGCCCATAGAGCATGCCACTAACTCTTCCTGTCCATAATGATAACATTTGTTTTACAAGTACGTGCATTTTAAATTGCATATATTTGCATTTTAAACTGAAAATATTTGCAGTTCAAACTATAAATATGTACAGTTTAAAATGCACATTTTTACCAAAAATATTGATAAGGGTGTTACATGAAACTTTTTTTAAGGAGGTCTTTCAAGTATTAAGTTTGAAAATAAGGGATGAATACTAATTTCCAAATTTTTAAATCTCTTATTGGCAGCAATCAAATTAGCTTATTAGATATTTTGTTTTGAGTAAGTCAAAAATTATTTTAAATTTGAAAAGAGTTTTTAAATTTGAATTTTATGTTTAAATAATCTAAACCGCATATTAATTACAACTATATGTATATTTAACTTAATATAATTTTCATACATAATATTTTATAGTATATGTATATATATTTCAAATTATATTATATATATATATACGTTTATAGGAATATACTACAAAAATTATTTTAAATAAAATTTATATTAGCAAATTTTTTTATCATTAATTTGTTTTATTTATATGTATAAAAATAGTTCTAATATGAATATTAACCTTTTGACAATGTTTGGACCTATGATTTTATTGATCGTAGGACACAATGAATAATTTTCCCTTTATACCTCTAGGTTAGGTTATATTTAATATTGTTATAATGTTCGTATGATGAATATGAACATCATAAAACATTAATATATGAATTAAAATAAAATAAAATAAGTAACTTATTTTTAATTAAATAAATAATAAAACATTATTACTTAAGAAATAACAAATAGAAATATTTTATATCAATTAAATTAGTTTAAATACTCTTCAAATTCATTTTATTAAGAAATTCTAAATCTGATTTTGAATAAATAAATACTATTTACATAAATAAAAATAAGATCTTGTGCAAATTAATAAAAATGGATTATTTTAATTCATCTTTTAACCCACGTGCTAACGCACCTGATCCAACAATGATTCACTTTTCTTTATTATTTTCTCAAATCACCTTATATAGTTTGAATATCCCTTGATTCGAACCATTTTTCGCTATTATAAATCAAAATCAGATATCATATGCTTCAACAGAAAAAAACTTTTATGATATCTTTTCCAAACTACTCCTAGAAGAACTTAAACTCGTATCATTGTAGAGGCTTGTAGTCTATGATAAAAGTAAAGGCAATTCGTTGTATACGAGGAATCATGTACCATTAAGGGAGCAGTGATCGAGTCTTAGTGAGACTATGCAATAAGAAGTAGACTTAAGCATATTTATTTTCATAACAATTTGTAAGCAACCATTAATAACCGATCAACTATACGAAAAGGATTCCTTAGAATTGGAAATTAAACCTAAATTATATACCATTGTGTAGATGGATTTTAATTATAAGAATGCTAGATTTTGACATAAGGATTAGAAGTCATCATGGTTCGAACTTATGATATAGTGTGTTGTTTATATATTTTCATTATTCAATTAAACACACTGTTGGAACAGGCCCATGTAACCGAAATTTGAAATTTTCCTACTAAAATTAAGTGATTAACCCTAATCACGACATGAATGATTTAATAATTGGTTAACTTCCCAATGCATTCTTCATCCCGTACTCCTCTCTTATTCCTCCATTGGACCCACTTCACTATAATTAGCAAGAAGGATTTTTTCAACTTGGGCCACTTTTGCACGTAAATAGACCAATTACAAAACTTATTATGAATATAAGCCATTTTTGGCCAACTCAGCGCCACGCGGGCCAAAGATGTATAGGCGTCATTTCAAATGCCACATGTGGTTTTTTATATTAAAACATAGTTTTTTTAGAACATAGTTGGCACATTTTGAGATAGCGCCAACTACATTTTAATATAAAACATGCGGGTACATTTTGAGATGGAGCCAGTAGGTGCTTTTAGAAAAACTGCCTTCTGCTTTATGCCTAATGTACAAAATAACACCTATCCTTCCTTACCCTCTCTCCTCATTTCTACTTTACCAAACTCCAAACAAAAAACCCAAAACCCTCACCACTCTTCTGTTACATAATTCTATTTATTTTCTCATCTAATGTTTAATTTTAGTAGACATGCTTCATAATCTAAGGCAATTTTCAATAATTAAAGTTGATTTTCATTTGTTTTATATTTGTTTCTTAAAGTTGTTTTTGTAGTTGCTATGGATAATTGAGAAATGGATGATGAGACTTTGATTATATATTGTTGCAATTGGAGTTTGATTGCAATCTCAATGTCGATGATGTTGAACTTTTACCTGAAATCCAATTATCACAAGTTCCTAAAATTATAGTGTTGTACTCGAAGTTCAAATGATTATTGAGGCAATTGAGCGCAGGTCGAGTAAAGGAGTTTGTATTGATTCAGAATTAGTTATTTGTTTACCTACCATAGAAGGTGGTAGTGAAACAAGACTAGTTAATAAAGATGAGCCTTGTGTCGATAGGTCGAAGAAGCGTAAGAAAGAATTATCTATTGAAGAGCAACACCCTATGAAATGGTGTCACCGCGGAGTTACGTGTGATGTGAAGGTGTGCAAAAATAAAAAGAATGTAGGTCGTACATTCTATGGATGTCCATGTTATGTGTGGCACAGAGAGATGCCTAAAGCATATGACTACTGTAATTTCTTTAAGTGGATAGATCCTCCAATGTGTCGTAGGAGGGTTGAGTGTGCTCTTGAGATGCATATTGAAGTTTTACGGCTGGAAAAATATAATCTTCGGTTGCTGAAAGATAATTCTTATTTATAGTTGAAAGTCGTTGAAGAAGTAATTTTGACAATGCTACTAGATATCTGGATGAGTAGTTTATATTGTTTTTATCATTGAAATCTATTGTTTATTTAGTAATGTTATTGTATGTTGTTCATTATTATAGTAAGAACTTGATTGGGTCATATTCGGTTGTTGATTGTTGACTCTATTATTTGTATAATGCTGAATTTTTTTTGTAAATCATTGATGTTATTTGAATATGAAACAATCTATTTGGTTTTTTTATGTTATAAGTGTATGGTACAATATCGTGTTTCATGACAATGCGATTCTATATGGTATGGTATCGTATTGTAGTTTATTTGAATGACTTATATAATGGTTTGCGTTTGATTGTGTATAATGTGCTGGATTTGAATGTTGTTGCATGTTAATAAACTAGTGCTATCTCGAAAATTGCCTATTGGAGCTTTCTAAAAAGTTTCCTATTGGCGCTTTCTAAAAAGTCGCCTATTACTCTATTTCAAAAAGCAACCGGTCAATTTGCTGCTACAAAACAAGACAACATGCTCCCCTCTCCTTTCACTTTACCCATTCAGAAAAAAAAAAATTACTCCAGTTTTTACCAATTTCAAAATAATCATTCAAATTTCGTTAATTTCTTCATCAATTTGAAGCATGGATTTCTCGTCATCAAATGAAGCTCCTACCAGTTTCATTTCAAATCTCAATCTCCATTTTTTTTTTGCAATTTAGGTTTTTGTATAATTCGACAAATTTATTGTTTTGAACTTGTATAACTAGTTGTATGAGAATGGAATTGACAAACTTACTGATTTTACCTTGTTTAAGAGATGTTGGAAAATATAATTTATATTTTGAAATAGATTTTGTGTTTAGCAAATAGTTAAATTTTGTGTAGATTACTCAGATATGTTACTGGAACCAACAGACTGTAGCGTGTTGTACTTGCAAGAATGCCACTGAATGAACAACCCCGAGTGGTTGGAGGTAATACACTTTAATATTGAATAGAAATATATAGCTATGTTGGTTATAGTTGGTGCTTATACTTCGATGTTTTTTTGATAATGCATTACTCCAGATTCGACCATTGATGACTCGTCGTCACTAAAGAAAGTCACTTCGTCTCATCCCGCCATGTTAGATCTCGTAGATTGAGCTGGCTTTTCGCTAATCATGAAGTCGCGGTATTCCCAATTGGATCATTATCTTATCTCTGCTATGGTAGATAGATGGAGGCCAGATACATCTTCATTCCACCTATGGTTTGGGGAGATGACTATTAGGTTGGCTGCTGTGGCTATTTTGCTTGGCCTACCCAAATATGATGCTCCATTGAAAAATCCCAAGCCTATAGATTACCTAGAGTTTGCAAGTCACTCTTTGGATTATCTCTTCCTAACATGTAGAGGTCGGTTTAATGAGATGATTGTTACTACTTGGTTTAGGTAGCATCTTGATGACAATATTTTAGCAAATGCCTTCGAAATTCAGATGCACAACGCGTCGAGCCATTATTCTACACATCATTATTTCTCGTCTAGCCTGCGGTCATTCGAAGACTTGTGTATGGCTCAGATGGCTTCCTTTTCTTGAGGACTTCAATGTTTGGATTAGTATTCATAAGGTAGTGTAGCTTTAGGTTACACATACATAGAGCTGTCGAGGTGCTTTGCTAGAGAACCAATCTATTGGCGATTATTTGACTTTAGCATAAGTATTTTCATTATTACCATCCTTATGCATTTCTTTGATACTTTAATATACACTGCAATCTTATGTGTATACACATTCATAATTATGGTGCTGGATGTACCTTTTGGTTGGTAGAATAACAATAAAGAGGACGGATGTGGATGTATCATTGCTTTATGGTTCTAGGTATATTTATCGCATCATTTGATTACATACACATGGTTTGATCCCGTCAGTAACTCCGTATTTTAGGTGAACTAGACTAAAGCATACCGCAAAGTCTGCTCAGTGGAATGTTATATTCTATCAAAATGAGCTGGATGCATTGAATTATGATACGGTGACATGGACACCATATATGACACAGGTTCTTGGAGAGCTACCTAACTTATACACTTTTTCTTGCCATTTTGGATTATCATATGTATGAGTAATGAAGCATATCATCTTTCTGATAGAGTGATGTGAAAATTTGGTATGCGATAGTTTTTCCTAGAAAATATTTCTTTGTACTAGATTTATATGGAAGCTGGGGACTATGATATGGCGGTTTAGACCTAGAATCATCGCCATATGCACATGTAAGAAGAGAGGACATGATTTTATCCGTCGAAGAATATAAAACTTGGTACTGGAACATCACGCACCACTACGTTCTATGTGGCAAAGAAGTTCCTATTATAATGGATCCGTACATGCCCAGAGCTCCTCTTAAAATAATTGTTGTATGTACACATGTTGATTAACTAAGCAGAATAAATTATGATCTTTTTGAAGAGGTACTATAGCATCCACAGTGTAAATGCTTTAGTGTGAAGCGGATTTTACAATCAATTATAGGAAAGAACATGTAACGATCCATAATTTTCGATGATTTTAAATTTGTTAATTTAATAAGATTTTGGTAATTTAATAGTGAAGAAATAAAAATATGTAATTTAATAATGAAACGAACACTAAAATAAAATATAACGATGTTAATGTAAGTTGATTATTGTGTATAGAACTCTAATTAATTATAATAATATAAAATATTTATTTGGCTATAAATTGAATAAAAGGAACAAATTTAATATTTAAATTGTTAATAAATTGAAGAAAATTTGTGTTATCAAAAAATGGTAACATTTTTTGTAAGTAATAAACTCATAAAGGTAACTTAAAAGTAAATAGTGACAATTATTTTAAGATAACTGTTTATTTAGTTAGTTGAATTGAAATTGGAAATCAATTGAAATTAAATGTAATTAAAATTTTAAATATTACGTTAATGGAAATTAAGGAGAAGTTGAGAAATATTAATGTACTCAATATGAACCAATGTTGGTTATATCCTTGTCATAATAAAGACTTGAATAACAAGGTTTAAAAATTTAATAAACGGATTTTTGGGAATTTTAGTTTATAATTTCTGAATTTAACGAAATTGAAATTAAACGCTGAAATTGATGGATTAATCAACTTTAAATTGACATCTAATTTTTTTTAAGTTATTATAAATGATTAAGAAATCAAAAATGATAGAAAGGGTAAATAATTAAATTTAAACTGGAAAGTGATTTAATTAATTAATTGTTAATTTAATTTAATAACTGGAAAATAGCCGTTTTGGCCACTGACTTGGATTTCAACGAAACCAGCTTCATCGGATCCGTAACGGTGAATTATTATAGGATTTCATGTTTCATAGCAATCGGACTTGTTGTTTGATTGTATGGGCTTGAAACACCTAGAAATCAATGAAATTGAAACAATTGAAATCAATTTGAAATAACTTGATTTTAGCATAACTTCTTCATATGACGGAATTTGGATCCGAAACCTATTCCATTGCATTTAAAATGTTTAAAAACATCTATATTGATATATGGGTTGACCCAATTTCGTTCCGGAGTCGAAACGGGCTTTTCGGGCCATTTATCGTTCAACGGTCTAAACCAATTGTATCCGTTCCTCTAATTTTCAGCTTTGTTTATGTATACCTTGTTATAAACCCTAGCCTATCATTCCTCATTTCTATACATACAATTCAGCTGTCTCTCCTCCTCAATGGAAGACAAACAAATTCTCACTTCCAAATCCAATTGCAATTCAAAACCAAATCAAAATTTCAAACTCTTCAAACTATATAATATGTCATATCATCAGAAAGATCTCGACTAGCGCATCTCAGATTTGTGATTCGTTTCTTGATTCGAGCTACTATTTGATCAGAAATTAACCATTTATCTTCGGCCTCCGTTGCTTGGGGTTTCGATTTGACGGTGGATTGTAGTCGATAGGCCGATCGAAAAGCGCTGCTTGGTAGAGTGATTCGAGCAGGCCTTGGATATGCGTTCGCTCGTGCTATTAGCGTTTGATGACATAGGAATTGGCCATGGTGTAGTGATATTCATGGTAGCGGTGCAGAGTTCTCGGGGATGCCATTGGCATGCGTGTGCTGACCTTAGAGGCGGCTGGGGGCGGCGAGTTGTGCGGCGGTCCTGGATCTGGCCATGGGAGATCGTGGCGGCGGCGTAATTAGTATAGAGGTTGGAGGTCGGTTTGTGATTGAGCTTCAGGTTAGGGTTTTGGTTGCAAACGTCGTAGCATTGATGTGGCGCTGACGTGTCTGAAGGTGAGTGGATGTTTCGGTTTCTTTTTATTTATTTATTAACATCGTGTAACTTCTAATGCTAATAACTTGTGCGTACGAGGTCCATTTCAGGCGTTGTTTCTTGCATTAGGATCGTATTAGAATTCTGGACATTTTGTCGTCGGTTTGGATGAATTCTGAGACTTTTCAATTTTTGGGTTTAAATTGGATTTGAAATCAATTTAAATTTAAAAAGGTGAGTGTTTTAACCCACTCACAACTTCTAAAATTATTTATGTTTGTTAAATTAAATTAGGATGTAATTAGAAATTTATTTATGACTGTTTGGCATATTTTTAATCAACATCTGAGTTAAATTGAATTTATTTGAATTAAATTGTTATTTAATTTATTATTGCATATAAACTGTCGGTTAAATTGTTATTTAATTTATAATTGAACATAAACTGCCAGTAAATACCTGTTATTTATTATCTCTTCTATATTGATGTTATTGTTTGAATTGGATGATGATTGCGATAAATGTTTGATGATTGATGTTGGATGAATGGATGTTGTATTTTATATTGTTATAAACTGCAAGTTCTTATGGATTTTATTTCATTTGGGATTGCCGTTTGAAATGATATATAATCGCATTTATATTTTAAATTGCGGATTGAAATGATAAATATCCATATCACTTGACCATAGGATAAAAAATTATATACAGACACCGTGGTCTATATATAAAAATATTTTGAAATAAATTTCTATGGTGTTGTAAAGAAATATATGGTTTTATATCAATATTGATTTAGATACTATATAAATGTTATTTTATTATTGATTTCTAGCTATGTATAAATTTGTTTTGAAATATAAAAAAAGTTGAATAATAAAGTTTGATTGTTTTATATAATACGGTTAAGTATCTGTTTAAATTATATTGTATATAGAGTTATAATCACTTAAAAATAATTTAGGTTGGAAGATAAATATGAAATGGATTTGAATTAAATTATTTAAGAATTATACTCGAATAAATTGATTTGAAATTTAAATAAAATTGAGATTTCAAAGGGTATGATTTTTGTAACTTGATTTTGGTTTGGAGTGATTTAAATGAATATCAAGTTGATTTAAATGAATATATCAAGTTAAGTAAATTGAAGGAATATCCAGTTACTTGAAGTTGAAGGTTTTACTTAAGTAATATTGGATTTATTGTGTAAACATTTCAAATCTAAATAATAGTAATTGAATTTGATATATATGGAATTATCAAAAAATTAGTTTTGAAATGGTGGAATATTTAAAGCTTTGAAATATATGGAAATTGAAATGGTTTATTTGAGGGTTCAAATATGTATTTGGAATTGATTTGTGAAATTGAAGAAGCTATTTTATTATATAAAGTACTTCAATATTTAAGCCATTTAAGTGGTGTGGTTATGTTTCAAAGTTATGAAATTCAAAATATTATGTTTTGAAAGGTTATATTTCAAGCGTTTGGTTTCGAAATATTATAACTTTGAAAGTGTTATAATTTTAGAAAAGGATATATATGAAATAAAAATGATATCATATTGATTTGGTTTTTAAATGGAAAATGATATCGTATTTATATGGTTTTGAAATGGATAATATATTCTGGTTGAAGTATAATTATTTTGAAATGACTGCGGTGTTATAATAACGTTTGGTTGTTAAAGAGACCGGGATCGGAAGTTGTCATACTATCTACCAACTCCAAAAACCACTTTAACAACCGTGTATGCGGTGGAGGTTCCAGAATGAAGTAAGATGGCGGCGGCGTTTCCTTTGAGGTATATACATGGACCTGACTCCCGTGAGTTGGCGTAAGGTGGCTAAAACAGGAGTGATCGACGGGCTAAGAAGGTAGCACCTTTTATCGGACACGCTCCTTCGATACCATTCTATTACTTTGTGATTGATTGGGGCTCTTTTTGAGTTTGAGGGTGTCGCTCAAGGTGGGTGGTAGTAGCTGCTATGTGTTACCACCGGTCCGGAAGCGTAATTGGTATATCTACCCTGGCATTGCCTGGTTGTGCCGTGTCACATACCCTAGCGCGCCTTGTACGAGTTTGGTTAGGGTAGTCTCCCGATCTGCAGATGCGTTGATGCTGGATGGACTACTGGGACTATTACGTGGTAAGGGCTATATGGGTAACCCCTTAACGCTATTTAAAAGTAAGTTTATTTTACTGTTAGACATTATTATAATAGTGAAATATTACTACATAGTAAATAGTTTAACGGATCCTTAGGAGATGTGAATCCTGAGCATCTCTTAAGTTACTGCACTCACGTTGACACTGGATAGGAGATGTCAAATCCCATAAACATCTCTGACGCCGTTACACTCATATTATTTACATTGATTTAACTTATATATGATCTTTTAGTTCTGACTCAAGTGTTTTATCTTTTTAATTAGCTTGGGTCAGTTTGAGCATTTCAGGATTCGAAGACTTTATTTCTGGAGGACGAAGATGAAGATCGTATTACTATTATTTATTATATTCTTCCATTGCATTCAACCGTTCCATTGCATTATTTGTTATTCTCTGGTATGTGAAAATCTGATATGTGTTGTATAAGTAAAATCAAATGTTTGTAAACAGCTTCATGAACTGTTATTTGATTATAATATTTTGTCGTTCCGTTGCAAGATTCTATTTTGTTCTTTTCTTTCTCTGCTTTTCTTATTCACCCCAATAACAATCCACCCTTCTGTATGGTTTGAGTCTGACGTGTGTGGTTTATCGTCGATTTAAAGCATACAAAAAGGCAGGATGTTACATCTGGTATCAGAGGTTTGGTTTAGCGATAAACCTTAGCTTTGTGTGGTTTGACTCTTTATTAATAGGGTGGTAAAACCCTACGATGAGTCATTGAGTGTATATATATGAGAGAGCATATTTGTTAGTGTTATAAAAAGTTTTTGTATTGTGTTAATTTGTTCCGTTTTGTATTTATAAATTCTGGTTGGTGCATAGGACGCTATGACATCAATAGGGATTTCTAAACACTTAATAGGACAGACCGACACAATATTTGTTTTGAATATAGGTGAATGAAATAATTTTTCCTATTATATTTTCTATATATAAAATAATTTTTTTATAAAAATTATATTTGGTTGTAATATAGTGGTTGTAGGTAGTGAAATTTATAAATGTTGATTGGAAACATGATTTGAAGAAAGTAAAATAAATGAGAATAAACTGGAAATTTTAGAACTTAGTCCCGTGATTTTGAAAATTTTTGCTTTCAAAGGATTTTTGGAATATAATAATATTGTTTATAAGTATTTTTTGATATAAATAATTCAATATAATTTGAAAGAATTTCTTTAAAGAAACTTTGGAAAGAAATAAGTTCTGTACTCCCTTCTCTATCACTGGAAAATAATTTCAGTGATGAGTGCACGCATCATCGACGTTTATTTCAAGTTTCTAAGTGGGAAGGCCACTGTAGTAGTTTTACTACAGATTTATTTTGATAAACAAATATGTATTTCAAAATTGTTTTAAATATAACTGGACATATAAATTGTAAGTGTATACATCTATTTATTAATTTAAAATGATTTGAAATTAAACCCAGTATTTAGTTCTTAAGTTCTGTTAATCAATAATTTCAGTTATTGTAGTGAAATGGAATGTAACTAACTAATAATCGAAACCCCTAAATGAAATAAGATAATTAATGCTGAGTTATAAAGGGGATTAAAAGAAAGTTGAAACATGTAACCTATAAAAACAAATGATATGATTATTGAACGTTTAATCTATTAAAAGAAATAAGATAAACTTGTATAATTTTGAACTGCATTCTTAAAAAGCACATATATAACTTACCAAATATTAAAAGTTGTAATGTTTAATAAGAAGATGTAATGGAAATTGTACAAGTAAACTTACGTAATGAAAGTGTTCAATGAATTATTTTTACAAACAATAAATTTGGTGTTATAGTTATTATAAGCTCACGTTATAATTGAAATGTTACTATAAGTAAATATAATAGAAGGTAAGTATTATAAATAAATGAATTAAAATGCTGAGAAATATAATGGAACACAAATACTATGGATAAATGAATGAAAATAATTGAAATTGAGAAATGAATGAACGTAATGCAATAAAAAGAAAATTTATATGATATGAGTAAATAAAAATTGAATTTATGTAGTATAAGTGCAAATAGGTGAAATAAACACCGAATCAATGGACAAAAATGAAAATTTGCAAGAAATAAATGTAAATTAAAAAGATAATTATTATACGAAAAAAGGGGAATCAAACAACAAATGTTATGATATGAAATTATTAAGTATGAATTTGACCTATTGTTTGAAATTGTTATTTGTTTGGTTAATGGTTGTTTGGGCGAAGGATACTTTAAAATTGCTTAGATGTATGAATAATCTATTGAATTTATCTAAGACTGTTGAGTAAAGGAAATACTTCATAGTTATTTGTCATTCTATGTGATTTAAAATGTCTTAACCCGAACCAACCAATTTTTTTGTTTTGCTTGAATGGTTGATTTGTATATGATGTTTATGCTATTGGTTGCAATGATTGTTGTTTTATATTGAATAGGTTGAAACAACTTTAATATTTCATTTTATTTAATTATTTACTCTTTTTGGATTATCTAAGTGAAATGCAGGTTATGGAAGCAATTGCTACTGCTTTTGATTTCATAATTAAGCGTATTTGCCTGACAAATAGGCACGTTCTACTATATTGTTTTTCCCGTGTTGGGATATATATTATTTTAGAAAATATATGTTGTATATTGTTATATTTGATATTATATTTTCTCCCGAGCCTCTCCGTACAAACGAGACTCTGCCGAAATTTTCCATAAATTTTGGTCTTAGAAATTTTTTGAAAGTGTTTTCTAAACTTTATTTATTTGAGTATAAAAAGATTTAATGATTATAAATTAGTATCTTTTATTTAAATTATTAAATTTTGTAAATTTATTTTTTTTATAAAATTAATATTTTGAATAAGATGTATTGACTACTTAATTCTTTCTTTCCCCTTCTTTTCATTTTTGGGGATGAAAAGTTTCGAGTGGGGGAGAGTGTAACGACCCGTAATTTTCGATGATTTTAAATTTGTTAACTTAATAAGATTTTGATAATTTAATAGTGAAGAAATAAATATTTGTAATTTAATAATGAAATGAACACTAAATAAAGTATAACGATGTTAATGTAAGTTGATTATTAACAATGTGTATGAAACTCTAATTAATTGTAATAATATAAATTGTTTACTTGGCTATAAATTTAATATAAGGGAACAAATGTAAATATTTAAATTGTTAATAATAATTGAATAAAATTTGTGTTATGAAACAAATGGTAACATTTGTTGTAAGTAATAAACTCATAAAGGTAACTTAAAAGTAAATAGTGACAATTATTTTAAGATACCTGTTTATTTAGTTAGTTGAATTGAAATTGGAAATCAATTGAAATTAAATGAAATTAAATATTTAAATATTACATTAATGGGAATTAAGGTGAAATTGGGAAATATTAATGCACTCAGATATAAACCAATGTTATTTATATCCTTGTCATAATAAAGACTTGAATAACAAGGTTTAAAAATTTAATAAACGGATTTCTGTGAAATTTAATTTATAATTTCTGAATTTAACGAAATTTAAATTAAACGCTGAAATTAATGGATTAATCAACTTTAAATTAACATCTAAATTTTTTTAAGTTATTATAAATGATTAAGAAATCAAAAATGATAGAAAGGGTAAATAATTAAATTTAAACTGGAAAAGTGATTTAATTAATTAATTGTTAATTTAATTTAATAACTAGAACATACCCGTTTTGGCCACTGGCTTGGATATCAACGAAACCAGTTTCGTCGATTCCACAACGGTGAATTATTGTAGGATTTCAAGTTCCGTAGCAATCGGACTTGTCGTTTGATTGTACGGGCTCGAAACGGCTAGAAATCAACGAAATTGAAATCAACTGAAATCAATTTGAAATAACTTGATTTTAGCATAACTTCTCCATACGGTGGAATTTGGACCCGAAACCTGTTCCATTGCATTTAAAAAATTTAAAAACATCTATTTTGATATATGGGTTGACCCAATTTTATTCCGGAGTCGAAACGGGCTTTTCAGGCCATTATCGTTCAACGGTCCAAACCAATCGTATCCGTTCCTCTATTTTTCAGCTTTGTCTATATATACCTTGTTATAAACCCTAGCCTATTTCTTATTCCTCATTTCTGTACGTACAATTCAGCTGTCTCTCCTCCTCAATGCCAGATAAACAAATTCTCACTTCCAAATCCAGTTGCAATTCAAAACCCAATCAAAATTTCAAACTCTTCAAACTATATCATATTTTATATCATCAGAAAGCTCTCGACGAGTGCATCTCAGATCTATGATTCGTTTCTTGATTCAAGTTACCATTTGATAAGAAATCGACCATTTATCTTCGGCATTCCGTTGCTTGGGGTTTCGATTTCACGGTGGATTGTAGTAGATAGGCCGATCGGAAAGCGCAGCATGGTAGAGTGATTCGAGCAGGCCTTGGATCTACGTTCGCTCGTGCTATTAGCGTTTGATGCCACCCGAATTGGCCGTGGTGTAGCGATATTCGTGGTAGCGGTGCGGAGTGCTTGGGGACGCCATCGGTGTGCGCGTGCTGACCATAGAGGCGGCTGGGGACGGTGAGTTGTGCGGCGGTCCTGGATCTGGCCATGGGAGATCATGGCGGCGGCATAATTAACGTGGAGGTTGGCGGTCGGTTGCAGTTGAGCTTCAGGTTAGGGTTTTGGTTGCGAATGTCATAGAGTTGATGTGGCACTGACGTGTCTGAAGGTGAGTGGATGTTTCAGTTCTTTTCTATTTATTTATTTAAAATCGTGTAACTTCTAATGCTAATAACTTGTGCGTACGAGGTCCGTCTCAC
This sequence comes from Allium cepa, assembly GCA_030765085.1. Lineage (NCBI taxonomy): Eukaryota > Viridiplantae > Streptophyta > Magnoliopsida > Asparagales > Amaryllidaceae > Allium > Allium cepa. The sequence goes on along the minus strand of CM060940.1, from coordinate 757,880,438 downwards.
ACGTGGTTTCTTGCGATAGGATCATATTGGAATTCCGGACACGTTGATGCTGGTTTGGATGAATTCTGACATTGTTTAATTTTTGAGTTTAAATTGGATTTGAATTCAATTTAAATTCAAAAAGTGATTGTTTTAACCCGCTCACACCTTCTAAAATTTCTTATGTTTGTTAAATTAAATTAGGATGCGATTAGAAATTTATTTATGACTTTTTGGCAAATTTTTAATCATCATCTGAGCTAAATTGAATTTATTTGAACTAAATTGTTATTTAATTTATTATTGCATATATACTATCAGTTAAATTGTTATTTAATTTATTATTGAACATAAACTGCCAGTAAATACTTGTTATTTATTTCTGTTCTATATTGATGTTAGTCTTTGAATTGGATGATGATTGCGATAAATGTTTGATGATTGATATTGGATGAATGGATGTTGTATTTTATATTTTTATAAACTGCAAGTTGCTATGGATTTTATTTCATTCGAGATTGCGATTTGAAATGATATATTATCGTATTTATATTTTAAATTACGGATTGAAATGATAAATATCCGTGTCACTTGACCATAGGATAGAAAATTTAATACAGACACCGTGGTCTATGTATAAAAATATTTTGAAATGAATTTCATGGTTTTAAAAGAAATATATGGTTTTATATCAATATTGATTTAGATATTATATAAATGTTATTTTATTATTGATTTTTAGCTATGTATAATTTTTTTTTGAAATATAAAATAAGTTGAATAAGAAAGTTTGATTGTTTTATATAATATGGTAATGTATCTGTTTAAATTATATTGTATATAGAGTTTATAATCACTTAAAAACAAAAATTTAGGTTGGAAGATAAATATGAAAAGGATTTGAATTAAATTATTTCAGAATTATACTTGAATAAACTGATTTGAAATTTAAATAAAATTAAGATTTCAAAGGGTATGATTTTTATAACTTGACTTTGGTTTAGAGTGATTTAAATGAATATCAAGTTGATTTAAATGAATATATCAAGTTAAATAAATTGAAGGAATATCCAGTTACTTGAAGTTGAAAGGTTTTACTTAAATAATATTGGATTTATTATGTAAACATTTCAAATCTGAATAATAGTAATTGAATTTGATATATATGGAATTATCAAAGAATTAGTTTTGAAATGGTGGAATATTTAAAGCTTTGAAATATATGGAAATTGAAATGGTTTATTTGGGGGTTCAAATCTGTATTTGGAATTGATTTGTGAAATTGAAGAAGCTATTTTATTATATAAAGTACTTTAATATTTAAGCCATTTAGTAGTGTAGTAATGTTTCAAAGTTATGAAATTCAAAGTATTATGTTTTGAAAGGTTATATTTCAAGTGTTTGGTTTTGAAATATTATAACTTTGAAAGTGTTATGATTTTAGAAAAGGATATATTTGAAATAAAAATGATACCATATTGATTTGGTTTTCAAAGGCGAAATGATATCATATTTATATGGTTTTGAAATGGATAGTATTCTTGTTTTGAAGTATAATTATTTTGAAATGACCGCGGCGTTGTAATAACGTTTGGTTGTTAAAGAGACCGGGATCAGAAGTTGTCATACTCTCTACCAACTTCGAAAACCACTTTAACAACCGTATACACGATGGAGATTCCAGAATGAAGTAACATGGTGGCTACGTTTCCTTTGAGGTATATATGTGGACCGAATCCCGTGAGTTGGCATAAGGTAGCTAAAACAGGAGTGATCGATGGGCTAAAAAGGTAGCACCTTTTATCGGACACACTCCTTCGATACCATTCAATTACTTTGTGATTGATTGGGACCCTTTTTGAGTTTGGGGGTATGACTCGACGTGGGCGGTAGTAGCTGCTACGCGTTACCACCGGTCCGGAAGCGTAATTGGTATATCTACCCTAGCTTTTGCTAGTTGTGTCATGTCACCTACCCTAGCGCGCCTTGTACGAGTTTGGTTTTCTCCCGTAGCCTGTGGAGTATTTAGGGTAGTCTCCCGATCTGGAGATGTGTTGATACTGGATGGACTATGGGGACCATTACGTGGTAAGGGATATATGGGTAACCCCTTAACGCTATTTAAAAGTAAGTTTATTTTACTATTAGACATTATTATAATAGCGAAATATTACGACATAGTAAATAGTTTAACGGATGCTTAGGAGATGTGAATCCCGAGCATCTCTTAAGTTACTCCACTCACGTTGACACTGGATAGGAGATGTCAAATCCCGTAAACATTTCTGATGCGTTCCACTCATATCATTTACATTGATTTAACTTGCATAAGATCTTTTAGTTCTGACTCGAGTGTTTTTGTCTTTTCAATTCGCTAGGGTCATTCTGAGCATTTCAGGATTCGGAGACTTTATTTCTAGAGGACGATGACGAAGATTGTATAACTATTATTTATTATATTATTCCACGGCATTCAACAGTTCCGCTGCATTATTTATTATTCTCTGGTATGTGAAACTCTAATATGTGTTGTATAAGTAAAATCAAATGTTTGTCAATAGCTTCATGAACTGTTATTTGATTATTATATTTTATCGAACCACCGCAAGATTCTATTTTGTTCGTTTATTTCTCTTCTTTTCTTATTCACCCCAATAACAATCTGCCCTTCTGTATGGTTTGAATCTGACGTGTGTGGTTTATCGTCGATTTAAAGCATACAAAAAATCGGGATGTTACAGAACAAGCTATCATGACCCACACTACCCCCTCGTGCCATTCTATCTCCTCTTATGCTCATAGAAGTACCGCCAATAGACTACGAGCCTCCTTTTACCACTGCTATGTATCTACGTTGGGGATGAAAAGGTAGTTCATCTTCGTAGGTGGAATATAAGCATGGTCCTTTGCAACCACCATAGATAATGCCATCGATGGAAGAAGTAGAAGGAGATAACCATGAGGAGGATTCATCGTGTAACAACCCGCATATTTATCGATTTTATATTTAAATATTTTATTTAAATATTTTATCGATACTCGGAATTTAGTCCGAAATGCTACTTTTTGCATACGGTCGAATTAGGACTCGGGACCACTTACATTGAGTTCAAAACACCATTTGCGATCTTTTTGAGTATAAACTTTGATATGTTTGGAGTTAGAGGAATTTTGCCACTTTTTACTTAGGGCTTTGGTTTGGGCTGAGCCCAATAACCCCACTTATGTATTCAGTCCCAACCCTCTCCTCTTCATTTACTTCCTTTCTATTTTCCTAATACTCAAGCTTTTATAACAATGGAGAGTGGAATGGAAAATCGAAACTCAAGCCCTAGTTTTCTTTTGCAAATCAAACTCTAGCTCCAAACTAATAGAAGAACCCATTGGTAAGCCTTCTCTTCATCATCTCCAACCCCTTCTCTCTTGAATTTCAGAAATTCCTAAACCTAACTTTGGGAATGTTCTTTTTTTTAGCATAGATTCAAGCTCGTTTGGGTTGTGTTGAAGAGTGGTTGATTCTCCCTTTGCTTTCAAGCTTCTTCTTCATTTGTTTGGTTTTAAAGGTGAGATTTTTATCTCACATCTTCGTCTACAATTATCTTCGATTGTTAGGTATGAATTCCGAACACTTATTCTTGTGCAATTGATTTTTGTTTGGATTGATTTGGTGTATATTCCAATTTTTGGTGTTTTGAAATCAAAATATATGAAAATCCTTTTATGGATATTTGGACATTGATATTTGAGGTGTATCGAAGAGCCGTTAAGGCTGGGTTGTCGCTTGGCGTAAATCCTTAGTCGTTGTCGCTCGATCGATCGCTTCCGGTTCGTTTGGCCATTTTTGGTCTAGGTTCAGGGAATGCCCTGAACCCCAGTTTTAGACGTCTGAATCCTTGATTTCAGACGTCTGAATATTATACTGGGAAGATTTGTATTCCCAGATTCAGACATCTGAATCTATATTTCAGACGTTTGAATTAGTTTGTTTTGGACCAGAAAGGAAATAGGCTAAAAATTGCCTATTTCAGACGTCTGAAATATAGGGTTCAGATGTATGAAATATACTCTGGAAAACTCTTGGATTCAGACGTCTGAATCCTTGATTTCAGACGTCTGAATCTGCAATCTTTTGCCTATTTGCCTATTTGCATGAGAATTCCAACTTTAATCGATTTATGTTGATTCGGATTTGTTGATTGTCATTTATTATGGACTTGATGACTTTTATATCGGGATTTTTTGGGAATATCCATTTCGATGGATTCCGTAATCGATTTCTTTGGATTTTATTCACGTCTTTGAATGTGAATTTTGATGATTGATTGTTTCTAGAATCATTTCTATGATTTGTCACTTTAAAAATATAAAGGTTTCAATACTAGTAGTAAATATCAAAACTCTTTCATCAAAACGATTTCAACTCTATTTTCAATAACAAAGCTCTTTTCTTAAACCGTTTTCCAATCTACTAGTATATACAAACCTTTACCTGTAACAACCCGGGGTTTTGTGGAAATTAATTATCGTCGTTAGACAACTAGATTTGCTAGCTGTTAGTTGTTGGAGTTTTAATCGGTTAAAATTCTTTTGAAAATTTGTTAAATTGTTTTCGGGATTTCAATTGAATTTTGGGCCAGGTTCCTTTTTCTTGGTACCGTGTTATCAAAAGCAAATAACCGGTCCTTTAATCATTATCATCCAAAACCTTAGGCATAAAGAAAACAGAAAAAAATGGTGGCCGCTTGTTTTTCACTCGCTCTCTGTATCAAAATTAGGGCTTTCATGAATATAGAAGATGCCGATGATGATTGCTTTGATCAGGTGGATTTTTTCTTGCCGATCCATTTTCGTGCTCTTCAGAAACTATGGTGAGTAATTTTATTAACTCACATCTATATCAAACTCAGTTCTTTGTTATGGCAATTCGATTTTTGTTTTGGGGATCGGTGACTTGTATGACTTCGGTAGTCGATTTAGTTTCATTGTTGATTCCTCGTTGACTTCGGTATTACTTTGAATCTTGTTTTCTGCCCTAATTTGTGTTTGCTATTCTCTGACTTCGACTTTGAATTTGTATCTGTAACTTGAATTCACCAATTGATTTTGTGATTCATGATTTTAATTACCTTCGGCCTTGGTCACGGTACTGAGTTTCATATCTTCTGATGGCTTCGGCCTTGACTTAAATATTATTTAGCTGAACTTGTTATACTGATCATATTGAACTACTTTCTGGCCTAGTTTGTGCACACTGTATTGATTTTACCACTCTGACCTGTTGTGCTCTTCCCTGTAGCTTGACTTGATTGAGCTTCAGGCTAGACTTGTCCTTCTATTTGTTTTTTTGCCTTGCCTTGGGCATATGTATACTGCTGCGGCTATGAATGATGCATGTTGTACCTGGCCCCCTTTTGTTGTTTACTGGTTTCTCTTGACAGTTTTGTATTGCTTGATGGACTTTGGATCTTTGATTTAATTGGGGTCGTTTACTGTCTCACTGCTTTATTGTTACTGCCCATTGGTTGTGAAGTTGAACTTGTATTCATGTGTTGTGGTGCCATACCTCTGGTGCCCTCACCCTCCTTCTATTTTGTAGTTGTGCCACTGTTTTGTGCGCTTGGTGTAGCAGTTTCAATGTTGCATTCATGTGCACACTGTATTGATTTTACCTCTGATCTCTCTATTGGAATTTCAGTACTCTCGTAGTTGATGTACTTGTAGTTGTATGGCCGGTCCACTGTCGTGTTCATTTGCATTGTGCATTCACTCTGTTGTATTTTTGAGTCTTGTGAATTTGTGTGCACTGTCGTATGCTACATGCTTTGTGATTTGAAACTGCTACCATCATTTGCTATCTGATGCATTTCATATTGAAACTGTGTCATCTGCACTTGCACACTCCATACTTTGGAATTGTTCCATGTATTTGTACCATGCTGTTACCTGTACTTGGTGCATTGAGCATTTCTTTTGTGTGCATATTGTATAATTCACTGTCACTGTGCTTCTTTTGTTGGTTGGTCTGTAACTCCTTGCAGCCACCTCTGTTTCATTTTAATCCCCATGCTTGAACTTTGATTGGTTGAAGCTCTGTTATCCTGGTTCACCTCGGTTGATTACATTGGTGACTGACACTGCTCAGTTGCTTGTATCAACCCCATTTCCAGGTTGCATGTAATCTTCATGTGCATCACTTGTTCATTCCACTGTAGCAGCTTTGTGCATTTCTCTGGCCATTTGTGTTGGGCATTTCTTTGTTGGCACTGACTGTTGTCTTTGTGGTCTTCTCCTTCACTGTTGCCTGGTTTTAGTCTTGTTTCATGTTTGAACATAGCATTCATATTGTAGTGTCACTTGTGCATTCATGTTGCAGCTGGTCTTTGCATCCATACATGTTGATTTTTGAGATTTCTCTTGGGTTGAATCCGGTAACTCGGGTTTGATCTTGTGTTTGCTTGTGAATATTCATTGGGTACATCATCAATGTAGTGGAAAGGCAGTGCACGCAAGCGTGAACTGCAGCCACACGGTATTCATTGGGTACATCGTCACTGTAGTGGCAAGGCAGTGCACGCAAGCATGAACTGCAGCCACACGACATGGCTTTTATGTTATTCTATTTTGTTTTGATTTATTGATCCTTTTGCATATCCCATATGCTGTAGTGGCGAGGCAATGCACGCGTGCGTGTACTGCAGCCCTACTCGAATTAATATTTTAATTGATATTTCAATTGTTTGAACTGTTTTGTTTATTCAATTCAATATTTTGATTTGGTTTAATATGCTGATTTGTTGTTTAACACTGTTACGTGTTATATTTATCGTTATCCGATTTCTTTATTTAAGGATCAGATAGACGAGATTTATTGTGACTGTCGTCTATTCATTATTTAATTATTATTGCTTTTGTGCACTAATAACTGAGTTTGAATTAGACTGACCCGTGTATTATTTTCTTTTGAATGTAATACTCGGGTCAGACCGAGTATTTACAGGTCGTTGATATCTCACTATGGGTTGCTGTTAGAGCTATGAAGTCTTTTCATATTTTTGGAGTAGTCGTCATCATTTAAAGTGGTCACTGTATTTGTACAGGATGTTGTATATTCATGTATATTATTCACGATAATGTACTTGTATATGTAACTTCCAGAGTCGACAGTTGTTGTTGTATCATATGTACTGTATCACATGTATTGTAACTGACATCAGTTATTATATATATATATGAGATTTTTGTTTATTAGTGTTCCGCATTTGAATTATCTGTGTTATTATTATATCTATTGTCCTAAACTATTATGAACCATCGTAGTTCGTTTTACACTGGAATTGGATATGTTGATGGGAGTAAACAAATAAGAGATGAAAATTAAAAATATATACCACTCCTATCGAGATAACCAATACTAGTGTAAGGCCTAACTACGGATGGCCGCTCCTATCCAGCCTTATTATTCGTGATAACAGACAGTACTTCTTTTATACTCTTTGTTATTGCGAGCATAGAGGTGGGGCGTCACAGTTGGTATCAGAGCTTGGGGTTTATGGACATAATATAAAACATAACTTAGATGGAACATGCGTTACAACTATTTGTCGATGTTTATTTGTGCTTTGAGTCAAAATTAAAGTTTTGAAATTTTGATGGAAATTTTTTAAGTACCTTTATTTAAAAATAAAAGTGAAACTGTGCTTTGATGATTTGACAGATTTGTGTTCTGTTTATCAGAGTGCGCAGCGAAAACAGTGTGACTGCTTCGCTGGGTACAGATGATAATTATTTTGATTTAAAAAAATCAAAATATGAAAATGAATGTAATTTCATTATGTTGTTTAACCAGTGGTTTTGATTTGTTGAAATTCTTGCTGGTTTTCTTTGGTGCTAATCATATATGACTAGATTTTTGCTGTTTTGAATTATCTTCGTTGAAGATATATTTGAATGATTTCTTTGTTCATTTTGCGGTATTCGTGCTAATTTATGTTGCACGTTACTACATTAATGTTACGCTGAACCGATGTTTGGTATTCGTGTGCTTTCGAGCCACTATGTTGGACCTTCGGGTCATATGTTGGACCTTCGGGTCAATACTAGAAGCGGACCTTCGGGTCATATGTTGGACCTTCGGGTAATTTGTTGGGCGCCAAAATTATGTTGGGTACTTGGTAGGCATCGGCCATATGTTGATGCACGTGCGGCGTAGCTAAAACTCGCCATTTGTTGGGGTCGATCCACCTTTTATGTTGATTTTCTAGATTATCTTAATTGATTTCTAGATATTTGTTGTTTCCAATTATCTGCAGGTAATTGGATATTTGTTGATATGAGTTCTAATTATCGTTTTTGATAATTAGATATTTGTTGATTTGATTATCGCTTGTGATAATTAAATATTTGTTGATATGAGTTCTAATTATCGTTGATATGAGTTCTAATTATCGTTTTTGATAATTAGATATTTGTTGATTTGATTATCGCTTGTGATAATTAAATATTTGTTGATATGAGTTCTAATTATCGTTTTCGATAATTAGATATTTGTTGATTTGATTATCGCTTGTGATAATCGAATATTTGTTGATTTGATTATCGTTTTTGATAATCGAATATTTGTTAATTTGATTATCGTTTTTGTTAATCGAATATTTGTTGATTTGATTATCATTTTTGATAATCGAATAATTGTTGATTTGAGATTTGATTATCGTTTTTGATAATCGAATATTTGTTGATTTGATTATCGTTTTCGATAATCGAATAATTGTTGATTTGATTATCGTTTTTGATAATCGAATTTTTGTTGATTTGATTATCGTTTTTGATAAGAATATTTGTTGATTTTATTATCGTTTTTGATAATCGAATATTTTTTGATTTGATTATCGTTTTTGATAATCGAATAATTGTTGATTTGAGATTTGATTATCGTTTTTGATAATCGAGTATTTGTTGATTTGATTATCGTTTTTGATAATCGAATATTTGTTGATTTGATTATCGTTTTTGATAATCGGATATTTGTTGATTTGATTATCGTTTTTGATAATCGAATATTTGTTGATATGAGATTTGATTATCGTTTTTGATAATCGAATATTTGTTGATTTGAGATTTGATTATCGTTTTTGATAATCGAATATTTGTTGATTTGAGATCTGATTATCGTTTTTGATAATCGAATATTTGTTGATATGAGATTCGATTATCGTTTTGATAATCGAATATTTGTTGATTTGAGATTTGATTATCGTTTTTGATAATCGAATATTTGTTGATTTGAGATTTGATTATCGTTTCCGGTAATCGAATATTTGTTGATTTGAGATTTGATTATCGTTTTTGATAATCGAATATTTGTTGATTTGAGATTTGATTATCGTGTTTGATAATCGAATATTTGTTGATTTGAGATTTGATTATTGTTTTTGATAATCGAATATTTGTTGATTTGAGATTTGATTATCGTTTTGATAATCAGGTAATTGTTAATTTTGCTGATTATAAGATTTTCTAGTCTCTAATTGATTCTAGATCTTGAAGGTTATATTGAATTGCTTTTTCTAATTGTCGTATCAATAATTAGATGTTGTTGTTTGTGATTTCTATATTCTAATTATCTAATTGATAATTGAATAATTGCTGATAATTGCCTTTATTCAGCTTGGTTGTTTTCTGATTATCTACTTGATAGTTAGATTTTGTTAAGAATTTACGAATTTCTTTTATGAAATTAAAAGATTTCTTTGGCATTTGTGTTCTTGACCTTTATTTTTCTAGCTTAACCAGTTTATGTTACAAAAATAATTGTTATTAATGACCTTAATTATGAAAATTGCGGGGACGCAATTTTTATAAGGAGGGGAGTCTGTAACAACCCGGGGTTTTGTGGAAATTAATTATCGTCGTTTGACAACTAGATTTGCTAACTGTTAGTTGTTGGAGTTTTAATCGGTTAAAATTGTTTTGAAAATTTGTTAAGTTGTTTTTGGGCTTTCAATTGAATTTTGGGCCAGGTTCCTTTTTCTTGGTACCATGTTATCAAAAGCAAATAACCGGTACTTTAATCATTATCATCCAAAACCCTAGGCATAAAGAAAACTGAAAAAATGGTGGCCGCTTGTTTTTCGCTCGCTCCTCTGTATCAAAATTAGGGCTTTCGTGAATATAGAAGATGCCGATGATGATTGCTTTGATCAGGTGGATTTTTGCTTGCCGATCCATTTTCGTGCTCTACAGAAACTACGGTGAGTAATTTTATTTACTCACATCTATATCAAACTCAGTTCTTTGTTATGGCAATTCGATTTTTGTTTTAGGGATCGGTGACTTGTATCACTTCGGTAGTCGATTTAGTTTCATTGTTGATTCCTCGTTGACTTCGGTATTACTTTGAATCTTGTTTTCTGCCCTAATTTGTGTATGCTATTCTCTGACTTCGGCTTTGAATTTGTATCAGTAACTTGAATTCACCAATTGATTTTGTGATTCATGATTTTTATTATCTTCGGCCTTGGTCACGGTACTGAGTTTCATATCTTCTGATGGCTTCGGCCTTGACTTAAATATTATTTAGCTGAACTTGTTATACTGATCATATTGAACTACTTTCTGGCCTAGTTTGTGCACACTGTATTGATTTTACCACTCTGACCTGTTTTGTTCTTCCCTGTAGCTTGACTTGATTGAGCTTTAGGCTAGACTTGTCCTTCTATTTGTTTTTTTGCCTTGTCTTGGGCATATGTATACTGCTGCAGCTATGAATGATGCATGTTGTACCTGGTCCCCTTTTGTTGTTTACTGGTTTCTCTTGACAGTTTTGTATTGCTTGATGGACTTTGGATCTTTGATTTAATTGGGGTCATTTGCTGTCTCACTGCTTTATTGTTACTGCCCATTGGTTGTGAAGTTGAACTTGTATTCATGTGTTGTGGTGCCATACCTCTGGTGCCCTCACCCTCCTTCTATTTTGTAGTTGTGCCACTGTTTTGTGCGCTTGGTGTAGCAGTTTCAATGTTGCATTCATGTGCACACTGTATTGATTTTACCTCTGATCTCTCTATTGGAATTTCAGTACTCTGGTAGTTGATGTACTTGTAGTTGTATGGCCGGTCCACTGTCGTGTTCACTTGCATTGTGCATTCACTCTGTTGTATTTTTGAGTCTTGTGCATTTGTGTGCACTGTCGTATGCTGCATGCTTTGTGATTTGAAACTGCTACCATCATTTGCTATCTGATGCATTTCATATTGAAACTGTGTCATCTGTACTTGCACACTCCATACTTTGGTATTGTTCCATGTATTTGCACCATGCTGCTACCTGTACTTGGTGCATTGAGCATTGCTTTTGTGTGCATATTGTATAATTCACTGTCACTGTGCTTCTTTTGTTGGTTGGTCTGCAACTCCTTGCAGCCACCTCTGTTTCATTTTAATCCCCATGCTTGAACTTTGATTGGTTGAAGCTCTGTTATCCTGGTTCACCTCGGTTGATTACATTGGTGACTGACACTACTCAGTTGCTTGTATCAACCCCATTTCCAGGTTGCATGTAATCTTCATGTGCATCACTTGTTCATTCCACTGTAGCAGCTTTGTGCATTTCTCTGGCCATTTGTGTTGGGCATTTCTTTGTTGGCGCTCACTGTTGTCTTTGTGGTCTTCTCATTCACTGTTGCCTGGTTTTAGTCTTATTTCATGTTTGAACATAGCATTCATATTGTAGTGTCACTTGTGCATTCATGTTGCAGCTGGTCTTTGCATCCATACATGTTGATTTTTGAAATTTCTCTTGGGTTGAATCCGGTAACTCGGGTTTGATCTTGTGTTTGCTTGTGAATATTCATTGGGTACATCATCACTGTAGTGCCAAGGTAGTGCACGCAAGCGTGAACTGCAGCCACACGGTATTCATTGGGTACATCGTCACTGTAGTGGCAAGGCAGTGCACGCAAGCATGAACTGCAGCCACACGACATGGCTTTTATGTTATTCTATCTTGTTTTGATTTATTGATCTTTTTGCATATCCCATATGCTGTAGTGGCGAGGCAGTGCACGCATGCGTGTACTGTAGCCCTACTCGAATTAATATTTTAATTGATATTTCAATTGTTTGAACTGTTTTGTTTATTCAATTCAATATTTTGATTTGGTTTAATTTGCTGATTTGTTGTTTAACACTGTTACGTGTTATATTTATCGTTATCCGATTTCTTTATTTACGGATCGGATAGACGAGATTTATTGTGACTGTCGTCTATTCATTATTTAATTATTATTTCTTTTGTGCACTAATAACTGAGTTTGAATTAGACTGGCCCGTGTATTATTTTCTTTTGAATGTAATACTCGGGTCAGACCGAGTATCTACAGATTGTTGATATCTCACTATGGGTTGCTGTTAGAGCTATGAAATCTTTTCATATTTTTGGAGTAGACGTCATCATTTAAAGTGGTCACTGTATTTGTATAGGATGTTGTATATTCATGTATATTATTCACGATAATGTACTTGTATATGTAACTTCCAGAGTCGACAGTTGTTGTTGTATCATATGTACTGTATCACATGTATTGTAACTGACATCAGTTATTATATATATATATGAGATTTTTGTTTATTAGTGTTCCGCATTTGAATTATCTGTGTTATTATTATATCTATTGTCCTAAACTATTATGAACCATCGTAGTTCGTTTTACACTGGAATTGGATATGTTGATGGGAGTAAACAAATAAGAGATGAAAATTAAAAATATATACCACTCCTATCGAGATAACCAATACTAGTGTAAGGCCTAACTACGGATGGCCGCTCCTATCCAGCCTTATTCTTCGTGATAACAGACAGTACTTCTTTTATACTCTTTGTTATTGCGAGCATAGAGGTGGGGCGTCACAGTTGGTATCAGAGCTTGGGGTTTATGGACATAATATAAAACATAACTTAGATGGAACATGTGTTTCAACTATTTGTCGATGTTTATTTGTGCTTTGAGTCAAAATTAAAGTTTTGAAATTTTGATGGAAATTTTTTAAGTATCTTTATTTAAAAATAAAAGTGAAATTGTGCTTTGATGATTTGACTGATTTGTGTTCTGTATATCAGAGTGCGCAGCGAAAATAGTGTGACTGCTTTGCTGGGTACAGATGATAATTATTTTGATTTAAAAAAATTAAAATATGAAAATGAATGTAATTTCATTATGTTGTTTAACCAGCGGTTTTGATTTGTTGAAATTCTTGCTGGTTTTCTTTGGTGCTAATCATATCTGATTAGATTTTTGCTGTTTTGAATTATCTTTGTTGAAGATATATTTGAATGATTTCTTTGTTCATTTTGCGGTATTCGTGCTAATTTATGTTGCACGTTACTGCATTAATGTTACGTTGAACCGATGTTTGGTTTTAACGTATTTTGTTGCCGTTATTTTATAACAGGATTTTTACACCGGTGCTAGATTTTTGAATCACGGTGTTTGCTGACATTTTGATGAATGAAAATTCACTGATATTATATTCTGATGCAAATTATTTTGATGAGATTTTGACGTTTAAAAATTACTGTCGCTTTGACTTCAATGACCGTCAAATTATAAAGTGGATTTTCAAGCGGTTATCCCGCAATGCTGATTTTGAGATCCGTTTCTGCGGTGTTTTGAGAAGTACAATTTTCTTATTGAAATTGTCACTAATGTTGCTGTTTTTATCATGGATTTGCAAATCGTTTTAAAAATAAAATTGTTTTTCAAATTTTTTATAGTTTATGCTTTCAAAGGAATGAGGAAGCGATTTAAACGATTCAGCAAAATCGAGGACTATGAACCCTTTCTTTTACTGATTCGCTTAATTCCGGACTTGTTCGTTTGAGAATGTAAATTATTACTTTTATAAAATAAATGAAATTGTTTTCAGAATTTTTACAGTTTGCGTTTTCAGAAGAATGAGAAAGTGATTTAAACGTTTCAGCAAAATCGAGGACTATGACCCCTTTCTTTTACTGATTCGTTTAATTCCGGACTTGTCCGTTTGAGAATGTGAAATGTTATTTTTGGAATACACAATTTTGCACGTTCAAGGAAACGATGAAGAGAATCAAACGATTTAGTAAAACACGTGGTATGGGACATGTGCGTTTGCTATTTCGGTTAATTCCGGACTCGTTAATTGAATATATGATGATTTTCGTGTGCTTTCGAGCCACTATGTTGGACCTTCGGGTCATATGTTGGACCTTCGGGTCAATACCAGTACGGGACCTTCGGGTCATATGTTGGACCTTCGGTCATTTGTTGGGCGCCAAAATTATGTTGGGTACTTGGTAGGCTTCGGCCATATGTTGATGCACGTGCGGCGTAGCTAAAACTCGCCATTTGTTGGGATCGATCCACCTTTTATGTTGATTTTCTAGATTATCTTAATTGATTTCTAGATATTTGTTGTTTCCAATTATCTGCAGGTAATTGGATATTTGTTGATATGAGTTCTAATTATCGTTTTTGATAATTAGATATTTGTTGATTTGATTATCGCTTGTGATAATTAAATATTTGTTGATATGAGTTCTAGTTATCGTTTTTGATAATTAGATATTTGTTGATTTGATTATCACTTGTGATAATTAAATATTTATTGATATGAGTTCTAATTATCGTTTTTGATAATTAGATATTTGTTGATTTGATTATCGCTTGTGATAATTAAATATTTGTTGATATGAGTTCTAATTATCGTTTTTGATAATTAGATATTTGTTGATTTGATTATCGCTTGTGATAATTAAATATTTGTTGATATGAGTTCTAATTATCGTTTTCGATAATTAGATATTTGTTGATTTGATTATCGTTTTTGATAATCGAATATTTGTTGATTTGATTATCGTTTTTGATAATCGAATATTTGTTGATTTGATTATCGTTTTTGATAATCGAATAATTGTTGATTTGAGATTTGATTATCGTTTTTGATAATCGAATATTTGTTGATTTGATTATCGTTTTCGATAATCGAATAATTGTTGATTTGATTATCGTTTTCGATAATCGAATATTTGTTGATTTGATTATCGGTTTTGATAAACGAATAATTGTTGATTTGATTATCGTTTTTGATAATCGAATATTTGTTGATTTGATTATCGTTTTTGAAAATCGAATATTTTTTGATTTGATTATCGTTTTTGATAATCGAATAATTGTTGATTTGAGATTTGATTATCGTTTTTGATAATCGAATATTTGTTGATTTGATTATCGTTTTTGATAATCGAATATTTGTTGATTTGATTATCGTTTTTGATAATCGGATATTTGTTGATTTGATTATCGTTTTTGATAATCGAATATTTGTTGATATGAGATTTGATTATCGTTTTTGATAATCGAATATTTGTTGATTTGAGATTTGATTATCGTTTTTGATAATCGAATATTTGTTGATTTGAGATCTGATTATCGTTTTTGATAATCGAATATTTGTTGATATGAGATTCGATTATCGTTTTGATAATCGAATATTTGTTGATTTGAGATTTGATTATCGTTTTTGATAATCGAATATTTGTTGATTTGAGATTTGATTATCGTTTCCGGTAATCGAATATTTGTTGATTTGAGATTTGATTATCGTTTTTGATAATCGAATATTTGTTGATTTGAGATTTGATTATCGTTTTTGATAATCGAATATTTGTTGATTTGAGAATTGATTATTGTTTTTGATAATCGAATATTTGTTGATTTGAGATTTGATTATCGTTTTGATAATTAGGTAATTGTTAATTTTGCTGATTATAAGATTTTCTAGTCTCTAATTGATTCTAGATTTTGTAGGTTATATTGAATTGCTGTTTTCTAATTGTCGTATCAATATTTAGATATTGTTGTTTTTGATTTCTATATTCTAATTATCTAATTGATAATTGAATAATTGCTGATAATTGCCTTTATTCAGCTTGGTTGTTTTCTGTTTATCTACTTGATAGTTAGATTTTGTTAAGAATTTACGAATTTCTTTTATGAAATTAAAAGATTTCTTTGGCATTTGTGTTCTTGACCTTTATTTTTCTAGCTTAACCAGTTTATGTTACAAAAATAATTGTTATTAATGACCTTAATTATGAAAATTGCGGGGACGCAATTTTTATAAGGAGGGGAGTCTGTAACAACCCGGGGTTTTGTGGAAATTAATTATCGTCGTTTGACAACTAGATTTGCTAGCTGTTAGTTGTTGGAGTTTTAATCGGTTAAAATTGTTTTGAAAATTTGTTAAGTTGTTTTTGGGCTTTCAATTGAATTTTGGGCCAGGTTCCTTTTTCTTCGTACCGTGTTATCAAAAGCAAATAACCGGTCCTTTAATCATTATCATCCAAAACCCTAGGCATAAAGAAAACGGAAAAAAAATGGTGGCCGCTTGTTTTTTGCTCGCTCCTCTGTATCAAAATTAGGGCTTTCGTGAATATAGAAGATGTCGATGATGATTGCTTTGATCAGGTGGATTTTTGCTTGCCGATCCATTTTCGTGCTCTTCTGAAACTACGGTGAGTAATTTTATTTACTCACATCTATATCAAACTCAGTTCTTTGTTATGGCAATTCGATTTTTGTTTTGGGGATCGGTGACTTGTATGACTTCGGTAGTCGATTTTGTTTCATTGTTGATTCCTCGTTGACTTCGGTATTACTTTGAATCTTGTTTTCTGCCCTAATTTGTGTATGCTATTCTCTGACTTCGGCTTTGAATTTGTATCTGTAACTTGAATTCACCAATTGATTTTGTGATTCATGATTTTTATTATCTTCGGCCTTGGTCACGGTACTGAGTTTCATATCTTCTGATGGCTTCGGCCTTGACTTAAATATTATTTAGCTGAACTTGTTATACTGATCATATTGAACTACTTTCTGGCCTAGTTTGTGCACACTGTATTGATTTTACCACTCTGACCTGTTGTGTTCTTCCTTGTAGCTTGACTTGATTGAGCTTTAGGCTAGACTTGTCCTTCTATTTGTTTTTTTGCCTTGCCTTGGGCATATGTATACTGCTGCGGCTATGAATGATGCATGTTGTACCTGGCCCCCTTTTGTTGTTTACTGGTTTCTCTTGACAGTTTTGTATTGCTTGATGGACTTTGGATCTTTGATTTAATTGGGGTCATTTGCTGTCTCACTGCTTTATTGTTACTGCCCATTGGTTGTGAAGTTGAACTTGTATTCATGTGTTGTGGTGCCATACCTCTGGTGCCCTCACCCTCCTTCTATTTTGTAGTTGTGCCACTGTTTTGTGCGCTTGGTGTAGTAGTTTCAATGTTGCATTCATGTGCACACTGTATTGATTTTACCTCTGATCTCTCTATTGGAATTTCAGTACTCTGGTAGTTGATGTACTTGTAGTTGTATGGCCGGTCCACTGTCGTGTTCATTTGCATTGTGCATTCACTCTGTTGTATTTTTGAGTCTTGTGCATTTGTGTGCACTGTCGTATGCTGCATGCTTTGTGATTTGAAACTGCTACCATCATTTGCTATCTGATGCATTTCATATTAAAACTGTGTCATTTGCACTTGCACACTCCATACTTTGGTATTGTTCCATGTATTTGCACCATGTTGTTACCTGTACTTGGTGCATTGAGCATTGCTTTTGTGTGCATATTGTATAATTCACTGTCACTGTGCTTCTTTTGTTGGTTGGTCTGCAACTCCTTGCAGCCACCTCTGTTTCATTTTAATCCCCATGCTTGAACTTTGATTGGTTGAAGCTCTGTTATCCTGGTTCACCTCGGTTGATTACATTGGTGACTGACACTACTCAGTTGCTTGTATCAACCCCATTTCCAGGTTGCATGTAATCTTCATGTGCATCACTTGTTCATTCCACTGTAGCAGCTTTGTGCATTTCTCTGGCCATTTGTGTTGGGCATTTCTTTGTTGGCACTCACTGTTGTCTTTGTGGTCTTCTCATTCACTGTTGCCTGGTTTTAGTCTTGTTTCATGTTTGAACATAACATTCATATTGTAGTGTCACTTGTGCATTCATGTTGCAGCTGGTCTTTGCATCCATACATGTTGATTTTTGAAATTTCTCTTGGGTTGAATCTGGTAACTCGGGTTTGATCTTGTGTTTGCTTGTGAATATTCACTGGATACATCATCACTGTAGTGGCAAGGCAGTGCACGCAAGCGTGAACTGCAGCCACACGGTATTCATTGGGTACATCGTCACTGTAGTGGCAAGGCAGTGTACGCAAGCGTGAACTACAGCCACACGACATGGCTTTTATGTTATTCTATCTTGTTTTGATTTATTGATCTTTTTGCATATCCCATATGCTGTAGTGGCGAGGTAGTGCATGCGTGCGTGTACTGCAGCCCTAGTCGAATTAATATTTTAATTGATATTTCAATTATTTTAACTGTTTTGTTTATTCAATTCAATATTTTGATTTGGTTTAATTTGCTGATTTGTTGTTTAACACTGTTACGTGTTATATTTATCGTTATCTGATTCCTTTATTTAAGGATCTGATAGACGAGATTTATTGTGACTGTCGTCTATTCATTATTTAATTATTATTGCTTTTGTGCACTAATAACTGAGTTTGAATTAGACTGACCCGTGTATTATTTTCTTTTGAATGTAATACTCGGGTCAGACCGAGTATCTACAGGTTGTTTATATCTCACTATGGGTTGCTATTAGAGCTATGAAGTCTTTTCATATTTTTGGAGTAGTCGTCATCATTTAAAGTGGTCACTGTATTTGTATAGGATGTTGTATATTCATGTATATTATTCACGATAATGTACTTGTATATGTAACTTCCAGAGTCGACAGTTGTAGTTGTATCATATGTACTGTATCACATGTATTGTAACTGACATCAGTTATTATATATATATATATATATATATGATATTTTTGTTTATCAGTGTTCCGCATTTGAATTATCTGTGTTATTATTATATCTATTGTCCTAAACTATTATGAACCATCGTAGTTCGTTTTACACTGGAATTGGATATGTTGATGGGAGTAAACAAATAAGAGATGAAAATTAAAAATATACACCACTCCTATCGAGATAACCAATACTAGTGTAAGGCCTAACTACGGATGGCCGCTCCTATCCAGCCTTATTCTTCGTGATAACAGACAGTACTTCTTTTATACTCTTTGTTATTGCGAGCATAGAGGTGGGGCGTCACATTACCTCACTCGGATGAGAAATCTAATTAAACGGCTTAGTAAAACAAGTGGTATGAAACGCTTGCGTTCACTTCGTCGGTTAATTATTGGGCTTGTTCGATTGAACCTCTTGTGACAATTTTCTAGTGAAGATTTACAGTTTGTTCGTAAATATTTAATTTAAGCAAGTGGTTATGGGACACGAAGATAAACTTTTATATTTACTAGCTTAGTGTAATTGACACTTCTCGTTGGCCATATTTACTAGCTTAGTGTAATTGACACTTCTCGTTGATCACGACGATCATTTTATGATTTAGACTAGCAATTGTGCGATGTCTCTTTGTTTGCAAGGTTAGACTAGACCTCTTGAGTGTGATTCCGACTCACACATATCTCTTTGTCCGCAAGGTTAGGCTAGACACCATTTGTGTGATTCCACTCACACATACCTTTTTGCTTTTTGGTTAGCCTAGACACCATTTGTGTGATTCCACTCACACATACCTTTTTGCTTTTTGGTTAGCCTAGACACCATTTGTGTGATTCCACTCACACTTACCTTTTTGTTTGCGAGGTTAGGCTAGACACCATTTGTGTGATTCCACTCACACATACCTTTTTGCTTTTTGGTTAGCCTAGACCTCATCTGGGTGATTCCGACTCACCCATATGGGGTAGCTCCCTATGGTCTTCGGATCGTCATGTGATAGGCCTCTTTCCCTTTTTCTGTGATTCTTGGATTTCTTATGTTGATTTCTGGAATTTATGTCATTGACTTGTTATGAGTACAAGTTTAGGGTATGATGCCCTCTATGGATCTTTGAGAAGATTCTTGTGATGTTGATTTATCTCTTATTGATTGATCTTCTGTTGATCATCATTTGCATACTTATAGTAGTATGTCAGTATGGATATTCTATGTTTATGCCATATCTTTTATTTTATACCATGTCATCTGATATTTATAGCTAGACTGATCCGTTTATTATTTTCTTAAATAAAACACGGGTCAGACCGAGATGTTACAGGTGCTTCTGCTTGACTTCTTCCCGGGATTTGCTACTCTGACTTTTGGCTAACTATTTAGATTAGCAGTTTTTGTTCTATACCCTTGAGATATAGACTCATAGTTATATTCTTTTGTATAGCACGTGTTTCTGTTCTATTGTATTATTGTGGATCTTTTTGACCACTACTCTGATGTACACTTTCATGTGTTAGTTATATATTCATATCTTCTTCCGCCTTTGTGATATGGATGTCTGTGACTGACTTGTGTTATGCTTATTTCTATGTTTGTTTCCGAAGATTATTTATAGCCACCGTGTGATAAGCAATCACATGGATGGTCGCTCCTCAACAGCCTTATTCTCCGTGCTAGTTGACAGCACTAGACCGTAGTGTTCTTAGCTAGTGTGCGTATAGAGGTGGGGCGTCACACATCGGATGATGTTCCATTCAGCGGAGGAGGCCAAAAAGAAAAAATCCACATGACATTCGCCACCTAAGGGATTAAGTAGTAGTTTGTTGATGTCTGTATGGAGGTTTTAGGGTGTATTCTATGGATTAATAGATTAAATGGATGTTGAATTCTATGTTAGTATTATGGATTAATTAATCTAATGAATTATGGTATTATCTTGTTTGTCATGTAGTTCTGTATCAGATTAGATCAATGAAAATGGAATATGATTTGAGGGTATATAAATGGGTTGTGCTTTGGTTGTTCTAGATTTCTCTTTGAAACCTGTTTTTATTAGGGTGGTATTTTAAATGTTTCCAATTGGCGATATTTGAAATATCGTAAATTAGTGAGCTTTTAAATAGCGCCCTAGTAAAATTAGGTTGCGAATAAAAACTTGGAACAACAAGTAGAAGGTTTATATCAACTTAGTAGAACTAAAATTAGATCAAGGAAATTAGTAATGCTTGAGTGGTATGCGACTAGTCATGTATGTTGATCATAGGTTGAAGGATGCTAACTTTGCATTCTTGAGAAATCATCATGCAATTTCTTTATTGTTTAAGTCCTTTCATACAAATTTACAATCATGGTCAGTGTTGGTGGCCATTAATTCTCTCTACTCAAGCTTTTTTTTACAAGATGAAAAAAAGAAAAAAAAGAAAAATATCCGATCAAAAAATTCCTCCCCCTTTTGAGGGGTGCACCCTTATATTTATAGGGGATTCCAACTATTAGATTGGCACTGCGTGTCCCTTAAAGTGATTGAACCATGGATTGTGGTTTTCATAAAGAAAAGATATTACGCAATGAGATTGACATAAGATAGTGTCATAAGGAGATTGACATGTGATGGATTCTTTTGGTGATAGTTCTTTTGTATTACTCCATGATAGCTTTACTTGCTTATCATCGCAAAAGCTTTATGGAATTTCCTACGATGGAACTATTATTTCATCAAGTGGTTGCTTCCACAAACTTGCCATGACGGCTTTAAATACTTTTATGTTTAAGTTGTTATATGGGGTTGCTAGCAAATTTCTTTAAAAATTGTTCATGATGGCTTAGAAAGGAAACTTTCTTAGCAAAAGCTCTTTGAAAGACTTCCAGCAATGGCTCTTTAAAAGTCTTTCAACAATGGCTCTTTGAGAGACTTCTAGTGATGGCTCTTTGAGAGACTTCCAGTGTAAGCCTTATTTACCATTTGAAGATTATTACCGACAGCTAGATATAGTTCTCATGTTAGCTTTGTAAGGCTTTCTACAAAAATCTTCATAAGACTCTTGGCGAACAACTCAATTTGGCCATTTGGAAATAGATCGCCAAGGTCTAGTTGAATTACTCATGATTACTCTCTATCTTGTCATGCGACCGCTTCAAGACCTATCGCGATAACTTTATTCTTTCATATGCAAAGTTTTCACATAGAAGCTTTTTGCTAATTACTCTCTAACTCCTCATGATGGCTTATGTGGGATTCCTAGCGATAGCTTCATGGACCTTTTCTTGATAGCTTTGCTTTGACTCCTAGGGATTAGAACGTGATAACTTCCATAAATTGTCTCGCAATGGTTTCATTTGCCATTGATGGCTTCATTTACTCATGATAATCCCATGCAAATTTGTGATGTGCAAGAGCCTTAACCATGCATGTTGGCTTAGATTGTGTACTATGGCTCTCATTTATATATGAGGGTTCCAAATAGGGTACGATGACTTCAAACTTGTTCTTGGAATTTCTGTGTAACACTTGCCCCCTTCCTTGTATGAAAAGTCTCTTATGATTTATCTTAAGTAAACTTCTTTTTTTTGCATTGTTCTTTTCTCGATCACTATTTACCAGTGCTTCACTCTTCATTGCTAACTTCTTGAGCTAGTCCATCTTGCTTTTTAACATTGCGATTTTCTTTATCCAAATATTTCATCACATTGTTTGGAAATTATTTGAAGTACAACCTAAAATATATATACACTTAGTAAAGTAAGATACTTTGGAAAATGAATTTTCAAGGGAAAGGGGGATCTATTTGGAATCTTTGAAAGTAGCTTTTATTAGAGCAAATTGGTTCTGTGATAAGATAGGAACTTCGGGGGCTTTAGGAAAATGCATTTTTTCCTTTTCCTACTCTGAGCTTAGTTGTTTGTTGAATTTAGAATTTAGCCGATCAACTCACTTTTAAAGGTTGTTTCCACGGATTTTGTTTGATCATAGAACTTTTATTGGTGATCTTTTTTGGATTGATGCTTTAGTTAGGCCCAATGGTGGGATCAAAGGTTCAGTGGACCATCACTCTTCGGATGTTCCTTTGGCCAGGCCTATAGGTAGGACCAAAGGCTTTCCTTCCATCTCCCTTGGATGGGTGCTTTGATCAAGTCCAACAGCAGGATCAAAGGCTTAATTGTCACTCTTTAGATGGTTACTTTGACTAGGCTTGAAGACAGGACCAAAGGTTTTTCGTCATCTCCCTTGGATGGGTGTTTTAACTTTACCCAGTGGCGAGATCAAAGGCTTAATTGACCATCACTCTTTGGATGGTTTCTTTGGCCAAGCCCGAAGGCATGTCCAAATGCTTTCCGTCCATCTTCCTTGGATGGGTACTTTAACCAGGCTCCATGGTGGGATCAGAGGCTTAATTTACCATCACTCTTTGCATGGTTGCTTTGGTCAAGCCTGAAGGTGGGACCAAATGCTTTCCATCCATATCCCTTAGAAGGGTGCTTTGACCAACCGCGATTGCGAAATCAAAAGCTTAGTTGAACATCACTCTCTGAATGGTTTCTTTAGCCAGGCTTAAAGGTGGAACCAAAGGATTTTCATCCATCTCCCTTAGATGGGTGCTTTGATAAGGCCTGGTAGTGGGATCAATGGCTTAATTGACCATCATTTTTTGGATGGTTGCTTTGGCCAGGCTTAAAAGTGGGAACAAAGGCTTTTCTTCCTCTATTCTAGATGTAAAAGATGCCTTTGTCCAATAAAACTTACCAACCTCGTTAGTTCTTAAGTTAAGTTTGAATGCAAACACTTCACTCCTTGGGATAATAATCTTAGATAGGAAATCTTTCACTTTTGATAAGTTACTTCAGATAGTTTTCTTTATTCATTTAATGTCGTGAAATATGGCCTCAACTGTTTGGCATTCCAAGTCCTTGGTATCATATTTCCATCGGGTTTACTTAAACGCTATGTCCTTGGTAGGATTACTTCATGAATGGTAAGTGGACCTTCCTAATTTGGTCCAAGGGGATGTCTATGTGGTCCTTTGTGGTTTTCATTATTTTCCTCAAGACTTAGGCCCCCTTCTTGAATGTCCTTTCTTTCATGTTCGAGTTATAATATTTTGTGATTTTGCATTGATATTCCACGGTTCGAATAGTAGCTTGATCCGACAATTCATTAAGTAGGTCAAGTGATTGCTTTTTCAATTCTTGGTTTGTCACATAGGTATAAGTAATTCTTCGACATGATGGGAATTCAACCTCAACCGATAACATTACCTCCAAATCCATAGGTTAAGGAGTATGGTATGTGTCCGATAGCGATTTTTACGATGTGCCGTATGACCATATGGTAAAAGAAAGTTCATCTACCTAGTTTGCTTTGGCTCTTCCTAATCGTTTATTCAAAATGTTCTATATTGTTTTGTTTACCACCTCTACTGCACCATTGGCCTTTGGGCAAGTTACCAACAAAAAACTTTTTATCATTCCGTTCTTTATAGAAGCGAATGAACTCCTTTCTTTTAAATTAGGTTCCATTGTCAATAATAATCTTGTTTGGAAGCCTAAATCTTAACACTATATTCTTGAAATCAAACTTTAAAACCTTTCCGACGGTTATGTTAGGAAGGGGTTTGGCTTCCATCCTCTTGGTAAAAATATCAATTGCTACTACAACAAATTTTACTCCTCCTCTTGATAATAGGACCGCTCCGATCAACATGTCAAAGGGCCATGGATTGGAAATGGTAGTTAGGTTTCTCAGAGGGAGTCGTGGAATTTTAGACAATTTTTGGCATTTGTCTTACCTTTTGACATATTTCATGGCCTCTTTTCTCATCCGAGGCTAATAGTACCATTGTCTCATTACCTTCTTGGCCAGTATCCCATTGGAATGATCTCCATAAAATATTTCATGTGCTTTTGTTAGCAATCTCAAACCTATTTCGAGTGTGACATATCTTATGTAAGGCATTGAATATTGCTTTCAATAAAATATTCCATCAATTATGGTGTATGAGGGGATTGATACCTTACTTCATCGAAAGGGATATTCAAGGTATTCAACCAATGACATCATCCAATGTGTTACTTAAGATCTATCAAGTAATCATTCCTTGATATCATGCCTTACCATCAATTCCATCAACTATGGTATCAAGCCCTTCATACACCATTCCTTGACATCATTCCTTTGATAAGATTCCCTTTTAATATATTCAACTAATGACATCATCCAATTATTGACATATGGATTTTCATGGGTTCCTATCCTTTTTGGACATCGCAATTCCCTTAGAGATTTTCCTTATTATCTAATTGCAAACGGAATTAAGATCTGGTTAGGACCAAAGTTTCTTTACCTATTTCTTCTTTCTACTCTTTGATACTTGGATTTGGTTGAAATCCAGCAGGCATGATTTTGACCTCTGGTACACCTTGAGAACTTGCTTGCTTTGCCAAAGAATCTGCTTGCACATTCATTTCCCTTGGTATTTGGTGTACTAAGAAATCCTCGAAATGAACCCACATCTCATGGATTCTTTTGACATATTGGGCCAATCGAGTGTCTTTAGTTTGGAATGTCATGTTTAATCGGTTTACCATCAATTCTAAATTTCTAAATATTACGATTCTGGGATCTTTGAGTTGCCATGCCAAGGTTAACCCATAATCATTAGTTCATATTCTGTTACATTGTTGGTTGCTGGAAAACCTAATTTCATAGCATAATGCACTCTATGCCCATCAGGGGTGACAACAACCTATCTTGCCTCTGCACCTTGTTTGTTGGATGCCCTATCAATATATAGCTGCCATCTCGATTCGAGTTTCTTTTCTTTCTCTAATTGTTTCTCAATAAATCATGTGCACTATGTGATAAAGTTTTCTAAAGGCCGTTCTTTTTACTGATGTCTCGAGTAAGTACTCAATATCATACTGGTTTAACTCCATCCCCCATTTTGTCAATCTTCCTGATACTTCGGGTTTACTTAACATTTTCCTTAGTGGATATTAGTAAGAACCTTGATTGGATAAGCTTGGAAATATGACCTTAGCTTCCATGCTGACAAAAATAGACAATTTGCCAACTTTTCTATAACTAGGTACTTGGTTTCAACATCTTTTAGTCTTCTACTCGTATAGTAAACTAGGAATTGGATTCCATCTAACTCCCATACCAACATTGAGTTGATGGCATGTTCTGATATAGCCATGTATAGAAATAAATCTTCTTATTCTACAAGGACTGAAAGTATCGGTGGTAATTCTAAATAATTTTTCAACTCCTGAACAGCTTTCGGACACTCCTCCATCCATAAAAAAGTCTTCTTTTTCTTAATCACATTGAAAACGAGATACACCGATCTGTTGCTTTAGACATAAACTAATTGAGAGCTGCGACCCATCCATTTAGCCCCATTACTTTTTTGCATGTTTTAAGTTGTTTCAAATTTGTAATAGCTTTGATCTAGTCCAGGTTATTTCAGTTCCTCTAACCCTCATCATATACTAAGAATTTTTTGAATTCGATTCCGAAGGAACACTTTTGTGGATTTAATTTCATTTTATACTTTCTTAACCCGTCGAACATCTCGCTCAAATCTTCCACATGGTTCTCCACTTTCTTAGATTTTACTAACATATTATTGACATGAACTTCCCTATTTTTCCCTATTTTATCTTTAAACATTTTGTTCACAAGTCATTGGTATCTTGCACTCGTATTCTTCAGTCCAAATGGCATACTTTGTAGTAGTACATTTCCCAGTCCATGACAAAGCTTGTGTGTTCCTCGTCAGGCTTAAAAATTGAAATTTGATTGTATATTGAATAGGCATCCATAAAAGGTAGTAAGTTATGACCAATGGTTATGTCCACAAGTTGGTCAATTTTAGATAGCTGATAACAATATTTCAACCAAGCTTTGTTAAGATCCATATGATCGACGCATGTCCTCCACTTTCCATTGGATTTTTTCACTAACACTGGATTTGCCAACCATTTCGGGTAAAGCGCTTCTCTATAAAACCATTTCAGCAAATATTTTACCTCTTCTTTTAGTGTTGCGATGGGGCTCTTGTTAAACAACCTTTTCATTTGCCTTATTGAAACAAATTTCGGGTCAATGTTGAGTGCATGGCACATTACAAATGGATCGATTCCTTCCATGTGTGCGTAGGTCCATGCAAATACATCTATACTTGATTGCAAAAACAAGATCAACTTCTCTTTGGTTTCTCTGCTCATCCCATTACCTATTTTCACCACCTTAATGAAATTTGAGGGTTTAATATTACTTCATCCAAGCTTTCCATCGATTGTGCATTTTCTTGATCATTTCTCAAACCTATTTTTAGGATTATTTCCTTCAAAATCTCATTCTCATCACTACTTACTTGGTACGATTCAACATGCTTTCTATTTCTCGTTTTAAAAACAACTTCTTTATTGGACACTCGGCTTACCGCCAAAGGAAAATTTAGGTTATTTGCCTTAGATACAAGTTCCCATGGACTGGTATGCAAAGGGTTTTGGTTTTGATCATATTTATTGATTTAGGTCCATAGCAAGACCCATTCACTTTATCAAACTACTTAAGGGTAGCAAAGTACATTTCACGAGAATTAAACCACTCAACGCTGATAGTTTCCCATCCCGTTTTATAGAGAAAATTGACTATTAGGTGTTTTAGTGATACAAAAGCAGCAATCTCATCCAAAGCCGGCCTTCCAAAGAAAGCACTATAGTAGGATAGTTGGTCTATGATCACAAGCAAGGTATCGAACATTCTTAAATGCAAATGAGTACCGATCTATACAACAACTTAATTTGACCCACCAGAGTGGATCCTTTATTATTGAATCCAAAGATTGGCTCCAGGCAAGGTTCAAGCTTTTCCTTTGGAATTCCCATTTGATCAAAACTAATTTTAAAGATAGTATTTACGGCATTTTCGGTGTCTATCAAAACCTTGGATATAAGTGAAATTCTTATCTAACTAGTGGTCACTAAAGGGTCATTTTGAGGGTGTCAAACTCCTCATAGCTCTTGAGGAGTTATCACTAGACCTTGCATTATGATTATACTTTTGAAAGATTTCAATGAAGGCTCATTGCCTATCGAATAGATCCCCTCTTTGTCCTCCATCGCATATCTGCTTGTCGATCCCGTACTTAAACCCATAATGTGTTCCCTTATGGATTAGTATGGTTGATTGGTTGTAGTAGCCCCCATGGAAGCTCGTTTTCATGATATTAGTGTTATTAACGTGTGATGACCCGCATTTCGGAAGGTTTAAGTCGATAATAAAGTACATATGTCCAACTCAAAACAATCCTAAACATAGATAATCAATGGGGTTAATTAAGAAAAATAAGAAAAGAAGAAACAAACACAGAATCTCACAACGGAATGACAAAATAAAATAATCAAATAAACAGTTCATGAAGTTGTTTATACTATACATTTGATTCTAATTTTACAACATAAATCAAAGTTATATATACAATAAAAAAATAGAATAATGCAACAGAACAACATGATGTAGGGAAATAATACTAATAATAATATACCAAATCTTCGTCGTCGTCCTCCAGAATAATTGATCTTCAATACGCTAAAAACTCAGGGTTGACCTGAGCATAAAGTAAAAAAATACACTCGAGTTAGAACTAAAACATTCTTATGTAAGTCAAATCAATATCATATATAACATGAGTGTAATAGCATCAGAGATGTTTACGGGGTTTTACATCTCCTATCCAGTGTATAACATGCGTGCAATAACTCAAGAGATGTTACGGGATTTTCCATCTCTTAAGGATCCATCAAATAACCATATATAGTAGACTATGCTATATATGTAATGTCTAATCAGTACAATAAACAATTTTCTTAGCGTTAAAGCTTTACATTAATCTCCCCTAATACGTTTTTAAGCATTATCATACAGTTTGCATATAACACAACCAGTAGAACGTCGGTAGATAGGAATGCACCGTGATACGACAACACTAAACGAAACTTATAGTGGTATCATATAAGTATGAAAGTACTACAGGGCACGTGAGGCAATGCCCAAGGAAGTATGCTACCAGTTCGGATCGTAAAGCGGGTAGTAACACATCGCCGCAATGACCGCCTACAGCGTTCACCTATCCCATATCGAGTCAAAGGGTGGACATCCCAATCAAGGTGCACCAATCAAAATCAACAACAAAGGTAACAGTATGGACCAAGTCCACAAGAAAATCGAAGAATGGGTGTCCGCTAGGGGTAACTAGCCAACTTAACCCGGATCAAGCCGTCATGTTTTAGTCATTTCAAATTAGCACAAGTATCGGGTCTATCCATCATCATTATCTTTCTTCAAATCCTGTAAACATACACTAAATCTAATCACTTCATTCTGGAGTCTCCTCCGTGTACACAGTTGTTAAAGTGGTTCCAATATTGACAAAGAGTATGCCAATAAGAGGCCTCGGTCTCTTTAACAACCAAACGTCGTTTTACACACCGGTTGGTTCTTTTACATTTCGAAAACGATTCATACTCAATATCAAAATATTATATTCACTTCAAAATATCCTTCATTTCAAAATCATCAAATTTACTTAAACTATGTCAGTTTCACTTGAAAATAACATTTTCACTCCAATATCTGAATTTCAGTTCCAAAATTGTTTCGAATTTCAACTCAAGTTATAACTTCATTTTAACCCAATTCTCATTTAAATCCATGATTTAAATATAAAAAGTTCCCAACTTGAACAATTTGAATTTTAGAAAATAGTTTGAATAGTTTTTAAAATAGTTTAAATAGTCTAGAGATTTAAAACAGTTTGATATAAAAAGGTTCAAGTATTGAAAATGGTTTATATAGTAAAATAGTTGGAAAGTAAAATTAATTTGAATATTTAAAAAGATAGATTTTAAATTGTTTATGTTAAAATAATTTATTTTGAAAATAGTTTCAAATCAAACTATTTCCTTCCGTTCCAATAAATCTGAACTCAGGTCCAAATTTCAATCAAACCAATTCAGTTTTAAATCTTTCAATTTAAAATCATCTTCAATCTCAAATCAATTTAAATCGACCCAATTTCGATTCCAATTTAAATTATTCCCAATTTCAACTTCAATTCAAATTAATTTCAGTTCTGATTTTGATTCGAATTTATTCCGATTTCTATTTCAATTGATTCGATTCAGATAGCTTAAGTTCAATTCAATCCTCCATTTTAAACCATTTTAGTTTATATGTAACGAATCGCTATTTCGAACAATTCGCTTCTACACATGTCAGACTTGAATTGCCTAAAATGTCAGATTATTAATTTATATTTGGCAAAACTTTGCATGTACAATTATAAATCAATCACAGAATCATAGACACAGAGTAATATAACAATAAGAAGTGGAATAGATAAATAGTAGTTCATGAAGGTACTATATAAACATCAGAGTTTGAAGTCGAATACAATAGATATCTCAAACACAGAGTAGCCTTGCATAGAAAAGTAACTGATAAGACAGAACATAACAACTGGAATATCCAAGGTAACTAAAAGTTGGATAGATACTCTAGGAAATCTTCAAGCTTCAAAGGTAAGACTCAAATGCTGCGACACTCAGTCTGACCTGAGCATAAAGCATACACAAAACTCTCGAGTCAGGATAAACATTCTTATACCAGTGAA
Source organism: Allium cepa (assembly GCA_030765085.1). Classification (NCBI taxonomy): domain Eukaryota; kingdom Viridiplantae; phylum Streptophyta; class Magnoliopsida; order Asparagales; family Amaryllidaceae; genus Allium; species Allium cepa. The sequence continues at coordinate 757,849,879 of CM060940.1, read as the reverse complement.
TTCAACTCAAGTGAAATGTCAGCTGAAATACAAGTAACTTACAAGATATTTGGGATTTGCATCCTATAAGGATCCATGGAACTATCCACTATGTTGTAATATACGCTATTATATATGTCTATCAATAAAGTTAGGTATTAAAATAGCGTTAAGGCATTACCCATATCCCCCTTAACACATTTTTATATATTTACATAGTCTATACAGTATCGTAATTCCTCTGTAAACTGGAGGAGTAATAAAGGGCACTCCAAAGGTATGGTACAAATCAATCTCGTAGAAGGCGCGATAAGGCATGCGACAAGGCACACGAGGCAATGCCGAGGATAGATATACTGTTTGCTGATCTGGACTGGTGGTAATGCATAGTAGCTACTACCGCCCACCTCGAGACATGCTCCCAAATCAAAGGTGCACCCAATCAAATAACACAGTAATAGAATGGAATCGAAGAAATGTGCCCGATAGGAGGAATGACCTCACTTGGCCCGGCATGGCTCTTGTTTTAGCAACATCAAGCTGACTCGCGGGAGTCAGGGCTAAGTAAATAGCTCATACAGAATCGTCACCAAACCATCCTACTTTGTTCTGGAATCTCCATCACTTACACAGTTGTTAAAATGGTTTTCGATATTGGCAGAGAGTGTGACAATATCTGATCCCGGTCTCTTTTGACAACCAAATGCTTATTTCACACCATGGTCATTTCATTTCAAATAGTTCATACTTCATATCAAAATATCATATTTATTTCAAAACCATATCAATTCGATATCATTATTATCTTTAAATAATACTCATTTTAGAATCGTAACACTTCCAAAATTATAACACTTTCGAAATCATAACACTTTTGAAATCATAACGCTTTAGAAATCATAACGCTTTCGAAATCATAACACTTTTGAAATCATAACACTTCTGACTTAAACAGTTTAGGTATTGAAAATAGTATATATATTAAAATAGCTATAAATCAAAATAGTTTATATATTAAAATAGTTGTAAATAAATAAAAAAATATAGTTTATATTAATTTAAAGAGATTATAATGAAATAGTTTCCAAATTTGAATTGTTTCATCCAATTATACAAATCAATCCAAATCAACTTAAATTCCAAAATTCAATTTAAATCAATCCTATTTCAACACTTTCAATTTACAAGGTTAAAGATTCAATACAAATTCTTAATAAACCATTTCAATTTTTTTTATCAATTTCAAATCCAGTTTGACTATTACTTCAATTCCAATAAGACTCAATGTTCAAATATCCAACATTTACAATATAAGTTTCATTTATTTTTAAACATTTAACTTTAATTTTATTCAAATTGGATAATATTCACTTAATCATTTTAATAACAATTAAATAGAATCTAAATTTATAGATTTAAATCAATATTAATTATTCAGTCTCAATTTTATTTAAAATTGAGAATATTCATTCAATCTGTTTCTATCAAATCAAGTTATAAATCATAGCTAAAAAAATCTCCAAGTCGACAGTTCAAATCAATTCTTTTTTAAATTCAATTACCAACCAATTTAAATTCCAAGCCAACATTAATTTTTCTTCCCAACCTCTATTATTAAAGTAATAAAAAACCTATTTTTAAAATGTTTATATAAATTTAAATAATACTTAAACATATTATAAACCAATTAAATTAAATTTTATTAAATTAAATCTTATTAATAATTTTGTATTATATTGAATCTTATTTTATATATTTGAAAAATAAAATAAAATCATAAGAAAAATCTTAAAAATTATACTTTTCAAAACTAACTTATAAATTAATATTTCCAAAACATATTATTTTAAAATCAAAATTTTATACACATATAAAAATAACTTTCATGTATTATATTTTAAAAAATCAATAGTAATTAAAACTCATACGTTTCCTTTCAAACTTTGGAAATCATTTGTCAAAATATAGACCAATGGTGTCCATATATAATTTTCTATCCCGTGGTCAAGTGATATAGATATTTATCATTTCAATCCACAAATTAAATATTTACTGGTATATATCATTTCAACCCACAATCTCGAAATTTGAATACAATGGAAATCGCTTGGGTTTATCATTTCAACCCATAACAATTTTCCCCTAATCTATAATATCGTTCAGGTACGTATCATTTCAACCCATAGGGAATTCTAAACTAACAGGGAACTTGCTGAGTGAGAACAGGAAGCACATGGAATAAATCATTAATTTAGCGATAGATAAATCCAAACAACAGATCTCAAAGCGAAGTAAGCTTAACATGGATTTGACGGACAAAGCTAATAAATAGGAATCGATGAGAACAAATCAAATCAGCTTAATATAAATGGAAAATATATATTATTTTCTTTCCTTAAAATCAATATTAAATTTAATGCATATATCAAAATAAAATCTTTATATATACATATTCTAATCATTATTTCTTATAAATATTAAACATATTTTTTTACAGATAAGAATTATTTCAAAAATCCATTTTAAAATAGTGCTGTAAATTGTAAATAAACATTTAAAACATATAATATATACCTTTTCCTTTTTTAATAATAGGAGAAGGCAATCTAATTTCAAGTATACAAAAGCAAACAATATATATGCACTACAGGTGAAGAAGGCTTATATATATAGGCAAAGATATATTCATAGGCAAATATTGTGGCAAAGGAGGCAGCAAGTGTATGACTTTGGTGATGCAAGGCAGATAGAGAGAGGGTGAGCGGCCAGAGAAGAGGAGTGGGTCAAATGGTGGGTTAGTAGTGGCGACGAGGCTATGATATGGTGGTGGTCGGTTAGAGAGTTGACAGGGCTGCACAGAGGGATTTCGATGGCTGTGGGAAGAGCTCATCTGCGTTACGAATGAGGGCGGTTGACCACGGCTGTCAGGTTGGTGATGTTGTGGTGGCGTACATGGGAATGGAGTGGTCAGGAGAAGGGAAGACGAGGCTATTGCGGGTCAGGGCTGTTGAGAGGAGATGGAAGACAAGGAGATGGGTGCTTGGCTTTGGGTATCAAATAGAGGGATCAGAAAGGGGTCAGGCAGTTGGTCGGAGCAGGTTAGAGGTGGCCGACCTGATGGGTTTGGATGTGGGAGAGAAAGGTAAAGGGCAGGGACACATGAAGAGATCTGAAGCGGTTAGGGAACAGTCAGTTTTGTTGCATGGGGAGGAGATGGGTTGTATGGTAGTGGCATGGGTTTGGAGTGGGAAACGTGCCGGGTCGAGGTATTGGCAAGGAAAGTTGAAGATGAGTAGGTTACAAGAAGGAGGCGAGCATACACACACACACACACACACACACACACACACACACACACACACATATATAGGTGGACGAGCAAGGGAAGAGCGGGTTCAACGATCAAGCAAAAGAGAGGGTATGATCCGGATTAGAACGAGCAGGTTTGATTGGCATGAGGGAAGTTGAAATATTCTCAGGAAAAATGAAGATAGAAGGAGCAGGCTTTGCTAAGAAAATATATATAAGCTTTTATTTTATTAAATTTCACGAATGAAAACAAAAGAAGAGGACAAAAAGCATTGAACGAATCAAGAAATATAAGTTAAACAGTGGAATCACAAAAGACAAAACATTGAATTCAATAAATATTAAAGGCTACTGGTTGTTCATTTCACGATGGACAAATGAAGGGACAAAGTGAGCCAAAAGGCTTAAATACGGAACAGATACGGTTAATCGATTTGCAGATTTCGCCCTGCATCGGCGCCGAAAAATACAAATGAATATACGCGGAGATCAGCACGACAAGATGAACGGAATGGTACACTGATATGAGTGGTATGAACCACCTATCAAAACTCGATATTTCGCTGCCACAAATGCTGTTAGTTTGTCGAAAATAAGATAAACGGAGCTATAACAATCCAAACTTAATGAAATGAATTATGATGCCTCACTAAAAGAATGATCTACATTTTTATTATATAAAAATATTCATATTTCGAAAACATTTTACTTTCATCCGATTAACTAATTTAATATTGAAATTTGAAAATTACACAGCAGAACTTTCATATTTTTCGATGAAAATCTGCCATTTGCTATGTTTAAATAGACGCATGCCAAATATCAAATTTTCTTTGCTAAATTTAATTGTTTAATTTCAAGCAAAATTTTAGTTAATTACGTTATAAAAACCGTTAAAATTACTAAGTCATTACACACTCCCCCACTCAAAACTTTTCGTCCTCGAAGGAATGAGATAGAAGAAAGAAGTAAACAGAAAGAAAAATAGGTTCGAAATATAAAATACAAAAATTTATTCAATCAATAAATTTGGTTTAAATACATTTATTCAATCAATAAATATTTATTGTATTCACATTTGGTGGATTTCAATTCAATATATTTTCATTTAATTGATTTTCTTTCAATTTATTAACATTGGTTACAAAAATTTCTTCCAAAACAAAATTTATTTTATTTAACTCATTTATTAAATCCAATTAACTTCACTTAAGTTAATTCCACTTAAAATTCAATTTCAACTATTCTTAAGTTCATATTCTCAATTCTCTTTTATTATTCAATTTATTTCACTTAACAAACCTTGTAACGTAATCTAAGTGTATATCATGTATTATAACCATTAAATTTTATTTATAAATTCATTTAATAAAATTCAATGTTTGGACATCTTATTACTTACCTTTATATTGTATATTATTCAATTACATATTCTCGTTATCATTTTTCTCTCTAGGTGAGTCATATTAATGTTTCTGAGTGTAATTTACCTTTAATTAAACCATTTTCTATTAAGCAAAAATTTAGGTTAAATAATTTTGTTTTAAACTTTTCTCTTGTATGACCTTCAATTACATATTCACGTAACATTTTTAACTTTTTGAATATTCAGGTAAGTTATATATATATATATATATATTCTAGAATGCAATTGAGTATTGTACAAATATATTTTATCTTAATTCAACTATTTCAAGCTGTTTAAATTCCTTTTCCTTTTTAGATACTCCAATTTTTCAAAATTTCACTTTATTTCAATAATTGACACCATTTCTTAATATAAAACTTAAGAGTTAAATTTTTAGTTCCACTTCAACTATTTTGAAATAAATATATTTACATATATATTTTATAAATCAAATTATACACAAAAAATTAAAATCAAATCCATTTTTCCCAAAAAAATAGTATAGCAAAGCTACTAAGTAGTCTCTTCACTCCGAGACTCGAAAATGAATGTCGATGATGCTGTAGTCATCACCGAAATTATTTTCCAATGACAAGTGAGCAGAGCATAGACTTACTTCTTTAAAAATTCTTTAGAAACAACTTCCATTTGAAAATACTTCCAAATAAATAATATATTTTTCAAAACTTGAAAACCAAAATTTTGAAAATTAATGGAAATTAATTCTTAAATCTAAAATTTAAATTCATTTCATTTGCAAATCAATAACGGTAATCTAGTATTATCATTTCTAACAATCATTTCTTTTAACTGTCAAATTTCAGAAAATCATACCCTTATATATAACATATAATCATTCAAAAATTACAAATTTTTCAAAAAAATATTGTGTCAGTTTGCTCTGTTCGAGTGGTTTGGAATTTTTATCGATAATGTTGGCCAGACCAATCGATCGAAACTCCAAATAAAACTTAATAACCCAAACAACACAATATAAAACATTTTTTATATCAATTACAAATACACTCCCTTATAGGATGATTCTAGGATGTATCGAGATTCAAATCTAGAGGGACTGTGGTCAAAGTGAATTCTAATAATGAAGATAGCTCGAAAGGATGATAGGATGACTAAATTACAAAGCAGCAAAAATGGATCGACTTATATTAATGGCGGGTGACCTTAACTGGGTCAACCGAGACTTAGAAAAATGAGAATATCATTAACGAAAACCAGGACAAACTTATTGAGAACATCACGAAAAACACGACTCATGAGATCGATGCAAAGGGCAGGGGAATTGGTTAATCCATAGAGTATGACTAACCGTTCATAGAAACAATTCATTCGGGAGAGAGGACAAAAGATCGACGTAGAATACAATTTCCTACTTGGGAAAGAAGAAGCAACTTCACCAAACATCAGGTTAAATCCCCGACTATCAGAGAAGTCAAGATCACTAGCTAAAATGATAAAACTTCCTGCAAAATCCTAAGGCAATCGACATTCAATAAGAAGAAAATTACCCGGATCGTCTACTAAAGAAACTATTTGGATTTTCAAGAAATAACAGCATCATAACCGAGGACGTAGAGATCTCCGGTGAATCAACGCCCATTCTAAAGGAGTTCACCCTTTTACACACCATATTAAGGTTGTCAGAATAGAAATGGAGTTATGGGATGCTCTAGTATCAAAAAGAACACGAATGGGAGAGACAAGAATGGATCTCAGAACAAAAGGAAAAGTTCCGAAATTCAAAAGAAATCCTAATCAAAGAAGAGAAATTCAAGCTTGAACGAAGGTGATTCTGTAATTGAATTACGCTATATGCTAAGTTTTGCCTACACCTGGCTTGGATACCAACTGTAATGACCCGCTATTTCGAACCATTCGCATTCGCATATATTGGACTTAAATTGCTCAAAATGTCAGATTGTTAATTTATATTTAGCAAAACTTAGCATATACAGTAATAAATCAATCACATAATCATAGACACAAAGTAATGCAACAATAAGCAGTGAAATAGATAAATAGTAGCTCATGAAGCTACTATATAAATATCAGAGTTTAAAGTCAAATACAATAGATATCTCAAATACAGATTAGTCGCACATACAAAAGTAACTGATAAGACTGAGCATAATAAATGGAATAGCTGAGGTAACTAAAAGCTGAATAGATACTCCAAGAAATCTTCAAGTTACAAACGTAAGTCTCAAATGTCGCAACACTCAATCTGACCCGAGCATAAAGCAAACACAAAACACTCGAGTCAGGTTAACATTCTTATGCCAGTAAATTCAACTCAAGTGAAATGTCTGCTGAAATACAAGTAACTTACAGGATGTTTGGGATTTCCATACTCTAAGGATCCGTGGAACTATTTACCATGTAGTAACTTACGCTATTATATATGTCTATCAGTAAACTAAGGTATTAAAATAGGTTAAGGCATTACCCATATCCCTCTTGACATATTTTTATGTATTTCCATAGTCTATACCGTACCGTAATTCCTTCGTAAACTGGAGGGCTATTAGAGGGCACTCCATAAGTATGGTACAAACCAAACTCGTAGAAGGAATGATAAGGCATGCGACAAGGCACACAAGGCAATGCCCAGGGTAGATATACCATTTGCGGATCTAGACTGGTGGTAACGCATAACAGCTACTACCGCCGACCTCGAGACATGCTCCCAAACAAAAGATGCACCCAATCAAATCATAAAGTAACAGAATGGAATCGAAAAAACGTGCCTGATAGGAGGAATGACCTCACTTGACCCGGTGTGAATCCTGTTTTAGCCACATCAAGCTGACTCGCGGGAGTCAAGGCTATGTAAATACCTCGCAATGAATCATCACCAAACCATTCTACTTCGTTTTGGAATCTCCACCACGTACATAGTTGTTAAAGTGGTTTTCGGTATCGGTAGAGAATATGACAATATCTGATCCCGGTTTCTTTAATGACCGAATGCTTATTTCACATCGTGGTCATTTCGTTTCAAATAGTTCATATTTCATATCAAAATATCATATTCATTTCAAAACCATATCAACTCGATATCATTATTCACTTCAAAAAAAAATTCATTTCAGAATCGTAACACTTCCAAAATTATAGCACTTTCGAAATCATAAAACTTTTAAAATCATAACGCTTTTGAAATCATCACACTTCTGACATAAACAGTTTAGGTATTGAAAATAGTATATGTATTAAAATAGTTATAAATAAAAATAGGTTATATATTAAAATAATTTATATATTAAAATAGTTGTCAATAAATAAAAAATATAGTTTATATTTATTTAAAGATATTATACTGAAATAGTTTTCAAATTAGAATTGTTTCATCCAATTCCACAAATTAATTCAAATCAACTTAAATTTCAGATTCAACTCAAATCTATCCCAGTTCAACACTTTCAATTTACAAGGTTAAAGATTCAATTCAAATTCTCAATAAACCATTTCAATTTTTGTACCGATTTCAAATCCACTTTTGGCTATTACTTCAATTCCAATAAGATTTAAAGTTTAAATATCCAACATTTACAATATACTTTTCGTTTATTTTTCAACATTTTATTTTAATTTTATTCAAATTGGATAATATTCACTTTATCATTTTAATAATAATTAAATAGAATTTAATTTATTGTAACGACCAAGAATTTTTAGAAACTAAAATTTGAATATTTAATTAATTTTAAATATAAATAAGTGAATTTATAAGTCAAATAAATTTTATTTTGAATTATTGGATTTAATTGGATAATTAAATCGATAATTTAATATGTTAAATTAAGGAAATAATTGAAAATAGAGTTAAATATGATTGAAAATGATTTGTAAAATTTTATTTTATCATATGGGAGTTAGAACGATATTTTAGAACTTTTAAAATCGATTTAAAAGTTAATTTGTGAAAATTGAATATTTTAATATTTAAATCGACTAGTAAAAATAGTCAATTTTTGAACAGTCTCAGAATTGAACGAAACTAGTTCCATTGGATCCGTAATAGTTAGTTATTACCGGATTTCAATTTTCGTGTCAATCGGAGTTATCGTTTGATCGTGGCAGCTCGAAACGCATCGAATTGTTTTTAATTTAAATTTGGCGAGTCAAAATAGCCATTTTTCAAAAAGTCTCGGATTTCGATGAAACCAGTTTCATCGGATCCGTAATGTGATATTTTTGTAAGGTTTCAAATTTCAAGTCAATTGGATTTACCGTTTGTCCTGTACAAATTAAAACGCCTAGAAATCGAGTTAAATCGGTTTAATTCAAATTGAGCGTTTACAGCCATAACTCGCACAGATGTCCGAATTAGCTTCCGAAACCTGTTCCGTTGTGTCCGGAACGTGGGGTAAACCCTAGAAACGCTGGTTACGGCGCGTAAATCGGAGTTTGAAATTTCCGGGATGAATAGTGTTTGAGAATTCCTTATAAATAGCCCCACCCTTCATTAAAGAAAAAAAAAAATTATAAACCCTAGCCGCCAGTTTATTATCAATGGCCGAAAACTAGCTATCTTCCTCCACCAATCTCTCTTCATCCATTCACTTTCAGCAAATGTCTTCAACTACAACATTAAAGCTCGTCTTGAGTTCTATAAGATCAACGGTGGTGATGTTAAACGGAGCATCGTGGGACGAGCTACAGGGGTGCGTTCGCCGTGCGTTGCGCACGAAATTTGAGGCAATATAAGCGACCGAACTCAGTGCCTTTGGGGCCGAACAGAGTGCAAGTGGAGAGCTTCAAGATGGAAGTCGTTGATCGTGTTGTAGTGGGTTGTATTGGGCAAGATTTGAAACCCTAGTGGGCGGCACGTTTGGGTTATCTGGGCACGTTCGGGTTATCTGGGCACGTTCGAACGAAGGGAGAAGAAGCACAACATACGGCCCAGATCTTGGGCAAAGAAGATGGATGGCCTATATTTGTTTAGGTTAAGAAATAATACTAATTATGTTGTAATTAGTTAATTAAAATTTGTGAAAACTTCAAATATTGATAACTTTTTCATACGAGGTCGAAAAAATGCAAACTCAGTTGCGTTGGAATCGTATGGACGAGCACTACGCGATGGAGTTGGTTTGGAGTCGTTTGGAGTTAGTGAGAATTTTGGGTAAAATTAAACGTCCGTTTAATTTTATTCGAAATAAATCGCTAAAACGGAATTTAAATCAAGGTGAGAACTTCTCACTCAATCGAATCAGTTTCGATTTTATTTTAAATAGTTAGATTTAAAATATTTGAATGCATGTTTGAATGTTGATTGATATCTATTGATTGTTAAAATAGACATTATACGCCGTTAGTAAGCGGATGTTATTTATTAAAAACATATACCGCGAATATTTCATAAACAGTGAAATTGGTATTATATATAATATCAATATATATATATATTGGCATATGTATATATTGCAGTTGATTGATTTCCCGCATTTATTTGTTTAGCGGATGAGACCCTATTGCGCCGTTATTAAGCGGATAATATTTAATAAGAACATATACCGCGATAATTTCGTACTGGAGCGAAATTGGTATTGTGCTAATGTTTTTGGATGCAGGAAAACAGGTTGGAGGGATCCAACTGGATTCCTCAACAGTATTTATTTGATTATGGATATTTTGATGTTCGTTGATTATCATATACGATATGTGATATCGTTGTAGTCGTGATTGACTATTTGGTGTGTAGCATCATTGGACCCAAGTTTTGGAATTTTAAAATGATTTATAAAGTGATTTTTGAAAATATACTATATGTTTGGAATTTGATCTATTTTAAATAAATAAACGTTATAATTTTTAATGTTATAAAAATTATGATTTTTGTGAAATACAGTTAAAAACTGATTTTAGAGAAATATGGATTAATGATTTTATAAAATAGTTTAAACTAGATTTTTGAAGTTATTATTAAAAGTTTAAATGTAGGATTTATGAAATTTAATTATTTTATAAATCAAAAGGATGAAATTATAAAGGATATTAAAGACGTTTTAAAAGAATAATATAAATTGATTTATATTAAGAGATTTATAAATGGATATTTGTAAATTGAAATATGGACGTTATAAAACGAGTTTTTATAAGTGTTTGAATGAAGTGGAAATGAATTTCATAATTGAATGAAATTTATAGAATTATAAACTGTGAAGTTATAAAAGAAATTTATAAATAGTAAGATTTATAAATTTGGTGAAATTATTTGAAGAATAGATTGGTTAAATAAAAGGATCTTATAAGTTATAAGATTTATAAATTGGAAAGTCTTTAAAAAGAACGATTTTGTAAAATAATCGTTTTATAAGTAATTAACTTATAATATGAACGTTTAGTTTATAATTTAGTTATAAACTGGAATAGATTTATAAAAGAATTTATAAAAAGGAAGTTTTTATAAATAGATAGAAATGGAATTTATAAACGTTGTTTTATAAATTCGCAAATGACTTATTTTGATAAGTTAATTGTTATAACTTATAAATGGAGTTATATTCACGTTTTAGATCGTGAATAATCCTTTAAATTTAAAAAGAATAGAATTGATGAGATTAGTTAACATAGTATATTCACGTTTTGGAATAGTGAATAGTATTTTAAAGAAATTGTTTAGAATGTGATATTTTGAACTGAATTAAAACGATCTAACGATGTTTTAAAATGTGTTGAGATTCGAAACCATAGATTTCAACATTTATTGTTGAAATAGACATTTTCGAGAAATAAAAGGAAATGGTGGACTATAACACTGTTGTTATAGTAAATGATTTCCGAAAGGAAATGTTTTGTATAGTATTGGGATTTATATATCTATTTTAAATTCGAATCCCTATACTAGTGAATTTGGGTTGTCGTAACGATGTTTTACGCAACATTCGTTTTGGCCCAAATAAATATGTTGAAGAGAATGATTTCCTTAATAGAATGAAATATATACTTAATCTCGATTTAAGTATATTGAATATTTTCTAAGTGTTGGAAATAAATAAAATTTGTGAATTACTTATGAATAAGTAAGTATGGAAATGTTTTCCAATATGAAGTGAATAATTAGAATTTATCTTTTTAAAGATAAATTGAAAATGGATAGTTGAAATCGTATATGCATGAATATTTTGAAATATAAATTCATTATGGAATTTATAAATGAAAAGTAGAATTTGTTTGAAAATAAATATTGATTTATTTTTGAAGTGTGAAAATTATATATCTTGTAAAGATATTTTGGAAAATAAATAATTTGGAAATTTTTTTGGAATCTGGTGATGTATGCATATCAATTGATAGTTCAATAACCGACTATCAATATTTCCCTTTGAATGGGTATTTGATGTGATTTGTTTGAATGTGAATGCTACACTTATTTTTGAATAAGCGCTCACTATTCGGGTTAACCGGGAAAGAACCATGGGGTCGTATAACCCATTCCGAATATGTGATACGTCGTTGTGAATTACATTTGAAGATCGGTGTTGAAGACCGAGTATTTGTGAAAACGATAGGATGACCTATCGATTGTCTCTGCACTGGGTAGCTCCTGGTATAGAGATCTCCTAAGTGATGGGAAATTCGATCGGGATTGTGAATACCCGTATTGCAAGGGCTTCGTAAGAAGTGCCTTCGGTTTTGTTCGAGCCCGGAACAGACTTGTATGGATTGTATGTCTGACATTACAAGTTGAGATATAAAGCCGATTTCATTCAAATATATTTCTGTTGGTGGCGGAGAATTTATTCATTTAGCTTAACACCCTTCTCTGAGACGTATGTGCTCAGAGGTTATATAGTTGAATGTTATCGTCGATATATTCCCAAATTGGTAATGTGACATGCTGAGTGTTGCTGTAAATGATCATTGTGTTGATTATTTGTGATAGGATCGTTTATTTGATCGTCTATCCTTGTGATCATTGTGTTGATCATTTGTTAACCCAAAGCAAGGCTTTTGTATAAAGTATGTTTTTGTGGACGTGAATTCGTCGAGCCTCACATCCCAGAATGGTCAAAACAGGAAAGATGCGGCAAGGTTATGAGGGGTAGCTCCCTTTAGGGTATGTGCATTTCCTTCTGGAAAGGGTGGTATCATGGTATGGAGCCCAGATACTTACTCATGTTGAAACACTATATTTTATTACTGTGTGGTGTTGTTGGTGACGAGCGCTCGGTTAAAAGGTCCAATGGGACCGGGGGATGCCATATTCGTGTAGTAGTTACCTAGTGATAAAGGTAACCCGGCCTTGTGTTGGCAGAGAGCTGGTTAAGTTCTCGGGGACGTCCAGCCAGAGGCGTTTCCATGTGGCAATGGGAAGTTCCTTGGCCTAATCATTTGTTGGAAATCCAAAGAAACAATACGTGACTTGTACGGTTTTAGTTGTATAACCTGCTATGGAATGTGGCGGTAACCTGCTATTGAACATGGTAGCTATAGTAGGCATAAGTGCGGAATGTCTATGCTGGCTAAGATTTATATCTTTATTTTTGAAATGATTTTCCTATACTATGCACTAGTAATAATATCAAATGTTATTTTAAATGCGTATCAAGCATCTTTGACTATCATAAGGAGAAATCTCCTCCGATTCTGCGTTTCCATGTGTGTGTGCGGGAGGCCTTATGGTAGTCTCATTTTTAAAAGCATTGCGAATTGAAATAAAAATATCTCCCTATTGATTTTAAAGATAAATAAACTGTTTTGAGTTCTCACACCAGTCTTGCTTATGCTAGGTGATATGTGATGGGGGGTTCTCGCTTCGCGGTTTGGTGGCGAACGGGAGACTCTTACCCCCACACGTCCTCTTTACGGGGTTGGTTAGGCGAAGCCGTAACATTCGAAAGGGTGGCCGTAAAAGCAAGTTTGGGATATCAGTGTAAGCCACGGTGGGGCTGGGATGGTTGAAAAGCCTACCGGTTGTGACCGCTGACGGTACGTACGTTACATTTGGTATCGGAGCATATGGTTAAGCGACAACCATGGTTCTGTTGGGTATTACTCATTAGAGATAGAGTCAGTAGTACTCTAGAATGAATTTGAGAGTAATAATAGCTATGAGAGCGTATTTGTTAGTGAATATAAAAATTGTTTATATTGTGATGATTGGTTTATTGAGTGGTATATGAACCTTCGTCAGCGTGGTCTCGACAACTATGCCGAAGGGGTTTCTAAACACTTGAATAGAACAATTCGACATAATATTGTTTTAAATTAGGTAAATGAAATAATTTTACCTTGATTATATTTATATATATAAAGGAATAATTTTTCAGAATTATTAAAAAGTATATGTAAGTTGATTGTTAGGTTGTTTGAATAATCTAAATAAAGAAATAATTGTATAAGTATAAAGAATTATAAGAATTGAATTATAATTAAAGTGATTTACAATTGAGAAATAAACATTTATATAAGAAGTGAAACTATATGAATATGAGTTGTAAATAACCAAATGAATTTAAAGTTAAATGGAGATTTACTTTAGAATTGAGATCTGAATTTATTTACAAGTAGGAATTTAAGTCATGTAAAACCAAATAATGTTAAATGGAATAATGAATGTAAGTGTTAATTCATTAAATTCTAATGTTATTGGAAGTTGAATAAATTGAATGAGAATGAATATAAGCAAAGGAATTTGGTTGTAATGAATATACTTTGGTTGATATATGATTGTTAGTTGATTGTATAAAATTCATTAAGTGTTAATGAAATCTTAAATGAATTGAATTTGATTTGGAAGTGAACCAACTTATGAATTAGTGAATATAAACTAATTGAGAATGAATGTTGATAAAATCCAATGTTAATGAATCGAATGTGATTAAACTGAGGAAACCATTTCATTGAATATGAATGAGAATATGAATGAATATTATTAGTTATGAATGATAATTGGTTGATGGTTGAATATATGTTGTTTTACTACATGTGCTATGTTGACATATAAGTTGCTATATGTTGTATATTGAGATTATTGTCTATGTACATGTTCTCATGTTGTTTGTTGAGTGTTTAGTAGGTGCGGATCGCGTTTGCTTCGCATTTGGAGCTCGCTTTCGCGCTATATTAGCCGTATATGCTCGCTAATAAAATATAAGGTACATATCCGGATTACATACCGTACTTTTATATTTTTCCCTTCGGGATGCTTCATTACTTGATGAGATGTATATTTGTGATATATAAACTGTCATTTTTTTTCGGATCGAGCCGCGCAAAGGAGACTATGGCGAATTTTTCCGAAAATTTAGGGCGTTAGAAAAAATTTAAGAAAATTTGAAAATTTGTGAAAACTTAAACTTTGATTTGGAATTAAAAGTTAAACAATAGTAGTTGTTTTGAAAAGATAACTAAGTATGATTTTGAAAACTTAGTAAAGTATTATAAGAAGTTTAACTATGAATTTTGGGAAAATTAATAAATTCTATAACTTTTCTTACTTGTAATTTCGAGGACGAAATTCTTTTAAGTGGGGAAGATTGTAACGACCCAGAATTTTTAGAAATTAAAATTTGAATATTTAATTAATTTTAAATATTAATAAGTGAATTTATAAGTCAAATAAATTTTATTTTGAATTATTGGATTTAATTGGATAATTAAATCGATAATTTAATATGTTAAATTAAGGAAATAATTGAAAATAGAGTTAAATATGATTGAAAATGATTTGTAAAATTTTATTTTATCATATGGGAGTTAGAACGATATTTTAGAACTTTTAAAATCGATTTAAAAGTTAATTTGTGAAAATTGAATATTTTAATATTTAAATCGACTAGTAAAAATAGTCAATTTTTGAACAGTCTCAGAATTGAACGAAACCAGTTCCATTGGATCCGTAATAGTTAGTTATTACCGGATTTCAATTTTCGTGTCAATCGGAGTTATCGTTTGATCGTGGCAGCTCGAAACGCATCGAATTGTTTTTAATTTAAATTTGGCGAGTCAAAATAGCCATTTTTCAAAAAGTCTCGGATTTCGACGAAACCAGTTTCATCGGATCCGTAATGTGATATTTTTGTAAGGTTTCAAATTTCAAGTCAATTGGATTTACCGTTTGTCCTGTACAAATTAAAACGCCTAGAAATCGAGTTAAATCGGTTTAATTCAAATCGAGCGTTTACAGCCATAACTCGCACAGATGTCCGAATTAGCTTCCGAAACCTGTTCCATTGTGTCCGGAACGCGGGGTAAACCCTAGAAACGCTGGTTACGGCGCGTAAATCGGAGTTCGGAATTTCCGGGATGAATAGTGTTTGAGAATTCCTTATAAATAGCCCCACCCTTCATTAAAGAAAAAAAAAAAAATTATAAACCCTAGCCGCCAGTTTATTATCAATGGCCGAAAACTAGCTATCTTCCTCCACCAATCTCTCTTCATCCATTCACTTTCAGCAAATGTCTTCAACTACAACATTGAAGCTCGTCTTGAGTTCTATAAGATCAACGGTGGTGATGTTAAACAGAGCATCGTGGGACGAGCTACAGGGGTGCGTTCGCCGTGCGTTGCGCACGAAATTTGAGGCAATATAGGCGACCGAGCTCAGTGCCTTTGGGGCCGAACATAGTGCAAGTGGAGAGCTTCAAGATGGAAGTCGTTGATCGTGTTGTAGTGGGTTGTATTGGGCAAGATTTGAAACCCTAGTGGGCGGCACGTTTGGGTTATCTGGGCACGTTCGAACGAAGGGAGAAGAAGCACAACATACGGCCCAGATCTTGGGCAAAGAAGATGGATGGCCTATATTTGTTTAGGTTAAAAAATAATACTAATTATGTTGTAATTAGTTAATTAAAATTTGTGAAAACTTCAAATATTGATAACTTTGTCATACGAGGTCGAAAAAATGCAAACTCAGTTGCGTTGGAATCGTATGGACGAGCACTACGCGATGGAGTTGGTTTGGAGTCGTTTGGAGTTAGTGAGAATTTTGGGTAAAATTAAACGTCCGTTTAATTTTATTCGAAATAAATCGCTAAAACGGAATTTAAATCAAGGTGAGAACTTCTCACTCAATCGAATCAGTTTCGATTTTATTTTAAATAGTTAGATTTAAAATATTTGAATGCATGTTTGAATGTTGATTGATATCTATTGATTGTTAAAATAGACATTATACGCCGTTAGTAAGCGGATGTTATTTATTAAAAACATATGTCGCGAATATTTCATAAACAGTGAAATTGGTATTATATATAATATCAATATATATATATTGGCATATGTATATATTGCAGTTGATTGATTTCCCGCATTTATTTGTTTAGCGGATGAGACCCTATTGCGCCGTTATTAAGCGGATAATATTTAATAAGAACATATACCGCGATAATTTCGTACTGGAGCGAAATTGGTATTGTGCTAATGTTTTTGGATGCAGGAAAACAGGTTGGAGGGATCCAACTGGATTCCTCAACAGTATTTATTTGATTATGGATATTTTGATGTTCGTTGATTATCATATACGATATGTGATATCGTTGTAGTCGTGATTGACTATTTGGTGTGTAGCATCATTGGACCCAAGTTTTGGAATTTTAAAATGATTTATAAAGTGATTTTTGAAAATATACTATATGTTTGGAATTTGATCTATTTTAAATAAATAAACGTTATAATTTTTAATGTTATAAAAATTATGATTTTTGTGAAATACAGTTAAAAACTGATTTTAGAGAAATATGGATTAATGATTTTATAAAATAGTTTAAACTAGATTTTTGAAGTTATTATTAAAAGTTTAAATGTAGGATTTATGAAATTTAATTATTTTATAAATCAAAAGGATGAAATTATAAAGGATATTAAAGACGTTTTAAAAGAATAATATAAATTGATTTATATTAAGAGATTTATAAATGGATATTTGTAAATTGAAATATGGACGTTATAAAACGAGTTTTTATAAGTGTTTGAATGAAGTGGAAATGAATTTCATAATTGAATAAAATTTATAGAATTATAAACTGTGAAGTTATAAAAGAAATTTATAAATAGTAAGATTTATAAATTTGGTGAAATTATTTGAAGAATAGATTGGTTAAATAAATGGATCTTATAAGTTATAAGATTTATAAATTGGAAAGTCTTTAAAAAGAACGATTTTGTAAAATAATCGTTTTATAAGTAATTAACTTATAATATGAACGTTTAGTTTATAATTTAGTTATAAACTGGAATAGATTTATAAAAGAATTTATAAAAAGGAAGTTTTTATAAATAGATAGAAATGGAATTTATAAACGTTGTTTTATAAATTCGCAAATGACTTATTTTGATAAGTTAATTGTTATAACTTATAAATGGAGTTATATTCACGTTTTAGATCGTGAATAATCCTTTAAATTTAAAAAGAATAGAATTGATGAGATTAGTTAACATAGTATATTCACGTTTGGGAATAGTGAATAGTATGTTAAAGAGATTGTTTAGAATGTGATATTTTGAACTGAATTAAAACGATCTAACGATGTTTTAAAATGTGTTGAGATTCGAAACCATAGATTTCAACATTTATTGTTGAAATAGACGTTTTCGAGAAATAAAAGGAAATGGTGGACTATAACACTGTTGTTATAGTAAATGATTTCCGAAAGGAAATGTTTTGTATAGTATTGGGATTTATATATCTATTTTTAATTCGAATCCCTATACTAGTGAATTTGGGTTGTCGTAACGATGTTTTATGCAACAATCGTTTTGGCCCAAATAAATATGTTGAAGAGAATGATTTCCTTAATAGAATGAAATATATACTTAATCTCGATTTAAGTATATTGAATATTTTCTAAGTGTTGGAAATAAATAAAATTTGTGAATTACTTATGAATAAGTAAGTATGGAAATGTTTTCCAATATGAAGTGAATAATTAGAATTTATCTTTTTAAAGATAAATTGAAAATGGATAGTTGAAATCGTATATGCATGAATATTTTGAAATATAAATTCATTATGGAATTTATAAATGAAAAGTAGAATTTGTTTGAAAATAAATATTGATTTATTTTTGAAGTGTGAAAATTATATATCTTGTAAAGATATTTTGGAAAATAAATAATTTGGAAATTTTTTTGGAATCTGGTGATGTATGCATATCAATTGATAGTTCAATAACCGACTATCAATATTTCCCTTTGAATGGGTATTTGATGTGATTTGTTTGAATGTGAATGCTACACTTATTTTTGAATAAGCGCTCACTATTCGGGTTAACCGGGAAAGAACCATGGGGTCGTATAACCCATTCCGAATATGTGATACGTCGTTGTGAATTGCATTTGAAGATCGATGTTGAAGACCGAGTATTTGTGAAAACGATAGGATGACCTATCGATTGTCTCTGCACTGGGTAGCTCCTGGTATAGAGATCTCCTAAGTGATGGGAAATTCGATCGGGATTGTGAATACCCGTATTGCAAGGGCTTCGTAAGAAGTGCCTTCGGTTTTGTTCGAGCCCGGAACAGACTTGTATGGATTGTATGTCTGACATTACAAGTTGAGATATAAAGCCAATTTCATTCAAATATATTTCTGTTGGTGGCGGAGAATTTATTCATTTAGCTTAACACCCTTCTCTGAGACGTACGTGCTCAGAGGTTATATAGTTGAATGTTATCAGCGATATATTCCCAAATTGGTAATGTGACATGCTGAGTGTTGCTGTAAATGATCATTGTGTTGATTATTTGTGATAGGATCGTTTATTTGATCGTCTATCCTTGTGATCATTGTGTTGATCATTTGTTGACCCAAAGCATGGCTTTTGTATAAAGTATGTTTTTGTGGACGTGAATTCGTCGAGCCTCACATCCCAGAATGGTCAAAACAGGAAAGATGCGGCAAGGTTATGAGGGGTAGCTCCCTTTAGGGTATGTGCATTTCCTTCTGGAAAGGGTGGTATCATGGTATGGAGCCCAGATACTTACTCATGTTGAAACACTATATTTTATTACTGTGTGGTGTTGTTGGTGACGAGCGCTCGGTTAAAAGGTCCAATGGGACCGGGGGATGCCATATTCGTGTAGTAGTTACCTAGTGATAAAGGTAACCTGGCCTTGTGTTGGCAGAGAGCTGGTTAAGTTCTCGGGGACGTCCAGCCAGAGGCGTTTCCATGTGGCAATGGGAAGTTCCTTGGCCTGATCATTTGTTGGAAATCCAAAGAAACAATACGTGACTTGTACGGTTTTAGTTGTATAACCTGCTATGGAATGTGGCGGTAACCTGCTATTGAACATGGTAGCTATAGTAGGCATAAGTGCGGAATGTCTATGCTGGCTAAGATTTATATCTTTATTTTTGAAATGATTTTCCTATACTATGCACTAGTAATAATATCAAATGTTATTTTAAATGCGTATCAAGCATCTTTGACTATCATAAGGAGAAATCTCCTCCGATTCTGCGTTTCCATGTGTGTGTGTGTGGGAGGCCTTATGGTAGTCTCATTTTTAAAAGCATTGCGAATTGAAATAAAAATACCTCTCTATTGATTTTAAAGATAAATAAACTGTTTTGAGTTCTCACACCAGTCACATGACTGACTTGGAGTTTATTGTTTTCCTTCCTAAACTCTGGGTGCCCACCAATTTCCACACGGGCAGTCAAGAGTAAGGTTTATCAGGATATTCTGGATATTCTGGAGTTGCTGGAGGCAAGATGGATGGCATGGCGTATTACTAATTATATAGTATTTCTTTTTCCGCTGCACTATTTGTTGTATGTTGTTGTACACTCTGATGATATGATGTAATGAAATGTATAATATGTAATAACTGATAGTTCTTTGTTTAAAGATTATTCATTTATTATTATATGTGTTCCGCTGCGATTGTGAGATTGTTCTGTTATTCTGCTGTTCTGTTCCGTTCTATTCTCTTTTTCTTCTATTTTAAAATTTTCTATTTTCTCTTCTTCCTATTTTCTGTTTTCTTCTCTATCTTTTCCCTCTATTTTCTCTCTTCTTTCTTCTCTCTTCTTCTCTTCTCTTTTCATAAATTCTTCTTAAAACCCATAACTATTCGGTTTTTCGGCAACGAAAATCCGCGTACGTTACATTTATAGATTTGAATCAATATTAAATATTTAATCTCAATTTTATTTAAAATTGAGAATATTCATTTAATTTATTTTTATCAAATCATGTTATAAATCATAGCTAAAAAATCTCCAAGTTGACACTTCAAATCAATTCTTATTTAAATTCAATTATTAACCAATTTAAATTCCAAGCCAACAATAATTTATCTTCCCAACCTTTATTATTAAAGTTATAAGAAACCTATTTTTAAAATGTTTTTATAAATTTAAATGAATACTGAAACATATTATAAACCAATTAATTAAATTTTATTAAATTAAATCTTATTATTAATTTTGTATTATATTGAATCTTATTTTATATATTTTAAAAATAAAATAAAATCATAAGAAAAATCTTAAAATTTATATTTTTCAAAACTAACTATAAATTAATATTTCCAAAGCATATTATTTTAAAATCTAAATTTTACACACATATAAAAATAGCATTTATATATTATATTTTAAAAAAACAATATTTATTAAAACCCATACGTTTCTTTCAAACATTGGAAATCGTTTTAAAAATATAGACCAACGGTATCCATATATAATTTTCTATCTTGTGGTCAAGTGATATGGATATTTATCTTTTCAATCCGCAAATTAAACATTTATGGGTATATATCATTTCAACCCGCAATTCCAAAATTTGAATTCATAAGAAATCGCTTGAGTTTATCATTTCAACCCATAACGATTTTCACCTAATCTATAATATCACTCGGGTATGTATCATTTCAACCCATAGGGAATTCTAAACTAACAGAGAACTTGCAGAGTGAGAACAAATATGATAATAGTATAACATATCAACAACAGGTATATATCATCAGTATTAAATTTAAATATAATATATACAACAAGTATTGTGTCATATATTAGGTAAACAATTGCAATAGTGGCATATCATATTAAGTAATTAAATAACTTAAAAATTCTAATTTAACAGCATACTTCAATCATCGTTTCACGTGAATTAAAGTTACTAAATATAAGAATGTTAATCGTGAGTGATTGCTCACCTTTCGAAGCTAAAGAGAACATGAAGCACATAGAATAAATCACGAATTCAACGATCAATAAATCCAAACAACAGATCTCAAAGCGAAGTAAGCTTAACATGGGTTTGACGGACAAAGCTGATAAATAGGAATCGATGAGAACAAATCAAATCGGGTTGATATAAACGGAAAATACATATCATATTATTATTATTTTCTTTCCTTAAAATCAATATTTAATTTAATATATATATATCAAAATAAAATCTTTTTATATATATATATATATATATTCGATTAATTATTTCTTATAGATATAAAACATATTTTATACAGATAAGAGTTATTATAAAAATATATTTACAAATAGTGCTATAAATTGTAAATAAACATTTAAAACATGTAATATATACCTTTGATTTTTTAATAACAAGAGAAGGCAACCTGAGTTCAAGTATACAAAAGAAAATAATATATATATATATATATATATATATATATATATATGCTACAGGTGAAGCAAGCTTATATATATAAAATTTACAACAAAGAAGCAAAGTAACTGCACGTTTCCCTCTTCTTTTTTATAGGCATATATATATATATACATATGTATATATGTATATACAGGAAAATTTATATTCATAGGCAAATATCGTGGCAAAGGAGGCAACAAGCATACAGCTTTGGTGATGGAAGGCCGATAGAGAGGGAGAGGGTGAGCGGCCAGAGAAGAGGAGTGGGTCAAATTGTAACAACCCGCATATTTAACGATTTTATATTTAAATATTTTATTTAAATATAGCGTCGTTAGTCGGATTTTTGGTCCGAAATGTTACTTTTTGCAAATGGACGAATTGGAACTCGAAACCATTTCCCTTGGTTCCAAAATGGCGTTTGCGACCTTTTTGAGTATGAGCTTTGATATGTTCGGAGTATGTTGAATTTTGCAACTTTTTCTAGTTGGGTTTGGGTTGGGTTCAACCAATTTGTTAGTTTAATAACCTAACTCAGTCCGTCTCCTCTCCATTCTCTCATTCCACTCTTCTAAAACTTAAGAAAAAACTGAAAATGGTGGAAGGGAAGAGCAAATAGAAATTTGCAAGCCCTAGTTTAACTTGCAAACTTAATTTCTTGCTCCAAAATCAAAGAGAAGCTATAGGTAAGCCTCCTCTTAATCTTCTCTATCTCTTTCTCTCTTCAATCTCAGAGTTTCCTAAACCTAACTTAGGAAAGTATTTGTTTTATTCTTAGATTGAAGCTAGTAGAGTTGAAGTGAAGAGTAGTTAGTCTCCTTCTTGTGTTTGAGCTTCTTCTTCTTTGTTTTGTGATAGAAGGTGAGTTTTGAACTCACATCTACTTCTCTTGATTTCATTGATGTTGGGTATGAATTCCTAGCATTTGTTCATATGCGCTTGTTTTCGATTTGGATTGCTTTGGTGAAATTGCCAAATATTGATTTTTGAAGCCAAATCTATGTAAAACCTTCTAGGGTTGATGTTTATGTTGTTCGGAGTGTTTGGGTGTGTCGTTAAGGTTGGGTAGTCGTTTGACGTAAGCCCATAATCAACACACATCCGATTGCTTTCGATTTGTTTGGCCATAGATGGGCTAGGTTCCGGAAATGCCTAACCATCAAGTTTTAGACGTCTGAAACCCCTATTTCAGACGTCTGAATATTGTTCTGGGGAAGTTTCTTATCCCCAGATTCAGACGCCTGAATTTATATTCCAGACGTCTGAAAGTGCTTAATTTCGACCAGAAAGGAAATAGGCCAAATATTGCCTATTTCAGACATCTGAAAGTTTGGATTCAGACGTTTGAATTCTGTTCTGAAAACAAATTAATTTCCAGATTCAGACGTCTGAATCCCTTCTTTCAGACGTCTGAATCTAGTGTCTTTTTCCAAATTGCTTTGTTCGTTTGGTTTTCCAAATTTAAACGATGCATATTGATTCCAATTAGTTGTTTATGCCTATTTGATCTTGACGATTCCTTTTGAATTTATTCACGGGTTTTTATAACTAATTTCTTCAAATCGTATTAAAAGTTCGTTTCTCCGATTTAAAAATTCTATTTGAAACACACACACAATTTCGCACTTCGAGCGAAGTGGAAAGGAGATTAAATGGTTAGATAAAACACGGACCATGAATCTGTGCGTTTATCCTTCCGATTAATTCCCGACCTATTCAATTGATCGTTTTGACCTTCGGGTTTGGTTTACCGATGATATGAGGTGAACTTTGTACTGCTTTGAGTGTGAAATTAACTGACGGATAGTAAACCGTTTAGTGCGAACGAGTGGTTATGGGACCCACGTTACCACTTTTCGGATTCCTTTTTGATAGTTATGACACATTCCGCCAGTTAGTGGTGTCCAGTACTGGGTCTTCGACCTTCACCACTACGGTTTGTTGCCTTCGGGTATGTTGCCTTCGGGTATGTTGCCTTTGGGTTTGTGCCTTCGGGTTTGTTGCCCTTTAGTATCGCTTCCGATGTTGGTCGTTATGAGCCGCATGGGTGATATTGGGTTGCCCTTTAGTATCGCTTCCGATGTTGGTCGTTATGAGCCGCATGGGTGATATTGGGTTGCCCTTTAGTATCGCTTCCGATGTTGGTCGTTATGAGCCGCATGGGTGATATTGATTTTGGAGTCTTCGGGATCATAGATCCTTGTTTATGCAGTACTGAGCTCGAGAAAATTTTCTGATGTTTCAATTATATGTATATTCCCTAGTTATCGCCCTTCGGTGTTGGTCTTTTTGAGCCGCATGATATGTAGCGATTACCTTGTGGAACTTGTGTTACCTTCATTGGTATTTGTTATTTGCCTTTTTGGCTTGATTTGGGATATTTGTATCCTTTGTTTATCTATGTTGCCGATGATATGAGGCTTGTTTTGTTGTCATATGATTCATCTTTTTGTTAGATGATTGTGTTATCTCTTTCAGAGATATTTGTTATACTTTGTAACCTTGTAGGTTTATTGTTGTTCAGTTTATCTAACTGATTTGTTTAGCTAGACTGACCCGTGTATTTTATACTCGGGTCAAACTGAGATTGTAATGACCCGTATTTTTACGTATCGATAGATCGTAGAATTATTAGGTCGTTAGTGTTGTTTAAGGCATCTTTAGCCTAAGTCGTATGAATTTAACTCGTAAGGAATTGACCCGTGTGGAAGTTAGGTTGAGTTAGAGGAACTAACGGGTTAAGAGATGAGTCGTGTACGAGTTAGTGGGGTTTTAAGTCGTAAACGACTTAGGAGATTACGACCTAGCAGTTAAGATGAGTTAACGAGTTAGTGTGTTAGGTCGTTAACGAGTTATACGAGTTGCCGAGTTATAGAGGTTACGAGTTATGGGTTTCTGAGCGACCTAGTAGTATTATGAGTTATAGAAGTTGGCACAAGTTAAGTGATAGGTCGTATACGAGTTAGGGTGATAGAGCGACCCATAGAGGTAACGACCTAAGAGTTAACGAGTTAGGGAGTTACTAGAGTCTTAAGTCGTAGACGACCTATAGTAATAGACGACCTAAAGGTTAGACGACTTAGTGATTTGGGACGAGTTAAGGGTTGACGACCTAAGGGGTTAGGTCGTATGATAGTTAGGTCGGTGGAGTTTTGGAACGACCTAAGGAAGTTAGGTCGTAGACGAGTTATGGCCTGGTAGTTAAGTCGTCATGTTTTAGGTCGTAGCATTGTTAGGTCGTAAGCTGATGAGTCGTAACTCATGTAAGTCCTTAGGTCGTACGTGTGATAAGTCGTATGAAAGCTTGAGTCGTAGGTCGTAACCTAATAGGTCGCGGCATAGCGGATCCTCGTTCGTTTTAGGTCGCGTAGCATCTGGAACGTTGGATTGTTACACCATGTTAAGTCGTTAGCGACTTAGTGATAAGTCATAACTCGTGTTGCTCGATAGGTCGTGACTAGGTTAGGTCGTATAGAGGCTTATGTGTTAGGTCGTAAGCTTTTAAGTCGGCAGCTAGGTAGGTCGTGTAAGTGCATGTGTGTGCTAAGTCGGCCTTGTTTGTTAGGTCGCATAGGAGTTAGGTCGTGAGATCTTGTGTGTTTGGATAAGTCGTAGGTCGTTGGTTCGAGTTAAGGAAGGCGGCTGTGTTTTAGGTTGCATGTACTATTGAGACTTAGGTCGTAAACGACCTAAGTTAGGTCGGGGATCTTTAGGTCGGCAACGACCTAAAACTGGGCGACGACCTAAGGGTGAAATCAGCCTATAAATAGAGGAGATTGGCTCACTTTTTGGCACCGGATTTTGAAGCAACGAACTGCTGCCATTTTTAGAGCTCGACTACAACATTTCTTCACTTCATTACTCCGCTTTGATCAAGTGCTAACATCCATCCAAGATCGAAGATCAAGATCGAAGATCGAAGAGCCAAAGTTGAAGATCTTCTTCCGACGAAGCTAGATTTCACCATTTCAAGCGAGATTTCAACAAATCGAGCTTGAATCCTTGCTGTCCAGATCTGAAGTGATTAGTTTTTGAAGTGTTTGGGTGATTCGGTGAGTGGTAGTTATCTCTCACATGGATCCAAAGGAGTATATTGGAGTGGTGGTTCGTTTATGTGTTAAAGATAGTGATTTCTCGCATTTCTCTTAAGTCTGCATGTAGATCCATTGTTTATGAAGATGTTTACCTATGCAAGTTCATTTATCGAGTTATAGGAACAAAACCCATGTTTTATATTTGATAGATCTATGCTAGAAATCCATAATTCATGTATGATAGACTTTCACTCATTTATTTACGAAATTGCCATTATAGTTAATATTGCTTATTAGATCTTGTTTGAATGATTGATTGTTTGAATGTATGATTGATTTGATTGTTTCAAGTTAGCTAGTAGTTGATTTGGAACAAGATGGTCGAAGATGATTCAAAAGCTAAGTGGAAAGGCTCTTGAATGGTGAAAGCTGCTTGTGGCATATAAAGCGGATGAGGAAGCTCATATGGATGGATTCGAGGACTTTGCGATGATACGAGGAAGCAAAGTATGATGATGATGGACTTTGCCGTGATATGATGAGGTGAAGCATAATATGGACTTTGCTAAGATGCGATGAAGCAAAGTATGATATGAGATAGTCTTGGTCTAGTCCAGGCGGGATCATTCCAAGCATGATGTTAACTCGGTGATATGGTTCGAGTTTTGATGGATAATGGATGGCTCGAGAGGCGCTTGAGCTAGTATGGGAATAGTCGTCGAGGAGGATGACTAGGAGGCTAAGACTTCATCGTTGTTGAAGGTTCTAGCATGCTCAAAGCAAGAGTACGTTGGGCGGCATTGATATCCCAGGCACGGGTCACGATGACGTGTTAGTACTCTGGGCAGCATTGATATCCTAGGCACGGGTCACGATGACGTGCGGAGTTATGTCTAGAACCGGGGTTACCATTAGCCCTTGACTGACGGATGAAAGAATGTGCCGTTCATTCAACTAACGATGAAATCAAGGCAATGATAACAGTGATAGCCAGAGTCATGGATGTTGGTTATATCATCATTCGGTCTCAAGAGCGGTGTTTTCTGGGTGCTTATCTGATCTTGGTTTAGGCCTTGGGGGTTTGTATTTGGAAAACATCGACCTTGACTCGAGTGATTATCGCTTTACTTTAGTTACCTGTTGCTATGCTTGCTTCTTATTAGTGTGTGTCTGGGGGCTATCACTGTAGAAAGAGGTGGAGTGGGATGATTTGGGTTCCTATTCCTTTTATCCTTTATGTTCCTTTGGTATGTTTGATTGTTGATTTACTGCTCACTAGGACTTTGTCTGACTCAAGGTTTTATGTCTCCTCTTATTACCTTGGGCTGTTCATCCATGTTTTGGGATGGGCAGACTAAGTAACAGGTGGCAGGTGCTGACCTTGGTGATTGACGATGCAGATGGCGAAGACGAGCAGGAGTCTTTTACATATTATTTTCATATTCTATGTACTGGATATTTCTGCTGTTTTGTTGTTACTCCGAGTGTTTGTAGTGAGGCATGATTGTACTAACTTTCAGATGATTGTATCAAACCACTATGATGTCTATGATGATATTCTGTTTTGGAGCTTCACTATATATATTTTTCTTTATTGTATTTGATCCATGCGCTGTGAGTTCTATGATAGAGATTCTGCGATGTTTATTCTACCCTGACCATCGTCCATGGCTGCCTGGCACACTTTCAGCGCACCATTCCCTTGTTTCCGTACGGGAGTCATGGGCGGTCGTCACATTTGGTATCAGAGCTTTGGTTAATCGATTTTAGCCAACGCTCGCTGACATAACTACGTAAGAGAGACGTAATTGTATTTTGATGGATGATTACTATATATAATATAGTAGTTTAGATGGATTTGAACTCCTTATGTAGTTGTTCCTCAAGGTGTTCTATTTAGTCCTTTTTGTAGATACTAAGGATGAGTCGAAGAGGGAGACCAGTTGCAAGGGAAGGCCGTGCCGCTGAAGGAGTTGCTGATTATGGAGCTATGTTTGAAGCCATGATGACTTCTATCATGAGAAGGATACCAGCTCCAGGGCCATCTGTAGATGTTGGAGTTCAAGTTCAAGATCCAAGACCGGTGGATTTTGCTAAGCTTTGTACGGATTATACTGCTCTTGGAGGGAAGGTTTTCTTAGGGACGGAATCTACCATTGAAGTCCAAAGATAGATAGATGCTTGTAGAAGGATCTTTGGCGACTTGGGAATTGAGGATGCAACTAAAAGGAAGCTTGCATCAAGACAGCTTCAAGGGAGAGCTTCTGATTGGTGGAACTCTATCACCATTGATACTCCAGAAGAAGAGATTTCTTGGGAGCAGTTTCAAGCTAGGTTTGAAGCTAAGTTCATCTCTACTGCTCAGAAGTCTGTTTTGTTTAAGAAGTTTGTTGAGCTCAAGCAAGGCGGGAGGTCGGTTCTTGAGTATGTTTCTGAGTTTGAGGCTTTGTCCAAGTATGCTCGGTCGTATATTGATTCTCCTTATCAGAAGAATGAAAAGTTCGTGACAGGCTTGGATGCTTATCTTGGAAGGCAACTGGTGGATCACCTGGACGATCCATTTGAGAAGCTTGTGGAAAAAGCTCTCACGCATGAGAGTTTGTTTCCTAAGGAAGGGTCTGTTGTTACTGTGACCAAGGAAGAGCTCAAACCACAGCAGGGTGGAAATAAGAAGAGGAAGCAGCAACAGCAGAAGGGTAAGAATGTCCAGAAGAAGCCGAAAGGCGAAGTGACTTGTTTCAACTGTCAACAGAAAGGCCATTTCTCCAGGGATTGCAAGAATCCAAATGTATCGGTGAAGTGCCACAACTGTGACAAGCTGGGGCATATTAAGAAGAATTGTCCGGAACCGTTGAGGGAAAAGCAGATTGTGAAAGCTTATGCTTTGGGGGCTGTTCCATCGTCTTCGAAAGCTCCTACTGCTGAAAAGAAGGGGAAGAGTGTGGTGGTTCAAGGTACTCTTTCCATTTGTGGTGCTCCAGTTAGAGTTTTGTTTGATACTGGGGCGTCGCATTCCTTTGTTTGTAATGAGTTAGTAGACCGGTTGGGTTTGGAACCGGATATCGTTGATAGGCCATTGGTTGTGACTAATCCAGTTGGGGGTTCGTCTTGTTTGTGTATGCTATGCCGTGGTCTAGTTGTATCGAGTCATGATTGCTCTTTTGTTTGTGATTGTTTTGTTCTGAACTTTGCGGGGTTCGGAATTATTTTGGGTATGGACTGGCTTAGGTAGTATGCGGCAAAGGTTGATTGTGAGAGATTGGAGGTGACAGTCGAGAATGTGGAGGGGCGAAAGGTTGTGATACGATGTAAGCATGAAGAAGGCGTCTTCATGAGCTTCATGTATTCGCTAGTTGTTCCACGGGATGGACTGTCATCGGTGTCAATCGTGAAATGATTCGAGGATGTCTTTGACGAGGTCAAAGGGTTACCGCCGCATAGGGAGATTGAGTTTCGTATCGATCTAGTTGAGGGAGCCAGACCCGTTGTGATGCCTCTTAGGCGGATGGCGCCTAGAGAACAGCAAGAGTTGAGGGTGCAAGTTGATGACCTTTTGCGGAAAGGATTCATTCGGCGTAGTGTGTCTGAATGGGGTGCACCAGTTGTGTTCGCAACCAAAGCGGATGGATCGTTGAGGTTGTGTGTTGATTATCGTGAGCTGAATAAGGTGACTAAGAAGAACAAGTATCCATTGCCGATTATAGATGACTTGTTTGATCAGCTCCACGAGGCGAAGGTGTTTTCTCAGATGGATTTGGCAACGGGATTTCACCAGTTGAGAGTGGCGAAGGATAGTGTGCCGAAGACTGCTTTTAGGACACCATCCGGGTTTTATGAGTGGCTGGTTATGCCGTTTGGATTGACTAACGCACCAGCATATTTTGTGGATCTTATGAATAGAGTGTTCAGAGATCAGTTGAACAAGTTTGTACTTGTGTTCGTGGATGATATTCTGATTTATTCCAGAACTGAGGAAGAGCACAAGACGCACTTGCGTATTGTTTTGGAAATCTTGCGGAAACATCAGCTGAAGGCTAAGTTTTCGAAGTGTCACTTCTGGAAGAGTGAAGTGAGATTCTTAGGCCATGTTATTTCTGGAAATGGAATAGCGGTTGATCCCGCTAAGGTGGCAGCGATCCAGGATTGGGTCAGACCTAAGAATGCATCAGATGTGAGAAGTTTTCTTGGACTAGCAGGATATTATCGACGGTTTATCAAAGACTTTTCCAAGATAGCTGCACCATTGACAGGATTGACGAAGAAGAATCAGGTATTCAGTTGGGATGCTAAGTGTGAGCATGCCTTTGGAATCCTGAAAGAGCGACTGACGAGTGCTCCTGTTTTGACTATTCCAAGTGGGAATGATGAGCTGGTGGTTTACACCGATGCATGTGGTACTGGACTTGGGGCAGTGCTAATGAAGAAGGATAAAGTTGTTGCGTATGCGAGTCGACAACTGAAGCCGCATGAAAGGAATTACCCGACTCATGATTTGGAGTTAGCGGCAATTGTGTTTGCTCTGAAGATGTGGAGACATTATCTATTGGGGGTTCGATTCGAGTTGTTTACGGATCACAAGTCGTTGAAGTATCTTTTCTCCCAAAAGGATTTGAATCTTCGGCAGCAACGATGGTTAGAGTTTTTAGCATCATATGATTTTGGTATAGCTTATACTCCGGGAAAAGGTAACGCAGTAGCTGATGCGTTGAGTCGAAGACATGCGGGATTGGGAGTCATGTTTTCGGAATGGAAGAGTCTCGAGTATTTGGCTGGATTTGATTTCAGGCCTAGATGTGAATTGGAACCTGAAATGTTGGCAAACTTATCGATAAGGCCTACTCTTGTGGAAAGAATTGGCGAGAGCCAAAAGCGAGACGATAAGCTTGTCAAGATTATCCGTGATTTGGAATCTGGATTGGACCCAGAGAAGGATAAAAGATTCGAAGTCGATCGAGAGGGCTGGCTTCGGAAGCAAGGACGACTGGTTGTTCCCGATATCGATGAGTTGAGAGATGAAGTTTTGAAGGAAAGTCATCACTCGAAGTTGACAATTCATCCAGGAGGAAATAAGATGTATCGGGACATGAAGAGAACCTATTACTGGGAAGGTATGAAGAAGGATGTTGGAAATTTTATTTCCAAGTGCATGAATTGCCAGTTGGTTAAAGCAGAGCAGAAGAAGCCCAGTGGATTTCTTCAGC
This sequence comes from Allium cepa, assembly GCA_030765085.1. NCBI lineage: Eukaryota > Viridiplantae > Streptophyta > Magnoliopsida > Asparagales > Amaryllidaceae > Allium > Allium cepa. The sequence goes on along the minus strand of CM060940.1, from coordinate 757,818,362 downwards.
CGTTAGAAGTTCCTACATGGAAGTGGGAGCAAATATCGATGGATTTTATCGATGGTTTACCTAGAACCAGAACGGGAAATGAAGGGATTTGGGTCATTGTAGATCGTTTGACTAAGAGTGCAAGATTTATTCATGTTCGATCAACTAGGACTGCATCGAAGTTGGCTGAATTGTATGTTAAGTGGATAGTTCGATTCCATGGTATTCCGAAGAGTATAGTGAGTGATCGAGACCCATTGTTCACTAGTGGATTTTGGAAGAGCTTCCAGGAGGTTTTGGGAACCGAGTTGTGTTTGAGTACAGCTTATTATCCTCAAACAGATGGTCAGACTGAGAGAGTCAACCGAGTTTTGGAAGATCTTCTGAGGGCATGTGTTTTGGATTTCGGAGGATCATGGGAAGATCATCTTAATTTGGTGGAATTTGCGTATAATAACAGTTACCAGTCAAGTATTGGTATGGCACCATATGAGGCACTGTATGGAAGACCGTGTAACTCTCCAACATGTTGGTTGGAAACTGGAGAAAAGCTGATACTTGGGCCTGAGATGATTCGTCAGACTTCGGATTGTATAGAGATCATTCGGCAACGAATGAAGGCAGCCCAAGACCGTCAGAAGAGTTATGCCGATAAGCGTCGAAAAGATTTGGAATTCGACGTAGGTGATATTGTTTTTGTGAAGATTTCTCCTCTGAAGAATGTTATTCGATTCGGGAAGAAAGGAAAATTGACTCCGAGATTTGTTGGACCATTCCCGATTATCGAGCGAATTGGGAAGCTCGCTTATAGATTGGAGTTACCGGAAAAGATGTCGGGTGTGCACAATGTTTTTCATGTATCATATCTGCGGAAGTATGTGCACGACTCGAATACAGTGGTTTCTGCCGATAGCTGTGAAGATTTGGAGGTTGATCCAGTTGTTATGAGACCTCGTAAGCCGCTCCGTGTTGTAGAAACCGACACGAAACAGCTTAGGAGGAAGACGATTACGTTGCTCAAGATACAATGGAGAGATGATGTTAACGAGTGTACATGGAAGGAGGAAGGGAGGATGAAGGAAGCTCATCCTGAACTCTTCGAGGTATGGCCCTAAGGTGTCGTGGCATCTCATGATTTGTAGCTTGATTCTAATTTTAGAATTCTGCATGCTAGGCTAGTAATTGGATGCATGGTTTGTTGATTGCTATGGATGGTAGGCATGCAGAATAGTTTTGGTTGCCCTTGTTTGTTTGGAATTGCGAAATTCCTAAGGGGGAGAGAATGTAATGACCCGTATTTTTACGTATCGATAGAACGTAGAATTATTAGGTCGTTAGTGTTGTTTAAGGCATCTTTAGCCTAAGTCTTATGAATTTAACTCGTAAGGAATTGACCCGTGTGGAAGTTAGGTTGAGTTAGAGGAACTAACGGGTTAAGAGATGAGTCGTGTACGAGTTAGTGGGGTTTTAAGTCGTAAACGACTTAGGAGATTACGACCTAGCAGTTAAGATGAGTTAACGAGTTAGTGTGTTAGGTCGTTAACGAGTTATACGAGTTGCCGAGTTATAGAGGTTACGAGTTATGGGTTTCTGAGCGACCTAGTAGTATTATGAGTTATAGAAGTTGGCACAAGTTAAGTGATAGGTCGTATACGAGTTAGGGTGATAGAGCGACCCATAGAGGTAACGACCTAAGAGTTAACGAGTTAGGGAGTTACTAGAGTCTTAAGTCGTAGACGACCTATAGTAATAGACGACCTAAAGGTTAGACGACTTAGTGATTTGGGACGAGTTAAGGTTTGACGACCTAAGGGGTTAGGTCGTATGATAGTTAGGTCGGTGGAGTTTTGGAACGGCCTAAGGAAGTTAGGTCGTAGACGAGTTATGGCCTGGTAGTTAAGTCGTCATGTTTTAGGTCGTAGCATTGTTAGGTCGTAAGCTGATGAGTCGTAACTCGTGTAAGTCCTTAGGTCGTATGTGTGATAAGTCGTATGAAAGCTTGAGTCGTAGGTCGTAACCTAATAGGTCGCGGCATAGCGGATCCTCGTTCGTTTTAGGTCGCGTAGCATCTGGACCGTTGGATTGTTATACCATGTTAAGTCGTTAGCGACTTAGTGATAAGTCGTAACTCGTGTTGCTCGATAGGTCGTGACTAGGTTAGGTCGTATAGAGGCTTATGTGTTAGGTCGTAAGCTTTTAAGTCGGCAGCTAGGTAGGTCGTGTAAGTGCATGTGTGTGCTAAGTCGGCCTTGTTTGTTAGGTCGCATAGGAGTTAAGTTGTGAGATCTTGTGTGTTTGGATAAGTCGTAGGTCGTTGGTTCGAGTTAAGGAAGGCGGCTGTGTTTTAGGTTGCATGTACTATTGAGACTTAGGTCGTAAACGACCTAAGTTAGGTCGGGGATCTTTAGGTCGGCAACGACCTAAAACTGGGCGACGACCTAAGGGTGAAATCAGCCTATAAATAGAGGAGATTGGCTCACTTTTTGGCACCGGATTTTGAAGCAACGAAGTGCTGCCATTTTTAGAGCTCGACTACAACATTTCTTCACTTCATTTCTCCGCTTTGATCAAGTGCTAACATCCATCCAAGATCGAAGATCAAGATCGAAGATCGAAGAGCCAAAGTTGAAGATCTTCTTCCGACGAAGCTAGATTTCACCATTTCAAGCGAGATTTCAACAAATCGAGCTTGAATCCTTGCTGTCCAGATCTAAAGTGATTAGTTTTTGAAGTGTTTGGGTGATTCGGTGAGTGGTAGTTATCTCTCACACGGATCCAAAGGAGTATATTGGAGTGGTGGTTCGTTTATGTGCTAAAGATAGTGATTTCTCGCATTTCTCTTAAGTCTACATGTAGATCCATTGTTTATGAAGATGTTTACCTATGCAAGTTCATTTATCGAGTTATAGGAACAAAACCCATGTTTTATATTTGATAGATCTATGCTAGAAATCCATAATTCATGTATGATAGACTTTCACTCATTTATTTACGAAATTGCCATTATAGTTAATATTGCTTATTAGATCTTGTTTGAATGATTGATTGTTTGAATGTATGATTGATTTGATTGTTTCAAGTTAGCTAGTAGTTGATTTGGAACAAGATGGTCGAAGATGATTCAAAAGCTAAGTGGAAAGGCTCTTGAATGGTGGAAGCTGCTTGTGGCATATGAAGCGGATGAGGAAGCTCATATGGATGGATTCGAGGACTTTGCGATGATACGAGGAAGCAAAGTATGATGATGACGGACTTTGCCGTGATATGATGAGGCGAAGCATGATAGGGACTTTGCTAAGATGCGATGAAGCAAAGTATGATATGAGATAGTCTTGGTCTAGTCCAGGCGGGATCATTCCAAGCATGATGTTAACTCGGTGATATGGTTCGAGTTTTGATGGATAATGGATGGCTCGAGAGGCGCTTGAGCTAGTATGGGAATAGTCGTCGAGGAGGATGACTAGGAGGCTAAGACTTCATCGTTGTTGAAGGTTCTAGCATGCTCAAAGCAAGAGTACGTTGGGCGGCATTGATATCCCAGGCACGGGTCACGATGACGTGTTAGTACTCTAGGCAGCATTGATATCCTAGGCACGGGTCACGATGACGTGTGGAGTTATGTCTAGAACCGGGGTTAGCATTAGCCCTTGACTGACGGATGAAAGAATGTGTCGTTCATTCAACTAACGATGAAATCAAGGCAATGATAACAGTGATAGCCAGAGTCATGGATGTTGGTTATATCATCATTCGGTCTCAAGAGCGGTGTTTTCTGGGTGCTTATCTGATCTTGGTTTAGGCCTTGGGGGTTTGTATTTGGAAAACATCGACCTTGACTCGAGTGATTATCGCTTTACTTTAGTTACCTGTTGCTATGCTTGCTTCTTATTAGTGTGTGTCTGGGGGCTATCACTGTAGAAAGAGGTGGAGTGGGATGATTTGGGTTCCTATTCCTTTTATCCTTTATGTTCCTTTGGTATGTTTGATTGTTGATTTACTGCTCACTAGGACTTTGTCTGACTCAAGGTTTTATGTCTCCTCTTATTACCTTGGGCTGTTCATCCATGTTTTGGGATGGGCAGACTAAGTGACAGGTGGCAGGTGCTGACCTTAGTGATTGACGATGCAGATGGCGAAGACGAGCAGGAGGCTTTTACATATTATTTTCATATTCTATGTACTGGATATTTCCGCTGTTTTGTTGTTACTCCGAGTGTTTGTAGTGAGGCATGATTGTACTAACTTTCAGATGATTGTATCAAACCACTATGATGTTATGATGATATTCTGTTTTGGAGCTTCACTATATATATTTTTCTCTATTGTATTTGATCAATGTGCTGTGAGTTCTATGATAGAGATTCTGCGATGTTTATTCTACCCTGACCATCGTCCATGGCTGCCTGGCACACTTTCAGCGCACCATTCCCTTGTTTCCGTGCGGGAGTCATGGGCGGTCGTCACAGAGATGTTTCAGGTTAGGTGCTTTTGGACTTAGCCTATTTTGCTTCCGCATGGACTATTCAGCTTGTTCCTTTTTGTCATAGCTTTTTGTGTAGTCCTTTTTGTTGTAACTCTGATATATGTATTCTTTTGACTCGTCTGTATATTATGGTTTGCTATACCACTTAACATGTATTATTTTGTATACTCTGTTATGTATCAATATATGTGTATATGATGATCTACGGTTCTGTGATGTATATTACATTTGAGTTGTTATATTCTGTTCTGATAGATCATTCAACCACCTATGGCTTTGTTTTAAGTATTCATTGGATATGTCGACCTGCTGGGTATGTCTATTGCCGATGTATTCAATAGATAGTTAGAGCAAGGCTATAGATGGTCGCTCCTAACCAGCCTTATTCTCCATGTTAGTTGACGGCATTACCCTGAGTGTCCTTGGCTAGCGTGGGTATAGAGGTGGGGCGTCACAGCGTGGTATCAGAGCAAGGCTCATGACAAAATATGATAAACACAGAATAGATGCACATATTACGGTACATCAAAGTATATAAGTAATACAAATCTTTGAACCATCGTGTCTCTCTATTCCTTCTACCATCAAGGTTAGATAGAATGTGGGAATACGTCTAGGAATGCATTTAAATTCTGTAGTATTCCATATTGAAGCATCTACCTTGTGATTAATCTTGTTCTTATCTTATCTTCAGCGTATGGCTGGAAGAGGCAGGGGACGACGTTCGGATGCTGGGCGATCTAGTGGCTCACATCCGGATGGCGTTTATATGTCTGACGATCAGTTGTTGGAGTTGTTTAGGAGCACTCAACATCCAGTTCCTCCTCGAGTGTCTCCACCTCGTAAGTCTGCCTTTGCACGCCAGTGCAGTGATTTTGCTCATCTTGGAGGAAAGTCGTTTAAAGGCTCCGAGTCCGTTCTTGAAGTCCAAACTTGGTTTCGCACGTGCGAGCGTATCTTCTCTCGCATGGATCTTTCTGACCATGATAGAGTCCTTGTAACTTCTAGCTTATTACAAGAGCGTGCTCTTGATTGGTATGAGCTTCTTGTAGCCGAGATTGATGAGTCTACCCTTTCTTGGACTCAGTTTCGGGAGCGATTTGAACTCAAGTTCATTCCTGAATCTGAGAAAGTTTTATTGACCCGTCGCTTCCTTGAGTTGAAGCAAGGGAAATCTTCTGTTTCTGAGTATGTTGCATCATTCGAGGCTTTATCTAAGTATGGTCTTGAATTCATTAGCACTTCTTATAAGAAGAATTTGAAGTTTGTCTCTGGTCTTAAGAAATATCTTAAGAAGTCTTTGTTGCTCCAGCTCAAGCTTTCTTTTGAGGAGTTGGTTGATTCAGCACTTCATCTCAAGACCGTCGAGAAGGAGTGTGATAGTGATGTTGATGTTGAGGTTTCCAAGAACCCCAACAAGAAGCCGTTTCCATTTCAGAAGTCTAGGCTTTTTCCTTCTAAGAAGAAGAAGACTTGTGGTTCTAGTTCTCAGCCTCAGTCTATTGGAACACCTTTCGTTCGGAAGTGTTTCAATTGTTGTTCTCCTGATCATATTATTCGAGCTTGTCCTAAGCCTCACTTCTGTCGCTATTGCAAGAAGGAAGGTCATCATGTTTCTGCTTGCCCTACTATTCCGGCTAGTGCCAAGTCTAGCAAGCTTTATGCTGCTAAGGCTTCTAAAGGTCCCTCTCAGCCCAAAGGTATATCTTCATCTATTTTGGAAGGTTCTATTTTATTTCATGATTATAGTATACGAGTTCTTTTCGATACGGGTGCTTCACATTCTTTCATATCGAAAAAGCTCGTTGATGATTTTTCTTTGGATGTTTCTTGTTTGGTTACTTCTTTAAGGATTGCGAATCCTATTGGGGGATCCACGACCCTTAGTTTGCTTTGTGATGATGTTGAAATTGTTTTATGTGGCTTTTCTTTTTGTGCGAGTCTGTACGTTATTTCTTGTCTGGGATTTGATATGATTTTGGGAATGGACTGGCTAGTGAGATATGATGCCAGGATTATTTGTTCGGAGAGAATTTTGTATCTTCGACATCCAGATTCGCCTACTCAGTTATCTCTTATTCTTCGGGATGTGGATAATTCCGAAATGGCTTTATATTCTCTTGACTCGGGAGATGATGATGATATATCTCGTATTCCTATTTCTTGTGACTTTTCTGATGTTTTTGAACCTGTTTGGGTTTGCCACCCAAACGGGCAATTGAGTTCCGCATTGATCTCATTCCAGGCGCGCAGCCAGTTAGTCGTCCTCCCACGAGTATGTCTACAAGGGAAAATGAGGAACTCAAGAAGCAGCTTTTAGAGCTTGAGTCCAAGCAGTTGATTCATTCCAGTTTTTCTCCGTGGGGATCCGCGGTCGTCTTCGTGAAGAAGTCCGATGGAACTCTTAGGCTTTGCATTGACTATCGCAAACTTAACGAGTTAACCATCAGGAATAGGTATCCATTGCCTAGGATCGATGATATGTTCGATCTATTGAGTGGTGCTAAGGTCTTTTCTCAGCTTGACCTCACCACAGGTTTTCATCAGTTGCGAGTTGCGGAGGATAGCATACCTCTTACCGCTTTCCGCACTCGTTATGGTTCTTTTGAGTGGCTCGTTATGCCGTTTGGTTTGACGAACGCTCCTGCTTTCTTTGTCGATCTCATGAATCGAGTATTCCGGGAATATCTCGACAAGTTCGTTCTTGTCTTCATTGATGATATCCTTATTTAATCTAAGTCTGATGCCGAGCATGCCAATCACTTGAGAATTGTCTTGAGTACTCACCATCACCATCAGTTTAGAGCCAAATTCTCCAAGTTCCATTTTTGGGAGAATAAGGTTAAGTTCTTAGGCCATGTTGTATCTTCCGATGGCATTTCTGTCGATCCCTCAAAGATCGAAGCCATCCAGAATTGGAAGAGGCCTGAGAATGTGCATGAGATTCATAGTTTCCTTAGATTGGCGGGTTATTACCGTCGGTTCATTAAGGATTTTTCCCGTGTTGTGCTTCCTCTCACCGGCCTTACTCGCAAAGGCATTCGTTTTATTTGGTCCGACAAGTGTGAAGCTTCCTTGCTGACATTAAAGGAACTTCTCACTAATGCTCCTATTCTTGTGGTTCCCGAGGGGAATCATGATCTTGTTGTCTACACCGATGCTTGTGGTAGTGGTCTCGGTGTTGTTCTTATGCAGAAGGATCGGGTAGTTGCTTATGCTTCTAGGCAACTACGTCCGAATGAAGTTCGCTATGCCACTCATGATCTTGAGTTAGCCGCCATTGTCTTTGCCTTGAAGATTTGGCGACACTATTTATTGGGCGAGCGCTTCATTCTCTATACCGATCATAAATCTTTGAAGTATTTGTTTACTCAGAAGGAACTCAATATGAGACAACTGCATTGGCTCAAGCTTCTTGCTTCCAATGACTTTGATATCCAGTATACCCCTGGAAAGGGTAATCGTGTTGCTGATGCGCTTAGTCGTAAACATTCGGCTGTTATTTCTATGATGCTTGCCGAATGGGATATCCTTAAGACTCTATCTTTTTGTGAAATTCGTGATCGAGGTTCATCTTTTGATTCTCCTATTTTATTATTTAGTTTGGGAGCTCGATCCATTTTGTTGGATCGTATTGCCGATGCTCAGCGGCGTGATCCTGATTTGTTGCATCTTATTTAGCTTTGTGAGTCTGGATCCTGTGATGAGGCGTTGCGGGATTTCAGCATTGATTCTCATGGGTGTCTTCGCAAGAAGAACCATCTTTTTGTGCCTTCTGATTTTGTACTTAGGCATGACATTCTTGATGACTGTCATCGTTCTAAGTATACCATTCATCTTGGTAGTAGTAAGATGTATGCCGATATGCGTCGTCTTTATTATTGGGAAGGCATGAAGCGCGATGTGGCGAGTTATGTGAGTAATTGCATAACTTGTCAGCGTATTGAGGCCGAACATCAGCGTCCTTCGGGTCTTCTTCAGCCTCTAGAGATTCCATTGTGGAAATGGGATCAGATTTCTATGGATTTCATTGACGGCCTACCTCGTTTGAGATCGGGCCATTCTAGCATTTGGGTTATTGTTGATCTCCTCACTAAGTCTGCTCATTTTGTCCCTATTAAGTCTAATAGGACTTCTTCGCTTTTGGCTAAGTTATATATCAAGGAAATCGTGAGACTTCACGGTGTTCCTAGTTCTATTGTGAGTGATCGTGATCCTTTATTCACGAGTCATTTTTGGAAGAGTCTTCAGCAAGCTTTGGGAACAAAGCTTAATTTTAGTACAGCTTATCATCCGCAGTCTGACGGACAGACTGAATGGGTGAATCGTATCTTGGAAGATCTTCTCCATATTTGTATTTTTGATTTCGGTAGTAGTTGGGAGGATCACCTACCTCTTGTAGAGTTCTCCTACAACAATAGTTTTCAGTCTAGTATCGGTATGGCTCCTTTCGAAGCCTTATACGGAAGGCCATGTCGATCACCTTCTTGTTGGTTGGAATCTGGGGAGAAGCTTATTCTTGGTCCAGATTTTGTTCGTGATTCTTCCGAGAAGATTGATCTTATCCGGTTGAGAATGAAAGAGGCACAGAGTCGCCAGAAATCCCATGTGGATAGCCGTAGGAAGCCTCTCGAGTTCTCGATTGGTGATCTTATTTTTATTCGTGTTTCTCCTTTGAAAGGGGTTATGCATTTCAGTACGACTGGGAAATTGGCTCCTCGCTTTGTAGGACCATTTTCTATTACTGAAAATATTGGCCCTGTGACTTATAGAGTTTCACTTCCTGCTCATTTATCTGGCATTCATGACGTGTTTCATGTCTCGCAACTTCGGAAGTGTCTTCGGAAATCGGATTCTATTATTGATTCTCCTGATTTGCTTGAGCTTGAGATCTCACCGGACTTATCTATTGTACAACAACCTATTCGCGTACTTGACACGGAGGTGCGACACCTTCAGAACAAGGACGTGCCGCTCGTTAAAGTTCAATGGTCCGCTAGTCCCAATGATTGTACTTGGGAAACCAGAGAGTTTATTGAGCAATCCTATCCGGGTTTTCTATCTTTGCTTGGCAACGGTGAGTATATCTTTTGATCTCAAGCTTATTTCCTTTTCTTTTGTATGTTGTATGTATGTAGTTGTTACAAATATCGTCTCTAGGAATTGCGGGGATGCAATTTTGTAAGGAAGGGAGATCTGTAACAACCCCTATATTTAACGATTTTATATTTAAATATTTTATTTAAATATAGCGTCGTTAGTCGGATTTTTGGTCCGAAATGTTACTTTTTGCAAATGGACGAATTGGAACTCGAAACCATTTCCACTGGTTCCAAAATGGCGTTTGCGACCTTTTTGAGTATTGATATGTTTGGAGTAAATTGAATTTTGCAACTTTTTCTAGTTGGGTTTGGGTTGGGTTCAACCAATTTGTTAGTTTAATAACCTAACTCAGTCCCTCTCCTCTCCATTCTCTCATTCCACTCTCCTAAAACTTAAGAAAAAACTGAAAATGGTGGAAGGGAAGAGGAAATAGAAATTTGCAAGCCCTAGTTTAACTTGCAAACTTGATTTCTTGCTCCAAAATCAAAGAGAAGCTATAGGTAAGCTTCCTCTTAATCTTCTCTATCTCTTTCTCTCTTCAATCTCAGAGTTTCCTAAACCTAACTTAGGAAAATATTTCTTAGATTGAAGCTAGTAGAGTTGAAGTGAAGAGTAGTTAGTCTCCTTCTTGTGTTTGAGCTTCTTCTTCTTTGTTTTGTGATAGAAGGTGAGTTTTGAACTCACAGCTACTTCTCTTGATTTCATTGATGTTGGGTATGAATTCCTAGCATTTGTTCATTTGCGCTTGTTTTCGATTTAGATTGCTTTGGTGAAATTGCCAAATATTGATTTTTGAAGCCAAATCTATGTAAAACCTTCTAGGGTTGATGTTTATGTTGTTCGGAGTGTTTGGATGTGTCGTTAAGGTTGGGTAGTCGTTTGACGTAAGCCCATAATCAACACGCATCCGATTGCTTTCGATTGTTTGGCCATAGATGGGCTAGGTTCAGGAAATGCCTGACCATCAAGTTTCAGACGTCTGAAACTCCTATTTCAGACGTCTGAATATTGTTCTGGGGAAGTTTCTTATCCCCAGATTCAGACGTCTGAATTTATATTCCAGACGTCTGAAAGTGCTTAATTTTGACCAGAAAGGAAATAGGCCAAATATTGCCTATTTCAGACATCTGAAAGTTTGGATTCAAACGTCTGAATTCTGTTCTGGAAAACAAATTAATTACCAGATTCAGACGTCTGAATCCCTTCTTTCAGACGTCTGAATCTAGTGTCTTTTTCCAAATTTCTTTGTTCATTTGGTTTTTCCAAATTTAATCGATGCATATTGATTCCAATTAGTTGTTTATGCCTATTTGATCTTGACGATTCCTTTTTGAATTTATTCACGTGTTTTTATAAGTAATTTCTTCAAATCGTATTAAAAGTTCGTTTCTCCGATTTAAAAATTCTATTTGAAACACACGCACAATTTCCCACTTCGAGCGAAGTGGAAAGGAGATTAAATGGTTAGATAAAACACGGACCATGAATCTGTGCGTTTATCCTTCCGATTAATTCCCGACCTATTCAATTGATCGTTTTGACCTTCGGGTTTGGTTTACCGATGATATGAGGTGAACTTTGTACTGCTTTGATTGTGAAATTAACTGACGGATAGTAAACCGTTTAGTGCGAACGAGTGGTTATGGGACTCACGTTACCACTTTTCGGATTCCTTTTTGAGAGTTATGACATATTCCGCCAGTTAGTGGTGTCCAGTACAGGGTCTTCGACCTTCACCACTACGGTTTGTTGCCTTTGGGTATGTTGCCTTCGGGTTTGTGCCTTCGGGTTTGTTGCCCTTTAGTATCGCTTCCGATGTTGGTCGTTATGAGCCGCATGGGTGATATTGGGTTGCCCTTTAGTATCGCTTTCGATGTTGGTCGTTATGAGCCGCATGGGTGATATTGGGTTTGGAGTCTTCGGGCTCATGGATCCTTGTTTATACAGTACTGAGCTCGAGCAAATTTTCTGATGTTTCATTCATATGTATATTCCCTAGGTATCGCCCTTCGGTGTTGGTCTTTTTGAGCCGCATGATATGTTGCGATTACCTTGTGGAACTTGTGTTACCTTCATTGGTATTTGTTATTTGCCTTTTTGGCTTGATTTGGGATATTTGTATCCTTTGTTTATCTATGTTTCCGATGATATGAGGCTTGTTTTGTTGTCATATGATTCATCTTTTTGTTAGATGATTGTGTTATCTCTTTCAGAGATATTTGTTATACTTTGTAACCTTGTAGGTTTATTGTTGTTCAGTTTATCTAACTGATTTGTTTAGCTAGACTGACCCATGTATTTTATACTCGGGTTAGACCGAGATGTTTCAAGTTAGGTACTTTTGGACTGAGCCTATTTTGCTTCCGCATGGACTATTCAGCTTGTTCCTTTTTGTCATAGCTTTTTGTGTAGTCCTTTTTGTTGTAACTCTGATATATGTATTCTTTTGACTCGTCTGTATATTGTGGTTTGCTATACCACTTGACATGTATTATTTTGTATACTCTGTTATGTATCAATATATGTGTATATGATGATCTACTGTTCTGTGATGTATATTACATTTGAGTTGTTATATTCTGTTCTGATAGATCCTTCAACCACCTATGGTTTTGTTTTAAGTATTCATTGGATATGTCGACCTGCTGGGTATGTCTATTGTCGATGTATTCAATAGATAGTTAGAGCAAGGCTATAGATGGTCGCTCCTAACCAGCCTTATTCTCCATGTTAGTTGACGGCATTACCCTGTAGTGTCCTTGTATAGCATGGGTATAGAGGTGGGGCGTCACACAAATGGTGGGTTAGCAGTGGCAGTGAGGCTATGGTATGGTGGTGATCGGCTAGAGAGTTGACAGGGCTGCACGGAGGGATTTCGATGGCTACGGGAAGAGCTCGTCTGCGTTGCGAAGGCGGGTGGTTGACCATAGCTGTCAAGTTGGTGATGCCATGGTTGTATGCATGTGAATGGATTAGTCAGTTGAAGGAAAGACGAGGCTGTTGCAGGTCCGGGCATTTGAGAGGAGATGGCAGACAAGGAGATGGATGCTTGGCCTCGAGTGTCAGATAGAGGGATCGAAAAGGGGTTAAGCGGTTGGTCAGAGCAGGGTAGAGGTGGTCGACCTGATGGGTTTGGATGTGGGAGAGAAAGGTGAAGGGCAGGGATGCGTGGAGAGATCTGAGGCGGTTACAGAAAGACCGAATTTTGTTGCGAGGGGTGATGATGGGCTGTATGGTAGTGGCATGGGGTTTGGAGTGGTAAATGTGTCAAGTCGAGGTATTGGAAAGGAAAGTTGAAGATGAGCAGGTTACAAGAAGGAGGCGAGCAAATATATATAGGTGGACGAGTAAGGGAGGAGCGGGTTCGAGGTTCAAGCAAAAGAGAGGGTGTGATCCAGATTGGAACGATCAGGTTTGATTGGCATGAGGGAAGTCGAAATATTCTCAGGCAAAATGAAGATAGAAGGAGTAGGCTTTTCTTAGAAAATATATCTATTCTTTTATTTTATTAAATTTCACGAATGAATACAAAAGAAGAGGACATAAGGCATTGAACGAATCAAGAAATACAAGTTGAACAGTGGAATCAGAAAAGGCAAAACGTTGAATTCAGTAAATAATAAAGGCTAGTGGTTGTTCATTTCATGATGGATAATTGAAGGGACAAAGGGAGCCAAAAGGCTCAAATATGGAACCGATACGATTAATCGATTTGCAGATTTCGCCATGCATCGGATCCCGAAACAAACAAATGAATATACAGTGGAGATCAGCACGACGAGATGAATAGAATGGTACACAGATATGAGTGATACGAACCACCTATCAAAACTCGATATTTCGCTGCCAAAAATGTTGCTAATTTGTCGAAAATAAGATAAATGGAGCTATAACAATCCAAATTTGAAGAAACGAATTATGACGCCTTACTCATAAAATGATCTACATTTTTATTGTATAAAAATATTCAGCTTTCGAAAATATTTTATTTTCATCAAATTAACTGATTTAATATTGAAATTTGAAAACTACACAACAGATAACTTTCATATTTTCCGATGAAAATCTACCATTTGCTATGTTTAAATAGACGCATACCAAATATGAAATTTTCATTTCTAAATTTAATCGTTTAATTTCAAACAAAATTTCAGTTAATTACGTTATAAAAATTATTAAAATTGCTAGGTTATTACAGTATATAAAGTTCAAATTCAATTTTAGAATATCGATTTAAATCATTTAGATCAAATTAAACTTTATTGTTTAATTTAAGGTTCAAATCTTTAAAATAATTGAATTCCGAGCTCACATCTTGAAATATCCATTTAAACTACTTTTACTTGGATATATTTCAAAGTTCAAATCTTTAAAAAAAATAATTTCCGTAATTTAAATCATATTCCAATTATAACTTTAACTTTCAAATTCAATTCTTTAAACACTTTTGTTAACAAATTTCAATTTCAAAATTTCGAGCTTGAGTTCGAAAATTATCCAATTCCCATATTTCAATTCAATTTTATTTTTACAAAACAAAATAATTTGAATAAATTCACTCCAAGAATTTAAAACCATTTAATTTAACCAATCTGGTGTTCGTATATAATTTTCTATCTTATGGCCAAGTGAATAGTTATTCCTATTTAATTTCAGGGATGGATATATCATTTCAATCCAAAATAAATGTCATAGATATATAACATTTCAACCTACTTCTTAATTTATTCGAAATAATTCATAGAGCTATTTATATACTGTCAAATAATATATAGGGTGATAGCACGATATAAATAAAATAAATAAACATCCAATCATCCAAAATATCAACCAATGCCATCCATCACAATCAACATCCAAAACAACCAATAAATCACAATAGTTAAATAGTTATTAAATATCATATTTTTTAAGTAGCATTTTAATTTCAGTTTCACTTTAACTGTCAATTTTAATTTCTAACAGTCAATTCATAGGTCAATTTAAATGTCAATTAAATTACCAAACAACGTTCAATAAAATTAAACTACTTCATGATATCAATTTAATGACAACAGAAATATTTTAATATTTCATGAGAGTTTTAAAACCCTCAGCTTTATTTTAAACTAAAAGTTTTTCAGCTTCAAATAAATACGAATCCAACTCCATGTCATAGCCTTCGTCGATACGACCGCAACGCGACTTGTTTCGCTCGAATCAGACCTCGTATGAAAAAAGTGCATAATTATAAAAATTTGAATATAATTAAGTTTAATTAACAAAACTTAATTAATAGCAAAATAAGAGAAAAAAACCAAACTTTCCTCAATCACGCATCCCTCCAGGCCCGTTCTTCCCAGGTCGCATTCGACTTTCTTCGTTCTTTTTTTATTTTAATTGATCGATCGCCACCATCAACATCCCCGGCCACCGCGCCTCCTTACCTCATGCCTGCCTGCACCTCCACTACTAGCACCCTTGCCAGTGCGCGAAACAAA
Organism: Allium cepa; assembly: GCA_030765085.1. Lineage (NCBI taxonomy): Eukaryota > Viridiplantae > Streptophyta > Magnoliopsida > Asparagales > Amaryllidaceae > Allium > Allium cepa. The sequence goes on along the minus strand of CM060940.1, from coordinate 757,803,317 downwards.
GCCCCTAAAACCCAAAAACCCACAGCAACCCAAATTCAGATGCTGGCGAATACGAGGCTATTCGCCTCGATCCAACCGCACACCGTGTAAAGCTCGTCGTGTTCTACATTTTCCTTTAGGTGTCATTTGATTTCAATGAGTGGATGAGGAAAAAATGAGGAAGAAAGATTGATGAATGTCTACCATTAAGTGATATGAGAGTGGTTGCGTTTTAGGGCTTGATGAAAATGAACGTATACGCGACCTTATATATAATTTCATACATTATCACATAAATTTTCCGAACTCCAAACAAAGTATGCCGCCTGGTGTTCTATATGTTATACCCCTATTTGAACATAATGTAATATATTTTGGGAGCCAATTCTATCATATTCAGAAGATAACTTCCCAAAATCCAATTATTTTAATTAAAGTTCCTTTAATTAATTTCTATGCGTTTCAAGCTCGCATGGCCAAACAATAAGTCTGATCGCTACGAAACTTGAAATCTAACAATAATTCACTACTATGGATCCGATGAAACTAGTTTCATCATAATCTGAGACAGTGCCCAAAAAGACTATTTTTAAACGTTAATTAAAACAAATAATGTCCAAAATAAACTTATTCACTTTTAAATTCAATTTTAAAAGTTAACAATTTTCATTCTTGTTTAAATAAAATTTAAATCAACTTTTGACATCATTTTCATCATATTAAATCCAAAAATTCAATGAATAATTTCAAATATTAAATTTAAACAATTTAATTATCCAATAAATCATCGTATTTTAAATATAAGTTACTCAACTTATAAAATTTAACATTTAAAACAAATTTAAATAATAAAACAACCACTTCCACTTTATTGTAATTCAACATTTATTATTCAATTTCAGCTATTAATTATAAACACATTCATTACATAGAATTTCATTTCAATACCTATTATTGCCAAAATCTTCGAAACTGGTTATTTTGAAATTTTATTCAAGTTCATATTCAATAAACTACATTAATAAATCATTAAATGTTTATTTCTAACTATTTTTGTTCAATAATTATATTAAATTTAAAATTTTAAAATAGTTAAAAAATATGGGTTATTACAATCTCCCCCACTCAAAACTTTTCATCCTCGAAAAGGGGTTAAGTACGGAATCTAACATTTGATATATTTTATTCAAAATAATCAAATTATAAACAAAAAAAATCTTACTTGCAAAATCTTTACTATACTTCTGCTACGTTGCTTTGATATCGGCTTTATGGAATGTAACGAACCAGTATTTCGTGCCATTCGCATCCGCACATGTCGAACTTGAATTGCTCAAATATCAGAATGTTAATTTAAATTTGGCAACACTCAGCATATACGGTAAATAAACAAATCACATAATCACAAACACAGAGTATTACAGTAATAAGCAGCGGAATAGACAAATAGTAGTTCATGATGCTACTATATAAACAACAGAGTTTGAAATAAAATACAACAGAATATCTCAAATACAATATAGTCTCGAATACAAGTAGGTGCAAAGCTGAACAAAACCACTGGGTAGCTGAAAGCTGAATAGATATGGATGGATCTCCAAGTGAAGCTCCAACTCCAAAGGTGAGTCCCAAACGCTGTGACACTCAGTTTGACCCGGCCGTAAAGCAAAAAAACAAAACACTCGAGTCGGGATTAACATTCTTATATCAGAAATCCAACTCAAGTGAAATATCAACTTAAATACAAGTAATTTAAAGGATGTTTGGGATAACCATCCTCTAAGGATCCGTTAAACTATCTACTATGTAGTAATATACGCTATTATAATATGTCTATAGTAAAGTAAACTATTAAAATAGCGTTAAGGCATTACCCATATCCCCCTTAACACATTTTTATATATTCCCATAGCCTAATATAGTACCGTAATTCCTCCATAAAATGGAGGGTATCAAAGGGCACTCCATAGGTATGGTACAAAACAAACTCGTAGAAGACGCGCTAGGGCAAGTGACACGACACTTGAGGCAATGCCAGGGTAAATATACAATTTGCATTCGCGAACTAGTGGTAACGCATAGCAGCTACTACCGCCCACCTCGTGACACACTCCCAAATCAAAATCGAAGGGCGCAACCAATCGCATCACAAAAGCAAATAGAATGGTATCGAAGAAATATGTCTTATAGGAGAATGACCTCACTTGGCCCGGTATGGCTCCTATTTTAGCCACATCAAGGTGACTCACGGGAGTCAGATCTACGTAAATAATATATTGAATCGTCACCAAACCATCCTACTTCATTCTGGAATCTCTATCACGTAAACAATTGTTAAAGTGATTTTGGTATTGGGAGAGAGTATGACAATATTCGATCCCGGTCTCTTTAACAACTAAACATTATTATAACACCGTGGTCATTTCAAAATAGTTTATACTTCAAAACCAAAATATCATTTCCATTTCAAAACCATATCAATACAAAATCATTTCCATTTCAAATATATGTAACGACCCGTATTTTTCGTATTGATAATCGAAGAATTATTTGGTCGTTAGTGTTGTTCTTGATTGTTCGAAGTTTAGGTCGTATGGGAGTTAGCTTAGGTCGTGAGATAGCTTGGGTCGAAGGGAGCGACCTAAGGAATTGACTGAGTTAAGGTGGAACGAGTTAGTGATATGGAGCGACCTATAGAAGTGAAGCCGTGTGATAGCTTAGGTCGTGTGTTGAGTTAGGTCGTGGAAGGACTTAAAGGGGTTAACGACCTATATGTTTGGACGAGTTAGCGACTTAAGGTTTTAGTACGACCTAAATAGGTAAGCGACCTATAGGTATTGAGCAACCTAAGGGATGGACCAACCTAAGATAGAAGAGCGAGTCAACGGGGTGAGCGAGTTAGTGGAGTTAACGACCTAAGAGTTGGTGAGTTAAGGCTTAGTGCAGTTTAAGTTGTGAGGGAGTTTAGGTCGAGTGGAGCGACCTATGGATATAAGCGACCTAGTGATAGTAAGCGACCTAGTGGTGGTGAGCGACCTAAGGGGTTAGACGATCTAAGTTAGGTCGTTGAGTCCTGTGTTTGTTTTAGGTCGTTGGATTGTTAGGTCGGTAGGTTAGTTAGGTCGTTAGACGACCTAAGGTAGGCCGCTATGAGTAGTTAGGTTGCGGCATTGTTAACTCGTGAAGTTGTTAGGTCGTAAGCTGATGAGTCGTGAGTCGTTGAGTCATGATGTTAATAAGTCTCTAGGTCACAGGAGTGTTAGGTCGGCCATGATGTTAGGTCGCGTGAGTATGGTGATATTAGGTCGAGCATTGGTGTAAGGCTTAGGTCGTTGAGCAGCTAGGCCGCGCGTATCTGTTAGGTCGCGTGCATGTGTTTTAGGTCGGCAGTGTTTTAGGTCGGAGGTCTTTAGGTCAGCAATAGTTAGGTCATGGGCGACCTAAGGGGGGGCGGACGACCTAAGGTTTCAGCCTATAAATAGAGGCGCCTATCTTCACTTTTTGGCACCGGATTTTGAAGCGACGAAGTGCTGCCATTTTGAGAGCTCGACTACAACATTTCTTCACTTCTTTTCTCCATTCCAATCTAGTTCTAACATCCATCCAAGATCGAAGATCAAGATCGAAGATCCAAGAGCCAAAGTTGAAGATCTTCATCCAACCAAGCTAGATTTCATCGTTTCAAGCGGGATTTCGACGAATCAAGCTTGAATCTTCGCTGTCCAGATCTGAAGTTGATAGTTTTTGAAGTGTTTGGGTGATTTGGTGAGTGGTGGTTATCTCTCACGCGGACCCAAAGGAGTATATTGGATTGGTGGTTTGTTGAAGTGTTGTAGATAGTGACTTTATGCATTTTTCCTTAGATCCAAGTGTAGATCCATTACTTATGAAGATGTTTACCTTTGCAAGTTCATTCATCTAGTTGTAGAGACAAAACCCATGATTTATATTTGTTAGATCTATGCTAAAGACCCATGATTCATGTAAGTTAGATCTATGCTCATTTATTTACGAAATTGCCATTGTAATTATAAATGCCTATTTAGATCATGTTTGATTATTTGATTGTCTATTTAGATCTTGTTGATTGCTTGGATTAATGTTTGATTTGATTGATTAGTTGATCGATTACTTGACTTGGACAAGTATGGTTGATGGTGATTCAAAAGCCAAGTGGAAAGGCTCTTGAATAAGGAAAGCTGCCTGTGGCATATGAAGCGGATGTGGAAGCTCATATGGATGGATTCGAGGATGTGGGACCTTGCCATGATGCAAGAAGGCAAAGCATGATATTGAGATGGGACTTTGCTATGATGTGATGGGGCAAGGCATATGTTGAGATGGGACGGGTCATGATGACGTTCCAAGCACGGGTCATGACGACGTGCGAAGTTATAACTCGGTGATGCGGTCCGAGTTGGGATGGATAATGGTTAGCTTGAGAGGCGCTTGAGCTAGTATGGAAAGAGTCGTCAAGGAGGATGACTAGGAGGCTAAGATCTCATCGTTATTGAAGGTTCTAGCATACTCAAAGCAAGGGTACGTTGGAACGGGTCACGATGACGTTCCAAGCATGGGTCACGATGACGTGCTAGTACTCTGGGCTGATGCGTTTGGCTTAGGCACGGGTCATGATGACGTGCGGAGTTATGTCTAAAACTGGGGTTACCATTAGCCCTTGACGGATGGTCATTCAATTAACGGTGAAATCAAGGCAAGGATAACAGTGATAGCCAGAGTCATGGATGTTTGGATGTTTGGTTGTATCATCATTCGGTCTCAAGAGCGGTGTTTTCTGGGTGCTTATCTGATCTTGGTTTAGGCCTTGGGGGTTTGTATTTGGAGAACATCGACCTTGACTCGAGTGATTATTGCTTACCTTAATTGTTTGTTATGTTATGCTTGCTTCTCTTTAGTGTGTGTCTGGGGGCTATCACTGTAGAAAGAGGTGGAGTGGGATGGTTTGGTTCCTATTCCTTTTATCCCTTATGCTCTTTTGGTATGTTTGGTAGTTAATTTACTGCTCACTAAGACTTTGTCTGACTCAAGGTTTTATGTCTCCTCTTATTACCTTGGGCTGTTCATCCATGTTTGGGATGGGCAGACTAGGTAGCAGGTGACAGGTGCTGTTCTTGGAAATCTACGCTGATGATGACGAAGACGAGCAGGAGGCTTTGCATATTAGTTTCCTTACTATATGTACTAGGTGTTCCGCTGTTGTATCTGATTGAGTGTTATGTAGCGAGGCTTTGATGTATGGATGATTCATATGTTTGTATAAAACTACTATGATACTTATATGATGATTTTCTGTTACGGAGCTTCACTATATATTTCTCTATTGTATTTTATCCATGCGCTGTGAGTTGTACGATAGAGTTTCTATTTTATTCTACCCTGACCATCGTCCATGGCTGCCTGGCACGCATTTCAGCGCACTATTTTCCTTGTTTTTTTTTTTGGTGCGGAGTCATGGGCGGTCGTCACATTTGGTATCAGAGCTTTGGTTAATCGATTTTAGCCAACGCTCGCTGACGTAACTACGTATGAGAGACGTAATTGTATTTTGATGATTGATTACTATATATAATATAGTAGTTTAGAAGGATTTGAACTCCTTATGCAGTTGTTTCTCAAGGTGTTCTAAGTCATTTCTTTTTGTAGATATTAAGGATGAGTCGAAGGGGGAGACCAGCTGCTAGGGAAGGCCGTGCTGCTAGGGAAGCTGTTGATTATGCTCCTATGTTTGAGGCCATGATGACTTCGATCATGAGAAGGATACCAGCCTCGGGGCCATCAGTAGATGTTGGAGTTCAAGTTCAAGCTCCAAGACCAGTGGATTTTGCTAAGCTTTGCAAGGACTATACTTCTCTTGGAGGAAAGGTTTTCTTGGGAACGGAATCAACCATTGAAGTGCAAAGATGGATTGATGCTTGTGGAAGGATCTTTGGTGACTTGGGAATTGAGGATGCAACTAAGAGGAAGCTTGCATCAAGGCAACTTCAAGGGAGAGCTTCGGATTGGTGGAATTCTATCACCATTGATACTCCGGAGGATGAGATTACTTGGGAGCAATTCCAAATCAGATTTGAAGCTAAGTTCATCTCTACGGCTCAGAAATCTGTCTTGTTTAAGAAGTTTGTGGAACTCAAGCAAGGAGGGAGGTCGGTTCTGGAATATGTTTCTGAGTTTGAAGCCTTGTCCAAGTATGCTAGATCGTATATTGATTCTCCCTATCAGAAGAATGAAAAGTTCGTGACAGGCTTGGATGCTTATCTTGGAAGGCAGTTGGTGGATCATCTGGACGATCCATTTGAGAAGCTGGTGGAGAAAGCTCTTAGGCATGAGAGTTTGTTTCCCAGGGAAGGTTCTGTTGTTGCTGTAACCAAGGAAGGGTCTAAGCCACAGCAGGGTGGAAATAAGAAGAGGAAGCAGCAGCAACAGAAGGGAAAGGATGGCCAGAAGAAGTTGAAAGGCGAAGTGACTTGCTACAACTGCCGACAGAAGGGTCATCTCTCCCGGGATTGCAAGAATCCAAAGGTGCAGTTGAAGTGCCACAACTGTGATAAGCTGGGACATATCAAGAAGGACTGTCCAGAACCGAGGAAAGATAGGCAGGTTGTGCAAGCTTATGCTTTGGGAGCTGTGCCGTCGTCTTCAAAAGCTCCTATTGCTGAAGAGAAGGGGAAGAGTGTGGTGGTTCAAGGTACTCTTTCTATTTGTGGTGTTCCAGTTAGAGTGTTGTTTGATACTGGAGCGTCGCATTCTTTTGTTTGTGATGATTTGGTAGGCCGGTTAGGTTTGAAACCGGATATTGTTGATAGACCATTGGTTGTGACAAATCCAGTCGGGGGTTCATCTTGTTTGTGTATGTTATGCCGTGGTCTAGTTGTGTTGAGTCATGATTACTCTTTTGTTTGTGATTGTTTTGTTCTGAACTTTGCGGGGTTCGGAATTATTTTGGGTATGGACTGGCTTAGGAAGTATGCGGCAGGGATTGATTGTGAGAGGCTGGAGGTGACAGTCGGAAATGTGGAAGGGCGAAAGGTTGTGATACGATGTAAGCATGAGGAAGGCGTCTTCATGAGCTTCATGTATTCGCTGGTTGTTCCACGGGATGGACTGTCGTCGGTGCCTATTGTGAATGGATTTGAGGACGTCTTTGACGAGGTCAAAGGGTTACCGCCGCATAGGGAGATCGAGTTTCGTATCGATCTAGTTGAGGGAGCCAGACCTGTTGTGATGCCTCTTAGGCGGATGGCGCCTAGGGAGCAACAAGAGTTGAGGGTTCAAGTTGATGACCTTTTACGGAAGGGATTCATTCGGCGTAGTGTGTCCGAATGGGGTGCACCAGTTGTGTTCGCAACCAAAGCGGATGGATCGTTGAGGTTGTGTGTGGATTATCGTGAGCTGAATAAGGTGACTAAGAAGAACAAGTATCCATTGCCGAGAATAGATGACTTGTTTGATCAGCTCCACGAGGCTAAGGTGTTTTCTCAGATGGATTTGGCAACGAGATTTCACCAGTTGAGAGTGGCGAAGGATAGTGTGCCGAAAACTGCTTTCAGGACACCATCCGGGTTTTATGAGTGGCTGGTAATGCCGTTTGGATTGACCAATGCACCAGCATATTTTGTGGATCTTATGAATAGGGTGTTCAGAGATCAGTTGAATAAGTTCGTGCTTGTGTTCGTGGATGATATTCTGATTTATTCCAGAACTGAGGAAGAACACAAGACACACTTGAGAATTGTTTTGGAAATCTTACGGAAACATCAGCTGAAGGCTAAGTTTTCGAAGTGTCACTTCTGGAAGAGTGAAGTGAGGTTCTTAGGCCATGTTATCTCTGGAAATGGAATAGCGGTTGATCCCGCTAAGGTGGCAGCAATCCAGGATTGGGTTAGACCTAAGAATGCATCTGATATGAGAAGTTTTCTTGGATTAGCAGGATATTATCGTCGGTTTATCAAAGACTTTTCCAAGATAGCTGCACCATTAACAGGATTAACGAAGAAGAACCAAGTGTTCAGATGGGATGATAAGTCTGAGCAAGCTTTCGTAATCCTGAAAGAGCGACTGACGAGTACCCCTGTTTTGACTATTCCAAGTGGGAATGATGAGATGGTGGTTTACACCGATGCATGTGGTACTGGACTTGGAGCAGTACTAATGCAGAAGAATAAAGTTGTTGCATATGCAAGTCGACAACTGAAGCCGCATGAAAGGAATTATCCGACCATGATTTGGAGTTAGCGGCAATTGTGTTTGCTTTGAAGATGTGGAGACATTATCTATTGGGGGTTCGATTCGAGTTGTTTACGGATCATAAGTCATTGAAGTATCTTTTCTCCCAAAAAGATTTGAATCTTCGACAGCAACGGTGGCTAGAGTTTCTAGCATCGTATGATTTTGGTATAGCCTATACTCCGGGAAAAGGTAACGCAGTGGCAGATGCGTTAAGTCGAAGACATGCAGGATTGGGAGCCATGTTTTCGGAATGGAAGAGTCTCGAGTATTTGGCTGGATTTGATTTCAGGCCCAGATGTGAATTGGAACCTGAGATGTTGGCAAACTTATCAATAAGGCCTACTCTTGTGGAAAGGATTGGCGAGAGTCAAAAGCGAGACGATAAGCTTGTCAAGATTATCCGTGATTTGGAATCTGGATTGGACCCAGAGAAGGATAAGGGATTTGAAGTCGATCGAGAGGGTTGGCTTCGAAAGCAAGGACGACTAGTTGTTCCCGATGTAGATGGATTGAGAAATGAAGTTCTTAGGGAAAGTCATCACTCGAAGTTGACGATTCATCCAGGTGGAAATAAGATGTATCGGAACATGAAGAGAACCTACTACTGGAAAGGTATGAAGAAGGATGTTGGAAATTTTATTTCCAAGTGTATGAATTGCCAGTTGGTTAAGGCGGAGCAGAAGAAGCCAAGTGGATTGCTTCATCCATTAGAAGTTCCTATGTGGAAGTGGGAACAGATATCGATGGATTTTATCGATGGTCTACCTAGAACAAGAGCAGAAAATGAAGGGATTTGGGTCATAGTAGATCGGTTGACCAAGAGTGCAAGATTCATTCCTGTTCGATCGACTAGGACTGCATCGAAGTTGGCTGAGTTGTATGTTAAGTGGATAGTTCGATTCCATGGTATTCCGAAGAGTATAGTGAGCGATCGAGACCCATTGTTCACTAGTGGATTTTGAAAGAGCTTCCAGGAAGTTTTGGGAACCGAGTTGTGTTTGAGTACAGCTTATCATCCTCAAACAGATGGTCAGACTGAGAGAGTCAACCGAGTTTTGGAAGATCTTCTTAGAGCATGTGTTTTGGACTTCGGAGGATCATGGGAAGATCACCTTCATTTGGTGGAATTTGCATATAATAACAGTTATCAGTCGAGTATTGGTATGGCACCATATGAGGCTTTATATGGAAGACCGTGTAACTCTCCGACATGTTGGTTGGAAACTAGAGAAAAGCTGATACTTGGGCCAGAGATGATTCGACAGACTTCAGATTGTATAGAGATCATTCGGCAACGAATGAAAGCAGCCCAAGATCGTCAGAAAAGTTATGCCGATAATCGTCGTAAGGATTTGGAGTTCGACGTAGGCGATATGGTTTTTGTAAAGATTTCTCCATTAAAGAATATTATAAGATTTGGGAAGAAAGGGAAGTTAACTCCGAGATTTGTTGGACCATTCCCGATTACCAAGCGAATTGGAAAGCTCGCGTATAGATTGGAGTTACCGGGGAAGATGGCGGGTGTGCACAATGTTTTTCATGTATCTTATCTACGGAAGTATGTGCACGACTCAAATATGGTGGTTTCTGCTGATAGCTGTGAAGACTTGGAGGTTGATCCGGTGGTTACGAGACCTCGTAAGCCGCTACGTGTTGTAGAAACCGACACGAAACAGCTTAGGAGGAAAACGATTACGTTGCTCAAGATACAATGGAGTGATGATGTTAACGACTGTACATGGGAGGAGGAAGAGAGGATGATGGCAGCTCATCCTGAACTCTTCGAGGTATGGCCCTAAGGTGTCGTGGCATCTCATGAATTTGTAACTTGTTCTAATCTTAGAATTCTGCATGCTAGGATAGTAATTGGATGCATGGTTTGTTGATTGCTATGGATGGTAGGCGTGCAGAATAGTTTTGGTTGCTCTTGTTTGTTTGGAATTTCGGGGGAGAAATTCCTAAGGGGGAGAGAATGTAACGACCCGTATTTTTCGTATTGATAATCGAAGAATTATTTGGTCGTTAGTGTTGTTCTTGATTGTTCGAAGTTTAGGTCGTATGGGAGTTAGCTTAGGTCGTGAGATAGCTTGGGTCGAAGGGAGCGACCTAAGGAATTGACTAAGTTAAGGTGGAACGAGTTAGTGATATGGAGCGACCTATAGAAGTGAAGCCATGTGATAGCTTAGGTCGTGTGTTGAGTTAGGTCGTGGAAGGACTTAAAGGGGTTAACGACCTATATGTTTGGACGAGTTAGCGACTTAAGGTTTTAGTACGACCTAAATAGGTAAGCGACCTATAGGTATTGAGCGACCTAAGGGATGGACCAACCTAAGATAGAAGAGTGACTCAACGGGGTGAGCGAGTTAGTGGAGTTAACGACCTAAGAGTTGGTGAGTTAAGGCTTAGTGCAGTTTAAGTCGTGAGGGAGTTTAGGTCGAGTAGAGCGACCTATGGATATAAGCGACCTAGTGATAGTAAGCGACCTAGTGGTGGTGAGCGACCTAAGGGGTTAGACGATCTAAGTTAGGTCGTTGAGTCCTGTGTTTGGTTTAGGTCGTTGGATTGTTAGGTCGGTAGGTTAGTTAGGTCGTTAGACGACCTAAGGTAGGCCGCTATGAGTAGTTAGGTTGCGGCATTGTTAACTCGTGAAGTTGTTAGGTCGTAAGCTGATGAGTCGTGAGTCGTTGAGTCATGATGTTAATAAGTCTCTAGGTCACAGGAGTGTTAGGTCGGCCATGATGTTAGGTCGCGTGAGTATGGTGATATTAGGTCGAGCATTGGTGTAAGGCTTAGGTCGTTGAGCAGCTAGGCCGTGCGTATCTGTTAGGTCGCGTGCATGTGTTTTAGGTCGGCAGTGTTTTAGGTCGGAGGTCTTTAGGTCGGCAATAGTTAGGTCATGGGCGACCTAAGGGGGGGCGGACGACCTAAGGTTTCAGCCTATAAATAGAGGTGCCTATCTTCACTTTTTGGCACCGGATTTTGAAGCGACGAAGTGCTGCCATTTTGAGAGCTCGACTACAACATTTCTTCACTTCTTTTCTCCATTCCAATCTAGTTCTAACATCCATCCAAGATCGAAGATCCAGATCGAAGATCCAAGAGCCAAAGTTGAAGATCTTCATCCAACCAAGCTAGATTTCATCGTTTCAAGCGGGATTTCGACGAATCAAGCTTGAGTCTTCGCTGTCCAGATCTGAAGTTGATAGTTTTTGAAGTGTTTGGGTGATTTGGTGAGTGGTGGTTATCTCTCACGCGGACCCAAAGGAGTATATTGGATTGGTGGTTTGTTGAAGTGTTGTAGATAGTGACTTTATGCATTTTTCCTTAGATCCAAGTGTAGATCCATTACTTATGAAGATGTTTACCTTTGCAAGTTCATTCATCTAGTTGTAGAGACAAAACCCATGATTTATATTTATTAGATCTATGCTAAAGACCCATGATTCATGTAAGTTAGATCTATGCTCATTTATTTACGAAATTGCCATTGTAATTATAAATGCCTATTTAGATCATGTTTGATTATTTGATTGTCTATTTAGATCTTGTTGATTGCTTGGATTAATGTTTGATTTGATTGATTAGTTGATCGATTACTTAACTTGGACAAGTATGGTTGATGGTGATTCAAAAGCCAAGTGGAAAGGCTCTTGAATAAGGAAAGCTGCCTGTGGCATATGAAGCGGATGTGGAAGCTCATATGGATGGATTCGAGGATGTGGGACCTTGCCATGATGCAAGAAGGCAAAGCATGATATTGAGATGGGACTTTGCTATGATGTGATGGGGCAAGGCATATGTTGAGATGGGACGGGTCATGATGACGTTCCAAGCACGGGTCATGACGACGTGCAAAGTTATAACTCGGTGATGCGGTCCGAGTTGGGATGGATAATGGTTAGCTTGAGAGGCGCTTGAGCTAGTATGGAAAGAGTCGTCAAGGAGGATGACTAGGAGGCTAAGATCTCATCGTTATTGAAGGTTCTAGCATACTCAAAGCAAGGGTACGTTGGAACGGGTCACGATGACGTTCCAAGCACGGGTCACGATGACGTGCTAGTACTCTGGGCTGATGCGTTTGGCTTAGGCACGGGTCATGATGACGTGCGGAGTTATGTCTAAAACTGGGGTTACCATTAGCCCTTGACGGATGGTCATTCAATTAACGGTGAAATCAAGGCAAGGATAACAGTGATAGCCAGAGTCATGGATGTTTGGATGTTTGGTTGTATCATCATTCGGTCTCAAGAGCGGTGTTTTCTGGGTGCTTATTTGATCTTGGTTTAGGCCTTGGGGGTTTGTATTTGGAGAACATCGACCTTGACTCGAGTGATTATTGCATACCTTAATTGTTTGTTATGTTATGCTTGCTTCTCTTTAGTGTGTGTCTGGGGGCTATCACTGTAGAAAGAGGTGGAGTGGGATGGTTTGGTTCCTATTCCTTTTATCCCTTATGCTCTTTTGGTATGTTTGGTAGTTAATTTACTGCTCACTAAGACTTTGTCTGACTCAAGGTTTTATGTCTCCTCTTATTACCTTGGGCTGTTCATCCATGTTTGGGATGGGCAGACTAGGTAGCAGGTGACAGGTGCTGTTCTTGGAAATCTACGCTGATGATGACGAAGACGAGCAGGAGGCTTTGCATATTAGTTTCCTTACTATATGTACTGGGTGTTCCGCTGTTGTATCTGATTGAGTGTTATGTAGCGAGGCTTTGATGTATGGATGATTCATATGTTTGTATAAAACTACTATGATACTTATATGATGATTTTCTATTACGGAGCTTCACTATATATTTCTCTATTGTATTTTATCCATGCGCTGTGAGTTGTACGATAGAGTTTCTATTTTATTCTACCCTGACCATCGTCCATGGCTGCCTGGCACGCATTTCAGCGCACTATTTTCCTTGTTTTTTTTTTGGTGCGGAGTCATGGGCGGTTGTCACAATATATCTATTTCCAAAATCATAGCACTTCAAAGTTATAACATTTCGAAACCAAATACTTGAATTTATAACACTCTGGAAATTATAACACTTTGAAATCATACACTTTCCTTTAAACAGTTTAGATATTAATAATAGTATATATAATAAAATAGTTTATAAGATAAAGTAGTTATAAGTTAAAACAGTTTATATTAAAATAATTAGTATAAAATAGTTAAAATAGTTTTGTGTTAAAATGATTTATAATAAAATAGTTTATATTAAAATAATTTATAAAGTAAAATAAATAAATAATTTTAAATATAATTTAAAAAACTTTACATAATAAAATAGCTTCCTCAAATTTTCACAAGTCGATTCAAATTAAGTCAAACTCAAAAATTCAAATTAAATCTCAATTCATCAAATTTTAATTCAATTCAGTCTGTCAATAAACCATTCCGAATTTAATCGATTTCAAGTACAGATTTGAACCACCAAATAAACTATTATTTTCAGTATATTTCAAAACTTTAAATATTCCACAAATTCGAAACTACATTTGATAATTTCATATATCTCTTTAATTTAACTTCATTATTATTTAGTTTCGAAATATTCTCTTAATAAATCCAATATCATTTAATAAACCTTAAATTCCAAATTTTAATTAAAACTAAATATACTGTTTCGATTTATGTAAATTTGAAATATTCATTTAAATCGCTTTTAATCAAATTCAAGTTATAAAATCATATCTTTAAAATCTCAAATTTAATAAATTTCGAATCAACCTATTTAAGTACAATTCTTAAATAAATATAATTTCAAACCAATTTCTACTATAAACTTTATATTTGAGATATAATTTCAAAATTCATTTATAACCATGCAAGTTTCAAAACATACAACTTTAAAAATCTAAATTTTAAACCCTTATAAAGTAAGATATATATATATATATATATAATAATATCTTAAAATCAATTATTTATTAAAAGCAAAATATTTATTTTTTAAAACGTTGAAAATCATTTTAATATATATATATATATATATATATATATATAGACCAACGGTGTCTGTATATAATTTTCTATCTTATGGTCAAGTGATACAGATATTTATCATTTCAGCATGCAATTAAAAATATATACGGGTATATATCATTTCAACCTGCAATCCCAAACTCAATTCAATGAAAATAGCTTGGGTTAATCATTACAACCCATACGATTTTCCCCTACTCTACAGATCGTTCGGGTATGTATCATTTCAACCCGTAGGGAATTCTATACTAACAGGGTACTTGCAGAGCGATAACAGATATGATAATAACATAATAGGCAGATATAATCAATAACAATATAATATAAACAATAAGATATGGTGTCATATCCCACAGGTGAACAATTACAGATAATAGCATATTTAACAATTCAAATAACTACAGCAGCATATTTCAATTGCCATTTCAATTGAAATCAAATTTAATAAATACAAGAACGTTAATCGTGAGTGATTGCTCATCTTTTCGGGGCTAGATAGATTGGACAAAGAAATGAGCTATGAATCCCAAAGCAACGCTAGATTGGCATGAATTTTGATGAGCAAAACTGATAGATCAGAATTGATGAAATCAAATCAAACTGGATTGATGAAGATAAATGGGATAAGTGAGCTTTATATACAACTATATATGACCATATATAGATAAAAATCATATTCTAAATTCAAACATATATTAAATTAAATATACATGTATTTTAGAATCCATTGATTCAAGTTAAAACATATATATTAAAAATCAACGTATAAACATAATATGTTTAAAATCAATACTTATATATATATTATATTCATTTCAACCCAACATATCATGTGTATATTTTAAAGTACCATATTCCAACTGCAACATTCAAAAATTGAAATTCCTTAAACATAAAATAAATATATGAATAAACATATATTTGAAGCTTGTAATGAATATAGAGAGAAGATTTCGGCAACAACAAATAAAATAAAAAATGAAGCTGGATTCCAAGCAAAAACATATATATACATATATATATATATATATATATAGTTGTAATTATATAATACTTTATTTAGACCTGCCACCAACAAATACATATCACATAAATATGTGTTTAAACTTACTTATCAATAGATGCCTGCAACCTATATTACAAAGTAAGCCATTATAAACTTATATACATAATATATTTTAAAATCAATATAAACTTACTATATATACAAACCCATATACAAAAATTGAAATCCATTCTTTATGTAAACTAACACATAGAACTATTTATATATAACCAATATACATTTAAACCTTTACAGAAATCATGAATAAACATATACATACACTCTTCTAAAATATTGATATACATGTAAAGCCAACATAAAATATAAATATACGCATACCAAACCCAGATGTGTAGCCAGAGTCATATTATAAAGTAATATATAGTAATAGGTAAAACTAGATTACGCAGACTTGACTTATAACTAAAATATATGCATAAATATGTGACCAACATACACACACAAACACATACATACATACATGATGTACCACCTTATATAAATTAATAGACGTTTTAAAACATTTAAAACTTATACACTTTATATATATGGACCGAAGTCACCCATACAACTTATAACATATTATACATATATATACTTATACGTTATATATATTCAACATATATATATACCCACTACCGAAAGTAGATTCAAAATACATATAATAATAATAATAATATTTATATAACTAACCTAGACTATATATATATATATATATATATATATATATATATATATATATATATATATATCATACGACTTGACATATGTAACAATTATATATAACTTATATAACATACTGTTGAGTGAATATAAGCTGTAACACAACATACTATATTTCTTTATAACGAAATTTATACTATAACATAGATATAAAATGTATATAACTTATATACAAAAGAGAGAGAACGACCAACTAAGAAAGGCAATAGGAGGCCAAGAAGGAGAAGAATATGCTCACGGAGGGAGAGGTGCGGTTGTCTGCGCATGGGTGGTTACTGGAAAAAATGGAGATGGAGTTTATACGTGTTTGGGTTTTGTTCTCTGATGCATGCTGTGAAGTGGAGAGTAAAAAGTTAGCTCGGATGGGTTTGTAATCGACAGCAAGGAGTGTAGGGGAAGCTCGGCAGTTGAAGGCGGGTGGAGACGAGAATGGGTTTTGGGAGGCAAAGCGAAATTTATGGGAGGAGGATGAAAAGAATAAAGAGGATGGAAACGAGAAAACAGGTTACAGGCAAAAGTATGCCAAGCCTATTATTATATGTATTATTTTATACGTACATGTTAGAGAAAAGAAAAAGTCTCAGATGAGAAAAAAAATGAACCATCCAAATTTAATATGAAATGATGGAATAGCAATGGTCAGAGCGTTTGATTCAGCTGAAAGGTTATTAAAGTAATTTATTGTGGTCCCGACTATACGTTCCAAATTTGAAAGGAAAAGGAAAACTAACAGTCACAATTTATGGTACCGATATAACGCACCGTTTTATCGTTTTCGTCGCGTATCGGACCTTAAAATACAGAAATAAATATACCACTGAGATCAGCACGATGAGACGATCAAAATGGTATGCAAATACCAGTGGTATAATCAATTTATCAAAAGTTGGTAATCGGTATCAAAAATGCTGCAAATCTGTCGAAAATAAGATAAACGAAGCCATAGTGGGCAAAATTTGAAGAAATGAAATATGACGTCTCACTCAGAAGATGATTTACAAATTTTCTATATAAAAATATTCTGGTTTCGAAAATATTTTATTATCATCTAATGTTAACTGATTTGAATTGAAATAAAATTACACAATAAAATAAACTTCCATATTTTTAGATGAAAATTTACCATTTGCTATATTTAATAGACGTATTCCAATGCCTAATTTTTATTTCTAAATTCAATATTTAAAATTTCACAAAAATTCAGTTAATTACGTTATTAGAACAGTTAAAATTTACGGGTCGTTACACCCTCCTCCACTCAAAACTTTTCATCCTCGAAAAGGAAGGAGGTAGCAGAATATGACTAACCAGAAAGGCAGATAAACTGAAATACAAAACAAAATAATTTATTGAAACCATATAAATTTCTTTTATTTTGAAATTGGTTTTTATTCAATTAATTTATTCCAATTTGTTTAATTTAAATCAATCAAATTTATTATGTACATATTTGATTGGTTTCATTTCCACATATTTGTATTCAGTTGATTTGTTCCCATTTAGTAACATTTATTACAAAAAAAAATTTCACAACAAAATTTGTTTTATCTATTAAATCTATTTGATCAACCATAGTTAATTCCACCTCAACCTTTTCAACTGTTCAAAACCATATAGATTTCAATTAATATTCAATAATTTGGTCTAATCCATTTTATTAAATCAATAACTATTTATTATATCCATATTTTATTGATTCAATTTAATGTATTTCAAACAATAAATTTGATTTCTATTTAATAACATTCATTACAAAATTTCCTTTTCAAAACAAAATTTATTTGATTTAACTCATTTATTTACCTATTTATTAAATCCATTTGACCCTAGTTAAGCTGTTTACCCTTAAAATTTCAATTTCACTATTCTTAAGTTCATATTTATTTTCTTAACTAGCACTCTCCTTTATTTATTTAATTTATTCCACTTAATATACCTTTTGCAACATATATTACGGGTATAAACATCTTATGACCTTATTTTACTCAACAAATAATTTTTTTCATTTTTGTCGATTTAATTTTCAATTATTAGCAAATTCCCTTAACAAAATATCATCTTTGATGTTCTACTTCTTATCCCGGTGTATATTATCTAATCTACGTTTTAATTACATTTAAACTTTTGTAATTAAGTTATATTAATGTTTCAGAGTGTAATTAAACATTATACAAATATTATTTTCATTTACAACATTTGTATTAAGCCAGATTTTAGTTTGAACAATTTATTAGTTAAGTTTTCTTCTTGTACAACCATATTATCCTAACATTTTAACTTTTTGAATATTTTAGGCAAGTTATATATATTATAATGTAATTTAGTGTTATAAAAATAAGTTTGTTCAAATTAAGATTTTTTTCAGGCTGGTTTGCTTCCATTTATCGTTTCAGATATGCCAATTATTCAAACATTTATTTCGATAATTGAAACCATTTCTTCATATAAAACTTAAGATTCAAATTTTCGGTTTCAGTTCAACTATATTGAAATAATTATATACATATATATTTTATAAATAAATTTATACACAAGAAATTTTAAATCAAATCCATTTTTCTTTTTCCAGAACAAAAGTGTAGCAAAGCCACTAAGGGCCTCTCCACTTCGAGACTCGAAAATGAATGTCGATGATGTGGCCGCCTTCACCGAAATTATTTTCCAGCGACAAAGGGAAAAGTACTGACTTAGTTTATTCAAAAATCCTTGAAAACAACTTCCATTCAAAAATATTTTCAAATAATGTATCTTAACATTTTAAAAGCCAAATTTCAAAAATACCGAAAATTGAATTCTCAAATTCTTAATTCTTTTCAATTCCAAATCAATTTATAAACTATGTTTATTATTCATTTATTTAAGTTGGAATAGTCAATGGTAAACAAATAATAAATAAAAATCACACATTGTCATTTCTAACAATCCAATTAACTATTATATTTCAGAAAATTTATACTTATAAAATTAATAATCATACAAAATTTATTTCATTTACCAAATTTTGAAAATAATATTGCGTCAGTTTGCTCTATTCAAGTGTTTTGGAATTTCTGTCGATAGCGTTGATCGGACGAATCGATCGAAACCCAAAATTCAAACTCGACAACTCAAATAACACAATATAAAACATTTATATCAATCACAAATGCACTCCCTCACTCGATTATTCAAGAACAAATTTCAAAACAAGGATATAGATTCAAAGAAAAAGGGGACCCTAATCAAAGAGGATTCTAACTATCAGATAGACTCGGAAGATAGGATGGATAGATCACAAAAGAGCAAAGATGGATAGACTTATATAAATCGTAAGGGCCTTAACCGGGTCAACTGTGACTTCAAGAATAAGGTCGATGTAGAGTCCAGAGGCAAATTCAAAATTCGATCTCAGGAGAATAGAATTCGGGCATAGCAAGAGATAGCAGCATCGTAAACCGAGGATACATAAATCTTCGGTGGATCAATGCCTGTTGTAAAGGAGTTTTAACCCTTTACAAATAATTCAGAGGAGCTATGGGATGCTCCAGAATCAAGGAAACGTGAATAGGGGGAGGAAAGAATGGATTTGGATCCAATGGGAACGTTCCAAATTCAAAGAAACTGAATCAAAAAGGAAGAGATTCAAGCATGAACGGAGGTGATTCTATGATTAAATTTACTATATATGCTAAATTTTGCCTAAAACCAGAGCTCTGGTACCAACTGTATCGAACCGATATTTCGTGCCATTCACATCCGCACATGTCGGACTTGAATGGCTCAAAATATCAGAATGTTAATTTAAATTTGGAAAAACTCAGCATATTCAGTAAATAAATAAATCACAGAATCACAGACACAGAGTATTACAATAATAAGCAGCGGAATAGACAAATAGTAGTTCACGAAGCTACTATATAAACAACAGAGTTTGAAATAAAATACAACAGAATATCTCAAATACAATATAGTCTCGAATACAAGTAGGTGCAAAGCTGAACAAAACCACTGGGTAGCTGAAAACTGAATAGATATAGATGGATCTCCAAGTGAATCTCCAACTCCAAAGGTGAGTCCCAAATGCTGTGACAGTCAGTCTGACCCGACCGTAAAGCAAAAACACAAAACACTCGAGTCGGGATTAACATTCTTATATCAATAAATCCAACTCAAGTGAAATATCAACTTAAATACAAGTAACTTAAAGGATGTTTGGGATAACCATCCTCTAAGGATTCGTTAAACTATCTACTATGTAGTAATATACGCTATTATAATATGTCTATAGTAAAGTAAACTATTAAAATAGTGTTAAGGCATTACCTATATCGCCCTTAATACATTTTTATATATTCCAATAGTTTATAAAGTACCGTAATTCCTCTGTAAATTGAGGGCTATCAGAAGGCACTCAATAGGTATGGTACAAAACAAACTCGTAGAAGGCGCGTTAGGGCATGTGACACGACACTCGAGGCAGTGCCAGGGTAGATATACCATTTGCACTCTCGGACTGGTGGTAACGTATAACAGCTACTATTGCCCACCTCGTGACACACTCCTAAATCAAAATCGAAGGGTGCACCCAATCACATCATAAAAGCAAATAGAATGGTATCGAAGAAATGTGTCCGATAGGAGGAATGGCCTCACTTGGCCCGGTATAGCTTTTGTTTTAGCCACATCAAGCTGACTCATGGGAGTTAGGGCTACGTAAATACCATATAGAATCGTCACCAAACCATTCTACTTTATTCTAGAATCTCCACCCCGTACATAGTTGTTAAAGTGGTTTTTGGTACTGGCAAAGAGTATGACAATATCTGATCCCGGTCTCTTTAAAAACTAAACATTATTATAACACCGTGGTCATTTCAAAATAATTTATACTTCAAAACAAAAATATCATTTCCATTTAAAACCATATCAATATAATATCATTTCCATTTCAAATATATCTATTTCCAAAATCATAGCACCTCAAAGTTATAACATTTTCAAAACCAAATACTTGAATTTATAACATTTGGAAATTATGAAACTTCAAAATCATAACGCTTTCCTTTAAACAGTTTAGATACTAATAATAGTATACATAATAAAATAGTTTATAAGATAAAATAATTATAAGTTAAAATAGTTTATATTAAAATAATTAGTACAAAATAGTTAAAATAGTTTTATGTTAAGATGATTTACGATAAAATAGTTTTTGCTAAAATAATTTATAAAGTAAAATAAATAAACAGTTTTAAATATAATTTAAAAATACTTTATATAATAAAATAGCTTCCTCAAATTTTCACAAGTCGATTCAAATTAAGTCAAACTCAAAAATTCAAATTAAATCTCAATTCATCAAATTTTAATTCAATTCAGTGTTTCAATAAACCATTTCAAATTTAATCGATTTCATGTACAGATTTGAACCACTAAATAAACTATTTATTTTCAATATATTTCAAAACTTTAAATATTCCACAAATTCAAAACTGCATTTGATAATTTTACATATCTCTTTAATTTAACTTCATTATTATTTATTTTTTAAATATTCACTTAGTAAATCCAATATCATTTAATGAACCTTAAATTCCAAATTTTAAATGAAACTAAGTATACCATTTCAATTTATGTAAATTTGAGATATTCATTTAAATTGCTTTTAAACAAATTCAAATTATAAAATCATATTTTTAAAATCTCAAATTTAATAAATTTCAAATCAACCTATTTAAGTATAATTCTTAAATAAATATAATTTCAAACCAATTTCTATTATAAACTTTATATTTGAGATATAATTTCAAAATTCATTTATAACCATACAGTTTTCAAAAAATATAAATTTAAAAATCTAAAATTTAAACCCTTATAAAATAACATGTATATATATGTATATAATATCTTAAAATCAATAATTTATTAAAACCAAAATATTTATTGTTTAAAACCTTGGAAATCATTTTAAAATATATATATGACCAACGGTGTCTTTATATAATTTTATATCCTATAGTCAATTGATACAGATATTTATCACTTCAATCTATAATTTAAAATATATACTGTAACGACCCACAAATCCGTACCCCTTGAGTCAACACTATTCTACATCAATCAACTCAAGTTGAATAGAAATACGAACAATTTGGGTTAAAGAAGAAGAAGAGGTAGAAGAAGATAATAGAAAACAACATCTGAATCTAACCATCGCAGCGGAATAAAATATAATAGATAATCACAGACCTTTACACCTAACAAAATAATATAACTGTTTATACATACATCATCAGAGCACATCAACATCAATAACATACAACTGGATACACAGCGGAATAATAATCAAGTACAGGAGTACGAATAGCCATCCAGCTCGACTCCTGAGCTCCATAGCATTATATCATGTATCCTATAATACTCGATCTGACCCGAGCATTACAGTTAAATAACACCTGAGTTAGTCTAGAATACCAGCGTGAGAAAATCACACTCAAATTGATTATTAAAGTTTCAAAATCCTTTGGAAACAAAAGCATCTCGTAAGACCACGCCACAAATAAACAAATCGGGTTTTGACCTAAAGAGAGCTAAAACACTTTTTTATTAAAATCCTCTGATATTATAATAGGGTCTATATACAAATATTTATTAAAATAGCCGAAATTGTTACATCTATTAAATTCCAGCTACTAGCTACAAAGTGGGTAATACAAACAAAACTCGTAAAAGGTGCGTAGGGAGAATGGATTTCCAACTAATGACTAGGCACTGGGGTACCACCTATCACGGTACGTGGCCTAGATCACAATACCGAGGATCACTCTCGGTTTCTTTTAAATAAATTTATACTTTGAATTTTAAAATAATTCTTTATTCCTTTAAATGATCACTTAAGTTTACAATTCATTAATTTCTATTTATTCAAAATCCCCTTTTTTTCATGCTCGAAATTATTTATTAGTATTTTAATATCACTTCCATTCCTTTTTAATTCATTCTTAATTTATTCAAATTTGCTATAATTATTTTACTTAAAACTCCACTCTTTTATTGTCTTTCCATAAATCCAATTTATATATTTTGATAACTCAGTGTACCGAAATATATTCAAGCAAACCATAGCAATCAATATTCCAATATAATTCATCATAGAATATCAAATAATCACAACAGAGAATATATTAAATAATATTAAATAAATGTCGAGGAATTCAGTTGGATCCCTTCAACCTGTTTCCCTGCATCCAAAGAAGTAAGCACAATATAAAATACCAATTCCACTTCGAGGTGCAATATCGCGGTATATGGGTTTAATATAATATCGTCCTCTATATAATGCGGGAAATCAATCATTTCAAGATGTATTATATACTATAATATATCACATTAAATCAATTCAACCATTCAACCAATTATTTAAATTTAACCATTTAAATTTAAATTAAACCAGATGAGTGAGATTAACTCATCTGTGATTTTTGTTTGCAATCCATTTCCGATCCGGCTTGCTTCCATCTAGATTGTGACCTTGTATAAATATTATACTTTTATTAATTATTTGAACTAATTGAACGATTATTTTATTTTTATTTTTATCCATTTCAAAATACATATATCTTTGTAAAATAGTTTCTATAGACTTCAAAATCTATATCCATATATTCCTATAAAAATAATCTATATTGCCTTCCTAAAATTTCTATTTCTATTTCTAAATCTTATATATGTATACACATATATATATTATTCTGACTTCTGTGCATGTATATAAAAATCTGCATCCCTATATTTTTCCAAAACCTTAACTGTATACCCAACTAAATTAAATAGGCATGCTTGCGTAAATATTTATATTTATAGCTTCCTACTGTACGTCTGCCTGTATATATACATTAATGATAATTTTTAAACTGGAAAAAATCAGTTTATTTTATCTCTTACTTTCAATGCCTTTCTTTTTTTTCCAAATGTATTTATAAAATTTTATAAATAGAAACCTATCCCTTAAAATATATATACATATACATTAAATTAAGTTAATTTAAATCTCCTAACCTTAACTGTTCACATACGGTCGCCTCATCTTCGTTGAGTTCTGCTCAAACCCCTAAGGTTGACCGCGACTGCCTCCATCGCAAGCCTCCCCTTCATTGAAGTTCGACCATGCACCTGGTACGACGAACTCCTTCCACAACCTCCTTCGAGCATCATGCTACTAGGCACGCGGCTGCATCACGATAGAAGAACCCATGAGACTCGAATCACCAATCGCCGATCCTCCAGGCATGAACAATGGAACCCTAGCCCTAGCTTTGTCATGACGCTCCTCCACGCCCCAAATCACCAGTCGATTCAAACACTGTCGCAAAGCGCAGCTCCCACTTCGAGTCCTTCCTCCATCGCGGCCCATAAAGAGTTCGGCCAAGGATTAATCAATGAAGGAGAGGTCGATTTACTATCGTTGCTGGGAAACTTCGATTTGGGTTTTATTTTTTTCGGCTAGCTGTTTGTTTTAATAGAAGGAGAAGGGGAACATGATTCGATGTTTGTGTGCCTAAGGCAAATTGCTATAATGCTTAAGAAATGATAGAATCGCAGCTGATGGGAAAAGAAACGGCTGATCGTGACCGGAGTGTATATATATATATACACATACACACACAATATATATATATATATATAAGTTAAATTCAAATGGTCTCGATAAACTCAACAGGAAATTTGACTTCCTATCGAGGCGTGCCGCTAGGCGTTCCTAGTGTTATATCCCTATTCCGAACGCAATGGAAAAAGGTTTCGAGCCCTAATTTGATCGTATGAAGAAGATAACCTTTTGGGCCCAGTTATTATATTAAATTTTCGATATATATTTCAGTGCATTTATATATCGTATGCTCACACAACAACTCCGATCACTATGAAATTTGAAATCCGATAATAATACAATATTATGGATCGAATGGAACTGGTTTCGCTGATTTCCAAGACTGTGCCTCGGAAGGCTATTTTTAAATATCAATTTAACGATAAAATTTCAAAACTTAAGAAAACACTTCCGAATCGATTTTTAACACTTTTACTATCTTCAGTATTATCAATATAAATTTACAAGCCTTCAAATTATTTTTAACAGGCTTAAAATCCCAGATTCCATATTTTATCCAATTTCCAATTTTCAAATTCAATAAATAGTGATATTTGTAATTCAAGTTAAAATAACCTTTCAATTATTTAAAATAAATTAAATATTCCCATTTTCAAATGCTCAATAATTCCGGGTCATCACATTTCTCCCCCCTTAAAAGAATTTTGTCCATGAAATTACTAGTTAGGAAGAATGGTCTAATACCCATTTATTTTTCCCAAAACCAACAATTCAACATCTTACAAACAATCTTTTTATAAAAGACTCATTATCATTCTTACTAACTTCCCAACCTCTCCCATAATTTGCAAACAATACTATTTGCTCAATCATTCAAGTTTCAATATAAAACCAATTTTTGAATTATCAAAATTTCTCAAAAAATTTCTAACTCTTTAAATTTCTGAATTTTTTTGCTAGAGCCTCCTTTGCGCTGCTAGCTCGGTACAACTACAAAATGCCTCTACGGGCTCCCAAATTAAAAAAAAACAAAAGCCAAGTGGCTAGATCAAAACCCAATCAAATTTTATACAGAAATTTAAACACATACCTTTTTGTCGAGCAATTCAAATTTATCTTCTGAAATCAAAACCGATTTTTCTTTTCCTTCATAATACCTGTATATCCTACATAGTAATAATATCCAATCACAACCTTCAAAACATTTTATTGACTTCCTTACAAGATGTCAACATCTATTCATTCAAGCCGTATGATGTACATATATTTTATTAAATCTTCACTCAAATGCTTATTCATTATATTTTCCCGACACCCATATTACTTAAGAATTTCACAATTTCTTCTTAAGTTTAATATAAGTATTTTATATGCTTCTTATATTTATTTTCACTTCACCACTTAGTTTATATCTATTTTTATTCAAATTGATTCTCCCATTTCCATATGAATAAAATTTAGCTTCACTCTGAATATTGAATTTTATCTTCCATTTATACCGATTCATATCATTATTTTAAATTAGTTTCATTCCCTAGTTTATTTCAATTTCCAATCTGAAATCGTTTTGTCGCTAACTAAAACTTTCCCAAAAAATTTCAAAAAAATTTCTACCTCCCAAAATTTTCGAAAATTTTGGCAGAGACTCCTTTGTACGGAGGAGCTTTTGCAATTTGACAAAAGATATAAATATATATACATCGACCCACCCGGTCGGAAAAACCAAAAACAGTTCATATTTTCTATTTTTATTGCGTGGGCGTACCTTTATTTAGTATTTTAAGCAAGCGGCTTATTGTTTAGCAATTAGCGTGCCCAAAATCCAGCCAAATGACTTCCCGGTACCTGCAATTACTCAATTCAAACATATAAGTACTACATATATGCAATTTATTAACATTTCACTTACTTTCAATAGCTAACGCATAAATTTCACATACAATGCATGTTATATAATTTCCTTAAGCACATATAAGGTTCCGACACTTATTACAATTGCTTACAACCAATCCTCAAACCATTCCATTCAGTTTAAGTGATTTACAACTTACTCGCTTATATTTAATTCATTCTAAGCAAAATAAACTCATATTCATTCCAATTGATTTCAAAATCATCTTATTTCACTTCTAATAACTCATAGAATTTTATCTAATCCCGTTTACATCGAACGACCCATTTTCTTATGCAATTCGACAATATTAATGTGAATAAATAATTTCTTAAGCTTTATATCCATAAAATTTGATTCCAACTCAATTTACACTTTATTCCATCCCATTGAATTTATTCACAAATTTTTCATTGCATTTTCTTTCATTTCAAAAAGTTTGATTCCAAACCATTTTATTAAGCTTAACAACCAATATATTAAATAACCACCTCACAATTTACTTAAGTTATTTATTTTATTCAAACTATTCCACCCAATAGCATAAGTTTATTTTATTCAACCAACTTCCATTTAAATCTTTGATTGGATTTTCCCTTGATCAAATCCCAACCATTTTACTATTTTATTCAATAAGTTTATTCTTTTATCCATTCTTAAATTTCAATTCACATTAACAATTCATTATTGAATTTATTTATAATAAGGTCATTCAATTTATGCTTGAATTGGAGTTGTTTACAACTCACACCAAATATATTTAATCCAATTCAATTTTATTCGACCACACTTTCAATTTATAATCCCATACTTGATTTTTTTCCAATGCTTTTCAATTCTTTTATAAGTTTCCGAAGCTTATTTATTCAAATTCAATACTTACTTAGTTTACATTTATTTGTTTGAGTAGAATTTTATTCCATTCAATATTATCTATAACTCAATTGAATTCATTTCAACTCAATTTTATTTAACTTAACTCCAGTTAAATCAAGATACATACCATTCTTTTGAATTTTGTTAAGAAAGGACTTAATTCCATTTAATATCATTCCAATATCCAATTTCAGTTCATTTACTTACAATTATAAATTCATTTATTCATTCACAAATTCATTTTCAACCAATAAATTTTATTTCCAAACATTAATTATTTTTAGTCCATTTGAACTAATTCTGCACTTTATTTTACACAATTTAAATCAAACATTATCCAGTTTTCAAATTCATTTCATTTGCATGCCATATAAATCAATCGGTTACTTGCTAATTTCAAATCTCAAAACTTTGTTTTATTTAGTCTAACTTGACAAAATTTTCCATTCAAACTTAAGTTCAACATTCAGTTTCAATTCCGTTTTGCTTACATGTTTAAACTCATTACTAAAATTTTCAAAATAAAATTTTGGAAAAAATATATATATAAATCAAACTATTCCTTTGCATTTCTAAATCAAACCAAATTCCACAAACAAACATTAATCCAAAACATCCAGGTAGCAATTCCCTCTTGGAAACTCGAAAATGAACACCGATGATGTCGCGATCATCATCAGCATTATTTTCCAGCGGCCGAAAAGAGTTCAATGCTTTTATCACTTGAAAATCCCTTCAAATAATTTAAATTCCATATCTCTCTAGATTACAAATCCGATTCAAAAATATTTCTCAAATATATATTATTTTTCCCAACTTTTTGAGAATCATTTTCAAATTCAAAGGAATTTAGATTTCCAAATTTTCAAATACCAAATCCTTTAAATCTATATTCAAACATTACTTTGGAATTTTATATTATTTTAATTATTAATCACACCATAATTCACATTTATAGTTGTTTGCACCAAAATTAGGCAAACACCCTTCGGAAGTTTTTGAAGAGATAGTAAATGAAGAACTTGAATTGGAAATAGGGACTATCTAACAAAAACTCCAAGTCACAGGAAGGTAAATTGCGCAGAAGACAAGGATTTAGAGTGGTTCGGCCATACGCCTACGTCCACTATGAAGTTTTATCACTTTATTTCTCAATACTTGAAGATTACAAGTGCTTTTCAGCAAATTACAACAGCAAATGGACTTAAATTCGAAATTAACAGCAATTGAGATAACATGGAGTGATTCTGGCAGCGTTTAGGCTTGTTCTTCTTCTCCAAATTCTCCGACCTCCTCTCAGAATGACCAGGGGCTCTATTTATAGGTGTGGAAGGCCAAAATCCCGCCTAAATCATGGAGAGGCTGCTTGGCACGTGACGGGGGGCCCACAGGCCCGCGTTCCTGAAGTGCGTGCCCAGTTTGGGATCGATTCGAAGTGAACTTCGAATCGATCAAAAAATTGTCCAATTGCGATGAAAGTTGGCGTGGACGTTCTTCATCACGTAGACAAACTTCTGTAAAAATTTCATGGGATTTGGATCAGGAGATTGAGAGATATGATCGATTCAAGGTGATGCATTTCGGTACGCTGGCAACTTCGAACCGATCCTATAGGTCGTTCGAACCCATATGTTTCGAATCCATATGGTTCGAACCCATAGGTTCGAATCCATATGGTTCGAATCCATACGGTTCGAAACCATAGGTTCGAATCGAACCTGTTGCATGAGGGGGCAGCGACGCTTCGAATCGATGGCTCTGGATCGATTCGAAGTTGTTTTTAACGTGTAGGGTTCGAAGACAGCATGGACTCGAAGCTTGTGATGGGTTCGAAGCTTGAGGTGGACACGAAGTGGTGATGGATACGAAGTTGATGGATGGATTCGAAGTAGTGATGGATACGAAGTTGGTGGATGGATTCGAAGTAGTGATGGATACGAAGTTGATGGATGGATTCGAAGTGGCGATGGATTCGAAGTAGTGATGGAGTCGAAGCATGAATTGGCTTGATGGATTCGAAGGGAGACGTTGGCTGATGGATTCGAACGTCGCCTCTTCCTATGGGTTCGAATATGATGGGTTCGAAACAGATGGTTTCGAACACGATGGTTTCGAACACGATGGGTTCGAATATGATGGGTTCGAACATGATGGGTTCGAATAGAGCAATGTGTACCTTCTTAAATTGAATCCATCATAACTTGAGCATATGACCTCGGATTGACTTGAAATTTGAAATGCTGGCTTCTATGGTCTTTCTTGTCATGCCTTATTAATTGTGGCCCGATCCGGGCTCGGACAGAATTCATCGATATCCATAGTGAGGTGAAATACGACCAATCTCTGAGGCGAACTATTTTCTGTTTTTGACCAATCTTTTGGTATCACGGCTTTGCCAAAAAGCGGGATAACAATAGTTTACATTTATAAATTTCATTTGTGTATGAATATGTTTCTTAGCTTTTGGTTATGATTTCAATATCTTAT
Source organism: Allium cepa (assembly GCA_030765085.1). Classification (NCBI taxonomy): domain Eukaryota; kingdom Viridiplantae; phylum Streptophyta; class Magnoliopsida; order Asparagales; family Amaryllidaceae; genus Allium; species Allium cepa. The sequence goes on along the minus strand of CM060940.1, from coordinate 757,773,500 downwards.
TCAATTTTACGCATTAATGATAATAATTTAATATTTTCATTCCTAACACCAAGCATCCATATATAACTATACTAATTTACGAAAAATTAGTCCCTTTATATAGGAAAATAATTTGGGTAAAATTATTTCATTTAACCTATTTAAAACAATATTGTGTTGGCTTATCTTGTTTAAGAGTTTAGAAACCCCTATCGATGACATGGTGTCCCACACATCGACCAGAATCCATAAACACTCAACCAACAAATCAACACAAATATAAAACAAATTTTATATCCACTAACAAATATGTGCTCATATTTATTAATACACTCAAACTCATTCTAGAGTACTACGGACTCTATTTAATGAGTAAATCCCACCAGAGCCAAGGTTATCACCAACCTAAGCTCTGATACCAACTGTAACAACCCGCAAATCCGTACCCCTTGAGTCAACACTATTCTACATCAATCAACTCAAGTTGAACAGAAATACGAACCATTTGGGTTAAAGAAGAAGAAGAGGTAGAAGAAGATAATAGAAAACAACACCAGAATCTAACCATCGCAGCAAAATAAAATATAATAGATAATCACATACCTTTACACCAAACAAATACTATATCTGTTTATACATACATCATCAGAGTACATCAACATCAATAACATACAACTAGATACACAGCGGAATAAATAATCAAGTACGGGAGTACGTATAGCCATCCAACTCGACTCTTGAGCTCCACAACATCATATCCTGTATCCTATAGTACTCGATCTGACCCGAGCATTACAATTAAATAACACCCAAGTCAGTCTGGAATACCAACGTGAGAAAATCACACTCAAATTGATTATTAAAGTTTCAAAATCCTTTAAAAACAAAAGCATCTCGTAAGTCCATGCCACAAATAAACATGTCGGGTTTTCACCTTACGATAGCTAAAACATTTTTGTATTAAAATCCTCAGATATTATAATAGGGTCTATATACAAATACTTATTAAAATAGCCGACATTGTTACATCTATTAAATTCCAGCTACTAGCCACAAAGTGGGTAATACAAACAAAACTCGTGAAAGGCGCGTAGGGAGAATGGATTTCCAACTAATGACTAGGCACTGGGGTACCACCTGTCACGGTACGAGGCCTAGATCACAGTACCGAGGATCACTCCTGACCCCCTACAACAAAAGACTGGGACTACCCTTTACTGGATAATCCCGAGTAAGATCACCCAGTGGTTGTGATCAGCAACCGCACCACTAAGCCGAAATAAAAAGGGACATCTAGACAGGGATGACCTTACCCTGAAGTGGGTGCTACCCACCTAGCCTTGCTGCATAACCCCTGATTTTCAATCATTCCCGGTTGATGTGGCTTGAGGCTAAGCGTTACCTTTTAGATTATTTCACATAAAATGCCCATCGTCCACCTGACGATGTTTCGGAAGCATTCGTCCATACAAGTCCGACTCGGGTTCGAACGGAACCGAAGGCACTATTCCTGCTATATTCATTTTGGAAATATCCTCAAGATTAGTAGCGACTAGCCCTTGCACTTCACTGCTCCATCTTCGACTCCGAACTCGTTTTTCTACGAAAACGTTAAAACCGTGTCGAAGTGGTTTTTGAGAAATAAATCCCGATCCCGGTCTCTTCGAAACGATCAGCGCATTGGCCAATATTGATAGTCGGTTATTTAACTATTAGTTAATATTCACAACAACCATCAAACAATAAATAATTCCCTAAATTATTTGTTTATCCCAAAATATCTTCACACGATATATTTCCACTTTTCAATCCTTTCTGAAAACAGTTTCAAACTATCTTCCTTTTACAGAATAAATTTCCCAAATATTTTCTATTTCCACTGGAATCACCAAGCACAAAACTTTAGATTTTTAAAATAATTTGAAAACACTTTATTGTAAAATATGCTTTAACATTCAAATTTAGAAAAAAAAACTACTTTAATACTTAAGTAAAAATAATACTTTAGGAATATTTAAAATAAGGTTACTTTATAAAATATAAAACTAGATTTTCTCTTTTAAAACAAAATACTAAGTTACCTTTAAATAACTACTACGATAATAGATTTGATAAACACTTACCATAGAATTTAAACATTTAGCAATAATAAATTTTCTAAAACATGCGTTTTAAAACACCATTAAAACTTTTATCTTATATTTAAAAATTTACTTTGAAAACGTACTTGGCTATCCCGTGAAATACGCTTCTCTTCACATCCTTTAAAAATAAATCACTATTTGTTTTTGAACAAATTTTCCCATTCCTTAAATAAATTCCCATCGTGAATTTATTCTTCCAAATATCCACTGATATATTACTTTTCTTTTATAAATCTAGTTTATAAATTTCATGGCCACATTCTCCTTTAAAAATCTCGGTTTTACACACCTAAATCAATTTCCAAATTAATTTCCAATTTACTCCATTTATTCCAAAATCCATTAACTTCAGATTTAATTCCTTAATTATGATTTAAAATACTTTTAACTGGAAATACCAATTTTAGATTAAATTTCTTTTTTTTCTTTTAAATAAATTTAAACTTTGAATTTAAAAAAAATTCTTTATTCCTTTAAATGATCACTTAAGTTTACAATTCATTAATTTCTGTTTATTCAAAATCCCCTTTTTTTATGCTTGAAATTATTTATTAGTATTTTAATATTACTTCCATTCCTTTTTAATTCATTCTTAATTTATTCAAGTTCGCTATAATTATTTTACTAACTCCATTCTTTTATTGTCTTTCCGAAATTCCAATTTATATATTTTGAAAATTCAGTGTACCGAAATATATTCAAGCAAACCATAGCAATCATTATTCCAATATAATACATCATAGAATATCAAATAATCACAACAAAGAATATATTAAATAATTTTAAATAAATGTTGAGGAATCCAGTTGGATCCTTCCAATCTGTTTCCCTGCATCCACAGATGTTAGCACGATATAAAATACCAGTTCAACTTCGAGGTGGAATATCGCGGTTTATGGGATTAATATAATATCACCCACCATTATGCGGCGCATAGGGTGTCATCCGCTATATAATGCGGTAAATCAATCATTCCAAGATGTATTATATACTATAATATAACACATTAAATTAATTCAACAATTCAACCAATTATTTAAATTTAACCATTTAAATTTAAATTTAAATTAAACCAGATGAGTGAGATTAACTCACCTGTGATTTTTGTTTGCAATCCATTTCCAATCCGGCTTGCTTCATTCCAGACTGTGACCTTGTATAAATATTATACTTTTATTAATTATTTGAACTAATTGAACAATTATTATTATTTTTATTTTTATCCATTTGAAAATACATATATCTTTGTAAAATAGTTTCTATAGACTTCAAAATCTATATCCATATATTCCTATAAAAATAATCTATATTGCCCTTCTAAAATTTCTATTTCTATTTCTAAATCTTATATATGTATACATCTATATATTATTCTGATTTCTATGCATGTATATAAAAGTCTGCATTCCTATATTTTCCCAAAACCTTAACTATATACCCAACTAAATTAAATAGGCCTGCCTACATAAATATTTATATTTATACCTTCCTACTGTATGTCTGCCTGTATATATACATTAATGATAATCTTTAAACTTGAAAAAATCAATTTGTTTTATCTCTTACTGTCAATGCCCTTCTTTTTTTCCAAATTTATTTATAAAATTTTATAAATAGAAATCTATCCCTTAAAATATATATACATATACATTAAATTAAGTTAATTTTAAGTCTCCTAACCTTAACTGCTCACACACGGTCGCCTCATCTTCGTCGAGTTCTGCTAAACCCCCTAAGGTTGACCGTGACTGCCTCCATCGCAAGCCTCCCCTTCATCGAAGTTCGACCATGCACCTGGTACGACGAACTCCTTCCACAACCTCCTTCGAGCATCATGCTACTAGGCACGTGGCTGCAGCACGATAGAAGAACACATGAGACTCGAATCACCAATCGCCGATCCTCCAGGCATGAACAATGGAACCCTAGCCCCAGCTTTGTCGCGACGCTCCTCCACTCCCTAAATCACAAGTCGATCCAAACATTGTTGCAAAGCGCGGCTCCCACTTCGAGTCCTACCTCCATCGCGGCCCATAAAGAGTTTGGCCAAGGATTAATCAATGAAGGAGTGATCGATTTACTTTTGTTGCTGGGAAACTTCGATTTGGATTTTATTTTTTTCGGCTAGCAGTTTGTTTTAATAGAAGGAGAAGGGGAACATGATTCGATGTTTGCGTGCCTAAGGAAAATTCTGCAGTGCTTGACAAATGACAGAATTGCAGCTGATGGGAAAAGAAACGGTTGGTAGTAACCAAAGTATAAAAAATAATATTTAAGTTAAATTCAAATCGTCTCGATAAATGCAACACGAATTTTGACTTCCTATCAAGGCGTACCGCTAGGTGTTCCTAGTGTTGTATCCCTATTCCGAACACAATGGAAAAGGTTTCGAGCCCTAATTTGATTGTATAAAGAAGATAGCTTTTTGGGCCCAGTTATTATATTAAATTTTCGATATATATTTCAGCGCGTTTATATATCGTATGCTCACACAACAATTCCAATCACCATGAAATTTGAAATCTGATAGTAATACAATATTACGGATCTAATGGAACTAGTTTCGCTGAATTTTGAGACTGTGCCTCGGAAGGCTATTTTTAAATATCAATTTAACGATAAAATTTCAAAACTTAACAAAACACTTCCGAATCGATTTTTAGCACTTTACTATCTTCAGTATTATCATTATAAATTTACAATCCTTCAAATTATTTTTAACAGGCTTAAAATCCTAGATTCCATATTTTATCCAATTTCCAATTTTGAAATTCAATAAATAAATAGTGATATTTGTAATTCAAGTTAAAATTAACCTTTCAATTATTTAAAATAAATTAAATAATCCCATTTTAAAATGCTTAATAATTTCGGGTCATCACATATACGGGTATATATCATTTCAACCCCCAATCCCAAACTCCATTCAATGAAAATCGCTTGGGTTTATCATTTCTACCCATAACGATTTTCCCCAACTCAACAGATCGTTCGGGTATGTATCATTTAACCCATAGGGAATATACTAACAGGTTACTTGCAGAGTGATAAGAGATATGATAATAACATAATAGGCATATATCATCAATAATAATATAATATAAACAACATGATAAGGTGTCATATCCCATAGATGAACAGTTATAGATAATAGCATATACAACAATTTAAATAACTACAGCAGCATATTCAATTGTCGTTTCAATTGAAATCAAATTTAATAAATACAAGAACGTTAATCGTGAATGATTGCTCATCTTTTCGAGGCTAGATAGATTGGACAAGGAAATGAGCTGCGAATTCCAAAGCAATGCTAGATTGGCATGAATTTTGACGAGCAAAGCTAATAGCTCGGAATTGACGAAATCAAATCAAAATGGATTAATGAAGATAAATCTATTAGTGAGCTTTATATACATCTAAATATGACTATATATAGATAAAAATCATATTGTAAATTCAAACGTATATGGAATTAAATATACATGTATTTCAGAATCCATTGTTTCAAGTTAAAACATATATATTAAAAATCAACGTATATACATAATATTTTTAAAATCAATACTTATATATATATATATATATATATATTATACTCATTTCAACCCAACATATCATGTATATATTTTAAAATACCATATTCCAACTACAACGTTCAAAAATTGAAATTCCTTAAACATAAAATAAATATATGAATACACATATATTTGAAGCTTGTAATGAATATAGAGAGAAGATTTCGGCAACAACAAATAAAAAAATGGAGCCGGCTTCCAAGCAAAAACATATATATATATATATATATATATATATGTATATGTATATATATAGTTGCTATTATATAATACTTTACTTAGACCTGCCACCAGCAAATACATACCACACAAATATATGTTTAAACTTACTTATAAAAAGAAGCCTGCAACCTATATTACAGAGTAAGCCATTATAAACTTGTATAAATAATATATTTTAGAATCAATATAAACTTAATATACATACAAACCCATAAACAAAAATCAAAATCCATAATTTATGTAAATTAACACATAGAACTAATATATATATATATATATATATATATATATATATATATGACCAGTATGCATTTGAACCTTTACAGAAATCATGAATAAAGATATATATATATATACACTCTTCCAAAATATTAATATAAACGTAAACCCAACATAAAATATAAATATACATATACCAAACCCATATGTATAGCCAGAGTCATATTATAAAGTAATAGGTAAAACTAGATTATGCAGACTTGACTTATATCTAAAATGTATGCATAAATATGTGACCAACACACACACACACACACACACACACACTATACCACATTATATAAACTAACAGACGTTTTACAACATTCAAAATTTATACACTTTATATATATGGACCGAACTCACCCATACAACTTATAACATATTATACTTATATATATATTAATGTACTTATACGTTATATATAAACAAACATAAATATATATATACCCACTGCCGAAAGTTGATTCAAAGTACATATAATAACATATATATATATATAACTCACCTAGACTAGATATATATATATATATATATATATATATATATATATATATATATATATATATATCATATGACTTGACATATGTGAACAAATATATGTAACTTATATAAACATATTGCTGAGTGAATATAAGCTGTAACACAACATACTATATTTCTTTATAACAAAATTTATACTATAACTTTGATATAAAATGTGTATACCTTATATACAAAAGAGAGAGAACAGCCAGGGTCGCAGAGCCGAACTAAGCAAGGCAATGGGAGGCCAAGGAGGAGAAGAATATGCCGGAGGGAGAGGTGTGGTTGTCTATGCGTGGGTGTTTACTGGAAAAAATGGAGATAGAGTTTATACGTGTTTGGGTTATTTTTCTGATGCATGCTATAAAGTGGAGAGGAAAAGGCTAGCTCGGACGGATTTATGACCGGCAACAGGGAGTGTGGAGCGTTGGGGAAGCTCGATAGTTGAAGGTGGGTGGAGATGAGAACTGGTTTCGTAGGCAAAGCAAAATTTATGGGAGGAGGAAGCAAAGAATAAAGAGAATGGGAACGAGAAACCAGGTTACAGGCAAAAGTATGCCAAGCCTATTATTATATATATTATTTTATACGTACATGTTAGAGAAAAGGAAAAGTCTTAGATGAGGAAAAAAATGAACCATCCAAATTCAATATCAAATGATGGAATAACAATGGTCAGAAGGTTGGATTCAACTGAAAGGTTTTTAAAGCAATTTATTGTGGTCTCGGCTGAACGTTTCAAATTTGAAAGGAAAAGAAAAACTAGACGGTCATAATTTATGGTAATGATATAACGTACCGTTTTATCAATTTCATCGCGTAACAGACCTCAAAACATAGAAATAAATAAACCGTTGAGATCGGCATGGCGAGACAATCAAAATGGTTTATAGATATCAATGGTACGATCAATTTATCAAAAGTCGGTAAACGGTACCGAAAATGCTGCAATTCTGTCGAAAATAAGATAAACGAAGCAATAGTGGTCAAAATTTGAAGAAACGAGATATGGCATCTCACTCAGCAGATGATTTACAAATTTTCTACATAAAAATGTTCAGGTTTCGAAAATATTTTATTATCATCGAATATTAACTGATTTGAATTGAAATAAAATTACACAATAAAATAAACTTCCATTAGATGAAAATTTTCCATTTGTTATGTTTAAGTAGACATATTCCAAATATCGAATTTTTATTTCTAAATTCAATTATTTAAAATTTCACAAAAATTCAGTTAATTATGTTATTAAAACAGTTAAAATTTACGGGTCGTTACACGGAAATTACAACTTATTTATAAAAGCAAGTTATAAAATTTTAAAATCTCCAAAATTTTATTAACACTCGAGTTTACGGAAAATTTCGGCAGCGTCTCCTTGCGCGGCTCGATCGTAAAAATTTGCAATATACATATATATACCAAATATACATCCCATCTCAATGATGAGGCATCCCGTATGGAAAAATACAAAAGTACGGTATGTAATCCGAGATATGTACCTTAATATTATTAATATAAGCGAGTTCGCTCATATTAAGCGAGCAAAAATAAATCAAACCGCTTACGTCCAAATAGCCTTCGTATGTACCTATCTCAAATCAAATTTGAAATATTAGTCACTCATAAAAAGATATAGAAAACATGCATGAGTTTAATAGAACTATATAACATGAATTCTTAATCCAAATCATACACAAGCACTGGTACACAACATAACGATCGTATGCAACCAAAAACAGTTATAACAATGATTTACAACCAAAGAAACCATTCAACCATTAATATTCATCCAATTAATTCATAACTATATAAATCCACATTATCCAATGTCCATAATTAATTTATACACTTCATTTCTTATTAACCTCCATTCTTTATTAACATTTAATTACTTTACTTCCAATTTATTTACATCTATTTCATTCACATTCAATTTATTCAAATTTCAATTATTTCGCTTTATGTTTAACAACATTTCATATCAATTCATTTATGGACCATTTTATAAAATTATTTTATTTAACCGTATTTAAGTTAAATTTTATTTCATTACCACTTAGTATATTCTCTTTAATACTAATACCATTTAGAAACCATTTCATAAAACCGTTTATTATAAACATTTTATAAAACACAACTCATATTTATTGTTAATTCATAACTTGAGTTCATATTAACTCATTTATTCACTTCATTAGTTCATTTCATTAATTTTACTTAAGAAAATTTTATTTTATAATTCAAATTCATATTAATAAATTTTCATTTTATCACAATCAATTTCATTCAACTTTTCTTAAGTTAACTTTCATCTTATAGTTTATTTCATTAAATCATTACATTCAACTTTACTTAAGTAAAATTTCATTTCATAACTCAAATTTCAACTAATTATTTCATTTATCATTTCTTAAGTCTATAATCATTTTAAACAGATGTGCCTTCTTTTGCACAATATTATTCAAATTATAATTATCTCATAAAACTACAACTAAATCTTAAAACATCATTTGCAAATTTATTTTTTTATTTTACAAATAATTTACTAAGATAAGATTTAATTAATTTATTTTTTACATTCTCAAAGTTCATATCTAAATAGTATTTTCTTCTTACTACTTAAATTATTCATTTAACATTTCTTTAAACACAATTTCAATTTGAAACATTTTTATTAGTTAAGTTCAAATTGTATAATATTCTATTACATATTCATATTTAACGTTTCAACTTTTTTTAAACATTTCGTGTATGTTTTATATATGTTTTTAGAATGTAATTGATTGTTATACAAATTTATCTTATTCACTTTAGTTAACAAGAATGTTATTTATTTACACATGTTCAAATTTTCATTATCCTAAAATTTAAGAGTTTTAATTTAACTTTTCATAGTTTATTTAAACACTAAGCTTCAATTTCTTATTTCTCATTTTAGATATTTCCAACTATTGAAAAAATTCACTTATTCCTACAACTAAAAATCATTAATTAATAGGAACTTAAGAATTCAAATACCGGGTTCATTTCAAATCATCTTGAAATAATATATATACTCATATTTTTTATATATATCAAATCATATTTAGATATTTTAAATCAAAAACTTTTTATCGAACCAAATGTGTAACAATGCTACTAAGTGGCCTCTCCCACTTTAGGACTTGAAAATGAATTTCGATGATGTGGTCATCATCACCGAAATTATTTTTTAATGACAGAAGAGGGGAGTACATGACTTATTTCCTGTTAAATCTCTTTTGAAACAACTTTATTTGTAAATATTTTTGAATACTACTATTTATTTTATCACAATCTTGGAATTTTTTTTCAAAAGCACCAGGATTTAAGTGCTCAAATTCTCAGTTTTTAATCCTTTCTATTTATGAGCTATATTATAGATTACTTGTACAATTCCATTACCTTATTATGAAAATATTTTGTTAATTTACATCTTCGTTATCGCAAACAATTCTTATTGTACTTAGATTTCAATTCAATCTAATTATCGAACGCTTCATGAAATAGAGTATTCGTTTTTAGTTTAATTCGACCTATAATCGATGATAACTAAATATTATCATCTCCTAACAACTAACATCGATAAATAAATTTATATTTCATAAACCCATATGGTTATTTATGGAAGATTATTTCTTTTTATTTATAAAACATAATTTAGGTAAAATAATTTCATTTACCCTATTTTAAAACAATATTATATCGACTTACCTCGTTTAAGTGTTTAGAAATTCCCTATCGAAAACATGGCGTCCGACACACTGGCCAGAATTCATAAACAACTCAACAAAAAAGCAAACATAATATAAAACATTTTATAACACTAACAATTACATGCTCTCATACACATACACACACACACTCAAACAAATTCATTCTAGGGTATTACTACCTTATCTCTAATGAGTCAAACCCCATAAATCTAAGGTTATCGTTAAACCAAAGCTCTGATACGAACTATGACGACCCGCATTTCGAAAGTTTTAAGTCGACAATAAACCACACATGTCTAACTCAAAACAATCCGGAACATAGATAATCAATGGGGTTAATTAAGAAAAATAAGAAAAGAAGAAACAAACACAGAATCTTGCAGCAGAATGAAAAAAAATATAATAATCAAATGAACAGTTCATGAAGCTATTTATGTTTTACATTTGATTATAATTTTACAACATAAATCAGAGTTATATGTACAATAGAACAATAGAATAATGCAGTAGAACAATATGATGCAGGTAAATAATGCTAGTAATAACATACCAAATCTTCGTCTTCGTTCTACAGAATAATTGAACTTCAATACGCTGAAAACTCAGGGCTGACCTGAGCATAAAGTAAAACAATATACTCGAGTCAGAACTAAAATATTCTTACGTAAGTCAAATCAATATCTTATATAACATGAGTGTAATAGCATCAAAGATGTTTATGGGGTTTTACATCTCCTATCCAATGTATAACATGAACGCAATAACTCAAGAGATATCACGTGATTTTCCATCTCTTAAGGATCCGTCAAAATACCTACATATATTAAACTATGCTGTATATGTAATGTCTAATAAGTAAAATAAACTTTTTTCTTAGCGTTAAGGCTTTACGTTAATCCCTCTTAACTCATTTTAAGAATTATCATTCAGTTTGCATATAACACAACCGATAGAACGTCGGTAGATAAAGATCCACCGTGATACGACAACACTAAACCAAACTCATAGTGGTCTCGTATAAGGATAAAGTATGACAAGGCACATGAGGAATGCCCAAGGTAATATGCTACCAGGTCGGATCACAAGGCTGGTGGTAACACATCGCCCCAACGACCACCCACCGCGTCCACCTATGCCATATTGAGTCAAAGGGAGTTTATCCCAATCTAGGTGCGCCAATCGAAATCAACAACAAAGGTAATAGTGTGGATCGAGTCCAAAAGAAAGTCGAAGAAAAGATGTCTGCTAGGGGTATATAGCCCACTTAGCCTGGATCGAGCCATCTTGTTTTAGTCATTTCGAATTGACACAAGTGCCGGGTCTATCCATTATCATTATCTTTCTTCAAATCCAGCAAAAGTATATCAAATCCAACCACTTCATTCTGCAGTCTCCTCCACGTAGATAGTTGTTAAAGTGGTTGCAATATTGGCAGAGAGTATGGCAATAAGAGGCCTCGGTCCTTTTAACAACCAAACGTTGTTTTACATACCAGTTGGTTCTTTTACATTTCAAACATGATACATGCTTGATATCAAAATATTCTATTGACTTCAAAATATCCTTCATTTCAAAATATCATTGAGAATGCCAAGCGGCATGCTTCATTTGGAGTTCAAAAAATTTAGGTGTGTATTGGATTGGAACTTATATAATAAGACGCATTAGTTCATTCGTTCGTAACCCAAATACAAATATAGCGACCGCTCGTTCATAACATTTTAATGTCTGAAAATACTCGACTTTCTCGAAATCGAAAACTTCAAAAAGCAAAGTTATAGAGCTCGACGAGCTCTACACATCCAAAGGCTAATTCATGCCAAACCTTCATGGATTCTCCTGAATTGAAGTTTTTAGGGAAGGAGATTTTCCTCATTTTTCGCATGATTGGCTGCACCGTGGGTGGCCACGTCTATGGCACTAGTGGAGGAAGCTTGGGCAGTCGTGGCGATGGTCATCGATGGTCCTTCGGTCGCTAGAAGATGGCGCACTTATGGAGATCGTTCATGTGCGTGGGTTCGTATGTTTACCTGGAGTCACGTGAGTGTAGAAGGAAGGTAACCTTTTTATTTATTTATTTATTTAATTAATTATTCTATTTAGTTTTGCTGATTTAGTTTAAATTTTATCGTGTATTAAGAAAATCGTAACTTTTGCATACAAGGTCCGTTTCGGACGAAACGAGTGGCATTGGAATCGTATTAATGAAGACCACGTCATGAAGTTAGTTTGAAATTTATTTGAAGCTAGAAAAATTGTATAGTTTCAAATTAATGTGAGTGTTTTATACGCTCACGATTGACTAAATTAATTTTTATGTTAGTTAAATTAATATCATGAAGTAATTTAATTTCATTGGTTGATGTTTGGTAAATTAATTAACAATAGATTGATATATAAATTAAATCGATAACGATTTAAATGGACAGTCAAATTTGAAATTAAATTGCCATTTAGACGCTAGATATTGATAACTAATTAACTGTTGTGTTATATTGACTGTTTGGATGATTGATTGTGATGGATGCTGTTGATTGATATGTTGGATGATTTGAATGTTTATTTATTTGATATATCATCTTATCATCCTGTATATTGTTTACAGTATATAAAACTGTAAATTGAATTATTTCAAATAAATTAATAAATAGGTTGAAATGATACATACCTATGACATTCATTTTGGATTGAAATGAAATATATCCATCCCTGAATTAAATTGAAATAATTGATCACTTGGTCGTAGGATAGAAAATTATATACCGACACCGGATAGGTTAAATTAAATGATTTTAAAATTTTTGATATGAAATTATTTAAATGATTTGATTTCAAGAAGTAAAAAAATTGAATTTATGAAAATCGAATTATTTTCAAAGCTGAGCTCGAATGTTAAGACTGAAATTTATTAGCAGGAAATGTTTAAATAATCGAATTAAAATCTAAAGATATGATTAAAATATGATTTAAATTATGGAAAGTGATTTATCTAAAAGATTTGAACTTTTATTCGAACTTTGAATATTGCTAAGTAAAAGTAATTTAAATCGATATTTCAAAAGTTGAGCTTGGAATTAAATTATTTGAAAGATTTGGACATCTAACTGAACATCGAAGTTAAATTTGATTTAAATGATTTAAATTGATATTCTGAAATTGACTTGAATTCATATAAATTGAAACTGTTTAAAATTGAGAATTGAATTGAAATTAATTCAAATTGGAACCGAAATTGAATTAACTGGAATTGAAATCGGAATTGAATTAATTTGAAATTGGTTTGAATTGAAATTGGAATTGAAGTTCATTGAAATTGAAATCAGAATTGAATTATTTCAAATCGAAATTGATTTGAATTGAAATTGAAATCGAAGTTAATTTGAATTGAAATTGGGATTGAATTAATTTGAGATCAAAATCAAAATCGATTGGAATTGAAATGGGAATTGAAGTTAATTCGAATTGAAAACGGAATTGAATTGATTTAAATTGAAATGGAAATTGAAATTGATTTGAATTGTAAGGGATGGTGTAACGACCCACTTATCCGTACCACTTGAGTCAACACTATTCTACATCAATCAACTCAAGTTGCACAGAAATACAAACCATTTGGGTTAAAGAAGAAGAGGTGGAAGAGGAGAAAGCAGAAAACAACATCAGAATCTTACCATCGCAGCGGAATAAAATATAATAGGTAATCATATACCTTTACACCAAAACAAATACTATATCTGTTTATATATTACACCATCAGAGTATACATCAATAACATACAACTGGACAATAACCATAACCTGTCCACACAATCTGAATGCACAGCGGAATATTTAAACAAATACAGAAGTACGCATCGCCATCCAGCTCGTCTCCTGAGCTCTACAGCATCCTTTCCTGTATCCTATAATACTCGGTCTTATCCGAGCATTACAGTTAAATAACACCCGAGTCAGTCTGGGATACCAGCGTGAGAAATAACACTCAAATTGATTATTAACGTTTCAAAATTCTTTTGAAAACAAAAGCATCTCTTAAGACCACACCACAAATAAACATGTTGGGTTTTTACCTTAGATAGCTACAACATTTTTTAATTAAAATCCTCTGATATTATAATAGGGTCTATTTACAAATACTTATTAAAATAGTCGAAATTGTTACATTCATTAAATTCCAGCTACTAGCCATAGAGTGGGTAATTCAAACAAAACTCGTAAAAGGCGCGTAGGGAGAATGGATTTCCAACTAATGACTAGGCACCGGGGTACCACCTGTCACGGTACGTGGCCTAGATCACAGTACCGAGGATCACTCCCAACCCCCTGCAATACAAGACTCGGACTATCCCTTACTGGATAGTCCCGAGTAAGATCACCTAGCGGTTGGGATCAGCAACCGCACCACTAATCCGAAATAAAAGGGACATCTAGACAGGGATGACCTTACCCGGAAATGGGTGCTGCCCACCAAGCCTTGCTGCATAATCCCTGATTTTCAGTCATTCCCGGTTGATGAGGGATGAGGCTAAGCGTTACCTTTTTAGAACATATCCCTTAGAATGCCCATCGTCCACCTGACGATGTTCCAAGCATTCATCCGTACAAGTCCGTCCTGGGTTCGAACGAAACCGAAGGCACTACTCCTACTACATCCATTTTGGAAATATACTCAGGATTAGTAGCGACTAGCCCTCGCACTTCACTGCTCCATTTTTGAATCAAAACTAGTTTTTCCACGAAAACGTACAAACCGGATCGAAGTGGTTTCCGAGAAATAAATCCCGATCCTGGTCTCTTCGAAACGATCAGCGCATTTGGCCAATATTGATAGTCGGTGATTTAACTATCAATTAATATTCACAAACAACCATCAACCAATAAATAATTTCCCAAATTATTTATTAATCCCAAAAATATCTTCGCAAGATATATTTCCACTTTCAAACCCTTTTGAAAACAGTTTCAAACTATCTTCCTTTCTCAGGATAAATTTCCAAGTATTTTCTATTTCCACTGAAATCACCAAGCACAAAACTTTAGATTTTTAAAATAATTTAAAACACTTTATTGTAAAATATCTTTAACATTTAAATTTAGAAAAACTACTTTAATACTTAGTTAAAATAGTACTTTAGGAATATTTAAAATGAGGTTACTTTATAAAACATATAACTAGACTTTCTCTTTAAAACAAAATACTAAGTCACCTTTAAATACGGTAATAGATTTGAAAAATACTTACCTTAGAATTTAAACATTTAACAATAATAATTTATCTAAAATATGCTTTTTAAGAGAACATTAAATTGTCTTATATTTAAAAATTTACTTTGAAAACGTACTCGGCTATCCAGGGAAATATACTTCTCTTCGCATTCTTTAAAAATAAATCACTATTTATTTTAAAAAAAATTTCCCATTCCTTTAATAAATTCCCGTCGTTAATTTATTCTCCAAAATATCCACTGATATATTACTTCACATTTATAAACCCAGAAAATAAATTCCATTGTCACATTCTCCTTTAAATTTCCAATTCCAAACACTTGAACCAATTTCCAAATTGATTTCTAATTTACTCCATTTTAAAATAACTTCCCTCTTTATCTATTTCAATAAATTTAAAAAAACTTGGATTTTTGAAATAAATTCTTTATTCCTTTAAATAATGTCACTTAAGGTCTAAAATTCATTATTTCTCTATTTATTTAAAATCCCCTTTCCATACTCGAAATTTATTTATTAGAATTTTAACATCACTTATATTCTTTTTCAATTCATTCTTAAATTCATTCAAATTTTCTATAATTATCTCGCTTAGAAATTCACTTTTTTGTTTTCTTCCTAAAATCCAATTATTTATTTTTAGTAACTCATTATACCCCAATATATTCAATCAAACCATAGCATTCAATATTCTAATATAATTCGTCATGGAATATCAAATAATCACAACAGAGAATATTAAATAATTTAAATAAATGTTGAGGAATCCAGTTGGATCCCTCCAACCCATTTCCCTGCATCCATAGTCGTTAGCACAACATAAAATACCAATTCCACTTCGAGGTGGAATATTGCGATATATGGGTTTTAAATAAAATATCATCCACTATTATGCGGCGCATAGGGTCTCATCCGCTATATAATGCGGGAAATCAATCATTCCAAGATGTATATTACACTATGATATAGCATATCAAATCAATTCAACCATTCAACCAATTATTTAAATTTAACCATTTAAATTAAAATTAAAATTCAGTTGAGTGAGATTAACTCACCTTCTTGTTTGCTGATGTTTGCAATCCATTCCAAACTGGCTTGTTTCCATGATGTAAAACCTTGTATCAACATTTATTAAAATTCGAAGTAAATCGAACAATCCATTACCGTTTTAAATTAATTAACTCCTGATTTAATTTAAATGAATAATTTAACTTAACCTAATTTCCCTTTTATAGATTTCCAAAATCAAATTTCACAAAAACTTTATTACTTTAAAATCCCTATATTATATTTCCAAAATTTCTTCTATATAAATTAATTTCCCCATTTAAAGAAAATCGCAACAGTGGCACACTATACAATAAATATTTTTTGCTTTAAAATTCTAATACAATTTAATGTAATCAATTTCTCTGCATGTATTTGAAATTAAATAAATAAAACAAATCAAAACAGCTACCTTAGTCGACCACGTACTGCCACCACGACCACGACGAACCCACCAGAACGAACCCTCCATCTTGCACATTGTAACGTCCCGAAAATTTTCGTCTTTCGAAAATTCAACATCGATACTCACTTTATCGACTGTCGAGAAATCGAAGGCCGGAAACCCGAAATGTTATGGTTTAAGAAAAGAAAAGAGGTAGAAGAAGAGATAGAAGAGTGAAAAGATAGAAAATAGAGAGAAAAGAGAATAGAAAATAGAATGGAACATAAAAAACAACAGAACAACATCAGAATCTCACAATTCGCAGCGGAACAACATATAATAATGAATGAATAATCTGTAAACAAAGAACTATATCAGTTATTACATTACATCACATTACATTTCATTACATCAGAGTGTACAACATCAAACAATGCAGCGGAAAAAGAAATACTATATACTAATAATACGCCATGCCATCCATCTTGCCTCCAGCAACTCCAGAATATCCTGATAAACCTTAACTCTTGACTGCCCGTGTGGAAATTGATGGGCACCCACAGTTTAGGAAGGAAAACAATAAACTCCGAGTCAGTCATGTGACTGGTGTGAGAACTCAAAACAGTTTATTATCTTTAAAATCAAAATAGAGGAATATTTTTAAAGTCAATTCGCAATGCTTTTAAAAATGAGACTACCATAAGGCCTCCCGCACACACACACAATGCAAACGCAGAATCGGAGGAGATTTCTTCTTATGATAGTCAAAAATGCTTGATACGCATTTAAAAGAACATTTTATATTATTACTAGTGCATAGTGTAGGAAAAATTTATTTCGAAAGTAGAATATAAATCTTAGCCAGCATAGACATTTCGAACTATGCCTACTATAACTACCATCCAAACAGTGGGGCGCCACCATAAGTGAATGATAGGTTCTACAACTAATACCGTACAAGATCGTAGTGTTTCTTTGCATTTCCAACGAATGATCAGGCCAAGGAACTTCCCATTGCCACATGAGAATGCCTCTGGATGGACATCCCCGAGAACCAAACCGGATCTCTACCAACACAAGGCCGGGTTACCCCTAACTGAGTAACAACTGACCGAATATGCCATCCCCCGGTCCTTTGGGACCTTTCAACCGAGCGCTCGTAATCAATTCACACAATCATAAAGTGTTTTCAACATGAGTAAGTATCTGGGCTCGATACCATGATACCACCCTTTTCCAGAAGGAAATGCACATATCCTAAAGGGCGCTACCCCTCATAACCTTGCCGCATCTTTCCTGTTTTGACCATTCCCGAGGTGTGAGGCTCGACGAAGTCACGTCCACAAAAACATACTTTATACAAAAGCCATGCTTTGGGTCAACAAATGATCATAGAAATGATCACCAGGATTGACGATCAAATAAATGATCCTATCACAAATAATCAACACAATGATCATTTCACAGCAACATTCAGCATGTCACATTACCAAATTGGGAATATATCGTTGATAACATTCAACAACATAACCTCTGAGCTCGTACGTCTCAGAGAAGGGTGTTAAGCTAAAAGAATAAATTCTCCGCCACCAACAGAAATATATTTGAAAGAAATCGGCTTTATATCTCAATTTGTAATGTCAGACATACAATCCATACAAGTCAGTTCCGAGCTCGAACAAAACCGAAGGCACTTCTCACGAAGCCCTTGCAATCCGGGTATTCACAATCCCGATCGAATTTCCCATCACTTAGGAAATCTCTATACCAGGAGCTACCCAGTGCAGAGACAATCGATAGGTCATCCTATCGCTTTCGCAAATACCCGGTCTTCAACACCGGTCATCAAATGCAATTCATAACGACGTATCACATATTCGGAATGGGTTATACGACCCCATGGTCCTTTCCTGGTTAACCCGAATAGTGAGCGCTTATTCAAAAATAAGTATGGCATTCAAATTCAAACAAATCACATCAATTACCCATTCAAAGGGAAATATTGATAGTCGGTTATTGAACTATCAATGGATATGCACACATCACCAGTTTCCAAATAATTTTCCAAATTATTTATTTTCCAAAATATCTTTATAAGATATATAATTTTCACACTTCAAAAATAAATCAATATTTATTTTTAAACAAGTTCCCCTTTCTATTCATAAATTCCATAATGAATTTATATTTCAAAATATTTATGAATAAACGATTTCAATTATTCATTTCAATTTATCTTCAAAAAGATAAATTCTCAAAACATTCACTGAAATACTGGAAAGCATTTCCATACTTATTTATTCATAAGTAATTCACAAATTTTATTTATTTATTTTCAACACTTGGAAAATATTCAATATACTTAAATCGAAATTAAGTATATATTTCATTCTTTAAGGAAATCATTCTCTTAAACATATTTATTTGGGCCAAAACGAATGTTGCGTAAAACATCGTTACGACAACCCAAAATCACTAGTATAGGGATTCGAAATTAAAATAGATATATAAATCCCAATACTATACAAAACATTTCCTTTCGGAAATCATTTACTATAACAACAGTGTTATAGTCCACCATTTCCTTCTATTTCTCGAAACGTCTATTTCAACAATAAATGTTGAAATCTATGGTTTCGAATCTCAACATATTTTAAAACATCGTTAGATCATTTTAATTTCTACTTAAAACATCACATTCTAAACATTTTCTTTAACATATTATTCACTATTCAAAAACGTGAATATACTTGTTAACCAATTTCATCATTTCTATACATTTCATTTTAAAGGATTTATTCGCAGTCAAAAACATGAATATAACTCCATTAATAGGTTTCAACAATTAACTTATCAAAATAAGTCATTTGCGAATTTATAAAACAATGTTTATAAATTCCTTTATTACCCTATATTCAATTCATAACTCAATTATATACCAAAGGTTCATATTATAAGTTAAATACTTATAATTTATTTGTTTGCAAAATCGTTCCTTTGAACTTCATAATTATAAATCTTATAACTTATAAGATTCAATTATTTATCCAAATATATTCTTTAATAACTTCACAAAATCTATAAATCTTACTATTTATAAATTTCATTTATAACTTCACCATTTATAATTTTATAATTTCCATTCACTTATGCAATCCATTTTCACTTCATTCAAACACTTATAAAAACTCGTTTTATAATTCAAATGTTTTAATTTATAAATATCAATTTATAAATCCTTTATAAAATCAATTTATACTATTATTGTAACAACCCACATATTTGTCGAGTTTGTATTTAAATATTTTATTTAAATATTAACTCGTTAATCGGATTTTGATCCGAAAAGCTACCTTTTGCAAACGGTCAAATTAGGACTCGAGACCACTTCCATTGAGTTCGAAATGTCGTTTACAACTTTTTAAGTATAAACATCGATAGGTTTGGAGTTAGTGAAATTTCACTAACTTTTCCCGCTTTGGACTTTGGGTTAGTTTAGCCTATTAAGCCCAAGTTCCAACCCTCTTCTCCTCACTCTTCATAAATTTCCTAACTAATCAAGCTTTGGCATTAATGGTGGAGGGAATGGGAAATTAAAACTCCAAGCACAAATTCAATTGCAAATCCAACATTCAACTCCAAATTCAAGTAGAAGATATTGGATTCAAGCTTTGGATTGCTTCTCCTTGCTTTCAAGCTTCATCTTCATAAACTTTAGTGCAAAAGTGAGATTTTTATCTCACAATTCTAGCCTATAACCATATTGGACTGTTGGGAATGATTCCCTATCATGTTTGCACGCACATTTGCATTTGGTTTGGATTGGATTGGCGAAAAACTCCACTTTTTAGTGTTTTTGGAGAAAAACTGCCCCTAGGTCGTTCTGGCCTTATTAGCTCGTATCGGAGTTAGGTCGTAGGTCGCATGGGCCTTAGGTCGCATGTGAGTTAACCCCTAGGTCGTTCTGGCCACTTTTCGTGTGTTTGGGTTTAGGTCGTTGGACCTTTAGGTCGTTGGACCTTTAGGTCGTTGACCCCCTTGAGTCGTTAACTAGTTAAGTCGCTCGCTACTTGACTCCATTAGGTCGCTCGTCACTGGATGCAGTTAGGTCGCTCGACTCCCTTACCCACTAGGTCGCGTACTTAGTTAGGTCGCGTGACCCCATAACTGTTAGGTCGTTAGACCGTTAACCCTATAGGTCGCTTGGCCTATTTGTTTAGGTCGTAGGTCGTTGGACCTTACCTCGATAGGTCGTTCCCACTTTTGGACGTGTGCACTCTAGGTCGCTAGGCCGCCTCTCTTTAGGTCGCGTGACCCAATACAGTTAGGTCGTTTGACCTTATGTTCTTTTAGGTCACGTCTCCTTTAGGTCGCGTCTTCTTTAGGTCGCGCCTCTTTTAGGTCGCGTCTCCTTTAGGCCACGCCTCTTTTAGGTCATTCGAATGCTAGGTCGCTCGGCCCTTATTCCCTTAGGTCGCTCGGTCTCGTTTATGACCATAGGTCGCTCACCCCCTCTTCGTTAAGTCGCGAGTCATCGTTAGGTCGCGAACACCTTTAGGTCGCTCGACCCTATCCCTTTAGGTCGTTAGACCTCATTTTGTCTTCACTAGGTCGTACCGTTTTGGTCGGGGCGCTGCCCCGCACCCCGCCGGGGGCGCTGCACCCTGGACCCCCGCGACCTGACCGGGCAGGTCGAACCCCGTAGGCGGTGGCGTTGCCCCCGCACCCCCACCTTGGGGGGTTGCCACCCCCCCTGGACCCCCCCTCCGTAGGGGATCTTATCTGAAAAACATTGAGCTGATTTCCTTGGATTTTATTCGCATCTCCGTATGCGATCTTTGTGACTGATTGTTTCTACACTTGCTTATGTGTTTTGTCACTTTATAATATAAAGGTTTCAATACTAGTAGTAAATATCAAAACTCTTTTAACAAACAATTTCAACTCTATTTTTAATAACAAAGCTCTTTTCTTAAACCGTTTTCCAATCTATTAGTATATACAAGCCTTTACCTCACTCGGATGAGAAATCTAATTAAACGACTTAGTAAAACAAGTGGTATGAAACGCTTGCGTTCACTTCGTCGGTTAATTCTTGGACTTGTTCGATTGAACCTCTTGTGACAATTTTATTAGTGAAGATTTACAGTTTGTTCGTAAATATTTAAGTTAAGCAAGTGGTTATGGGACATGAAGCTAAACTTCTATATTTACTAGCTTAGTGTAATTGACACTTCTCGTTGATCTTGATGATCGCTTTATGAATTAGACTAGCAATTGCGCGATGTCTCTTTCATTGCAAGGTTAGACTAGACACCACTTGTGTGATTCCATTCACACATAACTTTCTGCTTTTTGGTTAGTCTTGACCTCAATCTGTGTGATTCCATTCACACATGCGGGGTAGCTCCCCTTGGTCTTCGGACCGTCATGTGATAGGCCTCTTTCCCTTTTTATGATTTCTGGATTTCTCGTGTTGATTTCTGGAATTTATGTCATTGACTTGTTATGAGTACAAGTTTAGGGTATAATGCCCTCTTCGAATCTTTGAGAAGATTCTTGTGATATTGATTATCTCTTATTGATTGATCTTCTGTTGATCATTGTTTACATACTTATAGTGGTATGTCGTTATGGATGTTTATGTTTATGCCATATCTTTTATGTTATATCATGTCATCTGATTTTTATAGCTAGACTGATCCGTTTATTATTTTCTTAAATAATACTCGGGTCAGACCGAGATGTTACAGGTGCTTCTGCTTGACTTCTTCCCAGGGATTCATCACTCTGACTTTTGGCTAACTGTTTAGATTAGCAGTTTTTGTTGTATACACTTGAGATATAGACTCATAGTTGTATTCTTTTGTATAGCACGTGTTGCTATTCTTTTGTATTATCGTGGATCTTATTGATCACTACTCTGATGTACACTTTCATGTGTTAGTTATATATTCATATCTTCTTCCGCCTTTGTGATATGGATATCTGTGACTGATTTGTGATATGATTATTTCTATGTTTGTTTCCGAAGATTATTTATAGCCACCGTGTGATAAGCAATTACATGGATGGCCGCTCCTCAACAGCCTTATTCTCCGTGCTAGTTGACAGCACTACTCCGGAGTGTTCTTGGCTAGCGTGGGTATAGAGGTGGGGCGTCACAATTATTTTAAAACATCTTTAATCTCCTTTATAATTTCATCATTCTGATTTATAAAATAATTAAATTCCATAAATCCTATATTTAAACTTTTCACAATAATTTCAAAAATCCCGATTTAACTATTTTATAAAATCATTAGCCTCATATTTTCAAAAATCAGTTTTTTTAACTATATTTCTCAAAAATCATAATTTTTATAACATTAAAAATTATATCGTTTATTTATTTAAAATGGATCAATTCAAAAATATTTTATAAACGTTTTCTTTCAAAAATCACTTTGAAATCCTTTTAAAATTCCAAAATTTGGTCCAATGATGCTAAATACCAAATAGCCAATCACGACAACAACGATATCATATATCGATATGATAATCCATCAAATATCAAAATATCTGAAATCAAATAAATACTGTTGAGGAATCCAGTTGGATCCCTCCAACCTGTTTCCCTGCATCCACAAACATTAGCACAATACCAATTTCGCTCCAGTACGAAATTATCGCGGTATATGGGATTTAAAATATCATCCGCTTAATAGACGGCGCAATAGGGTCTCATCTGCTATACAAATGCGGAAAATCAATAACTCCAATATATACATATGCCAATATATATATATATATTGCTATTATATATAATACCAATTTCACTGTTTATGAAATATTCACAGCATATGTTTTTAATAAAAAACATCCGCTTACTAACGGCGCATAATGTCTATTTTAACAATCAATAGATAACAATCATCATTCAAACATGCATTCAAATATTTTAAATCTAACAATTTAAAATTAAAATCGAAACTGATTCGATTGAGTGAGAAGTTCTCACCTTGATTTCAATTTCGTTTTAGCGATTTATTTCGAATAAAATTAAACGGACGTTTAATTTTACCCGAAATTCTCACTAACTCCAAATGACTCCAATCTAATTCCATCGCGTAGTGCTCGTCCATACGATTCCAACGCTTCTTGTTTCGCGCGTTTTCGACCTCGTATGAAAAAGTTATGATTTTTATAAGTTTTACACAATTTAAACTAATATTTACAACATAGATTTCTTTTAAAACCTTGCTTTAAATCACGGCCCTCCATCTCAAACCCCTTGCATCAGAACCGTAGGACGCACCCCCCTACTCCATCTTCATCGTTCATGCAAGCACCATATAGCCGAACCCATGCTCCATTGTTAGGGTTAATTTTGTCGCCCACCACACCACGCTACAACACGATCAACAAGTGCCATCTGGAAGCCCCCAACCTCCTCTACCCTCGCCTGAGATGCGGCCAAGCTCGGCTCCCCATACGCCTCGAAAACTGTGCACGACTTTCGATCGTTCAAACTTGATTTCCCATCAATCCACTTCGTTAAATACGATCTTGACCGTTGAATATGTAGAGCTCGAGACGCTCTACAACTTTCATTTAGAGAGTTTCTTGAATTACTTGATGGATTTGAAGATTTGGAAGGAGGAAGGTGGGTTGTTTTCGGCCGTGCATCAGGGAGGTGGCGGCTGTGCAGTTGTTAGGGTTTAGTTTTTTTTTTTTTTTTTCTAAAATTGTGAAAAATGGGCCTATTTATAGAAGATTTTTGAACACTATTCATCCGGGAATTCCAAACTCCGGTTTACGCGCCGTAACCAGCGTTTCTAGGGTTTACCCCGCGTTTCGGACACAATGGAACAGGTTTCGGAAGCTAATTCGGACATCTGTGCGAGTTATGGCAATAAACGTTCAATTTAAATTAAATCGATTTAAACGATTTTCTAGGCGTTTTAATTTGTACCGGACAAACGGTAAATCCAATTTTCAATTATTTCCATAATTTAACATATTAAATTATCGATTTAATTATTCAATTAAATCCAATAATTCAAAATAAAATTTATTTGACTTATAAATTCACTTATTAATATTTAAAAGTAATTAAATATTCAAATTTTAATTACTTAAAATTCCTGGGTCGTTACAATCTTCCCCCCTTAAAAGAATTTCGTCCTCGAAATTATTAAGTAAGAAAAGTTATAGAATTTATTAACTTTCCAAAATTCATAGTTTAAACTTCTTATAATAACTTACTAAGTTTTCAAATCATGCTTAGTTATCTTTTCAAAACAACTACTATTGTTTAACTTTCAATTCCAAATCAAAGTTATAGTTTTCAAAATTTTCCAATTTTCTCAAAATTTTCTAACGCCTTAAATTTCCGGAAAAATTCGCCATAGTCTCCTTTGCGCGGCTCGATCCAAAAAAAAATGACAGTATATATATCACAAATATACATCTCATCAAGTGATGAGGCATCCCGAAGGGAAAAAAGTATAAAAGTACAGTATGTAATCCGAGATATGTACCTTATATTTTATTAGTGAGCATATACGGCTAATATAGCGCGAAAGCGAGCTCCAAATGCAAAGCAAACGCAATCCGCACCTATTAAACACTCAACAAACAACATGAGAAACATGTATATGGACAATAGTATCGATATACAACATATAGCAACATAATAACTATATATGCCAACATAGCAATTGAAACAAAAGCAATATATTCAAACATCAACCAACTAGCATTCAACAAATTCATAACCAATATATATTCATTCATATTCTCATTAATATTCAATGAAATGGTTTTCAATTTAATCACATTTGATTCATTAATGTTGGAATGTCTTTACTAACATTCATTTTCAATTAGTTTATATTCACTAATTCATATTCAAGTTGGTTCACTTCCAAATCAAATTAAATTTTATTTAAGATTCACTTAACTTCCAATTGAATTCCAATTACTTTAGCTTTCAATTTCATTAACACTTAATGAATTATATACAATCAATCAACTAACAATCATATAACAACCAATTTATATCAATTGCAACCAAATCCTTTGCTTATATTCATTCAATTTGGTTTAACACCTTTTCTTTCAATTGGTTTAATTAAATGGATTTTCATTCGATCTTTCAACTTCCAATAACATTAAATTTTAATGAATTAACACTTATATTCATTATTCCATATCAATTATTTACATTTAATTGATTAACATTCAATCTATTAATTCAATTCAATTACTAAAGTTGAATTTCATTACATAACTCAAGTTTATATTTATCACTTACCTTATTAATTTACTTCGATACCAGTATCAACTTCATTCAACATCTCTTAAGTTATATTTCCATTTAACTTTAAATTCATTTTTATTTCAACTCATATTTATAAATATATTCATATAGTTTCACTTCTTATATATATAAGTTCATTTCACAATTGTAAATCACATTAATTATAATTCAACTCTTATAATTCTTTTTACTTATACAATTATCCTTTTATTTAGATTATTCAAACAACTAAACAATCAACTTATATACACTTTAATAATTCTGAAAAATTATTTCTTTATATATAAAAATATAATCAAGGTAAAATTATTTCATTTACCCAATTTAAAAACAATATTGTGTCGAATTGTTCTGTACAGGTGTTTAGAGATCCCTATCAACAACGTTAATTACTCGTATTAACTAGAATCTATATACCACTCAACAAACCAATCATCACAATATAAAACAATTTTTATATTCACTAACAAATACGCTTTCATAGCTATTATTACACTCAAACTCATTCTAGAGCACTACTGACTCTATCTCTAATGAGTAATACCCAACAGAACCATGGTTGTCGCTTAACCATAAGCTCTGATACCAAATGTAACGCCCCGAAAATTTTCGACTTTCGAAAATTCAACATCGATACTCACTTTATCGACTGTCGAGAAATCGAAGGCCGGAAACCCGAAATGTTATGGTTTAAGAAAAGAAAAGAGGTAGAAGAAGAGATAGAAGAGAGAAAAGATAGAAAATAGAGAGAAAAGAGAATAGAAAATAGAACGGAACAGAAAAAACAACAGAACAACATCAGAATCTCACAATTCGCAGCGGAACAACATATAATAATGAATGAATAATCTTTAAACAAAGAACTATATCAGTTATTACATTACATCACATTACATTTCATTACATCAGAGTGTACAACATCAAACAATGCAGCGGAAAAAGAAATACTATATACTAATAATACGCCATGCCATCCATCTTGCCTCCAGCAACTCCAAAATATCCTGATAAACCTTAACTCTTGACTGTCCGTGTGGAAATTGATGGGCACCCAGAGTTTAGGAAGGAAAACAATAAACTCCGAGTCAGTCATGTGACTGGTGTGAGAACTCAAAACAGTTTATTTACCTTTAAAATCAAAATAGAGGAATATTTTTAAAGTCAATTCGCAATGCTTTTAAAAATGAGACTACCATAAGGCCTCCCGCACACACACACAATGCAAACGCAGAATCAGAGGAGATTTCTCCTTATGATAGTCAAAGATGCTTGATACGCATTTAAAAGAACATTTTATATTATTACAAGTGCATAGTGTAGGAAAAATTTATTTCGAAAGTAGAATATAAATCTTAGCCAGCATAGACATTTCGAACTATGCCTACTATAGCTACCATCCAAACAGTGGAGCGCCACCATAAGTGAATGATAGGTTCTACAACTAATACCGTACAAGATCGTAGTGTTTCTTTGGATTTCCAACGAATGATCAGGCCAAGGAACTTCCCATTGCCACATGAGAATGCCTCTGGATGGACATCCCCGAGAACCAAACCGGATCTCTACCAACACAAGGCCGGGTTACCCCTAACTGAGTAACAACTGACCGAATATGCCATCCCCTGGTCCTTTGGGACCTTTCAACCGAGCGCTCGTAATCAATTCACACAATTATAAAGTGTTTTCAACATGAGTAAGTATCTGGGCTCCATACCATGATACCACCCTTTTCCAGAAGGTAATGCACATATCCTAAAGGGTGCTACCCCTCATAACCTTGCCGCATCTTTCCTGTTTTGACCATTCCCGAGGTGTGAGGCTCGACGAAGTCACGTCCACAAAAACATACTTTATACTAAAGCCATGCTTTGGGTCAACAAATGATCATAGAAATGATCACCAGGATAGACGATCAAATAAATGATCCTATCACAAATAATCAACACAATGATCATTTCACAGCAACATTCAGCATGTCACATTACCAAATTGGGAATATATCGCTGATAACATTCAACTACATAACCTCTGAGCTCGTACGTCTCAGAGAAGGGTGTTAAGCTAAAAGAATAAATTCTCCGCCACCAACAGAAATATATTTGAAAGAAATCGGCTTTATATCTCAATTTGTAATGTCAGACATACAATCCATACAAGTCTGCTCCGGGCACGAACAAAACCGAAGGCACTTCTCACGAAGCCCTTGCAATCCGGGTATTCACAATCCCGATCGAATTTCCCATCACTTAGGAAATCTCTATACCAGGAGCTACCCAGTGCAGAGACAATCGATAGGTCATCCTATCGCTTTCGCAAATACCCGGTCTTCAACACCGGTCATCAAATGCAATTCATAACGACGTATCACATATTCGGAATGGGTTATACGACGCCATGGTCCTTTCCTGGTTAACCCGAATAGTGAGCTCTTATTCAAAAATAAGTGTGGCATTCAAATTCAAACAAATCACATCAATTACCCATTCAAAGGGAAATATTGATAGTCGGTTATTGAACTATCAATGGATATGCACACATCACCAGTTTCCAAATAATTTTCCAAATTATTTATTTTCCAAAATATCTTTACAAGATATATAATTTTCACACTTCAAAAATAAATCAATATTTATTTTTAAACAAGTTCCCCTTTCTATTCATAAATTCCATAATGAATTTATATTTCAAAATATTTATTAATAAACGATTTCAATTATTCATTTCAATTTATCTTCAAAAAGATAAATTCTCAAAACATTCACTGAAATATTGGAAAGCATTTCCATACTTATTTATTCATAAGTAATTCATAAATTTTATTTATTTATTTTCAACACTTGGAAAATATTCAATATACTTAAATCGAAATTAAGTATATATTTCATTCTTTAAGGAAATCATTCTCTTAAACATATTTATTTGGGCCAAAACGAATGTTGCGTAAAACATCGTTACGACAACCCAAAATCACTAGTATAGGGATTCGAAATTAAAATAGATATATAAATCCTAATATTATACAAAACATTTCCTTTCGGAAATCATTTACTATAACAACAGTGTTATAGTCCACCATTTCCTTCTATTTCTCGAAACGTCTATTTCAACAATAAATGTTGAAATCTATGGTTTCGAATCTCAACATATTTTAAAACATCGTTAGATCGTTTTAATTTCTACTTAAAACATCACATTCTAAACATTTTCCTTAACATATTATTCACTATTCAAAAACGTGAATATACTTGTTAACCAATTTCATCATTTCTATACATTTCATTTTAAAGGATTTATTCGCAGTCAAAAACGTGAATATAACTCCATTAATAGGTTTCAACAATTAACTTATCAAAATAAGTCGTTTGCGAATTTATAAAACAATGTTTATAAATTCCTTTATTACCCTATATTCAATTCATAACTCAATTATATACCAAAGGTTCATATTATAAGTTAAATACTTATAATTTATTTGTTTGCAAAATCGTTCCTTTGAACTTCATAATTATAAATCTTATAACTTATAAGATTCAATTATTTATCCAAATATATTCTTTAATAACTTCACAAAATCTATAAATCTTACTATTTATAAATTTCATTTATAACTTCACCATTTATAATTTTATAATTTCCATTCACTTATGCAATCCATTTTAACTTCATTCAAACACTTATAAAAACTCGTTTTATAATTCAAATGTTTTAATTAATAAATATCAATTTATAAATCCTTTATAAAATCAGTTTATACTATTATTTTAAAACATCTTTAATCTTCTTTATAATTTCATCATTCTGATTTATAAAATAATTAAATTTCATAAATCCTATATTTAAACTTTTCACAATAATTTCAAAAATCCCGATTTAACTATTTTATAAAATCATTAGCCTCATATTTTCAAAAATCAGTTTTTTAACTATATTTCTCAAAAATCATAATTTTTATAACATTAAAAATTATATCGTTTATTTATTTAAAATGGATCAATTCAAAAATATTTTATAAACGTTTTCTTTCAAAAATCACTTTGAAATCCTTTTAAAATTCCAAAATTTGGTCCAATGATGCTACATACCAAATAGCCAATCACGACAACAACGATATCATATATCGATATGATAATCCATCAAATATCAAAATATCTGAAATCAAATAAATACTGTTGAGGAATCCAGTTGGATCCCTCCAACCTGTTTCCCTGCATCCACAAACATTAGCACAATAACAATTTCGCTCCAGTACGAAATTATCGCGGTATATGAGATTCAAAATATTATCCGCTTAATAGACGGCGCAATAGGGTCTCATCCGCTATACAAATGCGGAAAATCAATAACTCCAATATTTACATATGCCAATATATATATATTGCTATTATATATAATACCAATTTCACTGTTTATGAAATATTCGCGGTATATGTTTTTAATAAATAACATCCGCTCACTAACGGCGCATAATGTCTATTTTAACAATCAATAGATAACAATCATCATTCAAACATGCATTCAAATATTTTAATTCTAACTATTTAAAATTAAAATCGAAACTGATTCGATTGAGTGAGAAGTTCTCACCTTGATTTCAATTTCGTTTTAGCGATTTATTTCGAATAAAATTAAACAGACGTTTAATTTTACCCGAAATTCTCACTAACTCCAAACGACTCCAATCCAATTCCATCGCGTAGTGCTCGTCCATACGATTCCAACGCTTCTTGTTTCGCGCGTTTTCGACCTCGTATGAAAAAGTTATGATTTTTATAAGTTTTACACAATTTAAACTAATATTTACAACATAGATTTCTTTTAAAACCTTGCTTTAAATCACGGCCCTCCATCTCAAACCCCTTGCATCAGAACCGTAGGACGCACCCCCCCTACTCCATCTTCATCGTTCACGCAAGCACCATATAGCCGAACCCATGCTCCATTGTTAGGGTTAATTTTGTCGCCCACCACACCACGCTACAACACGATCAACAAGTGCCATCTGGAAGCCCCCAACCTCCTCTACCCTCGCCTGAGATGCGGCCAAGCTCGGCTCCCCATACGCCTCGAAAACTGTGCACGACTTTCGATCGTTCAAACTTGATTTCCCATCAATCCACTTCGTTAAATACGATCTTGACCGTTGAATATGTAGAGCTCGAGATGCTCTACAACTTTCATTTAGAGAGTTTCTTGAATTACTTGATGGATTTGAAGATTTGGAGGGAGGAAGGTGGGTTGTTTTCGGCCGTGCATCAGGGAGGTGGCGGCTGTGCAGTTGTTAGGGTTTAGTTTTTTTTTATTTTCTAAAATTGTGAAAAATGGGCCTATTTATAGAAGATTTTTGAACACTATTCATCCGGGAATTCCGAACTCCGGTTTACGCGCCGTAACCAGCGTTTCTAGGGTTTACCCCGCGTTTCGGACACAATGGAACAGGTTTCGGAAGCTAATTCGGACATCTGTGCGAGTTATGGAAATAAACGTTCAATTTAAATTAAACCGATTTAAACGATTTTCTAGGCGTTTTAATTTGTACCGGACAAACGGTAAATCCAATTTTCAATTATTTCCATAATTTAACATATTAAATTATCGATTTAATTATTCAATTAAATCCAATAATTCAAAATAAAATTTATTTGACTTATAAATTCACTTATTAATATTTAAAATTAATTAAATATTCAAATTTTAATTACTTAAAATTCCTGGGTCGTTACAATCTTCCCCCCTTAAAAGAATTTCGTCCTCGAAATTATTAAGTAAGAAAAGTTATAGAATTTATTAACTTTTCAAAATTCATAGTTTAAACTTCTTATAATAACTTACTAAGTTTTCAAATCATGCTTAGTTATCTTTTCAAAACAACTACTATTGTTTAACTTTCAATTCCACATCAAAGTTATAGTTTTCAAAATTTTCCAATTTTCTCAATTTTTTCTAACGCCTTAAATTTCCGGAAAAATTCGCCATAGTCTCCTTTGCGCGGCTCGATCCAAACAAAAAATGGCAGTATATATATCACAAATATACATCTCATCAAGTGATGAGGCATCCCGAAGGGAAAAAAGTATAAAAGTACGGTATGTAATCCGAGATATGTACCTTATATTTTATTAGCGAGCATATACGGCTAATATAGCGCGAAAGCGAGCTCCAAATGCGAAGCAAACGCAATCCGCACCTATTAAACACTCAACAAACAACATGAGAAACATGTATATGGACAATAGTATCGATACAACATATAGCAACATAATAACTATATATGCCAACATAGCAATTGAAACAAAAGCAATATATTCAAACATCAACCAACTAGCATTCAACAAATTCATAACCAATATATATTCATTCATATTCTCATTAATATTCAATGAAATGGTTTTCAATTTAATCACATTTGATTCATTAATGTTGGAATGTCTTTACTAACATTCATTTTCAATTAGTTTATATTCACTAATTCATATTCAAGTTGGTTCACTTCCAAATCAAATTAAATTTTATTTAAGATTCACTTAAATTCCAATTGAATTCCAATTACTTTAGCTTTCAATTTCATTAACACTTAATGAATTATATACAATCAATCAACTAACAATCATATAACAACCAATTTATATCAATTGCAACCAAATTCCTTTGCTTATATTCATTCAATTTGGTTTAACACCTTTTCTTTCAATTGGTTTAATTAAATTGATTTTCATTCGATCTTTCAACTTCTAATAACATTAAATTTTAATGAATTAACACTTATATTCATTATTCCATATCAATTATTTACATTTAATTGATTAACATTCAATCTATCAATTCAATTCAATTACCAAAGTTGAATTTCATTACATAACTCAAGTTTATATTTATCACTTACCTTATTAATTTACTTCGATACCTGTATCAACTTCATTCAACATCTCTTAAGTTATATTTCCATTTAACTTTAAATTCATTTTTATTTCAACTCATATTTATAAATATATTCATATAGTTTCACTTCTTATATATATAAGTTCATTTCACAATTGTAAATCACATTAATTATAATTCAACTCTTATAATTCTTTTTACTTATACAATTATCCTTTTATTTAGATTATTCAAACAACTAAACAATCAACTTATATACACTTTAATAATTCTGAAAAATTATTTCTTTATATATAAAAATATAATCAAGGTAAAATTATTTCATTTACCCAATTTAAAAACAATATTATGTCGAATTGTTCTGTACAAGTGTTTAGAGATCCCTATCAACAACGTTAATTACTCATATTAACCAGAATCTATATACCACTCAACAAACCAATCATCACAATATAAAACAATTTTTATATTCACTAACAAATACGCTTTCATAGCTATTATTACACTCAAACTCATTCTAGAGCACTACTGACTCTATCTCTAATGAGTAATACCCAACAGAATCATGGTTGTCGCTTAACCATAAGCTCTGATACCAAATGTAACGTCCCGAAAATTTTCGACTTTCGAAAATTCAACATCGATACTCACTTTATCGACTGTCGAGAAATCGAAGGCCGGAAACCCGAAATGTTATGGTTTAAGAAAAGAAAAGAGGTAGAAGAAGAGATAGAAGAGAGAAAAGATAGAAAATAGAGAGAAAAGAGAATAGAAAATAGAACGGAACAGAAAAAACAACAGAACAACATCAGAATCTCACAATTCGCAGCGGAACAACATATAATAATGAATGAATAATCTTTAAACAAAGAACTATATCAGTTATTACATTACATCACATTACATTTCATTACATCAGAGTGTACAACATCAAACAATGCAGCGGAAAAAGAAATACTATATACTAATAATACGCCATGCCATCCATCTTGCCTCCAGCAACTCCAGAATATCCTGATAAACCTTAACTCTTGACTGTCCGTATGGAAATTGATGGGCACCCAGAGTTTAGGAAGGAAAACAATAAACTCCGAGTCAGTCATGTGACTGGTGTGAGAACTCAAAACAGTTTATTTATCTTTAAAATCAAAATAGAGGAATATTTTTAAAGTCAATTCGCAATGCTTTTAAAAATGAGACTACCATAAGGCCTCCCGCACACACACACAATGCAAACGCAGAATCAGAGGAGATTTCTCCTTATGATAGTCAAAGATGCTTGATACGCATTTAAAAGAACATTTTATATTATTACTAGTGCATAGTGTAGGAAAAATTTATTTCGAAAGTAGAATATAAATCTTAGCCAGCATAGACATTTCGAACTATGCCTACTATAGCTACCATCCAAACAGTGGGGCGCCACCATAAGTGAATGATAGGTTCTACAACTAATACCGTACAAGATCGTAGTGTTTCTTTGGATTTCCAATGAATGATCAGGCCAAGGAACTTCCCATTGCCACATGAGAATGCCTCTGGATGGACATCCCCGAGAACCAAACCGGATCTCTACCAACACAAGGCCGGGTTACCCCTAACTGAGTAACAACTGACCGAATATGCCATCCCCCGGTCCTTTGGGACCTTTCAACCGAGCGCTCGTAATCAATTCACACAATCATAAAGTGTTTTCAACATGAGTAAGTATCTGGGCTCCATACCATGATACCACCCTTTTCCAGAAGGAAATGCACATATCCTAAAGGGTGCTACCCCTCATAACCTTGCCGCATCTTTCCTGTTTTGACCATTCCCGAGGTGTGAGGCTCGACGAAGTCACGTCCACAAAAACATACTTTATACAAAAGCCATGCTTTGGGTCAACAAATGATCATAGAAATGATCACCAGGATAAACGATCAAATAAATGATCCTATCACAAATAATCAACACAATGATCATTTCACAGCAACATTCAGCATGTCACATTACCAAATTGGGAATATATCGCTGATAACATTTAACTACATAACCTCTGAGCTCGTACGTCTCAAAGAAGGGTGTTAAGCTAAAAGAATAAATTCTCCGCCACCAACAGAAATATATTTGAAAGAAATCGGCTTTATATCTCAATTTGTAATGTCAGACATACAATCCATACAAGTCTGTTCCGGGCTCGAACAAAACCGAAGGCACTTCTCACGAAGCCCTTGCAATCCGGGTATTCACAATCCCAATCGAATTTCCCATCACTTAGGAAATCTCTATACCAGGAGCTACCCAGTGCAGAGACAATCGATAGGTCATCCTATCGCTTTCGCAAATACCCGGTCTTCAACACCGGTCATCAAATGCAATTCATAACGACTATCACATATTCGGAATGGGTTATACGACCCCATGGTCCTTTCCTGGTTAACCCTAATAGTGAGCGCTTATTCAAAAATAAGTGTGGCATTCAAATTCAAACAAATCACATCAATTACCCGTTCAAAGGGAAATATTGATAGTCGGTTATTGAACTATCAATGGATATGCACACATCACCAGTTTCCAAATAATTTTCCAAATTATTTATTTTCCAAAATATCTTTACAAGATATATAATTTTCACACTTCAAAAATAAATCAATATTTATTTTTAAACAAGTTCCCCTTTCTATTCATAAATTCCATAATGAATTTATATTTCAAAATATTTATGAATAAACGATTTCAATTGTTCATTTCAATTTATCTTCAAAAAGATAAATTCTCAAAACATTCACTGAAATATTGGAAAGCATTTCCATACTTATTTATTCATAAGTAATTCACAAATTTTATTTATTTATTTTCAACACTTGGAAAATATTCAATATACTTATCGAAATTAAGTATATATTTCATTCTTTAAGGAAATCATTCTCTTAAACATATTTATTTGGGCCAAAACGAATGTTGCGTAAAACATCGTTACGACAACCCAAAATCACTAGTATAGGGATTCGAAATTAAAATAGATATATAAATCCCAATACTATACAAAACATTTCCTTTCGGAAATCATTTACTATAACAACAGTGTTATAGTCCACCATTTCCTTCTATTTCTCGAAACGTCTATTTCAACAATAAATGTTGAAATCTATGGTTTCGAATCTCAACATATTTTAAAACATCGTTAGATCGTTTTAATTTCTATTTAAAACATCACATTCTAAACATTTTCTTTAACATATTATTCACTATTCAAAAACGTGAATATACTTGTTAACCAAGTTCATCATTTCTATACATTTCATTTTAAAGGATTTATTCGCAGTCAAAAACGTGAATATAACTCCATTAATAGGTTTCAACAATTAACTTATCAAAATAAGTCGTTTGCGAATTTATAAAACAATGTTTATAAATTCCTTTATTACCCTATATTCAATTCATAACTCAATTATATACCAAAGGTTCATATTATAAGTTAAATACTTATAATTTATTTGTTTGCAAAATCGTTCCTTTGAACTTCATAATTATAAATCTTATAACTTATGAGATTCAATTATTTATCCAAATATATTCTTTAATAACTTCACAAAATCTATAAATCTTACTATTTATAAATTTCATTTATAACTTCACCATTTATAATTTTATAATTTCCATTCACTTATGCAATCCATTTTAACTTCATTCAAACACTTATAAAAACTCGTTTTATAATTCAAATGTTTTAATTAATAAATATCAATTTATAAATCCTTTATAAAATCAGTTTATACTATTATTTTAAAACATCTTTAATCTCCTAACTCCAAACGACTCCAATCCAGTTTATACTACTATTTATCAATCCATTTTAACGGACGTTTAATTTTACCCGAAATTCTCACTAACTCCAAACGACTCCAATCTAGTTCTATCGCGTAGTGCTCGTCCATATGATTCCAACGCTTCTTGTTTCGCGCGTTTTCGACCTCGTATGAAAAAGTTATGATTTTTATAAGTTTTACACAATTTAAACTAATATTCACAACATAGATTTCTTTTAAAACCTTGCTTTAAATCACGGCCCTCCATCTCAAACCCCTTGCATCAGAACCGTAGGACGCACCCCCCCTACTCCATCTTCATCATTCATGCAAGCACCATATAGCCGAACCCATGCTCCATTGTTAGGGTTAATTTTGTCGCCCACCACACCACGCTACAACACGATCAACAAGTGCCATCTGGAAGCCCCCAACCTCCTCTACCCTCGCCTGAGATGCGGCCAAGCTCGGCTCCCCATACGCCTCGAAAACTGTGCACGACTTCCGGTCGTTCAAACTTGATTTCCTATCAATCCGCTTCGTTAAATACGATCTTGACCGTTGAATATGTAGAGCTCGAGACGCTCTACAACTTTCATTTAGAGAGTTTCTTGAATTACTTGATGGATTTGAAGATTTGGAGGGAGGAAGGTGGGTTATTTTTGGCCGTGCATTAGGGAGGTGGCGGCTGTGCAGTTTTTAGGGTTTAGTTTTTTTTTTATTTTCTAAAATTGTGAAAAATGGGCCTATTTATAGAAGATTTTTGAACACTATTCATCCGGGAATTCCGAACTCCGATTTACGCGCCGTAACCAGCGTTTCTAGGGTTTACCCCGCGTTTCGGACACAATGGAACAGGTTTCGGAAGCTAATTCGGACATCTGTGCGAGTTATGGCAATAAACGTTCAATTTAAATTAAACCGATTTAAACGATTTTCTAGGCGTTTTAATTTGTACCGGACAAACGGTAAATCCAATTTTCAATTATTTCCATAATTTAACATATTAAATTATCGATTTAATTATTTAATTAAATCCAATAATTCAAAATAAAATTTATTTGACTTATAAATTCACTTATTAATATTTAAAATTAATTAAATATTCAAATTTTAATTACTTAAAATTCCTGGGTCGTTACACACATCCTTCCATTCGCAAACCCTACCACCACTATCACACAACCCTCTACATTCGAGTTCGATCCTGCCTTATCACAGCTACCAGATTTCAACTCGAAGCCCTAACCGGCGACGACTATGGTCGAACTCCCCATGAAATCCTCGCCCACCACGAAGTCGACTCCTCTATGTCGCCTCCTCTACAAGTCGACGACGCTCCAACTCGTTGCGAGTCGATACGAGAAATTGACGTCTTTGGAATCGAATTCGATTACGTCGCGATTAGGTTTGCTTGCGAATATATTAATGAGGTCGACTAAAATGATTAAAAATAAATTTGAGGAGGAAGAGGACTGTTTAGATTTCAAAACGCTAGGCCGTAATAATTTCCAATCAGCTGTTTGCGTTTGAGAATTCTAGAGGAAGATTGCGTGAAAAAATAAAAAGAGGGGAACACGATTTGAAATAAAGACGACGTGGTTGAACAGGTGAACAGTGTTTCTGAAATGAGGTGAAAAAGTTTTGATGTGAATAGTTTTTGACTGGTTAAATAATATGTTTTATTTAAATTTTAAATTTTATACCGTCCCGAATTCGCGGCTAAAAATCTTGACCTCTTATCGAAGCGTGCCGCTAGGCATTCATAATGTTATACCCCTATTCCGAATGCAATGGAAAAGGTTTTGAGTCCTAACTCGATCGTTTGGAGAAGATAAATTTTTGAATCGAATTATAATATTAAATTTTCGATATAAATTTCAGCGCGTTTATATATCGTACGCTCACACAACAACTCCAAATGCTACGAAAATTGAAATCCAATAATAATTCAATATTACGGATCCAATGGAACTGGTTTCGCCGAAATCCAAAACTGTGCCTCGGAAGGCTCTTTTTAAATTCAGTTTAAACGTTATATTTTTAAAACTGAACAAATCACTGTTAGATTCAATTTTAACAATCTTATTATCCTCAGTATTATCAATATGAATTTTATAAGCCTTCAAATTATTTTTAACAGGCTTAAAACTCCTGATTCAACATTTTACCCAACTTTAAATTATTTAATTTAATAATTTAATTATCAAATAAATAGTGATATTTGAATTCAAGTTAAAAATTAACTTTTAAATATTTAAAATCAGTTATACATTCCAATTTCAAATGCTTAAAAATTCCGGGTCGTCATATTCTTCCCCCTTTAAAAGAATTTCGTCCCCGAAATTACTAGTTAGGAAGAATGGTCCAATACCCGTTAACCATCTTCCCTAAAACCAAATAGTTTTAATAACAACCAAGCAATCTTTATTAAAGACACACTATCCATCTAACTAACCTTCCAAGCTTTTCCATAGTTCCCAAACAACTTTATTTACTCAATCATTCAAATTATAATTCGAAGCCAAGTTTTTAAGTTTTCAAATTTTCTCAAAAATTTTCTAACTCCCTAAATTTCCGAAATTTTTTGCCAGCGTCTCCTTTGCGCGGCTAGCTTGGTACAACTACAAAATGCCTCTACGGGCTCCCAAATTCCAAAAGAAAACAAAAGGCCAAGTGGCTTGATCAAAAACCCAATCAAATTTCATACAGAAATTTAAGCACATACCTTTTAGTCGAGCAATTCAAATTTATCTTCTGAAATCAAAACCAAATTTTCCTTTTCCCTTATAATACCTGCATATCCTACCTACCAATAATACCCAATCACAACATTCAAAATTATTTTATTCATTTCATTATAATAGTTCAATATCTATTTCATTCAAGCCCGTACGATGTACATACACCATTCGTACGCAGTATCAAATCGATCACTCGCTCGATCACACAATTTCACTCCCGAACTAGTATCGTCCACCTGATTTCCTAGCACGGACTCAGATCTGGTTTCTTGATCAGAAACCGTCATTCTCCTTGCATAGTCGTAACTATGATAGAGAATTTCCAGAATCAATCAAAATCCATATCCAGGGGTTGCCGTTGAAAATCGAGTGAAAAATCCTAACTCGGACCGATATAACTATCTCGAAATTATGTGCTCGAATTTGGATCAAATTGCTATGCGAATAAAATAATATACATACATCCTACGTATTCATATCCATTGATTATTAATTATATCAATTTTCTTTTATTCACATTATTTTGATTTTTATTCACTATCCACAATTATCCCATTTCACAACTTTCAGTTTTAATTTTCATTCAATTATTCACCTAGAATAATTTTTTTTAAGTACCAAATTTACTTAAGGATTTCCCCATTCTTTTCTTAAGTTTAATATAATTATTTTATACATCTTTTAAATTATTTTCACTTCACTATTGAAGTTTATACCCATTTGAATTCAGTTTGCCTTCGAACTTTTCATAATGAATTTTATTCACCTTATCTCAACCCATATTTAATTAACCATTTCATTTTATTAGTTCCACTTACTAATTTATTTAAAATCTCAAATAAAATTTTATTTGCAAACTTTTTCTTTCTTTAGTTTCTTCAAACAATTTCTTCGATTTCACTTTACTTTACATACACAATTTTAAATTAGATTTCGATATTCAATTTTAAATCTATTTGCTTATTAATTTTAAATCCTTTGCCGTTAGTGAAAATTTTAAAAATAATTCTAACTCCCAAAATTTTTCGAAAATTTTGGCAGAGTCTCCATTGTACGGAGGAGCTTTTGCAATTTGACAAGAAATATAAATATATATACATCGACCCATCCGGTCGGAAAAATAAAAACAGTTCATATTTCCTATTTATATTGCATAGGCGTACCTTTATTTAGCATTTTTAAGCAAGCGGCTTATTATTTTAGCATTTTGCGCGATCAAATCCGGCCTAACGGCTTCTCGGTACCTCTACTTACTCAATTCAAACATGTAAGTACTAAATATATGCAAATTTATTAACATTTCTCTTACTTTCAATAGCAAACACATAAATTTCACATATAATGCACGTTATATAATTTTCATAAGCACATATAAGGTTTCGACACGTATTACAATTGCTTACAACCAATTTTCAAACCATTCCATTTAGTTTAAGTGATTTACAACCTATCTTCATTCCAATTGATTTCAAAATCATCCTATTTCACTTCTAATAACTCA
Organism: Allium cepa; assembly: GCA_030765085.1. Classification (NCBI taxonomy): domain Eukaryota; kingdom Viridiplantae; phylum Streptophyta; class Magnoliopsida; order Asparagales; family Amaryllidaceae; genus Allium; species Allium cepa. The sequence goes on along the minus strand of CM060940.1, from coordinate 757,732,178 downwards.
TAGGATTTTATCTAATCTCGTTTACACCAAGCGATCCATTTTCTTATGCAATTCGACAGTATTAATGTGAATAAATAATTACTTAAGCTTTATAACCATTTAAATTGATTCCAACTCAATTTACACTTGATCCCATCCCATTTTAATTTATTCACAAACTTTCATTGCATTTTCTTTCATATCCAAAAAGTTTGATTCACAACCATTTTATTAAACTCGACAAACAATATATTAAATAACCATCTCACAATTTACTTAAGTTATTAATTTTCTTCAACTATTCCACCCAATAACTTAAGTTTATTTTTATTCAGCCAACTTCCATTTAAATCTTTAATTTGATTTTTCCTTTGATCAAATCCCAACCATTTTATTATTTTATTCAATTAGTTTATTCTTTTATCCATGTCTAAACTTTAATTCACATTAACAATTTATTATTGAATTTATTAATAATAAGCCCATTCAATTTATGCTTGAATTGGATTTGTTTACAACTCACACCAACTCTATTTTAATCCATTTCAATTTCATTCGACAACACTTTCAATTTATAATCCCATTCTTTTTTTTTCATTTATCTTCAAAACCATTTTATTTAATTTTCTTGTGTTCAATCTTACTTTATATCCCAAGTTTAGATATTTTTTTTAGATTATAATACTTTTATTCCGGCTTATTTATTCCCTTTTTAAATTTTATAAGCTACTCACATATTTATATTCATACTTCTCCATTTATTTACAGTCAATCATATTCACATTTTACTTTTAACTAGGGATTATATAATATTTTTTTCAATGCTTTTCAGTTCTTTTATAAGCTTTCGAAGTTTATTTATTCTAATTCAATACTTACTTAGTTTACATTTATTTATTTAAGTAAGAATTTTATTCCATTCAACATTATCTATAACTCAACTGAATTCATTTCAATTTGTACTTAACTTAACTCCAGTTAAATCTAGCTACATACCATTCTTTTGATTTTTGCTAAGCATAATTCCATTCACAATTCTTTTTAATTCAGTACATTGAATTGGTTTTCTAACTTATTTTGTTTCCTACTTCCTTTAACTTTAACTCTTTCAAGTTGAATTTTATTTCAACAAAATTCCAAATTTACAAGTTATCCAACTTTTTATATGCCATAAACATTCTTAGTTAAGATTCCAAAATTTAAATAACCTTTCAACATTTCAAAATTCCCTTTGAAATCACATATATCCAAAATTCCTTGCATTCTCAAAATCAAACCCAATTTCGCAAACAAACATTAATCCAAAACATCCAGGTAGCAATCCGCCTCTTGGAAACTCGAAAATGAACATCGATGATGTCGCGACCGTCATCAGAATATTTTCCAACGACCGAAAGAGTTCAGTGCTTTTATCACTTTAAAATCCCTACAAATATTTTTAACCGATTCAAAAAGATTTCTCAAATTAAAAGGAATTTAAATTTCCAAATTTTCAAATTCCAAATTACTTTGGAATTTTTTCTTATTTTAATTATTAATCATACTATAATTTACATTTATAGTTTACATTTACAAATTTCATTTATATATGAATTTGTTTCTAGATTTTAATTACGATCTCAATTCCTTATCCAATTGTAAATCACATTACAAATCCCATTTATTTATTAATTTATTCCTTAATTTTGGTTATTATTTCAATTTCTTGTCGATTCCCATACAGCAATGTTAATAATTTAATATTATCACTTTCTAATAACCAAGCGTCCATATATAACTATAACAATTTACGAAAAATTATTTCCTTTATATATAAAAATAATTTGGGTAAAATTTTCTCATTTACCCTATTTAAAGCAGTACTGTGTCGGTTTAACTTGTTTAAGAGTTTAGAAATCCCTATCGATAATATGGCGTCCCACACATCGACCAGAATCCATAAACACTCAACTGATAAATCAACACAATATAAAAATAATTTTATATCCACTAAAGAATACGCACTCATATCTATTAATACACTCAAGCTCATTCTAGAGTACTTTGGACTCTATTCTATGAAAAATTCCCGCTAGAACCAAGGTTATCACCAACCTAAGCTCTAATACCACTGTAACGACCCTTTTAACCGTACCCCTTGAGTCAACACTATTCTACATCAATCAACTCAAGTTGCACAGAAATACGAACCATTTGGGTTAAAGAAGAAGAGGTGGAAGAGAAGAAAACAGAAAACAACATCAGAATCTTACCATCGCAGTGGAATAAAATATAATAGGTAATCATAGATCTTTACACCAAAACAAATACTATATCTGTTTATATAATACACCATCAGAGTATATATCAATAACGTACAACCGGATAATAACCATAACATGTCCACACAATCTGAATACACAGCGGAATATTGAAACAAATACGGAAGTACGCATCGCCATCCAGCTCGTCTCCTGAGATCTGTAGCATCCTTTTCTGTATCCTATAATACTCGGTCTGACCCGAGCATTACAATTAAATAACATCCAAGTCAGTCTGGGATACCAGCATGAGAAATCACACTCAAATTGATTATTAACATTTCAAAATTCTTTTGAAAACAAAAGCATCTCGTAAGACCACGCCACAAATAAACATGTCGGGTTTTTACCTTACGATAGCTAAAACATTTTTTTATTAAAATCCTCTGATATTATAATAGGGTCTATTTACAAATACTTATTAAAATAGCCAAAATTGTTACATTCATTAAATTCCAGCTACTATCCACAGAGTGGGTAATACAAATAAAACTAGTAAAAGACGCGTAGGAAGAATGGATTTCCAACTAATGACTAGGCACTAGGGTACCACCTGTCACGGTACGTGGCCTAGATCACAGTACCGAGGATCACTCTCGACCCGCTGCAACACAAGACCCGGACTATCCCTTACTAGACAATCCCGAGTAAGATCACCCCGCGGTTGAGATCAGCAACATCACCACTAAGCCGAAATAAAAGGGACATCTAGATAGGGATGACCTTACCCGGAAATGGGCGCCGCCCACCAAGCCTTGTTGCATAACCCCTGATTTTCAGTCATTCCCGGTTGATGAGGCTTGAGGCTGAGTGTTACCTTTTTAGAACATATCCCTTAGAATGCCCATCGTCCACCTGACTATGTTCCGAAGCATTCATCTATACAAGTCCGTCCTGGGTTCGAACGGAACCGAAGGCACTACCCCTACTACATCCATTTTGGAAATATACTCAAGATTAGTAGCGACTAGCCCTTGCACTTCACTGCTCCATCGTCGAATCCAAACTCGTTTTTCCATGAAAACGTACAAACCGGATCGAAGTGGTTTTCGAGAAATAAATCCCGATCCCGGTCTCTTCGAAACGATCAACGCATTTGACCAATATTGATAGTCGGTGATTTAGCTATCAATTAATATTCACAAACAACCATCAAACAATAAATAATTTCCCAAATTATTTATTAATCCCAAAAATATCTTTACAAGATATATTTTCACTTTTCAAACCCTTTTGAAAACAGTTTCAAACTATCTTCCATTCTCAGGATAAATTTTCAAGTATTTTCTATTTCCACTGAAATCACCAAGCACAAAACTTTAGATTTTTAAAAAAAATTAAAACATTTTATTATAAAATATGCTTTAACATTTAAATTTAGAAAAACTACTTTAATACTAAGTTAAAAATAATACTTTAGGAATATTTAAAATGAGGTTAATTTATAAAACATAAAACTAGATTTTCACTTTAAAACAAAATGCTAAGTCACCTTTGCATACGGTAATAGATTTGAAAAATACTTACCTTAGAATTTAAACATTAAACAATAATAAATTTTCTAAAATATGCTTTTTAAAACAACATTAAAACTTATATCTTATATTTAAAAATTTACTTTGATAACGTACTTAGCTATCCAGGGAAATATACTTCTCTTCGCATTCTTTAAAAATAAATCACTATTTATTTTTAAACAAATTTTCCCATTCCTTTAATAAATTCCCATTGTTAATTTATTCTCCAAAATATCCACTGATACATTACTTCGCATTTATAAACCCTGTTTATAAATTCCATAGTCACATTCTCCTTTAAATTTCCAATTCCAAACACTTGAAATAATTTCCAAATTGATTTCCAATTTACTCCATTTTTGAATAATTTCCTTCTTTATCTATTTCAATAAATTTAAAAAACTTAGATTTTTAAAATAAATTCTTTATTCCTTTAAATTATGTCACTTAAGGTCAAAAATTCATTATTTCTCTATTTATTTAAAATCCCCTTTCCATACTCGAAATTTATTTATTAGAATTTTAACATCACTTTTATTCTTTTTCAATTCATTCTTAAATTCATTCAAATTTTCTATAATTATCTCGCTTACAAATTCACTTTTTTGTTTTCTTCCCAAAATCCAATTATTCATTTTTAGTAACTCATTATACCCCAATATATTCAACCAAACCATAACATTCAATATTCCAATATACTTCATCATAGAATATCAAATAATCATAACAGAGAATATTAAATAATTTAAATAAATGTTGAGGAATCCAGTTGGATCCCTCCAACCCATTTCCCTGCATCCACAGTCGTTAGCACAACATAAAATACCAATTCCACTTCGAGGTGGAATATCGCGATATACGGGTTTTAAATAAAATATCATCCACTATTATGTGGCGCATAGGGTCTCATCCGCTATATAATGCGGGAAATCAATCATTCCAATATGTATTATATACTATAATATAGCATATCACAATTCAACCATTCAACCAATAATTTAAATTTAACCATTTAAATTTAAATTAAAATTCAGCTGAGTGAGATTAACTAACCTTCTTGTTTGTTGATGTTTGCAATCCATTCCAAATTGGCTTGTTTCCATGATGTAAAACCTTGTATCAACATTTATACGGTTTATTAAAATTCAAAGTAAATCGAACAATCCATTACCGTTTTAAATTAATTAACTCCTGATTTAATTTAAACAAATAATTTAACTTAACCTAATTTCCCTTTTATAGATTTCCAAAATCAAATTTCACAAAAACTTTATTACTTTAAAATCCCTATATTATATTTCCAAAATTTCTTCTATATAAAGTAATTTCCCCATTTCCAAAAAATGGCAATAGTGGCTCACTATACAATAAATAATTTTTGCTTTAAAATTCTAATACAATTTAATATAATCAATTTCTCTACATGTATGTGAAATTAAATAAATAAAACAAAACAAAGCAACTACCTTAGTCGACCACGCACTGCCACCACAACCACGACGAACCCACCAGAACGAACCCACCATCTCGCACATCCTTCCATTCGCAAACCCTACCGCCACTATCACACCACCCTCCACATTCGAGTTCGAGCCTGCCTTATTGCAGCTACAAGATTTCAACCCGAAGCCCTAACCGGCGACGACTATGGTCGAACTCCCCATGAAATCCTCGCCCAGCATGAAGTTGACTCCTCTATGTCGCCTCCTCTACAAGTCGACGATGCTCCAACTCGCCGCGAGTCGATTCGAGAAATTGACCTCTTCGAAATCGAATTCGATTACATAGCAATTAGGTTTGCTTGCGAATATATTAATGAGGTCGACTAAAATGGTTAAAAATAAATCTGAGGAGGAAGAGGACTGATTAAATTTCAAAATGTCGGCCATAATAATTTCCAATCAGCCGTTTGCGTTTGAGAATTGCAGAGGAAGATTGCGTGAAGAAATAGAAAGAGGGGAACACGATTTGAAATAAAGGCGACGTGATTGAACAGGTGAACAGTATTTCTGAAATGAGGTGAAATTTTTTGATGTGAATAGTTTTTGACTGGTTAAATAATATGTTTTAAATTTAATTTTAAATTTTATACTGTCCCGAATTCACGGCTAAAAATCTTGACCTCCTATCAAAGCGTGCCGCTAGGCGTTCATAATGTTATACCCCTATTCCGAACGCAATGGAAAAGGTTTCGAGTCCTCATTCGATCGTATAGAGAAGATAAATTTTTGAATCGAATTAAAATAATAAATTTTCGATATAAATTTCAACGCGTTTATACATCATACGCTCGCACAACAACTCCAAATGCTACGAAAATTGAAATCCGATAATAATTCAATATTACGGATCCAATGGAACTGTTTTCTCCGAAATTCGAGATAGTGCCTCGGAAGGCTCTTTTAAATTCAATTTAAACGTTATATTTTCAAAACTGAACAAATCACTGTTAGATTCAATTTTAACAATCCTATTATCCACAGTATTATCAATATAAATTTTATAAGCCTTCAAATTATTTTTAACAGGTTTAAAACTCCAGATTCAACATTTTACCCAACTTTAAATTATTTAATTTAATAATTAAATTATAAAATAAATAGTGATATTTGAATTCAAGTTAAAAGTTAACTTTTAAATATTTAAAATCAATTAAATATTCCAATTTCAAATGCTTAAAAATACCGCGTCATCACATATGGAATTGAATCAGTTTTACTATGATACTATTTTCGAATCAATTATTTCAATATAAACTATTTGAAACCTATCTTTTCAAATATTCAAATTAATTTTATTTTCCAAACTATATACTATATAAAAAAATTGATATATAAACAATTTTATTAAACAATTTTCTATCAAACTAATTTAACTTTTTAAAACTTTAAAAAAAAAATTAAACTATTTTCTAAAAGTTCAAACTGGATAGAGATGAAATCATTTATATTTAAATCATGGATTTAAATGCGAATTGGTTTAAAATGAAGTTACAACCCAAATTGTAATTCAAATCGAATTTTGGAGTGAAAACAACTTTTAAGCGAAAATTGATATATTTTGAAGTAAATATGATGATTTCGAAATGAATTCGATTTTAAAGCGAATATGATGCTTTGATATCAAGTATGAATCGTTTCGAAATGTAAAAGTACCAACTCTTATTGGCATACTCTCTATCATCATTGGAACCACTTTAACAATTGTGTACATGGAGGAAACTCTAGAACAAAGTGGTTGGATTTGGCGTCATTTACTAGATTTGAAGAAATAGAACGATGATGGATACACCACGGCACTTGTGTCAATTTGAAATGACTAAAACGGGTCAGCTTGATAGGGCCAAGTGGGCAAGCTACCCATAGCAGACATCCGTTCTTCGATTTTCTTCTTGGACTTGGTCTATTCTATTACCATGTTGTTGGTTTCAATTGGTGCACCTTGATTTTGGGATAGCCTCCCCTTACTCGATATGGGATGGATGGACGCTGTAGGCGGTCGTGGCTACAATGCGATACCACTAGCCTGGCGACCCAAAGTAGTAGTATCCTACCTTGGGCATTGCCTTACGTGCCTTGTCATACTTCTATCCCTATACGAGACCACTACAATTTTGGTTTAGTGTTGTCGTATCACGGTGCATCGATGGCTACCGATGTGCTACTGGTTGTGTTAAATACAAACTATACGACAATGCTTAAAAACGCATTAATGTGATTAATGTAAAGCCTTAATGCTAAGAAAAATATTTATTTTACTGATTAGACTTTATATATGTAGCGTATTCTACTATATATATATATTGATGGATCCTTAAGAGATGAGAAATCCCATAACATCTCTTGAGTTATTGCACGCACGTTGTACACTGGATAGGAGATGTGAAATCCGTAAACACCTCCGATGCTATTACACTCATATTATGTGATATTGATTTGACTCGCATAAGGATATTTTAGTCCTGACTCGAGTGTTTTGTTTTTCATTACGCTCGGATCAGCCCTGTGTATTTCAACGCATCGAAGATTATCTTCTGGAGAACGAAGACGAAGATTTGCTATATTGTTATTACTATGATTATTCCTTGCATAATGTTGTTCTGTTGCATTATTTATTTATCATTGTTTTATATATAACTATGATAAATGTTGTATAAGTTATAATCAAATGTATAATATAAGTAGCTTCATGAACTGTTTATTTGATTATTATACTTTATCATTCCATTGCGAGATTCTATGTTGTATTCTTCTTCCTTTCTTATTTTTCTTAATTAACCCCATTGATTATCTATATTCCTGATTGTTTAAGTTGGAAATGTGTGGATTATTGTCGATTTAAACCTTTCGAAATGCGGGTCATCACAGTTGGTATCAGAGCTTTGGTTTAGCGATAACCTTAGTTTTGTAGGGTTTGACTCATTAGAGATAAGGTAGTAATACCATATAGAATGAGTTGTTTGAGTGTGTGTGTGTGTATGAGAGCCCATACTTGTTAGTGTTATAAAATGTTTTATATCGTGTTCGCTTATCCGTTGAGTTGTTTATAAATTCTGGTCGGTGCATAGGACGCGTGTAACGATCCAGAATTTCTGTCAATTAAAAATTGTATATTTAATTGATTTTAAATATTAATAAGTGGGATTTATAGGTCGAATAAATTTTATTTCAAATATTTGAATTTAATTGGGTAATTAAATAGATTATTTAATAGTTGAAATTACAGAAATAATTGGAAATTAGGTTAAATATGATTAAAAATGATTTGTAAAATTTTATTATATCATATTGGAGTTAAAATGATGTTATAGAACTTTTAAAATCGAATTAAAAGTTAATTTATGAAAATTGAATATTTTAATATTTAATTGACGAGTTAAAATAACCAGTTTTCAAACAGTCTCGGATTTCGACGAAACCAGTTTCATCGGATCCGTAATGTGATATTACTGTAGGTTTCAAATTTCGTGTCAATCGGATTTACCGTTTGCCCGAGGCAAGACAAAACGCGTAGAAATTAGTTTAAATCGATTTAATTTAAATTTGATCGCTTATTTCCATAACTCTCGCATATGACCGAATTAGCCTCCGAAACACATTCCATTGTGTTAGAAACGCGGGGTAAACCTTAGAAACGCCAACCAGTACGCTTTGTTTGGAGTTCGGAAAATTTCGGATGAATAATAATTCGTGAATTTTCTATAAAAGGACCTACATTTTCTTATTTGCATCAAAACCCTAGGGTTTGAGCTCCAGCCGCCAGAAAATTTCAATGGCTGAAAATATTCATCTCTTTCTCCTCAAATTTCTTCAAATCCGTTGATAATTACAAGAAACTCTCAACTATAATATTGTAGAGCACTCCAAGATCTAGATATTCAACGGTTATGATCGAAAATCTCATGATGGATCAATGGGAAATCAAGTTTGAACGCACATGTTGGTTCACGTTTTTCGAAGCCGGGAGAAGGTCGAGCTTGGCTGCACTTGGAGCATGGGTGGAGTTGCTGATGGCCTTCGTCGTGGCGTGCTTTGATCGTCCTGGAGTTGCTTGTAGGAGGCTCGAAAATTCTTGGAATAGGGGCGGCTTTGATGGGTTCTTGCGTGATGGTTACTGGAGAAGGAACGTGAGGGGGAGAAGAGAGGAGGGTGCGGCCCTGATGAAGTCAACAGAAAATCAACGGCAGAGATGGTTTTAGGTTAAAAATAATAAAAGAATTGTAAATTTATTATATTTATAATTCATGCGAACTTTAAAAATGTATAACTTTTTCATACGAGGTCAAAAACACACGAAACGAATTACGTTGGCTTCGTTTTGTCGAGCACTACGCAATGGAGCTGGTTTGGAGTCATTTGAAACTAGTGAGAATTTCGAGTAAAATTAAACGCACGTTTAATTTTATTCGAAATAAAACGCGAATACTAAATTGAAAGCAAGACCAGAACTTGTCACTCAATCGAATCTGTTTCGATTTAAATTTTAAACAATTAGACTTAAAATTATTGATTGTATGCCTGAATGATAAATTATTATCTGTTATTGGTTGAAATAGACATTATACGCCGTTAGTAAGCGGATGTTATTTATTAAAAACATATACCGCGATAATTCCATCTTGATTGGAATTGGTATTATTTATGTACCTGGAGTTGATTTTCCCGCATTATATAGCGGATGAGACCCTATTGCGCCGCATAACAGCGGATAATATTTTATGAATCCCATATACCGCGATATTCCGTATTGGAACGGAATTGGTATTGTGCTAACATCTTTGGATGCAGGGAAACAGGTTGGAGGGATCCAACTGGATTCCTCAATTATATTGATTTATTTACAGATATTGTGATATTTGTTGATTATCATATTGATATATGATGATTGGTTTGTCGTGATTGACTATTTGGTGTTGTTGCATCATCGGATCGATTTTTGAAATTTTAAAATAATGATTTTTGATTTTAAAAAGAATTTTAAAGTGATTTTTGAAAGTATACGTTTTATTAAATTTTGAATTGTTAAAATAAATAAACATTGTAATTTTATTATTATAAAAGTTATATTTTTGGAAAATAGCACTTAAGTATGATTTTGAAGTTATATAAGTTTTAAATAACGTTTTGTAAAGATTAAAAGGATTGGTTTATTTAAATTGAGATTTTTGAATTATTATAAACGGTTTATATAAAAGATTTCTAAGATTAATATTTATAAATTAAAGATATAGGAATTGTGAAACGAGTTTTATTAAGTGTTAAAATGAAGTATAAATGTATTTCACAATTGAATAAAATTTATAGATATATAAATTGTGAAGTTATAAAACGAATAGATTTTTGTAAAATAAAGGACTTATAAGTAATTAACTTGTAAATTAAATTTTTGGTATAAAATTGAGTTATGAATTGAAGTGGTTAATAAAGGAGATTTATAAACCGAAGATTTATAAATAGAAATGGAATTTATAAACATTGTTTATAAATCCAAAATCAATTTAATTTGGTGAAATAAACATAGAAGTTTATTAAAGGGGATATATTCACGATTTTGGATAGCGAATTATCTTTTGTATAATTTGTGTCATAACAAAGAGTTTGGATCTGGAGTAATATTCACGATTTTGGACAGTGAATATATTATTAAAGAAAATGAACATGTTTTTGGGGAAGTGATATTATAAAATGAAGTTAAGTGTTTTAAAGATGTTTTAAAATGGATTAACTATCGAAACCATAGATTTCAACATTTATTGTTGAAATAGACGTTTTCGAGAAATATGGAAATAGTGAACTATAACACTGTTGTTATAGTAAATGATTTCCGAAAGGAAATGTTTAATATAGTATTGGGATTTATATATCTATCTTAATTACGAATCCCTGTACTAGTGATTTTGGGTCGTCGTAACGATGTTTTACGTAACATTCGTTTTGGCCCAAATAAATGTGTTTAAGCGCACGTTTTCTTTAAAGAATGAAATATATACTTAATTTCGATTTAAGCATATTAAATATTTTCCAAGTGTTGAAAATAAATAGATTTGTGAAATACTTATTATTAAATAAGTATGGAAATGTTTTCCAATATCAAGTGAATATTTTAAGATTTTATCTTTTAAAGATAAATTGAAAATGAATATTGGAAATCATATATTCATAGATATTTGGAATTGTAAATTCACTATGAAATTTATAAAGGGAAGGGAAATTTGTTTAAAAATAAACGTTGATTTATTGTTGAAGTGTGGGAATTAATTTAAGGATTTGGAACGTAAATATAAAGTAAATCGTTAAGGATTTATTTAATTGGTTTAAATGAATCATGTTGAAATGAAAGTATTTCCGTGTAAGGAAAATGTTTGAAATTTGTTTTCAAAAGTGGTAAAGGTGAAAAGTGATTTGAAAATTGTTTTCAAATGGTCGAAGTGTGGATAATATATATCTTGTAAAGATATTTTTGGAAAATAAATAATTTGGGAAATTATTTGGAATCTGGTGATGTTGAGCATACCTATTGATAGTTAAATAACCGACTATCAATATTTACCTTTGAATAGGTATTTGTTGTGATTGCTTGAATTTGAATGCCACACTTATTTTTGAGTAAGCGCTCACTATTCGGGTTAGCCGAGAAAGGACCATGGGGTTGTATAACCCATTCCGAATATGTGATACGTCGTTATGGATTGCATTTGATGACCGGTGTTGAAGACCGTATATTTATGAAAACGAAAGGATTACCGTCGAATGTTTCTGCATCGGCTAATCTCCGATATAGAAATTTGTTACCCTTTGTGATGGGAAGTCCGGTCGTGATTAGTGAATATCCGGATTGCAAGGTCTTCTTTGGAAGTGCCTTCGGTTCCGTTCGATCCTGGAACGGACTTGTATGGATGTGTGTCACGTTAAAATTTGAGATGTAAAGCTGGTTTCTATCAAATATATTGCCGTTGGTGGCGGAGAATTTATTCTCTTAGCTTAACACCCTTAGAGGTTATGTAGTTGATGGTTACTAATGATACATTCCCAAATTGGTAATGTGGCGTACGAAGTGCTGTTGAGCATTTGATGATCAAAGCACAGTTTTTATATAAATCATGGCTTTGTGGACGAGACTTGCTTGTCTTAGTGAAATGTGAAGGGGGGGGGGGTTCTCGCTTCGCGGTTAGGTGGCGAATAGGAGACTCTTGCCCCCACATGTCCTCTTTACGAGGTTGGTTATGCATAACCCGTGACTGTCGAAAGGCTGGCCGTAAAAGCAAGTTTCGGGTATTAGTGTAAGCCACGGTGGGTCTGGGATGGTTGCAAAGCCTACCGGTCGCCGCTGCTAGTGGGTTATTACATTTGGTATCAGAGTATATGGTTAAGCGACAACCATGGCTCTGTTGGGAATTACTCATTAGAGATAGAGTCAGTAGTACTCTAGAATGAGTGTGAGTATAATAATAGCTATGAGCGCGTATTTGTTAGTGAATATAAAAATGTTTTATATCGTGTTTGCTTATCCGTTGAGCTGTTTGTGGATTTTGGTCAGTGCGGGAGGTACAACCGTAATCGATAGGGGTGTTTAACTCTTAAACGAGATAAACCGACATAGTATCATTTTAAAATAGGGTAAATGAAATAATTTTACCTCGATTATATTTTATATATAAAGGGATAATTTTTCAGAATTATTAAGTATATGAATTGATTGTTTGGTTGTTGAATAAGTTAAATAAAAAAGAACAGCTGTAAAAGAATGAATTGTATAAGCAAATGAATTATAAGTATGTAGTTATAATTAAAATGATTTACACTTGTGAAATAATCTTATATATGAGAAGTGAAATTATATAAGTAAAAGGTTTGCAAATGTTATTTATAATCTGAAAATAAAATTCCAGAGAAGTGTTTTGAAAGGATTTGATATTTTGGAAAATTGTTTCGGAGAAATTAAAGCTCTAAACTCTCTTCGGTCGCTGGAAAATAATTCCTATGATGATCATGACATCATCGGTGTTCATTTTCGGGTTTCCAAAAGAGGGGTTGCTGCCAAATTGTTTTAAATGAAAGTTGTTTGGAAAATTTTGAGTTTGGGTTTTGAAATTCAAAGAATAATTTGAATTGATTTCAAAAATGGTTTTGAAAGGTTGAAAAGACTCTGGAATCCTATTTAAAATATTATGGGAATGATAAATGAGTTGATAACTTACACAATTTGAGTTTTAATAGGATAAATTTAACTTAAAGAATGGAGTTAAATTAAAGGAAGTATAAGTGAATCAATAAAAATCCAAGTGGAAATTGTTGAATATAAGTTGTATAACTTATAAAATGAGTAAATGTATGTGAAACCGATTATTAAAATGGTTAAACAATTTGTTAAGCAAAATAAATCTAAATTTGAATAAGTGACGAAAATTTGGATTTGGTAAAAAGTTAAATAGAAATGAAATCTGAATTGAATATAAGTGAAATAAGTTTTGAACTTATAATATGAGTTAATAAGTTTAGCTTTGGTAAAAGTTAAATAGAATTGACTTTGGAATTGAAAGCTGAATTGGATTTATAAGTGAAAATTTAAGTTAAGTTAAACAAAGTATGTTTGAAATGGAATATAACTTAAGTGGTGTTGAATAAAGTTGATTTTGGTGTCAAAGTAAATTAATCAAGAGAAGTGATGAATATGAACTTGAGTTAAATAAATGAAATTCAACTTGAAATGTTCAATGAATTAGCAATTGAATTGATAAATGGATTGAATGTTAATCAATTAAATGTAAATAATTGATATGAAATAATGAATGTAAGTGTTAATCCATTAGAAGCTAATGAAGTAGAGAAATTAAATAAATTGAATAAAAATCAATTTAATATCAACCAATTGAAATTAAAAGTGTTGACCTAAATTGAATGTAAAGAAATGTAGATTGAATAAATTGGTTGTAATGGATGTACATTGGTTGTTATGTGAATGTTAGTTTATTGTATGTAATTCATTAATTGTTAATGAAATTGAATTAGCAAAATTTGAAAGCTAAAGTAATTGAATCCAAATTGGAAGTAAATGAATATGTATTGAATTTGATTCAATTTTGAAGTAAACTAATGTGAATGTAAATTAGTGAATATTAACTAATTGAAAAATGAATGAATGAATATTTATAAAATCCAATGTTAACAAATCAAATGTGATTTAAATTGGAAAACCAATTCATTTAATAATAATGAGAAGTGAATGTATATTGATTTGATATGGATTTGTTGGATGATAGTTGTTTGGTAGTTGCATTTATTTCTTTTGTTGCATTTGCTATGTTAGCATATGTAGATATATGTTGTATACTGATATTATTTTCATATATACATGTTTCTCATTGGTTTGTTGAGTGTTTAGTAGGTGCGGATTGCGCTTGCTTCGCATTTGGAGCTCGCTTTCGCGCTATATTAGCCGTATACGCTCGCTAATAATAAATAAGGTACATATCTCGGATTAAATATCGTACTTTTACACTTTTTTCCCTATGGGATGCCTCATCACTTGATGAGTTGTATATTTGTGATATATACACTGTCATTTTCTTTGGATCGAGCCGCGCAAAGGAGACTCTGGCGAACTTTTCCAAAAATTTAAGACGTTAAGAATATTTTTGAGAAAATTGGGAAAATTTTGAAACTAAGTTTTGATTTGGAAACTTAGTAAAGATTTTGTATGAAGTTTAACTATGAATTTTGGGAAAGTTAAACACTTAAGAGATTTGTAAAATCCGTTTGAATGGTTTGTTTTGGGAAAGTTAATGGATTCTGTAACTTTTTCTTACTTGGTAATTTCGAGGACGAAATTCTTTTAAGGGGAGAAGTTTGTAACGACCCAGAATTTCTGTCAATTAAAAATTGTACATTTAATTGATTTTAAATATTAATAAGTGGGATTTAAAGGTTGAATAAATTTTATTTCAAATATCTGAATTTAATTGGGTAATTAAATCGATTATTTAATAGTTGAAATTACAGAAATAATTGGAAATTGGGTTAGATTATAAATGATTTGTAAAATTTTATTATATCATATTGGAGTTAGAATGATGTTATAGAACTTTTAAAATTGAATTAAAAGTTAATTTGTGAAAAATGAATATTTTAATATTTAATTGACGAGTTAAAATAGCCATTTTTCAAACAGTCTCGGATTTCAATGAAACTAGTTTCATCGGATTCGTAGTGTAATATTATTGTAAGGTTTCAAATTTTGTGTCAATCGGATTTACCGTTTGTCCGGGGCAAGACAAAACGCGTAGAAATTAGTTTAAATCGATTTAATTTAAATTTGATCGTTTATTTCCGCAACTCTCGCATATGATCGAATTAGCCTTTGAAACACGTTCCATTGTGTTCGGAACACGGGGTAAACCTTAGAAATGGCAGCCGACACGCTTCGTTTGGAGTTCGGAAAATTTCGGATGAATAGTAATTCGTGAATTTTCTATAAAAGGACCATCATTTTCTTATTTGCATCAAAACCTGGGGTTTGAGCTCCAGCCGCCAGAAAATTTCAATGGCCGAAAATATTCATCTCTTTGTCCTCAAATTTCTTCAAATCCGTTGATAATTACAAGAAACTCTCAACTATAATATTGTAGAGCACTCCAAGATCTAGATATTCAACGGTTATGATTGAAAATCTCATGGATCAATGGGAAATCGAGTTTGAACGCACACGTTGGTTCACGTTGTTTGAAGCCGGGAGATGGCCGAGCTTGGCCGCACTTGGAGCGTGGGTGGAGTTGCTGATGGCCTTCGTCGTGGTGAGCTTTGATCGTCCTGGAGTTGCTTGGGAGGCTCGAAAATTCATGGAATAAGGGCGGCTTTGATGGGTTCTTGCATGATGGTTACTGGAGAAGGAACATGAGGGGGAGAAGAGAGGAGGGTGCGGCCCTGATGAACTCAACAGGAAATCAACGACAGAGATGGTTTTAGGTTAAAAATAATAAAAGAATTGTAAGTTTATTATATTTATAATTCGTGCGAACTTTAAAAATGTATAACTTTTTCATACGAGGTCGAAAACGCACGGAACAGATTGCGTTGGCTTCGTTTTGTTGAGCAATGCGCAATGGAGCTCGTTTGGAGTCATTTGGAGCGAGTGAGAATTTCGGATAAAATTAAACGCACGTTTATTTTTATTCGATATAAAACGCGTTAACTGAATTGAAAGCAAGGTGAGAACTTCTCACTCAATCGAATCTGTTTCGATTTAAATTTTAAATAGTTAGATTTAAAATTATTGATTGTATGCCTGAATGATAAATTATTATCTGTTATTGGTTGAAATAGACATTATACGCCGTTAGTAAACGGAGATTATTTATTAAAAACTTATACCGCCATAATTCCATCTTGATTGGAATTGACATTATTTATGTACTTGGAGTTGATTTTCCCGCATTATATAGCGGATGAGACCCTATTGCGCCGCATAATAGCAGATAATATTTTATGAATCCCATATACCGCGATATTCCGTATTGGAATGGAATTGGTATTGTGCTAACATCTTTGGATGCAGGGAAACAGGTTGGAGGGATCCAACTGGATTCCTCAATTATATTGATTTATTTACAGATATTGTGATATTTGTTGATTATCATATTGATATATGATGATTGGTTTGTCGTGATTGACTATTTGGTGCTGTTGCATCTTCGGATCCATTTTTGAAGTTTTAAAATAATGACTTTTGATTTTAAAAAGAATTTTAAAGTGATTTTTGAAAGTATACGTTTTATTAAATTTTGAATTGTTAAAATAAACAAACATTGTAATTTTATTGTTATAAAAGTTATATTTTTGGAAAATAGTACCTTGGTTTGATTTTGGAGTTATATAAGTTTTAAATAACGTTTTGTAAATTATTAGAAGGATTGGCTTATTTAAATTGAGATTTTTTAATTATTATAAACGGTTTATATAAAAGATTTCTAAGATTAATATGTATAAATTAAAGATATAGGAATTGTGAAACGAGTTTTATTAAGTGTTAAAATGAAGTATAGACGGATTTCACAAGTGAATTTTTTTTGTAGATTTATAAATTGTGAAGTTATAAAACGAATAGATTTTTGTAAAATAAAGGACTTATAAGTAATTAACTTGTAAATTAGATTTTTGGTATAAAATTGAGTTATGAATTGAAGTGGTTAATAAAGGAGATTTATAAACCGAAGTTTTATAAATAGATATGGAATTTATAAACATTGTTTAGAAATCCAAAATCAATTTAATTTGGTGAAATAAACATAGAAGTTTATTAAAGGGGATATATTCGCGATTTTGGATAGCGAATTATCTTTTGTATAATATGTGTCATAATAAAGTGTTTGGATCGGGAGTAATATTCACGATTTTGGACGGTGAATATATTATTAAAGAAAATGAACATGTTTTTGGGGAAGTGATATTATAAAATGAAGTTAAGTGTTTTGAAGATGTTTTAAAATGGATTAACTATCGAAACCATAGATTTCAACATTTATTGTTGAAATAGACGTTTTCGAGAAAAAAGGGAATAGTGGACCATAACACTGTTGTTATAGTAAATGATATCCGAAAGGAAATGTTTTATATAGTATTGGGATTTATATATCTATCTTAATTCTGAATCCATATACTAGTAATTTTTGGTCGTCGTAACGTTGTTTTACGTAACATTCGTTTTGGCCCAAATAAATGTGCTTAAGCGCACGTTTTCTTTAAAGAATGAAATATATACTTAGTTTCGATTTAAGTACATTGAATATTTTCCAAGTGTTGAAAATAAATAGATTTGTGAAATACTTATTATTAAATAAGTATGTAAATGTTTTCCAATACGAAGTGAATATTTTAAGATTTTATCTTTTAAAGATAAATTGAAAATGAATATTAGAAATCGATTTGGAAATCGTATATTCATAGATATTTTGGAATTGTAAATTCACTATGGAATTTATAAAAGGAAGGGAAATTTGTTTAAAAATAAACGTTGATTTATTTTTGAAGTGTGGGAATTAATTTACGGATTTGGAACGTAAATATAAAGTAAATCGTTAAGGATTTATTTAATTGGTTTAAATGAACCATGTTGAAATGAAAGTATTTCCGCGTAAGGAAAATGTTTGAAATTTGTTTTCAGAAGTGGTAAAGATGAAAAGTGATTTGAAAATTGTTTTCAAATGGTTGAAGTGTGGAAAATATATATCTTGTAAAGATATTTTTGGAAAATAAATAATTTAGGAAATTATTTGGAATCTGGTGATGTTGAGCATACCTATTGATAGTTAAATAACCGACTATCAATATTTACCTTTGAATAGGTATTTGTTGTGATTGCTTGAATTTGAATGCCACACTTATTTTTGAATAAGTGCTCACTATTCGGGTTAGCCGGGAAAGGACCTTGGGGTCGTATAACCCATTTCGAATATGTGATACGTCGTTATGGATTGCATTTGATGACCGGTGTTGAAGACCGGATATTTATGAAAACGGAAGGATTACCGTCGAATGTTTCTACATCGGCTGATCTTCGATATAGAAATTTAATACCTTTTGTGATGGGAAGTCCGATCGTGATTAGTGAATATTCGGATTGCAAGGACTTCTTTGGAAGTGCCTTCGGTTCCGTTCGATCCCAGAACGGACTTGTATGAATGTGTGTCTGACGTTACAATTTGAGATGTAAAGCTGGTTTCTATCAAATATATTTCCGTTGGTGGCGGATAATTTATTCTCTTAGCGTAACACCCTTAGAGGTTATATATTTGATGGTTGCTAGTGATACATTCCCAAATTGGTAATGTGGCATACGAAGTGCTGTTGAGCATTTGATGATCAAAGCACAGTTTTTATATAAAGCGTGGCTTTGTGGACGAGACTTGCTTGTCTTAGTGAAATGTGATAGGGGGTTCCCGCTACGCGGTTAGGTGGCGAACAGGAGACTCCTGCCCCCACATGTCCTCGTTATGAGGTTGGTTAGGCGTAACCCGTGACAGTCGAAAGGCTGGCCGTAAAAGCAAGTTTCGGTTATCAGTGTAAGCCACGGTGGGTCTGGGATGGTTGCAAAGCCTACCAGCCGCCGCTGCCAACGGGTTATTACATTTGGTATCAGAGCATATGGTGAAGCGACAACCATGGCTCTGTTGGGAATTACTCATTAGAGATAGAGTCAATAGTACTCTAGAATGAGTGTGAGTGTAATAATAGCTATGAGCGCGTATTTCTTAGTGAATATAAAAATGTTTTATATTGTTTTTGCTTATCCGTTGAGCTGTTTGTGAATTCTGGTCGGTGCGGGAAGTACAATCGTAATCGATAGGGGTTTCTAAACTCTTAAACGAGATAAACCGACATAGTATCATTTTAAAATAGGGTAAATGAAATAATTTTACCTCGATTATATTTTATATATAAAGGGATAATTTTTCAGAATTATTAAGTATATGAATTGATTGTTTGGTTGTTGAATAAGATAAATAAAAAAGAACAGCTGTAAAAGAATGAATTGTATAAGCACATGAATTATAAGTATATAGTTATAATTAAAATGATTTACACTTGTGAAATAATCTTATATATGAGAAGTGAAATTATATAAGTAAAAGGTTTGCAAATGTGATTTATAATCTGAAAATAAAATTCTAGAGAAGTGTTTTGAATGGATTTGATATTTTGGAAAATTGTTTTGGAGAAATTAAAGCTCTAAACTCTTTTCGATCGCTGGAAAATAATTCCGATGATGATCATGACATCATCGGTGTTCATTTTCGGGTTTCCAAAAGAGGGATTGCTGCCAAATTGTTTTAAATGAAAGTTTTTTGGAAAATTTTGAGTTTGGGTTTTGAAATTCAAAGGATAATTTGAATTGATTTCAAAAATGGTTTTGAAAGGTTGAAAAGACTTCGGAATCCTATTTAAAAAATTATGGGAATGATAAATGAGTTGATAACTTATACATTTTGAGTTTTAATAGGATAAATTTAACTTAAAGAATGGAGTTAAATTAAAGGAAGTATAAGTGAATCAATAAAAATCCAAGTGGAAATTGTTGAATATAAGTTGTATAACTTATGAAATGAGTAAATGTAAGTGAAACCAATTATTAAAATGGTTGAACAATTTGTTAAGCAAAATAAATCTGAATTTGAACAAGTGATTAAAATTTGGCTTTGGTAAAAAGTTAAATAGAAATGAAATCTGAATTGAATATAAGTGAAATAAGTTTTGAAATTATAATATGAGTTAAATTTAGCTTTGGTAAAAGTTAAATAGAATTGACTTTAGAATTGAAACCTGAATCGGATTTATAAGTGAAAATTTAAGTTAAGTTGAACAAAGGATGTTTGAAATGGAATATAACTTAAGTGGTGTTGAATAAAGTTGATTTTGGTGTCAAAGTAAATTAATCAAGAGAAGTGAATAATATGAACTTGAGTTATATAAATGAAATTCAACTTGAAATGTTAAATGAATTAGCAATTGAATTGATAAATGGATTGAATGTTAATCAATTAAATGTAAATAATTGATATGAAATAATGAATGCAAGTGTTAATCCATTAGAAGCTAATGAAGTAGAGAAATTGAACAAATTGAATGAAAATCAATTTAATATCAACCAATTGAAATTAAAAGTGTTGACCCAAATTGAATGTAAAGAAATGTAGATTGAATAAATTGGTTGTAATGGATGTTCATTGGTTGTTATGTGATTATTAGTTGATTGTATATATTCATTAAGTGTTAATGAAATTGAATTAGCAAAATTTGAAAGCTAAAGTAATTGAATCCAAATTGGAAGTAAATGAATATGTATTGAATTTGATTCAATTTGGAAGTAAACTAATGTGAATGTAAATTAGTGAATATGAACTAATTGAAAAATGAATGAATGAATATTTACAAAATCTAATGTTAACAAATCAAATGTGATTTAAATTGGAAAACCAATTCATTTAATAATAATGAGAAGTGAATGTATATTGATTTGATATGGATTTGTTGGATGATAGTTGTTTGGTAGTTGCATTTATTGCTTTTGTTGCATTTTCTATGTTAGCATATGTAGATATGTTGTATACTGATATTATTTTCATATATACATGTTTCTCATTGGTTTTGTTGAGTGTTTAGTAGGTGCGGATTGCGCTTGCTTCGAATTTGGAGTTCGCTTTCGCGCTATATTACCGTATACGCTCGCTAATAATAAATAAGGTACATATCTCGGATTAAATATCGTACTTTTACACTTTTTTCCCTGCGGGATGCCTCATCACTTGATGAGATGTATATTTGTGATATATACACTGTCATTTTTTTCGGATCGAGCCGCGCAAAGGAGACTCTGGCGAATTTTTCTGAAAATTTAAGGCGTTAGAATATTTTTGAGAAAATTGGGAAATTTTTGAAACTAAGTTTGGATTTGGAAACTTAGTAAAGATTTTGTAAGAAGTTTAACTATGAATTTTGGGAAAGTTAAACACTTAAGAGATTTGTAAAATCCGTTTGAATGGTTTGTTTTGGGAAAGTTAATGGATTCTGTACCTTTTTCTTACTTGGTAATTTCGAGGACGAAATTCTTTTAAGAGGGGAAGTTTGTAACGACCCATAATTTCTGTCAATTAAAAATTGTATATTTAATTGATTTTGAATATTAATAAGTGGGATTTATAGGTCGAATAAATTTTATTTCAAATATCTGAATTTAATTGGGTAATTAAATCCATTATTTAATAGTTGAAATTACAGAAATAATTGAAAATTGGGTTAAATATGATTAAAAATGATTTGTAAAATTTTATTATATCATATTGGAGTTAGAATGATGTTATAGAACTTTTAAAATCGAATTAAAAGTTAATTTGTGAAAATTGAATATTTTAATATTTAACTGACGAGTTAAAATAGCTATTTTTCAAACAGTCTCGGATTTCGACGAAACCAGTTTCATCGAATCCGTAATGTGATATTATTATAAGCTTTCAAATTTCGTGTCAATCAGATTTACCGTTTGTCCGGGGAAAGACAAAACGCGTAGAAATTAGTTTAAATCGATTTAATTTAAATTTGATTGTTTATTTCCGTAACTCTCGCTTATGATCGAATTAGCCTCTGAAACACGTTCCATTGTGTTCGAAACGCGGGGTAAACCTTAGAAACGCCAGCCGGCACGCTTCGTTTGGAGTTCAGAAAATTTCGGATGAATAATAATTCGTGAATTTTCTATAAAAGGACCTACATTTTCTTATTTGCATCAAAACCCTAGGGTTTGAGCTCCAGCCGCCAAAAAATTTCAATGGCCAAAAATATTCATCTATTTCTCCTTAAATTTTTTCAAATCCGTTGATAATTACTAGAAACTCTCAACTATAATATTGTAGAGCACTCCAAGATCTAGATATTCAACGGTTATGATCGAAAATCTCGTGATGGATCAATGGGAAATCGAGTTTGAACGCACACGTTGGTTCACGTTTTCCGAAGACGGGAGATGGACGAGCTTGGCCGCACTTGGAGCGTGGGTGGAGTTGCTGATGGCCTTCGTCGTGGTGTGCTTTGATCGTCCTGGAGTTGCTTGTAGGAGGCTCGAAAATTCTTGGAATAGGGGTGGCGTTGATGGGTTCTTGCATGATGGTTTTTGGAGAAGGAACGTGAGGGGGAGAAGAGAGGAGGGTGCGGCCCTGATGAATTCAACAGAAAATCAACGGCAGAGATGGTTTTAGGTTAAAAATAATAAAAGAATTGTAAATTTATTATATTTATAATTCGTGCGAACTTTAAAAATGTATAACTTTTTCATACGAGGTCGAAAACGCACCAAACGAATTGCGTTGGCTTCGTTTTGTCGAGCACTGCGCAATGGAGCTAGTTTGGAGTCGTTTGGAGCTAGTGAGAATTTTGGGTAAAATTAAACGCATGTTTAATTTTATTCGAAATAAAACGCGAAAACTGAATTGAAAGCAAGGTGAGGACTTCTCACTCAATCGAATCTGTTTCGATTTAAATTTTAAATATATAGATTTTAAATTATTGATTGTATGCCTGAATGATAAATTATTATCTGTTATTGGTTGAAATAGACATTATACGCCGTTAGTAAGCGGAGGTAATTTATTAAAAATATATACCGCGATAATTCCATCTTGATTGGAATTGGTATTATTTATGCACTTGGAGTTGATTTCCCGCATTATATAGTGGATGAGACCCTATTGTGCCACATAATAGCAGATAATATTTTATGAATCCCATATACCGCGATATTCCGTATTGGAACGGAATTGGTATTGTGCTAACATCTTTGGATGTAGGGAAACAGGTTGGAGGGATCCAACTGGATTTCTCAATTATATTGATTTATTTACAGATATTGTGATATTTGTTGATTATCATATTGATATATGATGATTGGTTCGTTGTGATTGACTATTTGGTGCTGTTGGATCATCATATCCATTTTTGAAATTTTAAAATAATGATTTTTGATTTTAAAAAGAATTTTATAGTGATTTTTGAAAGTATACGTTTTATTAAATTTTGAATTGTTAAAATAAATAAACATTGTAATTTTATTGTTATAAAAGTTATATTTTTGGAAAATAGTACTTAAGTATGATTTTGAAGTTATATAAGTTTTAAATAACGTTTTGTAAATTATTAAAAGGATCGGTTTATTTAAATTGAGATTTTTGAATTATTATAAATGTTTATATAAAAGATTTCTAAGATTAATATTTATAAATTAAAGATATAGGAATTGTGAAACGAGTTTTATTAAGTGTTAAAATGAAGTATAAATGAATTTCACAAGTGAATAAAATTTATAGATTTACAAATTGTGAAGTTATAAAACGAATAGGTTTTTGTAAAATAAAGGACTTATAAGTAATTAACTTGTAAATTAGATTTTTGGTATAAAATTGAGTTATGAATTGAAGTGGTTAATAAAGGAGATTTATAAACCGAAGTTTTATAAATAGAAATGGAATTTATAAACATTGTTTACAAATCCGAAGTCAATTTAATTTGGTGAAATAAACATAGAAGTTTATTAAAGGGGACATATTCACGATTTTGGATAGCGAATTATCTTTTGTGTAATATGTGTCATAATAAAGAGTTTGGATCGGGAGTAACATTCACGATTTTGGACAGTGAATATATTATTAAAGAAAATGAACATGTTATCGGGGAAGTGATATTATAAAATGAAGTTAAGTGTTTTGAAGATGTTTTAAAATGGATTAACTATCGAAACCATAGATTTCAACATTTATTGTTGAAATAGACGTTTTCGAGAAATAAGGAAATAGTGGACTATAACACTGTTGTTATAGTAAATGATTTCCGAAAGGAAATGTTATATATAATATTGGGATTTATATATCTATCTTAATTCCGAATCCCTATACTAGTGATTTTGGGTCATCGTAACGATGTTTTACGTAACGTTCGTTTTGGCCCAAATAAATGTGTTTAAGCGCACGTTTTCTTTAAAGAACGAAATATATACTTAATTTCGATTTAAGTATATTGAATACTTTCCAAGTGTTGAAAATAAATAGATTTGTGAATTACTTATTATTAAATAAGTATGGAAATGTTTTCCAATATGAAGTGAATATTTTAAGATTTTATCTTTTAAAGATAAATTGAAAATGAATATTAGAAATCGATTTGGAAATCGTATATTCATAGATATTTTGGAATTGTAAAGTCACTATGGAATTTATAAAAGGAAGGGAAATTTGTTTAAAAATAAACGTTGATTTATTTTTGAAGTGTGGGAATTAATTTACGAATTTGGAACGTAAATATAAAGTAAATCGTTAAGGATTTATTTAATTGGTTTAAGTGAACCATGTTGAAATGAAAGTATTTCCGCGTAAGGAAAATGTTTGAAATTTGTTTCAAAAGTGGTAAAGGTGAAAAGTGATTTGAAAATTGTTTTCAAATGGTTGAAGTGTGGAAAATATATATGTTGTAAAGATATTTTTGGAAAATAAATAATTTTGGAAATTATTTGGAATCTGGTGATGTTGAGCATACCTATTGATAGTTAAATAACCGACTATCAATATTTACCTTTAAATAGGTATTTGTTGTGATTGCTTGAATTTGAATGCCACACTTATTTTTCAATAAGCGCTCACTATACGGGTTAGCCGGGAAAGGACCTTGGGGTTGTATAACCCATTTCGAATATGTGATACGTCGTTATGGATTGCATTTGATGACCGGTGTTGAAGACCGGATATTTATGAAAATGGAAGGATTACTGTGGAATGTTTCTGCATCGGCTGATCTCCGGTATAGAAATTTATTACCCTTTTGTGATGGGAAGTCCGGTCGTAATTAGTGAATATCCAGATTGCAAGGACTTCTTTGGAAGTGCCTTCGGTTTCGTTCGATCCCGGAACTGACTTGTATGGATGTGTGTCTGACGTTACAATTTGAGATGTAAAGCTGGTTTCTATCAAATATATTTCCTTTTGTGGCAGAGAATTTATTCTCTTAGCTTAACACTATTAGAGGTTATGTAGTTGATGGTTACTAGTGATACATTCCCAAATTGGTAATGTGGCATACGAAGTGCTGTTGAGCATTTGATGATCAAAGCACAGTTTTTGTATAAAGCGTGTCTTTGTGGACGAGACTTCGTAGGACCTCACACCCCGGAAATGGTCAAAACAGGAAGGATGCGGCAAGGTTATTAGGGGGTAGCGCCCCTTTAGTGTATTCATTCCTTCTGGATAGAGGTGGTATCATGGTATGGATCCCAGATACTTAACCTATGTTGTTGCTGCAAATTTAATGCTTTGTGGTTGTTGGAAATCGAGGATCCTCGGATATAGATCAGTTACGATCGGGGTATGACATATTCGTGTCAGTAGTTACCCATTTAGGGGTAACCCGGCCTTGTGTTGGCAGAGATCCGGTTAGGTTCTCGCGTCGTCTTTCCAGAGGCGTACCCATGTGATAATGGGAAGTTCCTTGGCCTGACCATTTGTTGGAAATCCAAAGAAACAATACGAACCTTGTACGGTTTTAGTTGTAGAACCTATCATTCACTTATGGTGGCGCCCCACTGTTTGGATGGTAGCTATAGTAGGCATACGATAATGGTCGTATGCTGGCTAAGATTTATATCTTTACTTTCGAAATGTTTTCTACACTATGCACTAGTAATAATATCAAATGTTTCTTTTTAATGTGTATAAAGCATCTTTGACTATCATAAGGAGAAATCTCCTCCGATTCTGCGTTTTCATTGTGTGTGTGTGCGGGAGGCCTTATGGTAGTCTCATTTTCTAAAAAGCATTGCGAATCTATTTTAAAATTATCATGTTCTATGTTTTAAAAATAAACTGTTTTAGTTCTCACACCAGTCACATGACTGGCTCGGAGTTTATTGTTTCCTTCCTAAACTCTGGGTGCCCAACAATTTCCACATGGGCAGCCAAGAGTCAGGTTTATCAGGATATTCTGGAATTCAGGAGTTGCTGGAGGCAAGCTGGATGGCATGGCGTATTCACTAGTATATAGTATTTTCCGCTATTTGTTGTTGTTGTTGTTGTTGTTGTTGTACACTCTGATAATGTAATGTAATGTAATATGATGTAATGTAATAACTGATATAGTTCTTTGTTTAAAGATTATTCATTTATCTATTATATGTTGTTCCGCTGCGATTGTGAGATTCTGATATTGTTCTATTGTTTCTTTCTGTTCTATTCTATCCTTTTCTCTCTTCTTCTATCTTTTTCTTCTTCTTTAACCATAACGGTACTGTTTTCCGGCATTCGATTGCTCCGCAGTTGATACAGTGGACGTATTGATGTCGGTTTTCGAGCGTCGAAAAGTCGCGTCGTCACAACGCCATGTCATCTATAGGATTTTCTAAACACCTAAACGAGGTCAGTCGACATAATTATGTTTTAAAATAAGGAAAATGAAATAACTTTACCTATATTATATTATATTATATTATATTATATTATATTATATATAATGATTATTAATGAAACTGTTATTAGGAGATGATAATATTTAGTTATCATCGATTATTGGTTGAATTAAATTTAAAAACGAATACTTTATGAACTCCATTTCATGGAACGTTTGATAATTAAATTTAATTGAAATCAATTACAATAATAATTGTTTAAAATGACAAAATGTAAATTAAAGAAATATTTTGATAATAAGGTAATGAAATTATATAAGTATATTTATAATATGGCTTATAAATAGAAAATATTTAAAAGTTGAGAATTTTATAATTTGAAATCCTATTGATTTTACAAAAATTGTTTTCAAAGCCTTCAAAAATTAGTAATAATATTATTTAGAAGAGTTTTTACTAGAAAAATATTTTGAAAAGATTTTGAAAGAAATAAAAGCATTGAACTCGCTTTAGTCGTTGGAAAATAATCCTGGGGATGACTTCAGCATCGCCAGTATTCACTTTCGAGTTTCTAAGTGGGAATTGCTACCAAAAGAAATTTATTTTCGATTAAAACAAGTTTTGATTTGAAAAATATATTCTAAGTATGATTTGATAAATATGTGAAAATAGTTTTGAACTTATAAATTTAAAATAGTATAGAAAAAATAAGTTTATAATTTATGAATTTGAACAGGAAAATAAAAACCAAAATTTAAAATTGTTGAATATTTTTGGTAATGCAAACAAAAGAAGATTCATAGTTGGGATACGAAATAAAAGAATTAATCTAAGAAATGTTGAATAAATGGAGTTAGTGAAATGAAGTCTAACTCAAGAAAGCTTAAACAAAAATGAGTTGTATTTGAACTGAATTAGGAAAAATAATCGAATGAAATCTTGATGCAGAACGATCTACGAAACTAGTAAGGTTGAAGTGTTCAAAGTCTTTAGGTCGTGTGGAGGAAATTTCGGAGTTAGGTCGTTCGGAAATTTTAAGTCATTGCCGACTTAAGAAATATTGCTCATGACCTAAGGAAAAGACCGTAAGTCGCTTGCGACTTAATGAGATGAAGGAAAACGAGTTAAAGAATAAGGCAGTTCAGGCCAGAGATAGAAAGGCAAGTGATAAGTCGTACGCGACTCAGGAGGAAGTTAAGTCGTTCAGGGTTGAACAGCTATAAGTCGTTCACGACTCATCAAAAAGCAAAGGGAAGTCCATTAGTCGAAAGTCTTAAACTGCCACGAGTTACGACTTATGATGATTCGTTGAAGTGTTGAGTCGCCATCTTCTATGAGTCGTATGTCGTGTGTTTCTTTTGTCGTGTACCCTGTGTTGTATTTTGAGTCGTTTGTGCTGTCTGAGGTTGTAAATATTTTAAGTCGTAGGCCTTGTGTCGTTAAGTCGTGTGCTATCTTTAACTGTTATATTGAGGCGCGTAAGGATGAGTCGCCGCCGACCTATGAGCGTGTTGTAATAATGAGTCGTGTGTCGTGTGTACCTGTTGTGTCGCAGCCGAGTCAAGAAGAGTCGTGAGTCGCATACGACTTAAGGACCAGTTGTTGAAATACTATAAATAGGGAGTGAGTTGTAACTTTTGGGTGGTTGATTTTTGAATAAAATTTCTTGTTGATTGCTGTGTGCTTTCTTCTAAAATTGGTAGTTGAGTGTAATCTCCTATCTCCTCTTTCGGTTAATCGAGTGCGCTCGATTCAACGATCGTAGAAGCCGATTCACGGTATATAGTGCGCTAGATCAACGTACGAAGAATCGTAGATCTTTGAACACGG
Organism: Allium cepa; assembly: GCA_030765085.1. Classification (NCBI taxonomy): domain Eukaryota; kingdom Viridiplantae; phylum Streptophyta; class Magnoliopsida; order Asparagales; family Amaryllidaceae; genus Allium; species Allium cepa. The sequence goes on along the minus strand of CM060940.1, from coordinate 757,703,128 downwards.
TATAGTGCGCTATCAATGTGTTTGAGATAGCTAGAATTCGGTATCTTCGGATCAACGAATTTGGGCATTTTGGTATTCATCAATCCACCGATTGCTACTTTCACCGATTGAAGTTTATTTTGATTAATCCGCTGCGTCAGTTTTGGTATCGGAGCTAGACTTAGCCAATCATAGCTAAGCCGAGACTTGGAGCCAGTTTTTGAAGTTGAAGTTTGAAGTTGTTGTTCATCGTGTTCATCTTGAAGTTGCAACGAGTTGAAGATTTTGATCCATTTCATTTTGGATCTAGAGTTGGAGTAGTGTTTGAATTTGAAGTTGCTTGGAGACCTTGAGCCGAGCCAAGTTAAGCCGTGAAGGGTGAAGGTCGTGCATCAGTTTGGTATCAGTTTGAAGTAGTGAGGCCGAGCTAGAGATTGGAGCCGTGCCTTGTTGATGTTAGAATTGAAGGGTTGTAGTGGTATAGCCGAGCCAAGGAGTTTTGTGCGAGCTAGTGGTGTGAGGCCGTGAATTGTTTGACTTGTGTTGCTAGTTTTGAAGTATTTGTTGAAGTGTTTGAGAAGTATTTGATGTTTTTGAGAAGTTTTCATTCATGCCGCCTAGAAGAGATAATCGTCATCAAAACGTTGAAGCTTTGTATAGAAGAGAAGAAGCCGAGCTTATGGAACAACGTATTAATGAGAAATTTGATGAAGGCATTGGAAAGTTAGAAAAGTTGATGAATGATTTGAATCAAACTCAAAGGAGGAGATCACCAAACTCGAACCATGGAGGAAATCGAGTTTTGCCATCGGTTACGGAAGCGAGGAGGGTATCACCGCAATCTTTTAGAGAGAGAAGAGAAACATCAATTTCATCACGGAGAGATCATCATGACTATGGACATGAAGAGAGAAGAAGTCAACGTGAATTTGACAATGAGGCGTATAGAGATGAAGAGAGACATAATCGAAGAAACATGCATGAACGAAGGGATGACAATGGTCGAGATCGATGTAGGCGTACTTTTGATTTTGATGAAGAGGGTGATAGAGCTAGCATTCATTATCGAGATTGAGACCAAGTTCGAAATTCTTATCGGGATGTTGAAGATGATCGTCGATGGGAATCGGGTATGAAGATGGAAATTCCATAGTTCAAGGGTGGAATGGTAGCTGAAGAATTTCTTGATTGGTTGTCAAATGTGGAGGAAATCTTTGATTTCAAGGAGGTTCCGGAGAATCGAAGGGTGAAGTTGGTTGCTACTAGGTTGAGGGGGAGAGCTTTGGCATGGTGGCAGCAAACTAAACTTACAAGGGAGAGAATGGGAAAGTCAAAGATTGAACCATGGGAGAAGATGAAGAAGTTGATGAGAGCTACTTTCTTACCATATAACTATCAATCGCTTATGTACCAGAGGTTGCAGAATCTGAGGCAAGGGACGAAGTCTGTTAGTGATTATGCTGATGAATTTTACCAACTCATTGCTAGGAATGATATTATGGAAACGGAAGAACAACTAACTGCTAGATTCATTGGGGGATTGAGAATGCAGATCCAGGATATGGTTAATATGTTCGATCCGAGATCTGTTGCAGAGGCACATCAGAAGGCGTTGGCTTGGGAGAAGCAGGGAAGGCGTGGAGGTGGTGTGTTTACTAATTCCAATAATCAAGCAAAGGGTGTTAGTGGGAGTTCTAATGCTCCTAAACCTGCCAGTAAGCCAGTAGTGAAGGAGGGTGAGAAGGCGAAGGTTAGCAGTGGTTTCAAATGTTATAATTGTCAGGAGTTGGGTCACAAAAGCAATGAATGTCCGAAGCCGAAGAAGAGAGCAATGGTTGCTGAGATTGAGGATGATGGTGAGGAGGCAGAATGTTCAAATGCACCTTATGTTGAGGAGGAAGAAGAATTATTTGGAGATGAAGGTTGTAATCTTATGATGAGAAGGTCATGTCTTACACCAAAGCAAGAAGAGGATTCTAGTTGGTTGAGAAGCAATATTTTTCAGTCGACATGCACTATTCTAGGGAAAGTTTGCAAGTTCGTTATTGATGCTGGAAGCTGTGACAATATTATCTCTACAGAAGCAGTAAGGAAGTTGAACTTGAAAACTGAGAAGAATCCTAAACCGTACAAGCTAGCATGGTTAAGAAAGGGTGGAGAAGTGAAGGTGTGTCGAAGAGCTTGTGTGAATTTTTCTATTGGGAAGAAGTACAAAGACGAAATTTGGTGTGATGTTGTAGACATGGATGTGTGTCATCTGTTGTTGGGCAGACCATGGCAGTTTGATAGAGCAGTGCAACATGATGGTCGGGCTAATAGTTACAGTTTCATGTTCGAAGGTACTAAAATCACTTTAGTTCCTAAGAAGCAACAACAGAAGGAAAGCAAGTTGGAGGAGATCGAAGAACTGAAAACTTTGCTATCTTTGAAGGAGTTTGTGAAAGAAGTAGAAGAGGAGTCTGAAGTCTATTTGTTGATTGGACGAGAGAGTCATGAAGAGGTTGAAATTCCAGAAGAAGCAAAGCCAGTTTTGAAAGAATTTGAAGATGTATTTCCAGAAGAGTTACCTAAAGAGTTACCGCCACTGAGAGACATTCAACATCAAATTGATCTTGTTCCGAGAGCAGTTTTACCACATCGACCACATTATCGAATGAGTCCGAAGGAACATGAGGAGTTGCGAAGGCAGGTGGAAGAGTTGCTTGAGCAGGGACGTGTTCAGGAAAGCTTGAGTCCTTGTGCAGTGCCAGCATTGTTGGTGCCGAAGAAGGATGGAACATGGAGAATGTGTACCGATAGTAGAGCTTTGAACGAGATTACTGTTCGCTACAGATTTCCTATGCCAAGGTTGGATGACTTGCTAGATCAGTTGAGTGGGGCTACTATCTTTTCGAAGATTGATTTGAAGAGTGGTTATCATCAAATTCGAATTAGACCTGGAGATGAATGGAAAACCGCATTCAAGATGAGAGAGGGGTTATACGAATGGTTGGTTATGCCATTTGGTTTAACAAATGCACCTAGTACATTTATGCGAGTGATGAATCAAATCTTTAGACCATTCATCGAGAAGTTTGTTGTAGTTTATTTCGATGATATTCTGATATATAGCGGGAGTACGGAGGAGCATGTAGAGCATTTGAGAAAGGTGTTAATTATTCTTCGTGAGGAACAATTTTATGCAGCTATGAAGAAATGTGTGTTCATGACGAGAAGTGTATTATTTTTGGGATATGTTTTATCTGAGAAGGGAATCCAGGTGGACCAGAGTAAAGTTGAAGCTATTAGAAATTGGCCACAGCCGAGGACTATTACTGAAGTTAGAAGTTTTCATGGATTGGCATCATTCAACCGAAGGTTTATTCCACACTTCAGTAGCGTGATGGCACCAGTTACTGATTGTATGAAAGGGAAGCAATTTTCTTGGACAGAGGAAGCAGGAGTTGCTTTTGAACGAATCAAAGAACTGTTGACGACAGCACCAATTCTTGTTTTACCAGATTTTCAGTTGTTGTTTGAGCTACACACTGATGCATCAAAGGTTGGGATTGGAGGAGTGTTGAGTCAGAGTGGAAGGCCAGTTGCTTATTTCAGTGAGAAGTTATCAGGGGCAAAGCTGAGATATAGTACATACGATGTCGAATTTTACGCTGTTGTGCAAGCTGTTAAACATTGGAGGCATTATCTATTTCAGAAAGAGTTTGTTCTTTACACTGATCATGAGGAGTTGAAACATTTGCAAGGACAGGATAAAATTTCAGCGAGACATGCATCATGGATTGCTTATTTGCAGCAGTTTACTTTTGTCATGAAACATAAATCGGGGGCAACGAATCGTGTGGCTGATGCTTTGAGTAGGAGGAGTCATTTGTTGACTACAATGAAAGTTGAGGTGATAGGGTTTGAATTATTGCCAGAGTTGATTGACAAAGATCCTTACTTTGCAAAGTTCGTTGAGAAAGTTAAGGATGGGGATACTGATGAATTTATGATGGTTGATGGATTCTTGTTTAAAGGGAATCGATTATGTATACCAGATAGCAGTTTGAGAATGAAGATCATCAAGGAGTTGCACGAGGAAGGACATGTGGACCGTGATCGTACATTGCATTTGATTTCTCAATCTTATTTTTGGCCATCGATGAGGAAAGAGGTAGAGAGGTTTGTGGAAAGATGTCATATATGTCAGGTTTCGAAGGGAACAACGACAAATGCGGGATTGTATATGCCGTTACCTGTGCCGACTAAACCATGGGTTGATATCAGCATGGATTTCATTTTGGGTTTGCCAAGAACTCAAAGGGGAAATGATTCTATATTTGTTGTGGTGGATAGATTTTCAAAGATGGCACACTTTATTGCTTGTAAGAAGACGGCGGATGCTGTTCGTGTTGCTCAGTTATTCTTTAAAGAAGTCTATCGTTTACATGGGTTGCCGGAATATATTGTTTCTGATCGGGATACTAGATTTTTAAGCCATTTTTGGTTAAGTTTATGGAAGATGGTGGGAACGAAGTTGAACTTTAGCAGCGCTTATCATCCGCAAATAGATGGACAGACAAAAGTTGTTAACAGATCGCTGGGAAATTTGTTGCGATGTCTTGTGAAGGACAATCTGAAGAGTTGGGACATGAAGTTATGCCAGGCAGAGTTTGCTCATAATCATGCAGTGAATCGTAGTACGGGATTCAGTCCATTTCAGATTGTATATTCAAATTTACCCAGGGGACCGTTGGATTTGGCAGTAGTACCACAACCAAAGGGGACGGTTAAACGAGCTGCTGATTTTGTTGATGAGTTGACTGAATGTCATAAAATCGTTCAGGAACGATTGGTGAAAGCAAATGAGAAGTATAAGCGAGCTGCAGATTTAAAACGACGAAATATAGAATTTAACGAAGGTGATTTGGTGTACGCTGTGTTAACGAAGGATCGTTTTCCAATGAGCGCTTATAACAAGTTGAAAGCCAGAAAAATTGGTCTTGTAGAAGTTGTGAAACGAATCAATGAAAACGCATATAAATTGAAGCTACCGGAAGACGTATATACTTCTGATGTTTTTAACGTCAAACATTTAGTTCCATATCATGGAGGTGAGATTGTTGTGGAAGAGCCTACAAATTCGAGGACGAATTTTCTCAACCCGGGGAGGATGATGCAGAACGATCTACGAAACTAGTAAGGTTGAAGTGTTCAAAGTCTTTAGGTCGTGTGGAGGAAATTTCGGAGTTAGGTCGTTCGGAAATTTTAAGTCATTACCGACTTAAGAAATATTGCTCACGACCTAAGGAAAAGACCGTAAGTCGCTTGCGACTTAATGAGATGAAGGAAAACGAGTTAAAGAATAAGGCAGTTCAGGCCAGAGATAGAAAGGCAAGTGATAAGTCGTACGCGACTCAGGAGGAAGTTAAGTCGTTCAGGGTTGAACAGCTATAAGTCTTTTCACGACTCATCAAAAAGCAAAGGGAAGTCCATTAGTCGAAAGTCTTAAACTGCCACGAGTTACGACTTATGATGATTCGTTGAAGTGTTGAGTCGCCATCTTCTATGAGTCGTATGTCGTGTGTTTCTTTTGTCGTGTACCCTGTGTTGTATTTTGAGTCGTTTGTGTTGTCTGAGGTTGTAAATATTTTAAGTCGTAGGCCTTGTGTCGCTAAGTCGTGTGCTATCTTTAATTGTTGTATTGAGGCGCGTAATGATGAGTCGCTGCCGACCTATGAGCGTGTTGTAATAATGAGTCGTGTGTCGTGTGTACCTGTTGTGTCGCTGCCGAGTTAAGAAGAGTCGTGAGTCGCATACGACTTAAGGACCAGTTGTTGAAATACTATAAATAGGGAGTGAGTTGTAACTTTTGGGTGGTTGATTTTTGAATAAAATTTCTTGTTGATTGCTGTGTGCTTTCTTCTAAAATTGGTAGTTGACGTAATCTCCTATCTCCTCTTTCGGTTAATCGAGTGCGCTTGATTCAACGATCGTAGAAGCCGATTCACGGTATCTAGTGCGCTAGATCAACGTATGAAGAATCGTAGATCTTTGAACACGGTATAGTGCGCTATCAACGTGTTTGAGATAGCTAGAATTCAGTATCTTCGGATCAACGAATTTGGCATTTTTGTATTCATCAATCCACCGATTGCTACTTTCACCGATTGAAGTTTATTTTGATTAATCCGCTGCGTCAAATCTTACGTGAATGAGTCTATATAACTTATAAATTTGAGTAATATTTAAGCCGAAAACAACTATTAAATTTTTTGAATATGAATGATAAGAAAACGAATTTTTTTTAACTTGAATAAAGTTAAATGAAATGAGTAATGGATTAAATGAAATAAAATTTCACTTAATAATGATTAAATAAATGAATTTGATTTGAATGAAACTAGATGAATTAGTAAAGTGAATTAATTCCACTTAGGTTATAAAATGAATTAATATAATGAATACGAACTTCAATTGTAAAATAAAATGCAATTTAGGTGTGAAAAAAATTAAATAAAATTAAACGAGTGTAAGAAAATTAATATGAATAATTGAATTTAATTTAAATTGGATGTAAATAAATTAAATGAAAATGGAACGAGTTTCTATAAAATTGAATGTTAACAAATTAATATGGAATAAGTTAACAAAATTATTTATAAGATGAAGTTAATTTAATAAGTTGAATGAAATTGATTTTGAGAGAAGAAAATTTTATGAATATGAATTGAGTTATAAAATAAAATTTACTTGAGTAAAATGATTAATATGAATTTGATTAAGTGAAATGAATAAATGAAGTGAATCAATGAATTGATATGAACTAAAGATATGAAGTAATAATAATAAACATAAGTTATGTTATATAAAATGTTTATAATAAACTTAAATGTTTATAAATGATATTAGTATTAAAAGGAATATATTAAGTGGTAATAAATAAAATTTAACTTAAACAAGGTTAATGGAATAATTTTATCAAGTGGTTCATAAATGAATTTATATGAGATATGTTAAGCAAAAAGTGAAAAAATTGAAATTTAACAAATCGAATTGAATAAATTGAATGTAAATGAAATAGATGTAAATAAGTGGAAGTAAACCAATTAAATGATAATATAAATTGGATATTGATAAGAAATAAAAGGGTATAAATTAAATATTGATATTGGATAACGTAAAATTCAATAGATATGAATTAATTGGATGAATGTTGGTGGTTGGATGGTTTCATATGTTGAAACCATTATTATTATCGTTTTTGATTGCATATGATTGTTTTATGTTATGTGTTTGTGCTTGTTCTTATGATTTGGATTCAACATTCATTCCATATGATTTTATTAAACTTATGCATGTTCTACATCTTATTATAAGTGACTAGTATTCTAAATTGAGTTAAGATAGGTACATACGAAGACCTTTTAGACGTATATGTGGATTTTCTATGCTTTCCGCGAGCGAACTCACTCGTATTCATAATAATAATGTATGTATCTTGGATTACATACCGCACTTTTATATTTTCCCTAAGGGATGCCTCATCATTGAGATGAGATGTAAGTTTGATATATCTGGCATATATTTGTGTATATATTGTATTGGAATTTTTTTCGATCGAGCCACGGAAAGGATATTCTGTCGAAATTTTTCGTAAATCCGGGTGTTAGAAAATTTTTGATGTTTTGAAAATTTTATAACTTCTTTTTATATATAAGTTGCAATTTTCATAAAACCGATATCGGAGTGGCATAACAAGTGCACAGTAAAGGTCTTGTAAATAAGATTTAAAGTTTTATAAGTTGATTGTTTTGAATAAAATACGTCGAATGTTATATTTCGTACTTAAACCCCTTTTCGAGAACAAAAAGTTTTGAGTGGGGGAGAATGTAATGACCCGTATTCTTAAATATTTTAAAATTATCAAATTTAATATAAATATTGAATAAAAATGGCTAAAATTAGAATTTAATTTATTAATGTAAGTTATTGAATATGAACTTGAATAAAATTTTGAAATAACCAATTTCAAAGATTTTGGCAATAACAGGTATTGAAATGAATTCTATGTATTAAATGTGTTTGTTATCAATAAATAGAATCGAATAATAAATATTGAATTATTTAGATAGAAATAAAATATATGCTGATTACTAAATTTCATTTGAAATTAATGGTTACTAATGTAACTTGTTGAATAATTCAAATTGTTCAAATTTAATATTGCAAATTTTCAAATAATTGAATACTGAATTAAAAATGAAGGAAAGTGATTTTAAAAGTCCATTTGAATTCTATTTAAACGAAAATGAAGATCATCAAATTTTAAAATTGAATTTAGAGTGATTAAATTGATTTTTGAAATTTCTTACTCTAATTAACGCGTAAAAATTGCCATTTTGGCCACTGCCTCGGTTTTCGATGAAAAAGTTTCATTGGATCCATGATAATGAATTATTATAGGATTTCAAGTTTCGTAGCGATTAGATTTGACGTTTGGCCATGCGAGCTTGAAATGCGCAGAAATTAACTTAAGGAATTTAATTAAAATAATTTTATTTTGAAAAGTTATCTTCTACATACAATCGAATTAGGCCTCGAGGCTAGTTCCGTTGTGTTCGGGATGAGGGTAAAACATTAAGAACGCTAAGCGGCATGCTTCGTTTGTAGTTCAAAAAATTTAGGTGTGTATTAGGTCGGAAACTTATATAATAAGACACATTAGTTCATTCGTTCGTAACCCTAATCTAAATATAGCGGTCGCTCCTTCAAAACATTTTAATGGCCGAAATTTCTCAACTTTCTCCTTTCGATTTCTTCAAATCCACATATCAGAATCAAAAACTTCCAAAAACAAAGTTGTATAGCTCGACGAGCTCTACACATCCAAAGGCTGGTTTGTACGGAAGCTTCACGGATTTGCTAGAATCAAAGTTTGTAGGGCATGCGATTTTCCTCGTTTTCACGCGATTGGCTGTAGCGTTGGCGGCGGTGTCTCTAGCGCTGGTGGAGCAAGCTTGGGCAATCATGGCGATGTTCATTGATTGTAACGACCCGTATTTTTCATCGTTTGATCTAGGATATTAAATTTATTTTAAATATGGATTTGAAATATAATTTGATTTTTGAATATCGAAATTTTGGTTGAAATTATAAAATGAATTTAAATTTTAAATATAGCGATTTATTGTAGTGCAAAAATGGTGAATAATTGAAATTTGTGTTGAATTTGAATAGAACGATTTCTAACGTTGATATAAATTTTATTTGAATTAGCATCGAGTTAATAATTTTTTAAAATTGGATTTCAAGCGAATTCATTAATTGACGCGTTAAAATAGTGGTCCGGGGCACAATTTCGAAATATGAGGAAACCAGCTCCTTTGGATCCATAATAGTGTATTATTATCGGATTTCAATTTTCGTAATGTTTGAATTTATCGTTTGGTCATATGATCTGAAATCACCTAGAAATAATTTAATTTAATTTAATTTAAATAGTCGATTTAAAAAGCTATCTTCTCCATACGATCAAATCATGCTACAAAACTTGTTCTTTTGCATTCGAAATAGGGGTATAACATTATGAACACCACGTGGCACACCTCAATAGGAGTTCGAGATTTTTCTGTATATAATACGTGATATTCTAAATGAATAAAGAAGAAATCAAATCAAAATCGAATCTTAGTCGCACCCTAGCAACCTAGGAGCCACCCTACCCTCTTTAACGTCGCCCTCTTTTTGTTTAAAATCATGTGAGTCTGCCCTTTCTTCCCTCTCCATTAAAAATCGAAAGTAAAAAAGAAGAAGAAAAAAGAAAAAAATTAGAAAGTGATTACATCACGACGTTTTGGTCAATGCTAGTTCACGGCAACATGGGGCTGCGACTGAGGGGAGGCGACTCGTGTTAGGCGTGCTCGGTATGGGTAGAGGTGAATCTATGGTTGGCAGCGATCGATGCTGAAGTGATACGTGAGGAAGGAGACGCGTTCGACTGGGAATTCTAGCGCATGGAGTTCGCTTGAAGGAGGTGCTCGATCTGTTGGAGGCGTAAGGCCTTAGCTAACGATGGTTGTGGGGTCATGAGGCACATGCATAGGTGGAGGGGTTAGTCTGGGAAGGTGACGCGACAACTTAGAGCGGTGGCTATCAGAGGCAGTGGCAATTTTTCTGGTGGGGTTTGGACATGTCTTGGGTGCTGTGATCTTGGCTGTTGGCCGTAATACAACATGGATGTCATGATGATAAGAGTAGTTCAAGCGTGCTGTAATAAGAGATGAACGGGAAGAAGATGGCTAGAGAGTTTCTATTGTGATGTCGATTTTGAAGTTCGTTAATTATAGTGAGTGGAAGGAGGAGAGAGAGAACCATGTCATGGGGAGGAAGCATCTATTTTTAAAAGGAGGAAGATAGCAGGGAAAGATAAATCTATAAATAAAAATTAAATTTTATAAATAGTTTACTTAGTTAAAAATTTAAATTGAGTTAGCTAATTAATTCAATAACTTATCCATATGAGGTCAAAATGGAACGCGACGATGCGCATCGCGATCATATCGACGAATGATATACAACAACATTGGTTCGGGGTTTTTCGGAGTCAAATGTAATTTTAAATTATAACGTTGTTTGATTTAAGTTTGAAATTAGATGGATTGCAAATAAAAGTAAGGTGACTAAATCTCACTCAATTTGGTTGACATGATTAATTAATAATAATTTAAATTGGTTATTGGATGATTGGTTGAATTGATATATTATTATTGGTTTAGATGTGATATATATAGTAGTAGTAGTGTATATATATATATATATTAGTAATTGGATATATTTCCCATCATTTGAGCGGATGAGACCTTATGCACCCTGCGTAATAGCGGATTTGACCCTATATACCGCGATATCACCCTCGTAGCGAGATTGGTATTTTTATGTTATCTAACCTCCGTGGATGCAGGGAAAATAAATTGGAGGGATCCAACTAGATTCCTCAAACATATTAATTATTTTTCGTATATAGTGATATATGATTTGTTGGAATAAATTGTTGTGTGTTTCGATATATTAGGTGTTATAATTGCACTGGCCTTGATTTTGGTATTTTGAATACCTTAAATATTATTTTTAAAATTTAAGGAATGTAAGGAGATTTTAAATATAAAAAACATACCCAAGATTGGATTATTTAAAAGGAAAATTGATTGGATAAACAAAAAATTTGATTTTGGTTGAACTCTATTAGTCCATAAATTATTAAATAGAAATTTTAGAAATAATCTATATACAGGATTTTTAAATGATATCCGAAAACATTAAAAGGAGTTGAAATCTATATTAAAAATTGTATTAGTGGGATAAATGGAATTTATAAGGAAATGAATTTATAAAAGTAAAATGTTATAAATAAGATTGTTTCTATAAACAAGTTAAACACAAAGGAGTTATAAAATTATAAACAATGTTTATAAATAAAAAAATTGATATTAGATGATAAATTAGACATATAAATTCATAGGGTTAATTTATATTAGGGCATGGAAATCGGGCTGAGGAAAAATAGTGGAATCTATTTTTGAAAAGTGGAAATAGTTAAGGAGATCGGAATGGAAGCGATGTGTTGTGAATCGAGAGGAATTTATAAATTGAATTGGTTATTGAAATTTCAAAAATATATTTTTAATTTTAAGAAGTTAAGTTGTTTTTAAAAGGGATTTTTTTACTTATTAAACTATGTAATTTTGACATTGTAGAATTGAAATACATCAAAAAGAGAATTTTTCAAATATTAAATATTTATTTTAATAAATTATAACTTTTAAATCAACCTTTGAAATTGATTTGTTTAACTAAAAATGAGTTATTGATGTTTATAAAAAGTGTTTTGATAGTTTAAATAATTACTTGAACATGTTTAAAAAATAAATTGATATTCTTTTAAATACTATACATATAAAGAGTTTGTTATTATTTAAATTTAATTATGTATCTTCTCGAGAATTTGGAAACAGGGTTTATTCAGTAGGATGGGATTTATAAGAGAAATTCTCAAAATGGAATTTGGAAAAAATGTAGGAAAATTTCCGAAGTAGTTAAACAAAAGGGGCATTGACTTCGGAAAATAGCAAAGGATTTTTTTTAAGGAATCTCGGAACTTATAAATACGTTCTAAACGAATTAAGGAATTTACAAATAAATTGTAAATGATTTTGAGAAAATAGGAAATTTAAAATAAACGCAATACTTCCTAAGTGCTGAACATAAAAATGGAGTTGGAAAATATTCTAAGTATTGGGAAGTTTGGGAACATTCCAATGAAAATACAGGGATTTGAAAACGTTTAAAATGTTGGAAAATTTGGAAGGGATTTGAATATATATATCTTATAAAGATATTTTGAAAATAAATTTTTGAAAAATTTATAACAAAGCTTGCTGTATGGTTTCAGATGTTTTATTGGTAGTTAAACAACCGACTATCAATTTTGGTCAAATTCGTTAATCATTTCGAAGAGACGGGGATCGAATTTAATTATACTAAAACCCCTTCGATGAAATTCGATTCTGTTTGAACGTTATGAATGGTGATATCATGAAGATGGGTGAAGACGGCAACTCGGTTTGTCCAGACCTAGGACAACTTGTACGGACGAATGCTATCAGAATATCATCATTGGAGGACGGGGAGCATTCTAAGTAGAATTGTTCTTGAAAGGTAATCGTTAGCCTCAAGCCTCATAAACGGGGGATGACTAAAACATGGAAGATGCAGTAAGACTAAGTAGGGCGCATCCAATTATGCTATGTTTATCACCTTTCTACATAGCCTCGAAAATATATATAAATCATGGATATGGTTGTTTATGGAAAAGCGAGCGCTCGATTTTAAGTGTGGGAACACCCGGGGTGATAACATATTCGGTACTATCTAGGTTAGGGTAGGCCGATCTTGTGTGGCAGGGGATCCAGGTGAGGTCCTCAGTACATTTTTCTAGAGGTGTACTGTGATGGACGGTGCCCCAATAGCCCATTCATTGTATGGAAGTCATTCTCCAATACGAGCCTATAGGATTTTGTTTGTAGAGCCTAGTATGCTGGAATTTAATTAATGTAACAGTTTCAGCTATTTGAATAAGTATTTGTACTTAGACACTATTGTAATATCACTGGATTTTATATAAAATCTTTTGGTTATTGTAAGGGCAAAAATCCATCGTGTTTATGTTAATGCGATCTTACGAGATACCTTTGTTTTTCAAAGGATTTTGATAACTTTAATAATTCAGATTGAGTGCGTTTTCTCACGCTGGATTTCCAGACCGACTTGGGGGTTATTTTATTATAATGCTCGGGTTAGACCGAGTATTACAATTCAGGTAGGGTGCTATGGAGCTAAGGAGATGAGCTGGATGACAGAGATATTGTAACAACCCGCATATTTATCGATTATATATTTAAATATTTTGTTTAAATATTTATCGTCATTCTGATATTTGTCCGAAAAGCTACTTTTTGCAAACGGTCGAATTAGGACTCGAGACCACTTCCATTGAGTTCGAAATGCCGTTTACAATTTTTTTAAGTATAAACATTGATAGGTTTGGAGTTAGTGAAATTTCACTAACTTTTCCCGCTTTGGAATTTGGGTTAGTCTACCATTATAACTCAAACCCCCTTCTCACCTTCTCCTCACTCTTCATAAATTCCTACCAAACACAAATTTTAACATTAATGGTGAGTGGAAAGGGAAATTAGAAACTCCAAGCCTAGGTTTCGACTCCAACTCCATCATTCAACTCCAAATTCAAGGAAAAGCATTGGATTCAAGCTTGTAGTTGCTTCTCCATTCACCTTCAAGCTTTACCTTCATAATTTGGTGAAAAGGTGAGATTTTTATCTCACAATTCTAGCCTATAACTATATTGGACTGTTGGGAATGATTCCCTATCATTTTTGCATGCATATTAGCATTTGGTTTGGATTGGATTGGCGAAAAACTCCAATTTTTAGCGTTTTGGTGAATTTTCTGCACTTAGGTCGTTCTGGCCAATTTTCTGTGTTCGGAGTTAGGTCGCTCGCGTGTTATCGCGCTAGGTCGCACTGCCTTGAATTAAAGTCTTTGGTGTTAGGTCATATGGACCTTAGGTCGTAAGTCGTATGGACCTTAGGTCGTAGGTCGTTCTGGCCATTTCTAACGTCTTCAGTGTTAGGTCGTATGGACCTTAGGTCGTAGGTCGTATGGACCTTAGGTTGTAGGTCGTTCTGGCCATTTCTAACGTCTTCGGAGTTAGGTCGTATGGACCTTAGGTCGTAGGTCGTATGGACCTTAGGTCGTAGGTCGTATGGACCTTAGGTCGTAGGTCGTATGGACCTTAGGTCGTAGGTCGCTCGGCCTGTTTAACTTGACCTGTTTTATGCTAACCCCTTAGCTCGACCTAGCTTAGATCGTTAGATCGCGAACCCTGTTAGGTCGCGTGACCCGATACACTTAGGTCGTTTGACCTTATATTCTTTTAGGCCTTTACCTCGTTAGGTCGTAGGTCGCTCGACGTTATTACCTTGTTAGGTCGCGAGTCCCTTAAGTCGCTCGCCTCTTCTAACCTACGAGTTCCTTAAGTCGTTCGTCTTCCTTAGGTCGGTCACCTGGTTGAGTCGCACCTTACCTTAGCTCGGCCATGTTAGGTCACGAGTTTCCTTTAGGTCTTCGATTTTATTCACGTCTTCGAATGTGAATTTTTATGATTGATTGTTTCTACAATCACTTCTATGATTTGTCACTTTAAAATATAAAGGTTTTCTATACTAGTAGTAAATATCAAAACTCTTTCAACAAAATGATTTCAACTCTATTTTCAATAACAAAGCTCTTTTCTTAAACTGTTTTCCAATCTACTAGTATATACAAACCTTTACCACACTCGGATGAGAAATCTAATTAAACGGCTTAGTAAAACAAGTGGCATGAAACGCTTGCGTTCACTTAGTCGGTTAATTCTTGGACTTGTTCGATTGAACCTCTTGTGACAATTTTCTAGTGAAGATCTACAGTTTGTTCGTAAATATTTGAGTTAAGCAAGTGGTTATGGGACATGAAGCTAAACTTTTATATTTACTAACTTAGTGTAATTGACACTTCTTGATGATCATGATGATCATTTTTATGTTTTAGACTAGCAATTGTGCGATGTCTCTTTGTCTGTGAGGGAGACTAGACCCCGCTCTTGTGATGTTTCGCCATCGCATTTGTGTGATGTTTCGCCATCACAAATGTGGGGTAGCGCCCCACGGTCTTCGGGCCATTCGTGTGTCAAAATTAATGGCTTGCAACCATGAGATAGCGTCTCGCTTTGTGTTACACGTGTAGGTGAGTTTTCATGCTCCCATTTTGTGAGTTTTCATGCTCCTATATTGTGATTTCTGGATTTCTTGTGTAGTCTTCTGGAATTTGCGCTTCACCTATTTTCATGACTTTCATCGTTATGGTTTTCCAGCTTTTATGTTTAGGTGAATTTGGATCTTGATCTCTTGATGATCTTCATTTACATGCTTATCATATTATGTCTTTATGGTTGCTATATGTTCTTGCCATATCTATTGTTTATATCATGTTATCTGATATTTATAGCTAGACTGATCCGTTTATTATTTGCTTATAAATAATACTCGGGTCAGACTGAGATGTTACATGTGCTTCTGCTTGACTTCTCCCCCAGAGATTTACTACTCTGACTTTTGGCTGACCATTTAGATTAGCAGTTTTTGTCGTTTACACTTGAGATATAGAATCATAGTTGTATTCTTTTGTATAGCACGTGTTGCTATTCTTTTGTATTTTTATGGATCTTTTTGGCCACTACTCTGATGTACACTTTCATGTGTTAGTTATATATTCATATCTTCTTCCGCCTTTGTAATATGGATGTCTGTGACTGATTTGTGTTATGCTTATTTCTATGTTTATTTCCGAAGATTATTTATAGCCACCGTGTGATAAGAAATCACATGGATGGTCGCTCCTCAACAGCCTTATTCTCCGTGCTAGTTGACAGCACTACACCGTAGTGTTCTTGGCTAGCGTGGGTATAGAGGTGGGGCGTCACAGCTTGGTATCAGAGCCAAACATCGGAACAATGTAGAATAACTTAACAAGGATCATCGTCCTAAGTTCAGCTTAGGAGTCGTACCTTAGGATTAATTCGAGTCTTCGTACCGATTCATCCTATTTTTATTATGATTCCTTGTTTCACTTATCAAGATTGCTTGATATATCTTTTAGTGAATAACCTTTTTCTTCTCCTTCTTTCTTAAGGAAGAAAAATGGTTAGACCTGGATGTCCCCGTGCCGGTCAATCTACTGCAACTCCCCAAGATGGAGTTTTTATGACTACCCAGCAACTTCTTGACCTTGTCACGAATGCTCAAGAAGCTGGTTCTAATCCGGAACCTACTCACCCTAAATCTGGGTTTGCACGTTTGTGCAATGATTACACCAACTTGGGTGGGAAGCAATTTAAAGGCACTGAAACTATCATCGAGGTCCAAGCTTGGCTCAAATCGTGCGATAGAATCTTCTCTCGCATGAACGTCACTGACCTCCATCGAGTCCAGGTGGCTTCCAGTATGCTCCAAGAAAGAGTGTTGGATTGGTATGAGCTGTTAATCTCAGAAATTGATGAAGTGGATCTCTCCTGGGAGCACTTCCGGGAACGCTTCGAATCGAAATTCGTACCCGAGGCTGAAAAAGTAACTTTGGCTTGGAGATTTATTGGCCTTATTCAAGGTCAGTCTTCTGTGGCGGACTACGTTGCATCATTCGAATCCCTTTCCAAATATGGGGTCGAATATATAAATACTCCATTGAAGAAGAACCAGAGATTCGTTTATGGCTTAAATAAGAATCTTAAGAAGCCACTACTCCTGAAACTAGAAGTTGCATTTGATCAACTCGTCGATATCGCTCTTCGTCTTGAAGAGGCCGATAGAGAGAGTGATGTTGAAGTGGTTGGCGCTAAACCAAACTTCAACAACAAAAAGAGGCCTAACAAATTTAAAGGTTCTTATCCCAATAAAAAGGGTAAGCAAGCAACTTCGGCTGCAAAGACACCTTCCTCTAGTAGCGGACAATGCTATAACTGTGGTTCTAAGGACCATTTTGCGAACAAGTGTTCGAAGCCCAAAGGTTGTCGCTATTACAAGAGCTCGGAACATTATATACATTTGTGCCCCACACTAAAAGGCAGGAAAGAGGGAAAGTTAAACGTGGCTCAAGCCTCTGGCAACACATCTCGTGGCCAAGGTATTTCTCATTCCATTATTGATGGTATTATTTTATTTCATGATCAACCTATTAGAGTTCACTTTGATACGGGTGCATCCCATTCTTTTATATCAAAGGAACTTGTCGACACTTTCTCTCTAAATGTTGATGCTTTAATGACTTCCTTGAGAATTGCGAATCCTGTTGGTGGATCCGTAACTCTTAGTTTGCTTTGTAAAAATGTGGAGATTATTTTATGTGATTTTCCATTCCTAGCCGATTTGCATGTTATGCGTTACCTAGGCTTTGGAATGATTTTGGGAATGGATTGGCTTAATCGTTATGAAGCTCATATCCTATGTCCTGAGCGGACTATTCATCTCCGACATCCACTATCTATTAATCAGATTTCTATTAATCTTAAAGATTCAGAATCCTGTTTGGTGGCATCTTTATATTCTTTAAATCCTCGTGATAACGATGATGATGATGAAGATGATATTATTTCTCATATTCACGTTGTCCGTGAATTTTCCGACATATTCGAGCCCGTTTTAGGTTTACCACCTAAACGAGCAATTGAGTTCAGAATTAATCTTGTTTCTGGAGCTCAACCTATTACTCGTCCTCATTATCGCATGTCCAATAAGGAAAATGAGGAGATGCGCAAACAGTTGTCCGAATTGGAGACGAAGCAATTTATTCGCTCTAGTTCCTCGCCTTGGGGAGCTTCGGCTATTTTCGTGAAGAAATCCGACGGTACGCTTAGGTTTTGCGTTGACTATCGCAAGCTTAACGATCTGACTATTAAAAATAAATATCCTTTACCTCGGATTGACGATCTATTTAATCTGCCTAGCGGAGCTAGGGTCTTTTCACAGTTGGACTTGGCTACCGGTTTTCATCAGCTTCGTATTACTGAGGATATTATTCCTTTGACATCGTTCCGTACTCGTTATGGATCTTATGAATGGCTTGTTATGCCATTTGGTTTAACGAATGCTCCGGCTTACTTCGTTGACCTCATGAATTGAGTTTTCAAGGCTTTCCTCGATCGGTTTGTTCTCATCTTCATTGATGATATCCTTGTGTATTCTAAAACCGAGGAGGAGCATGAAAAGCATCTTCGGGTTGTATTGGAAACTCTAAGGAGTAATCAATTAAAGGCGAAATTTTCTAAATGCCACTTTTGGCAATCTCGTGTGAAGTTTCTCGGTCGTATTATTTCCGAATCCGGAATTTCCGTGGATCCTTCAAAGATTGAAGCGATTCAAGATTGGAAGAGACCGGAGAGTGTGACAGAGATTCGTAGTTTTCTCGGATTGGCGGGTTATTACCGTCGTTTCATTAAAGACCTTTCTAAGATTGCCGTGCCTCTTAATGGCTTGACTAAGAAGGGAGTTAAATACATTTGGTCGGACAAATGTGAAGCCTCCTTTCAGAAATTGAAAGAACTCCTTTCCAATGCTCCTATTCTTGTCATTCCCGAGGGGAATCAAGATTTTGTTGTTTATACTGATGCAAGTCACGTTGGTTTGGGTGCCGTTCTTATGCAAAAAGAACGTGTTATTGCTTATGCTTCTAGGCAATTGAAGCCGGCCGAGACTAGATATGCCACACATGATTTAGAACTCGCGGCTATTGTTTTCGCCCTTCGAATTTGGCGTCATTATCTATTGGGAGAGAAATTTATTCTTTACACGGATCATAAGTCTTTGAAATATTTATTTTCTCAAAAGGAACGTAATTTGCGTCAACAGCGTTGGCTCAAGTTCCTTGCACCTTATGTCTTGATATTCTTTATACCCCCGGTAAGGGTAATCATGTCGCCGATGCTCTTAGCCGTAAACAACAAGCAGTTGTTTCTATGATGATATCTGAATGGAACGATCTCGAGATTTTATCTACTTGTGAGATTCGAGAGCGCGTATCCGATTTATGCTCATCACTTGTTTTATGTAGCCTTGAGGCTCATCCTTCTCTTTTAGACTGCATTCTTGAAGTTCAAGGGCTAGATCCTGAATTGGCTCTTCTTGGCCAAAATGTTAAGGATAAAATTGATATTGAAGGTTTGAAAGACTTTGATATTTATTCTCGTGGCGACGTTCGAAAATTTGGTAGACTTATCATACCAAATATTGGTGATCTTCGTAAAGATATTTTAGGAGATTCCCGTCGTTCTAGATTCACCATTCATCCCGGTAGTAGTAAAATGTACGCTGATATGAAGCGACTTTATTATTGGGAGGCAATGAAATCTGATATTGCTAACTTTGTTAAGTATTGCATGACTTGCCAACTTGTCAAGGCCGAACATCAAAGGCCTGGTGGGTTATTGCAACATTTAGAAATTCCAATTTGGAAGTGGGACCAAATTTCCATGGATTTTATAGATGGCCTTCCCCATTCTCGGTCGGGTCATGATAGCTTATGGGTGATCGTTGATAGACTTACTAAATCCGCCCATTTTATTCCCGTTCGATCTAACCGAACCGTTCCTCTTTTGGCCAAACTCTTTGTCAAAGAAATTGTTAAATTGCATGGAGTTCCTACTTCTATTGTTAGCGATCGAGATCCATTGTTTACTAGTGGATTTTGGAAGATTCTTCAAAAAGCTTTAGGAACGAAGCTCAATTTTAGCACTGCTTATCACCCCCAGTCCGATGAACAAACCGAGCGTGTGAATCAAACACTAGAATATCTTCTTCATGCTTGTGTGCTCGATTTTGGTGGAAGTTGAGAAGATCATATTTCACTTGTTGAATTTTCCTATATTAATAGCTTCCAATCTAGTATTGGTATGGCACCTTTGGAGGCACTCTATGGAAGGCCATGCCGATCTCCTTCTTGTTGGCTTGAGGTCGGTGAGAAGCTGGTTTTAGGTCCAGACTTTATTCGTGATTCCACAGAGAAGATTGAACTTTTTCGGCATAGGATGAAAGAATCCCAGAGTAGACAAAAATCCTATGCCGATAATCGAAGAAGGAAGTTAGAATTTTCTGTGGGAGATTCTGTTTTTATTCGTGTTTCACCTATGAAAGGTGTTGTACGTTTCAGTCGATCGGGAAAGTTAGTGCCTCGATATATTGGGCCATTTCCTATCACTGAACGTATTGGTTCAATGGCTTATCGCCTTTCATTACCGGTTCAGTTTTCTGCCATGCATGACGTGTTTCACATTTCTCAATTACGGAAATGCCTTCGAGATTCCGATTCTATTCTTGAGCTTGGTATTGTGGAAGAAATTGAAGTTTCGCCAAATTTGACTTATCAGCAGCAACCTATTCGAATTATTGCTTCGGAGGTCAAACGACTTCGAAATAAAGATGTTCCGCTTGTGAAGGTTCAATGGTCCTCAAACCCTAAAGATTGCTCTTGGGAATCTAGAGAATTCATCGAGCGAACACATCCGGACTTACTTTCTAGTGCTCAATGAGGTGAACTTCTTATTCCAAATTTCTTTTGTGATAATACGCTTTTATGGTTGTTACATTTTATTTCCATCTTATATATTGCGAGGACGCAATTTCTTTAAGGAGGGGAGTCTGTAACAACCCGCATATTTATCGATTATATATTTAAATATTTTGTTTAAATATTTTATCGTCATTCGGATATTTGTCTGAAAAGCTACTTTTTGCAAACAGTCGAATTAGGACTCGAGACCACTTCATTGAGTTCGAAATGCCGTTTACAATTTTTTTAAGTATAAACATTGATAGGTTTCGAGTTAGTGAAATTTCACTAACTTTTCTCGCTTTGGACTTTGGGTTAGTCTAGCCATTATAACTCAAACCCCCTTCTCTCTTTCTCCTCAACTCTTCATAAATTCCTACCAAACACAAATTTTAACATTAATGGTGAGTGGAAAGGGAAATTAGAAACTCCAAGCCTAGGTTTCGACTCCAACTCCATCATTCAACTCCAAATTCAAGGAAAAGCATTGGATTCAAGCTTGTAGTTGCTTCTCCATTCACCTTCAAGCTTTACCTTCATAATTTGGTGAAAAGGTGAGATTATTATCTCACAATTCTAGTCTATAAATATATTGGACTGTTGGGAATGATTCCCTATCATTTTTGCATGCATATTAGCAATTGGTTTGGATTGGATTGGCGAAAAACTCCAATTTTTAGCGTTTTGGTGAATTTTCTGCACTTAGGTCGTTCTGGCCAATTTTCTGTGTTCGGAGTTAGGTCGCTCGCGTGTTATCGCGCTAGGTCGCACTGCCTTGAATTAACGTCTTCGGTGTTATGTCGTATGGACCTTAGGTCGTAGGTCGTATGGACCTTAGGTCATAGGTCATTCTTGCCATTTCTAACGTCTTCGGTGTTAGGTCGTATGGACCTTAGGTCGTAGGTCGTAGGTCGTATGGACCTTAGGTCATAGGTCGTTCTGGCCATTTCTAACGTCTACGGAGTTAGGTCGTATGGACTTTAGGTCGTAGGTTGTATGGACCTTAGGTCGTAGGTCGTATGGACCTTAGGTCGTAGGTCGCTCGACCTATTTAACTCGACCTGTTTTATGCTGACCCCTTAGCTCGACCTAGCTTAGGTCGTTAGGTCGCGAACCCTATTAGGTCGCGTGACCCAATACACTTAGGTCGTTTGACCTTATATACTTTTAGGCCTTTACCTCGTTAGGTCGTCGGTCACTCGACCTTATTACCTTGTTAGGTCGCGAGTCCCTTAATTCGCTCGCCTCTTCTAACCCGCGAGTTCCTTAAGTCGTTCGTCTTCCTTAGGTCGCTCACCTGGTTGAGTCGCACCTTAACTTAGCTTGGCCATGTTAGGTCACGAGTTTCCTTTAGGTCACGTACCCCCTTAAGTCGCTCGACCGCTAGGTCGCGAACACCTTTAGATCGCTCGATCCTATGCTCCCTTAGGTATTCACTAGGTCGTACCGTTTTGGACGGGGCGCTACCCCCTGGACCCGCGCGACCTGACCGAGCAGGTCGAACCCTGTAGCAGGGGCGTTGCCCCCGCACCCCCGCCTTGGGGGGTTGCCACCCCCCTGGACCCCCTCCGTAGGGGATCTTATCTGAAAAACATTCAACAGAACTTACTTTGTTGAGATGCTGATCTGACCATTCTTCGAGACAAACTATCTTTGGCTTCTCGGTCGATTTTATGGATTTTTGAATATCTATATCGATGGATTCTTTATCGGTTTCTTTCGATTTTATTCACGTCTTCGAATGTGAATTTTTATGATTGATTGTTTCTACAATCACTTCTATGATTTGTCACTTTAAAATATAAAGGTTTTCTATACTAGTAGTAAATATCAAAACTCTTTCAACAAAATGATTTCAACTCCATTTTCAATAACAAAGCTCTTTTCTTAAACCGTTTCCAATCTACTAGTATATACAAACCTTTACCTCACTCGGATGAGAAATCTAATTAAACGGCTTAGTAAAACAAGTGGCATGAAACGCTTGCGTTCACTTAGTCGGTTAATTCTTGGACTTGTTCGATTGAACCTCTTGTGACAATTTTCTAGTGAAGATCTACAGTTTGTTCGTAAATATTTGAGTTAAGCAAGTGGTTATGGGACATGAAGCTAAACTTTTATATTTACTAACTTAGTGTAATTGACACTTCTTGATGATCATGATGATCATTTTTATGTTTTAGACTAGCAATTGTGCGATGTCTCTTTGTCTGCGAGGGAGACTAGACCCCGCTCTTGTGATGTTTCGCCATCGCATTTGTGTGATGTTTCGCCATCACAAATGTGGGGTAGCGCCCCACGGTCTTCGGGCCATTCGTGTGTCAAAATTAATGGCTTGCAACCATGAGATAGCGTCTCGCTTTGTGTTACACGTGTAGGTGAGTTTTCATGCTCCCATTTTGTGAGTTTTCATGCTCCTATATTGTGATTTCTCGATTTCTTGTGTAGTCTTTTGGAATTTGCGCTTCACCTATTTTCATGACTTTCATTGTTATGGTTTTCCAGCTTTTATGTTTAGGTGAATTTGGATCTTGATCTCTTGATGATCTTCATTTACATGCTTATCATATTATGTCTTTATGGTTACTATATGTTCTTGCCATATCTATTGTTTATATCATGTTATCTGATATTTATAGCTAGACTGATCCGTTTATTATTTGCTTATAAATAATACTCGGGTCAGACTGAGATGTTACAGGTGCTTCTTCTTGACTTCTCCCCCAGGGATTTACTACTCTGACTTTTGGCTGACCATTTAGATTAGCAGTTTTTGTCGTTTACACTTGAGATATAGAATCATAGTTGTATTCTTTTGTATAGCACGTGTTGCTATTCTTTTGTATTTTTATGGATCTTTTTGACCACTACTCTGATGTACACTTTCATGTGTTAGTTATATATTCATATCTTCTTCCGCCTTTGTGATATGGATGTCTGTGACTGATTTGTGTTATGCTTATTTCTATGTTTATTTCCGAAGATTATTTATAGCCACCGTGTGATAAGAAATCACATGGATGGTCGCTCCTCAACAGCCTTATTCTCCATGCTAGTTGACAGCACTACACCGTAGTGTTCTTGGCTAGCGTGGGTATAGAGGTGGGGCGTCACAGCTTGGTATCAGAGCCAAACATCGGAACAATGTAGAATAACTTAACAAGGATCATCGTCCTAAGTTCATCTTAGGAGTCGTACGTTAGGATTAATTCGAGTCTTCGTACCGATTCATCCTATTTTTATTATGATTCCTTAGGATTAAAGGGACCGGGGCCTCTTATTGGAATACTCGCTGTCAATATTGGAACCACCTTAAAGACTGTGTACGTGGAGGAGACTCAAGAATGAAGTGGTTGGATTTGGCGTCGTTTACTATATTTGAAGAAAGGGAACAATGATGGATAGACCGCAGCACTTGTGCCAATTTGAAATGGCTAAAATGGGAAAGCTTGACAAGGCCAAGTCGGCCAGCTACCCCTAACAAACATCCGTTCTTCGATTTTTTTCTAGCACTTGGTCCATTCTATTACCTTGTTGTTGGTTTCGATTGGTGCACTTTGATTTTGGGATAGCCTCCCATGACTCGATATAGGATAGATGGATGACGTGGGCGGTCATGGCTACGATGTGTTACCACCAGCCCTACGACCCAAACTGGTAATATCCTACCTTGGACATTGCCTCACATGCCTTATTTGTAACAACCCAATATTTTCAACTATTCACATCGGCACATGTCGGACTTGAATTGCTCAAAATACCGCGTTGTGAACAAAATTTGGCAAATCTCAGAATATACAGTAAATAAATATTCATAGATCATAGATACATAGTAAATAAAAATGCAGCGAAAGTAAAAGAGATAGCAGTTCATGAAGCTACTACATATATAAAAGATTCATCGGAGTTAAACAAGATACAATAGGAGAGTAATAAGATACATCAAGTACAAATCAGAACACATTACTAGAATCACCGGATAGTGAAAGCAAAATAGATGGATGGATCTTCAAGCAAAACTCCAACTCCAAAGGTGAGTCTTGAATGCTGAATCACTCAGTCTGACCCGAGCGTAAGGCAAAACACAAAACACTCGAGTCAGGACATATATACTTATGAACTGTAAATCAACTCAAGTGAACAGTAACAAAATGCATTAGTAACATAAATGATGATTGGGATCGCCCATCCTTTAAGGATCCGTTAAACTATTTACTATGTAGTAATATTCATTTTTATAATAATGTCTACAGTAAAATAAACTTACTTTTAAATAGCCTTAAAGGGTTACCCATATAACCCTTAACACGTAATGGTCCCATAGTCCATCCAGTATCAGCATACCTCCAGATCGGGAGGCTACCCTAAATACTCCATGGGCTACGGGAAAAAACAAACTCGTAGTAAAGCTCGCTATAGTAGGTGACACTGCACACACGGCAATGCCAGGGTAGATATACCAATTACGTACACGGGCCGGTGGTAACATAGCAGTCACTACGCCCACCATGGAACACACTATCAATCAACATCGGAGGATGGCCATGAAATCAATCACAAGTAAGAGTATAGTATCGAAGAAATGTGTCCGATAGGAGGAATGACCTCACTTGGCCCGAGATCGCTCCTGTTTTAGCCACCTTATGCCAACTCATGGGAGTCGCGTCCATGTTCATACCTCAATAGGATCGTTGCCACCATACTACTTCATTCTGGAAACTCCACCGTGTACGCAGTTGTTAAAGTGGTTTTCGTAGTTGGCAAAGAGTATGACAACTTCCGATCCCGATCTCTTTAATAACCGATCGTTATTATAACGCCATGGACATTTCAAAATAGTTTATACTTCAAAATCAAATCATTTCATTTCCAAAATATATTCCTTTCAAAATAGTTTATACTTCGAAACCAAAACCATTTTTATTTCAAAATTATATCCAAATCAATACGATATCATTTCCATTTCAGACATATATTCACATTTAAAAAAAAATCATAATACTTTTAAAGTTATAACTCTTTCAAAACCAAAATACTTGAAATCATTACACTTTGAAAATCATAACATTTCGAAATCATGCATTTGAAATCATGGTACCTTCCTTTAATTCTTTACATTTAACAAATTTATTCAATCAAACCTAAATTTTCAAATTTCCAATTTAGTTCAATTAGAACCATCAGTTTCAATTCAATTCAGTTTCCCAACAAACCATTTCAAATCTTATCAATTTCAAATATAGATTTGATACGCAAAATAAACTATTCAATCTTTCAATATAATTCAAAGCTTTAAATATACCATATTTAAAACTAAATTTGAAAATCTCATATATACATGCATATAAATACATACATACATATATATATACATATATTTATATCAAATTCACTTTCATATTATTTAGCTTTGAAATATTCACTTAATAAAATACAATATCATTAAAATAGACCCGAATTACAAGTAAACCAAATATCCTTTCATACTAATATAAACTTAAAATATTCATTTACCGAATAAATAGAATAAATAAAAATTAAATATCTTTCCAAATTCACATTCTTTATCAAAATTAAGATCATGTCATTCAAAACCATTTCAAAATCATTAAAATATCATATCCTTTCAAAACCTCATTATCAAATCATTATTTAAATTCAAAATCAAACATTAAAATTTAAATACCTTTTAAAAATCAATTATGTCATTCATTTATTATTTCAAACACCATTACAAAACACATTTCAAAATTCCATTCAAAAATTCATTTTTCTCATTCCATTTAACACATAACAAAGTAGCCATTATTTAAATTCATATTCAATTTAAATTCCTTAAAAATTCAAATTTAAATATTAAAATATATTCAAACTCCTTAAATTTCACAAAGAATCAATTCCAAAAGTTAAATCATTTAACACTTTAAACTATAACTCAAACAGTGCTAATATCTACAATATTTCAAAACATTGTCAAATTTCAGCAGCGACAACATTTATGAAGTGCTATCTTAGCTTATAGTTTTCAAAATAGTTTTGTTAAGGAACAACGGCATTTATAAAACGCCGTAACAGATATTTAGTTGTTTCAAACATAGTTAAATTTAAAAATAACAGCACTTAAAAATGCTGTCCTAAGACCATAGCATTTTTTTCGAAATGCTATTAATAAATTCCAAATTTTATTATAACTTCAAAAACATTAACACTCTAATTTTTTTCGTTATTTTAAACTTATAAATCATATTTCTAGACTTTAAAATTTTACATTTAAATGACTTTAACATATGATTTATCACAACAAAATCTTATAATTAAATATCCAATTTAAAACACAATTCATTTGTTAAGTCAAAATTTCACTGTTTCTTAATATTAATTTAACAAAACTTAACATTTTACTTCAAATATCATTTCAAAACTTTAAATTAAATTTCCATTATTTACTTACATTTTAAAAATATAATTTAAAGTCAAAATCACATTTACTTCAAATTTACATACATAAATTCACAAAATCAAAACTTTATATTTAGCCTTCTTAAAACCATAAAATATATACTTTTAAATCAAAATTTCTTACTTTAAAATACATATCTTAAGAAAAATCATTTGAAAATATACAACGGGTCTGTATATAATTTTCTAACCTAGATCAAGTGAGACTGGTATATATCATTTCAATCCGCAATTTAAAAAGAAAACCCGGGTTTTATCGTTTCAAACCCGCAATCCCAAGTCAAATAAAATACAATAAAAATCATTTGAGCCTATCATTTCAGCTCATAATTATTTTTCCTTATTCTAATGTCCGTTCGGGTATGTATCATTTCAACCCATAGTGATTCTATTCTAACAGGGAACTTGCAGTGTGATCATATGCATAGACAATATAAACAACTATACTAACATGTCAATGTCACAATATACTGTCATATATCATATGTCAGGTGATAATTAACAAACTTAACATGGTATTAACATGAAATAACATATCATATAATCATCATTAACTTGCATAAACATTTTAATTACTAATCACTTGTCATCCATTTACCATTTCATAAGTAAAAATATCAGAGTGAGTAGGACTTGCCTTTATCAAGGCTAGAGACCACTACGACACACAAGAATGATTCCAAAGGCATGACAAGAACGATACAACATGACTTTTGATTTGAATGAATGGAGAGCCTTGATATTGATCTTGTAAACAACAAACAAAACACGACCATATAAACATATAATTTCAACACCAAACAACATTGAAACAATTTGAAAAATAAAAAGCAACAAGGAACAAAATGATTTGACCTTTGTTTGCACAGAAAATGGGCAAACACCTCCAAGTCATATGATTAAGTTGATTATATATGGTTCTTAGAGATTTGGGTGATTTATGCGAATATATAAAATAGATGGACTAAACTGTGAAAGACACACAGATTTATAGTGGTTCGGCCAGAATGCGCCTACGTCCACTTTATATGTTATTCTCCTTTTCTATTCAGATTACAAGTACAAAGCTTTGATTACAAGTAACTGAAAGTTGTTTGAAAGTTCTATCCGTGCCTGAGCTCTCAAACTTGTCTGCCATTGTTGTACCCCTGCCCCTCTATTTATAGAGTGAGGCTGGGGGCAGGGGTCCTGGACGTATATAGCCATTGATGGGCCTGGGCTGAAGCAATCTGGCCTGGAAACTTTGGTCCGGCAACGCCTTGGTTCGGTAGTAGATGGCTGGAGTTGAGGCCTTGGTCCAGTAGTACTTTGGTTCGTGTTGGTTCGGCGTTGAGTTGGTGATCTGGTTCGGTGGCGTTGGACAGGTAGTGGATGGAAGGTGGCTGGTTCGGTGGTGTTGGACCGGTAGTGGATGGAATGTGGCCGGTTCAGTAGTGAATGGAGTGGGTTGGTTCGGTGAAGGTGGATCCGGTAGTAGGTGGGAATAGGATTGGTTTGGCTATGTGGGGAAGGGAGTTGGCTGGGCAATGCATGGAGAGGAGATGGTTCGGCATTGCTTGGAGAGGGACGGTTCGGTAGTGAAAACGTGCCCAACATTTGCCCCCCAAAGTAGGGTATATGCCTGTATATGGCGTGCTTTGTTTTAAGTAATGCCGAACCAACTGGTCCGGTCATTGATTTTTGCTTATAAATAGGGGCCTAACGCTTTCGTTATTCTTTATCAGCCGAGCCAACCCCTTGCTTTTGCCGAATCGAAATCTTATCTTCGCCGGACCAAATGTGTTAGCCGAATCAAATTCATATCCTTGCCGAACCAGGTGATACCCTTTTTTGCCGAATGGGTTTTTGTTTTGAACTACCGAATGGACTCGGGACTTGACTTACCGAATGAACCTTGTGGGTTTTAAGTACCGAATGACAATTTCATACTTGAATTGCCAAATGGAGTGTGTGTCTTGACCACCGAATGAGACTACACTGTATAAGTGCTTAATGAGCCTTATATACTTGAATTTTTATGTTTTGAATTACGAGTGAAATTCCGGACTACATATACTTACATGTTTATGTCTCTATATTCCTTGTTTTTAACAGTATGTTTCTTTGGTATCGCAAATAATGTCTCACAAAGTGGAAACTCGATCAGAAAAGAGAAAACCTATGGACAGAAGAGAGTCCCCTGTGGTGCCCCAAGCCCAGCTAGGACCGAGACGGCAGGGACCCACCCCGAGATCACTAGTGGACGGAAATGGTCCTCAAGAGCTTCTGAACTCTCCTCCTGAATTCTTTCCTAGCTCTCTCAAAGAAGAGCAGCTTGATGTTATCTCCCGCTCCTTTGGGATTGATAGAGCACGCATGCTGTTGCCAGGGAAGGGGGTCATGCCATATAATCCCCCTGAAGGATACTTCGCTTATAGTAGGTACCACTGCATGTGTGGGGCCATTCCTCCAATCAATGCCGGGAAAATTAGCTTCGTCATCTATTTGAAGGTGGCCCCTTTTCAGCTCCAGCCCAACTCCTACGTTATCTTAGTGTGCCTATTCGTGATTTTCCAAAGAAAGTACGGGCTCCCCTTCTAACCGGGAGATTCGGTATCTATATAACTTGAGAGGTTACAAGAAGAGGTCTCCATATATCAGCTTGGAATCGGACGTGTCCTTCAAGCCGGTCTTGGACTTGTATTCAAAGTTCACCATGTTTAAGAAGGAATGGTTCTTCGTCTAGGATGACACCGTTTCGATCCACCGCTTCACCTCTGGCTGTAAGTTGAAGCTTATTTATAATTTCCGTTCTGACTGAGATGCTTCTTCTTATGTGCTTTTATTTCTTGCTAGCGACAGGTGGCTTTGCGGTCGTGGAGAATGATCACCTGGTTTAGATGGCCGCGGAGATAGAGGCCATTTCGGGAAGGGATTGGTCAGCTTCTTACCTGATCAGGAATGCTACTCTTCTGGGACACAACTTATTCTACCACATCATTCTGTGGTCAAGCAGAGGGATACGACTGAGGAAAGGGCTGCTAAATCCAAAGGAGGGGCCACGACAAAGAGCAGCAAGAGGAAACCCTTCTCGATACCTCCAATCGTCGGGGGGAAGAAGCTCAAGAAAACTGATGGACCCTCTCCCAGCACATTCCCAGATGTTCTGGAGGAGGAAAGTGGAGAGGAGGAGAGCGAAGGCGATGGAGAAGGTGATGGTGCCAATGGTGGCGAAGGACAAAGTGGTAGTGGCGTTGTGCCTTGACCTCTGGGCAAGCAGGTGAGATTCAAGAGTGGACGGATGATGCTTTCCGCCAAGCTTTTGAGGGGTTGGAAGAAGGGTCGGCCTTGGTGGAGAAACCGAAGGAAACTGATAAGGCCGGGACTGGTGCTGGTTCATCTTCTCAGAGTATTCTGGCTAAGGCGACTTCGGTGATTCAAGGTGAATTTTTGACTTCTGCAGACTCCCTTTAAGATAAGGACTTAGGAATATTTTATGGCCAGCTCCCGTCCGAGAATGAGATTCAGGACTTATTGCAGTACCCCACTCCCCCTCAGGTTTTGTAAAATAAATGTGTCTTCCTACTCCTTTTAACTTAACATATTTCTTGAATTATGGATTAGCGTATGCTCGTAACACTTGTTCTTTATTTCAGGGGCATGCAAGGTGGCCAAGACATCAGATGTTCGACACCTCCTTGGACAATACAAGCTACTCAGAGCCTCTGCTAGACCGAAGCCTCCTACCAGCCGCCCCGAGGATGTAGTCGGCTATCGTCCTCTTCTCGGGATCATTGAAGAAGATATCCAAAGGAAGAAGAGGGGCCGCTCCTTGTTCGAATCTCCATCTCATCCTCAGCCTCCAACTCAGCCGCTTCAGGATATTACGGAGGAGGCTACTGATTTTGTACCCTCTCCGCATCCATCTGAGAACCCTACGTTACTCCGATAGATCGTCCTAGCTTAGCTCGCAACACATTCGCGGGTCATCCGGACCTGGATCCGAACCTCCATGATATTTCCTTCGATGAGGTTACCGGTGAGAACCTCCTACCCCGCAATCCTATGGTAAGGGTACTTGATGAGGCTAAGTCTTTGGATCTCGACTTGTTGACCACTCGGATTGTGACTATGGGGGATGAGGCCAAGGCAAACATCGATCGGGTGGCTGAGGAGACCAGGAGGCTGATGGCGCATCACGCCCGACTGGTCAAGGCTGGAGAGGAAATCGGAAGTGCTAATATTCGGTTGTGGCTAATGGTTTCCGATCAGGCCAAACAGCTTGCCGATCAGGCCATTCAGATCTCCCAGCATGAGGTGGCCTCCAAACGACTAAAGAAAACCATGGAAGAGGCTAGCAAGGCAGAATTGTGAAAGATGGAGGCTGCTTGCAAGAAACGAACTGACATGGCCACCGCAACGGTGGATGAGGTTCGGAGAGCGGATGTCGAGCAGGTAGTGGAGTTATCTGGAAGGCTCGAAGCAGCAGGGCTTGCTCAGGCCAAGCTAAAGGAGGAGATGAGGGCGATGAGGAGATCCCTTCAAGATGACTGCTCGAGATACCGATTGGAGAGGGATGCTTCCATTGCAAATTTATCGGTTTCTCAGGCCCGTATGAGGGAGTTTGAGGAGAACGAGGGGATGATGGATGATATGCTGCAGGATATGTATTTTCGTACTTGGAAGCAGGGCAAGCTATCCTGGATGGACGATTACCCCCGGGTCATGGCTAGGATATATCTCCGGGCTTTGGAGGAGGCCAAGGCTGATGCGGATAAAGAGGGTGGCGTGACCTTCATAATGGATGTGGTTACCGCTCAGTTCACCAAGGAGGAGAAGGTAGCGGTGAAGGAGGGCATGCGACTGCTTACCGCCGAGGAACTGGGTGTGCAGTTGGAGGATGATGATCAGGGAGCAGACGCCGGTAAGTCTTCCCTTTTAATCTTTTCTTAACTTGATTGCTTATCGTTTGTCTAATAGATTCTTCTCCTGAACTGGACAGGTGGGACCTCTGGTCAGCATGCTGGGAGTTCTGATCCTGCTGTCAAGTAGATCTCGGGGAGTTGGAAGGATAGAGATGAAGTCCTGATGCTGCCGACTATTTTGACTTGATCCGGGCATTTTTGGTTTTACTTGACATTCCTGTGTATACTAGTTCTAAAATATTAATGTACTTTCAGGTTGTAATTATGTCATTGCAACGAATGACTTTGTTTGTAACATGTAACTTTATAACATAAGCTGATTCTGTCATACTAGGATGTTGTCATTATTTTGATGTGTTGCATAAGAAATATAGCTGTGCATGTGCTAGTGATTCAATTGTGTTTTGATGTCAAGTTCTCGCTTAAAATATAATTTCATGTCTTGCAATGTTAATGTGGTGTGTGACTATATCAGAGCTACTTATTTGTATACAAGAGAAGAGAGTACCGCCCTTCAAGTTTTTGTTGTAGATGGTAGCTTTGAATGCCTTGTGTGATCGAATATGGAATGCAGTTGAATGTCCTGCCATCCAGCTGTGAGTTCTTATTCCCATTAGCGAGTGTCTCCTATTTTGTGTCCTGTACTTTAGTGATCATTATAGAGGATAGGAGGAAAGTTTTTATAAATAAAATGGAAATATAAGAAATAGTAAAACTTCCAATCACGGAAGGCCTTCGATGTGCTTAAGTTCGTGGAAAACGGGTTTTGTAGTCACTTTCCCTAGCTGTGGGTCTTGGAGACATTCGTCACCCATCTTACGCCTCCGCGGGGAGTTTTCTTTTTTACCACAGCCGTACTTAAGACACATCGGAGCCGAGATCGCACACAGTAACTACCAGGGACATTATGGCCCGTAATCGTGGGTATTATTCGATTTATTGTGGCCGGCTAGCGTGGGTGTCTATCGTCAACTGTGAACTGCTCCCTGGTTGGCCACACCTTATGTTGGGGCTTATAATCGGTTCACAGTCGCCGGCGAGCCGAACGCCGTAATGAGCTGCCTCGGCTATAGTAGGCCTTCTCGGTGGCTTATGATCGGCTCATTACAGTTGGCTTTGAGGGCCGTCGCGAGCAATGAGTTAACCCGCAACAGAGGTATGTTGGAGCAAAAGTGTCTCCTTGACGAGGGCATAGATTCGTATAGTACCTGTTAGGTCTTGTCCAGGTGAGGTTGTGCCGTGAAGTGTCCAGAATGGAAATGCCGTTATACAGGATTTTGTTCAACAGAAAAGGATAAAGCTTAACAAGCAGCCAAGATATAAAGGAACAAGTTAAAAAGAGACGAGATTTTTAAAGTGGTTCGGCACGAAAATGCCTACGTCCACTGATTCTCTTTGTTAATTCACTTCATATGGGTAGTACAAGTTAAGAAAAGTACCGACGAAGGTGTTGGATGTTCCATGCCCTCTAGAATACCTCTCCGTCCGCTGTTGACGAAATATAAGCTCCATTGTGGAGATCTTTATGAATTACATAGGGTCCGTCCCAGATTGGATCTAGCGCTCCGGGGCGCAGGAAGATCCGCTTGAGGACAAGATCTCCTTCTCGTAAGCTGCGGTGCTTGACTTTGAAGTTGTATTGTGCTGCCACTTTTTGCTTGTGAGCTGTCGCTTTGAGTGCTGCATCGTTTCTTCTCTCTTCAATTAGATCCAAAGACATGTGGAGGAGTTCTTCGTTCTCTTCTGGGTTGTAGTGGATCCTACGGTGGGAGGGCACTACAGTTTCAACTGAGAGCACGGCCTCCGATCCGTATACCAAAGAGAAAGAAGTATGTCCTGTTGATGTTCTGTAAGATGTGTGGTAGGCCCAAAGTGCCGTAGGAAGTTCATCCACCCAAGTGCCTTTTGAATTTTCAAGTTTCTTCTTGATTAGAGTTTTGAGAATT
Source organism: Allium cepa (assembly GCA_030765085.1). Taxonomy (NCBI): domain Eukaryota; kingdom Viridiplantae; phylum Streptophyta; class Magnoliopsida; order Asparagales; family Amaryllidaceae; genus Allium; species Allium cepa. The sequence continues at coordinate 757,669,146 of CM060940.1, read as the reverse complement.
TTGTTGACAGCATCGACTTGTCCGTTTCCCTGGGGATAAGCTACAGATGAGAAGCTTTTGTGAATCCTGTGCTCTCGGCACCAGTCGGTGAATTCCTCGCTGTCAAATTGAAGTCCATTATCCGATATGATTTTGAGTGGAACCCCGTGCCTGCATAAAACATTTATGATCAAGAAGTTAATAACTTTTGCCGAAGATGTTTTATTTAGAGGCTCTACTTCCACCCATTTGGTGAAATAGTCAACTGCCACTATGGCATATTTGGCTCCGCCTCAGCTCATTGGCAGTTCGCCAATCAAGTCAATTCCCCATATTGCAAAGGGCCAAGGGCAGGTCATCTGAGTAATCTAATTGGTTGGTAGTCGAGGGATTTTAGCAAATTTCTGACATCTATCGCATTTTTTGACGAAGTCCAAGGCGTCTTTGTTTAAGGTGGGCCAAAAATATCCATATCGGAGTATCTTCTTCGCCAGAGTCTGCCCTCCAGTGTGGTCTCCGCAACTTCCTCGATGGATGTTGGATAAGATTTCCATGGCTTCCCTTCCAGCGACACATCTTAATAAGGGGTTAGAGAAGCCGCGCCGATAGAGGATGCCTTCTTGTATTATGTAGCGGGAAGCACTCCTCAAGATTTTCCTGACTTCGTTACGCTCGTTGGGTAGTGTGCCATCTTGCAAGTATCTCCGGATAGGGGTCATCCAAATTTCTTCTTCGATTGTAGCTATCATATCCTCTTGTTCGAAACTTGGGGCTAGTTGCTTTGAGATGGTTATTGTTCCAAAAGTGGTGTCGTCCTTCATACTAGCTTGTTGTGCCAGTTCGTCAGCCTCGTGATTCTCTCCTCGAGGAATGTGTTTGATTAAATAGTGATCCAATTGATTGAGCAGCAGCTTGGTCTTCTTTAGATATGCTGTGAGTCGTTCTCCTCGAGTCTGGAATTCTCCCAATATTTGATTTACAATAAGTTGAGAATAACTATGGAGACATAAAGAACTGACTTCAATTTCTAAGGCAAGTTCTAGTCCTGCTATTACTGCTTCATATTCTGCATCGTTGTTGGTGGCAGCGAATTCCAACCTTAGAGCATAGTGCAGCTTCCTTCCCCTGGGGATGATTATCACAATACCTGCCCCCGAGCCCTGTTCGTTTGATGCTCCATCTACAAAGAGATTCCACTTGATATCTTTTGTTATTTCAGATTGATCCTTACCTTCATTGGTAGTGAATTCGGCAATAAAATCGGCCATGACTTGTCCCTTGATGGCGGTGCGAGGATGGTAGGTGATATCATATTGACTCAGTTCAATGCACCATTTAAGTAGTCGCCCAGAAGTGTCGGGGCGATGGAGTACCTGCCTTAGCGGTTGATCGGTTAAAACTCTGATGGAATGAGATTGGAAATAGTGTCGCAGTTTCCGTGACGTGATTAGGAAACAGTATGCTAGCTTTTCAAGTTTAGGGTATCTGGCTTCTGCCCCTGTAAATCTCTTGCTTACAAAGTATACGGGCCGCTGCGCGCGGTTGTCCTCTCTCACCAAAGCGGCGCTTAAAGCATGGGACGATACAGCAAGGTATAGGTATATTCTTCGCCTTCATTTGGAGTTGAGAGTACTAGTGGTCTCTAAAAGTGTTCGATTAGGTTAAGGAAGGCTGTCGAGCATTCGTCAGTCCATTCGAACTTTCCTTTGTCTTTCTTTAGAGCTTCGAAGAAAGTGATGCATTTGTCGGTTGCTTTAGAGATGAACCTGCTTAGGGCGGCCACTTTTCCATTTAGGCTTTGCATCTCTCTTCGAGTGGATGGTATCTTGATATCTTGCAAAGCCCGGACTTGTTCGGGGTTTGCCTCAATCCCCCTGGCATGGACGATGAATCCCATAACTTTCCCGACGACACTCCGAAGGAGCACTTTAGGGGATTCAACTTCATTCCATATTGGCGAAGTACTTGAAACATCTCGTCCAGGTGGTTTATATGATCGTTGGCTTTCCTCGATTTTACCAACATGTCATCCACATAAACTTTCATAGTTCGTCCTATTAGTTTTGCAAACATCTTGTTGACGAGGCGTTGATAAGTAGCTCCGGCGTTTTTAAGTCCAAAAGGCATGACTCTGTAGCAGTACAATCCCCGGTCAGTGATGAAACTAGTGTGGTCTTGATCGGGGGCATGCATAGAGATCTGGTTATATCCTGAGTATGCGTCCATAAAGGATAAAAGTTTGTGTCCGGCTGTGCTGTCCACGAGTTGATCGATTCGGAGGAGTAGGAAGCAGTCCTTCGGAGAAGCGTCATTTAAGTTGGGAGAAGTCGATGCATATTCGCCACTTCCCATTAGCCTTCTTTACCAGTACCGGGTTGGCGATCCATTCTGGGTAGATGGCTTCTCCTATGAAGTTATTGGCAAGTAGGTTCTTTACTTCTTCCTCGAGGGATGCCGATTGTTCTGCCCCCATGCTTCTCTTTTTCTGCTTTACTGGCACCTTGGTGGGATCGATGTTCAGTACGTGGCATGCTACGTCTGGGGAGATTCCAGTCATGTCAGCGTGCGTCCATGCAAATACATCCATGTTGTGGCGAAGAAAATCGACGAGTTGATCCTTCAATTCCGCTCTTAACTGAGACCCGACTCTCAGCAGTTTACTTGGGTCGTGTTTGTCTACAGATACAAATTCCATAGCCTCTGTAGGCTCAGTGGTGGCGTCCTCCTCCTTGTCCCTGGGGTCTAATTCGTTGAAAGGATCGCTGGTATATCGAAGAGGAGGGGCTTTCTTTAATTGCTATGCTTCCAAGTTTTTCTTGGACAGAGAAGTCTCTGCATCCTTCCCTTTATCCTTCCTGTGGTTATTGCGAAGTTCAGTTACATAGCAATCTCGAGTGGCATCTTGATCTCCCTCTATTTCTCCTATTCCGTTATCTGTTGGAAATTTCATCTTCAGGCACCACGGGGCTAGGACAATTTGGAAGTCAGACAAGGCTGGTCTTCCCAAAAAGGCGTTGTAGGCCGAGTGGTTCTCTATTAGCACAAATGTTTGTTTTCTCACAACGGAGCGGGGATGGCTTCCTATTTCGACAAAGAGGTCCAGTTGCCCGAGGGGCATCTTCGCATCTCTAGTGAAACCATGTAGCGGTTTGCTGCAGGGAGACACATCCATCATTGACAGCTTCATTTTGTCGAAAGCATGCTTAAATAGGATATTCACTGTGCTTCCAGTGTCTACTAGAATTCGAAAAACTTTGGCTGGGCCGAACCAGGCAGAGATGACCATAGGATCCATGTGAGGGTACTGCCTTCCCTCTAGATCACGCCTACTGAATGTGATGTCAACGTTCTCTTTCCGCTTCGGGTGGCGTTCTTCCATCACAGAGTTAATGAAGCCTTCATCGTATCTAAGTGACTTACCGTATCTTTCCATCTCTGCCCAGCTTCTGTCGGCGATGTGTGGTCCTCCTGATATGGTATGGACCACTATCTTCTCTTGACTAGAGCTGCTGGTGTTGCGATTTCCTCCGCCTACTTCTGGGAGGGGTAGCCCTGGGTTCTCATTGGCAGGAGTTGAAGTTCTGTTCTGACCTTTCACATAGCGCTCCAGTCTCTTCCTTCTGATGTGTTCTTCAATCAAGTCCCAGAGGTGATGACATTCATTTGTGCCATACCCATGAGATTCGTGGAAGCGGCAGAACTTTCCAGACTTGACTGCGTTATCTGATTCCTTCTTGTGTGGGGGGCGCTTGTATCTAACTTCGTCTTGGGAGGGCAGGAAGATGTTTTCGATTGTTTCATTCAAAGGATTGTAAGAGTCAAACCTCGGTCCTGGCTGATATAAATGCTTTTCTCCCTTCCTGCCCCCAGCATTGTCTTTGGAGTCATTTCTTCGAACGTCCTTTGCTGCAACGGGAACCCTGTCTGGAGTTGCCTTAGTTTGTTGCCCTGACTGCCTCTCAGTGGCAGTGTCTTCAAGCCTCATATACTTCCCGGCTTCATGGAAGAAATCAGGTAAGGTAGCTGGTTTTTCTTTCGTTAATCTCCTAGCAAATTTAGTATCCGGATGCACACCACTGCAGAGGGCCATTAGGATAAGTTTCTCATCGGCATCTTAGACTGCGGCCGCTGCGGCGTTGAACTGGGTTAGATATTGTTGCACTGTCTCTCCGGGTTTCTGTTTGATATTAGATAGGGAATAAGCATCCTTGGGTTGTTCCACATGGATGCAGAACTGGCTGATGAACTTTTCTTTCAACATTTCCCATGAGCTGATGGACCCTTGGGGTAGATGGCAGAACTAGGAGGTAGCTAGATCTGCCAGGAATATTGGGAAGCATTTACACAACACTCCCTCTGTTGCTCCGCTCATGAGCATATGCTGTGTGTATCTCTGCAAGTGTACAATGGGGTCAGAGGTTCCCTTGTAAGGTTCCATTGTTGGCATTTTCCATTCTCGGGGGTGATGGTAGTTTCGATATTGCGGGTGAAAGGGTTGGTTACCCTAGCGCCTATCCCCCGATCCCTTTGGTCCCCTTGGACGCACTCTCTGAACAATCGCGCCATCCTTTCATCAGAACTTAGAGCGGATAGAAATGAGTTTGGTTCTTCTCTACGAGATTGATTCCGTCTAGATGACCTGTAGGGATGGTATCGTCTATCACTCCTAACATTCTCCAATGGCTGCCTCTGGTCTTCCGGGGGCATGCTGGGGTCAGCCACAGTTGGCCCTTGCCTTGATCTTTCCCTGCTGGGTTCTATTCTCAGCACTTCCTCGGGTCCAACTTCGGGCTGGACTCCAGCTCGGCCCCGTCCCTTGGTGTTTCCATGGTTAGGTAGCATGGCGGGCTCAGCTACATTCGACCCCTGCCTAGTACCTCCCATGTTGGGTTCGGTTCCATGTGTTTCCTCGGGTCGGAGTTCGGGCTGAGTCCGGGCTCGGCTCCTACCATAGCTATTTCTGTTGTTAGCCTCTTCGAAGAAGAAAGGCCTTTGTCGTCTCCCAGATCCTCCAGACCGGGACTCATCCCATGATTCAGTGTTGCGGTTAGTTTCTTCAACATCCCTCAAGCGTAACATGAGTTGATCCACCAAGGCTTCTTGTTGAGATGCGAAGCGGTTAGTTACTTCAGCCACAACCCTGTCCAGATCCGCCCTTGTAATTGGTTGTTCCGTAGCAGGGGCTGTCGGATTTGCCTGATTTCCATTTGCTGTTGGAACCGGACGATTGTCTTGATCTCTGATCACTAGATCTAGGATACTGCCAGTTGCAATGTTCTTACCTTTGTTAGCACCTTTCTTCCGTCCCGGAGGCATATTTTCCAAGCAATGAACGATGCTGATAGGAAAAGGGTTAAGTGGGAGAAGCTGAAGCTTCGAGCTCTTGTTCTCAGTGAAAGTACCAAAAATGTTTACACAGAAAATGGACAAACACCTCCAAGTCGTATGATTAAGTTGATTATATATGGTTCTTAGCGATTTGGGTGATTTATGCGAATATATAAAATAGATGGACTAAACTGTAAAAGACACACAGATTTATAGTGGTTCGGCCAGAATGTGCCTACGTCCACTTTATAGGTTATTCTCCTTTTCTATTCAGATTACAAGTACAAAGCTTTGATTACAAGTAACTGAAAGTTGTTTGAAAGTTCTATCCGTGCCTGAGCTCTCAAACTTGTCTGCCATTGTTGTACCCCTGCCCCTCTATTTATAGAGTGAGGTTGGGGGTTGGGGTCCTGGACGTATATAGCAGTTGGTGGGCCTGGGCTGAAGCAATCTGGCCTAGCAACTTTGGTCCGGCAACGCCTTGGTTCGGTAGTAGATGGCTGGAGTTGAGACCTTGGTCCGGTAGTACTTTGGTTCGTGTTGGTTCGGCGTTGAGTTGGTGATCTGGTTCGGTGGCGTTGGACCGGTAGTGGATGGAAGGTGGCTGGTTCGGTGGTGTTGGACCGGTGGTGGATGGAAGGTGGCTGGTTCGGTAGTGAATGGAGTGGGTTGGTTAGGTGAAGGTGGATCCGGTAGTAGGTGGGAATAGGATTGGTTTGGCTATATGGGGAAGGGAGTTGGCTCAGCAATGCATGGAGAGGAGATGGTTCGGCATTGCTTGGAGAGGGACGGTTTGGTAGTGAAAACGTGCCCAACAACCTTGCTTTAACCATTCAATTGCTCGGCCATGTCATCAATTTAGCTCGGCCATACTGATGCTACAGACTCGGGTATGCATCACATATGCATGGCTAGAAGTGGATGGTGAAGGAGTAGGAGGTACACATGAAGAAGACAAAGGGTCAAGGCCAAAAGGTGAAGTTTGGTGCATAACGAGGCTCGGCCTAGTCATCATAAGGTTCAGCCATGTCAGGTACAGGTCTGGTCAGATCTGAAGTTGCGGCTAGAGGTGGTGTACATGCTGGTGGTGGTGGCTAAGGGTGTAGCCGTGGTGAACTATGAAGGGTAGGGTGAAGTATAGGTCGGCTAGCATGGTTTTATGGAGTTTGTGCAAAGTATTGTGGTGTTAGCATCATATGTAGAAAGGCCAGATATGGACAAGGGGGAGGAAGTGGTAGTTGTCGTGGACGGTGATGGTGGTGGTCGGTGGTGATGGTGAAGGGTTAGGCCGAGCTAGGCTAGGGAGAAGCAAGGCCAAAAATCAATAAATGAAGAAGAGAGAAGCCATTACAATTTTTTTTATAGAAATGAAGATAGCCGTGAGTTTTGAAATGATGAGAAAGATTTTCACATGAGTGAAATGAGAAAACACACGGCTATGCAAGAAAATGTATGGCCAAAGCTAAATGAAAAGCCAAAAAGAAAATGAAAAGGCAAGGCTAAATGAATGGTAATAAGTAAATGAAAAGGCTTTGTCCCTTTGAATTTCTAATTTCTTTTAATCAAAACAAAAAAATAAAATCAGTAAATAAAAATAAAAGACAAAAAAAATATAAAGTGAAAAAGAAAATAAACAATTATTCTTAGGAAAAATAAAACGTAAATAAAGAAAATAGTTTATTATATTGAAACTAGAATTAAAAATTGTAAACAAAATACAATAAACATTTGAAAATTATAACTACACTTTTAAAAATGTTTTAAAAATAAAATATATACATAATATGTCATGTTACATATATATACAAATTAGAACATGATATGAAAAACAAAAATATTATTTATATAAATTAAAATAAACAATTTTGTTAAATAAACAATTTACATACAATGGTTTAAAAAGCATAACTTTCACAATATTAATTAGATTTTAACGAAACGAAAAGCTGTATACTTGAAATTTTATCTACTTTCATAAAAGAAAATTAAATTTCAAAATTTTAAATTAAAAGTCAAAGTTTGACCGTATTGACCAAAATTCACATTTCTGGAAAATATTCTATTTAGTCATGTTTGGAATCCTAATTTACATCAAAATTAGAATTAAAATTTATATTTAAAATAACAAAAATTTTCCATTTAATAAATAAAATATAGTTTTTAAATCAAGAATTCAATTACAATAATTAAAATATACAATTAAAATAATCACAAAATAAAGGGTTGTTACACTCTCCCCCACTCAAAACTTTTCATCCTCGAAAAGGAATGAGGTACGGGAAAACACAGAAAAAGATAGAATGAAATAAGATTAAGACAAGATGACAAGAAGATTGAAATTATACCTGATAACTATTGTTATAGGTATGTTTAACAAGGTGGAGATGATCTTCCCAAGATCCTTCAGAATCAAGAACACAAGCACGAAAAAGATCTTCTAGAATCTGATTCACCCTTTCCGCTTGGCCGACGGTCTGTGAATGGAAAGCAGTGTTCAGACTCAAAAATGAGTACCAAAGATTATAGAAAAGTTTCTAAACAGACTGGTATAAGTAATAGCCTCCCTATTCTGTAGCAAGATAAGGGAAATAAGGACAACCAAAAGATAGTTTGAAAAACGAAATAAGATAATAAATTGGAAACCATGAAAATTTCAACTTAAATTGAAAATTAATTTTACATAAGTTAAATAAATCTTAATCATCTCTAATTTCATTATCTTAACATCCAATTATCCTAAATAAACAATCTCTAAAATCATGGATTTGAAGAAAAATCGTTTATTATACTCATAATGTACTCAATAAAATTAATTCTTCTTTATTCCTAATTATAATTAAATTTATTCCTCTCAATATATTTTATCACCTATATTAAGTATATTTACACTTATTATAACTGCTTTAATTTATTTTTAGTTCCTTTAACATCATTTATATTGTAAATTATTCCATTACCCTTTTTTCTCTATTTACTTTTGTTAATCTTTTTATAACTAAAATTTAAGTGCATAACATTTATTATAACCACTCAAATTTTATTTATAAAATCTTTTCGTACTGTATATTATCCAATTACATATTCAACTTCTGTATAATTTAGGTAAGCTATATTGGAATGAAATTATGTATTATACAAATAAAACTTTCCAATTCAATCATCTCAAGTTTGAATATTTATTCAAATCGTGAAATTATACTTGAAATTATCCTTCAAGATAAAATTAGGAATTAAAATTTCGATAAATTCCAAACAATTTAGTGATAAATGAATGCACATATACTATATATATATATATATATATATATATCCATTCAAATTTAAATCATGTATCAGCATATGTTACAAATCCAGTCTCATTTTAGAAATTCAAATCAATTAAATTCCCCAAAACAAAACTGTAGCAAGACTACAGAACAGTCTCTTCACTTCGAAACTCGAAAATGAATGTCGATGATGCTGTAGTGATCACCGAAGATATTTTCCAGCGACAAAGGGAAGAGTACTAATTTTAAACTTTAAAATTCTTTGGAAACAAATTTCTATTCGAAAATACTTTAAATAATATATCCTTTAAAACTTTAAATACAAGGTTTAAAACCGTTGTAAATTAAATTCTCAAATTCTTGTTTTAAATTCATTTTAAATTTCCAAATCAGTTTATAACCATGTTTATAGTTCAATTATTTATATATGAAATAAGAGATAATGATATATAAAATAAGTTATTATTTCTTAACAACCAGTTCAATATCCAGAAAAATTTATAATATAGTTTCAAATTTATTTCATTACTAAATTTGAAAAAAAAACATTGTGTCAGTTTGCTCTGTTCAAGTGTTTTGGAAATCTTGTCGATAGCGTTGATCAGACAAATCGATTGGAAACCCAAATGGACATCAATAACTCAAACAACACAATATATAAAACATTTTAAATATTAGTTTACAAACACACTTCAATAATGATTTGAAGATAAGTTGGAAACAAAGATGAGATGATTAAGTAACAGAATAGGAAGATGGATAAGCTTATATAAATCATGGGTAACCTTAACCGGGTCAACTGTGACTTAAAGAATAAGATCGATGTGGATTTCTGGAGTAAATCTACATTCGGTCTCAAGAGATAGAGTTTGGAATTATAAGAGATACCAGCATCTAAAACGAGGATATAAACTCTTTGGTGGATCGACGCTGTTGGAAAGGAGTTTCACCCCTTTACAAATCAATTTGAGATTGGCGGGACCGCCAACTCATTATAAAGATCATTCGAAGTGGAGTTATGGGATACTCTAGAATCAAAAGAAGATGAATAGTGAGGGACACGAATGGATTTTGGAACCGTAGGGAATATTCCAAAATTAAAAGGAATCGAGTCAAACAGGAAGAGATTCAAACTCGAACGAAAGTTATTCCGTAAATACATTTACCATATATGCTAAGTTTTGCCTAAAACCAAAGCTCTGATACCACATGTAACAACCCGATATTTTCAACCATTCGCATCCGCACATGACGGACTTGAATTGCTCAAAATACTGCTTTGTGAATGAAATTTGGCAAATCTCAAAATAACAGTAACTAAATAATCACATATCACAGACATAGAGTAAATAAAAATTCAGTGGAAGTAAAAGAGATAGTAGTTCAAGAAGCTACTATATATATAAGATTCATCGGAGTTAAACAAGATACAATAGGAGAGTAACAAGTACATCAAGTACAAATCAGAACACATCACTGGAATCACTGGATACTGAAAGCAAAATAGATGGATGGATCTTTAAGTAAAGCTCCAACTCCGAACGTGAGTCTTGAATGTTGAATCACTCAGTCTGACCCGAGCGCGAAGCAAAATGCAAAACACTTGAGTCAGGACATACATACTTATGAACTGTAAATCAACTCAAGTGAACAGTAACAAAATGCATCAGTAACATAAAGGATGCCTGGGATCGTCCATCCTTTAAGGATCCGTTAAACTATTTAGTATGTAGTAATATTTACTATTATAATAATGTCTATAGTAAAATAAACTTACTTTTAAATAGCGTTAAAGGGTTACCTATATATCCCTTAACACGTAATAGTCCCAGTAGTCCATCCAGTATCAGCATACCTCCAGATCGAGAGGCTACCTTAAATACTCCATGGGCTACGGGAGAAAAACAGACTCGTAGTAAAACTCGCTATGGTAGGTGACATGACACACAAGGCAATGCCAGGGTAGATATACCAATTACGCACATGGGCTGGTGGTAAAATTTAGCAGCCACTTTGCCCACCTCGGAACGCACTCCCAATCAAAATCGAAGGATGGCCATCAAATCAATCACAAGTAAGAGTATAGTATCGTCCGATAGGAGGAATGACCTCACTTGGCCCGAGATCGCTCCTGTTTTAGCCACCTTATGCTAACTCACGGGAGTTGGGTCCACGTTCATACCTCAATAGGATCGTCGCTACCATCCTACTTCATTCTGGAAACTCCACTATGTACATAGTTGTTAAAGTGGTTTTCGGAGTTGGTAGAGAGTATGACAACTTCTGATCCTGGTCTCTTAACAACCAATCGTTATTATAACGCCGTGGTCATTTCAAAATAGTTCATACTTCAAAATCAAATCATTTCATTTCCAAACTATATTCCTTCAAAATTGTTTATACTTCGAAACCAAAACCATTTTTATTTCAAAACTATATCCTAATCAATATGATATCATTTCCATTTCGAACATATATTCACATTTCAAAAAAATCATAATACTTTCAAAGTTATAACTCTTTCGAAACCAAAATACTTGAAATCATTACACTTTGAAAATCATAACATTTCGAAATCATACATTTGAAATCATGGTACCTTTCTTTAATTCTTTACATTTTACAAATTTATTCAATCAAACCAAAATTTTAAAATTTCCAATTTAATTCAATTCAAACAATCAGTTTTAATTCGATTCAGTTTCCCAACAAACCACTTCGAATCTTATCAATTTCAAATATAGATTTTATCCACAAAATAAACTACTCAATCTTTCGATATAATTCAAAGCTTTAATTATACCATATTTCTAAACTAAATTTGAAATCTCATATATACGTACATATATATATGTGTGTATGTATGTATGTATGTTTATATATATACATATATATATATATATATATATATATATAGACACACATCAAATTCACTTTCATATTATTTAGCTTTGAAATAATCACTTAATAAAATACAATATCATTAAAATAGACCCGAATTACAGGTAAACCAAATATCAATTCATACTATTATACACTTTAAATATTCATTTATCGAATAAATAGAATAAATAAAAATTAAATATCATTCCAAATTCACATTCTTTATCAAAATAAAGATCATGTCATTCAAAACCATTTCAAAATCATTAAAATACCATATCCTTTCAAAACCACATTATCAAATCATTATTTAAATTCAAAATCAAATATTCAAATTTAAATACCTTTTAAAAATCAATTATGTCATTGATTTATTATTTCAAACACCATTACAAAACACATATCAAAATTCCATTCAAAAATTCATTTATCTCATTTCATTTCATTTCATTCCATTTAACACATAACAAAGTAACCATTATTTAAATTCAAACTCAATTTAAATTCCTTAAAAAATTAAATTTAAATATTAAAATATATTCAAACTCCTTAAATTTCACAAATAATCAATTCCAAAATTTAAATCATTTAACACTTTAAACTATAACTCAAACAGTGCTAAAATCTATAATATTTCAAAACATTGTCAAATTTCAACAACGACAGCATTTATAAGTGCAATCTTAGCCTATAGTTTCCAAAATAGTTTAGTTCAAGAACAACGACATTTATAAAATGACTTAATATATATTTAGTTATTTCAAACATAGTTAAATTTAAAAACAACAGCACTTACAAATGCTGTCGTAAGACCACAGCATTTTTTTGGAAATGCTATTAATAAATTCTAGATTTTATTATAACTTCAGCAACATTAACACTCTAATTTTTTTTGTTATTTTAAACTTATAAATCACATTACTAGACATTAAAATTTCACATCTAAATAATTTTGACATATGATTCATCACAACAAAATCTTATAATTAAATATCTAATTTAAAACTCAATTCATTTGTTAAGTCAAAATTTCACTGTTTTCTTAACTTATTAGGTCAACAAAATTTAATATTTTACTTCAAATATCATTTCAAAATTTTAAATTAAATTTCCATTATTTACTTACATTTTAAAAATACAATTTAAAGTCAAAATCACAGTTACTTCAAATTTACATACATAAATTCACAAAATCAAAACTTAATATTTAGCCTTCTTAAAACCATAAAATATATATTTTTAAATCAAAATTTCTTATTTTAAAGTACATATCTTAAGAAAAATCATTTAAAAATATATCATAGGGTCTGTATATAATTTTCTAACTTAAGTCAAGTGATACGGATATGTATCATTTCAATCCGCAATTTAAAAAGAAAACCCGGGTTTTATCATTTCAAACCCGCAATCCCAAGTCAAATAAAATACAATAAAAATCACTTGAGCCTATTGAGATCACCCGACCTCCTGTAACGACCCAGAATTTTTATTTATAAGTCAAATAAATTTTTATTTGAACTTTTGGATTTAATTGGATTATTAAATCGATAATTTAATATGTTAAATTATGGAAATAATGGAAAATTGAGTTAAATATGATTGAAAATAATTTGGGAAATTTTATTTTATCATATGGGAGTTAGAACGATATTTTAGAACTTTTAAAATCGAATTAAAAGTTAATTTGTGAAAATTGAATATTTTAATATTAAAATCGACTAGTGAAAATAGTCAATTTTTGAACAGTCTCAGAATTGAACGAAACCAGTTCCATTAGATCCGTAATAGTTAGTTATTACCGGATTTCAATTTTCGTGTCAATCGGAGTTATCGTTTGATCGTGGCAGCTCGAAACGCATCGATTTATTTTTAATTTAAATTTGGCGAGTGAAAATAGCCATTTTTCAAAAAGTCTCGGATTTCGACGAAACCAGTTTCATCGGATCCGTAATATGATATTATTGTAAGGTTTCAAATTTCGTGTCAATTGGATTTACGGTTTGTCCGGTACGAATTAAAACGCCTAGAAATCGACTTAAATCGGTTTAATTCAAATTGAGCGTTTATAGCCATAACTCGCACAGATGTCCGAATTAGCTTTCGAAACCTATTCCATTGTGTCCGGAACACGGGGTAAACCCTAGAAACGCTGGTTACGGCGCGTAAATCGGAGTTCGGAATTTCCGGGATGAATAGTGTCGATCGTTTCTTTATAAATAGCCACCATTCACAAATAGAAAATATATATATATACAAAACCCTAGCAAAACAGCAGCCGGCCCTAACTATTCAATGGCCAGAATTTAATCTCACTTCTCCCTCAATCTCTCTCAATCCAGCAAGAATTAGCCAAAGTTGTTAACTACAACATCGAAGAGCATGGAGATAGCTTTCAATCCATACGGATATGATCGTAAATGGAGCATCGTAGGGGGAGAGAAAGGGGGCCGTTCGTGACTTGTCACGCACGCAATTCGAGCATGGGGGTGAGGCCGAGCTTCGTATGGTTCAGGCCGTGCGTAGGTGGTGGAAGGAGCTTCCTATTGCAAGTAGTTTGATGAAGTATAGATGAGAGATGGTGGTGCAAGATTCAACCCTAGTTTCTAGCTCTATGGGTTCTTATGCGTGTGTTGATCTGTAGATAATGCGTGAGGGAGATGAAGGTAGGGGACGGCCAGATTTTCATGATGAAGGATCTAATGGCCTGAAATGGATGTGGGTTTAAAAATTATAAGTTTTGTTGTAATTTGTTAATATAAATTCGTGAATCTTTAAAAATTCATAACTTTTTCATACGAGGACGAAAACGCGCGAAACCAGTTGCGTTGGAATCGTATCGTCGAGCACTACGCGATGGAATTGGATTGGAGTCGTTTGGAGTTAGTGAGAATTTTGGGTAAAATTAAACGCACGTTTAATTTTATTCGAAATAAATCGCTAAAACGGAATTTAAAATCAAGGTGAGAACTTCTCACTCAATCGAATCAGTTTCGATTTTATTTTAAATAGTTAGATTTAAAATATTTGAATGCATGTTTGAATGATGATTGATATCTATTGATTGTTAAAATAGACATTATACGCCGTTAGTAAGCGGATGTTATTTAATAAAAACATATACCGCGAATATTTCATAAACAGTGAAATTGGTATTATAAATAATATCAATATATATATATATATTGGCATATGTATATATTGCAGTTATTGATTTCCCGCATTTTTTAGCGGATGAGACCCTATTGCGCCGTCTATTAAGCGGATAATATTTAATAAAAACATATACCGCGATAATTTCGTACTGGAGCGAAATTGGTATTGTGCTAATGTTTGTGGATGTAGGAAAACAGGTTGGAGGGATCCAACTGGATTCCTCAACAGTTTTTATTTGATTTCAGATATTTTGATATTTGATGGATTTTCATATTGATATATGATATCGTTGTTGTCGTGATTGACTATTTGGTATGTAGCATCATTGGACCAAATTTGGAATTTTAAAATGATTTCAAAGTGATTTTTGAAAGTATACGATATAAAATATTTTTGGAATTGATTCATTTTAAAATAAATAAACGTATAATTTTTAAAGTTATAAAAATTATGATTTTTAAGAAATATAGTTAAAAGCTGATTTTTTGAAAATAAGGAATTAATGACTTTATAAAATAGTTAAATTGGGATTTCTGAAATAATTGTGAAAAGTTTAAATATAGGATTTATAAAATTTGATTATTTTATAAATCAAAATGATGAAATTATAAAGGAGTTTAAAGACGTTTTTAAAATATTAATATGAATTGATTTATATAAGAGATTTATAAATGGATATTTATAAATTGAGATATTGAAATTATAAAACGAGTTTTTATAAGTGTTTGAATGAAGTGAAAATGAATTTCATTAAAGAATGAAATTTATAGAATTATAAACGGTGAAGTTATAAATGAAATTTATAAATAGTAAGAATTATAAATTTGTGAAGTTATTTGAAGAATAGATTTGGTTAAATAAATGAATCTTATAAGTTATAAGATTTATGGTTTGGAAAGTCTTTAGAGGAACGATTTTGTAAAATAATCGTTTTATAAGTATTTAACTTATAATATGAACTTTTAGTTTATAATTGAGTTATAAACTGGAATAGGTTAATAAAAGAATTTATAAAAAGGAAGTTTTTATAAATAAATAGAAATGGAATTTATAAACGTTGTTTTATAAATTCGCAAATGACTTATTTTGACAAGAAAATTTGTTGAAACCTATAAATGGAGTTATATTCACATTTTTGAATAGTGAATAATCCTTTGAATTAAAATGAATAAAAGGATGAAATTGTTAATGAAGTATATTCACGTTTTTGAATAGTGAATAACACGTTAAAGAAATTGTTTTGGATTTGGATGTTTTAAATAGAATTAAAACGATCGAACAATGTTTTAAAATGTGTTGAGATTCGAAACCATAGATTTCAACATTCATTGTTGAAATAGACGTTTTCAAGAAATAAAAGGAAATAGTGGACTATAACACTGTTGTTATAGTAAATGATTTCCGAAAGGAAATGTTTTGTATAGTATTGGGATTTATATATCTATTTTAATTTCGAATCCCTATACTAGTGATTTTGGGTTGTCGTAACGATGTTTTACGCAACATTCGTTTTGGCCCAAATAAATATGTTTAAGAGAATGATTTCCTTAAAGAATGAAACATATACTTATTTTTAAATGGAGTATATTGAATATTTTCCAAGTGTTGAAAATAAATAAAATTTGTGAATTACTTATGAATAAATAAGTATGGAAATGTTTTCCAATATAAAGTGAATATTTTGAGAATTTATCTTTTTGAAGATAAATTGAAAAGAAATATTGAAATGAATAATTGAAATCGAATATTCATAGATATTTTGGATTATAAATTCACTAAGGAATTTATAAAGGAAAGTGGAATTTGAAAAAAAAAAATATTGATTTATTTTTGAAGTGTTGAAAATATATATCTAGTAAAGAGATTTTGGAAGATAAATAATTTGGAAAATTATTTGGAAACTGGTGATGTGTGCATATCCAGTGATAGTTCAATAACCGACTATCAATATTTCCCTTTGAATGGGTAATAGATGTGATTTGTTTGAATGTGAATGCTACACTTATTTTTGAATAAGCGCTCACTATTCGGGTTAACCGGGAAAGGACCATGGGGTCGTATAACCCATTCCGAATATGTGATACGTCGTTATAATTGCATTGAAGATCGGTGTTGAAGACCCGATATTTGCGAGAGTGATAGGATGACCTGTCGATTGTCTCTGCACTGAGTTGCAGCGGTATAGAGACTCCCTAAGAGATGGGAAATCCGATCAGGATGGTGAATATCCCGATTGCAAGGACTTCTTTGTAAGTGCCTTCGGTTTTGTTCGAGCCCGGAACAGACTTGTATGGATTGTATGTCTGACGTTACAAATTGAGATATAAAGCAGATTTCTTTCAAATATATTTCTGTTGGTGGCGGAGAATTTATTCTTTTAGCTTAACACCCTTCTCTGAGACGTACGAGCTCAGAGGTTATATAGTTGAAGTTATCAGCGATATATTCCCAATTTGGTAATGTGACATGCTGAGTGTTGCTGAAATGATCATTGTGTTGATTATTTGTGATAGGATCATTTATTTGATCGTCTATCTTGGTGATCATTATGTTGATCATTTGTTGACCCAAAGCATGGCTTTTGTATAAAGTATGTTTTTGTGGACGTGACTTCGTCGAGCCTCACACCCCGGAAATGGTCAAAACAGGAAAGATGCGGCAAGGTTATGAGGGGTAGCACCCTTTAGGGTATGTGCATTTCCTTCTGGATAGAGGTGGTATCATGGTATGGAGCCCAGATATTTAACCTATGTGGTTACTGCAAATTTATTACTTTGTGGTTGTTGGTTTTTCGGGATCCCGTGAGAAAGGTCGTTTACGATCGGGGAATGGCGTGCTCGTGTCAGTAGTTACCCAGTTAGGGGTAACCCGGCCTTGTGTTGGCAGAGTTCCGGTTTGGTTCTCGGGGATGTCTTTCCAGAGGCATTCTCATGTGGCAATGGGAATTTCCTTGGCCTGACCATTTGCTGGAAATCCAATTCCCAATACGAAACTTGTACGGTATTAGTTGTAGAACCTATCATTCACTTATGGTGTCGCAACACTGTTTGGATGGTAGCTATAGTAGGCATAGTTCGAAATGTCTATGTTGGCTAAGATTTATATTCTACTTTCGAAATGAATTTTCCCTACACTATGCACTAGTAATAATATCAAATGTTATTTTAAATGCGTATCAAGCATCTTTGACTATCATAAGGAGAAATCTCCTCCGATTCTGCGTTTGCATTGTGTGTGTGTGCGGGAGGCCTTATAGTAGTCTCATTTTTAAAAGCATTGCGAATTGAAATAAAAATATTCCTCTATTTTGATTGTAAAGATAAATAAACTGTTTTGAGTTCTCACACCAGTCACATGACTGACTTGGAGTTTATTGTTTTCCTTCCTAAACTCTGGGTGCCCACCAATTTCCACACGGGCAGTTAAGAGTTAAGGTTTATCAGGATATTCTGGATATTCTGGAGTTGCTGGAGGCAAGATGGATGGCATGGCGTATTACTACTATATAGTATTTCTTTTTCCGTTGCACTGTTTGTTGTATGTTGTTGTACACTCTGATGATATAATGAAATGAAATGTGATGTAATGTAATAACTGATATAGTTCTTTGTTTAAAGATTATTCATTTATTATTATATGTTGTTCCGCTGCGAATTGTGAGATTCGGATGTTGTTGTGTTGTGTTCTGTTTCTGTTCCGTTCCATTTTCTATTTTCTTTTCCCTCTATCTTCTACCTTATCTATTATGTTCTTTCCTCTCTTTTTCTTCTTCTTTCTTCTTCTTTTATTTTCCTAAATTTTTCTTAAACCCCTAAGGGTTCGTATTTTCGTTCATCTTGAATTAATCAATGGAGATTAGTGTCTATTCAAGGAGTATGGATTTACGGGTCTTTACAGTTGGTATCAGAGCATATGGTTAAGCGACAACCATGGTTCTGTTGGGTATTACTCATTAGAGATAGAGTCAGTAGTACTCTAGAGTGAGTTTGAGTGTAATAATAGCTATGAGAGCGTATTTGTTAGTGAATATAAAATTGTTTTATATTGTGATGATTGGTTTGTTGAGTGGTATATGAACCTTCGTCGGCGCAGCTTCGAAACTGAATCGAAGGGGTTTCTAAACACTTGAATAGAACAATTCAGCACAATATTGATTTTTAAAATTGGGTAAATGAAATAATTTTACCTTGAGTATATTTTATATATAAAGGAATAATTTTTTAGAATTATTTAAGTGTATATAAGTTGATTGTTTAGTTGTTTGAATAATCTAAATAAGAGAATAATTGTATAAGCAAAAAGAATTATAAGAGTTAAATTTTAATTAAAGTAATTTACAATTGTGAAATAAACTTATATATATAAGAAGTGAAACTATATGAATATATATTTATGAATATGAATTGTAAATAAAAATGAATGTGAACTAAAGTTATATAAATGAAATTCAACTTTGGTAATAGAATTGAATGAATGGATTGAATATTAATCAATTAAATGTGAATTAAGTTGATATGGAATAATGAATATAAGTGTAATTCATTAAAATCTAATGTTATTAGAAAGTTGAATAATTGAATGAAAATCAATTAAATTAAACCAATTGTAAGCAAAAGAATTTGGTTGTAATTAATAAACATTGATTGTTATATGATTGTTAGTTGATTGATTGTAAATAATTCATTAAGTGTCAATGAAAGTGAATTAGCGAAATTGAAAGCTAAAGTAATTGAAATTCAATTGGAAGTTAAGTGAAATTTGAATAGAATTGAATTTGAATTGGAAGTGAACCAACTTGAATATGAATTAGTGAATATAAACTAATTGAAAATGAATGTTAGTTGAATGATAGTTGGTTGATGTTTGCATTTGTTGCTTTTGTTTCAGTTACTATATGTTGTATATCGATACTATTGTCATATATGCATGTTCTCATGTTGTTTGTTGAGTAATTAGTAGGTGCGGATCGCGTTTGCTTCGCATTTGGAGCTCGCTTTTGCGCTATATTAGCCGTATATGCTTGCTAATAAAATATAAGGTACATATCTCGGATTAAATATCGTACTTTTACACTTTTTTCCCTGCGGGATGCCTCATTACTTGATGAGATGTATATTTGTGATATATATACTGTCATTTTTATTTCGGATCGAGCCACGCAAAGGAGACTATGGCGAATTTTTCCGGAAATTTAAGGCGTTAGAAAAAAATTTGAGAAAATTGGAAATTTTTTGAAAACTATAACTTTGATTTGGAATTGAAAGTTAAACAATAGTAATTGTTTTTGAAAGGATAACTAAGTATGATTTGAAAACTTAGTAAGTATTATAAGAAGTTTTAATTATGAATTTTTGGGAAAATTAATAAATTCTATAACTTTTCTTACTTATAATTTCGAGGACGAAATTCTTTTAAGTGGGGAAGATTGTAACGACCCAGAATTTTTATTTATAAGTCAAATAAATTTTTATTTGAATTTTTGGATTTAATTGGATTATTAAATCGATAATTTAATATGTTAAATTATGGAAATAATGGAAAATTGAGTTAAATATGATTGAAAATAATTTGGGAAATTTTATTTTATCATATGGGAGTTAGAACGATATTTTAGAACTTTTAAAATCGAATTAAAAGTTAATTTGTGAAAATTGAATATTTTAATATTAAAATCGACTAGTGAAAATAGTCAATTTTTGAACAGTCTCAGAATTGAACGAAACTAGTTCCATTAGATCCGTAATAGTTAGTTATTACCGGATTTCAATTTTCGTGTCAATCGGAGTTATCGTTTGATCGTGGCAGCTCGAAACGCATCGATTTATTTTTAATTTAAATTTGGCGAGCGAAAATAGCCATTTTTCAAAAAGTCTCGGATTTCGACGAAACCAGTTTCATCGGATCCGTAATGTGATATTATTGTAAGGTTTCAAATTTCGTGTCAATTGGATTTACGGTTTGTCCGGTACGAATTAAAACGCCTAGAAATCGACTTAAATCGGTTTAATTCAAATTGAGCGTTTATAGCCATAACTCGCACAGATGTCCGAATTAGCTTTCGAAACCCATTCCATTGTGTCCGGAACGCGGGGTAAACCCTAGAAACGCTGGTTACGGCGCGTAAATCGGAGTTCGGGATTTCCGGGATGAATAGTGTCGATCGTTTCTTTATAAATAGCCACCATTCACAAATAGACAAAAAAAATATATACAAAACCCTAGCAAAACTGTAGCCGGCCCTAACTATTCAATGGCCAGAATTTAATCTCACTTCTCCCTCAATCTCTCTCAATCCAGCAAGAATTAGCCAAAGTTGTTAACTACAACATCGAAGAGCATGGAGAGAGCTTTCAATCCATACGGATATGATCGTAAATGGAGCATCGTAGGGGGAGAGAAAGGGGGCCGTTCGTGACTTGTCACGCACGCAATTCGAGCATGGGGGTGAGGCCGAGCTTCGTATGGTTCAGGCCGTGCATAGGTGGTGGAAGGAGCTTCCTATTGCAAGTAGTTTGATGAAGTATAGATGAGAGATGGTGGTGCAAGATTCAACCCTAGTTTCTAGCTCTATGGGTTCTTATGCGTGTGTTGATCTGTAGATAATGCGTGAGGGAGATGAAGGTAGGGGACGGCCAGATTTGCATGATGAAGGATCTAATGGCCTGAAATGGATGTGGGTTTAAAAATTATAAGTTTTGTTGTAATTTGTTAATATAAATTCGTGAATCTTTAAAAATTCATAACTTTTTCATACGAGGTCGAAAACGTGCGAAACCAGTTGCGTTGGAATCGTATCGTCGAGCACTACGCGATGGAATTGGATTGGAGTCGTTTGGAGTTAGTGAGAATTTTGGGTAAAATTAAACGCACGTTTAATTTTATTCGAAATAAACCGCTAAAACGGAATTTAAAATCAAGGTGAGAACTTCTCACTCAATCGAATCAGTTTCGATTTTATTTTAAATAGTTAGATTTAAAATATTTGAATGCATGTTTGAATGATGATTGATATCTATTGATTGTTAAAATAGACATTATACGCCGTTAGTAAGCGGATGTTATTTAATAAAAACATATACCGCGAATATTTCATAAACAGTGAAATTGGTATTATAAATAATATCAATATATATATATATTGGCATATGTATATATTGCAGTTATTGATTTCCCGCATTTTTTAGCGGATGAGACCCTATTGCGCCGTCTATTAAGCGGATAATATTTAATAAAAACATATACCGCGATAATTTCGTACTGGAGCGAAATTGGTATTGTGCTAATGTTTGTGGATGCAGGAAAACAGGTTGGAGAGATCCAACTGGATTCCTCAACAGTTTTTATTTGATTTCAGATATTTTGATATTTGATGGATTTTCATATTGATATATGATATCGTTGTTGTCGTGATTGACTATTTGGTATGTAGCATCATTGGACCAAATTTGGAATTTTAAAATGATTTCAAAGTGATTTTTGAAAGTATACGTTATAAAATATTTTTGGAATTGATTCATTTTAAAATAAATAAACGTATAATTTTTAAAGTTATAAAAATTATGATTTTTAAGAAATATAGTTAAAAGCTGATTTTTTGAAAATAAGGAATTAATGACTTTATAAAATAGTTAAATTGGGATTTCTGAAATAATTGTGAAAAGTTTAAATATAGGATTTATAAAATTTGATTATTTTATAAATCAAAATGATGAAATTATAAAGGAGTTTAAAGACGTTTTTAAAATATTAATATGAATTGATTTATATAAGAGATTTATAAATGGATATTTATAAATTGAGATATTGAAATTATAAAACGAGTTTTTATAAGTGTTTGAATGAAGTGAAAATGAATTTCATTAAAGAATGAAATTTATAGAATTATAAACGGTGAAGTTATAAATGAAATTTATAAACAGTAAGAATTATAAATTTGTGAAGTTATTTGAAGAATAGATTTGGTTAAATAAATGAATCTTATAAGTTATAAGATTTATGGTTTGGAAAGTCTTTAGAGGAACGATTTTGTAAAATAATCGTTTTATAAGTATTTAACTTATAATATGAACTTTTAGTTTATAATTGAGTTATAAACTGGAATAGGTTAATAAAAGAATTTATAAAAAGGAAGTTTTTATAAATAAATAGAAATGGAATTTATAAACGTTGTTTTATAAATTCGCAAATGACTTATTTTGACAAGAAAATTTGTTGAAACCTATAATTGGAGTTATATTCATATTTTTGAATAGTGAATAATCCTTTGAATTAAAATGAATAAAAGGATGAAATTGTTAATGAAGTATATTCACGTTTTTGAATAGTGAATAACACGTTAAAGAAATTGTTTTGGATTTGGATGTTTTAAATAGAATTAAAACGATCGAACAATGTTTTAAAATATGTTGAGATTCGAAACCATAGATTTCAACATTCATTGTTGAAATAGACGTTTTCGAGAAATAAAAGGAAATAGTGGACTATAACACAGTTGTTATAGTAAATGATTTCCGAAAGGAAATGTTTTGTATAGTATTGGGATTTATATATCTATTTTAATTTCGAATCCCTATACTAGTGATTTTGGGTTGTCGTAACGATGTTTTACGCAACATTCGTTTTGGCCCAAATAAATATGTTTAAGAGAATGATTTCCTTAAAGAATGAAATATATACTTATTTTTAACTGGAGTATATTGAATATTTTCCAAGTGTTGAAAATAAATAAAATTTGTGAATTACTTATGAATAAATAAGTATGGAAATGTTTTCCAATATAAAGTGAATATTTTGAGAATTTATCTTTTTGAAGATAAATTGAAAAGAAATATTGAAATGAATAATTGAAATCGAATATTCATAGATATTTTGGATTATAAATTCACTAAGGAATTTATAAAGGAAAGTGGAATTTGAAAAAATAAATATTGATTTATTTTTGAAGTGTTGAAAATATATATCTAGTAAAGAGATTTTGGAAGATAAATAATTTGGAAAATTATTTGGAAACTGGTGATGTGTGCATATCCAGTGATAGTTCAATAACCGACTATCAATATTTCCCTTTGAATGGGTAATAGATGTGATTTGTTTGAATGTGAATGCTACACTTATTTTTGAATAAGCGCTCACTATTCGGGTTAACCGGGAAAGGACCATGGGGTCGTATAACCCATTCCGAATATGTGATACGTCGTTATAATTGCATTGAAGATCGGTGTTGAAGACCCGATATTTACGAGAGCGATAGGATGACCTGTCGATTGTCTCTGCACTGAGTTGCAGCGGTATAGAGACTCCCTAAGTGATGGGAAATCCGATCAGGATGGCGAATATCCCGATTGCAAGGACTTCTTTGTAAGTGCCTTCGGTTTTGTTCGAGCCCGGAACAGACTTGTATGGATTGTATGTCTGACGTTACAAATTGAGATATAAAGCAGATTTCTTTCAAATACATTTCTGTTGGTGGCGGAGAATTTATTCTTTTAGCTTAACACCCTTCTCTGAGACGTACGAGCTTAGATGTTATATAGTTGAAGTTATCAGCGATATATTCCCAATTTGGTAATGTGACATGCTGAGTGTTGCTGAAATGATCATTGTGTTGATTATTTGTGATAGGATCATTTATTTGATCGTCTATCTTGGTGATCATTGTGTTGATCATTTGTTGACCCAAAGCATGGCTTTTGTATAAAGTATGTTTTTGTGGACGTGACTTCGTCGAGCCTCACACCCCGGAAATGGTCAAAACAGGAAAGATGCGGCAAGGTTATGAGGGGTAGCACCCTTTAGGGTATGTGCATTTCCTTCTGGATAGAGGTGGTATCATGGTATGGAGCCCAGATATTTAACCTATGTGGTTACTGCAAATTTATTACTTTGTGGTTGTTGGTTTTTCGGGATCCCATGAGAAAGGTCGTTTACGATCGGGGAATGGCGTGCTCATGTCAGTAGTTACCCAGTTAGGGGTAACCCGGCCTTGTGTTGGCAGAGTTCCGGTTTGGTTCTCGGGGATGTCTTTCCAGAGGCATTCTCATGTGGCAATGGGAAGTTCCTTGGCCTGACCATTTGTTGGAAATCCAATTCCCAATACGAAACTTGTACGGTATTAGTTGTAGAACCTATCATTCACTTATGGTGTCGCAACACTGTTTGGATGGTAGCTATAGTAGGCATAGTTCGAAATGTCTATGTTGGCTAAGATTTATATTCTACTTTCGAAATGAATTTTCCCTACACTATGCACTAATAATAATATCAAATGTTATTTTAAATGCGTATCAAGCATCTTTGACTATCATAAGGAGAAATCTCCTCCGATTCTGCGTTTGCATTGTGTGTGTGTGCGGGAGGCCTTATGGTAGTCTCATTTTTAAAAGCATTGCGAATTGAAATAAAAATATTCCTCTATTTTGATTTTAAAGATAAATAAAATGTTTTGAGTTCTCACACCAGTCACATGACTGACTTGGAGTTTATTGTTTTCCTTCCTAAACTCTGGGTGCCCACCAATTTCCACACGGGCAGTTAAGAGTTAAGGTTTATCAGGATATTCTGGATATTCTGGAGTTGCTGGAGGCAAGATGGATGGCATGGCGTATTACTACTATATAGTATTTCTTTTTCTGCTGCACTGTTTGTTGTATGTTGTTGTACACTCTGATGATATAATGAAATGAAATGTGATGTAATGTAATAACTGATATAGTTCTTTGTTTAAAGATTATTCATTTATTATTATATGTTGTTCCGCTGCGAATTGTGAGATTCTGATGTTGTTGTGTTGTGTTCTGTTTCTGTTCCGTTCCATTTTCTATTTTCTTTTCCCTCTATCTTCTACCTTATCTATTATGTTCTTTCCTCTCTTTTTCTTCTTCTTTCTTCTTCTTTTCTTTTCCTAAATTTTTCTTAAACCCCTAAGGGTTCGTATTTTCGTTCATCTTGAATTAATCAATGGAGATTAGTGTCTATTCAAGGAGTACGGATTTACAGGTCTTTACACCTCCTATCTCCAGGAAATCGCAGCATCTATGAAGAAAGAAAGGGATAGAAGAAATAAAGAAAGAGAAAGAAGAAAGGAAACAACATCAGAGAACTCACAGCGAAACGAATAAAATATAATATATCATATAAAACATTACATAGTATCATATTACATCAGAGTATACAACTTAAAACAACAGATATTAGATAGTTATAAACATCTGTCTAACTATACAACTCAAGTACAACATATACAAATACCAAACAAACACGACGGAACCGTAATATATCTACACATGGAAGCCTCCTGCTCCATATCTCCTCCAGCATTCGTCAAGCAAACCTGAATCACTTGACTACTCATACATAATATGAGTACCCAAGAGTTTAATAAAACAGAAAATAAACACTCGAGTCAGGCAGGGGTCTGGTGTGAGTAAACGTTTTAAAATTGCTTAACTTTAGAAAAACCTTTGAAAAGAAAAGGTATCACGTAAGACTTCCCACGCATAAACATGGAAAAGTTTTTACCTTACGCTAACCAAAACATTTGGTAGGAAATCCAATGATATTATAATAGTGTCTAGGGTTTTCAAGTAAATAAGAAATAGCCAAAATTGTTACATGATTAAATTCCAGCTACTTGCCACAAAAGTGGGTAGTACAATCAAAACCGTAGGGTCTCGTAGGAAGAATGAGTTTCCATCAATGGCAGGGCTACTGGGGTACCGCCCATCACAGTACGTGGCCTAGATCAACGTACCGAGGAGCCACCCTAACTCCCCTGCAACACAAGGTCGGGACCATTCCTTACCGAACAGTCCCGAACAAGACAACCCCGCAGTTGGCGCACGATTCCAACTGGCCACACAGCCGAATAGGAAGGGACTTCTAGACAGGGGAAAATCTTGCTCTCCAGTGGGAGCTACCCACGAAGCCTTGCTGCACCTCCCCTGTTTTAGCCATTCCCGGTTGATGAGGCTTGAGACTGCGATTACCTTTATAGATCACATCTATCTTAGAATGCTCATCGTCCGCCTAACGATGTTCTGAAAGCATTCAATCCATACAAGTTCGTTCCCGGTTCGAACGAAACTGAAGGCACTATCTCTTTGCACTCATTTTGGAATCACCCTCAGAGTCATTGACCATAGCCCTTGTACTCTAAATCACCATCTGGAATCTACAAGCACTATTCCGTCAAACTCATTACGGAATCACCCACAGAGTTATACTGACGTATAGTCCTTACACCTCGAGTCTTCACTTGCTCCACTTGGATTCACGACCTAACGTTTAATTGGAATCGATGTGGTTTTCGAATCCAAATATGGAAACCCGATCCCCGTCTCACCGAAACCAACCGCCATTTTAATGTCCAAGTTGTACTTAAGGGTTTAAACAGTTAAACTTATATTCAGGATGATATAAACATATAGATGAATCATATTATCACAATAGATAAATCATAACAACATTCATCTCACACAACAGCATATCACATACAGAGATATCAAAATCATCCAGTATCAACCAATATCAATCAGCCAATATCATCCTTCCAATATCGATCAATCAAAAACAGTCAATCTTTCATCAACAGAATTGATCAACTCTAAATCAATTGGATTAACCTTAAATCTTTCTTCATTTATTTATTTCAAATAAATAAATTAGTCATCTCTTAATGATCTCCTTAATTAATCTTCTTTGATTAATTATACTTTAATTACATTCAAGTAATTATCCTTAACCATATTCAGAATTTAACCTTTAATTACTATCATTAATTACAATAATTAATGATCCTTTATTCTACTTCCATTAATTAATTAACTATGATTAATTGCATTAAACCTCAATTAATTACAATTAGTTAATCAAACTTAAATTAAATCACTTATATTAATCAACCTTGATTAATATCATTAATTATATTAATTAATGATCCCCATTAACTAATAATTCTCTTTAATTAATTAACTTGTCATTAATCAACTCATTAATCATAATTAGTAATTAACAATTTGTAATTACTTATCTTAATTAATTAACTTCTTACTTAATTAAGTTAACCCTTGATTAATTAATCTAATTAATCAATCTTTAATTACTTCATTAAGTAATTATTTATCAATTTAAATTAACAAATAATCTTTAATTAATTACTTTGTTCATTGATTACATTTTAAATAATTACACTTAGTTAATTAATATTAGATTAATCTCATTCATTAATTATTTAATCACATTAATTAATTAACTAAAATTAATTAAACAATTAATCCTTAATTACTTACATAAGTAATTATCTCTAATTACTTCATTAATAACTCTTGATTACTTTCTTAATTAATACTTTAACAAGTAATTAATTCCATTATTAAATAATCCTTAATCCTTTAATTAATCAATTACCTCATAATTAATTAACTTCAACAATTATATTAATCAATTCTTTAGTTGATATCATTAAGTGATTAACCAATAATCACTTCCATTAAAATACTCCATGAGTAATATTAATTACTTCCATAATTAATTTCTTCCATTCTTTGTTATATTCAAATATTAACCATTGATTGCTTCATTAAGTAATCACACTTAACTAATCCATAATTAGTGATATATTAAAATTAAATAAACAATTAACTAATTATTTAAAATTAATTAAACAATTAATTAATTAACTTCTAATGTTAAAGAAAATCTTTAATAAATTAAGAAAGCCATGAGTCTAAATCAAACTTAACTTATTAACAAATCATATTAAATTAGTATTCTTAAGTTAATAACAAAGATAAATTAACCCTATTTATCTTTATAATTAAATTATTTGAATAAATCGAATTTTAATAACTTAAACAAATTATCTTATTTGGATTTCAAAATCATAACAATAACTTTATTTGAAAATAAGGAATTTAGAAATCAATTTGAAATTATACTTTAATTATCCAATTTAAACTTATTTATTTTAAAATAATTTGAAAAACATTGTTATTAAAATATTACTTCAAAATATAACTTAAAACTTTGATTTTATAATTAAATTCACAACACTCTTTTAAATTGAAATTCAAAATTTTATTTAGATAATTATTTTCAAAAACAATCATCTTAAATTGATTTAAATTTGAAATATAAATTTAATTTACGTTTTGTTCCAAGAACAAGTTTAACCTTTAAAAATTTGCTTTTCTTTTTATAAACTTTTTTATATTTAATACTTGATTTCACCAGTTCAAACTCAAGTTAAAATTTATATCATATATCATTACATAACTCAACAGGGCAACATCACTCAAACTCGAGTACCAACCTAGGAAACCCTCGTGCCTACCCCGAAGCCAACCCAACACCGTCTCCTTCGAGTCGAACGTGATAAAATCGCGATAGCTACTTCGAGTTCCCAACGTCTTCCCCAGATCCTCGCTTACCTGTGCACAACGTACACACGTGTACGTGCGCGATCACCTCCGGCCATGATAGGTCGTCACGACCAACGTCGACGATCACTTGGTCGCGTGCGAGTCCAATTCCAAACCCAGATTCAAAAATTTGCGCTCGAATCGAAATCGACCCCTCTTACTCGAAAACTGCAGAAACACGAACCACTCAACCCTTCGTCGCCGGTCATAGCCACCACCGGAAACCCAACAATCACCTCAAAGAACCGCCGAACCTCCACGCTATCATCCCCCACGTCACGATCGACTCCAATCATATATCCAAGTCGCGAATGCTTCCACAACTCAACCTAGTCAAAAACAGAAATAAACCCTAGATTGATCGGTTTCAAAAGATTCATTCATACAAAAATTCAAAATGTATTTTTCCCTTCATCCCTATCATGAAAACAAGCTTCTCCCAAGATTACAAATCAAATTATTGTATAGATCCACGGAAATCACCAAAAACTGCAAAAATGCTCAAACCCAAAATTCACCTTAATTTCACAACTAAAAATTATGATTTGAACATTAAAAATCATGATTTTTGGTCCTTAACATATTCACGAAATCCAAATCAGAAAACATGGAAGTTGATTTTTGGCATGCATCAGTAGTTTACAGTAATTTCATTTTTTTAGAATTATTTGTAATTTAAAAATCACAGAAACTACTTTTAAAACTTCTATCTATTATTTACATAAAAATTTCATTTAATCATTATAATCAAACAATGGGTTAGTGGAAGATTTAAATTTTCTGAAGGATTGAGCAGCCTGTTTGAAAGAACAAGAAGCAGGGTGTTTTCTTTTTTCATAAATACACAGAGTTATAAACATTACTACAAATTCAATAATAAACTGAATGATTTTCAGGCAATAAAAATCAAAACTTTCAGATCATCACATGCATGTAATAAAACCAAATCAACTGTTTTTAAAATTATTTACTCACCTATTTTTAATTGTAGAGCAGACCTGAACATTTTAGTTGAAAAAAAATGCTTTGACTTTGCCAGCTGATGGAACACTACTGCATGCCTGAATTGATGCTTTAAAATGTTGAACTAGATTCCATTTTGAAATGCAGGTTGATGAGAACTTCAATTTGCAGATTGAAATAGAACTTTGATTGCAGAGTGAAGTTGATATTGCAGATTTGATTAAATTCAGATTTCCTTTTGTATGTTGAAGTTGCAGTTATACTTCATTTGAATATGCAGGTTTGAAATTTGCAGGATTTCAAATTACAGTTTTTGATTTTCTTTTGATTTTAATTTCAGGTTTGAAAAGAATTATCTGGTTTTGCCATTAATTTTTGAAAGAAAGAAGGGAGAGAAGAAAAGATTTTGAGCTGAGTAAAAAAAATTAAAGTGTTTGAGAAAATTAGTTTCTTCTAAAAAAATTATTAAAAATTAAAAATAAAATAGTGCCACATGTCACAAATACTTACATTTTTCATTATATAATTTAATTTTCTAATATTTGTCACCATATAGCTTAATGTTCCTTACATGTGTTTAGAGAGGCCCTAACATGTTTACACATGTATTTTAGCATTTTAATTAAAATTTTATTTAATTTAAATGATAATATAAAATTACTTATTTACTTAATTAACATATACTTATGTATGAATATATGAGTTTACTTTTTAAACAAAATATTCTACAACTAGCTATAACATAAATATACATCTTATACATATATATTTTTAAATTTAAAACATTCATATTTATCATTTATAACCATTTATATTAGGTAATTTAAAAAGAAAGCAAAACAAAATATTTAAATCTTTTAAACTATCATATTAAAAATAAACAATCTTATATTTGAAACAAATTAAATTAATCTTAAATTTACTTTTGAAAAATATTTAGTTTTAAAACAAAGCTTTAATTTAAAATTCATACACATGAAAATTAATAGATCAAATTAAATTTCAAAACAATTCCAAATCATAACATATGCATGTACATATATATATATGTATGTATGTGTGTATATATATATATGTGTATATATATATATGTATGTATATATATATATTACAATTTGAAAATTCAATCTTTTATTTAAAACAAAAGCTCTTCTATTCACAATTATATCAAATATATATATTATAAATGGAATAAAATTTTATTAGCTTTGAAAAATAAATCTTATCAATATTTTAAATTGTCAGAAAGATATTGATCACAATTATCAGATTAAATATTTATTAACCATTAAAAAGAATAAATTTATCAGTTTAAATTAAAATTATAAAGAAAAATTATCAAACCAGTTAAATTATTTATACAGATTATTAAATTTATATTGCCCAAAATTCCGGGTCGTTACAATCCTCCCCCCTTAAAAGAATTTCGTCCCTGAAATTTAAAAGCAAAGATAATTTAATAACCAAGTACATATTTTAATTTCAATCATCAAAGCATACCTATCAACCAGTTACTAATAACCAAAGCAATCAATCAAACAAACAAACCTAACTAATTATTATGACACAAATCAGAATAAATCTCCTAATACTATCTCGAGTTTCCCAAATATAATCATCGGGAGACTCGCTCTACAGAAGCTAAACAAACTACACCACCACAATCCAGAGCTCCTCTTATCTCTAGCTCCACCAATCTGAACAGAACATCAGACTTCACTCAAGTCCAGAACAACTCCAAATCCATTCGAACTACAGATTCAACAACCAATCGATGAATCATACACGTTCCCCCTCAGAGATACGTGATATACAATGAATTCCAGCTATCCAAACTGGCAATCCAATCTTATCTTATCAAAAACACAGATAAGAAATTTCCAAATGCCACAGAACTAGTCAACCAATCTAACCCAATTACTATTCTCTTAACCTGAGAAATCTTAACGACAATGAAGTCTCCAACTTCGAATCCAATCTCCTTATCTCATATTAGCATAACACAACAGAAAATCCCAGGCTGCCAATCTTCTTCCTGATCCGCTCAACCTATGCTGATGCTTCCAGAAACAAATATACCAAAGCAAACCAGTTTCTGGATCTTATCCAACAGAAAAGTCTTCCAAAATCCATTGAAATTCAGAACACAAGCTCTACTACTCAAGCAATAGCAAACAGAACTCGCTTCCTTCTTGTACAGTTGCTATCTCGCTTCCTCTGCACAACTCTGATTCAGAAATAGATGAGAATACTGTTGATGAACACGAATACAAACTTATCCAATATATTCAGAAACTTTGTTCATCAAATCCATAAAAAAATATGAGTGACACATCTGACTCAGTCACACAACCTTTTAACAGAAATCCAAACTCAAAACTTGATCGGACCAATCCCAATTCCAAAAATATTCTGAGCTGCTACATCAACTCTTCTACTCTAAGAACCATCCTACTACCAGGCTAACTATCTTCTGGAACCAAAACAATACGAAACTCAACTCCAAATACCGACAAACTTCTGACTACCTCAGTAGCTCCTACTTCCACATGAGAATCCTCGGTCACAAACAAAAGAATACTCAAGAAAAATTCCAAACTAATCATAAGTCACTTTTGCGATCCAACCTGATTCGGATCCCAATGAAACCGTCCTCTCTTTTCCAATTAGAACAGCTTTAAACTTTTCCAAACAAGGTTAACCCTCAAGAAAACTTCACCACCTGCCCGGGCTACTGAAAGAAAAACCATGAAGATTCCTGAACCATCGGAGAAACGACCACACTGCTGCTTCCAAACTCTACCTCGATGATACCGCGAAGCCAAAAGACCTTCTCGTCAGCACACCGAAGACTTCAAACTACACTGCTACCATAGCTAACCAAAGACTTCTAATCCAAAGGCTTCTCGAAAACTAAAACTATCAACAAACCACACAAAAGACCCTCGCGATGGCAGACATCTCTCAAGAAACTCGGGCTCCAAACCAAGCATCTACAACTCGCTCTCCTTAAATAATAACAAATGAGACCATGCCAAAGCGAAACAACTCATAGACCTTAGTCTCATATTCCAGAACGGCTAACCTCCTTGCTAGAGATCCAAATAACTCTACACAGACGAGTCTTCCCTATGGCAGGTAAACACTGCTCCTCAACAACTACTAAAACTCCTTCAAGAGAAAACATCTTGTGAAAATATCCAATAGATACTGCATCTCATCACGCAGTTATCAAGATATCATTACTTACTTCTGCGCTTCCGAAAAATCCAAACTCAAGAAAAATTTGCTCACCCGAGCGAAATCCAAACTTACACTTCAAAGATAAACTCCGAATCTTTAAAAGATTTCCTTCGGATCTCAGAGAAATCCTTATTCCAAACTACAAATCTCACTTGAGACTGTATTAGGTCTACAGTCTTGACAAAAACACTCCCAACCTCAAACATATGGACCTCTTCCATCAGTGGTAGTCGTGTTACACACACATACACCACTGTTCCATCTACCTCTAAAACTTTGTTGGAAAATCCGGACAGATAAACCAACCGATCAGGTGTGTGTGTGTGTGTGTGTGTGTGTGTGTGTGTATATATATATATAAATTACAAGTAAGCTCTCTCAAGGAAGACACCACTCCAGAGCCTAGGAATTCACTCAACCTAATGCTCTAATACCAGCTGAGATGACCCGACCTCCTATCTCAAGGAAATCACATCATCTGTGAAGAAAGAAAGGGATAGAAGAAGAAAAGAAAGAGAAAGAAGAAAGACAACAACATCAGAGATTCACAGCGAAACGAATAAAATATAATATATCATATAAAATATTACATAGTATCATATTACATCAGAGTATACAACTTAAAACAACGGATATTAGACAATTATAAACATCTGTCTAACTATACAACTCAAGTACAACATATACAAATACCAAACAAACATAGCGGAACCATAATATATCTATACGTGGAAGCCTCCTGCTCCATATCTCCTCCAGAATTCGTCAAGCAAACCTGAATCACTTGACTACTCATACATAATATGAGTACCCAAGAGTTTAATAAAACAGAAAATAAACACTCAGGTCAGACTGGGGTTTGGTGTGAGTAAACGGTTTAAAATTGCTTAACTTTAGAAAAACCTTTGAAAAGAAAAGGTATCACGTAAGACTTCCCACACATAAACATGGAAATTTTTTTACCTTACGCTAACCAAAACATTTGGTAGGAAATCCAGTGATATTATAATAGTGTCTAGGGTTTTCAAGTAAATAACAAATAGCTGAAATTATTACATGATTAAATTCCAGCTACTAGCCACAAAAGTGGGTAATACAATCAATACCGTAGGGTCTCGTAAGAAGAATGGGTTTTCATCAATGGCAGGGCTACCGGGGTACCGCCCGTCACAGTATGTGGCCTAGAACAACGTACCAAGGAGCCACCCTAACTCCCCTGCAACACAAGGCCGAGACCATTCCTTACTGAACAGTCCCGAACAAGACAACCCAGCAATTGGCGTGCGATTCCAACTTCCCACACAGCCGAATAAAAATGGACTTCTAGACAGGGGAAAATCTTGCTCTCCAGTGGGAACTACCTACGAAGGCTTGCTGCACCTCCCCTATTTTAGCCATTCCCGGTTGATGAGGCTTGAGGCTGCGATTACCTTTATAGAACACATCTATCTTAGAATGTTCATCGTCCTCCTGACGATGTTTTAAAAGCATTCAATCCATACAAGTTCGTTCCGGGTTCGAACGAAACTGAAGGCACTATCTCGTTGCACTCATTTTGGAATCACCCTCAGAATCACGACCAAAGCCCTTGCACTCTAAATCACCATCTCGAATCTACAAGCATTATTCCGTCAAACTCATTATGGAATCACCCATAGAGTTATACTGACGTATAGTCCTTACACCTCGAGTCTTCACCTGCTCCACTTGGATTCACGACCTAACGTTCAATTGGAATCGACTGGTAGGCTTTTCAACCATCCCAGCCCCGCCGTGGCTCCCATTGGTACCTCAGATTTGCTTTTACGACCAGCCTCTCGACTGTAAGCACCTAGCAAACCAACCACGTAAAGAGGACGTGCGGGGGTAAGAGTCTCCCATTCGCCACCTAACGCAAAGCGAGAACCCCCCATCACATTTCACTAAGACAAGCAAACCCGATCCCTGTCTCACCGAAACCAACCGCCATTTTAATGTCCAAGTTGTACTTAAGGGTTTAAACAGTTAAACTTATACTCAGGATGATATAAACAGATATATGAATCATATTATCACAATAGATAATTCATAACAACATTCATCTCATACAGCAGCATATCACATACAGAGATATCAAAATTATCTAGTATCAACCAATATCAATCAGCCAATATCAATCACCCAATATCAACCATCCAATATCGATTAATCAATAACAATCAATCATCCATCAACAGAATTGATCAAATCTAAATCAATTGGATTAACCTTAAATCTTTCTTTCTTTATTTATTTCAAATAAATAAATTAATCATCTCTTAATGATCTCCTTAATTAATCTCCTTTGATTAATTATACTTTAATTACATTCAACTAATTATCCTTAACCATATACAGTAATTAACCTTTAATTACTATCATTAATTACATTCAAGTAATTATCCTTAACCATATACAGTAATTAACCTTTAATTACTATCATTAATTACAATAATTAATGATCCTTTATTCTACTTCCATTAATTAATTAACTATGATTAATTGCATTAAATCTCAATTAATTACAATTAATTAATCACACTTAAATTAAATCACTTATATTAATCAACCTTGATTAATATCATTAATTATAATAATTAACGATCCCATTAACTAATAATTCTTTTTAATTAAATAATTAACTTGTAATTAATCAACTCATTACTCATAATTAGTAATTAACAATTTGTAATTACTTATCTTAATTAATTAACTTGTTACTTAATTAAGTTATCCCTTGATTAATTAATCTAATTAATCAATCTTTAATTACTTCATTAAGTAATTATTTATCAATTTAAATTAACAGACAATCTTTAATTAATTACTTTTTTTATTGATTACATTTTAATTAATTACACTTAGTTAATTAATATTAAATTAATCTTATTCATTAGTCAATTAAGCACATTAATTAATTAACTAAAATTGATTAATAATTAATCCTTAATTACTTACACAAGTAATTATCTCTAATTACTTCATTAATAACTCTTGATTACTTTCTTAATTAATTACTTTAACAAGTAATTAATTTCATTATTAAATAATCCTTAATCCTTTAATTAATTAATTACTTCATAATTAATTAACTTCAACAATTATATTAATCAATTATTTAGTTGATATCATCAAGTGATTAACCAATAATCACTTCCATTAAAATACTCCATCAAGTGATTAAATAACTCTTCTTGTTCTTTTGTTTTTCATTGTTTCTCTTGCCCTTGTTTTTGTTCTCTGTTTTTTGTAACTATGAGCTTGTTCATAGTTACTTTTATCTTTTACTCAATAAACTAGTAGGGGACCAGTTAACCCCGCTTGCCTTGCAAAAAAAAAAAAATACTCCATGAGTAATTACCATTAATTACTTCCATAATTAATTTCTTCCATTCTTTATTATATTCAAATGTTAACCATTGATTACTTCATTAAGTAATCACACTTAATTAATCCATAATTAAGTGATATATTAAAATTAAATAAACAATTAACTAATTATTTAAAATTAATTAAACAATTAATTAATTAACTTCTAATGTTAAAGAAATTTTTTAATAAATTAAGAAAACCATAAATCTAAATCAAACTTAACTTATTAACAAATCATATTAAATTAAGTATTCTTAAGTTAATAACAAAGATAAATTAACCCTATTTATCTTTATAATTAAATTATTTGAATAAATCGAATTTTAATAACTTTAACAAATCTTATTTGGATTCCAAAATCATAACAATAACTTTATTTGAAAATAAGGAATTTAGAAATCAATTTTAAATTTAAAATACTTTAATTATCTAATTTAAACTTATTTATTTTAAAATAATTTGAAAAACTTTGTTATTAAAATATAACTTAAAACTTTGATTTTATAATTAAATTCACAACACTCTTTTAAATTGAAATTCAAAATTTTATTTAGATAATTATTTTCAAAAACAATCATCTTAAATTGATTGAAATTTGAAATATAAATTTAATTTACGTTTGTTCAAAGAACAAGTTTAACCTTTAAAAATTTTCTTTTCTTTTTATAAACTTGTTTATATTTAATACTTGATTTCACCTGTTCAAACTCAAGATAAAATTTATATCATATATCATTACATAACTCAACAGGGCAACATCACTCAAACTCGAGTACCAACCCAGGAAACCCTCGTGCCTACCTCGAAGACAACCCAACACCGTCTCCTTCCAGTCGAACGTGATAAAATTGCGATAGCTACTTCGAGTTCCCAACGTCTTCCCCAGATCCTCGCTTACCAGTGCACAACGTACACACATGTACGTGCACGATCACCTCCGGCCATGATAGGTCGTCACGACCAACGTCGACGATCACTTGGTCGCGTGCGAGTCCAATTCCAAACCCAGATTCAAAAATATGCGCTCGAATCGAAATCGACTCCCCTTGCTCGAAAACTGCAGAAACACGAACCACTCAACCCATCGTCGCCGGTCATAGCCACCACCGGAACCCAACGATCACCTCAAAGCACCACCGAACCTCCACGCTATCATCCCCCACGTCACAATCGACTCGATTATATATCCAAGTCGCGAATGCTTCCACAGCTCAACCCAGTCAAAAACAGAAATAAACCCTAGATTGAGATTCATTCATTTAAAAATTCAAAATGTATTTTTCCCTTCATCCCTCATGAAAACAAGCTTCTCCCAAGATTATAAATCAAATTATTGTATAGATCCACGGAAATCACCAAAAACTGCAAAAATGCTCAAACCCAAAATTCACCTTAATTTCACAACTAAAAATTATGATGTGAACTTTAAAAATCATGATTTTTGCTCCTTAACATATTCACGAAATCCAAATCAGAAAACATGGAAGTTGATTTTTGGCATGCATCAGTAGTTTACAGTAATTTCACTTTTTTAGAATTATTTGTAATTTAAAAATCACAGAAACTACTTTTAAAACTTCTATCTATTATTTACATAAAAATTTCATTTAATCATTATAATCAAACAATGGGTTAGTAGAAGATTTAAATTTTCTAAAGGATTGAGCAGCCTGTCTGAAAGAACAGGAAGCAAGGTGTTTTCTTTTTTCATAAATACATAGAGTTATAAACATAACTACAAATTCAATAATAAACTGAATGATTTTTAGGCAATATAAATGAAAACTTTCAGATCATCACATGCATGCAATAAACCCAAATCAACTTTTTTTTAAATTATTTGCTCACCTATTTTTAATTGCAGAGCAGACCTGAACATTTTAGTTGAAGAAAAAAAGGCTTTGACCTTGCCAGTTGATGGAACACTACTGCATGCCTGAATTGATGCTTTATAATGTTGAACTAGATTCCATTTTGAAATGCAGGTTGATGAGAACTTCAATTTGCAGATTGAAATAGAACTTTAATTGCAGAGTGAAGTTGATATTGCAAATTTGATTAAATTTAGATTTCCTTTTGTATGTTGAAGTTGCAGTTGTACTTCATTTGAATATGTAGGTTTGAAATTGATATGAAGAACTTCATTTGAATTGCAGCCTTTAAATTTGTAGGATTTGGAAATTACTGTTTTTGATTTGCTTTTGATTTTAATTTCAGGTTTGAAAAGAATTCTTTGGTTTTGTCATTAATTTTTGAAAGAAAGAAGGGAGAGAATAAAAGAATTTGAGCTGAGAAAAAAAATGAAAGTTTTTGAGAAAATTAGCTTCCTCTAAAAAAAATTATTAAAAATTAAAAATAAAATAGTGCCACATGTCACAAATACTCACATTTGTCATTATATTATTTAATTTTCTAACATTTGTCACTATATAGCTTAATTTTCCTTACATGTGTTTAGAGAGGCCCTAACATGTTTACACATGTATTTTAGAATTTTAATTAAAATTTAAATTAATTTAAATGATAATATAAACTAACTTATTTACTTAATTAACAAATACTTATGTATGAATATATGAGTTTACTTTTTAAAGAAAATATTCTAAAAGTAGCTATAACATAAATATACATCTTATACATATATATTTTAAAATTTAAAACATTCATATTTATCATTTATAACCATTTATATTAGGTATTTTAAAAAGAAAGCAAATCAAAATGTTTAAATCTTTTAAAGTATCATATTAAAAATAAACAATCTTATATTTGAAACAAATTAAATTAATCTTAAATTTACTTTTGAAAAATATTTAGTTTTAAGACGAAGCTTTAATTTAAAATTCATACACATAAAAATTAATAGATTAAACTAAATTTCAAAACTTCCAAATCATAACACACACACACACACACACACACACACACATATATATATATTACAATTTGAAAATTCAATCTTTTATTTAAAACAAAAGCTCTTTTATTCACAATATATATCAAATATATATATTATAAATAGAATAAAATTTTATTAGCTTAGAACAATAAATCTTATCAATATTTTAAATTGTCAGAAAGATATTGATCACAATTATCAGATTAAATATTTATTAACCTTTAAAAAGAATAAATTTATCAGTTTAAATTAAAATTATAAAGAAAAATTGTCAAACCAGTTAAATTATTTATACAAATTATTAAATTTATATTGCCCAAAATTCCGGGTCGTTACACCTATCATTTCAGCCATAATGATTTTTCCCTATTCTAATGTCCATTCGGGTATTTATCATTTCAACCCATAGTGATTCTATTCTAACAGGGAACTTGCAGTGTGATCTTATGCATAAACAATATAAACAATTATACTAACATGTCAATGTCATAATATACTATCATATATCATATGTCAGGTGATAATTAACAAAGTTAACATGGTACTAACATGAAATAACATATCATATAATCATCATTAACTTGCATAAACATTTTAATTACTAATCACTTGTCATTCATTTACCATTTCATAAGTAAAAATATCAGAGTGAGAAGGACTCACCTTTATCAAAGCTAGAGACCACTACGACTCACAAAAACGATTCCAAAGGCACGACAAGCACGATACAGCATGGCTTTTGATTTGAATAAATGGAGAGCCTTGATATTGATCTTGTAAACAACAAACAAAACAAGACCATATAAACATATAATTTCAACAACAAACAACATTGAAACAATTTGAAAAATAAAAAGCAACAATAAACAAGATGATTTAACCTTGCTTTAACCATTCAAGTGCTCGGCCATGTCATCAACTTGGCTCAGCCATAGTGATGCTATAGACTTGGGTACAACATATGCATGACTAGAAGTGGATGGTGATGGAGTAGGAGTTACACATGAAGAAGACAAAGGGTCAAGGCCAAAAGGTGAAGTTTCGTGCATAACTAGGCTCGGCCTTGTCATCATAGGGTTCGGCTTTATCAGGTACAGGTCTGGTCAGATCTGAAGTTGCGGCCAGAGGTGGTGTACTTGCTGGTGGTGGTGGCTAAAGGTGTGGCCGTGGTGAACTATGAAGGGTAGGGTGAAGTATAGGTCGACTAGCATGGTTTCAGTGGAGTTTGTACAAAGTATTGTAGTGTTAGCATCATATGTAGCACGTTGTAACACCCCACTCCGAGAGCGTCATCACCAAAGAGTATTATATGGATAATACCGTCTGCTAATGCGGACAATATAGTATAATGGAAGCGACCATGTGTAATCTTACTTTGACTATCTACTGAACATGTTGAAAAGTGTATTCTATTTTTTTTGTTCATCTCATGTGGTTCGACATATTCATTGAATACTTAAAGCAAAACTACAATGGCTAAAAGATCTATCAGACCAAAGCATGATAGCAAAATGAACATCATCACAAAACAACATCAGATAATAAGTAAATAGTCTTAGCACAATGCAACATCAAGTACAGATCCAAATATAAAAGTGGGTACAAAGCCACTACTCACACATCCGTGAGTCAAAAAAATATACACAAGATAGTCATAATATCATAGTATCATAAAGGATGGACAACAAGTAAAGCTATCTATAGTATAGAAGATATATCCAAAGCGGAAGCACCGAAGCAAGCTAAGTCCAAAGCGACCTAACCTGAAACAACTTGGTCTGACTCGAGCATAAAATACTCGGGTCAGGCCAGCTAAAAAAATCAGTTAGATAAACTGAACAATAATCATGATAAGATAATGAGGCAACATGTAACATAATAATCTCCAAAAGAGAAACATATATCGTGGTAATAAAGACCAAAATCTCTCATATAGAAGAAACAAACATCTACGTAGAGATGTATAACAAGCCTCATATCATCGGCATAACATAAGCACAAGTGCCAGTGTAGGCATAAAACAAGTTCCACAAGGTAGTCGCGCTTATATCGCGTGGTTGCATGAAACCATCACCGAATGGCGCTACACAAGGGAATATAAATCACACAGGAAAACATTAGCGAGCTAGTATTGTACTCAATCACACAGGAAATATACCCCAGTGACACACCCGTCACTTTAGCTAAGGGGCAACACCTAAAGGAGATAGTTCGAAGACACTATCCAAAAGGTGGTGAGCCAGAAGGAGACAGTCCGAAGACATTATCCCAAAGGCAATAAACCTAAGGGAGACAGTCCGAAGACACTATCCCAAAGGTATCACTCAGGAAACACGCCGTAGTGGTAAAGGCTCGTAGGCCCAGTACTCGTTTACCACTAACGGTAGGAATGTGTCATGAACTCTTAGCAAGGAACCCATAAAGTAGTAACGTGAGTCTCGTACCCCAACGTTCGCACTAAACGGTTTATTAACCAATCGTAAGCTTCCACACTCAAAGCCGTAAAAAGTTCACCTCATGTCATCGGTAAACTAGGCCAAAAGGCCAAGACGATTAATCGAATAGGTCGGGGATTAATCGGAAAGATAAATGCGTGGATTCATGGTCTGTGTTTTACCTAACCTTTTAATCACCTTTCCACTTCACTCGAAGTGCAGAAGAGTGTATATTTTACGTAGAAAATAGTTGGAGAAAGCGGATTTTAAATCGTTTGAAAACCTCCTTAGAAATAGCCTTTGAAATTCTCCTATTATGGAGTAATTAATTTAATAATTAAAATAATACCAAATAATAGTTTCAAAAGCTAATTTGATGGAAAATAACTTTAAAATGATTTATAAAATCCATGCACGAAATCTAGAAACAAATCTCAAAGAAATCGCAAAATCTCAGAAAAATAGTCGAAATTATACCAAGTATAAAATCACTAAAAACAAGTCGAAGTCACTAGTTCGACGGCATATTTGAACCTGTAAACAGAGTCCAAATTGAATGAAAATTTGCAAACACTTAGAACAACATCCCAGCTCCAAACTGCAAAAAGAATCGGGCAATTCTGACATGAAACGAAGAAAATTCGTCGTCTCAAAGTTAGACAAAAATCATAAAGCTCTGCTGTGTCAAAACAGTGCAAAGGTCCAAATTCGACGACATGGTCGAAGGGCCATATGAACCCAGATCTTGATGAAAATTTTCCAGAGCATGATAGAGTACTCCTACTTTGATATACAATAAGAATCATTCAATTCTGATTTGAAACGAAGAAACGACGACGTCTCAAAGTCGGTACGACGATAACTGAAAATGATCACTGTTGTAAAACAGTTTCTGGGTGCTACTTCGGCAATAAAAACGAAGTACCTAACGCAACCATATCTAAAGCAAACTTCGCAGGGTTGAAGATCTCGACCTCATCTTTCCAACGAGACCAAGAATGGAAGATTCCGACATCGTACGAGCCCAGGATGGCATCGCAAAATCGGGGTTCTGCGCTGAAAACAACGGGAGAAGAGATAAGGCCTGTAGCTATGCACTAACAGGCCAGAGACAAAAAACCACAATTTTGGCATAGTAAACTTAAATTTCTGACAAAATGAATAAAACAAAAGTTGTAGCTTAGTTTCTAAGCTTTCCGGAATGACCAAGATCGTCAAATTCCGATTAGGGATAAAAATTCTATGACTAAAACAATTCTTAGATCTAAATTATATATCACCGTCGTTTTTCTCTCAGGATAGTAGTAAGAATGCACAATTTTGACCAAATTAACTTCGAAATTTCATGAAAATCAAAACATAAAACTTTTAGCTCTATATCTAAGTTTCCAGAACATCCAAAATTATTAGATTTGGATAAGAAATGAGTAACTTATGGCCAAAACAATTTGAGGTTTTTATTTAACAACCCTGTAGTTTGTTTGTCAGGTCAGCAACAAACAAACGTGATTTCGACCATTCAAACCTCAAAATTATGCAAAGCTCAAAACATAGAAGTTATACATTACAAAATAAACTTTCTAGAACATTAAGAAAATCCTAATTTCGATTAAAGATGAATGAGAAATGTTTAATTTACTAACAACAATATACTAATTTTAATTTCAGCAAGCATTTATTACCTCTTTCCCAAGCAATGAGAAGAAGATCAACGAGCTTCTACAATCAAAATGCACAAAAATAAAGAGGATTACAAAATAATTTCAGAAATTAAACAATGGATTAGAGGTGGGTTTTGTGATTGCTATTACTTCCAATGATTAGATTAAAACCCCTTTGACTTTGATGAAGATTAATGAAGCTTTGCTCTAGGTTTGGAGGCCATTATTTAGTGTTTTTCTCTAGGGTTTAAGGGTTTATGGAATGAGATGTTGGCTGAAACAAATGGGTAGAAGATGGTTTATAGGCTAATATAAGTGGGTTAGTGGGCCTAATACCCATTAGGACTTGGAATATATTTTATATCTCAAGTTAGCTAATTTCTCTAAGTACAAACTACACATTATTTACCCATAAATTTTTAAAATATGTTACCAAAATAATTTAGCTGTAGTTATAAAATTTTACATCACAATATTTGCCAACTTACAATTTAACCCCTAATTTTTCCAAAACACCTTTTAGTTAAAATTGCCCAAAAATCACCGTTTTGCAATTAAATTGTAAATTAAATTCCCAATTCAAATATTGTACTATTTTACACATATAAAATTTTGCAATATTATAAATTTTCATTTACCCTAATTAATTTCCATAAATTCTCCATTTTACACTTAAGCCCAAAATATTAATTTATTAAAAATAACTAACTTTTGATTAAATTAGCCACTAAAAAAAATTCATTAATAGCTCCAATTAAATTAAAATCCCAATTTTAATTTATTATTTTTTGGTAATCGCAATCACGGGTTGTTACAGACTCCCCCTTAAGAAATTTGCGTCCCCGCAATTCTCTATCATGGAAGTTATTTATAACATCTAATGCTCAAAACAAATCAAACGAAGGTGAAGTAAAAATACTCACCAACAATAGATGAAGATAGAAAATCATGATAAGTACGCTCGATAAACTCTTTGGTCTCCTAAGTGCAGTCCTTAGTATTAGACGACCATTGAATCTTCACGAGCGGTACCTCTTTGTTTCGAAGGCGTCTAACCTACGAATCAAGCACACGAAGAGGTTGCTGCTCAATAGATAAATCGGGAGAAATCTCTAAATTCGACGCAATAAGCGGATCAATAACAGAATCAGGGTCGCAAACACATTTGCGAAGCTGAGAAACATGGAATACGTCATGCATTCCAGTTAA
Organism: Allium cepa; assembly: GCA_030765085.1. Lineage (NCBI taxonomy): Eukaryota > Viridiplantae > Streptophyta > Magnoliopsida > Asparagales > Amaryllidaceae > Allium > Allium cepa. The sequence continues at coordinate 757,624,320 of CM060940.1, read as the reverse complement.
ATGAGCAGGCAGAGCTATACGATAATCAACGGGACCGATGCGTTCCGTAATAGGAAATGGTCCGACATAGCGAGGATCCAATTTTCTTATGGAGCTGAAACGCACAATCCCCTTCATAGGAGACATCCGAATGAATTCAAGATCACTAATGGAGAACTCAAGAGGCCTCCTACGGTTGTCCGCGTAGGATTTTTGACGGTTCTGTGCCTCTTTTATTCTCTGATGAATAAGAATAATCTTCTCAGAAGATTCCCGAACCGAATCTAGACCAAGAATAAGCTTCTCGCCAAATTCTAACCGGCACGAAGGAGAACGACATGGCCTTCCGTAAAGAGACTCGAAAGGAGCCATGACAATACTAGACTGAAAGATGTTGTTGTAGGAAAACTCCACAAGTGGTAAGTGGTCCTCCCAACTGCCTCCAAAATCAAGAATACAACAGCAAAGGAGATCCTCCAAAACACATTTCACCCTCTCAGTCTAACCATCAGTCTGAGGGTGATAAGCAGTAGAAAAGTTCAGCTTTGTACCCAAAGCCAACTGAAGACACTTCCAAAAGTGACTAGTGAAAATCGTGTCACGATCACAAATAATAGAACTGGGAATTCCATAAAGTCGAACGACTTCCTTCACATAGAGCTCAGCCAACTGAGGTGCAGTCCGAGTGAACTTAATCGGAATAAAATGAGCCGATTTGGTCAAGCGATCAACTATGACCCAAATAGACATTTGGCCCGACCCCGATCGAGGCAGACATTCAATGAAATCCATAGATATCTAATCCCATTTCCACAATGGAATCTCCAGAGGCTGAAGAAGACTGGAAGGAGCTGATGCTTGGCCTTGATCTGTTGACAAGTCATACAACTTCTCACATAACTTGCAACATCTCGCTTCAAACCTTCCCATAATATAAGCGACACATGTCGGCATACATCTTACTTGAACCGGGATGGATAGTGTACTTAGTGCGATGACAATCGTCTAGGATGTCACGCCTAAGTGATAAATCAGAGGGCATAACAATACGGTTCTTCCTGCAAAGACACCGATAGGAATCAATAGAATAATCCAGTGATGCCTCATCACTGGATACCGACTCAAGAAGATGGATGAAATGCAACAAGTCTGGATCCTGCCATTGAGCATGGGCAATGCGATCTAGTAAACTAGGTCGAGCCTCCAGACTGAATAATAATATCGGTGAATCAGAAGATGGAGCTCGACCCCGAATATCACACAAAGATAATGTCTCGAGAATATCCCATTCGACTATCATTATAGAAACTACAGCCGAATGCTTGCGACTAAGCGCATTTGCCACACGATTACCCTTGCCAGAGGTATACTGAATATCAAGGTCATATGAGGCAAGGAACTCAAGCCACCGTTGCTGTCTCATATTGAGATCTTTCTTACTGAAGAGATACTTCAGGGATTTGTGATCGGTGTATAGAATGAAGCGTTCTCCCAGTAAATAATGGCGCCACGTCTTCAAGGCGAAGACAATAGCAGCCAACTCAAGATCATGAGTTGGATAGCGAACCTCATTCGGATGCAGTTGCCTAGAAGCATAAGCAACCACCCGATCCTTCTGCATGAGCACGGCACCGAGCCTGCTACCACAAGCGTCAGTGTAGACAACAAGATCATGGTTTCCCTCGAGAACCACTACAATAGAAGCATGAGTGAGAAGTTCCTTCAATCGCTGAAAAGAAGCTTCACACTTGTATGACCAGACATAACGAACACCCTTACGAGTTAGGCTCGTAAGCGGAAGAACAACCCGTGAGAAATCCTTTACGAACCGACGGTAAAAACCTGCCAGTCCTAGGAAGCTGTGAATCTCGTGCACGTTTTCAGGCTGCTTCCAGTTCTGAACGGCTTTGATCTTGGCGGGATTGACAGATATGCCTTCAGAAGATACTACATGGCCTAAGAACTTGACCTTGCTCTCCCAAAAGTGGCACTTAGAGAACTTGGCCTTAAGCTGATGCTGACGAAGTGTATCCAAGACAATCCTCGGGTGCAGGGTATGCTCTGTCTCGGATCTAGAATATATCAGAATGTCGTCAATGAATACAAGAACAAACTTATCGAGATATTCCTGGAATACTCGACTCATGAGATCGACAAAGAATACAGGGGCATTTATCAAACCGAACGGCATGACTAACCACACAAACGAACCATAGCGAGTGTGGAAAGCTGTAAGTGGCACACTATCATCCGCAACTCGGAGCTGATGAAATCCTATGTCAAGGTCAAGTTGAGAAAAGACCTTCGCACCACTTAACTAATCAAACATATTGTCTATCCGAGGTAATGGATAACGATTCTTGATGGTCACCTCATTAGGCATGCGGTAATCAATGCAAAGCCCAAGAGAACCATCAGACTTCTTTACGAAGACCACCGTGGCACCCCACGGCGAAGAACTGGACCGAATAAAATGCTTTGCTTCGAGTTCTACTAATTGGTTCTTGAGTTCCTCATTCTCCTTTATAGACATCCTCGTGGGAGGACGACTAACTAGATGAGAACCGGGAATGAGATCAATATGAAACTCAATAGCCCACTTAGGCGATAAACTTGAAACTGGCTCAAAAATATCAGGGTAATCCCGAACAATAGGAATATGAGATATATCACAATCATCATCTCATGAATCAAGAGTACATAGAGAAGCTTCATAGATATCTACATCCCGAAGAACAAGAGCTAACTGAGCGGAAGAGTCAGGGTGACTAAGAAATAGTACCCGCTCAGAACAAATGGTCTTGGCATCGTATCGAATGAGCCAATCCATCCCCAATATCATGTTGAAACCCAAATAAGCCATAACGTGCAGATTCGCACGGAAAGAAAATCCACAAAGATCAATATCAACATTCTAATAAAGCAGGCTAAAGGTCATGGATTCGCCAATGGGATTCACAATCCTTAGAGAAGAAACCAAGCAAGAAACATCCAAAGACATAATATCAACAAGTTCCTTTGATACGAATGAGTGAGAAGCACCCGTATCAAAGAGAACTCTAATAGACTGATCATGAAATAAAATAGAACCTTCGAGAATGGAAGGATGCGTACCTCGAGGCTGAGATGAAGATGCAGGAGCCTTGGCAGCATTAAGCTTGCCAGATCTAGGAGGTGAAGTAGGACAAGTGGAAATAAGATGACCCTCCTTACGATAGCGGCAAATAAGAGGTTTGGCACACTCTCTAATCATATTGTCGGTAGATCCACAGTTGAAACACTTCTGAATGGAAGGTGTTCCACTAGGTTGAGACTAAGGCTGAGAACCAGAACCAGAACCGGTGAACTTCTTCTTCTTCTTCTGGGAAGAGGAAGAATTAGGCTTGTGGAAAAACCTCTTCATGTTGGGGTGCTTGGGCACCTCAATATCATCATCACTATCCTTCTCCCTCTCGACTGCTTCAAGGTGAAGCGCCGAATCTACAAGCTCTTCGAATGAAAGCTTGAGTTGAAGCATCAGTTGCTTCTTGAGGTACTTCTTCAGACCCTCAACAAATTTGAGATTCTTCCTATGTGGTGTGCTAGTGAACGCGAGGCCGTACTTGGACAGGGCCTCGAAAGAAGAAACATAATCTGAAACAGTGGATTTCTCTTGCTTAAGATCAATAAAGTGGCGAGCAAGAGAGATCTTCTCGGATTTCGGAACAAATTTGAGCTCAAAACGCTCACGAAACTGAGCCCAAGTAAGAGTGGTCTCATCGATCATGGCATTGAGAAGCTCATACCAACCCAAAGCGTGGTTCTGAAGCATACTGGAAGCTACAAGAACTCTTTCATGATCGGGAAGAGTCATGCGAGAAAAGATGCGCTCGCATACGCGGATCCATGCTTGGACCTCAAGAACAAACTCAGAGCCATTGAATGGTTTGCCCCCGAGATGTGAGAAATCACTGCAAAGGCGTGCAAAGGCAGACTTGCATGGTGCATCAAAAACTGGAGTAGGAGGCTGAGAGTTCCGAACAAACTCCATAATCTGATCGGTGGTCATAAAAATGCCTCCTGGATATGGGTCACCAGATTTCCCAGCATCTGCAGAACTGTGAATACTACGGAATATAAATGTATTTCTAAACATATTCCTAACTTATCTATCCAATGTCATGAGGAAAGGGCTTTGTAATATTTGAATCATACTAAGATGTATTGTATTAAGTGTTACTGTTCTGTGTTTATTATACTTAGTTCTGAACCCCGCCCTGATACCAAACTGTAACGCCCCACTCCGAGAGCCTCATTAACAAAGAGTATTATATGGATAATACCGTCTGCTAATGCGGACAATAGAGTATAATGGAAGCGACCATGTGTAATCTTACTTCGACTGTCTACTGAGCATGTCGAAAACTAGAATCTATTTTTTTTGTTCATCTCATGTGGTTCAACATATTCAATCAATACATAAAGCAAAACTACAATGGCTAAAAGATCTATCAAAAAAAGCATAATAGCAAAATGAACATCATCACAGAACAACATCAGATAATAACCAAATAGTCTCAGCACAATACAACATCAAGTACAGATCCAAATATAAAAGTGGGTATAAAGCCACTACTCAAGCATCCATGATTCAAAAGAATATACGCAAGATAGTCATAATATCAGAGTATCATAAAGGATGGATAACAAGTAAAGCTTTCTATAGTATAGCGGATATATCCAAAGCGGAAGCACCGAAGCAAGCTAAGTCCAAAGCGACCTAACCTAACACAACTCGGTCTAACCCGAGCATAAAATACTCGGGTCAGGCTAGCTAAACAAATCAGTTAGATAAATTGAACAATAATTATCATAAGATGATGAGGCAACATGTAACATAATAATCTCTAAAAGAGAAACATATATCATGGTAATAAAGACCAAAATCTCTCATATAGAGAAGAAACAAACATCTAAGTAGAGATGTATAACAAGCCTTATATCATCGGCATAACATAAGCACAAGTACCAGTGTAGGCATAAAACAAGTTCCACAAGGTAGCCGTGCTTATATCATGTGGTTGCATAAAACCATCACCGAATGGCGCTACACGATGGAATATAACATTAGCGCGCTAGTACTGTACTCAATCATACAGGAAATATACCTTAGTGACACACCCATCACTTTAGCTAAGGGTCAACGCCTAAAGAAGACAGTCCGAAGACACTATCTAGAAGGTGGTGAGTCATAAGGAGACGTTCGCACTAAACGGTTTACTAACCAATCATAAGCTTCCACACTCAAAGCAGTAAAAAGATCACCTCATGTCATCGGTAAACTAGGCCAAAAGACCAAAACAATCAATCGAATAGATCGGGGATTAATCGGAAAGATAAATGCACGAATTCATAGTTTGTGTTTTACCTAACCATTTAATCGCCTTTCCACTTCGCTCGAAGTGCAGAAGAGTGTATATTTTACTTAGAAAATAGTTGGAGAAAGCGGATTTTTAATCGTTTGAAAACCTCTTTAGAAATAGCCTTTGAAATTCTCCTATTATGGAGTAATTAATTTAATATTTAAAATAATACCAAATAATAGTTTCAAAAGCTAATTTGATGGAAAATCATTTTAAAATGATTAGAAAATCCGTGCATGAAATCTAGAAACAAATCTCAAAGAAATCGGAAAATCTCAAAAAAATAGTCGAGATTATACTAAGTATAAAATCACTGAAAACAAGTCGAAGTCACTAGTTCGACGGCATACTTGAACCTGCAAATAAAGTCCAAATTGCATGAAAGTTGGCAGCATGTAGACCAACATCCCTGCTCCAAACTGCAGAAGAGTCGGGCAATTCCGACTTGAAACGAAGAAACTGCATCGTCTCAAAGTCGGGCAAAAATCATAAAACTATGCTGTGTCAAAACAGTGTAAAGGTCCAAATTCGATGACATGGTCGAAAGGTCATATGAATCCAGATCTTGATGACAATTTGGAAGAGCATAGTACAGTACTCCTGCTTTGATATGCTATAAGAATCGTTCAGTTCCGACTTGAAACAAAGAAATGGCAACGTCTCAAAGTTGGTTCGACGATAACTGAAAATGATCGCTGTTGTAAAACAGTTTTTGGGTGCTACTTCGGCAATAAAAACAAAGTATCTAACGCAACCAGATCTAAAACAAACTTTGCAGCATTGAAGACCTTGACCTGTCTTTCCAAAGAGACCAAGAATGGGAGATTCTGATGTCGGACGAGCCCGGGATGGCGTCGCAAATTCCGGGTTCTGCGCTGAAAACAACGGGAGAAAAGAGACAAAGGCCTGTAGCTTTGCACTAACAGGCCAGAGACGAAAAACCATAATTTTGGCATAGTAAACTCCAAATTATGGAAAAATAATAAATAAAAGTTGTAGCTTAGTTTCTAAGCTTTTCGAAATGACAAGATCGTCAAATTCCGATCAGGGATGAAAATTCTATGATTAAAACAATTCTCAGATCTAAATTCTATATCACTGTCGTTTTGCTCTCGGGATAGTAGTAAGAATGCACGGTTTTTACCAAATTAACTTCAAAATTTCATGAAACTCAAAACATGAAACTTTTTGCCCTATATTTAAGCTTTTCATAGCATCCGAAATTATTAGATTTGGATAAGAAATGAGTAACTTATGGCCAAAACAATTTCAGGTTTTTATTTTATCAACCCTGTAGTTTGTTGTCAGGTTAGCAACAAACAAACGTGATTTCGACCATTCAAACCTCAAAATTATGCAAACTCAAAACATAGAAGTTGTAGAATACAAAATAAGCTTTCCATAACATCAAGAATATCCTAATTCTGATTTAAGATGAATGAGAAATGCCTAATTTACTGACAACAATATACTAATTTTAATTTTAGCTAGCATTTATTACCTCTTTCCCAAGCAATGAGAAGAAGATCAAAGAGCTTCTACAATCAAAATGCAAAAAAAAAGAGGATTACAAAATAATTTCATAAATTAAACAATGGATTAGAGGTGAGTTTTGTGATTGCTATTACCTTCCAATGATTAGATTAAAACCCCTTTGACTTTGATGAAGATTAATGAAGCTTTGCTCTAGGTTTGGAGGCCATTATATAATGTTTTCTCTAGGGTTTAAGGGTTTAAGGGTTTATGGAATGAGATGTTGGCTGAAACAAATGGGTAGAAGATGGTTTATAGGCTAATGGAAGTGGGTTAGTGGGCCTAATACCCATTAGGACTTGGAATATGTTCTATATCTCAAGTTAGCTAATTTCTCTAAGTACAAACTACACATTATTTACCCATAAAATTTTAAAATATGTTACCAAAATAATTTAGTTATAGTTATAAAATTTTACATCACAATATTTGCCAACTTACAATTTAATCCGTAATTGTTTCAAAACACCTTTTAGTCAAAATTGCCCAAAAATCACCGTTTTGCCATTAAATGGTAAATTAAATTCCCAATTCAAATATTGCACTATTTTACGCATATAAAATTTTGCAATATTATAAATTTTCATTTACCCTAATTAATTTCCATTAAATTCTCCATTTTACACTTAAACCTAAAATATTAATTTATTCAAAATAACTAACTTTTGAACAAATTAGCCACATAAAAAAATTCATTAATAGCTCCAATTAAATTGAAATCCCAATTTTAATTTATTATTTGGTAATCGCAATCACGGGTTGTTACACACGGCCAGCTCTAGACAAGGGGGAGGAAGTGGTGGCTGCCGTTGATGGTGATGGTGGTGGTCGGTGGTGGTCGGTGGTGATGGTGAAGGGTTAGGTCGAGCAAGGCTAGAGAGAAGCAAGGCCAAAAATCAATAAAAGAAGAAGAGAGAAGCCATTAATTTTTTTTTTTAGAAATGAAGATAGCCGTGAGTTTTGAAATGATGAGAAAGATTTTCATGTGAATAAAATGAGAAACACACGGCTATGCAAGAAAATGTACTGGCCAAAGCTAAATGAAAACCCAAAAAGAAAATGAAAAGATAAGGCTAAATGAAAAGACACAAGTAAATGAAAAGGCTTTGTCCCTTTAAATTTCTAATTCCTTTTAATCTATATAAACGAAATAAAATCAGTAAATAAAAATAAAAGAAAAAAATATATAGTGAAAAATAAAATAAACATTTATTCTTAGGAAAAGTAAAAAGTAAATAAAGAAAATAGTTTATTATATTGAAACTAGAATTAAAAATTGTAAACAAAATACAATAAACAGTTGAAATTATAACTACGCTTTTAGAAACGTTTTAAAAATAAAATATATACATAACATGTCATGTTACACATATGTACACAAATTAGAACATGATATGAAAAAAAATATTATTTATATAAATTAAAATAAACAATTTTGTTAAATAAACAATTTACATACAATGGTTTAAAAAGCATAACTTTCACAATATTAATCAGATTTCAACGAAATGAAAAGTAGTATACTTGAAGTTTTATCTATTTTCATAAAATAAAAATAAATTTCAAAATTTCAAACTTTAGATTTTTAAATTAAAAATGAAAGTTTGACCATATTGACCAAAACTCACATTTCTGGAAAATATTCTATTTAATCATGTTTGTAATCCTAATTTACGTCAAAATTAAAATTTATATTTGAAATAACAAAAAAATTCCGTTTAGTAAATGAAATAAAGTTTTTAAATCATGAATTCAATTACAATAATTAAAATATAAAATTAAAATAATCATAAAATATAGGGTTGTTACATTATCTTATTTATATCCCTATATGAGACCGCTACGATTTTAGTTTAGTGTTGTCATTTCATGGCGCATCGCTGGCTACCGACGTACCACTGGTTGTGTTAAGTGCAAACTGCACGACAATGCTTAGAAACACATTATGGGGGATTAATGTAAAGCCTTAATGCTAAGAAATATATTTATTTTATTGATCAGGCATTATTTATGTAGCGTATTCTACTATATATTTATAATATTTTGATGGATTCTTAAGAGATGGGAAATCCCGTTACATCTCTTGTGTTATTGCATGCACGTTATACACTAGATAGGAGATGTGAAATTCCGTAAACATCTCGGACACTATTACACTCATCTTATGTGATATCGATTTGGCTCACATAAGGATATTTTAATCCCGTCTTGAGTGTTTTTTCATTACGCTCGGGTCAGCCCTGAGTATTTCAGCGCATTGAAGATTATCTTTTGGAGAACGAACACAAAGATTTGGTATATTATTATTTCTATTATTATTCCCTGCATCATGTTGTTCTTCTGCATTATTTATTTGTCACTATTGTATATATAAATATGATAAATGTTGTATAAATTATAATCAAATGTACACTATAAACAGCTTCACGAACTGTTTATTTGATTGTTATATTTTTCCATTACACTTTGAGATTCAATGTTGTATTCTTCTTCTTTTCTTATTTTTCTTAATTAACCCCATTGATCATCAATGTTCCGGATTGTTTAAGTTGGACTTGCGTGGATTATTGTTGATTTAAACCTTTCGAAATGTGGATCAGTCACAAAATAAATTACAACAGTTAACTAGTTATTAAATATCAGATTTTAACTAGCATTTTCATTTCAATTTTATTTAACTATCAATTTTAATTCCTAACTGTCAATTCATAGGTTAATTTAAATGTCAATTAAATTACCAAACAATAGTCAATAAAACTAAATCAATTCATTATATCAATTTAACGAATATCAGAAATATTTTAGTATTTAGTGAGTGTTTTAAAACACTCAACTATATTTGGATCTAAAAAAATTCAACTTCAAATAAATACGAATCCAACTCCATGTCGCAGCCTTCATCGATACAACGACAACGGGACTCGTTTTGCTCGAATAAGACCTTGTATGAAAAGTCACGTAATTATAAACATTTGAATATAATTAAGTTTAATTAACAAAAATTAATTAATAGAAAAATAAAAACAAAAAAACCAAACCTTTCCTCAATCACACATCCCTCCAGCCCTGTTCTTCCTAGCTCCCTCATGGCTTTCTTCTTTCTTTTTTCATTAAACGATCGAAAGTCGCAATCAACATCGCCGTCCACCCGCCTCCATACCTCACGCATGCCTGTGTCTCCACCTCCGACACCCTCGCCAACATGCGAAACAATGCCCCCAAAACCCAAAAACCCACAACGACTCAAACTCAGATCCTGGCGAATACGAGGCGATTCGCCTCGATCCAACCGCACATCGTGTAGAGCTCGTCGTGCTCTATATTTTTCCTTTTGGAGTCGTTTGATTTCGATGTGTGGATGAGGAGAAAAAGAGAAAGAAAGATTGATGAATGCCGGCCATTAAATGATTTATGAGTGGCTACATTTAGGGTTTGATGAACATGAAAGTACACGCGGCCTTATGTATAAATTTCGAACACTGTCACACATAAATTTTTCTAACTCCAAACGTAGCGTGCTGCCTAGCATTCTATATGTTATACCCCTATTCCGAACATAATGGAATATGTATAGAGAGCCAATTCCATTATATTCAAAAGATAGCTAAAGTTCCCTTAATTAATTTCTACGTGTTTCAAGCTTACACGACTGAACGATAAGTCTGATCGCTACGAAACTTGAATTCCTAAAATAATTGACTATTACAGATCCGATGAAACTGGTTTTGTCAGAATCCAAGATAGTGCCCAAAAAGACTATTGTTACACGTTAATTAAAACAAATAATTTCCAAAATAAATTTATTCACTTTTAAGTTAAATTTTAAAAGTTAACAATTTTCATTCTTGTTTATATAAATTTAAATCAACTTTTGACATCATTTTCATTCATATTAAATCCATAATTCAATTATTTAAATAATTTTAAATTTTAAATTTAAACAATTTAATTATCCAATAAATCACCATATTTTAAATATTAGATATTTAACTTGTAAAATTTGGCTTTTAGAACGAATTCAAATAATAATGCAACTATCTCCATTTTACAGTAATTCAACATTTATTATTCATTTCCAGTTATTGATTATGAACACATTCAATACGTAAAATTTCATTTCAATACTTGTTATTGCCAAAATCGTCAAAATTAGTTATTTCAAAATTTTATTCAAGTTCGTATTCGATAAACTACATTAATAAATCATCAAATTTTTATTTCTAACCATTTTTGTTTGATAATTATATTAAATTTAAAATTTTAAAATAGTTAAAAATACGAATCGTTCCAAACTTCCTCACTCAAAACTTTTCATCATCGTAAAGGGGTTAAGGGATCTAAAATTTCAATATTTGTTATTTGCAAAACCTTTACTACGCTTCTACTAAGCCACTTTGATATCGACTTTACGGAAATTACAACTTATTTATAAAAACAAGTTATAAAATTTTAAAATCTCAAAAAACAAATCTAACATCCAAATTTACAGAAAATTTCGACAACGTCTCCTTTGTGCGGCTCGATCATAAAAATTTACAATGTATATATCTCATCTCAATAATAAGGCATCCCATAGGGAAAAGTATAAAAGTCCAGTATGTAATCCGAGATACGTACCTTATTATTATTATTATTATTAGTATGAGCGATTTCGCTCATGTTAAGCAAGCAAAAGCAAATCAAACCGCGTAAATGTCCAAACGGCCTTCGTATGTAACTATATCAACTCAAATTTGAAATATTAGTCACTTATAAAAAGATATAGAAAGCATGCATGAGATTAATAGAACTATATAACATGAATCTTGAATCCAAATCATACACAAGCACTAATACGCAACATAACAATCATATGCAACCAAAAATAGTTATAACAACGATTCACAACCAAAGAAACCATTCAACCATTAATATTATCCAATTAATTCATAACTATATAAATCTACATTATCCAATGTCCATATTTAGTTTATACACTTCATTTCTTATTAACATCCATTCTTTATTCACATTTAATTGCTTTACTTCCAACTTATTAACATTTATTTCATTCACATTCAACTTATTCAAATTTCAATTATTTCATTTTATGTTTAACAACATTTCATATCAATTCATTTACGGACCATTTTATAAAATCATTTTATTTAACTTTATTTAAGTTAAATTTTATTTTATTACCACTTAGTATATTCTATTTTGATACTAATATCATTTATAAACCATTTCATAAAAACATTTAAGTTTTTTATAAACATTTTATAAGATGAAACTCATGTTTATTATTACTTATAGCTTAAGTTCATATTAATTCATTGATTCACTTCATTAGTTCATTTCGTTAATCCATATCATTAACCTTACTTAAGTAAATTTTATTTTATAACTCAAATTCATATTTATAAATTTTCTTTTTATCGCAATCAATCTCGTTCAACTTTTCTTAAGTTAACTTTCATCTTGTAATTTATTTCATTAATTTATTTCATTAATTCATTCCATTCAACTTGACTTAAGTAAAATTTCATTTCATGATTCAAATTTCAACTTCTTATTTCATTAATCATTTCTTAAGTCTATAACCATTTTATACAGATGTATCTTCATTTAAACAATATTATTCAAATTATAATTATCTTAGAAAACTACAACTAAATCTTAAAACATCCTTTGCAAATTTATTTATTTTATTTTAGAAACAATTTACAAAGATATGATTTAATTTATTATTTGTTTACCTTCTCTTAAGTTCATATCTAAATTGTATTTTCTTTCTACTTGTAAAGCCCTACTACTGTTAATAATTTTTTTGAAAAGAAGAAAAGAAAAATTGTTATGGATATAAATACAATTTGGAATAAAACGCCACGAGCGGAATTGTAATTGGAGACCAAATTGCGGTAGGAAAATATCGCGGTTAAGGAAATTTATTTGAGGGATATAAAATTATTTATTGAAAAATAAAATAAATGGATTTATTTTAATTGGACCGTTATATGCATGCTTTTCCCTTTCATCATTATATTTTAACTTATTTTATTTCTTAGGCCTGAAGTATCAGTGTATAACCTATATAAGCACCTCCAATCTGCTTCCACCGAGACACTAAAATGTTACGCCAACTTCATAATCAATCCTATAGTTTTACGGTGTAAAGCAAAGTGAGTATAATTTTTCTACTTCTTTGTTTTTTTTCCTTCGTTGACTAGCAATTACTACACTATGCAATCGTTCACTGCTTTTATATATTCGTTAGCTCCTTGTTTTTCCAGTGACTAATAATATTGACAATAATGAGTATGATCCAATTGTTGTAGTCACATAACCTAACAATCGACATTATCACCTTATTGCTATTTCATCATTAGATTCATCACTTGTGTAAATATAGATTTCCTTTCAACTCACTAAGTTAAATTTTTATTGTTAAGTAGTCCACCTGCTAGCTTTAAACATTGTAAGTGAGGATCGCCCTTCTTTGTATTTGTACTGGAAAAAATAACCCATATTTTTGTTAAGGTCCGCTTATGCATATAGGTTTTATTCCATGCCTATGTAAAATATGCAACGTGCTTACATCAGAATTACTAAAAAAATGAAATAAGTAAAATATATTATGGATGGTACATGAGCCACATGTAAGCGTTGTATGAAATAAATATGTGAAAGTGCATGAACAAATATATGATTCATATTCCATACAAATATTCAATCACCTATAACTCAAAATGTAACGACCACCTTTTTGGACGGTTTAGGTCTACGATAAGCCGTACACGTCATACTCAAACCATTTAAAACGGAGGATTGTTATGGGGTAAATAAGAAAAAGTAGAGAAAGAAAGGAAAAAATAAATACAGAGTCTTGTAGCTAAATGACAAAATATAATAATCTTATAAATAGTTCATGAAGCTATTTACAAATAACATTGATTATGCCTTTATAATACATATCAGAGTTACATACAATAACAAAAAAAAAATTAAATAAATAAATGCAACAGAACAACATGATGTAGTAGAATAAATATAATAAAGAATTAATAGTACAAAATCTTCGCCTTCATCCTCTAAAAAAACAGTCTTTGATAAACTAAAAAGCTCAGGCGGACCCGAGCAAAATAAAAAGACAAAACACTCGATTCATAACCAAAAGGTCTTTTGCAAGTTAAATCAATAGTAAATAAATAGGATGTAATGGCGTCAGAGATGTTTACAGGTTCGAAATCTCCTATCCAGTGTCTAACGTGAGTGCAATAACTTAAGAGATGTTCGAGATTTCCATCTCCTAAGGATCCGTTAAACTATCAATACACTATTATAATAGTGTCTACGGTAAAGTATTAAAATAGCGTTAAGGCATTACCCATATCCCCTCAACACATTTTATATATTTCCATAGTCTATATAGTACCGTATGCTCCTCCATGAGGTTTACCCAGAGGGCACTCCATAGGTATGGCACAAAAAAACTTATAGAAACGCAATAGAGAATGTGAACACTGCACTCAAGGCAATGCCAGGGTCGATATACCGATTGTGGATTTAGGCTGGTGGAAATGCATAGCAGCTACTACCGTCCATCTTGGAACACGCTCCCATAATCAAAATCGAGGGTTGGCCACCAAATCATCACAAAGTCAAAATATGGTATCAAAGAAATGTGTCCGATCGGAGGAATGACCTCACTTGGCCCGGCGTGGCTCCTGGTTTAGTCACATCTAAGCTTACTCACGGGAGTCAGGGTCACGTAAATACATCATATAAAATCATTCGCTAAACCATCCTACTACATTTCGAGAATCTCCACCATGTGCACAGTTGTTAAAGTTGTTTTCGGTATTGGCAGAGAGTATGACAATATCCGGTACCGGTCTCTTTAAATACCAAACGCTTATTTCACACGGGATGGTTCTTTTACATTTCCAAAACTGATTTATGATTTATATCAACATATCATATTATTAAAACCATATTGTTTTCGAAATCATATTTACTTTCGAAATTATATCACATTTGAAATCATATCACTTTCGAATTTATATTTCCAAAAATAGATTAAATCCTCATATAAATCATCATATTCCTTAAATATGTCATTTAAATCCATACTTATGTTATAACATCATTTTATCATAATCTAATTAAAAAATCAAGAGTTTAAATATAAAACTTTCCCTTTACAAAAACCTAAAATTTAGAAAATATTTTAGATAATTTAAAATATTTTTAAAAATAGTTTAAGATGGTTAAAATAGATCAAAACATATTAATATAGTTTAAAATATATTAAAATGGATTAATATAGTTTAAATAGATTAAAGTAAATTAATATAATTTTAAAATAGATTAAAATAGTTTAATATAGTTTAAAATAGATTAAATTAGATTAATATAATTTGAAATAGATTAAATAGATTTAAAATAGATTAAATCATGTTAAAATACTTTAAATAGATTTAAAATAGATTAAAATACTTTAGAATTTTGATTTAAACCAATTTCCAGTTCGAACCTTCAAATTTGGATTTCCAATGTAATTCAATTTATAAAAGTTAGTTTCCTTCAAAATATCATATAATCCAATTCAAGATTTAAGGGTTTTAAATCGTTTAATTTAACCAATCGGGTGTCTGTATATAGTTTTCTACCCTATGGTCAAGTGATACAGATATTTATCATTTCAATCTGCAAAATTTAAATTTACAGGTATATATTATTTCAACCAGCAATCCTAAATTCCAAATCAATGAAAATCGCTTGGGTTTATCATTTCAACCCATAACGATATTCTCATATACTATATGATTGTTCAGGTATGTATCATTTCTACCCATAGAGATTTTCTAACAATAACTAAGGGAACTTGGAGTGTTATAACAATATAAATATAACATCAAATCATCCAATATCAATAATTTAACATGCATCACAATCATCACCCAAATCAACCAATAAACAACGACAATTAACTGATTATCAATAACAAGTATTTGATTGACCATTAAATTGAATATTAAATTAAATAGCAATTAAATTCAATAAAAGTCATATTTAATTGGAATGGCAATTTAGATATATTAAACGTCAACCAATCAATTTCTAATCACGTCATAAATTCAATTTAACTAATGTTAGCACCAGAATTGGTCACTAACACCCTTGGGAAAGATTATGTAGAGAGATTAATGAAGAAAGTAAGTTAAAATAGAGAATTGTGTGCTAAGTTAGCTGTAAAAACAAGAACACCGGATTTATAGTGGTTCAGTGTAACTGCCTACGTGCACTTTAAGTTTTGATCTTTATTACTTTCACAGATGATTGGATACAAATACGATTCATACTATAATGACTTGAATACAAGTGCTCAAAGAAATAGAACAAGTCTTGAATGCCGCAAAGTCTCCTCAGTGTTCTCGAAAAAAGGTCCCTTTCACTATTCCCCTGCCCTTCTATTTATAGACGAAGCTGGGTTGGACTTCCCTTACGGGCCAAGGAACAGGGTACCTCGGCCCATGGCAAGTAGTTTTTGCACACCGAGCCAAGAGTGTCGAACGGCAATTGCCAAGCGAGGTTGGTCGAAACAGAGTATGCCGAGTGAGGTTTCCATGCTGAACAACATTCATATGCCGAACGAGGGGAGATGTGCCGAGCGAGGCCTGTGCCAAACGAGGCCTGTGCCGAACGACCTATCTAGGCCGAACGAGGCTTCATGCCGAACAACTCATTAATGCCGAATGAAGCTTCATGACGAGCGACCCATCTATGCCGAACGAGGCTTCATGCCGAGCGACTCATCCATGCCGAACGAGGCTCCATGATGAGTGAATCATCCATGCCGAACAAGGCTTCATACCGCGCGACTCATCCATGCCGAACGAGGCTTCATGTCGAGCGACACATCCATGACGAACGAGGCGTAATGCCGAGCAACCCATCCATGCCGAACAAGGCTTCATGTCGAGCGACCCATCCATGCCGAACAAGGCTTCATGCCGAGTGACCCATCCATGCCCAACGAAGCTTCATGCCTAGCGACCGATCCATGCCGAACGAGGCTTCATGCCGAGAGACCCATCCATGCCAAGCAGAAATCGTATGCCAAGCCACGTATCCAGGACACCGAGTAACATTTTCCACCTAAAGCGTATCGTGTGAATCAGCATGATGTGCTTTGAACCACGAGCAATTCATTTCTTCCTTTAGTCCTTGTTCTGACTTCTCAATAGCGGACTCTTCTAATTTCCCAAATGCTGAGCGAGGCTTGGATGCCGAACGAGGTCCTGAATGCCAAATGAGGAATTGGATGCCGGACGAGCCCCTGAATGTCGAACGAGGCATTGGATGCCGAACGAGCCCCTGAATTCTGAATGAGGCATTGGTTGCCAAACGAGGCATTGATACCGAACGAGGCATTAATGTCGAACGAGCCCCTGAATGCCAGAACAAGGCATTGGATGCCGAACGAGGCATTGATGCTAAACGACCGAGGTTCCTTAACCGGTTCTACCAGTCACTATCTGCTCGCCTTCCTTCTTTCCTATATAACCCAACACTTCTCAGTTTTCTCCCTTTTACTTTACCTCCGCTCTAACACCCTTACAAACTCATCTTCTCCCAGACCCTTACTAACATCTCATCCTCCCTTTAGATTCTTGAGTCCTATACGTGGCCTCTCCATTGTCCTTAACGACAAGCTTGAGTGGGTTCCACTTCCAAATTGATTACTTCATTAGACTCCGTCCCATCCTTCTAGGTATGAACCTCTCACTTTTTTGGCTTTCTCCAATTTTGGGTTTTGTACGAGATTCGAATTCGCAACTTTCGTTTCACTCAAGAATAATGGAAGTCATATAGATGAGGAAGATGGGTATGAGGTTTAAATGAGCCATAGGATTAGATGGAGAGGAAGAAGGAAGAGGGTGTCGGCCCGGTAGGAATTGATGAGGGTGGGGACTGTTGGTCGAGGGTGGCATGCTAGTTGAAGTGGTGTTTGACTGGCCACTTAGGAAGGTGTTTAGTTTGTTCGAAGAAATGAGTTGGAGGAAGTCGTATGGCTATGGCTCGGTATGACTTCCACATGCCGTACGATGGAAAGGGAGTGTAGGAGTGAAGTTGAAGTTGGGTTTAGAGTGCCGAGCGATGTGGCTCAGTATGGCCATGGCTCGACATGACTCCCTTATGCTGAATGAGGTAATATGGAGTGTAGGAGAGAAGTAGGAGTTGGTTTTAGCATGCCGAGCGATGTGGCTCGGTATGACCATGGCTCGGCATGACTCCCTTATGTTGAATGAGGTAATAGGGAGTGCAGGAGAGGAGTAGGAGTTGGTTTTAGCATGCCGAGCGAGGTGGCTCGGTATGACCATGGCTCGGCATGGCTCCTCGAATGCCGAACGGTGGAGAGAGAGTGTAGGAGAGTGAAGTAGGAAATGAATAGTCAAATCTCTACAGTGTCATTCGACATTAAGTTTGGTAGTAGGCCACAACAGTCAGGACCATCTCAACTCGAACATAATGCATGTTGACTTAACTTACTTCCTACGCATGAACATATGATAGTAAATAAGGACAGGGACTTAAACAATCAAGCATACCGAACAATCTAGACTGATAACCCCCCTGTCTTGACAAATATAAACCAGAATTTAACTTGATTAAAATAGATAATAACCTTCCACATACAGTGTCGATGCCGAGCTCGAAATAGAAACCATCATACGACAAGCTCTCGGAGATGGTCAGCGATGACGGTCTTCGAAGACGAAAGTCCAAAGCTTAATTTTATTTCATCAGCTTTACGACTTGTAATTCTTTGGCAATTATACTTTAACGGTTGCACAAGTTCGCACACCACATGAGGGGGGAGTATTTTTGTTGTTATGTCTAATGTCGATCATTTTTCAAGTATAGTTTAAACATGTATTTCATCAGATCCAATCAGTCATCAGAGATAGTCTAGAAAATCCAATTCTACCACAGTCTTAGATAGACCCGAGCTAACTTCTCAACAAGAAATAATTGGAACTTTGAATCCATCGATTACTCCTGTATAAGATATTCCGAGCCCCGTGATCGCGTCCGTCGACTTGGCTCCCGATGTCTTGGATGTAGTGATCTTTTTAGACAACCCGGTCGATTCTCAAGCTTTGAGAATTAACGAAAGCGCTCTTTGTCGCATACGATCAATACACGATATTCCTTTTGACAACAATGTTGGTTCCATCAGGACAAGATCGTCCTCACTTGCCCACAGTCAGTTATACGGTCTGCAAAAAATATATGTGTTGGGTTGGTAGCGTGCCACCATTCAACTCCTTCCTCCACGACCTGTTACTGTATATTGAAATCGCTCCATCACAGCAACATCCAAACAGTCACGCGTTCATATGCGGCACATGCATTCTCTTCTTGAGTGTCCTTTTCAGGCTCCTGATTCCTGGTGATATCCTTTATATTTATCGTTTCAAGAGACGATCGGACAACCTATCTTTTGTATTTCTTGAGCCACACAACAAGTGTCAGATTCTGACTAGATGTGGAGAAAATTCGCCTAGTATAAGAAGGAATGGTTCTACGCGCGTTGTCCCCCGCTTTGCAAGGAGATGGGTGGAAGGAAGTAAGTCTCTTTTTTGGATCAATACTTGCATTCGGCGAAAATTCATCATTCTAACTCTTTTTCTACTTTCATAGGCATCGGCCCACGTCTCGAAGGCTCTAGGTATTCTGAAGCCATTTAAGCTATTTGAGCTATAACCATGAAAGACCGGGACATTAGATCTATTATTTCCAACGAATCGCCCTCTAGATTCGGGCTGTTGGCATAAGGTCGCCGAATAAGTCTTCCTCACGGCGTCACCATTACCGGTCTGCCTTGGACAAAGGCAAAAGGCCACCAGGACCTTCAATACATGATGCTCCCGACACATCTGAGGAGGGTGAGATTAGAATAGCTAAAAAGCCCAAAGTACCGTGTGATAAAGTTTGTCCCGCTCGAAAGCTGGTAACTGAGGTTCACGATATCGAAGTAACGCCTCCCCCTGCGAAGGGAAAGAAAAAATTAGCTTACAAATTGAGGAAGAAGACAGTGGGCGGATCCTCTAAGATCAGAATCACTCCGGTAGAGAGGGAGCCTTCTCCTCAACATTTAGGGAGTTCTTTGAAAGGCTTGTCGAACCTCACTATTCTTGATGATTTGCTTAACTATGGCTTTGATGATGTGGAAGCCCTTAAGCTTCATTTGCCCCTGAGAGGCAATGTAGGCTCTCAAGCCCATATTAAGGGAGAAAGAACTCCTATAAGTAGAGATAAAGAAACTGGTCCATTGGGGGGAAAAACTAGGACACAAACGGACACATGGACTTCACCTTGCACTTCAAATATAGCCATCACTCTACTCTTTGCTAACTTGTCATTACTCACATTCTACGTAGGTGACATGGGATGTACTCACGGACTCGATCGTCTTTGCGGTTCATCTATTTTTCATCATTCTGGCCGGGATTCGGGCCTTGGAAACCACCGAGACAGAGATGACTCTAGAGACCGAGACTACTGCCCCAAAGAATCAACTTATAGAAGAAAAAAATACAACCAGTCCTTTTATTCCCACGATCCTCCTTCTATATTAGAGCAAGGCAGGGAGAAGTCTGCGTAGAAGGGATCCCAGCCTAAGGCCCACCAAGATCAACATTCTGGTTCATCAAGCACTAGGCAATCCTGGGAACCCCACAAAACATCTGTAGTTTCCAGGCATACTCCTCCCACTCCTGTACCTGATCCGTCGGTAGCAGAGAAATTTACTGAGCTCAAGGCCACGTTCCCGAAAATATGCTTCGATGGTTTTAAATTTCTTCTGGCAATTCATCACAATTCGAGACACGTCAAATAAAGCGCCATTGCTTGTACGAATGACGTTTACGTTCAACATGATGCGTTTGTCCATTTAGCTGAAAAATTCTTGGAGTCTCTATTGAGCGTCAACAAGAAATCGATCACCTGAAGCCCGAAGCAAATCATGATAAAGACATCATTAAAGCTCAGGATGAAGAGCTCTCTTCATACAAGTCTCAGCTCAAAGCTGCCCAAAAAAGTGCTAAAGACACAGCGAAGGTCGTTAATTGTCCGGAGACGACACATAAGAAAAAATTGACGAAGCGGTCCAACACTGCGGGGCCTTAGTCTAGAGAAGGATTCTATTCAGAAGGAGAGGGATGCATTTGTCCTGCGAGTCAAAGAGTTGAAAGAGATACTCCTCAAAGAGAAAGAGGAAAAAACCGCTGCTCTGGAAGAGTCGCAACGATATTGCGATGAAATTGTTGCTACGCGACTCTTGAAGATGAAGCTCAACGACGAACTCTCTAAAGTTGAGATGCAGAAGGATGAAACCAGTGAGAAGGGAAAAAGAATTTCATCCACGGAGTTTGAGGCTCGCCTTGAGGCAGCTAAGGAGGCTGGCAAGGAGGAGATCAAGTGCTTGTTTGACCTGCTTATAGCAGAATACAACGCCCGTGTCCTCATGCATCAGGACTTAACTTTCCTGGGCGAGGGCCACCTCGAATCTCTAGCTGAGGTATGGGAAACTTTGATAAAGATCATAAAGGCCGAGCTGGGCATAGAAGAGGTTGACGAGGAGGCTTTGGTAAAGGAATTTCTCAAGGGAAATGAGCCTTTAGACCAATCTACAGCGAAGGCTCTTTACCGCAAAGGTTCTTCCTCATCAAAAGGAAAGGATGACATTGCCGGTCCGTCTGGAACCGGGTCTCCAGTTCCTTCCCCAACTCACTCGGTTGGTCGGCCAACACTTGATCCGTTCGAGCAACACATTGGTTATGACTCGGAAGACCCTGGCATCGACATTCATGTTCTATCTCCCATTCCAGAGATAAGACTCCTTGGACGATTGAGAGTCAATAAGAAACCGGTAAATAACTCTTCCTTTTAAAGTTCAAAGTGCCATCGTTTTCGACGAGAGTTCATTATATTCTAACGTTTGTCTCTTGTGATTTTGCATAGGCCGCTCTAACCCCGAGCCCACTCTGAGGAGCGATGACGCCAAGGAGGAGAAGGAGAAGGCGAGCGAGGCTATTCAAGCGGGAGAGTCCCGGCCTTGATGCTCAAGTGATTGAGGCGCTTTACGTGGACATGTCCGAAACTTCATCTTCCATCGAAGAAAGTTATGAAATTAAGATTACAGGTGCCTCTGAACACACTTCAAAAATGAGCATGAAGAGCAACTTGCGGAGGAGAAGAAAACGAAGGTTGAAATCAAAATCGAGCCTCGAGTTGTGGATTTAGATGATCCTTTGAACAGGCCTTTGAAGGTCATCCTCTCTGGCGGGTCTAGGCCACTAGAAGTCCCTCATCCTTCCTCGAATGTTACTTCCCTTCAAGCAAAGCGTCCAAGCGAAAACGCATGGGGTAAGAGTTGTATGAGAAAATGAGGGAGGAAAAGAAACCGAAGAAGTAGTTGTTATACTCGTTCAACAAAAGTTATCTTAGATTATATAATTGTTTCTATTTATTTTTGCAGTCAATGTAAATAGACTTTTGACTCCAAGTTTTGGAGGAGTTGTAGTAGAACCTCATTTTGGATTAATAAATAAAATTTAGTTCCTTTGTCTTTCAAACGACTTTTATTGTTCAGCTTACTATATAACTTGTTACTATGACTTGACGTTCGGCGAGTTACCTGCACTTTAGTTCACCTCCATGTGACTCGGAAATTTTCTGAGAACCGAAAATACTCTGCTTCATGCTATTTGTACTTAGAATATTTTTAGTTTGCACTCTGGGGACTCAGAGTATTCTAGTCCGCATTCTGGGGACTTGAAGATTTCAAGTCGTTTATACTTTAGTCTGCACTCTGGGGACTCAGAGTACTCTAGTCCGCACTCTAGGGACTTAGAGATTTCAAGTCATTTATACTTAGTCCGCACTCTGGGACTCAGAGTACTCCAGTTCACACTCTGGGGAGTTAGAGATTTTAAGTCGTTTATACTCTAATCTACACTCCGGGGAATCAGAGTACTCCAGTTCGCACTCCGGGGACTTGGAGAATTCAAATCGTTTATACTCTAGTCCGCACTATAGGGACTCAGAGTACTCCAGTCCGCACTCAGGGGACTTCGAGATTTCAAATCGTTTACACTCTATTCCACACTCTGGGGACTCAGAGTACTCCAGTCCGCACTCAGGGGACTTGGAGATTTCAAGTCGTTTATACTCTAGTTCGCACTCTGGGGACTCAGAGTACTCCAGTCCGCACTCAAGGGACTTGGAGATTTCAAGTCGTCTATAATCTAGTCCGCACTTTGGGGACTTAGAGTACTTCAATCCGCACTCAGGGGATTTGGAGATTTCAAGTCATTTATACTCTAGTCTACACTCTAGGGACTTAGAGTACTACAGTCCGCACTCTGGGGACTTGGAGATTTTGTGTCGTTTATACTCTAGTCCTCAATATGGGGACTTACAGTAGTCCAGTCCGCACTTTGGGGACTTGGAGATTTTGAGTCATTTATACTCTAGTCCGCACTCTGGGGACTTAGAGTACTCCAGTTCGCACTCTGGGGACATGGAGATTTTAAGTGTTCGTGCATGTTCGCACGTCAGTTAGAATAATGTAACTCTAGCTTTTTTCCATAGAATTATCATACAGAGAAACATCAATAATTCATGGAAAAGATGGCTTTAATCCTTTATTAATGAAAACATGATAAATTATCTTATTACATGCCAAAAACTAAGAATCAACGAAATAAAAACATACTAAAAGTAGTTGCAACAAAGATACAAAAGGAATAGACTAAGAATAATAATGTCGCAGATGCTCGCTATTCCATGCTCGTGGGAGTGTCGCGCCATCAACGGTTGTTAGCTTGAAAGTTCCATCTCCAAGCCTCCGTTCAATGACGTATGGACCTTCCCATGTGGGATTCATATGCGACGGGACTGGGAAGACTCGTTTTAAAACGAGGTCTCCCACATCAAATATTCTCGGCCGAAATTTTTCATTATAATATCGTGCGACTCGGTGCCTATATGCAGCCGCCCTTAAATCAGATTCTTCACGTTTTTCGTCAACGAAGTCCAGTGGTTCCTGTAAAAGATCTCAATTCGTCTTAGGGTCTAATGAGTTACCTGATGCGACGGAACTTCAAGTTCTACGGGTATAACAGCTTCCGTGTTATATGCCAATATGAATGGAGTATGGCCAGTCGTGGACTTATGGATGGTTCTATAAGCCCAAAGTGCTGTTGGGAGTTCATCCACCCACTTGCCTCTAGCCTTTTCCAAACGCTTTTTCAATATGGTCTTGATTACTTTGTTCACAGCTTCTACTTGTGCATTGGCTTTTGGATGAGCAACTGCTGCAAACCTTTTTTCAATGCCATACCTTTGACAAAATTCTTTGAACTCCCAACTTTCGAATTGAGTTCCGTTGTTTGTAATGATAGTTCATAGGAGGCCAAAACAGCATATGGTGTTTCGTACAACAAAAATAATGACCTTCTTGGTGGTGATCGGGCCAAGGGCTCTGCTTCTGCCCACTTGGTAAAGTAATCGACCGCAACTATCGCGTATTTTGCACCACCTTTGGATATGGATAAAGAACCAATTATATCAATCCTCCATATTGCAAATGGCCAGGGACAAACCATTTGTGTGAGTTCCATCGGCGGAGCTCTCTCTCAGGATTTTCACATACCTCTAGCATTTGTCACATCTCCTTATGTAGTCTGTAGCATCCCGATTTACAGTCGGCCAATAGTATCCATAGCGGAGGATTTTCTTTGCTAACATCTATCCCCCAATATGGTCACCACATTCTCCTTCATGGACTTCCTTCAGGACCCGTTTTGTCTCATCTTGGGCAATGCACACGAATAAGGGGGACAAGAATCCCCTTCGATACATTATTCCGTTCTGCATTATATATCGTGAAGCCTTACGATTGACTTGACGTCTTTCGCTCTTTCTTTCGAGCAAGACCCAGTGTAGAAAATATTGTTTGAATGGGTCATCCATAATTCCTTCTCGATTTCTGTTTCTAGCACGAAATCTATCTCCATCATACTTATACTCAGAGCGTTTGAGGTTTTGACGGGAACACATCCCATTTGCTGTGCATCGCTAGTACTTGCAAATTTTGCCAATGAATCGGCTTCTCTGTTTTGTTCACGCGGGACATGCGATAATATTCTAGATTTGCTAGCAGCTCTTGAACCCGTACAAGGTACGGGGCAAGTCTCTGTCCCTTCCCTTGATAGTCTCCGCACACCTGGTATACCACCAGTTGTGAGTCACAAAACATTTCCACCGCTTTTACCCCTAGTTCATTGATACGTTCCAAGCCAGCAATCAATGCTTCATCCCTGGCCTTGTTATTTGTTGCAGGGAATTCGAGCTTCAAAGCGTAACAAATTGATCGGTTTTCGAGAGTTACAAGGACTATACCAGCTCTAGAGCAATGGTCGTTAGATGCCTCATCGGTGTACAGCTTCCATCGAACGGGAGGTATGACACCGTGACTGTTTGATTTGTCTGACACGGTGAATTCAACGATGAAGTCCGCTTGTGCTTGCCCGTGTATGGCCCTTCGTGGAAAGTAGGTAATATCAAACTGACTCAACTCGATATTCCATTTTAACATCCTTCCATAAGTTTTCGGTCGTTGGAGTACTTGTCGCAAGGGTTGATCGGTATAAACACTAATTAAGTGTGCCTGAAATTGTGGATCACCAAGCAATAGTCCATTTTTTCAATCTTAGCATAATTTCTTTCTGCTCCTGTCAAATGTTTACTGACATAGTCAACTGGCTTTTGAAATCGGTCCTCCTCGCGAACAAAAGCCGTACAGATAGCATGTTGGGATACAACCAAGTACACATACAATACTTCATGGTCTATGGGCTTCGGCAGCACCGGGGGACTTTCCAAATGTCTCACCAAAGCTCGTAATGCATCCTCGTAGTCGAACCTCCATTCAAAACTTCTCTTTCCTTTCTTTATTACATCAAAGAGGGGAATACACTTATTTGTGGCTTTGGTTATGAATCGAGTTAGCGCAGCTACTTTTCCATTCAGGCTTTGTACTTCCTTTATTGTTTTGGGCACTTGTATGTCCCGAAGAGCTTGAATCTTTTCCAGGTTAACTTCAATTCCCCGCGCATTAACAATGAAGCCCAAAAACTTCCCTAACGCAATGCCAAAAGAACATTTCAAAGGATTGATTTTCATTCCATAATATCTAAATATAACAAACATCTCTTCTAAGTCTCGAATGTGGTCGTTTGACTGTCGTGACTTCACGAGCATGTCATCCGCATAGAATTCCATTGTTCTACCAATCTCTTATTTAAAAATTCAATTTGCCAAACACTAATAAGTCGCTCCTGCGATTTTTAATCCGAAAGGCATCACTACATAGCAATATAGCCCAACGTCTATGGCAAAGCTGGTGTGTTCTCGGTCTGGAATGTACATCGGGATCTGATTATATCCCGAGTACGCATCCATAAATGACAGTAACTCGTGTTCAGCCGTTGAGTTGACCAGTTGGTCAATTCTGGGTAAAGGGAAACTATACTTCGTGCACGCTTTGTTTAAATCAGAGTAGTCTACGCAAGTTCTCCATTTCCCATTTTCTTTCCTCACTAGCACCGGGTTAGACACCTGTTCAGGGTAGAGGGCATCGCAGACGAACCCATTGGCTTTGTGTTATCCACCTCCTCTCTGAGAGAAGCTGACCTCTCCGGGTCTATGCCTCTCCTTTTATGCTCTACAGGAACGTACGTAGTTCAGGTCTATGTTCAACATATGACTCGCAATAGCGGAAGAAATATCGCACATATCAGAATGTGTCCAAGCGAAAACATCTAGATTCGCCCGAAGGAAATTAGTGAGATCATCGGCCACTGAGGGGTTGAGTTGTGATCCAATCTTAAGTACTCGTAATGCGTCATCTCGGCTGACCGAAACGTCAATCGTCAGTTTAACCAGTGCTGCATTTGCTTCCCTAGGTTTCCCATCACCATCCCTCGGATCTATGTCTCTATAGATCCGATTGTGCGGCCTGAGCCAGGGCTCGAGCACTACTTGTTAATTTCCAGTGATCCGGCTGTGGATGTAGTTGTCCGCAACCTTTCCTTTCTCTCTCCGCTGGGCCTCTCTCAGCTCAGCCACATAACATGCGCGATCGGTCGCCTGATCGCCGTGAACAACACCAACTCCTTTTTCTGTCGGAAATTTTAAAGTTAAACGCCATAGGGCCAAAGCTGCCCTAAACTGTGCCGAGGACAGTCGATCTAGAAATACATTCTATGGAGCACCAACATCCAAAACTTTGAAAGGTAGGATTTGCACCCTCCTATGTTTACCTTGCCCAAGTTCAACTGGCAATTCAACATAACCGACTGCATCAGTTGCTGCACCATTAAAGCCATGAATACGAGCTTTAGATAGCTTTAAATCCTTCATCTCCATTTTCATTTGGTCGTATGCTTTTTTAAAGATGATATTGACAGAACTTCTACAATCAATCAAAATTCTCTTCACAAATGCTGGCACTATTGTCGCGGAGATGACCATTGGGTCAATGGTGGGAGCCTCCACATTGTCAGCATCTCTACTCCTGAAAACTATATCATCCGTCATTGTCCACTACTGCTTAGCTGGGGACCCGTCCTTAGTATTTAAACAACACTTAAAATCTGCATGCCTTAGGGAGTTAGCATACCGCTCCATTTCCTGTCAATTCTTATTTGCAGGATGAGGTCCGCCGACTATCGTGTTTATGACTAGTCTACCCACAGTTCGAGCAGGTTCCTCTGGATGGCATGGGGCCGGCCCATGTCCGGGGTCTAATGTTCCTTGCCTACCTTCCTGTGGGTTCTTGACAAAATCCTACAACTTTTTCTATCTAAACAACTTTTCTATGGCATCGTGAGGTGTCAACACTCCTCCATATTGTATCTGTAAGTCTCATGGAAGCGACAGTACTTCCCCGTCTTCTTTTTTTCCTCTGTTGACTTCTTTGGACATGGTTTTCTGTATTGAAAAGTATTACAAGTTGACTGGTAACTATTCTCCAGAGATGCATTCAAAGGAGTATATTCGTTGTAAGTTGGAATCCTTGGTTTCCATTTTCCTGCTTCCCTTTTCTTTCGGGGATTTCCTCCTCCATGCCTTTAGATTGCCCAGACTTGCTCTGGATATTGACTTGAACCTTTCCCGAGTTGTCGTTGATTGTTTTACGGCGATATTGCTTTTCATGGTCTTTTGAACAGGCCCTGGTGCTTTACCTTGCCTTGTCCATCTGACTTCCTCTCTTCTATGAATTGATGAGCCTTTGAATAAAAACGCTCCAGCATAGTTGGAGGTTTTCCTGCCAAACAATCTCCAAACTCTAAATCCGGATTCACTCCTCGCATTACAGCCATCAGAATTGCATGATCATTGGCGTTGCTAAATTTAGTAGCCGCAACATGGAATCTCCGTAAGTACTCTTTCAATGACTCCCTCGGAGCTTGGATTATAGTAGATAGGGACATTACATCCTTGGGACGAGTGGCATGTATCCTTAACCGTTCCATAAATTTCATCGCCAATTTGTCAAAGCTGGATATAGACCGTGGGGGAAGTCGAGTGAACCACAAGGTGGCGATTTCGGATAAAGTAATTGGGAAACATCTACGCTTAGTCACATCATTCACTCGAGCCAAATCCATCATCAATTAATACCTTATCACATGCTGTCTGGGATCAATCTTCCCTTTGTAGGCCAGGATAGTTGGCATGCTAAACTTCCTGGGGTACTCGGCCTGTAGAATAGTACCTGTGAACGGAATATGACTCCTAGATATCCCTCAATCTTCATTAGTCAAGCCTTGATTTTCTCTCGTCAACTGTATGACCATAGCCGATAAGTCCGGAGTTTGTATGGAGGATGGAAGGTTGGACTCTGTCCTACGAGACCATTCGAGTTGATGTCTCCTCTGTTGGCGATCTGCCAAACGAGCATCTTGGGGACCAGCTTCATCAGGGTCTTGGTGAGCCGAGCGTCTAGTTTCCACATGTGCTCCAGCTCCTAAGTCTCCTGTTCTGGCTTGGGTATGGTCTCCAAGATGTAAGCGATCCTCAGTTGAACGATCAGTGGCACCTGCTTGTGTAGTTTCTGTTTTGCGGCATCTACACTTGGGAGGTTCATCAGATGAAGTCGAGCTATCAGATGAAGAGTAAGGAACGGGGCTACCTCCAGCATTCCGATGTTGCTGCTGAGTAAGTTCAGTCATGAGATTAGCGTTAGCTCGAATCTGCTCATTGAGTTGTCTTCTGCTTTCCATGAGTTCTCTCATCAAGTCGTTGAACTTTGTTCTAGTGACAACTTCCATTTGATTTTGGGTGGAAGTTCCTGCACCTAGATTTTCTTGTTGATGGCTAGATCCTTTTTGTTGTATGCTAGCAGTCCCGTTGACGTCTGCGTTATGAGAGACTGATCTGGTACGTGGTCTTCCCATTGTAGATTTATTGATTGGAACTCTGAGTAGAATCAACGGACATCCTGTGAATGACTTGGATCTCCTTCGGGGGATTTATTCAATCCATTAGCTACAAAGCAGATTCTTGCGGCCTGAGAATGCGGTCCTCAGTGAAAGCACCAAAATGTTAGCACCAGAGTTAGTCACCAACACCCTTGAGAAAGATTATGTAGAGAGATTAATGAAGAAAGTAAATTAGAATAGAGAATTGTATACTAAGTTAATTGTAAAAACAAGAATACCGGATTTATAGTGGTTCAGCGAAACTGCCTACGTCCACTTTAAGTCTTGATCTTTATTACTTTCACAGATGATTAGATACAGATACAATCCATACTATAATGACTTGAATGCAAGTGCTCAGAGAAATAGAATTAGTCTTGAGTGCAGTAGAGTCTCCCCAGTGTTCTCGAAAAAAGTCACTTTCACTGTGCCCCTGCCCTTCTATTTATAGACGAAGATGGGTTGGACTTCCCTCACAGGCCTAGGAACAAGGTTCCTCGGCCCATGGTAAGTAGTTTCTACACATGGAGCTAGGTGTGCCGAATAGCAATTGCCGAGCGAGGTTAGTTGAAACAGAGTATTCCGATCGAGGTTTCCATGCTAAACGGCATTCATATGCCGAATGAGGGAAGGTGTGCCAAAGGAGGCCCATGCTGAACGAGGCCTATGTCGAGTGACCCATCTAGGCCGAACGAGGCTTTATGCCAAATGACTCATTAATGCCGAATGAGGTTTCATGACGAGCGACCCATCTAAGGCTTCATGCCGAGCGACTCATCCATGCCGAACGAGGCTTCATGCCGAGTGACTCATCTATGTCGAACGAAGCTTCATGCCTAGCGAACCATCCATACCAAATGACGCTTCATGCCGAGCGACCCATCCACGCCGAACGAGGCTTCATGCCGAGCGACCCATCCATGCCGAACAAGGCTTCATGCCAAGCGATCCATCCATGTGGAACGAAACTTCATGCCGAGCGACCTATCCATGCCGAACGAGGCTTCATGCCGAGCGACCTATCCATGCCGAACGAGGCTTCATGCCGAGCGACCCATCCATGCCGTGCGGTAATCGTATGCCGATCCACGTATCTAGAAACTGGGTAATAACTAACATAAGATAATTTAGTATTTATGAGTGAGTTAAAACACCGACCTTTGATTTAGCCCATAAAATACAAATAGAAGAGCAAAAACTCAAAAGTCTCCAAATTCACATAAATCAATTTCATGTTGTTCAGAATTTAAATATGAATCCAACAGAAGAAATCGCATGTGAATCAAAGTTTATATGCAAAAGATATTCATGCTATAAGAAATATTGTTAAAATAATAATTAGTATGCATAATTTTTTTTGTTATAATACTTACGTTTTTCTCAAGATGAGACTTAAGGAAAAGATAAAAGAACAACTAAGATGAGAACAGGACGTCTATGTAAAATGACAAAAAATCATGTTTCAAAAAAGAAAGATTTTGGATTTGCAAGAATAAGAGCTTTTGAATATGAGGCGTTAGGAGAAATAAAACGCAAATGAAGAAATAAGATGCAGGTTATTTATAATTAGGAAATGAAGGTGGAGCAAAAAAAAAAATTGTCACATTTTACCTTGAAAGCTTCAGGCATTAATAATGCATAAGGAAATGTACGTAGGAATGGAAAAGTTTGCAAACCAAAGGAAAGTAAAATTTTGTATACGTGAAAATGAGGTGGCAAGAATTAAATATAACTTAAAAGTCTAGGTTCAGGTATTAAACAGAAGGAGGAATGAACGGATCAAGTATTGATAATAAGGTAACTATTTTAACACGTTCATGCAACAATTAGTAACAAAAGAAATGAAGCGACTATGTACATCGCATAACCTTTTAAAATTCAGTTGTTTTGAAATGTAACAAAATTATCTTCATTAACTCAAATAATGTTCAAATTTGTACGCATTTAGGTTCTTATCTACGCATAATAAATTTTTTATACTTGCCATAAAAATAAAAACGTTCAATTGGTTTTCCTACAACGATCTTTTATTTCCATTAAAAAACCCTTTTTAACATAAAACGTGCATTTCTTTTATTAAATCTATCAATTGCAATCAACTTTTTCTTTCTTTTTAATTGAAATATTTGAATTACATTAATTGCAATTACTTGCAAAGTTAAATTTCAAAACAGACAATGAAAAAGGATGAAAAATAAAGCAATTATTTATTTAAAACATTTATAAATTTGTAGTTTATACACAAGAGTAATAAAAAAACTTAGTGAAATACATTATTTTCCTATTTTTTAATCAATCTGTAAGGTAAAACACAGTTTAAATAAACATACATTTCTTCCTTTAAAACCAAACGTTCTATTCTTTATTTTAATGAAATTAAACCTACATTCACGAATGAAACATCATTTTATTTGATGTAAATGTTCTTTTCATTAAATCAAACTTCCATTATATTTTCACAAAACATAAGCTGTTTTTAATTACACCTATTAATTTACAATTCATCGTTCTCTCTCCTATTAATTGAAAATTTTCAATTATATTGATTTCAGTTGATTAAGTTTCAAAATGGACAAAATGAATGTAATGAAAAGTAGAACAATTATTTCCCATCTAATAATAATTTAAGCATATTTATACACTGTTGGATACAAATAGTAATTATACATTTCTTACTAAATAATCGTTTCTCGTCTCTACAATCAATATTTCAGGTACCAAACATTTCAGGTAAATAAACATATGTCTACTCCTTTACTAAACTTATTCTTTTTTATTTTTTTATTTTGATTTATACTCCTACTATTAAATCAACCAATACCTTATGAAATTATTAACAAAGTTTCTATCTTATTATCCTCATTTTCTACAATTAACGCCTTTTCTTACATTAACCACAATATTTAATTACATTTAATTCCAGTTAATTATATTTTGATTCCAACAAATTGGTTTAATTAGATTTCAATCATTTTATTCTATCAATCATTACTTTATGAACATAGCTAACATTGGTTCACACCTTATTGCATTAATATTCTACAATTATCATCTTTTACCATATTAGTTGCAATATTTCAATTATTTTGAATCTTTGTCGATTTTCACTTTAATTATAGTTTAAAATCCCAATAAATTGATTTATCTTCGT
The DNA here is from genome assembly GCA_030765085.1 of Allium cepa. Classification (NCBI taxonomy): domain Eukaryota; kingdom Viridiplantae; phylum Streptophyta; class Magnoliopsida; order Asparagales; family Amaryllidaceae; genus Allium; species Allium cepa. Next base: position 757,591,714 of record CM060940.1, on the reverse strand, counting down.
TTCACTCCTTTTTAGTAAATCAATTACAACCTTATTAATGTAATTGACAATTCTGTACATCTTTTTGCATTTACTGTAACAACCCGCATATTTAACGATTTTATATTTGAATGTTTAATTTAAATATAGCGTCGTTAGTTGGATTTAGGTCCGAAAAGCTACTTTTTGCATACGGCCGAATTGGAGCTCGAAACCACTTCCATTGAATCCAAAATGGCGTTTGCGATCTTTTTGAGTATAATCTTTGATATGTTTGGAGTTTGTGAAATTTTGCCCCTTTTTCTACTTGGGCTTGAGTTTGGGTTCAGCCCCAATCTCCTCTTAACCCTCTAGCTCACTAACTCTTCATCTATTCATCCTCATTTCATTCCTTTAGCTTAAGAAAACTGAAAATGGGGGAAAGAAAGAAGAATTAGAAACTCCAAGCCCTAGTTCCATTTGCAAACTCCAAATTCTTGCTTGAAATTCAAAGAGATGGATAGGTAAGCCTCCTCTTCATCTTCTCCATCTATTATCCCCTTCAATTTCAGAAATTCCTAAGCTCTAATTTGGGAAATATATGTTTTGGTTCTTAGATTGAAGATTGTAGAGTTGAAGTGAAGAGTGGTTAACCTTCTTCTTGTGTTTGTGCTCTCATCTTTGTCTGTGTGCAAAAAGGTGAGATTTTTATCTCACATCTATGACTATAAGTATCTTTGGTTGTTAGGTATGAATTCCTAACAATTATTCATGTGCAATTGCTTTTGATTTGGATTGGTTTTGTGAACATTGCAATTTTTGGTGTTTTGAAGTCAAAAGTTCTAAAAATCATAACTTTGATGTTTTAATCATGTTTTTGGAGGTGTATAAAAGAGCCAATAGTGCTGGGTTGTCGTATGGCATAAACCCATAGCATCCATCGCTCGTTCGTTTGCAATTCATTTGGATTTTTGCCTTTATGGGCTTGGCTGATTTTCTTGTCTACGGAGGGATTTCATACGTCTGAACTCTAATTTCAAACGTCTGGTTTCAAATTCATACGTCTGGTTTGGAAACCCAGACGTCTGGAATTGGTCCCTGGAAGACGCAAAAAGGCAGAGACAAAATGCAGACGTCTGGAAATCCATTCAGATGTCTGTTAGTGGTTCAGACGTCTGAAATGCGCAGTTTTACCTATTTTGGCTAATTTTGAGTTAATTTCCAACTTTTATCGATTCGTGTTGATTCCAATTTGTTGTTATTGCATATTTGCTTTGATGACTTGTTTTTGACTTCATTCACGGGTTTTATAAATAATCTCTCTAAATCGTATTAAAAGCTCCCTTCTCCAAATTATAAATTCTATTTATAATGCACACACACAATTTCGCACTTCGAGCGAAGTGGAACGAAGACTAAATGGTTAGGTAAAACACGGACCATGAATCTGTGCGTTTGTCTTCCCGATTAGTCCCCGACCTATTCGATTGATCGTTTTGACCTTTGGGTTTGGTTTATCGACGATATGAGGTAAACTTTGTACTGCTTTGGGTGTGAAAGTGACTGAAGGATAGTAAACCATTTAGTGCGAACGAGTGGTTATGGGACGCACGTTAACACTTTTCGGATTCCTTTATGGGAGTTGTAACACATTCCGCCAGTTAGTGGTGTCCAGTACTGGGCCTCCGGACCTTCATCACTATGGTTTGTCGCCCTATAGTATCGCTTACGATGTTGGTCTTTATGAGCCGCATGGGTGATATTGGGTTTGTGCCTTTGGGTTTGTTGCCCTTTAGTATCGCTTTCAATGTTGGTCGTTATGAGCCGCATGGGTGATATTGGGTTTGGAGTCTTAGGGCTCATGGATCCTTGTTTATACAGTACCGATCTCGAGCAATTTTATGATGTTTCATTGATATGTATATTCCCTTGGTATCGCCCTTCGGTGTTGGTCTTTTTGAGCCGCATGAAGTATAGCGATTACCTTGTGGAACTTGTATACCTTATGGGTATTTGTTATTTACCTTTTGGCTTGATTTGGGATAATTGTATCCTTTGTTTATCTATGTCGCCGATGATATGAGGCTTGTTCTATATGATTCATCTTTTGTTGATGATTGTGTTATCTCTTTTAGAGATATTTGTTATACTTTGTAACCTTGCAGGTTTATTATTGTTCAGTTTATCTAACTGATTTGTTTAGCTAGACTGACCCGTGTATTTTATACTCGGGTCAGACCGAGATGTTTCAGGTTAGGTACTTTGGACTTAGCCTATTTTTCTTCCGCATGGACTACTTCGCTAGCTTCTTTTTGTCACTGCTTTTGTGTAGTCCTATTATGTTGAAACCCTGATATTTATTCTTCTGGATTTGTCTGTATATTGTGGTTGGCTATACCACTTGACATGTATTATTTTGTATACTCTGCTATGTATCGGCATATATGTATATGATGGTTTACTGTTCTGTGATGTTTCCTACGTTTGAGTTGTCATATTCTGTTCTGATAGATCCTCCAGCCACCTATGGTTTTGTTTTAAGTATTCATTGGATAGTTCGATCGGTTTGGTGTGATTATTGTCGACGTATTTAATAGATAGTTAAAGCAAGACTATAGATGGTCGCTCCTCTCCAGCCTTATTCTCTGTGTTAGCAGACAGTATTATCTATTAATACTCTTTGCTAGCGTGGGTATAGAGGTGGGGCGTCACAGCTTGGTATCAGAGCTGAGTTCAGAACAAAGTATGATAAACACAGAATAGAAGCACATATTACGATATATCAAAGTGTATAAGTGATACAAATCTTTGAATCATCGCGTCTCTCTATTCCATCAAGGTTATATAGAATTTGGGAATACGTCTAGGAATGCATTTTATTCCGTAGTATTCCATATTGTAATATCTACCTTGTGAATAATCTCGTTCTTATCTTACTTTCAGCGTATGGCTGGAAGAGGCAGGGGACGACGTTCGGATGCTGGGCGATCCAGTGGCACACATCCGGATGGCGTTTATATGTCTGCCGATCAGTTTATGGAGTTGTTTAGGAGCACTCAGCCTCCAGTTCCTCCTCGAGTGTCTCCACCTCGCAAGTCTTCCTTTGCACGTCAATGCAGTGATTTTGCTCATCTTGGAGGAAGGCCGTTTAAAGGCTCTGAATCGTTCTTGAAGTCCAAGCTTGGTTTCGCACATGCGAGCGTATCTTCTCTCGTATGGATCTTTCTGACCATGATAGAGTTCTTGTAACTTCTAGCTTATTACAAGAGCGTGCCCTTGATTGGTATGAGCTTCTTATAGCCGAGATTGATGAGTCTACTCTTTCTTGGACTCAGTTTCGTGAGCGATTCGAACTCAAGTTCGTTCCTGAATCTGAAAAAGTTTTATTGACCCGTCGCTTCCTTGAGTTGAAGCAAGGGAAGTCTTCTATTTCTGAGTATGTTGCATCATTCGAGGCTTTATCTAAGTATGGTCTTGAATTCATTAGCACTTCTTATAAGAAGAATTTAGAGTTTGTCTCTGGTCTTAAGAAGTATCTTAAGAAGTCTTTGTTGCTTCAGCTTAAGCTTTCTTTTGAAGAATTAGTAGATTCGGCACTTTATCTCGAAGCTGTCGAGAAGGAGTGTGATAGTGGTGAGGATGTTGAGGTTTCTAAGAACCCCAACAAGAAGCAGTTTCTGTTTCAGAAGAGGTCTTTTCCTTCTAAGAAGAAGAAGACCGGTGGTGTTAGCTCTCAGACTCAGCCTTCTGGAACACCTTTTATTCGGAAGTGTTTTAATTGTGGCTCTCCGGATCATATTATTCGAGCTTGTCTTAAGCCTCTCTTCTGCCGCTATTGCAAGAAGGAAGGTCATCATGTTTCAGCTTGCCCTACCGTTCCTGGTGGTGCCAAGTCTGGCAAGCTTAGTGCTGCCAAGGCTTCTGCAGGTCCTTCTCAACCCAAAGGTATATCTCCATCTATTTTGGAAGGTTCTGTTTTATTTCATGATCATAGTATTCGAGTTCTTTTCGATACGGGTGCTTCACATTCTTTCGTATCGAAGAAGCTCGTCGATGATTTATCTTTGGATGTTTGCTCTATAGTTACTTCTTTAAGGATTGTGAATCCTATTGGGGGATCCGCGACCCTTAACTTGTTTTGTGATGATGTTGAGATTGTTTTATGTGGTTTTTCTTTTCGTGCAAATCTGCACGTTATCTCTTGTCTGGGATTTGATATGATTTTAGGTATGGACTGGCTAGTGAGACATGATGCCAGGATTATTTGTTCGGAGAGAATTATATATCTTCGATATCCGGATTCGCCTACTAAGCTATCACTTGTTCTTCTGGATGTGGATAATTCAGAGATGGCTTTATATTCTTTTGACTTGCGAGATGATGATGATAATATCTCGTATTCCTATTGCTTGTGACTTTCCTGATGTTTTTGAGCCTGTATCGGGTTTGCCACCCAAGCGGGCAACTGAGTTCCGCATTGATCTCATTACAAGTGCGCAGCCAGTTAGTCGTCCTCCTACGAGGATGTCTACAAAGGAAAATGAGGAACTCAAGAAGAAGCTTTTAGAGCTTGAGTCCAAGCAGTTGATTCAATCCAGTTTTTCCCCATGGGGATCCGCGGTCGTCTTCATGAAGAAATCTGATGGAACTCTTAGGCTTTGCATTGACTATCGCAAGCTTAACGAGTTAACCATCAGAAATAGGTATCCATTTCCTAGGATCGATGATATGTTCGATTTATTAGGTGGTGCTAAGGTCTTTTCCCAACTCGAATTTGCCACAGGTTTTCATCAATTACGAGTCGCGGAGGAGAGCATACCTCTTACATCTTTCCGCACTCGATATGGTTCTTTTGAGTGGCTCGTTATGCCGTTCGGTTTGACGAACGCTCCTGCTTTCTTTGTAGACCTAATGAATCGAGTATTCCGGGAATATCTCGACAAGTTCGTCCTTGTATTCATTGATGATATCCTTATTTATTCTAAGTCTGAAGCCGAGCATGCTAATCACTTGAGTATTGTCTTGAGTACTCTCCGTCATCATCAACTTAAAGCCAGATTCTCCAAGTGCCACTTTTGGGAGAATAGAGTTAAGTTCTAAGGCCATGTTGTATCTTTTGACGGCATTTCGGTCGATCCCTCAAAGATCGAGCCATCCAGAATTGGAAGAGGCCTGAGAATGTGCATGAGATCCGTAGTTTCCTTGGATTGGCGGGTTATTACCGTCGGTTCGTTAAGGACTTTTCCCGTGTTGTGCTTCCTCTCACCAGCCTTACTCGAAAAGGCATTCGTTATGTTTGGTCCGACAAGTGTGAAGCTTCCTTTCAGACATTGAAGGAACTTCTCACAAATGCTCCTATTCTTGTGGTTCCCGAAGGGAATCATGATCTTTTTGTCTACACCGATGCTTGCGGTGGTGGTCTCGGTGCTGTTCTTATGCAGAAGGATCGGCTAGTTGCGTATGCTTCTAGGCAACTGCGCCCGAATGAAGTTCACTATGCCACTCATGATCTTGAGTTAGCCGCCATCATCTTCGCCTTGAAGATTTGGCGACACTACTTATTAGGCGAGCGCTTCATTCTCTATACCGATCATAAATCCTTGAAGTATTTGTTTACTCAGAAGGAACTCAATATGAGACAACAACGTTGGCTCGAGTTTCTTGCCTCCTATGACTTTGATATCCAGTATACCCCTAGTAAGTGAAATCGTGATGCAGATGCGCTTAGTCGCAAACATTCGGCCGTTGTTTCTATGATGCTTGCCGAATGGGATGTTCTTAAGACTCTATCTTTTTGTGAAATTCATGATCGAGGTTCATCTTCTGATTCTCCTATTATATTTTTTAGTTTAGGAGCTCGACCTATTTTATTGGATCGTATTGCCAATGCTCAGCGGCGTGATCCTGATTTGTTGCATCTTATTCAGCTTTGTGAGTCTGGATCTTGTGATGAGGCGTTGCAAGATTTCAGCATTGATTCTCATGGGTGTCTTCGTAAGAAGAACCGTCTTTTTGTGCCTTCTGATTTTGCTCTTAGGCATGACATTCTTGATGACTGTCACCGTTCTAAGTATACTATTCATCCTGGCGGTAGCAAGATGTATGCCGATATGCGTCGCCTTTATTATTGGGAAGGCATGAAGCGCGATGTGGTGAGTTATGTGAGTAATTGCATAACTTGTCAGCGTATAAAGGCCGAACATCAGCGTCCTTCTGGTCTTCTTCAGCCTCTTGAGATTCCATTGTGGAAATAGGATCAGATATCTATGGATTTCATTGACGGCCTACCTCGCTCGAGATCAGGCCATTCTAGCATTTGGGTTATTGTTGATCGCCTCACTAAGTCTGCTCATTTTGTCCCTATTAAGTCTAGTAGGACTGCTTCACATTTGGCTAAGTTGTATGTCAAGGAAATCGTGAGACTTCACGGTGTTCCTAGTTCTATTGTGAGTGACCGTGATCCTTTATTCACGAGTCATTTTTGGAAGAGTCTTCAGCAAGCTTTGGGGACAAAGCTTAATTTTTGTACAGCTTATCATCCGCAGTCTGATGGACAGACTGAACGGGTGAATCGTATCTTGGAAGATCTTCTTCGTATTTGTATTTTTGATTTTGGTGGAAGTTGGGAGGATCACCTACCTCTTGTAGAATTCTCCTACAAAAATAGTTTTCAATCTAGTATCGGTATAGATCCTTTCGAAGCCTTATACGGAAAGCCATGTCGATTACCTTCATGTTCGTTGGAATTTGGAGAGAAGCTTATTCTTGGCCCAGATTTTGTTCGCCATTCTTCCGAGAAGATTGATCTTATTCGGTTGAGAATGGAAGAGGCACAAAGTCGCCAGAAATCTTACGCGGATAGCCGTAGGAAAATTCTCGAGTTCACGATCGGTGATCTTATTTTTATTCGTGTTTCTCCTTTGAAAGGGGTTATGCGCTTCAGTACAACTGGGAAATTGGCTCCCCGTTATGTAGGACCATTTTCTATTACTGAACGTATTGGCCCTATGGCTTATAGAGTTTCACTTCCAGCTCATTTATCTGGTATTCATGACGTGTTTCACGTCTCGCAACTTCGAAAGTGTCTTCGGGAGTCAGATTCTGTTATTGCTTCTCCTGATTTGCAAGAGCTTGAGATCTCACCGGACTTATCTATTGTACAGCAGCCTATTCGCGTACTTGACACGGAGGTGCGACACCTTCGAAACAAGGATGTGTCGCTCGTTAAAGTTCAATGGTCTGCTAATCCCAATGATTGTACTTGGGAAACCAGAGAATTTATTGAGCGATCTTATCCGGGTTTTCTTTCTTCGCTTTGAAACGGTGAGTATGCCTTTTCATCTCAAGCTTATTTCCTTTACTTTTGGATGTTGTATGTTTGTAGTTGTTACAAATATCGTCTCTAGGAATTGCGAGGACGCAATTTTGTAAGGAGGGGAGATCTGTAACAACCCGCATATTTAACGATTTTATATTTAAATGTTTAATTTAAATATAGCGTCGTTAGTCGGATTTTGGTCCGAAAAGCTACTTTTTGCAAACGGCCGAATTGGAGCACGAAACCACTTCCATTGAGTCCAAAATGGCGTTTGCGATCTTTTTGAGTATAATCTTTGATATGTTTGGAGTTTGTGAAATTTTTCCCCTTTTTCTACTTGGGCTTGACTTTGGGTTCAGCCCCAATCTCCTCTTAACCCTCTAGCTCACTAACTCTTCATCCATTCATCCTCATTTCATTCCTTTAGCTTAAGAAAACTGAAAATGGGGGAAAGACAGAAGAATTAGAAACTCCATTCTCTAGTTCCATTTGCAAACTCCAAATTCTTGCTTGAAATTCAAAGAGAAGGATAGGTAAGCCTCCTCTTCATCCTCTCCATCTCTTCTCTTCTTCAATTTCAGAAATTCCTAAGCTCTAATTTGGGAAATATATGTTTTAGTTCTTAGATTGAAGATTGTAGAGTTGAAGTGAAGAGTGGTTAACCTCCTTCTTGTGTTCGTGCTCTCATCTTTGTTTGTGTGCAAAAAGGTGAAATTTTTATCTCACATCTATGACTATAAGTATCTTTGGTTGTTAGGTATGAATTCCTAACAATTATTCATGTGCAATTGCTTTTGATTTGGATTGGTTTTGTGAACATTGCAATTTTTGGTGTTTTGAAGTCAAAAGTTCTAAAAATCATAACTTTGATGTTTTAATCATGTTTTTGGAGGTGTATAAAAGAGCCAATAGTGCTGGGTTGTCGTATGGCATAAACCCATAGCATCCATCGCTCGTTCGTTTGCAATTCATTTGGATTTTTGTCTTTATGGGCTTGGCTGATTTTTTTGCCTACAGGGGGATTTCAGACGTCTGAACTCTAATTTCAGACGTCTGGTTTCAAATTCAGACGTCTGGTTTGGAAACCCAGACGTCTGGAATTGGTCCCTGGAAGACGCAAAAAGGCAGAGACAAAATGCAGACGTCTGGAAATCCATTCAGACGTCTGGTAGTGGTTCAGACGTCTGGAAGGTCATTTCAGACGTCTGAAATGCGTAGTTTTACCTATTTTGGCTAATTTTGAGTTAATTTCCAACTTTTATCGATTCGTGTTGATTTCAATTTGTTGTTATTGCATATTTGACTTTGATGACTTGTTTTTGACTTCATTCACGGGTTTTATAAATATTCTCTCTAAATCATATTAAAAGCTCCCTTCTCCAAATTATAAATTCTATTTATAATGCACACACACAATTTCGCACTTCGAGCGAAGTGGAAGGAAGATTAAATGGTTAGGTAAAACACGGAACATGAATCCGTGCGTTTGTCTTCCCGATTAGTCCCCGACCTATTCGATTGATCGTTTTGACCTTCGGGTTTGGTTTATCGATGATATGAGGTAAACTTTGTACTGCTTTGAGTGTGAAAGTGACTGACATATAGTAAACCGTTTAGTGCGAATGAGTGGTTATGGGACGCACGTTAACACTTTTCGGATTCCTTTTCGAGAGTTGTAACACAATCCGCCAGTTAGTGGTGTCCAGTACTGGGCCTGCGGACCTTCACCACTACGGTTTGTCGCCCTATAGTATCGCTTACGATGTTGGTCTTTATGAGCCGCATGGGTGATATTGGGTTTGTGCCTTCGGGTTTGTTGCCCTTTAGTATCGCTTTCGATGTTGGTCGTTACGAGCCGCATGGGTGATATTGGGTTTGGAGTCTTCGGGCTCATGGATCCTTGTTTATACAGTACTGAGCTCAAGCAATTTTATGATGTTTCATTGATATGTATATTCCCTTGGTATCGCCCTTCGGTGTTGGTCTTTTTGAGCCGCATGAAGTTTAGGGATTACCTTGTGGAACTTGTATACCTTATGGGTATTTGTTATTTACCTTTTGGCTTGATTTGGGATAATTGTATCCTTTGTTTATCTATGTCGCCGATGATATGAGGCTTGTTCTATATGATTCATCTTTTGTTGATGATTGTGTTATCTCTTTTAGAGATATTTGTTATACTTTGTAACCTTGCAGGTTTATTGTTGTTCAGTTTATCTAACTGATTTGTTTAGCTAGACTGACCCGTGTATTTTATACTCGGGTCAGACCGAGATGTTTCAGGTTAGGTACTTTGGACTTAGCCTATTTTGCTTCCGCATGGACTACTTCGCTAGCTTCTTTTTGTCATAGCTTTTGTGTAGTCCTATTATGTTGAAACTCTGATATTTATTCTTCTGGATATATCTGTATATTGTGGTTGGCTATACCACTTGATATGTATTATTTCGTACACTCTGCTATGTATCGGTATATATGTATGCGATGGTTTACTGTTCTGTGATGTTTCCTACATTTGAGTTGTTATATTCTGTTCTGATAGATCCTCCAGCCACCTATGGTTTTGTTTTAAGTATTCATTGGATATGTTGATCGGTTTGGAGTGATTATTGTCGACGTATTTAATAGATAGTTAAAGCAAGACTATAGATGGTCGCTCCTATCCAGCCTTATTCTCCGTGTTAGCAGACGGTATTATCTATTAATACTCTTTGCTAGCGTGGGTATAGAGGTGGGGCGTCACATTTACCATTTCCAGTTATCGTCTTAATCCATTTTATGTTACATTTGATTTCATTTAATTATAATTGATTACATAAATTGGTAACAAATAACAATTGTCATTTTTCTACATTTAATAACATTTGTAAACATGTTATCTATACACAAATGTCATAACTACTCACATAACATTAATTTCATCCAATTTCAATTTATTACATATTATTTCATAAATTAATATAACATTTAAATTTATTTCCTTATTTTAAATTTATAACCAATTGTAACTTACAATTATTAAATTTACTTGAGATTACATTCAAATAGTCATTTATTACATTCATCTACATTATTAAACTTCATTCTAGTTAGTTTTCTCGTTCCTACGCCATAAATTTTTATTTTCTTCCAATATTAAGTTACAAAATCTTATTTAATTCAATATTTTAATTATCCATAAAAATGCGCGTTGTTACACGAAATTAAAAAAGAATATGAGCATGCAACCAAAAGGAAATATGTAGTGGGAAGTGAGACGAATAAAACAACTAGCTTCCACCTGGCTGATGGACCCTATGATGACCAGAAATGACGTCGTTATGTCCATGTTCATTGATGAACGGGAGCGTTACAGCAAAAACAGAAGGTACCAGCAGGATCGTATTGCACAGCCAAACACGGTGATGGTCTCGGTTCAGTCGTTAGAGGCGTGTGGAGGTGTGACCATGACAAAAATAAGTTAGAATACGGTAGAATTAATATAAAAATATATAATGCATGCATGCTCTTTTATTAAATAAGGTACGCCTTTAAATGAAATGGCTATAACTAATTGAAGCTTATAAGACAAATGTATGAATCCAATGCAAATAGAAGAAAAATGTATAGCTTGCAAAATGAACATAAAGACTGTAGTACAAGTAAATAAAAAAAATTTAAGGTACGACGCTACGCAATATTCCATTCGGTTACGGACTGCGAACGACTGAAATAAAAATATGATCTCACGCAACAATGTTACGAGATCACAAAACAACAATAAAATAGACCGGTTAACTTATTATGTAAATTTCAAAAGAACCAACGTTTGGCGTAAAATGTGTCAAAATGTTTTATTTTTCAAATCAGAAATTATGAAAAAAATTCTATAAATTAAATTAAAATGATGCAACAAAAATCAATTCTAAATTTGAAACAAGTTTTATTATAATTTGAATTCAAATCCGATGAGATTCTCATAGATCATGTTCATATGTTATGTTTGTGAATGTTCATTACGTATGATGCTATACACTTCAGGTTAATGCTATGCTGCATGAACACGACATCTATATGTGATATAAAATAGAACATGATACTATTTCGGGAATAAATGGTATATCGAGAAGTTAAATACAAAAGAATTTGAATGAATTTAACCGATGGAGCAAAAGAGATGAGGTGAGACAACTAGACGCTAGAATCCATCCTAGTGGACAAATTCGGGGTCGCACCGTCAATCATGACGACTTGGACACTCGTCGCTTATTTTCCAAAAGATCTATTGCATGGACACAACCACGTTGACAGGCGCAGTGCAAATGGGAAACGAGGAAGTGTTAAGAGTAACCTCATTGATGGATATGTAGTGAAACATAGATGAAGATTACAACACAACAGGTTGAGCACCAACGGTGAACATGAGAAGATAGTGCAACTAACAGGTCATGTGGGGGCACCCATAATTTCTGATCGAAAGATATACGGATGAAAAAGGCGACGATATCGGTTCGATACAGAGTCTAGTAAGAGTGAATAATGAGTAGGATTCACTGGTAATTCCAGATCTCATATATGGATAACTTGATAGTGAAATGCCTATTGAATAATGATTGCAACTTATAAATGAATAGGATGTGATATCTTGGCTAATTAGAGTTGCAGCTGTGATTCAGTGTAAATAGTACCATGACACGTGTATTTAAACCGAAATAATTCAATGGGATGTGGGCGAGTTTAGATTATGGAGTGTGTTACATATCTATATCTTTTAATATCACATATATGTAACCTAACTCCATACATTTATATGAATCATTGTTACACTATTATACTCACAGCTAGATTTATAGCCTGACTCGAGGTTTTGTTTTGTGACAACTCCTCGAGTCAGATCGAGGTGTTGTAGGATGATCTCCTTCTTGCTTTTTGAAGGGACCTCCTATGACATTGTAATGGAGAGAGACTGGCATATCATGTACAAATTTAAGATAGTGGTAGAGTTAGAGCTCGACAGACACACATTCGCAACAGGTGTCAGGGGCACAGTTAGACTTATATGGCAAGACAACGTTAGAGAGACCTATCTTGAGTCAGTTGAGTTATATTAGTTACGTTAGTGATTTGCGCATGGTCTGATGATATACAATTTGTATATAGTTGACTGAGTATGGTTAGGACGTCATTTTTGTGATGGTTGTAAATATATGATGGTACACTAATGCATGGTTGTACAAATATTATCCTATATGTGTGTATATATATTGGTCCACTGTTTTGCGAAACAATTGTATCTATGTTTTGGTGTGTGATAGATACAAATTCTTTGAAATCGTGTATACTACATTAAGTTGAGATGAGATACGTATCATTTCAGATATGTACAAGTATTTTAAACGTATCCGTGTTGACCGAAAGTAGTGTAGACGAAAGAATGCTGCTTCCATGCCCATTAATCTAAGTTATCAAACGGCAAACTCCCTCTGATATTTCGGTCACTAGAGACGGGACATCACATTACTACTCAAATTATTCATTTAATATTTCTTTAAACACAATTCCGATTGAAACATTTTTATTACTTAAGTTCATACTTGTATAATATTCTATTACATATGCATACTTAATGTTTCAACTTTTTTTTAATCATTTCTGTTAAGTTTTAGATATGTTTTTAGAATGTAATTGAGTTTTGTACAAATTTATCTTATTCATTTCAGTTAACAAGAATGTTCAATAATTTAAAAATGTTTAAATTTCCAATATCCTGAAATTTAAGAGTTATAAATTCTAATATTTCGTATAAACGCTTAGCTTCAATTTCTTATATCTCATTTTAGAAGTTTCCAACTATTCAAAAAAATTCACTTATTCCTACAACTGAAAATCATTAATTAGTAGGAATTAAGAATTCAAAAACCGAGTTTATTCCAAATCATCTTGAAATAATATATATACATACATATATATATATATGTATATGTATGTATGTACACATATCTTTTATATATATAAAATCATATTTAGAAATTTTAAATCAAAATCTGATTATCGAACCAAATGTGTAGCAAACCTACTAAATGGCCTCTTCCACTTTGAAACTCAATAATGAATGTCGATGTTACGATCATCATCACCGAAATTATTTTCCAGCTATAGCAGAGGGCAGACAGGACTTATTTCCTTTTAAAATACCTTTTGAAACAACTTTTATTTGTAAATATTTTTAAATAATACCAATTGTTATATCAAAATCTTAGAAAACAATTTCAAATGCACCAGGATTTAAGTTCTCAAATTCTCAGTTTGTGGTTCCTTTCTATTTATAAGCTATATTATAAATATACTTATACAATTCCATTAACTTATTATGAAAACATTTAGTTACTTTACATCTTTGTTATTGCAAACAATTCTTATTGTAATTAGATTTCAATTCAATCTAATCATCGAATGCTTCGAGAAATAGGTTCACAAAGTATTTGTTTTTAGTTTAGTTCAACCAATAATCAATGGTAACAAATATTACATCTCCTAACAACTAACATCCATAAATAAATTTGTAATTTCATAAACCTATATGGTTATTTACGGAAGATTAAAATATAATTTAGGTAAAATTATTTCATTTACCCTATTTTAAAACAATGATGAATTGCCACATTTAAGTATATAGAAACCCCTATCGATAACATGGCGTCCCATGCACCGACCAGAATTCACAAATAACTCACAGATAAGCAAGCACAATATAAAACATTTTATAACACTAACAAGTACATGCTCTCACATATATATACGCTCAAACAAACTCATTCTAGGTTATTACTACCCTATCTCTAATGAGTCAAACTGTAGCGACCCGACTTCCTATCTCCAGGAAATCGCAACACTAGTGAAGAAAGAAAGGAATAGAAGAAGAAAAGAAAGAGAAAGAAGAAACAGAACAACATCAGAGAACTCACAGCGGAACGATTAAAATATAATATATCACATAAAATATTACATAGTATCTCATCATATCAGAGTACACAACTTATTCAACACATATTAGATAGTTATAAACATCTGTCTAATTCATACAACGCAAGTATACAAGAGAAACAGATATAACATACACAGCGGAATCAACATATATCTACACGTCGAAGCCTCCTGCTCCATTACTCCTCCAGAATTCGTCAAGCTAACCTGAATCACTTGACTACTCATACATAATATGAGTACCCAAGAGTTTAATAAAACAGAAAATAAACACTCGGGTCAGACAGGGGTCTGGTGTGAGTAAACGGTTTAAAATTGCTTAACTTTAGAAAATCTTTGAAAAGAAAAAGGTATCACGTAAGACTTCCCACACATAAACATGGAAAAGTTTTTACCTTACGCTAACCAAAACATTTGATAGGAAATCCAGTGATATTATAATGGTGTCTAGGGTTTTCAAGTAGATAAGAAATAATCGAAATTGTTACATGATTAAATTCCAGCTACTAGCCACAAAAGTGGGTAATACAATCAAAACCGTAGGGTCTCGTGGGGAAAATGGGTTTCCATCAATGGCAGGGCTACTGGGGTACCGCCCGTCACAGTACGTGGCCTAGATCAACGTACCGAGGATTACTCCCTTCATCCCCTGCAACACAAGGCCAAAACCATCCCTTACTGGACAGTCCCGAACAAGACAACCCCGTAGTTGGCGCGACCAACCACACACTAAGCCGAAATAAAAAGGGACCTCTAGACAGGGGTAAATCTTGCTCTCCACGGGAGCTACCCACGAAGCCTTGCTGCACCTCCCCTGTTTTAGCCATTCCCGGTTGATGAGGCTTGAGGCTACGATTACCTTTATAGAACACATTTATCTTAGAATGCTCATTGTCCACCTGACGATGTGCTGAAGCATTCAATCCATACAAGTTCGTTCCGGGTTCGAACGAAACCGAAGGCACTATCTCGTTGCACTCATTATTGGAATCACCCTCAGAGTCAACGACCATAGCCCTTGCACTCTGATTCACCATCTTGAATCTATAAGCACTATTCCATCAAACTCATTACGGAATCACCCACAGAGTTATACTGACGTATAGCCCTTACACCTCGAGTCTTCACTTGCTCCACTTGGATTAACGACCTAACGTTTAATTGGAATCGATGTGGTTTTCGGATTCCAAATATGGAAATCCGATCCCGGTCTCACCGAAACCAAACGCCATTTTAATGTCCAAGTTATACTTAAGGGTTTAAACAGTTTAACTCATATTTAGGATGATATAAACAGTTAGATGGATCATATTACCATAAGAGATAATTCATAACAATATTCATCTTCACAAAGCAGCATATCACATAACAGATATAACCAAATCATCCAGTATCAACCAATATCAACCAAAATCAATCATCCAATAGCAATCACCAAAATATTGATCATCCAATATCAATCAATTAACCAATATTAATCAATCCATACTAATCAAACATTCAAACAGAATTGATTATCTCTAATCAATTGAATTATCATAATCCTTCTTTATTAATTATTCCAAATAATTTAATCATCTCTAATGATCTTCTTTAATTAATCTTCCTTTATTAATTATCCTTTAATTACATTCAAGTAATTATCCTTAACCATATTCAGTAATTAACTCTTTAATTACTATCATTAATTATAATAATTAATGATCATTCATTAATTAATTAACTATAATTAATTACATTAATTCCTAATTAATTACAATTAATTAATCACATTTAAATTAATCACATTTAAATTAATTACTCAAATTAATCAACCTTGATTAATATCATCAATTACATGAATTAATCAATCCTTATTAATTTAATAATTATCTTTAATTAATCAACTAATTAACTTATAACTAATCATCTAATTAATCCTAATTAGTAATTAACAATTCGTAATTACTTAACCAAATTTATTAACTTCTTACTTAATTAATTTCTAATTTAATTAAATTAATCCTTGATTAATTAATCCAATTAATTAATCCTTAATTACTTCATTAAGTAATTATTAACCAATTTAAATTAACTATTAATCCTTATTTAATTACTAAATTAATTAATTACATTTTAATTAATTACTTTTAGTAATTATTCTTAAATTAATCTCATTCACTAGTTAGTTAATCACATTAATTAATTAACTAAAATAGTTAAGTAATCAACTCTTAATTACTTACATAAGTAATTATCTCTAATTACTTCCATTAATAAATCTTAATTCCTCCTTAATTAATCCATCCTTAATTAATTTTTAATACTTTAATTAATTAATTATTCCATAATTAATAAATTTTAAAACAATTATATTAATTAATTCTTTAATTAATATCATTAAGTGATTAACCAATAATCACTTCAACTAATTACTCCCTGAGTAATTATCATTAATTACTTCCGTAAATAATTAACTTCCTTAATTACATTCAACAATTAATCATTAATTACTTTATTAAGTAATTATACTTAATTAATCCATAATTAAGTGATTATTAAATAAATAATTATCTAATTATTTAAAATTAATTAAACAATTAATTAATTAACTTCTTATAATTTCAAAAACATAAAAATAACCTTATTTGAGGATAAGGCATTTAGAAATCAATTTCAAAATTCGAAACATTTTAAATAACCTAATTTCAAACTTATTCAAATTAAGTAAAATTAGAAAACATTAGTTATTAAAACCTTACTTTAAAACTTACTTAAAACTTTGAATAATACCTTAAATTCAAAACACTTCTTTTAAATTGAATTTCAAAATTTAATTAAATTAATTACTTCCAAAAAGATAACATTTTTAAACAAATTTAAATTTCCAAATAAATTCAATTACACCTATAAAGTTTGATTACTTTATTTTAAAGGACAACCTTAAACTTGTAAATTTATTCTCTTTTGTAAAATCTTAACATTGATTTTATTTATCAAAGATAACAAGTTGATCCTGTAACTTAGCTTCTTACAACACAAAACCGAAAGCACCACCTAAACCCGAGTCAAACACTCCAACTTCACGCGACAGCCCCGAAGAAAAACCCAAATCTCCCTGCTTCGAGTCGACTCAACGAAATCACGAGACTATCTTCATGTCCATTCCCTTCTTCTCTACTAACATTTCCCAGAACCCAAAACCGTGCACATACCCACACACGTGCACGCTGCACGGCCATCCCACCAACGGCGAGCCCTCCTCCGATCACAGACCGACCATGCAACATCTCAACAACACGTACCCCAACCCAGATCGAAGAATCCATCACTGCTTCGAGATTCGACCCTCTGAACGAAAAAAACCCACAGCGATACGAACCCAAACCTCCCTCACCTCTGGCCATCTCGTCGTCGATGGTCCTTGTCGACCTTACTATCGAGACGTCACGAGCATGAACTACAACCTATCGAAACGTGAACAACTCCGGTCCCATCTTCATGTCGCAAGGATCGCGACAACCAAGCACAGCCGAAACAGGTAAAAAAACCCTACTCGACCCAAATTCAAACATTACAGCCATAAAAAAAAATCTTTGGTATTTTTCCTGTAATCTATGACATATATGCTAGCTTCGATCCAAGAATCAAATTAAATCAATGTACAGATAATCAGAAATCTGCAAAATCCCCAATTTCTTATAAGCCCCAAATTCATGATAATTACTCAATTAAAAATTATGATAGTAACATCTAAAATCATGATTCTACATCACAATTCCATGCATGCAATCCAAATTCGATTTTAAAGCAATTAATTTTTGACCAAACTTTAAGTTTCACTGTAAATAAAAAAATGAATATCTAATTCATTCAAAATTCTATAAATATTTTTAGATGATAAATCATCTATTCACAAACAAATTTCATCTACAAATCATTGTCCAATTTGAATCCAAATTCAAGTTGTTGTCTTAAACAGAAAGAAAACAAAACTGTATACAACAGTATACATATACAGCATTCACCATTTTTTTTTCTCTTCTTTATTTTATTTATTTTATAACTTGCATGCAAGTAAACAAATATGCTCCATCTAAATCAAACACATTTACATGCAACATTCGATTAAAAACTAAATCAAATCTGTTTTTAAAATATAATTTACTCACCTGTATTATAAGCAGAGAAGACAGAGAAGGTGATGTGCACGTAATTGTGCATATATTTACATCCATATTTTATCTCCTTTTTTTAAATAATCATCATATTTGGGCATTTTAACATGTTTAAAACCAAAATTCAATTATTTCCAAACCATCTATTTTCATCATCATTCAGGGGGAAAACGGTCATTTTTGTGCATGTGTCAATGTAAGAATTTTTACTTGGACATTTTTGATTATTTTTATAGGAATTTGGATGCATATGGAAGAGGCTTATATGAAGATACATGCATGCACAAGGAAATACAAAGGAATGAAGAGGAAATAATTCAAGTTCAAGATCATGGAGGACCCCACCCACTTACCTAACTTCCAATTAGAAGCTAAGCACATGCTAAAAGGACTTAAAGCTTCATGTACATATTAAGTGGGGGATTAGTGAATGTTAATGATTACTTGGAGGCTACACCACCTCAAGGGTATTTTGGGAAGCTCCCTAAAAAGAGAATTAGGGTTTTATACATGTATAAATAGCCCTCTTATGTACATGAAGAGGATCATCTACTCTTTCATTTTACTTAGGAAATTAAGAAACAAAGTGTAAGCTCAATGTTCTATAAATAAAAATGGCTTCCAAGCCTCTTTCTTCTCTCTTTTCTACATGTTTTTCTTTGTTTTATTGTTAATGTTTATTTATATGCTCTCTTTCTCCTTATGTTCATAGCTTAGATTTACATTTATGCAAGTAGGTAGTAGCTAATCTCTTTTGCTTTCTTTGCTTATTTTCTATTTTCTTTTCTTTAATGTTGAAACTTACTTGTGATGCTTCAATGCCACAAATGAGTAGCTAAACCCCCTCAATTTAGGGGTGATGAAGCTCTCTAACTTTATGTAATTTCAACATTTTTTATGATTTATGATCTCTTTGTTTATGCTTCATGAATGTGAATTTTGATGTAAGTTTATACAAGTGGGTTTGGTAGCTTATATTGCTTATGCAAATGAGCTATTCTTACTCAACATAAACACAATTTACATCAACTTTTGCTAATTAATTTTTGATTATGAAATGAAAGTAAAAATGAAATTTGATGATCTATGTTACTAGTTACAATAGTAAATAGATCATACTTAAAATAGTTTTTGCTTTGGCTTCTTTTTCATGAGAATTGTAAGTGGTATAATTGTTGTATTATAGTTTGATGGTTTGAGTTATGTTAACTAATAACATAAACAAACCATACTTATGATAAATGCAATGATTATTTCACTTAATATCAAAGTTAGAGATCATAAATTATGTGTTTGTTGATTTACAAAAGTATGAGAGTGGATTTGCCTCTAAATTGTTCTCTAGTTCAATAGTTTACTAATCACATTTCAATTCTAGTTTAGCTTCATTTTAGTTCTATCCAACAATTTCACTCGACTTTGGTATAATTTGATTGAATAGAAATTTTAAAAATCATCAATTCCCTGCGGATCGACCCGTATTCGCCACGTGCTACATTCGTACACCGTGCGCTTGCGGTTATATTTTAATTTGAAATTTTTCGGCAAATTTCTAAATCAATAGAAATTTTGTCGACGGCCAAGTTTTTGGCGCCGTTGCCGGGGAATTTTTTGATTTTATTTTCTATTCTTCGAATTAGTTTTTATTTGATTTTTATTGTGTGCATTAAAAAAAAAAAAATTTAGTTTGTGTGCTTTTTGTTGGCAATTTGTTTGTGTGTGTTTGCTTTTCTAGTTTAATTTTCATTTGCATTTACCATTAAAAAAAAAACAGGGACAAACACAATTTCAAAACAAATTTTTTGTTATTGTCTCTTTTCATTACAAACTGCTACATTTTACATAATCTAAAAAAACTACATTTCATTATACTGTGCATTTCACTGTGCACTTTTTTAATACACATCCCCTGCCTTCACTTCAAACATTCTTCCTCCACAAACATTCTAACTGTTAGTATGCTACATCACAGCAACCTTTCTCATTCTTTTCTTCCTTAACCACCTTACTCAACCACTCCTACGCTTCATTACCGCTGCACCAGCAATTCATACACCTCACTGACTTATTGCATTTCATTACTCTCTGAAACATCCATTCCTACATCCCTTACAACCATCAAACTACCCACTGCATCTTACAACTTCACTGCTGTGCCTTCCCTATTTCAACTTGAACCATCACTATAACTGTCACAAATTCCGACAACCCTACATTTCACCCTCCATCCACTCAAATCACCACTACCCGCAACTACAAGCCCCTGCCTACCAAACTGCTCATTTCAAAACTGCTCATCACTTCAACATAAGAACCACCCTACCACTACAAAGCATCATCAGCCACAAAACAAAACAGCCACCTCTGCCAAATAATTTAATACCCTGCCACCACTGTCAAATACCCAACCACCCTCTCCACTGCCGCCTACTCCATTCAATTTGTTCTCTGCACTCCAATCACTCCAACCAATTCAACATCCACCACAACATTGACAACAACCATTTCAACATTTACTTGCCAACATAGAAACATTCCAACAATCCACCCTCTCCATTCACTAGCCTCTGTGCAACGCTACAGCAATAATTCCAAAGCCAATCGTACACCGTGACCATCCACACTCCACATTGCCTGATACGACATACAACAGACACCTTCACCATCACCTTTGACTCTACAACCCTCTGCTTTACTCCTCAACTCCAACATCTCCCTTCGCCACAAACTTCAACAACCCAAACCCCAGTTCGAAACCCACCAACCTCGACTACGACGCCACCTCAAAAGTTACTGCAACTGCCTCGTTCTTCACTGCAATAGCTTCCATCGCAACCCAATCAATCAACTACTACCCAAATTCACGGCTTCACCACCTTAACCCGAAATCTTCATCAAACCCCAAATCGAACGCAACTTCAATAAAGAACTGACAGCGACATCAATCCTTCGCGTGGGAATTTCATTTGGTTTTCTTTTGAATTGTAAAGTGTGAATTGGGAATTTCGCGTGTGAATTGGGAATTTCGCGTGTGAATTTGATTCGGTTTTCTTACTTTCGAATTTTGCGTGTGAATTTTGAAATTTCCTTCATTCGGTGAAGAAAAATAACTTTTCTGTATTAAAGTATACATCTTTTACTTGGGCCGGGCCGATTAAAATAAAAAAAAGGCTGCAATTGTTGGGTTGATCTCATTCATTAGTTCTTTGTAAATTTTCTTCTGTTCTTTGTTTATATTAAAAAAAAATGTTGTGATTAGGGTCAAGTTGAATTGTTTTCAACTTTTCTTTTAGTTTAAATTCAAAAAAAAAAATTGTTCAATTTTTTTTTTTTTTTTTTTTTTTTTAGGTAAAACCCTACTTTTAAATTTCCTCTCCAAAAAAAAAAAAAAAAAAAATTCAAAAAAAAAAAAAAAAACAAGTACGAGTTTGTCTAATTTTCATTTTTCATTTATTTTGTTTTCGATTGTTTTGTTTTTCATCTTTGATAAACATACAAAAAAATAATAATAAAAATTGTTGAATATATCTTGTTTTTCATTTCAGGTTGTCAAAGCAGAAAATTACAAGGAATTGCTTGCCAAAAGGAAAAATAATTGCTTTGCTTTGCTAAAATCGCCGCTAAAAAAAAAAAAAAATTTTTTGCTAATAATCTGCACGCTCTGGTATTGTGCTTTCATCTCTAGTGCATTGTTGGTTGCTTGCATTTGCAAAAAATCCAAAAACAAAAACAAACTTCATTTTAGTTGCATTGTAATTTCACGTTTAATTTCTGTTTTGCATTCATCTCATCTTGTTTGTCTTTTCTAAGGGCAATACCCCAATTCACATAAGGTGAGGGATTTCACCACCCTTTCCTTAGCCCACAAACGCATTTCATCGTAGAATTTGACTAATAATAAAGGTTAGACGTTGGACCTAAGGGTGTCACGAGCTCACCTAGGGCTTAATTGTATCTTCACAATTGTTTTACTTAAACGATTTTATTTCTTGGTGTCTAGGCTACGGCAGAGTAATAACCAGTTATAAAAATTACGGTGATTCGTAAATATTATACTGGTTGTTCCTCTGAAGGTACTTAAACCTTCGGTTGCATTGCTACGGTGATTCGTGGTGCACCGATAACCCCTGTCCGTTACCTGGCTGAGAAATATTTTTGTTGATTTAAGACAAAGTGTGATTATACAATTTTGGGTTAGGAGCTACTAAGGACAGAAAACTGTAATTAAGTCCTTTGCATTCATTTAGTTGCATTAGTTCATGCATATTTAAAAAAAAAAAACTCAAAAACATAAATCTAAAAAATTTGTAAAATCTTTTCAAAAAAAAAATTGAAAATTCAAAAAAAAAACAAAAATCAAACTTTTCTTTTGAAATAAACTTCACTAGGTAAATAGTTTTTTTTTTCCCTTTAAAAAAAAACAAAAAAAAAACAAAAACATTGTCAAATCTTCTTTCATTCTCCAAACTCGTTTCTAATTTCTTTCTCCTCTCGACTTTCACTTGTGCATGAGTACTTGGACTCGTGACACAACAACGAATACTTGGATTCGTGACCCTTCTACAAACCGTTTAACTCGAACAGACAATCCTCCCGAAATGGCGAACGAAAACGCCCCTCGAACTCTTATGGATAGAATCTTTCCCGATAGAGTTTCTATTCCATCTTGCATCACATTACCCGCCCCTACGGGTAACCATTTCGAAATCCATTCGAACCATATTGCCACGCTTCCAAAATTTGGCAATTTCGAACACGATGACCCATACATCTTTTTGACTAAATTCGAACAAGTTTGCGCAACCATTAAACTTCAACAACTTTCTGATGACGGAATCAAACTTCGATTAATCCCATTTGCTCTTACGGATTACGCTGAAAAATGGTTGTACAGCTTACCTTCGAACTCAATTAAAACGTGGGAAGAATTTGTAAAAGCTTTCTTAAAAAAGTTCTACCCCTTAGAAAAAACAAGTAGAATTCGAAACGAAATTGTAAATTTTCATCAATTCAAGGGTGAACCATTTGGAAAATATTTTGAAAGATTCAAAGAGCTTTTGATAAAATGTCCACACCATAACTTTGAAAAATGGACGATTTGCCAAATCTTATATGATGGACTCGAAAACAGCTCACGAACCATGCTCGAATCAATGTGCCAAGGCAATTTTCTTGCCCAACATCATGACGATGCTTGGCAATTTCTTGAAAACCTCGCTGAAAAGTCGTCCCAATGGGAACGCTCGAACGAAAAATCAATCTACTCACGATCGAGTGCACACTCGACGGGATCTTCTTTTGCTTTGGAAGCTAAGATCGACGCAATGATTAAAAAATTCGATAACGTTTTCTCATCGAATCAAATGAACCAAGCGTCCCAACCAATGTGTTATAAATGCAACGATCCTAATCATATAGCCGATCAGTGTCCCAATTCCGTCGAACAAATCAATGCTTTCAATAAAACCAAAAACGACCCGTTTTCTCCAACGTACAATCCTGGATGGAGAAATCATCCGAATTTTGCGTGGAACCAAAACAATCCCAACACGAATATGATTCGTCCCAATTTTCAAGCATTTCCGAATAATGCTTCGAATCCTCCCTTTCAGCCCAATAATTTTCAACCAAACTTTGCGGGCCCGTCTCATAATCAACCGCAACAACCAAATTTTCCACCAAATTCTACTCATCCTCCACAAGACGATAAACGTTTAACTTCGCTTGAGAAAACTCTTGAAACGTTGGCTAAGGCAACTACTCAAAGCCTTCAATCAAACAGCAATTTGCAAAATTTATTGACTTCATATATGCAAAACACAAACCAATCGATTGCGAAACTCGAAATGCAAATGAGTCAATTAGCCACGTCTGTAAGTGAACGTGAACGAGGAACATTCCCAAGCCAGCCCCTTCCAAATCCCAGAAATCAAAACGCAAATTCAAATCAAGCCCATGTTGTTCAAGATAGCAATGTCACCCAGTTGAATGCTATCACAACTCTCCGTTCTGGTAAACAAATCGATAATCAAGTCGTTAATCCAAATGATTCACTGGGAACTTTTCTCGATACTTCTAAAAAAACGAACGACTCAGAACAGAACGTGGAGCCAAACGTCGAATCGAACGACAATCAAAATTCTTCTTCTACTACTCGAGTAGACCCGCCTACCGAGTATCATGTTCCATTTCCACATCGTCTTCGACCAAAGAAACACTCGGACCAAATGGAAAAGATGTTGGAAATTTTTAAACAAGTCAAAATTAACATTCCTCTTCTTGACATCGTTCAGCAAGTCCCCACTTACGCGAAATTTCTTAAGGACTTGTGCACCCAAAAGCGACACACTCAAGTGCCCAAAAAAGTCTTCTTAGCCGCTAGTTTGAGTGAAGTCTTGTCCCAATCCATACCCGTTAAATACAAGGATCCTGGCTGCCCTACGATTTCGTGTACAATTGGAGAAAAGACGATTAACAAATGTTTAATAGACTTAGGCGCGAGTGTCAACTTGATTCCATACTCCGTATACGAATAATTAGGCTTAGGTGAGCTCAAACCCACGAAAGTTACGCTTCAATTTGCCGATCGTTCCATTAAGAAGCCCGTGGGAGAAATCGAAGACGTGCTCATTCGAGTAGGGCAATTCATATTCCCCGTTGATTTTATCGTTCTCGAAACACAACCCGTGACAAACCCTGCGAGTCAAATCCCATTGATTTTAGGCCGACCATTCTTAGCCACCTCAAACGCCTTAATCAATTGTCGTAACGGTTCGATGAAAATCTCTTTTGGAAACATGACTTTGGACCTTAACATTTTCAATCTTGAAAGCCACTCGAACGAACTTCGTGACCAAACATTAGAAGTTAGTGCCATTCATGAAAACTTTGAAAACGAAACATTTGATCTTAACGATGAACGCGAGGCCGAGTACGAAAAATTGTTTCATGAAGTCCCCAACGAGATCGAACACACTCTTCCCTTTGAATCGCTTCAAGTTGAGTCCGAATCTCAACCCAATTCTGCAATCGAAAAACTCCCGAAATTGGACCTCAAACCACTTCCCGCTCACCTTAAGTATGCATACTTAGGTGAAAACGAAACTTGTCCTGTCATCATTTCTAACAATCTTTCTCTTGACCAAGAAGCTTCTCTTCTCTCTATTCTTTTGAAAAATAGAGAAGCAATTGGGTGGTCCATTACCGATATTAAGGGAATTAGCCCTGCTATTGTCCAACATCGCATTCATTTGATTGATGAAGCCAAACCCACTCGTGATGCACAACGGAGGCTTAACCCAAAAATGAAAGATGTGGTTCGTGACGAAATTCTTAAGCTCCTCGATAACGGTATCATATACCCCATCTCCGATAGCCCATGGGTTAGCCCAATTCATGTCGTGCCAAAAAAGTCCGGACTTACTGTTATAAAAAACGACGCTAACGAACTTATTCCAACTCGTACTCAAACGGGTTGGCGTGTTTGCATTGACTATCGAAAACTAAATGCCGCAACACGTAAGGATCATTTTCCTCTTCCATTTATCGACCAAATGCTCGAACGTTTAGCCGGTCACGAATTCTATTGCTTTCTTGATGGTTATTCCGGCTATAACCAAATTCCAATCGCTCCCGGAGATCAGGAGAAAACGACTTTCACGTGTCCATTCGGTACCTTCGCTTATCGACGTATGCCATTCGGACTTTGTAACGCTCCTGCGACTTTCCAACGATGCATGGTTGGAATATTTTCTGACATGATTGAGCGCTTTCTAGAAGTCTTTATGGACGATTTCTCTATCTTCGGCGATTCTTTTTCTCAATGTTTACATCACCTCGAATTGGTTTTGAATCGATGTAAAGAAAAACACTTGACTTTGAACTGGGAAAAATGCCACTTTATGGTCAAACAAGGCATTGTCCTTGGACATATCATCTCAAACAAAGGCATTGAGGTAGACAAAGCGGAAAATCGATGTCATTGCAAATCTACCCATTCCCAAATCTGTTAAGGACATTCGATCATTTTTAGGACACGCTGGCTTTTATCGACGCTTTGTGAAAGACTTTAGCAAAATCGCCCGTCCTTTGACGACCCTTCTTGGAAAAGACGTTCCTTTCGATTTTAACTCTGATTGTATCTCTTCTTTTGAACGTCTTAAGAGCGAACTCATTTCTGCCCCAGTCATTTGCGCACCCAATTGGGATCTTCCTTTCGAAATAATGTGCGACGCTTCAAACTTTGCCGTTGGTGCTGTCTTGGGACAACGCATCAACAAGATCCTTCATGTCATTTACTACGCGAGTATGACCTTGAACGACGCTCAACTCAACTACACAACAACTGAAAAAGAGCTTCTAGCTGTCGTTTTTGCGCTTGAAAAGTTTCGACCTTACTTGATAGGTTCACACATTACGGTCTACACTGACCATTCTGCGCTTCGATATCTCTTCGCTAAAAAGGATGCTAAATCCCGTTTGATTCGTTGGATCCTTTTACTTCAAGAATTCGACCTTACAATCAAAGACAAAAAAGGATCCGATAATGTCATAGCCGATCATTTATCTCGTCTTTCGAACGCACCATCTTCCTTGCCGATCAATGAAAACTTCCCCGATGAACAACTTCTTTCTATTTCTATCGATCCATGGTATGCTGATATAGTGAACTACTTAGTCACTAAAGAAACTCCCTCATCTTGGTCCAAACAGGATAAATGCAAATTCATGTCCCAAGTGAAATATTTCTATTGGGACGATCCATACTTGTTCAAATATTGTCCCGACCAAATCATCCGACGTTGCATTCCGGATAATGAAATAAGGAGTGTTCTTTCATTTTGCCACGATCAAGCGTGCGGTGGACATTTCGGTCCTCGAAAAACTGCGGAAAAAGTGCTTCAGTGTGGTTTCTATTGGCCTTCTCTTTTCAAAGACTCGTTTGAATTTTGTAAAATTTGTGATCGATGTCAAATGCTTGGACGAATTTCTCGACGAGATATGATGCCTTTAAACCCCATTCTTACGATCGAAATCTTTGATGTATGGGGTATCGACTTTATGGGACCTTTTCCCAATTCCTTTGGAAACTTGTATATCCTTCTCGCTGTTGATTACGTTTCAAAATGGGTCGAAGCCGTTCCTTGCAAAACCAATGACCACAGAATTGTTGTGAAATTTCTTAAAGAAAACATCTTTTCGAGGTTCGGCACACCTCGCACAATAATCAGTGATAACGGAACCCATTTTTGCAACCGTTCTTTTGAAACTTTGATAAAAAAATACTCGATAACCCACAAGTTATCCACTCCATATCATCCTCAGACTTGTGGCCAAGTTGAAGTTTCAAATCGACAAATAAAACAAATCTTGGAGAAAACCGTCAATAAAAATCGAAAAGATTGGTCTCAGAAATTGACCGACGCGCTTTGGGCTTACCGTACTGCTTTTAAAACTAACCTTGGGATGTCCCCTTTTCGTTTAGTTTACGGTAAAGCTTGCCATTTACCCGTTGAAATTGAACACAAAGCGTTGTGGGCAATAAAAAACTTAAATTTTGATCATGAAGAAGCTGGCGAAAATCGAAAATTACAACTCAGCGAACTAGAAGAACTTAGGAACGACGCGTATGAAAACGAGAAAATTTACAAAGAAAGAACCAAAGTTTTTCATGACAAGTCAATCCTAAGGAAAAAGTTTTCGCCTAACCAGAAAGTTCTTTTATATGACTCGAGACTTCATTTATTCCCTGGGAAACTTAAATCAAGGTGGACCGGACCATTTGTGGTACGAACTGTTTTTCCACATGGTGCCATAGAAATAGAAAACCCAAAGGATGGATCGATTTTCAAAGTCAACGGTCATCGCTTAAAACCCTTCTTGGAATTTCCCGGTTACCAAGAGGAGGAGCTCATGATCCTTCATGAGCCAAGCTACGTCTAGTAAGAATGTTAACCCTCTTTTGTAAATATGTACATATTTTTCCCCGTTACACTCATTATATCATGCATCGACTGTGGGGACACAGTCAAAATTAAGTGTGGGGGGAGTCTCATTTTCATTTTTTTTAGTTTTTCATGGCATTTTTGAATTTTCATTTTCTTCAAAAAAAAAAAATCTCAAAACTCCTAAATCTCAGAAACATTTTCTTTTTACCATTTTGATTTATTTTTGAAGAAACACTATGGGATAAGTATAAGTTTTGGTTAATAAATTGAAATTTTTGAAAATTTATTTGTCTTAACAAAAATAAAAATGAAGTTTGATTACAAATAACAATGGTTTTACAAGTATATAGGAAGGTTCATTTATGTTAATTATGAAGTATGTTCTAATTGAAAATCGTTGTTTAAAAAGTGGTAAATTTAAAGTAAAGGATATAACATTTTTGTCTTCTAAGTTAAATGGTGCTAAGATGATTTTGCAAAACTCTCTCTCTCTTAAAAAAAATATATATATAAAAAAAAACAAAAAACAAAATAATAACATCCAAAGTATTCACTCTCATTTAAAAGTCCTCACGGTTATGCATGGGTGAATTACTTGTAATCTTTGATTATGTGCTTTCATACTCATTTAAAAGTCCTCACGGTTATGCATGTATGAAACACATATTAAAAAAAAGAACAGACTTAATAAAAACCACCTACGGTCGATAGGTGTATGCACGAAAGTGTGTACACTCGCCATGCTCTGTACTCCCCTCACATAAGCCCGAAAGGCAGTGCATGGGTGGTATATCTGGCCTCAGTTTACCTGAGCTAGGTGTGTAATTTTTCTTGCAAATAATGAGAGAGCAAGCAATTGAAATCCTAGCACTATTTTAACTTTTTTGACCTAACTTGT
Organism: Allium cepa; assembly: GCA_030765085.1. Classification (NCBI taxonomy): domain Eukaryota; kingdom Viridiplantae; phylum Streptophyta; class Magnoliopsida; order Asparagales; family Amaryllidaceae; genus Allium; species Allium cepa. Next base: position 757,562,473 of record CM060940.1, on the reverse strand, counting down.
TATTGAAAAGAAATGAAAATACCACTTTAATAAACTTTGATAATCAACTAAGGATCCATTTCATAATTACATTGTGTTATCAACCGAAACAACTAGCCAAACTATGGTCTATCTGTCATGACAACTTGATTTTTCTTGGAAATTTTGACGAGTAAATGACTTAAATTTTCAAGACAATGACCAAAACTTGTATTTAACTTATTCATGTCAATTTAAAAATAAATCCTTCATTTGTAAATATTTCCAAAAAAATCGCATTCATCTCTTTGTAAATAAATCTTGCAATTTGTAAATATTTTCATCCTGCATTTGGATTTTGTGGGTAGTATCCGCTGAAAACCCTCACGAGACAACACTCGTCCTACTGGGGACACCCAGAGGTTTAACGGCTTGTTGCATACGCTCAATGCAATCGTGCTCCCTACGAAAATGGATTTATCTTAGTTTTCCTTTATTCGAGGACGAATAAAAAGATAAGTGTGGGGGTATTTGATGTGCACGTAATTGTGCATATATTTACATCCATATTTTATCTCCTTTTTTTAAATAATCATCATATTTGGGCATTTTAACATGTTTAAAACCAAAATTCAATTATTTCCAAACCATCTATTTTCATCATCATTCAGGGGCAAAACGGTCATTTTTGTGCATGTGTCAATGTAAGAATTTTTACTTGGACATTTTTGATTATTTTTATAGGAATTTGGATGCATATGGAAGAGGCTTATATGAAGATACATGCATGCACAAGGAAATACAAAGGAATGAAGAGGAAATAATTCAAGTTCAAGATCATGGAGGACCCCACCCACTTACCTAACTTCCAATTAGAAGCTAAGCACATGCTAAAAGGACTTAAAGCTTCATGTACATATTAAGTGGGGGATTAGTGAATGTTAATGATTACTTGGAGGCTACACCACCTCAAGGGTATTTTGGGAAGCTCCCTAAAAAGAGAATTAGGGTTTTATACATGTATAAATAGCCCTCTTATGTACATGAAGAGGATCATCTACTCTTTCATTTTACTTAGGAAATTAAGAAACAAAGTGTAAGCTCAATGTTCTATAAATAAAAATGGCTTCCAAGCCTCTTTCTTCTCTCTTTTCTACATGTTTTTCTTTGTTTTATTGTTAATGTTTATTTATATGCTCTCTTTCTCCTTATGTTCATAGCTTAGATTTACATTTATGCAAGTAGGTAGTAGCTAATCTCTTTTGCTTTCTTTGCTTATTTTCTATTTTCTTTTCTTTAATGTTGAAACTTACTTGTGATGCTTCAATGCCACAAATGAGTAGCTAAACCCCCTCAATTTAGGGGTGATGAAGCTCTCTAACTTTATGTAATTTCAACATTTTTTATGATTTATGATCTCTTTGTTTATGCTTCATGAATGTGAATTTTGATGTAAGTTTATACAAGTGGGTTTGGTAGCTTATATTGCTTATGCAAATGAGCTATTCTTACTCAACATAAACACAATTTACATCAACTTTTGCTAATTAATTTTTGATTATGAAATGAAAGTAAAAATGAAATTTGATGATCTATGTTACTAGTTACAATAGTAAATAGATCATACTTAAAATAGTTTTTGCTTTGGCTTCTTTTTCATGAGAATTGTAAGTGGTATAATTGTTGTATTATAGTTTGATGGTTTGAGTTATGTTAACTAATAACATAAACAAACCATACTTATGATAAATGCAATGATTATTTCACTTAATATCAAAGTTAGAGATCATAAATTATGTGTTTGTTGATTTACAAAAGTATGAGAGTGGATTTGCCTCTAAATTGTTCTCTAGTTCAATAGTTTACTAATCACATTTCAATTCTAGTTTAGCTTCATTTTAGTTCTATCCAACAATTTCACTCGACTTTGGTATAATTTGATTGAATAGAAATTTTAAAAATCATCAATTCCCTGCGGATCGACCCGTATTCGCCACGTGCTACATTCGTACACCGTGCGCTTGCGGTTATATTTTAATTTGAAATTTTTCGGCAAATTTCTAAATCAATAGAAATTTTGTCGACGAACAGAAGGGTTTAATACTTGTTCTAGGTTTGAATCATCTTAGATCTGAAAATACTTTGATTGCTTTTGAAAATCCCTTGCATGCTTAACCAATTTGATGCTTCTAAACTTGCAGGTTGAACTCGATTTTCATATGCAGGTTTAAATTTGCAGATTTTGCTTTTAGTTTTTATTTTCAAATTTTTGGAACTTGGTTTCTGATTTTGCCATTAATGCTTGAAAGAAGAAAGCAAAAGAAAATGAGAAAGAAAACTAAATTTCTTCTTAAAAATGTTTAGTGAATAAATTGCCACTTGTTCATAAATTGAACAAATGTCATTTGCATGCTTTTCTATATTTACAAGTGTTTTAAGAGGTGTTAATGTGTTTTCATTTGTCTTTAAGTGTTTTTAATAAATTTCTATTTAATTTAAATGTAAACATAAACTTACATTTTAATTTGCTTTATATATGAGTACTTATATATGTAAATATAAACTTACTTTTTAAAGAAAATATTATAAACTAATTATGATACAAATGAATCTCTTATATATGTATTTTATAACCATTTTAAAATTTTAAACAATTTAAAAGAGAACAAAACAAAACTTGTTTAAATCCTTTTTAAATTATCTTATTAATAAATAACAATTATCTTATATTCTGAAACAAATGAATTAATCCTTAGTTAACTTTTGAAAAATACAAATTTTTAAAACAAAGCTTTAAAATTACAACATTCATTCATACATTATAAATTATTAATGGATTAAAATTTCAAAACACATCAAACTATAACATATATATACATATATGTTACAATTTGAAAATTCATCTTTAATTTGAAACAAAAAATCTCCTATTCACAATATATATCAATTGTATATATATTATAAATAGAATAAAAAATTTATTAGCTTTTGAAAAACAATTCTTATCAACATTTTAAATTATTAAAAAAAATAGATCACCATTAACAGATTAAATATTTATTAACCCTTAAAAGAATAAATTAGCCAATTTTAAATTAAAATTATAAAGAAAATTATCAACCCAGTTAAATTATTAACACAGATTATTAAATTCTTATTGCCTATAATTCTGGGTCGTTACAATCCTTCCCCCTTAAAAGAATTTCATCCCCGAAATTTAAAAGCAAAGGTAATTTAATAATCCAGTACAGATTTTAATTCAATCAACAAAGCATTCCTAACAACCAATAACTAACAATCAAAGCAATCAATCACACAAACAAACTTAACTAATTATCTTGACATACGTCAGAATAAAACTCTAATACTATTTTGAGTTTCCCAAGTAAAAATAACCGGGAGACTCGCTCTACAGAAGCTAACAAACTAACTACACTACCAAAATCCAGAGAATCTGAACAGATCATCAGATTACTCCCAAATCCAGCTCAACATCCAACTCCAACTGAACTACAGATTAAATACCCTATTGATGAATCATACACGTACTCCCTCAGAGACACGGGTTACAAAATGAATTCCAGCTATCCAAACTGGTAATTCAATCTCATCCTATCAAAAACACAGATAAGAAATCCTCAAATGCTACAGCACTAACCAACCAATCTAATCCAATAACTGTTCTCTTAACCAGAGAATTCTAACAACACTGAAGTCTCCAACTTCGAATACCAAACTCCTTATCTCATATCTGCATAACTCAATAGACAATCCAAGGCTGCCAAACTTCTTCCTGATCAGCTCAACCTATGCTGATACTTCCAGAAACAACTAGACCAAAGCAAACAGTTTCTAGATCCTATTCAACAGAAAAGCCTTCCAAAATCCGTCGAAATCCAGAACTCAAGCTCTACTACTCAAGCAATAGCAAACAGAACTTACTTCCTTTCTTGCACAGCAGTTACCTCGCTTCCGCTGCATAACTCTGATTCTAAAATAGATAAGAATACTATTGATGAACACGAGTACAAACTTATCCACTAAATTCGGAAACCTTGCTCATCAAATCCATAAAAATCTGAGTGACTCCTCTGACTCAGTCACATAACCTTATAACAGAATCCAATTCAAATGCTAGATCAGTCCAAATCAATTCCAAAAATATTTGAGCTGTTATACCAACTCTCCTTTCTCCAAGAACCACCCAACTACCAGGCTAGCCACCAATATCGCTTCTGGAACCAAAACAAATATAGAACTCAACTTCTAGATGCAGACAATCTTCAGATTACATCAGTAGCTCTTACCCACATGAGAACCCTCAGCCTCAAACAACAGATCACCTAGATAAATTCCAAACTAATCGCAAGTCACTTTTGCGATCCTACCTAATTCGGATTCCAAAGAAACTGTCCTCTCTTTACCCATTTAGAACAGCTTAAAGCCTTTCCAAACAAGGTTAACCTTTCAAGAAAACATCACCACCTTCAGCCCGGACTGCTGCTAGAAGAAACACCAAGATTTCTGAACCACCAGAGAAACAACCATCATTGCTGCTTCCAAACTTCCTCGATGATACTTGCGAAGCCAAAAGATTTCCTTGACAGCACACCGAACACTTCGAGTTGCACTGCTACCACAGCCAACCAAAGACTTCAAATCCAAAGGCTCCTCCAAAACCATAATCACACAACGGACCCCCAAGATGGCAGACATCTCTCAAGAAACTCGGACTCTAAATCCAGCATCCACAACTTTCTTACCTTAAGGAATAACAATGAGACCATGCCTAAGCAAAAAAACTCATAGACCTTAGTCTCATATTCCAAAACAGCCAACCTCCATGCTAAAGATCCAAATGACTTATACATAGATGAATCTTCCCTGAGGTAGGTAAAGACTTCTCCTCAACTACTACTAAAACTGCTTCAAAAGAAAACACCTTTAGAAAATGTCTAAGGATACTGCATCTCATCACGGAGTTACCAAGATATCATCACTTACTTCTGCACTTCCAACAAATCCAAACTCAGGAAAAGTTCGCTTACCCGAGCAAAATCCAAACTTATACTTCAAAGATAAACTCTGAATCTTCAAAAAGATTTCCTTCGGATATCAGAGAAATCCTTACTCCAAACTACAAACCTCACTCGAGACGGTATTAGGTCTACGGTCTCGACAAATACACTTCGAACCTCAAACATATGGAACCTCTTCCATTAGTGGTATTCGTGTTACACACTCAAACCACTATTCCATCTACCTACCTCTAAAACTTATGTTGGAAAATCCAAACAGATAACCCAACAGGTCAGGTAGATATATATATATATATATATATATATATATATATATATATATATATATAGTTATATATAAAAATTACAAGTACGCTCTCTCAAGAAAGACACTACTACAGAGCCTAGGTATTCACTCAACATAATTCTCCCTAAAGAAAGACATACTTTAGAGCCTAATGCTCTGATACCAACTGTAGCGACCCGACTTCCTATCTCCAGGAAATCGCATCACTAGTGAAGAAAGAAAGGAATAGAAGAAGAAAAGAAAGAGAAAGAAGAAACAGAACAACATCAGAGAACTCACAGCGGAACGAATAAAATATAATATATCACATAAAATATTACATAGTATCTCATTATATCAGAGTACACAACTTATTCAATACATATTAGACAGTTATAAACATCTGTCTAATTCATACAACTCAAGTATACAAGAGAAACAGATATAACATAAACAGCGGAATCAATATATATCTACACGTCGAAGCCACCTGCTCCATTACTCCTCCAGAATTCGTCAAGCTAACCTGAATCACTTGACCACTCATACATAATATGAGTACCTAAGAGTTTAATAAAACAGAAAATAAACGCTCGGGTCAGACAGGGGTCTGGTGTGAGTAAACGGTTTAAAATTGCTTAACTTTAGAAAACCTTTGAAAAGAAAAAGGTATCACGAAAGACTTCCCACACATAAACATGGAAAAGTTTTTACCTTACGCTAACCAAAACATTTGATAGGAAATCCAGTGATATTATAATAGTGTCTAGGGTTTTCAAGTAAATAAGAAATAACCGAAATTGTTACATGATAAATTCCAGCTACTAGCCACAAAAGTGGGTAATACAATCAAAACCGTAGGGTCTCGTAGGGAAAATGGGTTTCCATCAATGGCAGGGCTACTGGGGTACCGCCCGTCACAGTACGTGGCCTAGATCAACGTACCGAGGATTACTCCCTTCATCCCATGCAACACAAGGCCGGAACCATCCCTTACTAGACAGTCCCGAACAAGACAACCCCGTAGTTGGCGCGACCAACCACACACTAAGCCGAAATAAAAAGGGACCTCTAGACAGGGGTAAATCTTGCTCTCCAGTGGGAGCTACCCACGAAGCCTTGCTGCACCTCCCCTGTTTTAGCCATTCCCTGTTGATGAGGCTTGAGGATACGATTACCTTTATAGAACACATTTATCTTAGAATGCTCATCGTCCACCTGACGATGTGCTGAAGCATTCAATCCATACAAGTTCGTTCCGGGTTCGAACGAAACCGAAGGCACTATCTCGTTGCACTCATTATTGGAATCACCCTCAGAGTCAACGACCATAGCCCTTGCACTCTGATTCACCATCTTGAATCTATAAGCATTATTCCGTCAAACTCATTACGGAATCACCCACAGAGTTATACTGACGTATAGCCCTTACACCTCGAGTCTTCACTTGCTCCACTTGGATTAACGACCTAACGTTTAATTGGAATCGATGTGGTTTTCGGATTCCAAATATGGAAATCCGATCCCGGTCTCACCGAAACCAAACGCCATTTTAATGTCCAAGTTATACTTAAGGGTTTAAACAGTTTAACTCATATTTAGGATGATATAAACAATTAGATGAATCATATGACCATAAGAGATAATTCATAACAATATTCATCTTCACAAAGCAGCATATCACATAACAGATATAACCAAATCATCCAGTATCAACCAATATCAACCAAAATCAATCATCCAATAGCAATCACCAAAATATTGATCATCCAATATCAATCAATTAACCAATATTAATCAATCCATACTAATCAAACATTCAAACAGAATTGATTATCTCTAATCAATTGAATTATCATAATCCTTCTTTATTAATTATTCCAAATAATTTAATCATCTCTAATGATCTTCTTTAATTAATCTTCCTTGATTAATTATCCTTTAATTACATTCAAGTAATTATCCTTAACCATATTCAGTAATTAACTCTTTAATTACTATCGTTAATTATAATAATTAATGATCATTCATTAATTAATTAACTATAATTACTTACATTAATTCCTAATTAATTACAATTAATTAATCACATTTAAATTAATCACATTTAAATTAATTACTCAAATTAATCAACCTTGATTAATATCATCAATTACATGAATTAATCAATCCTTATTAATTTAATAATTACCCTTAATTAATTAACTAATTAACTTATAATTAATCATCTAATTAATCCTAATTAGTAATTAACAATTCGTAATTACTTAACTAAATTAATTAACTTCTTACTTAATTAATTTCTAATTTAATTAAATTAATCCTTGATTAATTAATCCAATTAATTAATCCTTAATTACTTCATTAAGTAATTATTAACCAATTTAAATTAACAATTAATTCTTATTTAATTACTAAATTAATTAATTACATTTTAATTATTTACTTTTAGTAATTATTCTTAAATTAATCTCATTCATTAGTTAGTTAATCACATTAATAAATTAGCTAAAAAAATTAAGTAATCAACTCTTAATTACTTACATAAGTAATTATCTCTAATTACTTCCATTAATAAATCTTAATTCCTCCTTAATTAATCCATCCTTAATTAATTCTTAATACTTTAATTAATTATTTATTCCATAATTAATAAATTTTAAAACAATTATATTAATTAATTCTTTAATTAATATCATTAAGTGATTAACTAATAATCACTTCAACTAATTACTCCTTGAGTAATTATCATTAATTACTTCCATAAGTAATTAACTTCCTTAATTACATTCAACAATTAATCATTAATTACTTTATTAAGTAATTATACTTAATTAATCCATAATTAAGTGATTATTAAATAAATAATTAGCTAATTATTTGAAATTAATTAAACAATTAATTAATTAACTTCTTATAATTTCAAAAACATAAAAATAACCTTATTTGAGGATAAGGCATTTAGAAATCAATTTCAAAATTCAAAACATTTTAAATAATCTAATTTCAAACTTATTCAAATTAAATAAAATTAGAAAACGATAGTTATTAAAACCTTACTTTAAAACTTACTTAAAACTTTGAATAATACCTTAAATTCAAAACACTTCTTTTAAATTGAATTTCAAATTTTAATTAAATTAATTACTTCCAAAAAGAAAACTTTTTTAAATGAATTTAAATTTCCAAATAAATTCAATTACACCTATAAAGTTTGATTACTTTATTTTAAAGGACAACCTTAAACTTGTAAATTTATTCTCTTTTGAAAAATCTTAACATTGATTTTATTTATCAAAGATAACAAGTTGATCCTGTAACTTAGCTTCTTACAACACAAAACCGAAAGCACCACCTAAACCCGAGTCAAAACACTCCAACTTCATGCGACAGCCTCGAAGAAAAACCCAAATCTCTCTGCTTCGAGTCGACTCAACGAAATCACGAGACTATCTTCATGTCCATTCCCTTCTTCTCTACTGACATTTCCCAGAACCCAAAACCGTGCACATACCCACACACGTGCACGCTGCACGGCCATCCCACCAACGGCGAGCCCTCCTCCGATCACAGACCGACCACGCAACATCTCAACAACACGTACCCCAACCCAGATCGAAGAATCCATCACTGCTTCGAGATTCGACCCTCTGAACGAAAACAACCCACAGCGATACGAACCCAAAACTCCCTCACCTCTGGCCATCTCGTCGTCGATGGTCCTTGCCGACCTTCCTATCGAGACGTCACGAGCATGAACTACAACCTATCCAAACGTGAACAACTCCGGTCCCATCTTCATGTCGCAAGGATCGCGACAACCAAGCACAGCCGAAACAGGTAAAAAACCCTACTCGACCCAAATTCAAACATTACAGCCATAAAAAAAATCTTTGGTATTTTTCCTGTAATCTATGACATATATGCTAGCTTCGATCCAAGAATCAAATTAAATTAATGTACAGATAATCAGAAATCTGCAAAATCCCCAATTTCTTATAAGCCCCAAATTCATGATAATTACTCAATTAAAAATTATGATAGTAACATCTAAAATCATGATTCTACATCACAATTCCATGCATGCAATCCAAATTCGATTTTAAAGCAATTAATTTTTGACCAAACTTTAAGTTTCACTGTAAATAAAAAAATGAATATCTAATTCATTCAAAATCCTATAAATATTTTTAGATGATAAATCATTTATTCACAAACAAATTTCATCTACAAATCATTGTCCAATTTGAATCCAAATTCAAGTTGTTGTCTTAAACAGAAAGAAAACAAAACTGTATACAACAGTATACATATACAGCATTCACCATTTTTTTTTCTCTTCTTTATTTTATTTATTTTATAACTTGCATGCAGGTAAACAAATATGCTCCATCTAAATCAAACACATTTACATGCAACATTCAATTAAAAACTAAATCAAATCTGTTTTTAAAATATAATTTACTCACCTGTATTATAAGCAGAGAAGAACAGAGTAGGGTTTAATACTTGTTCCAGGTTTGAATCATCTTAGAATTGAAAATACTTTGATTGCTTTTGAAAATCCCTTGCATGCTTAACCAATTGGATGCTTTTAAACTTGCAGGTTGAACTCGATTTTCATATGCAGGTTTAAATTTGCAGATTTTTCTTTTAGTTTTTATTTTCAGATTTTTGGAACTTGGTTTCTGATTTTGCCATTAATGTTTGAAAGAAGAAAGCAAAAGAAAATGAGAAAGAAAACTAAATTTCTTCTTAAAAATGTTTAGTGAATAAATTGCCACTTGTTCATAAATTGAACAAATGTCATTTGCATGCTTTTCTATATTTACAAGTGTTTTAAGAGGTGTTAATGTGTTTTCATTTGTCTTTAAGTGTTTTAAATAAATTTCTATTTAATTTAAATGTAAACATAAACTTACATTTTAATTTGCTTTATAAATGAGTACTTAGATATGTAAATATAAACTTACTTTTTAAAGAAAATATTATAAACTAATTATGATACAAATGAATCTCTTATATATGTATTTTATAACCATTTTAAAATTTTAAACAATTTAAAAGAGAACAAAACAAAACTTGTTTAAATCCTTTTTAAATTATCTTATTAATAAAAAACAATTATCTTATATTCTGAAACAAATGAATTAATCTTTAATTAAATTTTGAAAAATACAAATTTTTAAAACAAAGCTTTAAAATTACAACATTCATTCATACATTATAAATTATTAATGGATTAAAATTTCAAAACACATCAAACTATAACATATATATACATATATGTTACAATTTGAAAATTCATCTTTAATTTGAAACAAAAAATCTCCTATTCACAATATATATCAATTGTATATATGTTATAAATAGAATAAAAAATTTATTAGCTTTTGAAAAACAATTCTTATCAACATTTTAAATTATTAAAAAAAATATTGATCACCATTAACAGATTAAATATTTACTAACCCTTAAAAGAATAAATTATGCAATTTTAATTAAAATTATCAACCCAGTTAAATTATTAACACAGATTATTAAATTCTTATTGCCTAAAATTTCGGGTCGTTACACAAACCCCACAAAGCTAAGGTTATCGCTAAATGAAAGCTCTGATACAAACTGTGACGACCCGCCTTTCGAAAGGTTTAAGTCGACAATAAACCACACATGTCCAACTCAATACAATCTGGAGCATAGATAATCAATCGGATTAATTAAGAAAAGTAAGAAAAGAAGTAAACAAACACAATCTCGCAGTGGAATGACAAAATATAATAATCAAATAAACAGTTCACGAAGCTTTTATACTATACATTTGATTATAATTTTACAACATAAATCAGAGTTATATATACAATAGAACAACAGAATAATGTAGCAGAACAATATGATGAAGGAAAATAATCCTAGTAATCATATACCAAATCTTCGCCTTCTTCCTCCAGAATAATTGATCTTCAGTATGCTGAAAACTTAGGACAGACCCGAGCATAAAGTTAAACAATACATTCGAGTCAGAACTAAAATATTCTTATCTAAGTCAAATAAATATCACATATAACATGAGTGTAATAGCGCTAGAGATGTTTATAGGGTTTTACATCTCCTATCCAATGTAACGTACGTGCAATAACTCAATAGATGTTACAGGATTTTCCATCTCTTAAGGATCCATCAAAATATCTATATACAGTAGACTATGCTATATATATTTAATGTCTAATCAGTAAAATAAACTTTTCTCTTAGCATTAAGGCTTTATATTAACCCCCCTTAACGTATTTTCAAGCATTGTCATATAGTTTGCATATAACTCAACCAGTAGAACGTCAGTAGATAGGGATGCGCTGTGATAAGACAATAATAAACCAAACTCATAATGGTCTCGTATAAGGATAATGTTATGACAAGGCACGTGATGCAATGCCTAAGGTAGTATGCTACCAGTTCAGGTCATAAGGATGGTGGCAACGCGTCACCGCAACGCTCACCCACCTTATCCACCCATCCCATATCGAGTCAAATAGAGGTTATCCAAATCAAGGTGGACCAATCAAAATCAACAACAAAGGTAATAGTACGGACCAAGTCCATAAGAAAATCGAAGAACGGGTGTTCGCTTGGGGTAGCAAGCCCACTTGGCCTAGATCAAGCCGTCTTGTTTTAGTCATTTCAAATTGATACAAGTGTCAGGTCTATCCTTCATCACTCTCTTTCTTCAAATCTTGCAAATGTACACCAAATCCAACCATTTCATTCTAGAGTCTCCTCTGCGTACACAGTTGTTAAAGTGGTTCCAATATTGACAGAGAGTATGCCGATAAGAGGACCCGGTCTCTTTAACCAAACGTTGTTTTACACGCCGTTTGGTTCTTTTACATTTCGAAAACGATTTATACTTGATATTAAAGTATCATATTCACTTTAAGATATCCTTCATTTCAGAATCATCATATTTACTTAAAATATGCTAGTTTCACTTGAAAATATCATTTTCACTCCAACATCTCAATTTCACTTCCAAAATCGTTTCGAATTTTAACTTAAGTTACTTAACACTATTCGAATTTAAATCCACGACTTAAATATAAACAGTTTCAAACTTGAAAGGTTCATGTTTTAGAAAATGTTTTGAATGGTTTCTAAAATAGTATAGAGATTTAAAATAGTTTGATATAAAATGGTTTGACTATTTAAAATGGTTTATATTGTAAAATAGTTTGGAAAATCAAAATAATTTGAATATTAAAAAGATAGATTTTAAATAGTTTATATTAAAATAATTTATTTTGAAAATAGTTTCAAATCAAACTGTTTCTTTCCATTTCCAACAAATCTGGACTTAGTTCCAAATTTCAATCAAACCGACTCAATTTCAAATCTTTCATTTTAAAATCATCTTCAATCTCAAATCAATTTATATATACTCAATTTAGATTCCAATTTAAATCAGTCTCAATTCAATTCAAATTAATTTTGATTTCAATTAGAATTAATTTCAATTTCGATTTTGATTTATCCGATTCAAATAGTTTATGTTCAATTAAATCCTCCGTTTTAAACCATTTCAGTTTATATAAAGTTAGAGTTCAATTTTAGAATATCAATTTAAATTATTTAAATCAAATTAAACTTTATTGTCCAATTTAAGGTTCAATTCTTTAAAATAAGTCAATTCCGATCTCACATCTTGAAATATCCATTTAAATTATTTTTACTTGGATATATTTCAAAGTTAGAATAAAAGTTCAAATCTTTTAGACAAATCAATTTTCATAATTTAAATCATATTTCGTTTATAACTTCAACTTTCAAATTCAATTCTTCAAACACTTTTGTTCGAGTTCGAAAAAGTTCCAATTCCCATATTTAATTCAATTTTATTTTTATAAAACAAAATCATTTGAATAAATTCAATCCAAAAATTCAAAACCATTTAATTTAACCAAGCCATTGTCCGTATATAATTTTATATCCTATGGCCAAATGAATAGTTATTCCAATTTAATTTCAGAGATGGATATATAACATCTTAATCCAAAATAAATGTCATAGGTATATATCATTTCAAAATATTTCTTAATTTATTTGAAATAATTCAAATAACTGTTTATATACTGTCAATCTTCCAAAATATCAACCAATAGTCATCCATTAAAATCAACATCTAAGACGGCCAATAAATCACAACAGTTAACCAGTTATTAAATCAGATTTTTAACTATATTTCAATTTCAGTTTCACTTTAACTATCAATTTTAATTCCTAACAATCGGTTTAAATGTCAATTGAATTACCAAACAACAGTCAACAAAATTAAATTACTTCATGATATCAATATAACAAACATCAGAAATAGTTTAGTATTTCATGAGAAATTTAAAACACTCAACTTTATTTGGAATGGAAATTTTTTAGGTTCAAATAAATATGGATCTAACTCCAGGTCGTAGTCTTCATCGATACGGTCGCAAGTGACTCATTTCGCTCAAATCGCGACCTTGTATGAAAAGGTTGCGTAATTATAAACATTTGATTATAATTAAGTTTAATCAACAAAACTTAATTAAGAAAAAAAAAAAAAACCCAAACTTTTCATTGATCATGCATCCCTCCAGGTCAGTTCTTCTCAAGTCGCTCGTGAGTTTCTTCTTAATTTTTTTAATTAATCGATCCATCGCCGCCATCAACATCTTCAACCACCGCTCCTCCCTACCTCGCGCCAGCCTGCGCCTCCACGTCCAACACCCTCGCCAATGCATGAAACAAAGTCCCCAAAACCCAAAAACACTCAAACTCAGAACCTGGCGAATACAAGGCGATTCGCCTCGATCCAACCGCACATTCTGTAGAGCTCATCGTGCTCTACCCTATTTCTTTTGTGTCGTTTGATTTCGATGAGTGGATGAGGAGAAAACGAGGAAGAAAGATTGACGAATATTGGCCATTAAAACGTTATGAGAGCGGCTGCGTTTTAGGATTTGGTGAAAATGAACGTATACGCGGCCTTATATTTAATTTTTCAACACTATCAGACATAAATTATGCAAACTCCAAACGAAGCACGCCGCTTGATTTTTTATATGTTATACCCCTGTTCTGAACACAATGGAATATGTATCGGAAGCCAATTCCATCATATTTAGAAGATAGGTTCCCAAAATCAAATTATTTTAATTAAAGTTCCTTTAATTAATTTCCGTGCATTTCAAGCTCGCACGGCCAAACGATAAGTCTGATCGCTACCAAACTTGAAATCCTATTATAATTCACTAGTTTCATCTTAATTCGAGATAGTGTCGAAAAAGACTATTATTACATGTTAATTTAAACAAATAATTTGGAAAATAAATTTATTCACTTTTAAATTCAATTTTAAAAGTTAACAATTTTCATTCTTGTTTAAAATAAAGTAAAATCAACTTTCAACATCATTTTTATTCATATTAAATCGAAAATTTAATTATTTATCCAATATTAAATTTAAACAATTTAATTATCCCATAACTCACCATAATTTAAATATAAGTTATTTGACTTATCAAATTTAACTTTTAAAACAAATTCAAATAATAAAACAACCACTTACAAATTACAGTAATCCAACATTTATTATTCAGTTCAAGCTATTGATTATAAACATATTCAATACATAGAATTTCATTTCAATACTTGTTATTGCCAAAAAAATTGAAATTGGTTATTTCAAAATTTTATTCAAGTTCATATTCAACAAACTACATTAATAAATCATTAATTTTTATTTTTAACCATTTTTTTTCAATAATTATATTGAATCTAAAATTTTAAAATAGTTAAAAAAAATACGGGTCGTTATATGACGGGTGGCTTTTCATTGTGAACAGTTCGACTTTCGCATATTCCTTGAGGACCCCTTCCTAATCATATTCGGGATAATTCATGTCGATACTCCACACTCGTTTTTTTTGTAGCCATTTACTTTGTGGTAAGCATAGTAATCTTTTCCCCTGTTTGGTTATGATTTTTCTTTACCTTAAATGAAACTGGGTAATCAAACTCGTCCTTTGGGACAACACATATATAGGAGATGGGTTGGTTCAGTTTAATTTGTCTTCAAAAGCTCTTCCCATTTTCCTTTTTGTTTGGGACCAAAATGTTCTTATTCTCCCCTTGGTTTCTCCTGTTATGAAATATTTCATCCATTTATATGAATTTGTCAGCCTGGAAGTGGAAATCCAACAAATCTCTGCATCCATGAATGTACAGTTCCTTACAAAATGGTATATTTTCGATTGAACCAGATTTTATTGCTATCAACTTCTCTTTGTCACTTATTTTTTTTGCCTTATTGGCCTCTGTGTTAACTCACTTTAGATAGTCCCTAAGAAATTCTCCTTGTCTTTGTTTGGTGTTAGCCAGTACGCTAGCATCAATCATAGGCTCCTTTGACGTACAAAATTGAGTTGAAAACTCATATAAGAATTGTTCCCAGGAATAAATTGTCTTCTGTTTATACCATTTGACTGCTGCTCAAAAGAAAGTGGTCGGAGAAAGTCTGCAACGACCTACACCTGGGGCATTGTATAAATTCATTTGACTCTCGAATGCTATCAAATGGCCGTCCGGATCAGTGGTACTGTTGTATCCAATAGACGGGATTTTGATATAAGAGGTTAGTGATATAGCCATAATTATTTCAAGAAATGGTGCTCCTCTGAAATTGTTATCAGCTTTAGGATCCATTTTTCTCTTTCGTTTTTAATTCAGCAATGTCTTCAGTCGTCTTATTCGCTAAATCCATGAAATAAGCTTCTTCGGCCTTGTAATTCACATGCTTGGGCTTATAACGCTTTTGCAAAGAGGAACTTGCAAGTTGCGATCTTAATCTTTTATCCGGCTCTTGGTTATGAGATTTTCTTCCTTTTTGTGGTCTCGAATTGTAACGACCCAGAATTTTTATTAATTAAAATTTGAATATTTAATTAATTTTAAATATTAATAAGTGAAATTATAAGTCGAATAAATTTTTATTTGAATTATTGGATTTAATTGGATAATTAAATTAATAATTTAATACGTTAAATTATGGAAATAATTGAAAATTGAGTTAAAAATGATTTAAAATAATTTGGAAAATTTTATTTAATCATACTGGAGTTATAGAAATATTTTAGAACTTTTAAAATCGAATTAAAAGTTAATTTGTGAAAATTGAATATTTTAATATTAAATAATCGACTGTAAAATAGTCAATTTTTGAACAGTCTCAGAATTGAACGAAACCAGTTTCATTGGATCCGTAATAGTTAGTTATTACCGGATTTCAATTTTCGTGTCAATCGGAGTTATCGTTTGAGCGTGGCAGCTCGAAACGCATCGAATCGTTTTTAATTTAAATTTGGCGAGTCAAAATAGCCATTTTTCAAAAAGTCTCGGATTTCGACGAAACCAGTTTCATCGGATCCGTAATGAGATATTATTGTAAGGTTTCAAATTTCAAGTCAATTGGATTTACCGTTTGTCCGGTACAAATTAAAACGCCTAGAAATCGACTTAAATCGGTTTAATTTAAATTGAGCGTTTGTAGCCATAACTCGCACATACTTCCGAATTAGCTTCCGAAACCTGTTCCATTGTGTCCGAAACGCGGGATAAACCCTAGGTACGCTGGTTACGGCGTCTAAATCGGAGTTCGGAATTCCCGGGATGAATAGTGGTTACGCGAGCTCTTTCTATAAATACACCTCTCTCCTCTTCACAAATTAAAAATAAAAAAAAAAACCTAAAACCCTAAATTAAAAACTGCAGCCGCCACTTATAGATGGATGGCCAGAAATGAGTGATCTTCTCCTCTCAATCTCTCTCTATCTACAATGAATTAGCTAATGTGTTCAACATGAAAGTTGTTGAGAATCTCGAGAGCTTGAAATCCATACGGATATGATCTTGGTTGGAGTCGCGGAGAGGGAGAAAAGGGGCCGTGATGACCATCAGGTCGGCACGCAATTCGAGGCCTATCTCAGGGCCGAGCTCCCTGTGGTTGCAGCCGAACATAGCTTAGATCGAGTGCTTCGTCATGGCGTTGGTATGATCGGGTTTCGTCGAGTATTAATGGCGAATTAATTAACCCTAGTTTGAGATGGGGTGGGTTCTCTTGCGTTTGTTATTGCTGTAGAAGTTGCGTGCAAAATGAAGGGGAGGGAGAAGGATGGGGACGGCCTAGATCTGTTGGATTGGGATCCTATGGCTATAGATGGATATAGGTTATAAATTATTAAGTTTAAGTTGTAATTATTAAGTTTAAATTTGTGTAAACTTCAAAAATTCATATCTTTTTCATACGAGGTCGAAAAAATGCAAACTCAGTTGCATTGGAATCGTATGGACGAGCACTACGCGATGGAGTTGGTTTGGAGTCGTTTGGAGTTAGTGAGACTTTCGGGTAAAATTAAACGCGCGTTTAATTTTATTCGAAATAAAAGCTAAAACGGAAATTAAAACCAAGGTGAGAACTTCTCACTCAATCGAATAGATTTCGATTTTTTTTTTAAATAGTTAGATTTAAAATATTTGAATGCATGTTTGAATGATGACTGTAAATTATTGATTGTTAAAATAGACATTATGCGCCGTTAGTAAGCGGATGTTATTTAATATAAACATATACCGCGAATATTTCATAAACAGTGAAATTGGTATTATATATATAATATCAATATATATATATTGGCATATGTATATATTGCAGTTGATTGATTTCCCGCATTTTTTTGTTTAGCGGATGAGACCCTATTACGCCGTTATTAAGCGGATAATATTTAATAAAAACATGTACCGCGATAATTTCGTACTGGAGCGAAATTGGTATTGTGCTAATGTTTTTGGATGCAGGAAAACAGGTTGGAGGGATCCAACTGGATTCCTCAACAGTATTTATTTTATTTCAGATATTTTGATATTTGATGGATTATCATATCGATATATGATATCGTTGTTAGTCGTGATTGACTATTTGGTGTGTAGCATCATTGGACCCAGATTTTGGGATTTTAAAATGGTTTTAAAAGTGATTTTTGAAAATATACTATATTTTTGGAATTGATCCATTATAAATAAATAAACGTTATAATTTTTAAAGTTATAAAAATTATAGTTTTTGTGAAATATAGTTAAAAAGCTGATTTTTAGAAATACGATTAAAAGTCGATTTTTGAGAAATATGAACCAATGATTTTATAAAATAGTTTAAACTGGATTTTTGAGTTTATTATTAAAAGTTTGAATATAAGATTTATAAAATTTGATTATTTTATAAATCAAGAGAACGGTGAAATTTTAAAGGAATTTAAAGACGTTTAAAAGAATAATATAAATTAATTTATATTAAGAGATTTATAAATGGATATTTATAAATTGAATTATGGACATTATAAAACGAGTTTTTATAAGTGTTTGAATGTAGTGAAAATGAATTTCCTAAATGAATGAAATTTATGAAATTATAAACTGTGAAGTTATAAATGAAAATTTTATAAGCAATAGGTTTATAAAATTTATAAAGTTATCGAAAGAATAAATTTTGGATAAATAAACAATCTTATAAGTTAAGATTAATAATTTGGGAAGTTAAATGAACGATTTTGTAAAATAATCGTTTTATAAGTAATTAACTTATAATATGAACTTGTAGTTTATAATTGAGTTATAAACTGGAATAGGTTAATAAAGAGATTTATAAAAAGGAAGTTTTTATAAATAAATAGAAATGGAATTTATAAACGTTGTTTTATAAATTCGCAAGCAACTTATTTTGATAAGTTAATTGTTATAACCTATAAATGGAGTTATATTCACGTTTTTAACTGTGAATAATTCTTTGAATTAAAATGAGTAAAGAATGAAATTTGTTAACGAAGTTATTCACGCCTTTGAATAGTGGATAATACGTTAAAGAAATTGTTTTGGATTTGGTGTTTTAAAATAAAATTTAAAACGATCTAAAGATGTTTTAAATGTGTTGAGATTCGAAACCATAGATTTCAACATTTATTGTTGAAATAGACGTTTTCGAGAAATAAAAGGAAATGGTAGACTATAACACTGTTGTTATAGTAAATGATTTCCGAAAGGAAATGTTTTTGATAGTATTGGGATTTATATATTTATTTTAAATTCGAATCCCTATACTAGTGATTTTGGGTTGTCGTAACGATGTTTTACGCAACATTCGTTTTGGCCCAAGTAAATATGTTTAAGTGAATGATTTCCTTAAAGAATGAATTATATACTTAATTCGATTTAAGTATATTGAATATTTTCTAAGTGTTGAAAATAAATGATTGTGAATTACTTATGAATAATAAGTATGGAAATGTTTTCAAATATGAAGTGAGTATTTAGAATTTATCTTTTTGAAGATAAATTGGAAATGGATAGTTGAAATCGTATATGCACGAATATTTTGAAATATAAATTCATTATGGAATTTATAAGTGAAAAGGGAATTTGTTTGAAAATAAATGTTGATTTATTTTTGAAGTGTTGAAATTATATATCTAGTAAAGATATTTTGGAAAATAAATAATTTGGAAAATTATTTGGAATCTGGTGATGTATGCATATCCATTGATAGTTCAATAGCCGACTATCAATATTTCCCTTTGAATGGGTATTTGATGTGAATTGATTGAATTTGAATGCACACTTATTTTTGAATAAGCGCTCACTATTCGGGTTAACCGGGAAAGGACCATGGGGTCGTATAACCCATTCCGAATATGTGATACGTCGTTGTGAATTGCATTGAAGATCGGTGTTGAAGACCCGGTATTTGCGAAAGCGATAGGATGACCTATCGATTGTCTCTGCACTGAGTTGCAACGGTATAGAGACTCCCTAAGTGATGGGAAATCCGATCAGGATTGTGAATATCCGGATTGCAAGGACTTCTTTGTAAGTGCCTTCGGTTCTGTTCGAGCCCGGAACAGACTTGTATGGATTGTATGTCTGACATTACAATTTGAGATATAAAGCCGATTTCTTTCAAATATATTTCTGTTGGTGGCGGAGAATTTATTCTTTGCTTAACACCCTTCTTTGAGACGTACGAGCCCAAAGGTTATATAGTTGAAGTTATCAGCGATATATTCCCAATTTGGTAATGTGACATGCTGAGTGATGCTGAAATGATCATTGTGTTGATTATTGTGATAGGATCATTTATTTGATCGTCTATCTTAGTGATCATTGTGTTGATCATTTGTTGACCCAAAGCATGGCTTTTGTATAAAGTATGTTTTTGTGGACGTGAATTCGTCGAGCCTCACATCCCGGAAATGGTCAAAACAGGAAAGAAGCAGCAAGGTTATGAGGGGTAGCACCCTTTAGGATGTGTCCATTTCCTTCTGGAAAAGGGTGGTATCATGGTATGGAGCCCAGATACTTACTCATGTTGAAAACACTTTGTTATGATTGTGTGAATTGATTAGAGAGCGCTCTCGGAAAAAGGTCCCAAAGGACCGGGGGATGGCATATTCGGTCAGTTGTTACTCAGTTAGGAGTAACCCGGCCTTGTGTTGGTTGAGATCCGGTTTGGTTCTCGGGGATGTCCATCCAGAGGCATTCTCAGTGGCAATGGGAAGTTCCTTGGCCTGACCATTTGTTGGAAATCCAATTCCCAATACGAAACTTGTACGGTATTAGTTGTAGAACCTGCTATTCACTTATGGTGGTCACCACTGTTTGGATAGTAGCTATAGTAGGCATAGTTCGAAATGTCTATGTTGGCTAAGATTTATATTCTACTTTCGAAATGAATTTGTTATACACTATGCACTAATAATAATATCAAATGTTATTTTAAATGCGTATCAAGCATCTTTGGCTATCATAAGGAGAAATCTCCTCCGATTCTGCGTTTGCCTGTGTGTGTGTGCGGGAGGCCTTATGGTAGTCTCATTTTTAAAAGCATTGCGAATTGATTAAAAATATTCCTCTATTTTGATTTTAAAGATAAATAAACTGTTTGAGTTCTCACACCAGTCACATGACTGACTCGGAGTTTATTGTTTTCCTTCCTAAACTCTGGGTGCCCACCAATTTCCACACGGGCAGTTAAGAGTTAGGTTTATCAGGATATTCTGGATATTCTGGAGTTGCTGGAGGCAAGCTGGATGGCATGGCGTATTACTAGTTTATATAGTATTTCTTTTTCCGCTGCATTGTTTGTTGTTGTATGTTGTTGTACACTCTGATGTGATGATATGATGTAATAAAATGTGATGTAATGTAATAACTGATATAGTTCTTGTTTAAAGATTATTCATTTATTATTATATGTTGTTCCGCTGCGAATTGTGAGATTCTGATGTTGTTCTGTTGTTTCCTATTCCGTTCTATTTTGTTCTATTTTTAAAATGCTTCTATCTTCTATTTTCAAATTTCCTATTTTCTTTTCCCTATCAAAATTTTCTATCTTCTCTTCTCTCTTCTTTCTTTTTCTTAATTCTTTTTAAAACCCATAACATCTCGGTTTTCGGCTTTTGATTTCTCGACAGTCGATAAAGTGAGTGTCGATGTCGAATTTTCGAAGAACGAAAATCCGTGTTCGTTACATTTGGTATCAGAGCTTATGGTTAAGCGACAACCATGGTTCTGTTGGGTATAACTCATTAGAGATAGAGTCAGCAGTACTCTAGAATGAGTTGAGTGTAATAATAGCTATGAGAGCGTATTTGTTAGTGAATATAAAATTGTTTTATATTGTGATGATTGGTTTATTGAGTGGCATATGAACTTTCGTCAGCGTGGTCCGCAAGACTATGCCGAAGGGGTTTCTAAACACTTGAATAGAACAATTCGACACGATATTGTTTTTAAATTGGGTAAATGAAATAATTTTACCTTGATTATATTTTATATATAAAGGAATAATTTTTCAAAATTATTAAAGTGTATATAGGTTGATTGTTAGGTTGTTTGAATAATCTAAATTATAAGAATTAAATTATAATTAAAAGTGTTTACAATTGTGAAATAAACTTATATATATAAGAAGTGAAACTATATGAATATATCTATGAATATGAGTTGTAAATAAAAGGGGAATTTAAAGTTAAATGGAATATAACTTAAGAGATATTGAATGGAATTGATATTGGTATCGAAGTAAATAATCAAGTGGATTAAAAGAATATGAACTTAAGTTATGTAAATGAAATTCAACTTTGGTAATTGAATTGAATAAATGAATTGAATTGTGAATCAATTGAATGGAAAATAGAATTGATATGGAATAATGAACATAAATGTAGATTCATTAAAATCTAATGTTATTGGAAGTTGAATAAATTGAATGAGAATAAATATAAGCAAAGGAATTTGGTTGTATTATATATACATTGGTTGTTATATGGTTGTTAGTTGATTGTTTATAATTCATTAAGATTTAATGAAATTGGAAGCTATGTAATTGAATTCAAATTAGAAGTAAATAAATTTGAATAGAATTGAAAGTGAATTGGATTTAATTAGTGAATGTAAACTAATTAAATTGAGAATGAATGTTGATAAAATCCAATGTTAACAAATCAAATATGATTTAAAATGAAAACCAATTCATTAAATATTAATGAGAATATGGATGAATATTTATTGGTTATGGATGTTGGTTGGGTAATGGTTTCAATTGTTGTTTAGTTGCATTTCTATGTGACATATGTAGTAGTTATGTTGATATATGTTGTATATCGATACTATGCTTTATATGCATGATTCTCATGTTGTTTGTTGAGTGATTAGTAGGTGCGGATCGCGTTTGCTTCGCATTTGGAGTTCGCTTTTGCGCTATATTAGCCGTATATGCTTGCTAATAAAATATAAGGTACATATCTCGGATTAAATATCGTACTTTTACACTTTTTCCCTTCGGGATGCCTCATTACTTGATGAGATGTATATTTGTGATATATATACTGTCATTTTTTTTTTTTTCGGATCGAGCCGCGCAAAGGAGACATGGCGAATTTTTCCGGAAATTTAAGGCGTTAGAAAAATTTTGAGAAAATTTGGGAAAATTTTGGAAAACTTAAGCTTTGGTTTGGAATTGAAAGTTAAATGATATAGTTTGTTTTTGAAAAGATAACTAAGTATGATTTGAAACTAAGTAAAGATTGAAAGAAGTTTAATTATAAATTTTGGAAAATTAATAGATTCTGTAACCTTTCTTACTTGTAATTTCGGGGACGAAATTCTTTTAAGGGGGAAAGATTGTAACGACCCAGAATTTTTATTAATTAAAATTTGAATATTTAATTAATTTTAAATATTAATAAGTGAAATTATAAGTCGAATAAATTTTTATTTGAATTATTGGATTTAATTGGATAATTAAATTAATAATTTAATACGTTAAATTATGGAAATAATTGAAAATTGAGTTAAAAATGATTTAAAATAATTTGGAAAATTTTATTTAATCATACTGGAGTTATAGAAATATTTTAGAACTTTTAAAATCGAATTAAAAGTTAATTTGTGAAAATTGAATATTTTAATATTAAATAATCGACTGTAAAATAGTCAATTTTTGAACAGTCTCAGAATTGAACGAAACCAGTTTCATTGGATCCGTAATAGTTAGTTATTACCGGATTTCAATTTTCGTGTCAATCGGAGTTATCGTTTGAGCGTGGCAGCTCGAAACGCATCGAATCGTTTTTAATTTAAATTTGGCGAGTCAAAATAGCCATTTTTCAAAAAGTCTCGGATTTCGACGAAACCAGTTTCATCGGATCCGTAATGAGATATTATTGTAAGGTTTCAAATTTCAAGTCAATTGGATTTACCGTTTGTCCGGTACAAATTAAAACGCCTAGAAATCGACTTAAATCGGTTTAATTTAAATTGAGCGTTTGTAGCCATAACTCGCACATACTTCCGAATTAGCTTCCGAAACCTGTTCCATTGTGTCCGGAACGCGGGATAAACCCTAGGTACGCTGGTTACGGCGTCTAAATCGGAGTTCGGAATTCCCGAGATGAATAGTGGTTACGCGAGCTCTTTCTATAAATACACCTCTCTCCTCTTCACAAATTAAAAATAAAAAAAAAAAACCTAAAACCCTAAATTAAAAACTGCAGCCGCCACTTATAGATGGATGGCCAGAAATGAGTGATCTTCTCCTCTCAATCTCTCTCTATCTACAATGAATTAGCTAATGTGTTCAACATGAAAGTTGTTGAGAATCTCGAGAGCTTGAAATCCATACGGATATGATCTTGGTTGGAGTCGCGGAGAGGGAGAAAAGGGGCCGTGATGACCATCAGGTCGGCACGCAATTCGAGGCCTATCTCAGGGCCGAGCTCCC
Organism: Allium cepa; assembly: GCA_030765085.1. Taxonomy (NCBI): domain Eukaryota; kingdom Viridiplantae; phylum Streptophyta; class Magnoliopsida; order Asparagales; family Amaryllidaceae; genus Allium; species Allium cepa. Next base: position 757,537,857 of record CM060940.1, on the reverse strand, counting down.
TGTGGTTGCAGCCGAACATAGCTTAGATCGAGTGCTTCGTCATGGCGTTGGTATGATCGGGTTTCGTCGAGTATTAATGGCGAATTAATTAACCCTAGTTTGAGATGGGGTGGGTTCTCTTGCGTTTGTTATTGCTGTAGAAGTTGCGTGCAAAATGAAGGGGAGGGAGAAGGATGGGGACGGCCTAGATCTGTTGGATTGGGATCCTATGGCTATAGATGGATATAGGTTATAAATTATTAAGTTTAAGTTGTAATTATTAAGTTTAAATTTGTGTAAACTTCAAAAATTCATATCTTTTTCATACGAGGTCGAAAAAATGCAAACTCAGTTGCGTTGGAATCGTATGGACGAGCACTACGCGATGGAGTTGGTTTGGAGTCGTTTGGAGTTAGTGAGAATTTCGGGTAAAATTAAACGCGCGTTTAATTTTATTCGAAATAAAAGCTAAAACGGAAATTAAAACCAAGGTGAGAACTTCTCACTCAATCGAATAGATTTCGATTTTTTTTTAAATAGTTAGATTTAAAATATTTGAATGCATGTTTGAATGATGACTGTAAATTATTGATTGTTAAAATAGACATTATGCGCCGTTAGTAAGCGGATGTTATTTAATATAAACATATACCGCGAATATTTCATAAACAGTGAAATTGGTATTATATATATAATATCAATATATATATATTGGCATATGTATATATTGCAGTTGATTGATTTCCCGCATTTTTTTGTTTAGCGGATGAGACCCTATTACGCCGTTATTAAGCGGATAATATTTAATAAAAACATGTACCGCGATAATTTCGTACTGGAGCGAAATTGGTATTGTGCTAATGTTTTTGGATGCAGGAAAACAGGTTGGAGGGATCCAACTGGATTCCTCAACAGTATTTATTTTATTTCAGATATTTTGATATTTGATGGATTATCATATCGATATATGATATCGTTGTTAGTCGTGATTGACTATTTGGTGTGTAGCATCATTGGACCCAGATTTTGGGATTTTAAAATGGTTTTAAAAGTGATTTTTGAAAATATACTATATTTTTGGAATTGATCCATTATAAATAAATAAACGTTATAATTTTTAAAGTTATAAAAATTATAGTTTTTGTGAAATATAGTTAAAAAGCTGATTTTTAGAAATACGATTAAAAGTCGATTTTTGAGAAATATGAACCAATGATTTTATAAAATAGTTTAAACTGGATTTTTGAGTTTATTATTAAAAGTTTGAATATAAGATTTATAAAATTTGATTATTTTATAAATCAAGAGAACGGTGAAATTTTAAAGGAATTTAAAGACGTTTAAAAGAATAATATAAATTAATTTATATTAAGAGATTTATAAATGGATATTTATAAATTGAATTATGGACATTATAAAACGAGTTTTTATAAGTGTTTGAATGTAGTGAAAATGAATTTCCTAAATGAATGAAATTTATGAAATTATAAACTGTGAAGTTATAAATGAAAATTTTATAAGCAATAGGTTTATAAAATTTATAAAGTTATCGAAAGAATAAATTTTGGATAAATAAACAATCTTATAAGTTAAGATTAATAATTTGGGAAGTTAAATGAACGATTTTTTAAAATAATCGTTTTATAAGTAATTAACTTATAATATGAACTTGTAGTTTATAATTGAGTTATAAACTGGAATAGGTTAATAAAGAGATTTATAAAAAGGAAGTTTTTATAAATAAATAGAAATGGAATTTATAAACGTTGTTTTATAAATTCGCAAGCAACTTATTTTGATAAGTTAATTGTTATAACCTATAAATGGAGTTATATTCACGTTTTTAACTGTGAATAATTCTTTGAATTAAAATGAGTAAAGAATGAAATTTGTTAACGAAGTTATTCACGTCTTTGAATAGTGGATAATACGTTAAAGAAATTGTTTTGGATTTGGTGTTTTAAAATAAAATTTAAAACGATCTAAAGATGTTTTAAATGTGTTGAGATTCGAAACCATAGATTTCAACATTTATTGTTGAAATAGACGTTTTCGAGAAATAAAAGGAAATGGTAGACTATAACACTGTTGTTATAGTAAATGATTTCCGAAAGGAAATGTTTTTGATAGTATTGGGATTTATATATTTATTTTAAATTCGAATCCCTATACTAGTGATTTTGGGTTGTCGTAACGATGTTTTACGCAACATTCGTTTTGGCCCAAGTAAATATGTTTAAGTGAATGATTTCCTTAAAGAATGAATTATATACTTAATTCGATTTAAGTATATTGAATATTTTCTAAGTGTTGAAAATAAATGATTGTGAATTACTTATGAATAATAAGTATGGAAATGTTTTCAAATATGAAGTGAGTATTTAGAATTTATCTTTTTGAAGATAAATTGGAAATGGATAGTTGAAATCGTATATGCACGAATATTTTGAAATATAAATTCATTATGGAATTTATAAGTGAAAAGGGAATTTGTTTGAAAATAAATGTTGATTTATTTTTGAAGTGTTGAAATTATATATCTAGTAAAGATATTTTGGAAAATAAATAATTTGGAAAATTATTTGGAATCTGGTGATGTATGCATATCCATTGATAGTTCAATAGCCGACTATCAATATTTCCCTTTGAATGGGTATTTGATGTGAATTGATTGAATTTGAATGCACACTTATTTTTGAATAAGCGCTCACTATTCGGGTTAACCGGGAAAGGACCATGGGGTCGTATAACCCATTCCGAATATGTGATACGTCGTTGTGAATTGCATTGAAGATCGGTGTTGAAGACCCGGTATTTGCGAAAGCGATAGGATGACCTATCGATTGTCTCTGCACTGAGTTGCAACGGTATAGAGACTCCCTAAGTGATGGGAAATCCGATCAGGATTGTGAATATCCGGATTGCAAGGACTTCTTTGTAAGTGCCTTCGGTTCTGTTCGAGCCCGGAACAGACTTGTATGGATTGTATGTCTGACATTACAATTTGAGATATAAAGCCGATTTCTTTCAAATATATTTCTGTTGGTGGCGGAGAATTTATTCTTTGCTTAACACCCTTCTTTGAGACGTACGAGCCCAAAGGTTATATAGTTGAAGTTATCAGCGATATATTCCCAATTTGGTAATGTGACATGCTGAGTGATGCTGAAATGATCATTGTGTTGATTATTGTGATAGGATCATTTATTTGATCGTCTATCTTAGTGATCATTGTGTTGATCATTTGTTGACCCAAAGCATGGCTTTTGTATAAAGTATGTTTTTGTGGACGTGAATTCGTCGAGCCTCACATCCCGGAAATGGTCAAAACAGGAAAGAAGCAGCAAGGTTATGAGGGGTAGCACCCTTTAGGATGTGTCCATTTCCTTCTGGAAAAGGGTGGTATCATGGTATGGAGCCCAGATACTTACTCATGTTGAAAACACTTTGTTATGATTGTGTGAATTGATTAGAGAGCGCTCTCGGAAAAAGGTCCCAAAGGACCGGGGGATGGCATATTCGGTCAGTTGTTACTCAGTTAGGAGTAACCCGGCCTTGTGTTGGTTGAGATCCGGTTTGGTTCTCGGGGATGTCCATCCAGAGGCATTCTCAGTGGCAATGGGAAGTTCCTTGGCCTGACCATTTGTTGGAAATCCAATTCCCAATACGAAACTTGTACGGTATTAGTTGTAGAACCTGCTATTCACTTATGGTGGTCACCACTGTTTGGATAGTAGCTATAGTAGGCATAGTTCGAAATGTCTATGTTGGCTAAGATTTATATTCTACTTTCGAAATGAATTTGTTATACACTATGCACTAATAATAATATCAAATGTTATTTTAAATGCGTATCAAGCATCTTTGGCTATCATAAGGAGAAATCTCCTCCGATTCTGCGTTTGCATGTGTGTGTGTGCGGGAGGCCTTATGGTAGTCTCATTTTTAAAAGCATTGCGAATTGATTAAAAATATTCCTCTATTTTGATTTTAAAGATAAATAAACTGTTTGAGTTCTCACACCAGTCACATGACTGACTCGGAGTTTATTGTTTTCCTTCCTAAACTCTGGGTGCCCACCAATTTCCACACGGGCAGTTAAGAGTTAGGTTTATCAGGATATTCTGGATATTCTGGAGTTGCTGGAGGCAAGCTGGATGGCATGGCGTATTACTAGTTTATATAGTATTTCTTTTTCCGCTGCATTGTTTGTTGTTGTATGTTGTTGTACACTCTGATGTGATGATATGATGTAATAAAATGTGATGTAATGTAATAACTGATATAGTTCTTGTTTAAAGATTATTCATTTATTATTATATGTTGTTCCGCTGCGAATTGTGAGATTCTGATGTTGTTCTGTTGTTTCCTATTCCGTTCTATTTTGTTCTATTTTTAAAATGCTTCTATCTTCTATTTTCAAATTTCCTATTTTCTTTTCCCTATCAAAATTTTCTATCTTCTCTTCTCTCTTCTTTCTTTTTCTTAATTCTTTTTAAAACCCATAACATCTCGGTTTTCGGCCTTTGATTTCTCGACAGTCGATAAAGTGAGTGTCGATGTCGAATTTTCGAAGAACGAAAATCCGTGTTCGTTACACGAATTGCTTTTCCCTATTTTTTACTTTTAAGTTAGCCTTCATTTCCTTTTTAGGTGGAGATTCAACTTCCTCCTACTCTATTTCTTTTACTCTCTTTGACAAGGATCATCCATTTTTTACTTTTAAGTTAGCCTTCATTTCCTTTTTGTGAAACTAATGCTTCAATGAGCTCATACATAACCTTTGATTTCCTTTTCGTAGCTTAAGGATCATCCATTTCTTCCTAGTCTCCTTAAGTGTAGATGGCTATCCATCTTCTGCATTTCCCATCTTAAAATGTGGGGTTACATTGTCTTCAAGATGAACATGGTGTACCACATCGTCTTATGGTCGAACTCCACCTTTCTTAATTGACTTTTCCATCATATAAATGCTATTGTTGATTGATTCAAAAGGCTTGAGTTAAGCTCCCATTGAAAGCATCACTTAATGTTAGTGCGAAAATCAGATCAAGGTAATTAGTAATGCTTGAGTAATGTTATACAACCAGTCAAGTATATTAGTCGTAAGTTGAAGGATGCTAACTTCACATTCTTAAGACATCATCATGCAATTTCTTTATTGTCTACGTCCTTTCATACAGTGTTACAAGTCATGATTGGTGTTGGCAGCCATTAACTCCGTTTACTCAACCTTTCTTTCTATAAGATTAAAAAATGAAAATGAAGAAGAAGACCCGATCAGATAATTCCTTCCCTTTTTGAGGGGGCACCCCTGTAATTATAAAGGATTCCAACTATTAGATTAGCGACACATGTCTTTTAGACTTTTAGATGGTGGATTGTAGGTTTTATAAAGAACAGATGGCGATGTGGGGAGATTGACATAAGATGGTGTCGTAGGGAGATTGACATGCGATGGCTTCTTTTGGCAACGGTTCTGTTATATTACTCTATGATAGCTTTACTTGCTTTTTATCGCAAAGGCTTTATGGGATTCCCCACAATGGTATTATTTACTAAGTGGTTGCTTCTACAAACTTGCCACGAACAATTTATATACTTTTATGTCTAAAGTTTTTATGTAGCCTAGAAAATTTCTATATAAACTCTTCGCGATGGCTTAAAATGGTAACTTTCTGAGCAAAAGCTCTTTGAAAGACTTCCAGCGATGGCTCTTCGAGAGACATCCAGCGAAGGCTCTTTGAAAGGCTTCTTGTAATGGCTATTTGAAAGACTTCCAATGATCGCTCTTTGAGTGACTTTAAGCGATGGCACTTTAGAAGACTTCTAGCTATGGCTCTTGTTTACCATTTGAAGATTGTTAGCAACTACTAGGTATAGTTTCTCATGATAGCTTTGTAAGGCCATCTACAATAATCTTCGTAAGAATTTTTACGACAACTAAATTTTGCCATTTGGAAATAGATTGCGAAGTCCAATTGAATTACTTATGATGGCTCTCTATCTTGTCAAGCGACTGCTTCAAGACCTACCACGATAACTTTATTCTTTCATATGTGACATTGTCACTTAGAAGCTTTTTGCGGATTTCTCTCTAACTCCTTACGCCGACTTATATGGGATTACTATTGATAGCTTCGTGGAACTTTTCTTGATTGCTTTGTTTTAACTCTTAGGGATTTGCATATGATGACCTCCATAAGTTGCCTTGCGACAACATCATTTGTCTGCGATGGCTTCACTTATTCATGATAATCCTTTGCATAAATACTTTACGATGTGCAAGGGCCTTAACCATGTATGATGGCTTAGATTGTGCATGAAGGCTCCTATTCACATATGAGGGTTTTAAATAAGGCACGTTAATATCAAGCTTGTTCATAAAATTTTGTGCGTAACATAAACAAATACATTAATACTGACCATAATAAAATGAAAAAAAACTAGGAAAACAAGTAAAAATTGAAACGTGCTCTCCATATCAAATAGAAAAATAAGTATTCAAACAAATAAATTTGCCATCAACTCTAACAAAGTCATTCACTCTCAACTCAAAAAAAGTATACGCTAATTTGCAGAAGTACATTGGTTCTTCTTGTGGCCTTTCACTCCATATATGTTGCACCTATTTCTCTTTGGAGCCTGCATCTCATCCTTAGTGCCTTTAATTCTTGTAGATCGAGGCCTTCTTGGTGGTCTACGGGGGTTGGTGGTAGAACTAATCGACTTTCATGTGCACTCAATAACGTCATCATGAACGCGATAAAATTCTGGCGAGTACGCCGTCAAGTAGCTCTAAATAGAGTACCAAGTTAGTGCGAAGTCATGATGAGCTCTATTCGCAACAGTTACAACCGTTGAACAAGAAGCCAGAACATGGGCATAAGGCAATTATTCTGGTAAATGCATGTACCAGAACAAGTTATACCATCAAATGTTATTTTAATTCATTGCCAAATTAGTGAATTACTTGCCATTTGACTTGTCTAAATCAAACAAACCTTGAACGTTGAGACAACCCGACTTTTTCTCCATAAAAAGTCGTATCATCTTTAAGAAAGAAAGGGATAGAAAAGAGAAAAGAAAGAAGAGAAAGAAGAAACAACACAAGAATCTCAACAGCGGAACGAATAAATTATATTAATAACATAAACATTAAATAGTATACAATAACTATCAGAGTTACACAGACAATACAACATATACTAGACAGTTATAAACACCTGTCTAGTTATTACAACTCAATACACAAACAGAAAACACTCAGAGATACCAACACAACGGAAACTATATATCTATACGCAGAAGCCTCCTGCTCCATAGCTCCTCCACAATTCGTCAAAGCTAACCTGAATCCCTTGGCTACTCGTAAAAAATTGAGTACCCAAGAGTTTAAGAAAAACACAAATAAATTATGGGTCAGACATGGGTCTGGTGTGAGTAACAGGTTGAAGTTGCTTAACTTTGAAAAACCTTTGAAAACAAAAGGTATCACGTAAGACTTCCCACACATAAACATGGAAAAGTTTTTACCTTATGCTAACAAAACATTTGATAGGAAATTCAGTGATATTATAATAGTGTCTAGGGTTTTCAAGTAAATGTGAAATAGCCGAAATTGTTACATCTATTAAATTCTAGCTACTAGCCACAAAAGTGGGTAATACAATCAAAACCGTTGGCACTTATTGGATTGTGGATTCCATCAATGGCAGGGCTACTGGGGTACCGCCCGTTACAGTACGTGGCCTAGATCACCATACCGAGGAGTACGCCCGCTCCCCTACAACACAAAGCCGGAACCATTCCTTACTGAACAGTTCCGAACAAGACCAACCCGCAGTTTTGATCAGCAACCGCACCACTAAGTTGAAATAAAGGGACATCTAGACAGGGGTAAATCTCGTCCTACTTGGGCATGACCCACTTAGCCTTGCTACACCTCCCTTGTTTTAGCCATTCCCTGTTGATGAGGCATGAGGCTACGATTACCTTTATAGGACATATCACTTAGAATGCTCATCGTCCACGTGATGATGTTCTGAAAGCATTCAATCCATACAAGTTCATTCCGGGTTCGAACGAAACCGAAGGCATTATCTCGTTACACTCATTTTGGAATCACCCTTAGGGTTAAAGACGATAACCCTTGCACTCTGAATCTTCATCTTCACTTCATATCCACGACCTAATGTAAATTTGGATCGATGTGGTTTTCGGATATCCAAATATTGAAACCCGATCCCGGTCTCATCGAAATCCAAAACGTGTCTTTTAAGGCCAAGTTGTTTTAAAGTTTAAAACAATTCAATTATCTATATACACACAGATAGATAATTCACATCACAATAGATAATCAACATTATCATCAACAGATAATTCATATCATAAACAGATAATCCATATCATCATCACAATGCAACCAATGCATCCATATCACATAACATTACTCATCTCATAGCTGAGATTACAAATCATACAAGGCAACCAATATCAATCCATTCATACATAAGAAATGATCTAATGATCACACTATCTATAATTAATTTAAAGTAAATTAAATTAATTACTTAATCTCTAATTAATTTAAAATGAATTAAATTAATTACTTCATCAGTATAATCCTTCTTAACTTAACCATCAATTGATTACAAATCAATTAAATAATCATCATCTCATTATCCATTCCAATTGATCATTATTGATTAACAATTCCCTAACTACAATAAGTAATTAGCCTTTAATATTAATTACACAAGTTAATTATGCTTAACACTTACAATAATTAACTTTTTAATTACTTAAGTTATTAATTAACTCAAATTAATTACATTAATCTTTTATTAATTAATTACTTCACTTATTGATTATTCCTTAATCAATCAATTCCAAATTACATCATTAATTTTATTAATTAATGATTTCTAGTTACATTTTAAATTAATCTCACTATATAAATCAATTACATCAAGTAATTAATCTACAATTAAACCATATATATATTAATCACCCTTGATTAATAACCATCCAGTAATTAACTACCCTTAATTACTCATTCCATAAATTAATTACTCTTAATTAATTATCCCAATTAATCCCTTGATTAATTTCAAAGTAATTTAATCTAAATTACTTCCATAAATAAACATCTTCAATTACATCCAGTAATTATCAATTAATTACTTTCCTAAGTAATTACAATCCCATTAATTACATAAAGTAATTATTCATCAATCCACAAATGTTTAAATTAAATAAACTTAATTAATCTAAACTAATCACATTAACACAATTAATTACATCAAGTAATTAATTTATTAATTACTTTCATTAAGTAACTAAACTTAAACAATTTCAAAATGATTATTATTAATTAATTAATCTAATTAATTATCAAAAATTAATCACACTAATTAATTGTTAAATAATCTTAAGTTAATGACCTTCATTAACAATTCTTAATCACTTAATTAAGAAAATAACTAATATTAATCATTATTAATACCAATTAATTAATATTTAATTGTCAATTAATTAATCTCTAATTATTAATTAATTAAGTGTTAATTACAAATCTTAATTAATCACTAATTACTTGATTAATAAATCTTAATCATTAATTAAAATTTAACTAATAATCCTTAATTATATATTAATTAACCCCAATTAATAAATCTCAAATCTTAATTAATCATTTTAAAAAGTATTAATTATGCAATTAATTAATTAATCATCCATATTATTAATTAATTAAATACTTAATTACCCATTTAAATTAACTTAATAATTTAAATGAATCCAATTTCTTAAGTTCTAACTTAATTTAAGAAACATTTCTCCTTATATAAAGTATTTTAAAACACATTGTTTCCAAATTTATTTTAAACTTCACTTTAAATTTCATTTTAAAATTTTAATATTTTAAAATGAACACAATTTATTTAAACAAGGTTTAAAACAATTTAAAATCTTTTTATCTCACAGGTTCAAGAACATTCCTTTTGTAAAATAAAAGTTTAAAAGATTATAAAACAAATTCATTTAAACATTCCAAGTATTTATTTTTTTAAAAACAAATTCAATTTAAAAATGTACTTTTAATTTCAGATTTGAAATACAACTTGAATCTTTTATTCTAGAATTGAACTTAAAACTTTAAAGCTTTACTTACGTTTCCATCTTCATTTCTAAATTCAAATTATTTAACCATTTCTAAAATAGTCAAAATAAATTTAAATTTAAAAACTTATTTTATTTAAAAACTGAAATTCCAATCAATTTAGATTTAAATTCCTATTTTACAAATTTAGACTTTCAGCTCAAATTTAAAACTAATGCACTTTTAAACTTAAAAGTTTTTAAAACCAAATTTTAAATTTAAAAACTTATATTATTTCTAATCTGAGATTCAAACTACTAGCATTCATATTCAAACTTAGTTTAAACACAGTTTAAATTTCAGCTTACATTTTATACTTCTCTTCTGATTTTAAAAACAGAAACAGATTTCCTGTTTTTATTTAAAAACCAAACTAGAATTTAAAAATTCAAATTATTTTAAAAACCCAGATTTAAACTATTTGAATCCTTATCTAAATTCAGGTTTTAAACTTAATTCTAATTTTAGTTTACATTTTAACACTTTACTTCAAATTTTAAAAAACTGAAACAGGTTCTGTTTCTATTTGAAAAACCTGAAACACAGAATGCTCGGGACTTCCCTAACCTGATTTCGAGTCAGACACCTATCTGCTTCGAGTTAAAACTCGAAATCACTGAGTCCATCAGGAGGCACCAAACTATAACCACCAACATCACAAATATCACCATTGCACTGTGCACCTGCACACCCTCTCCGGCCATCGCTGGCCAACTCCAAAACCTTCCCACGGTCGTCACTCAACTCCATAGTCCATCCATACACCCATTACATCCATAAATACCCGAAATCAAGATCGAGACACTGATTTCAAACCTGGAACAGCGGTATCCCCTTTAATCACCAACCAGTCAACGTCTCGTTGACGCGACTCCGACCACCATCACCTTCGAAACTCCGGCGACGACTTCATCAATCCATCAACCTCCATTTCCCAAAAACCCTAAGTTACTCGAACATCTATACAAGCCGAAAAAATCAATTCTTCTAGCCTTAGAAGAACTAGGGTTCAAAACTGTATAACCCAATCTCATCATCAAAAACAAATTGCAACACAAACCAAGAATTTTCCCATTATCTCTAATAGCGCCACCTTCTCCAGGATAAATTTAACACAAACGAACATAAGGATCATCTGTGTTAACCCCAATAATAGAATATAGTAAAATATGAACTACTCTTTGGTTTTGATACTAAAAATTGTAATTTTACTTTTAAAAAACATAATTTTGCATGATGGTTTGATATACAAACCTGAATCATAAATTCATGTAGTTTGAATTTCCAAATTGTTACTCTGTTATATTTACTCTTAGAAAAAAACAGAATTTTATTTAATTCATATAAAATTCTTAAACCTTACCTTATAATAAACAAATTTTCATTCAAAATTTAAACCATAACAGCAAACAAGTCAAAAGAAAAAAAGAATTTTAGAATCAAACAGGAGTTTGGGAATTGAATAACAGAAATGCAGAAGTTAGCAATCATGTACACATAAATATATTCACATGTATATATATTCACGGCATATTATATCCATACCCATCACATATAAATTCACAAAAATGCATTGCAGTTTACTCACAAATCATATTGATTTACAGATATGAGCATGCAACAAGGTTATTATATTTAAGCTTTTAAATTAGAAAGCCACTCACTGATTTTTGAAGAGCTGAGCAAGGATTTTTAAAAGCTTTTGAATCCTTTAAAATCCTTCTTGAATGCTTGATTGCTTCTAGATTTTTAAGACTACATGCATGCAGGTTTGCTTGCTATATCTCCAGATTTAATTACCAAGATTTTTGAATGACTTAAATGCAGGTTGCAGATTGAAGAAAGTTTGCAGACTTCCTTGCTTTATTTTCTAGATTTTTGAAAGAAATGCAGATGCTTGCTTGAAATGGAATGCAGATTTGCTTTCTTTGTTTGTTACATGCAAGTTTGTTTGCATTATTTCCAGATTTTGAAAAAAATGAATGCAATTGACCAGGGTTTGATTTTTCAGTTTTTGAGGATGAAAATGTACAGAAATTATGATTGAAGATGAACTTATGGTTTTTGATTTTGAGGATTGTTTTCAGCTGAACATTTCTTGGTTTAGGAATGAAAATGAAGAAAGGAAAAATATGAAAGATTGTAAGAATTTGTATACCTTATTTATGATTTAATTAAAATCAAAGAAAATAAAAATTAAACAATGACACTTGTAAATGTCTTGTGTGTTTAAATTACACATGTTAGATTAGGCTTTTAAGATGCTTACATTTGTTATATAAGAACCTAAAATATTTACGCATGTTCTTTTATATTAATTATTATTTTTAATTAAGTGTTAAAGAAAGTTTAAACATAGTTAATTAGTTTTAATACTTAGTTATGTATATAGATAAATAATTTTAAAGAATAAAACAACGTATTATTATAAATAAAAACAATATACAAATCAATTATTTGAAAATAATATTTTAAATCATTTAGAATAAATTTATAAAAGAGATTGTAACCTATTTGTTATTTAAATGAATACATGATTCATTTATAAATTGTATTTTAAATTCTCATATGTATTCTACAAATCATTTTTATTTAGCAATATTTTCAAATGAATAAAACAAACATTTTTATAACTTGTTTTAATATACAAACTTAAGTCAAAATATAATTTAAACAAATAAAACATTTGTATTATATATTTAAAATCATTTAGTTAATTTATTAAATAGCTTTGAAAAGCTTAATCATTAAATAAATCATAATTTCCAAATTTTAAAATATTATAAAATACGCTATACTAATTAAATTTAAAAACCAAACATATCTTATTTAAAATATATATAAATATATACACATATTATAAATAGAAAATAATTTACTAGCTTATTAAAAATAAATTCACTAATTAATTATTTATTAAATAAGATTATTGAATCAATTCAAATTTATTAACAAAAATAATCAAATTAATTTAAATTTAAACATAGATTATTAAATTTATATTGCCATAAATTCCGGGATATTACAATCTTCCCCCATCAAAAGAATTTCGTCCCCGAAATTTAAAAAAAAGGTAACTTAATAATCTTATTAACGATTTAATTATAAAACACGGCATATGTTAATCATATTCTAACAACCATAGCAATCAATTCACACAATTAAAAAAAATCTAATTATCCAAAGGAATTTTGGATAGAACTTTCACGAGTTTCCCCGGTATAAGTATCGGGATACTCGCTCTATAGAATTCAAACAATCGATACTACCAAGCTATAGAGCCCCTATTCATCTATATCTACAACTCTAAACAAGATATCAGACTACAAATGAGTCTGACTCAACAACCAAACCATCCTGAACTGCCGGTTCTACAACCAGAAATATCAAACACGTACTCCCTCGGAGATACGTGAAACACTATGAATCCCAGTTATCCAAACTGGCAATTCAACTCCAGAAAACCGAACACTTATCTTACCAGAACACAGAAGAAACCCAAAACGCTACGGAGCTAGCTTCCCAAACTTATAGCTCCCTGGACCGGAGAAAACTTATCACAAACCAAATCTCCGACTCCAGAATACAAATTCCTCCGTCTCTTATCCACAAAAACACTTCAGACGATCCTGGACTACCAACATTCCTCCTGATCAGCTCAACTCTTGCTGATTCTTCTGGAAACAGACTGGGTCAAAACAACCCAACACAATGATCTCCTCAAGATCAATACAAAACCAAGAACACAAACTCTACTTCTCAACAACAGAAAACAGATCTTACTTCTCCTTATCTGGGAAAAGAAAAACAGATGCACTCCCAAACTGCTTCCGCTGCACAACTCTGATCCGATGTAGAAGAAAATGCAGATGAAGAGCACGAGCACAAACTGGACCACACGTCCCAGAAATATGGTTCAACAGATCCATAAGAAAACTCAAAAGTTCCTCCGAAACCTGAGTTGCTTCACAAACTCTATCTCTAGGAATCATCCATCTACTAACCGAACCACCAATACCTCTCCTGGAATACTAGCTGATAAGAAAACTCGATCTCCCGATGCGGAAAAATCTCTGACTTCCCTGAAGACATCTGAACAAACTTCAACAACTCAAGAGAATGTTCAACTATCGCAAGTCACTTTTGCAATCGACCTTGCCTAATTCCCAAAGAAACTGCTCTGTCTTAACCAATCAGAACAACTTATGCTGGCGTAGCCAATTCATCGAAGAAACGAGTCCACTCTGTTGCTTCTGAACTCTACTTCAAAAAAACTATCCAGCCAGAAAACTTCCTCCAACACGGAACACTCCGAGCTGCACTGCTAACACCAATGCCAAAGAATTCTCAATCCAAGCTCTTTGAGAAACTCGGACTACAAAGCAAAGAGAAACACCCTGTTGGACTCAGCCACAACACCGAGTAGACTCACTTCCTTACTCCTGTTCCAAAGAAACATCTTCGGAAACATCCATAGTCACTGCGTCTCATCAAGCAGCTGCTACTTCCTGAGATATCAAGATACCATCACTCGCTTGCTTCTGCCCAATCGACAGATCTAAACTCAACTCAGCACTTCAAAGATGACTCTGGACCTTAACAGGTTTCCTTCAGAGATCAATGAAGTCCTTACTCCAAGCAAAACTCACTCGAGACGATATTAGGTCTATAGTCTCGACAGATACACTCCAACCAATGGTAGTTGTGTTACACACACCACTACCTCATCTACCTTTATAATTTATATTGGAAAAACCTGAACAGGTAACCCAACGGATAGGTAGAAATATAAACATATATATATATATATATATATTAAAAATACAAATACGCTCTCTCAAGATAAACACCACTCTAGAGACTAGGTATTTGCTCAACCTAGCGCTCTGATACAAAATGAGACGACTCGACTTTTTCTCCACAAAAAGTCGTATCATCTTTAAGAAAGAAAGGGATAGAAAAGAGAAAAGAAAGAAGAGAATGAAGAAACAACACAAGAATCTCAACAGCGGAACAAGTAAATTAAATTAAAAACATAAATATTAAATAGTATACAACAATTATCATAGTTACACAGACAATACAACATATACTAGACAGTTATAAACACCTGTGTAGTTATTACAACTCAATACACAAACAGAAAACACTCAGAGATACCAACACAGCGGACTATATATCTATACGCAGAAGCCTCCTGCTCCATTACTCCTCCACAATTCGTCAAAGCTAACCTGAATCCCTTGGTTACTCGTAAAAATTTGAGTACCCAAGAGTTTAAGAAAAACACAAATAAACTCTGGGTCAGACATGGGTCTGGTGTGAGTAACAGGGTAAAGTTCCTTAACTTTGAAAAACCTTTGAAAACAAAAGGTATCACGTAAGACTTCCTACACATAAAGATGGAAAAGTTTTTACCTTACGCTAACCAAAACATTTGATAGAAAATCCAGTGATATTATAATAGTGTCTAGGGTTTTCAAGTAAATATGAAATAGCCGAAATTGTTACATCTATTAAATTCCAGCTACTAGCCACAAAAGTGGGTAATACAATCAAAACTGTTGGCACTTATTGTATTGTGGATTCCATCAATGGCAGGGCTACTGGGGTACCGCCCGTCACAGTACGTGGCCTAGACCATACCGAGGAGTACGCCCGCTCCCCTGCAACACAAAGCTGGAACCATTCCTTACTGAACAGTTCCAAACAACACAACCCCACAGTTGCGCTCAACAACCGCACCACTAAGCAGAAATAAAGGAACATCTAGACAGGGGTAAATTTCGTCCTACTTGGGCATGACCCACTTAGCCTTGCTGCACCTCCCCTGTTTTAGCCATTCCCGGTTGATGAGGCTTGAGGCTATGATTACCCTTATAGGACATATCACTTAGAATGCTCATCGTCCACGTGATGATGTTCTGAAAGCATTCAATCCATACAAGTTCGTTCCGGCTTCGAACGAAACCGAAGGCATTATTCGATACACTTATTTTGGAATCACTCAGAGTTAACGACAAAAACCCTTGCACTCTGAATCTTCATCTTCACTTCAGATTCATGACCTAACGTAAATTTGGATTGATGTGGTTTTCGGATATCCAAATATGGAAACCTGATCCCCGTCTCATCGAAATCCAAAACGTGTCTTTTAAGGCCAAGTTGTTTTAAAGTTTAAAATAATTCAATTATCTATATACACATAGATAGATAATTCACATCACAATAGATAATCAACATTATCTTCAACAGATAATTCATATCATAAACAGATAATCCATATCATCATCACAATGCAACCAATGCACCCATATCACATAACATTACTCATCTCATAGCTGAGATTACAAATCATACAAGGCAACCAATATCAATCCATTCATACATAAGCAATGATCTAATGATCACACTATCTATAATTAATTTAAAGTAAATTAAATTAATTTCTTAATCTCTAATTAATTTAAAATGAATTAAATTAATTACTTCATCATTATAATTCTACTTAACTTAACCATCAATTGATTACAAATCAATTAAATAACATCATCTCATTATCCATTCCAATTAATCATTACTGATTAACAATTCCTTAATTATAATAAGTAATTAGCCTTTATTATTAATTACAAAAGTTAATTATACTTAACACTTACAATAATTAACTTTTTAATCACTTAAGTAATTAATTAACTCAAATTAATCACATTAATCCTTTATTAATTAATTACTTCACTTACTGATCATTCGTTAATTAATCAATTCCAAATTACATCATTAATTTTATCAATTAATGATTTCTAGTTACATTTTAAATTAATCTCACTATATAAATCAGTTACATCAAGTAATTAATCTACAATTAAACCACATATATATTAATCACCCTTGATTAATAACCATCCAGTAATTAACTACCCTTAATTACTCAATCCATAAATTAATTACTCTTAATTAATTATCCCAACTAATCCCTTGATTAATTTCAAAGTAATTTAATCTAAATTACTTCCATAAATAAACATCTTCAATTACATCCCGTAATTATCAATTAATTACTTCCCTAAGTAATTACAATCCCATTAATTATATAAAGTAAGTATTCATCAATCCACAAATGTTTAAATTAATTAATCTAAACTAATCACATTAACACAATTAATTACATCAAGTAATTAATTTATTAATTACTTTCATTAAGTAGTTAAACTTAAACAATTTCAAAATGATTATTATTAATTAATTAATCTAACTAATTATCAAAAATTAATCACACTAATTAATTGTTAAATAATCTTAAGTTAATGACCTTCATTAACAATTCTTAATCACTTAATTAAGAAAATAACTAATATTAATCATTATTAATTACCAATTAATTAATATTTAATTGTCGATTAATTAATCTCTAATTATTAATTAATTAAGTGTTAATTACAAATCTTAATTAATCACTAATTACTTGATTAATAAATCTTAATCATTAATTAAATTTTAACTAATAATCCTTAATTATATATTAATTAACCCCAATTAATAAATCTCAAATCTTAATTAATCAATTTTAAAAAGTATTAATTAAGCAATTAATTAATTAATCATCCATATTATTAATTAATTAAATAATTAATTACCCATTTAAATTAACTTAATAATTTAAATGAATCCAATTTCTTAAGTTCTAACTTAATTTAAGAAACATTTCTTCTTATATAAAGTATTTTAAAACAAATTGTTTCCAAATTCATTTTAAACTTCACTTTAAATTTCATTTTAAAATTTTAATATTTTAAAATGAACATAATTTATTTAAGCAAGATTTAAAACAATTTAAAATCTTTTTATCTCACAGGTTCAAGAACATCCCTTTTATAAAATAAAAGTTTAAAAGATTATAAAACAAATTCATTTAAACATTTCAAGTATTTTTTTTAAAAAACAAATTCAATTTAAAAATATACTTTTAATTTCAAATTTGAAATACAACTTGAATCTTTTGTTCCAGAGTTAAACTTAAAACTTTAAAGCTTTAATTACATTTCCATCTTCATTTTTAAATTCAAATTATTTAACCATTTCTAAAATAGTTAAAACAAATTTAAATTTAAAAACTTATTTTATTTAAAAACTGAAATTCCAATCAATTAAGATTTAAATTCCTATTTTACAAATTTCAACTTTCAGCTCAAATTGAAAACCAATATACTTTTAAACTTAAAAGTTTTTAAAACCAAATTTTAAATTTAGAAACTTATATTATTTCTAATCTGAGATTCAAACTACTAGCATTCATATTCAAACTCAGTTTAAACACAGTTTAAATTTCAGCTTACATTTTATACTTCTCTTCTGATTTTAAAAACAGAAACGGGTTTCCTGTTTTTATTTAAAAACCAAACCAGAATTTAAAAATTCAAATTATTTTAAAAACCCAGATTTAAACTATTTGAATCCTTATCTAAATTCAGATTTAAACTTAATTCTAATTTTAGTTTACATTTTAAAACTTTACTTCAAATTTTTAAAAACTGAAACAAGTTCTGTTTCTATTTGAAAAACCTGAAACACAGAATGCTCGAGCCTTCAATAACCTGACTTCGAGTCAGACACCTATCTTCTTCGAGTTAAAACTCAAATCCCCGAGTCCATCACGAGGCACCAAACTGTAACCACCAATATCACCCTTGCACTGTGCACATGCACACCCTCTCCGGCCACAGCTGGCCAACTCTGTAACCTTCCCACAGTCGTCACTCAACTCCACAGTCCATCCATACACTGATTACATCCATAAATACCCGAAATCAAGATCGAGACACTGATTTAAAACCTGGAACAGCAGTATCCCCTTTAATCACCAACCTGTCAATGTCTCGTTGACGCGACTCCGGTCACCATCACGTTCGAAACTCCGGCTACAACTTCGTCAATCCATCAACCTCCATTTCCCAAAACCCTAAGTAACTCGAACATCTATACAAGCCGAAAAAATGAATTCTTCTAGCCTTAGAAGAACTAGGGTTCGAAACTGTAAAACCCAATCTCATCATCAAAACCAAATTGCAACACAAACCAAGAATTTTACCATTATCTCTGATAGCGCCACCTTCTCCAGGAGCAAATTTAACACAAACGAACATAAGGATCATCTGTGTTAACCCCAATAGTAGAATATAGTAAAATATGAACTGCTCTTTGGTTTTGATATTAAAAATTGTAATTTTACTTTTAAAAAACATAATTTTGCATGATGGTTTGATATACAAACCTGAATCATAAATTCATGTAGTTTTAATTTCCAAATTATTACTCTGTTATATTTACTCTCAGAAAAAAAAATAGAATTTTATTTAATTCATATAAATTTTTTAAACCTTACCTTATCTTATAATAAACAAGTTTTCATTCAAAAACTTAAACAATAACAGCAAACAAGTCAAAAGAAAAAAAGAATTTTAGAATCAAATAGGAGTTTGGGAATTGAATAACAAAAATGCAGCAGTTAACAATCATGTACACATAAATATATTCATATGTATATATATTCACAACATATTATATCCATACCCATCACATATAAATTCACAGAAATGCACTGCAATTTACTCACAAATCATACTGATTTACAGATATGAGCATGCAACAAGGTTATTATATTTAAGCTTTTGAATTAGAAAGTTACTCATTGATTTTTGAAGAGCCGAGCAAAGATTTTTAAAAGCTTCTGAATCCTTTAAAATCCTTCTTGAATGCTTGCTTGCTTCCAGATTTTTAAGACTACATGCATGCAGGTTTGCTTGCGATATCTCCAGATTTAATTATCCAGATTTTTGAATGACTTAAATGCAGGTTGCAGATTGAAGAAAGAAATGCAGACTTCCTTGCTTTATTTTTCAGATTTTTGAAAGAAATGCAGATGCTTGCTTGAAATGGAATGCAGATTTGCTTGCTTTGTTTGTTGCATGCAAGTTTGTTTGCATTATTTCAGATTTTGAAAAAAATGAATACATTTGAATAGGGTTTGATTTTGCAGTTTTTGAGGATGAAAATGTATAGAAATTTTAATTGATGATGAACTTATGGTTTTTGATTTTAAGGATTGTTTTCAGCTGAACATTTCTTGGTTTAGGAATGAAAATGAAGAAACGAAAAATATGAAAGATTATAAGAATTTATATATCTTATTTATGATTTAATTAAAGTCAAAGAAAATAAAAATTAAACAATGACACTTGTAAATGTCTTGTGTGTTTAAATTACACATGTTAGATTAGGCTTTTAAGATGCTTACATTTGTTATATAAGAACCTAAAATATTTACACATGTTCTTTTATATTAATTAGTATTTTTAATTAAGTGTTAAAGAAAGTTTAAATATAGTTAATTAGTTTTAATACTTAGTTATGTATATAGATAAATAATTTTTAAAGAATAAAATAAAGTATTATTATAAATAAAAACAATATACAAATCAATTATTTGAAAATAATATTTTAAATCATTTAGAATAAATTTATAAAAGAGATTGTAACCTATTTGTTATTTAAATGAATACATGATTCATTTATAAATTGTATTTTAAATTCTCATATTTATTCTACAAATCATTTTTATTTATCAATATTTTAAAAAGACTAAAACAAACATTTTTATAACTTGTTTTAATATACAAACTTAAGTCAAAATATAATTTAAACAAATAAAACATTTGCCTTATATATTTAAAATAATTTATTTATTTTATTAAATAGCTTTGAAAAGCTTAATCATTAAATAAATCATAATTTCCAAATTTCAAAATATTATAAAATATGCTACACTAATTAAATTTAAAAACCAAACTTATCTTATTTAAAATATATATAAATATATACACATATTATAAATAAAAAATAATTTACTAGCTTATTAAAAATAAATTCACTAATTAATTATTTATTAAAGAAGATTATTGAATCAATTCAAAGTTATTAACAAAAATAATCAAATTAATTTAAATTTAAACACAGATTATTAAATTTATATTGCCATAAATTCCGGGATATTACAAACCTCTAGCTTTACTCGCTCTTTCGACTATCTTTGCTTCCTATTTTGAAGTTAAACAAGTTGTCGAAGTTTTAGCAGCTTCTCTTCTCTTATAAAAATGATCCACCGATCGAAAGAAGGTATAGGGAACCAAAAACATTGATAGTTAACAATTGTGCACCTCTAAGCATACCGTTAAAACTTTATGGCGCATTAATAAGCATAATATGATATCGACCGATATCATCCTTACATAATGCCCAGTTTTCCTCTTTACCACCCAAACTTCTCTCTATCTGGTTGTGCACATTAGTATTTGTGGCTTTATTCCTTTTGGATTTTTATATACTTGACTTCCACCGGAGCACATGCGTTAGCATAAAATAAATTTATCAATCGTTTGTCTTTAAAACCCATGGCCTGAAAATTTGCTTTCAGATGTCTAGCACAAAATCTATGCTTAAGAGGCAAAACCTTAGTTGCTTTCCAACTATGTTGGTGTTCCTCTCATTTTACCGAAAATGAAAGTAATACATCGATCATTAACGTTATGAATTAACCTTCAGATGCGAAGAAAAAACCAACTCCAATTATGATTCTGACTCAACAATTGCACAAGCCAAAAGGTAAAGCCGATCAATAACATCTATTGCACTTGCAACAAGTAAGGCACCATTATATGTTCCATATAATATGTGCCATTAATGCAAAGAAAATGCCGACAATGCACAAAACAATCAATAAAAGACCCAAAAACCCAAAAAAATTGATCAAAAACTCCATATGCATCGATTGTTACATATCTAACACAACCTGGGTTCATTCTAGTAATTTCAGCAAAATATTGTTGTATTTTGGTATATGATTTTTCCCATTCACCATAAATCCTTTCAATTTCCTTACTTAATGCTCTCCATACTTTCATATAACCAACATTAATAACAGTTGTCCTTCCATTAACACTTGTAACATTCCAGCTGTTACATTCAGATCTGCTTTCACAAACAGCATGATCTTCGACACCAAAAAATAGATGTTGCTTACTTGTGATTAGAGTTAACTGTTGGGTTAAAGAAACTATGATTGCTTTGATATTTTCTAATGACCCACCATCCAATTGAGATTTTGTTAGAAACCATAGCATGTATTCTCTATGAACAATTTGAATCGACATTGCAACTAGTAGTGTGTTTTGTTTTGTTTGATTAATTGGCTTTAGAATAGACCATTCATATAATTGTTGTAGAAATTTTTCTTTGCACTCAAATACCATGCCAACTTTGAAATCATTTTGAACACTAGAGGGATAGAATAATTCATAATTGAAATGCAAATTTGCAATGATAGATCTAGCCATCATTTTTGCATTACATAGATCATCATCCAAAGGTATCCCCATGTTTGGTTCATCACTATCTCCATGAGCATCATCTTCAACTCCAAAATCATTATTCAGTGGTTCATACTAGACTTACACGTTATCGACCTGCATCCTACCATTCTCCGGTCCAGTTGCAACAGTGATGTTATCAGAAGCAGGATCTCATGCATGTTTACATTAACATTTATATCCATATCATCATCAGATACATTTGGAACCCCTAAGTTAGTTGTTGGTTGAATGTTCTACTTTGTAGTAAAATCATATGCCGAAAAGCTACATATGAATATATGACATTTTTAATACAGTTACACAATGCAACATAATTTATTACCATTATAAAACAAAACATACTTATGGCTCATATAGTATAATATGAAGGATGTGGGCTGCATCGGACAGGACCTATGACTATTTGAGGGTTCATCACTATTTTGCGTTGCATGTTGTTGTGGAATAAAACTACAAATGAAAATTAAAATTTTGTATCAACTTTAGTACAATAAATGTAATATGATATAAGAAGATTAGCAAATGTGTATTACTTTAACTCTTACGTGCAAAACTATCAGAATCAGATATAGAAAGCTAAATTATTCACTTTGCTGATAATTCATGAAAGGAGTATATCTGAAGAACATTGTTGCTATCCTGGTTCGCTATGTTCACAGATGGATTACTGTAACAGGGGACACAATTCCTTAAGCAGTATTTATGGTGATAGATGTCGGAATAGGTTGCTCTACCGCAAACCTTTTAGTTTTCCAATAAACAACTCTATGGGTGTAGATATGGTAGAAAACATTAATTAAACGTCATCATTGACAATTTTTATTGTTTTAGATATGAAATCGGAAGGCCAATTGCAAACTAGATCAATATCAGACTTCTTCGATTTTATCTTCATTGCTTTATAAATCGATTCATTCAATTGTTCAAGGTTGGAGCATTTGCAAACATTTGCAGGTTTGTAAGAACCATCAACATAGTTTCCAAACATTTGAAAGTTTTCTTTGAAATTTTTAAGTTTTTCAGGATTTTTGCAATGAAAATGCCTTATTTAAGGTTGATTCCAAAATGGTCCAGCTAGTTCCTGTATATTATTCAACAAATCATTTCAGAATATAATTTAATAAAAAATGTGAGCAACT
Source organism: Allium cepa (assembly GCA_030765085.1). Taxonomy (NCBI): domain Eukaryota; kingdom Viridiplantae; phylum Streptophyta; class Magnoliopsida; order Asparagales; family Amaryllidaceae; genus Allium; species Allium cepa. The sequence continues at coordinate 757,514,152 of CM060940.1, read as the reverse complement.
CTTATTATGAAAGAAAAAAATGTATGTGTGATTGTAGATATATATTAGTTATATAGGTTTTATCCCTATCTATTTTTTTGAAGTTTTAGCAATAACAAACTCACCATCAAAATAGCAAGTAGTTGAAACAAAATTAGAAGTCATTCTGCAATAATAATGAATACGATATTTTAGAATTTTCATTTACATTTACCAAAAAAATCTAGCAAAAAAAATTAAGGTTTACAGAATCAAATCTTGATTGATATAAAGCAAGGGGATATTGTTATTTTTGAGCTAGATCTATTCAAACACAAGTTTTAATTGTTTTTCATACAAATCGTAAGAGATTTCGACAAAAGATAAAAGGGAGAGTACTGGGTTTTTGCGATAGAAGTAGGGTAAAGTTAGAGTGAGGAAAGAGGGAGAGGGCTACTATTTTTAAAGGGTCGGAAACCTAGCCACTATTTCAAAAACCGACCAAAAACGGTATTCGAAAATGCGCCTACTTGCTTACACCAAACAACACATACTAAAACATAGTTGGTTTCTTTTCAAATAAGGCCAACAGTTGTCTCTAAATGCATCAACTATGTTTTAATAAAAATAAAACACAGGCAGCATTGAAATGCCGCACGTACACTTTTGACTAGTATGGCGCTGAGCTGGCCGAAAGTGGCATATTTTAATAAGTTTTGTAAATGACCTATTTACGTAATAGTTTGAAAAAGTGTCCCAAATCGAAAAAATGCTAATAAAAATAAAAGAAGAGAAATATATTTTAAATCAACAACGTAATCTCTGTAAACCCATAAATATGATTGGGAGAAATCATCTATTTTATTTTGGGTCTAAACTTTGCACCATAGATTTTAAAAGCTTTTAACTCGAATTTTTGATTGGTTATCGTGAATGATTTAAATCTCGTATTTGCAACTATTTTTCTATGGTTTTAACAAGTGTTAATATGTGAACTTTGAATCAAAATGACATTTTAATTTACGTTTCAAACTGGACAACCCTATTTGTTTTATTTGTTGTTTTGCATGAAATTGGATGTGTAATCATATGTGCTTGAGTTATGATATTTTAGGAAGTTAGTTTGGATCAAAATTGATCAAAATTGACTGAAATGTTTCAAATCCCTCAAATTTTCGCTGAAAATATGATTCAACCGTGCTTTTGATCCCCAAAAACTATTATTTTAGAACTTTTTTGACCATCCTTTTAGTGTATTTGGCCATGCCTTGCATTTCGACCAAAAAAGTTTCTACTCTAAATTTTTTCTAGAGCATAAGTTTTGATCATTGAAAACATTGGTTTTGAACCTATACTTGCAATCCTTTAAGTTTATTTTACAAAACCTTGCTGCTTGACCAAAACAAAAGTTTCTAGTCTTAAATTTTTATCGGCTTATAAGTTTCAAATGAAACTTTGATCAATAAGAACTTTTATTTTGGATTTATTTCAACAGCCATTCAAGTTTGTTTTTGTCTAAAAACTTTTAGTCTCAATCTTTTATCAAAACATCTATTTCGACTGTAATTTTAATCATCTATTTTAACCAAACTTCAACTTTATTTGTTTATGTTTTAAATTTTGACCAAATTTTTTCTATGTATAATTACCCTTGACACTATATAATAGCTAGCTAAAGATAATCTATGATGTAGTAGTTTGCATACTAAATTATTTGCATGTAACGACCCGTTAAATTAGATAATATTGAATAAATTTAATTTATATGTTTTCTAATCTAATCCAGAATAAAATAGAAGCCTTAGGATTTTTAAAGAAATGGAATGTGAGGGTTAGATAGTAACTGTAATTAAAGTTAAATAACTTAAATGTTATATGACATAGATTGAAATAACTGGAATTTGTGATTGAGGTTATAAGTCATAATTTGTTGATTTTAAACGGTATTAATGAAACTATAACTGAATTGGACTGCATAGACATAAATATTAGGAAAAAATGTATTAGGTGGACTAAAATTTTTAAAGTTCATAAGTTGTGTAATCCAATTTAGTAGAAACTCTAAATTTTAAACGAAGATGTAAATAGACGCTAAAATTTAACTATGTAAATGGTGACTGAAGACCTAGTTATAAGAAATGGGAATATAACCTAACTTGAGTTAAGTAGAAGAAGGATTTGATTTAATATGAAAATTATTGTTCTAAGTATTGAATAAAATTGGGAATCAAATTTTATTTAATGATAATAACGTAGTATTGGTTAATAAATAGATTTCAATGCAGTAACCAAATGAATGGAATAAGATGAGTATATATTGCATAAAAATGAAATGTAAATTGTCACATTTGGTTGGAGCTAATTTTTAGAAACATATAAATGTTGAATCAGTAAATATTAAATTCCATTTAATATAAGAATTCAAAGGTGGAAGATTTACATTTGGATTGGAAAATGGATAGTTATTAATTAAAAGTGACCATTGAATAAATTTATGCAAACGTGATATAATGTAAATAGATGGGGATCAACTTTTATTTATGTGGTTAAGGGAATTTAATTTCTATAGTATGATAATCGAAATTAATGGAAGTTGGAATAGCTAATTTATATGTTAGTTGAAATTTAGCTAGAATATGTAGATATTGAATGATAGTAAAAATTTAATGGATATAAAAGTTTCAATTATACATTGAAATTCATACTCGCCATAAAAGGTTAATTGAGACCAAAGAAGTAGTATAGGAATCTAACCTTCTTTATTAATTTGGATTTATTGCAATAGTTAATTTCATAAAATAAAGGTAAAGCTAATTCAAATTTAACTGGACCATTGTTGGTATAACTTTAGAAGCAAGATTTATTTATGATTTGAGTATTTAATTCAACAAGTGGTATTTACGACAAATAAAATAGAATTGAACGTAAAATATTACGTTATTAAATTGAATGGAATTTGTAAACATTGAGTGAAATCTTAAACTAATGTTAGTATTCGTCGTATTTACAACAATAACTTTGAATAATAGAAAGGAAATGAATATAATAAATTAATCAAATTTATAGTGTTGAATTCAATTGGATTGGAATTAATAAATAGTTAAGAAAAATAAGGGTTATTAATAATTTGGAATTTAATTATGGTAAAAAGGTTAATTGCAATCCAAAGATGAGTTGGAATGGAAATCAAGTATTTATTTAATTTGATTTAAGAGGTGAGTATAAAGGTATAAGATTTAATAATTGGGTTTAGAATAAAATTTATAATCTCTAAATAATAAGGAAGTGCAGATATTTAGCTGCAAATTTATATACGGATAGATTTTAATTCACATCCAAGCTTGGTAGAATTGATTGAAGTTTATAAATAATGAAATGGGGCCTATATTAGAAGTTGAAATATAAAAATTGGATTTTTAATTTATTTGATTTATTTAATAAATATTAAAATGGTCATTTTTGTCACGGACTCGGATTTCGACGAAACCAGTTTCATCGGATCCGTATCGGTGAATTGTTATAGGGTTTCAAGTTTCGTATCGATCGGACTTGTCGTTTGATCGTACGGACGCGAAACGCCTTGAAATCGATTTTATTAAAAATCAATTTGAAATCAATTTGGAAATCTTGTTTTCAGCATAACTTCTACATACGATCGAATTTGGTCGTGAAACTTTTTCCATCGCATTCAGAATATTTTAAAACACCTATTTGGATATATAGTTTTAACAGATTTGGTTCCGGGGTCAGAACGGGCTTTTTGGGCCAACTACCGTTTAGCACGTTCGTTATCCGTACCCACCTAGCCTTCTTCTATTTGTCTATATATATGCGATCATAAACCCTAGCCTCCTTTCTTCTGTCAATTGAATATACGTATAATTTCTTCATCCCTTTCTCCTCTCCAATGGTTGAAAAACCTAGATCTAACCACAGTTCAAAAATCAAAAGTCAAAACTCAAAAATTTCAGAAAATTCTCAAAAAATTATATGTCGATGTTCTCAACATACGTAATCCAACAATGCAATTCGTTTTTCAATTGGAGCTGTCGTTTGCTCAGAATAAATTCAAACAGCCTGTGGTCCTCCATCATCATCGTCGCAAACTTCATCGGATCGAGAAACGATTTCTGGGTTTTGGAGAGAGTCGAGCATGCTTCGCATCGGTGTAATTGGTTCGTCGTTTTAACGGCTGGATCGCCTCGGATTTTGGATTAGGGTTCGGTTCCCTAGGGACGGCCGGAAATTTTTCGCGTGGATCGAGGGGACTGGGGGAGACCGGAGCTTGGCCAGAGGTAGAGGGCGACGCGACTTGGAGATTTGTGGTGGTGGGCTGAGCTATCGTGGCCGGAGGTGGATGAATTTGATGGTCAAAGGCGGCGGCTTGGGTTGCAAAGGAGTGCGACCTGACCTTTTCGCGTGAAGAAGAGGGAACGCACGCAGTTCTCTGACGTGGCAAATATGTGGGTGATTGTGTTCACTTTTTAAATTTTTTATAATTGTTTTCAATCATCATTTTTCGCCATAACTTTCTCATACAAAGTCGGATTCACACGAAATTTCTTTTGTTAGGATCGTAATTTAATTCCGAACTTGATGACGCTGGTTTGGACGAATTCCGAGACGGGCGAATTTTTGGGTTTAAATCGAATTTAAATTCGATTTAAATTCAAAAGGTGAGTGTTTTAACCCACTCACAACTACTAGAAGCTTTTATGTTTGTTAAATAAATTTTAGAAATGAATAGAAATTTATTTATGAGCTTTTGGCATGTTATTTCACCCATATCTGTTGAATTGCATTTTTTTGAATTTAGCTGTTAATTAAATTGATTGATTGCGTATTAATTGGCTGTTAGAAATTATTGTTTGCATAAGAACTGGTAGTTAACAGTTATGTCAATTATCACTGAAAATAAACTGTTAGATTTATAGTTGATAAATATAATTTGAATTAAACTGCCAATTATTTCCTGTTGTATATTCCCAAACATATTTTGTTATTGGTTGATATTGCTTGTGGATTTTGATTGGATGATGGATGATATTGATGGATGTTTATTTATATATCATTATATTGCCAATTATCATGCATATTTATTCATTCGGGATTGTGGTTTGAAATGATATATAACCGCAAATTTTATACCTTTTAAATTACGGATTGAAATGATAAATATCCGTATCACTTGACCATAGGATAGAAAATTATATACAGGCACCGCGGTCTATATATATGACTATTTTAAAAGTCATTTCTATGGTTTGGATTGAATACGGTTTATAATAATCTTAAATTTTATATTGTATAAATATTTTCTTCCATATATATATACATATGAATTTGAAGATTTTGACATTTAAAAGGTGTATAAAAATCTTTATTAAAAATGGAAGAAAATTAAGAAAATGGAGTTTAATAATTTATATCATATGTTTAAATGTTAAGTTTGGAAATTTTAAGATATGATATTTATAATTGGATTTTTCCCAAAATAAATTTAAATGAATATTCAAGTATAAATTGAATTGGAAAAATATTCTAGTATAATTTGAATTGGAAAATATATATGTTTATCACTAGAAATTGGAGTTTATTTATTTATGGGTATATGTGAATATTCAAGGCTAATTAATAAAGCATTTGATTTGTAAAAGAAAAACCCAACTTTAGTTTTGAAATATAAATACTCCAAATGAATATAGGCATGTATGTATATAAATTGAAATGATTTTTGGAACTCAAGAGTGATAATTAAGTTATGGTTTAGACTTTAAAATAAAGAATTTTATTTATAAAGCCATAGAAATTATTTCTTTATGAATAAACTTTAAAGTTAAACCATTTACTCTATATACCGTTGAATATCCAAACCATTTGAGTTTTAAAAGTTATGGTTTGAAATTATGGATTTCCAAAATATTATGCTTTGAAGATATTCGATTTTCAGACATTATGAAGTTAAAGCATTTTAATTATTGCAAAGGAATTATATTTGGGATAAGTGGTAAAATATGGTTTTGGGTTTTGGAACGATATCGTAATATTATGGTTTGAAAATGAAATGCTTATTATGGTTTTAAAGTATAAACTATTTTTAAATGATCGCGGTGTTATAATAACGATTGGTTGGCAAAGAGACCGGGATCGGATATGGACATACTCTCTGTCGATACCGAAAACCACTTTGACTAACCGTGTACGCGGTGGAGATTCCAGAATGAAGTAGGTGGTGACGACGTTTCCTGTAAGGTAAATACGTGGACCCAACTCCCGTGAGTTGGCATAAGGCGGCTAAAACAGGAGCGATTCTCAGGCCAATGAGGTCATTCCTCTGATCGGACCCTCCTCTTCGATATTATACTTTGATTTTGGATTGATTCAGTGGCCACTTCTATATTTTGATTTTGGGGAGTTAGTCCGAGGTAGGCAGTAACTGCGGCTACGCGTTTCCACCAGCCTGGATAGCAATTGGTATATCTACCCTGGCATTGCCTAGTTGTGCCGTGTCACCTACCATACCGAGCCTTTACTACGAGTTTCTATTTGTGTCGTACCTATGGAGTATCCTCTGGTAGCTTCCCGATCAGGAGGTATTACGGTACTGCATAGACTATTGGCATTATTTGTGTTAAGGGCTATATGGGTAACCCCTTAACGCTATTTAAAAGTAAGTTTATTTTATGAATAGACACTATTATAATAGCGCAATATACTACATAGTAAATAGTTTAACGGATCCTTAGGAGATGTAAATCCCGAACATCTCTTGAGTTACTGTACTCATATTTATTTCTGTTAATTTAACTCACATAAGATCTTTTAGTTCTGACTCGAGTGTTTTGTCTTTTCAATTCGCTCGGGTCAGTCCGAGCATTTCAGGATAGCAGATTTAGCTTGGAGGACGAAGACGAAGATTCAACATTATTTTATATATAGTATTGCACCACACACTCTTTATATTCCGCTGCATTGTTGTATTGGTATGTGTAACTCTGATGTTCATTGTATAAGTGAAATAACTGTTTTGTAAACTGTTTGAACTGTATATTTATTATTATATTTTATCCTTCCGCTGTGAGATTCTATTTTTGTTTTATTCCTTCTCTGTTTTTCTGATCTACCCCATAACACTCCGTCCTTGCGTATGCTTTGAATTGGCACGTGTGTCGTTTTAAAGTGTGCGAAAAGGCGGGATGTTACAGTTGGTATCAGAGCTTTGGTTTAGCGATAAACCTTGGCTTTGTGGGGTTTGACTCTTTGTTAATAGGGTAGAAATATCCTATGGGAGTCGCTGAGTGTATATATATGAGAGAGCGTATTTGTTAGTATTAATAAAAAGTTTTTATATTGTGTTAATCTGTTCCGCTTTGTATTTATAAATTCTGGTTGATGCATGGGACGCTATGTCATCAATAGGGATTTCTAAACACTTAATAGGACAGACCGACATAATATTTGTTTTAATATAGGTAAATGAAAGAATTTTGCCTATTATATTTTCTATATATATAAATATTTTATAAAGATATATATATATATATATATATATATTTGGTTGCTATAGATTCGGAGTTAGGCAATAAAATATTTATAATAAATTGAAGCTAAGTTGAAATTATAATAAATCAAATGGGAGATTTTAGAACTTAAGTCCGGGATTTTGAAAATCTGCTTTCAAAGGATTTATGAAATATGATGATTTGGTTTATAAGTATTTTCTTATATAAGTATTTAGTATAATTTGGAAGAATTGTTTTAAAGAAGATTTTGGAGAGAATAAATTTTGTACTTTCCTCTCTGCCGCTGGAAAATAATTTCGGTGATGGCGGCCGCATCATCGACTTTCATTTTCGGGTTTCGAAGGGGAAAGGCTACTGTACACTACTACAGATTTATTATGAAATTTTCTAAAAAAAATTTCTATTATTGTTCTAACTATAATTAGAGATTTTGAGTTGTAAGAACTTATTTATCTATTATTTTGAAATAAATTGAAATCTGACCCGGAATCCAATTCTAAAATTCTCCATTAATTAATCAATTGTTAATTGTAGTGAAATAAAAGTTAAGTAATAAATGAATTGAAACCTCTAATTTAAATAAGAGAATAATTGCAAAGTTATAAAGAGGAATTTGCATACATATAAGACAAAGAGAAATATGGATAAACATCAAATTTAATTTAGAGAATTGAGATTCAACTTGTATAAGTTCAATTGCACTTTCTTTGACATAAATAACTTACCCAAATATAAAAGTTGAAATGTTAAATAAGAATTTTAAATAGGATATTATACAAGTAGAATTTTGGAAATAATGAAGTATTCAATAATTTATTGTTATAAATAAGAATTTAAATGGTATAAACTTAGGTTATAATTGAAATTTTATTATTAATAGATGATATGAACCTAAGTATATAAAATGAAATTCAAAATAAGAATTTATTATATGATTATTCACTTAAGTATGTTTAATCTCCCCTATTTTAATATAATGGAAAGTAGGAAAATTTGAAATGACGGCAATTCATAGTTAATGGATAAATAAAAACTTCCACTTATAAGAATGAATGTTAGCAGATTAAGAATTTAAGGGAAATCTTACAAGTAAAGAGTAAGGAAAGGAAGATATTCAAAATATTTGTTGTTATTAATGAGAATTTATTTTATAAACTTAAGTAATAAAAAGGAAATACAAATATAATGAATTTTGTGATAGTTGGAAAATAAAACTTGTAAGAAACAAAGAAATTCCTCATAAATGAAGGAAAGAAAATCAAACCACTGAATTATGAAATAAATGTATAATAAGCTATTTTGGTGTTGGTTTGGATTGTTTGGTTGATGTATGTTTGTTGGGTAAGAAATTTTGGAGTTATGGGATGAACAAATAATCTATCTTTGTTCCATCCAAGACTGTTGAGTAACGGATGCACTTGATAGTTATTTTTCATTTCGTACAATTTCAGAATTTGAACCCGAACAACTGATTGTTTGTTGGATTGAACGACTGTTTGTTGTGGTGTGTGCTGTTTGTTAAAATGTATGGTTGTTGCAATTGATTGGATATGAAGGATTGAATCTACCCAAACATTTCACTGTAAAATAAATATTTAACCTTGTAGATTTTATAAGTGAATACAGGTGATGGAAGCCACTGCTACTGCTTTGGTTCCATAAAGATATAAGCGTTTTGCCCGACAAATAGGTACGTTTTCGGATTACGTTTAAAGCGCTTTTTATATATTTTCCCGAGTTGGGATATTTTATTTTGGATATATGTGTAATATATTTGTATATTTGGATATTATATTTTCTCCAGAGTCCCTCCGTACAAAGGAGACTCTGCCAAAAATTTTCGAAAATTTTGGGACTTAGAATTTTGTGGGATTATTTTTCCAACTTTAATAATTCAAGCATTAAAGGAAATTAATCCAGTAAAATATTGTTTATGAGTAATATCTGAAATAAGTATACTGTTTTATTCTTCCTCCTCCCTTCTTTTCCATTTCGGGGACGAAAAGTTTTGAGTGGGGGAGATTGTAACGACCCGTTAAATTAGATAATATTGAAAAAAATTTAATTTATATGTTTTCTAATCTAATCCAGAATAAAATAGAAGCCTTAGGATTTTTAAAGAAATGGAATGTGAGGGTTAGATAGTAACTGTAATTAAAGTTAAATAACTTAAATGTTATATGACATAGATTGAAATAACTGGAATTTGTGATTGAGGTTATAAGTCATAATTTGTTGATTTTAAACGGTATTAATGAAACTATAACTGAATTGGACTGCATAGACATAAATATTAGGAAAAAATGTATTAGGTGGACTAAAATTTTTAAAGTTCATAAGTTGTGTAATCCAATTTAGTAGAAACTCTAAATTTTAAACGAAGATGTAAATAGACGCTAAAATTTAACTATGTAAATGGTGACTGAAGACCTAGTTATAAGAAATGGGAATATAACCTAACTTGAGTTAAGTAGAAGAAGGATTTGATTTAATATGAAAATTATTGTTCTAAGTATTGAATAAAATTGGGAATCAAATTTTATTTAATGATAATAACGTAGTATTGGTTAATAAATAGATTTCAATGCAGTAACCAAATGAATGGAATAAGATGAGTATATATTGCATAAAAATGAAATGTAAATTGTCACATTTGGTTGGAGCTAATTTTTAGAAACATATAAATGTTGAATCAGTAAATATTAAATTCCATTTAATATAAGAATTCAAAGGTGGAAGATTTACATTTGGATTGGAAAATGGATAGTTATTAATTAAAAGTGACCATTGAATAAATTTATGCAAACGTGATATAATGTAAATAGATGGGGATCAACTTTTATTTATGTGGTTAAGGGAATTTAATTTCTATAGTATGATAATCGAAATTAATGGAAGTTGGAATAGCTAATTTATATGTTAGTTGAAATTTAGCTAGAATACGTAGATATTGAATGATGGTAAAAATTTAATGGATATAAAAGTTTCAATTATACATTGAAATTCATACTCGCCATAAAAGGTTAATTGAGACCAAAGAAGTAGTATAGGAATCTAACTTTCTTTATTAATTTGGATTTATTGCAATAGTTAATTTCATAAAATAAAGGTAAAGCTAATTCAAATTTAACTGGACCATTGTTGGTATAACTTTAGAAGCAAGATTTATTTATGATTTGAGTATTTAATTCAACAAGTGGTATTTACGACAAATAAAATAGAATTGAACGTAAAATATTACGTTATTAAATTGAATGGAATTTGTAAACATTGAGTGAAATCTTAAACTAATGTTAGTATTCGTCGTATTTACAACAATAACTTTGAATAATAGAAAGGAAATGAATATAATAAATTAATCAAATTTATAGTGTTGAATTCAATTGGATTGGAATTAATAAATAGTTAAGAAAAATAAGGGTTATTAATAATTTGGAATTTAATTATGGTAAAAAGGTTAATTGCAATCCAAAGATGAGTTGGAATGGAAATCAAGTATTTATTTAATTTGATTTAAGAGGTGAGTATAAAGGTATAAGATTTAATAATTGGGTTTAGAATAAAATTTATAATCTCTAAATAATAAGGAAGTGCAGATATTTAGCTGCAAATTTATATACGGATAGATTTTAATTCACATCCAAGCTTGGTAAATAATTTAGAATTGATTAAAGTTTATAAATAATGAAATGGGGCCTATATTAGAAGTTGAAATATAAAAATTGGATTTTTAATTTATTTGATTTATTTAATAAATATTAAAATGGTCATTTTTGTCACGGACTCGGATTTCGACGAAACCAGTTTCATCGGATCCGTATCGGTGAATTGTTATAGGGTTTCAAGTTTCGTATCGATCGGACTTGTCGTTTGATCGTACGGACGCGAAACGCCTTGAAATCGATTTTATTAAAAATCAATTTGAAATCAATTTGGAAATCTTGTTTTCAGCATAACTTCTACATACGATCGAATTTGGTCGTGAAACTTTTTCCATCGCATTCAGAATATTTTAAAACACCTATTTGGATATATAGTTTTAACAGATTCGGTTCCGGGGTCAGAACGGGCTTTTTGGGCCAACTACCGTTTAGCACGTTCGTTATCCGTACCCACCTAGCCTTCTTCTATTTGTCTATATATATGCGATCATAAACCCTAGCCTCCTTTCTTCTGTCAATTGAATATACGTATAATTTCTTCATCCCTTTCTCCTCTCCAATGGTTGAAAAACCTAGATCTAACCACAGTTCAAAAATCAAAAGTCAAAACTCAAAAATTTCAGAAAATTCTCAAAAAATTATATGTCGATGTTCTCAACATACGTAATCCAGCAATGCAATTCGTTTTTCAATTGGAGCTGTCGTTTGCTCAAAATAAATTCAAACAGCCCGTGGCCCTCCATCATCATCGTCGCAAACTTCATCGGATCGAGAAACGATTTCTGGGTTTTGGAGAGAGTCGAGCATGCTTCGCATCGGTGTAATTGGTTCGTTGTTTTAACGGCTGGATCGCCTCGGATTTTGGATTAGGGTTCGGTTCCCTAGGGGCGGCCGGAAATTTTTCGCGTGGATCGAGGGGACTGGGGGAGACCGGAGCTTGGCCAGAGGTAGAGGGCGACGCGACTTGGAGATTTGTGGTGGTGGGCTGAGCTATCGTGGCCGGAGGTGGATGAATTTGATGGTCAAAGGCGGCGGCTTGGGTTGCAAAGGAGTGCGACCTGACCTTTTCGTGTGAAGAAGAGGGAACGCACGCAGTTCTCTGACGTGGCAAATATGTGGGTGATTGTGTTCACTTTTTAATTTTTTTATAATTGTTTTCAATCATCATTTTTCGCCATAATTTCTCATACGAAGTCGGATTCACACGAAATTTCTTTTGTTAGGATCGTAATTTAATTCCGGACTTGATGACGCTGGTTTGGACGAATTCCAAGACGGGCGAATTTTTGGGTTTAAATCGAATTTAAATTCGATTTAAATTCAAAAGGTGAGTGTTTTAACCCACTCACAACTACTAGAAGCTTTTATGTTTGTTAAATAAATTTTAGAAATGAATAGAAATTTATTTATGAGCTTTTGGCATGTTATTTCACCCATATCTGTTGAATTGCATTTTTTTGAATTTAGCTGTTAATTAAATTGATTGATTGCGTTTTAATTGGCTGTTAGAAATTATTGTTTGCATAAGAACTGCTAGTTAACAGTTATGTCAATTATCACTGAAAATAAACTGTTAGATTTATAGTTGATAAATATAATTTGAATTAAACTGCCAATTATTTCCTGTTGTATATTCCCAAACATATTTTGTTATTGGTTGATATTGCTTGTGGATTTTGATTGGATGATGGATGATATTGATGGATGTTTATTTATATATCATTATATTGCCAATTATCATGCATATTTATTCATTCGGGATTGTGGTTTGAAATGATATATAACCGCAAATTTTATACCTTTTAAATTACGGATTGAAATGATAAAATATCCGTATCACTTGACCATAGGATAGAAAATTATATACAGGCACCGCGGTCTATATATATGACTATTTTAAAAGTCATTTCTATGGTTTGGAATGAATACGGTTTATAATAATCTTAAATTTTATATTGTATAAATATTTTTTTCCATATATATATACATATGAATTTGAAGATTTTGACATTTAAAAGGTGTATAAAAATATTTATTAAAAATGGAAGAAAACTAAGAAAATGGAGTTTAATAATTTATATCATATGTTTAAATGTTAAGTTTGGAAATTTTAAGATATGATATTTATAATTGGATTTTTCCCAAAATAAATTTAAATGAATATTCTAGTATAAATTGAATTGGAAAAATATTCTAGTATAATTTGAATTGGAAAATATATATGTTTATCACTAGAAATTGGAGTTTATTTATTTATGGGTATATGTGAATATTCAAGGCTAATTAATAAAGCATTTGATTTGTAAAGAAAAACCCAACTTTAGTTTTGAAATATAAATACTCCAAATGAATATAGGCATGTATGTATATAAATTGAAATGATTTTTGGAACTCAAGAGTGATAATTAAGTTATGGTTTAGACTTTAAAATAAAGAATTTTATTTATAAAGCCATAGAAATTATTTCTTTACGAAGAAACTTTAAAGTTAAACCATTTACTCTATATACCATTGAATATCCAAACCATTTGAGTTTTAAAAGTTATGGTTTGAAATTATGGATTTCCAAAATATTATGCTTTGAAGATATTCGATTTTCAGACATTATGAAGTTAAAGCATTTTAATTATTGGAAAGGAATTATATTTGGGATAAGTGGTAAAATATGGTTTTGGGTTTCGGAACGATACCGTAATATTATGGTTTGAAAATGAAATGCTTATTATGGTTTTAAAGTATAAACTATTTTTAAATGATCGCGGTGTTATAATAACGATTGGTTGGCAAAGAGACCGGGATCGGATATGGACATACTCTCTGTCGATACCGAAAACCACTTTGACTAACCGTGTATGCGGTGGAGATTCCAGAATGAAGTAGGTGGTGACGACGTTTCCTGTAAGGTAAATACGTGGACCCAACTCCCGTGAGTTGGCATAAGGTGGCTAAAACAGGAGCGATTCTCAGGCCAATGAGGTCATTCCTCTGATCGGACCCTCCTCTTCGATATTATACTTTGATTTTGGATTGATTCAGTGGCCACTTCTATATTTTGATTTTGGGGAGTTAGTCCGAGGTGGGCGGTAACTGCGGCTACGCGTTTCCACCAGCCTGGATAGCAATTGGTATATCTACCCTGGCATTGCCTAGTTGTGCCGTGTCACCTACCATACCGAGCCTTTACTACGAGTTTCTATTTGTGTCGTACCTATGGAGTATCCTCTGGTAGCTTCCCGATCAGGAGGTATTACGGTACTGCATAGACTATTGGCATTATTTGTGTTAAGGGCTATATGGGTAACCCCTTAACGCTATTTAAAAGTAAGTTTATTTTATGAATAGACACTATTATAATAGCGCAATATACTACATAGTAAATAGTTTAACGGATCCTTAGGAGATGTAAATCCCGAACATCTCTTGAGTTACTGTACTCATATTTATTTCTGTTAATTTAACTCACATAAGATCTTTTAGTTCTGACTCGAGTGTTTTGTCTTTTCAATTCGCTCGGGTCAGTCCGAGCATTTCAGGATAGCAGATTTAGCTTGGAGGACGAAGACGAAGATTCAACATTATTTTATATATAGTATTGCACCACACACTCTTTATATTCCGCTGCATTGTTGTATTGGTATGTGTAACTCTGATGTTCATTGTATAAGTGAAATAACTGTTTTGTAAACTGTTTGAACTGTATATTTATTATTATATTTTATCCTTCCGTTGTGAGATTCTATTTTTGTTTTATTCCTTCTCTGTTTTTCTGATCTACCCCATAACACTTCGTCCTTGCGTATGCTTTGAATTGGCACGTGTGTCGTTTTAAAGTGTGCGAAAAGGCGGGATGTTACATTGCATTAATGTGCATGTTGCAAAAAACAAAGTGGGTTATGGTATGAGGTCAATGCATTAGTTATAACTCATATATACGTATACTATCTACAAGTGTACTAAGTTGAATCTGATACGTGAATTCCAAATTGAAGGAAATGTTGAAACCCTAGATGATTATCCATAAAGAAGAAGCGATTAGGAGTTTAAGAATTGATGATGTAGGACGGTAAAAATTAGGGCATGAAGTTTTGAGCAGTGGAAAAATTGCCGCACCAAATATTTCGTTCGGTGATTTGCGGAACAAAATACCTTGATCGGTGATTTGAGCAGACCGGTTGCATGCCGAATCAGATGCATGCCAATCTAAACCCCAGAGTTGCTATATAGCAGCTACCCCTCCTCATTTCTTCACTCTATAAGTGGTGGAGCTTCTGGAAAACAATGGCAGCCATCCTAGAGAGCTGAAACTCTGTAGAATTTTGTTTGTATTGTAAAATTTCCTTATGTATAGCCTCCAAAAGTGAATCAATCTTGTAACTCTAACCTTTCAGTGATTAAGAAAATCTCCTCTCCCCAAGTGGACGTACACTACCTCGCGGTAGTGGAACTAGTATAAATACTGGTGTTATTTACTTTTTCTACATTGTATTAATGTTGACTATTTGTTCTGGTGTTTATCTCTGTTTTTATCATCTCACTACAATCACGATCCAGTTGTTTTCTGCTGCGTTTTGTATTTTTATTCCATTAGACTGATCATCTGAAGGGATTTTCCCCAACAGTCTGATATCAGAGCTGCAAGGTTGATTGAGGAGTGTTAGACACTATGGAAAAAGATGAAGTGACTCCAGTTGTTACAAGACCCTATACTAGAGAGATGTATATCGCGTTAGGATTACAGTTGACAATTGAGAAATGGGATGGGGATAAAGACTTCGAGAAATGGCAATGGAAGATGAAGGTTGTTCTAATGAGGAATGAAGTCCATCCAGTAGTGTTTGCCCCTGAGGAGTTGATGGCTGGCATCTTAGTCGCGGAAAGGAAGGAGATGGAGAAATGGGCATTTACTACTTACAACTAGCTATGGGAGAGAATGTTATCTCAAAGATTAGCAGTGAGACCACTGCTAGGGGCATTTAGACCAAGCTAGAAAATCTCTACTTGAAGAAATCTCTGACTAACCTTACTGAAGCCACTTTTCACCATCCGGATGAGAGGTGGTACATCAGTAAAGGCACATCTTAATTTCTTTTATGATCTAGCGATCAACATGAAGACTGTTGACTTGAAGATGGATGAGGAGCAAACGACAATGATTCTTTTGTGTTCTCTTCCAAAGCGATACACAAGTTTTGCTAACTGACTTATCTTCACTAGAGATACATTGACAATGGAAGATGTGAAGTCAGGCCTATAATTTGATTACTTGAGAGACTAGATGAAAGTGATAAGTGAAGGAATTAGAGGTGGAAGTAGTAGTCATGACCTGTTTTTGAAAGAGGTATAGAAGATAAGAAGAATTAGTACTCTAGAGGGTATTACAAGTCTAGGAAGTCCGTTAATGGCAGGAGAGGAAAGTCTAAGGACGATAAGTGCTTTATCTTCAAGAAACCTGGTCATTGGGAAAATGATTGCCCAGATTTGAAGAAGGAAGAAGACGGATCTTCATCATTTATGGTGGAGAAGTCTTTATCTGACGATATGTTGTCTGTAGTAGTGTCAGATGTCTCAGACCATTGGGTGCTGGCCTCAGGGGCGTCTTTCCATATGACGCCTAATAAGGATTGCTTTAGTACTTTCGTTGGACGAGAGGGAAGCTCTATTATTATGGTAATGATTCTAGTTGTAGAGTAACGGTTGAAGGTAGGGTGAGGATTAGGATGTTTGATGAAGTGATATACACTTTGTCAGGTGTACGACATGTTCCAGGTCTTCGGAAGTACTTAATTTCTTTTGGACAATTGGCATCTTTGGGATGCAATGTAACTATCTAGAAGGATAGTATGAAGGTTTCGAAAGATGCACTAGCTCTTATGAAAGGAGATGTGTTCTGAAATTGGTATTTGCTGAAAGTAACTACGGTTCTTCAAGAGTCGTGTGTTAGAGTACACAGTTCTTATGCTTCGGATGCCACAAAGCTTTGGCATCTCAAGTTGGGTCATACTTAAGAGAAGGGCTTAGAGTTGCATCAGAGATGGAAGATGATCAAAGGAGAAAGCTTCGATAAGATGGAATTTTGCCAGGAGTGTGTGTTAGGCAAGAAAATTAAAGTAGATTTTGGAGTTGGACTCCATAGATCGAGGTGAGTATTTGAGTACGTGCATACATATGTTTGGGGATCGGTTGCTACTCCTTCTCTTAGAGGAGCAAAGTATTTTATCTCTTTCATTGATGAATTTTCTCAGAAAGTATGGATATATGTGATGAAGATCAAATCAGAGAGTTTTGAGAAGTTCAGAGACCGGAAAACACTTGTTGAGAACCAATCTAGTTCTAGGTTAAAGGTGATGAGATCTGATAATGGCGGTGAATTTGTCTCTAGGGAGTTCCTCGACTTTTGTAAATAGCATGGCATTCAAAGACATTTCACTACACCCAGCGATACACAATCCAATAGGGTTGCAGAAAGGATGAACATGACTCTACTGGAGAAGGCTCGTTGCTTGAGATTGATGGCGGGCTTGTCTAGAGGCTTTTGGGCTTAGGCATTATCAACTACGGCGCATTTCATAAATCGAATTCCATTCTCAGCCATAGATGGGAAGATTCCAGAGGAAAAGTAGAGAGGTAAAGCAGTGTATCTTGGTTAATTTCGAATTTTGGTTTGTCCTATGTACGTTCACGATACAGGTGATGACAAGTTGGAGGCTAGAGCATACAAGGGCATACTAATGGGATATACCGATGGTATCAAAGGGTATCGAATTTGGAACCCTGTTGATCAGAAGATTGTTCATTCCAGACATGTTACTTTTGATGAGTCTGCTATGTTCAATCCCAAAGAGAAGCTACCTACCATATTATAAGATTCTAATAGGTTTAAGGAAATGGAAGAAGTTCCCGTGTTCTAGCCAAATAGTAGAGTTATTGTTGATGATGTTGAGGAAAACGTAGTTGATGAAAGATCACAGGATAGTCCACAGTTACCTTCTAGTAGTGCTAGTGGTGTGCATGAATCTAGAGGAAGTTCAGTTTAAGGTGGAGCTGAAAGAAGTTTAGGCAAAGCTGTACCTACTTGGGTCTGTCATAAGACTATTAGACCACTTGAAAGGTATGGTGATTGGAAGTTTGCGAACCTTAACCTTGGTGATCAATTTGACTATGCCCTACATGTGGTTCATGAGAAGTCGCTTGACCTTGACAAAGCTTTGAAGTCACGTGACAGTTCAAAGTGGATGTGCGCTATGGAAGAGGAGTTAGAGTCATTGAAGGAGAACAAGACTTGGGATTTGGTACCATCTCCTCAAGGAAACCAAGCCCTAGGTCGCAAGTGGGAGTTGAAGGTAAAGGATGATGGGAGATAAAAGGCTAGACTAGTTGCTAAAGGCTTTTCATAAGAAAGGGATTAAAGTATGATGAGATATTCTCCCCAGTAGTGAGGCACACATCCATCCGCATTTTTCTCGCTATCATCCCAGCTCATGACTTAGAGCTGGAGCAACTTGACTTGAAAACCGCTTTCTTGCACGAAGACTTGGATGAGACCATCTACATGAAGTAGCTAGAAGGATTTGTTGTAGATGTGTAACGACCCGCTATTTTGGACCATTCAAATCGACAATAAAACCATTCATATCCGACTTGAATAATTCAAAATACCGAATTGTTGATTAAAATTTGGCAAAACTTAAAATATACATTAAATAAATCAATCACAGATCACAGAGTAATATAGTGCAGCGGAATAGATAAAGAAGCGTAGTTCATGAAGCTACTATATATACCAGGGTTAGAAAAATACAACCGAATAGTTCAAATGCAGTGAAGTCTCCAATGCAACAGATGACTTCTCTGAACCAATCAACTGGAAAGGCTGGAATCTGAATCGATAGTTGGATTTCCAAACGAAGCTCCGAACTCCAAAGGTGAGTCTCAAATGTTGTATCACTCAGTCTGACCCGAGCGTAAAGAAAAACACAAAACACTCGAGTCTGGATTAACATTCTTATATCAATAAATCCAACTCAAGTGAAATATCAACTAAAATACAAATAACTTAAAGGATGTTTGGGATAACCATCCTTTAAGGGTCTATGGAACTTTCTACAAGGTAGAAATATACACTATAACACCGTGCTCATTTCAGCTTAATTTATACTTCAACACCAAATCTCATTTTCACTTCAAATATCTCTATATTTCCCAAAATAGTATTTATATATATTAAATAATTTATACAGTAAAGTATTTTCAATTTCCTCAACTTAACAAAACGTTCCAACATCAACCCGACCTTCCCATTCAAATTAAATTCAATCTCAATTTATCAATTTAAATTCAACTCAATTTAAATCAAATATTACTACTAAATCTATATATACAATTTCCATTTATATAATATCTTAAGAATCAAATTTATTAAACCATATATTTCTTTCAAAAATTATAGAAATTATTTTCAAAATATTTATATGGACCAACGGTGTCTGTATATATGTCCTATCATATAGTCAAGTGCTACGGATATTTATCATTTCAATCCGTATACTAAATATATACGGGTGATATCATTTCAACCCGTAATCCCAAATTCAATTAAATGAAAATCGCTTGGGTTTATCATTTCAACCCATAACGATTTTCTCCTATTCTAAAGTCTATTCGGGTATGTATCATTTCAACCCATAGTGATTCCTAAACTGCAGGGAACTTGCATAGTAATAACAGAAAATACAATAAAATAACAGGCATATATCAGCAATAACAATATAATATAAACAACAGGATATGGTGTCATATCCCGCAGGTGAACAGTTACAGGTAATAGCATATATAACAAATTTAAATAACTACAGCGGCATATTTCAATTATCGTTTCAATTGAAATCAAATTTAATGAATAAAATATGTTAATCGTGAGTGATTGCTCACCTCTCGAGCCTAGAGAATACAGAAGATGACACGGATATGCATACTCCTACAGACACTGAAATTTGAATTATGAATCGAAGCAAAGCAAATATGCATGAATTTAACGATCAAAGCTGATAACAAGAATCGATGGAACAAGTCAGAACAGGATAGGCGAAGATAATGGTATGAGTTGACTCATATATATATATAACTATATATATAAAGTCATCTTCTAAATTCAACACATATTAAGTTAAATTAAATATATATGTATTTATATTTTCCAAAATCATTGTTCTTTTTTTTTATTTAAACACATAAATTAGAATCAAGCATATATACTATATGACATTTGAAATAAATACTTACATAAATAGACTAATATAAATCATGTGCTAGGTTACAATACTGACATATTTTAGCTGTAAGAAAGAGTATAATGAAAGAAGTCAACATCAGTTATAATATATTTATATAAACCAATTGTAACATATATTTAGTTGACATAACAAATGAATTCTTTTATAAAATAATGTTCACTGGGCGCTATTTCATAAAATGCACATACAATACCATTTATTTACGAACAACAAAAGTAGCTTATATGTATAGATATACTATTTAAAAATCAATATTTATATTTCAACTAACATCAGAAAACAAATATAAACTTTATACTTTATATATGTTTTATGGAAAAAGAGAGGAAAAAAAAACAGAACGCAAAGTGGATCCAACGTTTGGAATTCAGGGATTAGTCCTGAAGGCTAATACACCGTCGGATCAATTTTATTAAATTTTTGGATAAATTTCACTAGAAGAGTAGCAATTTATTTAAAATAATGTGGTGTGAAATGAATTGATGGAATGAATAAAGTAACGTATTATTAGTACCTAAATAATCAAATGACACAATACGTTGGTTTCTTAATAACGACAGTATCGTTCAATTTGCTAAAAGTTAATTTAGGACCTTATCTTTGTCTTATCTGTAAGCGATTGATATATCATACATCATTTAAATTTAAGATCAGCTCATGGCACGGCGTATGAAAATTCAAATTCCACTGCATCATATATTTATATTTTCAGTTTAAAAATGTATGAACTTATCAAATTTTTTTTGGCTATAAATGACGTAAAACACCACTGCTTATTAAATTTGTCGTGTACTGCGTTTAAATACTTCCAAAGCGTTTGTCAATTTATTTAAAAGCTATAAAATGAAAGGAGTGAAAAGAGAGAAAAAGAAAGAAAGAAAATATATATATATATATATGATAATAAAAAAACATGGGGAGAGAGACGAAGATATAGACGGTGGTACGTATCTTGTTCTATTCATAAGTAAATATCACCACGTTAAATTCCTTTGCATATTTTTAATTGCTATAACCAATGCTTTCATATATAACAGGCCCAATCTTATATACATAGCTATATATTATAAAGGGCTATGAAAACTTATATATATACACCTTATAGTATAATATATATAACTAGATAAAATTTATATATTAGATAATAGAATACTATAATATAGATGAAAAGAGAATTGCAGCAAGCTAAAATTTATAATAAAAAAACAAAGTGTTGCAGGAAGTTGAAAACAACAACAAATGCAATAATATTTATTATAAGTTTCGAAATCCATTAGACAAAAGAAAACACAGCTTGTATAACATATCCATTAAACAAAATAGACTATATATAGTACTAGTACATATTCATGCTATATGTAAACGTTTAAAAACGAAACATATATTGCAATATGATAGCATACCGTTTATAAAAATATGGATGACGAGGGGAGGAGGCATGTAGTGGGTTGTGGCTCTTGATAGGTGGTTCGAGCTATGGTGGCAGAGGCTTGACGAAGCTATAGGAAGGAGAACTGGTCCTTTTTCAATTTTCCATCATATGTGTTTGCATTGTAATGGGAAAAATCTCTTTTTTTTCAAGAAGCAATAGAGAGGAAGAAAAAATGAAGCTAAATAGGCTCAGAGACTACACGTTATAAATATTTAATATAGTTGAATGGTAGGAATGAGTAATCCAGCAACTAAAATTGGAGCCATGGAAATAGAGGGGTCAATCGCTAGAATTTAGGAGGTATGAATGGTAACGGTTGTTTGAATTATATACCAAATATATAACTTTATATTCCATTATTAATTGAATAGGAGAAATGAATGGGTGGAGAATGAGCTGTCCATTTATGATATACTGTTACATATAATTTATTAAAGAAGAAACGGTAGAATAATGATAGATTTGTATTATATACTGGTTTGATAACGGTCAAGTTGATAAGGTGGATATTTAAACAATTTATTGCTTGATTGGAAAGCACGTGAGTATGGAAAGGCAGGGATATTAAAATGGAAAAAGGAATGGACAGAGAAATTTAAGCGAAGATAAAACGTACGGGAATAAATATAGAGTAGTGGGATGGTCACGATAATTTAGTGGATAATTAAAGCAACTTTTTAATGCCACCAGCTGCACGTTCAAATTTGAAAAGGCAGAGTAACGGACCATAAAATAAATTGAAACGATGGATTTATAAAAGGAACCATGATGTGTACAATAATTGAAACGAAAACGTACATAAATAAATGAATGTGAGACAAATGAAGATGAAGGTAACCTTATATATAATATATAAAAAAATCAATATTCATTTAATATTATGTATATTCTTTTAAAATGTAAAGGCTACGTATGAATGAATTCATATATGCTTATCTTTGTA
The DNA here is from genome assembly GCA_030765085.1 of Allium cepa. Classification (NCBI taxonomy): domain Eukaryota; kingdom Viridiplantae; phylum Streptophyta; class Magnoliopsida; order Asparagales; family Amaryllidaceae; genus Allium; species Allium cepa. The sequence continues at coordinate 757,491,344 of CM060940.1, read as the reverse complement.
CATAACAAACATGCAGACTACCAATTTTAATGCAGACCCAAAATCAACCCTTAAAACATATACTTCATATATGTAGTTAAATATAGTATATACTTCTCTTCTTCTTCGGTTCATATGATATATGAAACCCTTAACTATCGTATTTATAGCTGACGACATATGTATAGATATACTAAATATGCACTAAAATAAACTGGAAATGGTGACACAAAAACCCAAAGTAAAATATATATAATTAACTTGACTAGAAATCAAACTTCAGTAAAACTATATACTCTTATCAAGACTAACACATATATATATAGCTATTATAACACATATAAATAAAATAAAACTCGGTATAATAATGCTTTACTATATATACACTTCAAATAGACCATCATACATATATAGTGGTTTTCGAAAATAAATATATATGGAACGTACTCAATATACTTAAAATTCACACACCTTGCTGAAAAGCAAAAGGAGACCGTAAATTTATTACCCACACTATTGATATTTATACCCAACAGAAATGAACTATGCCATCCAATTTACATCAAACTTAACTTATATTATAGTATAAATAATAGTTTATAAAGTTTTTGTACTAGATCTTATAGGTATAACCACAACCAAACCTTAAAATATATGTACACAGCTCGCACTATAAATCATTAATATACATAACATATTTTCTTTTTTCTTTTTCAAAATTTTATTATTAATAATTTCTCAAAATCTAATTCAATACGTTAAATACCAATTAAAATTTGCTAAAATTTCATGGGTCGTTACACTCTCCCCCACTCAAAACTTTTCGTCCCCGAAAAGGAATAAAGTAGGAGAATAGAAACAACCAGATGAAAAATTTAGACTTTGAAAAACAATTTAAACAATTTATTTAAAACCATATACTTTTTTATTACTATTTAAATTAATTAATATTTAATAGATTACTCATTTCATTAAATCCATTCAATTAATTATGAGATCAATTATTTATAAAACACTAAATTTTTTTACTATTAAACTAGGTAGAATATAAATAAACAATATTTTGATATATTCAAAAGAAGGAAAGAAGGAAAGAAGATAGACTCAGAAAAGAGAACATAGGTGAATAAATAAAGCAGGGCAGATAAGGTAGATTCAAAAGAATAGTATCGGGCTCGAATAGTTAATTTCAAATCGAAAAAAAAATTTCAATTTCAAATATTAATACAAAATTTATATTTCAAATAATTTGGATACATTGAGGTTAGGAAGATAAATTGGGATTTAGTTGAAATGGTATTAAATTAAGAATTTTATTTGTTGGAAATACCTTTATAATAAAATACTTTTATATCGAAACCAGTTTTCCTTTCGAAAATACTTTTATAACTCGATGTTTAAACAAGTTTATCCTCGTTCTTGCAGACTCTGGCCATGCGTTGATCAGGCGCAAAGCTAGAATTCTTCAAGTACTTAGTAGACTTGTTTCAACACCCAGTGAAAATACTTGAAAAACCTTTAAAACAGATATGGAAAGTACAATCCAAACAAAACAACCAAACCAAAACCTTTTTCCGACCATGGTTCGCAGATACACAATGGTTACGCCTGGATCCCCCAGGAAACAATCCGTATCCGTAAGCTTTCTCATCCCTGCGAGTTACGCCATGATGACTAGTAGAGTGCAGGATACACAATGGTTACGCCTGGGTCCCCTAGGAAACAATCCGTACCCTTAGGCTATCTCAGCCAGGCAGTTTCGCTACTATTCGCGACCTACACAGATTGCAGGATACACAATGGTTACGCCTGGATCCCCCAAGAAACAATCCGTACCCCTAGGCCAGAATCAGCCAGGCAATTGCGCTATGCAGTCGCGAGAGAAAAAAAACCATGGGTTACGCCACGATGGGAACACTAGAGTATTACATCCGGAAAACCAAAAATCAGAGAGAATAATATCGATGGAATGAATCCACGATGTGGCCACAAAGCGGATATCAAGCAGAAGGTACTTTCCATATCTTTACTTCGAAAATATATATCATATAGTACCTTTTCAAATCACTTTCAAATATCATACTTATATAAAGTCCATATATATAGGATTCCATTTTTCCCAAATTGAATACTTTCCAAAATCAATAGTAGATCAAATCATACTTATATAGACTTCGATTATATAAAATCTCTTTCCAAATTGAGTACCTTTCAAATCAATAGATTTCAAATCAACTTCATACTTATACAATCCATTTTATATAAGTTCGACCACTCCCAAATCAAGTGCTTAATAATATAAGGTTCTCAAATTTCAAATCAATTTCAATATCAATTCAGTCTCAAAATCATATATGATTTCACCAAATTTTCTTCCAAATTAAATATCGAAATTTCAAAATTCCCAAAATAATAGGTTTAGAAAATTATCCCATTTTCCAAATTAAAATAATTCAAGTCAAACAAATTCATTTCCAAAATCACCATATAAGTACTGGTTTTTAATTCCAATTTAATTTCAAAACCAAATATTTTCCCAAAATCAATTATACTCAAAATGGTTTCCAAATTTATAATTATCCCTTTTTTTAAAACTTTTAAACTATCTATTTCTATTTGAAATATCCAATTTACCTTTCTGAAAATCATTATTCAAAACTATTTTTTTCACAACATTTCAAAACCAAATTTATATTCTTTATCAAACATTTTATACTCTTCGAAATTTCTTATCTTTGAAAATTTAATCTCGATTTGGAAGTGTTCGAACATTCAAAATAGTTAGGGAAATCAAATTTCCAAATTCAAGACTTGAAAGTCAACAATAAATAGATAGGATTATACCAAATCAAATCCGAAACTCGAGGACTGAATACCGGTTTCCTTTAAATCATTTTAAATATATATACATATCTTTCGAATATCGAATTATTCTTCGGAATTTGAAATCGAAATTTGTTTCACAATATCACTCGCACAGCAAAGCTACTAGAGTGGCCGCTCCCCCACTCTGAAACTCGAAAATCAATGTTGATGATGCATGCACCCATCACCGAAATTATTTTCCAGCGACAAAGTGAGTTCTGGACGTCTATTTTCTTAATACTTCCTTGAAATTTCATTGAAATCATTGGAACTCGTTTAAGTCATTTGAAACACTTCTTATTCAGAAAATACTTTCAAATCGTATTATTATATAATTTCAAAAATCTTAAAACCAATTTCAAAACACCGGAATTCAATTCTCGAATTTCAAATTTAACACTTCAGTTATAAATCATTTTTATATAAATCAATTTCTTATATTTTTCAAAATTTCAAATCCTTTCAAAACCCTTTTATATAGAATAACATTTCTTATTTGTTTTACATATAGGTATATAATCCTTATCGAAAATATTTTCACTTTTATATATAGAATAAAGTCATAGTTATCAAAATAATAATTCGATATATAAAACAATTTCAAAAATGCATACATACCCGATTTTCAGAGGATAATTTTAAGAATGGATTTTAAACAAAGATAGAGATTTGAATTAGAGGAACTCAAATCAATAAAATTCTGATTCGAAGATAGACTCGATCGAAGATGCGATAATTAAATTTCAAAATAGAAGATGGATATACTTCTATAAATCGCGGGCGACCTTTACCGGTCAACCGTGATTCCAAAATTAGATCGGTGTAGAATTCTGAGGCAATTCGACATTCGATTGCAAGGGATATAGAATTCGGCATAACAAGATATAGCAGCATCGTAAACCGAGGATACAAAAATCTTCGGTGAGTCAATGCCAATTGAAAAGGAGTTTTCACCCCCTTTACAAATCATTCAGTGGAGTTATGGGATACTCCGGAATCAAATGAATATAAATAGGAAGAGACAGAATGAATTTCGAAACCGAGGGACATTCCAAAATTCGAAAGAAATTGAGTCAAAAGGAAGATATTCAACTCGAGCGAAAGTGATTCTGTAAATAAATTTACCATATATGCTAAGTTTTTCCTATAGCCAAAGCTTTGATACCAACTGTAACGACCCGCTATTTTGGACGGTCCATAATCGACAATAAAACCATACATATCCGACTTGAATAATTCAAAATACCGAATTGTTAATTAAAATTTGGCAAAACTTAAAATATACATTAAATAAATCAATCACAGATCACAGAGTAATATAGTGCAGCGGAATAGATAAAGAATCGTAGTTCATGAAGCTACTATATATACCAGAGTTAGAAAAATACAACCGAATAGTTCAAATGCAGTGAAATCTCCAATGCAACAGATGACTTCTCTGAACCAATCAACTGGAAAGGCTGGAATCTGAATCGATAGTTGGATTTCCAAAGGAAGCTCCGAACTCCAAAGGTGAGTCTCAAATGTTGTATCACTCAGTCTGACCCGAGCGTAAAGTAAAACACAAAACACTCGAGTCAGGATTAACATTCTTATATTAATAAATCCAACTCAAGTGAAATATCAACTGAAATACAAATAACTTAAAGGATGTTTGGGATAACCATCCTCTAACGGTCCATGGAACTTTCTACAAGGTAGAAATATACACTATAACACCGTGCTCATTTCAGCTTAATTTATACATCAAAACCAAATCTCATTTTCACTTCAAATATCTCTATATTTCCCAAAATAGTATTTATATATATTAAATAATTTATACAGTAAAGTATTTTCAATTTCCTCAACTTAACAAAACGTTCCAACATCAACCCGACCTTCCCATTCAAATTAAGTTCAACCTCAATTTATCAATTTAAATTCAACTCAATTTAAATCAAATATTAGTACTAAATCTATATATACAATTTCCATTTATATAATATCTTAAGAATCAAATTTATTAAACCATATATTTCTTTCCAAAATTATAGATATTATTTTCAAAATATTTATATGGACCAACGGTGTCTGTATATATTTCCTATCATATAGTCAAGTGCTATTGATATTTATCATTTCAATCTGTATACTAAATATATACGGGTGATATCATTTCAACCCGTAATCCCAAATTCAATTAAATGAAAATCGCTTGGGTTTATCATTTCAACCCATAACGATTTTCTCCTATTCTAAAGTCTATTCGGGTATGTATCATTTCAACCCATAGTGATTCCTAAACTACAGGGAACTTGCATAGTGATAACAGAAAATACAATAAAATAACAGGCATATATCATCAATAACAATATAATATACACAACAGGATATGGTGTCATATCCCGTAGGTGAACAGTTATAGGTAATAGCGTATATAACAAATTTAAATAACTACAGCGGCATATTTCAATTGTCGTTTCAATTGAAATCAAATTTAATGAATAAAATATGTTAATCGTGAGTGATTGCTCACCTCTCGAGCCTAGAGAATACAGAAGATGACACGGATATGCATACTGCTACAGACACTGAAATTTGAATTATGAATCGAAGCAAAGCAAATATGCATGAATTTAACGATCAAAGCTGATAACAAGAATCGATGGAACAAGTCAGAACAGGATAGGCGAAGATAATGGTATGAGTTGACTCATATATATATATATATAACTATATATATAAAGTTATCTTCTAAATTCAACACATATTAAATTAAATTAAATATATATGTATTTATATTTTCCAAAATCATTGTTCTTTTTTTTATTTAAACACATAAATTAGAATCAAGCATATATACAATATGAAATTTGAAATAAATACTTACATAAACAGACTAATATAAATCATGTGCTAGGTTACAATACGGACATATTTTAGCTGTAAGAAAGAGTATAATGAAAGAAGTCAACATCAGTTATAATATATTTATATAAACCAATTGTAACATATATTTAGTTGACATAACAAATGAATTCTTTTATAAAATAATGTTCACTGGGCGCTATTTCATAAAATGCACATACAATACCATTTATATACGAACAACAAAAGTAGCTCATATGTATAGATATACTATTTAAAAATCAATATTTATATTTCAACTAACATCAGAAAACAAATATAAACTTTATACTTTATATATGTTTTATGGAAAAAGAGAGGAAAAAAAAACAGAACGCAAAGTGGATCCAACGTTTCGAATTCAGGGATTAGTCCTGAAGGCTAATACACCGTCGGATCATTTTTATTAAATTTTTGGATAAATTTCACTAGAAGAGTAGCAATTTATTTAAAATAACGTGGTGTGAAATGAATTTATGGAATGAATAAAGTAACGTATTATTAGTACCCAAATAATCAAATGACACAATACGTTGGTTTCTTAATAACGACAGTAACGTTCAATTTGCTAAAAGTTAATTTAGGACGTTATCTTTGTCTTATTTATAAGCGATTGATATATCATACCTCTTTTAGATTTAAGATCAGCTCATCGCACGGCGTATGAAAATTCAAATTCCATCGCATCATATATTTATATTTTCAGTTTAGAAATGTATGAACTTATCAAAAAAAAATTTGGCTATAAATGACGTAAAACACCACTGCTTATTAAATTTGTCGTGTACTGCGTTTAAATACTTCCAAAGCATTTGTCAATTTATTTAAAAACTATAAAATGAAAGGAGTGAAAAGAGAAAAAAAAGAAAGAAAGAAAAAATATATATATATATATAATAAAAAAACATGGGTAGAGAGACGAAGATAAAGATGGTGGTACGTATCTTGTTCTATTCATAAGTAAATATCACCACGTTAAATTCCTTTGCATATTTTTAATTGCTATAACCAATGCTTTCATATATAACAGGCCCAATCTTATATACATAGCTACATATTATAAAGGGCTATGAAAACTTATATACATAAACCTTATAGTATAATATATATAACTAGATAAAATGTATATATTAGATAATATAATACAATAATATAGATGAAAAGAGAATTGCAGCAAGCTAAAATTTATAATAGAAAACAAAGTGTTGCAGGAAGTTGAAAACAACAACTAATGCAATAATATTTATTATAAGTTTCGAAATCCATTAGACAAAAGAAAGCACCGCTTGTATAACATATACATTAAACCAAATAGACTATATATAGTACTAGTACATATTCATGCTATATGTAAACATTTAAAAACGAAACATATATTGCAATATGATACGCATACCGTTTATAAAAATATGAATGACGAGGGGAGGAGGCATGGAGTCGGTTGTGGCTCTTGAGAGGTGGTTCGAGCTGTGGTGGCGGAGGCTTGACGAAGCTATAGGAAGGAGAACTGGTCCTTTTTCATTTTTCCATCATATGTGTTTGCATTGTAATGGGAAAAATCTCTTTTTTTTTCAAGAAGCAACAGAGAGGAAGAAAAAATGAAGCTAAATAGGCTCATAGACTACACGTTATAAATATTTAATATAGTTGAATGGTAGGAATGAGTAATCCAACAACTAAAATTGGAGCCATGGAAATAGAGGGGTCAATCGCTAGAATTTAGGAGGTATGAATGGTAACGGTTGTTTGAATTGTATACCAAATAGATAGCTTTATATTCCATTGTTAATCGAATAGTAGAAATGAATGGGTGGAGAATGAGCTTTCCATTTATGATATACTGTTACATATAATTTATTAAAGAAGAAATGGTAGAATAATGATAGATTTGAATTATATACTGGTTTGATAACGGTCAAGTTGATAAGGTGGATATTTAAACAATTTATTGCTTGGTTGTAAAGCACGTGAGTATGGGAAGGCAAGGATATTAAAATGGAAAAAGGAATGGATAGAGAAATTTAAGCGAAGATAAAACGTACAGGAATAAATATAGAGTAGTGGGATGGTCCTGATAATTCAGTGGATAATTAAAGCAACTTTTAATGCCACCAACTGCATGTTCAAATTTGAAAAGGCAGAGTAACGTACCATAAAATAAATTGAAACGATGGATTTATAAAAGGAACCATGATGTGTAGAATAATTGAAACGAAAACGTACATAAATAAATGAATATGAGACAAATGAAGATGAAGGAAACCTTATATATAATATTAAAAAAATCAATATTCATTTAATATTATGTATATTCTTTCAAAATGTAAAGGCTACGTATGAATGAATTCATATATGCTTATCTTTGTACATAACAAACATGCAGACTACCAATTTTAATGCAGACCTTAAATCAACCCTTAAAACATATACTTCATATATATAGTTAAATATAGTATATACTTCTCTTCTTCTTCGGTTCATATGATATATGAAACCCTTAACTATCGTATTTATAGTTGACGACATATGTATAGATATAATAAATATGCACTAAAATAAACTGGAAATGGTGACACAATAACCCAAAATCAGATATATATATATATATATATATTTAACATGACTAGAAATCAAACTTCAGTAAAAGTATATACTAGTATCAAGACTAACATATATATATATATATATAGCTATTATAACACATATAAATAAAATAAAACTCGGTATAAATATGCTTTACTATATATACACTTCAAATAGACCATCATACATATACAGTGGTTTTCTAAAATAAATATATATGGAACGTACTCAATATACTTAAAATTCACACACCTTGCTGAAAAGCAAAAGGAGACCATAAATTTATTACCCACACTATTGATATTTATACCCAACAGAAATGAACTATGCTATCCAATTTACATCAAACTTAACTTATATTATAGTATAAATAATAGTTTATAAAGTTTTTGTACTAGATCTTATAGGTATAACCACAACCAAACTTTAAAATATATGTACACAGCTCGCACTACAAATCATTAATATACATAACATATTTTCTTTTCTTTTCAAAATTTTATTATTAATAATTTCTCAAAATCCTATTCAATACGTTAAATACCAATTAAAAATTGCTAAATTTTATGGGTCGTTACAAGATGGGAAAGAAAATTGGGTTTGAAAATTAAAGAAATCATTGTATGGACTTATTAGTCGCCTAGAAAATGGTACAAGAGGTTTGACTCTTTTATGCTTTCACTTGGTTTCAATCATAGCATCAAAGATGCTTGTGTGTACTTTAATCATTTTCTAGTAAAGGGTGGTAGATGGGTGTACCTACTCTTTTACGTGGATGATATGTTGATTGCTTCTAAGGATAAGGCTAAAATCGATAGTTTAAAGCGAAAACTAAAAGCGGAATTTGAAATGAAGGACGTTGGAGAAGCAAAGAAAATTTTGGGTATGGAAATCCGAAGGGATAGAAAGTTAGGACCTTTGAGCCTCACTCAAAAGGAGTACATTTGAAAAGTGCTTACTCGGTTTAGCATGAAAGGGGCAATGGCAATTAGCAAACCCATGCCTTTGCACATACAGCTTTCTAGTAAAGGCTCTCCAATCTCGAAAATGACAAAGCTTATATGATGAAGGCCCCATATGCAAGTACAACCAGCAGCAGCTTGATGTGTGCCATGGTCTGCACTAGGCCTGTCATTGCACAGGCTATTGGATTGGTCAGTAAGTTCATGACAAATCCAGGAAAGACGCATTGGGAAGTAGTGAAGTGTATCTTCAGTTACCTTAGAGGAACTCCAAACCATGGACTTGTCTTTGACGGTGAGGATGTCGGTGATAGAGATCGAAGGTAGTCAACCTCTGGATATGTGTTCACCATAGGTGGGACAGCAATCAGTTGGAGAGTGAGGTTGCAGACGATTGTGGCTTTGCTCACTACAAAGGCAGAGCTTATAGCCGTGATTGAAGCAGCTAAGGATATGCTTTATTAAGGAGATTGTTGTGTGATTTAGGCTTCGTATATGAAGGCGTGGATGTGTACTATGATAGTTAGAGTGCAATTCACTTAGCTAAAAATCTAGAGTTCAGCTCTAGGACGAAGCGTATTGAGGTGAGAGAGTCGTTCCTTGTCTCGATGAGTGAAGAGAAGCTAGTTCACCTTTAGAAGATTCACAGAAAGGAGAATGCAGCAGGCATGTTTACTAAGTCGTAGCATGTTTCTAAGTTCAAGCATTGCTCGAAATTGATTCGCTTAATGAAGTGCTAGGTGCCATGGGGTGGCACAGGTGGAGAGTTGAGACGATTCATGAAGATATTTGTTTTCATGGTGGAGATTGATAGGTTCTACATGGACTGGGTACTTCGAACACTTTGTTGACGGGTAGTGTGCTTGTTGGAGTTCGTTGATAGAGTGTAATGGATGATGGCATTGCCGATGCTTATTGGGTTAGTATCCATTGCTTAGAGTATGAAGGTGTAGATGAAGTTGGAAGGCTAGTTTGGAATTCGGTATCAAGATAGAGACTATTGGATCTGATACCTGAATTTCAAATCAAAGGAAAAGCTGAAACCCTTGATGATTATCCATGAAGAAAAAGAAGCGATTAGGGGTCGAAGAAGTGATGATTTAGGTCGATAAAGAATTAGGGCATGAAGTTTTGAGCGGTGGAAAAAATTTTGAACGAGATATTTCGTTCGCTGATTTTCTAATCGAAATATTTTGTTCGGTGATTTGGGCAGATTGGTCCAATTGATTTGAGCAGATTTGTCCAATTATTTCGTTTGGGCATTATGCCGAACCAAATTAGTTTGTGAAGGATGCCGAATCAAATTATTCGCTTGGTGTTGATACCGAACCAGATGAGTGTTTTGCCGAATCAAATTGTGCCGAACCAGATGCATGCTGAACCAAACTCTAGAGCTACTATATAGCAGCTACCCCTCCTCATTTCTTCACTCTATAAATAGTGGAGCTTCTAGACAACAATTGTAGCCATCTTAGAGAGCTGAAAATCTACAGAATATTGTCTGTATTGTAAATTCTTCTTATGTATAGCCTCCAAAAGTGAACCAATCTTGTAACTCTAATCTTTCAGTGATTAATAAAATCTCCTCTTCCTAAGTGGATGTACACTACTTCGTGGTAGTGGAACCACTATAAATACTGGTGTTATTTATATTTTCTGCATTACATTGATCTATGATTATATATTCTGGTGTTATCTCTGTTTGTATCGTCTCACTGTAATCACGATCCAGTTATTTTCCGTTGCGTTGGGTTTTTATTCCCTAAGGCTGATCATATGAAGGAATTATCCCCAACATATTATATTTTTGAAAAGAATCTCTTGGCACAAAGACATAGCCCTACCTATGTTTTATCTTATTTCTTTTATGATAATCTCTTGGGTACTCTCATGAGTAAGCCAAAAGTAGGTTGTCAAGGTTTTAGTTTTAATCGATGGACATTCAGAAAGATGATATTTGGAGATACATGGTTATCCAATATGTTTTAGTTGTTTATATATTCAGTTTGCATTTGGTTCCAAGATATTATATACTTGTTATTCGTACTACGTCCCACGTTGAAAGTTTCGACATACTCTGTTTTATTTTTCAATTTTACTTTACTTCCATTTATATCATGTCTCACATTATATTTGTCATTCTTATATGTTTATTTGGTATATTATGTTATTACTCTGCCATGAAATGTTGCATGACGATTGTAATAGTAGTTGGTCCTAAAAGAGGTTAACAATCGTAAAGTTTTGCAGTCATAACACAATCAATCAAGAATCTATAAATCCTAAAAAAATAGTAAAGGAATTTTAATCTTACAATTATGAAGTTAACACATCTTTAGACGGAAGAGTTAATACCAAACTTTAATGGTTCTCCTCATATCTAATAATGGAGACCCTTTTGCATTTTCTTTTCCTCTCTCCTTTTGTAAAATTTATTGGACCTAAGATATGTTTTAAAATGACCCCTTAAATACAAAATGGACAGAAGAACATTTTAATTTTGGAATATCATCAGTCCAAATAGAGAAGGGGTCTATGTAAATTCTGAGGCAATCTTTGTGACCATTGCAATTATTAATAGCGACCTGAATTTTTCCACTAAAAATTCAAATGCCTTTCCATTAACTCTTTAAATGAAATTGGTTCACAATAATAACATAGGCTACATAATAAATAAAATTAACGTTTTTCCACTTGGATGTAATGTTATAACATAATAAAGCACACATTCAAAATTGACCAATATAGTTTACAATAATCCTAAACCTGTTCAATTAGAAATACCAAACAAAACTAATGTAATCAGAATAAAAAATTTCTTTGTTTGATCCCCATTGATTATAACATTGGTACTCTTTCTAATAACGATTAATAATATTCATCCGGTCCTCATAAATAATTTACTTAGATTAAGTACAATTATGCGCATCATATTAAGCAAATTTATAAATTCAAAGTCAATACATAATTAAAGACTTAGTACATAGCTTTACATATATACATTCATATGCATACATACATATATACATACATATACATACATACATACATACATACATATATATAGTTTGCAAAACCAAAATTATAATACACTGACTAAGTCCATGCCGGCAGCATTATTTGCAAAGAGTGGGTTGAAGCACTTTTGTTAGAGAATCAACTAACATAGCTCTTTTATTAATATGTTGTATCATGATAGTTCCATCTTTGACTTTGTCTCTAACATCAAGATATTTGATATCAATCCACTTAGCTGCACTACATGATTTCCTATTCTTAGAGACAAAAACAACAGCTTCATTATCACAAAATAAGGTGAGTGGGCCCGCAATACTATCAATTACTTAAAGTCCTAGTAAAAAATTATTTAACAAACTACATGATCAGTAGCATAATAACATGCCACAAATTATACTTGCATAGTGGAAGATGCCCTTCTAGACTGCTTAGCACTCTTCCATGAAATAGGTCCCTTTACAAGCATAATAATGTAACATGATATAGATTTCTTATTCTTAAATCAGAATAACCAATAACATCAAGGTTATTTGACCTCTTGTAAGTAAGCATATAATCTTTTTCCCTGCAAATAGCGTAAAACGTTTTTTGCAACTTTCCTATGTTCGATTCTTGGATTGCTTTAATATCGGCCAAGCATACCAACTGCAAATGCAATATCATGACATGTACAAAATTGAGCATACATAAGACTCCCTACTAGTGAAGCATAAGGAATTTGCATCATTTGAGCATGTTCTATTTTACTTTTAGGACATTGAAACCTGTTGAATTTGTCACCCTTGACAATAAAAGCAACACTAGGAGAGTAATTGTGCACGTTATATCTTTTAAGCATTTTCTCAATATATGCTTATGAGATAAGCTTAAGATCCCATGAGACCGATTTCAGTAAATTTCAATCCCTATAATATAAGAGGCCTCATGGAGATCCTTTATTTCAAACTTAGTGGATTGAAAATGTATTGTCTCATATAACATGTCGAAATCACTACTTGCTAATAAAATATAATCCACGTACAGAATGAGAAAAAAAAATATCCCCACTGATCTTGAGTTATATACATTGATCTATTGTATTTTATTTAAATCCTAATTCAGTTATAACCTCATCAAACTTGAGATACCACTATCGTGAATCTTGTTTAACCCATATATTGAAGATTTAACCTACATGCCATATGCTTCTTGCACTCTACAACAAGCCCTTCGGGTTGTTTAACAAAAACTTCTTCTTAAAAGTTACCATTTAGAAATGCAGTTTTCACATTCATTTGATGTAGTTCTAAATCGTACTAAGCTATGAGGGCTAAAATACTTCTCAATGAATCTTTCTTTTAGACATAAGAAAATGTATTATCGAAACGTAAACCTTCTTGTTGTGTAAACCCTTTAACGACTAGTCTGGCCTTAAATCTTTCGATGTTACATTTGGAGTCAGTTTTAGTTTTATGGACCCATTTATAGCCTATAGTTTAACCCTAACTGGTAACTCAACAAGGTCCCAAACTTCATTAATTTCCATAAATTTCATCTCTTTGTTTATGTCTTCTAACCATTTAAATGATTTATCACTCATAATAGCTTGCTCGAATAAGATAGGATCATCTCCATTACCTGTATCACATTCTTCCTCAGTAAGGTGTATGATATAGTCATCGGGTATGATAGATCTTCTCACTTTTTATGATCTACATAAGGGTTCTTATGGTAGCATATTAGCTTCATCAACATTAGGAAAATCATGAACATGAATTTCTTCATTAGCCTCTTGAACAAGAGGTATAAAATTTGTGACCTATCGAATTATCGAAATTGGAATATAAGTCCGATTTTATTCGAGGTTTACTATTTTGTTTACATTACTCCCACTTATGTTTCCATCTTCAAAAACAACAACATGTGTAGTCTCTACTATTCTAGTGGTATGCGATGGACAATAAAATTTGAAACCTTTGGATCTCTCTGGATAACCCAATAAAATAACAACTAATGGTTCTGGAATCAAGTATAACCAATAAAATAACAACTAATGGTTCTGGAATCAAGTTTCTTCACTTGTGGATTATAGACTTTTTCTTTAACAAGACAGCTCCATACATGAAAGTACCCTAATTGCGATTTTCTGTTGGTCCATAGTTCATAAGGTGTTTTTGAAACAGATTTACTAAGGAATCCGATTTAGAATATGTATGGCTATTTTTAAAGCTTCTGTCCATAAAAAATCTAGCAATGTGTTATTGTGTATCATACTTTTGATATATCCATTAGTGTACGATTACGTTTTTCAGCATCTCCATTCTGTGAGGATCTCTCAGCATGGAGTACTAATGAACAATACCATTTTCTTGAAGAAATAAAGCGAACGTGCTTGGATTTTGACCAAGGTCGGTGTGTCTACCATAATATTCACCATTTCTATTTGGTCGCACTATTTTAATTTTAATGCTATGTTGATTCTCAATTTCATCCTTAAAATTTTTGAATTTATCTAGTGCTTTAGATTTTTTAGTTAAAAGATACACGTAACAATAGCGAAAATAATCATCAATGAAAGTAATAAATGATTTAAGCCCATTAATGCCTAGAGTAGGAAAAGGACCACTTATATTAGTATGAATAATTTCTAATAGTCCTCCACTTTGAGTGGCATCTTTCTTATTTCCCTTGACAAATTTTCCTCTAACACATTCTTTGCAGTTGTTGAAGTCAGAAAAATCTAATGCTAGGATAATTTCATTTCTAATGAGACATTGCATTCTAACTTTGAAATATAACCTAACCACCGATGTTATAATTTGGAAGAAATCCTAACATCACGATTTCCCTTGTTTATGATCAACAATAGTAATATTCATAGATATCAAAGATTCACAAAAGGAAGAATTCAAACATAATTTGTATAGATTATCGCATAATAATCCAGAACCAACAAACTAAGAGTTTTGATATAGTTTCAACTCATTATTTCCAAACAGAAATGTAAAACCACATGCATCAATTCTAAAAATAGAAATTAAATTCCTAATCACACTTGGAATATAAACTACATCATGTAAATCAAGAATAAAGCCACTCTTCGGAAGAAAAAAAAGAGTTCCAATAGCCTTGACTTCACCCCCTAATCCGTTAGCAACTTTAAGTTTCCTTTCTCCCATTTAAAGTATCCACATGGAATGAAATCCCTACGATGAGTTCATAATGTGCACAGAGGCATTTGTGTCAACCCACCATGTATTTAAGGGAACATCAACTAAAAGGGCTTTTTTAGCAAGCTAATCTTTAAACTTCACACAGACGTTCTTCATGTGTCCATGCTTCTTACAAAGATGACACTTAGGAGCCTACATGGGTTTTGTACCATATACACTAGTCTTGTTAATAACAGTAGCCATATTCACTTTATTTTTACCTTTACCATTATCATTATTGGACTTTGAACTGTAATGTGTGCATTGTTCGGCATCTCAAACTTAATTATTTCTTCTTCCTCAACACACATAGATATTAATTAGATCATTTTCTACTTTTCTTTCTATGTATTATAATTGATCTTGAAAAGACCAAATTGTGCAGGAAGAGAAGTCATAATGAAATGAACCAAAAAAAACTTCAGAAATTTCCATATCCATACGTTTAATGTTGTGGCCATATCGTTCATCATCATGATGTTCATGTACACCGCTTGTCTTGTTATACTTGGTAGCGAGCATTTTCATTATGAGAGTACTTGCATTATCCTTAGAAGTACTTTTAAACTACTTCTCAACAGAAGTCAAATACTATTTTGCAGTGAAAATATTATTTACATCATCATTCTTAGGAATACCTTTTCTTATAGTAGCCATAATAGTACTTTTTTAATCATGAGAGACATGTGGTTTAATCGCTCCCATTTTGCAAAATTAGCCTTTTCATCATCATTACTTTTCGCTACAATAATAGAATTGTCCGCTCATAATGTCTGGTCAATATCAATAACATCACGGCAGATCTCAATTTTCTCTTTCTAAGTGGAAAAACGAGTTCCATTCAATGATATTATTCCAGAGATTTGAACATGAACATTATTTAATGTAGCATTAGATTCGGAAAAAATGAAATGCTTACTGTTATCAACTATAAATCAACAAATAGCATAATAATATTAAATCAATTATATATAGAAGGACTACTGTAATTATCCTAAAATAAATAATAAAACGTCCAATTATATTTCAGTCCTATCATAATAGTTGTTTGCATAAAATTCAATTCATATTACTGTTGGGTAGAAACAATTGAAGTGTTAAAATAAATAAATTCACTTAATAAATCATAATGGCAATTAAGGTTGATAAAATTACCCTTCACAATCTATTAAATGTAAAAATGTTTTCCATAAAAATTAGTTTGTACGATCATTGGGAAAAAAATAAACTAAATCATTAAAACAAATAAATTCATTAATAAATCATTATAGCAATTAAAGTTGGTAAAATTACCATTCATAAATTATTAAATATAAAAACATAATTTCATGAAAACCAATTTGTATTACCATTGAACAAAAATAAACTAAATTATTAAAAACAAATAAATTTACTTAATAAATCATAATGGCAAATCAAGTTGGTAAAATTTCCGTTCATAATTTATTAAATGTAAAAACATAATTTCATGAAAATCAATTTGAACCATTGTTAGGCAAAAACAAATTGAACCATTAAAACAAATAAATTCATTTAATAAATCACAATAGCAACTAAAGTTGGTAAAATTACCCTTTAATAATTTATTAAATGTGAAAAGGTAATTTCATGAAAATCAATTTGTATCACCATTGGGTAGAAACAACTAGACCATTAAAACAAATAAATTCACTTAATACATCATAATGACAATTAAAGTTGGTTAAAATACCATTCATTACTTATTAAATCTAAAAAATAATTATGACTGTAAATCATTAAATTCATTTCATCACAGTGGCAGTTAAAATTCAAAATTGATAAAAATTGACAAGAATCAATTATAAAAAATAAAGTTATATGGTTTAAATTATTTATAAAAAATGTACAACAAACCGTAGAGAATATTAATAGAATCAAAATGCAATATATATCGATATATCAAAACTCTTGAACTTGATCAAGTTTGGATTAAAATTCGCACAAACTTAGTTATATTAGATCCAACATATCAAAAGGAAAGTGTCCATATGATTCATGACACGATGCACGTAGTTAAAGGTCCTTAACGTTACATCTCCATGGAAGATACATTGATTAGTATCTATGTAATTAAGAGAAAAATTCTCCCTTTAATCTTTCATCCAAAATTATAAAAAAATATTTATACATAAATTATTTGAGTCTGTATTGCTTTTATACAAACCCTTGAAAATCAATTTCATAAAAAATTGCATCATATATGAATTTACGATTGCCCGATACCAAATAAAATAGATTAACAAGATCATAATATGTTTTGTGGTTAGAACATAATCAATCCAAAATCTATGAATCCAAAATAAAATAGCAAAAGAATTTAAATCTTACAATTCTGAAGTTAAGACATCTTTAGAATGAAGTATTAATACTAACCTCCAATGGTTTTCTTCATATTTGATGATTGAGACCTTTTCATTTTCTTTTCCTTTCTCATTTTGTAAAAATTATTGGACCTAAAATACATTTTAGAAATGATCCCTTAAGTACAAAAAGGACAAAAGAATGCTTTAATTTTAGAATATCATTAGTCCAATAGAGAAGGGGTCTATATATATTATGCGGCAATCTTTGGGACTAGCATAATTATTAATAGCAATTTGAATTTTTCCATCGAAAATTCAAATGTCTTTTCATTAATTTTTAAATGGAATTGGTGCACAATAATAACATAGGTGCTCTATATGTTTTGGGTTTTTTTCGTACGCACCACACACATACACCATTTAATAAATTTATATAATTTTATTAATACTTTGTAATTTCAAAATAGTAGATTAGTTTGCATTTGTCTCATGTTGCTAATGATAAGGGGAAAGAAATACATGACAGCATTATACAAAGTGTTGATAGAAGTGCATAATGGGATAGGGGAGTTTTTGCATGGTTGTCATCATAAAAAATAGGAACATTGTTAGAAGATCGAATTACATGTTTTCTACAAGCTGTGCTAATAACTATATATCAAGTTTACAGAGGAAAAAAAGGAACAGAAATATGCTAAAATGAAAAAAGATACTTTGACTCAAGAACACATGCATGCAATAATAGCTCAATTTCTCTATCCATATATTTTTTGTTCCTATGTGTCCAGTTCAATCTCAACTTTACATCACATGATCCTACTATTGATTGGCAGGCCCGACCTCAGGTTTAAGCAGCCAAGGCGATCGCCTAGGACAATAGGTCGGAGGGGGGCAACATTTTTTTTAATTTTCTTTTAAATGATTTCTTTACTTAACTGTAGAAGAGAAAATAGTGGTAAGTGATATGTTAGTGTTGTGGTATGTTGTTCCCCTTCCATGTGAAAAGTGCTGAGTTCGAGTCCCACTAATGGAACCAATTTTGCCTACTCATTTTCACTATAATTTCATCTTGTATTTACCTTGGGAAACCAAAGTTAATGGGCTGACCGTGTTGTTTCGATCCCACCATACTACAGATACAAAAATGAATGGTTGGTATTAACTTGGAACAGAAAGACGGGTCAAATGGGGATATAAAATTGATTTCATGCGATAAAAGATCAAGTCATAGAAACTTTGCTAAAAACTATAGAGTACCCCTATTCCATCTATTACATAAATGTGCACCAAAAACATATTTGCAATTTTTTTAGTTTTTTGTTAAAATTAAAATTAATATGTAATTAAATGAACGCTTTAGCTAAACTCTACAAATAGACATAAACCTTCACGGCTATTTAAGTGCAAGAGATTTTGAAATTCAATCAACCGATTCAATTTTAATTGCTATTTTCGTTAACTAGCTTTTTGTATTTGCCAATCCCACGATCGAACTCTAAGGGCATGTTTAATTTTTATTTTGTATTTTGAGTTTTGTGTTTTCAACTTGTACTAAGAAATACCAAGAAATAAGGAAAGAAGATCTACAATTCTTGGCCATTGCGATGATCAACGGACAGTGAAGGAGTTGGATTGTTCTTTATGCTTTTGTTATCTCTCGAAACACAAAAAAAAAATCTCTTTTCTATTTTACATGTTAATTTTATTTCTCAAAATTATTTGTTTTTTAACAATACATATGATGGATGCACTTTTTTATAGATGAAAACACCAAACTAAAAACGACAAGTCAAACGAGACCTAATCTTTTGGATTTGCAAATAAGACTCAAAATATCATAGTCCAATCAAGAAATATTTCATCGATATGATTTTCAACCTTCTTTTAAAAGGAAAACTCATACCGTTGTAGAGGTATGTAGGAAATTGTGTAAGCATAAGTTATCAGAAGTTATAAGTGAAGAGTAATGGTGAGACTTCCATTGTAGGAGATGTGATTAGGTCATGGTGGGATTGCCACTATGGCAAAAAGATTGATTCTTCTTCGGATTATCATCGAGGGAGAACATATTGAGTTTGGTATATATTATAACCATTTGATGATTATTGAGTCTTGATCAAAAGTTACAACTGCCCTAAGGCGATTGAGTCTGAATTGAAAATGCCACTACTATGAATCCATTCCGGTGAAGGATAAAAAGATCATTGTGGGTGATGGAGGATTTTTATAGGATTTGGATGTACAATAACTGTTTGCACCAAAAGTTGGCATGAACACCCAATAGATTATGTAGAAAAATAAATGAAGAAATCAAAATTAAAATTAGAGGAAACAAGTAGAAAATAAGTGAAAACAATAACAAACAGATTTGTAGTGGTTCGATGTTGGATACCTATGATCGCTTTAATAAAATAGCTTTGTTAATCACGTGAATTTCTGAGTACAAGAGGGATCAGATCAGAATCCGTAATTACAATACAGCACAAAGAACACAACAGTGTTTTAATCCCTTAAGTGAGCTATGAAATCTATATTCACAGACATAGACGATCGAATATCTTTTTTAAAATTCACCCGCAGAATTTCTAGATGTAGACAGGTCACTAGAAAAATCTCATGGCCGAATTCCCAATATCTAGAGATCGGGACCGATCAATCTTCCTGGCCAAGTGGTGAGCTACGATCGGTTAGGTGGATCCCTCTCTATGCTAACTTCATGTTTCCAAAGTTGTTCGCATAGTTGCTTTCAGGTTTTAAGAGATATCGATTGACTCTCGTTGAGTTGAACTACTGATTTTAGACGTTCGTAGCCATAATGATCCAATTTGGTCCTTAGCCTAAGGAAGCATTAGTCCATACATATAATATTTCATAGGGTCTATCCCTTGGTTCTACTTGATTTTTGTTTTATATTATTGTCCATGCTTGATCTTTGGTCTCCGTGATCGCCTCTCCAGGCTGCTTGCCTTGTCTATAATGGAGCCTAACTTGCCCGACTGCCTTGACATAATAGGGTCAAAAAGTTGGATAACACTTTACCATTGAAGTACATCTTGTTTTGAACATGACATGCTTTGAATCGAAGCAAGTTAGATTGCCGGGAAGAATCCCATTCAGTTTCCTAAACATTCTTTATCCTTAGGTTAAGTTATATTTTCGAAGAGTTGTAACTCTTTTTGTTCATTATGGCGTATGGTCGACATTAGTCAGTCTAAATTCAATATGTAATCTTCAATCTTCGTTTGTGCTCGGTTCCATTGAGCTAATCAATCAAGTTAGCAGCTGTAACAACCCGTAAATTTAGTGGATTAAAAATTGGTTAAAATTTATAAGTTTTGTAATTTAATTTAGTAGAAACTTTAAATTATAAACAAATATTGAAATAAACGCTAAATTAAATTATGTAAATGGTGACTTAAGACATATTTATAGAAATTGGAATAAAATCCAAATGAATTAAGTAGAAAAAGGATTCTTACCTGGATATAAAATTTAATATGAGAAATTTATGAAAATATTAAATTAATTTAAGGCAATAAAAGAGTGTAAAGGTAATTGGAGTAAATTAAGCAATCATGTTAATGCAAGTTAATAATTTATGACTTGGATGAAATTCCAATTCAATTAAATCATTTAAATGTTATGATTTGATTTTAAATATGAAGAAAAACAAATGTAAGGATTTGGTTAATATATATGTTATTCATTCAGGGTATTGAATAAAAATTGGAAATCTAATTGTAATGAATGGTAATAACGTTGGTATTAGTTAACAAATTTAATTTTAATGCAATACCCATAAATGAATGGAATGAAATGAATTAAATGAATAAATGAAAATGCATTCTAGGTTATTTATCGAATAAAGGAAGATATTAAATTTATTAATGTAATATAACATTGATTAACCATAAATGGGAATAAATTTAAAGAATTATGTTAATGCAAGTGATCATTTATAAACTTAAATGAAACATTCCAATTTAATAGAGTTATTCGAATGTTATGACTTATTTTAAAGGTAAAAATTGGATTTAATCGGAATTTGTTATATTTGGTTTAAATAGGAAAGGAGTATACAAAAGTAACTGTGAATAGTGAAGTCGCAACTGTAAATGGAAGAAATTGAAATAAGGGGCAGTAAACATTGAATAAATTAATAGGAATAAATGCCAACATTGAATTGTTATAAATGTAATTAAATATTACAAGTGTGTGAAACGTAAAGATAAGGGTTAAGAGTTGTTGGAATGGGTATATAAAAATTAATAATAATATGTGAGTGGAAATAACAAACTTATAAATGTGATTATATACTTAGTTCGTTCAATTAAACCAGAAACTATTGCAATAAATATAAATTTAAGTTATGCAATTGAGATAAACAATTGAAAACGGTCAAAGTATTTGGATATATATATATATATTAAAATAAATGGTACCCAGGATGGTAATATGATAAATAGTGAATTTAAGAATGGGAATCAGGAATTATTTGTTTATATGGAAACTTAAAGTCTAATAATTGAATTTAATTTCAATTAAATGAGATTGAATATAGTTATATAATTCATTATTTGAAATAAAGATAATATGAGAAATTTGGGTGAATATTTGGAATCCAATATTTAATCCATCTGTTTGACAGGAATGAATGGGATACTAATTAAATTATTTAACTAAACGGAATTTTAAGATATTATTTATAATTTGTAAATTAAATGAAATTAAGGGTTTATATTGAAATTACAAATATACCTTCTTTAATTTGACATCTAAACTTGTCTGAAATTTTGTAAATGATTAAGAAATTTTAAGAGTTATAAAATGGGTCAAATTCTTGAATCTAAATATAAAATTTGTTTAATTTATTTATTTTAAATTCATTTAATTAATATAAAAATAGACATTTTTGTCACAGACTCGGATTTTGACGAAACTAGTTTCATCGGATCTGTAACAGTGAATTTTTGTAGGGTTTCAAGTTTCGTAGCGATCGGACTTGTCGTTTGATCGTACGAATGTGAAACGCCTTGAAATCGATTTAATTGAAATCAATTTGAAAATATTGTTTTCAGCATAACTTCTTCATATGATGGAATTTGGACGTGAAACTTTTTCCATCGCGTTCAGAATATTTTTAAATACCTATTTGGATATATGGGTTTACCAAATTTCGTCCGGGGTCAGAACGGGCTTTTTGGGCTAACTATCGTGTAGCGCGTTAAGATTCGTGCCCACCTATTCTATTGCAGTTGTCTATAAATAGGCTGTTATAAACCCTAGTAGCCTCTATTCCTCATTTCTATACGTATAGGAACTTCTGTACTCCTCTTCTTCAATGGCAATAAACAATTCTAGATCCATTTTCAAATATCAAACATCAAATCAAAAGTGAAAAATTCAAACACCTCAGAAAATTTCCAAAAAAATATATGTTGAAGTTTTTGACGGGGGAACTCAAATCTGAAATTGGTTTCTCGATTCGAGTTATCATTTGGCCTAAAATTAGATATTTAGTTCTGATCGTTCCTTTTAACTTTGTAATTCAACGGTGGATCGTCAAATTGGGAACGATCGAGTGGTACTGCTACGAAGAGGGGGTCATGGGCTTCAGATCCATACGGTTACTTCGCTCAGAAGGGGGTCGATTTCGCCAGAAATCGAGGGTTTTAGGACCAAGTTGCGTGCATTCGTGGTGGTGCTAGGCCTGACCGGAGGGGGCCGCAATCTCGGCGAAGGTAGAGGTGGTCGGCAGCGTTCTGGCAATGGGGTAGATCTAGGCGATGTCGAAGCTTGAAGGCGTGAAAATTGGGGAAGCACTCGCAGCTGCGTTCAAAGATTAAGGTTCGGCCCTGATGCTTTGCGCGCTGGGAAGATGATGACGTGCCGTAGCACGTGCGTGGGAGGGTAATGTGGCCTAGTGGGTTATCCTTTTTTTTGTTTATTTTTAATTTCAATTGCAAATCGTTTAATTTCGATAACTCTCGCATATGATATCCGATTCACAAGAGATTTTTTTGTTAGGATCGTAATAAAATTCCAGATCTGTTGACGCTTGTTTGGAAAGATTTGGAGACCGTCGAATTTTTGAGTTTAAATTGGATTTAAATCCAATTTAAATTCAAAAGGTGACTGTTTTAACCCACTCACAACTTCTAAAATTTCTTACGTTTGTTAAATTGATTTTTGATATGAGTAGAAATTTATTCATGATTGTTGGCATGTTTTATTCATCATCTCAGTTAAATCGCATTTATTTAATTTAACTGTTAATTAATTTTTATTATTGCATATAAATTGACAGTTATAATTTATTTATTTGCATATGAACTGCTAGTTAAATAGTTATAAAATTAATTTCTGAATATAAACTGTTAGTTCATACCTGTTATTTATTACCTGTTACATCCGTATGAAGGAGACTCTGCCAAAAATTTTCGAAAATTTTGGGAGTTAGAAAATTTTTGTAAATTTTTGGGAAAATTTTTGTTAGCGACAAAACGTAATTTGAAATTGAAATAAATTAGTGGATGAAACTAATTTAAAATAATGATATGAATCAGTTTTAAATGGAAGATAAAATTCAATATTCAGAGTTGAAGATAAATTGAATTCATATGGAAATGGGGAAAACTAATTTGAATAGAAGTAGATATGAAAACTTCTGTAAGGAAATGTATAAAATGATTTTAAAAGCTATGATTGGATATTATTGCTAAGTAGGATATGCAGGTATTATGAAGGGAAAGAAAAATTAGTTTTGATTTCAGAAGATAAATTTGAATTGCTCGACAAAAAGGTATGTGTTTAAATTTCTGTATGAAATTTGATTGGGTTTTTGATCTAGCCACTTGGCCTTTTGTTTTCTTTTGGAATTTGGGAACCCATAGAGGCATTTTGTAGTTGTACCGAGCTAGCCGCGCAAAGGAGAAGCTAGCAAAAAATTTCGCAAATTTTGGGTGTTAGAAAAATTTTGAGAAAATTTTGATAATTTAAAATTCGGTTTTAAATTGAAATTTGAATGATTGAGCAAATAGTATTGATTGAAAACTATAGGAGAGTTTGGAAAGTTAGTAAGAATGATAATGGGTCTTTTATAAAAAGATAGTTGGTAGGATGTTGAATTGTTGGTTTTGGGAAAAAGTAAACGGGTATTGGACCATTCTTCCTAACTAGTAATTTCGGGGACGAAATTCTTTTAAGGAGGGAGGAGTGTGACGATCCAGAATTTTTGGATGTTTGAAATTGGAATATTTAATTGATTTTAAATATTTAAAAGTTAATTTTTAACTTGAATTCAAATATTGTTATTATTTAGCAATTAAGTTAATGGATTTAATAAACTGAAATTGGGTAAATTATTGAATCTTCAGTTTTAAGCTTGTTAAAAATAATTTGAAGGCTTGTAAAATTTATATTGATAATACTGAAGATAGTAAAAGTTTTAAAATTGAATTTAACACTGATTTGTTCAGTTTTGAAATTTATCTTTTAAATCGCTATTTTAAAATAGCCTTACAAGGCACAGTCTCGGAATCCGACGAAACTAATTCCATTGGATCCGTAATATTGTATTATTATCGGATTTCAATTTTCGTAGTATTTGGAGTGATCGTTGGGCCGTACGATGAGCAAACGCACTGAATTTTATATTGAAAATTTAATATAATAACTGGGTCCAAAAAGCTATCTTCTCCATACAATTGAATTAGGGCTTGAAACCTTTTCCATTGCGTTCGAAATAGGGGTATAATATTATAAACGCCTAGTGGCACAATTCGATAGGATGTCATGATTTTAAGCTACGTAAATCGGGACAACTTGGATTTGAATTTGAATTAATTTATATTTATATCCCGGTCAAACATCAGTTGAAATTCCTTCACATCAGTTGTCTTTTTTATTCACTTCAGGCTACTGTAGCAAAGCATCTTCAACACGCAAATGTTGTTCTGCCCCCTCTTTCAAATGCACGACACTTCCTTTCAATCTAATTCAAAACTAACGAAAGAGAAGAAAGAAAAAAAATGGCTGCTCTTTTTATTCAAACCAAAACTCAACTCTCCCTCTTTCGATTTTAAATCGCGCATTCATCTCTCGTCCCTAATTCAAAATTTCGATCTTCTTCCTGTTCGTTGTCGCGCGAATTCGAATTATAATAAAAGGATGAAATCAATTTTCGTTCAAACAATAATATGAGAGGGCGCAATCGATCATTTGGGGGTTGCACGTGGCAGATTTATTGTGGGCAAGGATGAGAAGATGGTGGCCATTCGATGTAGCTCAGTCGTGAGGTCGCTGGAGGAGCTTTTTCTCGAAGTCGATGCTCGTGATGGGAAGTAGGGCGACGCTGTTACTTCGAGCGTTGGGTGGCATCACGATCGAGTTCGGCTTGGTTTGGGATTGTCGTGTTCGGATCTCGTTTTCCTGGAAGCGTCGCTGGTGGAGGGGTGCGTGGGTGGGTCGCGGTGGCGACGAGAGGATGGTCGAGACCGGTGGGCTCTCATCAGGGAGGTATATACACTTCATCTTTTATTTAGTATGTATAGATTGAAAGGAAAAAATATAATAATATGCAGTCTTCAGTTTTTAATAGCCAAGCAGTAAAAAAATAAAATAAAACTTTAATTACAGTAAAGATATTAAATGCAGTTTATATATATATATCATAAAGGTAGTTTTATTTAATAAAACTTATTTAATTATCTTTACAAAAGGTTATTTTATTTTATTTAGTTTTGGAAGTTAATTTTTAGTAAAATATTTTATTTAAAAGAAAATTTATTTATAACCAAATTAATAGTTAAAACCAAAGTATTAGGAATTAATAGACCGATTAATCCAAATATTAATAAACTGCACAATGTCTATACAAGGTCAAAAATAATGAAGAACGAGCCAGTTTGAATTGGACCGCAAACAAAGAAAAGGTGAGTTAATCTCACTCATTCTGTTCAATTTAAATTTAAATGGTTGAATTTAAATATTTGATTGAATGATTGAATTGATTTGATGTGGTATATTATATAGTAATATATAGTATATATTGGAGTGATTGATTTCCCGCATTATATAGGGGATGAGACCTTATGCGCCGCATAATAGCGGATGATTTTATATAAATTCCATATACCACGATATTCCACCTCGAAGTGGAATTGGTATTGTGCTAACATCTGTGGATGCAGGGATACAGGCTGGAGGGATCCAACTGGATTCCTCAAAATTATTTTGATTGTTTAATATTCTGTGTTATGAATGTTTAATATGCTGTGTTGAATTATATTGATAATTGGAATATTGGATACCATGGTTTGATTGGATGTTTCGGTACGCTGAGTTATCGAAATACATAGAATTGGATTTTTGAAGAAGTATAAAAGTAAATTTTGGAAGTGAAATAATTATAGAATAAAAATAAGAATGAATTGGAAAGAAATAAAAGTGATTTTTAGAGCCGAAGTTAAATTGTAAAGTAGAGATTTAAAACAAGTTTTAAATCAAAGTTAAATTTGGAATTCAAGTTAGTGAATCGCAGTTTTTAAACAAATAAAGGTTTTAAATTTAAATTATGTTAACAACTTGAATGTTAAAGTGCATTGTTAAATTGATTTGAATTAAAAAATGAATTTGGTTTTAAACTCCTTTAAACTTCTATTTTAAAATGAGATTAATTTATTTAATGAAGTAAATAAAAAAGGTAGATTAATCAATAGTGATTTATATTTGTGGTTTAATTAAAGATTAATTACTTAATGTAATTAATTTAGATTAGGATAAATTAAAATGTAATTAGAAAATCATTAATTTATATAATTAATGATGTAATTAATGGTTGATTAATTAAGATTAGTTAATCAATAATAAGTTATTTGTGAGAAATTAATTAATATAAGTAATTAAGGATTAATGTAATTAATTATAGTTAATTTTTGTTAAGAATAATTAATTTGTGTAATTAATTAAAGATAATTACTTGAATGTAATTGAAGGATAATTAATCCAGAGTGATTAATTAAGATGGATAATTAAGGGGTGATTAATTAATTGATTTGAAATTAACTAATGTTAAATGAAGGAATCTAAGTGATTGAGGTTAGTAATTCAATTAGAATTAATTAAATTAATTTGGAAGTGATCAAGCTTGCTTATGGATGATTGAATGGTATTGGATGCCTTGAATGAGACTCGAAGAGACCGGGGTCAGGTAAGAAAATACCCGAAAACACTTCGAATTTTTATATGTTGATATGTGGAATCAATAGGCCGAAATGAAATGATTTAAGTGAATTAGACTATTTAATCTAAATTTTGATACTTAGAAAATTGATGTGTGAAATAAGTGATGTCTATAACAAATTGTGAATTTGTAAATTTATATAAGCTACGTCAGGTTTTATATAAGTTGTATGCTTTGTATTCCATGTTAGATGGGTTTACTCACGCTGGTTTCCAGCCTGACCCGGGTGTCACTTTGATGTAATGCTCGGGTCAGACTGAGTATTACAGATTTTCAGGTAAGGACGTTCTGGAGCTCAGAAGGCGAGCTGGATGGCAAGAACATATAGAGTATTCCGCTGTATTATATTGTTGTATATTTGAGATATGATGATTGTGTATATCCAGTGCCTGTAAATATATGTAACTCTGATGTATTATAAATGTATTTGACAGATACAGAATTCTTTTGTAAACTGTTATTATTTGATACTATATTTTCATCCGCCGCGAATGTGAGAATCGTTGTGGTGTTTTTCTTCTTCTTCTTCTTTATCTTTCTTCTTCTTCCTAACTATCCGGAATTTTCGGGATCGAAAATTCCAGGTCGTTACACAACCAAATAGGAATTGGATAATATGAACTATATAAATAAGATAAGCTAGAAATGGATTCAAAACTGAATTTAAAATCCCAGAAAATTTAAAAGAATTTTCCAAAAGTTTTGAAATAAGTTACCTTGATTTGATTTTCCAGCAAATGGTTGTGGAATATAAGGTGTATTTGATGTGACGCCCCACCTCTATACCCACGCTAGCCGAGAACACTACGGTGTAGTGCTGTTAACTAGCACGGAGAATAAGGCTGTTGAGGAGCGACCATCCATGTAATTGCTTATCACACGGTGGCTATAAATAATCTTCGGAAACAAACATAGAAATAAGCATAACACAAATCAGTCACAGACATCCATATCACAAAGGCGGAAGAAGATATGAATGTATAACTAACACATGAAAGTGTACATCAGAGTAGTGGTCAAAAAGATCCACAATAATACAAAAGAATAGCAACACGTGCTATACAAAAGAATACAACTATGAGTCTATATCTCAAGTGTATACAACAAAAACCGCTAATCTAAATAGTTAGCCAAAAGTCAGAGTAGCAAATCCCAAGAAGGAGTCAAGCAGAAGCACCTGTAACATCTCGGTCTGACCCGAGTATTATTTAAGAAAATAATAAATGGATCAGTCTAGCTATAAATATCAGATGACATGATATAAAATAAAAGATATGGCATAAACATAAAATATCCATACTGACATACTACTATAAGTATGCAAATGATGATCAACAGAAGATCAATTAATAAGAGATAAATCAATATCACAAGAATCTTCTCAAAGATCCAAAGAGGGCATCATACCCTAAACTTGTACTCATAACAAGTCAATGACATAAATTCCAGAAATCAACACAATAAATCCAGAAATCACAGAAAAAGGGAAAGAGGCCTATCACATGACGGTCCGAAGACCATGGGGAGCTACCCCATATGGGTGAGTCGGAATCATCCAGATGAGGTCTAGGCTAACCAAAAAGCAAAAAGGTATGTGTGAGTGGAATCACACAAATGGTGTCTAGCCTAACCTCGCAACAAAAAGGTATGTGTGAGTGGAATCACACAAATGGTGTCTAGACTAACCTTGCGGACAAAGAGATATGTGTGAGTCGGAATCACACCCATGAGGTCTAGTCTAACCTTGCAAACAAAGAGACATCGCACAATTGCTAGTCTAAATCATAAAATGATCGTCATGATCAACGAGAAGTGTCAATTACACTAAGCTAGTAAATATAAAAGTTTATCTTCGTGTCCCATAACCGCTTGCTTAACTTAAATATTTACGAACAAACTGTAAATCTTCACTAGAAAATTGTCACAAGAGGTTCAATCGAACAAGTCCAAGAATTAACCGACGAAGTGAATGCAAGCGTTTCATACCATTTGTTTTACTAAGCCGTTTAATTAGATTTCTCATCCGAGTGAGGTAAAGGTTTGTATATACTAGTAGATTGGAAAACGGTTTAAGAAAAGAGCTTTGTTATTGAAAATAGAGTTGAAATCATTTTGTTGAAAGAGTTTTGATATTTACTACTAGTATTGAAACCTTCATATTTCTAAAGTTGTTATCCCGCCTTCTTAGCAAGGCCGTGATACCATAAAATTGACCGTGAAGCCAAAGATAGTTTGTCTCGAAGAATGGTCAACTCAGCATCTCAACAAAGCAAGTTCTGTTGAATGTTTTTCAGATAAGATCCCCTACGGAAGGGGGTGGCAACCCCTAAGTTGGGGGTGCGGGGGCAACGCCCCCGCTACGGGGTTCGACTTGCCCGATCAGGTCGTGGGGGTCCGGGGGCAGCGCCCCCGACGGCGTGCGGGGCGGCTCCCCGTCCAAAACGGTACGACCTATTGAAGACCTAAGGGAGGATAGGATCGAGCGACTTAAGAAGCTCACGACCTATCATTAGCACGGTCGAGCAACCTAAATAGAACGGCCTAAGGTTGAAGGCCTAGCGACCTAATGTCCAGCGACCTACGACCTAATGGACTCAAGCGAGGTCAAGGTGGAACGACCCAACGGCACGCGACCTAAGGAGGAAACAAACAAAAATGGTCCAACGACCTAGTGGTTGCGACCTAGAGGTCCTGGCGACCTAATGGGAAAGGGGGTCAAACGTCCTAACGATACAATGGTCATGCGACCTAACTGGAATTAAGGTCATGCGACCTATCTACGTGAGTGACCTAAGATTTTAAAGGCCACGCGACCTAACGCCTTAACTAGGCTGAGCGACCTAACAAATATCGCGACCTAAAAAGGGAACGACCCAAAAGGGGAACGAAGGCCTACGACCTAAAGTCCTAACGAGATAAGGCCTACGACCTAAGGCCCTAACGTGCTAACATTTGTCGCGACCTAAATGGTAACGACCTAACAGGGAAAGGCTGAGCGACCTAACTCTGCAGAGGGGATTTAAGGCCAGAAACGACCTAAGTGTTAGCGACCTAGCGACCTATAGGCCAAACGACCTACGACCTAATTCTGAGGCGATGTTTCTAGACAGTGCGACCTAAATGCAGAAAATTCACCAAATCGCTAAAAATTGGAGTTTTTCGCCAATCCAATCCAAACCAAATGCAAATGTACATGCAAAAGTGATAGCGAATCATTATAATAGTCCAATATAGTTATAGGCTAGAATTGTGAGATAAAAATCTCACATTTGCACCAAATTTATGAAGAAAAGCTTGAAAGCAATGGAGAAGTAATCACAAGCTTGAATCCAATATCTACTTCTTGAATTTGGAATTGAATGTTGGATTTGCAAGAGAATTTGAGCTTGGAATATTAATTTCCCCTTCCACTCACGATTAATGCTAAAGCTTGGTTGTTAGGAAATTTATGAAGAGTGAGGAGAATGAGAGAAGTGGGTTTGAGTTATAATGGCTAATCTAACCCAAAGTCCAAAGCGGGAAAAGTAAGTGAAATTCCACTAACTCCAAACCTATCAATGTTTATACTTTAAAAAATTGTAAACGGCATTTCGAACTCAATGGAAGTGGTCTCGAGTCCTAATTTGACCATTTGCAAAAAGTAGCTTTTCGGACAATATCCGATTAACGACAAAATATTTAAATAAAATATTTAAATATAAAATCGATAAATATGCGGGTTGTTACTGACTCCCCTCCTTAAAGAAATTGCGTCCTTGCAATATAAAATGGAAATAAAAAGTAACAACCATAAAAGCATATTAACACAAAAGAAATTCGAAATAGGAAGTTCACCTCAAAGAGTAGGAGTAAGCAAGTTCGGATGTGTTCACTCGATGAATTCTCTGGATTCCCAAGAGCAATCCTTAGGATTTGAGGACCATTGAACCTTCACAAGCGGAACATCTTTATTTCGGAGTCATTTGACCCCTTCACAAGCGGAACATCCTTAGGATTTTAATATTGCCTATTCAAGTGTTTAGAAACCCCTTCGATACAGTTGCGCAGACTATGTCGACGAAGGTTCATATGCCACTCAATAAATCAATCAACACAATATTAAAACAATTTATATTCACTAACAAATACGCGCTCATATCTATTAATACGCTCAAACTCATTATAGAGTACCATAGACTCAAATTTTAATGAGTAATTCCCACCAGAGCCAAGGTTATCACCAACCTAAGCTCTGATACCAAGTGTAACAGCCCGCAAATCCGTACCCCTTGAGTCAACACATTCTACCTAAATCAACCCAAGTTATACGGAAATACGAACCATTTGGGTTAAAGAAGAAGAGGTAGAAGAAGAAAATAGAAAGCAACATCAGAATCTAACCATTGCAGCGGAATAAAATATAATAGATACTAAATAATCTTTACTCAGAAACAAATATTTCTGTTTATATATAATGCATCATCAGAGTACATCAATCACAGCTCAACATCAATATCATACAATGGACACATAACTCAAACAGTGGAATATATATATATATATATACAAGTACGGGAGTACGTATCGCCATCCTGCTCGACTCCTGAGCTCCACAGCAACATATCCTGTATCCTATAATACTCGGTCTGACCCGAGCATTACAGTTAAATAACACCCGAGTCAGTCTGGATTACCAGCGTGAGAAAATCACACCCAATTGATTATTAAAGTTTCAAAAATCCTTTGAAAACAAAAGCATCTCGTAAGACCACGCCACAAATGAACATGTCGGGTTTTTACCTTACGATAGCTAAATTTTTTTTATAGAAATCCTCTGATATTATAATAGAGTCTATATACAAATACTTATAAAATAGCCGAAATTGTTACATTTATTAAATTCCAGCTACTAGCCACAAAAGTGGGTAATACAAACAAAACTCGTACAAGGCTCGTAGGGAGAATGGATTTCAAACTAATGACTAGGCACTGGGGTACCACCTGTCACAGTACGGGGCCTAGATCACCATACTGAGGATTACTCCCTTCATCCCCTGCAACACAAGGCCGGAACCATTCCTTACTGAACAGTCCCGAACAAGATAAACCCCGTGGTTGGCGCGACCAACCACCCACTGAGCCGAAATATATAAGGGACATCTAGACAGGGGAATTATCTTGTCCTGCTTGGGCATGACCCACCTAACCTTGCTGCATATCCCCTGATTTTCAGTCATTCCCATTTGATGAGGCTTGAGGCTAAACGTTACCTTTAGAACGTTTTCACTTAGAATGCCCATCGCCCACCTGACGATGTTTCGCAAGCATTCATCCATACAAGTCCGTCCCGGGTTCGAATGGAAACGAAGGCACTACTCCTACTACATCCATTTGGAAATATCCTCAGGATTAGTAGCGACTAGCCATTGCACTTCACTGCTCCATCTTCGACTCCGAACAAGTTTTTCGCACGAAACGTACAAATCGGATCGAAGTGGTTTTCGAGAAATAAATCTCGATCCCGGTCTCTTCGAAACGATCCACGCAGTTGGCCAATATTGATAGTCGGTTATTTAACTATCAATCAATATTCACAAACATCCATCATACAATAAATAAATTTTCCCACATTTTTATTTATCTCAAAATATCTACACAAGATAAATTCCTATTTTCAATCCTTTGAAAACAGTTTCAAAATCATCTTCCTTTCAGAATAAACTTTCCCAAATATTTTATATCTCCTCTGAAATTACCAAGCATATAACTAGATTCTTAAATTAATTTAAAAACACTTTACTTTGAAATATTCTTAAAACATTTAAGTTAAAACTACATCAATAATTTATCAAAAATACCATACTATATGAATATTTGAAAAATAAGGTTGCTTAATAAATATAAAACTAGACTTATACTTTAAAAACATAATATTAAGTCATTTTTTTATACAATGACTAATATAACAAATTAAGAGAAAATGCTTACTTAGAATTTAAATATTAGAAATAAGAAATTTTCCAAAACTTGCTTTTTAAAACAACTTTTAAACTTTTAGCTTATGTTTAAAATTTTACTTTGAAAACGTACTTGGTTATCCAGGGATAATTCTAACTTCAATCGCTTAAATCTATTTTCCAAATTGATGTCAAATTTATTCCATTTGAAATAAACTTCTCTTCTTATCGTTTATCTCAAAATTCATTAATTATGGACTTTATATTTATTATTATTATCTTCCATTTGATTTTATACCATTTAACTGAAATATACCGATTTCAGCTTATTCCAAATTTCTTCCTTATTCTTTTCAGTAAATTGAATCTTAAATTTTAAATAAATGTTTTATTCCTTTAAACCAATAACAATAAAATTTAGAATTCATTAATCTTCTGATTATTCAAATATCCCTTACTAAACACAAGATTTATTTATTGGACACTTATTTCCTTTCCAATTTATTCAAATTCTATAATTATTTACTTACAAATTCATTTCTTTTACTTTCTTTTCAAAATCCAATCTATATAGGTTTGATAATTTATTTATTCAAATATATCCAATCAACCATAACATTCAATATTCCAATACAACTCATCACAGAATATCAATATTCACAGCAGAGAATATTAAATAAATTTAAATAAAGGTTGAGGGATCCAGTTGGATCCCTCCAACTTGTTTTCCTGCATCCACAGATGTTAGCACCATAATATATTGATTCCAGAATATCCCATACCACATCACATCAATCAGTTTCAACCATCCAAACAATTATTTAAGTGAAATCATTTAAATTCAAATTAACTGAGTGACATTCACTCACCTTTTGCTTCTTGTTTGTAATCCATTCTCATTCCGACTAGATTTCTTCAAGATTTAGACCTTGAATCAATATTTACATCATTTATTAATTCTTGAATCAATTGAACAATTAACTACCATTAAATCATTTAATAATTTAGTTTAACTAATGATTTACATTTAAACTAATCATTTAATTTAAACTAACAAGTTTATTTTGAACTAATTACCTTTTTCCAATTATTTTTAGTAACTAAAGTAATTGAACAAGTGGATTGAACAAGTAAACCATTACCTAAAAAAATTTAAATAGTAGGGTTATAATCTATATTCAAAACTAAAGATCTAATAAATTAATTAATTAATTTTTTTTTTATAAACCCTTTAACATTTCAAATTCCTATTTATTTTCTAAAATCATATACATACATATATTAATTCCAACAATACAGATGTTCTTCCAAATCAATATTTTTATTGAACTGTAGAAAATATAAATTACCTGCACTCGAACAAAATCCAACACTACTCTCTTCAACGTTGGCTGTCGATGCTGCCCCGATATCCCTTCAACTCGCTGCACGCCTTCGAGCAAACCCTACATCCAATTGAAACCCTAGCTTCGCGATGCCCTAACTCAAACCCATCACCCAGCGTCGCTACTGTCGATACCGAGAACATGAACACACTCCCTCACAGGCTCGAGAAACTCATCGGCATCCCCTCCGCGTGCGTGAGTAGCCGCACTTCTCCCTGCACTCGCGACACCCACGTGAGAAACCTCGAACAAAGAAAACGCGACCGCTCTCTCTCTCTGATTTAGGGATTATGATTTACAGAGGAAGACTCGATTTTGATTTAACAATTTGATTTGAAAATAAAAAAAATAGGAGGATGCGGCCATTATTATTTGAAACGAACTGAATGATTTTTAAAGGAGAAGAGAGTTCGTATGTGAAGAAAGGGGGACGAGATACCTAATAGAAATAGGAACGAGATCTATTATTCTTTTCGTTCGACATGGCTCTAAGTTGTGAGGAGGAAGCGTGATAAAAGTAAACGAAAGGGAACAAGACGTGATGTCTATCAGAAAGTGGCTTGCAGAAGAAGGTTATAGCAACAACAAAGAGGTCAGATGTGAAAGAATACGGCTGAAGGTTTTATTAGTAAATATTTAATTTAAATTGGTAATTATCGTCTAAGCGTTTATACCTCGTACGATCACACGTTATTTCCAAAAGCCACGAAATTTGAAATCCAGTAATAATTCAATATTACGGACCCAATGGAACTGGTTTCGTCGAAACCCAAGACTGTGCCTCGGAAAGCCATTTTTAAATTCAATTTAAAACGATATACTCTTAAAACTGAATAAATCGGTGTAAAATTCAAATTTTAAAATTTCTATTATTCTCAGTATCATCAATATAAATTTTTCGAGCCTTCAAATTTTTTTAACCGGCTTAAAATTCTAGATTCAACAATTTACTCAGCTTCTAATACTTAAATTCTATTATTTAATTATCAAACAAATAACGATATTTGTAATTCCAGTTAAAATTATTATATTGAATATTTAAAATCAATTAAATATTCCGATTTTAAATTGCTTAAAAATTTCGGGTCGTCACATTCCTCCCCTCTTAAAAGAATTTCGTCCCCGAAATTACTAATTAGGAAGAATGATCCAATACCCGTTTACTATTTCCCTAAAACCAAACAGTTCAACATCTATCCAACTATCTTTTTATAAAAGACCCATTATCATTCTTATTAACTTTCCAAACCTTTCCCTAGTTTGCAAACGATCCTATTTGCTGATCCTATTTGCTCAACCATTCCAGTTTAAATCTTAAAACCAATTTTGAATTATCAAAATTTTCTCAAAAATTTTCTAACTCTCTAAATTTCCGAAAAATTTTGCCAGCGTCTCCTTTGCGCGGCTAGCTCGGTACAACTACAAAATGGCTCTATAGCCTCCCAAA
Source organism: Allium cepa (assembly GCA_030765085.1). Lineage (NCBI taxonomy): Eukaryota > Viridiplantae > Streptophyta > Magnoliopsida > Asparagales > Amaryllidaceae > Allium > Allium cepa. Next base: position 757,454,522 of record CM060940.1, on the reverse strand, counting down.
TCCAAAAAGAAAATAAAAAGCCAAGTGGCTCAATCCAAAAACCCAATCAAATTCACACCAAAATCAAATACATACCTTTTTGTCGAGCATTTCAAATTTATCTTTCTGAAATCAAACTCAATTCTCTTTTCCCTTTTATAATACCTGCATATCCTTCTTAGTACTAATATCCAATCACAATATTCCCAAAACATTTTATCGACTTCTTACAAATGTCAATTTTTATTCATTCAAATAACAACTTAGAATATATTTGCAATATCAGTTCCCAATCAAGAATCCACCATTCCTTTCTTAAGTTTAGCATAAGCAATTTATATGTTTCTTATATTTATTTTCGCCTTACCACTTAAGTTTATATCTATTTCTATTCAATTTAGTTTTCACATTCCATATGAATTTTATTTATTTCAACTTTGAACATTTAATTTTATCTTCCATTTATAACTAATTTATGTCAATATTTTAATTAGCTCCATTTGCTAATTTATTTCAGTTTCCAGTTTGTAACCGTTTTGTCGTTAACAAAATTTTCCAAAATTTTCTAAAAATTTCTACTTCCCAAAATTTCCAGAAAATTTTGGCAGACTCTCCTTTGTACGGAGGAGCTTTTGCAATTTGACAAAAGAGATAAATATACATACATCGTCCCACACGGTCGGAAAAACCAAAAACAGTTCATATTTCCTATTTTAATTGCGTAGGCGTACCTTATTTAGCATTTTAAGCAAGCGGCTTATTATTTTTAGCAAATAGCACAACCAAATCCAGCCACACGGCTCCCAGGTACCTGTACTTACTCAATTTAAACATGTAAGTATGATATAAATGAAGTTTAACTACATTCCACTTATTTAAAATAGTTAAACATATGAATTCTAAAAGAAATTCACACCAAATATTTTTTTCCATAAGCAACTTATACAATTTCCAATTTGGAATGGTTTTCAATCCATTCGTATACAATTTCATCAATTTTGAATGTTTTTAAAACTCAATTGTTTATATTCAATTCATTTTTAAGCAAACCGAACTCATATTTAATTCAATTGCTCTCAATATCAATTTATTTTACTCCCATCAATACATAGAATTTTAATTACTTCCATTTACATCAAATGATAATTTATTATATGTAATTTGACGAGATCTATATGAATAAATAAGCACTTGAGTTTTATAATCAATTTTAAATGGATTTCAACTCAATTTATAGTCAATTCTATTCCATTTTAAATTTATTCACAATCCATATATCCTCATTTTCATTGCATTTCATTATTCAAACAGGTTCCATTAAAAACATTTGATCTAGCTCGACACATTCTGTTTTAATTTCATTCACAAACCATTCACTATAATTCATTCCAAAATTGTTTATTCCGAACTAATTTATTTAGCTCGAAGACAATCCAAGCTATGTCATTCAACAACCATTTCTCAACTTACTTAAACCATACTTCATTTGATTCTTATTTATCCCATCCATTTATTTATTCAGTATAATTAGTTTATCCGCATTCACTTAAACCATTCTAATAAACTCGAAACATTCTATTTTCCTTATTGTCTCAAGTTATTTCAATCCCTTAATAATTTTAAATGGTTTACAATTATTTATTCTAGAATTCCATTCCATTAATATTATTTAATACACATCGAATTTTATTTCGATTAACAAATTATTTTCACTTGATTTAAAACAAATCCAATATTATTAAACTTAATTTTAAGTTGAATTCAATTCAACTCCTTTCCATCTTTTAGCTTAAGTTTATTCACTCTAATTTATACTTAAGCTCATTCCCTTTTTGCAAATAAATTTCTCTTTTCAATTTAATTTGATTCTATCTCAATCCAATCTCATTTCAAACTACAAATTTATTTGATTAGTTATTATAAAATTTAGCTTTCCAGATTTAACTCATTGAATTTATTACAATGCCATTTCCAATTTATTTCCACTTATTCGAATTTTTTTATTTGCAATCCATACCATTACTAATTTAATCCATTTTTTTTATTTGATACATTCCCAATTATATTTAATTTGTTAACACTTCAAGTTAAATTTTAATCTATAACTCAAGTTCTGGATCCATTATCCATTTTCAAATACCATTCACTTTTAAATTACCATCCAATTTTATTAACTTACATTGCAATTTCATTCACAAATCAATTAATTAATTTCAAGGCCACTTTTAATTATATTTTCTTCATCGACAATGTAAGTCAAATTTAATTATAACTTGAGTTTTATTTTCAAACCTCATCATAAACTTACAATTCAATTCCATTAACTAATTTATTATCCAAATAGTTCTCCCCTTATTCATAATCCAACACTTGAATTTTTATTCCAAATATCACTCCATTTAATTTTCGTAAGTTCAATATTTATTTTATACTTCAAGTTTGGATCCTCGTTTCATTTTTCAATTTATCAAAATATTGATTTTGGGCATTGTATTCCATTTTCAATTTAATAAGTCACAACTTATTATTTTATACAATTCCATTCATCATAAGCTGGAATATATTCATCTTTTATTTTTAACTCAAACCTTATGCTTAATCATAATCCCAAGCATATATTATTTCTATGGATCTTTAATTCTTTTATAAGTTATTCTGATTTATTGATTTCAATTCTCATTTCTTATCCAATTTACTTTCCGTTTATTCAGGTAAGAATCTAATTCATTCAATAATTCAATTGAATTTTTATTCCAATTCAATTTTATTTTAACTCTGATTTATTCAACTCAATTCGATCTCAACTTAATTTGAATACAACTGGATATTATTTCCAGCTTATTCGATTAATTTTAATCCAGTCAAATTTTTATTTCCAAATCCAAGTTAATTTCATTTACAACTTTTCTCTTTAACTTTAAATTCCAACCTTCAAAGCTTATATTCCATTCCTGATTTAAAAATCATCTCAATTTATAAGCTTACAACCTATCCCATCGGGATTTTTAAATACCCGGCTTTGGTTTCAAATCATTTTGAAATCTCCAACATCTCAAATCACATTTCTCAAAAATTAAACCAATCCTGTTTTATTCCCAATAAATTTCCCTTGAAATTTTCAAAAACAACTAGCTTTTCAGAACAAATCAATTTTTGGCAGCAATCCATCACTTAGGAATTCGAAAATGAATACTGATGATGTGGCCGTCATCATCAGAATTATTTTCCCTTAATCCAAGTGATTTCAATGCTATATCATTTCCAAAATCCCTTTAAAACAATTCCTTTCGGAAATATCTCCAAAACAATTGGGCTATTATTTATCTTCAAAACACTTCCAAAATCTCCGGGATTTAAATTTCCAAATCCTGCTTAAATCAATTTTAACTATAATTCATTTACATAGCTTATGCTCATACAAATTCTTATTCGATTATATTTCAATTTATAAATTACATTTATAATTCATATTTATAAATTCCATTTTATAATGAATTTATCCCTTCAAACTTTGGTTATTTTTTCAATTTCTTGTTAAATTTTCATTTAACAATGATAATATTTTAATATTATCATTTCTAAATCCAAGCAACTATATATTAGCTAAGATAGTTTACAAAACTTTTATTTATATCAAAATATATTTTGGGTAAAATTATTTCATTTACCCACATTTAAAACAATATCGTGTCGATTGCTCTATTCAAGTGTTTAGAAACCCCTTCGATACAGTTGCGCAGACTGTGTCGACGAAGGTTCATATGCCACTCAATAAATCAATCAACACAATATTAAAACAATTTATATTCACTAACAAATACGCGCTCATATCTATTAATACGCTCAAACTCATTATAGAGTACTATAGACTCAAATTTTAATGAGTAATTCCCACCAGAGCCAAGGTTATCACCAACCTAAGCTCTGATACCAAGTGTAACAGCCCACAAATCCGTACCCCTTGAGTCAACACATTCTACCTAAATCAACCCAAGTTATATGGAAATACGAACCATTTGGGTTAAAGAAGAAGAGGTAGAAGAAGAAAATAGAAAGCAACATCAGAATCTAACCATTGCAGCGGAATAAAATATAATAGATACTAAATAATCTTTACTCAGAAACAAATGTTTCTGTTTATATATAATACATCATCAGAGTACATCAATCACAGCTCAACATCAATATCATACAATGGAAACACAACTCAAACAGTGGAATATATATATATATATATATACACACAAGTACGGGAGTACGTATCGCCATCCTGCTCGATTCCTGAGCTCCACAGCAACATATCCTGTATCCTGTAATACTCGGTCTGACCCGAGCATTACAGTTAAATAACACCCGAGTCAGTCTGGATTACCAGCGTGAGAAAATCACACCCAATTGATTATTAAAGTTTCAAAAATGCTTTGAAAACAAAAGCATCTCGTAAGACCACGCCACAAATAAACATGTCGGCTTTTTACCTTACGATAGCTTAAATTTTTTTATAGAAATCCTCTGATATTATAATAGGGTCTATATACAAATACTTATAAAATAGCCGAAACTGTTACATTTATTAAATTCCAGCTACTAGCCACAAAAGTGGGTGATACAAACAAAACTCGTACAAGGCTCGTAGGGAGAATGGATTTCCAACTAATGACTAGGCACTGGGGTACCACCTGTCACAGTACGGGGCCTAGATCACCGTACCGAGGATTACTCCCTTCATCCCCTGCAACACAAGGCCAGAACCATTCCTTACTGAACAGTCCCGAACAAGATAAACCCCGTGGTTGGCGTGACCAACCACCCACTAAGCCGAAATATATAAGGGACATCTAGACAGGGGAATTATCTTGTCCTGCTTGGGCATGACCCACCTAACCTTGCTGCATATCCCCTGATTTTCAGTCATTCCCATTTGATGAGGCTTGAGGCTAAACGTTACCTTTAGAACGTTTTCACTTAGAATGCCCATCGCCCACCTGACGATGTTTCGCAAGCATTCATCCATACAAGTCCGTCCCGGGTTCGAACGGAACCGAAGGCACTACTCCTACTACATCCATTTGGAATTATCCTCAGGATTAGTAGCGACTAGCCCTTGCACTTCACTGCTCCATCTTCGACTCCGAACACGTTTTTCGCACGAAACGTACAAATCGGATCGAAGTGGTTTTCGAGAAATAAATCTCGATCCCGGTCTCTTCGAAACGATCCACGCAGTTGGCCAATATTGATAGTCGGTTATTTAACTATCAATCAATATTCACAAACATCCATCATACAATAAATAAATTTACCCACATTTTTATTTATCTCAAAATATCTACACAAGATAAATTCCTATTTTCAATCCTTTGAAAACAGTTTCAAAATCATCTTCCTTTCAGAATAAACTTTGCCAAATATTTTATATCTCCTCTGAAATTACCAAGCATATAACTAGATTCTTAAATTAATTTAAAAACACTTTACTTTGAAATATTCTTAAAACATTTAAGTTAAAACTACATCAATAATTTATTAAAAATACCATACTATATGAATATTTGAAAAATAAGGTTGCTTAATAAATATAAAACTAGACTTATACTTTAAAAACATAATATTAAGTCATTTTTTTATACAATGACTAATATAGAAAATTAAGAGAAAATACTTACTTAGAATTTAAATATTAGAAATAAGAAATTTTCCAAAACTTGCTTTTTAAAACAACTTTTAAACTTTTAGCTTATGTTTAAAAATTTACTTTGAAAACGTACTTGGTTATCCAGGGATATTTCTAACTTCAATCGCTTAAATCAATTTTCCAAATTGATGTCAAATTTATTCCATTTGAAATATACTTCTCTTCTTATCGTTTATCTCAAAATTCATTAATTATGGACTTCATATTTATTATTATTATCTTCCATTTGATTTTATACCATTTAACTGAAATATACCGATTTCAGCTTATTCCAAATTTCTTCCTTATTCTTTTCAATAAATTGAATCTTAAATTTTAAATAAATGTTTTATTCCTTTAAACCAATAACACTAAAATTTAGAATTCATTAATCTTCTTATTATTCAAATATCCCTTACTAAACTTAAGATTTATTTATTGGACACTTAATTTCCTTTCCAATTTATTCAAGTTCTATAATTATTTACTTACAAATTCATTTCTTTTACTTTCTTTTCAAAATCCAATCTATATAAGTTTGATAATTTATTTATTCAAATACATCCAATCAACCATAACATTCAATATTCCAATACAACTCATCACAGAATATCAATATTCACAGCAGAGAATATTAAATAAAGTTAAATAAATGTTGAGGGATCCAGTTGGATCCCTTCAACCTGTTTTCCTGCGTCCACAGATGTTAGCACCATAATATATTGATTCCAGAATATCCCATACCACATCACATCAATCAATTTCAACCATCCAAACAATTATTTAAGTGAAATCATTTAAATTCAAATTAACTGAGTGAGATTAACTCACCTTTTGCTTCTTGTTTGTAATCCATTCTCATTCCGACTAGATTTCTTCAAGATTTGGACCTTGAATCAATATTTACATCATTTATTAATTCTTGAATCAATTGAACAATTAACTACCATTAAATCATTTAATAATTTAGTTTAACTAATGATTTACATTTAAACTAATCATTTAATTTAAACTAACAAGTTTATTTTGAACTAATTACCTTTTTCCAATTATTTTTAGTAACTAAAGTAATTGAACAAGTGGATTGAACAAGTAAACCATTACCTAAAAAAATTTAAATAGTAGGGTTATAATCTATATTCAAAACTAAAGATCTAATAAATTAATTAATTAATATTTTTTTTATAAACCCTTCAACATTTCAAATTCCTATTTATTTTCTAAAATCATATACATACATATATTAATTCCAACAATACAGATGTTCTTCCAAATAAATATTTTTATTGAACTGTAGATAATATAAATTACCTGCACTCGAACAAAATCCAACATTACTCTCTTCAACGTTGGCTGTCGATGCTGCCCCGATATCCCTTCAACTCGCTGCACGCCTTCGAGCAAACCCTACATCCAATTGAAACCCTAGCTTCGCGATGCCCTAACTTGAACCCATCACCCAGCGTCGCTACTGTCGATACCGAGAACATGAACACACTCCCTCATAGGCTCGAGAAACTCATCGGCAACCCCTCCACGTGCGTGAGTAGCCGCACTTCCCCCAGCACTCGCGACACCTACGTGAGAAACCTCGAACAAAGCAAACGCGACCGCTCTCTCTCTGATTTAGGGATTATGATTTATAGTGGAAGACTCGATTTTGATTTAACAATTTGATTTGAAAAGAAAAAATAGGAGGATGCGGCCATTATTATTTGAAACGAACTGAATGATTTTTAAAGGAGAAGAGAGTTCGTATGTGAAGAAAGGGGGACGAGATACCTAATAGAAATAGGAACGAGATCTATTATTCTTTTCTTTCGACATGGCTCTGAGTTGTGAGGAGGAAGCGTGATAAAAGTAAATGAAAGGGAACAAGACGTGATGTCTATCAGAAAGTGGCTTGCAAAGGAAGGTTATAGCAACAACAAAGAGGTCAGATGTGAAAGAATACGGCTGAAGGTTTTATTAGTAAATATTTAATTTAAATTGGTAATTATCGTCTAAGCCTTTATACCTCATACGATCACACGTTATTTCCAAAAGCCACGAAATTTGAAATCCAGTAATAATTCAATATTACGGACCCAGTGGAACTGGTTTCGTCGAAACTCGAGACCGTGCCTCGGAAAGCTATTTTTAAATTCAATTTAAAACGATATACTCTTAAAACTGAATAAATCGGTGTTAAATTAAAATTTTAAAATTTCTATTATTCTCAGTATCATCAATATAAATTTTTCGAGCCTTCAAATTATTTTTAACCGGCTTAAAATTCTAGATTCAACAATTTACTCAACTTCTAATACTTAAATTCTATTATTTAATTATCAAACAAATAACAATATTTGTAGTTCTAGTTAAAATTATTATATTGAATATTTAAAATCAATTAAATATTCTGATTTTAAATTGCTTAAAAATTTCGGGTCGTCACAATTCACACGCTCGGTTTGTCCATCGGACTGGGGGTGATAAGCAGTGCTAAAATTAAGCTTCGTTCCTAAAGCTTTTTGAAGACTCTTCCAAAATCCACTAGTAAACAATGGATCTCGATCGCTAACAATAGAAGTAGGAACTCCATGCAATTTAACAATTTCTTTGATAAAGAGTTTGGCCAAAAGAAGAACGGTTCGGTTAGACCGAATGGGAATAAAATGGGCGGATTTAGTAAGTCTATCAACGATCACCCATAAGCTATCATGACCCGAACGAGGACGGGGAAGGCCATCTATAAAATCCATGGAAATTTGGACTCACTTCCAAATTGGAATTTCTAATGGTTGCAATAACCCACCAGGCCTTTGATGTTCGGCCTTGACAAGTTGGCAAGTCATGCAACACTTAACAAAGTTAGCAATATCAGATTTCATTCCCTCCCAATAATAAAGTCGCTTCATATCAGCGTACATTTTACTACTACCAGGATGAATGGTGAATTTAGAATGATGGGAATCTTCTAAAATATCTTTACGAAAATCACCAATATTTGGTACGATAAGTCTAACAAATTTTTGAATGCCGCCACGAGAATCAATATCAAAGTCTTTCAAACCTTCAATATCAATTTTATCCTTAACATTTTGGCCAAGAAGAGCCAATTCAGGATCTAGCCCTTGAGCTTCAAGAATGCGGTCTATAAGAGAAGGATGGGCCTCAAGGCTACATAAAACAAGTGATGAGCATAAATCGGATACGCGCACTCGAATCTCACAAGTGGATAAAATCTCGAGATCGTTCCATTCGGATATCATCATAGAAACAACTGCTTGTTGTTTACGGCTAAGAGCATCAGCGACACGATTACCCTTACTATGGGTATAAAGGATATCAAGATCATAAGGTGCAAGGAACTCGAGCCAACGCTGTTGACGTAAATTAAGTTCCTTTTGAGAAAATAAATATTTCAAAGACTTATGATCCGTGTAAAGAATAAATTTCTCTCTCAATAGATAATGACGCCAAATTCGAAGGGCGAAAACAATAGCCGCGAGTTCTAAATCATGTGTGGCATATCTAGTCTCGGCCGGCTTCAATTGCCTAGAAGCATAAGCAATAACACGTTCTTTTTGCATAAGAACGGCACCCAAACCAACGTGATTAGCATCAGTATAAACAACAAAATCTTGATTTCCTTCGGGAATAACAAGAATAGGAGCATCGAAAAGGAGTTCTTTCAATTTCTGAAAAGAGGCTTCACATTTGTCCGACCAAATGTATTTAACTCCCTTCTTAGTCAAGCTAGTAAGAGGCACGGCAATCTTAGAAAATTCTTTAATGAAATGACGGTAATAACCCGCCAATCTGAGAAAACTACGAATCTCTGTCACACTCTCCGGTCTCTTCCAATCTTGAATCGCTTCAATCTTTGAAGGATCCACGGAAATTCTGGATTAGGAAATAATATGACCGAGAAACTTCACACGAGATTGCCAAAAGTGGCATTTAGAAAAATTTTCCTTTGATTGATCACTCCTAAGAGTTTCCAATACAATCCGAAGATGCTTTTCATGCTCCTCCTCGGTTTTAGAATACACAAGGATATCATCAATGAAGATGAGAACAAACCGATCGAGGAAATCTTTGAAAACTCGATTCATGAGGTCAACGAAATAAGCTGGAGCATTCGTTAACCCAAATGGCATAACAAGCCATTCATAAGATCCATATCGAGTACGGAATGATGTCAAAGGAACGCTATCCTCTGCGATACGAAGCTGATGGAAACCGGTAGCCAAGTCCAATTGTGAAAAGACCTTAGCACCACTAAGCTGATCGAATAGATCATCAATCCGAGGTAAAGGATATTTATTTTTAATAGTAAGATCATTAAGCTTGCGATAATTAACACAGAGCCTAAGAGTACCATCGGATTTCTTTACGAAAATAGCCAAAGCTCCCCAAGGCGAGGAACTAGAGCGAATAAATTGCTTCGTTTCCAATTCGGATAATTGTTTGCGCATCTCTGCATTTTCCTTATTGGACAAGCGATAAGGAGGACGAGTAATAGGTTGAGCTTCAGAGGTAAGATTAATTCTGAACTCAATTGCTAGCTTAGCTGGTAAACCTAAAACGGGCTCGAATATGTCGGAAAATTCACGGACAACATGAATTCGAGAAATGACGTCTTCCTCATCATCATCGTCGTCGTCTCGAGGATTTAAAGAATATAAAGATGCAGTCAAAGAAGAATCTGAATATTTAAGAATAATAGAAATCTGATTTACAGATTGCGGATGTCGGAGATAAATAGTTCGCTCAGGACATAGGATATGAGCTTCATAACGGTTAAGCCAGTCCATACCCAATATCATTCCAAAGCCTAAGTAACGCATAACATGCAAATCGGCTAGGAAAGAAAAATCGCATAAAATAATCTCCACATCTTTACAAAGCAAACTAAGAGTTGCGGATCCACCAACAGGATTCACAATTTTTAAAGAAGTCATTAATGCAGTAACACTTAAGGAAAAAGTGTCTACCAGTTCCTTTGATATAAAAGAATGGGATGCACCCGTATCAAAGAGAACTCTAATAGGTTGATCATGAAATAAAATAATACCATCAAGAATGGAGTGAGAAATACCTTGGCCATGAGATATGTTACCAGCGGCTTGAGCCACATTCAACTTTCCTTCCTTCTTACCTTCACGTTTGAGGCATTGATGTATGTAATGATCTGGGCTCTTACAATAGCGACAAGATTTGGACTTAGAGCACTTATTCGCAAAATGATCCCGAGATCCACAATTGAAGCATCTCGCACCACTAGGAGAAGGAGACTTTGCCGCAGGGGTTGCTTGCTTACCCTTTTTGTTGGGATAAGGGCCTTTGAATTTACTGGGCCCCTTTTTGTTGTTGAAGTTGGGTTTGGAAGCTACTACTTCAACATCACTTTCTTTATCAGCCTCTTCCAGACGAAGAGCGATATCTATAAGATGGTCGAAAGGAACTTCTAACTTTAGAAGTAATGGCTTCTTGAGGCTTTTGTTTAAGCCATAAACGAACCTCTGGTTCTTCTTCAATGGGGTATTGATGTATTCAACCCCATATTTGGAAAGAGACTCAAAGGCTGCGACGTAATCAATCACAGAGGACTCACCTTGAACAAGGTCTATAAAGTGTCGAGCCAGAGTTACCTTCTCTGCTTCTGGTATAAATTTTAACTCGAAGCGTGTCCGGAATTGCTCCCAGGTAAGGTCCGCTTCGTTGACTTCAGAAATAAGAAGTTCATACCAGTCCAATGCTCTCTCTTGGAGCATACTGGAAGCCACATGAACACGGTGAAGATCGACGAGATTCATGCGAATGAAGATTCGATCGCAGGTCCTCAACCAAGCCTGGACCTTGATGATAGTTTCAGAACCTTTAAATGGCTTCCCACCCAAGTTGGTGTAATCATTACACAAACGTGCAAACCTAGATTTAGGGTGAGTAGGTTCCGGATTAGAACCAGCTGCTTGAGCATTCGTGACAAGGTCAAGACGTTGCTGGGTAGTCATAAAAACTCCATCTTGGGGTAGAGCACTAGATGGTCCAACTCTGGGACGACTAGGTCTAACCATTTCTCCTCCTTAAGAAATAAAAAGAGAAAGAAGAAGATTATTCACTAATGAATATCAAGCAATCTTGCTAGATAAAACAAGGAATCATAAAGGATATAGGATGAATTGGTACGACGGCTCGAATTAATCCGAAGACATAACTCCTAAGGTGGACTTAGGACGATGATCCTCGTTAAGTTATTCTACATTGTTCTGAAGTTTGGCTCTGATACCAAGCTATGACGCCCCACCTCTATACCCATGCTAGCCAAGAACACTACGGTGTAGTGCTGTCAGCTAGCACAGAGAATAAGGCTGTTGAGGAGCGACCATCCATGTAATTGCTTATCACACGGTGGCTATAAATAATCTTCGGAAACAAACATAGAAATAAGCATAACACAAATCAGTAACAGACATCCATATCACAAAGGCGGAAGAAGATATGAATATATAACTAACACATGAAAGTGTACATCAGAGTAGTGGTCAAAAAGATCCACAATAATACAAAAGAATAGCAACACGTGCTATAGAAAAGAATACAACTATGAGTCTATATCTCAAGTGTATACAACAAAAACTGCTAATCTAAATAGTTATCCAAAAGTCAGAGTAGCAAATCCCGGGAAGGAGTCAAGCAGAAGAACCTATAACATCTCGGCCTGACCCGAGTATTATTTAAGAAAATAATAAACGGATCAGTCTAGCTATAAATATCATATGACATGATATAAAATAAAAGATATGGCACAAACATAAAATATCCATACTGACATACTACTATAAGTATGCAAATGATGATCAACAGAAGATCAATCAATAAGAGATAAATCAATATCACAAGAATCTTCTCAAAGATCCAAAGATGGCATCATACCCTAAACTTGTACTCATAACAAGTCAATGACATAAATTCCAAAAATCAACACAAGAAATCCAGAAATCACAGAAAAAGGGAAAGAGGCCTATCACATGACGGTCCGAAGACCATGGGGAGCTACCCCATATGGGTGAGTCGGAATCACCCAGATGAGGTCTAGGATAACCAAAAAGCAAAAGGTGTGTGTGAGTGGAATCACATAAATGGTGTCTATCCTAACCTCGCAACAAAAAGGTATGTATGAGTGGAATCACACAAATGGTGTCTAGACTAACCTTGTGGACAAAGAGATATGTGTGAGTCGGAATCACACCCATGAGGTCTAGTCTAACCTTGCAAACAAAGAGACATCGCACAATTGCTAGTCTAAATCATAAAATGATCGCCATGATCAATGAGAAGTGTCAATTACACTAAGCTAGTAAATATAAAAGTTTATCTTCGTGTCCCATAACCGCTTGCTTAACTTAAATATTTACGAACAAACTGTAAATCTTCACTAGAAAATTGTCACAAGAGGTTCAATCGAACAAGTCCAAGAATTAACCGACGAAGTGAATGCAAGCATTTCATACCACTTGTTTTACTAAGCCGTTTAATTAGATTTCTCATCCGAGTGAGGTAGAGGTTTGTATATACTAGTAGATTGGAAAACGGTTTAAGAAAAGAGCTTTGTTATTGAAAATAGAGTTGAAATCATTTTGTTGAAAGAGTTTTGATATTTACTGCTAGTATTGAAACCTTCATATTTCTAAAGTTATTATCCCGCCTTCTTAGCAAGGCCGTGATGCCATAAAATTGACCGAGAAGCCAAAGATAGTTTGTCTCGAATGATGGTCAACTCAGCATCTCAACAAAGCAAGTTCTGTTGAATGTTTTTCAGATAAGATCCCCTACGGAAGGGGGTGGCAACCCCCAAGTTGGGGGTGCGGGGGCAACGCCCCCTCTACGGGGTTCGACCTGCCCGATCAGGTCGTGGGGGTCTGGGGGCAGCGCCCCCGGCGGGGTGTGGGGTGTGGGGTGCGGGGTGTGGGGCAGCGCCCTGTCCAAAACGGTACGACCTATTGAAGACCTAAGGGAGGATAGGATCGAGCGACTTAAGAAGCTCACGACCTATCATTAGCACGGTCGAGCAACTTAAATAGAACGGCCTAAGGTTGAAGGCCTAGCGACCTAATGTCCAACGACCTACGACCTAATGGACTCAAACGGGGTCAAGGTGGAACGACCCAACGGCACGCGACATAAGGAGGCAACGAACAAAAATGGTCCAGCGACCTAGTGGTTGCGACCTAGAGGTCTTGGCGACCTAATGGGAAAGGGGGTCAAACGACCTAACGATACAATGGTCATGCGACCTAACTGGAATTAAGGTCATGCGACCTATCTATGTGAGCGACCTAAGGGTTTAAAGGCCACGCGACCTAATGCCTTAACTAGGCTGAGCGACCTAAGAAATATCGCGACCTAACGCCTTAACTAGGCTGAGCGACCTAAGAAATATCGCGACCTAAAAAGGGAACGACCCAAAAGGGGAATGAAGGCCTACGCCCTAAAGTCATAACGAGCTAAGGCCTACGAACTAAGGCCCTAATGTGCTAACATTTGTCGCGACCTAAATGGTAACGACCTAACAGGGAAAGGCTGAGTGACCTAACGCTGCAGAGGGGATTTAAGGCCAGAAACGACCTAAGTGTTAGCGACCTATAGGCCAAACGACCTACGACCTAATTCCGAGGCGACGTTTCCAGGTAGTGCGACCTAAATGCAGAAAATTCACCAAATCGCTAAAAATTGGAGTTTTTCGCCAATCCAATCCAAACCAAATGCAAATGTACATGCAAAAGTGATAGGGAATCATTCCCAACAGTCCAATATAGTTATAGACTAGAATTGTGAGATAAAAATCTCACCTTTGCACCAAATTTATGAAGAAAAGCTTGAAAGCAATGGAGAAGTAATTACGAGCTTGAATCCAATATCTTCTTCTTGAATTTGGAATTGAATGTTGGATTTACATGAGAATTTGAGCTTGGAATATTAATTTCCCCTTCCACTCACCATTAATGTTAAAGCTTGGTTGCTAGAAAATTTATGAAGAGTGAGGAGAAGGAGAGAAGTGGGTTTGAGTTATAATGGCTAATCTAACCCAAAGTCCAAAGCGGGAAAAGTAAGTGAAATTCCACTAACTCCAAACCTGTCAATGTTTATACTTAAAAAAATTTAAACGGCATTTCGAACTCAATGGAAGTGGTCTCGAGTCCTAATTTGGCCATTTGCAAAAAGTACCTTTTCGGACAATATCCGATTAACGACAAAATATTTAAATAAAATATTTAAATATAAAATCGATAAATATGCGGGTTGTTACATTTGATTTCTAGTTATGATGACTATTATAAATTAGGCATTGTATCTTAATAATGTGATGTTTATTTTTAGAATAAACAATGATAAAGAGGAATGAAATGTTTTAAGGAAATAACAATTTAGATAAGTATGACTTATAAATTGAAAAGAATTTAAATTGTGAAGTTTTAAAATCTAAGTCCAAAGAATTTGAATTTGTTTCAAAATGATAAAAGAAATAATAAATAATATTGTTCACAATATTTTTAAAATATAGGAATATTATCTTAAAACAAGAGTTGTTTTAAAAAATTTAAAGAAATTTGTTTTGAACTGAAAACTAAGAATTGTTTGAAATCTAAAGTATGACTTGAAGTGCAAATGAAATAAATATGTATATATGTTGGATATATATAAGATCAAAGTTGATTGGAAGTAAACATTAAGTGTTGAATTTTTAATTTTCCCCTGAAATGTAATGTGAACCCAAAGAGAAATAAGTTTTTGAGCTTATAGGTGGGAAAAGATATTGATGAAAAGTTTAAAATTTGAAATGGAGAATTCAAATTGAGTAAGGTTGACTGGATTAAATGAATTGAATTTAACTTAGGGGAAGTTAAATAAGTTTAACAAACAACCTGAATTGGAAATTCAAGACTAAATTGAGATTTAACTTAGGGAAGTTAAATGGTTGGTTTGATTGGGAGTTATGTGCGATCTCAAAACAAGTTTGAGATCAAGAAATTGGTAATGGATGCTATTGATTGGTATTTGGATAATTTGGATGTTTATTTACCTTGGCTTATCCTGATATCATCCTATTTTTATTAATAATCTGTGAAACTGAGAATTGGATTTTTTTTTAAATGAATTAAGAAATGGATTGAGATAATATATATCCATTACTGAAAATAAATGGAAATAAAACTTTAATTTGAAACTATATAAATAATTTTGAATTTAAGAGATAAAGATTGAACATATGGTGATGGAATCACTTTGTACTTAAGATTTAAATGTTAAAAATGAACTTGCAAACTGAAAATTTGTTAAGAATTGGTTTCGAAATTTAAATTGGGTTATAAATTGGATTTTAAAAATTAAATTGTTTAAAATGTTTTGAACTCTTATTTGAACTTTGAAATAAGTTAAGTAAAGGTAAATTAAAATGGAATTTTGAAATTTGGACTCAGAATTAAATTATTTAAAGACTTAGGTTGTTAAATTAAAAGTAAAGGATAATTTAAAGGATTAAATCAACATTTAAAACTTTAACTCGAGTTTATGTAATTCGAGATGGTTTAAAGTTGAGATTGAAGTTGAATAAGTTTATATTTAAATGGAAATTGATTTTAATTTGTAATGGAAATCGAGGTTACTTCAACTCGAATTGGAATTAAATCAATTTAAATGGAAGTGGAAATTGGAAATTGATTTGAAATGGAAAATTGGGAAATTGAACCAGTTTGACTCTAAAACTATTTTCAAACAAATTATTTTAATATAAACTTTCTTAAATCTATTTTTCCTAGCTACTTACTATACAATCTTTCTTTTTAAAACCCAAACTATCTTATACTTATTCTACAACTATTTTGAAAAATAATTACTATTTTACATCTGCTTTACAAACTAATCACTATTTTACAACTATCTAATTATTTTACAACTATTTAACTATTTTATAATTATTTTATAATTAATTAACTCTTCTACAATTATTTTACAACTAATAACTATTTTACAGCTACTTAACTATTTTGAAAACTATTCAAGCTATTTTCTAAATGAAAACTGGTCAGAGTGCAAACTATTTATAATTGAAGTGACAACCTAAATGGAAATGGAAGCAATTGTGAATAAGTGAATAGAATCAAAATAAAGATAAATATGTAAGATATACGTATATTATTCTATTCGGATAATGATTTGATCCAGATTCGAGCATAGAATTTCGAGATAGTATATCGATCCGAGTTGGTTGATTTTCGACGGCAAACTCTGGATATGGATTTTTGATTGGTTTAGGAAATTCTCTATCATAATTATGGCTATGCAACGGTTTCCGATCAAGAAACCAAATCTGAGTCCGCACTAGGAAGTCGGGTGGACGATAATAGTTCGGAAGTGAAATTGTGCGATCGAGTGAGCGATCGGATTTGATATTGCATACGGATGATATATGTACATCGTACGTGTTTGATTGAAATAGATATTTTGAAAAGAATTGTAAAAATGATTTTTTGAAATAGAAGTATATTTTGAGAAATATATGATCAATAAAAGTGGAAGTTGGATATTTCTATGATTAAATTCACTTTTATGAAAGTAAGTAAAATATACTTGTTATATATTTGTTTTATATGATAACTATCCTATTTGAATCTATAACCAGAAGAAAAGATCTTTGAAAAATATTTTGTTCTAGTTTAAGAAAATAAACTCATGTATATATCTATATGTATAAATGATTTTATGAGAATGGATTTGGAAAAAGAAAAGTTCTTGGAACCTATTGATTTTGAAAGGCTTTTGATTTTTGGGAAAAATCAATTTTGGAATTTGGAAAGCAAGGTTTGAGAATTATCGATTTGAGATATGAGTCATAAAGAGTATGATTTGGAAAATACTATATGTGTAAAGTATAAAATGTTTTGAGATTGGCTCTGGGGAAAAAGGCGCTCCCATTCAAAATGTACTTATAGTAGGAGTTCCACGA
The DNA here is from genome assembly GCA_030765085.1 of Allium cepa. Taxonomy (NCBI): domain Eukaryota; kingdom Viridiplantae; phylum Streptophyta; class Magnoliopsida; order Asparagales; family Amaryllidaceae; genus Allium; species Allium cepa. The sequence continues at coordinate 757,436,874 of CM060940.1, read as the reverse complement.
GGTGGTTCCGCCTTACGCCTTAAGGGGGTGTTCTAAATTTGATCCTGGTAGGAAGTTTGGATAAACTGAAGTTCCTGAGGATTGTGGTTGGGTAGCGAAAGTCGAGGGCGATGATGCCTACAATGTCATTTGAGTTATGGTGTGTCGACAGTGTAACTCGATGTCACTGCGATCTACTACGCACCATAGCGGAAGTCGAGGGCAGTGAGTGCCTATAGTCTACGTAACATCGGTAGACTGCGATCTATGAGGACATAGCGAAAGTCGTGTGGCAGTGAGTGCCTACAGGCTATATTGGGACTCGACTAACGTAGTCTGCGATTTACGTGGTCTGTGTGGAGAAGTTTCATTTGGCAGCGAACTTCGAGGGCGCTGATGCCTACAGTCACATGGGTTTTTTCCGTGATGACGACGTAAAACCCAGGTAAGTCCAGCCTTTTTGTACGTTTAAGCAGACATACGTGCCGATTCAAACCATACAGAAGAGCGGATTGTTAAGGGGTAAATAAGAAAAAGCAGAGAAAGAAAAAAAATAGAATCTTGCAGCGGAACAATAAAGTATAATAATCAAATAAATAGTTCATGAAGCTGTTTACGAAATATTCGATTATACTTATACAATACATATCAGGGTTACAAATACTAGAGAATAATAAATAATAATGCAGTGGGACAGTATGAATGTAGTGGAATAATATAATAAATAATAGTAATACAATCTTCATCTTCGTCCTCCAGAAATATAGTCTTCGAATCCTGAAATGCTCAGACTGACCCGAGCGAATTGAAAAGACAAAACACTCGAGTCAGAACTAAAAGATCTTATGTAAGTTAAATCAATGGTAAATAATATGAGTGTAATGGCTTCAGAGATGTTTACAGGATTCGACATCTCCTATCCAGTGTCAAACGTGAGTGCAATAACTTAAGAGATGCTCAGGATTCACATCTCCTAAGGATCCGTTAAACTATTTACTATGTAATAATATTTCGCTATTATAATAACGTCTATAGTAAAATAAACTTACTTTTAAATAGCGTTAAGGAGTTGCCCAATCTCCCCCTTAACACAATAATAGGCCCAGTAGTCCATCCAGTATCAGCGTATCTCCAGATCGGGAGACCATCCTAAATATTCCATGGGTTACGGGAGAAAACCAAACTCGTACAAGGCGCACTAGGGTAGGTGACACGGCACAACTAGGCAATGCCAGGGTAGATATACCAATTATGCTTCCGGACCAGCGGTAACGCGTGGCAGCTACTACCGCCCACATCGAGCCACACCCCCAAAATCAAAAAGGGCCCCAATTAGTCACAAAGTAATAGAATGGTATCGAAGGAGTGTGTCCGATAAAAGGTGCTACCTTCTTAGCCCGTCGATCGCTCCTGTTTTAGCCACCTTATGCCAACTCATAGAAGTCGGGTCCACATATATACCTCTAAGGAAACGCCGCCGCCATCCTACTTCATTCTGGAATCTCCACCGCGTACACAGTTGTTAAAGTGGTTTTTGGAGTTGGCAGAGAGTATGGCAACTTCCGATCTCGGTCTCTTTAACAACCAAACATTATTATAACACCGCGGTCATTTCAAAATAATTTTACTTCAAAACCAGAATATAATATTCATTTCAAAACCATATAAATATGATATCATTTCCATACCAAAACCCAAAGCAATATGATATCATTGTTATAAAACACAAATCAATATAATATCATTTTTATTTCAAATATATCCCTTTTTGAAAATCATAGCACTTCCAAATTTATACATTTTGAAACTAAATATTTGAAATTATAACACTTTTAAAACATAATACTTTGAAATTCATAACTTCGAAACACTTCAATTTCGATAAAACATTTCAATTTCGATATAATTCAAGGCTTTAAATATTCTAAAATTTCAAAACTAAATTTTATAACTTCGATTCAACAATTAAATTTTATATTATTTAGTTTTGAAATATTTTACATAATAACTCCATTATCATTTAAGTAAAACTCAAATTACAAATAACTTCATATTTCCTTCAATCTATTTACTTGGCATATTCATTTAATTAACCTTAAACAAAAAATCAAGTTCTAAGAATCATACCTTCTAAAATTTCAAATTTTATGAATTCCACATCTACTTATTTGAGTTTAATTCTTAAATAAATTCAATTTCAAATAAATCTTCAATTTTTATCTACCAACCTTAATTTATTTAAATCATTATACAATCTATATAAAAATATAATTTAAATACTTACTCACATTATATTTTAATAAAATCAAACTCTATTATTAAACTTAATTTTTATTTAAAAAACTTATACATAGCTTAAATTCAAGAATTTAACTATATATAAAAATAATGTTTATATAGTATCAAAGATCAATATTTATTAAACCATATATTTCTTTCCAAAACCATAGAAATCATTTTTAAAATATTTATATATAGACCGACGGTGTCTGTATAAAATTTTCTATCCTATGGTCAAGTGATACAAATATTTATCATTTCAATCCGTAATTTAAAATATAATTACGGTTATATATCATTTCAAACCGCAGTCCCGAATGTAATAAAAGTCAATAACAACTTGCAGTTAGTAATATTAAAAATACAACATCCATTCATCCAATATCAATCATCCAACATTTATCACAATCATCATCGAATTCAATCAATAACATCAACAAAGAACAAATAATAAACAACAAGTATTTACTGGCAGTTTATATTCAATAACAAATTAAAAAACTATTTAACCGACAGTTTATATGCAATAATAAATTAAATAACAATTTAACTGGCAGTTTATATGCCCTAATAAATTAAATAATAATTTAACTAGCAATTATATGCAATAATAAATTAAATAATAATTTAACTAGTAGTTATATGCAATAATAAATTAAATAACAATTTAATCCAATACATTCAATTTGACTGAGATGATGATTAAAATATTCCAAATAGTCATAAATAAATATCTAATCACATTAAAAATAAATTTAACACACATAAGAAATTTTAGAAGTTGTGAGTTTGTCAAAATACTCACCTTTCGAATTTAAATTGAATTTAAACCCAAAATTTGAATAGTCTCAGAATTCGTCCAAATCTGCCTCAAAATGTACAAAATTCAAATACGAACCTAGCAGAGAAAACCGCACGCAAAATGAACCTCGTACGTAAAAGTTACAAGCGTTAAACGTTTGCAACCGAAATTAAATAGTAAAAATTATAATTATAATAAACATAAAACAGTACCACACGTAAATTGCCATGTCGCCCTTCATTATCTTCTCATGGAAAGCATGCACAAGACCCTTCGCTCGTTCAAATGCCACTAACGATCCGAAGCCAGTCGCGACTTTCCACCACAACCAGGCGATGCGTCGACCTCGGCCCCGAGTCCACCACCTCGCGACGACACCAAATCCATCGACCCACACCTCACCGAACACAGCCGCTGTCATTTTATTTCGCCCTAGGTCAAATTAATGCTATTGATCAGACCATCAAATCGACGAACCAGCTATGCCAATGAACTCCCGTTCCTCCTCTCCACCTTACCCTACCCTCGAATCGACGATCAGCCACAGATCACAAAGCATCAAACGAACGGCCGAGATTTATTCCTCGAATTTCGACCACACAAAAATCCAGATTGAAAAACGGATCATATATTTGACTTGCACTCGTCGAGAGCTTCAAATCCATATATAATTTGATATGTATTGAGGAGTTTGAAATTTTTGATTTGGTTTTGATTTGAATTTGCAGTTTGGGATATAGGGTTCTGTCTGCCATTGAAAAAGGAGAAGAAAATTGAATTATACATACAAAAATGAGGAATAAGAAATAGGCTAGGGTTTATAATGAGGTATATATAGGTAGGTCAGAAATAGAGATGAATGGGCACGGTTGATTTGGACCGTTGAACGATAAATGCCCGAAAAGCCCGTTCTGACTCCGGAACGAAATTGGGTCAACCCATATATCAAAATAGATGTTTTAAAATATTATAAATGCAATGAAACAGGTTTCAAGTCCAAATTCCATCGTATGAATAATTTATGCTAATATCAAGTTATTTCAAATTGATGTCAATTGATTTCAATTAAATTGATTTCTAGGCATTTCGAGTCCGTACGATTAAAAAACATGTCCGATTGCTACGAAACTTGAAATCGTACAATAATTCACCGTTGCAGATCCGATGAAACTAGTTTCGTCGAAATCCGAGTCAGTGGCCAAAATGGCTATTTTCCAAGTTAATTAAATAATTTAATATTAAATAAATCAAATCACATTTCCAATTCAAATTTAATTATTTACGAATTTTATAAATTTGGGTTACCTAGTAATTTATACTCCTTTAAACAAATTTCTATATCAATTTATCATTGTATATTTTACCATTTACAATATTAAGTTTCCGATTTTAATTAATCTAGTAATTATAAATTTAAATTACCCATAAATCCATTTACTTGATTTTAAATCTTGTTATTCAATCCATTATCGTCAAATAGATAAAATTAACGTTGGTCCATGGTTTATTACATCAATATTCTCAAATTTCATCTTAATCTCTATTAACGTAATAATTAAATATTTAAATTCATTTACAATTAATCCAATCATTGAATTTTAAATTGCGAATAAATTAATAAATCTTGACTTCCATTCCTTAAATCAACCAATTGTCATATTATAAATAGAATTAACATTATTTCCAATTATTTCCTTGATTTACACTTACATTGAATTTATCAAATTACAGTTGATTACTTATTATTTCATCAATTAATATACTTTGAACTTATTTCCCAATTTATAAATTACAATCAATTAAAATCTTACATTTGGTTCAATTAATAGGGACTGCGCTAAATTTAGTTATTTATTGACTTGCATTAACATTCTTACATTTCATTATTAAATTACAGATTTTTTATATTTTCATTCCAAATTAAATTACTAAAACTTAATAATTTAACAAAATTTAATTATCGAAAATTACGGGTCGTTACACTCTCCCCCACTCAAAACTTTTCGTCCCCGAAGAGGAAAAAAAGGAAAAGGAGAAATTAAATAGTCAATATATCTTATTCAAAATATTAACTTTATAAATTTACAAAATTAATTTAAATAAATATATCAATTTATAACCATTAAATCCTTTTATACTTATAATACTTAAATTAATAAAGTTTGGGAAACATTTTCGAAAAAAAATTCTAAGTCCAAAATTTACGGAAAAATTCGGCAGAATCTTCTTTGTACGGAGAGGCTCGGAAGAAAATATAATATCAAATATAACAATATATAACACAATATCTCAAAATAATATATCCCAACAACCGAAAAAACAATATAATAGCGCTATAAAACCGTAATCCGAGAACGTGCCTATTTGTCGGGTAATTAACGCTTAATTATGAAACCAACAGCAGTAGCAATTGCTTGCATAACCTGTATTTCATTTATATAATCCAAAAAGAGTTAATAATTATATACAATGAAATATTTAAAGTCATCTCAATCACTAACAACAAATCAATAATAATCACTTGCAACCACAACAACCATTATATGAAGCCAATAAAATCAACCATCCATATATCCATAGCAAACAAACAAATAGTTGTTCGGGTTTAAAACTTCAAATTGTACAGAATGAAAATACAACTAAGTGCATCATTTACTCAACAGTCTTTGATGAAACTAAATAGATTATTCATACATCCAAACAATTTTAAAGTATTCTTTCCCAAACAACCATAAACCAGATAAACAATAATTTCAAACAATAAATCAAGTTCATTCTTATTAATTTCCTTTCATAATATTTGTTGCTTGATTTCATTTCTTTCGTATAATGATTTATCTTTTAATTTACATTTATTTCTTGCAAATTTTCAATTTCCATTCATTCATTTATTAATTAATTACATTTATTCGTTTATTTATAACACTTACATTTCTATTACATTAAATTAGTAGCCTTGCAATTATACTTAAGCTTATAACGACTACAACATCAAATTCTTATTTATTAAAGAATTTCGTTAAATACTTTCATTATTTCAAATTTACTAGTATAATATCCTATTACATTTCTTATAAGCATTAGAACTTTTAATATTTGGTAAGTTATATATATGCTTTTAAGAATGTAGCTGAAAGTTACACAAGTTTATTTTATTTCTGTTTAATTAACTTAATGTTCAATACTAATAGCCTTTGTTCCATAGGTTTCAATTTCAAATTTCTTTTAATCCCATTTATAACTTAGCATTAAATCTCTTATTTCATATAGTAGTTTCAATTATTAGTTAAATTCCATTTCACTACAATAATTGAAACTATTAATTAATGGAAACTTAAGAACTAAATACCGGGTTAAATTCCAAATCAATTAAAAATAATAGATAAAAATATATACTTACAACCTATATATCCAATTATATTTAAAACAATTTGAAATTTATATTGAAAAAACAATGGCGATAGCTTCTTCTCGATTTCAAGAAAATGGTTATGGTGATCGATATCGCTCATCTCCTTTCTTTTTTAATTCTGATAATAGATATTCATCTTCGCCGCATCCAAAAGTTAACTCAGATTTTAATTTCAGTTCTTTTAATGGAGTGGAGAGGTTTTCCTCGATCAAATGCCCAGTTTCAAAAATCTTAACAATCATTTGTTCCAAATTGGAAAAGGGTTTTTTCCTGTTTCAGATGTGGCGATAAAAATCACGAGGTTAAAGAATGTTCAAATCAAATTCGTTGCTTCAATTGCGGTGTTTTTGGCCACAAGAAAATGACTAGTCCTGTGCTGTTTAATCCATTCTTAAATTTTATCCATCATTTCAATTTTCCCGATCCTATTTTCTCAAAACCTTTAAGTCTTAAGGATCATCATTTTTATTTTGTTCTTGAATTCTTGAGATTGAGAGGCCTGTTCTTGGATTGTTGTTTAGGGAACAAAGAGGAGTGGAACTATCTTTTTAGCAAAGTTTATTGGCATTTCGACTGTTTGACCGCAGATAACATTGGTAAATATCCAGATAATGGCAACTGGGATAGGTATCAACCTAAAAAATCTTCGTCAAGTGATAATGTTACTCATGATGTTGTGGAACCGCAATGGATTGACTTAGAGGATTTATATGTGAGTGACTTGAATAAGGATCTTCCCGCTGATATTATACTTTTGGATCCTGCTGTCAATGGTTGTTGTTTATCTAAGTCTGAGCGTTAGATGGAATTTCAGATGGTTTTTGTTCTTGTGTGATGTCTGCTTTTACTGGGAATAAAGAGGACGGTGATTTCTTTAGTTTCCAAATAAAGAAAAAAGGTAAATCTCATCCTTGTCATTTGAAAGAATTCGAGATTCATCCTTCTAACAAATTTGAGTGTCTCAATTCTGATTCATTGTTGGATTTTAATTCATCTGAGAATGGAAATGAAAGTGTTATAACTTTTTTTCCATCGTCTAATGGCTCTGCTGCAAAAAAATTCAGTGAAGAGAACTTTCATCTTGATGAGTTTTCTAATGTCAATATCGATGACTGTATTTTTCCTGAGAGTCGAATAGAGTTCAAGCATATTGATGATACTATTTCTTCGGCTGAAGATTTGTGCATCCATTCTGGTGATTTCTGTGATTGGATTGAGCTTTCTGATCAGCAGTATGTATTAGACAATGGATCCAAACAGGTAGAGTATGTTTGTTTAGATAATTTGTGTGATGGTTCATCAAAGGAGTGTTCTTTTATGTTTGCTGAACTCAAGGCAGATATGCATGTTTCTTCTAATGTGCATGATGCATAGATGCAGTTTAATTCAGATTTTAGTCAATCAATTGGTCTGGCTAACACCCCTCTAAAAATTGTTTCCTCTGTTATGGTTGTGTATGATGAATCTGGTGTTTCTACTGAGTCCCTTATTTATCATATCATTGGTGATGGTCTTTCATCAAGAATTGTGGCAGATTTTAGTCATGCTATTGAGGGTGAGTCTGTTTTGAAGAGTTATAGGGATTATGTTGCTGCTGTCGGTCTGCATAATAGTGATTTTTCTGATTTTCAATCTGGTGAGTTTGGCAACAAAACAACAACTAGATCCACTTCGTCGTAGAGAGGTAGTAGTAGAAAGAATGTGTCTGCTAGCGGTTTTGAAGTGAGTGTTCACAGTGGAGTTTTAAAAGAGAGTTTTAATGATGTTTTTGATAATTCTCTTCATGATTTAGTTAGTTCAGAAAAGTGCACATGTTCTGATGTGCCATAGTGTATCGCAATAGGAGTTTTTAAGCATGGTGGTGTTGTTTCTTCTGTTAATGATTTGGCTGATACTGGTCCTATGGATTTTGTTGATTCAGTGAGACATTCAGAGCATTCTTGTCCCAATAACCTCGGTTCTGATAGAGCTATTTATTGTTGTATTGGGGGTTTCATATTCGTTATGTATTGCTGCCTTGCGTCCATTGAAAAATTTCCTCGTTCTCCTGCCAATGCTTGAGAATTGCTTCGTGCAGCCAATGTTAAGAAAAGAAATAGGAAGAGCTATTCAGCTGGTTTTATAAGGAGAAGTCCTCGTTTAAATCGTAATGTGGTTAAGTCTTTCGATTGAGGGTTGTATTATGGTTTTGGAGCTTGTTAGTGGTTTGTGTAGATGTAGTATATTGAGATATTTCAGCTTGGATGTAGAGGTTGCGGTTGCGGTAGTTTCTTCAGTCGGCTACTTCTCTTTTGGTGTCGCTTTTGGTCCCTGTATCAGGTCGGTGTTGAGTTTGGGTATGTTTGATTTTTCTTTTGTACGAGGGTGTTTTTGGCTACCTACCAGGCTTGTTGGCAGCTCATTTTCTATTGTTGTTATATATATGTGCATGTGTGCTCTCCTCTTCTGTAGAGGAACACACATTTTTCTCAAAAAATTTGAAATTTATATTTGTTTATCAAAATAAATATATAGTAAAACTACTACAGTGGCCTTCCCACTTTGAAACCCAAAAATGAGTGTCGATGATGCGTGCACTCATCATCGAAATTATTTTCCAACGACAAAGAGGGGAGTACAGAACTTATTTCTTTCTGAAATTTCTTTAAAACAATTCTTTCAATCACATTGAAATATTTATATCAGAAAATACTTCTAATTAATATTATTACATTCCAAAATCCTTTGAAAGAAAATTTCAAAATCCGAAACTTGTTCTAAGATTTCCATGTTTCATTTATTTTATTTTCTTCAAATCTAATTTCCAATCAATATTTATAAATTTCACTACCTAACAACCAATATATTACAACCAAATATATATCATTTATAAAAAATTATTTTATATATAGAAAATATAATAGGCAAAATTATTTCATTTACCTATATTCAAAACAAATATTATGCCGGTATGTCCTATTAAATGTCTAGAAATCCCTATTGATGTCATAGCGTCCTATGCACCAACCTGAATTTATAAATACAAAATGGAACAAATTAACACAATATCAAAACCTTTTTATAACACTAACAAATACATTCTCTCATATATATACATTTAGCGACTCATCATAGGGTATTACTACCCTATTGATAAAGAGTCAGACCCCACAAAGCTAAGGTTTATCGCTAAACCTGGCTCTGATACAAGATGTAACGTCCAGCCTTTTTGTACATTTAAGCAGACACACGTGCCGACTCAAACCATACAAAAGGGCGGATTGTTATGGGGTAAATAAGAAAAAGCAGAGAAAGTAAAAAAAAAAATAGAATCTTGCAGCGGAACGATAAAATATAATAATCAAATAAACAGTTCATGAAGCTGTTTACAAAATATTCAATTATACTTATACAATACATATCAGAGTTACACATACCAGAGAATAATAAATAACAATGCAGCGGAACAGTATGAATATAGTGGAATAATATAATAAATAATAGGAATACAATCTTCGTCTTCGTCCTACAGAAATACAGTCTTCAAATCCTGAAATGCTCAGACTGACCCGAGCGAATTGAAAAGATAAAACACTCGAGTCAGAACTAAAAGATCTTATGTGAGTTAAATCAATGGTAAATAATATTAGTGTAACGGCGTCAGAGATGTTTACGGGATTTGACATCTCCTATCTAGTGTCAAACGTGAGTGCAGTAACTTAAGAGATGCTTGGGATTCACATCTCCTGAGGATCTGTTAAACTATTTACTATGTAGTAATATTTCGCTATTATAATAATGTCTATAGTAAAATAAACTTACTTGTAAATAGCATTAAGGAGTTACCCAATCTCCCCCTTAACACAATAATAGTCCTTGTAGTCCATCCAGTATCAGCATATCTCCAGATCGGGAGACCACCCTAAATACTCCACTGTAACAACCCGATATTTTCAGCCATTCGCATCCTCACATGTCGGACTTGAATTGGTTAAAATACCGCATTGTAAATAAATTTGGAGCAAATGAAATACATTCACAGAATCACAGACATAGTAATATCAGAATAACTCGCAGCAGAAATTAAAATACCATAGTAGTTCATGAAGCTACTATAACAAACTCTCAAAACAAAATACATAATATCAGTCTGAAAAACATATACAATAGGAATCCAAATACATAGAAGTTTATAAATACCAGAGCTGTAATAGAACAACTGAACTGAAACAGAGGGATAACTAGATAAGCAAAAATCTCCAGCTATTCCTAGCTCCAGAAAAGAAATCCTAAGCTAAGCTGTAAATACTCAGGCTGACCAGAGCGTAAAGTAAAACACAAAACATCTGAGTCAGGACATACATACTTATGTAATGTAAGCCAACTTAAGTGAACTATAGTAGAAATGTACAATAACTTAAAGGATGCTTGGGATCGCCCATCCTCTAAGGATCTGTTACACTATAAATTAAATACATCCCGTAGTTAAAACTCCAAAATGGTATTTTATTCTTCTAAGTCAAATATCATTTTAAGAAAATCAATATCATTTCAAATTCATTTAAAATATTAAAATATCATATTCTTCCAAAACCTCATTCATTTTTATTTAATTTAAATACCATTTCAAATCACATTTCAAAATGGTTTATATTTCAAATCAAAATACTCCATTTAAAACAATTAAATATTCCAATTAAACCAATTAAATATTCCATTTAAATCATTTAAAAATGAAGTTATTATATTTAATAATCAAATATTCAATTCCCAAAATTTTACCATTTTCAGAATTCATTTATCCACTTCAATTTATTGAAACAGAGAAATTTCAACTTTCGCAGCATTTAGAAAATGCTACGGTAAATTTACATTGAAAACAATTCATGTTAACAAAGATAGCATTTACAAAAATGCTGTAATAGGTTTTAGTTTAAAATAAAAGCTTTAGTTCAATTCTGCAACTAAAGCACTTACAAAGTGCTATAATAGTCCCTAATTCATTTTTTCCTTATAGTTCATTTGTATCAACTACAGCATTTATAAAATGTTGTAATATCTTTAACTTTAGAAATGATAGCATTTTAGGAATGCTGTCAATTTAAATTCCAAACATTCACTACAATTTCATAAATACTTAAAATTTATATTAAATCCATTTTAACTTATAAAAATCATATTTTCTCACTTTAAAAACAATCGTTTAAATACCCCTTAATTTATGATTTTATAAAGTGAACACAAATAATTATCAAATCTTTTGATATAATTCACTTATAAACATAAATGTACAATTTTATAACATTTCATTTACTTTACATTTTAATTAAGTTTACCATTTCATAATTTTATTTAAATTCCATTTTTGTTTTCTTAATTTAACTTTTATTTTAAAACACTTTTCACATTTTCCAAGTTGTTATATTTCAAATTTCAATTATAAACATTTATTTATTTAACTACTTTTAAGTTTATAGAAAATCAATAACACTTTATAAAATAATTTTAAATTCAAATTAAAATCAAATTATCATATTTTCTTACTTAATTTAAACTACATTTATAAACAAAATCATAAATTCCAAAATTAACTTATATTTCAAATCCTACTTTCCCATTTATTTATTTCACTTATTTAACTTATAGAAAATCACTAATATTTTGTAAAAATCATTTTTAAATTTAAATTTAAATCAAAATTTCATGATATTTTCATATTTAACATATTTTATAATTTCAAGAAAATATATATTAACCACGGGTTTGTATATAAATTTTTCCCACCTAAGTCAAATGATGCGGATAATATATCATTTCAATCCGTATTTTACAAAGGAAAAATCCGGGTTTTATCATTTCAAACCCGCAATCCCAAGTAAAATAAAATAAATAAAAATCGTTCAGGCCTATCATTTTAGCCCATAACGATTTTTCCTATTCTAAAGTCCGTTCGGGTATGTATCATTTCAACCCATAGTGATTCTATTCTACAGGGAACTTGCAGTGTGGTAAATTGATATAAATAAATAGAATAGCATTATATAACAGCAACGGATGATATGACAAGCGAATAAAAAGGGGTTAACATCAAATGATCATATCACAGGCAGTTATAACATAATAATATAATTTACAGATTCACAGGATGAAAATTTACTAATTATATGAGTACAAATGTCTGGTGAGATATACTCACCTCTTAATGCTGGAGTTGTCGATTCAAATGACAAACGAATTCCAGAAGGCATGATGACATGAAAATAGGTTCAAGTGGAAGAGAACCGAGCTAATGATCTTGTCACAACCCATAACAAAACAAAATATAAATATAAATTCAATACACATTGAATTTGAAACAACTTTGAAATTAAAGCAAATTGAACACAATAGTTTTTCCCATGCTTTCGACATCAACTTGCTCGGCCTAGGGGGTGAATATGGTCGGGTTTGGTGTGGCTTTGGATCAGGTTTGAGTCTACGAAGGCACGGCTACATGTGCTAGAAGTGGCGAAGGAGTCACAACACATGAATGTGAGGAGACAAGGCAACATAGTGGAGTTTTGGTCAAATTTTGGGCTCGGCTACATGGTCCTAGGGCTCGGCCATGATATGTTTCAGATTTGGATAAAGGTAAAGCTGAGGGTAAATGGTCATTTCATGGTGGTGGAGCATGGGGAGGTGGCCAAGGCAATCCAAGGTGATTGTGATGAAGACTAGGCTCGATTAGGCATGTTTTAAGGAGTTTGCAACATTTTTGTGGATTTTTTGGTCATGGGGAAGGTATGACAAGATCTGATTAGTAGAAGAGGATGTGATAGTGGTTGATGGTGAGAAGTAGGAGGTGGTAGAGGTATGGGCCGAGCAACATAGGTGAAGATCAAGGCAAAAACAAGGCAAAACAAAGAAGAAAAAGTGGAAAAAGAAGAAGAAGTCATTACCAAGTTTTTCTCAGATCTGAAGCATGCATGAATGATGAATGAGAAAGAGATGTTTTCTTTCACGTAATATATAAAATACAGGGCTGTGAGAAAAGAAAAGTAACGGCCAAAAGAAATGAAGTTATGGTAGAAAATCAAGGGATGGAAAGAGGTAATAAATCAAAACGTAACGTATGCCTTTGATTAAAAATAGGTAACGTATCTTAATTTGATTTGTTTTCCATCTATTTAATAAAATATATGCCAAAGAAATAATTCAATAAATACGTGATATAAACGCTGTAGAAATAAACAAGAAAACGGTTATAGAAACGTATAAATTAATTGCTATTTACATCTTTGTATGTTACTTAATTTACAAAGTATTTATCCAAATTAAATGAAAAAAAAATGGTCAAATGTTGTAAATATATACATAGCATGTAACGTTACATATATATACACAATTATAACATGATATATCAACCAAAAATATTATTTATATTAATTGAAATAAACAATTTTTGTTAAATAAAACAATTTACACACAATATTGCAAAAAGCATAACTTTCACAATTTAATCCGATTTCAAAAAAACGATTCTTGAAATTAAATCTATTTTCATAATAAAAAATAAAATTCAAAAATTCAAATATTTAAAATTTAAATTTAAAAATCAAAGTTTGACCATTTTGACCAAAATTCACCTTTTTGGAAATATTCCGTTTATTCAGGTTTGGAATTACAATTCACACAATACTCAAAATTTATATTTAAAATAACAAAATTTATCCATTTTAATAAATAAAATAAAGTTTTTTTAAATCAGGAATTTCAGTTAAAATAACTAAAATAAAAATTTAAAATAATCACGAAATGCAGGGTTGTTACACTCTCCCCCACTCAAATCTTTTCGTCCTCGAAAAGGAACAAGGTACGGAAAACACAGAAAAGAATAGAATGAAATAGGATTAAGATAATATGACAAGAAGATTAAAATTATACCTGATAACTCTGGTTATAGGTAAGTTTATCAAGGTGGAAAGTAGGAGTGGCTAGAAGGGAAAAGACGTTGAAAGACAAGGATGAACCATTATTTTAAAGTTATATAAATTTCAATTATAAATGATCAAAATATCCTGTATATAATACTTTATCAAAATTTTATAACTCGATGTCTTAAAAAGTTTATTCTCGTTCCTACAGGCTCTAGCTATGCGTTGATCAGGCGCAAAGCTAGAATTCTCTAGGTACTTAGTAGACTTGTTTCAACACCCCGTGAAAATACTTGAAAAACTTTTAGAAACAGATATGGAAAGTACAATCCAAACGAAACAACCAAACCAAAACCTTTGTCTAACCATGGTTCACGGATACACAACGGTTACACCTGGATCCCCCAGGAAATAATCTGTACCTCTAGGCCTTCTCAGGCAGGCGGATTTCGCTACTAATGCGACCTACATAGTTCACAGGGTACACAATGATTATGCCTGGATCCCCCAGGAAACAATCTGTACCCCTAGGCCATTTCAGTTAGGCGAATTATGCTATGCAGTCGCTCTCAAAAGAAAAACCATGGAGATCGCCATAGTGGGACAATCGAGTATCACATCAGAAAAACCAAAAAATCAAAGAGAATAATATCGATAGAATGAATCCACAATGTGGCAACAGAGCGGATATCAAGCAGAAGGCACTTTCCATATCTTTACTTCGAAAATATGTATCATATAGTACCTTTTCAAATCACTTTCAAATATCATACTTATATAAAGTCCGTTATATAGGATTTCATTTTCAAATCGAATACTTTCCAAAATCAATAGTGTATCAATTCATACTTATATAGACTTCGATTATATAAGATTTCTCTCTCCAAATTGAGTGTCTTTCAAATCAATAGTTTTCAAATCAACATCATACTTATACAAATCCATTTTATATAAGTTCGATTACTTCCAAATCAAGTATTTAGTAACATATGGTTCTCAAATTTCAATCTATTTCAATATCAATTTAGTTTCAAAATCATATATGATTTCACCAAATCATTTCTTCCAAATTGAATATCTTCAGTTTCAAAGTTTCTAAAAATAATAGGTTTATAAAATAACCCAAGTTTCCATATTAACATAATTTAAGTCAAACAAATTCATTTCCAAAAATCATCATATAAATACTGGGTTTTAAATTCCAATCTATTTTCAAAACCAAATATTTTATCAAAATCAATTATACCCAAAATGGTTTCCAAATTTATAACTATCCATTTAAAACCTTTAAACTATTTATTCTATTCAAAAGATCGAAATTTCCTGTTGCAAATTATTTACTTAACAAAAGTTTCAAATTTATTTAAGTCATACTCTTCATACTTTAAACATACAAAACTAAACTTATATACTTTATCAAATATTTTATACTCCTCGAAATTTCTTAGCTTTAAAAATTAAACCTTGATTTGGAAGTGTTCGAACCTTCAAAATAGTCGATGAAATCAAATTTCAAATCCAAGAGTTGGAAATCAGCAACAAATCAGTAAATCAATTTTTACAAATAGAGTTATACTAAATCAAATCGGAAACTCGAGGATTGAACACCGGGCTCACTTCAAATCATTTCAAATATGGATACATACATCTTTCGAAAATCAAATCATACTTCGAAATCTGAAATCAAAATTGGTTTCACAAAATCACTCGCATAGCAAAGCTATCAGAGTGGCCTCTCCCCCACTCTGAAACTAGAAAATCAATGTCGATCATGCGTGCACTCATCACCGAAATTATTTTCCAGCGACAAAAGTGAGTTCTGGACTTCTATTTTCTTGAAAACATCGAAATTTCTTCTAAATCATTGGAATTCATTTGAACTCTTTTGAATCATTTCTTATCCGGAAAATACTTTTAAATCGTATTATTATTATATATTTTTGAAATCTCAAAACCAAATTTCAAAATAACGGAGTTCAATTCCTCGAAACTCAAATTCAAAACCCTTCAGTTATAAATCCTCTTATATAACCGAATTCCTTACAAATTTTCGAAATTTCAAATCCTTTCAAAATTTCAGACTCTCGTTTTTAAAAGGTATATAATACTTATCGAAAACATTTCACTTTTATATAAAAATGCGGTCATCCTTATCAAAATAATAATTTTGATGTATACACAATTTCAAAATACAATCAACAAAATATTTTCAAGGGATGATTCAAGGATGGATTTCAAAACAAACAGAAATTCAAATTTAGAGGAACCCTACTCAAATAGAATTCTGATTCAAAGTTAAGCTCGAACGAAGATGAGATAAATAAATTACCAAATAGAAGACGGATAAGCCTATATAAATCGCGGACGACCTTAACCGGGTCAATCGTGACTTCAGGAATATAATCAATGCGAAAATCTAAAGCAAATCGACATTCGATGGCCAGAGATAGAATCCAGGTATAGCAAAAGGTAGATAGCATCGTAAACCGAGGATAAAGAAATCTTCGGTTAATCAGTTCCAATTGTAAAGGAGTTTTACCCCTTTACAAATCATTCAAAGATTTGCGAAATCACCGATCTTTATTGAGGTCATTCAAAAATGGCGTTATGGAATGCTCCAAAATCAAAGGAATACAAATAGGGGAGATAGGAATGGATTTCAGAACAAGTGGAAGCGTTCTAAAATTCAAAGGAATCCAATGATAAGAATCCTATCCAAGAGATTACTAACAGGGTAGACACATAAGGGATGAAGTTTAGAAAATATTGATTTCAAAATAAGAAAATTTATACCAATATAATCTTTGAAAATCCTTTAAAATAATATGAAAATCATTTTATACTTCAAAAATACGTCCTCTCACAAAGAAATGATTCTGAGATTGATTTCACTCACTCTAGGGTATTTCTACCCTATCTCTAATGAGTTTTTGCTCCGCAGGCTAAGGTTTGCCAAAACCAAAGCTCTGATACCAAATGTAATGACCCGATATTTTCAGCCATTCGCATCCTTACGTGTCGGACTTGAATTGCTCAAAATACTACATTGTAAATAAATTTGTAGCAAATGAAATACATTCACAGAATCACAGACACGGAAATATCAGAACAACTCACAGTGGAAATTAAAATATCCTAATAGTTCATGAAGCTACTATAACAAACTCTTAAAACAAAATACATAATATCAGTCTGAAAAACATATACAATTGGAATACAAATACATAGAAGTTTATAAATACCAAAGCTGAAATAGAACAACTGAACTAAAACAGAGGGATAACTAGATAAGCAAAAACCTCCAGCGATTCCTAGCTCCAGAAAAGAAATCCAAAGCTAAGCTGTAAACACTCAGGCTGACCTGAGCGTAAAGTAAAACACAAAACACTCGAGTCAGGACATGCATGCTTATATAATGTAAACCAACTCAAGTGAACTGTAGTAGAAATTCACAATAACTTAAAGGATGCTTGGGATCGGCCATCCTCTAAGGATCAGTTAAACTATAAATTAAATACATCCGTAGTTAAAATTTCAAAATGGTATTTTATACTTCTAAATCAAATATCATTCAAAAAAATTCAATATCATTTCAAATTCATTTAAAATATTAAAATATCATATTCTTCCAAAACCTCATTCATTTTTATTTAATTTAAATACCATTTTAAATCACATTTCAAAATGGTTTATATTTCAAATCAAAATACTCCATTTAAACCAATTAAATATTCTAATTAAACCTATTAAATATTCCATTTAAATCATTTAAAAATGAAGTTATTATATTTAATAATAAAATATTCAATTCTCAAAATTTTACCACTTTCAGAATTCATTTATCCACTTCAATTTATTATAACAATGAAATTTCAACTTTCGCAACATTTAGAAAATGCTACGGTAAATTTACATTCGAAGATAATTCATTTTAACAAAGATAGCATTTACAAAAATGCTGTAATAGGTTTTAGTTTCAAATAAAAGCTTTAGTTCAATTCTGCAACTATAGCACTTACAAAGTGCTATAATAGCCCCTAGTTCATTTTTTCCCTTATAGTTCATTTGTATCAACTACAACATTTACAAAATGCTGTAATATCTTTAACTTTAGAAATGATAGCATTTCAGGAATGCTGTCAATTTAAATTCCAAACATTCACTACAATTTCATAAATACTAAAAAAATTAGCTTAAATCCATTTTTACTTATAAAAAACATATTTTCTCACTTTAAAACAATCATTTAAATATCCCTTAATTTATGATTTTATAAAGTGAAATTTTCACAAATAATTATCATATCTTTTGATATAATTCACTTATAAACATATATGTACAATTTTATAACATTTTATTTACTTTACATTTTAATTAATTTTACATTTCATAATTTTATTTAAATTCCATTTTTATTTTCTTAACTTTTATTTTAAAACACTTTTCACATTTTTTAAGTTAAGTTATATTTCAAATTTAAATTATAAACATTTATTTATTTAACTATTTTTAAATTTTAAAGAAAATCAATAACACTTTATAAAATCATTTTAAAGTCAAATTAAAATCAAATTATCATATTTTCTTACTTAATTTAAACAACATTTATAAACAAAATCATAAATTCCAAAATTAACTTATATTTCAAATCCTACTTTCCTATTTATTTATTTCACTTATTTAACTTATAGAAAATCACTAATATTTTGTAAAAATCATTTATAAATTTAAAGTTAAATCAAAATTTCATAATATTTACATATTTAACATATTTTATAATTTCAAGAAAATATATATTAACCATGGGTCTGTATATAAAGTTTTCTAACCTAAGTCAAATGATACGGATAATATATCATTACAATCCGTAATTTACAAAGGAAAAATCCGGGTTTTATCATTTCAAACCCGCAATCCCAAGTAAAATAAAATAATTAAAAATCATTCAGGCCTATCATTTCAGCCCATAATGATTTTTCCTATTCTAAAGTCTGTTCGGGTATGTATCATTTCAACCCATAGTGATTCAATTCTATACGGAACTTGCAGTGTGATAAACTGATATAAATAAACAGAATAGCATTATATAACAGCAAATGATGATATGCCAGGTGAATAAATAGGGGTGAACATCATATGATCATATCAAAGGCAGTTATAACATAACAATATAATTTATAGATTCACAGGATGTAAATTTACTAATTATATGAGTACAAATATCTGATGAGATATACTCACCTCTTAATGCTAGAGTTATCAATTAAAATAACACAACGAATTCCAGAAGGCATGATGACATGACAATAGATTCAAGTGGAAGAGTACCAAGCTAACGATCTTGTCACAACCCATAACAAAGCCAAATATAAATATAAATTCAATACACATTGAATTTGAAACAACTTTGAAATTAAAGCAAATTGAACACAATAGTTTTTCCATGCTTTCAACATCTACTCGCTCGGCCTGGGGGGTGAATATGGTCGGGTTTGGTGTGGCTTTGGATCAGGTTTGAGTCCCGGCTACATGTGCTAGAAGTGGCGAAGGAGTCACAACACATGAATGTGAGGAGACAAGGCAACATAGTGGAGTTTTGGTCAACTTTTGGGCTCGGCTACATGGTCCTAGGGTTCGGCCATGACATGTTTCAGATCTGGACAGAGGTAAGGCTGAGCGTAAATGGTCATATAATGGTGGTGGTGGAGCATGGGGAGGTGGCTAAGGCAATACAAGGTGATGGTGATGAAGACT
The DNA here is from genome assembly GCA_030765085.1 of Allium cepa. Lineage (NCBI taxonomy): Eukaryota > Viridiplantae > Streptophyta > Magnoliopsida > Asparagales > Amaryllidaceae > Allium > Allium cepa. The sequence continues at coordinate 757,416,755 of CM060940.1, read as the reverse complement.
AGGCTCGGTTAGGCATGTTTTAAGGAGTTTGCAACATTTTTGTGGAGTTTTTGGTCATGGGGAAGGTATGGCCAGATCTGATCAGAGGAAGAGGATGTGATAGGTGGTTGATGGTGAGAAGGAGGAGGTGGTAGAGGTAGGTGCCGAGCAACATAGGTGAAGATCAAGGAAAATTCAAGTGAAAAACAAGGCAAAATAAAGAAGAAAAAGTGGAAAAAGAAGAAGAAGAAGACATTACCAAGTTTTTCTCAGATCTGAAGCATGCATGAATGATGAATGAGAAAGAGATGTTTTCTTTCACATAATTTATAAAATACAACGGTGTGCGAAAAGAAAAGGAACGGCCAAAAGAAATGAAGTTATGGTAGAAAATCTAGGAATGGAAAGAGGTAATAAATCAAAACGTAACGTATGCCTTTGATTAAAAATAGGTAATGTTATCTTAATTTGATTTGTTTCCCATCTATTTAATAAAATACATGCCAAAGAAATAATTCAATAAATACATGCCGTTTGTATAAACGCTATAGAAATAAATAAGAAAACGGTTATAAAAACGTATAGATTAATTGTTATTTACATCTTTGTATGTTACTTAATTCACAAAGTATATATCCAAATTAAACCGAAAAAAACGGTCAAATGTTGTAAATATATATATAGCATGCAACGTTACATATATGTACACAATTATAACATGATATATCAACCAAAAATATTATTTATATTAATTAAAATAGACAATTTTTGTTAAATATAACAATTTATACATAATATTGTAAAATGCATAACTTTCACAATATTACTCCGATTTCAACGAAACAAAAAGCAGTATTCTTAAAATTAATTCTATTTTCATTATAAAAATAAAATTCAAAAATTCAAATATCTAAAATTTAAATTTAAAAATCAAAGTTGGACCATTTTGACCAAAATCCACCTTTTTGGAAATATTCCATTTATTCAGGTTTGGAATTATAATTCACACAAAAATCAAAAATTTATATTTAAAATAACAAAACTTATCCATTTTAATAAATAAAATAAAGTTTTTTAAATCAGGAATTTCAGTTAAAATAATTAAAATAAAAATTTAAAATAATCGCAAAATACAGGGTTGTTACATCCACGGTCTACGAGAGAAAACCAAACTCGTACAAGGCGTGCTAGTGTAGGTGACACGGCACAACTAGGAAATGCCAAGATAGATATACCATTTACGCTTCCCGACCAGTGGTAATGCGTAGTAGCTACTACCGCCCACCTCGAGCCACACCCCAAAATCAAAAAGGGCCTCAATCAATCACAAAGTAATAGAATGGCATCGAAGGAGTGTGTCTGATAAAAGGTGCTACCTTCTTAGCCCGTCGATCGCTCTTGTTTTAGCCACCATATGCCAACTCATGGAATGCCGCCATCATCCTACTTCTTTCTGGAATCTCCACCACGTACACAATTGTTAAAGTGGTTTTCGGAGTTGGCAAAGAGTATGACAACTTTCGATCCTGGTCTCTTTAACAACTAAATGTTATTATAACACCGTGGTTATTTCTAAATAATTTTACTTCAAAAACAGAATATAATATTCATTTCAAAACCATATAAATACGTTATCATTTTCATACCAAAACCCAAAGCAATATGATATCATTGTTATAAAACCCAAATCAATAGAATATCATTTTTTATTTCAAATATATCCCTTTTCCAAAATCATAGCACTTCCAAATTTATACACTTCGAAACTAAACGTTTGAAATTATAACACTTTTAAAACATAATGCTTTGAAATTATAACTTCAAAACACTTCAATTTCGATAAAACATTTAAATTTCGATATATTTCAAGGCTTTAAATATTCCAAAATTTCAAAACTAAATTTAATAATTTCGGTTCAACAATTAAAATTTTCTATTATTTAGTTTTGAAATATTTTACATAATAAATCCATTATCATTTAAATAAAACTCAAATTACAAACAAGTACATATTTCCTTCAATCGATTTACTTGATATATTCATTTAATTCACCTTAAACAAAAATCAAGTTCTAAGAATCATACCTTCTAAAATTTCAAATTTTATGAATTCCACATCAACTTATTTGAGTTTAATTCTTAAATAAATTCAATTTCAAATAAATCTCCAATTTTTATCTCCCAACCTTAATTTATTTGAATCATTAAACACTCAGTATAGAAATATAATTTAAATACTTACTTAAATTATATTTTTAATAAAATCAAACTCTATTATTAAACTTAATTTTTATTTAACAATCTTATACATATCTTAAATTCAATAATTTAACTATATATAGAAATAATGTTTATATAGTATCAAAGATCAATATTTATTAAACCACTTCTTTCCAAAACCATAGAAGACATTTTCAAAATATTTATATATAGACCGACGGTGTATGTATAAAATTTTCTATCCTATGGTAAAGTGATACAGATATTTATCATTTCAATCCGTAATTTAAAATATAATTACGGTTATATATCATTTCAAACCGTAATCCCGAATGAAATAAAAGTCAATAACAACTAGCAGTTAATAACAATAAAAAATACAACATCCATTCATCCAATATAATCATCCAACATTTATCACAATCATCATCCAATTCAATCAATAACATCAACATAGAACAGATAATAAACAACAGATATTTACTAGCAGTTTATATTCAATAACAAATTAAATAACTATTTAATCGGAAGTTTATATGCAATAATAAATTAAATAACAATTTAACCGGCAGTTTATATGCACTAATAAATTAAATAATAATTTAACTGGCGGTTATATGTAATAATAAATTAAATAAAAATTTAACTGGCAGTTATATGCAATAATAAATTAAATAACAATTTAATCCAATACATTCAATTTGACTGAGATGATGATTAAAATATGCCAAATAATCATAAATAAATTTCTAATCACATCAAAAATAAATTTAACACACATAAGAAATTTTAGAAGTTGTGAGTTGGTTAAAACACTCACCTTTCGAATTTAAATTGAATTTAAATCCAATTTAAACCAAAAATTTGAACAGTCTTAGAATTCATCCAAACCAGCATTAAAATGTTCGGAATTCCAATACGAACCTAGCGGAGGAAACCGCACGTGAAACGGACCTCGCATGTAAAAGTTATGAGCGTTATAACATTTGCAACCGAAATGAAATAATAAAAATAAAAATAAACATAAAACTGTACCACACGTAAATTTCCATGTCGCCCTTCATCATCTTCTCATAGAAAGCACACACGAAACCCTTCGCTCATTCGAACGCCGTTCACACCTCGAAGCCAGTCATGGCTCGCCACCACAACCAGGCGATGCGTCGACCTCGGCCCTGAATCCACCACCTCGCGACGACACCAAATCCATCGACCCACACCTCACCGAATGCAACCGCCGCTATTTTATTTCTCCCTAAGTCGAATTATTGCCGTTTATCAGACTGTCGAATCGACAAAACAGCTATGCCGATGAACTCCTCTTCCTCCTCTCCACCCAACCCTACCATCGAATTGACGATCGACCACAGATCACAAAGCATCAAACAAACGGCCGAGATTTATTCCTTGAATTCCAGCCACACAAAAATCCAAACTGAAAAAAGGATCATATATTTGACTTGCACTCATCGAGAGCTTCAAATCCATATATAATTTGAAATGTATTGAGAAGTTTGAAATTTTTGATTTGAATTTGCAGTTTGGGATATAGGGTTCTGTCTTCCATTGAAAGAGGAGAGGAAAATAGAATTGTACGTACAAAAATGAGGAATAAGAAATATGCTAGGGTTTATAACAAGGTATATATGGGTAGGTCAGAAATAGAGATGAATGGACACGATTGGTTTGGATCGTTGAACGATATATGGCCCAAAAAGCCCGTTCTGACTCCGAAACAAAATTGGGTCAACCCATATATCAAAATAGATGTTTTAAAATATTTTAAACTCAATGGAACAGGTTTCAAGTCCAAATTCCATTGTATGAAGAAGTTATGCTAAAATCAAGTTATCTCAAATTGATTTCAACTAAATTGATTTCTAGGTATTTTTCAGTCCATACGATCAAACAACAAGTCTGATTGTTACGAAACTTGAAATCCTACAATAATTCACCGTTGCAGATCCGATGAAACTGGTTTTGTCGAAATTCGAGTCAGTGGCCAAAAAGGCTATTTTCCAAGTTAATTAAATAATTTAATATTAAATAAACCAAATCACATTTCCAATTCAAATTTAATTATTTACGAATTTTATGAATTTGGATTACTTGGTAATTTATACTTCTTTAAACAAATTTCTATATGAATTTATTGTATATTTTACCATTTACAGTATTATGTTTCCAATTACAATTAACCTAGTAATTATAAATTTGCATTCCCAATAAATCCATTTACTTGATTTTAAATCTTGTTATTCAATCCATTATCGTCAAATAGACAAAAATTAACGTTGGTTCATGGTTTATCACATCAATATTCTAAAATTTCATCTTAATCTCTATTAACATAATAATTAAATATTTAATTTCATTTGTTTGCAATTAATCCAATTATTGAATTTTAAATTGCAAATAAATTAATAAATCTTGATTTCCATTCCTTAATTCAACCAATTGTCATACTATAAATAGAGTTAGCTTTATTTCCAATTATTTCCTTAATTTACACTAACATTGGTTTTATCAAATTACAGTTTATTACGTATTATTTCATCAATTAATATACTTTGAACTTGTTTCCCAATTTATAAATTACAATCGGTTAAAACCTTACAATTGGTTCAATTAATTGGGATTGCGCTAAATTTAGTTATTTATTGACTTGCATTAACATTCTTACATTTCATTATTAAATTACAGGTTTTGTTTTGTTTTCATTCCAAATTAAATTACTAAAAATTATTAATTTAACAATATTTAATTATCGAAAATTACGGGTCGTTACAGTTTAGCTGCGATCTATGGCGGATTCCATGGTGTAATCGAGTGGAGTGGAGTGCCTTCATTTTTCTATGGATTTTGCCGGGATGGCAACGTAACCATCGGGCTAACTGCGACCATGGAGGGGGTGATGATTTCCAAAGCATTCTCACCAAAAATGTTTTCTATATTTCCAAAATTGTTTTCTATATTTTCAAAAAATGTTTTCTATATTTTCAAAAATGTTTTCTATATTTTCAAAAAATGTTTTCTATATTTTCAAAAAAAATACTATTTGTTTTCGCTGGGTGTTGAAAATGGGTTTGCTAAATACTTATAGATTTTCAGTCCTACGTCTGATCAACGTATGACCGAATTTCTGTGAGAACAAGGATGGACTTGTGGAGACATCGAGTTATAAAAAGTATTTTTATAAAGCTATTTTGGCAATATTATGTAGGTTTTGAAAGTGTTTTAAAAAATTTAAATAAAAGGAGTTAAGAGTTCAAAATGTTTAAAGGATAATTTAACTCATAATAAACATTTTGATAAAATTCTGGTTGCATTCCTTTTCGAGGATGAAATGTTTTAAAGGGGGAAGGAATGTGATAACCCTGATTTTTGGAAAACTGTTAATTGGAAATTAACTGGATTTAATCTTTAGAATACTGATTTTATTTAGTTGAACAAATAAAATCCTGATAATTAAGAAAATATCGGGATATAAATATTTATTTGATAATCTTCATGTATAATTATTTAAATGTGCCAAAATTGTTCTTTTCAAACAAATAATATATATATGCATTCAAATTATTATTGTTTATATATATATATATATAAGTACATTGTAAATTGAACTTGGATTTGAAATTTAAAGTAAATATCTTAAAAATAATTTAGATGTGAAAACTCTACATTTTAAATACTGGTGTGTATATATAGTTATCGATTTAATATGATCTTAAGTTAAAATTTAAATAAGAATAAATATAAAGGTTTTAATATATTACTTTTGAATTATACATGACATAAATATAATTTTTATATATATAAACATAAAAGGGTTTTATCATATTGAATAATCATGGTAAGTAAAAAGTAAATTTAAAAGCGTAAAACCTAAAACATAAATATAAATAAAATGAAAATGTATAAATAAAATAAACATAATATAAAAACATAAAGAAAATATAAAATGCATGCATTTGACATTTGTAAGCCTTGTATATCATGCATTAAACAATTGTAGCCAAGATGACATGCAAATTAACAAGTGGCAAATTATTTTCTCTTAAAATTGAAATATAAATAAATGTTAGAAGAGGTTGTGTAACAGTTAAAATCTTTTATATTCTTATTTCCTCAATCCATTTTCTTTCTTTCATCTGCTTCTAAACTAAAACTAAAAGAAATCAAACACCATCCCCAACTTTTTTCAACCTGAACAAGCAAGAAAATTCAAATTTCAACTCAACCCAAGCATTTCAAAAATCTGTTCAAAATCAAGTGCAGTCCAGTTTTCAAAAGCTGTGTCCTTTGTTCTCTGTTCAAAGTTTATAAAGGTGAGTAAACATTTTTCTTTTAAAAGCTAAGTCCTCTTGGTTTTCTGTGCATGTGATAATAGATGGTGGTATTGATTCAAAATGAAATGAATGATGCCTGGGTGTATCAGTTGAGATTGCTGTGTATATAGATATGCATGTCTGTGTTTTATGCTCTGATCTCTGTTCATGGTTAACAGACCTCAAATAAACTTCCAATAAGTCATATCTCTCCCTCTAAGTAATTATAGCATATGATGTCTAAAAGGAAATTGTTTGTAATGACGTAATACAAATTTTAAAAAATGTTTGCTAGTAGAATCATTAGGTAATTATTTGGAAATAATGATACTATAGTAAAAAAAAAGAAATATATTAGAAAATAGATTATTTTAAATTCAATTTTTACTTATATAATCTGATTTGTCCTTGAAAAATATGATTTTTGGAAGTATTATCATAATTTTTAAGCATTTAATTGATGAGAGGCCGCGTGATGACAAGTGTTTGGGTTTTTGTCAATTTCTCGTAGTCGAGATGATTTTAGAGGTCGTCGTTGGTTATGGAGGTTGCCGTGGTGATGATGATTTGAGGAAAAATGGCTAAGCATTTTTCTATTGAAGGATTTGTGTAGGCATGATCGATTTAGGGTATAAAATTGAAACTGGGTGGTCGCACTTGCGGAGCGAATGAGGTGATTGGCGACTGCGGTATGGGGAGAAAGGAAGTTGGGGTCGTGGCGAATCCACCGATGGGTTTTGGGAAGCTCCAGTGGTCGGACGGTGTTGGTCGAGGCGAAAGTAGGAGGTCGGGTCGTCTCTGGTTTTAGGTCTGAGTTCGAGATTTTGATTAGGGTCTTTTGAGGGAATTCTAGGTGGCCAGTTTGGGTACGTGAGTCAGAGATGATTTGGGGGAGTGGTCGAAGGTGGTCGGCGACTCGTCGCAAGTGTGTGCACGGGTACGGTGGAGGGTGTGTGCAGGAGGAAGTAGCAGGAGAAGGAAGAAGAAGATAGACCAAGATAAGACTTGGGTTTGGGTGGAGCTTCGCTAGGGTTTGTTCGCGAGTTTCATTGGGGAGATTTAGGGTAAGACTCGGGTTTGCAATAGGGATCTGTTCGGGTTTGGCTCGGGTCTCTTTTACTAGTAAATTAACTATGTTTTGAAAATAAAGAAGAGTGGAGAGGAGAAGGTTTTTAGGCTTGGGCTTGGGCCTGCACTTTTTTTTTTAAATTTTGAATATAAACAAAGTTTCAAAGCTAAATGAAAATAAACAAGTTTTCAAAGAAATTATTAAACAAGATTTTCAAAACAAGTTTCAAAGATTAAATTTTTAAAGTCAAATGTTTTTAAAATTGTCTTGGTTTATATAATTGTGTATTAGGCTAATTATCTCTCTGATTGTTTTCAAACCATAAAATGATGCAATTAATAAGTGATTGATTAAAGTAAATGGTTTATCTTAATTTATTTAGGGTGTTATTAATAAAAGTAATTAGAGCTAGTTAATTATTGAATGTAATTAATTAAAGGATAATTACTTAATGAAATTAATAAAGGAACAATTACTTAATGTAATTAATAAGGATAATTATGGATTATTAATTAATGTAATTGATTATAGTATAATTAATTAATGTAATTGATTAAAGGATTAATTAATGTAAGTAATTAAAGCTAGTTAATTACTTAATGTAATTAATTAAAGGTTAATTAATGCAAGTAACTAAAGAATAGTTAATGACTTAATGGAAGTAATTATGGATAATTAATTAAGATGGATAATTAAAGGATGATTAATTAATGGTTTGTAATTAATTAATGTTAAGTAAGTAGGATTTAAAAGTAATTAAAATAGTTAATTTAATTTATTTGGAGGTTAATTAAACTAATTTGAAATTGCACAATTTATTAGTCTTGCTTATGGATGATTAAGATATATTGAATAACATAGATTATTTGATATCTCTGATATGTGATTTGTGATGCTCTGTGATACGAGATACTTTGGTTGAACTGTGATAATGTGGGTTATCTATCTAAGATGAATTGTTGTGTGGATATGATATCCTGAATATAAGTTGTATTGTTTAAACTTAAACAACTTGGCTTAAAAAAATTACATTGGATTCGAAGAGACCAGGGTCGGGTATCAACAATATCCGAAACCACTTCGATTTATAATCTACTATAATTCTTATAGATCTAATTATAGAATTAAATAGGCTGAAATGAATAAATTAAGTAACACGCCCTTTTAAACTAAATAACAGTTCTTAGATATTGTTTGTGTAATAAGTGTTTGACTATAACAAGTTAAGAACTCGCAGTGAGGTCCGAGTTACCCTAGGATTTCAAAGATGCTTTATAACCTTAATATTTCATATTAGATGGGTTTACTCACGCTGATTTCCAGCCTGACTCGGGTGTTACTTTAATGCAATGCTTAGGTCAGACCGAATATTGCAGATTTTTAGGTTAGAACGTTCTGAAGCTCAGGAGGCGAGCTGGATGGCGGGAACCTATGGAGTTTTTTCCGTTGTGTATTTGATATTGTATTGATAGTATTCAGGGACAAGTTGTTACAACTGTTTAGTTTATTTGTGAATGATTGTACTCTGATATATTGAATGTAAACTGACAAATTACAGCTTTTCATTGTAAAGTGCTATTATTTGATATTATATTTTAATCCGCTGTGAATGTGAGATTCTGTGCTGTTGTTACTGTTTCTTCTTCTTCCACTTTTCTTCTTTACCCTAACAATCTAGAATTTTCGGCGTTCGGTTGCTCGGCACTTCTACAGTGGACGTGTTAATGTCGAATTTTCGAGGTAGAAAATTTTGGGTCGTTGCAAAAATTATAACTTTTATTTATTTAAAATAAATACTTAACAATTCAAAAATAAACAAAACATCTATTTTCAAAATCACTTGAAAATACTTTTTAATTTGAAATCATCACTTTAATATTTTTAAATTACCAAAAATAGGCCCAATGCTGCAACAACACTAAATACATCAATCACAACATCCAAAACATCATATATCAAATGATAATACTATATGTCACAATATTTGTAAATAAATCAAAAGTGGTGAGGAATATAGTTGGATCCCTCCAACCTGTCACCTGCAACAAAAATACATATTAGAAAATATGTACAATGTCCGCCCAGAGGCGGATGCGCGTACAAAAGGTCATCCGCTTATACACGGGAACGTATAGGGTCTCATGTGCTCCAATAGGCAGGCATATATCCAAATACCAATATATATATATATATATAATATCATATATCATCCAAGAAATCATCAATCTTCATAAATAAATTTATTTCTTTATTATATAAAAATATCACTGAGTCAGAAAGTGTGAATTGTACTCACTTTGGATTCCACTCCATCAAACTATAAGGAAAGGCACTTAAGATCTAACGCATACTTCCTACCATGCTTTGAAACCAAATGAAAATAATCCCCAATTCCTCCTTCCTAATGCTCGGCTAAGGCTTGAAATGGAAATTGGCCGAAAGTATAGAGAAGAAGTGGTAGAGCTTTGAACTTGAATTCTCAAAATTAGACCGGAAAAATAGATCATCTTCCCTCTTATTTTTGACTCTCTTACTCTCAAAATTTGAAAAACCTGTAAACTTAAAAGTTGTTTTAAATTATTTTGTTTTGAATTCAAATAAAAAGAATCACTTGATTTTGATTAATTTTGAGGAAGATATGGTCAGAAAAAAGGAGTTATTCTCAGATTCACAAACATAAAGCCCGAAAATATATTTCAAAGAATGAGTTTCAGGTATAGCAAACCTCAAAACTGGAAAAATTTATCAACATAAAATTTGTAGCCATTGGAATTTCATATGGTTTAAAAAAAATTTCTTAATTCGGATCCGTTATTATCAAGTTATGATCAAAACAAAATGAGCTATTCTCTAGCTTAAAAACTGGGCCAGAGAATGCACTAGAAAGAAGTGGAATTTTGACATAGTAAACTTTATAATGAGACAAAGTGTTCAACATGAAAGTTGTAGCCATTGGAAAAATACATATTTTGAACAAAATAATTTTTCATTTTGATTCGGTTTTAAAGAAGTTATGACCGAGAGAAAAAGAGGAAAAATATGGAGAAAAAAGGAGTTTGATTTGAAGAAAATGAACATTTATTTATTTTGAATATTTTGTAAATATTTTGATATTATTTCTTTCTAATTTTTTTTCTATGACTTAGAAGCCATTAAATAGGAGAGAAAGAAGATGAAGAAGCTTGGTAAAAGAAGAAGAAGAAATGTGAATGAAGGTGAAAAAGGAGGTAGGTATTTATAGAAAAAGAAAGAAGTGGTAAATTTACCAAAATAACCTCTTACCATATTACCAAACTAACCTTACTTCAGATTAAACAATCTTCATTTTTTTAATACTTAACATCATCTTTCACATCCTTATTTTATGTTTTAGTCACTTAAAGATTAAGTAAATAAAAGTAATTATTTTTTTGGATTTTGATGTGATTTGGATTAGATGTTTACTTATGACTTTTCTTAAACTCACTTACTTTTCTTAATGATGTTCTAGAATTTTTCTAATTATATTTAGTAAAAGTAAAAATGTTTAGTTATTAAAATATGTAATACATATGTTAAAACAAGTTAACAAAGATGCGATAACGTTGCGGCAACTTATTTTGAATAAAACGTTGATTTTCGACAAAACGTTGTCCGGTCACATTTTGACGTTTTTGTTAAACTATTTATTCATGTAAACCAAACTTCATATGAATATCTTATTATATTTAAATAAATAAAAAAAAATATTTGACTTATAAAATAATATAAATCAATATCCAAATCTATTTATAAAATATGACATCGATTTTTCGATATGCGACGAAATTTGTCAATTTTATAAAACAAGTTTTATTTATTTATTGAACCATTATAAATTAAATTACTATTATTATCAAATGAGTTTGATATCGATTATATATATATTTAAAAGGAATTATTTATCCTTTAAACAAATTTCTTGAATATTTATCCTACTTTATCGAAATTCGACTTTTGTCAATTTTACAATGGGAAACCAAAATGTTTATTCAGCATCAAAAATAAGTTCACCGTCATTTATCATATAAAACATTTTTGTTTAAGTTTGAAAATTCTACATTTGAATATTTAAAATAATTAGATATCTCGTTTTCAAGGTGTTAAAATTACGGGTCGTTACATTCTCCCCTACTTAAAGAATTTTGTACTTGATATTACCGGGTAAGAAAAAATCACAACATCAATTAACTTTTCAAAACAACTCATTCAAACTGGATTACCAAAATCACTTAAATGTTTAACTTTCCCAAAATCATTTAGTTAAACTTCTTATAACAACTTCTCTAAGTTTTCAAATACAATTATTAATTTGATTTCTAATTCATTTTACAACAAAGGTTGAATTTCATTATATAACTAAAATTCATATTCATCACTTCACTTTATTAACTTTTCATCATTTAACTCTACTTTGCATATTTAATTTTATTTATCAAAATCAACTTGATTCAACATTACTTATGTTAAATTTCATTTTACTCTCACTTGCATTTACTTTCCCTATACAACTTAAGTTCACTTCTAATTTAATTCAAATTTTATTTTATTTAAATTTTAATTAAGTCAAATTAATATCACTACTCAAATTCAGATTCCATTTTGCTTAACAAAATTGTTTAACCATTTTAACAATTGGATTTAGTTACATTTTCCCATTTTATAAATTATATAACCTTTTAATTTAAACTTCCATGAACATTTACCTAAATTTACTTCCATTCACAAAAATCATTTTATATTTTCAATTCATGGTTATACAATCACTTTACAACTTAACTTTATTAAACTTCCAAATTCATATTATACAATCACTTACCTCTTAAGTTTAATTTCCATTTCAATAGCTTATCTAATCTAGTTCAAATTCAATTCATTTAACCTTCCTTTAGTTAAATTTCAAATCATATATTTATTATACTAACTCAAATTTTATTATTTCATATTATAAGTCTAAAAGTCAATTCTCTTATATTTATCAATTCAAACTTGGATTTTAAATTCGAATTTGTTTGTCACAACAAAACTTCAATTTTTAATTTATTAACGGTAGCAAATCAATCACATAGAAACTCAAAAATGATACTGATGATGTTGCAGTCACCACCCTTATCATTTCCCAGCAACAGTAGTGAATTCGATGCTTTATGTTCTTTTAAAAAAATCTTTTATTATTTACAAGTCACATATATAAATCTTCTTACTTATATAATTTCACTCATTTGCTTTACTCATATTAGATTCATTCCAAATTTATTTGTCTTATTTAGATTTATAACAATATAATCTCTTTTTTTACTTTGAAAAACAACTGTCAAAATCAACAAGATTCAAATTTTCAAATTCTCTGTTTAAATCCATTTTCATCTACAACTCATATTTATAAATATAATCATGTTGTTTCATTTCTTATATATAAGATTATTTCACAATTGTAAATATCATTAATTATAATTCCATACTTTATAATTAATTTCCTTATACAATTTATTTTTTTACAATTGTTATTTTTATTTAGATCATTCAAAATAGATTTTATTAACAAATATATATTTTCATTTTCAAACAACCAAACAATTCATTTATGTACACTATAATAATTCCTGAAAAATCATTTCCTTTATAAATAAAATATAATCGAGGTAAAATTATTTCATTTACCTAATTTAAAATGATACTATGTCGACTTGCCTCATTTAAGTGTTTTAAAATCCCTATCGATAACATGGCATCCCACATACCAAGCAGAATTCACAAACAACTCAACGGATAAGCAAACACAATATAAAACATTTTATAATCGCTAAAAAATGCACGCTAATATGTATAACACATTCAACTCAATCTAGGGTGCTACTATCCCTATCTATACCGAGTATACATCAATGCCTAGGAATATAAAAAAATCTAAGCTCTGATACCATGTGTGACGACTCGTAAATCCGTACCCTTTGAATCGTCAATAAACCACACATGTCCGATCCAAAAAGCATAGAATGATGGAAAGTCAAGAGAAAGAAAAGAAGAGAGAAGAAGAGAAGAGAAGAAAGAGAAAAGAAAGAACCAAACAGAACAATACAGAATCTCACATCGCAACGGAAATCATATAATATCATATTAATGATCGTTACAAAATAGAAATTGTATAAACATACATGAATAAGAATTCAACAAACAATCAATAGTTATCAGCCTGGACAGTTATAATAATTTGTCCTCCCAAATGCCGATAATATACACAACTAAGCAGCAGATAATAAACTGATATATGTATATGAAAATGAAGATCTCCAGCTCTCCTGCTGAAGCTCCAAAAGCACCAAATCTAAGCCTGTACATATACTCTATCTGACTCGAGCATTAAAAGGAAAGAACGCTCGGATCAGTTTGGTAAACCAGCATGAGAAACACACTCAATTGAATATATTAAATTACCAAACTTTTCCTTTCAAAACAAAAGTATCACGTAAGACATGCACACACATAAGCACGGACATGTATTTACCTTACGATAACTAAAACATTTCATATCAAATTCATGTTATATTATACTATTGTCTAGTCTACAAATAATAATCAAAATAGCCGAAATTGTTACCATTATTAAATTCCAGCATAATAGGCTCTACAAATAGAATGGCAGGTACGTAGTGGAGTTTGGATTTCCATACAAATGACTAGGTGAAGGGACTAACTCTGGCAGTTCGTCTCTAGAAGAATGTACCGAGGACCATCATAAAGGATCCACTACCAACACAAGACCGGCCCCATCTCTATAACTAGATGGTACCAAATATCATCTTCCAATCGTTACCGACCTTCTTCGAGGGTCCTCTAAGCATACAAAGTCATAGTGTGTAAAGATATATCTAGAAGAGGATGATCATATCCTAATGGGAGCGACCAAAATAGCCTTGCCGCATCCAACCCTGTTTCGATCATTTCCGGTTGATGAGGCCTGAGGTAACGACATTTCACATATCACATCACTTTGAATGCCACATGGCCACTTCCGTTGACTACTAATTGCCTGCCACGAATGTAACATCCCGCCTTTTCGCACACTTTAAACCGACACACGTGCCAATTCAAACCATACGGAAGGGCGGATTGTTATGGGGTAAATAAGAAAAAAAACAGAGAAGAAAAAAAACCAAATTAGAATCTCACAGCGGAAGGATAAAATATAATAATCAATATACAGTTCATGATAACTGTTTACAAAATATTTATTTTACTTATACAATGAATATCAGAGTTACACATACCAATACAATCAATGCAGCGGAAATTTAGAGTGTGGTGCAATACTATAAATAATATAATACGGATTCTTCGTCTTCGTCCTCCAAAGCTAAAATCTTCGATCCTGAAACGCTCGGACTGACCCGAGCGAATTTGAAAAGACAAAAACACTCGAGTCATAACTAAAAGATCTTATGTGAGTTAAATTAACAGAAATAAATATGAGTACAGTAACTCAAGAGATGTTCGGGATTTACATCTCCTAAGGATCCGTTAAACTATTTACTATGTAGTATATTGCGCTATTATAATAGTGTCTAATTGTAAAATAAACTTACTTTTAAATAGCGTTAAGGCTTTACATTTTCCACCTTAACACGTAAAATGCCAATAGTCTATACAGTACCGTAATACCTCCTGATCGGGAGGCTACCAGAGGATACTCCATAGGTACGACACAAATAGAAACTCGTAGTAAAGGCTTGGTATGGTAGGTGACACGGCACAACTAGGCAATGCCAGGGTAGATATACCAATTGCTATCCAGGCTGGTGGAAACGCGTAGCCGCAGTTACCGCCCACCTCGGACTAACTCCCCAAAATCAAAATATAGAAGTGGCCACTGAATCAATCTAAAATCAAAGTATAATATCGAAGAGGAGGGTCCGATCAGAGGAATGACCTCATTGGCCTGAGAATCGCTCCTGTTTTAGCCACCTTATGCCAACTCACGGGAGTCGGGTCCACGTATTTACCTTACAGGAAACGTCGCCACCACCTACTTCATTCTGGAATCTCCACCGCGTACACGGTTAGTCAAAGTGGTTTTCGGTATCGACAGAGAGTATGTCCATATCCGATCCCGGTCTCTTTGCCAACCCATCGTTATTATAACACCGCGGTCATTTAAAAATAGGTTATACTTTAAAAATCAGAATAAACATTCCATTTCATAACCATGAATACGATATCATTTCAAACCCAAAGCCATATTTTATCACTTATCCCAAATATAATTCTTTTCCAAAATCATAATGCTTTAACTTCATAACGTCTGAAAATCAAATATTTCAAAGCATAATATTTTGAAAATCATAATTTAAAACCATAACTTCTAAAACTTGAATGGTTTGGACATTCAACGGTATATGAATTAAATGGTTTAACTTAAATGTTACTTTGTAAAGAAAATAGTTCTCATGGCTTTACAAATACATTTCTTTATTAAAGTCTAAACCAAAATTTATATTATCTCTCTCAAGTTCCAAAACCACTTAAATTTATTTATATATACGTATATCCATTTTGAGTATCAATATTTCAAACTAAAGTTGGATTTTATTCTTTCAACAAATCAATTGTTCAATTAATTAGTCTTGAATATTCATATAAAATCCATAAATAATAAGACTTCAATTTCTGGTAATAAAATATATATATTTTTTCCAATTCAAATTATACTAGAATATTCATTTCAATTTCTGGTAATAAAATATATATATTTTATTCTTTTTTTTTTAAATTTGATTTTTTTTTGAACTGACTGGATCTAGGGTTAGCCCCCATTGAAGAAGAAGAGAAGCTTGAAGAAGATGAACGTACAGCAAATAGACAACAGAATGGAGCTAGGGTTTATAACTGTATATTTATAGGTAGGGTTGGGTTAGAGTAGATAGACTAGATAGATGAACGTACGAAACAAACTAAGGCCCAAAAAGTCCGTTCTGACCCCGGAACGAAATTTGTCAAACCCATATATCCAGATAGGTATTTTAAAATATTCTGAACGCGATGGAAAAAGTTTCACATCCAAATTTGATCGTATGAAGAAGTTATGCTGAAAACAAGATTTCCAAATTGATTTCAAATTGATTTTAATAAAATTGATTTTCAAGGCGTTTCGCGTCCGTACGATCAAACGACAGGTCCGATCGATACGAAACTTGAAACCCTATAATAATTCACCGATACGGATCCGATGAAACTGGTTTCATCGAAATCCGAGTCCGTGACCAAAATGGCTATTTTCAATATTCATTAAATAAATTAAATAAATTATAAAAATCCAATTTTTACATCTAAATTCAAAAATTGACCAAATTTCTCCCTTTAAATTTTCTTAATTATTTACTCCAATTCTAAACAATTCAAGTGTCAATACATAGTTGTTCTATTCATCAATTTAGATGTTAATCCTTACTTAAAGGTTAAATTCCAATTTTTAATAAATTCAACATTATACGTTTGATTAAATTTATTAAATTCACTTTCTTTCTATTATTCAAAGTTATTGATGTCAATTTAATGAAACTAACATTGGCTCAATATCTATACATTAAAAATCTCAATTCTAAACTTAGATCTCAACTTATGAAATAGTTAAATAATAAATTCCATCTAAATCTACATCTTCCTACTATCTAAATATTTAGAAAAATTACTTACCACTTTTTATTGTAAATTCCTAAACTAGTAGATTTGTGTCATTTCTAGCCCTCTGGATATTTTAAATTAACTAAAAGCAAATTTACATATAATTTCCATCGTCAATTATTTTAGTGAATAAATCTTCAAAGGTTACTGCAATTAATCCCCTAAATTGCAATAAATTCTAATAAATTTGACTCTATTTGATTACAACTCACAAATAAATCAATTATTCCCCAACTACAAAGTTACCGTTTCTTATATATATCACTACAGTAATACTTCCAAATGTTCATCTTTTGTTCGCATAAATTACTGTATTCAATTGAATTGTAATATTGTTAACTTACACATAAATAAAACTTAACAACTAATAGAATAAATAACTTACAAAATTTGTTGTCATAAATATATTTTATAAGTCTACACTTAATTATTATCTTATAATACGTTTTTACGTTACTATAAAATTTATACACTCTTCCGTTACCATATTAATAATTACTAAAGTAACGTTCATTCTTAATAACAACGTTATACTATTCAACATATAAAAGGACTCCATTCCCCAAATACATTCATTTATATTTATTCCCTTAAAGTTCTCCTTTATTGACTAGACACATAAATTTAGATTCATTTACATCGAATGCCCTTCTTAGCTATATACTCAATACATGTTAAATCTACATAATTTTTACCCTTTTATTCAAATTCACTTATACCATCAATAACAAAATGTTGCCCTAAATTTAGATTCAATTATATACATTAGATAAATGGGTAAACTTTTGTAATTATCCCATATATGAAAATATTTTTATGCATACATTTCCACTTACTTACTATGCATTCATTTATTAAATTACTAATTGCCTTAGTCAACTTATCCCCTATTTATTACCAAATTTCAAATTTAATTATGGCTTATCAATACATAAAATTTACATAGGCAAAACAAATTTTATTACTATCTTAAGTCCATTTATTATTGACAACATTCATTAAATTTCCTTATCAACACTTATTGCATTGATTTATTCAGTGGTCACCTTTTATTTAGTTACTATCCATTTTACAATCCAATGTAAGTCTTCCACTATTTATTTTATATTAAATGAATTCCATTCTACTTAATCTTTTTATTGATATTCACTAATTCAACCCTTATATCAGTTTCTTATATTTAACTTTAAATCAAATTGTGACAATCTACATTATCCAAATCTATTGTCATAAAATTTTATTGTTACACTAAATTACAACTACTATACCAAATTTCTACATTTATTCTCAATTAGTTTAGAAATTATATTAATTCAATTCATTTAATATTATTAATTTAACGGGTCGTTACAACGAAAATACAACCTTATGGTCATACATCTCAAGGAGTTAAGCTAAGAGAAGTTGCCTCCTCCTCCACAACTGATGTACGTTTGTAAAAACCAATGTATGTAATCTTTAGAAATGCAATGTCACACAAACATCCATACAAGTTGTCCAGGAACAGGACAAACCGAAGGTACTTTCCTACCACATCCCATTGAGAAATCCCTGGGATTTGTAGCTAATAGTCCTTGCATTGGATATTTTATAATGAAGAGACCACTGCTACTATATGTATATTGGGATATTAACCCCAAACGATGAACAAGCAGTCCTATACTATGAAAATCTTGAATATCAATATCATCACAACCAACATGCACAATCGTCGCATAACTGTATGTTCGAAGTGGTTTTTGGATAAACCAATCCCGGTCTCTTCGAACCAACAACGCAAAAGTGTTTCTCAACCTCACACAGAAACTATGTCCCATAGACTTATCACATCTCCAACTTTCAACTTGCTATCCTTCGCCCAAGAAGAAAGCTCGATAGATTGGAGTAATTGATGTGCACGTAAATGTGCATATTTTTACCACCATATTTATTCTATTTAAATTAAATAAATGATCATATTGGGTATTTTAACTTGTTTTAACCAAAATTCATATTAATTCCAAATTTTCACATATTCATCTTCATATAAGGGCAAAATGGCCATTTGTGTGCGTATATTAATTTGAGAGAATTTAATTGGAAATTTCCATATTATTTTGTAGGAATTTAGCTTCTCATATTAGTGGGTTCATGAAGAAACATGCATGCACAATATGGATACAAAGGAATGAAGATGGAAATAATTCAAAGTGTAGGTCATGGAGGACCCCACCTACCCACCTACCTTAATGTACAAATTAAAGGCTAAAGCACATGCTTTTGGAGTTAATGGTTTCATGTACACTTAATGAGAGATTAAGACATGTTAATGATTACTTGGCCTCCACACTTCCTAAGGGGCATTTTGGGCATTCCCCAAAAATATGAATTAGGGTTTCATACATGTATAAATACCCATATGTTTCGTGTAATCCCTCTCCTCCTTAGGCTATCTCTTCTCTTAGTCTCTCTTAGGCCTCCTTCTCTTTAGTTTAGTTTAGATCAAAAATAAAAAGAAAGGTCTCTTTCTCTTTTCATGGCTACTTAGCCATTTTTATTTTCATGTAAGTTTCCTTTTTTTTATGTTATTAATACATGCTTTTTCCTTTTACATGCCTCTTTTTATGTTGTAGTGTAGATCTCTTTTCTTTTATGCAAATTAATTAGCTTATCTTTTAATTTTGCTCTCTTTTTCCTCTTCATTTTTCTTTCATGTTGCAAACTACATTTGATGTTTTAATGACAAATATGAGAGGCTAAACCCCTTCAATTTAGGGGTAATGAAGCTCTCTAATTAATGTAGCTTCAACATTTTGTCAATTCATGCTCTCTTTTTGTGCTTAATGAGAATGATGGAAGTGGTTTAATTTGTTATCTTTGCTTTGAATTTGATAGTCTATATTGTTGACACCAAATAGGCTATGCTTAAACAATCAATCACACAAATGCCTCTTCATGAATATATGACTATGGCATAAGAAAGTGATTTGAAATTAAAATTTGATGGTCTATTTTTGTAATCAATAGTTAATAGGCCATACTTAAAATAGATTTCATTTTCATTTTCTTTGTCAAGTTTCATGAAAGTTAGTAAGTGTTTTAAGGGGTGTGTTATAGTTTAATGGCTTATGTTAGCTAATCAATAGCTCAAATATGCCATACTTATGATAAACACATCAATTAAAACACTAATGACCATAAAAGAGAGATCATGATTTCATGTGTTGAACTACATAATCTAGAGAGTGGATTTATTCTCTAAATTGTCACTTAACTCTCATATTTGCATTTCTTTTCCTTTTGTTAGTTAGTTCATTTTCTCATTTTCTAGCTTAAACACACTCTCGACTTTGGTATAATTTGATTGAGTAGAAAATTTAAATCAACAATTCCCTATGGATCGACCCGTATTTGCCACGTACTACATTCGTACACCGTGCGCTTGTGGTTATTTTTATTTCAAAATTCGTTCGACGGTTTTCAAACTCGATAGAATTTCCATCGACGAACAAGTTTTTGGCGCCGTTGCCGGGGAATTTGTTTTGATTTTGATTTTCTATTCTTCAGATTATTTTTGTGTGATTTTATTTTTGTGTTTGTTTAGTGTTTGTGTGTATTTGTTTGTGTTCTTGTTGTTTTGCATTTTCATTTGCATTTCCATATTTAAAAAAAAAGTAGTACAAAATTTCACATTTTCTGTTTTTACATTTTCTTTCCATTTTCTTTTCATTTTCTTTCCATTTTCCGTTTTACATTGCTCTTGTTCACACTGCCTCTCTACTCACTGCCTCACTGTTCACTGTGCACAGAGAACCTGTTACTGCCCTGCACAAAGAAACACTTCATTCCCTTCATCCAAACTCCATCATCAAACCATAACCACCATCCAACTGCCATCCACCATAATTCATGCCAGTTTAGCCTACAACATAATTCCTACTGCAATAGACAACCACAATACTCACAGCCACTACCCACTGAAACTTGTCGTAGCTATCCACTGCTCGTCCATCCACTTCTCACAATCATCCCCAAACTCACTACTCTAACCAATGTCATAACATTTCACAACAATTCAATCATCATTTCACAAACTACTTCGCAAAACAAACCTCATCACCTGACTGTCAACTTCCACCCTCACCATAACTTCAAACTCTAACCATCATTGCATACATATTGTATCTTAGACCACCCTCCTCTTCCACTTTTCAAAACTTCCCACTTCATACCATCTCCTCTAACTGCCTACAATTCCATTCACCATCCCTTCACCCTTTACAACATAAACTACATCATTCACATCCTTGCACATCATTTACAGAACACTACTATGAACATTCAATTCCGCATTCATACTTCTGAACCAAATTTCCACAACATCTAACTGCTGCCTCCATATCTGTGCAATACAAACACCTTCCACCTTCCACTTTGCCACCCGACCACTTCATCGTTCCAGCACACTGCATTCCAACAAATACACCCCTTACCACTGACAGCAGCTACCCCAATCACATGAATTTGCAGTAAAATATCATTCACCCCCCCCTCCGAAATCTCCACATCGACCTGCCTCTGATTGACCAACCCACCAATTCAAACACCACTACCCTCTCTCCTACTACACCTCAACCTGAATCACCACCCACCAGCTTCTGCCAACTGATCATCCCCCTGTCTGCCACATTTACAAAAAAAAAACTATTTTTATTCCAATTGCCATCACATTTACATTTTCTATATTGGTGTTACAAGTTTCCTTTTCTTTTCTGTTACAATTACACTGTTGCACTGTTGCATTCTCCCCTCTGTTCTCTGTTTGCGTGTAACTGCTCCTCACCCATTTACACTACAAACTGTGCAGTGCCATCTCCCCTTCTTGCCTTCACTAACCTGAACCTCTGCATTGCCTTGCTTCCCTCATTTCTACCACCAAAGAACATCACTGCTCCACCACTTCGCTGTCATTCCACCAGTTCTGCCTCCGCCATTCACAGTGATACAACAGCAACCTCACACCTTACATGCACCACAATACAACCATATCCATACAAGCAACTGCAACTTACAAAACCATCACTGCATACAAACTTCAACATCCCCAAGCAACAGTTGCGACCAACCACTGACATCTACAGCTAACACATCCTCCCATTCTCTCTAAAAGATCTGCAGCACTTCCACTACTGTACAGACTTCACCATATCAACCTTCACCACCAGACATCCTACAAAACTCCCTGACCACCTCCTATCACCTGACTACCTTCACACTGCTGCCTCTATCATCTCAACAACTTCATCGATACTATTCTCCAAAACATTCACTAACCCAATACACAACAAACTGTTTGCTGCCAATCAATAGTTGTTTGTATAACAACATACCTTTGCACTGCTCTTCATTGCATTTGCACTGCATCGTGCCTCCACAACTAGAACCGAAAATCCAAACTTTCACCCAATCCCTAAACGCAAACAACACTCACGAACCAATCAGTTCTCCCCAATTCATGAATCACCAGTTCCTACCACCAGACTTCTACAACAATCACCTTCCTCGATCAGCAACCACGACCTCCTCTGAAAATCACTAAATCGCCGTCAACAATTCACCATCTGAAAGGGTGCAAGTTGTAGGTTGCATATAAGCACCCTCTACGACAAACACAATTATCTCCTTACATACATCCCACTTCTAAAATCACATCCCCAAACCTTAATCGCCATCGCCTTAATCCACGTCCCATCAGCAGCTCTAGAACAAACGCCTCTACCTTCAAACCCAGTTCGAGCTGATCGAATTTCCATACCATCACTACACCCTACATAGATTCCATCGCCTTCAGCCGAACCCCGTTCACCACCTAGCTTCGAGAATTTTAATTCAACCGCAAACCTAATTGAAACTGCGAACCAGCCCAATTGCCCCTTCAATTCAACTACCGAATTAATGAATTGATATTTGATTTTGAATTAATATTTGACTGCGTGAAGTCAAGAATTCAATTGTGAATTAACAAATATAGAAGAAATTTCGTATAAAAAAAATGAGGCGGTGGATTTGCGTTTTGGAGGGTCGTTTTGTTTATTTTGTTTGCGCGAAGTCAAGAAGGATTTGCGAATTTTTGTTTTTACTTGGCCAGGCTCGTTTGTTCCAAAAAAAGGGGGTTGTGATAAAACTTTGATTTTCCTCTTCTTTTATTTCTTTTTTTTTTTAGTGTCTTCCCAAAAAAGAAAAAAAAAGAAATCCTTTTCTTTTGGATTGTTTTGAGTTTTTGTGTAGTTTTATTCATTAAAAAAACAAAGAAACAAGTTTCTTTCATTCATTTGTTTTGTTTCATTTGATTTTAACTGTCTTAATTTTCCATTTGTTTTAGTCTTCCTTCTCTTTAGTCAAAAAAAAACTATATATACATATTTTGTTTTTATTTTTCAGGTTGCAAAAGCAGAAAAGGAAGGAGCTGCTTGCTAAAAATAATTGCTTCGCCTAGCTTGCCAAAAAAAACCGCTTGCTTGCTATATCTATTGCTTTTATTTGCTTTGCATTGTTGATTGATTGCACTTGCATTTAAAAAATAAAATTCATTAGTAGTTTCATTGTTAATTCACATTTAATTTCTGTTTTGCATTTCATCCTAGATTTTGATTAATAATAACGGTTAGACATCGATAACTCTTAATTGTATATTGACAAATTGTCTTCTTTGAACAATTTATCTTCTCGGTGTCTACGCTACGATAGAGTAATAACCATTTATAAATATTACGGTGATTCGTAAATATTATAGTGGTTGTTCCTCTGAAGGTACTTAAACCTTCGGCTGCATTGCTACGGTGATTCGTGGTGCACCGATAACCCCTGTCCGTTACCTGGCTGAGAACTATCTTGTTTATCTAAGACAATGTGTGAGTATGCAATTTTGGGTTAACTTTGGATAAATCATTTGTAATTAACCCTTGCATTCATTTAGTTGCATTAGTTCATGCATATTTATAAAAAAACGAAAAAAAAATTCAAAATCCAAAACTAAAAAGAAAATTGTAAATATTCCTTTTATTTTTCTTTGAAATCTTTAAATCGTTTTCCTTTGAAATTTCAAAAAATCCAAAAAATTTAGAAAAACAAAAATCCAAAAAAATATATATAACTTTTTCTTAAAAAAAACAAAAAAATTTGAAAATAAAAAAAAACAAAAATCAATTTTCCATTTTGAAAAATAAATTCGACTTGTAAATATTTTTCTTTATTAAAAAAAACAACAAAAAAATCTTGAAAATGTCCGAGTTTCCTCTCTCTTACTCACTTGAATTTAGTTGTGAAAATCAATATAATCCATATGAGTTCACTCCAAGTTCGTATGGATATTTTAACAACAACTATTGTTTAAACGATTCGAATTTTGAACCACAAAATTTTCAAAATGATGACCAACCTTCAAATCTTGAAAATAGCATTTCATCTTTACTTGAAATCGCTACACAACAAAATCAAATGATAAGTTGTGTAATTCATACTTGTGCAATAACTCGAATCAAAGTTTTCAAAATAATCAAAATTTGAATTCACTTCAAAATTCAAACGATTTCGACTATAACCCATGCCAATACAATTTTGAACTCCAAAATGAATTTCAAAATCAAAACGAAAATGTGATCCATTTTTCAAATAATTTTGGCAATGGGAATAATCTTGACTACGATACGAGTGAATTTTTTTGTTCTAAACGAATCCAAATCGAAAATTATCAAGTTAATAATTACAAATTGGATTTTGTTGAACAAACGAATGAAATCTACGATGATCACACGGATTTGTTATTTGAATCTTATATGAAACAACGTGAAAAGCAAAATCAAATTCCAATGTGTGATGAGTCAAGTGAGAATCCATCTTTTACCCAAATCGATGATTTTCAAATAACAACTTTTGAAATTGAAAACGAAAATCTTAATGAAGTTGTTGAAAACATGGTAATTGAATTGGATTTCAGTTCTTTAAAGGATGTGGAACCAAATTTGAAATTCGATCTTCCTTTTCTTGATTTTGAAAATTTGAATACAACTACTTTGAATTTTGAACTTGAGACATGTAATAAAGTTGTTGATAATCCAACAAAGGAAGACAAATTTAATGAACATGAATTATTTGGACTTTTCGAAATTGAGTTGTTAAATTATGAAGGAGAAGATTTACATGACCATTTTGATTTTGAAATCAATAATTTTGAAGAATTTTTCAATGACAAACTTGAATTTCAATTTGGTGAAAATAAACTTGAATTTCAATCACTCGTTTTATCTGCCCCAAAAATCATCGAAAACAAAACAACTCATTCAGTTTTCAATAAAACGACATTCATTTTTCCAAATCAACATTCACATTCAAAATCTTTTATGGTTTGGTTTTTCGAGCTTAAGCTGTGTCTCGTATACTCGACGAGACAAATGAATCGGTTTTTGGAAGACCGTTTCATTTACTTTTTGATAATATACTTTCTGATCTTGTGTAAATACCGTTCGTTTTCATGTAAATAATAATAAACATCCCTTTCACTTGGGTTGACTGTGGGGACACAGTCAAAATCAAGTGTGGGGGGAGACTCATCTTCATTTTTTTTCATGGTTTATTTTTGCTTTAAAATCACAAAAACAAAAAAAATTTAAAAAAAATCCCAAAAAAAATTTTCTTTTGATTTATTTAAAAAAAACACTATAAGATAAATATATGGCTTTGGTTTATTAAATTGAAGTTTTTGAAAATTTATTGGTCTTAACAAAAATAAAAATGAAGTTTGATTACAAATAATAATGGTTTAACTAGTATATAGGAAGATTCATACGTGTTAATTATGAAGTACATCCTAATTGAAAATCTTTGTTTTAAAGAGTGGTTGATTTAAAGTAAAGGATATTACATTTTTTTATCTTCTAAGTTAAATGGTGCTAAGATGATTTTGCAAAACTCCCACTCAAAAAAAATATAAATAAAAAATAATAACATCCAAGTATTCGCTCTCATTTAAAAGTCCTCACGGTTATGCATGGGTGATTACTTGGAATTTTTGATTATGTTCTTTCATACTCATTTAAAAGTCCTCAAGGTTATGATGTATGGAACACTTGTAAAAAAAAGACTTTATAAAAACCACCTACGGTCGATAGTGTATGCATGAAAGTGTGTGCACTCGTCATGCTCTGTACTCCCCTCACATAAGCCCGAAAGGCAGTGCATGGGTAGTATATCTGACCTCGGTTTACCTGAGCTAGGTGTGTAATTTTTCTTGCAAATAATGAGAGAGCAAGCAATTGAAACCCTAGCACTATTTTTACTTATTTGATTTGATTTGTTATTGAAAAGAAATGAAAATACCACTTTGATAAACTTTGATAATCAACTAAGGATCCATTTTATAATTACACTTTGTTATCAACCGAAACAACAAGTTAAACTATTGTCTATTTGTTATGATAACTTGAATTTTATTGGAAATTTTGACAAGTAAATGACATAAATTTTAAAGATAATAGCCAAAACCTATATTTAACTTATAAGTGTCGATTTAAAAGTAAATCCTTTGTTTGTAAATATTTTCAAAAAACTCACATTCATCTCTTTTTAAATAAATCTTGCATTTTTGTAAATATTTTCACTTTACTTTATTTATTTATTTTGCATTTGGATTTTGTGGGTAGTGTCCGCTGAAAACCCTCACGAGACTACACTCGTCCTACTGGGGACGCCCAAAGGTTTAACGGCTTGTTGCATACGCTCAATGCAATCGTGCTTCCTACGAAAACGGATTTATCTTAGTTTTAGTTTATTCGAGGACGAATAAAAAGATAAGTGTAGGGTATTTGATGTGCACGTAAATGTGCATATTTTTACCACCATATTTATTCTATTTAAATTAAATAAATGATCATATTGGGTATTTTAACTTGTTTTAACCAAAATTCATATTAATTCCAAATTTTCACATATTCATCTTCGTATAAGGGCAAAATGGCCATTTGTGTGCGTATATTAATTTGAGAGAATTTAATTGAAAATTTCTATATTATTTTGTAGGAATTTAGCTTCTCATATTAGTGGATTCATAAAGAAACATGCATGCACAAAATGGATATAAAGGAATGAAGATGGAAATAATTCAAAGTGAAGATCATGGAGGACCCCACCTACCCACCCACCTTAATGTACAAATTAAAGGCTAAAGCACATGCTTTTGGAGTTAATGGTTTCATGTACACTTAATGAGGGATTAAGACATGTTAATGATTACTTGGCCTCCACACTTCCTAAGGGGCATTTTGGGCATTCCCCAAAAATATGAATTAGGGTTTCATACATGTATAAATACCCATATGTTTCGTGTAATCCCTCTCCCTCTTAGGCTATCTCTTCTCTTAGTCTCTCTTAGGCCTCCTTCTCTTTAGTTTAGTTTAGATCAAAAATAAAAAGAAAGCTCTCTTTCTCTTTTCATGGCTACTTAGCCATTTTTATTTTCATGTAATTTTCCTTTTTTTTATGTTATTAATACATGCTTTTTCCTTTTACATGCCTCTTTTTATGTTGTAGTGTAGATCTCTTTTCTTTTATGCAAGTTAACTAGCTTGTCTTTTCATTTTTCTCTCTTTTTCCTCTTCATTTTTTTTTCATGTTGCAAGCTACATTTGATGTTTTAATGACAAATATGAGAGGCTAAACCCCTTCAATTTAGGGGTAATGAAGCTCTCTAATTAATGTAGCTTCAACATTTTGTCAATTCATGCTCTCTTTTTGTGCTTAATGAGAATGATTGAAGTGGTTTAATTTGTTCTCTTTGCTTTGAATTTGATAGTCTATATTGTTGACACCAAATAGGCTATGCTTAAACAATCAATCACACAAATGCCTCTTCATGAATATATGACTATGGCATAAGAAAGTGATTTGAAATTAAAATTTGATGGTCTATTTTTGTAATCAATAGTTAATAGGCCATACTTAAAATAGATTTCATTTTCTTTGTCAAATTTCATGAAAGTTAGTAAGTGTTTTAAGGGGTG
The DNA here is from genome assembly GCA_030765085.1 of Allium cepa. Taxonomy (NCBI): domain Eukaryota; kingdom Viridiplantae; phylum Streptophyta; class Magnoliopsida; order Asparagales; family Amaryllidaceae; genus Allium; species Allium cepa. The sequence goes on along the minus strand of CM060940.1, from coordinate 757,388,430 downwards.
TGTTATAGTTTGATGGCTTATGTTGGCTAATCAATAGCTCAAATATTCCATACTTATGATAAACACATCAATTAAAACACTAATGACCATAAAAGAGAGATCATGATTTCATGTGTTGAACTACATGATCTAGAGAGTGGATTTATTCTCTAAATTGTCATTTAACTCTCATATTTGCATTTCTTTTCTTTTTGTTAGTTAGTTCATTTTCTCATTTTCTAGCTTAAACACACTCCCGACTTTGGTATAAATTGATTGAGTAGAAAATTTAAATCAACAATTCCCTATGGATCGACCTATATTCGCCACGTGCTACATTCGTACACCGTGCGCTTGCGGTTATTTTTATTTCAAAATTCGTTCGACGGTTTTCTAACTCAATAGAATTTCCGTCGACGAACAGTAATACTCCACACTTTATGAATCAATATCCACAACACAAATGATAATCAAGCCTACACAGAAGGCTACAAACTAAGTGTACGACTAAATAGTTCACATATCAAGTGAGGAACTAAAATGGCCAAATTTGATAGTCGGTTATTTAACTATCAAAGCAAACAAACAAATATCTAGCACCATAAGCAATCACTAGGCCCTTTTAATTAATATTTTATTAATTAAATCATTTTCCAAATATTCACTTCAAATTATCTTTCAAAAGATATATTCTCACAATCAATTCAACTTTCTATATTAGAAAACATTTCCATGTACTTATTTAATAATAAGTAATTCACAAATCCATTTATTTTCAATATTTGAAAATATTACATATACTTAAATCACGATTAAGTATACATTTTTATTCCTTAAGGAAAACATTCTCTATACATATTTATTTGGTCAAAATGAATGTTGCGTAAAACATCGTTACGACAACCCAAAATCACTAATATAGGGATTCGATAATTAGATAGATATATAAATCCTACATATTATACAAAACTTCTCCTTTTTGAAAATCATTTACTATAACAACAATGTTATAGTCCTTCATTTCCTCACTTCTCGAAAACGTCAATTTCAACAATGAATGTTGAAATCTATGATTTCGATACTCACACATTTTAAAAACATCTTCAAATCAGTTAACTCTATTTAAAAGATCGGTTTTCAAAACATTTATTTAATTAATGGATTATTCACTTTCCAAAATCGTGAATATATTTCGTTTACCAAATTCAATATTACTACACATTTATTTAAAGGATTATCCACTGTCCAAAATCGTGGATATAATTCATATAATAAACTTCCATATTTAACTTATCAATTTCAATTGATTTCGGATTTATAAAACAATGTTTATAAATTCCATTTCTAGTTTATAAAAACTTCCATTTATAAAATCCCTTTATTAACCAAACTCATGTATCTCATTTGTATACCAAAATCCAAATTATATGTTAATTCACTTATAATTCTCTTATTTACAAATTCATTCATTTTATAACTTCATCAATTAATAAATCTTATTCACTTATAAGATCCATTTATAACTTCATCTTAACACATATAAAACTCCTTTATAATTCCATCATTTTGTTTTATAAAATATCAATTTCATAAATCTTAGATATAAACCATTTGTAATAATTTCAAAATCTCAATTTAAGCTATTTACAAAATAGTTAACTCCATATTTCAAAATATCATATTTTGTTTCCATTTAAATAAACTTATTCTTTCAGTAATTTAGAAATTGTTATTAAAACTTATATAACTTCTAAAATCATACTTAAGTATATTTCATAAAAATCATAATTTTTATAGCATAAAAATTACAACTTTTATTTATTTAAAAAAAAGTGGAAATATTTGTCACAAGTGGTTAATTGATTCGGCTTTGGTGCGGGATGTCACAAGTTCGAAACTTGCTTTCGAACGTTTATTTGACATGGGATATGTTGTCCCAATGATTTGTTGTATATAAAGTAGCAGTTCGGAAAAAAATACATTTACTTAACAATTCAAAAATAAAAAAATATCTATTTTCAAAATCATTTGAAAATCCTTTTTAATTTGAAATCATCACTTTAATATATTTGAATTACTAAAAATAGGCCCAATGATGAAATAGCACTAAATACATCAATCACAACATCCAAAACATCATATATCATATGATAACAGCATATATAACAATATCTGTAAATAAATCAAAAGTGGTGAGGAATCTAGTTGGATCCCTCTAACCTGTCACCTGCAACAAATATACATATTAGAAAATATGTACAATGTCCATTTCGAGGCAGATGCGCGTACAAAAGGTCTTCGCTCACACAGAAAACGTATAGGGTCTCATCTACTCCAATAGGCAGGAATATATCCAAATATCAATTAATATATATATATATATATATATATATATAATATCATATATCATCCAAAAAATCATCAACCATCATAAATAAATTTATTTCTTGCTTATATAAAAATATCAGTTAGTTAGAAAGAGTGAGTTGTACTCACTTTGGATTCCACTCTGTCAAACTTTAAGGCAAGAAACTTAAGATCTAACGCATACTTCCTACCATGCTCTGGAACCAAATGAAAGTAGGCCTGAATTCCTCCTTCTTAATGCTTGGACAAGGCTTGAAATGGACACTGGCCGAAAGTATAGAGAAGAAGTGGTAGAGCTTTGAACTTGAATTCTCAAAATTAGACCCGAAAAATAGGCCATCTTCTCTCTTTTTTTTTGACTCTCTTACTCTCAAAATTTGAAAAATTTGTTAATTTAAAAGTTGTTTTAGATTATTTTCTATTAATTCAAAGAAAAGAATCACTTGATTTTGATCGGTTTTGAGGAATATATGGTCAAAAGAAAAAGAGCTATTCTCGGATTCACAAATATAAAGCCCGAAAATATACTTCAAAGAATTAAGTTTCAGGTATAGCAAATCTCAAAAGTGGAAATATTTATCAACATAAAAGTTGTGGCCACTGGAATTTCATATGGTTTACAAAAATGAATTCCTTAATTTGGTTCCGTTTTTATCAAGTTATGATCAAAACAAAATGAGCTATTCTATGGCTTAAAAACTGGGCCAAAGAATGTACTGGAAAGAAATAGAATTTTGAAATTATAAACTTTATAATGAGACAAAGTGTTCAACATGAAAGCTGAAGCAACTATAAAATTACATGATTTGAAAAAAATTATTTTTCATTTTGGTTCTGTTTTGAAGAAGTTATGAATGAGAGAAGAAGAGGTAAGATATAGAGAAAAGGGAGTTTGATTTGAAGAAAATGAACATTGATTTCTTTTGAATATTTTGTAAATATTTTGACATTATTTCTTTCTAATTTTTTCTTTGGCTTGGAAGCCAAGAGGAGAGGAAGAGGATGAAGAAGCTTGAGAAAAGAAGGATAAAAATGTGAATGAAAGTGAAGAATGAGGTGGGTATTTATATAAAATGAAAGAAGTGGTAAATTTACCAAAATAACCTTTTACCAAATTACCAAGCTAACCTCACTTCAACCTAAAGCAATCTCTATTTTTTTAATACTTAACATCATATTTTAAATCCTTACTTATGTCTTAGTCACTTAAAGATTAAGTAAAGAAAGCTAATTATTTTGTTGGATTTTGATGTGATTTGGATTTGATGTTTACTTTTGACTTTTCTTAAACTTACTTTTCTTAATGATTTTTAGAAGTTTTCTAATTATATTTAGCAAAATTAAACATGTTTAGTTATTAAAATATGTAATACGTATGTTAAAACACTTTAACAAAGATGCGGTAACATTGCGACAACTTATTTTGAATAAAACATTGATTTTCGATAAAACGTTATTCGATCACATTTTGACGTTTTTGTTAAACTATTTATTCATGTAAACCAAAATTTAAAATGAATTTCTTATTATATTTAAGTAACTAAAATAGTTATATTTGAATTATATAATAATATAAATCAATATCTAAATCTATTTGTAAAACTACGACATCGATTTATCAATATGCGACGAAATTTGTCAATTTTATAAAAACAAGTTTTATATATTTATCGAACCGTTATAAATTAAATTACTATTATTATCAAATTAGTTTGATATAAATTGTATATATTTAAAAGGAATTATTTATCCTTTAAACAAATTTCCCGAATATTTATCCTACTTTATTGGAATCCGATTTTTGTCAATTTTACAATGGGAAACCAAAATCTTTATTCAATATCAAAAATAAGTTTACCATTCTTATTTATCATATAAAATATGATTATTTAAGTTTGAAAATACATTTGAATATTTAAAATAATTAAATATCTCATTTTCAAGGTATTAAAATTACAGGTCGTTACATGTTGGATGTGCACGCATGATTAAGTACACATCATGGTAATTGGTTCCCAAACATGCTTGTATGCTAAGAGTCATCACCGATATCATTTAGTTGAAGCACAAGTGCATTACAATTTCTTATCATTTTCATTCATTCATTGCATTTCATTTTCATTTTATTTAAAAGCATCGAAAAGGGATCGGTTTTGATCCCCTAAGTAAGGGATCTCCCCCAGTCTCCTTTACGAACTTAGTTCATTTTCAAGCTCAAGAGGAGCGGTCCACTTACAAAATACTTAGCCAATTGGACGCTATGCAATAGCAGGCCGAACCCGTATATAAGCTAAGTACTTAGCTTCCCTCGTTCCACTTATTTTCATTTGTCCGACAACTGATATGAACCTCTTTCCTCTTCACACTCGCCATTAATGAATTTAAGCTTAAGATTCATCACCTTGAGTCACTAACCTCCATCAATCTGAACTCCCACGTCCTTAGTACTATTTTCCATCACCACCAATGAGTTCACCATCTTCATTACTCCAATCCCAACACCCAATCTCATAACTCGAATAGAATCCTACCCTTTTTTTCACTCCTTGCTGTTAATTTTGACCATTTGATTACATAGGTGAGTTTTGATTTAACTTGCATACAATTTAGGAATGGGGTTGGGTGATGAGATGATCTGGTTGTTCACATTGGTGGTAGTGGGCATAAGGTTTAGTAGTGGATTAGAATACGTGAAGTGGCGAAGATGGATTGATCGGCCTATGACACAAAATCTGTTGTAGGTACCGAAGTGATGAAATTAAATACTTAGGGGATGAATGATATCGCGTTGATACATGGATAGAGGGATCAGTCATGCAGTTGAGAAAATGAAGCGGAAGGGTGGAATTTGAAGGATCGGTTGGCACAAGCTTGCATGAAGCAATCGGTGTAGATTTATGAGATGAAATGGAGTTTGAAAGTAGAAGGGGTCAGCTATAGAGCATGCTTGAGGGAGAGATCTATTCAAGGGGATCATTTTGGGTTTCTAGAATTTAAAATGGCATAAGGTAAGGTTGCTTAGGTAAGGCATCGGATATGATCCCTCCCTTTATAGGAACTTGGTTGTTCTTTGCTCAAGTTGGGCAACTGCTGTAACAGCCCAATTTTTTTAACAAGTATTTTTCACTTGTATTTTTCTATAAAAAAAAAACTTTGGGGTTTATTTAAAGTGATTAAAAATAATAAAAAAAAAACTTTGGGGTTTATTTAAAGTGAAAAAAAAAAATTGACCAAATTTTGAATTAAATAATAAGATCTCTGAAATTTTGACATGGATAAGAATTAACTTTAATTTGGTAATTTGGGTTTTTGTCGAGGATGGTAAATAACTTAATTTCTAGCAAAATCAAGTTTTAATTAAGAAAACATTAATAGCTTAGGTGGTTAAGACATCTGGGCTATTCACGACAACTCACGAGTTCGAGTCTCAGCATGGTTAGAATTTCGAATTTTTTTGTGTATAAATGAACTGGGAAATTACGCGTTAAAAAGGGCACGTAAATTTAGGGAATAAATACTATATATATATATAAGATTATATATAAGAAAACGTATAGAATTTTAATCCGTTATTTTTCTCTTTCCAGTAAAATTTACTTCCCAATTTATATACATATATAATTTGATTTAAATCATTTCCTTAAAATACTAAATATGGAAATTTAAAGTTGTGAAACGGTTAATTTTGTTAAAAGACAACTCCATTTGAATTTTAATAAAAGGAATTTTGTATATATATATATATAATATGTGAAAACCAATTAAGTTTGTTAAGTAATAATTTTGAAGAATTTAGTGTATTAATGAACTGTTAAATTTCGCGTTTAAAGGACGCGTAAAAATTTATGGTATAAGTAACAAAATAAACGTATAAATTAAAAACGTTATTTTTATATAACTTTGGGTGTTTTATATTACGTCAGTTTGGCGTATTTTAAAAGTCATATTTCAACATCGATATGTATTTAAAATATCGTATCAATGGTCTGTATACAAAATCAACGCTTGCTTTAATCACGCATATAAAGTATAGAATCCAAGGCTTTGTATAACTGGCAATTAATATTTTCGCAAGCCTTATCTCAAATCCAGAGGAATAACGTGCATATCCAGGCATCAAAGAAAAAAAAAGCAAGCAAATCTGAATTTTAAAAAAAAGAAACGTTCAAATCTGGTTGTAACTGTTCTTTAAAATATAATGATAATAATCAACTCTTCCATTTTTTGATTTAAACATACCATATATTTCTTCTTAAATCATGCATATATCATTTGAGAGAAAATCAATTTTGCATTCCTTCGCGCGTGACACAAAATTTTATTCTTTTAACATTTTTGGCATTTGCCTCTTACCTTTTTGTTTCTTGAGCATGTCACTGTATTCATTTATTCACGCAACCTAAATGGACCAATATATTTGATTGCCTAAAATCAACTCATGCATTCAAATTTAACCTTGCCTATCTTTTCAAATTCTCACATTCCTATTTATATCTCTCTGTTTCCACTGCCTTTATTTTGCAAGATAAAATTTTTCGTTCCTATAATCACGCATATAAAGTAAAAATCATATTTAAATATACTTATCGATTAAAATATCAGTTAGTGATTTTTATAACAAACGTTACTTTTGTTTTAACTGTCAAAATTTGTTTTAAACTTTTGTATATACCTTTTCATCCAAATATCTTTTGCCTAAAATCAATCTCTTGCCTAATATCAGTTCTTCCAAATGTCGTTTCTTCAATCTACAATCACGCAACTATCAAATAAAAAAAATGTTGAAATCAAAACTCATAAACTGGCAATGAATATCACGCATATAAAATCAAATCTAATTGCTAACTGTGGTCCCTAAAATCACACGAGCCTTATCCATTCAAACAAGATAAAAACTGGAAATAAATCACTGAGCTCTGCTTGCTTTTTCTTTTTCCATTGATTTCGCCTCAAATCAATTCTTTATCTGCAAAACGTTCAATCTTCTATCAATGCTGCCGTTTTTTTTTTCAATCTCTTGCCAAGGTATTCACATTCAAATTTTTGAACGTACGAAATTTTTCTTTATCAATCAATTGTTTAGGCATGCCAAGATATGTTGCCATTTTTGTACCGAGCCCTTTTGATTTTCTTCACGTATATATGTTTTCTTGCATCTAAAGCAAACTCTCCCCTCTATAAATATATTAGCCTGGTTCGTATTTTATCTCCTCATCTTGCATAACATCATCCACAAGGAGAAAAGCTTCTATCAGGTAATATTACTATTCCTCTTCTTCTTTTGCATCCTCTCCGTTTTCCTTCTTCAGTTTTTTTTCCTTTGCTTTCTCATCTTTTGGCTCGGCCACTCCAACCCTGACTACCACTCTAGTGCTCAGCCGAGTTTCCTATGAGACATATATTTTGAAAAAAAAACCTTGTTTCTAGTAGCAGTGGATATGTGTGTTGATGATGAGGTCTTAAGAGAAATGCATTACCTTGCAAATTCATTCAAGTCAGGTCAATAACCTGTAGGAAGCTAGGTTATGGAATTAGTGTAGTTATGATGTAGTAAGTGTTATTCTGGATGTACGTATCATTAATGATCTGTGCATGCTTTACCATCTTGTAACAGTAGATATCAGAGAGACGCAAGTTGTAGGCAGAGAGTTGCGTGAGTTTTGTTTTGCATAGGATGTTAGACATGTTTAAAAAAAAAATAAAGAAAAAAAAATATATAAAACGAGAGTAAAGAAGAATATAACAGAGGGAGAGAAAGAGAGTTTTCAGGGTTCATCAGAATATAACACGTTGACATAGTGAGTGAGCCTTCAGTTGCATATAGGCATATCATATAGGCAGGCTTTTAGTGAAATCTTGACCGTGTTTTAGGTAACTGACTTGGGTAGTTATTCGTTGATGATAGTAAAAATTTTAAAGAAGAAATGATGTATCCGTGCATGTTTTATAGAAAATATATATATATATATATATATATATATATATATAAGATTAGGTTGAAAAAAAAGGGAGAAAGCCTGTAATACTTCAGATAACAGAGAAGATGTTAGGTGGAAATGTTTAGTTGCATATAAAAGCATATAACTGCAATATGCTTTATAGTTGTGTGGGACAGTGCATAAGCCTGTAGGTAGTAGAGTATTGGATGCACTTGTACATGCATATATCACGGCCTATAGGAGAAAAACTTCACCATTTTGTTTTAGATGGCCTTTAGGTAAATTTTACCTTGATTTTTGAAATGGCATGGTTCAGTAATGGGTAGGAAAAGTTTCGTTATGTTTTGATAGTATACCCAGTGGAGTGGTCGAGCAAGTCAAACTAATTCTCGTCCTATTTTTAATTTTTGCTTTGACCGTAAATTTCTAAAGTCACGTATCCGGTATTTGGATCTTGTTATAGATTTGAATCTAGGCGTGACATCCGGGATATTTGATCGTTACTCTCTGTTCGTTTCTTTTCCGGTGGATTTTCGTTTTGAATCAAAAAAATTCTGCAGCCTTCAGGTGAGTTTCTCTCACCAGACAAACATGCCTATATTTCTGTGAATTATCACAAGTGTATGTGTAAATTATTATTTAACTGTTATCTGTCTGTAATATAACGTAGGATGTTAAACTCCATTTAAATTGACACCTCATCAGTTATTTATCTGTTGTAATATTTCTGCAGTTATATTGTTAAATGTTTATTTACTGATTTAAATCATCACTGCAAATTCCCTATAAATTTAAATCGTTAAGGCTGAAATGATAGGCCTAAAACGATGATTATTATGCATTTATTCAGTTAACTGTTTAATTTTAACTTGGGATTGCGGGTTTGAAATGATAGAACCCGGGGTTTGTAAAAATTGCGGATTGAAATGATATAAATCCGTATCACTTGACCTAGGCTAGAAAATTTTATACAGACCCGTGGTTCCTATAATATTTTTCTGAAATATTTTAAAATTATTTTTAAATGGAAGTTTAAAATATTGTGGTTTAATGTATTTAAAGGATTTCTATAAAGATTTAAAAATGATTTTTGAATGAGTTAAGATTTTAAATAAATAAATATAACTTATTTGGAAAAATTCTGGATTTTTGTTAATATGAGATTTCAGTTAAGAAATAATTGATAATAAGTTGTATTTGGAATTTAAACTAAATTGATAAGTTAATAACCTATTACAGCATTTAAATGCTGTCTTTTAAAATTGGACTGTTTAACCCATAAACTTTAGGTAGCATTTCATAAGTGCTGTAGAAACTGGAATTTGATTGTTTTAAAATGTATGGAAATTAATTTTGGGAAAAAGGTGTAAATTTTGGAATTTAATATGAAATTAGAAAAATTTTAAGAAATTGATTTTTTGATGGATTTAAAGGAAGAATTTAACTTTAAAATTTGGTAAAGGCAATAAATTCCAAATAAATTGAATAAATTTAAAAAGTATGTATAAAGTGGAAAGTTTAAATCAATATTTGATATTGAAGGAATTTGAGATATATTTTGATTTTAAAGTACGAATACCATTTTAAACTATAACCACGGGTTATAATAACGCTTGGTTGGCAAAGAGACCGGGATCGGATATGGACATACTCTCTGTCGATACCGAAAACCACTTTGACTAACCGTGTACGCGGTGGAGATCCCAGAATGAAGTAGGATGGTGGTGACGGTTCCTTTAAGGTAAATACGTGGACCCGACTCCCGTGAGTTGGCATAAGGTGGCTAAAACAGGAGCGATTCTCGGATTAATGAGGTAGCACCTCTGATCGAACACACTTCTTCGTATGCCATTCTATTACTCCTGTGATTGTTTTGGTGCGCACCTTTGATTTGGGAGTGTTGTTCGAGGTGGGCGGTAACTGCGGCTACGCGTTTCCACCGGTCCGGATAGCAATTGGTATATCTACCCTGGCATTGCCTAGTTGTGCCGTGTCACCTACCATAGCGAGCCTCCTACGAGTTTCTATTTGTGTCGTACCTATGGAGTATCCTCTGGTAGCTTCCCGATCAGGAGGTATTACGGTACTGTATAGACTATTGGCATTATTTGTGTTAAGGGCTATATGGGTAACCCCTTAACGCTATTAAAAAGTAAGTTTATTTTACAATTAGACACTATTATAATAGCGCAATATACTACATAGTAAATAGTTTAACCGATCCTTAGAGGATGGGCGGTCCCAAGCATCCTTTAAGTTACTTGCTCTATATTACAGTACACTTGAATTAGCTTACACTATATAAGTATGTATGTCCTGACTCGAGTGTTTATGTTTTATGTTACTCTCGGGTCAGCCTGAGTTGCAGTTCAGTCATCATCCCGGAGCTAGGACTTCTGTACATCCTTTCAAGTTGTTGGCTTCTCTCTGTCCGCTATCTTATTTATGAAATCAAGACTTTGGGATTTCTATTTGATGATTTAAACTATATTTGGGATGGAAGACTTTGTAATTTGTATTTGTTGAGACTATTTATAGTGGCTTCCTGAACCACTAAGTATTTTTAAATTCCGCTGCGAGTATTCTGATTCTGTATCTGTGATTCTGTGATTAATTATTTACTGTATATTTTGAGATTTGCCAAATTTATTTTTACAACGCGGTATTTTGAACAATTCAAGTCCGACATGTGCGGATGCGAATGGTTGAAAACACCGGGTCGTTACATCTGGTATCAGAGCTTTGGCTCTAGGCAAAACTTAGAATGTATGGTAAAATTTGATTACAGAATCACTTTCATTCGAGCTTGAATATCTTCCTTTTTGAATTTTGGAACGTTCCCTGCGGTTCCGAAGTTCATTCGTGTCCCTCACTATTTATTTTTCTTTCGATTCGGGAGTATCACATAACTCCACTTAGGATGATCTTTATAGTGAATTGGCGGTTTCGCCAATATTCTAATATAGCGGTGAAACTCCTTTACAACTAGCATTGATTCACCGGAGATTTATATTTATCCTCGGTTTAGATACTAGTATCTTTGGTTATTCTGAACTCTATCTCTTCAGATCGAATGTAGATTTACCCCAGAAAATTCACATCGATCTGACTCTTTAAGTCACGGTTGACCAGGTTAAGGTTGCCCGCGATTTATATAAACTTATCTGGTTTCTTATTCTGTTATTTAACCATCGGATCTTCTGATTCCAACTTATCTTTAAATCAAAATTCTCTTTAATTTGAGTCCTTCAAAATTTGAATCTCTATCCTTGTTTTGAAAAAATTTATTCCTATATTTGGGAAAAATCTAATATTATATATATAAGTATAATTTTCATAATTTAACTAGTTGTTTAGAGATAATAATGTTTGATTTTATTTATAGTTTTGTAAACCATTGGTTTTGTCTTAATAATAATTGAACTATAAAACATGGTTATAAATTTATTTAGAAACAGAAATGGATTTAAAACAAGAATTTAAGAATTTAATATCTGATAGTTTCAAACCTTGTGTTTAAAGTCTTAAAAGGATATATTATTATTTAAATTATTTTCGAATATAAATTTGTTTCCAAAGAATTTTAAAGTTTTAAAAATCAGTGCTCTTCTCTTTGTTGCTGGAAAATAATTTCGGTGATGACTACAACATCATCGACATTCATTTTCGAGTATCGAAGTAAAGAGACCACGATGTAGTTTTGCTTCAAAAATTTAATTAATTTGAATTTCTAAAATATGACTTAATTTATAATATATATAGATATATGATTTAAATTTGATTTGACATATACTATATGTATGTATTTATTTATCTCTAAAGGGTTTGAAGTTAATTGGAAATTTAATTCATAAATTTATGTTAAAAGGTGATTCTAATGATAAAATAAAGTCAAATTTGGAATGAATATTTAAACTTGAATAATATAGTTGGAAAATTTTACTTGTATAAATTGCATGCCAATATAACTTACCTAAATCATTCAGAAATTAACTTTGTAATTGGATAATGTATAATATAAAAGGATTTTATAAATAAAAATTTGAGTGGTTATAATAAATGTTATACACTTAAAGTTTCAGTTACAACAAGACAAATAGAGGTAAATAGAAATAAAATAATAATTGAATAATATACAATATCAAATGGTGTTAAAGGAAATTTAGAAATATATTGGAATAGTTATATTAAATATAATCTACTTAATATGTGCGATAAGATATATTAAGCAGAATATATTTAATAATAATCTGGAATAAAGAAAATTAAATTTGTTGAATAAAAGATGATTATTATAAATGACTATACAAATTTCTGATTTTAGAAAATAATTGGATAATAAGATAATTAATTTGGAAATAGTTAAGATTGATTTAACTTCTGTAAAAATCAAATGAATTAAATCAATTATTGAATATTAATTTAAATTGAATTTATATAGTTTAGACATTGAGAAAAATATTTGACATAGATGAGAAAAATATTGAGAAAAATAAATTTAATTATAGTTTGGAATAAAGAAGAAACTAAATGGGGAATTTGGTTTATTTTGGGAAATGGTAAATTTACTTTAAAAATAAAGTTAAATTACCATTTCAAATTTGGACTAAAATTAAACATTTTAAATTAGAATGTTATAATACCTTGGGTAAAATTTGGATAAAAAAAAAATTGAATGATTTTTTTTTTAAGTGTAGGGATATTATACAAGTAAATATGTAAATAAATAAATGTTAAAATTTTAAGTATAAATAGATGAAATCAATGATTAATTTAAAATTGAATTTTTATTGTTTAGATTAATGATTTTAATTTAAGTTTCAATTTAGTTTTCTTTCAGGTTGTTTCTATTCCCCTACCTTCTTCCTTTTCGAGGACGAAAAGTTCTGAGTGGGGGAGAGTGTAACAGCCCAATTTTTTTAACAAGTATTTTTCACTTGTATTTTTCTAAAAAAAAAAAACTTTGGGGTTTATTTAAAGTGATTAAAAATAATATAAAAAAAAAACTTTGGGGTTTATTTAAAGTGAAAAAAAAAAATTGACCAAATTTTTAATTAAATAATAAGATCTCTGAAATTTTGACATGGATAAGAATTAACTTTAATTTGGTAATTTGGGTTTTTGTCGAGGATGGTAAATAACTTAATTTCTAGCAAAATCAAGTTTTAATTAAGAAAACATTAATAGCTTAGGTGGTTAAGACATCTGGTCTATTCACGACAGGTCACGAGTTCGAGTCTCAGCATGGTTAGAATTTTGAATTTTTTTGTGTATAAATGAACAGGGAAATTACGCGTTAAAAAGGGCACGTAAATTTAGGGAATAAATACTATATATATATAAGATTATATATAAGAAAACGTATAGAATTTTAATCCGTTATTTTTCTCTTTCCAGTAAAATTTACTTCCCAATTTATATACCTATATAATTTGATTTAAATCATTTCCTTAAAATACTAAATATGGAAATTTAAAGTTGTGAAACCGTTAATTTTGTTAAAAGACAACTCCATTTGAATTTTAATAAAAGGAATTTTGTGTATATATATATATATAATATGTGAAAACGAATTAAGTTTGTTAAGTAATAATTTTGAAGAATTTAGTGTATTAATGAACTGTTAAATTTCGCGTTTAAAGGACGCGTAAAAATTTATGGTATAAGTAACAAAATAAACGTATAAATTAAAAACGTTATTTTTATATAACTTTGGGTGTTTTATATTACGTCAGTTTGGCGTATTTTAAAAATCATATTTCAACATCGATATGTATTTAAAATATCGTATCAATGGTCTGTATACAAAATCAACGCTTGCTTTAATCACGCATATAAAGTATAGAATCCAAGGCTTTGTATAACTGGCAATTAATATTTTCGCAAGCCTTATCTCAAATCCAGAGGCATAACGTGCATATCCAGGCATCAAAGAAAAAAAAAGCACGCAAATCTGAATTTAAAAAAAAAAGAAACGTTCAAATCTGGTTGTAACTGTTCTTTAAAATATAATGATAATAATCAACTCTTCCATTTTTTGATTTAAACATACCATATATTTCTTCTTAAATCACGCATATATCATTTGAGAGAAAATCAATTTTGCATTCCTTCGCGGGTGACACAAAATTTTATTCTTTTAACATTTTTGGCATTTGCCTCTTACCTTTTTGTTTCTTGAGCATGTCACTGTATTCATTTATTCACGCAACCTAAATGGACCAATATATTTGATTGCCTAAAATCAACTCATGCATTCAAATTTAACCTTGCCTATCTTTTCAAATTCTCACATTCCTATTTATATCTCTCTGTTTCCACTGCCTTTATTTTGCAAGATAAAATTTTTCGTTCCTATAATCACGCATATAAAGTAAAAATCATATTTAAATATACTTATCGATTAAAATATCAGTTAGTGATTTTTATAACAAACGTTACTTTTGTTTTAACTGTCAAAATTTGTTTTAAACTTTTGTATATACCTTTTCATCCAAATATCTTTTGCCTAAAATCAATCTCTTACCTAATATCAGTTCTTCCAAATACCGTTTCTTCAATCTACAATCACGCAACTATCAAATAAAAAAAAATGTTGAAATCAAAACTCATAAACTGGCAATGAATATCACGCATATAAAATCAAATCTAATTGCTAACTGTGGTCCCTAAAATCACACGAGCCTTATCCATTCAAACAAGATAAAAACTGGAAATAAATCACTGAGCTCTGCTTGCTTTTTCTTTTTCCATTGATTTCGCCTCAAATCAATTCTTTATCTGCAAAACGTTCAATCTTCTATCAATGCTGCCGTTTTTTTTTCTCAATCTCTTGCCAAGGTATTCACATTCAAACTTTTGAACGTACGAAATTTTGCTTTATCAATCAATTGTTTAGGCATGCCAAGATATGTTTCCATTTTTGTACCGAGCCCTTTTGATTTTCTTCACGTATATATGTTTTCTTGCATCTAAAGCAAACTCTCCCCTCTATAAATATATTAGCCTGGTTCGTATTTTATCTCCTCATCTTGCATAACATCATCCACAAGGAGAAAAGCTTCTATCAGGTAATATTACTATTCCTCTTCTTCTTTTGCATCCTCTCCGTTTTCCTTCTTTAGTTTTTTTTCCTTTGCTTTCTCATCTTTTGGCTCGGCCACTCCAACCCTGACTACCACTCTAGTGCTCAGCCGAGTTTCCTATGAGACATATATTTTGAAAAAAAAACCTTGTTTCTAGTAGCAGTGGATATGTGTGTTGATGATGAGGTCTTAAGAGAAATGCATTACCTTGGAAATTCATTCAAGTCAGGTCAATAACCTGTAGGAAGCTAGGTTATGGAATTAGTGTAGTTATGATGTAGTAAGTGTTATTCTGGATGTACGTATCATTAATGATCTGTGCATGCTTTACCATCTTGTAACAGTAGATATCAGAGAGACGCAAGTTGTAGGCAGAGAGTTGCGTGAGTTTTGTTTTGCATAGGATGTTAGACATGTTTAAAAAAAAATAAATAAATAAATAAATATAAAACGAGAGTAAAGAAGAATATAACAGAGGGAGAGAAAGAGAGTTTTCAGGGTTGATCAGAATATAACATGTTGACATAGTGAGTGAGCCTTCAGTTGCATATAGGCATATCATATAGGCAGGCTTTTAGTGAAATCTTGACCGTGTTTTAGGTAACTGACTTGGGTAGTTATTCGTTGATGATAGTAAAAATTTTAAAGAAGAAATGATGTATCCGTGCATGTTTTATAGAAAATATATATATATATATATATAAGATTAGGTTGAAAAAAAAGGGAGAAAGCCTGTAATACTTCAGATAATAGAGAAGATGTTAGGTGGAAATGTTTACTTGCATATAAAAGCATATAACTGCAATATGCTTTATAGTTGTGTGGGACAGTGCATAAGCCTGTAGGTAGTAGAGTATTGGATGCACTTGTACATGCATATATTACGACCTATAGGAGAAAAACTTCACCATTTTGTTTTAGATGGCCTTTAGGTAAATTTTACCTTGATTTTTGAAATGGCATGGTTCAGTAATGGGTAGGAAAAGTTTCGTTATGTTTTGATAGTATACCCAATGGAGTGGTCGAGCAAGTCAAACTAATTCTCGTCCTATTTTTAATTTTTGCTTTGACCGTAAATTTCTAAAGTCACGTATCCGGTATTTGGATCTTGTTATAGATTTGAATCTAGGCGTGACATCCGGGATATTTGATCGTTACTCTCTGTTCGTTTCTTTTCCGGTGGATTTTCGTTTTGATTCAAAAAAATTCTGCAGCCTCAGGTGAGTTTTTCTCACCAGACAAACATGCCTATATTTCTGTGAATTATCGCAAGTGTATGTGTAAATTATTATTTAACTGTTATCTGTCTGTAATATAACGTAGGATGTTAAACTCCATTTAAATTGACACCTCATCAGTTATTTATCTGTTGTAATATTTCTGCAGTTATATTGTTAAATGTTTATTTACTGATTTAAATCATCACTGCAAGTTCCCTATAAATTTAAATCGTTAAGGCTGAAATGATAGGCCTAAAACGATGATTATTATGCATTTATTCAGTTAACTGTTTAATTTTAACTTGGGATTGCGGGTTTGAAATGATAGAACCCGGGGTTTGTAAAAATTACGGATTGAAATGATATAAATCCGTATCACTTGACCTAGGCTAGAAAATTTTATACAGACCTGTGGTTCCTATAATATTTTTCTGAAATATTTTAAAATTATTTTTAAATGGAAGTTTAAAATATTGTGGTTTAATGTATTTAAAGGATTTCTATAAAGATTTAAAAATGATTTTTGAATGAGTTAAGATTTTAAATAAATAAATATAACTTATTTGGAAAAATTCTGGATTTTTGTTAATATGAGATTTCAGTTAAGAAATAATTGATAATAAGTTGTATTTGGAATTTAAACTAAATTGATAAGTTAATAACCTATTACAGCATTTAAATGCTGTCTTTTAAAATTGGACTGTTTAACCTATAAACTTTAGGTAGCATTTCATAAGTGCTGTAGAAACTGGAATTTGATTGTTTTAAAATGTATGGAAATTAATTTTGGGAAAAAGGTGTAAATTTTGGAATTTAATATGAAATTAGAAAAATTTTAAGAAATTGATTTTTTGATGGATTTAAAGGAAGAATTTAACTTTAAAATTTGGTAAAGGCAATAAATTCCAAATAAATTGAATAAATTTAAAAAGTATGTATAAAGTGGAAAGTTTAAATCAATATTTGATATTGAAGGAATTTGAGATATATTTTGATTTTAAAGTACGAATACCATTTTAAACTGTAACCATGGGTTATAATAACGCTTGGTTGGCAAAGAGACCGGGATCGGATATGGACATACTCTCTGTCGATACCGAAAACCACTTTGACTAACCGTGTACGCGGTGGAGATCCCAGAATGAAGTAGGATGGTGGTGACGGTTCCTTTAAGGTAAATATGTGGACCCGACTCCCGTGAGTTGGCATAAGGTGGCTAAAATAGGAGCGATTCTCGGATTAATGAGGTAGCACCTCTGATCGAACGCACTTCTTCGTATGCCATTCTATTACTCCTGTGATTGTTTTGGTGCGCACCTTTGATTTGGGAGTGTTGTTCGAGGTGGGCGGTAACTGCGGCTATGCGTTTCCACTGGTCCGGATAGCAATTGGTATATCTACCCTGGCATTGCCTAGTTGTGCCGTGTCACCTACCATAGCGAGCCTCCTACGAGTTTCTATTTGTGTCGTACCTATGGAGTATCCTCTGGTAGCTTCTCAATCAGGAGGTATTACGGTACTGTATAGACTATTGGCATTATTTGTGTTAAGGGCTATATGGGTAACCCCTTAACGCTATTAAAAAGTAAGTTTATTTTACAATTAGACACTATTATAATAGCGCAATATACTACATAGTAAATAGTTTAACGGATCCTTAGAGGATGGGCGGTCCCAAGCATCCTTTAAGTTACTTGCTCTATATTACAGTACACTTGAATTAGCTTACACTATATAAGTATGTATGTCCTGACTCGAGTGTTTATGTTTTATGTTACTCTCGGGTCAGCCTGAGTTGCAGTTCAGTCATCATCCCGGAGCTAGGACTTCTGTAGATCCTTTCAAGTTGTTGGCTTCTCTCTGTCCGCTATCTTATTTATGAAATCAAGACTTTGGGATTTTTATTTGATGATTTAAACTATATTTGGGATGGAAGACTTTGTAATTTGTATTTGTTGAGACTATTTATAGTGGCTTCCTGAACCACTAAGTATTTTTAAATTCCGCTGCGAGTATTCTGATTCTGTGTCTGTGATTCTGTGATTAATTATTTACTGTATATTTTGAGATTTGCCAAATTTATTTTTACAACGCGGTATTTTGAACAATTCAAGTCCGACATGTGCGGATGCGAATGGTTGAAAACACCAGGTCGTTACAACTGCACTCAAGTTTGAATACTTAAACCCATCGAACATAAGCATTGGAAATAGATTTGAACACGAATGCTTGCATATGAAGCCACATGAATTCAAACTTGAATATGGACATCTGCCTCGAAATTAAACATGGATTGCGTATGATTTGGACCCAAGCATTTGGACTTCGAACACATATGACTTTATCATCGAAATTTGAACTAAAACATGTGTAACACATGGGCTAGAAAGATCATGTATACAAATACCCTCCACCATTGTGCCGATAACTGATCTTGGAGCTTAGGTAGAAAATCCATGAAAGCTGATTGGGCGGTCAGTGATGACGGTCACTCAGGTTGAATCTTAGAATCTCAACACTACCATCGTCTTCAATTCTGATTTATTTATCACTGCATTACACAACACTGCACTACACCGCTCTGGTTTACACTTTACATGGAGGGAACGGGTTAATTTCTTTGACAATGGATATCAGCTACATTTGATAGCTATGGATTTCAGATACTCTGAGTGTTTAGCTGCTATGGATACTGAACAAACATCTTCACATAATAATCCCAAAGATGAATCAAGCTCGCCAATAAGTACTCGAATCTCTCCAGGCCATTAATCTGAACAGCCTAAAAGCTCTCAATAGGTGCCAGAAATTCCTTCGAAATTAGAAGTAGAAATTAAACTGGCACGTGACACGTTAGAAGATCCCATATTTTTAAATGATTTGGAGGATTCAAGTGGCTTCAAAAGTCAACAAGGCCTCTCTCCGTAGGCTATGCATTAAATACGGGATTCCATAAGAGGATGTGTGAGTCCCATCCCGTAACGATATGGCTCACTTGCCCCTAGAGGGGTATACTGCATGCAATAAGGTTATGTGCTCGGCTGGTTATGTTTTTCCTTTCAACCCATTCATTTGGAAAATATTGCAATATTTAAGATTGGAGCCGGCTTAGCTGCATCCGAAAAGCTACACATTTCTGCACTGCATTCCTTGAATTCTTATATCATGAGCCGACTCCAAAAGACATTAGGTTCATTTACAAACTCAAATGGTGAAGGGGAAGTCTCTCGTACACTTTCCTCGAGTCAGTTACTAACTGCCAAGTCATAACCGGTGCTTGGAACAAATTGAGCGCTTTTAAGAACAAATGGTTCCACGTGGGTCGCCCAAGTTTTGCGAGCCGATGGCTGGAAGAAGTCAATGTCATTTCAAACTTAACTTGAAGTGCTTTTATTCAAGCCATATCCTGAATCAAGCAGTTTTTATTGAAAATTGCAAGTAGCCATCCATGTCCCACTGGCAAAACATACTGGGAGGGGATTTCAGCTCTTAAAAACACACTGGTAGTGGATAAAGACATCAGATCTCTTCTCATCGATGAGCATCTTTACTTCTTCGACTTATAAGAAGAAGGCCATAACACGGGACTACCAAGAAACACCAAGGAGGAAGTTATGAAAAGAAGATACGTCGTTAGGCAAGGCGTTGACAAAGTTGATCCTGTAATGCCCCTAGTTGAGGGAGTTTAGGATGTCGTCGAAGAAGGCGAGGTAAGGGGCGATGCTGAGCCCGGTCATGACATTGTGAGCCCAACCATGAATGACCCTACAGTCGGATTTTTCTAAGGCCCACAACTCCCTACTTTGGAGAAGAGGAAAGGAAAAGGCTTTTATATAAGCTTCGCATAGGGTAGGTCTCCAAGAAATTTAAGTCAACCTCTGCTGCTACAGATCAATCTAGATCTTTACTTTTAGAAAATCTATTTGAGGGGCCGTCGGACATCTCGCTTTTGGATAGTTTGGAAATTATGATTTTTCCAACGTATGCCTCTCGGGGTATAAATCTTCTATTCGATTTAGCGCCACTAGCATGTGAGAGATTACTTCAGCAAGCAAAGCTCTAGTAACTGGTCAGTTGGGGGGACACTAGGACACTCACAATCACGTGCACCACACCACACGACACGTATTCACCTTTAACTTCAGTAATTCTTATATGCTTTCATTTTTTTATAGGCTCGATGGGATGCCATCGTAACTATGATCGCTTGTTGAGATCAGCATACTCTCTACTATCTTATTTTAGGCCCAATCGACATCCAGACCCTGGCCAAGACTTGTCATCCAAACATAAATCAAAATCTCATACTTCCCTCCACAAGGGTGTCGGTCAATACCCCACTACACATAGTATTAGTAAATCGCTACCTCATGCTCCCACTTCAACTACTAGGCCCGAACAACATTGTGTTCTTCCGGCACCCGTTGATCTTTGTAACGCTAGTCTGGTGTAGAAGGTCCTGATACTTCATCACGCAAGCACAACAGATGGACCCTCTCAGCCCCGACTATCTTGATGCCACTAATGTTAAGAAGACGGCCAAGCTTAAGGCTATGTTTCCTAAGTTGTGCTTTGAAGAGCTCAAACTTGTTCCCACTTTGAATTCAATTCCTCCAAAGGCTAAGGATACAGTGCTCATTTACATTTATGATGTCTATTTCTAGCACAGTACAACATCAGAATCTCAACAGCGGAACGAATAAATTATATTAATCACATATGTATAACATAGTATACAACATCATCAGAGTTACACAACTTATACAACACATACTAGACAGTTATAAACACCTGTCTAGTTATACAACTCAACATAATGACTCAGAGAACATACAGCGGAACACTATATATACACACACACACACATACAATGCTACAGCCTCCTGCTCCATTGCTCCTCCAGTATTCATCAAATCTAAGCTGAATCCCTTGGTACTCGTAAAAATTTGAGTACCCAAGAGTTTAAGAAAACAGAAGATAAACTTCGGGTCAGACATGGGTCTGGTGTGAGTAACAAGTTAAGGTTGCTTAACTTTGAAAATCCTTTAAAAGCAAAAGGTATCACGTAAGACTTCCCACCAATAAACATGGGTAAGTTTTTACCTTACGCTAACCAAAACATTTGATAGGAAATCCGATGATATTATAATAGGATCTAGGGTTTTCAAATAAATAAGAAATAGCTAAAATTGTTACATTCATTAAATTCCAGCTACTGGCCACAAAGTGAGTAATACAATCAAAACCGTAAGAGCACGTAGGAAGAATGGGTTTCCATCATTGGTAGGGCTATGGGGTACCGCCCATCACAGTACGTGGCCTAGATCACCATACCAAGGATCCACCCTAAATCCCCTGCAACATAAGACTGGAAGCATCCCTTACTGGACAGTCCCGAACAAGATAACCCCGACAGTTGTTGCAATCAACTGCCCCACACAGAATATAAAGGGACTTCTAGACAGGGGTAAATCTCGTCCTACTTGGGCATGACCCACTTAGCCTTACTGCACCTTCCCTGTTTTAGCCATTCCCGGTTGATGACGCTTGAGGCTACGATTACCTTTAGAGAACACATCTCTTAGAATTCTTATCGTCCACCTGACGATGTTCTGAAAGCATTCAATCCATACAAGTTCGTTCCGGGTTCGAACGAAATCGAAGGCATTATCTCGTTACACTCATTTTGTAATCACCCTCAGAGTTAACGACAATAACCCTTGCACTATGAATCTTCGTCTTCACTTGAGATTCACGACCTATCGTTAAATTGGGATCGATGTGGTTTTCGGATATCCAAATCTGGAAACCCAATCCCGGTCTCATCGAAATCCAAAACGCCATCTTTTAGGTCCAAGTTGTTTTAAAGCTAAAATAATACAATTCTATTATCTATATTCACACAGATAGATAATTCACAATATATCAATAGATATTCTACATTATCATCACAAATAGATAATTCACATTATCATCATAAATAGATAATTCACATTATCATCACAATTCAACCAAAGCATCCATATCACACAACATCTCTTATCTCATATCTGAGATCTCAAACCAATCAAGGCAATCAATATCATTCATCCATATATAAGCAATGATCTAATAATCACACCATTTATAATTAATTTAAAATGAATTAAATTAATTACTTCATCTCTAATTAATTTAAAATAAATTAAATTAATTACTTTCAACACATTAATCTTGCTTGTATAACCATTAATTAATTACAAATTAATTAATTAATCATCCTTTCATTATCCATCTTAATAAATCACCCTTGATTAATTATCCTCTAATTACTTTAAGTAATTAGCCTTTAAATTAATTACACAAAATTAATTACACAAAATTAATTATCCTTAATCACTTATAGTAATTAATCCTTAATTACTTCTTTAATTAATTAATTAATTAATTAATTATAATCTATTACTATAATCCTTACTTGATTACAATTAATTAATTACTCCTTAATCACTTATTGATTAATTAACCCTTAATTAATCAACCCTTAATCACATCATTAATTACATTAATTAATGATCTCTTAATTACTTCTTAAGTAATTATTAACCATAATCATTAATCACTCTTGATTAATCACAAACAGTAATTAACTACCCTTAATTACTTTATTAAATAGATTAAATACTCCTTAATTAATTACATTTAATAATTAATTATTAATTATCTTCAAATAACTCCGTTAATCAATTCTCAAATTAATTACACTAAGTAGTTAATTATTAATTACTTTCATTAAGTAATTATCCTTTATATTAATTACAAAATGTAATTAAACCTAAATCACTTTCAATCTTCAATTAATTACATCCTCAAGTACCATCACTAATTACTTCACTAAGTAATTATACTTTATTAATTACACTAAGTAATTATGCTTAACCAATCATCTAGTGACTATCTTAAATTAATTAAACTTAATTAATTAACTTAAACTAATCACATTTAACTTAATTAATTACAATGAGTAATTAATTCCTTAATTACTTTCATTAAGTAATTATACTTAAACAATTCCATAAATGATTATCCTTAATTAATAAATATAATTAATTATTAAAATTAATCACATCAATTAATTATTTAATAATCTCAAGTTAATTATCTCCATTAACTATTAAAAATTCTTTAATTACTTCTCTTAAGTAATTAAACTTTGATTAACCATTTTTATTACAAATTAATAAATCTTTTATAACCAATTAATTAATCTTTAATTACTTAATTAATTAAGTGATTAACTGTAACTTAATTAATCTTTAATTACTTGATTAATTATATTCCTAATCATTAATTAATAATCAATATTATCTAATTAATGATTTTTAATTACAAATTAAATATTCCTTAAATAATTAACTTAAACCTTAATTAATTAATTTAAACTCTTTATTATTAAATTGATTAATCCAAATCATTAATTAATTAAATTAATTATCCATTTAATTACCTTAATAATTGAATTATCCAGAATTATTAAATCTTAATTAACCTATTAATATAAAACATTTTCCTATTAATGATTAAATTATCATTAACAAAAGCATTTGAAAACTCTTTACTTTCAAATTTACTTTTTAAGTTTCAATTTAAAATAAGATTTAAAATGAATACAATTTAACTTTAACAAAGTTTTAAAAACAATTTAAAAAAAATTAAATCACATGTTAAAGACACATTTATATCTTATAAAAGAAATTAACAAGTGTTTTTAAAGCCAAATTCATTTTAAATTCAAATCGTTTAAAATATACTTTAACATTTAAACTTGTTTTAAATATTTAAATTTAAAAACTTATTTCAAAACTAGGATACAAATTTAGGTTTTGAAATCATACTTAAAAACTGAATTAAAACTGGTTTAAATCATTCTTTTCAAATTTAAATTCATTTTAAATTCAAAAACACTGACAGGTTAAAAACCTGTAACTCGAGCAACTCAAATACCCTTCACCTACTACACCCAGATCATCAGAAAACAAAGAGCACCGTGCACATTCACAGTGGCTCTGACCATCACTGGTTAACTGCAAAAGCCTTATCACATCAGATAACAACCTCGCACACCATCACGAACATCAAATCATCACAACAACCTCGAAATCAAGATCGAGCATCATAACACAAAACTAGAAACAGTACCAAAACCTGGAACCTCCAACGTTCTCGAGTCTTCGATCATCAAAGTAGCAATGCCTCCATCCACGACTTCGTCTGCACTCCAGCTATCGATTCCCACAATCTGGTGGAAGTCGATTAACCAGAGACGATGGGACGAGCATTTTCAAACCATACCAAAAACTAGGGCTACAGACTAAAGATAGCCACCGCCGCCACCACGATCACCTGCACATACATCTGGTATTTTTCCCCTCTTCACCAATCATCCCACTACTACCAGAGAAGACCACAACTATTCCGATCACTGAGATCACCAGAGATTCCTAAAAATCCATATTCTAATCAAACCAGAAATGCACTCTTAATTTATTACTAAAATTTGTGATTTTTCTTTTAAAAATCAAGTTTTAGGATAAGAATTCAGTTTACATTCCTGAATTGCTAATTAAGATATTTGAATTTTTCACAATCCTAAGCTTCCCTGTTCATTTTTATTTCCAGAGCAATTCCTAATTTATTTTATCTTAAGTAAATTTTTAAACTTTAATATATAATAAAAACATACAATTTTTTGTTTGAAACTTAAATCCTAACAAAAGTTGGTTCAAGAGATAATGAATTATGAATAAATCTAGAGCCTGGGAAACTAAAAACAGGATATCACAAATACAACGGCATGCACACACATTTATTCATATATATATATATGTGTGTGTGTGTGTGTGTGTGTGTGTGCATGAACTTCACAATATATTCACACAAAAACACATTCATTCCAGATCCTAACTTGCAACCAAAATCGTATTTAAGCTTTAGAAAAGATGTTACTCACCAGATATTCATGAAAACAGATCACCTTTGATATTGAAAAAGCTTTAGACCTTTAAAACTGAGTTGCTTCTTCGCTTTTGGTTTAAAACTTTGAGTTTCTTTGTTAATCAGCTACAGGCCTTTTTGATTTTTTGAAAAATGCTTTGCATGCTACTGAAACTGGAAGATACTTTGTTGCTGAGATGTTAAAAATGAATTGCAGGCTTTGTTCTTGTTTTGATTTTGAAGAAAAAGTGTTTAAGCTTTAATTTTAAACATGCTTTAGTTTTGAAAGGATAAAGGCATTAGATTTTTGAGGATGACAGGTTTGATTACAGATTGAAAAGAATGCTTGCTTTTGAAATTGAAGTTGCTTGCTTTGATTTACGTTTGGTTTGAAGAGTGAATTACAGATTTTATTTGAAGAATTTGCACAGGGTTTTTGAAATCTGTTACAGGCTTTTGATGAGGTGAAACGGTTTCTGGTTTGTGAGGAGTTTGAGTATTGAAAATTAGAGTTGAACATGTACAAATTTTGTTTGAGAAATGGTTTAAGTTCAAATTTGTTTCTTAGCTTTTGAATTAGAGAAAAGAAATGAAGGGGAAGAAGAGTATGAATTTTACAAAGGCTGAAATAGTTTTTTTTTAAAATAAAAAAATAAAAAAATAAAAGGAAAATTAAAATTAAATGACACTTGTCATATATATTAACATTTGTCAATTAAAAATGTTTATTGGCTAACACTTGTTACTTAGATTACTTAATATATTAACACATGTCCTTTAAATATTTTCTTTTAATTGAAAATGTTAAATAAAGCTTTTAACTTAATTTATTAATTTACAAATACTTATTTATATATAAATATAGATAACTTTAAAGAAAATAAAATCAATTATTCTTATAAATAAAAGCTTATCCAAATATCTTTAAAATGTCTATCTTTTGAATTTCAAATCTTTGAATTCAAATTCAAATTAAATCCTAAAATCAAATTTTAAAACCAAGTTATATATATACATATATAATTATACATTAAATTTTGAAAATAAAAAATTCTATTTATATTAAATTCTATTTATATCTATTCACATTTATCAATTTTAAACAATTTATAAAAGATATTATCTTTTTATATTAAATTACTTATTTTTACTTATATCAATATTGATTAAGAAATATTGGAAATAAAATAAAACAAACCCTTTTATTGATCTTATTTAATATTCAAACTTAAGTTAAAATATATTTTAAACAATTAAATAATTTATCTTAAGTATTTAAAATCATATAGTTATTTATTTAAATAATCTTTGAAAAAGTTTTATATTAGATTAAATCAAATTTCCAATTACTAAAAATATATTAGAATTAGAAATTTTTCTTTATTTATTAAATTCCAAACCAAAGCTTATCTATTTACAATATATACAATTAAATATATATATTATAAATAGGAAACATTTTATTAGCTTTTAAATGATAAAATTCACCAATTAAATATTTATTAAAAGAAGATTATTAAATCAATTCAAATTTTATTAACAAAGATTATTAAATCAATTTAATTTTTAACACAGATTATTAAATTAATATTGCCCAAAATTCCGGGTCATCACATTCCTCCCCCCTTAAAAGAATTTCGTCCTCGAAATTTAAAAGCAAAGGTAATTTAATAACCTTTTTAACATTTAATTTCAAATCACAAGCATATACTACCAATCATATGCTGATAACCATGGCAACCAATTCACTCAATAAACAAATCTAATTATCCAGACAAATTCTTTATAGAATTCCCTTGAGTTTCCCAAGTATAAATACCGGGATACTCACTCCACAGAATCCAAACAATCTATACTACTAAGCTACAGAGCTCCTACTCATCTAGATCTACAACTTAATAGGATATCAGACTACAGACAAGTCTGACTCAACAACCAAATCCTCCTGAACTGCTAGTTCCACAACCAGAGATGGATCATTCACGTACTCCCTCAGAGATACATGAAACTCACTGAATTCCAGCTATCCAAACTGGCAATTCAATCCTGAAGACCAAAGCACTCATCCTAAACAGAACACAGAAGAGATCCAGTATATCTCTAAGCTGGCTTTTCAGTCTTACCAAATCTTATAGCTCCTTTGATCGGAAAAACCTTATCCAAAATCAAATCTCCGTCTCCTATCCACACAATTCTTCTAACGATCCTGGACTGCCTTAATCAGCTCAACCTTCGCTGATACCTCTAGAAACAAATAAGACCAAGAACAAACCAACAAAATGAACCTCTCACGATCAACCAAAATCAAGAACAAACTCCACTTCTCAATCTCAGAAGACTAACTTACTTCTCCTATCCGGAAAAGATAAACAGATGCACTCCCAAACTGCTTCCGCTGCACAACTCTGATCTGGAGTAGATGAGAATGCTGATGATGAACACGTGCACAAACTAGACATCACATCCCAGAAATATTGTTCCACAGATCCATAAAGAGAAAAAAATAATAAGTTCCACCAAAACTTCTCTCTAGGAGCCATCCTTCAATTTATCTGAACCATCAGAATTACTCCCAAGAGATGCTTCGATACAAAGCAAAAGATAACCCAAAAGGTCACTCAAACTATCGCAAGTCACTTTTGCGATCACCCCAGACAAATATCCAAAGATACTGTTCTCTCTTTACCAATCATAACTGCTTAAGCTTATCAAGCCAATCCATCGAAGAAATGGATCCACTCAGCTGCTTCTGAACACCATCTCAAAAGAACTACTTAGCCAGATGACCTTCTTGCAGGCACACAGAACACTCCGAGCTGCACTGCTGCCATAGATGCCAAAGACTCCCTTAACCAGAAGCTCCTCGAGAAACTCGGCTTCAAAGCCAAACACAAACACCCTGCTGAACTCAGCTACGTCACTGAAGCAGACACACCTCCTTAAACTTGTTCCAAAAAAACATCTACGAGAACATCCATAGTCACTGCATCTCATCACACAGCTACTCCTTCCTGAGGTTGCCAAGATACCATTACTAACTTCTGCTCAACCGACAGATCCAAACTCTCACTTATCCAACTTCCAAGATGGACTCTGAACCTCTAAAAAGGTTTCCTTCAGAGATCGATGAAATCCTTCACCACATCAAAGCTCACTCGAGATGGTATTGGGTCTACAGTCTCGACGGATACACCTCCAATCTCAACAGTCGGACTCCTTCCATTGGTAGTAGTCGTGTTACACACCCCGCTGCCTCATCTACCTTTAGAACTCATATTGGAAAATCCGAATAGGTAATCCAATCAAATAGGTAGAAATATATATATATATATATATATATATATATATATATATATTAAAATTACAAATACGCTCTCTCAAGAGAGAAAACACTCCAAAGCCTAGGTATTCACTCAACATAGCGCTCTGATACCAACTATGACGACCCGTCTTTCTCTCCACAGAAAGACATATCATCTTTAATAAAGAAAGGGATAGAAAAGAGAAAGATAGAGAAGAAAGAAAGAAACAACATCCGAATCTCAACAGCGGAACGAATAAATTATATTAATCACATATGTATTACATAGTATACAACATCATCGGAGTTACACAGCTTATACAACACATACTAGACAGTTATAAACACCTGTCTAGTTATACAACTCAAATACAACTCAACAAAATGACTCAAAGAACACATAACGGAACACTATACACACACACACACACACACACAACACCGAAGCCTCCTGCTCCGTTGCTCCTCCAGTATTCGTCAAAGCTAACCTGAATCCCTTGGCTACTCGTAAAAATTTGAGTACCTAAGAGTTTAAGAAAATAGAAGATAAACTCCGGGTCAGACAAGGGTCTGGTGTGAGTAACAGGTTAAGGTTGCTTTACTTTGAAAATCCTTTGAAAACAAAAGGTATCACATAAGACTTCCTACCAATAAACAAGGGTAAGTTTTTACCTTACGCTGACCAAAACATTTGATAGGAAATCCGGTGATATTATAATAGGGTCTAGGGTTTTCAAATAAATAGGAAATAGCTGGAATTGTTACATTCATTAAACTCTAGCTACTAGCCACAAAGTGGGTAATACAATCAAAACCGTAAGAGCACGTAGGAAGAATGGGTTTCCATCAATGGCAGGGCTACTGGTGTACCGCCCATCATAGTACGTGTCCTAGATCACCGTACTGAGGATCCACCCTAAATCCCCTACAACACAAGACCGGAACTATCCCTTACTAGACAGTCCCGAACAAGACAACCCTGGTAGTTGTTGCAATCAACTGCCCCACACAGCCGAATATAAAGGGACTTCTAGATAGGGGTAAATCTCGTCCTACTTGGGCATGACCCACTTTGCCTTGCTGCACCACACCTGTTTTAGCCATTCACGGTTGACGAGGCTTGAGGCTACGATTACCTTTAGATAACACATCTCTTAGAATGCTCATCGTCTACCTGACGATGTTTTGAAAGCATTCAATCCATACAAGTTCGTTCCGGGTTTGAACGAAACTAAAGGCATTATCTCATTACACTCATTTCGGAATCACCCTCAGGGTTAACGACAATAACCCTTGCACTCTGAATCTTCATCTTCACTCGAGATTCCCGACCTATCGTTAAATTTGGATCGATGTGGTTTTTGGATATCCAAATCTGGAAACCCGATCTCGGTCTCATCGAAATCCAAAACGCCATATTTTAGGTCCAAGGTCTTTTAAAGTTAAAACAATAGAATTCTATTATCTATATTCACACAGATAGATAATTCACAATATATCGATAGATAATCTACATTATCATCACAAATAGATAATTCACATTATCATCGCATCCATATCACACAGCATCCCTTATCTCATATCTGAGATCTCAAACCAATCAAGGCAATCAATATCATTCATCCATACATAAGCAATGATCTAATAATCACACCATCTATAATTAATTTAAAATGGATTAAATTAATTACTTCATCTCTAATTAATTTAAAATAAATTAAATTAACTACTTTCAACACATAAATCTTGCTTATATAACCAATAATTAATTACAAATTAACTAATTAGTCATCCTCTCGTTATCCATCTTAATTAATCACCCTTGATTAATTATACTCTAATTACTTCAAGTAATTAGCCTTTAAATTATTACATAAAATTAATTATCCTTAATGACTTATAATAATTAATCCTAAATTACTTCTTTATTTAATTAATTAATTATAATCTATTACTTTAATCCTTAATTAATTACAATTAATTAAACTCTTTAATCACTTATTGATTAATTAACCCTTAATTAATCAACCCTTAATCGCATCATTAATTACATTAATTAACGATACTTTAATTACTTATTAATTAATTATTAGCCATAATTATTAATCACTCTTGATTAATCACGAACAATAATTAACCACCCTTAATTACTTTATTAAATAAATTAATTACTCCTTTGTTAATTACATTTAATAATTAATCATTAATTATCTTCAAATAACTCTGTTAATCAATTCTTAAATTAATTACACTAAGTAATTAATTATCAATTACTTTCATTAAGTAATTACCCTTTATATTAATTATAAAAAGTAATTAAACCCAAATCACTTTCAATCTTCAATTAATTACATCCTGTAATTACCATCACTAATTACTTCACTAAGTAATTATACTTTATTAATTACACTAAGTAATTATGCTTAACCAATAATCTAGTAATTATCTTAAATTAATTAAACTTAATTAATTAACTTAAACTAATCATATTTAACTCAATTAATTACAATGAGTAATTAATTCCTTAATTACTTTCTTTAAGTAATTATACTTAAACAATTCCGTTAATGATTATCCTTAATTAATTAATATAATTAATTATTAAAATTAATCACATCAATTAATTATTTAATAATCCCTAGTTAATTATCTCCATTAACTATTAACAATTTTTTAATTACTTCTCTTAAGTAATTAAACTTTGATTAATCATTTTTATTACAAATTAAAAAATCTTTAATAACCAATTAATTAATCTTTAATTACTTAATTAATTAAGTGATTAAATGTAACTTAATTAATCTTTAATTACTTGATTAATTATATTCCTAATCATTAATTAATAATCTAATCTTATCTAATTAATGATTTTTAATTACAAATTAATTATTCTTTAAATAATTAACTTAAACCTTAATTAATTAGTTTAAACTCTTAATTATTAAATTAATTAATCCAAATCATTAATTAATTAAATTAATCATCCATTTAACTACCGTAATAATTGAATTATCCTAAATTATTAAATCTTAATTAACCTTTTAATATAAAACATTTTCCAATTAATGATTAAATTATCATTAATAAAAGCATTTGAAAACTCTTTACTTTCAAATTTACTTTTAAAGTTTCATTTTAAAATAAGATTTAAAATGAATACAATTTAACTTTGACAAAGTTTAAAAAACAATTTAAAAACTTTTTAAATCACATATTAAAGACACACTTGTATCTTATAAAAGAAATTAACAAGTGTTTCTAAAGCCAAATTCAATTTAAATTCAAATCCTTTAAAATATACTTTAACATTTAACCTTGTTTTAAATATTTAAATTTAAAAACTTATTTCAAAAATAGAATACATATTTAGGTTTTGAAACCATACTTAAAAACTGAATTAAAACTGGTTTAAATCTTTCTTTTCAAATTTAAATTCATTTTAAATTCAAAAACACCGACAGGTTAAAAACCTGTAACACACAATGACTCGAACTAGATCTTCAACAACTTCGAGTCTAACCTCATAATACTTCGAGAAACCCATGCTAAAAACTCGAGCAACTCAAATACCCTTCATCTACTACACCCAGATCATCAGAAAACAAAGAGCACCGTGCACATGCACGGTGGCTCTGAACATCACTTGTCAACTACGATAGCCTTATCGCATCAGATAACAACCTCGCACACCATCACGATCATCAAATCATCACAACAACCTCGAAATCAAGATCGAGCATCATAACACAAAACTGGAACCAATACCAAAACTTGGAACCTCTATCGTTCTCGAGTCTCCAATCATCAAAGTAGCAATGCCTCCGTCCACGACTTCGTCTACACTCCAGCTATCGATTCCCACAATCTGGTGGAACTCGATCCACCAGAGACGATGGGACGAGCATTTTCAAACCATACCTAAAACTAGGGCTACTGACTAAAGATAGTCACTGCTGCCACCATGATAACCTGCACATACATCTGGTATTTTTTTCCCCTATTCACCGATCATCCCACTACCATCAGAGAAGACCACAGCCATTCCGATCACCAGAGATTCCCAAAAATCCATATTCTAATCAAACTAGAACTGCATACTCAATTTATTACTAAAATTTGTGATTTTTCTTTTAAAAATCAAGTTTTAGGATAAAAATTCAGTTTACATTCCTGAATTCTAAATTAAGATATTTGAATTTTTCACAATCCTAAGCTTCCCTGTTCATTTTTATTTCCAGAGCAATTCCTAATTTATTTTATCTTAACTAAAGTTTAAACTTTAATATATAATAAAACAAACAAATTTTTGTTTAAACTCAAATCCTAACAAAGTTTGGTTCAGGAGATAATGAATTATGAATAAATCTAGAGCCTGGAAAACTAAAAACAGGATATCACAAATATAACATCATGCACATACATTTATTCATTCATATATATATATATATATATATATATATATATATATGCATGAACTTCACAATATATTCACACAAAAACACATTCATTCCAGATCTTAACTTGCAACCAAAATCATATTTAAGCTTTATAAAAGGTGTTACTCACCTGATATTCAGAAGAACAGAGCACCTTTGATATTGACAAAGCTTAGACCTTTAAAAGTGAGTCGCTTCTTTGCTTTTGATTTAAAACTTTGAGTTGCTTTGTTGATCAACAATAGGCCTTTTTGATTTTTTGAAAAATGCTTTGCATGCTACTGAAACTGAAGATACTTTGTTACTAAGATGTTGAAAATGAATTTCACACTTTGTTCTTGTTTTGATTTTGAAGAAAAAATGTTCAGCCTTTAATTTTGAACTTGCTTTAGTTTTGAAAGGATGCAGGCATTTGATTTTTGAGGATGACAGTTTTGATTACAGATTGAAAAGAATGCTTGCTTTTGAAATTATAGTTGCTTGCTTTAATTTACATTTGGTTTGAAGAGTGAATTAAAGATTTTATTTGCACTCGAAGAATTTGCACAGGGTATTTGAAATATGTTACAGGCTTTTGATGAGGTGAAACAATTTCTGGTTTGTGAGGAGTTTGAGTATTGAAAATCAGATTTGAACATGTATAAATTTTGTTTGAGAAATGGTTTGAGTTCAGATTTGTTTCTTAGCTTTTGAATTAGAGAAATGAATTGAAGGGGAAGAAGGGTATGTATTTTATAAAGGCTGAGATTGATTTATTTTTTTAAAATAAAAGGAAAACTAAAATTAAATGACACTTGTCATATATATAGACATTTTTCAATTAAAAATGTTTATTGACTAACATTTGTTATTTAGATTACTTAATATATTAACACGTGTCTTTTAAGTATTTTAATTTAATTTAAAATGTTAAATAAAGATTTTAACTTAATTTATTAATTTACAAATACTTATTTATGTATAAATATAGATAACTTTAAAGAAAATAAAATCAATTACTTATGAATAAAAGCTTATCCAAGTATCTTTAAAATGTCTATCTTTCGAATTTCAAATCTTTGAATTCAAATTCAAATTAAATCCTAAAATCAAATTTTAAAATCAAGTTATATATATACATATATAACTATACATTAAATTTTGAAAATAACAAATTCTATTTATATTAAAATCTATTTTTATCTATTCACATTTATTAATTTGAAACAGTTTATAAAAGAGATTATCTTTTTATATATAAATTATTTATTTTTACTTATATCAATATTGATTAAGCAATATTGGAAATAAAATAAAACAAACCTTTTTATTAATCTTATTTAATATTCAAACTTAAATTAAAATATATTTTAAACAATTAAACAATTTATCTTAAGTATTTAAAATCAAATAGTTATTTATTTAAATAATCTTTGAAAAAGTTTTATATTAGATTAAATCTAATTTCCAAATTACTAAAAATATATTAGAATTAGAAAATTTTCTTTATTTATTAAATTCCAAACCAAAGCTTATCTATTTACAATATATACAATTAAATATATACATTATGAATAGAAAATATTTTATTAGCTTTTAAAAGATAAAATTCACCAATTAAATATTTATTAAAAGAAGATTATTAAATCAATTCAAATTTTATTAACAAAGATTATTCAATCAATTCAATTTTTAACACAAATTATTAAATTGATATTGCCCAAAATTCTGGGTCATCACAGGCTAAGAGAATTTCTGTGGTGCTGATGGAAAGGAAATACGAAATTGTTTTCTTAATTCTTAAGGCAACCCTTGACACCGACATCATCATGCACTTGGATGAGGAGGTCAACCAGTTGGGCACGAAGCTGGTTGATGCTGAGAAGAAAGCCAATGGGTCTTCTGAAACCATCGAGTGTTTAAAGAAGGTATATTAGGTCGAATTGGACACTACCATTTGTCACAGCATTAGCCCTTGAGAAAGACATTTTTACAGAAGAGGAAGGATAGTTAAAAAAAGACAATGATGCTCTAACCCATCGTATTAAATAGCTTAAGGAAGAGCTTGAGGAGGAAAAGCATGAGATGCTTGAGGCTTAGTTGGAATTCAACAATATTGCGAGGAGATCGTCAAGGCTCGCAAAGCTAAAATAGAGGTCGTTAATTAGCTTGCATAGAAAGATGCCCTCAAGAAAGAGGCTTGGGAGGCTGGTCGGACAGAAATAAAGGACGAATTCAATCTATTGCCGATATATTATAATGCATGTGTCTTCATGAATCACATCCTCTATTTCCTTGGAGAAGGGTATCCCAAGTCTCACGTTGAAGCCTAGGACCATATTGTAGATCTGAAATAGAAGTTCCTCGATGGTGCTGAAGTGGATGTAGAGCAGCTCATGTGCGTAATCTTGCGCGTTGAAGATCCCAATAAACTCAGGGATTCTTGGCTCATTTTGCTAAGTGATCCGGCAATCAGTGGAAAAGGGAATAATGGTGGCGAATTCTTGAGATCTGGTTCATAAGACCCTTATACTACTCAAGCAACTGGTGCTTCAATTTCTCATGCCTCGAAAAAGGATGCGGGCGATGTTCCAGATCATCTAGAGATGGACAAATCTTTTGGTCTGTCTCTGATTTTGAAAGGCTGCACGCTAGCGACGACCGAAGGCCAACCAGGTGAAGGTATATCTCTTACTTTGTAATGATCCGCAAATTTATTTGGCTTTATTTATTTAATTAATTGAAATTTGTGAAATTTTAAGTAATAAAATTTTGAATTTAAAATTTGATATTTGGAATACGTCTATTTAAACATAGAAAATGGTAAATTTTCATCAGAAAATATGGAAGTTTATTTTCTTGTATAATTTTATTATAATTCAAATTAGTTAAAATTAATGATACTCAAATTTTTTCCAATCCCAAATATTTTTGTACAATAAATTTGTAAATCATTTTCTGAGTGAGACGTCATATTTCCTTTCTTCAAATTTAAAACACTATTGCTTCGTTTATCTTATTTTCGACAGATTGCAGAATTTTCAGTACCGATTATCGACTTTCGATAGGATGATCGTACCACTGATATCTGTATAACATTTTGGTCGTTTCGTCATGCTGATCTTTGCAGTATATTCATATCTACATTTCGGGGTACGGTATGCAGTGAAATCGTGAAACGGTTAACCGAATCGGTACATGTTTTTGAACCTTTTGGTTTCTTTGTCCCTTCATTATCCACCGTCAAACCAATGGACAACCTAGCTATTAATATTCTTTGAAATCAAAAGGTTGACGGTTTCTTTTCCCATAGTGATTTATCATTTGTGGATTCGCTTTTATATTGGTTTATTTCTTTTCTATCATTCTAGATCTAACTACTCATCCTCCTCTTGTTCACGTCACCATTTTCCTTTATCTCTTCATCTCCCCTTTCCTTCATTTTTCCTTCTCGGCCACTGCCACATAAATAACCACCAAGCATGCAACTCATGGCCGAAGAGCCTCACTACATAACAGCACGCATCCGTCAACTCCGAGTAAAGCAGTCGACCCATCTTCTTTGGCCCACCCCGTGACGTCTAACAGCCAAGCAACCACGTCAAGCATCACCTTGGCCTCCACTCCTTGTCCTCTCTTCCAATAGCTGATGCTTCACCACTCTTCTCCCTCCGCTCAGTGCTGACGAGCAAGCACGATCTGATCTCCGGCCATCACCATGCTTCGGCCACTGTTTCGATCGTTCCTTCCACCCAGCTTCGTTTTTTCGCCATCCACCTCGGCCTTATCTCCATACGAAGCCACGCCCACGTCTCCACCATAGTCGAGCTTCCCTCTTCCTGACCTTACTGCGACATCTCCTCCTCTGACTTTGTGTATATGCAGTAAATTATCATATATATATATGTATTATTTTACAAGCTATATTTAGGCTACAGTATTTATACAGAGTTATATATCTTATAGACGACAAGTTGTTGTTATATATATATATATATATATATATATATATATATAGAGTTATGAGTGTTTACTAGATATACATTTTGGTTTTTCATTATAAAAGCTTATATAAAATTTATATATGAATATATATAGTAAGATTTAAGATTTATATGATACGATATATAATATATTGAGTAAGTAATTTGTTTTATTGATGTTTAAGAAAATTTATATGTGAGATATGTCTGTTGCCAGTATTTCAGACATATATATATATATATATACACACTAGTCATGTAAATTTATATATATGATATCTTTAAGTATAGATATTACAATATGGTAAGTTTACACTTTTTATATGTTTAAAATATGCATATGATATACTGTCAGGTTTTTGTATTATATATAGAAATGAAAATGGAAGTTTTATAATGGTGCTATATTAGTAAGGTCGGTATAAGTATATAATGGAAGTATGTATAAAACATGTTAAGAGTATTCATATATTAGTTTATTTATAAGTAGTATGTAAATATATACAATTTGTTGCATTCACGTATATAGGTTATACATTGATGTCAATATGTATATATTTAACATATGTTTATATTTCGATTTTTTGGTTTATAAATATATTGTTACGGTGTTATATATTCCCAAACATTGATTTTAAAAGTTTGATTTTATATAGGTATATATAGTTTTGAGACAATATAAAACAAATATTAATTTATATATATTTTAGTTTTCATGCTAGTGTCTAAGATCTTTGTACAGCCTCCCTTTGATGAGATATATATAATGTGTTTAAAAGTTTATTTACAATATATACATTAGTTTATATATCTAAGTAATGTTATGGTTGGATTTATATTTAAATAATTATTCAACATATTAGGTGTTTATATATATTGGACTGTAATATATGAGCTTTAGTTATATAAATATATATGTTAAACCGTTAAATTATGATGTATTGATTCAAAATTTATTATTTTATATATGTTTGACT
The DNA here is from genome assembly GCA_030765085.1 of Allium cepa. NCBI lineage: Eukaryota > Viridiplantae > Streptophyta > Magnoliopsida > Asparagales > Amaryllidaceae > Allium > Allium cepa. Next base: position 757,350,191 of record CM060940.1, on the reverse strand, counting down.
ATAATATTTGAATTTTTGTTTAAAACAATAATTTTGAAATACATATACATATTTAATTTAATATGTGTTTGAAATTTAAAATATGATTTTTATAAATAGTTATATATTTATACATATAAGTTTGTGACGCCCCACCTCAATACCCACGCTAGCTAAGAACACTGCGGAGTAATGCTGTCAACTAGCGCGGAGAATAAGGCTGTTGAGGAGCGACCATCCATGTAACTTCTTTGTGCGAGCACCGATATGTCAGATAGTATAGCATGCATTTCATTTAAGGAGGAAGTCCGACATGCCGATACAAACTCAAAGCTATCACACGGTGGCTATAAATAAATCTTCGGAAACAAATATAGAAATAAACATAACACAATCAGTCACAGACATCCATATCACAAAGGCGGAAAAAGATATGAATATATAACTAACACATGAAAGTGTACTTAAGAGTAGTGGTCATGAATGGACCACATACACAAAAGAATAGCAACACATGCTATACAAAAGAATACATCTATGAGTCTATATCTCAAGTGTAAACGACAAAAACTGCTAATCTAAATGGCCAGCCAAAAGTCAGAGTAGTAAATCCCTGGGGGAGAAGTCAAGCAGAAGCACCTGTAACATCTCGGTCTGACCCGAGTATTGTTTATAAGGAAATAATAAACGGATCAGTCTAGCTATAAATATCAGGTAACATGATATATAAAACAATAGATATGGCAAGAACATATAGTAACCATAAAGACATACTATGATAAGCATGTAAATGAAGATCATCAAGAGATCAAACAATATCAAAAGAATCTTCTAAAAAGATCCGAATTCACCTAAAAAAAGGTGATGACACACAAATTCACCAAAACATAAAAGCTGGAAAATCATAACAATGAAAGTCATGAAAATAGGTGAAGCACAAATTCCAGAAGACTACACTAGAAATCCCGAAATCACAATATAGGAGCATGAAAACTCACAAAATGGGAGCATGAAAACTCACCTACACGTTTAACACAAAGCGAGACACTATCTCATGGTTGTAAGCCATTAATTTTGACATACGAATGGCCCGAAGACCGTGGGGCGCTACCCCACATATGTGATGGCGAAACACCATACAAATGCGATAGCGAAACATCACAAGAGCGGGGTCTAGTCTCCCTCGCAGACAAAGAGACATCGCACAGTTGCTAGTCTAAAACACAAAAATGATCGTCATGATCATCAAGTAGTGTCAATCTCACCAAGCCAGTAAATACATGAGTTTAGCTTCATGTCCCATAACCACTTGCTTAACTTAAATATTTACGAACAAGCTGTAGATCTTCACTAGAAAATTATCACAAAAGGTTTAAGGAAAAGGTTTGTATATACTAGTAGATTGGAAAACGGTTTAAGGAAAGAGCTTTGTAGTAAATTAGAGTTAAAATCGTTTTGATGAAAGAGTTTTGATATTTACTACTAGTATTGAAACCTTCATATTTCTAAAGTTGTTATCCCGCCTTTTTAGCAAGGCCGTGATACCATAAAATCGACCGAGAAGCCCAAGATAGTTTGTCATGAAGAATGGTCAACTCAGCATCTCAACAAAGTAAGTTCTGTTAAATGTTTTTCAGATAAGATCCCCTACGGAGGGGGGTCCAGGGGGTGGCAACCCCCCAAGGTGGGGTGCGGGGGAAACACCCCCGCTACGGGGTTCGACCTAATGAAGACCTAAGGTCGTGGGGGTCCAAGGGGCAGCGCCCCCGGCGGGGTGCGGGGCAGCGCCCCGTCCAAAACGGTACGACCTTGTGAAGACCTAAGGGAGGATATGATCGAGCGACCTAGTGGTTGCGACCTAGGGGTCTAAGGGGTCAAGCGACCTAGTGGTTGCGACCTAGAGGTGTTCGCGAGTTAGCAGAAGCGAGCGACCTAACAGAGGCGAGTGACTTAAGGGACTCGCGACCTAACAAGGTAATAAGATCGAGCGACCTACGACCTAACTAGGTAAAGGCCTAACGGCCTAGTGAAACACGCGACCTAATGGGTCATACGACGTAAAGGAAATAGGGTCCAACGACCTAAGAAAAATAAGGTCCAATGACCTAAAGGGATGGGGGTCACGCGACCTAAAGGAGTATGCGACCTAAAGAGGTGCGCGAGCTAAATGAAGGCGGAACAACTCAGGGTCTAACGACCTAGCGGGGCCGACCTAAGGTCTAACGACCTAAGACCGAGGAGATGTTTCCAACAGAGGGAACGACTTAACGACCTAAGCCTAACGTCCTACGACCCAGCGACCTTGCGACCTAACTCCGAGGCGACATTTCGTGGCCAAACGACCTACGACCTAGTGCCGAGCGACCTAAGGCTGTAGAACGATTTAAGGCCAGAACGGGCTATTTGAAGGCCGAGACTTTTCCACGCAAACGACCTAGCATAGGCAGAACGACCTAAGTGCAGAATTTCACCAAAAACACTAAAAATTGGAGTTTTTCGCCAATCCAATCCAAACCAAATGCAAATGTACATGCTAAAGTGATGGGGAATCATTCCCAACAGTCCAATATAGCTATAGCCTAGAATTGTGAGACAAAAATCTCACCTTTTCACCAAATTATGAAGGTAAAGCTTGAAGGTGAATGGAGAAGCAACTACGAGCTTGAATCCAATGCTTTTCCTTGAATTTGGAGTTGAATGATGGAGTTGGAGTTGAAACCTAGGCTTGGAGTTTCTAATTTCCCTTTCCACTACCATTAATGTTAAAGTTTGTGTTTGGTAGGAATTTATGAAGAGTGAGGAGAAGGAGAGAAGTGGGTTTGAGTTATAATGGTTAATCTAACCCAAAGTCCAAAGCGGGAAACGTAAGTGAAATTCCACTAACTCCAAACCTATCGATGTTTATACTTAAAAAAGTTGTAAACGGCATTTCGAACTCAATGGAAGTGGTCTCGAGTCCTAATTTGACCGTTTGCAAAAAGTAGCTTTTCGGACCAATATCTGATTAACGACAAAATATTTAAATAAAATATTTAAATATAAAATCGATAAATATGCGGGTTGTTACAAAGTTCCTTCATACTATTTATCTTTATCGATCCAGTTCTGATTTGATTTCGTCTATTTCTATTTATTGGCCTTGTTCGTCGATTCGTGCTAATCTTGTTTGCTTTGGAATTCGTGTTTGGATCCACAATTCGCTTCCATTCTCGTTCATCTCTCTAGCCCAGAAAGGTGAGCAATCACTCACGATTAATGTTCTTATATTTATTAAATTTGATTTCAATTGAAACAACAATTGAAATATGCTGCTGTTAGTTATTTACATTACTATATATATGCTATCTGTTCACCTGTGATATCTGACACCATTATCTGTTATTTATATTGATGATATATGCATGTTATATTATTATCATATCTTTTATCACTTTATAAGTTCCTTGTTAGTATAGAATTCACTATGGGTTAAAATGATACATATCCGAACGATCTATAGAATAGGAGAAAACCGTTATGGGTTGAAATGATAAACCCAAGTGATTTTCATTGAATTGAATTGGGGATTGCAGGTTGAAATGATATATACCCATATATATTTAAATTGCGGATTAAAATGATAAATATCTGTATCACTTGACCATAGGATAGAAAATTATATATAGACACCGTTGCTCAATATATATATATATATATATATATTGAAATGATTTCCAAGGTTTTGAAATTGAATTTATTTAAGAATTATACTCAAATAAGTTTTATTTGAAATTTATTAAATTTTGGATTTTAAAGATATAATTTTATAACTTGATTTTTTTAAAGTTGATTTAAGTGAATATTTAGAATTTACATAAATTGAAATGGTATATTTAGTTTTATTTAAATTTTAAATTTGAAGTTTTATTTAAATGTTATTTGAATGATTAAGTAAATATTTCAAAATAAATAATAGTAAAGTGAATTTGATATATATATATATGGAATTATCAAATCTAGTTTTGAAATGCTTGAATATTTAAAGCTTTGAAAATATTGAAATGGTTTATTTTGTAGTTCAAATCTGTATTTGAAATCGATATAATTTGAAATGGTTTATTTAGAAACTGAATTGAATTGAATTGGTGAATTAAGATTGAGGTAAATTTGAATTTTGGAAATCGAGCTGATTTGAATCGATTTGTGAAATTTAGGAAACTATTTATTATATAAAGTATTCTAAAATTATATTTAATTTTTTTAATATATTTTAATATAAAATTATTTTGATATAAACTATTTTATGTAGATCATTTTTATATAAACTATTTTTAATATACGAACTATTTTATTATAAACTATTTTAACTTATAACTATCTTTAAAAACAAAATCAAGTTATAAAAATCACAGACGTTTAATGGCCCCAGGTTTTTCCTCCCGTCCTTCCGCCCAGCCCCCCGTCCATTTCTTGCCATCTCTTTCATTCTCTGGCATCTCCTTCGTCCCTCCCAAATATCGACATCGTTCAGAGCATCCTCCTCCCACTGTTCTGAGCCACTCACCCTATCCAGTCTCTAACTCTTTGCAGCCCAGTTCACATAACTCGGCGGCTACAGCCGCGGACCTTCCTCAACCCAGCACTGTCAGGGCGCGCACTTATGCTCAAGTGGTTGCGTCTCCCAAGCATCCGCCCATCCTTCCGACCCCGCTACATTTTAACAGTAGACGACCTATCCCGGCGTTTGCTTCTTGCCGCCAAACTCTTGAATTTTTAAAATCAAAAAAAAGATGTTTCCGTTGTGCAGACAAGGGCCACGTGGCATCCAAATGTAGGGACCCAAAATTCTGCTTCTGTTGCGGTTTCTACGGTCATGATTAAGCTAGACGTCCTTCCAGATCAGTTGCATTGGGACCGGGCAAAAACGTTTCGGCTATTGCAGACACTCATTTCGTCTGCAGTGATAAATTAAATCCAGTCATTTCAGTACGATCTGAAACTCGTGCAAATCCATCAAGTCAATTTAATTCCTCTTTCCCTGTCCCCACACCAAAAACATCCAAACCCAACCAAATTGACCCTCTTTCTCCCTCTAACCGAGACAATCCTTCCACTCACCTCTCTTCTCCTATCTCTTCTCTTAACTTTCCAATGACAGACCTCTCTCTCTATTTCACCGCAACTATTATCGATGGCATCTGGTCAGTGGATTCTCTGAATAGAGTACTCCAGTCAGCTTTCGACCATACGGAGTGGCCGATATGGTTCCTAGACAATAATTGTTTCCTGATTGCTTGCCCCTCCATGACCACCAGAAATACGGCCTTAACTCGGAAAATCCTATCCAAAGCAGGAGGATCCATTTTTCTAGAAGCTTGGCCGGAATACGAAAGGTCGGCGCACATCACTCTGGAGCCTCCGAGCTAGGCAACTGTCAAAGGAATCCCGGAGACTCTCAGACATAATCCTGATGCAGTACAAGCGGCTACTAATCCAGTCGGAAGATTTACTGAGTTCGATCGATGCGATTGGTCGGAATTCGATCACAGACTCGTATACATCAAAATGCAGTCCTCGAAGGCGTCCCTTCCTCCTCTTCATACAGAGTGCGACTCAACAATGCAGATCATCTCATAACAGTAACAAGATGGGACCACGTCCACCCGAATTCCAGACCAGAAAACTACCTCCTGGGGCTGGACTACGAAAGAGATGTGAAATGCTTTAATGATCCCCTAGGTATACCATTATCTGAACTCTCTTCGGACAAGCGGTTTGACGCAATGAATTACGAGCCTTCCTCACCTTCTTGTCCTCTTCCTCTGCACCCAAACTTTGAAGATGAAGCCAACATTTTCCCCAGCCCCAACGCAGATCTCATTCCTCATAGGGGAGACCCTCTCCTGGATCTAGATCTCTCCACACCACTGCACCGCCAGGTTCCGGTCCCTGATCCAATTCATTTAGAAGCGTATCACCACGACCCCCCTCACACTTATCCTCACACCCCTGTACCCTCATTTACCCTGGCTCCCAATCCAGATACCAATTCATCGCCAGATCCCAATTGGGTTGGTCCATCGTCCTCGCTACATTTGTATTCAAACAGGGCTGACTTCACTCCGGCGCAAGTCAGAAGAAGTGCTAGGAACTCAAGATCTGTACCAGGTCAAACAGGTTGTTTTTACAAAACTGTTGTTTTTTCTTCTGCTAATTCTAAACTAAATAGAAAGCTAGCACGTTGCATGGGAATAACCATTTTCGATGAACAATATGATGCCATGCAAACCCTAGAACAAGAGAGAATATCCTCATCCCAATGAAAATTGTATCGTGGAATGTTCGCTGGCTTGGGGACCCCTCCAAGCGTCACTCAATCTATCTATCCCTGTCCCTCTTTAACTTAGACATTCTTATGCTTCAAGAATCTAAATTATCTGACCCAACTCCCTCACAAATCAGGCAGCTAGGGGGTCCCAATCTCACAGGTTGTGCCCACTCCAACTCTTTTGGTTCTAGGGGAGGTTTAATTACCATGTGGAATGAATCCTGTTGGTCCCTCTGTCAAATCATTTCCCACTCCTCGGCCCTCCATGTTGCTCTTAAACACATACAATCTGACACCATTTATTTTGTCTCAAATGTCTATGGTCCCCACACCATTCATGATAGGTTAGACTTATGGTCATCTTGTTCAGACATCGCATCTTCTATTTACGGTCCATGGGTAATGGGTGGAGATTTCAACACAACAAGATACTCAAACGAAAGAAGCTCAGGCAACCTCTCATTGGATTCAGCGGAATTTAATGCTTTCATCAATGCCTGTTCGCTCATGGAACCCCCAATCAACAACTGTCGTTTTACCTGGACCAATAAACGTCAATCGCCTTCCTTTTCCAAGTTGGATCGCTTCCTTTTTAACCCAACATGGGAAGATCTCCACCCCCTCTCTAGTTTTTCAGGCCTTGCCACCACTTTATCGGACCACTGCCCTCTCTGTCTGGATACAGGCTCGCTCCCCCTTCCCAAGCGTCTTTTCATATTCGAACGACTCTGGCTGCTTGAGTCGTCGTTCGAAGAATTTATCAAAAGAGCATGGGACCAACCGATATGTTCTACCTCCGCCACTGCTCGCATAGTCTGTAAACTCAGAGCATTGAGTAAACTTCTTAAACCATGGGCGAAAACCATCTGGGGCTCCCTCTACAGACGCATAACTGAGATTCAAAATGACATCCTAACATTAAACATCCAGGAAGAAGCCTTCCCCCTAGATAACAGGGACAAAGTTAAACTCTCAAACCTTGAAACCGAGCTTGAATGCTTAATGAAACAAGAAGAGATCGGTTGGAAGCAAAGATCCAAAGCCAAATTGTTGAAAGAGGGTGACTAGAACTCATCTTATTTTCACAAATGCGCTAGTGGTCGTCGCAGATCCCTTGCTATCTCGGAGATTGTTCATAATAATGTCTCTATCAGAGACCCCACCAATATTATGAACCTATTCACTAATTATTTCAGAGGCGTCCTTGGCAAATCTTCCACTCTCCTCCCCCCCATAGACTGGAATCTTCTGTATCCCAACCCCTCCCCAATTCCGATAGACTCACCCTTCTCAGAAGAAGAGATCCTGACTGCCCTTAAGGACATGGATGACAACAAATCGCCGGGACCAGATGGCTTCGGCCCATTCTTCTTCAAGCATTTCTGGAGTGTTGTCAGGACTGACATGCTACAAATGTGTGCCGAATTCTGCTCCAATCCCCAGTCCATCGCTCGCCTAAACCATGCTACCATTATCCTTCTCCCAAAAACAGCTGGAGCCAACTCCCTCTCGGCATTCCGACCTATCAGCCTGCTCAATACCACCTTCAAAATCATCACCAAAGTCCTCGCTAATCGTCTCCAATCCTTCATGGAATCGCTAGTCAGGGCAGAACAATCCGCTTTCATTCATGGTAGAAACATTCTAGACTGCGTGGCTGCGATCCAAGAAGTAATCTCAACTTGTCACTCGAATAACATCCCGGGTGTCCTACTAAAACTTGACTTTTCCAAGTCCTTTGACTCTGTAAATTGGAACTTTATTCTGGAACTTCTTAGACATAGAGGTTTTCCAGATGCTTGGTGCAACTGGATCCAATGTATTCTTTTTTCGAGCTTTTCATCGATTCAGATCGGTGGTGAGTCTGGTGGCCACATAAAATCAGCTAGGGGTCTCAGACAGGGAGATCCCCTCTCTCCACTCATCTTTGTCCTTATGGTTGATGTCTTCAATCGCATGATCAAACTGGCTACTCATAACAACTTCCTCGCCGGCATTTGTCCCCCTATCGCTGGCAACAATTCCTGTCCCAGGCCCATGATCTCTAATCTCCAGTTTGCAGACGACACAATCCTCTTTGTCTCTCCTTCACCTGAACATATCCATTGCCTAAAGGTCCTTCTCTATTCTTTCGAACTCATCTCCGGTTTGTCCATTAACTTTAGCAAAAGCTCCATCGTTATGCTTGGTAATGCAGACCTTCTAGGTCGCCCCATATCCTCCGTCTTGAACTGCAGCCTTGACTCATTTCCCTTAACCTACCTGGGTATTACCTTGCACCCAACCAAGCTTCACAGATCGGACTGGATCCCTCTCATAGCCAAACTTGAATCGCGAATTGCTGGATGGAAAGCTAATTCCTTATCATCGGCGGGGAGGTTAGTGTTGGTCAAGGCAGTTCTCTCAGCTCTCCCCACTTATTGGCTCTCATTCCACAAGCTTCCAATCTGGGTATCCAAAAAAATAGATGTCATAAGACGATCCTTCCTCTGGAATGGAGGGAAAATCAAGTGTCTCGTCAAATGGAAAGTAGTATGTAAGCGGGAAGAACAAGGGGGGCTCGGCGTTTCCAATCTGGTCTCCTTTAATCAAGCTCTTCTTGCTAAATGGATCTGGCGAATCCTCTCGCCGGCCCATTTCATCTGGAAAGACTGGATCCTTTATTCCTATACAAGGTTGACCCGTTCCTTGTCCTGCATTTGGCTCCTCAGTTAAAGGCCTCTCCCTTCTGGTCCGGTATTCTTGCCTCAATTGATCATTTCAAATCCTTCATTCGGGTCACAATAGTAAATGGCTCGAGTTGCCTCTTCTGGTACGACTCCTGGCATAGTCTCTCCCCCCTCCACCGATCCTTCCCACTTCTCTTTTCATGTTCCAGTTTTCCTCTCCTGACAGTGGCGGAGGCAGTTTCTCTCGGTCCTCCTAGCTTATGTCCTCCATCCCTTTTCTCCACTGACACCTTATCGGAGCTTCTCTCAGCTCTGCGCCTACTTCAGACCGCAACTCTTGACCCTTCAGCTCATGAATGTCACCTCTGGTCTCTTTCCCCCTCACAATGCTTCTCCATTCCTCAATATTCCTCCTTCCTTAACCATTCGGGCCGTCTGTTCTCATTCGCTCGTGTCTGGAAATGCCACATTCCTCCTCGTATCAAATTTTTTCAATGGTGCCTCATCCATGGGCGTATTAATACCCGAGATCGTCTCTCGCGTTTTAACATCTCATCTGATCTGTCATGCGTCTTATGTAACTCCGTAACCAAATCCATCAGTCACCTTTTCTTCGAATGTGACTCATCCTATTACATATGGGTCTCGGTCTGCATTCATATTCTTGGCCAAATCCACTTGATCTCCGACTTCTTTGATCACTGGCAATACAGTACACCGAACTCGCGCCTGGATTCCCTCCTATCCATCTTCAGTTGGGTCATTTGGACCGAGCGAAATGCCTTTATATTCAACAGACAACCAGCACACCTTTTAGATTATGTTGTAAAATTTCTAATATTTTTGCATATTGGTCAGGCTCCACATCCACTGCGCCTTTCAGACTTCGCCTTCCTGCACCTCGATCTCCCTCACAAGAATCTGCTGGTAGGGCTTCATCGTCAGCTTAGGGGGACAGTCATGATTAGTGAACCTGTGCTAGTAACCTCGTGAATCACTCTTGACAGTAACGGTAGTCTCTTTATTTTTCTTGTTGATCTTGCTGATCTGCCTAAGGTTCACTGTGTTTATATTAACAAACTCTGGGACGACTTTTTGTTGTTGGCAAACTGTTTTGCTGTAAGTATAACTTGGTAAACATTGATTCCGCTATCGACCAGGCTTGTTGGTCGACCTACTTACATATATATATATTATCTTAATCGGCTGTGTAGTTCCACGCTACACACCCGTTCTTCTCAAAAAAAAACTTATAACTATCTTTATATAAACTATTTCACTTCATATACTATTTTATTATATATACTATTTTATTATTTAAATTGGTTAAGTCGGAAATATTATGATTTCAAACTATTATGATTTCTAAATTTTGATTTCCAAAGTGTTATGATTTCCGAAGTGTTACAAATTCAAGTATTTGGTTTCGAAAGTTTTATAACTTTGAAAGTACTATGATTTTGAAAATGGATATATTTGGCATGGAAATGATATCGTATTTGGTTATGAAATGGAAATGATATCGTATTGATATGGTTTTCAAATGGCAATGATATTTTGTTTTTGAAGTATAAAATATTTTGAAATGACCGTGGTGTTATAATAACGATTGATTGTTAAAGAGACCGGGATCGGATATTGTCGTACTCTCTGCCAACACCGAAAACCATTTTAACAACTATGTACGCGGTGGAGATTCCAGAATGAAGTAGGATGGTGGCAACATCCTATTGAGGTATATACGTGGACCCAACTCCCATGAGTTGGCGTAAGGTGGCTAAAATAGGAACAATCGATGGGCCAAGTGTGGTAATCCTCCGATCGGACATACTCCTTCGATACTATATTCTGACTTTGTGATTGATTTGGTGGCCACTTTTGATTTTTTTTCGATTTGGGAGTGTGGCTCGAGGTGGGCAGTAGTGGCTGCTATGCGTCACCACCAGCCCGGAAGTGTAATTAGTATATCTACCCTAGCATTGCCTAGTCGTGCCATGTCACCTACCCTAGCATCTCTTATACGAGTTTGTTTTGTACCATACCTATGGAGTGCCTTCTGACGACGCCCAGTACATGGGAGATTATGGTACTATATAGACTATGGGAATATATAAAATGTGCTAAGGGGGATATGGGTAACGCCTTAACGCTATTTTAATAGTTTACTTTACTATAGACATTATTATAATAGCGTATATTACTACATAGTAGATAGTTTAACGGATCCTTAGAGGATGGTTATCCCAAACATCCTTTAAGTTACTTGTATTTCAGTTGTTATTTCACTTGAGTTGGATTTATTGATACAAGAATGTTAATCCTGACTCGAATGTTTTGTGTTTTGCTTTACGCTCGGGTCAGACGGAGTGATACAAATTTGAGACTCACCTTCAGAGTTGGAGTTTCATTTGGAGATCCATCTACATCTTTTCAACTTGCAGTTATTCAGTTGATTCCTGTGATGTATTCAGATCTTATATTTGACTATTATATTTGAAACTTCTATTGTATCTTATTTAACTCTAATATATATGTAGTAGCTTCATGAACTACTATTCATTTGTTTCGGCTGCTTATTGTTACATTACTCTATGTTTGTGATTCTGTGATTATTTTATTTACTGTATATGCTGAGTTTTACCAACTATAAATTAACAATCTTATATTTTGAGCAATTAAAATCCGACATGTGTGGATGCGAATGGTTGAAAAATATTAGGTTGTTACATACTTCTTCGATGCTCGAGAAAGTTTACATCTCACTTCTGACAGTCTTGGGCTTACCTATTGGTCTTCATCAAACTGCAAGTCCGTCTACATCTATCTACACTCTCGATGATGATATTTTCCCGAGACAGCAGGTGCTGAACATGGGGTCCACTATGATCGTCTATACATGTGGCTTCTACAGATCAACCAGTTGAGACTCTTAACTTGTATCCTGAAGTAATAGGGGCTCTGGTTTAAGAAGAGGACCTCGTTGTGACCGATGCCTCCGAACACATTAGTAAACTTAGCATGAAGGAGCGCCTTGAAATGGAGGAGCTAGAGTTGCAAGCCAAGAAGGAGAGTGCTTATGTGGATAATATTCTGCTTCAAGTTATACTCCCAAGCGGCGTCACTTCTGAGGAGGTCGATCCTTCTATATCCAAAAGTCAGACGGCCGTAGTTTTCGAATGCATCTCTCCTTAGGGCAGCAAGGGGAAAAGAAAGGTGAAGACGAGAGGATGGGCGGTAGCTCTAAAGAGTCCACCCCGAAGAATCCCAAAAAATGGGTGAAATAGCCGTCGAACTGGCTTGGGTAGTTCATAGCTAGGTAGCTAATTTCTTTTTGTTGGTCGTAATTGTGAGTGTATGGCCCCCGTTTTTTACTTTTAGTTTCCGAAATAAACTTGTACTTAGTTTCCAAGTTTCAGTATATGAATAAACATTCTTTCATTTTTGTTCATCTTTTGTACAAAATTTGTCTAAATTTTCAAGATATTGTGTTTCACATTAAATATACTTGTATTCAATGCTCGCCGTTTAAGCGGTAATGTCTTTCAGTCGCCTGTTGTTCCGGGCGTCGATCAGACAAATCCACCTCAAGGCCTCCTTTCAGTCGCGGCCTTAAGTCATATCAAACACTATGTGTGAGCTACAGTGTTATGATGTCATGTTCAGCGGCCAAGTGATTATATTTCTGCCCTATGTCTTGGGTTAACGGAGTGAGTTCGTGGACGGTCATGTCCTGTCTATGATGAGTTTATATTCCTTCTGTTGGGTTCAGGCCAGAGTTAGAGAGCGAATGGTCGAGTCACGCTCATTCATTTTTCCTATACTTTTATCCTCACTCTAGGGATCAGAGTTAGTCAATAGGTACTAAATCATGCCAGTTTGATGATCATAATCTAGTCCATACTTTGGGCCCTGAAGCTATTCTAGGAAATGATCGAACCACATTTCCTTTAATTAATTCCCTTGCCCCTAAGTCCAGGGCAAAAATCGAAGAGTGGTTGGTCATATCACGACCACTTTTACCTCATATCCATCTCGTCGAATTAGGTGACAGAGTTAGTTAACAGGTGGTCGAGTCACACCCGTTCTCTGCTTTATACACAGCCCGTCTGATTGCAGGCAATAGCTAATGGATGAATGATCGAGTCATGTTCATTTTTATTAATTTTATTATTGACCCGAGTACTTGGTTGGCACCAAACTCTAGGCATTTTTTGGTTTGTATTATGCATATATGGATGTAAGTGGTCCTATATAACAATTATTATATTATACACGAACAATTCGCAGATATGGAAAGAACTTCAGACTTTATTACAAACTGAAAAAGAAGCGATAGAATCTTTCTTATTACATGGATTTGAATTCAACATTGAAAGAAAATTATAAATGAAAAAAAATTGAATGAAACTAAATTAAGCAAAATAGTGTTGTAAATGCTCGCTATTTCATGCTCTAAGAAGTGTGGTGCCATCAGCAGTTGCTAGCTTGATAGTTCCATCTCCAAGATTCCGGTTGATGACATACAGTCCTTCCTATCTTGGATCCATGTTTGCGGGGCTAAGGAGGATCCGATTTAGAACAAGATTGCCAATTTCAAAGGTGCTAGATCGAACTTTAATATTACAGTATCCAGCGACTCGATGTTAGTGCCCAGCTACCCTCAAAGCAGCTTCTTCACGCTTCTCGTCAACCATATCTAAAGATTCCAAAAGGAGATCTATGTTAGTTCTGGGGTCATAATAAGTCACTCAATGAGAAGGGACTTCAAATTCTACAAGAATCACGACTTTGGAGCTGTAAGCAAGGGCGAAGGGAGTATGGCCATTCACGCACTTTTGGGTTTTTCTATACACTCATAATGCTGACGGGAGTTCGTTAACTCACTTGCTTCTAGCCTTTTCCAAACGCTTCTTTAGAATGGACATAATGATTTCATTGACAACTTCAACCTATCCATTAGCTTGAGCATGAGCAACTGCCATAAATCATTTCTTAATATAATGTCGACCATGGAAGTCTCGGATATCTATGCTATCGAATTGGGTCCCGTTGTCGGTTATAATTGTTGAAGGGAGACCAAAATGACAGATGATGTTTCGAACAACAAAATCGATTACTTTCTTCGTAATGATCGTGGCCAAAGGTTCAGCTCCAACTCATTTAGTGAAGCGATCAATTGCTATAGTGGCGTACTTTATACCACCTTTGGAAATTAGCAAGCAGCCGATGTTATCAATAATACACATAGAAAATGGCCATGGACTGACCATTTGCGAGATTTTCGTCAACGGGGCTCTCCGAATTTTTGCAAATATATGACACTTGTCGCATCATGTAGCATAATCAGTTGTGTCTCGATTGACAGTTAGCTAGAAATAAATAGCGGAGTATCTTCTTTGCCAAGGTTTCCCCTCTGTTGTTATCGCCACACTCTTCCTTATGGACATCTCTTAATACTTATTTGATTTCATCATTGGCGATATACCACAGTAGGGGGATGGAGAAACCCTTCATGTACATGATTCCTTCTTGAAGGATGCATCACCAAGCTTTATGAAGGATCTATCATTTTTCATTCCTCTATTCAAGAAGGATTTCCCTTTGCATATATTATTTAATCAATGTAATCCATGACTGCTTCTCAGGCTCTATTTCTAAAGCCCAATCGATCTTCATCTGCTCAATGCTTAGAGTGTTGAATATTTCAACTAGGACCAAGCCCATTTGCAGTGAATCCCCAGAACTAGCTAGCTTGGCTAGTGAGTAGGCTTTCTAATTCTGTTCTCCGAGGATTTATGTAATCGTGTAATACTCGAAATCGGCTAGCAGCTCTTGGACACGGTTGAGGTAAGGAGCAAGTCATGCTCCTTTGACCTGATATTCTCCCTTGACTTGATACACAACTAACTGGGATTCATAAAAAATTTACAAAGCTTTTAACTCTAGCTCTCTAGTTAGTTTTAGCCTAGTGATCAAAGCTTCATATTTAGCTTCTTCAATCATTGCACGAAATTCAAGTTTCAGGGCGTAGCAGATTGAGCGTTCCTCAAAAGTTACCAGTATGACTCTGATGCCAAAACGTCAAACGTTGGATGCTCCATCTATGTACATCTTCCATTGGATGGTAGGTTCTTCACTATCCTTTAGAGAGTCGTCTTATGCAGTGAAGTCGGCTACGAAGTCTACCAGTGCTTAGCCCTAGATAGCATTTCGAGGGAGATAGTGATATTGAACTTGCTCAATTAAATGTTCCATTTAAGTAACCTTCCAAATGTCTCGGGTCACTATAGGACTAATCGAAATAGCTGGTCAGTAAATACATTGATGGGATAAGTCTAGAAATAAGGACGGAGCTTTCCTGATGCAATCAATAGGCAATGCATGAGCTTCTCCAATTTTGGGTGGTTCCTTTTAGCGCATGTCAACTGCTTGTTAACATAATACACTGCCCTTTAGATTCAATTCTCTTCATGCAGCAGTGTGACACTTATGGCATGTACTCGCAATGCTAAATAAATGCACAAGTCTTTATGATCCACTGGCTTGGATAAGATGAGGGTTCTCTCTACGTGATGTACTAGAGCCTGAAATGCATCAATACAATCCTACATCCACTCAAAGTTTCTCTTCCCTCTCTTAATTAAGTTGAAGAAAGGAATGCACTTTTTGGTGGCTCTGGAGATGAACTGACTTAGGGCAGCGACCTTCCCATTTAGACTTTGCACCTACTTGATTGGATGTGGCATTTGGATATCCCTTATTGCTTGAATCTCTTGGGATTGGCTTCAATTCCATGAGAATTGATGATAGAACCCAAGAATTTTCTGATGCTATGGTGAAAGAGCACTTCAAGGGGTTGAGTTTCATTCTATACTTTCGGAGAACACTGAACATCTCTACCAAGTCATCAATGTGCTCATTTGATTGTTATGACTTCAAAGTATATCATCCATGTACTTCCATTGGTCACTCGATATGGTCTTTGAACTTCTAATTGACCAGTCTTTGGTAAGTTGCTCCAACGTTCTTTAGTCCAAAAGGTATCATAACATAGCAGCATAATAATAACTCGGTAATGAGGTTGGTGTGTTCTTGATCAAGGACGTGCATCGGGATCTGATTGTATTCGGAGTACATGTCCATGAATGAAAGCAGTTCATGTTTGGCGGCTGATTCTACCAACCGGTTGATCCTCGAAAGTGGAGAGCCGTCTTTCAGGCATGCCTTGTTCAGGTCTGAATAGTCGACGCATGTCCTACACTTCCCATTAGTCTTTCTCACAAGAACTTGATTGAATACCAATTTTGGGTAAAGGATCTCGCGAATAAACCCAATAATTTTAAGTTTGTCCACCTCCTCTTTGAGTGTAGGAGATCCCTTCAGATCCATGCCGCGTCGCTTTTGTTTCACCAACACATGCCTCGGTAATGTTCAATGCCTAGATCTTAATACTCGACTAGATCCTACACATGTCAGAATGAGTCCAAGCGAACACATCAAATTTCGCTCAAAGAAAGCTGGCTAATACCTTCATCATCATTGCACTGAGCTACGATCTGATCTTCAAGGCCTATGATGGGTCATCATGGCTGACCATGATGTCGATTGCTAGCTCAGCAGGTGCTACCTTGGTCTCTTTGGGCTCCTTTTCTTTATCTCTCAGATCTATATCTTTACATAATCGATTGTGGTGCCTGAGCCAAGGCTCGGATGCTGATTGCTAAGCTTCATTGATTTTGATGCAAAGAGGCTTCTCTACATCCTTTCCTTTCTCTCTTCACTGAGCATCTCTCACTTCAGCCACATAACAGGCATGTCCAGTCGCCTGATCTCTATAGATAATTCCTATGCCATTCTTTGTTGCGAATTTGAGGGTTAGACACCAAGGGACGATTGATGCCATGAATTCAGCAAGGGTTGGTTGGCCCAAAAAAGTATTGTATGGAGTGCTCACATCCATCACAATAAATGGCAGCACCTACACTCTCCATCGTTTGTCGTCTCCTAACTCTACTAGTAGCTCGACATAGCCCACCATTACAGTTGCGATATCATTAACGTTATGGGTACGGGCTTTGCACGGTTTCAAATCTTTGGCTTCCACTAACATCTGGTCGTATGTGTTTTTGTAAATAATATTCATGAAACTTCTGAAATCAATCAGAATCTTTCTCATCAAGGCGAGGTTGATCAAGGCCAAGATCACCATCGGTTCAATCATAGGGGCCTCCACCTTGTCAACATCTATAGTCTAAAATATGATATAATTTGTCATAGTTCACTGCTGCTTTATTGGAACACCATCCTCTGTGTTCAAGCAACATTCAACATCAACTTGTCTAATAGAGTTCACGAATTTCTCCATCTTATTCTAGATTTTATCGGATGGATGTAGTCTTCCGACAATGGTATTAATAACTAATCTCCTTACTACCTGCTGAGGTTCCTTAGCACTGGGTGGAGCTTGTCCTCGACTGGGGTCGGATGTCTCCTGCCCACCATCCTACGAGGCTTTAACAAACTGCTACGACTTTCTTAAATCAACTTCCCAATAACATCATGTAGGTTGCGACACTCATCCATGGTATGTCCATAACTTTCATGAAATCTAGAGTACTTTTTTGGTTGTCTCTACTTTTCTATTGGTTCCTTAGGTGGTGGTTTCCTGTACTGCATAGTGTTACAGGTTGATAAATAAGCATTCTCTAGCGACGTATTCAATAGCATATATGTATCAAACGATTGGATCCTTGGCTTACCTCTCCTAAATTCCCGTCTTCAGTTGCAGTTTCTATCACCGCCTTTCTTCTGCCCATTGGGTTTGTTCTGAACATTGAGCTAGACTTTTCTGGATCTATCACTAGACTGCTTTATTACCGCATTACTCTGTACTCCTTCAGTGCTTGGGGCTGCAACATCTCTCTCCTTGGTTCTCTTTGCCTCCTCCTTCCTCATAAACTAAGCATCCTTTACAAAGAAACGATCTAATGTAGAAGGAGGCTTTCTTGCTAATTAATTGCCAAATTCAGAATCGAGGTCAACTCCCTTAGTCAGTGCCATGGGTATTGCATCATCATTCAAGTTACTGACTTCTATAAGATCTACAATAAACCTTTTTAGATCTCTTTAAGTGACTCCTCCAGTGTCATGGCCAAGCTGGAGAATGACATTACTTCCTTAGGATGAGTGGTGCGCATGTGGAACTGCTCCAGGAACTTCTTTGCTAACTCATCAAATGATGAGATTGACCGTGGTGGTAGCTTGGTGAACCACATGGTCGCAACATCTTCCTAAAATATAGGAAAACAACTGCACTTAACTGGAATAGTGGCTTGGGCGGAGTCCATGTGCCATTCGTACTTCAAGAGATGCTACCTGGGGTCGGTTTTTCTCGCATATGCAGGCATTGTAGGCATATGGAACTTCCACAAATATTCCGCATGTAGAATGTTGTCGATAAATGGAGTATGGCTCTGAAGAGTCCCTAATCATCGTTGGTCAAGCCTTGACTTTCTCTCACTAGCTACCTCACCATAGCTGTTAAGTCCAGTTTTTGGAAAGTTGGTGCAAGGTGGTAGTCATGCTCCACCTCATATGGACGACCCAACCCATGCCTCCTGGCAGTGCCACGTTGTCATAGCTCCTCTTAATCCCAATCTGTTTCTTGAGTAGTAGTTTTATTATCGTCTCTCTACTGCAGTTCAACCACATTCGCTTGAGCTCCAGCACTTCGATTGATCATAGGACCTCCAAAGCAAGCTCCTCTACCTGCATACTAATCCCTTCCTTAATTAGAGGGTTCATTATGGATCCCTTAGGAGGTTCAGCATCGATTGATGCTGATCATCCATGGCTGATCTCCTGATCTCATCCTGATGTTCCAGCCGCGTATGGATCTGTTTCTATGATCGTCGTCAAATGAGGAGGAGTTTTCCAATCCTGAATACGGAGTAGACTCCTTCCTTGTCCTTCCACGCTGGTCCTTCAATTGGTTGATCAGGTCGATGTTATCCTAGATTTTCTGATTGAGCTGCTGACAGTTATTCATCGGTTCCTTTCTTAGGACTTCAAAATCAGCTCTAGTGATATACTCAACTGAGTTTTAGGCACCGGCAGCTGCCGGTTATACATTTTGATCAATTTTTTAGCACTAGCGTCGTTATTTCATTCAATAGTACAGGAAGTAGTGGACTTTACTTTGGCCATAGCTAATAGCTTCCTTCTAGATCTTCTTCAAATCTGTGTAGAAAAGGAACTTGTCGACAGAAAATAGGATCTATCTCATGGATATATGAATCCACCAATAAATGATGAGATCCAATTAGGTTGAGAATTTGATTCTCAGTGAAAGTACAAAATATTTGCATCAAAAGTTGGCACGAACACACAGTAGGTTATATATAGAGAAATAAATGAAGAAATCAAAATTAAAACAGAGGTAGCAAGAAAATAAACAAGTAAAAAGCAATAGCAAACAGATTTATAGTGGTTTGGTATTGAATGCCTACGTCCACATTGATGAAATAACTTTATTAATCATTTTAATTTTTGAGTCCAAGAGGGATCAAATTGGAGTCCATAATTACAATGGAGCATAAAGAAAACAATAATGTCTCAATCCGTCAAATGAGCTTTGACCTCTGTATTTATAGGCGTAGATGATCGAATATCTTTCTGAAAATTCACTGGTAGAATCTCCAGATGCAGATGAGGTCATTCAAAAAATATCATGGCCTAATTCCCAATATCAAGCAATCGAGGTCGATCGGTCTTCCTGACCATGTGGTGAGCTGCGTTCGATTATGTGGGTACCTCTCTATGCTAGCTTCATGTTTTCATAGTTGTTTTCATAGTTTCTTTTAGATTTTATGAGATACCGATCAATTCTCGTCAAGTAGAACTGCTGATTGAAGTGATTCATAGCCATAATGATCTAATCCAATCCCCTGCCTAAGGGAAGCACTAGTCCATACTTATAATGTTTCGTAAGGCCTATCCATTGTTTCTACTTGATCTTTGCTTTATATTATTATGTATGCTTGATCTCTGATCTCTATGATCGCCTCTCTATGTTGCTTCCCTTGTCTATCATCGAGTCTAACTTGCCAAACTGTCTTGGTATAGTTGGGTCAAAAAACCAGATAACAATAACATATTTGAATTAGAATTAAATTAATATTTTCCCCTTTACTTTATTTTCCTTTACACTTTGCTTCATGCCTTTTTTAGATTGACCATTACCTTAATATACATACAAGTTAGCATAAAATATGTTTTTAAGTTACTATGCTACGTGATGCGCATGTAAATGTGCATATTTTTACCACCATATTTAATCTATTTAAATTAAATGAATGATCGTATTAGTTATTTTAACTTGTTTAAACCAAAATTGAAATTATTTGAAATTGTCACATATTCATCTTCATCCAAGGGCAAAATGGTCATTTTTGTGCATATAATTAATTGAGAAAATCTAATTGAAAATTTCTGTACTATTTTGTAGGAATTTAAAATCAATTACAAGTGGTTTCATGAAAGAATATGCATGCACAAAGAAGATACAAAGGAATGAAGATGGAAATAATTCAAAGTGATGAACATGGAGGACCCCACACACTTACCTTAATTTTCAGTTAGGAGCTAATGCACATGCTTAAAGGCTATAAAAGCTTCATGTACATTTAAGCGGAGGATTATAAATGCTAATGATTACTTGGTGGCCACACTTCCTACAAGGGCTTTTTGGGAATTCCCTAAAAAAATGAATTAAGGTATCTAACTTGTATAATACCCTATATCTTCATGTAACCCTCTGGCTTAGTCTCTCATCTCTTAGGAAAATAAAATGAAAGTTCTCTTTCTTTTCATGGCTACTTAGCCATTTCTTCTTTTATGTAATTCTTTTTCTGATGCAATTTCAATACATGTTCTTCTCTTTTCTTGTTTATTTCCTTTCATGCTAGTAGTGTAGTTTCATTTATACATGCAAGTAGATTAGTATTTATTTCTTTACTTAGCTTTTCTATTCATTTTTCTCTCTTTTTCTTCTTGTTTTCATTTAATGTTGCAAGCTACATTTGTTGATTTGATAACAAATATGAGAGGCTAAACCCCTTTAATTTAGGGGTAGTGAAGCTTTCTAATTATGTAGCTTCAACATAATTTGATAATCAATGCTCTCTTTTTGTGCATTATGGAAAAATGAGGTTTATGTAATTTTGAGTTTTGAGTTTGATAGCTTATGTTATTCAAAACAAATAGGCTATGCTTGGTCAAATGAATCACAAATTGCCTCTTCACCTATATTTGATCATGGCAAAGAAGTGGATGTTTAAATCAAAATTGAATGGCCTATATTTGTAACGACCCGGAATTTTTGATCCCGAAAATTCCCTATATTTAGGGAAAAATAAGAAAAGAGATAGAAGAAGAAACAGAATGAAACAAAGATTCTCACAATCGCAGCGGATAAAATATAATATCAAATAAAGTAACAGTTATACAAAGGAAAACTGTACTTATCAAATTACACTTTAATACATCACAGTTACACATATACACAAACACTGGACAAATACAATCATGACCCAGGTACTACAATATATCACAGCGGAAAACTCTCCATACGTTCCTGCCATCTAGCTCGCTTCTTGAGCTCTAAATCGTCCTTACCTGAAAATCTGTAATACTCGGTCTGACCCGAGCATTACATCAAAGTAACACCTGGGTCAGGTTGGAAACCAGCGTGAGTAAACCCAACTAATCAAGAAATACTAAAGCATAAATCTTACTTAAAACGTGGGGTAACTCGAATCAATCTACAAATGCAAAATTTATTATAGACATCCCTTCTTTCACACATCAATTTCTATGTACCAAAACGTAGATTAAATGGTCCAAATCACTCAAATCATTCCATTCCAACCTATTGATTTCACATATCAATCTATAAAGAAGCAAAGTGGTTCCGGGTATTTACTAATATCCGACTCTGGTCTCTTCGAATCCGATGTCATCTTAACCCAGGTTATTCAAGTGAATACAATTTAATTTCAAATACTTGATGTTACTTTTACACAGTAATTCATCATCGATAGATAACCACATTATCAATGTTCACTCAAACATATCATATCATAAAACATTTCATATCAGATACATCAACTATTTCAAGGCATTTAACATCATTCAATCATTCATAAGCAAGATTGGTCACTTCCAAAATTAATTATCTATCTTAATTAATCACCTTTGACTAGTTATCCTTTAATTACAATAAGTAATTAACTCTCAATTAATTACACAAATTAATTAACCTTCACGCATCCATATTATTTACATTGATTCTTAATTAATTTCTTAGATTAATTATCTTATAATCACTTACATCAACTAATTATCCTTTAACTAATCACACACATTAATTAACTAACCTTTAATTAATTTCTTTAATTAATTAATCCTTTGACTATTATAATAAGTAATTAATTCTTAATTACTTCTCTTAAGTAATTTCCCTTTAATTACTTTCATCTAATAACTATCCATTGGTTAATTATCCTTAATTTAATTAACCTTTGATTACTAATAAATTTAACTTTTAATTTTAATCAATTAATTAATCCCTAATTACACACATTTATGTAAATCTTAATCTTAATTTTTCATTAATTAATTCATAAATCTTAAGCACTTACCTAATTACATTAGGAACAATAGGAATTATTAAATTAATTACTTAATAATTAATTGATACCAAATAATTTAAAATCAAAAACAAATTACTCTAAATAATTAAATTTTGGAACTTGCTTATAACTTGATCAATACCACATTTGAAAAATTAGTTAAATTGAATTGTTTGCTTGGGAAAACATGTTTAGAATTAGCTAGCCTTATCTTTAAAACTTGTTAACATCTATTATGCTTATTAAATCTAGTTATAAATTATTTAGGAAACCTACGAACTAAACTATCAACCCGATTCCCAGCTCCAAGTTCTTGAACAAAAACCGAGCCATCGATTCAACCAAACCTCATCTCATCACTAGAAACCAACGTGAGTCACCCCCTTCAATTCCTCGTGCATCACTTCGAGCTCAAACTTCTTCCTCCCGAAGCTCAAATACTCAGCAACAACAGATATGGACAGACACGTGTGCAGTACACACGTGATCGTCGTTGCTCCGGCCATGCTTGTCGCACCAACCAAACACAGTCGACCCCCTCTATCGCTCCGATAACCTAGAAACACGAGCCACTCGAAGAATCGCAATTGAACAATTCTGCAACCCCAAAATGAATACCCGATCACAAAACACCTCAAATCACCCAACTCCGACCACCGAAGACCCCGGTCTCGAGCCTGCACCTTCGTCATTGACCCCACTTTACCTTACCCTTGGACCGATTCAACTCGACATCGTCGTCGACCCGCAATAGACACGAGTTTGCCTTCATCTAGGAGGACACCTAAACCCTAAATCTCCTCCTTCCCACCACCTCGACGTCAGAGAAAATAAACCCCCATTTTTTCCGAGCACGCCATCTCCACCGCTACCTCCGATAGTAGCTTCGACCTTCCAGATCAACTCAATCACCCACAAATGCCCAGAAACCAAATCAAGAACAACTAGAAATTTCTCTCGAAATCCAGTCTTAAAATTCAAGATTTTATTTTTGAAAACCAAAGCCTCCAAAGATTAATCAGATCACAAACTTGGATCCACAAAATTTTTAAGTCGAGATTCTTATTATGTTTAAGTTTTGCTGTGATTTCCTCTTTGTTAAAATCTAACATCAGTTTTCACCTAGGTAATATTTTTTTTTAAATTTACAATTTTATCTTGTTAATTCTAACAAATTTTATTTAAACATTAGGGTCTAAAGAGAACCAGAGAAAAAGAAATTAAATTTGAACCTATTTTAGACCTACAACATCAAGAGCAGAGTAGAGGATCTAGAACACAGAATACACACAATTTTAACATGAATATATGCATTCATTCAGCTTTAAACCATCATTCAAGCATTTTTCACTTCAAAATTTCAAGGATTATCTCATGAAATCACATATATTGGCAGTTTAACTTTTAAGATGAAGTTTACCCGCTATTTCTTAAGAACAGAGAAAGCCTGATTTGATTTTTTTTGTTTTGTTTGATCCGAAAATTTGATGATTGAATTGAAATTTTGAATCTGATCTAGAATTGAGTTGTACTTTGCTTATTGATTGGATTTGCTTGTTTTTGCTTTGGTTTTAAAGTGGTAATTGGTTTTGCTTTGTTCAAGAAAACCAGAAATTGCTACTATTCATTTCCCTTTTGATCTGCTTGAATGATTCAGTTTAAAATGGTTGTTGTTTGTTGATTTCCTAGTTTGTATATCATTTCCAGGCTTTTATCTTCTTTGTTTTTGAAAGATGAAGATAAACAAAAGAAATGAGAAAGGAATAGAAAATGCATATATCATCTTTTATCTTTTATTTATTGATTTAAACAAAAGAAACAAATTCATGACACTTGTTAATTTTCTTACAAGTGTCATTTACGCATTAAAATTGATTTACATTTGTTATGTTGAAAGAACTTATGTTTACGTTTGTAAATATCATACCTAAATATATATATACACACATTTCATATATAATTATATAATTTCAGTTTATTTTTATTAATGTCTTATGTGTTTATATTTAAACTTCCTCTCCAATTTAAAAGGTTTTAAAAGTAAATGACATAAAATCCCAATTATATACTTATAATAGTTATACAATATACTAGTTTTATATATATTCCTTTATTTATATTTTAAATGTTTTCATAAAAATTTTATATTAAATTTTCTATTAAGTAATTACTTTCCTTAATTTATAAAAAATATTTTAAAGAAAATAATATAAAACCAATTATATATTAATAAAATCATACATATATTTTATGTCCAATATATTTTAAGATATCTTACTCTTTGAATTTCCAATTCAAATTCAAATTCTAACTTAACATTCAATTTTAAAAAAAATCAATAACAAACACCAATTCAATTTGTAAATGATAATTCTATTTAAAATATATTTATACCCATATATATAAACAACACATTATTATTATTGTTTGAAAATATCAATTTTGCCGATTTAAATAATTATACTAGAAAGATTGTCGAACCAATACTTATTCAGATATATATTTCATTACCACAATTATTTATTTAACATATAAATCAGTATTTCTACTAATTAAATTCAATTACAGATATTCTAAAATCCGGGTTATCACATTCCTCCCCCCTTAGAATCGTTTCGTCCCCGAAAAGGAACGATGTTAGAATTATTAAAATGCTTATTATCAGAAAATTATTCTTTGATCACTTTTCTAAAACACTTAAAAATCTATTTAATATTGCCATAATAGCTTTATTAAAATACTATTTATAACTCGATGTTTCAATAAGTCCATCCTCATTCTCACAGAAATTCGGTCATACGTTGATCAGGCGTAGGACTGAAAATCTATAAGTACTTAGCAGACCCATTTTTAACACCCAGTGAAAATACTTAGAAAAATTATTTTATTGAAAATATAGAAACATTTTTGAAAATAGAGGAAACATCTTTGGTGAGAATGCTCTGGAAATCATCGCCCCCATCTATGGTCGCAGTTGCATCATGGGTTACGTTGCCATCGCAACAAAAGTCCATGTAACTGTAGGCACTCTGCGCCCCTCGATTACGCTATGGAACCCCCTATAGATCGCAGTTACATTACAGGGTTACTTGCCATCACAGCAAAAGTCCATGTAACTGTAGGCATCAACCCCCTCGAATTTCGTTGCCAAAAGAATGAAACTTCTCTACTCCCACATAGGTCGCAGACTACATCAGTCAAGTCCCAATGTAGCCTTAGGCTCTCACGACTTCTCGACTTTCGCTATGTCTTCATAGGTCGCAGTCTACTGATGTAAAATTAAACATAGATTGTTGGCTCTCAGCAGCAGCACACAACTTTCGCTATATTATCATAGGTCGCAGTGTACCGATGTAAAATCAAATGTAGACAGTTGGCTCTCAGCAGCACACACACTTTCTCTATGGTCTGCAGTAGATCGCAGTGACATCTAGTTACACTCTCGTCACAGCATAATCCAAATTCCTCTGTAGGCATCAGCGCCCTCGACTTTCGCTACCCAATAATCCTCAGGAACTAGATTGTCCGGACTCCTCACAGGATTAACTTTAGAACCTCCTCCTTTGAGGCTCAAGGCAGTACCAACCTATGGTACTCCTGAGAAGTTCATTCAAGGGAGCACCTTTTTCTTCAGAGCCATTTCAAAACACTTTATACTATACACATATAGTATCTTCCAAATCATATACCTAGTACGAATCCCATATAATTCTCCTTTTCACAAAATCGATAATTCTCAAACTAGGCTTTCCAAATTCCAAAGTTGATTTTTCTCCAAAAAATTAAAAGCCTTTCCAAACCTATAGGTTCCAAAAACCTTTTTCCGAAATCATCCTCATAAGAACCTTTACACACACATACACACACACACATATAACTTTGAAAATCTTTGGAACATTTCATACTTGTATAAATTCCCCTTTTATACTTCAAATATTTTCAAAACCCTTTTCTTCTGAAAATAGATTCAACAAGGGGAGATTTATCTTATATGTATAACAAAGCTATAAAACTTTGTCTATTCCAAATCAAATATTCAAACTTAATTACTCTATAAAGTCACTTACCATATTACTTACTTTCATAAAGTAAATTTCTACCATAGAAATATCCAATTTCCACTTTATTCATCATATATATCACAAAATATATTTTTCATTTCAAAAACCCTTTTTACAGTTCTTATCCACAAATTTTCAATACCAATTTCATTCAAACCCTTACGATGTACACATATCATCCGTACGCTATATCAATTTGATCGCTCATTCGATCACATAGCTTCCTTTTCGAACTAGTATCGTCCACCCGACTTCCTAGTGCGGACTCAGATCTGGTTTCTTGATCAGAAACCGTCATTCTCTTTGCATAATCATAACTATGATAGAGAATATCCAGAACCAATAAACAATCCATATCCAGGTTCGCCATCAAAAATCGAGTGAAAAATCCCAACTCGGATCGATATACTATCTCGAAATTCTATGCTCGAATCTAGATCAAATCACTATGCGAATAGAATAACATACATACATCCTACGTATTCATCTTCATTGATTATTAGTCAAACCGATTTATCCTTCTATTCACATTCACTTTAATTTTCATTCACTTATTCACAATTTCTTCAATCCCATTTGGATTATCACTTCAATTGTTTTCTCAAATGGACATTTAATCATAAACAGTTTGAACTCTGTCCAGCTTAAATTTAGAAAATAGCTTGAATTTTTTTAAAATAGATAAGCAGTTGAAAAATAATTATTAGTTTGTAACATAGCTATAAAATAATTAAGTAGTTGTAGAATAGTTATAAAATAGTCAAATGGTTATAAAATAGCTAAATAATTGCAAAATAGTTGTAAAATAGTAATTAGTTATAAAGTAGTTAAAAATAGTAATTAGTTTATAAAACAGTTGTAAAGTTAAATAGTTTCAAAGATAGTTGTAAAATAAGTATAAAATAGTTTGGCTTTAAAAAGAAAGATTGTATATAGTAAATAGCTTGGAAAAATAGATTTAAGAAAGCTTATATTAGTTTGTTTGAAAATAGTTCGGAGCCAAACTGTTCCACTACCCAATCTTTATTCCAATCAATCCAATTTTAAATTTCCACTTCCTCTTAGCATTGATCCAATCTCAAATCAATTTAAGCAACTTCAATTACCACTCCAAATTTAACATTATTCCACTTCGATTTCAATCTCAATTTATTCAAATAATTTTCAAATTGAACAAATTTTCAATTTCAATTCATTTCAACTCTAGTTTGAATTAATCCCAATTCAAGTTGAATTAACCTCGATTCTTTTCAAATCAAATTCCATTTGAATTTGAAACTATTTAACTTTAATCACAATTCCAAATTATTCAAACCAAATTTCAATTTAAACTAATTTCAAATTCAATTTCACTTTAAATCATCCTGAATTATATAAATTTGAGTTAAATTTTCAAATGTTGGTTTAACCTCTTAAACCAGATTATCCTTTATTTTCAAAGTCTTTGAACAATTTAATTCTTAGTCCAAAATTCAAATTCTATTTTAAATTGCCTTTAATTCTCCATAAACCAATTTCTAGATTCAAATAATAATTCAAATCCCTTTTTAAACAATTTTAATCTTTGAAATTCAATTTATTGCCTAATTTATCTCAATAATGGATATATTACCATAATCCATTCCTTCATTCATTTAAACCAATCCAATTCACGGTTTAAAATTTATTAATAACAATAGGATGATATCATCCAAATTATTTAAAACATCCATCCATTTTCAATTTCCAGATCTCAAACCCATTTTGAGATTACACAAACTTCCCATTCACATCAACCATTTAACTTTCCAAGTTAAACCTCAATTTTATCCTGAAATTTCCATATCAGGTTGTTCATTCAAACTTATTTAACTTCTTCTAAGTTAAATTCAATTTAATCCCATTTATCCCACTCAAAATTTGAATTCTCCATTTAAAAATTCAAATTTCTATCACTTAAAAGTTCAAAAACTTATTTCACTTTGGGTTTCAAATCATCTTTGATATTATGTATATCCACACATACATACATATTTACTTCTTGGCCTATCAAGCCAAATTTTAAAATTTAATCCACCTTTGGTTTTAATTCAAAACAAATTCTTTCAAAATTTTCAAACAACTTCTTATTTTAAAATAAGATCACATTCAAAAATAGTCTGAACCATATCATTTATTATTTCCTTTAACATTTTGAAACAATTCCAAATGTTTCTAGACCTAGATTTCAAAAATCACAATTTAAAACCCACTTTAATTCACAAGTTATACTCAACTAAGTTTACTTCCTTAAAACTTTTCATTATTTTAGGATAATAACAAGGTTATTACAACTGGAAACCAATTCACTATTATCTTATTCTGAAGATTCTTCTCCAAATTCAAGATTTTAATTTCAGTTTGGATCCATTTCAAACTTATCTTCATTCAATTTCAGTTTGGATTAATCCAAATTCCCATTTAAATATATATATATATATATATATATATATATATATCACTTAATTCTTATTCAGTTTCCATATCCAACTACCAATTATTGCTTTATAAATAAAATATAAGCTTTTATAAAAAATCACTAATTAAAACCATTTTTAAAACCTTTGTATAAGAAAATAACAAGTACCCTCACTAATATATATACACTCGACTCATTCTAAGGCACCATTGACCCTATCCTTAATGAGTACTCCCACCAGAGCCAAGGTTCTTGCTTAACCTGGCTCTGATACAAATTGTAATGACCCGGAATTTTCGTTCCCGAAAATTCCAGATGGTTAGGGAAAAAGAAGAAAAGAGATAGAATAAGAAACAAAACGAAACATAGATTCTCACAATCGCAGCAGATAAAATATAATATTAAATAAAATACAGTTATACAAAGGAAAACCGTACTTATCATATTACACTTTAATACATCACAGTTACACATATACACAAATGCTGGACAAATACAATCATGTCCCAGGTACTACAATATATCACAGCGGAAAACTTTCCATACGTTCCTGCCATCCAGATCGCCTCCTGAGCTCTAGAACGTCCTTACCTAAAAATCTGTAATACTCGGTCTGACCCGAGCATTACATCAAAGTAACACCCGGGTCAAGCTGGAAACCAGCGTGAGTAAACCCAACTAATCAAGAAATACTAAAGCATAAATCTTACTTAAAACGCGGGGTAACTCGAGTCAATTTACAAATTCACAATTTGTTATAGACGTCCCTTATTTCACACATCAATTTCTATGTACAAAAACTTAGATTAAATGGTCCAAATCACTCAAATCATTCCATTCCAACCTATTGATTTCACATATCAATCTATAAAGAAGCAAAGTGGTTTCGGGTATTTTCTTATATCCGACTTCAGTCTCTTCGAATCCGATGTCATCTTAACCCAGGTTATTCAAGTGGATACAATTTAATTTTAAATACTGGATGTTACTTTTACATAGTAATTCATCATCAATAGATAACCACGTTATCGTTGTTCACTCAAACATATCATATCATAAAACATTTCATATCAGAGATATCAACCATTTCAAGGAATTTAACATCATTCAATCATTCATAAGCAAGATTGATCACTTCCAAAATTAATTATCTATCTTAATTAATCACCTTTGACTAATTATCCTTTAATTACAATAAGTAATTAACTCTCAATTAATTATACAATTTAATTAACCTTCACCCATCCATATTAATTACATTGATTCTTAATTAATTTCTTAGATTAATTATCTTATAATCACTTACATCGACTAATTATCCTTTAATTAATCACACAGATTAATTAACTAACCTTTAATTAATTTCTTTATTTAATTAATCCTTTGATTAAGTATACTAAGTAATTAATTCTTAATTACTTCTCTTAAGTAATTTCCCTTTAATTACTTTCATCTAGTAACTATCTATTGGTTAATTATCCTCAATTTAATTAACCTTTGATTATTAATAAATTTAACCTTTAATTTTAATCAATCAATTAATCCCTAATTACACACGTTTATGTAAATCTTAATCTTAATTTTTCATTAATTAGTTCATAAATCATAAGCACTTACCTAATTACATCAGGAACATTAGGAATTATTAAATTAATTACTTAATAATTAATCAATACCAAACAATTTAAAATCAAAAAATTTTTACTCTAAATAATTAAATTTTGGAACTTGCTTATAACTGGATCAATACCACATTTGAAAATTTAGTTAAATTGAAAATGTTTGCTTGGGAAAACTTGTTCAGAATTGGCTAGCCGCGCCTTTAAAACTTGTAAACATCTATTATGCTTATTAAATCTAGTTATAAATTATTTAGGAAACCTATGAAATAAACTATCAACCCGATCCCAAGCTCCAAGTTCTTAAGCAAAAACCGAGTCATCGGTTCAAGCAAACCTCATCTCATCACTAGAAACCAACGTGAGTCGCCCCCTTCAATTCCTCGTGCACCACTTCGAGCTCAAACTTCTTCCTCTCGAAGCTTAAATATTCAGCAGCAACAGATATAGACAGACACGTGTGCACGTACACACGTGATCGTCGTTGCTCCGCCATGCTTGCCGCCACCAACCTAACACAGTCGACCCCCTCTATCGCTCCGATAACCCAGAAACATGAGCCACTCGAAGAATCGAAATTGAACAATTCCGCAACCCCAAAATGAAAAACCTGATCACAAAACACCTCAAATCACCCATCTCCGACCACCGGAGACCGCGGTCTCGAGCCTGCACCTTTGTCATCGACCCCTCTTTATCTTACCCCTGGACCAATTTAACTCGACATCGTCGTCGACTCGCAATAGACACAAGTTTGCCTTCGTCCAGGAAGACACCAAAACCTTAAATCTCCTCCTTCCCACCACCTCGACGTCAGAGAAAATAAACCCCCATTTTTTCCGAGCTCGCCATCTCCACCGTTACCTCCAATAGTAGCTTCGACCTTCCAGATCAACTCAATCACCCGCAAATGCCCAGAAACCAAATCAAGAACAACTAGAAATTTCTCTCGAAATCCAGTCTTAAAATTCAAGATTTTATTTTTGAAAATCAAAGCCTCCAAAGATTAGTCAGATCACAAACTTGGATCCATAAAAATTTTAAGTCGAGATTCTTATTATGTTTAAGTTTTGCTGTGATTTCCTCTTTATTAAAATCTAACATCAGTTTTCACCTTGGTAATATATTTTTTTTTTTAAAATTAAAATTTTATCTTGTTAATTCTAACAAATTTTATCTAAACATTAGATTCTAAAGAGAACCAAGGAAAAAGAAATTAAATTTGAACCTATTCTAGACCAGCAACATCAAGAACAGAGTAGGATCTATAACATAGATATACACACAATTTCAACATGAATATATGCATTCATTCAGCTTTAAACCATCATGCAAGCATTTTTCACTTCAAAATTTCAAGGATTGTCTCATGAAATCACATATATTGGCAGATTAAACTTTTAAGATGAAGTTTACTCACCATTTCTTAAGAACAGAGAAAGCCTGATTTGATTTTTTGATTTGTTTGATCTGGAAATTTGATGATTGAACTGAAACTTTGAATCTCATCTGGAATTGAGTAGTACTTTGCTTACTAATTGGATTTGCTTGTTTTTTCTTTGGTTTTAAAGTGGTAACAGGCTTTGCTTTGTTCAGGAAAACCAGAAATTGCTACTATTCAATTTCCCTTTTGATCTACTTGAATGATTCAGTTTAAAAATGGTTGTTGTTTGTTGATTTCCTAGTTCGTATATCATTTCCAGGCTTTTATCTTCTTTGTTTTTGAAAGATGAAGATAAAAAAAATTAAAATGAGAAAGGAATAAAAAATGCATATATCATCTTTTGTCTTTTATTTATTATTTTAAACAAAAGAAACAAATTCATGACACTTGTTACTTTTCTTACAAGTGTCATTTACACTTTATAATTGATTTACATTTGTTATATTGAAAAAACTTATGTTTACATTTGTAAATATCATACTTAAATATATATATATATACATATATATATATATATTATATATTCATATATAGTTATATTATAATCTCAATTTATTTTTATTAATGTCTTTTGTGTTTATATTTAAACTTCCTCTCCAATTTAAAAGGTTTTAAAAGTAAATGTCATAAAATTCCAATTATATACTTATAATGGTTATACAATATACTAGTTTTATATATAATCCTTTATTTATATTTTAAATGTTTTCATAAAACTTTTATATTAAATTTTCTATTAAGTAATTACTTTCCTTAGTTTATATAAAATATTATAAAGAAAATAATATAAAACAAATTATATATTAATAAAATCATATATGTATTTTATATCCAATTTATTTTAAGATATCTTACTCTTTGAATTTCCACTTCAAATTCAAATTCTAATTTAACATTCAATTTTAAAAAAAATCAAATAAACAAACACCAATTCAATTTGTAAATGATAATTCTATTTAAAATCTATTTATACCTATATATATAAACAACACATTATTATTATTGTTTGAAAATATCAATTTTGCCAATTTAAATAATTATACTAGAAAGATTATCAAACCAATACTTATTCAGATATATACTTTCATTACCATAATTACTTATTTAACTTATAAATCAGTATTTCTACTAATTAAATTCAGTTAATTTATCAATTACAGATATTCTAAAATCCGGGTTATCACAATATTTCTAAATAATAGTTAATAGGCTATGCTTAAAATAGATTTTTGATTTTTCAACTTTATTATCATTTTTTATAAGAATTATAAGTGGTTTAAAGATTGTGTTATAGTCTGATGGCTTACGTTGAGCTAATTAATAGCACAAATGAGCTATACTAATGATAAACACATCATTTAAATTCACTAATGACCAAAAAAGAGAAATCATAATTTCATATGTGTTGAACTATGTGATCTAGAGAGTGGATTTATTTTTAAATTGTCTTAACATTCACATATTTTTATCAATCTTCTTTTGTTAGTTTCCTTCATTTTTAGCTAATCACATTTTTAACTTTGGTTAATTTGATTGAATAGAGATTTAAAATCCAACAATTTTCTACGAATCGACCCGTACTCGCCACGTACTACAATAGTACGCCGTGCGCTTGCGGTTATAAATTTAATTCAGTATTTATCGACGGGTTTCTAACTCGATAGAAATTTCGCCGTTAAACAAGTTTTTGGCGCCGTTGTCGGGGAATTGTTTTGACTTTAATTTCTATTCTTTGAATTATTTTTGTTTGATTTTCATGTGTTTTTTGTGTGTTTGCACGTTTTTAAAAAATTGTATGTTTGTGTGCATTTTGATTTTTTTTTGTTTGTAGTTTGCTAGTTTCTTTTTCATTAGCATTTGCATTTTCTATACAAAAAAACATACACAATATTAAAAAAAATTAGTTCTCATTTACAATTTCTGGTTTACATTTCATTTTACATTTCAATTTACAAATTTCACTTTCTTTCTACTATTACATTGCTGTGCAGAACTGTGCACATTTCTCTCTCTGTTGCACTACACCTCCCCTCTGTCAATACTTGACCACCACCTGCACTACTGCTACAAATTCCTCACTGTCTCGGCACATACCATCTGACTCAACCACACACCCCCAGCCATCACTTACCACATATCACCTCACCATCAACTACAGTGCCATACATCCCAAACCAATCTGCACATGGTTACAATAGCAAGCTCATCCCTGAATTCACCATCCAAACTCACTGCACACTTTACCCACTGTCTACATACAAAACCAACCACCTGATCATACCACTCCCTCCTCTACTTTCAACTACAAACCATATTAATGTCCCACTCATTAAACTATGCACCTCAAACTGTGCTTGTGCACTGTGCCTCCCTTACATGTGCACACATCACTTCCAAACAACTTCACTGCATTTACATTCATCCCTCACCTACATACAACCATTCATACAATCATCAAATTGATCACCAACATCTGTTGCCATATAATTGTGCAACTGCAACTCCTCTACAATAACAACAACAATTCTTCCAACCAGCAACCACATATCTCCTCGAACTTCATTTCTTCCCACTGTTCGCTGTTCGACAGCTCACATTCACCTTTGCGGCTCAACAACTCTGCTATCCATTCATTCATCACCACAGACCATTCATTACCCACGAACCGCTGCCACTTCACAAACTGTCTATCGATCACACTACCTCCACCCACCAGCATCGACATCAAACAACTCACAACATTGCTCTGCCTATAACTCAGTGCACCTCTATCAGCATACCCATCCTACTATACCACCATACAACACCATCAGACTCCCTGGTATCAGAGCATCAAAGAACAACTCCCCCTTTCTTCCTTCACTTCTGACATATTTCACCACCACCATCTGCCACTTTTCATAGTACATCACCTGATCAATACCATAACCTGCAGCTACCATAACCATTTCCTGCCGCTACCATTGCCTTGTACCATAACTGATCACGGTACTTTTCAATTTTCATACTCACCTTTGCAACCACTCCTGCCACCAGAGCGGTCTTCACCGAACTCAACAAACCCAAACGCCGGCCCACCATAATCCGCGGCCTCCCTTGACATCACCAGAAATCTTCATCAATCACCCAAATCGAACATCCACCGCATCACCAAAATCGACCATCGAAGCAACCAAACCCAATAGGCTGTCGAACCTCCTTCGTGACCTCCACCGCAATTTGAACCATAACTGCAATTGAACCGGCGACTGCAACTTCAACCGCGAATCAAACGCCTGAAGCTCGCCCTCCTTCGAATACCCAAATCGATCGACATCACATCCACTACCGCGAGCACCCAAATCGCAAACTAGTCTGAAGTGATTGGTGGAAGTTACAAATTTGTGAATTTGAAAATGGAATTCTACAAATTGATTATGTTTGGTTGCGATTTTTATTAGTGAATGATTCGTGAATTTTGAGAAGAATAAGCTGTTGTCGTTTGTTTAGTTAGGCCGGGTTGTTACATGAATTTTGAAATTCAACTTTGGGCTGTAACTTGTTTACAAAAAAAAAAAAAAAAAAAAGGTTTTTTGTTTTGCTTTGTTTTCTTTTATTAAAAAAAGAAAAAAAAAATATTTTTCACCTGTTTTAGTTTTTATTATTTTTGCTTTCGTTTGTTTTGTTTTTCACTTGTTTTATTTTCTTCTTTGATAAAGATATAAAAAAATTAAAAGAAAATGTATATATCTTGCTTTTAATTTCAGGTTGCCAAAGCAGGAAATCAGAAGGTGGAGACTAGCTTGCTAAAAAAATTTCTCAGCTTCGCTTGCTTGTAAATAAAAAAAAATTGGCGCTTTGAAATAAATTCTGCACGCTCTCGTAATCCCTTGTTTTTATTTATTTTGCATTGTTGGTTGTTTGCATTTTAAAAAAACTCAAAAAAACAAAAACAAACTTCATTTTAGTTGCATTATAAATTCACGTTTAATTAAATTTTTCATTTCATTCTAGAATTTTGTTTAGTATTAACGGTTAGACATCATTAACACATAATTGTATATTGAAAATTTGTCTTCTTTGAACAATTTAATTTCTTGGTGGCTAGGCTACGGCAAAGTAATAACTATTTATAAATATTATGATGATTCGTAAATATTATAGTGGTTGTTCCTCTGAAGGTACTTGAACCTTCGGCTGCATTACTACGGTGATTCATGGTGCACCGATAAATCATGTCCGTTACCTGGCTGAGACTATCTTGTTGATCTAAGACAAAGTATGATTATATAATTTTGGGTTAACTTAGGATAAATCAACCCTTGCATTCATTTTTTTGCATTAGTTCATGCATATTTGAAAAAACAAAAAACATAGAAAAATTTCAAAATCTAAAACTAAAAAAATTGTAAATATTCCTTATTTGTGTTTTTAAATCCTTTCTTTTGAATTTTTTTTAATCAAAAACAAAAACTCAAAAAAACAAAAAAATTTACTTAGTTTTTTTGAAAATCAAAAATCCAAAAAAAAATATAAAATCTTTTCAAAAAAAATTGAAAATCTAAAACCAAAACAAAAATTCAACTTTTTTAAAAGATAAATTCTTTTTGTAAATATTTTTCCTTTCATAAAAAAATCAAAAACATTCTTGAAAATGTCTGAATTTCCATATTCACTTGAATTTTACAATAGTTGTGAAAATCAATATAATGCATATGATTTCACTCCGAATTCGTATGGATATTTTAATGACAACTATTTTATAAATAATTCGAATTTTGAACAACAAAGTTTTCAATACAATGACCAATCTTCGACTCTCGAAAATAGCATTGAAATGATTTCATCTTTACTCGAACTCTCCACACAACAAAATCAAGAGGTAAATGATTTGTGTAATTCTTATTTGTGTGATAACTCAAGTCAAAATTATCAAAATACTCGAAATTTGAATTCACTTCCAAATTCAATTGACTTCGAGTATAGCCCATGCCAATTCAATTTTGAACTCCAAAATGAATTTCAAAACCAAAACAAAAATGTGATCCACTTTTCAAATAATTTTGGCAATGGGAATAATCTCGATTACGATACGAGTGAAAATTTTTGTTCTCAACAAATTCAAATCAAAAATTCTCAAGTTAATAACTATAAATTGGATTTTGTTGAGCAAATGAATGAAATTTACGATGATCACACGGATTCGTTGTTTGAAACATATATGAAACAACGTGAAAAACAAAATCAAATTCCAACGTGTGACGAGTCAAGTGATAATCCGCCTTTTACCCAAATCGACGATTTTCAAGTAACAACTTTTGAAATTGAAAACAAAAATCTTAACGAAGTTGTTAAAAATTTGGTGATTGAGTTGGATTTCAATTCTTTCGAGGGTGTGGGACCAAAATTAAAATTCGACCTTCCTTTTCTTGATTTCAAAATTTAAACACAACAACTTTGGATTTTGAACTTGACACATGTAATAAAGTTGTTGATAATTCAATAAAGGAAGACGAATTCAATGAACACGATTTCTTTGGACTTTTCGAAAATGAGTTGTTAAATTCTGAAGGGGAAATTTAAAATCACCATTTCAATTTTGAAATCAATAATTATGAAAAATTTGTTGATAATGAGCTTAACTTTCAATTTGGTGAAAATAAACTTGAATTTCAATCAATCGGTTTATCAACCCCAAAAATCATCGAAAATAAAACAACTCGTATGATTTTTAATAAAACGACATTCGTTTATGCCAAATCAACGTTCAACTTCAA
The DNA here is from genome assembly GCA_030765085.1 of Allium cepa. Lineage (NCBI taxonomy): Eukaryota > Viridiplantae > Streptophyta > Magnoliopsida > Asparagales > Amaryllidaceae > Allium > Allium cepa. Next base: position 757,312,228 of record CM060940.1, on the reverse strand, counting down.
AATCTTTTACAGTTTGGTTTTCTACACTTGAGCTGTGTCTCATACACTTGATGAGACAAATGAATCGGTCTTTGGAAGACCATTTCATTTACTCTTTGACGATATACTTTTTGATCTCATTCACCTTCATGTAAATATAGGTCATCATTTTATTTTTGTTTTATTTTCTCCTTCCTGGGTTGACTGTGGGGACATAGTCAAAATCAAGTGTGGGAGGGAGACTCATCTTCATTTTTGATTTTTCATGGTTTATTTTTACTTTTTCTTTCCAAAATTAAAAAAAATATCTCAAAAAAACAATTTTATTTAAGAATTTTTTATTTATTTTTAAAGAAACACTATAGGATAAATATATGGTTTTGGCTTATTAAATTGAAAATTTTCAAAGATTATTTGTCTTACAAAAATAAAAATGAAGCTTGATTACAAATAACGATAGTTTAACTAGTATATAGGAAGGTTCATACATGATAATTATGAAATATATCCTAATTGAAAATCTTTATTTTAAAAAGTGGTTGATTTAAAGTAAAGGATATAACATTTCTTTTATCTTCTAAGTTAAGTGGTGCTAAGATGATTTTGCAAAACTCTCTTTTTCAAAAAAAAATTAGAAAAAAAACAAAGAAAAACATATAAAAAAACATTTGTATGTATGTAAATATTTTCTACAGTCGATAGGTGTACACACATATGTGTACACTCGCCATGTTATGTACCTTTCTCACGTAAGAACGAAAGGTGGCGCACGATCGGTATATCCGACCTCAGTTTATCTGAGCTAAGTGTATGTATATAAAAATTCTTTTCTTTTATTAATAACGCCTACAGTCGATAGGTGTTCATACTCGTGTGTTCACTAGCCACGCTCTGTATTCCCCTCACATAAGTCCGTAAGAAAATGCATGGGTAATATATCCGGCCTCAGCTTTCTGAGTTAGGCATATATTAATATTATTAACATCAATATAGTTTTCAAAAGAAAAAAATGGAGAGAGTAAGAAAATGAAATCCAAGCACTATTTTAACTTATTTGATTTGACTTGTTATTGAACTGAAATGAAAATACCATTTTGATAAATTTTGATAATCAACTAAGGATCTATTTCGTAGTTATACGTTGTTATCAATTGAAACAACGAGTTAAACTAAAGTCTATTTGTTATGAGAACTTCATTTTTGTTGGAAATTTTGACGGGTAAATGAATTAAATTTTCTAAATAATGACCAATACTTATATTTAACTTATTCGTGTTAATTTAAAAGTAAATCCTTCATTTGTAAATACTTTCAAAAACTCGCATTCTTCTCTTTGTAAATAATCTTGCATTTTGTAAATATTTTCACTTTGCATTGGATATTGTGGATAGTATCCGCTAAAACCCTCACGAGACAACACTCGTTCTATTAAGGACACCTAGAGGTTTAACGGCTTGTTGCATACGCTCAATGCAATCGTGCTCCCTACGAAAACGGATTTATCATAGTTTTTCTTTATTCGAGGATGAATAAAAAGATAAGTGTGGGGTTATTTGATGTACACATAAATGAGCGTAATTTTACCACTATATTTAATCTACTTAAATTAAATAAATGATCATATTGGGTATTTTAACTTGTTTAAACCAAAATTCAAATTATTTGAAATTGTCACATATTCATCTTCATCCAAGGGCAAAATGGTCATTTTGTCCATATATTAAATTAATAAAATCTAATTGGAAATTTATATATTATTTTGTAGGAATTTAAACTCAATTACAAGTGGTTTAATGAAAGAATATGCATGCACAAATAAGATACAAAGGAATGAAGATGGAAATAATTCAAAATGATGAACATGGAGGACCCCACCTTCTTACCTTGATTTTCAATTAGGAGCTAGTGCACATGCTAAAAGGCCATTAAAGCTTCATGTACATTTAATTGGAGGATTAAACATGTTAATGATTACTTGGTGACCACACTTCCTACAAGAGCATTTTGGGCATTTCCCAAAAAAATGAATTAGGGTTTCTAACTTGTATAAATACCCCATATCTTCATGTAACCCTTTGGCTTAATCTCTCTTTTAGGCTCTCTTCTCTTAGGAAAATAAATTGAGAGCTCTCTTTCTTTTCACGGCTACTTAGCCATTTCTTCTTTTACGTAATTCTTTTTTTTGAATGCAATTTCAATACATGTTCTTCTCTTTTCTTGTTTATTTCCTTTCATGCTAGTAGTGTAGTTTCATTTATACATGCAAGTAGATTAGTGTTCATTTCTTTACTTAGCTTTTATTTTCATTTTGCTCTCTTTTTCCTCTTGTTTTCATTTAATGCTGCAAGCTACATTTGTTCATTTAATAACAAATATGAGAGGGTAAACTCCTTCAATTTGGGGTAATGAAGCTCTCCAATTATGTAGCTTTAACATAGTTTGATAATTAATGCTCTCTTTTTATGCTTCGTGGAAAAATAATGTTTATGTAATTTTGTGTTTTGAGTTTGATAGCTTATGTTTTCAAAATAAATAGGCTATGCTTAGTCAAATGAATCACAAATTGCCTCTTCATCTATATATGATCATGGCAAAGAAGTGAATGTTTAAATCAAAATTTAATGGCTTAGATTTCTAAACAATAGTTAATAGGCCATGCTTAAAATAGATTTTCATTTTCAACTTTATTATCATTTCTCATGAGAATTAAAAGTGGTTCAAAGGTTGTGATATAGTTTGATTGCTTATGTTGAGCTAATTAATAGCACAAATGAGCCATACTTATGATAAACACATCATTTAAATTCACTAATGACCAAAAAAGAGAGATCATAATTTCATGTGTGTTGAACAATGTGATCTAGAGAGTGGATTTATCTCTAAATTGTCTTAACACTCTCATATTTTTATTAATTTTCTTTTGTTAGTTTTCTACATTTTCAGCTAATCGCATTTTCAACTTTGGTTAATTTGATTGAAAAAAGATTTATAATCTAACAATTCCCTATGGATCGACCTGTACTCACCACGTACTACAATAGTACGCCGTGCGCTTGCGGATATAAATTTAATTCAAAATTTATCGGCAGGTGTAACAACCCGCATATTTATCGATTTTTATATTTAAATATCTTATTTAAATATTTCATCGTTCGTCGGATTTTGGTCCATAAAGCTACTTTTTGCATACAGTCGAATTAGAACTCGAGACCCCTTCCATTGAGTTCAAAATACCGTTTGCAACCTTTATGAGTATAAACATTGATATATTTGGAGCTAGCTAAAAATTTGACCTTTTCACTTTGGCTTTGGGTTTGGGTTCAGCCCACTATCCATAATTTTGCCCCAAAACTGAACCATCCCTCCCCACTCACTCTCACTTCCTCCTCTTTTCAGTTCTAAAGCAAAAATGGAGGAAAAGAAAAAGAATAGAATTTCCTAAGCCCTAGTTTCTAATTGCAAATCAATTTCTAGCTCCAAATTCAAGAGAAGCCATTGGTAAGCCTCCTCTTCATCTTCTCCAACTCTTTTCCTCTTCAATTTCAGAAATTCCTAAACCTAACTTTGGGAATGTTCTTCTTTTAAAGCTTAGATTCAAGCTTCTTGAGTTAGGATTGAAGAGTGTTTGATCCTCCTTTGTTTTCAAGCTTCTCAATCTTGTGCTTTTGGGTTTAAAGGTGAGATTTTTATCTCACATCTATGCTTATCTCTATCTTTGAATGTTGGGTATGAATTCCTAACACTTATTCATGTGCATTTTATTTTGATTTGTTTGGTTTTGTGAATATTCCAATTTTAGTGTTTTGAAAGCCAAATCCTTAAAAATCATAGCTTTCATCTTTGATCATGATTTTGTGATGCATCGAGGAGCTTATAGGGCAAGGTAGTCGATTGGCATAAACCCCTAGCGTCCATTGCTCGTCCGATTTCAATTTGGTGGAGATTTGGTCCTCACTTAGATAGGCTGGGAGGTGTTGGAAACAGGCTCCGGTCGATCGAAGTTACTGAGCCGGTCGACCGACCTGCTACCAAAGTGCATAGCACTTCTCTGTCTCTGGTCCGGTCGACCAGCTACAGAGCTCAGTCGACCAACATGCTTCCCGAGAATTTTCCAAAACAGGGTCCGGTCGACCAAGCTCTGGGGTCGGCCGACCGACCTATTGCTATTTTGCCTATTTTGCATGGTTTTCAAATTTAATCGATTCGTGTTCTTTCCCTATTTGTTGTTATCATTTGTTATTGACTTTGATGACTTCTTTTCTTCAGAAATTTTAGGAATATCCATTTTGATGGATTCGGTATCGATTTCTTTGGATTTTTATTCATGTCTTCGAATGTGAATTTTAGTGATTGATTGTTTCTACAATCATTTTTGTGATTTGTCACTTCAAAATATAAAGGTTTTCAATGCTAGTAGTAAATATCAAAACCCTTTCTTCAAAACGATTTCAACACTATGCTCGTTTCTTAAACCGTTTTCCAATCTATTAGTATATACAAACCTTTACCTCACTCGTATGAGAAATCTAATTAAACGACTTAGTAAAACAAGTGGTATGAAACGCTTGCATTTACTTCGTCGGTTAATTCTTGGACTTGTTCGATTGAATCTTTTGTGACAATTTTCTAGTGGAGATCTACAATTTGTTCGCAAATATTTAAGTTAAGCTAGTGGTTATGGGACATGATGCTAAACTCATATATTTACTAGCTTATTGTAATTGACACTTCTTGATGATCGGTAATGATCATTTTATGGTTTAGACTAGCAATGTGCGATGTCTCTTTGTCCGCATGGAGGACTGTACTTCATTTTATTGAGCTTCGTCTCATTTCACGCATGGGTCGTACCTATCTAGGTGCGTCGATGTTTATTTACACATGGGTCGTACCTTTCTAGTGCGTCGATGTTTGTTTACTTCGTGGAGCAATCAGCTCAATAAGTCGGGTCATGGGGCGTATCTTTCTAGGTGCGTCGACGTTCGTCTATACATGGGACGTATCTTTCCAGGTGCATTGATGTTCGACTTTGCATGGGGTGTATCTTTCTAGGTGCATCGATGTTAGAAACTACATGGGGCGTATCTTTCTAGGTGCGTCGATGTTTGTCTATGCATGGGACGTATCTTTCCAGCTGCGTTGATGTTCGATTTTGCATGGGGTGTATCTTTCTAGGTGCATCGATGTTAGACACTACATGGGGCGTATCTTTCTACATACGTCGATGATGATCTATGCATGGGATGTATCTTTCCAGGTGCGTTGATGTTCGACTTTGCATGGGGTGTATCTTTCTAGGTGCATCGATGTTAGACACTACATGGGGTGTATCTTTCTAGATACATCGATGATGATTTATGCACGGGGCGTATCTTTCTAGGTACGTCGATGCTTATTTATGCATGGGGTGTATCTTTCTAGGTGCATCGATGCTAGACAATACATGGGGCGTATCTATTTAGGTGCATCGATGTTTGTCTTTGCATGGGTCGTACCTTTCTAGGTGCGTCGATGTTTGACTGTGCATGGGGCGTCTCTATTTAGGTGCGTCGATGTTCGGTCTATGGAATCGCGTTCCGCTTGGGATTGGCAATCCTCTTATTTTTGTGATTTCTGGATTTCTAATTATTTATTTCTGGAATTTATGTTTCTCCACCTTTTTCAGTTGGCAATGATATGTATGTCATTTATCGTGGCTTGGTGAATTAAATAAAGAGTATGACATTCTTTTTATGCTATGAGATTCGTGAGATATTTGTATGATTTTCCTTGGTTGATTTTCTAATGTATACTTGTCGAGGTATGACATTTTTGGTTATCATACGTTTTTATGATATCTCTTCTTATATCTCATTTTATCTGATAATTATAGCTAGACTGATCCATTTATTATTTTCTTATTAAATAATACTCGGGTCAGACTGAGATATTACAGGTGCTTCCTCTTGACATCCTATCTGGAACCATCATCTGATCTTTTGGCTAACTACTTTAGTTTAGTAGTTTTTGTTGTATACAATTGAGATATAGACTCCTTTATGTATACATATTTTTGTCTAGCACTTGTATCTATTCTTTTGTGATGTTGTGGATCTTATTTGACCACTACTCTGATGAACACTTTCATGTGTTATATTCATATCTTTTTCCGCCTTTGTGATATGAACGTCTGTGACTGATTTATGTTATGCTTATTTCTATATTTGTTTCCGAAGACATTATAGCCACTATGTAGTAGCTTTGAGTTTGTATCGGTATGTCGGATTTCCTCTTGAAATTAAATGCATGTGATTCTATCTGACATAACGGTGCTCGCACAAGGCAATTACATGGATGGTCGCTCCTCAACAGTCTTATTCTACACGCTAGTTGACGGCATTACACCGTAGTGTCCTTGGCTAGTGAGGGTATAGAGGTGGGGCGTCACGTCTTGGTATCAAAGCCAAACTTCGGAACAGTGTAGAATAATCTAGCAAGGATCATCGTCCTAAGTCTTTCTTAAGAGTCGTGCTTTAGGATTTAATTCGAGTCTTCGTACTGATTCATCCTATTTTCTTTATGATTCCTTGTTTTATCTATCAAGATTGCTTGATATTTATTTTGAGAATAACTTTTCTTCTTCTTTCTTTCTTAAAGAAGAGAAATGGTTAGACCTGGACGTCCCAGCGCCGGTCAATCTAGTGCTACTCCCCAAGATGGAGTATTCATGTCTGCCCAGCAGCTTCTTGATCTAGTAAAAAACGCTCAAGCAGCCGGTCCCATCGCAGAGCCTACTCATCGTAGATCCGGTTTTGCACGCTTGTGCAGAGACTATACCGATTTGAGTGGAAGGCCATTTAGGGGATCCGAGAGTGTTATAGAAATTCAAGCTTGGCTCAAATCATGCGATCGTATCTTTTCTCGCATGAACCTTACTGATCTACATCGAGTCCAAGTGAACTTCTTATATCAAATTTTCTTTTGTGTTGATATGCTTTTATGGTTGTTACTATTTATTTTCTTCTTAAGTATTGCGAGGACGCAATTTCTTTAAGGGGGAGTCTGTAACAACCCGCATATTTATCGATTTTTATATTTAAATATCTTATTAAATATTTCATCGTTCGTCGGATTTTGGTCCGAAAAGCTACTTTTTGCAAACAGTCGAATTAGGACTCGAGACCCCTTCCATTGAGTTCAAAATGCCGTTTGCAACCTTTTTGAGTATAAACATTGATATGTTTGAAGCTAGCTAAAAATTTGACCTTTTTCACTTTGGGTTTGGGTTCAACCCACTAGCCATCATTTTACCCCAAAACTGAACCATCCCTCCCCATTCACTCTCACTTCCTCCTCTTTTCAGTTCTAAAGCAAAAATGGAGGAAAAGAAAAAGAATAGAATTTCCTAATCCCTAGTTTCCAACTGCAAATCAATTTTTAGCTCCAAATTCAAGAGAAGCCATTGGTAAGCCTCCTCTTCATCTTCTCCAACTCTTTTCCTCTTCAATTTCATAAATTCCTAAACCTAACTTTGGGAATGTTCTTCTTTTAAAGCTAAGATTCAAGCTTCTTGAGTTGGGATTGAAGAGTGGTCAATCCTCCTTTGTTTTCAAGCATCTCAATCTTGTACTTTTGGTTTTAAAGGTGAGATTTTTATCTCACATCTATGCTTATATCTATCTTTGAATGTTGGTTATGAATTCCTAACACTTATTCATGTGCATCTGATTTTGATTTGGGTTGGTTTTGTGAATATTCCAATTTTAGTGTTTTGAAAGCCAAATCCTTAAAAATCATAGCTTTGATCTTTGATCATGATTTTGTGATGCATCGAAGAGCTTATAGGGCCGGGTAGTCGATTGGCATAAACCCCTAACGTCCATTGCTCATCCGATTTCAATTTGGTGGAGATTTGGTCCTCACTTAGATAGGCTGGGAGGTGTTGGAAACAGGCTCCGGTCAACCGAAGTTACTGAGCCGGTCGACCGACCTGCTACCAAAGTGCATAGCACTTCTCTGTCTTTGGTCCGGTCGACCAGCTACAGAGCTCAGTCGACCGACCTTTTTCCCGAGAATTTTCCAGAATAGGGTCCGGTCGACCGAGCTCTGGGGCCGGCCGACCGACCTGTTGCTATTTTGCCTATTTCGCCTATTTTGCATGGTTTTCAAATTTAATCGATTCGTGTTCTTTCCCTATTTGTTGTTATCATTTGTTATTGACTTTGATGACTTCTTTTCTTCAGAAATTTTAGGAATATCCATTTTGATGGATTCGGTATCGATTTCTTTGGATATTTATTCACGTCTTCGAATGTGAATTTTAGTGATTGATTGTTTCTACAATCATTTTTGTGATTTGTCACTTCAAAATATAAAGGTTTTCAATGCTAGTAGTAAATATCAAAGCCCTTTCTTCAAAACGATTTCAACACTATGCTCGTTTCTTAAACCGTTTTCCAATCTATTAGTATATACAAACCTTTACCTCACTCGTATGAGAAATCTAATTAAATGAGTTAGTAAAACAAGTGGTATGAAACACTTGCGTTTACTTCGTCGGTTAATTCTTGGACTTGTTCGATTGAATCTTTTGTGACATGATGCTAAACTCATATATTTACTAGCTTATTGTAATTGACACTTCTTGATGATCGGTAATGATCATTTTATGGTTTAGACTAGCAATGTTCGATGTCTCTTTGTCCGCATGGAGGACTATACTTCATATTATTGAGCTTCGTCTCATTTCTCGCATGGGTCTTACGTATCTAGGTGCGTCGATGTTTATTTACACATGGGTCGTACCTTTCTAGGTGCGTTGATGTTTGTTTGCTTCGTGGAGCAATCGGCTCAATAAGGCGGGGCATGGGGCGTATCTTTCTAGGTGCGTCGATGTTCGTCTATGCATGGGACGTATCTTTCCAGGTGCGTTGTTGTTCGACTTTGCATGGGGTGTATCTTTCTAGGTGCATCGTTGTTAGACACTACATGGGGCATATCTTTCTAGGTGCGTCAATGTTCGTCTATGCATGGGACGTATCTTTCAAGATGCATTGATGTTCGACTTTGCATGGGGTGTATCTTTCTAGGTGCATCGATGTTAGACACTACATGGGTCGTATCTTTCTAGATACGTCGATGATGATCTATGCATGGGACATATCTTTCAAGGTGCGTTGATGTTCGACTTTGCATGAGGTGTATCTTTCTAGGTGCATCGATGTTAGACACTACATGGGGCGTATCTGTAACGACCCCGAATTTTTATTAATTAATATTTGAATATTTAATTAATTTTAAATATTAATAAGTGAATTTATAAGTCGAATAAATTTTATTTCGAATAATTGGATTTAATTGGATAATTAAATCGATAATTTAATATGTTAAATTTCAGAAATAATTGAAAATTTGGTTAAATATGATTGAAAATGATTTGTAAAATTTTATTTTATCATATTGGAGTTAGAACGATATTTTAGAACTTTTAAAATCGAATTAAAAGTTAATTTGTGAAAATTGAATATTTTAATATTTAATCGACTAGTGAAAATAGTCAATTTTTGAACAGTCTCAGAATTGGACGAGACCAGTTCCATTGGATCCGTAATAGTTAGTTATTACCGGATTTCAATTTTCGAGTCAATCGGAGTAATCGTTTGATCGTGGCAGCTCGAAACGCATCGAAATTGTTTCAATAATAATTTGGCGAGTTAAAATAGCCATTTTTCAAACAGTGTCGGATTTCGACGAAACCAGTTTCATCGGATCCGTAAGATGATATTATTGTAAGGTTTCAAATTTCGTGTCAATGGGATTTACCGTTTGTCCGGTGCAAGCTAAAACGCCTAGAAAATCGTTTAAATCGGTTTAATTTAAATTGAACGTTTATTGCCATATCTCGCACAAATGACCGAATTAGCTTTCGAAACATGTTCCATTATGTCCGAAACGCGGGGTAAACCCTAGAAACGCTGGTAATGGCGCGTAAATCGGAGTTTGGAATTTCCGGAATGAATAGTGTTTCGTTCATTTTCCTATAAATAGACCAACCATTCACAAATAAAAAAAAAAAACTAAACCCTAAACCTAATGCAGCCGCCACCCCCTTCATGAATGGCCGAAAATTTGCAGTTTTCTCTCCTCAATCTCTCCCAATCCACTCAATGATTTCAAAAACTCTCAACTAACAAAATGAAGAGCGAAGTGAGTTCTATCGATCCATACGGCGATGATCGCCTGAATCGTGTTGTGGTGGCCTCAAATTGGCCGCGTTCCCCTTGCGTTCGCACGCGTTTCTAGGCAAAGAGAGGCGACCGAGCTTCGCAAGCCTCTGGGCGGTGATGGAGTGATGGACGAGCTATTCGATGGTGTCTCCTGATCGTGATATAGGCAAGTGATTTTTGAACGAAGGCAAAACCTAGTTCGTGCGTATGGGTTTGTGGTCTCTGTACATGTTGCGTGCACGTTTCTGAAAGAGGGAAGAAGAAGGGGGGGCGTTGGATCTGAGATGGACGGTGGTGTTTTGGCAGTAGGTTTAAAATTAAATAAATTGTTGTATATTTATATTTAAAATTCGTGTAACTTCATAAATGCATATCTATTTCATACGAGGTCGAAAACGCGCGAAACTAGTTGCGTTGGAATCGTATGGACGAGCACTACGCTATGGAATTGGATTGGAGTCGTTTGGAGTTAGTGAGAATTTCGGGTAAAATTAAACGTCCTTTTAATTTTATTCGAAATAAATCGCAAAAACGGATTGAAATCAAGGTGAGAACTTCTCACTCAATCGAATCAGTTTCGATTTTAATTTTAAATAGTTAGATTTAAAATACTTGAATGCATGTTTGAATGATGATTGTATCTATTGATTGTTAAAATAGGCATTATGCGCCGTTAGTAAGCGGATGTTATTTATTAAAAACATATACCGCGAATATTTCATAAACAGTGAAATTGGTATTGTATATAATAGCAATATATATATATATATTAGCATATGTATATATTGGAGTTATTGATTTCCCGCATTGTATAGCGGATGAGAACCTATTGCGCCGTCTATTAAGCGGATAATATTTTAAATCCCATATACCGCGATAATTCCGTACTGGAGCGGAATTGGTATTGTGCTAATGTTTGTGGATGCAGGAAAACAGGTTGGAGGGATCCAACTGGATTCCTCAACAGTATTCATTTGATTTCAGATATTTTGATATTTGATGGATTATCATATCGATATATGATATCGTTGTTTGTCGTGATTGACTATTCGGTGTGTAGCATTATTGGACCAAACTTTGGAATTTTAAAATGGTTTTTAAAGTGATTTTTGAAAATATACTATATGTTTGGAATTGATCCATTATAAATAAATAAACGTTATAATTTTTATGTTATAAAAATTATGGTTTTTGAGAAATATAGTTAAAAGTTGATTTTTGAAAATATGAGGCTAATGACTTTATAAAATAATTTAAATTGGGATTTCTGAAATTATTGTGAAAAGTTGAAAAATAGGATCTATAAAATTTGATTATTTTATAAATCAAAGAGAATGACGAAATTATAAAGGAGTTTAAAGACGTTTTAAATAAAAGTATAAATTGATTTATATAGAAGAATTATAAATAGATATTTGTAGATTAAAAATATTTGAATTATAAAACGAGTTTTTTATAAGTGTTAGAATGAATTGTTAATGAATTTCATAAATGAATGAAATTTATAGAATTATAAACGGTGAAGTTATAAATGGAACTTTATAAGCAGTAGGTTTATAAAATTTGTAAATTTATTAAAAGAATGGTTTTGGATAAATAATTGAATCTTATAAGTTTTAAGATTTATAATTATGAAGTTCAAAGGAACGATTTTTCAAACAAATAAATTATAAGTATTTAACTTATAATATGAACCTTTGGTATGTAATTGAGTTATCAATTGAATATAGGGTAATAAAGGAATTTATAAACGTTGTTTTATAAATCCGCAAACGACTTAGTTTGATAAGTTAATTTTTATAACTTATTTATAGAGTTATATTCACATTTTAGATAGTGAAAAATCCTTTGAAACAAAATGAATAGAAATGATGAAATTTGTTAACAAAGTATATTCACGTTTTTGAATAGTGAATAATATGTTAAAGAAAATGTTTAGAATGTGATATTTTAAATAGAATTAAAACAATCTAATGATGTTTTAGAACGTGTTGAGATTCGAAACCATAGATTTCAACATTTATTGTTGAAATAGACGTTTTCGAGAAATAGAAGGAAATGGTGGACTATAACACTGTTGTTATAGTAAATGATTTCCGAAAGGAAATGTTTTGCATAGTATTGGGATTTATATATCTATTTTAATTTCGAATCCCTATACTAGTGATTTTGGGTTGTCGTAACGATGTTTTACGCAACATTTGTTTTGACCCAAATAAATATGTTTAAGAGAACGATTTCCTTAAAGAATAAAATATATACTTAATCTCGATTTAAGTATATTTGAATATTTTCCAAGTGTTGAAAATAGATGGATTTGAGAATTACTTAATAAGTAAGTATGGAAATGTTTTCCAATATAAAGTGAGTATTTTGAGAATTTATCTTTTTGAAGATAAATTGAAATGAATAATTGAAATCGTATATGCATAGATATTTTAGAATATAAATTCACTATGGAATTTATAAAAGAAAGTGGAATCTGTTTAAAAATAAATATTGATTTATTTTTGAAGTATGAAAATTATTTATCTTGTAAAGATATTTTTGGGAAATAAATAATTTGGAAAATTATTTGGAATGTGGTGATATTGTGCATATCCATTGATAGTTCAATAACCGACTATCAATATTTACCTTTGAAAGGTATTTGTTGTGATTTGCTGAATTTGAATGCTACACTTATTTTTAAATTATTGCGCTCGTTATTTGGATTACCCATTCCGAATAGTGATACGACGTAATGGATAGCATTGATGACCGGTGTTGAAGACCGGATATTTGTGAGAGCGATAGGATGACCTATCGATTGTCTCTGCATTGAGTTGCAACGGTATAGAGACTCCCTAAGTGATGGGAAATCCGATCAGGATTGTGGATATCCGGATTGCAAGGACTTCTTTGTAAGTGCCTTCGGTTCTGTTCGAGCCCGGAACAGACTTGTATGGATTGCATGTCTGACATTACAAATTGAGATATAAAGCCGATTTCTTTCAAATATATTTCTGTTGGTGGCGGAGAATTTATTCTCTTAGCTTAACACCCTTATCTGAGACGTACGAGCTCAGAGGTTATGTAGTTGAAGGTTATCAGCGATATATTCTCATTTTGGTAATGTGACATGCTGAGTGTTGCTGTGAAATGATCATTGTGTTGATCATTTGAGATAGGATCATTTATTTGATCGTCTATCTTGGTGATCATTTCTATGATCATTTGTTGACCCAAAGCATGACTTTGTATAAAGCGTGTTTTTGTGGACGAGACTTCGTCGGACCTCACACCCCGGGAATGGTCAAAACAGGAAAGATGCAGCAAGGTTATGAGGGGTAGCGCCCTTTAGGGTATGTGCATTTCCTTCTGGAAAAGGGTGGTATCATGGTATGGAGCCCAGATACTTACTCATGTTGAAACACTTTATTTATTGTATGATGATGGTGATGAGCGCTCGGTTAAAGGTCCCAAAGGACCGGGGGATGGCATACTCGGTCAGTTGTTACTCAGTTAGGGGTAACCCGGCCTTGTGTTGGTAAAGATCCGGTTTGGCTCTCGGGGATGTCCTTCTAGAGGCATTCTCATGTGGCAATGGGAAGTTCCTTGGCCTGATCATTCGTTGGAAATCCAATTCCCAATACGAAACCCTGTACGGTATTAGTTGTAGAACCTGCCATCTAATATGGTAGTTATAGTAAGCATAATATAATGGTACATATGCTGGCTAAGATTTATATTCTACTTTCGAAATGTTTTCCTACACTATGCACTAGTAATAATATCAAATGTTCTTTTTTAAATGCGTATCAAGCATCTTTGACTATCATAAGGAGAAATCTCCTCCAAGTCTGCGTTTGCATTGTGTGTGTGGTGAGAGGTCTTATGGTAGTCTCATTTTTAAAAGCATTGCGAATTGACCTTAAAAATATTCCTCTATTTGGTTTTCAAAGATAAATAAACTGTTTTGAGTTCTCACACCAGTCTTGCTTATGCTAGGTGATATGTGATGGGGGGTTCTCGCTTCGTGGTTTGGTGGCGTACGGGAGACTCTTGCCCCCACACATCCTCTTTTAGGGGGTTGGTTAGGTGTAACCTGAGATAGTTGAGAGGTTGGCCGTAAAAGCAAGTTTGGGATACCAATTGTTGCCACGGTGGGGCTGGGATGGTTGAAAAGCCTACCGGTTGTGACTGCCGTCGACGGTTGAAAAGCCTAGATCTTACAGTTGGTATCAGAGCTTATGGTTAAGCAACAACCATGGTTCTGTTGGGTATTACTCATTAGAGATAGAGTCAGTAGTACTCTAGAATGAGTTGAGTGTACTAAAAGCTACGAGAGCGTATTTGTTAGTGAATATATGAAATTGTTTTATATTGTGATGATTGGTTTATTGAGTGGCATATGAACCTTCGTCAGCACGGTCTGTACAACTATGCCGAAGGGGTTTATAAACACTTGAATAGAACAATTCAGCACAGTATTGTTTTAAATTGGGTAAATGAAATAATTTTACCTTGATTATATATTATATATAAAGAAATAATTTTTCAGAATTATTAAAGTGTATATAAGTTGATTGTTTGGTTGTTTGAATAATCTAAATAAAAGAATAATTGTATAAGTAAAAAGAATTATAAGAATTGAATTATAATTAAAGTGATTTACAATTGTGAAAAAAAATCCTATATATATAAGAAGTGAAACTATAGGAATATTTTATAAATATGAGTTATGAATAAAAATGAGTTTGAAATAAAATGAATAGAAATGGGTTGATTTATAAGTAGGAATTTAAGTTATGTAGAACCAAGTGATGTTTGTAAAATGGAGTATGACTTAATATATGTTGAATGAAGTTGATATTGGTATCAAAGTAAATTAATAAAGTTAAGTGATAAATTTGAACTTAAGTTATGAAAATGAAATTCAACTGTAGAAATTGAATTGAATGAATGGATTGAATGTAAATCAATGGAATGTAAATAATTGATATGAAATAATGAATGCAGGTGTAAATTCATTAAAATCTAATGTTACTGAAAGTTGAATGATTGAATGGAAATCAATTTAATTAAACCAATTGAAAGTGATGATGTTAAACCAAATTGAATGAATATAAGTAAAGGAATTTGGTTGTAATAGATATAATTTGGTTGTTATATGATTGTTAGTTGATTGTATATAATTCATTAAATATTAATGAAATTGGAAGCTAAAGTAATTGAATAAATTCAATTGGAAGTTAAGTGAATCTTAAATTGAATTGAATTTGAATTAGAAGTGAACCAACTTGAATATGGATTAGTGAATATAAACTAATTGAAAATGAATGTTAGTAAAAACATCCACTGTAAAGAATCAAATGTGATTTAAATTGAAAACCCATTTCATTGAATATTAATGAGAATATGAATTAATATTTATTGGTTATGAATTTTTGGATGATAGTTGGTTGATGGTTGAATATATTGCTTTTGTTTCATTTGCTATGTTGGCATGTATAGTTATTATGTTGCTATATGTTGTATATCGATACTATTGTCTATATGCATGTTCTCATGTTGTTTGTTGAGTGATTAGTAGGTGCCGATCGCGTTTGCTTCGCATTTGGAGCTCGCTTTCGCGCTATATTAGCCGTATATGCTCGCTAATAAAATATAAGGTACATATCTCGGATTACATACCGTACTTTTATACTTTTTCCCTGCGGGATGCCTCATTACTTGATGAGATGTATATTTGTGATATATATATACTGTCATTTTTTTCCGGATCGAGCCGCGCAAAGGAGACTATGGTGAATTTTTTCGAAAATTTAAGGCGTTAGAATATTTTTGAGAAAATTGAAAAGTTTTGAAAACTATAACTTTGATTTGGAAATTGAAAGTTAAACAATAGAAGTTGTTTTTGAAAAGATAACTAAGTATGATTTGAAAACTTAGTAAATATTTTGTAAGAAGTTTAACTATGGGATTTTGGGAAAATTAATAGATTCTGTAACTTTTCTTACTTGATAATTTCGTGGACGAAATTCTTTTAAGGGGGGAAGTATGTAACGACACTGAATTTTTATTAATTAATATTTGAATATTTAATTAATTTTAAATATTAATAAGTGAATTTATAAGTCGAATAAATTTTATTTCGAATAATTGGATTTAATTGGATAATTAAATCGATAATTTAATATGTTAAATTACAGAAATAATTGAAAATTTGGTTAAATATGATTGAAAATGATTTGTAAAATTTTATTTTATCATATTGGAGTTAGAACGATGTTTTAGAACTTTTAAAATCGAATTAAAAGTTAATTTTTGAAAATTGAATATTTTAATATTTAATCGACTAGTGAAATAGTCAAATTTTGAACAGTCTCAGAATTAGAGGAGACCAGTTCCATTGGATCCGTAATAGTTAGTTATTACCGAATTTCAATTTTCGAGTCAATCGGAGTCATCATTTGATCGTGGCAGCTCGAAACGCATCGAAATTGTTTTAATAATAATTTGGCGAGTTAAAATAGCCATTTTTCAAACAGTGTCGGATTTCGAAGAAACTAGTTTCATCGGATCCGTAATGTGATATTATTGTAAGGTTTCAAATTTCGTGTCAGTGGGATTTACCGTTTGTCCGGTGCAAGCTAAAACGCCTAGAAAATCGTTTAAATCGGTTTAATTTAAATTGAACGTTTATTTCCATATCTCGCACAGATGACCGAATTAGCTTTCGAAACCTATTCCATTGTGTCCGGAACGCGGGGTAAACCCTAGAAATGCTGGTAACGGCGCGTAAATCAGAGTTTGGAATTTCCGGAATGAATAGTGTTTCGTTCGTTTTCCTATAAATAGACCAACCATTCACAAATATAAAAAAAACTAAACCCTAAACCTAATGCAGCCGCCACCCCCTTCATGAATGGTCGAAAATTTGCAGTTTTCTCTCCTCAATCTCTCCCAATCCACTCAATGATTTCAAAAACTCTCAACTAACAAAATGAAGAGCGAAGTGAGTTCTATCGATCCATACGGCGATGATCGCCTGAATCGTGTTGTGGTGGCCTCAAATTGGCCGCGTTCCCCTTGCACGCGTTTCTAGGCAAAGAGAGGCGACCGAGCTTCGCAAGCATCTGGGCGGTGATGGAGTGATGGACGAGCTATTCGATGGTGTCTCCTGATCGTGATATAGGCAAGTGATTTTTGAACGAAGGCAAAACCTAGTTCGTGCGTATGGGTTTGTGGTCTCTGTACATATTGCATGCACGTTTCTGAAAGAGGGAAGAAGAAGGGGGGGCGTTGGATCTGAGATGGACGGTGGTGTTTTGGCAGTAGGTTTAAAATTAAATAAATTGTTGTATATTTATATTTAAAATTCGTGTAACTTCATAAATGCATATCTATTTCATACGAGGTCGAAAACGCGCGAAACCAGTTGCGTTGGAATCGTATGGACGAGCACTACGCTATGGAATTGGATTGGAGTCGTTTGGAGTTAGTGAGAATTTAGGATAAAATTAAACGTCCGTTTAATTTTATTCGAAATAAATCGCTAAAACGGATTGAAATCAAGGTGAGAACTTCTCACTCAATCGAATCAGTTTCGATTTTAATTTTAAATAGTTAGATTTAAAATACTTGAATGCATGTTTGAATGATGATTGTATCTATTGATTGTTAAAATAGGCATTATGAGCCGTTAGTAAGCGGATGTTATTTATTAAAAACATATACCGCGAATATTTCATAAACAGTGAAATTGTCATTATATATAATAGCAATATATATATATTGGCATATGTATATATTGGAGTTATTGATTTCCCGCATTGTATAGAGGATGAGACCCTATTGCGCCGTCTATTAAGCGGATAATATTTTAAATCCCATATACCGCGATAATTCCGTACTGGAGCGGAATTGGTATTATGCTAATGTTTGTGGATGCAGGAAAATAGGTTGGAGGGATCCAACTGGATTCCTCAACAGTATTCATTTGATTTCAGATATTTTGATATTTGATGGATTATCATATCGATATATGATATCGTTGTTTGTCGTGATTGACTATTTGGTGTGTAGCATTATTGTACCAAACTTTGGAATTTTAAAATGGTTTTTAAAGTGATTTTTGAAAATATACTATATGTTTGGAATTGATCCATTATAAATAAATAAACTTTATAATTTTTATGTTATAAAAATTATGGTTTTTGAGAAATATAGTTAAAAGTTGATTTTTGAAAATATGAGGCTAATGAATTTATAAAATAATTTAAATTGGGATTTCTGAAATTATTGTGAAAAGTTTAAAAATAGGATTTATAAAATTTGATTATTTTATAAATCAAAGAGAATGATGAAATTATAAAGGAGTTTAAAGACGTTTTAAATAAAAGTATAAATTGATTTATATAGAAGATTTATAAATAGATATTTGTAGATTAAAAATATTTGAATTATAAAACGAGTTTTTTATAAGTGTTAGAATGAATTGTTAATGAATTTCATAAATGAATGAAATTTATAGAATTATAAACGGTTAAGTTATAAATGGAACTTTATAAGCAGTAGGTTTATAAAATTTGTAAAGTTATTAAAAGAATCGTTTTGGATAAATAATTGAATCTTATAAGTTATAAGATTTATAATTATGAAGTTCAAAGGAACGATTTTTCAAACAAATAAATTATAAGTATTTAACTTATAATATGAACCTTTGGTATATAATTGAGTTATGAATTGAATATAGGGTAATAAAGGAATTTATAAACGTTGTTTTATAAATCCGCAAACGACTTAGTTTGATAAGTTAATTTTTATAACTTATTTATAGAGTTATATTCACATTTTAGATAGTGAAAAATCCTTTGAAACAAAATGAATAGAAATGATGAAATTTGTTAACAAAGTATATTCACGTTTTTGAATAGTGAATAATATGTTAAAGAAAACGTTTAGAATGTGATATTTTAAATAGAATTAAAACAATCTAATGATGTTTTAAAATGTGTTGAGATTCGAAACCATAGATTTCAACATTTATTGTTGAAATAGACGTTTTCGAGAAATAGAAGGAAATGGTGGACTATAACACTGTTGTTATAGTAAATGATTTCCAAAAGGAAATGTTTTGCATAGTATTGGGATTTATATATCTATTTTAATTTCGAATCCCTATATTAGTGATTTTGGGTTGTCGTAACGATGTTTTACGCAACATTCGTTTTGACCCAAATAAATATGTTTAAGAGAACGATTTCCTTAAAGAATGAAATATATACTTAATCTCGATTTAAGTATATTTGAATATTTTCCAAGTGTTGAAAATAGATGGATTTGAGAATTACTTAATAAGTAAGTATGGAAATGTTTTCCAATATAAAGTGAATATTTTGAGAATTTATCTTTTTGAAGATAAATTGAAATGAATAATTGAAATCGTATATGCATAGATATTTTAGAATATAAATTCACTATGGAATTTATAAAAGAAAGTGGAATCTGTTTAAAAATAAATATTGATTTATTTTTGAAGTATGAAAATTATTTATCTTGTAAAGATATTTTTGGGAAATAAATAATTTGGAAAATTATTTGGAATCTGGTGATGTTGTGCATATCCATTGATAGTTCAATAACCGACTATCAATATTTACCTTTGAAAGGTATTTGTTGCGATTTGCTGAATTTGAATGCTACACTTATTTTTAAATTATTGCGCTCGTTATTCGGATTACCCATTCCGAATAGTGATACGACGTAATGGATAGCATTGATGACCGGCGTTGAAGACCGGATATTTGTGAGAACGATAGGATGACCTATCGATTGTCTCTGCACTGAGTTGCAACGGTATAGAGACTCCCTAAGTGATGGGAAATCCGATCAGGATTGTGGATATCCGGAATGCAAGGACTTCTTTGTAAGTGCCTTCGGTTCTGTTCGAGCCCGGAACAGACTTGTATGGATTGCATTTCTGACATTACAAATTGAGATATAAAGCGATTTCTTTCAAATATATTTCTGTTGGTGGCGGAGAATTTATTCTCTTAGCTTAACACCCTTCTCTGAGACGTACGAGCTCAGAGGTTATGTAGTTGAAGGTTATCAGCGATATATTCCCATTTTGGTAATGTGACATGCTGAGTGTTGTTGTGAAATGATCATTGTGTTGATCATTTGAGATAGGATCATTTATTTGATCGTCTATCTTGGTGATCATTTCTATGATCATTTGTTGACCCAAAGCATGACTTTGTATAAAGCGTGTTTTTGTGGACGAGACTTCGTCGGACCTCACACCCCGGGAATGGTCAAAACAGGAAAGATGCAGCAAGGTTATGAGGGGTAGCGCCCTTTAGGGTATGTGCATTTCCTTCTGGAAAAGGGTGGTATCATGGTATGGAGCCCAGATACTTACTCATGTTGAAACACTTTATTTATTGTGTGATGATGGTGACGAGCGCTCGGTTAAAGGTCCCAAAGGACCGGGGGATGGCATACTCGGTCAGTTGTTACTCAGTTAGGGGTAACCCGGCCTTGTGTTGGTAGAGATCCGGTTTGGTTCTCGGGGATGTCCTTCTAGAGGCATTCTCATGTGGCAATGGGAAGTTCCTTGGCCTGATCATTCGTTGGAAATCCAATTCCCAATACGAAACCCTGTACGGTATTAGTTGTAGAACCTGCCATCTAATATGGTAGTTATAGTAAGCATAATATAATGGTACCTATGCTGGCTAAGATTTATATTCTACTTTCGAAATGTTTTCCTACACTATGCACTAGTAATAATATCAAATGTTCTTTTTTAAATGCGTATTAAGCATCTTTGACTATCATAAGGAGAAATCTCCTCCAAGTCTGCGTTTGCATTGTGTGTGTGGTGGGAGGTCTTATGGTAGTCTCATTTTTAAAAGCATTGCGAATTGACCTTAAAAATATTCCTCTATTTAGTTTTCAAAGATAAATAAACTGTTTTGAGTTCCCACACCAGTCACATGACTGACTCAGAGTTTATTCAGGATATTCAGGAGTTGCTTGATGCAAGATGGATAACATGGCGTATTACTAGTATATAGTATTTCTTTTCCGCTGTTGATGTTGTTTGTTGTTGTACACTCTGATGATATGATGTAATATATTGTGATGTAATGTAATAAGTGATATAGTTCTTTGTTTAAAGATTATTCATTTATCTATTATATGTTGTTTCGCTGCGAATTGTGAGATTCTGTTATTGTTCAGTTGTTTTCTTTCTGTTCCGTTCTATTTTCTATTTTATTTCCTCTCTATTTTCTATCTTCTCCCTCTTCTTCTCTCTCTTTCTTTTTCTTAAACCCTAACATTTCGGTTTTTCGGCAACGAAAAATCGAAAACGTTACAGTATCTTTCTAGATACGTCGATGATGATTTATGCATGGGGCGTATCTTTCTAGGCACGTCGATGCTTATTTATGCATGAGGTGTATCTTTCTAGGTGCATCGATGCTAGACAATACATGGGGCGTATCTATTTAGGTGCATCGATGTTTGTCTTTGCATGGGTCGTACCTTTCTAGGTGCGTCGATGTTTGACTGTGCATGGGGCATCTCTATTTAGGTGCGTCGATGTTCGGTCTATGGAATCGCGTTCCGCTTGGGATTGGCCATCCTCTTATTTTTGTGATTTCTAGATTTCTAATTATTGATTTCTGGAATTTATGTTTCTCCACCCTTTTCAATTGGCAATGATATGCGTGTCATTTATCGTGGCTTGGTGAATTAATAAATAATATGACATTCTTTTTATGCTATGAGATTCGTGAGATATTTGTACGATTTTCCTTGGTTGATTTTCTAATGTATACTTGTCGAGGTATGACATTTTTGGTTATCATACGTTTTTATGATATCTCTTCTTATATCTCATTTTATCTGATAATTATAGCTAGACTGATCCGTTTATTATTTTCTTATTAAATAATACTCGGGTCAGACTGAGATATTACAGGTGCTTCCTCTTGACTTCCTATTTGGAACCATCATCTGATCTTTTGGCTAACTACTTTAGTTTAGTAGTTTTTGTTGTATACAATTGAGATATAGATTCCTTGATGTATACATATTTTTGTCTAGCACTTGTATCTATTCTTTTGTGATGTTGTGGATCTTATTTGACCACTACTCTGATGAACACTTTCATGTGTTATATTCATATCTTTTTCCGCCTTTGTGATATGAATGTCTGTGACTGATTTATGTTATGCTTATTTATATATTTGTTTCCGAAGACATTATAGCCACTATGTAGTAGCTTTGAGTTTATATCGGTATGTCGGATTTCCTCTTGAAATGAAATGCATGTGATTCTATCTGACATATCAGTGCTCGCATAAGGCAATTACACGGATGGTGGCTCCTCAACAGCCTTATTCTCCGTGGTAGTTGATGGCATTACACCGTAGTGTCCTTGGCTAGTGAGGGTATAGAGGTGGTGCGTCACAGCAGGTTTCTAACTCAATAGAAATTTTGCCGTTAAACAGTGCATTGTATACATATGTATCATTCATTAGTCATGATATATATTAGTTGGAAAAACTGAGACAATGCCTTAAGGTTATAGGTTGGATGCATATTATAAAGGTAATCTTTTTTTAGATTTATCAGTCTATTTGGGGTCAATATGGTATTCAACCTGATATTGGAGTATATTTTTGCTACAACAAGAACAAAAGACTAAAAGGATTAGATTCATTGATAATACCCTGGTTTGAGAGCAAAAACAACATAAATTATGTTGTAATAAGCATAAATGCTCAAAGTAAAGCAAATATTGAGACTAGCGAAGTAAATGCTGAAAATGGTAAACAAATAAAAAGGTTTATAGTGGTTCAGGAGATCCCTCATGTCCACTTTTAGTACTTTCCTTCTTTATATCTTATATGGCGAGAGTTACAAATGAAGGTCGTCCGCTATTAATAAGTTTTACTTAAACTCTAATATAAAAAAATGGTATTATTATTGACACTCTAATTTTCTATATGACGGGACCAAATTTTATGAGCTTTCCATAAAAAATTAAATTGCTATGAGGAATACAAGTACTATTAATGAAACGTATATTTTTACTTTTTTACCCTTATTTAAAACATCACTACCCTAAACACTTTCATTTACTCTTTATTTCTCCTTACTTTTTTCTAAAAAGAAAATAATGGTCAGAATAATAAATTTATCTCGATCTTTACAACCAGATCCAAACTTGGCTGAGAAGGTGATATAAATGTTATTTCTTAACACAATTTATCGCACGTTTTTTAACTGCGATAAAAGTTAGGTTTTAAAATTATATTGTTGAATGCTTTCATGAGTATGAATCAACCTTGTCTTTATCTCGTTTGCAATTAAATCTAGAGGTGAGTTTGAATTCTTCGTTATTTGATTAACAATTTTAAATTACAGGTCAATGGTGATTAAGTGAAAGTGAGGATAATAAAAAAGGTCAATTAAGTCAGTTTGATTATAACTTTATGAGAAAGCTAGTTTGATTAGTATGCCTCATAGTAAAATAAAAATATTTCAAAAAATGAACCCCTCATATCCAAAATTGGAGTGTTAATTATAGTAAATATAATTATAGATGCACTATTTGGGCAATTTCTATATATTAGTTTGGATATGCCTGACTTAGGGCAATCGGGTAGTGCAAGGCACTTCAAGAATGAATCCTGATCCACATTTGGACGACAATACTTCGATGTTGTGCATACGACTACATATGGGACGGGTGTGTATAGAGTAGCTAGAATCTGGATTGTTTATCCATAGAAAATCATATGATATCGGCTTTGTAAAGGAATCCATTGCACCATTGAGATGCACGATCTACAACTGTGGTTCTGGAGCAGGAGCGGAGAGAGATTTGGACATCAATTTAGAGTAGGTTATATATTTTTGCATTGTACAGACATGTGCTATGTTGGTTTTTAAGGTAATCCACAAGTTAGTTGTAGCTCTCGATAGATCTCTTTGGCAGCTAATGGCAATTTGGAATGGGTACCGGTTATAGATATTGATATCTTGATTTTAGGTGTGAGAATTATATGTTATTAGCTTTGTTGTATTATCATATTTGTTTTGAATCTCAGATGCTTTGATAGGACCAAGAGATTTATGGCATTGTTGCTTATAAAGTGTAGTATTACCCCTTCGCTCATTTTTTATATTCAGTAGCATGACATATTATAATGGGTATTTTTTAGTTAAAGAAACGATATTATGTATCATCCTAACTTGTTAGTCTGTGGATAAAATAGGGCAAAGTATGATTAGTATTACCCATTGATTCTTGCTCATGTTTATTAGATGTAAATATATTGCATATATGTACAACGCTTAGAGATAGTTCTCTTCACTCCATGCTTTACGTTTGACCTATGTTTGTTTTTGTCTATTTATGTGATGACAACTCTCAGGTACTCGATTGAGTAGTTTGGGAGTCCAGTGCTTTAGGATAGTTGGAGAATTTTAGAGGCGAGAAATCGATGTATCAGATATGTATACGTGTTGGTTATATAATATATAGGCGATAGACTATTTTGTACATGAGACTTTTGATATCAGATACTATATTCGAAACTCCGTATGAGTAGAGTTAATGTATTCTGACTTTCTATATTGATATTTATTTATCAGTTGCTTCCACTAATGCAGTCTCCTACATAAGTTTTATCCTATTATATTAATGTATATTCATTATATTATATGTTATCTTCCAGTTGTGAGATTGTATCAATGTGCCTCGGTATGCGTGTTTTGTTTTAGTTTTTTCCTTGACGGACTGTCTTATATAGAATTCAGGATTTAGACGTTGTCATTCGACGTTGATTCTGGGTAATAGAAATGGTGGGTCATCACATAACACCGTTCTGGATTCGCACTCTGCATAATTTAACTTCTCCATTCACGAGCTTCGACAAGTCCATGCGGCCTTTTTCACCCGATGCTTACGGCCAATTGTGGGTCCAGCTCGTACAATCCCTTAGTTACACCACCCTTCTAGATTCTAAAGAAACATACATTTTGTGTATTGTAGTCACCTGCCTAGTTCCATCTTGAGGGCTAGCTCTTATGGCACTATGTCTCAAATATCTCACTATTCATCATATTTCCCATACAATGGATCATTGGACTTTATGACCAAGGACAATGTCATCATGATTTGGGTCGCAATCCTCAAATTAATATGCTAAGATGGATTATAGAAGTCCAGTAGTTAATATTTCATATCATTGTTTCTCAAAGTGATGTAATATCCTAAATAAATGTCATGTACATGTATATCATTTAAACAAAATATCAATACCCAAATTCTTAATCGAGTTTTTAACTCAGTAGAGTTCAAAAGGAGTTAGAACATTCAAAGTGAGCCCAAACGACTCAAAACTTGACCAGAAGACCTAAAAGTACATGACAAAGAAACCTTAGGATTTTGGACTAAAAACATGCCAAGTATTTGGATTGACACCGATCCGACCCAATTGAATCGGTATTGTCCAAATTATTGACATGTGGATTCTCTAATCCATATGCATTATATTACTATAACTTATTTACCAAGTCTAATAAACATTCTGAGTGTCCGAGTTGAAGAAATCAAAACTTATTCAATTCAGATTACAGCTCAACCTAATTTACAGGTGAACCGTGTTGCGATTTTTCTATTGATTAGAAAAGCACAAATTTTAATAAATTATGCAAGCGCACAGGCGTGTAGTATGCAGGTCGAACACAGAGAATTGTGTTTTAAAATATTTGAAATCCCTATTTAAATCTTAGCCGTGTTAAACAAATTCGATGGTGGAGCTTGAACAGAAAATAAAAACAATAATATACTCCGAATCGATTTCGAAACTAATCGAAAGTGCATCCAAAATATAAAATTGTAAAATTCAGAACAGAAATTGAAATTGCGGAAAAGAAAATAACAGAGCAAACAATTGAAATATTTATTAACTAACCGAAAAGAGTGCAATAACTAAGAACAAGAATAAATAAATTGCTAAATCTAATCAGCAATCCTACGTATTCTGTTCGAAAATAAAAACACTGCTGAATTTAAAATTAAACTTGAAGAAGAGTGATGGGGTAAGAGATGATTTTCCATCTGCATTGCTCTCTCTATTTTAAGACTTTAGCCTCCAAAGATAACCCTAGTATTTAGGTCCATATGCTTGATATTTGGAGAATAATAAGGCGACCTCACTTTGAATTGGTCTTTGCTTTGTTATTTGATTAACAAGTGGCCTTGCTTTGAGAGATTTTCAGGCCAAACTTTGAATGTGTATTTTCAATATTTGCATTTGATTTCTTGCATGAATAGTACACATGTTGGTGATGTGAGATGCATTTCTTCATGAACGTTATGTACTTTCCCTTCGAATTATTCGATATTCAAAATGTTGCACTTTGGTATCTACAATATATAAAACCACAACAAAATACTCGTATAATACCGCTTTATTAAAATAAAAATATATGAAACAAACGAATTAAAATGCAAAAAAATACGTTCATCAAACCGTCGTCAAAATAAGTCAACAAGCTATGAAATCACATTCACATGGGAGCCCTAGCATGTAAGAAAAGAAGCCAATGAAGGAGTTATGCAAAAATTACACAACATTTTGGATCTATACTGATCCGATCCAATTGGATCGGTACTAATCCAAATGGTTAGTTCGAAAATGCCCCAATCTTTACGTGCCTCCTCCTATAGATAACTATAGGCTTCTGGTACTTCGGTTTTGATCCAAGTATTATCTAAATCCTATAAATACCATCTTATCTTCAATAGAGAGCGGGCTGGCTACTCTGATCACTGAAAACTCTGCTGTTAAGATTCTTCAACCTTCTTTCCCCTCACAATGGCTACCATGGTACAATTGAGGTACTTCCTTTTGTCTCCATCAACAGTGATCTAAACTTTCATTGTTCAATCATTAGAATTGTAAACAGCTTGTACTTGTGATCAACAGTCAATCTATCAGTAAAATCTATAAAGTGGATGTAGGTTTCGTTAATAGCTGAACCACTGTAAAAATCTTGTGTTTCTCCATTTTATTTTGTCTTTTCTTCAATTTGGAGAGTGTTTATCTCTACTTTATTTGTCCCGATAAACATGGTTGGTGCTTTCACAATCATATCAGGGTGTTAATCCATTTTTTGGTTTAACATTTTAGTGCTTCATTGAGAAAACTGAATCTAGGTTTAGATCCAGCCATCTATTTTAAATCATATTAGTTCAGAAGTTAGATCCTCAATCTTCGGTCAAAAGATCTACCATTGAGAATCAATGGCACCAAAAAGAAGAAGAACAACTTCCGAGAGATCCATAGGAGCTTTAGTTGCTGGAGAAGAGATCAATCCTAAGCAAATTGAAGTTAATAGTGTCGACACAATAGACCAAGCGCCAGGATCTTCTATTCAGCGTGAAGTTGTCACTAGAGATAAATTAAATAAAATGGTTGATCAAATTATTCAGAAGACGGAAAGCATCCAAAGAGCTTTTATGGACAAATAGAACGCTTTATTGAGTTTACAATCACATGCTGCTACAAGAAAAATGACAGAGCCCACTGTTGCAATAGAACTAGAAAATTCTTCCTTCTTTGGTCTAAACAGGAGAAATGGAAAGCAGCAGTAGAAAGGAGTGACAGGTGGTACCATAGGAATTAATATGGAGGGAAATGCAAACAATCCATTAAATGCGATGCAACCAACCAGAAACTTGAATGTAGGAGTAAAAACCCCATGGGAAGATATAGCTATTGATCTCTCCAACTCAAACGATAATGAGTGACTTGACGACGAAAAGTTGGAAGGAAATACGAATGCATTCATTAACGTTGAGGAGATTCAAACTGCCCCTACCAGACCAGCCATTACCCAACAGAACCCTGAGGGAGTGGCTCTCTTGAAGGCAGAAGAGCCTAGACTTCAGCCCACTAACCAAGATAATTTGCAAAATCAAACACTTGGTGTAGTCATTAACAGTCGAACCTTAGTTTACCGAACATCTAAGGCATATATCGTAGACATGGTCAAGCGACTAATGGGTAAAAGTAAAGATAGAAGGGACGATTAATGTGGATCCACTCCAAGTCGAACTCCCTTTATTGATGACATTTCGAATGAGAGGTGCCCTGAAAAGTTCACTATGCCAACTATTTCATCTTACGATGGAAAGAGAGACCTGAAACCCACTTGTATAAGTACAGTTGATACATGAATGGAACAAATGCTTCGAATGCCATTCAATGTAGACGCTTCCCAATTTTCTTTGAAGTAATTGCTTCCTTGTGGTTCACTAGGCTTTCACCATGATCCGTCTCCACATTCGATCAATAGCAACAAGATTCCTTGATCAATTTAGGCTTCACATGGCATAACTAAAGGATGTGATGTCCTTATCCGGCCTTTTCCAAGGGGATAACAAATCTTCGAAGTCCTTCATGAACTGGTTCAGCACCGCGGTAATTGAAGTAAGTAATCCAAATGAGGATATGGTTTTCATGGCCTTGGTCTATGCTATCCACCCTATTATTAAATTTGGGAAACAGATCAAATGAAACAACCTACCACTAGGAAGGACTTCAACCGAAAGGCAAGCCAGTACTTGAGATTAGAAGAGGCACGGGAAATAGAAAGGAAGTCTTCTAACTTAAAACCAACCAATATTGGGAAGAGTGGTATGGCGACAAACCAAGACACAAATACCTTCGGGACCGCTGAAGTGAATGCAGGAAAAATGGAAATCAAAAAAGTAAGAACCAAAATTCGAACAAGCGAAATATAGCAAGCGGCTCAAAAGTTTAAGGCTCGAAGAGCACACCTCGCACATTGATACTCCAGAAAACATCTATTTGATTACGTAGGGGATGAAAGAGTACAAGATGCCGCCTAAAAGGAAGCAAGGACAACAAAAGCATTCTAGAAAGTACTACCACTTCCATGAGACACTAGCCATAACATGAATGAGTATTGTTACATAAAGAACTTGATTGAGGAGCTAATTTGAGAAAACAAGCTTCAGGTATGTGAGAAAAGCACAAAATCTCGATCAATCCACAACACCCCAAGCCCTCAGAGATCGAGGAAATCAAGTTGGAACCAACAAAGAGGGACCCAGGTGGACTGACTAAAGACTCATCATTGGAACAATATTTGGAGGACCACATCCCACGCAGAAGAGTTGGGGAGAAATTGAGTCGTATGCGAGCTCATTAAAGCACGCTCCAAAAAATTCATGCTTGGAGATCGAAGATGGAGCCCCTTCCAAGTAGCAGAGAACCATAAATGATGATATAGTATTCAGGAATCGAGACACTAAAGGAATAGAAGCTCCAACTCTCGACCTCATGGTCTTGGCAGTAGGTATTAGACCAGCCATGGTCTGACGATTATTGGTAGACAGTGGCAGTTATGGGAATATCCTTTTCAAACGCACCTTTGATTAGATGAAGCTCATTATGTAAGATGTATTCGCCTGCCGAATAAAGATCCAAGGATTCACTGGTGAAACCAAATAACCGGTCGAAACGATTGATTTAACCGTATAAATCAAAGAAGGTGACCGAAGAGTCACCCTCATCCAAACCTTTGTTATTGTAGATGAAACTTCGACCTATAATGCCTCTTTAGGGCGGTCTGCTTTGGCAGATTTCAGGACCGCTTTAGCTCAATGGTGTCTAAATATGAAATTTTCGATTGAAAATGGAGTCGGGGTGATCAAAGGAGACCAAGTGCTGCTTGAGAATGCTATATCATAGAACTACGCGAGTCTAAAAGAAAAGAAAAGGGGAAGAATGTGGGGAGAACTCTCCACATTCATGAACCTACCAAATAGCAACAACAGAACTGCCCCTGGATTGGAGACCATAGCCGATTTGATAAGGCTTTGGACCCTAGGAAGAAGAGTTCTGGGAAGGAACGAGCAACACTGGTAGAGCTGAAGGTGTCTTCGCAGTTGATATGGATGACCCAAGATGGGTCCTGAAAATCGAATCACAACTTGGAAATAGGATGCGTCTGGAACTTATCAAATTTCTTTATGCCAATCTGGATGTATTTGCTTGGACATATTCAGAAATGTACACGTTGTCACTGGAGATTGCATCCACACACTTAACATTGATCCCAAGTATATGCCAGTGAAGTAGAAAAGGCGTTGCCTAGGTCCCAAGTGATCCAAAGCACTATGAGAAGAAGTGAATAAACGGATGGCGAATGGTTTTATCTACGATGCAACTAACCCTAAATAGGTACCCAGTCTTAGATAAGAAGTCCAATGGAAAATGGTGAACTTGTATCGACTACTTGGATTTAAACAACACTTGCCTGGAAGACAACTTTCCTCTGCCTAGAATCAATCAACTCGTGTATGGGACGGCTAGACACGAATTGCTATCATTAACGAATGCAACTAGATCATGATGCATGAACCTAATCAAGAAAATACTAGTTTCATTACTTATCTAGGACTATACTACTACAAAGTGATGTCATTTGGCTTAAAGAATGCTTGAAATCGTACCAACAACTAGTGAACGCCATGTTTAAACATCAAATTGGGAAGACTATGGAAGTTTATGTAGAAGATATGTTGGCGAAATCATGCATAGTGGAAAATCACCTGGAAAACCTCATTGAAATGTTTGAGATACTCCGCAAATACGGAACAAAGCTCAACCCACTTAAGTGTCACTTCGGGGTAGCCTCTGGAAAGTTTTTAGGATTCATCATATGCTCCAAAGGCATCGATGCAAATCCTAAACAAATTACCGCTATACAAAAAGTCGAGGCCCTAAGGAATAGAAAAGATTTAAAAAGCTTGAACGGAAATATTGTAGCACTGAGCCGGTTTATCTCAAAAGCAAATGATAAATGTATAACTTTCGTTGACATGCAAAAGAAGGGAAAGAAGAACTTTGAATGGGATCAAACTTGTCAAACTGCTTTCGAAGAGCTGCTATGACATATGGAAACTCCACCAATCCCATCCAAGTTGGTGGATTGAGAAGATTTGTATATCTACTTAGCAGTTTTGCACCATGAATTGGGTGCTGCGCTCGTACGAGAAGAAGCTAAGATCCAGCAACCTGTATATTACATAAGTAAACGGTTCACTGGAGCAGAAAAGAACTATTCAAAATTTGAAAAACTAGCATATTGCCTCTTGATCGCATCCAAAAAGTTACGACCGTACCTCCAGTCACACCCGATCAGAGTGCTAACGGATCAACCCCTGAAGCAAGTATTATAACACACCGAGACTTCTGGATGGCTAATCAAATGGAACATTGAATTAAATCAGTATGTAATAACATATCACCCTTGAAAGGCGATTAACAAGAAGGCGTTGGCTGATTTCATTGTTGATTTCACAATATGAGATAACGAGGAAGAAATGACCTCGTAAGTGGAGGCACATTAGAGTTTGTTCATTGATGGTGCATCTAACAACTTCTACTCGGGAGCGGGTGTAGTGCTTGATACTTTCGGAGGACAATCCATTTGCTATGGCTTGCACTTAGAATTCCCTACAACAAATAATGAGGCAGAATACGAAGCATTGCTAGCCAGGCTCAAAGTTTTGAAGAAACATGGGATAAAGTCCATACACATCTATAACGAATCTCAACTAGTCCTTTGTTAGGTGAAAGGCGAATACCAGGCTCGCGTGAGAACCTCGCCTCGTACCTATCTAAAGTGCAGGAACTGATGAATGACATCGAGCATTGCACCATAACTCATATCCCGAGGGAACAAAACACAAAGGCAGATTATCTAGCCAAAATGGATAGTTCTGAAGAGGCTCAATCATTGGGGTTAGTCCCGATTGAAACCCTAACCATTTCAAGCATAATCGAGATGGATATCGACTAGATTTTAAGGACAACCAAGGAACCAGAAACATGGATGAAACTTATCAAAGACTACCTGCTCACAGGTACTCTCTCCATAGATAGGAATCGGAGGAAAAAACTTCTCCAAAAGGAACCACGATTCGCGATACAGGATGGGATAATCTACCGAAGGAAATTCTCTAACCCCTTGCTTAGATGTATGAACAACTATGAAGCTCGAAGGATCCTAAGAGAAGTTCATGAAGGTGACTATGGAGATCATATCGGGGGGAAAACCTTTGCAAAGAAAGTTCTCTGGTATGGGTACTTTTGGCCAAACGTAAAGCGCAATGTAAACGGTGCGATCAATGCCAAAGATTCAACAAGATTAAAAGAACCCCCTCAACGGAGCTAACACAGATGGTCAACCCATGACCATTCCCAATCTGGGTATCGATCTGATTAGTGTATTACCAATAGCTAAATGAGGAGCCAAATATGCTATCGTTGATGTCGACTATTTCACCAAATGGGCCGAAGCAGAACCGCTAGCCACTATTGAAACAAAGAAAGTTATTAACTTTGCTACTAAAAACATTATTTGCATGTTTGGTATGCCATGCAAAATCATCATAAATAACGGGACTCAATTTGAAAGGTGGGCCGAGTTCAAAGACTTATGCAGACACTTCCGATTCGAGAAAAGATTTTCTATTGTCGCACATCCGCAAGCAAACGGGAAAGTGAAAGCAGTAAATAGGATTTTCAAGTCCACCATCGAAAAGTGGCTAACTAAAGTGAAAGGAAATTGGGTCTATGAACTTCCACTCGCACTATGGGCTAACAGGACAACACACAAATCTGCAACTGGCACTCTCCATTCGCCCTAGCATATAGTTCAGAATAAATGATCCCAATTGATCTAGAAGTCCATTCTTATCGAAGGCAAAACTTTGATCAAAGGCGGAACGAGAAGCTCCTACTCGGGTCGCTCGATACGGCCAATGAGAAAAGGGAAGAGAAGAGGGAAGAAGCCGAATTAAGGACTTCTTCTCACTAGAAAAGGGTCGCATGGTACTTCAACTCCAAAGTTCATAACCACATCTTAGAGGTAGGAGACCTTTTCCTCAAGAGGGTCTACCCTGTACCAGAAACATTCAGGCCAAAATGGAAAGGACCCTATGCGATTGATTAAAAACTAGGGGTGGCACATTCAAGCTCACAACTGCTGATGGAGCCAAAATACTCCAAGCATGGAACAATGAATCACTTTGTCCTTGCTTTATCTATGACTATCTTTTGTATTTCCTATTTCCAGCAAATAATCCATCCCGAAATAACGGAGGCATTGTAAATAGGCAAAACTTTCCCAATTTTTACCATTTAAAGTTGTTTTGCCTTCTAAACCAATACAACTATATTCAAAAAAGTAATATGCTGAGTCGATGGAGTCAAATCGACTCAAAATCATTCGATCACTGCTTGAGACTGTGGAATCATGCTCAAGTATGCCTCACCTACCCGTCGGATCGACAAAAGCACATCGACTCAAACCGTTAGATCGGTTGAACCTGATCTCCACTCTCTAAGAAGCGGTATTGCTTCGGCGGCACTGGGAAGGGCCAAACCAAAGCTGCGCCCTACTTTTTGGATTGTGGAATCACGTCCAAGAATGCACGGCTATCAATGCTGCTCACTTCCATAAACTGTGCGTTACTCCTTGAGCTATGAAACTACGTTCTTGAAACACAAAGTCTTCTCGAAGATTCGTAAAGTCAAGAAATTCCAAACCGTTTTGGATCGACGGCTATATCTGTCCCAAAAGCTGTGCATTGCATAAGCCATGCACACTCTTAAAAGCTGTGAATTTCATAAGCTGTACACACTTTTAAGTACCGGAATTGTGCCAACGATGCCGGGAAACTCATTTATTGCAGGACCAACAAGAATCAATCCACTCCAACTATCAGGACTAGTGGGTATGATTCCAGAAATGTCGCAC
Source organism: Allium cepa (assembly GCA_030765085.1). Lineage (NCBI taxonomy): Eukaryota > Viridiplantae > Streptophyta > Magnoliopsida > Asparagales > Amaryllidaceae > Allium > Allium cepa. The sequence goes on along the minus strand of CM060940.1, from coordinate 757,278,167 downwards.
GACTACGAATCGAAAAAGAGTCTCGATTATTGACCAATAAAATCTTTGGAATCGAGACGTCCAAATCATAGGTTCTTCGAAGATTGGAACTGCAAAATAGACTCGATTACAAACATATAAGGGATCACATGGATTAACTGGTCAATTGTCAAGTATTTGAAGTAAATAGCCCCGTGAACTGGGGGAGCACGCGCCAATACCCAACCAAAAAACCAAGTACTTCACAGTTTTGTTACTCCAAAAAAAGAATTTTAGTAGTGATTACAGGACTAGATAAAATAGTGATAAATTAAATTGGCATAAGTGCATGAAACATAGATAAGTAGACAAATAAAGTTACAGTCAAAATTTCAACATTGTATTACTTATAGAGTTATCAATGTACAACAATAAACATCGGGTTTCATGCCCGCACAATGTCGGCAAAAAATAGGAAAATACAAAATATCACCGTGACAACAATAAGAAAAGTGCTAAGTGCAGACTCTGCACTTGTTCAAAAGTTGACCAAAATACAACAAAAGGAGGAAAAGACAAATCAAGACATCTTCTCATCGCTTCTCTGATCTCCTTTCCCACCTCTAATTTGCAATTTCTGAAGCTTATCCTTTCCCGGGGTAATTTCACTCTTTGAAGCATGGCTTCCGGTAGACCCTTCTTTGCCTTTGTGCTTGCGAGATTGGTGAGAGCTCTTCGATGACCTCTTCTATGCTTCAACCTTCCCTTTTTTCACCGTGATTATCTATTGTTCGGTCTTTGGCTTCTCGGCCTCAACTCTATCCGATTGGCTGCCTTGGTCTACTTGCTCTTATGTATCACCAATGGCCATGCTCTCCTCTTAAGAAATAGAGGATTATTCGAACCATGCAGCGCCGTGATTTGTTCAGAATGCAAACTGGGATGCCAACCACAAGCTGATGTGCACGTAAATGTGCATATTTTTTCCACCATATTTAATCTATTTAAATTAAATAAATGATCATATCAGGTATTTTAAATTGTTTAAACCAAAATTCAAATTATTTTCAAAACGTCACATATTCATCTTCGTATAGGGGAAAATGGTCATTTTGTACATATATTAATTTGATAAAATTTAATTGGGAATTTCTATATTATTTTGTAGGAAAATGGGATGGAAATTACAAGTGGTTTCATGAAGATATGCATGCACAAAAAGGAAACAAAGAAAATGAAGATGAAAATAATTCAAACTCATAGACATGGAGGACCCCACCTACCCACTTACCTTGATTTTCAATTAGGAGCTAATGCACATGCTAAAAGGTCATTAAAGCTTCATACACATTTAAGTGGGGGATTAAGACATGATAACGATTACTTGGTGGCCACACCACCTCAAGGGTATTATGGGCATTCCCCAAAATAATGATTTAGGGTTTCTAACTTGTATAAATACCCCATATCTTCATGTAACCCTCATCTTTTTCTTAGTTAGTTTTTAGCCTAGAAATAAAAGAAAGCTTCTCTTTTCTTTTCATGGCTACTTAGCCATTTCTTTCATGTAATTTTTTTATGCAACTTTAATACATTTCTCTTTTCTTTTCTTGTTTACTTCCTTTCAAGCAAGTAGTGTAGTTTGATTTTAACGCAAGCAGATTATTTTTTCTTTTCATTTTGCTCTCCTTTTCTTCTTGTTTATTCAATGTTGCAAGCTATATTTGTTGATTTGATAAAAATATTAGTGCCTAATCCCTTCAATTTAGGGGCAATGAAGCCTTCTAATCATGTAGCTTCAATATTATGATAATTATTGCTCTCTTTTGTGCTTAAATGAATGTTGATGTGATTTATTATTTCATATTGAATTTGATAGTCTATGTTGTTCATAACAAATAGGCTATGCTTAAACAATCACAACCAATATTTACCTCTTCATTTACTTATGATGATGGTAATGAAGTGAATGTTGAAATTAAAATTTGATGGTCTATATTTCTAATTAATAGTTACTAGACCATACTTAAAAAAGATTTTGATTCAACTTTGTTGTCATATTTCATGAGAATTAAAAGTGGTTTAAAGGTTGTGTTATAATTTGATGGTTTATGTTGAGCTAATTAATAGCGTAAACATGCCATACTTATAATAAACACATAATTTAAATTCAATTGTGACCAAAAATGGAGATCATAATTTTATGTTTTGTTGAACTATATGTAGAGAGTGGAATTATCTTTGAATTGTCATTTATTCTCATAGTTTTCATTAATCTTTGTAGTTGTTAGTCTTTGCAATTTTTAGTAGTTAGGTTAACATCTCAAATCTTGGTTAATTTGATTGAATAGAGATTTAAAATCAAAAATTCCTTACGGATCGACCCGTACTCGCCATGTACTAACTTTGTACGCCATGCGCTTGTGGTTATTTTTATTATAATTTTTCGAAGGTTTTCTAAACTGATAGAAATTCCATCATTAAACACAAGTAAAGACAACGTATGATATAATTAAAATAGCGATAGACCCGGCATCGTAATGAGAAGGCAATTCAGTGGGAAGACAAGGTTGATCTACAATATCAGAATAAAGGGCAGTTACCTCGGCAATCTATTTAGGCATGAATTTAAAATCTTCATGCATGGGAGAGATAAGAAAGTTACCTACCGTGGGGTTTTGTTCATGTGTAACGACTTCGAAGCCTTTGTCTTTGCCTTCCTTCAATGGCTGCACGACTATAGGAGAAGTGGAAAAAAATCCCTTTGCCGGTATGAAGATGCAAAGATGGCTCATCCAGGCTTGAAGGAAAATGTTTAATAGCAGCCTCTTTGTGGTGGCCGCGACATTGATGGTTTCATGCCCCTCTTTGGCATTAAGATTTTTGGCTTTCCACTAGAGCTAGGCGGCATTCTTCTTTCAAGTCGGTCTGAACCAGCTCCTCTTTGGTGTAACCACAACCCATAGTAAAATATAGGACATATGGTATGGAGAATTATACCAGACAATTTCTTGCATCCAAAGAGTTAGCACATAATAGTATATGCTAATCTACTATAATCATCATATAAATGTACTGCCAATCAAAGTACAATGTTAGGTGTCTAGACATCTAAGTCAATAATACCTACATCATGTGACATCTTTATACGATAAAGCAAACATAGCATCCATAATAACCATCAACTATCCTCACATCACTCCCTCTAGTGCATTAGATTATGACCACTTGTATGGCCACATCGATGGCTAAAGACTACTCAACATCTTGGTTTCTCAATAGTCAACTCCATGCCACTTCATATTGCCAGGAACTAGACTCAACATCAAATTTTTTAAGGTAAGATGGATCATGCCAAATAATCTGGGATCGACATCAAAATTCAAGATGAGCATCCTTACATACTCCCTCTTTACGAGCATACTGGAAACCTCCGAGTACCAACAATCCCTTTGCATGTGTCTCCAAAGTAGAACACATCATATTTCATTCATCTCCATAGTAGAACACATCAACTTTCCACCCTAATTTCCCTCCATTTAACTTTTCCTTATGGATTATCATCACAAATCTCATCAATGAGTTATCTAAGTCCAAACATCTCTAGACACCCATCATAAGTCGTATAGCCATTGCATCAAAGTTCAGAAGCTGCCTCTCTAGTTTCCCCTCATTAACGCCTAAGTAGAATTACAGTTCTTCCATCTAAAAACTCCCTTCTTTTTCCTTATTATCAAACCGATCTTTGTTAGTCATACCATCGAAGTAGGTATCCAAAGCAACATGTGATTGAACTTGGCACAACCCCTCAAAATTTGTGCCAAAATACCACCATTTCATAGCATTTGGCACTGACTACCCAAGGGTGGTCGTCACCAACCACTTTGGTTATTTACTTAGCCGAAATTGGATAAGTACAATCCAAAGACAAACCACTCACCCCCTCTCCTAAAGCCAAAGCAATGTTAAACCATCCTTGAAGTAGCAATGCGTATGTCCTGGAGCTCTAAGTCCAAATCTTCAAAATCATTTGGGGTAGTCCATTTGTGTTCGGCGATCACTACACTAAGCAATTTCCCTAATTAAAATATGTGATTGTTCCATTCCTAAAGCCTCATCATGAAAACCATGAAGTCTAATCCACAATGCCTCGAAGTTCTTAACGATCGACCACTCCTCAGCCCATAACTGACTACACTATAACTTTATCATTTTAACTCCTATCTTCACATGATAAAAATCATGGCTTTCCTAAGCCATCACGAACATCCTATTTTAGTCGCATTATATTTTTTACAACTTTTTCTCCTCGATTCATTCAAATGTTGATTAGTTACCAATTACACTCAAGCGAATTAAATACATAACCAAAAATCTATTTCAAATGTGCAACACATATACATCATATTCAAATAATACAATATGGTTTGGACATTTACAACAACCTAAACTAAACAAAATATAAAATGATAACCAGTATGGTAAAACACCCTAAAATAAATTAAATCAACATTCATCTTTTTAAATCTATTTTAAAAAAGATATTAAGATAAGATCTATGTTAGAAATCTTGTTAATATTTAGATCATTTCAAAAAGGTCATTTTAACTATATTTACTAGCATAGTAAAGAAAGAAGGATAAACTACTCATCCAGATCAATAAATGCACAAATATCAATAAAAGTTTAAAATCAATAGTCACTTCATGGATTCCAATGCACCTTAAATAGTAGAATCACTAATCTATCACTAATTAACTTACTAATTTCTCGATTTTGTAAATTTATGCATGAAATTTGATGGCTTTTTTGCTAAAAATAATGTAATGGAGATTAGATTTATTTTTGGAAAGTGTGGAAAATGGTAAGGAGGCTTGTGCCATCAGCTACATTAAGCACAAATCCTAAAATGTGCTATTAGCCTAATCCGGGTCTCACTAATTACACAATAATTTATTCAAAAATTATCTAACTTCAAACAGGCTATCTTTATAATGACCTGCCTTTTCGACCCTTAAAGATCAACACTAATACATCTATGGCATTCACGTGTTGAATATCCAAGTGTCGAAAAGATGGATTGTTGGGTGAAAGAAATAGAAGATAGAACAGAATCTAGCATCGTGATGAGAAGATATATAATATACACAGGCACTTTACAAAATGAAATCACCTTTATCATACATACATAACACAAATCTGGGTACACCAATCTATTCTCACCTTGGATGTTATAATAACATGTCCTTACAAATTTCTAATAGATATAGACATAATTAGGAACAACAAAACAATAAAAGAATATAATATATGTGAATACATCTTGAAGAATCCAGCTTGTCTACTAAAAGCTCCAAAGGATGCAGCTAAATCTAGAAAATATGCTCGGGCTGACCCGAGCATTATGGGAAAACAATGCTTGGGTCAGTCTGGTAAAACCAATGTGAGAAACTCAAATCATAAGGAATTTTATTGATCATAACTTGTAAAATCCTTTAAAATCAAAGGTATCTCATAAGACCACACCGCACATAAACACAGACGAATTTTTACCTTACGATAACCAAAACATTTCTATAAGAAATCTACTGATATTACGATAATATTTAGGGGTTTAAGTCAATAGATAAAATAGCTGAAACGCTTGCATCTCATATTTTAACATAGTTAAGCACAATCAAAACCATAAAGGCACATATTGGAGAATGGATTCCAACAATTGCAAGGCATTGAGGTACCATCTACCACAGTGCATCTCTAGATAAAATACACCAGAGCCTAACACGGACTTTTTGCAAGTCAAGACCGGCCCTACCACTTATTGGATAGCATTGAATATGTCATCACCTAGGTTGAGATCAATAACTCAAATGGGCCCCGAGCATATATGATCTTAAATGTCGAATCTAGATGGGTGATGACCATACCCTAATGGTAGCGAACCACATAGCCTTGAAGCATATCCCCTGATTTTAGCCATTCACGGATGTGAAGCTTGGGAGGTCACGGTTACCTTTTTCCTTATAGTTGACCATTATGGAATGCTAACACTTCCTTCCAAGCGGAGATACAATGCTAGCATTCATCCATACAAGTTGTTTCAAGATCGAACAAACATTCAACATTTAATATATTACATTTTGGAATCACCCTTGGGAATGATAATATAGCTCCATAGAAAACTTCATAAAAATCCATCGCAAATGTTATTAGTTTAGAGTGATTCGGATAAATTCGAAAACCGGTTTCTCTAAACAAATCGGTAATTTTTGGATAACTCAATTCTAGTTCTATGAACGTATGCAACAAATATTCGGGTCCTTATTGTGGAATTGAATATATATTATACTTCCTGAGTTAAAACTGGCTAAGATTTGATGGTCAGTTATTTAACTATCATATAACAACAATCCAATCAGAGGTTACATTTCCCATGGAAACCACTAAGTCTCTTAAAATTAATCTTAGACTAATTAAATCTCTTTCCAAAATATTTATCAAAAGATTTATCTACTTATCTCACTAGGATAAGTATACTCACAAACCTTTTCGTTTTCAAACTTGGAAATCTTTCCATATACTTATACAATGTTATAAACATATTCACAAATCCTTTTGAAAATTCCTTACTTCAAAATCGTACTTGAAGGAACGAAACAAATTTCATTCAAAATGGAGATGAAGATAACCCCAAATACTATTTCTTTGGTGTTAAGTGTAGAACAAATGGTCCATACCACTATAACTAAGAAGGCCAGTTAAGGAAAATCCAATCTTTATTTCTCTTATAAGTTTCTCAAATAAATCCTTTTACCAAACCTCTTCATTCATGAAAGCTCCTTTTATAATACCAAATCTATTTATAAATCTTTAAGTTTATTTATAAAACCCTATTATAAATTTCCAAAATCATTTTTAAAATTTCTTTTATAAATCCCAAGATGTCTTTTTAATTTATAAAACTCTTTTCATAAATTTTCCTTATTTCAAAAAAACCCCTTTAAATTAACTCAATCAATAAAGTTCCTTTGATAAACAAATCAATTATTTAAAATACTTTTTTAAATAACAAGGTTATTATTTAAAACCTCTTTTATTTAATTTTCTATAAACCTTAGTCAAAATAATAACTATAGAATATCATTAATAATTTATTAAATTAACTTCTTAACAATATTATTATACCAATAAGTTAACTTTAAAACAATATTATTATAATAATTAATTAACTTCAAAATATTTTTAATACAACATTTAGTTAATTTCAAAAAATCCTTAACATAATAATTAATCAATTATTTTCAAAACATTATAAATATAATAATTAATTAATCTCAAACATTATATTAATATAATAATTAATTAACTTTTAAACAATATTGATACAATAATTAATTAACCTTTAAGTATAATTAAATACTTGAACCAATATAATTAAATAAATTTAATTAATAATTAAAATATAATTTAAAACATTTTAAATAAATAGCTAAACAACCTTAAACAATAATAAAATATTCTTAAATAATTTTAAAAAATCATATTAATAAAATAATTAACTTTAAATCATTATTAAAACAAGTACTAATTATCCTTAAAACATTATTAATAAATAATAATTACCTTTTAAATATTGTTAATATATAATAATTATTCTTTAAAACTTTATTAAAAAATAATAGTTATTCTTAAAATAACCTTTAAATCAACAATTAACCTTCAAATTTGAAAGGGGCTTAGCGATCACGATGGAAACAAGCTATCATATTATTCAATTTAATTTTCCAAGTTAAGAACTGATATTTACATAATCAATGCCTATGTAAATAAATTAAACACTTAACCATCATTGGCTGAACTATCACTTACTTAAAGTGGTATATTAATTTATGATATAAAATGTGATGCCCCACCTCTATACCCATGCTAGCGAAGAACACTACGATGTATTGCTGTCAACTAGCACGGAGAATAAGGCTGTTGAGGAGCGACCATCCATGTAACTTCTTTGTGCGAGCACCGATATGTCAGATAGTATAGCATGCATTTCATTTAAGGAGGAAGTCCAACATTCCGATACAAACTCAAAGCTATCACACGGTGGCTATAAATAATCTTCGGAAACAAACATAGAAATAAGCATAACGCCAATCAGTCACAGACATCCATATCACAAAGGCGGAAGAAGATATGAATATATATATTTAACACATGAAAGTGTACATCAGAGTAGTGGTCAAAAAGATCCACAATAATGCAAAAGAATAGCAACACGTGCTATACAAAAGAATACATCTATGAGTCTATATCTCAAGTGTATACAACAAAAACTGCTAATCTAAATAGTTAGCCAAAAGTCAAAGTAGAAATCCCGGGAAGAAGTCAAGCAGAAGCACCTGTAACATCTCGGTCTGACCCGAGTATTATTTAAGAAAATAATAAACGGATCAGTCTAGCTATAAATATCAGGTGACATGGTATAAAATAAAAGATATGGCATAAACATAAAATATCCATACTGACATACTACTATAAGTATGCAAATGATGATCAACAGAAGATCAATCAATAAGAGATAAATCAATATCACAAGAACCTTCTCAAAGATCCAAAGAGGGCATCATACCCTAAACTTGTACTCATAACAAGTCAATGACATAAATTCCAGAAATCAATACAAGAAATCCAAAAATCACAGAAAAAGGGAAAGAGGCCTATCACATGACCATCCGAAGACCATGGGGAGCTACCCCATATGTGTGAGTCGAAATCACACATATGAGGTCTAGACTAACCAAAAATCAAAGAGGTATGTGTGAGTGAAATCACACAAGTGGTGCCTAGTCTATCCTCGCAAACAAAAACGTATGTGTGAGTGAAATCACACAAGTGGTGTCTAGACTAACCAAGAAGGTAAAAAGGAATGTGTGAATGAAATCACACAAGTGGTGTCTAGTCTAACCAAGCAAACACGAGACATCGCACAATTGCTAGTCTAAATCATTAGAATGATCGTCATGATCAACGAGAAGTGTCAATTACACTAAGCTAGTAAATATAAAAGTTTAGCTTCATGTCCCATAACCCCTTGATTAACTTAAATATTTACGAACAAACTGTAAATCTTCACTAGAAAATTGTCACAAGAGGTTCAATCGAACAAGTCCAAGAATTAACCGACGAAGCAAACGCAAGCGTCTCATACCACTTGTTTTACTATGCCGTTTAATTAGATTACTCATTCGAGTGAGGTAAAGGTTTGTATATACTAATAGACTAGAAAATGGTTTTGTAAACGAGTTTGGTATTGAAAATAAAGTTGAAATCATTTTGATTAAAAAGTTTTGATATTTACTACTAGTATTGAAACCTTCATATTTTAAAGTGACAAATCATAGAAGTGATTGTAGAAACAATCAATCATAAAAATTCACATACGAAGACGTGAATAAAATCCAAAGAAACCGATAAAGAATCCATCGAAATAGATATTCAAAAATCCATAAAATCGACCGAGAAGCCCGAGATAGTTTGTCTCGAAGAATGGTCCACTCAGCATCTCAACAAGGCAAGTTCTGTTGAATGTTTTTCAGATAAGATCCCCTCCGGAAGGGGGGTCCAGGGGGGTGGCAACCCCTCAAGGTGGGGGTGCGGGGGCAACGCCATCGCTATGGGGTTCGACCTGCCCGGTCAGGTCGCGGTGGTCCAGGGGGCAGCGCCCCGTCCAAAAACGGTACGACCTAGTGATTAAAGGGGCACGACCTAGTGGTCCAGCGACCTAAATGGTAAAGGTCATGCGACCTAAAATGGGTTCGCGACCTAACATTCAAATGACCTAAAGAAAATAAGGGGCTGAGCAACCTATAAGAAGCAGCGACTTAAATAAAATCGAGGTCCAACGACCTACGACCTAAGGTCATGCGAGTTAAGGAGGTCAACGACCTAACAGAGACACGCGACCTAATAAAGGAATGCGACCTAAAGGCACGCGACCTAGCGACCTAAGAAGGAAACACGACCTATGAGGGACAAGCGACTTAAGTGGGTCAACAACCTACGGAATACAGGTCACGTGACCTAACGGTTTACAAGGTCTTGCGACCTAAGGAGATAAGGCCTAGTGACCTACGAGCTAAAGGTTCAATGACCTAACAGGATGTAGGTCCAACGACCTAACAGGAAAGAAGATCACACGACCTAAAATGCCATACGACCTAGCGACCTAAAGCCATACGACCTAACGACCTAAAGCCATACGACCTAACGACCTAAGGTCATACGACCTTGCGACCTAAAGCCATACGACCTAGCGACCTAAGGTCCATACGACCCAACTCCGAAGACGTTAGAAATGGCCAAAACGACCTACGACCTAAGGTCCATACGACCTACGACCTACGGTCCATTCGACCTAAAGCCCAACGACCTAGCGACCTAAAACCAAACGACCTACGACCTAATTCCGAGTGCCGAGCGACCTAACGTTGTAGGCCATTTTAAGGTCGGAAACGAGCTATTTTGAGGCCGAGACTTTTCCACACGAACGACCTAGCATAGGCAGAATGACCTAAGTGCAGATTTTCACCAAAAACACTAAAATTTGGGGGTTTTCGCCAATCCAATCCAAACTAAATGCAAATGTGCATGTAAACATGATAGGGATTCATTCCCAACAGTCCAAGATAGTTATAGGCTAGATTTGTGAGATAAAAATCTAACCTTTCCACTAAAATGGATGAAGATGAAGCTTGAAATTCTATGCAAGGATCAACCGCTAGCTTGAATCAATGTCTTCACTTGAGTTTTGGAGTTGATGTTGGATTAGCAATGAAGACTTAGCTTTTGGAGTTTTAATTTCTCTTTCCACTCACCATTAATGCAAAAGCTTGAGTTGGTAGGAATTTATGAAGAGTGAAGAGAAGGAGGGGGTTGGGCTTGAGTAATAATGGCTAAGCTAACCCAAAGTCCAAAGCGGGAAAAGTTAGTGAAATTCCACTAACTCCAAACCTATCAATGTTTATACTTAAAAAGTTGTAAACGACATTTCGAACTCAATGAAAGTGGTCTCGAGTCCTAATCTAACCGTTTGCAAAAAGTAGCTTTTCGGACCAAAATTCGATTAACGATAAAATATTTAAATATAAAATCGACAAATATGCGGGTTGTTACAGACTGCCCTCCTTAAAGAAATTGTGTCCTCGCAATATATAAGATGGATATAAAAAGTAACAACCATAAAAGCATATTAACACAAAAGAAATTTGAAATAGGAAGTTCACGATAAAGAGATCTGGTGAAACTTCAATTTCTTCCACAATACCAGGCTCAAGAAATAGAATCGGAATCTCGAAAGCTTCTCCATAATTGAGAAACGTAAAACACGTCATATAATAGGAGAAAATTGAGCCGGTAATAAAAGGCGATAAGCCATGGAATCCATACGTACGGTGATAGAAAATGGCCCAATATATTGAGGCGCTAATTTTCCCGATCGAATGAAACGTACAACACCCATCATATGTGAAACATGAATAAATTCTGGATCTAAAACCGGCTTCTCACGGACCTCAAGCCAACAAGAAGGAGATCGACATGGCCTTCCCTAGAGTGTCTCGAAAGATGCCATACCAATACTAGATTGGAAGCTATTATTATCGAAAAATTTAACAAGAGGAATATGATCTTCCCAACTTCCACCGACATCAAGCACACAAGCTCGAAGGAGATCTTCAAGAGTTTGATTCACACGCCCGGTTTGTCCATCGGACTGGGGTGATAAGCGGTGATAAAATCTCGAAGACTTTTCCAAAGTCCACTAGTGATCAATGGATCCCGATCGCTAACAATAGAAGTAGGAACTCCATGAATTTAACAACTCCTTTAACAAAGAGTCTGGCCCAAAGAGGAGCGGTTCGGTTAGACCGAACAAGAATAAATTATGTGGATTTAGTAAGTCTATCTACTATAACCCATAAGCTATCATGACTCGAACGAGAACGGGGAAGGTCATCTAAAAAATCCAAGGAAATTTGGTCCCACTTCCAAATTGGAATTTCTAAAGGTTGCAATAACCTACCAGGCCTTTGGGGTAGGGCCTTGACAAGATGGTGAGTCATACAACACTTAACAAAGTTAGCGATATCAGATTTCATTCACACCCAACATTAAAGTCGCTTCATATCCGTGTACATTTTACTACAACAGGGGTGAATGATAATATTAGAACGTTGTGGATCTTTTAAAATATAATAACGAAGATCACAAATATTTGGTACGATAAGTCTACCAAACTTTCAAATGTCGCCACGAAAATCAATATCGAAGTCTTTCAAACTTTCAATATTAATTTCATCCTTACAACCTTGGTTACGAAGAGCCAATTCGGGATATAGCCCTTTGAGCTTCAAGAATGCAGTCTAAAAAGAAGGAGGAGACTCTAGACTACATAAAACCAGGGATGCACATAAATCGGATTTTTTTGCGATCTCGAATCTTACAAGTGGATAGAGTCTCGAGATCGTTCCATTCGGGTATAATCCTATAAACAAATGCTTGTTGCTTACAACTAAGTGCACTGGCAACATGATTTCCCTTTCGGGAGTATAAAGAATATCAAGATCATAAGATGCAAGAAATTCGAGCCAACATGGTTGACACAAATTAAGTTTCTTATGAGAAAATAGATATCCCAATGATTTATAATCGAGGTAGAGAACAAATTTCTCCACCAAAGATGATGATGCCAAATATTAAAAGCAAATTCAATAGCCGCGAGCACCAGATCATAAGTGGCATACCTAGTCTCCATCGGCTTTAAAGATTTAGAAGCAAAAGTGATTGCACGTTCTCTTTTGCAAGAGAACGACATCCAAACCAATACAATAAGCATTGGTACTAAAGTTAAAGTCTTGGTTCCCTTAGGGAAACACAAGAATAAGAGTATCAAAAAGAGAGAATTTTAATTTTCTTTTTTCAAAAGATAAAACTTTCAAAATCACAATCACCTTTATAGAAAATTTACATTTTACAAGTCAATTTATTGTGTCTGATTGTCTCATCAAAGCGTTTAGGAAATCCCTATCGATAGCGTTGATCATGCGCATCACCAGAATTCTCAAAACAATAAATGGGCAATACAACACAAAATTATCTTTTATATTATTTTTAAAGTATCTTATTAAAAATGATTTGCAAAATTTTAAATTGCTATTACCATCTAAAATAAATAAATACTTATTGAGATATTCATAGAATACTCGATTTATAAAATGGATGAAATAAACTAGATAAACTGAGTGACATAATAAGTCACTCATATGAATCATAACAAGTACGGAATGCGGTATGTGGAAGGCTAACTTCTGCAACTCATAGCAATTGAAATTCGGTGGTAAGGTCGAACTGAAAAGACCTTAACCCTCTTCTAAAAAGATTGCTTAGGAGATGATCCTAAGACAAGCTCAAAATACCGGAAAATTCTCAACCGATATGAATGCGAGAGATATCTCTTTACTCCACATGTGAGCTAAAAGAGCAAAATGATGCCATCGATTTGAAATCGAAATCACAAAGGAAAAATATAAATCTGCTTAACAGATCGAAAATGAATGGTCCTTTCGGAAAAATTGGATATGGGCTTTGCAATAAGCCAATCCTTTCACGCAAATCAATTCCGAAACCTAAGCAATGCATGACATGCAAATTGGTTCGGAAAGAAAAATCACATGAAATAATTTTCGATATCAATAAAAATCAAGTAGAGTGTTGCGGATCCACTAATCCGGATTCGCAATCCTCAAAGAAGTCATCAAGCCCAAAACATAAAAAGAAAGAGAATCAACAAGTTCTTTTAATATAAAAATGATGAGACGAACCCATATCAAAAAGAACTCGAACCGGATAATCGAAAACAAATGAAATAAGGATTCAATAAGAAGTACCTTGACCCAGAGGAGTTTCGTTAGAAGCCTTTAGCTTTCCTTCTCTCTTGCTAGGTCGCATGGGACATGTAGACAAGTAATGGCCCGAGCCTTTGCAACAGAGGCAATAGAGAGGTTTCAGGCACTTAATTACATAATGGTCTGTGGAACCACAATTGTAACATCGTTTACGACTAGAGGTAGGTGGCTTGGCTATCGAAGTTTCTGGTTCCACCCTCTTCTTGCTTAGAAGTATGGAGTAGACAGAAATATGATGACTAGAATCTTTGCAATAACGACAAAAGAGTGGTTCCAGACACTCCTTCGCATAGTGGTCCCTAGAACCACAATTGTAGCATCGTCCATGATGAAGGATTGGAGTCTTTGCTACAAAAGCAGGTTGCTTCACCTTCTTATCGGGATAAGGGCTTTTGAACTTAATATGCCTCTTCTTGGACATCCCAATATCACTATCAATTCCTTTATCAGCCTCTTCTTCTTGTAGAGTGATATCTACAAGTTGGTCGAAAGGAACTTCTAGTTTCAAAGGTATGATCTTTGTGGGATTCTTAATCAAAGCACAGATAAACCTTTGATTCTGAGCAAGATCCGGTTGGGCAGACATGAATACGCCATCCAGAGAAGGACTACTGGATTGACCAGTGCTAGGAATGCCAGAACTAACCATCTCTTCTTCCTTCAAGAAAGAAAGGAAGAAGAAGGAAAAGATTATTCTCAGAATGAACATCAAGCAATCTTGATAGACAGAACAAGGAATCACAAAAGAAAATAGGATGAATCGGTATGAAGACTCGAATTAATCCAAAGGTAGGACTCCTAAGATGAACTTAGGACGACGATCCTTGTTAAGTTATTCTACGTTGTTCCGAAGTTTGGCTCTGATACCAAGCTGTGACGCCCCACCTCTATACCCACGCTAGCCAAGAACACTACGATATAGTGCTGTCAACTAGCACGGAGAATAAGGCTGTTGAGGAGCGACCATCCATGTAACTTCTTTGTGCGAGCACCGATATGTCAGATAGTATAGCATGCATTTCATTTAAGGAGGAAGTCCAACATTTCGATACAAACTCAAAGCTATCACACGGTGGCTATAAATAATCTTCGGAAACAAACATAGAAATAAGCATAACGCCAATCGGTCACAGGCATCCATATCACAAAGGCGGAAGAAGATATGAATATATAACTAACACATGAAAGTGTACATCAGAGTAGTGGTCAAAAAGATCCACAATAATACAAAAGAATAGCAACACGTTCTATACAAAAGAATACATCTATGAGTCTATATCTCAAGTGTATACAACAAAAACCGCTAATCTAAATAGTTAGCCAAAAGTCAGAGTAGAAATCCCGGGAAGAAGTCAAGCAGAAGCACCTGTAACATCTCGGTCTGACCCGAGTATTATTTAAGAAAATAATAAACGGATCAGTCTAGCTATAAATATCAGGTGACATGGTATAAAATAAAAGATATGGCATAAACATAAAATATCCATACTGACATACTACTATAAGTATGCAAATGATGATCAACAGAAGATCAATCAATAAGAGATAAATCAATATCACAAGAACCTTCTCAAAGATCCAAAGAGGGCATCATACCCTAAACTTGTACTCATAACAAGTCAATGACATAAATTCCAGAAATCAACACAAGAAATCCAGAAATCAAAGAAAAGGGGAAAGAGGCCTATCACATGACGGTCCGAAGACCATGGGGAGCTACCCCATATGTGTGAGTCGAAATCACACAGATGAGGTCTAGACTAACCAAAAATCAAAAAGGTATATGTGATTGAAATCACACAAGTGGTGTCTAGTCTATCCTCGCAAACAAAAACGTATGTGTGAGTGAAATCACACAAGTGGTGTCTAGACTAACCAAGAAGGTAAAAAGGAATGTGTGAATGAAATCACACAAGTGGTGTCTAGTCTAACCAAGCAAACACGAGACATCGCACAATTGCTAGTCTAAATCATAAGAATGACTGTCATGATCAACGAGAAGTGTCAATTACACTAAGCTAGTAAATATAAAAGTTTAGCTTCATGTCCCATAACCACTTGCTTAACTTAAATATTTACGAACAAACTGTAAATCTTCACTAGAAAATTGTCACAAGAGGTTCAATCAAACAAGTCCAAGAATTAACCGACGAAGCAAACGCAAGTGTTTCATACCACTTGTTTTACTAGGCCGTTTAATTAGATTTCTCATCCGAGTGAGGTAAAGGTTTGTATATACTAATAGACTGGAAAATGGTTTTGTAAACGAGTTTGGTATTGAAAATAAAGTTGAAATCATTTTGATGAAAAAGTTTTGATATTTACTACTAATATTGAAACCTTCATATTTTAAAGTGACAAATCATGGAAGTGATTGTAGAAACAATCAATCATAAAAATTCACATACGAAGACGTGAATAAAATCCAAAGAAACCGATAAAGAACCCATCGAAATAGATATTCAAAAATCCATAAAATCGACCGAGAAGCCCGAGATAGTTTGTCTCGAAGAATGGTCCACTCAGCATCTCAACAAGGCAAGTTCTGTTGAATGTTTTTCAGATAAGATCCCCTACGGAGGTGGGGTCCAGGGGGGTGGCAACCCCCCAAGGTGGGGGTGCGGGGGCAACGCCACCGCTACGGGGTTCGACCTGCCCGGTCAGGTCGTGGTGGTCCAGTGGGCAGCGCCCCCGGCGGGGTGCGGGGCAGCGCCACGTCCAAAAACGGTATGACCTAGTGATTAAAGGGGCACGACCTAGTGGTCCAGCAACCTAAATGGTAAAGGTCATGCGACCTAAAATGGGTTCGCGACCTAACATTCAAACGACCTAAAGAAAATAAGGGGCCGAGCGACCTATAAGAAGCAGCGACTTAAATAAAATCGAGGTCCAACGACCTACGACCTAAGGTCATGCGAGTTAAGGAGGTCAACGACCTAACAGAGACACGCGACCTAATAAAGGAATGCGACCTAAAGGCACGCGACCTAGCGACCTAAGAAGGAAACGCGACCTATGAGAGACAAGCGACTTAAGTGGGTCAACGACCTACGGAATACAGGTCACGCGACCTAACGGTTTACAAGGTCTTGCGACCTAAGGAGATAAGGCCTAGCGACCTACGAGCTAAAGGTTCAACGACCTAACAGGATGTAGGTCCAACGACCTAACAGGAAAGAAGATCACACGACCTAAAATGCCATAGGACCTAACGACCTAAGGTCATACGACCTAGCGACCTAAAGCCATACGACCTAGCGACCTAAGATCATACGACCTTGCGACCTAAAGCCATACGACCTAGCGACCTAAGGTCCATACGACCTAACTCCGAAGACGTTAGAAATGGCCAAAACGACCTACGACCTAAGGTCCATACGACCTACGACCTACGGTCCATTCGACCTAAAGCCCAACGACCTAGCGACCTAAAACCAAACGACGTACGACCTAATTCCGAGTGCCGAGCGACCTAACGTTGTAGGCCATTTTAAGGTCGGAAACGAGCTATTTTGAGGCCAAAACTTTTCCACGCAAACGACCTAGCATAGGCAGAACGACCTAAGTGCAGTTTTCACCAAAAACACTAAAATTTGGGGTTTTTCGCCAATCCAATCCAAACCAAATGCAAATGTACATGTAAACATGATAGGGATTCATTCCCAACAGTCCAAGATAGTTATAGGCTAGATTTGTTAAATAAAAATCTCACCTTTTCACTAAAATTGATGAAGATGAAGCTTGAAATGCTATGCAAGGATCAACCACTAGCTTGAATCAATGTCTTCACTTGAGTTTTGGAGTTGATGTTGGATTAGCAATGAAGACTTAGCTTTTGGAGTTTTAATTTCTCTTTCCACTCACCATTAATGCAAAAGCTTGAGTTGGTAGGAATTTATGAAGAGTGAAGAGAAGGAGGGGGTTGGGCTTGAGTTATAATGGCTAAGCTAACCCAAAGTCCAAAGCGGGAAAAGTTAGTGAAATTCCACTAACTCCAAACCTATCAATGTTTATACTTAAAAAGTTGTAAACGACATTTCGAACTCAATGAAAGTGGTCTCGAGTCCTAATCTAACCGTTTGCAAAAAGTAGCTTTTCAGACCAAAATCCGATTAACGATAAAATATTTAAATAAAATATTTAAATATAAAATCGACAAATATGTGGGTTGTTACATAAAATCATGTCCAAATCTATAAAATATCAAAACGGGGATTTATTCTGCTAATTAAATGTCCGATTAATTTAATTAGCGGAACGGTATTTTATTCTGCTAAACAGGTGTTTAAATTACCCTATTCAATTTACTTTAACAGTATGGTGTTTATTTGGCCAAATAGATGACACCTATTATGTAACGACCGGGATTTTAGTCCCTTGAAAATCGATACTAATACGTCCACAGTATTATATGCGAGAAATCGAATGTCGAAAAACTCGATTAGGGGAACATAAGAAGAAGATAGATTAGAAGAAAAATAAAAAATAACACAGAATCTTATAATCACAGCGGAACAATATATAATAGATAATAGCATATCTTTATACAAAAAGAACTATAACTGTTATTTATACATATCATCATCAGAGTACAACAATCGACAAATCAATACTGGACAGTTATAATAGCCGACATGCTACTCGGGAGACCTAAGTGACGAACTATTAGTTAATTGAACGGGAGGAGGAACTGGAGACTTAGTGCCGGATGGCCCAGCATTATCATCTTTACCCTTCAATGATAGTGAGTTTCTTCCAAAGAGAGATCTCGCTGCGGATAAGTCTGAAGGCTCATTTCATCGAAGCACTTCCCTCACAAGAGCCTCTTCATCAACCTCTTCGATGCCTAGCTCCATTCTCTTAATTTTTATCAAAGTATCCCATGCTTCGGCCAGTGATTCGAGATAATCATCACCTAAGAAAGATAGGCCACAATGAATGTGGACTGCATTGTACTCGGCGATGAGCGGGTCGATAAACACTTGATCTTCTCTGCTGGCTACAATAGCTGCCACGAGTTGAGAGTTGGCCTCTGTGAGCGCTATCTTCTTGCCCTCCTCATGGGCTACTTCTTTTAGTGCTTCAACCTTGGATAGCTCTTCGTCGAGTTTTGTCTTTAGAAGCCGTGTTTCGACGATTTCGTCGCAGAATCTTTGTGACTCTTCCCGGGCTAAAAATTTCTCTTCTCTCTCTTTAAAGGGAAACTCTTCTAGTTCTTTAACCCGTCGAGCGAGAATGTCTTTCTCTTTTTGGATAGAGTCTTTCTTCAAAGTTAGAGCACGATAGGGTTGAATTGCCTCATTGAGTTCTTTCTTGTGAGTGGCCTCCAAGCGGATAACTGCCTCGGTTGTCTCCTTAGCATTTTTCTGGGCCGTCCCGAGGTGAGATTTGTATGAGGATAGCTCTTCATCCTGGCCCTTAATGATGTCTTTGTCATGAATAGCTTAGAGTTTGAGGTGATCAATCTCATGTTGACGTTTAATGGAAACCTCTAAAACTTTCTTCGCCAAGTGTACAAACACATCATGTTGAAAATAAACATCATTGTTGCAAGTAATGGCGCTCTGTTTGACATGTCCGAGGATAGGATGGATCGTGGGGAGAAATTTCAGTCCATCGAAACATATCTTCGGGGATGTAGCCTTGAGCTCGCTTAATTTTTCCACCGTCGATGGATCATGAGCGGAGGCTGGAGGAGTCCGCATAATTGGAGTCACAAATTTCTTATAAGGCTCACAGGATTACTTAGTACTAGAAGGACTGGAATATTGGTCGCAAGGAACGAGCAGACTTCTCCTTACTATGCTTCGTGTGAGGGGGAGGATCATTTGGATATGAAGAATGGCTGTAGGTTCTCCTTCTGGAAGACGATGACTCTCTAGAATGATAATGTCTATACCGTTGTCATCCCTGTCCCGCTGTTTTCCTGATCCTGAGTCTCGACTGGAATGGTAAAGATAGAGGATCTGTGAAGGCGGTCAATGCATGTGTACGTCCCTTTTCTCCCGCACATAAAGTTAAATGAGGACAAGTTAATAGGAATCGCACGATGAATGGACTTCGAGTGCATGATGGAGTGTAAGTGTTTGTATGTGTCCTAGTGTAACCCGCCAACGGACCAGTGTTTTTCTCTTTGCTCATTGGAGTTTTTTCTCCCTGACGATGAGTCTAAGCGCCTTCATCGCTTCTCACGGGCGAATTAAATCCCAGAGCCTCGAGGTTATTGAAACCGCAATTCAGTGTATCTTCAAGAATGGTGAAGTAGGGTAGGCCCTTTAATGAGCCTTCTAAGTTTTTGGAAGATGACCTTTTCTCAATCGGAATTATCGTGACCTTTGAAGTTCCGCCAATTTTTTTCTTTTTTAGCTTGTAAGCTAGACTCTTTTTCTTTTTTGAAGGAGGCAGTGGTTCGTCGGTGCCGCATGCATCAGCTACCGACACTTGGTCAAAACTTACATTCTCGTCAGTCGTCGCTGGCACCTCATTTTCTTTATTCTCGCCTTCCTTGGTAGTATTAAGGGCCCCTTCGGCAAGGGGCATCGAAGGCCCAGCTTGTTCTTTGCCCATTTCCGCAATATTCTTGCTATAGTGGCTCCAATTGGAAGGCTAGTGCGGCGGCCCTCTTCTAGTAATCCGAACTTCGAGAGCGGTTCGTTGGTAATTACAAATTTAATATCCAGATCTCTCACGAGAGTAGCTCGGATGGCCTCGATGGCCTCAGAATACCCGACACCTCAGGTCGTGGGCGGATATCTATAAGAGTTGAAAGAAGTTTAAATAAAGATGCACTTCGAGCCTTAAAAAAAGATTAGGATAAAAATGAGACTTACTCCCTTCTAGCCATAATCTTGCGAAATCAGGAGGACAGCGTACGTAAAACCACTCTTGTTTATACTGAGAAAATTTGCTTCATGCACCCGTCAGGACTTGAAATTTGGGGTTTGGCTCAAGGAATATGTAAGATGGACTATCGGTACATCTCTTGAAGTGGTAAATATAGTAGATATCCAAGGGAGTTGGGGGTCTGAATAAGATGCTCATAAAAAGAACGCATGTACCATGAATAAATGCATGGCTATTAGGGTGTTGTTGTGTTGGAGCATCCCAATATACTGCAATACTTCGCGAATGAATGAATTGAAAGGTGGCACACTTTTGGCCCAGCACATAAATTTGTTGCACGCAGTATATTTGGCTTGGGGCAAGTGAGTCCGATCTTGTGCTGAAGGAACCAGAACGTCTTTAAAGGGGATTCCATGGACAGAACATAATCGACGGAGAGAAGATTTGTGGATTTTCAAGGCTTGAGAGTCGATAAGGTCATGTAGAATGACGACCCCATCTACAGCACCGGGAGCCGGGGAGATAATCACGACAGGTGGATCCAAGATGCCAGGTATGGGGCTTAACGATGGATGTAGAGTTCCCTTTTACCTTCGGCCGAGAACTTGGCTCAGGCTTGTCAAAAAAGGTTGCGGAGCTTGATTTTTTGGACATCTCCAACAAGCGGTTAGTATGAATAGATATATGTTTAAGATATACTTGAAAGATAATAGATATCACATATAACAACAAAATATTCCCCCGTGTGGTGTGTGAACTAGTGCAACCATTCAAGCATGAGTATAAAAGAATTAAAGTTCTCAAGACTAGTAAAACATGATTGAGCTGTAAACTATCATCTTCGAAGACTGTCATCGCTAACCGTCTCCGACAACTTATCCTATGTTCGGTAGTGGAAATCTTGGAATTAAGCATTGGCATCATTGATTATAAATATTGTTACTTATATTTTTCGAGATAGATTTGCATGTAAAATTACTTAAGTTGTAGGGTATTTAATTCGGATTAGGTCGTTGGGCTTATGTGCTTTGGTCCTTGTCATTGTCCATTATGTTATGATTGGGCATGGAAATAAGTTGTCATGATTGATGCGGTGCTCAAGTTAGAATAGTATCGATTTCCAATACTGACACCAACACCTTGAGCCAATCCAAGCGTTTTGTCTCCTATACCGATCGCCCCTCAAAAACAACCGATCCATACACTCTCTCAAGATCACTGACCCACTCTCCTACGGATTACCGACCGTCTCTTTAGACTAGAATGATCGATCTTCTGACTCTTTATCCCTCTCTCTTTAATCATCGGCCCACACTCAATCTCCCTTGATACCTACCCACACTCCATCTCCCTCAGCATCGACCCAATCTCTTTCCCTCTCGATGCCGATTCGCACTCTCCTTCAAACAACTGAACCACTACATAATTTGAGCACTCGATCTACTCTTTCTCTCAAGGTACCGAACCAGAATTACTTAGGCAGCCTACCAGATGACTCTCTTTCAGAATACCGACCCAGCCTTATAGCATCCTCTCCACCGTTAAAACAACAAAACTATAGTCTTCTAGCATCACTGCCCTCTCGTTCTAAAACCACCTATGGCCGCTCTTCTCAAATCGGTAAATTCTCATGTCAAAAACACTCTCTTGACCTATTTATCCCCCTCACTATGTTCCTTTCCTCTTCAGCTCACTATGAAAAACAATATGACTACATGGCTCGGCCATAATAAGAGTTCAAGAAAGCGTGGCTTAAGCATTTAAAACAACACGTGAATCCTCGCATATTCAATGAATCAGAATTTGAGACAAATGCTTTCTGGAACCTGGGCTAAAAGTATGAAGAGAGGTCGTGTGTAGGAAGCAATTGAATAGAGGAGGGGAATAATACGGTGGGGGAAAGGGGGGCTCGATTGTCCTAGGAGGGATAAAGAAGATGAAGTATAAAGTGAGAAAGGGGAGAAAGAGGTAGGAGCATGGGCTTTTATATGTGGTGAAGGGGAGACTAATGGGTGTCATCCCGTGGAACAGGTCATCATGTTTTAGTGGGTCGATGAAGCAAATGGTCGTTCGTTGCTAAATAAGCGACTGTTGGGTCGGTATTGATGTGCCAATCCACCATTTGTTTTAAAATAAAAAATAAAAAATTAAATAATAAAAGATATATAAATGCATGTTTATGTAGTAAAAATAGATAGAAAATAAATACGATAATAATGAAGTAAAATGCGTATACGTGAATGTGTACATATATGATGGTAATGGAAGGAGCTGATGTGATAAAGAGATGGATATTACCAAATTAATGGGAAAGCATGAGTTGAAGAAACCCACTATAGTTCAGCCTTCAAGAGCCTGAAGACATTTAGCTTTTGTAACGATCCCGGATTTTGATTAATTTTTAAATTGATAATTAAATTTATTTTTGATTAAAAAAATTATGAATTTTATTGATTTGAGTTTCTCTAGATTTAAATAAAAATATAAATATCTCAAATAAGTTTATAGTTATATGAAATATGAATTACTGGAAAAATGTATTTAAATTAAATTTGAATTAGGATTTACAAAGTAAGAAAAATAAATAAATATGTAGTCATACAAGACAATAAGTATTAAAGTTAAATAAATATTTAAATTGGAAATAGAAACATATTTATAAAAGATAAGATAAGTATGAAAATAATAATAAGTAAAGTTAATATTTGATAGTTTAAGTTTTAAAATAAAAGAAAGATAATTAAGGCAAGTAAAATATGTTGCTGTGAAGTAGCATGCAGGCAAGTAAAAGAAATAAATCAAACAAATAAAAGACAAGTATGTAGACATGATGAAACAACACAATAACAAATAATACAAAAATACATCATCATGTTAACAAGTCGATACAAAGGAACAAGACAGCCATAAATTATGTATAAGCAAGTATAGATGAGTATATATAAATATCTAGCAAAGAAAGTATAAGACAACAAAGATATCTAAATACCTATCAACTTGTAAAACAAGACAAATAGAAATTAATGCCAATATCTTAGCATGCATAGTGCAAATCATATCAGCCGAGATTTATCTCAGCATAATTAAAGCAAGAAGATAAACAAAGTAAATGTAATATCTATGAAAGTACTTGCAACAGGAAGTGAAAAACAAATGTATAGTATAAGCTTACAAAAAGGACTTAAAGCATTTAATGCAAGAAATATATATCAGCCCCCAAAATGAAAATATCTCTGCCTGTATTTGTACCAAACATAACATCACCTGTACAAAGAAAATAATCACCATGTTGTACAAAGATATGATACCCTGTAACCCATTTCTATATATCAGAGCATTATCTAAATTCGTTCATTTCAACCTAAGAAAATCAGAAGCAATACTATCTACAAATTCAATTCTAAACAAATTAAAACAATCAAAATAACCTGAGATCGGATCAAAACTTCAACAAACCAAAAGCCTGGAAATTTAGCCTGTAACCAGACCTGGAAGCAAGCTAATCCACTCAGCAATCACCAACAGGCAGGAGTTCATTCCAATCAAAAATAAAGTTGCAAACAACAGATTCGACAACTTATCAAAAACAAAGTTTCAAGTCTCCGTTCTTCTATTACTTCTCTGCTCTGTGCATAATCAGGTGAGCAACTCTCCTTTTAAAAGCCTAATTCTGTTGATATATGGTGATAATATGATGAAAGTTTGAATTGTGGGATGGTTTAATACCTTAATGAATGCAATATGATAGTATGAATAGCATTGCATGTCTGCATGTATATAAATGTTTGTATATGACCGTAAAAATATATGCCACTGTTATATCAACAAAGTAAAGAACCACATATAGGAAAAATCATATCTATCTGTTTAAATAAAATTAAGCTTCAAATGCTAAAGAGAAGTTGTTTACAACTTCATGGTTTCACCTTTAAAAATAATTTCAGAAAAAATATATCAAGCAAGTACCGTGAAATGTTTATTTATAGTAAAACCATCATAAATCAGAAAATTCAAGTATCTCCGTTTTAAGTTCTGATTACATATCCTGATTCGTGCTAGAAAGCAATGATTCTTAATGTTAAGATTATAATTTTTAAGCTAGGGAATATTGCGAATTTTAAAGTTGAATGGAATTGTCAATTTTGTCAAATCCGAGTGATGGAAGAAATGATTAATATCGCGATTGAAGGGGAAGCATGTTTGGGGGTCATGGATCGTCAGAAAAATGATCATTGATTTTTTTGTTCACTGTGATGATCAATTGAAGTCAAAATAGGGTTTAATTTGAAATATTTGGTGGGCATGGTTCTCGTGCTCGTGTACGGTCAATAGTGGATCGAGTTCGATGATACTCGGGGAAGTGTTGGTTTGGGGGTTGTCGAAGATGTGGTCGGAGGTGGCGACGCTTTGGTGGTCGGAGTTGCGCACGCGAGGTGATTGTATGGATTGGTTTTCGACTCCAGGAAATCGAAAATAGCTCGAAAATGTAATATCCCGGAATTTCCAGGAATTTAAAATGTGATAATCTCATAATTAAATGGTTTAAATTTGATATAATTGTTATTTTCAAATATAAATAGCCAAACAATTAAAAATGTGATGTTTAAAATTATGATTTTAGATTGATTTTAAACAAGTATAATTATTTTGATTGTGTAAATAAATTCTAAATTGACTTATTGTTTTCAAAATTATTGAATGTGTTTAAATATATATATCTATGTATTTAAATCAATTTTGAAATAGAATAAATTATTTACAAATAATAATGAGTTTGTTTGAAATTGTTATCCATATTTATTTGAATTGACTTTAAATTTGGATTTTAAACTGACTTTGAATTTGAATTTGAATTTAAGGGAATATATATACATATATATATTAAAATAATAATATAGTTTGAGTATAAAAAAAATATGGATAAAGTTTTTATGTAAAAATAAGATTTGTTTTATATTAATCTATTTAAAGAAATTTATTTATAGAAATTAGAAAGTGTTTATTTATTAATAAATAAATACAAAAGTTATATTAACATTTAAAATGAATTTAATATATTTTCATTTGATTTTATTTAAAATCTAATGGGTTTTCATTCTATTTCTTTTAAAAGGTTATATGTATATATATTAGAAAGGCATTTAAAATATATTCATCAAATAGGAAATTCAATTTAAAAAGCTTTTAAATAATTTTAAAAACAAATGAAAACAAATAATTACATGTGTTGAATTCTTATGCATGCTAATATACATGTGTTAACTAATTAGTTATTATAGGTGACAAATGTAAGTGTGATAACAAGTGGCATGAATTATTTTCCATTTTCTTAATCTAAATTAATTTTAATTCAATCGTATAATAAAACACTCATCTCCCCTCTCTTCTATTTTCCTTCTTTATCTTTTCATTTTTAATGCAAGAACTCTTCTCAATTCAAACCTGAAGTTCATTGTTTTAAACCTGTAACTTATTTCCTCTGAAACAAATCAAAGAGAAAAAAATTATGAAATCTCCTCTGAAACAAAATGCAGCCTCAACCATTTATCAAATTACCATAAAAACATTTCTATGTCTACAACCATCTCAAGCTAGAAACCCTATAATTCATTCCATAATCAAAATACAAAAGCCTGTACTAAGGTTTTTTTTAACAAAATCAATTTCAAAATTTGCAATCTGAAACACTTTCAAAGCTCAAACCTGAATAACAGTTTTATGCTCAAAACTGTCATCTACTCCTCAAAACATCAAGCTTGCAATCTCCTCTAAGACAAAAATCAAAAGCTCACAAACCTGTAATCAAAGAAGCTAAGTTTATTTCTGAAACCAAAAATGAATTTAGGCATGTAACAAATACATGCAGATGTCAATCCACCAACTAAAGCTATGTATTTCCCATGTCTGCAACATTGTTTTCAAAATTCAAGCAAGTCACCCTGTAACAAAACTTCAAAGCAAGGAAGCATTCAAAGTTTTCTGGAGCAATGCAAATATTCAACATAGTTTTTTTTAAAGAAAGCTCTCTGCATTTAATCAATGAGGTGAGTAAATATTTAAATTTAAAATTTAAGTAAAAATATATGGTTGCTTGTGAAATTTATCTGTGATGATTGTTTAAATGTATTATGTACATTTGAAGAATGTGCATGCCTATATGTTGTCTCCCTGTTCCTGTTACAGATTTCAAATTTAAAACCAAGTCCAAGGCATTTCAGTTTGTTTTTTTTAAGCAAGCACTCCAGTGTTTAAAAAAAATGAAAGCAAAGTTTCAAGCTTTGCAGTTTTTAAAAAATATGAAGCATTTCCAAAGTAAGTCAGGTTTCAAATCCTGTTTTTCCAAAGAAAGAAAAAAACTCTCTGCATTTCATTATAAAGGGGTAAGTAAACATCTATCTATAAACTTTAAGTAATAACTGTTTGTTGCTTGTCAATTTCTGGAATAATCAATGCTTGCATGTGTGCATATTAAAGTATAATCTGTGTGTATGAATGTGGATGAAACTCTACATATATGTTTGATGGTTCTTCTCTGTTTTTTTAAACTACAGAGAATAGGAATAGAAGAAAATTCAAAATCTTCTTATCTGTTCATTATCAGGTATTAAGATTTTGAGCATGATATGTTTGTTTAAACATTAGTTTAAGTTTAAAAATCCTATTTAAGCAAAATGGATGTAAGAGTTCTCTGTAAACAAAATATGACAGTAGGAATTACTTTAACATGTTAAAATCTATGAACCAAATTTATTAATTTGAATCATCTTTAGAAATTATGATTTTTAATACGAAAATCAAAATTTTCGATGGGGTATTGAATGGGAATTTTGTGAATGACTGAAAGTTGGTTTCGAGTCAATATCTGGTGATCTCGAAGTTTATGGTGATTGAAATTTTTGGTGGAGGTGGAGGTAGGGTCAGGAAGTAGGGCAAAAATGGTGACGACACAGGATGATCGCCGTAGCGACGGCGGTAGGGAAATTTGGGTTTTAAACCTAAATTTTTTCGGCTTGGGAAAAGAAGTCATTACCACTTCTAACAGTGATCGAGTTCGATAAGATTTTGGAGGAGGGTTCGTGGATAAACGGAGTTGGTTAGGCCGAAGTTGCTCGTCGTCTGATGGTCAGGGGTGTTGGTTTGGGTGGTTTTTGGCCATGGCAGTTGGGTCAGTTTCGAACTGGGTAGCTCAATTTTGATCGAGGGTTTTTGACGATAGTTGGATGATCGGGAATGGTTGTTGCATCAATTGTTGAGATGCCAGAGGGATCATCGGAGGTTGGAGATGGTTCCGGTGACGGTGCATGTGCACAGGAAGGGGAAGTTGTGTCTGATTGTTTGGGGTTGTGAGTTGAGTGGTTTACTCGAAGATGGCCTCGGGTTTTTGGAGGGAAGACTCGAGTTTGGACTCGAGTTCTCTGTAGGGTTTAAAACCTGAAACAGGTGTGTGGTTTCACGTATGAAGAGAAAATGTAAATTTAAACCATCCTTTAAAATTTAAGTAGAAATGAACGTGAAGTGGAATTCGAGTGATACTCGAGTGCAACCAACTGATTGATTAAGGAAAAATTAAATTTTTTTTTTTAAAAGATTCATAAAACAAGTGTCAAATTTAATAAAGAAAGTTTTAACTTTTGTAATAAATCTTGCTGTTATTGAATACTATTTGGTTTTTATAAAAATAAGTGTTTCTTTAACATTTTATCAAGAAGTTTAAAATTTGTATAGTTAAATTTGGTTAAATAAAATTAAAGTTATATTTTAAAACTTAAGTGAAAATGGAACTTTAAAAAGATAAGTTTTAAAATCTAAATTTAATTTGGCTTAAATCATTTTGTGATAAATGTTTAAGGTTATTATGCTTTAATAACACTAAACTATCAAGTTAATGATTATTTTAAAACTTAATCATTGATTTGATTAAGTAGAGTTAATTATAAAGTTATAATGGTTTGAAAATATAAATAGAATTTAAGGTATTTATAAAAAAAATTTATCTTAAGATTAAGAGGTTTATTTATCTTGAAATTTATTAAATTAATTTAGGAAATTAGGTATGATTAATTAATTTAATTAATAATGATTTAAAATTTATTTAAGGAATTAATTAAAAATTATTAATTGATTTAATTAATTTTAAATTAATAATTAAGGGTTATAAGTTAATTAATTAGAAGTTAATTAATTTATAATTAAGTTTAATTAACTAGATGATTTGAGATAATTAATTAATGATTAAAAGATCAATTAATTAAGTAATTAAGGTTGATTAGTTAGTAATTAGAGATTAATTTATTTAAAAAGGTATTTAATTTGTAATTAAGTTTATTAATTAATAATTAAGTATTAATTAATCTATAATTAAAGATTAATTACTTTATTTAAAAAGGCGTAGTTAAGGAATGAATTACTCAATTATAATTAATCAAATAAGTGTGATTAATTTGGATTAATCAAATGGGTTGATTAATTAATGGAAATCATTTGGTAATTGATTAAGTACGCTTACTTAATCAGATTTGATAAGAGTAATTACTTATGGTAAGTAATTGATGAATAAATTAATGGAGGTAACTGAGATAAGGAAAATTACTTAATGGGAAGTAGTTTAAAAGAATAATTACTTGGTAAAGTAATTATGGATTTATTACTTGGTATAATAAATGAAAGGATTTATAGAAGTAATTAGGAGTAATTTATTAATGTTAAAAGTTGATTTAATTAATTTAAGCATGATCAATTAACTGTAATTAATTAAGGATTAATGCAATTAATTATAATAAATTAATAAATTAATTAAGGTAATTACTTAATGTAATTAAGGGGTAATTAATCAAGGGTGATTAATTCAGATGATGGTTAATTAATTAGTTTAATTAATGGATAAGTAAGCAAGATTTATGGTGATAAAGGTAATTAATTTAATTTATTTTAAATTAATTAGAGATGAAGTAATTAATTTAATTCATTTTAAATTAATTATAGATGGTGATTAATAGATCATTGCTTATGGATGGCTGATTTATATTGAATGGCTTGTTGTTTGATATCTCTGATGAGATATGTGTGATATATGATATGAATGCTTTGGTTGAATTGAGATGATAGTATGAGTTATCTATTTGTGATGATAACATGAATTATCCGTGGTGATGATAATGTAGATTTTCTATTGCGATATTGTGAATTATCTATCTGTGTGTATATAGATAATAGAATTGAATTGTTTTAAACTTTAAAACAACTTGGACCTAAAAGATGGCGTTTTGGATTTTGATGAGACCGGGATCGGTTTTCCATATTTGGATATCCGAAAACCACACCGATCCAAATTAACGATAGGTCGTGAATCAAGTGAAGATGAAGATTCAGAGTGCAAGGGTTATTGTCGTTAACTCTGAGGGTGATTCCAAAATGAGTGTAACGAGATAATGCCTTCGGTTTCGTTCGAACCCGGAACGAACTTGTATGGATTGAATGCTTTCAGAACATCGTCAGGTGGACGATGAGCATTCTAAGAGATGTGTTCTCTAAAGGTAATCGTAGCCTCAAGCCTCATCAACCGGGAATGGCTAAAACAGGGGAGGTGTAGCAAGGCTTCGTGGGTAGCCCCCACTTGAGAGTGAGATTTACCCCTGTCTAGAAGTCCCTTATTATATTCGGCTGTGTGGGCAGTTGTTGGCCACAACTGCGGGGTTGTCTTGTTCGGAACTGTCCAGTAAGGGATGGGTCTGGCCTTGTGTTGTAGGGGATCGGGAGTGGTCCTCGGTACGGTGATCTAGGCCCCGTACTTTGACGGGCGGTACCCCAGTAGCCCTGCCATTGTATGGAATCCAAACTCCAATAAGTGCCAGTACGGTTTTGATTGTGCCCAACTATGTTGGAACGTGAGATGTAAGCATACCAGCTATTTCTGTATTTTATTTTGAAAACCCTAGACACTATTATAATATCACTGGATTTCCTATCAAATGTTTTGGTTAGCGTAAGGTAAAAAGTTTTCCATGTTTATGTGTGGGAAGTCTTACGTGATACCTTTCTTTCAAAAGGTTTTTAAAAGCTAAGCAACTTTAACCGTTTACTCACACCAGACCCATGTCTGACCCGGAGTTTATTCTGTTTTTCTTAAACTCTTGGGTACTCAAATTTTTACGAGTAGCCAAGGGATTCAGGTTAGCTTTGACGAATTGTGGAGGATCAAGGGAGCAGGAGGCTTCTGCGTGTAGATATATAGTTTTTCGCTGTGTTGGTTTCTCTGAGTAGTTCTCTTGTATTGCATTGAGTTGTATAACTAGACAGATGTTTATAACTGTCTAGTATGAGATGTGTCCTCTGTGTAACTCTGATAATGATTGTAAACTATGTAATATTTATGTTATTAATATAATTTATTCGTTCCGCTGATGAGATTCTGATATTGTTTCTTCATTCTCTTCTTTCTTTTCTCTTTTCTTTCCCTTTCTTTCTTCAAGATGATGTGATTTTATGTTGTGAGAAAGTCGGGTCGTCTCACTTGGTATCAGAGCATTAGGTTGAGTGAATACCTAGGCTCTGGAGTGGTGTCTATCTTAAGAGAGCGTATTTGTAATTTTGATATATATAAATATATATTTATTTCTACCTATCTGTTGGGTTACTTGTTCGGGTTTTCCAATATAAGTTATAAAGGTAAATGGATAGTGGTGTGTGTAACACGGCTACCAATGGTTGGAGTTTGAATGTTTGAGGTTGGAAGTGTATTTGTCGAGATTGTAGACCCAATACCATCTCGATTGAGTTTTGGAGTGATAAAGGATTTCAATGATCTCTGAAGGAAACCTGTTAAGGTTCGTAGTCCATCATTGAGGTGTAAGTTTGATCGCGCTCGTGAGAGCGGATTTTTGAGAATTTGGATCTGTCGGTTAGGCAGAAGCAAGTGATGGTATCTTGGCAACCTCAGTAAGTAGTAGCTGCGTGATGAGACGCAGTGACTATGGATGTCTCCAAAGATGTTTTCTTTTAGAGAAAGTATAGGGAAGTGTGTCTGCTTCGGTGTTGTGGCTGAGTTCAGCAGGACGGTTGTGCTTGGTTTGAGGTCCGAGTTTCTCAAGGAGCTTTGGATTGAGAAGTCTTTAGCATTTGTGTTAACAATGCAGCTCGGGAGTATTCTGTGTTCCGGCAAGAAGATCTTTTGGGCTTAGCAGTTTCCTAGAGGTGGAATTCAGAAGCAGCAGAGAAGAATTGTTTCTTCGACGGATTAGTTGCTCGAGGATAAACTGTTCTGATGGGTGAAGATAGAATAGTATTTTTGGAATTTAGGTTGGGTTGATCGCAAAAGTGACTTGCGATAGTTTGGCTGATTCTCTTGGATAATCTTTTGTTGGGGTTTGAAGCATCTCTAGAGGAGGTAGGAGTTACAGAGTTGTTGAAGATTTTCCAATATCTCCCGGGAAGTTAGAGATTTGTCCGCCTTGGGAATTGAGTTCTGTATCGACTTGAGGTCAGGAGTAATACCGGAGATTCAGCTAGGTAGAAGGATAGCGTCTGGAGAAGGTTTTTGGTGAAGCAGCTCTATATTCCTTGGAACTTCTGTTGAACCATATTTTTGGGATGTGCTGTTAGTCTGTATCCTCATCTGCTCCAGATCAGAGTGGTGCAGCGGAAGTATTGTGGCAACTATTCTAGAATAGAAGCAACTGGAAGTTACAATATTTTGGATTAGAGAGTTTCTACTGGAATTTTTCAGGATCCGAGGCAAGTTGGCGAGTGATCCTATTTTGTATTTTCCGGATAGGAGAAGTAGGTTGTAATCTTCTAATGATTGTGGATTTGACTTTGTGTTCTTGATTTTGGGTAGATCTTGTGAAGATCAGTTTGTTGAGTTGCTTTGATCCAGTTTGTTTATAGAAGCATCAGCGAAGATTGAGCTGATTTGGAAGGATCCGTGAACAGCCCAGGATCGTCAGTAGTGTTTTGAGGTTAAGAAACGGAGAAATTTAGAATCCGAAGTTGGAGACTTCGTTGTTGTTGAGGTTTTTCTCTGGTAAAGGGAGCAATAAGATTAGAGAGATTATGAGGTAAGCTCCGAGGTGTATTGGGTTCTTCTGAGTTTTATAAGGATAAGTGCTTTGGTCTGCAAAATTGAATTGCCAGTTTGGATGACTGGAATTCAAGGTATTTCACGTATCTCTGAGGGAGTACGTGTCTGGTCCATCACTGGTTTTGGAACCAGTAGTTCTGTGAAGGATTTGGTTGTTGATTAGTCTTGTCTATGGTCTAATATCTTGTGCAGATTATAGATCGAACTGAGTAAGAACTCAGTAGCTTAGTAGTATAGCTAGTTTGGATTTAGTAAAGAGAGTATCCCTATGTTTGTACCTGGGAAACTCGAGATAATTTTAGAAAGCTTATCCGGATCTGTGTACAGATAGCTAGAGTTGTTTGATTGAAACGGTTGTTTGGATGAAATTGCTTGATTAATATGTATGTTTGAATTGGTTAAAATAAAATTAAACTTTGGATTATCTTTGTTTTAAATTTCGAGGACGAAATTCTTTAAGGGGGGAGGAATGTAATATCCCGGAATTTCCAGGAATTTAAAATGTGATAATCTCATAATTAAATTGTTTAAATTTGATATAATTGCTATTTTCAAATATAAATAGCCAAACAATTAAAAATGTGATGTTTAAAATTATGATTTTAGATTGATTTTAAACAAGTATAATTATTTTGATTGTGTAAATAAATTCTAAATTGACTTATTGTTTTCAAAATTGTTAAGTGTGTTTAAATATATATATCTATATATTTAAATCAATTTTGAAATAGAATAAATCATTTACAAATAATAATGAGTTTGTTTGAAATTGTTATCCATATTTATTTGAATTGACTTTAAATTTGGATTTTAAACTGACTTTGAATTTGAATTTAAATTTAAGGGAATATATATATATATTTAAATAATAATATAGTTTGGATATAAAAAAATATGGATAAAGATTTTATGTAAAAATAAGACTTGTTTTATATTAATCTCTTTAAATAAATTTATATATAGAAATTTAGAAAGTGTTTATTTATTAATAAATAAATACTAAAGTTATATTAACATTTAAAATGAATTTAATATATTTTCATGTGATTTTATTTAAAATCTAATGGGTTTTCATTCTATTTCTTTTAAAAGGTTATATGTATATATATTAGAAAGGCATTTAAAATATATTCATCAAATAGGAAATTCAATTTAAAAAGCTTTTAAATAATTTTAAAAACAAATGAAAACAAATAATTACATGTGTTGAATTCTTATGCATGCTAATATACATGTGTTAACTAATTAGTTATTATAGGTGACAAATGTAAGTGTGATAACAAGTGGCATGAATTATTTTCCATTTTCTTTAATCTAAATTAATTTTAATTCAATCGTATAATAAAACACTCATCTCCCCTCTCTTCTATTTTCCTTCTTTATCTTTTCATTTTTAATGCAAGAACTCTTCTTAATTCAAACCTGAAGTTCATTGTTTTAAACCTGTAAGTTATTTCCTCTGAAACAAATCAAAGAAAAAAAATTATGAAATCTCCTCTGAAACAAAATGCAGCCTTAACCATTTATCAAATTACCATGAAAACATTTCTATGTCTACAACCATCTCAAGCTAGAAACCCTGTAATTCATACCGTAATCAAAATACGAAAGCCTATACTAAGGTTTTTTTAGCAAAATTAATTTCAAAATTTGCAATCTGAAACACTTTCAAAGCTCAAACCAGAATAACAGTTTTATGCTCAAAACTGTCATCTATTCCTCAAAACATCAAGCTTGCAATCTCCTCTAAGACAAAAATCAGAAGCTCACAAACCTGTAATCAAAGAAGCTAAGTTTATTTCTGAAACCAGAAATGAATTTAGGCATGTAACAAATACATGCAGATGTCAATCCACCTACTAAAGCTCTGTATTTCCCATGTCTGCAACATTGTTTTCAAAATTCAAGCAAGTCACCCTGTAACAAAACTTCAAAGCAAGGAAGCATTCAAAGTTTTCTGGAGCAATGCAAATTTTCAACATAGTTTTTTTTAAATAAAGCTCTCTGCATTTAATCAATGAGGTGAGTAAATATTTAAATTTAAAATTTAAGTAAAAATACATGGTTGCTTGTGAAATTTATCTGTGATGATTGTTTAAATGTATTCTGTACATTTGAAGAATGTGCATGCCTACATGTTGTCTCCCTGTTCCTGTTACAGATTTCAAATTTAAAACCAAGTCCAAGGCATTTCAGTTTGTTTTTTTAAGAAAGCACTCCAGTGTTTAAAAAAAAAATGAAAGCAAAGTTTCAAGCTTTGCAGTTTAAAAAAAATATGAAGCATTTCCAAAGTAAGTCAGGTTTCAAATCTTGTTTTTCCAAAGAAAGAATAAAACTCTCTGCATTTCATTATAAAGGGGTAAGTAAACATCTATCTATAAACTTTAAGTAATAACTGTTTGTTGCTTGTCAATTTCTGGAATAATCAATGCTTGCTTGTGTGCATATTAAAGTATAATCTGCGTGTATGAATGTGGATGAAACTCTACATATATGTTTGATGGTTCTTCTCTATTTTTTTAAACTATAGAGAATAGGAATAGAAGAAAATTCAAAATCTTCTTATCTGTTCATTATCAGGTATTAAGATTTTGAGCATGATATGTTTGTTTAAACATTAGTTTAAGTTTAAAAATCCTATTTAAGCAAAATGGATGTAAGAGTTCTCTATAAACAAAATATGACAGTAGGAATTACTTTAACATGTTAAAATCTATGAACCAAATTTACTGATTCAAGATAATAATTTGAATCATCTTTAGAAATTATGATTTTTAATACAAAAATCAAAATTTTCGATGGGGTATTGAATGGGAATTTGGTGAATGACTGGAAGTTGGTTTCGAGTCAATATCCGGTGATCTCGAAGTTTATGGTGATCGAAATTTTTGGTGGAGGTGGAGGTAGGGTCAAGAAGTAGGGCAAAAATGGTGACGACACGGGATGATCATCGTAGCGACGGCGGTAGGGAAATTTGGGTTTTAAACCTAAAATTTTTTTCGGCTTGGAAAAAGAAGTCATTACCACTTCTAACGGTGATCAAGTTCGATATGATTTTGGAGGAGGGTTCGTGGATGAACGGAGTTGGTTAGGCCGAAGTTGTTCGTCGTCTGATGGTCAGGGGTGTTGGTTTGGGTGGTTTTTGGCCATGGCAGTTGGGTCAGTTTCGAACTGAGTAGCTCAATTTTGATCGAGGGTTTTTGACGATAGTTGGATGATCGGGAATGGTTGTTGCATCAATTGTTGAGATGCCAGAGGGATCATCGTAGGTTGGAGATGGTTCCGGTGACGGTGCATGTGCACAGGAAGGGGAAGTTGTGTCTGATTGTTTGGGGTTGTGAGTTGAGTGGTTTACTCGAAGATGGCCTCGGGTTTTTGGAGGGAAGACTCGAATTTGGACTCGAGTTCTCTGTAGGGTTTAAAACCTGAAACAGGTGTGTGGTTTTAGGTATGAAGAGAAAATGTAAATTTAAACTATCCTTTAAAATTTAAGTAGAAATGAACCTGAAGTGGAATTCGAGTGATACTCAAGTGCAACCAGCTGATTGATAAAGGAAAAAAAATTAAAAAAAAATTAAAAGATTCATAAAACAAGTTTCAAATTTAATAAAGAAAGTTTTAACTTTTGTAATAAATCTTGTTGTTATTGAATACTATTTGGTTTTTGTAAAAGTAAGTGTTTCTTTAATATTTTATCAAGAAGTTTAAAATTTATGTAGTTAAATTTGGTTAAATAAAATTAAAGTTATATTTTAAAACTTAAGTGAAAATGGAACTTTAAAAAGATAAGTTTTAAATTCTAAATTTAATTTGGCTTAAATCATTTTGTGATAAATGTTTAAGGTTATTATGCTTTGATAACACTAAACTATCAAGTTAATGATTATTTTAAAACTTAATTATTGATTTGATTAAGTAGAGTTAATTATAAAGTTATAATGGTTTGAAAATATAAATAGAATTTAAGGTATTTATAAAATAATTTTTTCTTAAGATTAAGAGGTTTATTTATCTTGAAATTTATTAAATTAATTTAGGAAATTAGGTATGATTAATTAATTTAATTAATAATGATTTAAAATTTTACTTAAGGAATTAATTAAAAATTATTAATTGATTTAATTAATTTTAAATTAATAATTAAGGGTTATAAGTTAATTAATTTATAATTAAGTTTAATTAACTAGATGATTTGAGATAATTAATTGATGATTAAAAGATCAATTAACTAAGTAATTAAGGTTGATTAGTTAGTAATTAGAGATTAATTTATCTAAGAAGGTATTTAATTTGTAATTAAGTCTATTAATTAATAATTAAGTTTTCTTAGTTGATAATTAAGAAATAATTAATCTATAATTAATTAAAGATTATTTAACTATTAATAAGAGTTAATTAATTATTAAATAGAATTAATTGATTCATTAAGGATTAATTAATTTTTATTAATTGATAATTAAGGTTATTAATTAATAATTAAGTATTAATTAATCTATAATTAAAGATTAATTACTTTATTTAAAAAGGGGTAGTTAAGGAATGAATTACTTGATTATAATTAATCAAATAAGTGTGATTAATTTGGATTAATCAAATGGGTTGATTAATTAAAGGAAATCATTTGGTAATTGATTAAGTACGCTTACTTAATCAGATTTGATAAGAGTAATTACTTAAGGTAAGTAATTGATGAATAAATTAATGGAGGTAATTGAGATAAGGAAAATTACTTAATGGGAAGTAGTTTAAAAGAATAATTACTTGGTAAAGTAATTAAGGATTTATTACTTGGTATAATAAATCAAAGGATTTATAGAAGTAATTAAGAGTAATTTATTAATGTTTAAAGTTGATTTAATTAATTTAAGCATGATCAATTAACTGTAATTAATTAAGGATTAATGTAATTAATTATAATTAATTAATTAATTAAGGTAATTACTTAATGTATTTAATGGGTAATTAATCAAGGGTGATTAATTAAGATGATGATTAATTAATTAGTTTAATTAATGGATAAGTAAGCAAGATTTATGGTGATAAAGGTAATTAATTTAATTTATTTTAAATTAATTAGAGATGAAGTAATTAATTTAATTCATTTTAAATTAATTATAGATGGTGATTAATAGATCATTGCTTATGGATGGCTGATTTATATTGAATGGCTTGTTGTTTGATATCTCTGATGAGATATGTGTGATATATGATATGAATGCTTTGGTTGAATTGAGATGATAGTATGAGTTATCTATTTGTGATGATAACATGAATTATCCGTGGTGATGATAATGTAGATTTTCTATTGCGATATTGTGAATTATCTATCTGTGTGTATATAGATAATAGAATTGAATTGTTTTAAACTTTAAAACAACTTGGACCTAAAAGATGGCGTTTTTTATTTCGATGAGACCGGGATCGGGTTTTCATATTTGGATATCCGAAAACCACACCGATCCAAATTAACGATAGGTCGTGAATCAAGTGAAGATGAAGATTCAGAGTGCAAGGGTTATCGTCGTTAACCCTGAGGGTGATTCCAAAATGAGTGTAACGAGATAATGCCTTCGGTTTCGTTCGAACCCGAAACGAACTTGTATGGATTGAATGCTTTTAGAACATCGTCAGGTGGACGATGAGCATTCTAAGAGATGTGTTCTCTAAAGGTGATCGTAGCCTCAAGCCTTATCAACCGGGAATGGCTAAAACAGGGGAGGTGCAGCAAGGCTTCGTGGGTAGCCCCTACTTGAGAGTGAGATTTACCCCTGCCTAGAAGTCCCTTATTATATTCGGCTGTGTGGGCAGTTGTTGGCCACAACTGTGGGGTTGTCTTGTTCGGAACTGTCCAGTAAGGGTTGGGTCCGGCCTTGTGTTGTAGTGGATCGGGAGTGGTCCTCGGTACGGTGATCTAGGCCCAGTACTTTAACGGGCGGTACCCCAGTAGCCCTGCCATTGTATGGAATCCAAACTCCAATAAGTGCCAGTACGGTTTTGATTGTGCCCAACTATGTTGGAACGTAAGATGTAAGCATTCCAGCTATTTCTGTATTTTATTTTGAAAAACCTAGACACTATTATAATATCACTGGATTTCCTATCAAATGTTTTGGTTAGCGTAAGGTAAAAAGTTTTCCATGTTTATGTGTGGGAAGTCTTACGTGATACCTTTCTTTCAAAAGGTTTTTAAAAGCTAAGCAACTTTAACCGTTTACTCACACCAGACCCATGTCTGACCCGGAGTTTATTCTGTTTTTCTTAAACTCTTGGGTACTCAAATTTTTACGAGTAGCCAAGGGATTCGGGTTAACTTTGATGAATTGTGGAGGAGCAAGGGAGCAGGAGGCTTCTGCGTGTAGATATATAGTTTTCCGCTGTGTTGGTTTCTCTGAGTAGTTCTATTGTATTGCATTGAGTTGTATAACTAGACAGATGTTTATAACCGCCTAGTATGAGATGTGTCCTCTGTGTAACTCTTATAATGATTGTAAACTATGTAATATTTATGTTATTAATATAATTTATTCGTTCCGCTGTTGAGATTCTGATGTTGTTTCTTCCTTCTCTTTTTTCTTTTCTCTTTTCTTTCCCTTTATTTCTTCAAGATGATGCGATTTTCTGTAGTGAGAAAGTCGGGTCGTCTCAGAAAATAGCTCGATTTCGATGATGGGGTGGTTTTGGTTTTTGGGTTGCTCAGATAAGCTAGGACGACCATGGGTGATGTGCCGGTGGCATCATCGTTGACCGGCGAGGGGCGCCGCACTTGTGCACATATACGTGCAAGTCACGTATCGGGTTTGAGGTGTTTGAGGAAGATGAGGTAGAAGCTCGGGGAAGAAAGCGATTTTTCTCAAGCTAATTTTCAGTTTGCTCGCGTCCTTCAGCATACCAGTTTATAAAGTTAACATTTAAACATTAACTGGACAAAGAAAAAAGAAGTGCACGCGAGAGGAAGAGAGATGACTCGGGGAAGGATGGAGGCAAACTCGAGTAACACTCGAGTGATACCTGGGTAGATCTCGGGTGTTGTGTTGAATGGGTTTATGCTAACAGAATTTTGAGTTAATAAAGTTAAACAAGTTTAAATATCTTGAATCTGAAGGGAATTTGATTTCAAAGTCTTTTAAATTTCTTTCATTTCAAAAGTATTAGTCTAACTTGTAAATTTAAAGGTTTTAAAAGTTAGTTTTAAAATTGATTTAAAGATCAATTAGTACCCACTTTAAAACTTGAAAATTGAGAATGAAGTTTCAAAAAGAAAATTTAAAATAAATGGTTTCGAACATATTTGTAAGTGATAATAAAGTCATTGATGAGAATGAGATTTGATTTAAGTTAATGAAGATAAAATGATGATTATAATTCATTAAATTATTAAGTTTATTAAAATGGATAATTCATTTATTTAATTAATTAAGGATTTGGATTTATAAGTTATTAAAGGTTTAAATGTCTTAAATTGAGGTTTAAAGATTAATTAAGTAAGGAATAATTAATGTTTTGTGCTAATTAACTTAATAATTATAAGTTTAAATTTATTAATTTAAGTTAAATTAATTTAATTAAGGAATTAATAAAATTGTAATTAAGAATTCATTAAGTTACTATTAACACCAAATAAATTTGTAATTAGAGATTAATTAAAAGTGATTAAGAAATGTTATTAGTTAATGAAGATAATTAACTAAGGATTATTAAGTATTAATTAAGGTGATTAATTTTAATAATAAATTGGATTTATTAGTTTAGATAATCAATTATAAATTATTTAAATGTGATTACTTAATGAAAGTAATTAAGGATTAATCACTTATGGTGATTAATGTTGGTATTTTGATTAATTAAGGTTAATTAATTAGGTAATTGGTTTAAAGGGTTGATTTAATTTATATGATTAATTAAGAATAATTTAATTAATTGAGGTGATTGATTAATTTTTTTTTTATATCAAATGATTTGTAATAAATTAATCAAGATGGGATAATTTATTCATGAGTAATCAATTTAATTGGAAATAAATTGAATTAATTAGGATTAAATAATTAATTAATCCTACTTATAAATAACTGTTGAATGCTTGACCTTACTTATGAATGATTGTATTGTATGAGATGCCTTGAATTGTTTGTCCTATTTGAACTATGATATTTTATTCTGCGGATTGAGCTGTGTATAATTTATTCATTTATTTACATTTGTATATTATTTGTGAATCTGTGAATGGACGATAAGCGTTATAGTTTATATCGCTTATCAACTATATTTCCGTGTTTTGATCTGTGATGATTGAGTGATGTTGCACTACTGTGTTAAACCCCTGGACCACACCATACACACTCAAATATGGATTTCACGAGGAAATCGATTAAGTCACAGATTTTTGAAATGAATTTTTAAATAGACAATTTGAATTCAAATGGTTTGGAAATAGAAACGGGTTAAATGTGAAAAGCTTTTGAAATGAAATTCTAAGATAAAAATTATTTTTGAATAACTTGATCACACCTTAAAATTTAAATAATTTGATTTAAATTTGAATTCAGTATTTGGAACTGAATTCTATGATTTGAAACTAGGGATTAAAAGATGTTATACAAGTTATCTATGGGTTAAGCCATTTTAAAGGCATTAATTTGGGATTGGAATTTACACTCAAAGGTTTTAACTCGTACAAATATAATTGGATTCTTTTGAAACGAAAACTCTTTATTTTCAGATAATAAAAGCTTTCATATAAGAAATGAACGTCCAGTTTGGGTTAAAAGGATTTCAAGTCTGAAATGAAAATGTTTTCCAAGTTATGGAAACGTTTTGAAAGCTATAACTTAAAACTTTAATTTAAGGATTTATTGAGTGAATCCAATTGAAACGGGAATTGTTTTGAAACCCGTAAATGGATCTTTGTGAAACTATGTGAACTTTGTGAAACAAATCCTTTTGTTAAAAAATTTAAAATGGTAATTTGTTTAACCATCTGAAGAAAGGTTTTGGATTTTATCGGTTGTGGCTTAACTGAATAACCATATCCATATGTTTTAAAATATCGCACTCATTATTCGGCTCAGCCGGGAGAGGACCTTGTGTCATATAACCTATTCCGAATAGTGATATGACGTTATGGATTGCATTTGAAGACCGGTGGTGAAGACCGGGGATTCGTGAGAACCATAGGATAACCTATCGATTGACTCTGCACTGAGCTGCTCCGGTATAGACTTCTCCCTAAGTGATGGGAAGTCCGATCGGGATTGTGAATACCCAGATTTGCAAGGGCCTCTTCGAAAGTGCCTTCGGTTCTGTTCGAACCCGGGACAGACTTGTATGGTTGTATGTCTGATACTACACTTTGAGATATAAAGCAGATTTCTTTAAATACATATCTGTTGATGGCGGAGAATTTATTCTCTTAGCTTAACACCCTTCTCTAGGACATATGAGCTCAGAGGTTATGTAGTTGAAGGTTATCAGCGATATATTCCCAATTTGGTAGTGTGACATGCTGAGTGCTGTTGTGTGTTGATGATCATTTGTGACCAGAGCATGGCTTCTGTATGAAGCGTAGCTTTGTGGACAAGACTGCATCAGGACCTCAAAACCCGGATATGGTCGAAACAGGAAAGATGCGGCAAGGTTATGAGGGTCGCGCCCTTTAGGGTGTGTCATTCCCTTCTGGTAAAGGGTAGTATCATGGTATGGAGCCCAGATATTTACCTATGTGGTGGGCTTCAATCTCATTTTTTGTGTGGTTGTTGCTTTGTGGTTTAGAGGCGCCTCGGATAAAGGTCCCAAAGGACCGGGGAGTGGCATGCTCGAGAAGTAGTTACCTAGTTTCAGAGGTAACCTGGCCTTGTGTTGGCAGAGATCCGGTTAGGTTCTCGGGACGTCCCGCCAGAGGCGTACCCATGGACAGTGGAAAGTTCCTTAGCCCGACCATTTGTTGGAAATCCAAACAAAACAATACGCGCCTTGTACGGTTTTAGTTGTATCACCTGCCATGGAATGTGGCGGTAACCTGCTATTGAACATGGTAGCTATAGTAGGCATAAGTGCAAAATGCCTATGCTGGCTAAAATTTATATTATACTTTCGAAATGTTTTCCACTGTGTACCTATAATAATAAAAATATCAAGAAATTTTCATGTATCAAGCATATTTGACTATCATAAGGAGAAATCTCCTCTAATTCCGCGTTTGCATGGTGTGTGTGGCTGGAGGCCTTATGGTAGTTTCATTTTCTAAAAAGCACTGTGGATTTAGTTTAAATTCTTTGTTTGTTTTTAAAAGGAAAAA
This sequence comes from Allium cepa, assembly GCA_030765085.1. NCBI lineage: Eukaryota > Viridiplantae > Streptophyta > Magnoliopsida > Asparagales > Amaryllidaceae > Allium > Allium cepa. The sequence goes on along the minus strand of CM060940.1, from coordinate 757,235,041 downwards.
TGTTTTTGTTATTCATACCAGTCTCAAGACTGACTCGGAGTTTATTGTTCCTTTCCTAAACTCTGGGTGCCCACTATTTTTCCACACGGGCAGTCTAGAGTTGGGTTTTTCAGATAGTAAGGTTTAGTAGTTTTTCTGGAGCTAGTCCAATCTTTGGTTGTGGACGAGACTTGCTTATCTAGACGACACATGATATTCGTTCGAGCTAGCTTTGGATTGGGGCATTTGATTTTAGGAGATGCATTCTTTTGAAGTTATTATTCCGCTGCTGGTGTTATCTATATTCTTTCCGCTATGTCTTGTTTCTCTGATAGTATTGGTATCTATTGTATCATTGTGTTGTATCATATTATATCAGATGTTGTATCTGCCACTGTATCAATGAATATATATATATATATATATATATATATATATATATATTCTTTTCTCCCGCCGTGTTATTTACTTAATGGTGTTATAAGCTCCGGCGACTCGGATTTGAACGGTCGAATCTGCGGCATTCGAGTACGATGTAAAGTATAGATGTCGATTTTCGAACGCGAAAAATCTGTATCGTCACATTTGGTATCAGAGCTATGGTTAAACTTTAGTCAGGAGTATAACACGTTAAGTAGCTCATTAGAGATTGGGTGAAGTATACCCTAGAATGAGCGTATCCCTAAGATATCCTGTAACATTCCTGAAATATTAGCCAAAATAATTCAATAATTAAATTGATTTTGAATTTAAACTGTGAATTTAATTGTGAATTAATTTGAGATTTCCAAAATAAACTTAAAATTTTAAATTATAAATAGAAATTTGGTGGGAATTTAAGGATAATTTTATTTGAGATGAATATGCACTATAATTTGAATAAATATATATATAGATTGAAAGTTAAAATTGTAAATAAGATTTTGATTTTGAAAATTAAAAATGTATATATTTATAAATTTGGATTTGAAAACCACATAATTTTATACTAGTAGAAATTTGGTAATATTTCTTTTGAAAATTTTATTTTGAATTAGATATAAATGATATAAAACTAAGCTTAAAAATAATATTGGTTTAAAAAGTAATATTATAAAATTGATATAAATAAATAAAAAATTACAAAAGCTATTTCAGAATTTTAATTCAACCATATTATGTACTTTTTTATTTGATTTGATAAAAAGATTTAAAATACATCTTCTTCTGGAAAAAAAAAAAATATAGTTGTATATTCCTAAAATTTAAAATGTAAAAATATTTACAAATGTTAGAAATATGAAAATATAAATAATAAAAATCACTTCCATATTTACAAATCAATAATTTAAAAGAGGTAGAACATGAAAATATATATATTACATATGTATATGTACAAACAATGTAATCATACCTTTAGATCTTACATGTTTACATACATACAAATAACATCATTTATTTTGTTTAAAATAATGAAATAAAAAAAAACAAAAATACAAGAAGCTTCACATCTTCCCATATGCCATCATATAACATATCTTAGCATATCTCAACAAAATCTGAAAAACAGATTTTGCATCACACATCTCAATATCAAAGCTTTTTAAAACATAGATATCAAAAAGGAAACAATTCAGTTCAAACCAAAAGAAAGAAAAAATCAAAAAAAAAAAACAGGCTGAAAATATCACATTTTCTCTTCATTCATCCTCTTAAATTCGAAATCTGGAATCAAAGAAAGAAAATGGCATCCTTTTCTCAAAAAAAACTCAAAAGCAAATTAACCTGAAAACAAATCTGCATCATTATGAATCAAAGACCTGCATGTTCTTGCATATGAAATCAAAGAGCTCTGCAATTTCAAGATTTGAGTTCTGCATTCATGAAATCTTCATAATCTGGAACAAGAAGCTAGAAGCCTGCATGTTGTAAACTGAAGCATTATGAAGCAAGCATCATTTTTTAAAGGCAGGGGTCTGCATTTTTAAGAGCATTCAAGCCTGCATTTTCATAATTTGGAACCTGCATTTGAATGGGCATTCAAGCTTCTGCATGATCAATCTGGACAGTGCATGCTCTGCATTTTGGCAAATAAGGCGAGTAACTTATTCTTTAAAAAAAATTAAGTAGGTGAAAGTTGTTGCATGCTTTTATTTAGAAATGACTTAACATTTGAATTTGTTGTTTATATGTGTATATAGGATACATTCTGTTATGTTCTGGCTATCTACAATATAGTTTCTAGTTGATAGAAAAATCCTTTCCTTTTGATTGTTTGCTGTTATGTTTAATCTGTGAATGAAACTTGCTTATATCAAATATAGTAAGCATTAAACAAAATTATATAAGTTAAAATCAAATTTTGTTTTACTTGATAATAATATAACAGAGTAAAGATTTATATCAAGTGAAATTTAAATTATAGGAATTCATGTTTTAAGTTAGTATATTAAATCATCAAACAAAATAGAATTTTTAAAAGTAAAATTACAGTTCTTATTGCTTTAACCAGAAAGCAATTCAAACTCTACTATATTTTATATTTGAACAAGATCAGTTGATTCTTGTATTTGAATTGGATGAATTTGTTTCTGGTGATAGTTTATCTATCACCAATCACAAGAAAACTATGGAATTGATTTGCAATTCAAAATTGAGATTGAAATTTGGAAATTACTGTGATGAACCCTAGTTTATTTGGGTTACAGTTTTGGGTCGATTGTGAACTCCTCATTGAATCGAGTTCAAAGCTATTTTGGGAATTGATGGTTGGTGTAGTGATGAAGCTAGTGCCGGAGTTTGGGTGTTGATGTTGGTCGGAGTTGAGAGAAATTGGAGTTGACAGGTTTTAGGTGATATTGGTGAAGTACAGTTTCAGGTTGTGGATATGTTTGGGTTGCAGGGGATTGTGACTCGGGTTGATCTCGGGATTTTTGGCAAATAACTCGGAGTAGTAGGAGAAGCGACTCGAAGTAAATAAGGGAGTTCTGTGTGTATGTGCAGGCTTTAATAACAGAGCTGTTCTGTTATTTTTAAAATTTGAAGTAAAGTTTAAATTTAAATCTGGAAGTTTAGCTTAGGATTTAAACTTGAACCTATGGATGAATTCAAATTGTTTGAATTATTATTTTGTAACAATTTAAATGCAGAAATTTTAAATTGGTTTAAAATAAAAAGAAAAAAAAAAGAAAGAAGAACATGAGCCTGTTTCCAGTTTTTTTTAAGGTTTGAATTAAATGCAAACTACAATCTAACTTAGGTTTTTGAAACTCAATTCAAATATGAATTCAAATAAGTTGAATTCTGTTCTTCTGAAATTATTTAATTTCAGGAAAATTCAAAGTTTAATTTTCTTTTTAATAAAACAGAAACTGTTTCTGTTTAAATGTGAAGATAAGTTTAAATATTTTTTAGGGTGGAGATTTAAACTGAGTTTTAGTTTGAATTTGAAAATGAATTCAAATTTTAATTGTCTGAAATTTGAAACCATATTGTGTTTTAAATTTAAATTTGATTTGAAAATCTCAATTATAAATGCATATGTGATTTGTATTTGGAATGGAAGGTTAGGAATTCAAATGAATTGAAAACTGAGTTTTTAAATCTGGATTTAATTTTTTTTTTAAACTTCAGTTTTAAAGTAAAGAATTTAAATTTAAATTGCTTTCAAATGATTTACATTTGAATTGAAGGTGAAATTGTAGGAAGAGTTTAAAAGAGTTTAAACTAAATTGAAAATGGAAGTTATATTTCAGTTTTGAGATTTTAAAACAATTTTTAAATTTATTTGAATTCAAGTTGAATTGAAATCTAAATTGTTTTTGAACTTAGTAATAAAGTATATGTTTCTTTTAAACATATAAGATTAAGTTGTGTAATTGGGGTTTTAGTGAAATTTGGGTTTTTGCCAAATCCTGTTGATCTATGTAATTGGGTTGCTTGAAATTGTTGATGGAGTTAGGTGATGCATCAGAAAGTATGGTAAAAATGGTGGATGAATTTATAAATCACTGTGATGTTTGAATTTACTGGAAATTGATTTTAACCCTAGTTTTGGGTTCTTACTGTAATTGGTCTACTACCACTTCATCTCTGCATCGGGTTTGAAGGAGTTTTGGGAGAAGAAAGAGCGATGGGTCAGCAATCCATGGCCGAAGTTGTGGGGTATATCATCAATCGGAGGCGTGTGGGTGATGGGTTTTCTGACAGTGGCTAATTCCAGTTTCTACTGGAACAGTTCAGTTTGAAGTGCTAGATTTTGATTCGAGGCATGAGTGGTTGATCTGTGGGTCGTAGGTGGATGTATGGTGTTTGGGTGACTCGGCGGTGAGTTCGAAGTTTGCCAGTGGTGGCTCCGGCAATGGTGCAGGTGCACAGGTGGATGGTGTCAGTGTTTTGAGTTTTTTTTTGTTTGGGTCGTTGTTTTCTCGAAGTAGGTATCGGGAAAGAAGGAAGATGGCTCAAGGGAAAACTCGTGCATTTTTGGTCTTGGCTCGGGTTTATAATGGTGTGATCTGGGTATTGACGTGCTTTGTTCCCAGTAAATAAAAGGGTAAACCCAAACTGAAGTGTTAACAAAAGTTTCAAAATTTATGAATAAGTTTAAAACTTTAAATAGTTTAAATCAAAGTAAAATTCTTTTTATGAAAATTGAATTGTTTTATAAATGAAATTTATATGATTTATTTAAATGTTTTTAGCTAATGTTGTTTTCAAACTTATTTTGGAAAAAATAAAGTAAACTTATAATTGTTTTTATTTATTAACAAGTAAAGTTTAAGATAACATATTAACCTGGAATTAGATTGGTTAATTAATAATTAGTGAAAGTATTAATGATTTGTAATTAAGAAATCATTAATTGAATGATATTAGGTTTTAAATTAATAATTGAAGATTTATTAATTGAATAAATATGGATAGTTAATTAATTAGGAATAATAAATGAAAGTAATCATGTAGGTAATAAATTTAAAACCACCCAGTTTATTCATCTTAACTGTAGGTGCTGATTGTTATTGAATGTTGTGTGATGGATTGATATATTTAATATGTGATGTGAAGCTATGTGATACTTTGTGCTGATCTGCTATATTTGTGATGAATATACTGTTGTATGAATATGAAACCCTTTGACCCGTAAAACGACATTTGAATTTCGATGCGACAGGGAGTCGGATTCCAGCTGGTTATCCGAAACCCACATCGAATCATATTAGTGAGTTTTTGTGATTGATAATTTACTTTATCTATGAATCTGTGAATATAGATAAGCGCTATGGGTTATACCGCTTATCTTTATGATTGAATCTGTGATGATGATGTTGTGCACTATTGTGTTGAACCCCTAGACCACACTTATACACACACAAATATGGATTGCACGTGGAAATGGGTTAAGTCACAGATTTTGAAATTGTTTTAAAATTTGAATTTTTGAATCCAAAATAGTTTTGGAATTAGAATTGAAGTTTTGAAAAAAAAATGAATTTCAAAAATAAAACTTATTTTGAATAACTCGATTGAGTTTTGAAATTTTAAATAATTTGAGTTAAATTTGAATTCAATAATTGAATTGAATTCTATAATTTGGGAACTAGGGTTTAAAAAGTTATTCAACTTATAAATGGATTTATATGGGGTTTTAAACCAATTTAAAAATGATGTTTGGAATTTAAAATTAACCAAGATTTCAACTTGTATAAATCGGACTTTTCTGAAACGAAAACTGTCGTTTTCAAATAATAGAAGCTTTCATATAAGAAATGGATTTTCAATGTGTGTTAAAAGGAATTCAAGTTTTGAAATGAAAATGGTATTCCAAGTTATAAATAAATCTTTGGAACGGGTTTTTGAAAGCTATAAATTAAATCTTAAATTTAAAGATTTATTGAGTTAATCCAATTGGAATGGAAGTTGTTTTGAAATCTATGAATAGATCTTTGTGAAACTAGGTGAAACTTTGTGAAATAAATCTTTTTATTAAAGATTTAAAATGGTAATTTGTTTAACCTTTGAAAGAAAAGTTTTGGATTTTATAAGTTGTGACTTAACTAAAATCCCATATCCATATGTTTTAAAATATGGCGCTCATTATTCGGTTTAGCCGGGAGAGGACCTAGTGTCATATAGCCCATTCCGAATAGTGATACGACGTTATGGATAGCAATTGAAGACCGGTGGTGAAGACCGGATATTTCCGAAAACAAAAGGGTAACTCGTCGATTGTCTCTGCACTGGCTGATCCCCGGTATAGAGATCTCCATATGTGATGGGAAGTCCGGACGTGATTAGGGATTATCCGAATTTGCAAGGGCTTCTTCGGAAGTGCCTTCGGTTCTGTTCGAACCCGGGACAGACTTGTATGGTTGTATGTCCGACATTACACTTTGAGATATTAAACTGATCTCTATCAAATACATTTCTGCTTGGTGGCGGAGAATTTATTCTCTTAGCTTAACACCCTTCTCTGAGACGTACGAGCTCAGAGGTTATGTAGTTGATATTTATCAGTGATATATTCCCAATTTGGTAATGTGGCATGCTGAGTGCTGCTGTGTGATGATCATTGGTTGATCATTTGTGATATGATCATTTGTTTGATCATTTATCTTTGTGATCATTGCTTTGGTCATCTGTTGACCCAAAGCATGGCTTTGTGCCAAAGCGTAGCTTTATGGACGAGACTGCATCAGGACCTCACTCCCCGGAAATGGTCGAAACAGGAAAGATGCGGCAAGGTTATGAGGGTCGCTCCCTTTAGGGTGTGTCATTCCCTTCTGGTAAAGGGTGGTATCAGGTATGGAGCCCTGGTATTTAACCTATGTGGTTGCTCCAATCTCATTTACTGTGTGGTTGTTGCTTTGAGGCGCCTCGGATAAAGGTCCCAAAGGACCAGGGGATGACATATTCGTGTAGTAGTTACCTAGTTACAGAGGTAACCCGGCCTTGTGTTGGCAGAGATCTAACCGTAACGTTAGTTCTCGGGACGTCCCGCCAGAGGCGATCCCATAGACAGTAGGAAGTTCTTTAGCCTGACCATTTGTTGGAAATCCAATCAAAACAATACGAGCCCTGTACGGTTTTAGTTGTATAACCTGCCATGGAATGTGGCGGTAACCTGCTATTGAACATGGTAGCTATAGTAGACATACGACGAAATGTCGTATGTTGGCTAGGATTTATATTATACTTTCGAAATGGTTTTTTCCACACTTTGCACTTATAGTAATAATATCAAAGAAATTTCTCGTATTAAGCATATTTGACTATCATAAGGAGAAATCTCCTCCAATTCTGCGTTTGCATTGTGTGTGTGGCGGGAGGCCTTATGGTAGTTTCATTTTTCAAAAAAGCATTGCGGATTTCAAATCTAAATTCTGTTGTTTGTTTTTAAAGACCAAATGTTTTTGTTTGCTCATACCAGTCCCATGACTGACCTGGAGTTTATTGTTCCTTTCCTAAACTCTGGGTGCCCACTATTTTCCCACACGGGCAGTCTAGAGTTGGGGTTTTCAGATAATCTATAGTAGGTGTAGATCCAATAGCTTTCAGCCTTAGGATTTGGCTCTAGAGTTGCTTCTCTTCATCTTGATTTGGGAGTTCGAGCTATTTCTGGATTGATGCCTTGGAGATGGAGTTCCAGCTGGAGTTCTTTCTTGAAGCCACATTGGAGATTTTGTTCCGCTGCTAGTGTTATCTTTTTTCTTTCCGCTGCTATTCTTTGTATCTCTGATGTATATTGATGTTCATTGTATCATTCTGTTGTATCAGATATTGTATCAAATGTTGTACATTGATATATATGTTATTCATTTCTTCCGCTGTGTTGTACTTAATGTGTTATAAGCTCCGGCGACTCGAATTTGAACGGTCGAATCTGCGGCATTCGAGTACAATGTAAAGTATGGATGTCGATTTTCGAACGCGAAAAATTCGAATCGTTACATATCCGTTCAAATGCCTCAGCAAATTCTCTTACTATCCACTGATAGTAAGTATGAGTGCGAGAAGAGGACGAGATAGGGGATAGGAGGGTACCACTATAAATGGTCAATACCCTGCAATAGCGAAAACAATTTTCTCTATCAATCTCCTTTGATTCGTTTCCAAATTCTTTTGATTTGCGTCGTAGCAGCTACAAGAAGAAGTTTCGGTGTGATGGTGGTCCTACGAATCGTTGTAGAAATTTTTTTATTTCGTATCTTCATCGGTTTCTTATCAGTTTTTCGATTTAAACTTTAATAAATTGTAAATTTTAAATTGGGTAAATTGGTTAATAGAATATAAAGCTAAATTTGAATTGAATCGATAAAACGATTTCATTTAAAACCAAATTTGAAATTCTGTTGTAATTTCTTAGGAATATCGAAGTCCGAAGAGGGACAAATTATAAATATACTTTGGGATGTTCCGACTTGAATTCGAAGTCCATATCTTGTGTTTGAAAAATTGTAGAAGATTGAATCCACCTACCAATCTCTTTTGTTCAGCATCTCTTTTCAATTCTTCGATGGTTCCTGATAGATCCAGGAAGAAGATCTGATATATTTGCATGGGACATAAACACCAAATAGGCCATAATTGTTTGTTTGGATGAATTGGTTGCTTTGATTGCTATGGTTAATAGGTATACTTCAGTTCTAAACTAAAAGTTTTGAAATTGTATCCATATATCTGTCTATTTTTGGGTCCAACTATATTCTACGAACGGTTAGTTATTCCTTCGGACTAACAAGTGCCTTGCATATTTCGTAGATCTGGTGACCCGAGTATCCTATGTAGTATTGAATGAGTTCGTTCTCATATTGTTGATATTCTGATTTGGTGAGCCAAATACAGGATAGATATACATTTTGACCTGGAAAACTATGTCTCTATCTTTGTGTATGTATCTTTGTTGTTTTCGTGCCTGCAAATTTCGGGGACGAAATTTCTTTAAGGGGGAATCTGTAACGATCCCGGATTTTGATTAATTTTTAAATTGACAATTAAATTTATTTTTGATTAAACAAAATTGTGAATTTAATTGATTTGAGTTTCCCTTGATTTAAATACAAATATGAATATCTCAAATAAGTTTATAGTTATATAAAATATGAATTACTGGAAAAATGTATTTAAATTAAATTTGAATTGGGATTTACAAAATAATAAAAATAAATAAATATGTAGTCATACAAGACAATAAGTACTAAAGTTAAAATAAATATTTAAATTGGAAATAGAAACATATTTATAAAAGATAAGATAAGCATGATAATAATAATAAGTAAATTTAATATTTGATAGTTTAAGTTTTAAAATAAAAGAAAGATAATTAAGGCAAGTAAAATATGTAGCTGTGAAGTAGCATGCAGGCAAGTAAAAGAAATAAATCAAACAAATAAAAGACAAGTATGTAGACATGATGAAACAACACAATAACAAATAATACAAAAATACATCATCATGTTAACAAGTCGATACAAAGGAACAAGACAGCCATAAATTATGTACAAGCAAGTATAAATGAGTATATATAAATATCTAGCAAAGAAAGTATAAGACAACAAAGATATCTAAATACCTATTAACTTATAAAACAAGACAAATAGAAATTAATGCCAATATCTTAGCATGCATAGTACAAATCATGTCGCCAAGATTTATCTCAGCATAATTAAAGTAAGAAGATAAACAAAGTAAATGTAATATCTATGAAAGTACTCGCAACAGGAAGTGAAAAACAAATGTATAGTATAATCTTACAAAAAGGACTTAAAGCATTTAATAAAAGAAATATATATCAGCCCCCAAAATGAAAATATCTCTGCCTGTATTTGTACCAAACATAACATCACTTGTAAAAAGAAAATAATCACCCTGTTTTACAAAGATATGATACCCTGTAACCCATTTTTGTATATCAGAGCATTATCTAAATTCATTCATTTCATGCTAAGAAAATCAGAAGCAATACTATCTACAAATTCAATTCTAAACAACATATTAAAACAATCAAAATAACCTGAGATCAGATCAAAACTTCAACAAACCAAAAGCCTGGAAATTTAGCCTGTAACCAAATTTTCAAAATTGGAAAAAAAAAGAAAAGAGAAGGGAATACAAATCAACTTGCAAACCTGGAAGCAAGCTAATCAACTCAGCAATCACCAACAGGCAGGAGTTGATTCCAATCAAAAATAAAGTTGCAAACAACAGATTCGACAACTTATCAAAAACAAAGTTTCAAGTCTCTGTTCTTCTATTACTTCTCCGCTCTGTGCATAATCAGGTGAGCAACTCTCCTTTTAAAAGCCTAATTCTGTTGATATATGGTGATAGTATGATGATTGTTTGAATTGTGGGATGGTTGAATACCTTAATGAAAGCAATATGATAGTATGAATAGCATTGCATGTCTGCATATTCAAATGTTTGTATACGACTGTAAAAAAAACATGCCTCTGTTATATCCACAAAGTAAAGAACCACATATAGGAAAAATCATATCTATCTGTTTAAATAAAATTAAGCTTCAAATGCTAAAGAGAAGTTATTTACAACTTCATGGTTTCACCTTTAAAAATAATTTCAGAAAAAATATATCAAGCAAGTACTGTGAAATGTTTATTTACAGTAAAACCATCATAAATAACAAAATTCAAGAATCTCCGTTTTAAGTTCTGATTACATATCCTGATTCGTGCTAGAAAGCAATGAATTTTAATGTTAAGATTATAATTTTTAAGCTAGGGAATATTGCGAATTTTAAAGTTGAATGGAATTGTCAATTTTGTCAAATCCGGGTAATCGAAGAAATGATTAATCTCGCGATTGAAGGGGAAGCATGTTTGGGGGTCATGGATCGTCAGAAAAATGATCATTGATTTTTTTGTTCATTGTGATGATCAATTGAAGTCAAAATAGGGTTTAATGTGAAATATTTGGTCGGCATGATTCTCGTGCTCGTGTATGGTCAATAGTGGATCGAATTCGATGGTACTCGGGGAAGTGTTGGTTTGGGGGTTGTCGAAGATGTGGCCGGAGGTGGCGACGCTTTGGTGGTCGGAGTTGCGCACGCGAGGTGATTATATGGATTGGTTTTCGACCCCAGGAAATCGAAAACAGCTCGATTTCGATGATGGGGGTGGTTTTGGTTTTTGGGTTGCTCAGAATAGCTTGGGTGGCCGTGGGTGATGTGCCGGTGGCATCATCGTTGACCGACGAGGGGCGCCGCACTTGTGCACGTATACATGCAAGTCACGTATCGGGTTTGAGAAGTTTGAGGAAGATGAGGTAGAAGCTCGGGGAAGAAAGCGATTTTTCTCGAGCTAATTTTCAGTTTGCTTGCGTCCTTCAGCATACCTGTTTATAAAGTTAACATTTAGACATTAACTGGATAAAAAAAAGAAGTGCACGTGAGAGGAAGAGAGATGACTCGGGGAAGGATGGAGGCAAACTCGAGTAACACTCGAGTGATACCTGGGTAGATCTCGGGTGTTGTGTTGAATGGGTTTAAGCCAACAGAATTTTGAGTTAATAAAGTTAAATAAGTTTAAATATCTTGAATCTGAAGGGAATTTGATTTCAAAGTCCTTTAAATTTCTTTCATTTCAAAAGTATCAGTTTAACATGTAAATTTAAAGGTTTTGATAGTTAGTTTTAAAATTGATTTAAAGATCAACTAGTACCTACTATAAAACTTGAAAATTTAGAATGATGTTTCAAAACGAAAATTTATAATAAATGGTTTCAAACATATTTGTAAGTGATAATAAAGTCATCAATGAGAATGAGATTTGATTTAAGTTAATGAAGATAAAATGATGATTATAATTCATTAAATTATTAAGTTTATTAAAATGGAAAATTTATTTATTTAATTAATTAATGATTTGGATTTATAAGTAATTAAAGGTTTAAATTTCTTAAATTGAGGTTTAAAGATTAATTAAGTAAGCTATAATTAATGTTTTATGCTAATTAACTTAATAATTATAAGCTAAGTTAAATTAATTTAATTAAGGAATTAATAAAATTGTAATTACGAATTCATTAAGTTACTATTAACAACAAATAAATTTGTAATTAGAGATTAATTAAAAGTGATTAAGAAATATAATTAGTTAATAAAGATAATTAACTAAGGATTATTAAGTATTAATTAAGGTGATTAATTTTAATAATAAATTGGATTTATTAGTTTAGATAATCAATTATAAATTGTTTAAATGTGATTAATTAATAAAAGTAATTAAGGATTAATTACTTATTGTAATTAATGTTGGATATTTTGATTAATTAAGGTTTATTAATTAGGTAATTGGTTTAAAGGGTTGATTTAATTTATATGATTAATTAAGAATAATTTAATTAACTAAGGTGATTGATTAATTTATTTATATCAAATCATTTGTAATAAATTAATCAAGATTGGATAATTTATTCATGAGTAATCAATTTAATTGGAAATAAAATGAATTAATTAGGACTAAATAATTAATTAATCCTACTTATAAATAACTATTGAATGCTTGACCTTACTTATGAATGATTGTATTGTTTGAGATGCCTTGAATTGTTTGTCCTATCTGATCTATGATATTTTGTTCTGTGGATTGAGCTGTGCATAATTTATTCATTTATTTACATTTATATATTATCTGTGAATCTGTGAATGGACGATAAGCGTTATAGTTTATATCGCTTATCAACTATGTTTTTGTGTTTTGATCTGCGATGATTGAGTGATGTTGCACTACTGTGTTAAACCCCTGGACCACACCATACACACACAAATATGGATTTCACGAGGAAATCGATTAAGTCACAGATTTTTGAAATGAATTTTTAAATAGACAATTTGAATTCAAATGGTTTGGAAATAGAATCGGGTTAAATGTGAAAAGCTTTTGAATTGAAATTTCAAGATAAAAATTATTTTTGAATAACTTGATTACACTTTAAAATTTAAATAATTTTATTTAAATTTGAATTCAATATTTGAAACTGAATTCTATGATTTGAAACTAGGGATTAAAAGATGTTATACAAGTTATCTATGGGTTAAGCCATTTTAAAGGAATTAATTTAGGAATTGGAATTTACACTCAAAGGTTTTAATCGTACAAATATAATTGGATTCTTTTGAAACGAAAACTCTTTATTTTCAGATAATAAAAGCTTTCATATAAGAAATGAACGTCCAGTTTGGGTTAAAAGGATTTCAAGTCTGAAATGAAAATGTTTTCCAAGTTATGGAAACATTTTGAAAGCTATAAGTTAAATCTTTAATTTAAGGATTTAATGAGTGAATCCAATTGAAACGGGAATTGTTTTGAAACCCGTAAATAGATCTTTGTGAAACCGTGTGAACTTTGTGAAATCCTTTTGTTTAAAAAATTTAAAATGGTAATTTGTTTAACCATTTGAAGAAAGGTTTTGGATTTTATCGGTTGTGGCTTAACTGAATAACCATATCCATATGTTTTAAAATATCGCGCTCATTATTCGGTTCAGCCGGGAGAGGACCTTGTGTCATATAACCTATTCCGAATAGTGATATGATGTTATGGATTGCATTTGAAGACCGGTGGTGAAGACCGGGGATTCGTGAGAACCATAGGATAACCTATCGATTGACTCTGCACTGAGTTGCTCTGGTATAGAGTTCTCCCTAAGTGATGGGAAGTTCGATCGGGATTGTGAATACCCGGATTTGCAAGGGCTTCTTCGAAAGTGCCTTCGGTTCTGTTCGAACCCGGGACATACTTGTATGGTTGTATGTCTGACACTACACTTTGAGTATAAAGCAGATTTCTTTCAAATACATATCTGTTGGTGGCGGAGAATTTATTCTCTTAGCGTAACACCCTTCTCTGAGACATATGAGCTCAGAGGTTATGTAGTTGAAGGTTATCAGTGATATATTCCCAATTTGTAGTGTGACATGCTGAGTGCTGCTGTGTGTTGATGATCATTTTTTGATCATTTGTGATCAGAGCATGGCTTCTGTATGAAGCGTAGCTTTGTGGACGAGACTGCATCAGGACCTCACAACCCGAAAATGGTCGAAACAGGAAAGATGCGGCAAGGTTATGAGGGTCGCGCCCTTTAGGGTGTGTCATTCCCTTATGGTAAAGGGTGGTATCATGGTATGGAGCCCAGATATTTACCTATGTGGTGGGCTTCAATCTCATTTTCTTTGTGGTTTTTGCTTTGTGGTTTAGAGGCGCCTCGGATAAAGGTCCCAATGGACCAGGGAGTGGCATGCTCGAGAAGTAGTTACCTAGTTACAGAGGTAACCTGGCCTTTGTTGGCAGAGATCCGATTAGGTTCTCGGGACGACCCGCCAGAGGCGTACCCATGGACAGTGGGAAGTTCCTTAGCCCGACCAATTGTTGGAAATCCAAACGAAATAATACGCGCCCTGTACGGTTTTAGTTGTATCACCTTCCATGGAATGTGGCGGTAACCTGCTATTGGACATGGTAGCTATAATAGGCATAAGTGCGAAATGCCTATGCTGGCTAAGATTTATATTATACTTTCGAAATGTTTTCCATTATGTACCTATAATAATAATAATATCAAGAAATTTTCACGTATCAAGCATATTTGACTATCATAAGGAGAAATCTCCTCCAATTCTGCGTTTGCATGGTGTGTGTGGCGGTATGCCTTATGGTAGTTTCATTTCCTAAAAAGCATTGCGGATTTATTTTAAATTCTTTATTTGTTTTTAAAAGACAAAATGTTTTTGTTACTCATACCAGTCCCACGACTGACTTAGAGTTTATTGTTCCTTTCCTAAACTCTGGATGCCCACTATTTTTCCACACGGGCAGTCTAGAGTTGGGTTTTTCAGATAGTCAGGTTTAGTGGTTTTTCTGGAGATAGTTCAATCTTTGGTTGTGGACGAGACATGCTTATCTAGGTGACACATGATGTTGGTTCGAGCTAGCTTTGGATTGGAGAATTTGATTTTGGGAGATGCATTCTTTTGAAGTTATTATTCCGCTGCTGGTGTTATCTATATTCTTTCCGCTATGTCTGGTATCTCTGATAGTATTGGTATCTGTTGTATCATTCTGTTGTATCATATTATATCAGATGTTGTATCTGTCACTGTATCAATGAATATATATATATTGATATTCTTTTCTCCCGCTGTGCTATTTACTTAATGGTGTTATAAGCTCCGGCGACTCGAATTTGAGCGGTCGAATCTACGACATTCGAGTATGATATAAAGTATGGATGTCGATTTTCGAACGCGAAAAATCCGTATCGTCACATTTGGTATCAGAGCTATGTTTGAACTTTAGCTCAGGAGTATAACACGTTAAGTAGCTCATTAGCGATAGGGTGATGTATACCCTAGAATGAGTGTATCCCTAAGATATCCATTCAAATGCCTCAGTAAATTCTCTTACTATCCACTGATAGTAAGTATGAGTGCGAGAAGAGGACGAGATAGGGGATAGGGGGTACCACTATGAATGGTCAATACCCTGCAATAGCGGAAACAATTTTCTATATCAATCTCCTTTCATTCGTTTCCAAATTCTTTTGATTTGCTTCGTAGCAGTTACAAGAATAAGTTTCGGTGTGATGGTGGTCCTACGAATCGTTGTAGAATTATTTTTTATTTCGTATCTTCATCGGTTTCTTATCAGTTTTTCGATTTAAATTTTAATAAATTGGAAATTTTAAATTGAGTAAATTGGTGAATAGAATATAAAGCTAAATTTGAATTGAATCGATAAAACGATTAGTTTAAAACCAAATTTGAAATTCTGTTGTAATTTCTTAGGAATATCGAACTCCGAAGAGGGACAAATTATATATATACTTTGGGATGTTCCGACTTGAATTCAGAATCCATATCTTGTGTTTGAAAAATTGTAGAAGATTGAATCCACCTACCAATATCTTTTGTTCAGCATCTCTTTTCAATTCTTCGACGGTTCCTGATAGATCCAGGAAGAAGATTTGATATATTTGCATGGGACATAAACTCCAAATTGGCCAGAATTATTTGTTTGGATGAATTGGTTGCTTTGATTGCTATGGTTAATAGGTATACTTCAGTTCTAAACTAAAAGTTTTGAAATTTTATCCATATATCTGTCTATTTTTGGGTCCAAATATATTCTACGAACGGTTAGTTATTCCTTCGGACTAACAAGTGCCTTGCATATTTCGTAGATCTGGTGACCCGAGTATCCTATGTAGTATTGAATGAGTTTGTTCTCATATTGTTGATATTCTGATTTGGTGAGCCAAATACAGGATAGATATCCATTTTGACCTGGAAAACTATGTCTTTATCTTTGTTGTTTTCGTGCCTGCAAATTTCGGGGACGAATTTCTTTAAGGGGGGAATCTGTAACGATCCCGGATTTTGATTAATTTTCAAATTGACAATTAAATTTACTTTTTATTAAAAAATTGTGAATTTAATTGATTTGAGTTTCTCTAGATTTAAATAAAAATATAAATATCTCAAATAAGTTTATAGTTATATAAAATATGAATTACTGGAAAAATGTATTTAACTTAAATTTGAATAGGGATTTACAAAATAATAATAATAAATAAATATGTAGTCATACAAGACAATAGGTACGAAAGTTAAAATAAATATTTAAATTGGAATAGAAACATATTTATAAAAGATAAGATAAGTATGAAAATAATAATAAGTAAATTTAATATTTGATAGTTTAAGTTTTAAAATAAAAGAAAGATAATTAAGGCAAGTAAAATATGTAGCTGTGAAGTAGCATGCAGGCAAGTAAAAGAAACAAATCAAACAAATAAAAGACAAGTATGTAGACATGATGAAACAAAACAATAACAAATAATACAAAAATACATCATCATGTTAACAAGTCGATACAAAGGAACAAGACAGCCATAAATTATGTACAAGTAAGTATAGATGAGTATATATAAATATCTAGGAAAGAAAGTATAAGACAACAAAGATATCTAAATACCTATTAACTTGTAAAACAAGACAAATAGAAATTAATGCCAATATCTTAGCATGCATAGTACAAATTATAATAGCCGAGATTTATCTCAACATAATTAAAGCAAGAAGATAAACAAAGTAAATGTAATATCTATGAAAGTACTTGCAACAGGAAGTGAAAAACAAATGTATAGTATAAGCTTACAAAAAGGACTTTAAGCATTTAATACAAGAAATATATATCAGCCCCCAAAATGAAAATATCTCTGCCTGTATTTGTACCAAACATAACATCACTTGTACAAAGAAAATAATCACGCTATTGTACAAAGATATGATACCCTGTAACCCATTTCTGTATATCAGAGCATTATCTAAATTTGTTCATTTCAAGCTAAGAAAATCAGAAGCAATACTATCTACAAATTCAATTCTAAACAACAAATTAAAACAATCAAAATAACCTGAGATCAGGTCAAAACTTCAACAAACCAAAAGCCTAGAAATTTAGCCTGTAACCAGATTTTCAAAACTGGAAAAAAAAGAAAAGAGAAGAGAATACAAATCAACTTGCAAACCAGGAAGCAAGCTAATCAACTCAGCAATCACCAACAGGCAGGAGTTGATTCCAATCAAAAATAAAGTTGCAAACAACAGATTCGACAACTTATCAAAAACAAAGTTTCAAGTCTCTGTTCTTCTATTACTTCTCCGCTCTGTGCATAATCAGGTGAGCAACTCTCCTTTTAAAAGCCTAATTCTGTTGATATATGGTGATAGTATGATGATTGTTTGAATTGTGGGATGGTTGAATACCTTAATGAAAGCAATATGATAGTATGAATAGCATTGCATGTCTGCATATTCAAATGTTTGTATACGACTGTAAAAAAAACATGCCTCTGTTATATCCACAAAGTAAAGAACCACATATAGGAAAAATCATATCTATCTGTTTAAATAAAATTAAGCTTCAAATGCTAAAGAGAAGTTATTTACAACTTCATGGTTTCACCTTTAAAAATAATTTCAGAAAAAATATATCAAGCAAGTACTGTGAAATGTTTATTTACAGTAAAACCATCATAAATAACAAAATTCAAGAATCTCCGTTTTAAGTTCTGATTACATATCCTGATTCGTGCTAGAAAGCAATGAATTTTAATGTTAAGATTATAATTTTTAAGCTAGGGAATATTGCGAATTTTAAAGTTGAATGGAATTGTCAATTTTGTCAAATCCGGGTAATCGAAGAAATGATTAATCTCGCGATTGAAGGGGAAGCATGTTTGGGGGTCATGGATCGTCAGAAAAATGATCATTGATTTTTTTGTTCATTGTGATGATCAATTGAAGTCAAAATAGGGTTTAATGTGAAATATTTGGTCGGCATGATTCTCGTGCTCGTGTATGGTCAATAGTGGATCGAATTCGATGGTACTTGGGGAAGTGTTGGTTTGGGGGTTGTCGAAGAAGTGGCCGGAGGTGGCGACGCTCTGGTGGTCGGAGTTGCGCACGCGAGGTGATTATATGGATTGGTTTTCGACCCCAGGAAATCGAAAACAGCTCGATTTCGATGATGGGGGTGGTTTTGGTTTTTGGGTTGCTCAGAATAGCTTGGGTGGCCGTGGGTGACGTGCCGGTGGCATCATCGTTGACCGACGAGGGGCGCCGCACTTGTGCACGTATACATGCAAGTCACGTATCGGGTTTGAGAAGTTTGAGGATGATGAGGTAGAAGCTCGGGGAAGAAAGTGATTTTTCTCGAGCTAATTTTCAGTTTGCTCGCGTCCTTCAGCATGCCTGTTTATAAAGTTAACATTTAAACATTAACTGGATAAAAAAAAGAAGTGCACGCTAGAGGAAGAGAGATAACTCGAGGAAGGATGGAGGCAAACTCGAGTAATACTCGAGTGATACCTGGGTAGATCTCGGGTGTTGTGTTGAATGGGTTTAAGCCAACTGAATTTTGAGTTAATAAAGTTAAACAAGTTTAAATATCTTGAATTAGAAGGGAATTTGATTTCAAAGTCTTTTAAATTTCTTTCATTTCAAAAGTATTAGTTTAACTTGTAAATTTAAAAGTTTTGAAAGTTAATTTTAAAATTGATTTAAAAATCAATTAGTACCCACTTTAAAACTTGAAAATTTAGAATGAAGTTTCAAAAGGAAAATTTAAAATAAATGGTTTCAAACATATTTGTAAGTGATAATAAAGTCATTGATGAGAATGAGATTTGATTTAAGTTAATGAAGATAAAATGTTGATTATAATTCATTAAATTATTAAGTTTATTAAAATGGATAATTTATTTAATTAATTAATTAATGATTTGGATTTATAAGTAATTAAAGGTTTAAATTTCTTAAATTGAGGTTTAAAGATTAATTAAGTAAGGAATAATTAATGTTTTGTGCTAATTAACTTAATAATTATAAGTTTAAATTTATTAATTTAAGTTAAATTAATTTAATTAAGGAATTAATAAAATTGTAATTAAGAATTCAATAAGTTACTATTAACACCAAATAAATTTGTAATTAGAGATTAATTAAAAGTGATTAAGAAATGTTATTAGTTAATGAAGATAATTAACTAAGGATTATTAAGTATTAATTAAGGTGATTAATTCTAATAATAAATTGGATCTATTAGTTTAGATAATCAATTATAAATTGTTTAAATGTGATTACTTAATGAAAGTAATTAAGGATTGATCACTTATTGTAATTAATGTTGGATATTTTGATTAATTAAGGTTAATTAATTAGGTAATTGGTTTAAAGGGTTGATTTAATTTATATGATTAATTAAGAATAATTTAATTAACTAAGGTGATTGATTAATTTATTTATATCAAATGATTTGTAATAAATTAATCAAGATTGGATAATTTATTCAGGAGTAGTCAATTTAATTGGAAATAAATTGAATTAATTTGGATTAAATAATTAATTAATCCTACTTATAAATAACTATTGAATGCTTGACCTTACTTATAAATGATTGTATTGTATGAGATGCCTTGAATTGTTTGTCCTATCTGATCTATGATATTTTGTTCTGTGGATTGAGTGTATAATTTATTCATTTATTTACATTTGCATATTATCTGTGAATCTGTGAATGGACGATAAGCATTATAGTTTATATCGCCTATCAACAATATTTCTGTGTTTTGATCTGTGATGATTGAGTGATGTTGCACTACTGTGTTAAACCTCTGGACCACACCATACACACACAAATATGGATTTCACGAGGAAATCGATTAAGTCACAGATTTTTGAAATGAATTTTTAAATAGAAAATTTGAATTCAAATGGTTTGGAAATAGAATCGGGTTAAATGCGAAAACCTTTTGAAAAGAAATTTCAAGATAAAAATTATTTTTGAATAACTTAATTACACCTTAAAATTTAAAAAATTTGATTTAAATTTGAATTCAATATTTGACACTGAATTCTATGATTTGAAACTAGGGATTAAAAGATGTTTTACAAGTTATCTATGGGTTAAGCCATTTTAAAGGCATTAATTTGGGAATTGGTATTTACACTCAAAGGTTCTAACTCGTACAAATATAATTGGGTTCTTTTGAAACGAAAACTCTTTATTTTCAGATAATAAAAGCTTTCATAAAAGAAATGAATGTCCAGTTTGGGTTAAAAGGATTTCAAGTCTGAAATGAAAATGTTTTCCAACTTATGGAAATTTTTTGAAAGCTATAAGTTAAATCTTTAATTTAAGGATTTAATGAGTGAATCCAATTGAAATGGGAACTGTTTTGAAACCCATAAATGGATCTTTGTGAAACTGTGTGAACTTTGTGAAATAAATCTTTTTGTTTAAAAAATTTAAAATGGTAATTTATTTAACCATTTAAAGAAAGGTTTTGGATTTTATCAGTTGTGACTTAACTGAAAACCCATATCCATATGTTTTAAAATATCGCGCTCATTATTCGGTTTAGCCGGGAGAGGACCTTGTGTCATATAACCCATTCCAAATAGTGATACGACGTTATGGATTGCATTTGAAGATCGGTGGTGAAGACCGGGTATTTGTGAGAATGATAGGATAACCTATCGATTGACTCTGCACTGAGTTGCTCCAGTATAGAGTTCTCCCTAAGTGATGGGAAGTCCGATCGGGATTGCGAATGCCCGGATTTGCAAGGGCTTCTTCGAAAGTGCCTTCGGTTTTGTTCGAACACGGGACAGACTTGTATGGTTGTATGTCTGACACTACACTTTGAGATATAAAGCAGATTTCTTTCAAATACATATCTATTGGTGGCGGAGAATTTATTCTCTTAGCTTAACACCCTTCTCTGAGACATATGAGCTCAGAGGTTATGTAGTTGAAGGTTATCAGCAATATATTCCCAATTTGGTAGTGTGACATGCTGAGTGCTGCTGTGTGTTGATGATCATTTGTTGATCATTTGTGATCAGAGCATGGCTTCTGTATGAAGCGTAGCTTTGTGGACAAGACTGCATCAGGACCTCACAACCCGAAAATGGTCGAAACAGGGAAGATGCGGCAAGGTTATGAGGGTCGCGCCCTTTAGGGTGTGTCATTCCCTTCTGGTAAAGGGTGGTATCATGGTATGTAGCCTAGATATTTACCTATGTGGTGGGCTTCAATCTCATTTTCTGTGTGGTTGTTGCTTTGTGGTTTAGAGGCGCCTCAGATAAAGGTCCCAAAGGACCAGGGAGTGGCATGCTCGAGAAGTAGTTACCTATATACAGAGGTAACCCGACCTTGTGTTGGCAGAGATCCGGTTAGGTTCTCGAGACGTCCCTCCAGAGGCGTACTCATGGACAGTGGAAGTTCTTTAGCCCGACCATTTGTTGGAAATCCAAACGAAACAATACGCGCCCTGTACGGTTTTAGTTGTATCACCTACCATGGAATGTGGCGGTAACCTGCTATTGAACATGGTAGCTATAGTAGGCATAAGCGCGAAATGCCTATGCTGGCTAAGATTTATATTATACTTTCGAAATGTTTTCCACTATGCACCTATAATAATAATAATATCAAGAAATTTTCACGTATCAAGCATATTTGACTATCATAAGGAGAAATCTCCTCCAATTCTGCGTTTGCACGGTGTGTGTGGCGGGAGGCCTTATGGTAGTTTCATTTTCTAAAAAGCATTGCTGATTTATTTTAAATTCTTTGTTTGTTTTTAAAAGACAAAATGTTTTTGTTACTCATACCAGTCCTCTACGACTGACTCGGAGTTTATTGTTCCTTTCCTAAACTCTGGGTGCCCACTATTTTTCCACACGGGCAGTCTAGAGTTGGGTTTTTCAGATAGTCAGGTTTAGTAGTTTTTCTGGAGCTAGTTCAATCTTTGGTTGTGGACGAGACTTGCTTATCTAGGTGACACTTGATGTTGGTTCGAGCTAGCTTTGGATTGGAGAATTTGATTTTGGGAGATGCATTATTTTGAAGTTATTATTCCGCTGCTGGTGTTATCTATATTCTTTCCGCTTTGTCTTATTTCTTTGATAGTATTGGTATATGTTTTATCATTCTGTTGTATCATATTATATCAGATGTGGTATCTGTCACTGTAACATTGAATATATATATATATTGATATTCTTTTCTCCCGCTGTGTTATTTACTTAATGGTGTTATAAGCTCCGGCGACTCGGATTTGAACGGTCGAATCTGTGGCATTCGAGTACGATGTAAAGTATGGTGTCGATTTTCGAACGCGAAAAATCCGTATCGTCGCAGCTTTTGAAAAGCTAAGACAAGAATTCGAGAGCCTCTTCAAGATTAAGCTAGTACGTTCAGACAACACGAAGCTTCATCAAAGACCAATGAAAAGCCATAATCAGTTACCATTCAGGATGGCTTAGCCTTTGAAAGCAGGAATTACTCGCTGATTCAAAACACGTTATGTTGATCACATAATGCACTTTGGGGCGCAAATGTCCGGCTACTTGGCCCAGCTACAAAGCGATAGTTGTAGAGGCTATGGTTGAGCCTAGATAGGCTGCGAACCAAAAGAGATATAGAGGTATAAGGGTTTGGTGTAACTCGATTATTTTGGTATGTGAGTGGTTCGGCCTTCATGTATGGTTCGGCATGTTTGAGTGGCTCGGTATATATAAGTGGACCAGCCTTTAAACGTGGTTCGACATCTGTGGATCGGCCTTAGATGGATTAACATATATGGTTCGAAACATATGGGTCGGCATGGATGGCTTGATCAAGGAAGAAAGATCATGCCATGGTCGGCCTAGATGGGTCAACATGTATCATTCGGTCTAGATGGGTCAGCATGTACCGTTCAGTCTAGATGGGTCTGCCTGTATCGTTCGGTCTAGATGGGTCAGCGTGTGTCGTTCGGTCTAGATGGGTCAGCATGTATTGTTCGGTCTAGATCGGTCAGCGTGTATTTTTCGGTCTAGATGGGTCACCATGTATCGTTCAGTCTAGATGGGTCAGCAAGTATCGTTCGGTCATGGTAGGAAAGCTAAGATGGTTCGGTCGTATGTGGTTTGGCACCTGTGGGTCGGTCTTAATGGTTTGGCATGTGTGGTTCGGCATACCTAGGTCGGTGAACCCTAAGGAGGTTGAAAAGTTATTTGGTCTACAAGAGAGTGAAGTGACCAGCATTTCTTTGTTTCGAGTCACACCACCGCTTGCTCCAAGTTCCTTGAGGGCCTGCTTCGAGTCAGCGAAGAGACAACCCCTGGATCGGCAGCAGGTGGATCGGTGGTAGTGGATCGGCATGACTGGTTTGGTTTACGTGACCTACAGCTATGGGCTGAACTACCTTGATAGTAGGCTTGCATAGGGGGTCCAGCCTATCTTCTTCTATAAAAAGAGGGGCAGGGGTACAGTTGAAGGGACCTTTTTTCGAGAACTCCGGGAAACTCTACCATTTTTTCATACTCTCCTCTTTTAGATTCAAACTTGTATTCATGTGGTTTGTTTACGGATTGTATCTGCATTCAAGTGATGTAAAAGGTAATAAAGATTTTATTCAAAGTGGACGTAGACAATTACGCCGAACCATTATAAATCTGTGTTCTCGTTTCAGTTGTTCCTTTTGCAATCGATTGTGTTATTCCTCTGTTTTAATTTACTTTCTTCATTAATCTCTCTACATAACTCTATCCAAGGGTGTTAATAACCAATTTTGGTGCTAACATTTTGGTGCTTTCATTGAGAAGGTGCATTCTCAAGCTATTAGGAACTGCTTTGTCGCTACTGGATTGAGGAAATCCCTCGAAGGAGATTCGAGTTTATTCTCAAGAGTTTGTAGATTCTACTCAAAGTTTCTACGGATAGCTCTAAGATGGCAAGACCACATATCTGATCTGCCTCCTACAATGTGGATGCTAATGAGACCGCCAACATCCAGCAAGTAGGACCCAATAATCAACAAGCTAATGCAGGTGCAGAGCCCACTACCATCCCAAACAAACCAGAAGCGTCACAGGGGCAAAGTTCAATAAGCTGATGAGGGAGTTCGTGGAAAGTAGGAGGCGGCTTAATGAGAAGATTCAAACGAATGCCAACCTGATGAACCAGATAGCTCAGCAGCAGCATCAGAACACTAGAGTAAGCGATGCTTCCTACTCATCATCCGATAGCTTCGTTTCGTCAGAATGAACATCCTAGGCATAGACGCCGTAGGATCGAAATGGCACAAACTGGTGCAACAGAGCAATTGGTGACGACTTTCCAAGAGCAAACCAACAGAAATGGTCCAGATTCCCTAACTGGAACCGTGGCCCCTCATCTGCACCTGGGGAGTTGCTCCCAACAGGGTGTGGGAAACGTAGTATATGGAGCATGTTTGGGAGCTGATCCACCACCTTGTCAGGGTCGTGGTGAATCGGGACCTCGAGATGCGCACTTAGATGATCGCCTATCGAGGAGGCACTAGCCAGAATGATCGCATAGGACGGATACCGACTTGCCACCTCCCATTCAAACTTCGGATTTATCAGCTATGGTCAGGCAACTGATAATTGAGAATCAGGGCTTAACCAACAATGACGGGGGCATATGTAAGAGTCATACTCCGTTTACAAATACCATCCTACAAGCTGAGTACCCTCGAAAATTCTACATGCCTACTATTCTAGCTTATGAGGGGAAGACCGATCCCCGACAACACATAATGAGATACGAGTGGATGATGGACTCAACTTAGGCAAATGATGCAACCAAATGAAGATGCTTCCCAATAACCCTATCTGGAATCACTACCATATGGTTCACCGGACTTCCCCCGCGATCGATCTCCAGGTTTGATGAGTTAGCGGCGAAACTTGTGGATCAATTTAGGAACTATGCCACTCGCCCAAAGGACGTGATATCGTTGTCTACTGTGATCCAGGCTCCGAGAGAGTCGTTGAAGGATTATTTACAAAGATTTCACGTTGTTGCTACCGATGTTAGCAATTCGAATGACCGCGCTATCCTTATGTCCATGATGCGAGGAGTAGATCCGGACATGACTGGCTGGCAGGCAAAGCACCGACTACCCTGGAATGCCTTCATTCAAAGACGAACTAATTTACGCAAAGGGAAGAGGCTAGGTGGTCATGATGAAGCAGTGCAACAGGGCCTAGCAAGGAAGTGGTGCAAAGAAACATTGTGGTAAAGCAATCTAGCAAGAATTTCGGTAAGGTCCAAGTCAATGTTCAAAATAAGCCAGAGCAGACTAAGGGATCCGGAGGAGGAAATTCCGAACGAAAGAGGGAGGTAGGAAAGTGGAAACTAAGAATCCTAACCTACTGCGAATATACTCCTCTAAATACATCTTTGGAGAATATATATCTATCAACTTGTAATATATTCCAATAGCGAAAGATGTGCCCAAAGGAATCCACTGAGGAAAAAAGCAGACAAGAAAGTATTGTTGGTTTCATGAGACCTATGGGCACAATACTGAAGAGTGTAGACACCTCCGTGATTCTATAGATAAGCTAATTTGCTAGAAGAAGTTTGTCAAGAATCCGTAGGAAGGCGGACATGGGACATCTGACCCCAATCATAGGCAAGCTTTACATCGACCAGAGGAGTCTGCTCGCATCGGAGGAAGGCTGGTCATAAACACGATAGTCGGTTGACCTCAGCCGACAGATAAGAGTTGGCAAGAAATGGAATGCTATGCTAGTTCCTTGAAGCATGCGGGTTTCTAATGCTGCTCGAACACAGAAGACGGGACTCTAGCGAAGCAGTAGTGAATGATGACTAATGATATAGTATTCAGGAGCAGGGATGCCGATCAGGTGGAGGCACCTACCATTGACCCAATGGTTATCTCAGCTACGATTAGCCGGCACTTAAGAGAAGGATACCTATTGATCGTAAGATTTTTGTTAATATTATCTTCAAAAAAGCTTACAATCAAATCAAGATGGAGGCGAAGGATCTGAAATCATCTAAAGCCCACATTCATGGCTTTAATGGTGCAGCTAATGATGCAATAGGTTTTGTTGAATTGGCAGTTTGAATCAGGAGAAGGTGAATGCAGGAGGGTACGGATCCTACCATTCATTGTTTTGGATGTCGATCCCTGTATATCGTTTTTCTGGGCCGACCGACCCTGATGGAGTTTAGTGCAGCTTTGGCCCCGTGGTGTTTGACCTTGAAATTTCCAATGGACAGAGGAGTTGGTGTAGTGCATGGCGATCAAGCAACTGGCCATGCTTATTATGTAGCTGTACTGAGAGAGGCCCAACGAAGAGAGAATCGAAAGGGTGTGGACAACCCTGTCCACATCCATGTTGCTGAAGATTGATAAGTAGTGCCTAAGCCCTTGCTTAGGCAACACAGTCGGATCTATAGAGGCATAAATTCAAGAGATGACGATAAAGAACCCAAGAAGGCCAAGGCGGCTTCGGCTGAACAGACGATTGACATGCCAGTCAGCCATGATGAACCATCATGGATGCTTAAGATTGGATCACAGCTCAACCCCTCGATGGTAGAGGGTCTTACTAATTTCCTCCGAGAGAATCTAGATGTTTCTCTTGGAACCATTCTAATATGTGTGGGATTTCTCCCACCATCGCAAGTCATATGTTGAACGTTGACTCGAAGTATGTGCCAGTGAAACAAAAAAGGAGAGGCATGGACCCGGAAAGGTCCGTTGCTCTCAGAGAGGAGGGGGATAAACTCAAAGCCAACGGATTCGTCCCCGACACCCTTTTTACTGAATGGGTATCTAATCCCGTACTGGTGTGGAAGGCAAATGGGAAGTGGAGGACTTGTGTTGATTACTCGGATCTGAACAGGGCGTCCCCTAAGGATAGTTTTCCTTTGCCCAGAATTGACCAGCTGGTCGACATGACAGCAGAATACGAATTGTTGTCATTTATGGATGCTTATTCGGGATACAATCAGATCCCGATACACGTTCCGGATCAGGAGCATACCAGTTTTGTCACGGACATACTGTACTGTTATGCGGTGATGCCTTTCGGGTTAAAGAACGCATGGGCAACTTAACAGCGTTTGGTGAATCGGATGTTTAAGGTTCATATTGGTAGAACGATGGAAGTCGATGCGGATGATATGCGCGTAAAGTCACGACAGTCAAACGACCACATTCAAGACTTAGTAGAGATGTTTAATATACTCAGATTTTACGGAACGAAAATTAATCCACTGAAATGCTCCTTTGGCGTTGCGTCGGGGAATTGTTTGGGTTTCATTGTTAATGCATGGGGAATTAAAGCCAACCCAGAATAGATTCAAGCTATACGAGGCATACAAGCACCCAAAACTATAAAACAAGTGCAAAGTATGAATGGGAAAGTCGCAGCGTTGAGTCGATTTATATCCAAAACAACCGACAAGTGTATTCATTTCTTTGATGTGATAAGGAAAGGGAAAAGAAATTTTGAATGGATGCCGAACTGTGAGGACGTGTTTCGAGCTTTGGTGAGACACTTGGAGAGGCCCTCGGTTCTGTAAAGCCTGTAGATCATGAGGAGTTATATGTTTACTTGGTCGTATCCTAGCATGCCATCAGTGCAGCTTTGATTCGTAAAGAGGATCGAATCCAAAAGCCAGTGTACTATGTTAGTAAGTGTTTAACCGAGGCAGAGAGAAATTATCCTAAAATTGAGAAGCTAACCTACTGCTTGGTGATCGCGTCAAGCTGCATCTGTATTTCCAGGCACATCCGGTCAGTATTTATACTGTTCAACCTCTATGGCAGGTGCTCCAACGACCAGAGACTTTTGGAAGTCTACTCAAATGGAACATTGAGCTGAGTCAGTTCGATATCACTTACCTACCACGGAGGGCAATCCAAGGGCAAGCGCTAGCAGATTTCTTTGCGGAGTTCACCATATCAGATAAGCCAAGTGGTAGTGATGTAATTCCCGCTGTTCGATGGAAACTATATATCGATGGAGCATCCAACGACCATTGTTCCGGGGCTGGTGTTATGCTTGTAACTCTCGAGAACCGATCAAATTATTATGCTTCGAAACTTGATTTCACCGCTACGAAAAACAAAGCTAAGTATGAAGCATTGATCGTGGGCTTGAAGCTTACCAAAGAACTTGGAGTGAAATGGATTGAAATATTTTGTGACTCACAGTTGGTGGTGTACCATGTATGTGGGGACTATCAGGCAAAGGGTCAAAGGCTTGCCCCATACCTCGCTCGAGTTTACGAGTTGTTGGCGGGCTTTGAATACTACGATATTTTGCACATTCCACGTGCACAAAATGGGGAAGCCGGCTCATTGGCAAAATTCACAAGTACTATTGATGCACAATAGATGGGCTTGTTCTTGTTGAAACCTTACACGCCCCGAGTATAAACAAAATGGAAGTAGATCTTATGCTAGGGACGAAAACCGAAAGGGATTCATGGATGAATTGCTCAAAGAATACTTGCTATATGGAACCTTGCCCGAGAGAAAGAACGAGAGACAACAAGTCGTTCGCAAGGCCTCACGGTATACAATGCAGGATGGAATAATGTATCGGAAGGGATTCTCTGTTCCCTTACTTAGGTGCATTTCCCACGATGAGATAAAGCGGGTCTTAAGAGAAGTTCACGAAGGAGAATGTGGGGACCATATTGGGGGCAGACGCTAGCCAAAAAGAACCTCCGCTATGGATACTATTGGCCGACCGTGAATCAAGACACCACAGACTATGTAACGAGATGCAACAAATGTCAAAAGTATGCAAAGATATCGAGAGCACCGCTTACGAAACTCACGCAAATGGTTAGTTCATGGCCGTTTGCAACATGGGGCATAGATATAATCGGTTCCTTGCCAATCTCTAAAGGTGGTGCGAAATACGCAATCGTTGTGGTCGATTACTTCACCAAGTGGGCAGAAGTGGGGAATTTTGCTACGATCAAAACCAAAAAGGTCGTTAATTTTGTTGTGCGATACATTATATGCCGCTTCAGCCTCCCACAGACTATCATTACTAACAACGGAACTCAGTTTGAGAGTAGAGAATATAAGCAATTCTGCCAAAAATATTGCATCGAGAAAACGTTTGCAGCCGTCGCTCACCCTAAAGTGAACGGGCAAGTTGAAGCCGTAAATATTATAATCAAATCCATCTTGAAAAAATGTTTGGAGAATGCTAATGGCAAGTGGGTGGATGAGCTTCCAATAACACTCTGGGCTTACAGAACCAACCATAAGTCCATGACTGGCCACACTCCTTTTGCCTTGGCATATGGCACTGAAGCTGTTATACCTGTGGAACTTGAAGTTCGCACTCACTGGGTAACTCATTATGATCCTGGAACAAATCGAGATCTTTTACTAGAGTCGTTGGACTTTGTCGATGAGAAACATGAAGAAGCTGATATGAGGACGACTAAATATCGGCACAGAGTCGCCCGATATTATAATGAAAAAGTTCGACCGTGAACTTTATATGTGGACGACCTAATTTTGAAGCGAGTTTTTTCGGTCCCATCACATGTGAATCCCACATTGAAGGGTCCCTACGTCATGGAACAGAGGCTTAGAGAAGGAACCTTCAAGCTAGCGATTTTTGATGGTGTGAAACTTCACAGAGTATGGAATAGTAAACATTTGTGTCGTTATTATACTTAATCTATTTCTTTTGCAATTTAGTAGTGATTGTTTCTTTTGTTGTTATCTATTTCCAACATGTAATAAGATGATTCAGTTTGTCCGTATTTTTTGTAATCAATGATGGCTTGAATCTGTTTTTCTATGAACTATTGATGTTCCGTGTCTTATAACTCCATAGCAAAGTAAAGTTGCATTAATTTATTTGGCGTATGAATGTACATACAAAATTAAAAGTTGATCAATAAATGATTCAAAAAATCTCTAAATCCTCGGAGCACGGATCAGTATACTTTAAATCCTCGGAGTGTAGACTAGAGTATAAATGATTCAAAAAATCTGCAAGTCCTCGGAGCGCAGACTAGAGTACTTTGAGTCCCCAAAGTGCGGACTAGAGTATAAACGATTCAAAAAATCTCTAGGTCCCCGAAGCACGAACTAGAGTACTCTGTGCCCATTGAGTGCGGACTAGAGTATAAATGATTGCAAAAATTTCTAAGTCCCTAGAGCGTGGACTAGAGTACTCTGAGTCCCTGGAGTGCGGACTAGAGTATAAACGATTTAAAAAATATCTATGTCCTCGAAGCGCGGACTAGAGTAATCTGAGTCCCAAAAGTGTGGACTAGAGTATAAACGATTCAAAAAATCTCTAAATGTCCGGAGCATGGACTAGATAGTCCGAGTCCCCAGAGTGCGAACTAGAGTATAAATGATTCAAGAAATCTCTACGTCCTCGGAGCGTGGACTAGAGTACTTTGAGTCCCCGGAGTGCGGACTAGAATATTAATGATTCAGAAAATCTCTAAGTCTCCGGAGCGCGAACTAGATTACTCTGAGTCCCCAGAGTGCGGACTAGAGTATAAATGATTCAAAAAATCTCTAAGTCCCCGGAAATCAGACTAGAGTACTTAATGTCCCCATAGTGTGGAATAGAGTATAAACGATTCAAAAGTCTCCAAGTCTTGTGAAAGCGGACTAGAGTTCACATGACCCACAAGACTTGGATTTCAATCATAGATTAAATTATGAGCTAAGCGATGAGAGTCTGAAAATACAAAGAAGCAAAATTTTATTTACTAATCAAAAAAGAAATTTCACTACAACTTCTTCGAAGTCCAGAGCCAAAATCTATCTACGATAAAAATGGAGGAGGGGAAAACAACTGCATGGTATTATGTTACTTAAGTTGAGCAAAATATAGCGACACAACAGTTACTTCTTCGGTTTTCTTTCCTTTTTTGGCTTCTCCAAAGTTTCCTCATCCGAGCGCCTCTTTTGGGACCCTTTGCTTCCTTGCGATGAAGTACTCGAGGAAGGAGGAGGAATTTCCAAAGGTGTGGTCCCACCGGGGAGAATGACCTTCAAGTGACTATTAAGGGGATCCTCGAATTCCACCACTTGAGATTCTATCTTAACTTTGGTTTTATTTTTCTCCTCCTTCTCGATTTGCTCTTTCATGCTGAGCTTGGAGGTGTGCACGGAAGCATCTATGATTTCGACCTTGCCTTGTTCATCTACAGGCGAGGGATCTTCAAGTTTACCTTCATCTAGTTCCCCGATCACTTGAGCATCAGGACCAGAGGTTTCTTCGGTGTGAGGTGATTCAGCCTTTTTCTCTTTCCGCGCTGTGGCGATATTGCTCCTTGGAATTGGTTCGGGTTCCGAGTGACCTATATGAGTTCATGAAAAACAAGTGTTAGAACACATTCATTACTCGCTAAAAGTTAAGAATTCGCGAACTCTAGAAGGTGAACCTACATACCAGCTCCCAACTGACTTTTAGTGGTCCTTGGAGTATCACCCTCAAGGATTGGAGATAAAATGTGAATGCCAAGTCCGGGCTTCTCCGAGTCATAACCGACGTGCGGCTCGGGAGACCCAAGTATCGGTCAATTGAAAGGGAGGAGGAACTGGAGACTCGATGCCGAATGGGCCAGCGTTATCATCTTTACCCTTCAATGACAGCGAGTTTCTTCCAAAGAGGGCTCTCGCCGCAGATAAGTCTGAAGGCACATTTTCTCAGAGCACTTCCCTCATAAGAGCCTGTTCATCAACCTCTTCGACGCCTGGCTTCACTCTCTTAATTTTTATCAAAGTATCCCATGATTTGGCCAGTGATTCAAGATAACCATCACCTAAGAAAGATAGGTTATGATGAATGACGACTCGTGCATTGTACTTAGCGATGAGCGGGTCGAATAAACATTTGATTTCTTCTCTACCGGCTTCAGTAGCTGCCTCGATTTGAGAATTGGCCTCTGAAGAACGCTATCTTCTTGCCCTCCTCATGAGCTACTTCTTCTAGTGCTTCATCCTTGGATAACTCTTCGTCGATTTTTGTTTCAGAAGCCGTGTTTCAACGATTTTGTCACATTATCTTTGTGACTCTTCCTGGGCTACAATTTTCTCTTCTCTCTGGGAGCAACTCATCTAGTTCTTTAATCCATCAAGCAAGAATGTCTTTCTCTTTTCAGATAGAGTCTTTCTCCAAACCTAAAACGTCGCTGCGTTGAATTGGCTCATCGAGTTCTTTCTTGTTTGTGGCCTCCAAGCGGCTAACTGCCTCGATTCTCTCCTTAGCATTTTTCAGTGCAGTCTCGAGTTGAGATTTATATAAGGATAACACTTAATCCTAGCCCTTAGTGATGTCTTTTTCATGAATAGCTTCGAGTTTGAGGCGATCAATCTCATGTTGATGTTCAATGGAAACCTCTAAAACTTTCTTCCCCAAGTGTACAAACGCATCACGCTAAAAATAAACATCGTTGTTGTAGGCAATGGCGCTAAGTTTAACATGTCCGAGGATAGGATGGATCGGGGGGAGATATTTCAATCCATCAAAACATATCTTTGGGAATGTAGCCTTGAGCTCAGCTAATTTTTTCGCCGTCGATGGATCATAAGCAAAAGCTGGAGGAGTCTGGTTAACCAAAGTCACAGATTTCTTATAAGGCTCACGAGATGGCTTAGTACTAGAAGAGCCAGAATATTGGGCGCGAGGAACTTCGGACTGGGATCCCTTCTGAGCAGACTTTTCCCTACTATGCTTCGAGTGAGGAGGAGGATCGTTTGGATATGAAGAATGGTTGTGGGTTCTCCTTCTGGAAGAAAACGACTCTCTAGAACGATAATCTCTATTATCGCTGTCTTCCCTGTTCCGCCGTTTGCCTGTCCTGAGTCTCGATTGGAATGGTAAAAGATAGAGGATCCGCAAAAGCGGTCAATGCCATGTGTACTCCCCATTTCTCTTGCACATAAAGCCAAATGAGGACAAGTTAGTAGGAATCGCACAATGAATGGAATTCGAGTGCATGACGGAGTGTAAATGTTTGTGTTTGTCCTAGTGCAACCCCCCAATGGACTAGTGTTTTTTCGCTTTGCTAACTGGAGTTTTCTCTCCCCGATGATGAGTCTGAGCACCTTCATCGCTTCTCATGGGTGAATTAAATCCCATAGTCTTGGGGTTATTGAAACCGTAATTCAGTATATCGTCAGGAATAGTCAAGTCAGATAGGCCCTTTAATGAGCCTTCTAAGTTTTGGAAAGACGACTTTTTTCAATCGGAGTTATCGTGACCTTTGGAGTTCCGCCAACTTTTTTCTTTTTCAGCTTATAAGCTAGACTCTTTTTATTTTTTGAAGGAGGCGTGGGTTCATCGGTGCCGGGTGCATCAACTATTGGCGTTTGGCCGAAACTTTCTCGTCTGTCGCCGCTGGCACCTCAGTTCCTTTAATCTCGCCTTCCTCGGTAGTATCAAGGGCCCCTTCGGCAGCGGGCACCGAAGGTCCAACTTTTTCTTTTCCCATGTTCGAAATTGTTCTTGCTATAGTGGCTTTAATTCGAAGTCTAGTCCGGCAGCCCACTTCTAGTAATCCGAACTTCGAGAGCAGTTCATCGATAATTACAGATTTAATGTCCCAATCTCACATGGGAGTAGCTCGGATGGCCTCGATGGCCTCAGAATACCCTGTGCCATCAGGTCGTGGGCGGATATCTATAAGAGTTGAAAGAACTTTAAAAAAAGATGCACTTCGAGCCTTAAAACAAAGATTAGGATAAAAATGAGACTTACTCTCTTCTAGCTATCTTCTCGCAAAGCCGGGAGGGCAGCGTACATAAAACCACTCTTGTTTATACTGAGAAAATTTGCTCCACACACCCGTTAGGACTTGACATTTGGGGTGTGGCTCAAGGAATATGTAAGATGGACTGTCGGTAGTCTCTTGAAACGGTAAATATAACAAATATCCTCGTGAGTTGGGGTTCTAAATAAGATGCTTATAAAAAGAACGCATGTACCATGAATAAATACATGACTATTAGGGTGTAGCTATTCTGGAGAAATTCCAATATACTGCAACACTTCGCAAATGAATGAATTGAAAGGTGGCACACTTCTGGCCCAACACATAAATTTGTTGCACGTAGTATATCCAGCTTGGGGGCAGGTGAGGCTAATCTTAAGCCGAATGAACCAGAACATCTTTAAATGGGATTCCGTGGACAGAACATAATCGACGGAGAGAAGATTCGTCGATTTTCGAGGCTTAAGAGTCGATTTGGTCATCCAAAATGAAGGCCCCATCTACAGCATCAGATGTCGGGCCTATAATCGTGACAGGTGGATTTGGGATGCCAGGTATCTGGATGATGATGGACGTAGAGTCCCCGTTGCCTCCTACCGAGAACTTGGCTCAGGCTTGTCAGAAAATGTAATGGAGCTTGATTTTTTGGACATCTCCAACAAGCGATTAGTATGAATAGAAATCTGTTTAAGCTTGAAAGATGATAAATATCGGATATAACAATAAAGTACTCCCCTGTGTGGTATGTGAACTAGTGCAACCATTCAAGCATGAGTATAAAAGAATTAAAGTTCTAAAGATAAGTAAAACGTGATTGAGCTTTAAACTATCATCTTTGGAGACCGTCATCACTGATCATCTCCGATAGCTTGTCCTATGTTCGGTAGCGAAAGTCTTGGAATCGGGCATTGGCATCACTGATTATAATGTTTGTTACTTATATTTGTCGAGATAGATTTGTGTGTAAAATTACTTAAGTTGTGGGGGTAGTTAATCCGGATTAGGTCATTGGGCTTATGTGCTTTGGTCCCTCTCATTGTCCATTATGTTTTGATTGGGGGTGGAAATATGTTGTCTTGATTTATAAGGTGTTCAAGTTAGAATAGTCCCGATAGCAAATACAGACACCAACACCTTAAGCTGATCTAAGCATTTTATCTCCTATATCGATCAGCCCTCAAAAACAACCGATCCATACACTCTCTCAAGATCACTGACCACTCTCCTACAGACTACCGATCGTCTCTTTAGACCAGAAAGACCGATCCTCTTACTCTTTATCCCTCTCGCTCTAATCGCTGACCCACACTCCATCTCCCTTGATACCAACCCATGCTCCATCTCCGTTGGCACCGACCTACTCTCTTTCCCTCTCGGTGCCGAGTCACAATCTCCATCAAACAACTGAAGCACTACTTAACTCGAGCACTCATCCTACTCTTTCTCTCAAGGTACCGAACCAGAATTATCTAGGCGCCTATCGGTCGACTCTCATTCGGAATACCGACCCAGCCTTATAGCATCCTCTCCACCATTAAAACAGCAAAACTATTGCCTTTACGCATCATTGCCCTCTCATTCTCAAACCACCTATTGCCACTCTTCTCAAATCGATAAATGCTCATGTCAAAAACACTCTATTGACCTGTTTATCCCCCTCACTATGTTCCTCTCCTTTTCAACTCACCATTCAAAAAAATACAACTACATGGCTCGGCCTTAGTCCGAGTTCAAGAAAGCGCGGCTTAAGCATTTAAAACGACACGTGAAGCCTCACATATTCAATGAATCAGAATTTGAGACAAATGCTTTCTGAAACCTGGGCTCAAGTATGAAGAGAGGCCGCGTATAGGAAGCAATTGAATAGAGGAGGGGAGTAATATGGTGGGGGAAAAGGGGGCTTGGTTGTCTTAGCATGGATAGAGAAAATGAAGTATAAAGTAAGAAGGTGGAGAAAGAGA
Organism: Allium cepa; assembly: GCA_030765085.1. Taxonomy (NCBI): domain Eukaryota; kingdom Viridiplantae; phylum Streptophyta; class Magnoliopsida; order Asparagales; family Amaryllidaceae; genus Allium; species Allium cepa. The sequence goes on along the minus strand of CM060940.1, from coordinate 757,198,995 downwards.
TAGGAGCATGGGCTTTTATATGTGGTGAAGGGGGAGACTAGCGGGTGTCAACCGGTGGAACCGGTCATTATGCTTTGGTAATTGGTGAAGAAAAGGGTCGTTCGTTGCTAAATAAGCCGACCGTGTGGGTTGGTATTGATGCGCGAAACCACCCTTTGTTTTAAAATAAAAATAAAAATATAAATAAAAAAATAAAAGATATAAATAAATGCATGTATTAGTAATAATAGATAGAAAAAATATATGATAATAATGAAATAAAATGTGTATACGTGAATGTGTACATATATGATGGTAATGGAGTGAGGTGATGTGATAAAGAGATGTATATTACCAGATGAATGAGAGAGCATGAGTTGAAAAAACCCACTATAGTTCAGCCCTCGAGAGGCTGAACACATTTAGCTTTTGAAAAGCTAAGACCAAAATTCGAGAGCCTCTTTGAGACTAAGCTAGTACGTTCAGACAACATGAAGCTTCGTCAAAGACCAATGAAAAGCGATATTCGGTTACCATTCGGAATGGCCTAGCCTCTGAAAGCAGGAATTACTTTCTGATTCAAAGCATGTCATGTTGATTCACACAATGCACTTTGGGGGGTAAAGTTACTCGGCTACTTGGCCCGGCTACAAAGCAATAGTTGTAGACGCTACGGTTGAGCCTAGATGGGATGCGAACCAAAAGAGATATGGAAGTTCAAGGGTTCGGTGTAACTCGATTATTTTGGTATTTGAGTGGTTCGACCTACATTTATGGTTCAACATGTTTGAGTGGCTCAGTTTATTTAAGTGGATCGGTCTTTAAACATGGTTCGGCATCTTTTGATCGGCCTTAGAAGGATTAACATATATGGTTCGACACGTATGGGTGGCTCAGTCAAGGAAGAAAGATCATGCCTAGGTTGGTCTAGATGGGTCAGCATGTATCGTTCGGTCTGGGTGGGTCAGCATGTATCGTTCGGTCTAGTTAGGTCAGCATGTACCATTCGGTATAGATGGGTCAACCTGTATCGTTCAGTCTAGATGGGTCACCATGTATCGTTCAGCCTAGATGGGTCAACCTGTATCGTTCGGTCTAGATGGGTCGGCATGTATCATTTGGTCTAGATGGGTCGGCATGTACCATTCGGTCTTGGTTGAATAGTTAAGATGGGTCAGTCGGATGTGGTTCGGCACCTATGGGTCACCCTTAATGTTTTGGCACATATGGGTCGGCATACGTGGGTCAGTGAACCATAAGGAGGTCGACAAGTTATTTGGTCTGCAACAGAGTGATGCATCTAGCATTTCTTTGCTTCGAGTCACACCACCGCTGTCTCCAAGTTCCTTGAGGGCCTGCTTCGAGTCAGGGACGTGACAACCCCTGGATTGGCAATAGGCGGATCGGTGGTAGTGGATCGGCATGACTGGTTTGGTCTACCTAATCTACAGCTATGGGCTGAGCTACCTTGATCGTGGGCTTGCACAGGGGTTCCAGCCTATCTTCGTCTATAAATAGAGGAGCATGGGTACAGTTGAAGGGACCTTTTTTCGAGAACTCCAAGGAAACTCTGCCATTTTTTATACTTACCTCTTTTCTATTCAAACTTGTATTTAAGTGGTTTGTTTCTGGATTGTATCTACATTCAAGTGATTGAAAAAGTAATAAAGATTCTATTCAAAGTGGACGTAGGCAATTACGCCGAACTACTATAAATCTGGTGTTCTCGTTTCAGTTGTTTTTTTTTGCACTCAATTGTGTTATTTCTCTATTTTAATTTACATTCTTTATTAATCTCTCTACATAACTCTATTCAAAGGTGTTAGTAACCAATTTTGGTGCCAACAACAAAGATAGCATTCACCCATACGAGTTGTCCTGAGTCTGGACAAACTAATCTCTTCAAAAATCACCATCTATATTAGCTTCACGATATCAAATTCATAATGCACAAACCGGATCATAATGTTTTTTGGATTATTAAATCTGATCTGGTCTCTTTGAAATTATCAATGAATTTGGCCAAATTTGAATTTAACTATCAAATTTACACACATAAGCAGTCACTAGGCCCATATTATAAATTTTCCAAAATATTTATTCAAAATATCTTTATAAAGATATATATACAATCACTTCCAATATTTTAACAATTTAAATCGATTTCAAATACTTAAAACTATAACGTGATATTTCAACCCATATAAACACTTAGAAATATTTCCAAATCCATCTTATAATCCAATAGAAAAGTATTTCTACATAAATCATTTCGTCCCTAAAATATCTTCAAACTTTTAATTCCAATACTTAGGAATCTATTATAAGTTTATTTTCCCAAAATTCATTTCTAACATCCATACTTAGGAAATTTTCCATACTTATTTCATAAATCTCCGGAATTTATTATTCCCTTTACAATTTATGAAAATCATCGATTATACTTAATTATAATCCAACTAACAATTTTAAATTCCTTCAATGAATTTAGATTCATTTTTCGAAGTTCCGGAGTCCAACTATTTTGGAAATTCCCTTAAATTTCCAGAAATCCCATTATAACACTTCACTTATACAATCACACCTGTTTAACAAATCTGGATTACAATCTTGAGAGTACTTATAAATAAATTCCAATTACTCCTTTTGAAAATATATACATGATATAATAAATTTCAAAGATATGGTTAAATAATTATTTAATATATCAAAGAACCTTTTAAAATAAACATAAATAACTACTTCCAATTTATTTATAAAATTTCTAATCGATTTACGAAAGTTGTTTATAAACCTTACAATTCTTTTCAATAAAATCAAAATATTTAAATAACTGGCTTTCTGAAATATTTCAATCCAATTTATAGATTTAAAAATACATAGTTTAAAAATCCTTTTTTGAAAACAACTTAACCTCTCGATAAAAATATGTTTTTTTTGAAAACCTAGGAGAACTGTAACATCACGCCTTTTTGTATGCTTTAAATCGACGATAAACCACACATGTCGAAGATTGTATTACTACTATTTATTATATTAATTACTACATTTTTCCGCTGCATTATTTTATTATCCTCTGGTATGTGTAACTCGGATATGTATTCTATAAGTAAAATCAAATGTTTTGTAAACATCTTCATGAACTGTTTATTTGATTATTATATTTTATCGTTCGGCTGCAAGATTCTATTTTGTTTTTCTTTCTCTGCTTTTTCTTATTCATCCCATAACAATCCGCCCTTCTATATGGTTTAAGTCTGACGTGTGTGGTTTATCGTCGATTTAAAGCATACAAAAAGGTGGGATGTTACATCACTTAAGGATCCGTTAAATACTATGTAGTAATATTTCGCTACTATAATAATGTCTATAGTAAAATAAACTTACTTTTAAATAGTGTTAAGGAGTGACCCAATATTCCCCTTAACACAATAATAGTCCCAGTAGTCCATCCAGTATCAGCGCATCTCCAGATCGAGAGACTACCCTAAATACTCCACGCGCTATGAGAGAAATCCAAAATCATACAAGGCGTGCTAGGGTAGGTGACACGACACAACTAGACAATGCCAGGGTAGATATACCAATTACGCTTCTGGACCGGTGGTAAGCGTAGCACGCAGCTACCGCCCACCTGGAGCCACACCCCCAAATCAAAAAATCAAAAGTGGCCACCGAATTAATCCAAAAGTCAAAGTATAATATCGAGGGGATGTGTCCGATCAAAGGTGCTACCTCATTAGCCCGTCAATCGCTCATGTTTTAGCCACCTTATGCCAACTCACGGGAGTCGGGTCCACGTTCATACCTCTAAGAAGCTTCGCCACCACCCTACTTCATTCTGGAATCTCCACTGCGTACACGGTTGTTAAAGTGGTTTTCGGAGTTGGCGGAGAGTATGACAACTTCTGATCCCGGTCTCTTTAACAACCAAACGTTATTATAACACGCGGTCTTTTCAAAATAGTTTATACTTCAAACCAGAATATAATATCCATTTCAAAACCATAAAAATACGATATCATTTCCATTTTAAAACCAAATCAATGTGATATCATTTTTATTTCGAATCAATATAATATCATTTTATTTCAAATATATCATTTTTCCAATCATATCAATTTCAAATTTATACACTTCGAAACCAAACATTTGAAATTATAACACTTTAAAAACATAATACGTTGAAATTCATAACTTCGAAACTCTTTAATTTCAATAAAATATTTCAATTTCGATAGATTTCAAGGCTTTGAATATCCTAAAATTTCCAAACTAAATTTGATAATTTTGATTCAACAATTAAATTTTCTATTATTTAGTTTTGAAATATTTTACATAATAAATCCATTATCATTTAAATAAAACTCAAATTACAAATAACTAAATATTTCCTTCAATTCATTTATACTTGAAATACTCATTTAATTCACCTTGACCCCAAAATCAAGTTATAAAAATTATACCTGTTAAAATTTCCAATTTAACAAATTTCACATCAACCCTTTTGAGTTTAATTCTTAAATAAATTAAGTTTCAAATAAATATCCATTTTATCTCCCAACTTTCATTTATTTAAATCATTATACACTCTATATTAAAATAAAATTTAAATACTTACTCACATTTATTTTAATAAAAATCAAAATCTGTTATTAATCTTAATTTTTATTTAACAAACTTATACATAGCTTAAATTCAAGCATTTAACTATATATAAAATATATTTTTTATAACATCAAAAATCAATATTCATTAAACCATATATCTCTTTCCAAAACCATGGATATCATTTTCAATATATTTTATATATAGACCACAGTGTATGTATAAAATTTTCTAACCTATGGTCAAGTGATATAGATATTTATCATTTCAATCCGTAATTTAAATAAAAATATGGTTATATATCATTTCAAGCCGCGATCCCCAATGAAATAAAAATGCATAACAACTTGCAGATTAATGACATGATTAGAAATTTATTTATGAATGTTTGGCATATTTTTAATCATCATCTCAATTAATTTGAGTTTATTGAATTAAATGGTTATTTAGTTTATTATCGCATATAAACCGCCAGTTAAATTGTTATTGAATATAAACTGCTGGTGAATACCTATTATTTATCATCTGTTCTATATTGATGTTATTGTTGAATTGGATGATGATTGTGATAAATGGTTGATGATTGATATTGGATGGATGGATGTTGTATTTTATATTGTTATAAACTGCAAGTTGTTATGCATTTTTATTTCATTCGGGATTGCGGTTTGAAATGATATATAACTGTATTTTTATTTTAAATTGCGGATTGAAATGATAAATATCCGTATCACTTGACCATAGGGTAGAAAATTTTATACAGACACCGTGGTCTATATATAAAATATTTGAAAAATGATTTCCATGGTTTTGGAAAGAAATATATGGTTTAATGAATATTGATTTATAATATTATAATTTTTTTTATATATAGTTAAATGCTTGAATTTAAGCTATGTATAAGTTTGTTAAATAAAAATTAGGTTTAATAATAGATTCTGATTTTTATTAAAATAAATGTGAGTAAGTATTTAAATTTTATTTTAATGTAGAGTATATAATGATTTAAATAAATGAAGGTTGGGAGATAAATTGGAGATTTATTTGAAATTAAATTTATTTAAGAATTCAACTCAAATGGGTTGATGTGAAATTTATTAAATTGGAAATTTTAATAGGTATAAATTTTATAACTTGATTTTGGGGTCAAGGTGAATTAAATGAGTATTTCAAGCATAAATGAATTGAAGGAAATATTTAGTGATTTGTAATTTGAGTTTTATTTAAATGATAATGGATTTATTATGTAAAATATTTCAAAACTAAATAATATAAAATTTAATTGTTGAATCAAAATTATCAAATTTAATTTGGAAATTTTGGGATACTCAAAGCCTTGAAATCTATCGAAATTGAAATGTTTTATCGAAATTTAAGTGTTTCGAAGTTATGAATTTCAAAGTATTATGTTTTTAAAGTGTTAGGATTTCAAATGTTTGGTTACGAAGTGTATAAATTTGAAAGTGATATGATTTTGGAAAATGATATATTTGAAATAAAATGATATTATATTGATTCGAAATAAAAATGATATCATATTGATTTGGTTTTAAAATAAAAATGATATCGTATTTTTATGGTTTTGAAATGGATATTATATTCTGGTTTGAGGTATAAACTTTTTTGAAAAGACCGCGGTGTTATAATAACGTTTGGTAGTTAAAAAGACCAGGATCGGAAGTTGTCATACTCTCCGCCAACTCCGAAAACCACTTTAACAATCGTGTACGCGGTGGAGATTCCAGAATGAAGTAGGGTGGCGGCGATGTTTCTTTGAGGTATGAACGTGGACCCGACTCCCGTGAGATGGCATAAGGTGGCTAAAACATAAGCGATTGACGGGCTAATGAGGTAGCACCTTTGATCGGATACATCCCTTTGATATTATACTTTGACTTTTGGATTGATTCGGTGGCCACTTTTGATTTTTTTGATTTGGGGGTGTGGCTCGAGGTGGGCGGTAGCTGCACGCTACGCGTTACCACCGGTCCGAAAGCGTAATTGGTATATCTACCCTGGTATTGTCTAGTTGTGTCGTGTCACCTACCCTAGCGCGCCTTGTACGATTTTGGATTTCTCTCGTAGCGCGTGGAGTATTTAGGGTAGTCTCTCGATCTGGAGATGCGCTGATACTAGATGGACTAATGGGACTATTATTGTGTTAAGGGGAATATTGGGTCACTCCTTAATGCTATTTAAAAGTAAGTTTATTTTACTGTAGACGTAATTATAATAGAAGAATATTACTGCATAGTAAATAGTTTAACGGATCCTTAGGAGATGTGAATCCCGAGCATCTCTTACGTTACTGCACTCACGTTAGACACTGGATAGGAGATGTCAAATCCCGTAAACATCACTGGTGCCGTTACACTCATATTTATTACTGTTGATTTAACTTTCATAAGATCTTTTAGTTCTGACTCGAGTGCTTTGTCTTTTTAATTCGCTCGGATCAGCCTGAGCATTTCAGGATATGAAAACCTTACTTCTGGAGGACGAAGACAAAGATTGTATTACTACAATTTATTATATTAATTACTACATTGTTCCGCTGCATTATTTTATTATCCTCTGGTATGTGTAACTCTGATATGTATTGTATAAGTAAAATCAAATGTTTTGTAAACAGCTTCATGAACTGTTTATTTGATTATTATATTTAATCGTTCCGCTGCAAGATTCTATTTTGTTTTTCTTTCTCTACTTTTTCTTATTTACCCCATAACAATCTGCCCTTCTGTATGGTTTAAGTATGACGTGTGTGGATTATCGTCGATTTAAAGCATACAAAAAGGCGGGATGTTACATGAACCCGGCGGATCGATAAACTCCTAAGGAAGGTACAATAAAGCCGTCTGCTGATCCAAGCCCCCATACCCCTGGGTAAATTTATATAGGATAGGGAAGTGCATGGTAGGAATCGAACCTAGGTCTTTTTAATAAAAAAAATATGTTTTTAAAATTACAATATAACCAATTTCAATTTATAAATCTTCTCTCTCTTGATCCATAACACATTGACCGCATTCCCAATTTCAAAACTTTTTCACATTCCAAAAATATATCCTACCATTTCTATTTAAACCGATTACCCGATCTCATTATATATTCTCAACGTGAATTTATAACTCCAATTTATCAAATGATAATCATCTCACTTTATTTATAAAGATTGTCTTTAAATTTTGTAATCTCATTTCCAGTTTATAATAGGTTCATATCACTTAAATCCATTTATAAATCCATTTCTAATTAAAAATCCATTTCTAAATCTATTTCTAAAATAACCCAACTATATTCTAAAATCAATCCAATCTCGATTTCTACTTCCATTTCGTAATTTAAAATTTTTGTTTAAAATCTAGTATAGCCAATTTTATATTTATTACAAATTCCTTTTATTCTTCCAATCTATTTAAATCTCGATTTTCAAAACCTTTTTATATTTAAACAAATATCACTTAAATTATTGTTTAAAAATATATAATAACATTATTTTAAAATCTCTATTTAAATTATTTCATGAAATAGTTAAGTACAAATTTAAAATCAAATCATTGATTTTATCCAAAACAATACCTCTTTTTATAAATTCCAAAACTCAATATCAATTTTCAATTCCCAAAATTCACTTTTAATTTCATTTCAAATTCAAAAATAATATTTATGGTATTTTAAAATACCAAAATTTAGGCATGTGCTACTATAACATCCAATAAATCAAATCACGTCATAATATATCATAGATTATTCAAAACCCATCACATATCACTGTATATGAAATATAAATCAACAATTTTGAGGAATCTGGTTGGATCCCTCCAACCTGTTTCCTTACCACCACATATGTTAGATAACATAATATACCAATCCCGCTTCGAGATGTGTTATAGCGGTAATATAGGGTCGTACGCTATTATGCGGGGTGCATAGGGTCTCATCCGCTCCAATTGGCGGGACATATATCCAACTATTAATGTATATACTAATATATATAATATAATCATCCAACTGATAATAATAATAATTTATAAATTCACGCAATCAGCCAATAAATAAATTTAACTATTTAAAATAAACCAATTATCCAGGATGAGTGAGATTTACTCACCTTTATTCCTAGTTGTCACTTTTACGTTCTTGTTTGATCACATAAATCTGTTCCGTGTAGTAGCTAACATCATAACAAGGGTAACGCAAAAATCCACCCTTGAATCTAACATCGTATGAGAAAGTTACGAATTTTGTAAGTTGATGACATTTATATTTTTTAGTTATTAAAATAAATGACAACCTTAATAAAATAATTACACAATATACACGTCCTAACCTAAAACAAAGCCAACCTATTCTATCCTTCTTCCTCATACTCCCCTATGCACGTAGATGAAGTACCCAATGTCGCATGCACGATATCGAGTGACACGGAGCACCACTCAACGATAATGAATTTTGACTTCGCCATCGATCTTCTCTAAGCAACCTCTTCCTCCCTGACCATTCAACTTGAAGCTCAAACCTTCCCTCAATTCGCAATCTGCTCGCGTTTGAGGCTATTGTAGGAATGTATCGACGGAACCCCACCATTCTCTAAGCCAGGATGATATTTTCCATGACGAACCTAAATCTGATGACCAAACTTCCACTCGATGCCTATATTGCCAGAAAAAGCGAACCATAGCACAAAAGGAGCTCTCGACCTTATTGTCGATCCTCACCACAAAAAACATCGCACCCATCCAAACGCATACCAAGTCGAAGCATGCGACAAACGAAGAATTTTAAGGTTCGAGATTTTTTTGTTTAGTATTACAAGTGAATTTTTTTTGTTTCCATTTTTTTCCTCTTTGTTCTCTGTATTAAAAGAAGAAGAGAAGCATTTTGTAGAAGGAAAGGAATAGGCTCGGGTATAGGCGGCTAAAGTTGACTAAAATTTTTGGCTGAAAAGAAGGTTCGAAAATAATATATACATATATATGTATATATATATATATAATCCCAAAATATCTAAGTATTCATTCCGAATCCTGATTGAGGCGTGCCGCCAGAGTTCCCAATGTTATACTCCTATTTCGAATGCAAAGGAATAAGTTTCGAGTCTCAATTCGATCATATGTAGAAGAGATCTTTTTAAACCCAATTATTATATTAAATTATTGATATTAATTTCAATGCGTTTTCAATCCGTACGACCAAATGGTAAATCCAAACGTTGCGAAATTTGAAATCCAATAATAATACAAAATTACAGATTCAATGGAACTAGTTTCATCGAAATCCAAGAGTGTGTCCTAGAAGGCTATTTTTATATGTTATTTTAAACGAGAAATTTATAAAAATTAGTCAAATCATTTTTATATCGAATTTAAAAGCTTAATTGCATTTATTCTTATTTATAGAAATTTAATAAGCCTTTAAATTATTTTTATCAAGCTAAAAACCAAGATTCAATTATTTAAGAAAATTTCAATTATTAGTTTTAATAATTAAATTACCCTACAAATTATTATATTTGAAATTTAAGATATTAAATCAATAAAACTAACTTTTGAATATTTAAAATCAATTAAATATTAAAATTTCAATAATTAAAATTCTGGGTAATTGCATTGTTCCCTCCATAAAAGAATTTCGTCCCCGAAATTGCCAAGGTAGGAAAAATGCCCAAACTATTCTTTTCCTAAAAAATTTAGTCGAAATATTTTGCCAAATTAATTTAAGCCCTTAAACTTTTTCCAAATTCAATTCGAAACATTGTTATTACCTTAACTAAATTTCCAAACTCATCCATAGATCCCAGATAATATTACCCATGCATTTATTTCAATTTATAATTCAAAACCAAATTTTAATTATCACAAATTTCTTCAAAATTTCTAACTCTTTAAATTTTCAAAATTTTCGCCCGCGTCTCCTTTGCACGACTAGATCGGAATAGTTACAAATTTGCCACTTCGGGTCCAAACCAGCAAAAGAAACAAAAGACAAGTGGCTCAACCATAAAACCATTAAATCAAATGACAATATAAACATGTACCTTTTTGTCGGGCTATTCAATTTTTCTTATGGAATCAAAGACATCAAATTAGTTCTTGCTTTTGAATACATGCATCTTATTTACCAATAATATCTAATCATATAATTCATATTATCCTACATTTTCAATTTCCAATATTTGCTTTACTTAAGCCCATATGATGTACATATGCCATCCGTACGCAATATCAAATTTGATCGCTCGTTCAATCACACAACTTTACTTCCAAACTAATGTCATTCACACGATTCTCTAGTGCGGATTCAAATCTGGTTTCCTTGATCGAAAACCATTATTCTCCTTGCTTAGCCATATACTATGATAGAGAATCCCATAATCAATCAAAAATCCATATCTAGTGTTCGTTGTCGGGCATCGAGTGAAAATTCCTTATCTGAATTGATATAAATTATTTTGAAATTCTATGCTCGAATCTAGATCAAATCTTTATGCGAATAAAATAATATACGTACAACTTACGTATTTATTTCTAATTGATTCTTAGCTACACCAAATTCTCTTATTCGCATTTACCTATTTAATTAGTATAACCTTTTAATACCAAATTCACTTAAGAATTTCACCATCAAATTTTCTTAAGTCTATTATAAACATTTTATACAAATGTTCTTAGATTAATTACCTCTTCACCACTTATGTCTATATCCATTTAAACTCAAAGCCAATTTTCATGTCTAACACCTTTCACACTATACTATATCCATTAATGAATTATAAAATTCTACTTAAGTTTATAAACATTTCATTTAACTCTTATCATCGGCAGGAAATATATCCAACTACTAATGTATATATTAATATAGATAATATAATCATCCAACTGATAATAATAATTTATAAATTCATCCAATCAGCCAATAAATAATTTTAACTATTTGCAATAAACCAATTATCCAAGATGAGTGAGATTTACTCACCTTTATTCCTATTTGTCACTTCCGTGTTCTGGTTCGACTAGTAAATTTCCAAAACTTCAAATTCACATAAATCAATTCCACAGCGTAGCTAACATCATTGCGAGGGTAACACAAAAATCCACGCTTGAATCTGACATCGTATGAATTAGTTACTAATTTTTTAAGTTGATGATATTTATATTTTTTTACTCATTGAAACAAATAACAATCTTAATAAAATACTTACCCAATATATACGGCCTGGCCCAAAACAAAGCCCACCCACAACTGTTCTACCCTTCTTCCTCTTACTCGGTTGTGCACGAAGATGAAGTACCCAATGTCACATGCACAATCTCGAGTGACATGGAGCACCACTCAACGATAACGAATTTTGACTTCGCTATCGATCTTCTCTTCGCAACCTCTTCCTCCCAGACCATTCAACTTGAAGCTCGAACCTTCCCTCGACTCATGACCTGCTCGCGCTCGAGTGCTACAGTAGGAATGTCGCGGTCGCCAAATATCGACCGAACCTCTCTGCTCTAAGATGTTATTTTCCATAACGAAACCCGAATTTGATGACCAAACTTCCACTTGATGCCTCTATCGCCAAAAAAAGCAAACCATAGCACAAAAGGAGCTCTCGACCTCACTATCGATCCTTACCACATGAAATCGCACCCATCCATACGCATTCCAGGTCAAAGCTGGTGACAAACGAAGAATTTTAAGGCTAGTTCGAGAATTTTTTTGTTGAGTATTACAAGTGAATTTATTTTATTTTAGTTCCATTTTTCTCTCTTTGTTCTCTGATGTGTTATTAAAAGAAGAAGAGAAGCATTTTTTAAAAGGAAAGGAATAGGCTCGAATATAGGCGGCTAAAGTTGGCTAAACATTTCTGCTAAAAAGAAGGTTTGAAAATAATATATATATATATATATATATATATATATATATATATGTATGTATGTATGTATGTATGTATGTATGTATATGTATATAATCCTAAAATATCTAGATATTTATTCCGAACCCTGATTGAGGCGTGCCGCCAGACGTTCCCAATGTTATATCCCTATTTCGAACACAATGGAACAAGTTTCGAATTCCAATTCTATCGTTTGTGTAAGATAGCTTTTTGAACTCAAATATTATATTAAATTTTCGATATTAATCTCAACGCGTTTTTAACTTGTACGACCAAATGGTAAATCTAAACACTATGAAATTTGAAATTCGACAATAATACACTATTACAGATCCAATGGAACAGGTTTCGTTGAAATCCGAGACTGTTCCCTAGAGGCTATTTTTATATGTTAATTTAAAGGAGATATTTTAAAAAATTAGTGAATCACTTTTATATCAAATTTAAAGCTTAATACCTTTATTCTTATTAATAGAAATTTATTAAGCATTTAAATTATTTTTATCAAGCTGAAAACCCAAGATACAGTTATTTAAGCAAATTTCAATTGTTAAATTTGACAATTAACTACACCTTAAATCATTATATTTGAAATTTAAGTTATTAAATCAATAAAACTTACTTTTAAATATTTAAAATCAATTAAATATTCAAATTTCAAATAATCAAGATTTTGGATCATTACATATCAAATATAATTAATTAAACGATGTTATTATCCAAACTAACGTAATTAAAATCTATCAGTATTAATTTGTCATTAAATTACACTACACCAAAATTACCAACAATTTATGTTAAAGCATAGTGTTCGTCAATGCGAACCCAATGTAAAAATCCGTAAGTTAAACGGATTTAAAGTGAAGGATAGAAGGCAATTTGAATATCACACATATTTAATTTATTAAATTTTAGACACAACTATTCTTGCCAATATCATTCGTCCTAAGGCCCAAATGTTCTTCACCCGGCCCATGCTCTATATTGTCAACTTCTCCAATCCATCTTCAACTCAAAAACTCCCTAAAGCTAAACTGTTCACTCCCCATGCACTTGCACATAGAAACCAATCACCGAACAACCAATCCAACTGCACCAACAAGTGTCTCCTTGCAGGCTTGACTAGATGGCGCCACCGCCTTTTCCTCCAACTTCCTACACTGAATTTTGACCGTAAGAACCCCCATACCCAACCAGTAAATGGGCGATGATTTTTATTGCCAAACTCTACCAAAAACTTGCCATCCGAGTGCCTCGATATCTCGATCACCAATGCAAGCTCCATTTCGCATACCGATGACCATAGTTCGAGCAAATCCCAACCCTTGGCGTTGATCACCATGGATAACCAACATAGAATGCTAACTGAAAATTTACCAAAAATCCTACGACAGCATACGAACCTAATGACAAATAGGGCATCGATTATTTCGATTTAGACCGGGAGAAATCAAATTTAGAAATTTATTAACAAATTTTGCTGCTTGTTTTCTTTCGACGATTTATCGCTTGTCTCTTAACGAAATCAAGTGTGGTCAATTTCTAAAAATACTAGACAAGTAAATGAACAACTCTCATGTTGGTTGCTTATTCTAAAAATGAGTAGATTAAGAGATGTGTATTTCTGAATGGTCAAAGTGGAGTTTATTTCCTTAATTTTAGAAATGTTTATAGAGTTTAAAATAAAAAATGAAGAAGGATAAATGCATTTGTGCATAACTGGAGTACTTATAGGTTGGATCATGTCACAACCAAGGGAACAAGGGGACGAGGTTGCTGCTGTAGTGAAGGGGAACAAGAGTACGGGGAGACAATGGAAGTAGGTACGGAAAAAGGGAAACAAAAAAATTTGGTTGTTGTGTACTTGTAATGATCACAAATAGATTTCGGTATCCTATCCCACAATATCTCGTCAGTGTACTAGCTGCGAACAACAAAAACAAAATGCTATTGCGCATAACAGTGTGACACGATTACAAAACAAGAATAAAACATAATTGTTATTCAGTTTTGTTAAATTTCTAAAATAGCAATATTTGCCATAAAACACATCGAACATAAATTCAATTATTTTCCAAATAAAAATTATGGAAAAATTCTATAAATTAAATTCAAAATATGCCATTAAAAATTAAGTCGTTTGAATAAAAACGAATTTTCTTATAATTTAATATAATTATATTCAAATTCGAATGTTTAAATAACTTAAATATTCAAAATTGAAGACTCAAAAATTACGAGTTTTTGCGATCTCATAAACGATAAGTCAAAAAAGCTATTATAACCACAATACGAAGAGAGAAACCATAATACATTTCAGCTAGAGGTAGTTTCTGACCCTTGTTTGGATATTATCAAAGGTTGTAGTCCAAGTTTTGGGTTATAACCATCCATTAAAATTTCTAAGTGTCAAAAATATCGGTACTTGACATTCCCCAAATTTATAGCCTCAAATGACCTAATTTGGATTTAGAAATAATTTTTAACAATCCCCCGATATGCAAATTACAAGTTTTTACACTCCCCTTTTATGATTTTGGCCCCTGAAATCCCAATCAAACAAGGTAAAGTCAATGGATATAGTTACTCCACATGCCTAACAATCATAAGAAAGCATATCAAACATCAAACATGCACACATAAGCAAGAAGCAAAAAGTACGCCTATCCTAGTATTAAAGGTGCTAAACTACCTAATATAGAACATCATATATGATTTCTAATAAGAAAGCTAATGATAAAAATGGATATCTTACCAAGTGAAGAGCATCAAATAAGCTTTCCCATGATTTCCTCGGTTTTCCATGTGCAATCGCACTTGCTTTCACTCCATTGAACCTTCACCATGCTCCTCCTAAGTTGCTTCATAAGTTCTCCAACTGTATAAACATTCTTACGAGACCTTGAAGCTTTTGGTTTGATCTTGACATCATCCTGTTGGCCAAGTGTAATAGTTATTCATGTGACATGCACAAATTTATACAAATGTGAGGCATAGAACACATTGTGCACATCCTTCATCTTCTGAAAGTAAATCGACTATGCAGGCTAGTTCTCGATCCTCTCAGTCATGAAAAGGACCAACGAATCTTGGTTCTAAATTCCCCTCAATACTGAATCAAACTACATCCTTTGACGGAGTGATCTTTATAGACACCATATCGCTGACAGGGAACTCAAGATCACATATTCCCTTATCATCATAGCTCTTTGTTCTATCTTGAGTAGCTTTCAATCGTTGCCGAATGATCTTGATCTTCCTTTAAGTCTCTTTAATCATATTTGGCCTTATTATAAGTTTCTCGCCCGCCTCCCACTAACATGAAGGAGCGTCGCATGGTCAACTATATAACATCTTAAATGGTACCAAATCAATGCTAGACTGATAACCATTGTTGTATGTAAACTCAACAAAATGCAAATGATCATCCCATGAGCCCCTAAAGTCAAGAATGTAAGCTCGTAAGAGATTTGCTAAACATGGTTCACTCTCTCAGTCTGCCTATTAGTTTAAGGTGATAAGCTGTACTTGAATGTAGCTCTACCTCCAACGTCTCTTGTAAGCTCTTCGAAAACCCATTGGTGAATAATAAGTCTTTATCGCTTACCATGGTCTTTGGCTTTTTATGTTCAGCCTTTACTAGCTGACAGTTCATATATTTCAAAATGAATGTGCCGACATCCTTCTTCAGCTGTTGGGCGGATTTTCACCCAGAAGATCTCGAGACCGAGAAGCGTCAGTTACACCCGGGTTCGTAACCTCCAATCCATTCGGCAGACACAAGGCTCAATGCTAGCATAAAATCCATTCGGCAATTCAAGCATGGTGGTTCATTCGGCATGGGTTCATTCGGCATTCCCAACCTAGTCCGGCAACCAGACTCCCCCTCACAATCCCACTACCGAACGAGGTTGGTACCGAACCAATCACCACCGGTCCAATACCACACAACCAAACCGGACCAATCTCCACATCAATGCCGAACCAACCTCTTCATCACCGGACCACCATGACCGGACCACGTACAACCGAACCAACCTCCAAGCTCACTACCGAATCAACCATCTCAGAGACCTCAACACGGCCGAACCAAGGCTTCGCCGAACCAGAACGCTACCAGGCCAGATTGCTTCAGCCCGGGCCCACTAGCAGCTATATACTTCCATGACCCCTGCCCCCTACCTCATTCTATAAATAGAGGGGCAGGGGTACAACAATGGCAGACAAGTTTGAGAGCTCAAGCAAGGAAGGAACTTTCAAACTACTTTCATACACTTGTATACAACGCATTGTACTTGTAACCTGAAAGAAAGAAGATAATAACATATAAAGTGGACGTAGGCACATTCTGGCCGAACCACTATAAATCTGTGTGTCTTTTACATTTCAGTCCCTACTTTTCTCATATTTACATACTCATCTAAAATCATTGAAAATCGCATATAATCAACTAAATAATACGACTTGGAGGTGTTTGTCCATTTTTTGTGCAAACATTTTTGGTGCTTTCACTGAGAACTGAACTCAAACTTCATCTTCTCCCACTCAACCTTTTTCCTAACGACATCACTCGTTGCTTAGAAATCATGCCTTCCAAACAGAGAAGGGATGTTAACAAAGGAAAGAACATCGCAACTAGCAGCCTTCCAGATCCAGCAATCACAGATCAGCCCACTTCAACAGCAGTACCAGATGAAAATCAGGAAAATCCAACTGGTCCCGCAACGGAACAACCAATCACTAGGGCAGATCTGGACAGGGTTGTGGCTGAAGTAACTAACCGCTTCACATCCCAACAAGAAACTTTGGTGGACCAACTCATGACACGCTTAAGGGACGCTGAAGAGTCCAACCGCAACACTGAATCATGGGGTGAATCCCAATCCGGAGGATCCCGGAGGCAACAAAGGTCTTCACTCTTCGAACAAGCTATCAACAGGAAAAACAATGATAGGGGCCGCGCCCGGACTCAGCCCGAATTCCGACTCGAGGAAGCCCTTGGAACCGAACCTAGCGGGGGAGGCACCAGGCGAGGGTCGGATGTAGCTGAGCCAGTCATGCCACCTAATCATAGAAACCCCGCTGAACGGAGCCGAGCTAGAACCCAGCCCGAAGTTGACCCCATGGATGTGCTCGAAACAGAACCCCACAGGGGAAGATCAAGGCGGGGGGCAACTGTAGCTGGTCCTAGCGTGCATCCAAGCAGCCAAAGACAACCACTGGATAATGCTAGAGGTGATAGACTGTACCATCCCTACAGGTCATCTGGACGAGATAGATCCCGCAGGGAAGAACCGAGCTCATTTTTGTCCGCTCCAAGTTCTGACGAGCGGATGGCACGATTATTCAGAGAATGTGTCCAACGGGAGCAAAGGGACCGGGGAATAGGCGCTAGGGTCACCAGTCCCTTTACCCGAAATATCGAAACTGCCATCACTCCCCGGGAATGGAAAATGCCAACCATGGAACCTTACAAAGGAACTTCCGACCCCATCGTACACCTGCAGAGATACACCCAGCATATGCTCATGAGTGGAGCAACAGAAGGAGTATTATGTAAATGCTTTCCGCTATTCCTATCAGATCTAGCTACCTCCTGGTTCTGCCATCTACCCCAAGGATCCATCAACTCATGGGAGATGTTAAAAGAAAGGTTTATTAGCCAGTTCCGCATCCATGTGGAACAACCCAGGGATGCTTATTCTCTATCCAATGTCAAACAGAAAACCGGAGAGATGCTACAACAATATCTAACACGGTTCAACGCCGCAGCGGCAGCAGTTCAAGATGCCGATGAAAAACTCACTCTAATGGCCCTCTGTAGTGGTGTGCATCCAGACACCAAGTTTGCCAGAAGATTAACTAAGGAAAAACCAGTTACCTTGCCTGATTTCTTCCATGAAGCTGGAAAGTATATGAGACTTGAAGACGCTGCTACGGAGAGGCAGCCAGGGCAACAAGGCAAGATAATTCAGGACAAGGTTCCCACTGCAGCTAAGGACGCTCGAAGAAATGAATCTAGAGACAATGCTGGGGGCAGAAAGGGTGAGAAGCGCCAATATCGACCAGGGCCAAGATTTGACTCCTACACTCCTTTGAATGAAACAATCGAAAACATCTACCTAGCCACTCAGGGCGAACTCGGATACAAGCGCCCCCCGCACAAGAAAGAATCAGATAACGCACTCAAGTCCGGAAAGTTCTGTCGCTTCCACGAATCCCACGGACATGACACCAATGAATGCCACCATCTTCGGGACTTGATCGAAGAACACATTAGAAGAAGAAGACTGGAACGTTATGTGAAAAGTCAGAACAGGACTCCAACTCCTGCCAATGAGAACTCAAAGCAACCCCTCCCAGAAGTAGGCAGAGGGAGTCGCAACAATCACAACACCAGTGGCTCTAGTCAAGAGAAGATAGTAGTCCTTACCATCTCAGGAGGACCACACATTGCCGACAGAAGTTGGGCAGAGATGGAAAGGTACGGCAAGTCGCTTAGAAATGCCGAAGGATACGTTAACTCCGTCACAGAAGAACGCCAACCGAAACGAAAAGAGAGCGACGACATCATATTCAGTAGACGCGATTTGGAAGGAAGACAGTACCCACATATGGATCCTATGGTCATCTCTGCCTGGTTCGGCCCTGCTAAAGTTTTTCGGATTCTAATAGACACGGGAAGCTCCGTAAACATCTTGTTCAAACATGCTTTCGACAAAATGAAGTTACCCATGAAGGATGTGTCTCCCTGCGACAAACCACTGCACGGTTTCACTGGAGATGCAAAAATGCCCCTCGGGCAACTTGACCTCTTCGTCGAAATAGGAAGTCATCCCCGCTCCGTGGTGCGAAAACAAACGTTCGTGCTAATAGAGAACCACTCGGCTTACAACGCCTTCTTGGGGAGACCAGCCTTGTCTGACTTCCAAATTGTCCTAGCCCCCTGGTGCCTGAAGATGAAATTCCCGACAGACAACGGAATAGGAGAAGTAGAAGGAGATCAAGACGCTGCCCGAGACTGCTATGTAACTGAGCTTCGCAACAACCGCAGAAAGAATAAAGGAAAAGATGCAGAGACTACTCTCTGCATGAAAAGCTTGGAGGCATAGCAACTAAAGAAAGCCCCTCCTCTTCGATACACAAGCGATCCCTTCAATGAACTAGACCCCCGGGATAAAGAGGAGGAGGCTACCGCCGAGCCTGCAGAGGCTATGGAATTCGTATCTGTAGATAAGCACGATTCAAGTAAACTATTAAAAATCGGATCTCAGCTGAAAACGGAATTAAAGGGTCAACTCATTGACTTTCTCCGCCACAACTTAGATGTATTTGCGTGGACCCACGCCGATATGACAGGAATCTCCCCAGACGTAGCGTGCCACATGTTGAACATCGATCCCGCCAAGGTACCAGTAAAGCAGAAAAAGAGGAGCATGGGGGCAGAGCGATCAGCAGCCCTTAATGAGGAAGTAAAAAATCTACTTGCTAATGACTTCATACGGGAAGCCATCTACCCAGAATGGATCGCTAACCCAGTGCTAGTAAAAAAGGCCAATGGAAAGTGGCGAACATGTATTGACTTCTCCAATCTGAATGACGCTTGCCCGAAAGACTGCTTCCCACTTCCCCGAATTGACCAACTCGTGGACAGCACAGCTGGGCACGAACTCCTATCTTTTATGGATGCATACTCCGGATATAACCAGATCCCCATGCACGCTCCCGATCAGGACCACACTAGCTTCATCACCGACCGCGGATTATATTGTTACAAAGTCATGCCTTTTGGACTCAAAAATGCTGGAGCTACCTATCAACGCCTCGTCAACAAAATGTTCGCAGAACTGATAGGACGTACTATGGAAGTATATGTGGATGACATGTTGGTGAAGTCCAGGAAAGCCAACGACCATGTAAGCCATCTGGACGATATGTTTCGGGTACTTCGCCGATATGGAATGAAGCTGAATCCTCTAAAATGCTCCTTCGGAGTATCATCGGGAAAATTCTTAGGATTCATCGTCCACGCCAGAGGAATCGAAGCAAACCCTGAACAAATCCGAGCTTTAAAAGAAATAAGGATACCTTCCACTCGGAAAGAAATGCAGAGCCTAAACGGAAAGGTGGCCGCCCTAAGCAGATTCATTTCCAAGGCAACTGACAAGTGTGTCCCTTTCTTCGAAGCACTCAAGAAAGACAAAGGGAGGTTCGAGTGGACCGACGAATGCTTAAAAGCCTTCCTCAACCTAATCGAACACCTTCAGAGACCACCAGTACTCTCAACTCCAAATGAAGGTGAAGTGTTATACCTATACCTCGCTGTATCATCTCATGCTCTAAGCGCCGCCTTGGTAAGAGAAGAAGACCGCACACAACGTCCGGTTTACTTTGTAAGCAAGAGATTTACGGGGGCAGAAGCCAGATATCCTAAACTCGAGAAGTTAGCATATTGTTTATTGATCGCGTCGCGGAAACTGCGACACTACTTCCAGTCTCACTCCATCAGGGTTCTAACCGATCAACCACTAAGACAAGTGCTCCATCGTCCTGACACTTCTGGGCGACTCCTCAAATGGTGCATCGAACTAAGTCAGTATGATATCACCTACCATCCCCGCACCGCTATCAAAGGACAAGCCATGGCTGATTTCATTGCCGAATTCACTACCAACGAAGGCGAGGAACAATCCGAAGTAGCAAAAAACATCAAGTGGAACCTCTTTGTAGACGGAGCATCGAACGAACAAGGCTCGGGGGCAGGTATTGTGATCGTCACCCCCAGGGGAAGAAAGTTGTACTATGCACTAAGATTGGAGTTCACGGCCACTAACAACGATGCTGAATATGAAGCAGTAATAGCGGGATTGGAACTGGCCCTAGAAATTGGGATCAATTCCTTATGTATTCATAGTGATTCTCAGCTTATCGTAAACCAGGTACTAGGAGAATTCCAGACTCGAGGAGAACGGCTCACAGCATACCTAAAGAAAACCAGACTGCTGCTCGATCGATTGGACCATTATCTAATCAAACACATTCCTCGAGAAGAAAACCAAGAGGCAGATGAACTTGCAAAGCAAGCTAGTATGAAGGACGGCACCATTCCCGGAGCACTAGTAATCTCAAGGCAGCTAGCCCCGAGTTTCGAACAAGCGAATCTGATAACTGCAATCGAAGAAGGAACCTGGATGACTCCTATCCGGAAATATTTGCAAGATGGCATACTACCCGACAGGCGTGACGAAGCCAAGAAGATCTTGAGGAAAGTTCCCCACTACACAATGCAAGAAGGCATCCTCTACCGGCGTGGTTTCTCTAGCCCCCTATTAAGATGTGTCGCCGGAAGGGAAGCCAAGGAGATATTAACAAACATCCATCAGGGAGGATGCGGAGATCACACTGGAGGACAGACTTTGGCAAGAAAGATACTCCGATATGGATATTACTGGCCCACACTAAACAAAGATGCCCTAGACTTCGTTAAGAAATGCGACAGATGTCAGAAGTTCGCCAAGATCCCTCGACTACCCACAAACGAAATTACTCAAATGACCAGCCCTTGGCCCTTTGCCGTATGGGGAATTGACTTAATTGGCGAACTGCCAACGGGCCGAGGCGGAGCCAAATATGCTATAGTGGCAGTCGATTATTTCACCAAATGGGTGGAAGCGGAACCTTTAAATAAAATATCTTCAGCAAAAGTTATCAACTTCTTGATCAAAAACATTCTGTGCAGGTATGGAATCCCCCTCAAGATCGTATCAGACAACGGACTCCAATTTGACAGCGAAGAATTTGCCGACTGGTGCCAAGAGCATGGAATTCATAAAAGCTTCTCATCAGTAGCTTACCCTCAGGCAAACGGACAAGTTGAAGCTGTCAACAAAATTCTCAAAACCCTAATCAAGAAGAAACTTGAAAAGTCAAAAGGCGCTTGGGTGGACGAACTTCCTACGGCACTATGGGCATACCGCACATCTTTCAGAACATCAACGGGACATACTCCTTTCTCTTTGGCATATGGATCGGAGGCAATGCTCCCAGTTGAGACTATTGTGCCTTCCCACCGTAGGATCCACTACAACCCAGAAGAAAACGAAGAACTCCTCCTCATGTCTTTGGATCTGATTGGGGAAAGGAGAAACGATGCAGCACTCAAAGCAGCAGCTCACAAACAAAAAGTGGCAGCACTATACAATTCCAAAGTCAAGCATCGCAGCTTACAAGAGGGAGATCTTGTCCTCAGGCGAATCTTTCCGCGCCCCGGGGCACTGGACCCCATCTGGGACGGACCATATGTAATTCACAAAGATCTCCACAACGGAGCTTACATTTTGTCAACAGTGGACGGAGAGGTGTTCCAGAGGGCATGGAACATCCGACACCTCCGTCGATACTTTTCTTAACTTGTACTGCCCATATGAAGTGAATTAACAAAGAGAATCAGTGGACGTAGGCATTTTCGTGCCGAACCACTTAAAAAAATCTTGTCTCTTTTTAACTTGTTCCTTTATGTCTTGGCTACTTGTTAAGCGTTATCCCTTTCTGTTGAACAAAATTCTATGGCGTCTCCACTCAAGACGCACCGCGGCCTCATCTGGACTAGGCCTAACAGGTACGCTACGATTCTATGCACTCGCCAATGAGACTCTTTTGCTCCAGCATCCCTCTGCTGCGGGTTAACTCATTGCGCGCCTGCCCTCAAAGCCAACTGTAATGAGCCGATTATAAGTCATCATAAAGGCCGACTATAGCCGATGGCAGCTCATTACGGCGTTCGGCTCGTCGGTAACCGTGAACCTACTTTAAGCCCCAACATAAGGTGTGGCCAGCCAGGGGTAGTTCACGGCCAACGGCACCCACGCTAGCCGGCCACGGTAAATCGAATAATACCCACGATTACGGACCATAACGGTTCGGGTAGTTACCGTGCGCGATCTCGGCTCCGATGTGTCTTAAGTGCGGCTGTGGTAAAAAAGAAAACTCCCCGCGGAGGCGTAAGATGGGTGACAAATGTCTCCAAGACCCACAGCTAGGGAAAGTGACTACAAAACCCGTTTGCCACGAACTTAAGCACATCGACGGCCTTCCGTGACTGGAAGTTTTACTTTTACTATGTTTCCATTTCATTTAAATATTTTTCTCCTATCCTGTATAACAAACTCTAAAGTACAGGAAACCAAATAGGAAGCATTCACTCATGAGGCTCTAAGCCTGCATGCTGGGTAGCAGGGCGCTCTGCTATACCCGTAAACAGTTACACAAGACACTCAAAGCTACCGCCTGCGAATAAAACATAAAGGGCGGTACTCTCTTCTCTTGTACATAAATGCGTAACTATAACTTATTCATACACTGACATTGCAAAACGTGAAATTATATTTCAAGCAAAAACTTAACATCAAACACAAGTGGAATCACAGGCATATACATAATTATACTTCTCACACAGCACATAAAGATAGCAACAACATTTGAACATGACAAAATCAACTTATATTATAAGATCACACGAAGTTATTCTTTGCAAATAATTTTATTACAGTTGCATATCAAAGACTAACATGAACAGTGATAAAAAAGAAGCAAAAAGATGGCAGATGCATCCACACTCCATCACCAACTCCCCCAGCCTACTTAGCCGCAGGATCGGAGCCCCCAGCATGTGGATCTGAAGTCCCACCTGTCCAGATCAGAAGAGGAATTCATTAAACGAACGATCAAGTTATGAAAACACGAAAAGAAAAGAAAGGGAAAAGAATAACTCACCAGCATCCGCCGCTTGATCCTCATCATCCAACTGCACGCCCGCTTCCTCCGCAGCAAGCAGCCGCATCCCCTCCTTCACCGCCGCTTGCTCCTCCTTTGAGAACTGAGCAGTAACCGCACTCAAGTTGAAAGCCTCTCCGCCTTCCTTACCCGCGTTCACCCTGGCCTCCTCTAAAGCCTGGAGATACACCTTGGCCATGACCCGAGGGTAATCGTCCATCCAAGACAAGCCGCCCTCTTTCCAAGTATGGAAGTACATATCCTGAAGCATCTCATCCATCATCCCCTCATTTTCCTCAAACTCCTTCACCCGAGCCTCGGAAGCTTGCAACTTAGCGACGGCGACGTCCCTCTCTGATTGGTATCTCAAGCAGTCAGCCTGGAGTGACCTCCTCATTTCCTCCTCCTTCAACCTAAGGGACCTCCTCATCTCCTCCATCTCCTCCTTCAACTCAGCCTGAGCCATCTCCGCAGCCTCGAGTCTCCCCGACAACTCCTCTACCCGCTCGAGATCCGCATTTCGAACCTCATCCACCGTTGTAATGGCCATGTTAATCCGCTCCCTGCAGGTAACCTCCATCTTCCGTAACTCCGCCCTGCTGGCCTTCTCCATGGTCTCTTTCAGACGCTGGGAGGCTTCCTCATGCTGGGAGATCTGGATGGCTTGGTCGGCAAGCTGCTTGGCCTGATCGGCAACCTTTAGCCTTAACCGAATATTAGCACTCCCAATCTCCTCCCCGGCCTTGACCAATCGAGCATGATGCTCCATTAACTTCTTAGTCTCTTCGGCCACCCGGTCAATATTAGCCTTGGCCTCGTCCCCCATAGTAACTACCCGAGTAGTAAGCAGATCAAGATCTAGGGACTTGGCCTCATCCAGCACACGTACCATGGGGTTGCGGGGAAGTAGGTGCTCGCCCGTGGTCTCATCAAATGAAATGTCCCGAAAACTTGGGTCTAAATCAGGATGGCCGGCAAAAGGGTCACGAGGCACGGGGCGAGGCACATCGGGACGCCTTATATGAATGACAGTAGAACTCTTGGAAGGAGGAGGAGGGGGGCAGGGCTCCGTGCTCTCCTCCGTAGTATCACAAGGAGGCTGAGTAGGGGGAGACAGAGTAGGAAGCTGCGAAGCAGAAGAAGACTCAAATAAGGAACGGCTCCGCTTCCTTTTCTGAATGCCCTCTTCGATGACCCCAAGAAGAGGGCGGTACTTGACTACGTCCCCAGTGCGATCAGTAGAAGGTTTCGCGGAAGCCCTCCTCGACTTAAATTGTTCAAGGCGATGTCGAACATCCGACGTTTTACCCGCCTGGCATGCCCCTAGAATAAAGAACAAGTGTTACGAACATACAATAATCCGCAATTCAAAAAATGTGCTAAGTTAAAAAGAAAGAAAAGTGAGGAGACACATCTGTTATACAAACCCGGCGGAGGAGTGGGATACTGCAATAAGTCCTGGATCTCATTCCAGGACGGAAGTGAACCGTAAAAAATTTCTAAGTCCTTATCGAAAATAGAATCGGCAGAAGACAAAAAGTTCACCTTGCATCGCCGGGGTCACCCTAGCTGAGGAACCCTTAGAGGATGGGTCAGTGCTAACCACAGCTTTGCCGGTTTCCTCTGCCTTCTCCGTTTCCTTCTCTGTTTCCGACTCCCCCTCTGACTCCCCGAAGGCCCGACGGAGAGCCTCATCCAGTTCGAGGTCCTGCTCAGAGGTTAGAGCAGCAACACCGCTACCACCCTGACCATCGTCATCTCCTCCACCCTCCGACCCTTCTCCAACTTCACCTCCTTCCTCCTCTTCTACACCTTCCTCCTCCGGGACATCCGGGCAAGTACTTGGAGAAGGGCCATCGGACTCCTTGAGCTTCTTGCCTCCTACGACTGGACGTTGTGCAAAGGGCTTCCTCTTGCCACCCTTCGCTGTCACCCCACCTTTAGGCTGGGCAGCCTTCTCTTCTGCCGTGTCCCTCTGCTTGACTACGGACTGATGTGGGAGGATCAAATTATACATCAAGAGCCTGGCATTCCTAATCAAATAAGCAGCCGATCTGTCTCTCCCGGAAATAGCTTCAATTTCAGCTGCCATCTGAACCAAGCGATCATCTTCCACAACCGCAAAACCACCTGTCGCTAGCAAGAAATAAAAGCGCATAAGAGAGAGAATTACAGCCAAGACAGGAATTATGAGTAGAGTTTTGACTTACATCCGGAGGTAAATCGGCGAATAGAGACGGAGTCATCCCTAACAAAGAACCATTCCTTCTTGAACATGCTATACTTCGAGTATAAATCCAAAACCGGCTTGAAGGAAACGGCTGACTCCAAGCTAATATATGGGGACCCCTTCCTGTACCCCCTCAGATTGTACAGATATCGTATTTCCCGGTTGGAGGGGGCACGCCCGTATCTCTTCTGGAAGATAGCATACAAGCAAACCAGAATGGCATAAGAGTTGGGCTGGAGCTGGAATGGAGCCACCTTCAGATAAGTGACGAAGCTTAATATCCAGGCGTTGACTGGAGGAATAGCCCCGCACATACAATGGTAACGGCTGTAAGCGAAGTACCCCTCAGGGGGATCATATGGCATGACCCCCTCCCCCGGTAACAGCATAAGAGCCCTGTCTATCCCAAAGGAACGGGATATAACGTCAAGTTGCTCCTCCTTTAGGGAGCTAGGAAAGCAGTCGGGAGGGGAGACCAGAAGTTCCTGTGGACCATGTCCGTCCACCAACGACCTCGGAACAGGTCGATGTTGCCCGGATCCTGGTTGGGCTGGGGGCACAGAAGAAGACTCTCCTCCATCCTTGGATTTCCGTCTGTCTGATCGTGTTTCCGCCTTGCGAGACATTTATCTGCATATACAAAAGTGAAAAACATGATGTTAGAACAAGAATACAAGCAAGCATACATAAGTCCAGAATTCCACCCAAAGACCGAATACAAAGTTCATTCGGCACTAGGGTCTTATGCTCATTCGGCACTAGGGACTTAAGTTCATTCGGCAATGGGGTCATAAGTCCATTCGGCACTAAAAAACACATCCGGTATACATATCATTCGGTAAAACAAAACCCTTCGTGTGCATTCGGCAATCATATTCATTCGGTGATAAAAAACCATTCGGCAAAAGAATATATACCTAATTCGGTATAAGTTTGGTTCGGCTAAAAATTGATTCGGCTCTCTTTGGTTCGGTAAGGGAAAACTAAGGGGGGTAGCCTCTATATATAGGCAAACTCAGGATTGCCGAACCAGCTGGTTCGGCCTACCGGACCAACATACCGGACCAGCGTACCGATCCAACCAACAACCGAATAAAACTGTCTCTACCAGCAGAAACCAGAAACAGGGGGCACGCAAGGCGCTTCACTCAGATAAGTACCGAACTCCAGAACTAACTAATAAAATAAGATTATGACAACGATGAATAAGTCGTAAAACTCCCACTAGCATGAATTAAATCGTTCACACGTGTACGCGACCACGAATGGTCCATAGGCACGCTCTGAATGGTCATTAACCCTATCATCGTGGGAATTTACACTTTGACACGCATTTTTAAGCCCATCGGTCAAATGGATATTTGATAATTGTGAAATGGCTAAGCTACTTACACATGTACGGGGTCGCGAACGATCCCTAGGCATGCTCTGAGCTGGCGATAAGCCACCTTGGCAAACGACCCAGGGACCCACTCTAACGTGAACCTGGCATCGACGATGCTAAGCCCCTTCGGGGCACACTTGCTCGTCCCGAGCGACACAGTTCACTTGATCACAAATATTTCGACCCCGAACGGTCGTTATTTGAAACCACACTAAAATTATAAATCTCTTTGCAGGACATCCACAAGATATAAACATCCAGCCCATGACATTACAAGACGAGTCTTCCCACCAACGAGAAACAAAGCGCGACACGTGCAAGCACGTGCCCCACTTTGGGGGGCAAATGTTGGGCGGATTTTCACCCAGAAGATCTCGAGACCGAGAAGCGTCAGTTACACCCGGGTTCGTAACCTCCAATCCATTCGGCAGACACAAGGCTCAATGCTAGCATAAAATCCATTCGGCAATTCAAGCATGGTGGTTCATTCGGCATGGGTTCATTCGGCATTCCCAACCTAGTCCGGCAACCAGACTCCCCCTCACAATCCCACTACCGAACGAGGTTGGTACCGAACCAATCACCACCGGTCCAATACCACACAACCAAACCGGACCAATCTCCACATCAATGCCGAACCAACCTCTTCATCACCGGACCACCATGACCGGACCACGTACAACCGAACCAACCTCCAAGCTCACTACCGAATCAACCATCTCAGAGACCTCAACACGGCCGAACCAAGGCTTCGCCGAACCAGAACGCTACCAGGCCAGATTGCTTCAGCCCGGGCCCACTAGCAGCTATATACTTCCATGACCCCTGCCCCCTACCTCATTCTATAAATAGAGGGGCAGGGGTACAACAATGGCAGACAAGTTTGAGAGCTCAAGCAAGGAAGGAACTTTCAAACTACTTTCATACACTTGTATACAACGCATTGTACTTGTAACCTGAAAGAAAGAAGATAATAACATATAAAGTGGACGTAGGCACATTCTGGCCGAACCACTATAAATCTGTGTGTCTTTTACATTTCAGTCCCTACTTTTCTCATATTTACATACTCATCTAAAATCATTGAAAATCGCATATAATCAACTAAATAATACGACTTGGAGGTGTTTGTCCATTTTTTGTGCAAACATCAGCCCTTCCAAATAAAATATCTGCATTATATGATGAAACATTTCATTGCCTCCGGGATGTATAGTCAATCTCGAATGATGCCACTCTCATAGTACCTCATCCCTCAACCCATAAACCTTAGGCACAAACAATTTTCCATCTTTACGGAGCCAACCATCTCAGTCAAATTCATATTGCTTCATACTTTCAAATTCTAGCCCACTCTCAATCTTATTAATGATCTCTGCTAGTGTAGCACTATTTCAATGACTAGCTCTAATTTTCTCAATCAAAGAAGGTTTGATAGTCAAACTTGTTAACACATCCGACTTTAACTCGCATCAAGGTCTAAACTATGGCTTGTAATATACTCAAACTGCTTCCACTGTAGGAATATCGTTCTTAATCTGGCATATCTTTGTCTTAGGCTTCAATGACTACATTTCCCTCACCAAAGGTATAGGAAATGTCAAAGTTGGTGGAGGCTAGGACTCTAACCATCGCTGCTGAGTAAATTTAAGATCCATCCGTGAGAAGAGGTATTTCAATGATTTATGTTCAGTGAATATCTCTTACCTCTCTCCTAATAGATAGTATTTCCAAATATTAGGTGCAAAGACTATTGGTCAACTCCAAATCATAGTTTGGATATTTCCTCTCATGCGGTTTCAGTTGTCAACTAGCATATGCGACAACTTTACGCCTTTGCACTAATGCCACATCTAATCCAATACCACATGCATCTGTATCACCATCAACTCCTCATTCCCACTTGTAATAACTAACACTGGTGCACTTGTGAACCTATACTTCATACTCACAAATTCATGCTCCCAACTCACTTCCTAAATAACTGCTTGATTCTTCTTGCTCAAGTTGGTTAATGATGTTGCTATCTTAGAGAAGTCGATGAAAAATCGTCAATGGTATCCCTATAATCTAATGAAACTCCTCGCATCTGTAGAACTACTAGGTCGGCTCTAATCCTGTGCTACTGTAAATTTCATTGGATCTACAACAATGCCTTAGCCGGAAACAACGTGACCCCAAAACCACACTTCCCTCCTCTAGAAGAAAGCTCCGCCTTCAATTATTGTTTTCTCAACACATCAAGTAAAGTGCTCAAGTGTGTATTGCATTCCACTTTTGTCTGTGAGTAGATGATAAATCGTCAACGAACACAATAACTGATCCTTAAAGACATAGTACATGAGATCAAAAAAGTATAAAGATGCATTGGTCAACCCAAACCATATAACCAGCCAATCATAAAATTCAAATACATATGAAATGCAATGATCAGCACACTCTCCTATGCTACTCTCAGTTGATGAGACCCCATCCTAAGTTCCAATTGAGATAATACCTCCACACTATGGATTCGATCGAATAAATAATCACTACACAAGAAGGGATACTTGTTTTTTATCGTTACCCTATTTAGCTCATGGTAATCAATACACAACCTCGAAAAGACATTCTCCTTAGTACGACTACTACAGGTACCCTCCTCCCAACTCAGATATACACTTACGAGTGAATCCACTCCTTGGTAGGTCTTGTACTTGCACATCTAGTTCCACTGCTCTTTGGGTGTCATACACCCCAAAGGCATAAACCTGGTCCGGTGTCCTTTAACAATTCCATATGGAACTCTATCTTTCTATGTCGATAATCTAATCATCTCCACAAATATATTTGGATACTCCCTAACCATAGATACTGATGAAAACTCATCGTTTGGGTTCTCTAGTAAATATAAAATGCTAACCATCACCCCATCATCTGGTAGGCAGCTTAACTCTACCTTCCACCTATTATATGCCCATATCATCACTAATGACCTCTAACAATCCACCATGACTTTGTACTTCTAAGGCCAGTGCATTTCTAATATAATATTGAACCCATAAAATTAAATACAAAAAATCACAACAAACATGCACGCATGGCCCTATAAGACCACATCGTGACAAACCATACTCAAACTAGTCTAAAACCTTACTGGGTATGGCACAATCAAGAAACTATTTACAAGGTATGGTCTCAAAGCTAATCTATAACGATCTAAATTTTCAACCCTCGAATGTTAACACAAATTCATCCTTGATATCATGTGTCAAGCATCTAAGTGTTGGAAAGATAGATTGTTAGGATAAATAAAAACAAAAGAAAAAAGAACAGGGAAGAAAGAACGTAATATTAGAATCTCACAGCGAAACAACATGTCCTTACAAATGTTGATATATACTAATAGAAGTGCAATGGAAATAAGAATATTACAGTAGGTAAAAGCATCCAGCTCATCCTCTCAAGCTCCAAAGAATATCAATCAATACTTGTCTTCCTCAGACTACTTGAAAGTGCATCCATGGAATTAAGGGAGAGATAAAACCACGATCCAAACACAAGTCTGGTATGAGAAACTCAAGAATTATGTGATGAGCATGAAACGGTACTTTTGAGGTCGTCGGAATCATCATAACGGTTATCCTCTCAAAATAACCGAACCCATCTAATAAGTACATAAGGTGATAAAAAGATAATGTGTAAGATATAGACTATAAATAAAAAATAGCTATGCTACATGCATCTCACAACACAATAATATTAAAGTACAACTAAAACCGCTTAGGTACGTTCGCATCATGGATTTCCCTAGGGGTCACCTTTATAAAAACCAAAAGCCAAACACTTGCACAAGGATTAGAAACTACCTTCCAAAACCATGCATATCTTTAGATAAAATATGCCTCTAGGAAAACATAGCGGGTTCACACCCAAACACGAGATACTGAATACCAACAACTCCCGCATGCAACAACCGAAAGCATCTCAAGGTATTTGGAGTTGATGTACCCATTTGGTTTACAAACCCCATAGTTATGATGCCTACTCTGTTGTCTTTTATTACCGATGGTCAAGTCATTCAATACCTTAATATGACAGTCTTCATCACCCGAATAGTTCTCGAATCTCTCCATGGATTCCAACCCAAGACATCCAACGATTGCTAACGCTGACCTTTCCCTTGGACTTAAATTTAGGATAGATAGTTCAAATCTATAGCATTCCAGTTCATTACCACTCCCAAAACATTGAACTCGTGTATCAGTTTTGAAATGGTTTTTGATAAGTAATACATTTACCCAAATCTAGACTATTCAAAACTATATCGATGAATTTTTTATTAACTCAATTCTAGTTCTTTAAGAAGTAAACAAATGATTGAAAGGATCCTCCCCGGGGGATCTAGTATATCTACATTCCTAAAGCATAAGATGATTCATATGAACGAGTCCACCCCATCTTAAACCATAGCAATATGTGCTGCTTACATATACTTCCAAAGTTAATTTAGTCAATTACGATAGTCGACTAATTGACTATCAGGTACGAAATAGAAACGATCGCATATGGAAACCAAGTCTCATATACTTATCAACTTTCTAACTTTCTCAATTTATAACATCCCTCGGTTAAGAGTAAAGCTGGTAGGTTAGAGCATTATTGCTTCAAAACCCTGCTCGTACATTATTCTTAAATCTCACGAATAGAATAAATCTACTTCGTTCACTTTTAGTGCTAAGTACAGGACTAATTACTTTCTATAAATAAGTTAACACACATAAACGATTAAGTCACACACAGCATGATTAAGATACTTAAACAACTCTTAATCCCGCTTTTTTTTAATTAATTCTTTCTTTATAACCTTTACAAAAAATATATACATGTATACTACTATTTCACTATTCATTTCTACTCTTTCAATACTTAGAAATATATTCATATTCCTATCCCAAATGATACAAGAATATTCCCAAATCTTAAACAAGATTTCACATTTCTAAAAGTATGATCAAATGGGTATAAAAAATGTCATTACAATATTGTTAATATAACTCAAGACCATTTTACATATAATTACCTTTAAAAAATTCTTTTAAATATCTAACTATATTACTGAGTTACCCAAAAGGGTTAAAAATAAATGTTGCTTAACATTATTTACTATAAACCCAAAATCATTTTAAGCTTTTCATTATCTTTAAAAACATTCTTTTGAAGATCTGTGTAGATCTACACCTTTTTTTATTTTTAAACAAGTTAATATACTTTTAATTAGCTTTACAAAACAATTTACTATAACATAAGTGTTATAATCAAAAAATTCTTAAATTCTTCCAAAAAATGATATGGTTATATGTATACTAATTTATTTGTATGCTAAGATATTTAATAAAAAAATTAAAACAATTTAAAGATATATATTATATAAGCTTTTTAATACCTTAACAAAACAATTAACTAATTTTCTAAATACTATATATATGTAAAATATACTTTAAAGTACTTATGATTATGGTTTAAACAATTATTTAAAATATTACTTAAAAATAACTACTTTACATATTGTAACCTTTAAAAAAACATGTTTTAAAATAAAACTTCTACTTTAATAATTGATAGTTAATTGTTAAAATATATTTAAATTCTAAACCACTTTAAAATACTCTTATATAAGTTATAAAAGACTATTAAAAAATTAAAACAAAATACTTAAACTAAAAGTCATTTATAAACAATTAAAGTTCAAAACAGAAACTATAGCATTTTCAAAATGCCATAAAATGTGTTTAGAGTTACTGTAGTGGCCAGAAAATGCTCGTGCAGTGCTGTAAAAGATAGTGACTTGGGGCATTTTTATAATCTTAAAGTTTTGCCATTTTTCGATATGCTAACAATCTTTTTAATATCCAATCTTTTTCCATAAACTATTTACACAATTTACATCACAATCATGATGAGAAACCCTTAGGGATCTTTCTAGAAAATATTACAGAAAATGGCGAACACAAGCCATTTCCTAAATGCTTCTACAACAACTGATTGCTATAAAACAATTCCAAACTCAACTTTGACTCAAATCAAAGTCCAACCAAATCCTTTGTGCTTCACAGTAAGGCTGTGCAGCAAGTAATGGAAAATCATACAAGTCCAAATACATTATTTACATATGCCATTTGCTTTCCAAAGCAAGAATCACAAAAGATAAAGCAACAATATATAGTCAAGCATATACTATAATATAAATAAGCATTATATACACTTCATATACATCAAATGGTGAGTTTTCTCAACCCTTACACAAGTATAAAACCAAGCACATGCCTCGCCCTTTACAACCAATTCCTACCTCAACCAAAGAAACTCCAAATGTCCCCCTTCCTTCCTATTTTCTCATAATCTATGCTTAAATACGCCCTAAATTGCACAAAGTCTAAATGCCAAAAATAGATAAGAGTAAAAGCAAAAGTCCTTCTAAAGGGTTGTCTATCCTACCAGATGGACCAGCAACCAAGGCTTCTATGTTTATAATATCATACTACTAAAGAATGGTATCCACTTCTTGTTGGCTACTTATGAAGGATTGGTTAAGCCTATAATCTCGTTTCTCAAAAGTAGAAGATTTCGAGCGCCCTTGAGAAGAAGAAGGTTTGGAACCCTTACGAAAAAATTTATTAGTCATTTATCTACGAAACAATATCATACGAGGTCAGGGAAGTATTACATATTATAAGAAGTCTGAAATACTTAATAAAAATGTTAAGGATGGGTGGAATTCTTAAATATAGATCCAAAAAAAATGATGAATAATTAATGTCTAACCTATAAATGCTTGATTAAATGAAAATTATTTAGTTCATTATAAGATTCCAAGATCATGAATGATTATCGAATTTATAATTGTGCGATAGTTCACTAGGTAGTCCATGGCTAGATATCAAACCTGTAATAAGAGGATAAATTTGTAGCTACTTATAAACTTCATAATTAATCAAAAAATCATTTATGATTATTAAGTTCATAGCGAGATGTCGAACTTATAAAAGATATCGAGTTTATATCCATATAACAACCCTATAAATAGTTGTCGAATTTATAAAAGATAGCAGCCCGTTGTAAGGTTGTTGAATTTTTAACTAAATAACCATCCTTCAAATAGTTGTCGGGTTCATATCTGGTTATCGAATTTCTAAATAGCTTCCGAACCTCTAATTGATTGTTGAGTTTATAGCCAGTAATTGATCCTTAAAAAGGTGTCAAATTTCAAATTGGTTGTAGAATTTCACAAAACATGATAAATTCCAAAACTGGAGACTAATTAGTCATAGGTTATCAAATTTTAAGTAGGCATCAAAATTTTAGTGATTAATCGGATTTTTAATAAGTGTCGATTTCTAAATAGTCATTGATCTTATCATTATCAAAACCCCAAACAATTATCGAACTTCTAAAATAATTTCACAATAGCAATTATCGATCTTCAATTGATTAACATAGAAATATTCTACAATTGACATTTGAATTTAAACATTAAACTTCTCAAAAATTATATCCTGATTTAGTCTCAAGAAGATTATAAAAATATCCAATCAATAAAACCATAATTTTGAATTTAAAAATTCCCACTTTGCCTTTCTCTTAAATTAATTAGAATAGAATTCATACCTTGAAATCGAGCTCAAATGCTGTGGAGATTGAAATCTTTTTATTAAAATAGGGAAATTGGAATTGTTGTCTTAAGATTAGCTTCCAGGTAAAAGTTTGAAAAAGAACAAGAAATGGGTATTTATGGAAGAAGAGAGAAGCAATATGAAGCGTTGATTTTGGCTTAAATGAAGGAATGAGATCAAAGAAGACTACCAATAGGTGGCAAATGTCAATATCGAAGCGGTAAATTGAAAAGTCAACGTTATACTAAAGTATTGTACTTTTCTTCTACACAAGGGGGAGTGGGTAAATGTTACTACAAATAAAGATATCGAAGGCCTAGGGAAAACCTATCGAAATTGAAGGAAAACAGGCGATTTCAAGCCAAAAGAAAGCAGGGTTCTTAAGCATTTGATGATAAACAAAGAGCGGTGGCTTCAAACACTTGGCGAACATCTTAAAGCAAAGGGTTATTGTACCTCTATAATAGGAAGGATGTTGCACATATAAGCGATATGCAGATATATAACAGGTTATCGAGCCGTTAAAGACACCGAGCTCCAAATATTCAACAAAGGCAAGAATTGTCAAACTTGAACAAAAGAAATGGAAAGGTATCGAGCCTCAACAACCATAGACGTTATCGAGTATGAATGGCACAATGGTTATCAAACCTTCAATAACTTTAGAAGATTCCAAGCATATGAAAAGCAGAGGTAATATTGAATATCGTCAACAAATCAAAATGCCAAGTCCATAATGCAATGGAAGTGCTAAATAAACAAATTTATATGGATATCTAGCCACCGTAGCAAAGAGTGTCGTAGAACAGGTAAAAAGAAGAATGTCAAGCATTTAGACTCGAAATAAAGGTGTTGAGCTTGTAGAGATAATAAGCATACGCTACATCAACTATCATCAAGCTACTACCATAATGAATGTTGTCAAATCCCTAACATAATAACCGTTATTAAGTAGCTATCAAAGGGAGATAGTATTGTCGAACTTATGAGAATGAGCAATGCTGAACTTCATCAATAATTAAGATTATATTGGGTCTTTAACTAGAAGAGGGTCTTTACAACTATAACTGTTGTGAAGCATATGAAAGAAGCAAGAAGGTTTCGAACTCTTATAAGCAGCAAGGGATATAAAGGTTTTAAAGCTGTAAGGGATACCGAATACATACAATGAGATGCTGAAGTTCATCAAGATGGAGCTGTCGGAACAATTGGATTCATGGTCATGCCACGTATTAATCATCCCACACAAAAGCACCCCTATAAATAGACCCCCTCAGCCATTCAAAGAGAAGCGAATTCTTCTTTCCTGATTTCTTACATTTTTAAAGTTGTAAACCCTAAATTGGTTGGGGTATTTTAGAGCCTATTATATCTTATGACATTTGCATATAAGACCATGGACATTTAACAATTGCATAGCATAATTCTTTAAAGGATTGTAATTCTCGAATTTTACATATAAGGACTTGGATATAAACTTTTCACATAACATACTTATTTTTGGATGACTGCATTTAACTATTCTTGAATCATGGACAAGCATATGATTATGTTTCAGACCCGAATTTATATATCGAACAAGCATATGACTTAACTTGGACTTGAATTGGGCTTGAATATTTTTCCCTGGCTTGCATAAGGCTACTTAAGCCCTTATCCAAACCAATCCCAGACCGCCTTACATATTCGGTTAACACATAAATTTGTTGACATAAGAAATTATTTATTTTTATTTTTATTGAAATGGATAATACAAACTAAGGAAAAATATCCTCACTTTGCACATCTGTTTCATTTGGATATATGAATATTCCTTGTTATTTCAAATGATGCATTTTTCATATAAAGTTGGATAGTTTATGGAATTTCACATGGCAATTAATACAACTAAATTTTACATTCTATAATTCCAAAAAATAAAAATGGAAGATTTAACCCTAAATCAATTTATAACATTACAAACAAATGATTATAATTAAACGCAAATAATAATAATTTGAAACTAACTACACAATTCTATCAATATCATGTTACACAAATTTTAGGGATCACTCTTCAAAAATTCCAAATCTAGGGTGTATATGCCACTTCTTCAAAGTTAAATTATTTACCAAATATGTAGGCAAAGATTTCAAATTAAATTCATTTATTTAAGCCTATAATTCAATGTTTTCACATAGGCATAACAACAAAAATAGAATTTCAACGATATAAATATAGTATTATGTGAACTATGTAATTTTCAACTCACCATATGGCTTCCAAATCTCTAGATCAAATTCATTCTTATTATTTGACTTCGTTTTTTAACTAAAGTATGTATTAAAAGTGTATACATACTCATTAGAATTATCGATCGGATGGAATATTTGAGTTTAAGTGGATTGATTATATAATTTAAATTTACTCTTTTTACAGAATTGATTCACTCCTTTTCTTCTCTTTTATTTTTTCCATCTCTTATATATATATATATATATATAGTATTTTTATAATTTCTAGAGGTTATGGAAAAGGATAAATAGGAAAGCTTTGCTACTCAGTTTAGAAAATATGAGAAGAAAAGTGAGGGGCTAGGCCTTTATTTATAGGCATTGGAATCAATTCCATCTGTTAGGTTATTATTTATTAAATTTTGGCCGTTCAGGTCGAGGATCACTGCACCAGCCTAACCTTGATTGATCAACTAGTGGGATGCAGCAGTCGACCGGTCATTCCCCTACCGTCGACCGATAGGGTCCAGGCCTTAGTTATTATTCGATTCCTTGATTTTGAATTCCCCTTTAATTATTTTCGATCCGAAAATTTTCAAACGTCGATAACTTTTTCGTATGAACTGCGATCGTGAAGCATTATATGTTTGCGCCAAAAATGGTCACAAACCCTGAATACCGTGAAAGCACCAGTGTATAAAGACAAATCAGCAATATTCAAGCACAAATCTCAAATTTAAGCAAATAACAAACAACAACCTAGTAATAACAAACAAAGACTGGTTCGGCGATCTCCGGCCTACATCCACTTCAAAGTTTTATCTTTTATTGATTATCCTTGCTGGTTACAAATGATTACAGCGGTTACAATGAAGTAATTAGAGTACAACAGCGATAGTAAGGTGTAGAGTTGAATCCGGCAGAGTCTGGACGTTGAATAGCCAAAAGATCCCTTTTCTGTAGGTTTCAGGGAGCTATTTCTAGGCGTAGGAGGCTGATATCGTGCTCAAACTTCAGAAGACTTCTTCTGGCACGTGAGTGGGCCCATGCGACCGACCCCGCCAAGTTTAGACTCAATCTGTGATCGATACGAAACAATTTCGTATCCATCAAAAAATGATCCAATCGAGCTGAAACTTGGCAGGATGGTTCTTTACCTTGTGTGCAAGCTACTGTGAAAATTTCATTGCAATTGGATCAGTGCTTTAGGAGAAATGATCGATACGAGTCAATGTTCTTCAAAAAGCTGTCCCGTTCGCATCCATGGCTTCGTATCCATCCCTTTCGCATTGATCAGGAGCAAGTGCGCGCAGTGACGTGGAGTGATGTGGAGCATCCCCTAGATCAATCCACTTTGTGTGCCGAGTTTGACCGAGTTTTTCGCATCCAATTCCGAAGATTCATTCGCACCGACGCATAATTCGCATCCACTCACTTCAGTCCTTCGTCAAATCAATTATCAATTATCGCATGTTCATTGAAGCCCTTGTTCGTATCGATAAATGTTGGCACACTTCGTATCGACTGCTTATCGATACGAAATAAACTCACTTGAGCATGAAGGATGCAAACAAGGACTCCGGCGTGACCGATTCGAACAACCACGAACTGGATGGATACGAACTATGCTTACCTGCGACCGATGCGAACTTAACTAGCCCCTGATCGATACGAAGTAGTCTTACCATGCTGGATACGAACCGAAACCGACTCGATGCTGCTGTTTAGATCGATGCGAGCCTGATGGATTTGAACTGCACATAACTCGATCGATTCGAACATACCGAGGTGATGTCATTCCGATGGATACGAAACCGATCGATTCGAACGAGATAGTGTCATGATTTCCTGATGGATGCGAATATCATGGATTTGAACAAGCCATCTCCTCAACTTACCGATGGATACGAACAACATGTTCTTCTCACCTTGTATTGATCATATCTTCTTCATACGAACTCCGATTAACGAGAAATTTGAAACGTAGCTTCTTCTTGCTTTAATCATCATCTCTAATCGATTCCGTCCTGATCGGAGCTCGGCCAAATTTTAGCGACATCGATTGCAGCCCTGTTTCCAATCGATCTCCAACCTCGATATCCATCCTTCCTTGCCAATTTGTTGATGTTCCAGCTTTGACCAAAAGGTGGGATAACATTTGCTCCCCAAAACATGCCTTGTGTAAGAAGGCGTGTTTTGAATAGTTTCAAATCCGATATCCGAAGTCCATAGCCATATAATTGGAGTACATCATCCTTGACTGTTCCGAGTCGATGCCCAATTCCAAATCCAATAACCAAAGCCTTAGCCAATTCCATATCCATTCGAACTCGACAACCGAGTTCTAATCCATCCTTATCCAATAGCCAATAACCGAATCCAGGACCTCTCTGGGTCGATATCCAAATCCGTAACCTCTCCAGGCTCATGCCAAGCGCAATCCACACCTGATGACCGTGGTCCAGTGTCCTTGGACGTCAAGCTAACCTCTATGGGTTCTTGCCAAGCGCAATCCACAGTTGACGACCGTAGTCCAGTGTCCCTCGACATTGTACAACGCCATGGCTTAAGTCCTAAGCCGAATCCTGGTCTCTCCGGACCCTTGCCGAGCATAGTCCATACTCAGGGACCTGAAACAATAATTGATAATATGGGGCCTAAGTCCTAGGCCAAATACTGGTCACTCCGGACCCTTATTGAGCATAGTCCATACTCAATGACCTGAATAAGCCAATTCGCCACATGTGGACGAAGAGACTTACCCCTTGCCAGGTATAATCCATGCCTGACGACCGTTTACCGAAAACCAGATAAAAATCCAATCGAAACCCAATCCGAAATCCAAATCAAATCAGAAAATTAGAAATCCAAACCAACATCCAAAACAGAAAACAATCATCCAAGCGAAAGTCCAAACCAGAAAGCAAACAAAACCAGGAGTTCAAACCAAACTCCAAAACCAAACCAGAAAAGCAAGTGTCCAATCTGAAAACAAAAGACAGATTTCACAAACCATAGCATCGTGGTTTATCATCATTCAGAGCATGCCTAGGGGCTATCTCCGTCCCCGTACATGTGTAAATGACTTTGCCGTTTGCCAATAGCTCGTTACTTATTTCACATTATCCCAGTCAATTGATAACCAATCGACAATCACTCCTGGACCTCCCACCATCATGGTTCGAGGTAGGCGGTGGTTGCTCCTACTCCATCGCTGCGTTTCGAGTTCCGACATATTGTCGCAACTGTCCATTCCTTACATGCTCCTCGATTATATCCTTTAAGTGCCTGCAGCTATTGGTATCGTGCCCGTCCAAATCATGGAAGAGGCAGTGCCTTCTTGATGCCCTCTCCCGTTCGGAAGGTTCTCTCCTAGCTGGCCTTCGATGGGGAAGGCGCTTCTGGGTTTCCAGGTATATCTTCTCCAGCATCTCGTTTAGTCTTGTGTATGTGAAAAACTTAGCATCCTTCCATCGCTTCCTAGCTTTTCCAGAATGATCATCCAACTTCCTTTTTCCTTTATCTTTATCCGAACCTCTGCTGGATGGTCCTCCGCCCTCAGTCGCATTCACCTCCTTCAACTTTAAATCTGCACATGCATCCTTTTGTCGAAGGAATCTCTCAGCTTCGTGAAAGAATTCCCTGAGATCCAGTGGTGGGTCTCATATTAAAGATACCTTGAAATTCGAATCCTCTCTAACTCCTGACACTGCTGCCATTAAAACCATTGATGGATCCGGCCGATCCACCGAAGCAACTGCCGCATTGAATCGAGTTAGAAAAGCTCTAAGTGATTCATCCGTCCGTTGTTTTACCGACGTTAACGTCATCACGTTCTTAGGCCTCTTAATATGAACCCGAAAATTTCCTTAGAAACCTATCTACCAGCTCCGTTCATGTTTTGATAGATCCTTCCTCCAACTGGCTAAACCACATTGCGGCTACATCCGTCAAATACAGGGGGAGACATCGGGCCATAACTTACTCCGATGCCCCCAGCACTTCCATGTGTCTAGTGTATCTTATCAGATGATCTGTCGGATCAGCCTTGCCATTGTATACTTCCACACTAGGCAGCTTGAAATCAGGCGGATTTCGAGCCATCCTAATTTCCCGTGTGAACGGACTCTTTTTCACTCATTCCAAGTCTCTATTGGTCAGACCTCCACGCATAGTTCTCCTAATAATCTCAGCTAATCCAGCATTATCCGTCAAAGGTTGCCCCCCATGCCCCCGAGGGAATTCTGGTACGTACTCCTCATGCGGTTCACTGACGTTAGCGCTAGCTCTAGCCTGTTAAGCTCCGTCCAAGGGCCTTCCAGTGTCCGATCCTACGGTCCTGCACCCAAGCCTTTGTTGATTGCCATCTAGTCCTGTATTCTGTCCTCCATTGGGTTCCGCGACCCTGACTCCTTGTCCTGCACTTGCAGCCGTTGTAGTTGGTCCAAGGTTCTGTGTTCCTGCAGCTCTCATCTGTTCAAAGAAAGTCTGCATCATGTCCTGTTGACCTTTCAACAATCTCTCTTGCAATGAATTGGCTATAGCCTCCATTTCATCCCGGGTTATGTAGATCGAAGCTTGTCCTTCCCCAGCTTCGGAGGATGCTTCTTGACTTCCTTCCTGCTGGCTTCTCTCAGCCCTTTGTCTTCTACTGTTTTGTCTAGTCATTCTCTCTAAATCTGAATCCTTCAAGCTTTTCAAACCTCAACTTCAATCTGATGTAGCGGGTGATAGTTCCTTCTCAGTGAAAGCACCAAAGTGTTTCCAATCGATCTCCAACCCCGATATCCATCCTTCCTTGCCAATTTGTTGATATTCCAGCTTTGACCAAAAGGTGGGATAACATTATATATGAATGTTGCTAAAAAAAATCACCATAAGTACAATGATACAAGTTTTATAGCCAAATTTTGATATTTTCTCAAATTCCATTTTTGAGCTTTAATATTATTTATTAATTATTTTTTTAGTTAATTACTATTCATTTTACGGCATTTTACACCTTAGTCCAACACAAAAAACTTCATTATTTTAACTCCTATCTTTATGTGATCAAAATATAGCTTTCCTAGGTCATTATGAACACCTTAATTGGGTCATATTGTATTTAATATATTTTTTGCTCCTAGATTCATTCAAATGAGGATAGTTACCAAATACATTAAAACAAATCAAAAACAAGACAAACAACCATTTATAAGCAATATAAATCATACATACATCATATTCACATAATACAACAAGATTTAGACATTTCAACATTCTAAACCAGCAAAATGGAGAGTAGCGATTAGTATGGACAAACATTCAAAATAGAATTAAAATCAACATTTAACTTTTTAAAAACTTATATTAAGTTTAGATCTACGTTAAAAATCATTTCGAAATCATTTCAAAAACATCATTTCTAACTATATTAACTAGCATGGTAAAGTGATAAGATAAACCGCTTACCTCGATCAATAAATGCATAAATATCAATGAAAATCTGAGCTGAAAAGTGGCTTTATAGATTCCAATGCACCCCCAAACCGTGCATTCAGTATCTCTCATTATTCTGATTGCTAATTAGAATATAAAATTTCATTATGTTTTGGCTAAAAAAATTAATGGAGGTTGGAATAGTTTTTAGGAAGTACGGAAAATGGTTTGTGGATGCCCCATTAGCCTAATTGGGCTTATATCCCGAATTGGGCTTTTAAATTAAATCTAGGCCTCACTAGTTATCGACAATCTGTCCAAATACTATATGACATCAAACAGCCAATAAATCTAAAGCTCTAAGTCCAAAAATCTATCATGGTCATTCTACAGAAAGAGAAACCATAATACCTTTTGTTTGGAAGTGGTTTCTGGCCCTAATTTGGCTTATATCAAAAGCTATAGGCCTCATAAGTTTTCAGGGT
This sequence comes from Allium cepa, assembly GCA_030765085.1. NCBI lineage: Eukaryota > Viridiplantae > Streptophyta > Magnoliopsida > Asparagales > Amaryllidaceae > Allium > Allium cepa. The sequence continues at coordinate 757,155,363 of CM060940.1, read as the reverse complement.
CAAAACCATTGTATAAAATCTTTTGGGTCCAAAATGTCAATACTCAATATTCCCCAAAGTTATAACCTCATAAGATTCAATTTGGATTCAAAAATAACAATTTTTGATCCTTTGATATGTAAAATGCAGACCAATACATTTACGATGAATGACTTGAGTTAGCATTTTACTTCAAGGATATGCAGTAAAGGTTTTAACTCATATAAGTAATATAGTTTCATCTAATATATGCTTTTATTTTCATATGATATATGTATTGGGAACAATCCATATCTTAAATTTTTTGTGATATTGAGTTGTGTAGCTAATGTTAAACATCGTAAGCCTTATTGAACTTGAAGAAAAATTAATTTTTGCAAAGGTTTATTGATTATGTAATGATACCTATTTTATAACATCAAGGAATAAAATCATTGCTCCAAGACACGTCACCTTCTAAAAGAAGGAAAATTTTTGTATAGAAATTTGTGATGGTATAATAAAGTTGGATGAGACCCAAGATTCTACCATACAAACTAATCAAGTAGATGATACCAATTAAAGTATAATAAACAAATACACCCTTTCTTAAAGGTCTAATAGAAAGTCTTATGCATTGGTGACAAACTATGATTTTCTTATCAGTGACAAGAAAGAGGATTGTATCATTCATATGATAATCCCCTTAGTTTCCAAAAAGCCATGGGGATTATAGACTCTACCTTAAGGCTTAGCGGTGTGAAATCCAAAATGTATTCCATGTACACTAGCATAATCTGGACCATGGAAAGTACTTGAAAGGAAAATACCCATCAAGTTGCAGTAGAAATAAGTGGAATCATCATTTAAGAAGACTAATGTAGATGGAAGAGTACAGACTCATAAGCAAGGTTGTTGGAAAAAATGATTTCATCATGTTTAAAAGATTAATTGTGACAAAGTCATTTTTCCTATCGTCGTGCTTAAGTCCATTTGGATTTTATTTGTAATTGTCCCACGTTATGGCTATGAGACATGGCATATATGTATGCTAATTTGGTCTATCTAAATTATGATTCGAAAGAGATTATTTGAATGTAATTGCATATGTTTTTTAGTTTGGTGGGAGCATTAATAAAGCTTATAAACCGATCTAGTCTTCTTATGGTCCTAAACATGCATTTAGAAGTAGGAATGATTGTTTTTTATAATATAATTAAATAGCTTGATGGGAGTCAAAAAATAGAGGAAGCGTGTGCACATAAGAAAGCAAGAAATAAGTATTATGATATTTTTGGTAAAATTGTATGCAAACGAGTTAATACTACTTGGTAATGATGTACGTATATTACAACTGATTGAATTAATTTATATAAAAGATTTATCGATATAGGATTTAGGTGAGTATATCTTATCACTTGTACAAAATTGCCTTGGCGACTCACCTTATTTGCTTCGGTTGTGATATTTGGTAATGCAAATAGTATTATTTGCTTCGATCCCTTTTAGTAAATGAAGTTTTTGACACTTACAAAGAAAAATAACATACATAAATACAATTCGATTCAGTCATCACTTATAGTTAAAACAAATCCATAGAAGCAAATTGACTTTTTTTCTTCATTTTCCCATACAACTAAAGCAAATAAGTAGACCCCAATTGCTTGTCATGCAAATCCTAACGTGTGATACTTCTCCTCCTTTATTCTTCTTAAATTGACTTCAATCCAAAAAAATCATACTTTAATAATATATTCACCTACTCTAAGCTATTTCTACAAATTGGCACCTCGCTCGTTGCTTGGGGATCCAACTACTTGATCTTCAAAGCTTTAACCACAAGCCTAATTATTATTACCTTACCTTCTATTTAAGACGAACCTAAAGATAGATAAATGACAAGATATGTTTGGTTTAGTGGTAGATAGTTGAGCCTGAGATAGTCAGTTTGTGATTATAAAGTCGCGACTTGGCTATTCGTTCAAGATCTGAGCATCGCTACTAGAGTAGTGACTTTGATGGGAAGTGAAAATCATGACCTTGTCTAAAAATTCACTTTTGATGATAGATTACATATGTGTAGGAGTTGTTACGTTGCTTTTTGTTGTGTTGGTGAATACCCGATAATATATTCTGAAGCTTGCTCATGAATTCAATTTGTTTCGTGGTTAGGTTGGCTCAGCATTGTTGATAAGTGGCCCTTGTGATATTGGTGCAATTCAGGCATTACTAAAAGAGAAGATCTCTATAGAAGTTTTTTGCTAGTATATTTATGCTTGATGATTATTATTTAGCTATCCCCCAATATAGTATCATAGTTTCTAATATGTAATTTCCATGGAAAAATGCAGCACTATGCAATGTTTAACAAAATGCAATCTCCATGGAAAAAGATAGAAAACTTTGTTATTATTTATCCCATATCAACTACATTTAAATAGGTATAAGATCTTTACCTCTATAAAATAGTAGGGCCTTCCTTCAAATAATTCAGTTGGCTTTTATGGTTAATTGAGCTTGTTATTAATAGCCATGTACAACTTTTCTTTTATCAGATTGGTTTTATCTGCAGAATTTAATGTAACTAATGTTCTGATCAGCTATTAGTGAAGATATATTCGTCAATACTTCTAGCATAAGTCATGATGTATTAGTGGATCTAGCTTTCATAAGCATGTCAATAATTTTTTTCGAAAAAGAAAAGAACTTGCTTCGTTGTCATGCAAGAACGACGACCGAAAAAAATAACACAGACCATCAATCGCTTGGTTCCCTTTTGCTTTAGTTGTCATGTGATGGCTGAAGTAAAATATAAGTGCTTCAATCATCATTTGATAACTAATGATAAATTTGAACTATTTTCTTCAATTGTTTAACTAAACAAAGACAAAAACTTGTTATTTCTTTAGTCAGACAACCGAAGAAACATATTTAAGTCTGTCTCTTCGTCTTCAAATGCATTTATTGAGGAACTCAAGTAACAGGGGTAAAATACCAAAGTAGGCCACTTTTTCACTAAAATATATAATGGGTATAAAGATCCATAAATATGCATGGAGCAAGATGTTGGAATTGTCTTAATCATAGGAAAAACACCATACTAAAATGTTTATTATGAAATCACAAGAATGGAAATGCTCCTACATGACTTGGAAATATCCTTTATAGAAAGGATTTTGCATTTTGAACGTGGAAAGTGGGATCATATAAAAAGGTTACCTTATGCATTTATAGTTGGATTCATCATGTTTGCTTGTTGTACTGGAAACCATATTGCTTATGCACTTGGTGCATGATAAAAATCCAATTGAAAATCATAAGGTAACTAGTAGGGGTATTCAAACTCATGCTACCACAATGACACTGATAAAATTAAGTCAATATCAAAGTTCTAATTCAACCACAATAGAGAGACCTTAGTTTGGGAATATTGCAAAAGAGAAATTATAGCATATTTAACTATGAAGGTTCGACACATCACCTTGAATGATGCCATAAAGGAAGCATTATATTTTACACAAATTTATTAGAGAGCTCAGGAGATGTAGATTATTGAAGCTTTAATACTTTTATACGATGATTTCATTGATGCAATTAGATAACGAAAAGGAACTAACAAGCTTACATAAATAGAGATTCATTCACTATAAGTACCACGAGATAAAAGTATTTATCAACTATAGAGAATTGATCATCAAACAAATAGATACAAATGGTAATATTGCATATCCACTCATTAAGACAATTTTTCTGTCTATTAAAGAAAGACTAATTGAAAGGCATGGTTTGAGACACTACGATTGTAGCGACCCAACTTTCTATCACCAGAAAGCCGCATCACTAATTAAGAAAGAAAGGGATAGAAGAAGAAAAGAAAGAGAAGAAAGAACAACAACACATCAGAATCTCACAGCGGAACGAATGAAATATAATATATAACATGTACATAGTATCATATACATCAGAGTATACAACCATACATCTCAATTTAGACCGTTATAATATTTGTGTCTAATATACAATACAAGAACAACTATACAGAATAACACACAGCGGAAACTCTAACTATATATCTACACGCTGAAGCCTCCTGCTCCAAAGCTCCTCCAGAATTTATCAAGGATAACCTGAATCACTTGACTACTCACACAAAATATGAGTACCCAAGAGTTTAATAAAATAGAAAATAAACATTCGGGTCAGACAGGGGACTGGTGTGAGTAAACGGGTTAAAATTTCTTAACTTTAGAAAACCTTTGAAAAGAAAGGGTATCACGTAAGTCTTCCCACACATAAACATGGAAAAGTTTTTACCTTACGCTAACCAAAACATTTGATAGGAAATCCAGTGATATTATAATAGTGTTTAGGGTTTACAAGTAAATAAGAAATAGCCGAAATTGTTACATGATTAAATTCCAGCTACTAGCCACAAAAGTGGGTAATACGAACAAAACCGTAGGGTCTCGTAGGGAAAATGGGTTTCCAACAATGGCAGGGCTACTGGGGTACCGCCCGTCACAGTACGTGGCCTAGATCACCGTACCGAGGAGCCACCCTAACTCCCCTGCAACACAAGGCCGGGACCATTCCTTGCTGAACAGTCCCGAACAAGACCACCCCGGCAGTTGTTGCAATCAAATGCCCCACACAGCCAAATATAATGGGACATCTAGACAGGGGTAAATCTCGCTCTCCAGTGGGAGCTACCCACGAAGCCTTGCTGCACCTCCCCTGTTTTAGCCATTCCGGGTTGATGAGGCTTGAGGCTGCGATTACCTTTATAGAACACATCTATCTTAGAATGCTCATCGTCCACCTGACGATGTTCTGAAAGCATTCAATCCATACAAGTTCGTTCCGGGTTCAAACGAAACCGAAGGCACTATCTCGTTGCACTCAGTTTGGAATCACCCTCAGAGTCAACGACCATAGCCCTTGCACTCTGAATCACCATCTCGAACCTATAAGTACTATTCCGTCAAACTCATTACGGAATCACCCACAGAGTTATACTGACGTATAGTTCTTACACCTCGAGTCTTCACTTGCACTCCACTTGGATTCACGACTTAACGTTTATTTTGGATCGGTGTGGTTTTCGGATATCCAAATATGGAAACCTGATCCCGGTTTCACCGAAACCAAACGCCATTTTAATGTCCAAGTTGTACTTAAGGGATTTCAACAGTAGATATTCAGAAATATCACTTAACATAAATGGATGATTCACATTACACAGATAGATAATTCATTATTATCATATTCATCCATATATATCACAAAGCAGCATAAATATCACATCTCAGATATATCACATCCATATCATCACATATCAATCAATGACATTCAATATCATCCAGTATCATTACTTCATCCAATGATACTTATCAACCAATCAATAATCACCCATACACACGGTTGATCCAACTTAATTAATTTAGTTCATCCTTAATTAACTTTATTCTTACTTAAACACTTGGATTATCATCAATTCGTCTTACCATTCATTAATTAATTACAAATTAATTAATAAATATCACTTAATTATCCATTTTGAATTAATCATCCTTGATTAATTATTACTTAATTACTTTAAGTAATTATTCCTTAATTACAATATTAATTAATCATCTTGATTAATTGCTTCTTAATTATCTAGGTAATTATCTCTTAATTACTCATTTAAATTAATCACGCCTGATTAATTATTATTTAATTACCTTGATAATTATTCCTTAATTATCCTTTAAATTAATCATACCCGATTCATTACTTTTTTAATCAATCACACTTGATTAATTACTCCTGATTAATTACCTTTAACTAATCACACTTGATTAATCATTTATAATTAATCATATTTAATTAATTACCTTTAATTAATCACTTTTGATTAATTACTTTTAATTACATTTAGTAATTAAAACTTACTTATAAATTAATTATCCTTTGATTATTAATTAACAATTAATTAATTATTTCCATTTATTAATGATTACTTCACTAATTAAATTTTTCTTTAATTGATTACTTTAACAAGTAATTAATCACTTAATTAATTACTCTTGATCCTTCATTAATCAAATAATTTAAACCTTTATTAATTAATTCTTTAATTAATAACACAGATGATTAACCCTTAATCACATCTACTTAATTACTTTCATAAAGTAATTATCTTTTACTTAATTACCTCTAGTAATTAATCACTTGATTACTTCACCAAGCAATTATACCTAATTAACTCTAAAGTGGTTATCTTGAAATTAATCACTAATTAATTACTTAATTAATTATTTAATTAATCATTTAAATTAATTAAATGATTCTTTTAACTTCTTATATAAAGATCCTAAATTAAGTAAACCATTATCTTAATTAAATTATTAATATTAACTAAATACACTTGATTATTAAAATAATTTAATTATCTTAATTATCTTCATATATTTGTTCATCTTTAGTTAATCAAAATTCTAAATTACTTAAGACAGTCTTTATTATAAATGATTACTAAATCTTAATCATTAAACCTTAATTTAAAATATAACATTAAAAATCAAATATAATCAAAACAATTTAAACATTCACATTAAAGCTTTTAAAATTTTAAACTTTTCAAAGTTATTTAATAAAATTTAATACAAACTTTATTTCAAAAATTCACTTATTTTATTTTTAAAACATCTATATTTTGATATATAAACTTGTTTTAATTTGTTTTAAAACTTGAATTATCTTCAAAAATCATATTTCCTTTGTTCAAAACCTTTTAAAACATTATTGTTTCAAACTAAACCCAGCTCAACCAAAACCCAAGCTATCCTCTTACACAATCCCGAGTATATCTTCGAGAAAGCAAGTAAAATCCCCGAGTCTCACCAACCCTATCCCTTGCTTCGAGAAATATCATCAGGTACACGAAGGTAACTTCGAGTTTCCCCCTCTTCCTTCCCAACCCAAATTCTGCTGCACGACAACCGTGCACATTCACGTGCACCACGATGCTCGTCGTCGACGAACCCCACGCCAGCCTTCGTTACGTCGCACTTGACCCCAGCAATAACTCTCAAGACCCAGAAACCACGATTCTTTCGAAAATCGAAAATTTCGACAATCGAACCCATCAATTCGAAAACACTGTGACCAGAAAATTGATCACCGTCGACCATCCCCTTCTCGAGACACGTCGCCACCCTAGCCGTAGCTTCATCACGATCCCCTAATCCCACGGCAATGCACGCGATCCTCTCCGGGTGTCTATTGACGCCGTGAATCCCATTTGAACAGCGATGACATAATCAGGGTGTTAAACCCTAATCCATCCATTAACGGCCAGCTCAAACATTAGTAAATCCACAAATTATTTTTCCCATCATCCCCGTCCTCTCCTTCACCTTCGTGCTCAACCGTGTTGCCCAGTTCGTCGCCGTTCACCGTGAATCGGCCAAAAACCCCAAAACATAGAATTTGAAAATTCTCTTTAATTACCGATCTAAAAATCATGGTACAAGCCTTAAAAATCATGGTCTACTACTTGTAATTCAATTATGATAAAAATTGAAATCATAAAATTTTGACCGAATTTAGAATTTACTGTAAATTCAAATATTTATAACAAATTATTCAAGTTTAAAAACTTGTAATTATTTTTAAGTGATAGCTTTCTTGATTACAATCAACATCTATTTACAATTCAAAGTCTAATTCGAATTCAAATCCAAGTTATTGAATCTATTATAAAAAAAATTTAAACCTGTTCTTCACCCAGAAACTAAAATAACACTATCCAGGCATTCAAACCATATACTCAAACATGCAGTTCAATTAAATTCAAGTATTCCATTAATCAACATTATATTTATCACAATAACAGGTTAAACAGGAATTAAACTGTTTTTAAAATTCCTTTTACTCACTTTTATGCAGAGGACAGAAAATGTTTCCAGGCTCTAAAATTTCTGCATGTTGAAATGAAATCTGCAGTTGTATTTTCCAGATTTGCCTGTTGATAATTTTTCTTGAATTGCTTGATTATATTTGAAATCTTGCCTCTGATTATACTTGATGACTTGAAATTCCAGGTTCTTGAATAAATTTCCAGATTTTCTTGTTTCAGATTTTGCAGTTTCTTTTTTTTCCTCTGATCTTTGTTTTGATTTGAATTCATTTTGTGTTTGGGTTGAAGATGAAGAAATTTTTTTTAGATGAAAATAAACTCATCTTTTATTTTACATTTTAATTTTAAATTTAATTATTAAAGAGAGAGACATTTGTCATTTTAATGTTTTAAGGATCTTACACATATGCATATGATTTACAAGTGTCTTAACATGTATACTAAATGTTTACAAGTGTTATTATGTCTAATTCATATTTACAAAATTTATTCTCTAATGTTTTATTAATGTTTAAAATGTTATTTTCTTTTTAATAATTTGTTTAAACTATATGCATATATTTATGTAATGTGTATATGTAAGTAATGTGTATTTTATCTTATATAAATAAGCTTTTAGATTTAATAAACATACAAAAGTGAGTTCATGTTAACAATTATAAATTATTTATGCTTTTGACTCAATCTATATAACATGTGTTTATAAATTTGAGAAATTAAGTTTGACTCTTTATATAAAAAAAATTAAAACAATTTTATCTTATGATAAAATTAAAATGAAAGAATATCAAAAATAATTGAAAGTGAACTTCAAATTTTATTCTTATTTAAAAGCAAAAATATATGTTTATAAAATAAGAAATTAACTTTGTTATTAAAATTTCAAATTTCAAATATCACTTCAAAAGCATTAAATCAAATTAACCTTTCAAATTACAATATATATATATATATATATATATATATATTAAAATTTGAAAACTTTTATTAAATTCAAATCAATACAATTCCTATTTCAAATATATACAAATACATATACACATTTCAAATACAAAAACATTTTAACGTTATATTTGATAATTACTGTATTAAATCTTAAAACAAATTTCAAATCATAATATATATATTCATATATATTATAATTTGAGTAGATAGCTTTTATTACTTAAAAACTTCCTATTTACAAGATATATCAATATATATATATATATATATATATATATATATATATATATATATATATATATATGTTATAGATAGAAAGTATTTTTGATTAGATTTTGAAAAATATATCTTACCAATATTAAATTGCCAAAATAAATATTTCTAAATTAAAATATTATAAATTATCAAAAGAATTAAACTTACCAGTTTATACTATTAAGAAAATTGTTGATAGATATTAACAAATTATTATTATCAGTCTTTAAAATAATTTTAACTTGTCAATTATAATGTAAAATGATCAAATCAATTTAATTATTATCAAAGATTATTAAATTAATATTGCTCAAAATTCCGGGTCGTCACATTCCTCCCCCTTAAAAGAATTTCGTCGCCGAAATTTAAAAGCAAAGATAATTTAGTAACCCAGTAAAAGAATTTAAATTTTCAAACAGCAATCACACAATCAATCATAGCAACCAATTCAAACAACAATTTTATCTATCCAGACAAAATTCTGAATAGAACTTCCTAATATTATCTAGAGTTTCCAGGTACCTATACCGGAATACTCGCTCTACAGAATCTTAAGTAACTATACTACTATAACCAAGGACTCCCTCATCTGATCCTACAAATCTGAACAAGATATCATATTAAACTCAAAACCAGCTCAACCCCCAAATCCTTCTGAACTGCTGATACTATCACTCGATGAATCATACACATATACCTCAGAGATATGTGAAATACAATGAATTCCAGTTATCCGAACTGGCAATTCAATCATGTAGATAAAAATCTAATCTCCAGAGAACACAAGAAAACTCAAAATACCTCCGGAGCTAGCCCTCTAGTTTTATCAAATCTTATATCTCCTTTGATTGGATAAAACTAAAACAATATCCAAATTCCAACTTCATATTCCAAATCTCCTTAATTCTTAACTGCGTAACTCTTCTGATGCTTCTGAGTCACCTTCAACTTTTCTGATCAGCTTAACCCTTGCTGATTGCTTCATGCAACAACAGGACCAACTCAAACCAATTTCCAGATCCTACTCAACAAAATAGATCTCTCAAAAATTTGCCGAAATCCAAAACACAACTCTATTCCACAAACATTAGTGGACTTCAGACCTACATCTCATATCTGGAATAACCAAATAGTTGAACTTGACAACCTTACCTTCCAAATCCAGAAAATTCCTTCATACTTGAATTTCTAGTAGAAATTTTCTAATCCAAGAAAACTGCAACTCCTGGTTTCTCCCATTCTAGAATAACTGCTATCTCGCTTTCGCTGTACAACTCTGATCTGGAGTAGATAAGAATGCTATCGAAGAACACAAGCACAATCTTTCTCCATACATTGTTCATCCGACTCATAAAATCTTAGTGACCATTCCCCTTGGTCAAAACATCCTAACAGAACCATAACTAAAACTAGATGGTCAATTCTTCTCCAAAGAATCCTGAGCTGCTTCACCAAACTCTTCTCGCTCTAAGAGTCATCCCACTACATGGTTGAACCATCAAAACTACTCTTGGAATTCCAAGTCGATAAGAAAACTCAATCAGAAAAATCTCTGACTACCTTCATAACTTTCACCTCCACTTGAGATGTCTCAATCTGAAGCCAAAGAGTACACAAAGATTTCCAAACTAATCGCAAGTCACTTTTGCGATCTTACTCAGTTCAGATTCCAAAGAACTACCTCTACCCACTAGAACAACTTTTCCTAATCGAGATCAATCTTTCCAGAATGGCTCACCTACCAGAAAACTGATAGACCACTTCCAACAAATATCCTGCTCTGCTGAACTTCCCGAAGAAATGGATAAACCTTCACTATCTGTCTGGTCTGTTGATAGTAGAATCCTAAAGATTTCTGATTCATCGAAGACACGGATCCATGCTGCTGCTTCCAAACTTCACTTCAATGATATAGCTAAGCCAAAAGATCAAACTATCACCCAACTTCACCAAAAATCCTTGAGACGAGTAGACACCTTCTCAAGAAACTCGGCTCCAAACCAAACACCAACCACTTGTTCTTCTAAAGGGAAACAAATGAGACCATGTCCGAAATGAGGTAACTCATCGACCTTAGCCTCATACTTCAATATAGATAAGATACCCACCCTTAAGATCCAGAAAATTTCTAAACATCCGAATCTTTACTGAAGTAGGCATCACAGTTTCTTCAACACCATCTTAATCTTTGCTCCAAAAGAACATCTTCAGAACCATCTATGGATACTACATTTCATCACACAGCTATTCCTTCCTGAAGGTACCAAGATACCATTACCCGCTTTTGCTCAACTGATAGATTCAACTCTTTGAAATCCCGCTCACTCGAGAACAAATCAGCCTCACACTTTTAGAACATATTCCAATTCTTGCAAAGACTTCCTCTAGAATCAATGAAATCCTTTCACCAATCCACAAAACTTGTTTGAGACGGTATTAGATCTACAATCTCGACATATACACCTCCAACCACAACATATGAGCTTCTACCATTAGTGGTAGTCGTGTTACACACACTCCTACCTTATCTACCTTTATAACCTATGTTGGAAAATCCGAACAGATAACCCAACAGATTAGGTAGATATATAAATGAATATATATATATATATAAATTACAAGTACGCTCTCTCAAGATAGACACTACTCCAGAGCCTAGGTATTCACTCAACCTAATGCTCTGACACCAACTGTAGCGACCCAACTTTATATCACCAGAAAGCCGCATCACTAATTAAGAAAGAAAGGGATAGAAGAAGAAAAGAAAGAGAAGAAAGAACAACAACACATCAGAATCTCACAGCGGAACGAATGAAATATAATATATAACATGTACATAGTATCATATACATCAGAGTATACAACCATACATCTCAATTTAGACCGTTATAATATTTATCGCAATAACAGGTTAAACAGGAATTAAACTGTTTTTAAAATTCCTTTTACTCACCTTTATGCAGAGGAAAGAAAATGTTTCCAGGCTCTAAAATTTATGCATGTTGAAATGAAATCTGTAGTTGTATTTTCCAGATTTGCATGTTGATAATTTTTCTTGAATTGCTTAATTATATTTGAAATCTTGCCTCTGATTATACTCGAAGATTTGAAATTCCAGGTTCTTGAATAAATTTCCAGATTTTCTTGTTTCAGATTTTACAGTTTCTTTTTTCCCTCTGATCTTTGTTTTGATTTGCATTCATTTTGTGTTTGGGTTGAAGATGAAGAAAATATTTTTTAGCTTAAAATAAACTCATCTTTTATTTTACAATTTAATTTTAAATTTAATTATTAAAGAGACAGACATTTGTCATTTTAATGTTTTAAGGATCTTACACATATGCATATGATTTACAAGTGTCTTAACATGTATACTAAATGTTTACAAGTGTTATTATGTTTAATTCATATTTACAAAAGTTATTCTCTAATGTTTTATTAATGTTTAAAATGTTATTTTCTTTTTAATAATTTGTTTAAACTATATGCATATATTTATGTAATGTGTATATGTAAATAATGTGTATTTTATCTTATATAAATAAGCTTTTAGATTTAATAAACATACAAAAGTAAATTCATGTTAACAATTATAAATTATTTATGCTTTTCACTCAATCTATATAACATGTGTTTATAAATTTGAGAAATTAAGTTTGACTCTTTATATAAAAAAAAATTAAAAAGTTTATCTTATGATAAAATTAAAATGAAAGAATATCAAAAATAATTGAAAGTGAACTTCAAATTTTATTCTTATTTAAAAGCTAAAATATATGTTTATAAAATAAGAAATTAACTTTGTTATTGAAATTTAAAATTTCAAATATCACTTCAAAAGCATTAAATCAAATTAACCTTTCAAATTACAAAATATATATATTAAAGTTTGAAAACTTTTATTAAATTCAAATTAATATAATTCCTATTTCAAAAATATAGAAATACATATACACATTTCAAATACAAAATTTTTTTAACATTATATTTGATAATTACTGTATTAAATCTTAACACAAATTTCAAATCATAATATATATTCATATATATTATAATTTGAATAGATAGCTTTTATTACTTAAAAACTTCATATTTACAAGATATATCAATATATATATATATTATAAATAGAAAATATTTTTGATTAGCTTTTGAAAAATAAATCTTACCATTATTAAATTGCCAAAATAAATTTTTCCAAATTAAAATATTATAAATTTTCAAAAGAATTAAACTTACCAATTTATACTGTTAAGAAAATTGTTGATAGATATTAACAAATTATTATTATCAGTCTTTTAAATAATTTTAACTTGTTAATTATAATGTAAAATGATCAAATCAATTTAATTATTTTCAAAGATTATTAAATTGATATTGCTCAAAATTCCGGGTCGTCACAATGATTGGCTCCATGTGAAAGTGAGAGATTAAATGTGTTGAGGGAATCCCCAATGGGATGTTACTTAATTTTTATCATATAATGATATAATAAACACTTATGTATGAATCTTATTCGAAATGGAAGTATGTTTTTCTAGTTTCTTTTTCCATTTTATAGGCATATATTTGTAATTAAATGTTGTTGATTACATTTTATACATGTAATAAGAAATCTATAGATATTAGCACTTAACTAATTATAGTTATGAATGTGTTTGTTACTATGAGAAATGAGTCATACACACATGCATATAAACATGCTTAATGGGTTTTAGACAAGTTCATTTGAGAAAGAGATATTGATTCACCCACCAGTATAGTGTACCTAATGCTTAACATATGATGGAAGGTTATTTACTCATGACCAATGGGGACATCAAGAGGTTACATAATCGTAGTTGTGGGTCAACTACAAAATGGCTCACTTACAGTCATATATAGGTTAGTTATATCTAATTCAAAACAAAGTATCTCGCATGACGAAGTGTGATGTATTTTGATTTGAGAGTGTTGTTTATCTTATTTATCGAGGTCCTGCTTTAATGATGGTTAATCAATAATAAGACCATAGATGGGTACATGATTAGATATTCTGTAATAGTCGGCCATCTACAATCCCTTGATTCACGCATAACGTGGCATATACACCATTGACCTCGCAAATGGCTCATTGTTTCGAGGCAAAATAAATAAACAAATTAGAGAGCTATTTATAATATTTTACACCTTTTGTTTTTGAAACTCACAGCAGAAGGAGTAAAATATAATAATCAATAGAACAATCCCAAATAAAGAAAAAATGTAGTATCAAATAGATTCCTACTACAATATCTTTATATTTGTAATAGAAATAGTATAATGTCTAGGAGTAAATGAAATAAAATAGCAGATAGCTAATAAATAAGATGCGGGTATTCATCATACCATCACACCTCTAAGTCACTATCAGTCCACTCTATATACATATCAAAATATAACTAAAAAGAAAAAAAAGGTAAATGGGGTCAGACATATGTCTAGTGAGTGAAACATCTCATATAAGGATATAATATTAATAAGCTAGTAAAACAGCATTTATGCTTGTAAACTATTTCTTAACATTTATCACCTGCACCAAACAAGTCAGTTAGACACACTACAATACTATAGCGGCATCATATGTAAAGGTCTTACTAAAATCTCTACTAGACCTAATCTTATATCAATAAAACTATGACATAATTGAACCTAAAGTTCCAATCCATCATTGCCGCAAACATATGCACACGACTAAGCCCAAAGTCCTAACTCATATGTCGAAAATACATGCATATAACTGAGCCTAAAGTCCTAGTCGTACGTTGGAAATGTAAGTGCACGACCAAGCCTGAAGTCTGATTTCGTATGCCAGAAATGTATGCACTCGTCAAGCCCAAAGTTCGAGCTTGTAAGCTGAAAATATATGCACACGACTATGCCTAAAGTCTCGGCTCATATGCCGAAAACATACATGACTATTGAGGTAAAGTTCGTGCTCGACATTCATCTAATGCTCTGCGGTACCTATTGGGATAAAGCCTAAATCTGGTCATCATCCCACCATTTACAAAGCTACTAGATCAAGCCACAGCTCGTCCCTACTAATGTCATTAGTACAACTAAGAACTAATTTCCCCAAACGCATACCAAAACGTCCCCTAGTAAAATAGAATCCCAGTATGATGAATCCACTAAAATAAGACTCTTTTTAGAAGATTCCCAAAATAAAGAAAACAATATATAAAAGTGTTCCTCATCTCGTTATGATTCTGATGCCGCGGACTTCATGCAAAACGGAGGTCATAGGCGAGAATTATAAGCATTTAAAGTTAAGGTATTATTTAGTTAATTTGTCTATAATTATTTGTTTGTTTGTTTGTTAAAATAATTTTTGTAAGTGTTTCTTCGCCGCTTGCCTACGCTCAATCAACAACCGCTTTCCTTTTCCCATTACCACTACTAGAGGTGTTCAGATCCTAATCCATCGCATTGTTAAGTCGCCCTCACCGTCAGTTATCTGATGCGCCTCCTCACTTCACATCCAACCACCTAAAATCACAATTATGCCGCTGACTTTGTGCTCAAGATTAGACAAAATTTGACAACTTCTAACCAATCGATCACTAGTAGGATGACCTACTCATCCTCCTCGATAGCGCCATGCTTTCTAATTGTTGTATCGTCGTTGTTTCATCATTGGTTTGAAACGGACAATCCACATTTTTAACTTTCGGCACATTTTTTGTCCACCGTAAACCCAATAGGCAAACGAACACCGCCAGTAGATTCATGTCACCAAGAACTACAATTTTGGTAAATAATATGTCTACTTTGGTACACTTTTGTATTTTCACTTTTTAATAAGAGAGTGATTAACTTTCGCCAACTATAATCAGTAAAAGTCCACTTTTTTAATCATCTAGCCATAGCATCTAACCATAATTGGGTGTATATAAAAAAAATTAACCAATGATTACGTCATTTATAATTCAGTTTAAAATTAGAAGGGGTGAATTACTATGTCTTATCGATATATACACAAATTCGATGAATCCCACTCACTAAGTAGCCATTCATCTTCGTTGATCCAAAATGAATTCTCCTCCTTCGCTGCCTAGAAATTCCTCACCATGAAAATGCCAAATTTCCCAATAGCTCTGATTTTTTTACTTAGTTTTCTTCACAGTGATTGGTTCCATATATTAGTTCAACTAATTTGGATTTGATTAGGTGGATTTGAGACCGATTTTGTTTAGATATTAGATGAATAAAAAGATGAAGATTATAGGTAAAATGTTTAGGCTAAAGGGTGACCAGAGAATGGGATTTTTATTTATATTTATAGGTTGAAATAACTTGAATTTAGGCTAAAATCTCGATACTAATATATTATGGAAATGCCACAAGGTTTGATCACTTGTAATTTCTATCCCGTTCGATCAAATTTAGCAAGTTATATATGTCTTCGCCTGCAAACAATATTATGGATACAATAGAATAGGTGACGAAACCTGATTCCAAATCCTAAAATATTTTTTTTACTATTCTTCCATTTATGTAAAAATATGATTTCATCCTTTTTAATTTAATTATTTAGTTGCATAAAATTATGGGGTTTTACATTCCTCTCCCTTAATTTCATCCTAGAATTCCACGAGGCAGAAAATGCAATTTCCTTTATATCGTACAAATAAACAAAAAAAATTGTGAGAACCCTGATTTTTGGGCATCAGGTAATTGGATAATTATCTGATTTTAACTATTTAAAACACTGATTTATAAGTTGAACAAATAAATCTATTAATAAATATTTATTTCTGGATAAATATTTATTTGATAATCTCCTAATATAATTATATAAATGGGCGAACCTATTATTTCAAACAAATTAATAGGTGTTCGTTTAAAAATATATATATTTATATGGGTTGATTTTAAATGGAATTTCAATTCCAATTTGAAATTCAAAAGATAAATATCGTAAAGTAGATTGGATCTAAAGATTATATATATATATATATGATTTTATTTAGTATAAAATTAGTTTTATATTATTTTATTTTTAAAGATTTGCTAAATATAAATTAAGAAAAGTATTACTAAATAGAAATTAAATATAAAAGATTTATAAAACATTTAAAAATATATTTACTCATGTAAAATACAAGTGTTGAGACATTAGCATATGTAAATGACAAATGTTAGATAATTGAACAAGTGTCACATTATTACATTTTCTTTTATTTTTAGAAAAATATTAGTTAAATCAAGCTAAATATATCTATACCTTATTTTCTCTATTTTATTTCCTATTCTCATTTTCCAAACACAAGCCTGTAATTCTCAACCAGAAAAGCAATTTCAAAAATTAAAAGTCTGTAGAGGAAAAACAGACTGAAATTTATTTCAAGAAAAATCTGAAGTTGTAATCCATCTCAAACTAGAATTTAAGCAAGCAGAGATCATTTCAAGTATACATTCAACTCTGTAAATCAAGTGTAGTTTCAACTTCAAACAACAAAGTTGCAAATCAATACAATCAAGTTCAGATAAAACATCAGCTTCAACATCTAACAGATCAGGTTTCAGATCATCATCAAAAAAATTGTTCCAGGATATAAGGTGAGTAAACTTGGAAAATTTGATAAATCTTGAACTAGTATGCGATGATCTTATAAGTATGATCTGAATTATGTTGTGCATGTTGTTTAAAAATGATTTTTAAGTGTGTGTGTATATATATGTATGTATGTATGTATGTGTTAACAATTATACATGACTGGAACTTGAAAAATAAATCTCTGTTCAAACTGAAACAGTGAGTAAACATCACCATCTACGAAACTAATCTCTGTTTTACCTTGATGCTGGAGATAAGGTTTTAAATAATACTGTAGGTATAAGAATATGGATAGATTAAAAGCTCTTGTATATATAAAATTTAAATTATCAGTGAATGTCTGAGCTATGTATATAACATGTTCTGTTGCGAAAAAGGCTCAAGGATTTATGATATAAATTCATATCTCTTCATATAGATGATTTTAGATTTTGATTCTTGAAGATAAATTGTTAGTAATAAGTAAACTAGATCTTTAAAAATATTTTTTAAGATTAATTGATAAGTAAAGTTGCAGAAGAAGAAAATGCAGTTAAGTTTATTACTAGACAAAAATCAAGTATTAAAATTTCTAGTATTGATTGCAGGATTGAATTTGATCATCGAAACCATGATTTTTAGTATAGATTTCATGATTTTTAAGATCGTGGTCGTCGAGATATTACGAGTTGAATGGGAAATGTTTATTCTGTGGGTGATGTCGAGTTCATTAATGGAGCAAGATCTTGGGTCGGAGTGTTCAGGAAAAATGGTCGGAGGGTACGTAAGTCACCAGGGAGGTGCGGCGAGGGGACAATTGGGTTTTAGGATCTTTCTGGTCGATGTTTTTCCTGGAACAACTGAATCGCCGACTATACATCGTGACCGGAGTAGATTAATCGTTGCTGACGTCATGGTACAACTGTGGGTGGAACGACGAGTGTTTTGGTGGATGAACGCGGTGGCGCAGGGGAGATATCATCGATGGGTTTGGATTTTGGGGGGTATCCGATTTTCCCAATTTTGATTTCTGGCATGATTGATCATACTGGATGTCGAGTTGATTTTGGGGTAGCGTCGCCGACCTGATGGTGGCCTGAGCGATGATCGGAGAAGCTAGATCACGGTGTACACATGCACGGATGTCCATTGTACCTGATATTCATTGAGTAACGCTTTATGGGAAATAGTGGTTTGCGCGTCGTCGACTTCGAGTTTTCATATGGAAATGGTAATGAGAATGTAATGGGTTTTGGCTCGAGAAAGAGTTGTTTGGTCTAGGGATTGTTATTAAGGATATTAATGTTCTAAACTAGGGGATATTGAGTTTTTTAAAGGTAATAAGAATGAAATCAAATTGTTAAAAAAGCCTCCCGTGATGGAAAGAAAAAAAAGAAAGGGGTTTTCAAAGTAAAGTTGTTTTATCAAGAATTAAACTTTAATAAATAAGAGGTTTATGTGTTTTTGAATAAATTGATTTCCTACATTTTCATTTAAATAAGATTTAAATGATGATTAAGTTCTTAATTTAGATAAGAGTTTATCTTTAACTTACTAAGGTAATTAATTAAGAATAATTAATTAATATAAGTAAATGGAGGTTAATTAGTTACCTTAAGTAATTAAAGGATAAGTATGTAAGGAAACTCATTTAAGGATAATTAATTAGAGTAAATAATTAGAGGATCATTTGTTAATGTAAAAGTAATTAAATTACATAATTAAATAAGGGATAATTAATTTACTTAATTAATTTAAGAATAATTACTTAGTGTAATTAAAGAAATTAAGGAGGATTAATTAAGATGGATATTAATCTATTTGTAATTAATTAATGTTAAGAAAGCAGGATTTATGGGTAATCTAAGTGATTAAAGTTGGCGATTAATTTAATTGGAGATTAATTAAATTAATTAAGAACTATATATATCTAATGAATCTTGCTTATAGATGGTTGAATGATATTGGATTGTTGATATCTCTGTTAAGCAATTGAGATGTGCTGTGATATGAATGGGTTGAACTGTGATAATATAGGTTACCAATCTGAGTGGAATTGTTGTATGATATCCTGTGTATGATTTGTATTGTTTTAAACTTAACAAATGATATCGAATCCGAAGAGATCGAGGTCGAGTATCGGTAATACCCGAAACCACTTCGATTAGTAAACTAAATTCTTTATAAATTGGATATGTGAAATTAAACAGGCTGGAGTGGAATAAATTTAATACATGACCATTTAAAACTGTGTAATATTTCTTAGATATTATCTTATAACATGTGATTGACTTTAACAAGGTCGAAGAAGAAGAAGAAACAGAAACACCAAAACATATCAGGTGGGTTAACTCATTAAAGATAGGGTCAGTGGTACCCTAAAATGAGTTAAGAGTGTGTATATATGAAAGCGTACTTGTTATTTTCTTATATAATGGTTTTAAAAATAAATGATTTTTATAAAAGCTTATATTTTGATATATATAAAGCAAATAATTTTCCAATCATCATATATAAAGAAATTGGTTGTTAGTCATTGAAAATGGAATAAAAATTTAAGTGATATATATATATATACACCCAAATAAGGATTAAATAAGATAAATCAGAATTGGTTTCAAACCAGAAAATAGAATGGTTATTGTGTTTAATAATGGGATGTGGTTTCCTAGTAAATAATGATAAAGTAAAAATGAAATGTGTTAAGGAAGTAAACTTTTAAATAAGTATGACTTGTAAATTGAAGTGGGTTTTAAATTGTGAAGTTTTGGATTCTAAGTTTAAAAACATTTGAAATTTTTTTCAAAATGTTAAAGGAAATTATATTATTCAGACTATTTTGAATATAATCTTATTTTAAAATAAGAAGTTGTTTGAAAGCTTTAAATAAAACTGTTTTGAACTAAAACCAAAGGTGGTTTAAATTTTAAAGCATGGCTAGGTGAGATAAGAAATAAATATGTATATGTGTGGAAATACATAGTGTCAAAAATAATTTAAAATAAACTCTAAAGTGAGGAGTTTTGATTTTCCTTGAAGTGTGACATAAAAACTTAAAATGAAATAAGTTTTGAACTTTTAAGTAAGAAAGAATATTGATAGAAATTTGAAATTTGAAGTGGGGATTCAAATTGAGTAAGGTTAAAGGGATTAAAATGAATTTAATTTAGAAGAAGTTAAATAAGTTTGGAATGAACAACTTGAATTGGAAATTTCAAGATGGAATTGAGATTTTGTAACAACCCAGAGTTTTACAGCAATTAATTATTGTCATTAGACGATTTAATTTGGTTGCTAATGGCTATTGGCATTTTAATTAGTTGAAAATTCTTTTATACAATTGCTAAAAGATTTGCGGGCTTAAAATTTAATATTGGGCCATGTCTTCTTGATGCTGCGTTATTTCGAGTAATACCCGCCCCCTTTCATTTTCGTTCATTCAAAAAAAAACCCTAAAACAAAAATCGAACGAACGAAAAATAATGGCGGCTTCTTTTATTTTGGTCGAGTTCGACATTGACTTCGGCTCCTTCAATCTGCGCTCGTACTATGGTGAGTAATTCTATTTACTCACATCTAATTCATTCTTAATATGGTGCTTACGCAATTCGATGTTGATTCGATACTGTTTTATCTTGGCCCTTTGTTTTCGTTCGATGTTGGTAATCGATGTTGTTATGTGAATTTCTTCTATGCTTATGTCGTTCAACTTTGTTTCGATGTTGATGATTTTTAATGGCCTTGGTTTGATTTCTATTAGCCACGGCTCTGAATAATTAATTGTTATATGTAGCTTGGGTTCAGAGTGATTCGAACTGCAAATGACTTTGAGTATTTCTTTGTTGGCATCGGCATTAAAGTGAATTTCTGTTTCTGCTTCAATTTGATTTTTATCTGACTTCAGGTTGTGATGTTGTTTTTGAGGTGATTTTGGGCTTCCAAGGTGAACTTGCTACTGTGATTTCTTTTGTGACTTCGGTTACTTCAAATATATGATTTTTATCACTTGGAATCTTTTGTCAATATTCTAATTCGTTGCATTAGTTTATAACTACTGCATACAAGTATTTATGTGTTGAGCTTGCCACTGATCTTGTGCATTCATGTTCTTGCTATCCCTGTTTCTTTGAATTCTCTGTTGCTTCTAGCTTGAAGTGCTGATAGTATTTTGGGCATAGTTGGACCTGATATGGTCTGCACCGTGTATCGCCGATCTTTTGTATTGCATGACTATATGCAGTTTGCACTGTTAACTTTATATTGCCTTTGTCCGTGCATTTTGAAGTTCACCTGACATCGGCTTGCAATTGCTTTGTGTATTGGCTTCGGCCATTATGCATTTGTTTCATTTGAGGGCTTGACTTTGAGTCTTGTTTGAGTCTTCATGCATTTTCACTGATTGTTTATTCATGTTGTAGACAGTTCGCATCACATCACCACTGACCGTAGACCCTACTTTGTGTTTGCACTGCTTCATTGCTGTAACAACCCGCATATTTATCGATTTTATATTAAAATATTTTATTTAAATATTTTGTCGTTAATCGGATATTGGTCCGAAAAGCTACTTTTTGCAAACGGTCAAATTAGGACTCGAGACCACTGCCCTTGAGTTCGAAACGCCGTTTGCAATTTTTTTAAGTATAAGCATTGATATGTTTGGAGTTGGTGGAATTTCACCACTTTTTCACTTGAGACCATTAGTTGGGCTTTTAACCTATTAAACCCAAACTCCACCCTCTCCTCTTCATAACTTTCTAATTGCTTTAAACCTTCAAGCTTCTTCAAAAATGGTAGTGGGAATGGGAAATTAAAACTCCAAGCTCAAATTCAACTTCAAATCCATCATTCAACTCCAAATTCAGCAAGAAGACATTGGATTCAGGCTTCTTGCATTGGGATTGAAGAGGGATTGATTCTTGCTTGCTTGTTCTTCATTTTCATTGGTTTTTGGTGCAAAGGTGAGATTTTTATCTCATAATTCTAGTCTATAACTATATTGGACTGTTGGGAATGATTCCCCGTCACTTGAGCATGTGCATTTGCATTTGGTTTGGATTGGATTGGCGAAAAACTCCAATTTTTAGTGTTTTTGGTGAAAAACTGCACTTAGGTCGTTCTGCCTATGTTAGGTCGTTCGCGTTGAAAAGTCACTCAGAGAATAGCTCGTTTCTGGCCTTAAAACCCGTTCGCACGTGTTAGGTCGTTCGTCTCGGAATTAAGTCGCTAGGTCGCTAGGTCGTAGGTCGTCAGGTCTTAGGTCGTTAGGACGTTCGATGATAGGTCGGTAGGTCGTTCGGAGTTAGGTCGCTCGCTTCGTTCTTAGGTCGTTCGGGGTTAGGTCGTTAGGCCTTAACTCGTGTGGCCTTGGTTCTTTAAGTCGCTCGGCCCGTTAGCGTCACTTTTGCATGTTAGGTCTCTTGGCCTATTTGTTTATTCCTTTAGGTCGTAGGACCCTTAGGTCGTAACACCGATAGGTCGCTCGGCCTTGCCTTCCTTTTTTAGGTCGCATGACCTTCTAACCCGCTAGGTCGTTGGACCTATAACCCGTTAGGTCGTTGGACCTATAACCCGTTAGGTCGTTAGACCTATAACCCTTAGGTTGTTAGGCCGTTAACCCACTAGGTCGCATGACCTCATCAGCTTAAGTCGCTACACCGGTAGGCCGTTAGGTCACGTGACCTTAATTCCTTTAGGTCGAAACCCTTTAAGTCGCCTAGCCTTATACTCTTAGGTCGTAGCTCGGCCGTGTTAAGCTGTTAACTTTAGGTCGCTCGACCTTATAAACCGTTAACTCGTTAGGTCGTTCGTCTTCCTTAGGTCGCTCACCTGGTTGGGTCGCACCTTAGCTTAGCTCGGCCATGTTGGGTCGCGAGTTTCCCTTAGGTCGCGTACCCCCTTAAGTCGCTCGACCACTAGGTCGCGAACACCTTTAGGTCGCGTGCCCCTTTAGGTCGCTCCATCCTATCCTCCCTTAGGTCTTCACTAGGTCGCACCCCCACCTAGGGGGTTGCCACCCCCCTGGACCCCCCCTCCGTAGGGGATCTTATCTGAAAAGCATTCAACAGAACTTGCTTTGTTGAGATGCTGAGATTGACCACTCTTCGAGACAAACTATCTTTGGCTTCTCGGTCGATTTTATGGATTTTTGAATATCTATTCCGATGGATTCTTTATCGGTTTCTTTGGATTTTATTCACGTCTTCGTATGTGAATTTTTATGATTGATTATTTCTACAATCACTTCTATGATTTGTCACTTTAAAATATGAAGGTTTCAGTACTAGTAGTAAATATCAAAACTCTTTCAACGAAATGATTTCAACTCTATTTTCAATAACAAAGCTCTTTTCTTAAACCATTTTTTCAATCTACTAGTATATACAAACCTTTACCTCACACGTATGAGAAATTGAATTAAACGGCTTAGTAAAACAAGTGGTATGAAACGCTTGCGTTTGCTTCGTCGGTTAACTCTTGGACTTGTTCGATTGAACCTTTTTGTGACAACTTTCTAGTGAAGATCTACAGTTTGTTCGTAAATATTTGAGTTAAGCAAGTGGTTATGGGACATGAAGCTAAACTTTTATATTTACTAGCTTAGTGTAATTGACACTTCTCGTTGATCATGACGATCATTCTTATGATTTAGACTAGCAATTGTGCGATGTCTCTTGTTTGCTTGGTTAGACTAGACACCACTTGTGTGATTTCATTCACACATACCTTTTTACCTTCTTGGTTAGTCTAGACACCACTTGTGTGATTTCACTCACACATACGTTTTTGTTTGCGAGGTTAGACTAAACACCACTTGTGTGATTTCACTCACACATACCTTTTTGATTTTTGGTTAATCTAGACCTCATATGTGTGATTTCGACTCACACGTATAGGGTAGCTCCCCATGGTCTTCGGACCGTCATGTGATAGGCCTCTTTCCCTTTTTTCTGCGATTTCTGGATTTCTTGTGTTGATTTCTGGAATTTATGTCATTGACTTGTTATGAGTACAAGTTTAGGGTATGATGCCCTCTTTGGATCTTTGAGAAGATTCTTGTGATATTGATTTATCTCTTATTGATTGATCTTCTGTTGATCATCATTTGTATACTTATAGTTGTATGTCAGTATGGATATTTTATGTTTATGCCATACCTTTTATTTTATACCATGTCACCTGATATTTATAGCTAGACTGATCCGTTTATTATTTTCTTAAATAATACTCGGGTCAGACCGAGATGTTACAGGTGCTTCTGCTTGACTTCTTCCCGGGATTTGCTACTCTGACTTTTGGATAACTATTTAGATTAGCAGTTTTATTGTTGTATACACTTGAGATTTAGACTCATAGTTGTACTCTTTTGTATAGCACGTGTTGCTATTCTTTTGTATTATTGTGGATCTTTTTGACCACTACTCTGATGTACACTTTCATGTGTTAGTTATATATCCATATCTTCTTCCGCCTTTGTGATATGAATGTCTGTGACTGATTTGTGTTATGCTTATTTCTATGTTTGTTTCCGAAGATTTATTTATAGCCACTGTGTGATAGCTTTGAGTTTGTATCAGTATGTCGGACTTCCTCCTTAAATGAAATGCATGCTATACTATCTGACATATCGGTGCTCGCACAAAGAGGTTACATGGATGGTCGCTCCTCAACAGCCTTATTCTCTGTGCTAGTTGACAGCACTACACCGTAGTGTTCTTGGCTAGCGTGGGTATAGAGGTGGGGAATCAAAATTGCACTGAGCATTGCTTCAAGTCACTTGCAATGTGTATGCACACATGTATATCCCACTGTGTATCGCTTCATATGGCTATGCATATAGTTCTGGCCTTTATATAATTGGTGCACTGCTTCTTGGTTTTTTTATGTTGGTGAACTGGTCATTGCTCTTTGGTGTAGTGCGAACTGTGCTGTATAATCGATATGCAAGTTTGAGTTGCATCCCTAGAATACTTGTCCGGTTCTCCTGTGCTTCAGTGTCACCTGTGTCTGTTAATTTTCACTGTGCATTAGTTTGTACTGGTAAAGCATTGCATTTGTTGTTGCCATTCATTTGAATTCAAGTTGCATAACCTCTGGTGCATTCTTGTATATGATTTACTTCCCTTTGAAATCTCGGGTCATTGTAGTCATCTGCACTTATTATTGCAGTGTGTAAATGAGAGTCTCGTGCCTTTGCACAGTATTGCCATACTTGAATCTTTTTGTGTGCTGTGCATTACATCATATATCTGATGTATTAGGTTGTACATGTTTTAGTATATGTCAGAAAAACATATTATGTGCCATGCTTCCATGTAGCACCTCTGATTCATTTTGTCATGTATAGTTTGTTATGTACATTCGTTTGTGTACATATTTCATATTCACTTGGTTGAGTTGTTATACTGCTGCCTTTGTTCTCGAATTGGAAGCTTGCACTTTCTAGTTTCGCTGTCGCATTCATGTATTGTCTCTCCTGTCCACTGCTTGACTTAGTGGCCTTTCACTTCGGCTGGCACTAGTGTGTGCAGTCTGGTTGCTTGCTGTTGATCTTCTTGTGACTGCAATCTTGTTGCAGTCTCTGTTTTCTGTCGATTGATTGGAACTTAGGTCGAGACTCGATTTTTATGTCTTGATCATTTCAATTGAATTTCTACATTGTGTTGAATCCAACTTAATCGCTCGGATTTGACCTTGTGCTGATTCCTATTTCATCACTGTAGTGGCAAGGCAGTGCACGCAAGCGTGAACTGCAGCCACACGGTTACCATTGAGCTTTTGTGTACATCATCACTGTAGTGGCAAGGCAGTGCACGCAAGCGCGAACTGCAGCCACACGGTATGGCTTTTATTGTATTCTATTTTGTTTTGATTTATTGATTTTTTGCAAATTCCATATGCTGTAGTGGCGAGGCAGTACACGCGTGCGTGTACTGCAGCCCTACCTGAGTTGACGTTTTATATTGATTGATTTCAATTGATGAAATTGTTTCGTGTTGTTAATTCAGTATTTTGATATTGTATTTGATTTGTTGATTTGATTATTTGGTTGTCGTCTAATTATCTATTTGATAATTAGATTATGAGTTTCTAATTATTATTTAATAATTAGAATTTTGTTGTTAATTGCCGTTTAGGCAATTCCGATGTTTTCTAAATTATCATCATTGATATCCTTTTCACTTATCTTTGTTGATGATTTGAATATGTTGATTTGTTGTTTAACCTGATATGTGTTATATTTACCGTTATCCGATTTCCTTGTTAAAGAATCGGATAGACGAGATTCATTGTGACTATCGTCTATTCATTATTTAATTATTATTGCTTATGTGCACTAATAACTGAGTTTGAATTAGACTGACCCGTGTATTATTTTCTTTTGAATTTAATACTCGGGTTAGACCGAGTTATTACTGGTTGTAGATATCTTGCTTTGGGTTGCTGCTAGAGCTATGAAGTTTCTTTATATCATTTGGAGTAGATGTTGTCATAGTATAGGATGTTGTATATTCATGTATGTTATTTACGATAATGTACTTGTATATGTAACTTTCAGAGTCGATAGTTGTAGTTGTATCATATGTATTGTATACATGTATTGTAACGGACATCAGTTATTATATATATGAGACATTTTTGTTTTATCTGTGTTCCGCATTTATATGATCTGTGTTATTATTATATTTATTGTCCTAAACTATTATGAACCATCGTAGTTCGCTTTATATTGGAATTGGGTATGTCGATGGGAGTAAAAATATAAGAGATGAAAAATAAAAATATATACCACTCCTATCGAGATAACCAATACTAGTGTAAGGTCTAACTACGGATGGCCGCTCCTATCCAACCTTATTCTTCGTGATAACGGACAGTATTTCCTTTAATACTCTTTGTTATTGTGAGCATAGAGGTGGGGCGCCACAGTTGGTATCAGAGCTTGGGGTTTTGTTGACATAATATAAAACATAACTTTGGTGTGACATGTGTTACAACTATTAGTCGATATTTTGTGTATGGAGTCAAAACTAAAGTTTTGAAATTACGATGAAATTTTTAAATATCTTTATTTAAAAATAAAAGTGAAGTTGTGTTTTGATGATTGATTGATTTGTGTTCTGTTTATCAGAATGCTCAGCGAAAACAGTGGAACTGTCTTCGCTGAGTACAGAAGATATCCTTTTTTATTTGAAAATCAAAATATGAAATTGAAATAAATTTCATTTGTTGTTTACATAACTGTGTTCATTATGTTTTCTTTGAAAATTCGAATCTGATTTGAGGATTCGAAGCGATTGCAGTTATGTAATTTTGTTGAGATTTTTGCTGTTTTGAATTATCTTCGTTGAAGATATATTTGAATGATTTCTTTGTTCATTTTGTGGTATACGTGCAAATTTATGTTGCACGTTACTGCTTTATTTTTACGTTGAACCGATGTTTGGTTCTAAACGTATTTTGTTGCCATTATTTTTATAACGGGATTTTACATTGAGGCTAAATTTTTGAAGCACGGTGTTTTGTTGACATTTTAATGAATGAAAATTCACTGATATTATATTTTGATGAAAATTATTTTGATGAGATTTTGACGTTTAAAAGATTACTGTCGCTTTGACTTCAGTGACCGTCAAATTTTAAAGTGGATTTTTAAGCGGTTATCCCGCAATGCTGATTTTGTTGTCCGTTTCTACGGTGTTTTGAGAAGTACAATTTTCTTATTGAAATTGTCATTAATGCTGCTGTTTTTATCACGGATTTGCAAATCGTTTTAAAAATAAAATTGTTTTCCAAAATTTTTATAGTTTACGCTTTCAAAAGAATGAGGAAGCGACTTAAACGTTTCAGCAAAATCGAGGACTATGACCCCTTTCTTTTACTGATTCGCTTAATTTCGGACTTGTTCGTTTGAGAATGTAAATTATTACTTTTATAAAATACATGAAATTGTTTTCAGAATCTTTACAGTTTGCGCTTTCAGAAGAATAAGAAAGTGACTTAAACGTTTCAGCAAAATCGAGGACTATGACCCCTTTCTTTTACTGATTCGCTTAATTCCGGACTTGTCCGTTTGAGAATGTGAAATGTTATTTTTGTAATACACAATTTTGCACTTTCAAGGAAACGATGAAGAGAATTAAACAATTTAGTAAAACTCGTGGTTATGGGACATGTGCATTTGCTATTTTGGTTAATTCCGGACTCGTTAATTGAAACATCTGTTGTTTTGATGATATTTGATGATTTTCGTGTGCTTTCGAGCCACTATGAGGACCTTCGGGTCATATGAGGACCTTCTGGTCAAATACCAGTACCAGACCTTTGGGATATATGTTCGACCTTCGGGTCATTTGTTGGGCGCCAAAATTATGTTTGGTACTTGGTAGGCTTCGACCATATGTTGATGCACGTGCGGCGTAGCTAAAACTCGCCATATGATGGGATCGATCCACATTTTATGTTGATTTTCTAGTTATCTTAATTGATTCTAGATATTTGTTGAATCTAATTATCTGCAGGTAATTAGATATTTGATGTTATGAGTACTGATTATCGTTTTTAATAATTGAATATTTGTTGATTTGAGATTTGATTATCGTTTTTGATAATCGAATATTTTTTTATTTGATTATCGTTTTTGATAATCGAATATTTGTTGTTTCTGATTATCGTTTTTTATAATCGGATATTTGTTGATTTGATTATCGTTTTTGATAATCGAATATTTGTTGTTTCTGATTATCGTTTTTGATAATCAGATATTTGTTGATTTGATTATCGTTTTTGATAATCGAATATTTGTTCATTTGATTATCGTTTTTGATAATCGAATATTTGTTGATTTGATTATCGTTTTTGATAATTGAATATTTGTTGTTTCTGATTATCGTTTTTGATAATCAAATATTTGTTGATTTGATTATCGTTTTTGATAATCGAATATTTGTTGTTTCTGATTATCGTTTTTGATAATCGGATATTTGTTGGTTTTGATTATCGTTTTTGATAATCGAAAATTTGTTGTTTCTGATTATCGTTTTTGATAATCGGATATTTGTTGATTTGATTATCGTTTTTGATAATCGAATATTAGTTGATTTGATTATCGTTTTCAATAATCGAATATTTTTTGATTTGAGATTTGATTGTTGTTTTTGATAATCGAATATTTGTTGATTTGATTATCGTTTTTGATAATCGAATATTTGTGGTTTCTGATTATCGTTTTTGATAATCGGATATTTGTTGATTTGATTATCGTTTTTGATAATCGAATATTTGTTGTTTCTGATTATCGTTTTTGATAATCGGATATTTGTTGATTTTGATTATCGTTTTCGATAATCGAATATTTGTTGATTTGAGAATTGATTATCGTTTTTAATAATCGAATATTTGTTGATTTGAGATTTGATTATCGTTTTTGATAATCGAATATTTGTTGATTTGATTATCCTTTTTGATAATCGAATATTTGTTGTTTTTGATTATCGTTTTTGATAATCGGATATTTGTTGATTTTGATTATCGTTTTTGATAATCGAATATGTGTTGTTTCTGATTATCGTTTTTTATAATCGGATATTTCTTGATTTTGATTATCGTTTTTGATAATCGAATATTTGTTGATTTGAGATTTGATTATCATTTTAGTAATTAAATATTTGTTGTTTTCTATCTATCTCTGTTGATAGTTAGAGTTTGCTAATTATGTAGTTCGTGTTTTTCTGATTTTCTGGTTAATAACTAGATATTTGCGGTTTTGCGATTTGTGTTTTGGGGTTTTCTAAATTGTCTTTGTTGATAATTAGATTTTTCTGTTTTCTAATTGTCGTATCGATAATTAGATATTACTGTTTTGTGGTTTCCGTATTCTAGTTATCTAATCGATAATTAAATATAGCTGATAATTGCATTTATCCAGTTTTGTTGTTTTCTGATTACCTACTTGATAATTAGATTTTGTTGAGAATTTGTGAATTTCTTTTATTGAGATTAAAAGATTTCCTTGGCGTTTGTATTCCTGAATTTTATTTTTCTAGCTTAACCAGTTATGTTAGAAAAATAATTGTTATTGACATCTTTACTTATGAAAATTGCGGGGATGCAATTTTTATAAGGAGGGGAGTCTGTAATAACCCAGAGTTTTACAACAATTAATTATCGTCATTAGACGATTTAATTTGGTTGTTAATGGCTATTGGCATTTTAATTAGTTGAAAATTCTTTTATACAATTGCTAAAAGATTTGCGGGCTTAAAATTTAATATCGGGCCATGTTTTCTTGATGCTGCGTTATTTCGAGTAATACCCGCCCCCTTTCATTTTCGTTCACTTAAAAAAAACCCTAAAACAAAAATCGAACGAACGAAAAATAATGGCGGCTTCTTTTATTTTGGTTGAGTTCGACATTGACTTCGGCTCCTTCAATTTGCGCTCGTACTAAGGTGAGTAATTCTATTTACTCACATCTAATTCATTCTTAATATGGTGCTTCTGCAATTCGATGTTGATTCGATACTGTTTTATCTTGGCCCTTTGTTTTCGTTCGATGTTGGTAATCGATGTGGTTATGTGAATTTCTTCTATGCTTATGTCGTTCAACTTTGTTTCGATGTTGATGATTTTTAATGGCCTTGGTTTGATTTCTATTAGCCACGGCTCTGAATAATTAATTGGTATATGTAGCTTGGGTTCAGAGTGATTCGAACTGCAAATGACTTTGAGTATTTCTTTGTTGGCATCGGCATTAAAGTGAATTTCTGTTTCTGCTTAAATTTGATTTTTACCTGACTTCGGGTTGTGATGTTGTTTTTGAGGTGATTTTGGGCTTCCAAGGTGAACTTGCTACTGTGATTTCTTTTGTGACTTTGGTTACTTTAAATATGTGATTTTTATCACTTGGCATCTTTTATCCATATTCTAATTCGTTGCATTAGTTTATAACTACTACATATAAGTATTTATGTGTTGAGCTTGTCACCAATCTTGTGTATTCATGTTCTTGCTATCCCTGTTTCTTTAAATTCTCTGTTGCTTCTAGCTTGAAGTCCTGATAGTATTTTGGGCATAGTTGGACCTGATATGGTCTGCACCGTGTATCGCCGATCTTTTGTATTGCATGACTATATGCAGTTTGCACTGTTAAGTTTATATTGCCTTTGTTCGTGCATTTTGAAGTTCACCTGACATCGGCTTGCAATTGCTTTGTGTATTGGCTTTGGCCATTATGCATTTGTTTCATTTGAGGGCTTGACTTTGAGTCTTGTTTGAGTCTTCATGCATTTTCACTGATTGTTTGTTCATGTTGTAGACAGTTCGCATCA
Source organism: Allium cepa (assembly GCA_030765085.1). Classification (NCBI taxonomy): domain Eukaryota; kingdom Viridiplantae; phylum Streptophyta; class Magnoliopsida; order Asparagales; family Amaryllidaceae; genus Allium; species Allium cepa. Next base: position 757,123,412 of record CM060940.1, on the reverse strand, counting down.
CATCACCACTGACTGTGGACCCTACTTTGTGTTTGCACTGCTTCATTGCACTGAGCATTGCTTCAAGTCAGTTGCAATGTGTATGCACACATGTATAGCCCACTGTGTATCACTTCATATGGCTATGCATATAGTTCTGGCCTTTATATAATTGGTGCACTGCTTCTTGGTTTTTTATGTTGGTGAACTGGTCATTGCTCTTTGGTGTAGTGTGAACTGTGCTGTATAATCGATATGCAAGTTTGAGTTGCATCCCTAGAATACTTGTCTGGTTCTCCTGTGCTTCAGTGTCTGTTAATTTTCACTGTGCATTAGTTTGTACTGGTAAAGCATTGCATCTGTTGTTGCCATTCATTTGAATTCAAGTTGCATAACCTCTGGTGCATTCTTATATATGATTTACTTCCCTTTGAAATCTTGGGTCATTGTAGTCATTTGCACTTATTATTGCAGTGTGTATTTGAGATTCTCATGCCTTTGCGCAGTGTTGCCATACTTGAACCTTTTTGTGTGCTGTGCATTACATCATATATCTAATGCATTAGGTTGTACATGTTTTAGTATATGTCAGAAAAACATATTATGTGCCATGCTTCCATGTGGCACCTCTGATTCATTTTGTCATGTACAGTTTGTTATGTACATTCATTTGTGTACATATTTCATATTCACTTGGTTGAGTTGTTATACTGCTGCCTTTGTTCTCGAATTGGAAGCATGCACTGTCTAGTTTCACTGTCGCATTCATGTATTGTCTCTCCTGTCCACTGCTTGACTTAGTGGCCTTTCACTTCGGCTGGCACTAGAGTGTGTAGTCTGGTTGCTTGCTGTTGATCTTCTTGTGACTGCAATCTTGTTGCAGTCGCTATTTTCTGTCGATAGATTGGAACTTGGGTCGAGACTCAATTTTTATGTCTTGATCATTTCAATTCAATTTGTACATTGTGTTGAATCTAGCTTAATCGCTCGGATTTGACCTTGTGCTGATTCCTATTTCATTACTGTAGTGGCAAGGCAGTGCACGCAAGCGTGAACTGCAGCCACACGATACCATTGAGCTTTTGTGTACATCATCACTGTAGTGGCAAGGCAGTGCACGCAAGCGTGAACTGCAGCCACACGGTATGGCTTTTATGATATTCTATTTTGTTTTGATTTATTGATTTTTTGCATATTGCATATGATGTAGTGGCGAGGCAGTACACACGTGCGTGTACTGCAGCCCTGCTCGAGTTGACGTTTTATATTGATTGATTTCAATTGATGAAATTGTTTCGTGTTGTCAATTCAGTATTTTGATATTGTATTTTATTTGTTGATTTGATTATTTGGTTGTCGTCTAATTATCTATTTGATAATTAGATTATGAGTTTCTAATTATTATTTAATAATTAGAATTTTGTTGTTAATTGCCGTTTAGGCAATTCCGATGTTTTCTAAATTATCTTCATTGATATTCTTTTCACTTATCTTTGTTGATGATTTGAATCTGTTGATTTGTTGTTTAACGCTGATATGTGTTATATTTTTGTTTGTCATGCCATGTTCTAATTTATGCTTACATGTGTAACATGACATGTGATGTATATATTTTAGTTTTAAAAACATTTTTAAAAGTGTTGTTGAAATTTTCCAAAGTCAGTTGAATTTTGTTTACAATTTTTAATTCTAGTTTCCAATAAATAGAGTATTTTCTTTATTTATTTCCTACTTTTCCTAAAATTATTTATTTATTTTTCATAATATCTATCTCTACCTTATTTTTCTGTTTAGACGTTCATTTACTAATTAAATGGTTAAGTGTTTAGATTCCTTATTTATTTCTTGGAAAGAAATTTCAAATAGATATATGTTATTGCCTTAAAGGGCATATCTTTTAAAATGTATTTATTAAACGTTATTGTATATATTTGTTTAGTGAAGATTTTTGTATACCTATTTCTTTAATACATAGGAAACGCATCAAATCAAGATACGTTACCTATTTTAATTATAGGCAATACGTTACGTTTGATTTCTTGCCTATATATCTTTCCACCTCTTTAATTTCCTATCATAACTTCTCCAAAATTTTAGCCATGAGTTATTTTTGTAATTCACATGAGAAAAACATCTCATTTCATCACAACTTTTAACTACTTTCAGATCTGAAAATATTAGGTAATGGCTTCTTCTCTTTTTTCTACTTTTCTATTCATTTCTCTATCGAAATTTTACATTATTTTGCTTGATCTCTTGTGCTTTGTTCGGCCTAAACACCCCACCACCTTCTCCGCCTACCGATCTCCTCGTGTACCATGCCATCCTCCACATCTATCCTTGCCATGTTTCTCTGTGTGTATATATAGAGGTACATGTAAAATTATAATGGGTTTATGTATATATACTTCTATGTCAATCTATGCTTTAAATTATTATTTTAAAGTATATAAATTTTATAAGTTGGTATCGGATCAGTTAATGAATATAAGCTTTAATAAAATGAGTTACTTGATTTTATTTAAGTCAGATCTGAAGATTTTTGTTATTTTTGTGTTATATATTTGGTAGGTGGTTTCAGGATATATACAACATATATGTATCTAAAGCTGTTTCAAAGTATATAATTTTACTATATTTGTGTTTCAAATATTTGCATTTTATGATAGGTTATATTATAGAAGATTAGAGTATTGATATATTATATATATAGTTTGCATATACTATATAAGTTTATATCATTCATTATTCATTTATGTAAAAGCCTATACGCATAAATCTGTGAGTTATTTATATGTGTAATAAAAATATGCTTAGAGTATTTATATTAAAGAGTTATATAACACGTCTGTTAGGGTATATGACATTTATATCAGCAACTTATATATTTATAAGTATGTGAATTTTAGGCTATTTTGATTCTTCTGTTTTATTTTTAATTGCTGCTACATATAATGTGTTTAGATTTTTCCCATATTATATACATATAGTATATGTTTAGGATAAAGTAAAGTATGTAGCTCTAATATCTATCCATATTTACATATTGAATATAAAGCTTTCTCTTCTTTTGTTATGCATATATATATATATATATATATATATATATATATATTCGCACTACATATATTTATTAAAATATGGGTCTGCATATATACTGTATTATATATAGTTTGAAAATATATATATATATATATAAGATTTTGGTTATAATATTTTAAAAATAAGTGTTTTAAGGCTAGTGATTTAATTGTATATGTATACATATTATTTTCATAGTTTTCTGAAATTAAGGTATTGATTTTTATAAAGTAATAATATATATATATATATATATTCTGTATATATATCAAACTGATTGATTTTCTCATCGATTCCTCATTTTCAGCTTTGATCATTGAATTTGTGTTCAATCATGATTTTCTTTGAAATTCGTGCCTTGATTCATAACTAGTTTCTTTGTCAAATCTATCTAGTCTCGAAAGGTGAGCAATCACTCACGATTAACGTTCTTTTATTTATTAAATTTGATTTCACTTGAAAAGACAATTGAAATATGCTGCTGTAGTTATTTAAATTGTTATATATGCTATTATCTTAAACCGTTCACATGTGGGATACGACACCATATCCTATTGTTTATATTATATTGTTATTGATGATATATGCCTGTTGTTATATTTATATTATCTGTTGTCACTCTGCAAGTTCTTTGTTAGTATAGAATTCACTATGGGTTGAAATGATACATACCCGAACGGAATTTAGAATAGGAGAAAAGCGTTATGGGTTGAAATGATAAATCCAAGCGATTTTCATTGAATTGAATTTAGGATTGTGGGTCGAAATGATATCTACCCATATGTATTACGGATTGAAATGATAAATATCCGTATCACTTGACCATAGGATAGGAAAATATATACAGACACCGTTGGTCCATATATAAATGTTTGAAAATAATTTCTATGGTTTTGAAAAGAAATATATGGTTTTTAATAAATATTGGTTCTTAAAATATTATATATATTTATATATATGGTAATTTTATATAAAGAGTTAATAATAATATTATTGAGATTGATTTAATACATGTAATATGGTTAAGTATTTATTTAAATCTATATATCAAAATAGATTGTTGTAATAATTTGAATAAGTTAAGGTTGAGAAGATAAAGCTGAATTAATTAAGATTGTATATAATCGATTTGAACTATTGAAGTTGAAGTTTAAGATTGATTTTATAAGTTGATTTTTGATTTAAAGCGATTAAATGGATATTTCAAGTAAATAAATCGGAAGGAATATTTAGTCTAAGGGTAAAATAAGATTATTTAATAATACTGAATTTATTAAGTGAATATTTCAAGACTAAATAATATAAGGTTTAATCGAGATCTATAGGAAGCCGTTAAATTGAACTTTGAAATGTTGAATATTAAGCTTTGAAATATACTGGAATTTAATGGTTAATTTGTGGTTCAGATCTGTAATTGAAATCAATATAATTTGAATTGGTTATTTAAAAAACTGAATTTAATGGAAATTGATAAATTGAGATTGAATTTACTTTGAACGGGAAAGTCGAGTTGATTTTGATGCGATTTGTGAAATTACTAATACTTTACTTTATAAATTACTTAATATATATACACACTATTTTGGGAAATAGGTATATTTGTAATGAAATTAATATTTTAGTTTTAAAGTATAAATTAGTTTGAAATGACTACAGTGTTATAGTGTATATTTTCTGCATTGTAGATAGTTCCATGGAACCTTAGAGGATGGTTATCCCAAACATCCTTTAAGTTAATTGTATTTCAGTTGGTATTTCACTTGAGTTGGATTTATTGATATAAGAATGTTAATCCTGACTCAAGTGTTTTGTGTTTTGTTTTACGCTCGGGTCAGACTGAGTGATACGGCATTTGAGACTCACCATTGGAGTTTGGAGCTCATTTGGAGATCCAACTATCAATTCAGCTTCCAGTTTTTCCAGTTGATTGGTTCAAAGATGTCATCTATTTGTATTCGAGACTTCAGTGTATTTGAGTTATCCTGCTATATTGTATTTCTAACTGTAATGTTTATATAGTAGCTTCATGAACTACTATTAATCTATTCCGCTACATTATATTACTCTATGTTTGTGATTCTATGATTGACTTATTTACTGTATATGTTGAGCTTTGCCAAATTTTAAATTAACAATCTGATATTTTGAGAAATTCAAGTCTAACATGTGTGCCTATGCATTGGCGGGCGCAGCATGATAGGTGGTTCTCGCATTTGGTTTGGTAGCAAGCGGTTGACTCTTACTCCTACATGTCCCTGCGGGGGTTGGTGCAGTCGAGAGGCTGACCGTAAAGGTAGAACACAGGTACAGCTGTATGCTACGGTGGGCGTTACTCCACTGACGCGGTCCGTTATAGTTGGTGTCAGAGCTTTGGGTCTAGGCAAGCTTAGCATAAATAGTAAATTTATTTACAGAATCACTTTCGTTCGAGCTTGAATTTCTTCCTCTTGATTTTTTTTTCTTTGGACTTTGGAACATGACTGTGGTTCCAAAATCCATTATCTTCTCTCCTTATTCGTGTTTCTTGATTCTGCAATATCCCATAACTCCAGTTCGAATGATCTATTTAAGAATAGGCGATCCTGCCAATCTTTGAATGATTTGTAATGGGGTGAAACTCCTCTACAGTTGGCATTGATTCACCGGAGAATTCTATACCCTCAGTTGAGATGATCCTATCTTTGTTTTGGAAATCCATTCTTGAATCATCCTTTGAAAATCGGGTTTGTTTGTATTTTAGAAATTGTTTTATATATCGAATTATTATTTTGATAAGCTTGATTTTATTCTATATATAAAAGTGAAAATGGTTTCGATAAGGATAATATACCTTTTAAAAACGAGAATTTGAAATTTCGAGAGGACCTGAAATTTTGAATATTTTATATAAAGAAATGGATTTATATAAAAATTATTATAACTGAAGGGTTTTAATATGAAATTCGAGAGATTGAATTCTGGTGTTTTGAAATTGGTTTTAAGATTTTGAAAAATATATAATAATCCTATTTAAAAGTATTTTCTGAATAAGAAATGTTTCAAATGACTTCAAATGAATTCCAGTGTTTTCAAAGAAATTTCAAAAGAAGTCTTCGAGAAAATAGAAGTCCAGAACCCATTTATGTTGCTAGAAAATAATTTTGCTGATGAACGCATGCATCATCGACATTGATTTTCGAGTTTTTGAGTGGGGGAGAGGCCACTTTGGTAGCTTTGCTATGCGATTGATTTGCGAAACCAATTTTGATTTCAAATACCGAAGTATAATTTGATTTTCGAAAAGATATGCATATATATATGACACAGTTTTGAAATGAGCCAGTGTTCAGTTCTTGAGTTTTGAATTTGATTGATATAACCCTATCTTTTAGAATTGATTTACTGATTTGTTGGTGATTTCCAACTCTTGGATTGAAAACATGATTTCTTCAACTATTTTGAAGGTTCAAGCACTTCCAAATCAAGGTTAACTTTTTAAAGATAAATAATTTTGAAAAGTATAAATTATTAGATAGTATATAAGTATGGTTTTGTACGTTTAAGTATGAAGTAATATGATTTAAATAAGTTTGAAACTGGTTTGTTAAGAAATGAATAAAATTATTTTTAATTACACTAATACGAAATTTAAACGTTTTGAAGAAAAATTTAGTTTACAAAATATTTTGAATAAAATTTAGTTTAAATGTTTTAACTTAACATCTTTTATAAAAATATATAATAATAATAATATTTTTTAAAGGTATAGAATTGTAATCGTTTTGAGGACAAGCGATTCTTGAGGAAAAGATTTGGTTTCGGAAATAGACTGAAATTTTAAAACCCAGTATATTTATGATGATTTTTGGGAAATGGATTTGTTTGGCATAAATTATGTTGATTTGGATTATTTTCTGAACTTATTATTTTGGAAACTTGAAACTGAACATAATTGATTTAGAAGAAATGATTTGGTGAAATTATATATGTTTTTCCTTTTGAAAACTGTACTGATATTGAAAGGAATTGAAATTGAGAACCTTGTTTTACTAAATACTTGATTTGGAAGTTATCGAACTTATATTAAGGTGAATTGTATAAGTATGAAGTAATTTGATATACTATTGATTTTGGAAAGTACTCGATTTGAAAATGAAATCTTATATATAATGGACTTTATATAAGTACGATATTTGAAATTGATTTGAAAGGTACTATATGATATATATTTTCGAAGTAAATATATGGGAAGTGCCTTCCATATGATATCCGCTCTGTGGCCACATTGTGGATTCATTCTATCGATATTATTCTTTTTGGTTTTGGTTTTCCGGATGTGATACTCGAGTGTCCTACCATGGCATAACCCATTGTCTTTTGAGCGCGACTGCATAGCGTAATTGTAACGGGCTGATATTTTCAACCATTTGCATCCGTACCTGTCGGACTTGAATTCCTCAAAATATCAGATTGTTAATTTATATTTGGCAAAACTCAGCATATACAGTAAAATAAATCATTCATAGAATCACAGACACAGAGTAGTACAATAATATGTAGCGGAATAAATAAATAGTAGTTCATGAAGCTACTATATAAACATCAGAGTTAGAAATAAATACAACAGAATATCTCAGATGCAGTGAAGTCTCCTGTACTAGAAGATGACTTCTTTGAACCAATCAACTGGAAGGGCTGAAAGCGGAATCGACAATTGGATCTCTAACGAAGCTCCAAACTCCAAAGGTGAGTCTCAAATGCTGAATTACTCGGTCTGACCCAAGCGTAAGGCAAAACACAAAACGCTTGAGTCAGGATTAACATTCTTATATCAATAAATCCAACTCAAGTGAAATATCAACTGAAATACAAGTAACTCAAAGGATGTTTGGGATAATCATCCTCTAAGGATCCGTGGTGCTATTTAAAATGCAGAGATATACACTATAACCTCGTGGTCATTCAAATTAATTTATACTTCAAAACCAAAATATCATTTCATTTCAAATATGTTTATTTCCAAATTTAATCCCTTTCAAAGTTACGGTTCAAATCTACTCAAATTCCAAATTCAAATTTAGTCCCATCTCAATTTATCAATTTAAATTCAACTCAATTCCTAAATAACCGTTTCAAATTTTATCGATCTCAAATCTGGATTTGAAATCATAAATTACCCATTTACACTTCAATATTGTAACGTCCCGCCTTTTCGTACGTTTTAAATCGACACATGTGCCAATTCAAACCATACGGAAGGGCGGATTGTTATGGGGTAAATAAGGAAAACGAGAAAGAATAAAACAAAACAGAATCTCACAGCGGAAGGATAAAATATAATAATAAATATACAGTTCATAAACTGTTTACAAACATTTGATTCTTCTTTATACAATAAATATCAGAGTTCACATACCAATAATATTTAATGCACCGGAACAATATGAGTGTAGTGCACTAGTATAAATAATAATAATATAAATCTTCGCCTTCGTCCTCCAGAGCTAAATCTTCAAATCCTGAAGCGCTCAGACTGACCCGAGCGAATTTGAAAAGACAAAAACACTCGAGTCAGACTAAAAGATCTTATGTGAGGTAGATTAACAGAAATAGATATGAGTGTAGTAACTCAAAAGATGCTCGGGATTTACATCTCTTAAGGATCCGTTAAACTATTTACTATATAGTATATTTCGCTATTATAATAGTGTCTAATCGTAAAATAAACTTACTTTTAAATAGCGTTAAGGCTTTACATTTTCCACCTTAACACAAATAATGCCAATAGTCTATACAGTGCCTGCATATCTCCTGATCGGGAGACTATGAGAAGACACTCCATAGGTACGACACAAATAGAAACTCGTAGTAAAGGCTCGGTATGGTTGGTGACACGGCACAACTAGGCAATGCCAAGGTAAATATACCAATTGCTATCCGGGCTGATGGAAACGCGTAGCCGCAGCTACCGCCCACCTTGAAACAAACTCCCCCAAAAATCAAAGTAAAAGTGGCCACTGAATCAATCCAAAGTCAAAGTATAATGTCGAAGAGGAGTGTCCTATCAGAGGAATGACCTCATTGGCCCGAGAATCGCTCTTGTTTTAGCCACCTTATGCCAACTCACGGGAGTCGGGTCCACGTATTTACCTTGCAGGAACGCCTCCACCAACCTACTTCATTCTGGAATCTCCACCGCGTACACGGTTGTTAAAGTGGTTTTCGGAATTGGCAGAGAGTATGACAACTTCCGATCCCGGTCTCTTCAACAACCAAACGTTATTATAACACCGCGGTCCTTTAAAATAATTTATACTTTTAAAACCAGAATATAATATCCATTTCAAAACCATATAAATATGATATCATTTCCTTTTAAAACCCAAAACAATATGATAACATCTTTATTTTCCAATATATTCTTTCCAAAAATCATAGTGGTTTCAAAGTAAAATATTTAGAAATCAAAACTCTTGAATATAATATTTCCAAATTATACTACCTTGAAAACCATAACTTTGAAACAAATTCCATCTCTCAAATGGTTAAATATTAAATTACTTTTATAAAACAAAATAGCTTCTTTACATTTCACAAATCAATTCCAAATATCGATTTAAACTTCCAAATACCATTTTAAATTTTTACGTTTCAAAGCTTTAAATATTACACCATTTCAAAAACAAACTCATTTGACCATCCCATATATATCAAATTCAATTACTTATTATTTAGACTTGAAATTTTTACTTAATGGATTCAATATACTTTAAGTAAAACTTATAACTTTACATAATTGGATAATCTTTCAATTTATTAAACTTGATATATTCATTTAAATCAACTTGATATTCATTCAAATCACTTTACACAAAAATCAAGTTACAAAAATCATATCCTTTAAAAATTCTAACTTTTCATTTAGTTTCAATTTAACTTAATATTGATCTTCCAACCTTACTCTTTTTTTTAAGTCATTAAAACTCCAGAAATTTAATTTTAAATAAATTCTTAATCGTATTTGATCTCGAAAATCAAACTTTATTTTATACTTCACATCAAATTTATACAAAGCTTAAAAACCGAAAATTTACTATATATATATATATATATATATATATATATATATATACCCAAATCAATATCCCATAAACCATATACATATATATATATAGCTTTACGAAACCATAGTAAAACATTTCCAAAAATAATTTTATATATTTACCCCGGTGCCTGTATAAAATTTTCTACCCTATGGTCAAGTGATACGGATGTTTATCATTTCAATCCGTAATTTAAAATAAAAATGCGGTTGTATATCATTTCAAACCGCAATCCCGAATGAATGAAATGCATGATAACTTGTAGTTTATACGATATAAAATACAACATCCATTCATCCAGATATCAATCATCGACCATTTTATTGCAATCATCATCCAATTTAAACAACATCAATATAGAGCATATAAATTATACAGGTAATAAATAACATGTATTAACTAACAGTTTATATAAATTTAACTACTGTTAAACTAGCAGTTTATGTGCAAAAATAAATGTGAATTTAACCGTCAGTTAATGCGAAATAAAAATAAAAATAACTATGACAGGCAGTTAATATGCAAATAAATAAATTCTAATTGTCAAATTATATTCAATAAATAAAATTAATTAACAATTAAATCAAATAAATGCGATTTAACTGAGATGACGAATAAATCATGTCAAACAGTCATAAATAAACTTCTACTCATATCTAAAATTAATTTAACAAACACAAGAAATTTTAGAAGTTGTGAGTGGGTTAAAACACTCACCTTTGAGATCTAAATCGAATTTAAATCCGATTTAAACCCAAAAATTCGACGGTCTCAGAATTCGTTCAAACCAGCGTCTAAATGTCTGGAATTCCAATACGAACCTAGCGGAGAAAAGCACGTGTGAAACTGAGTTCGTAGGAGAAAGTTATACGCATTAATGGTGATTGAAATTTCAAAAAAAAAAAGAAAAAAAGAAATTATATATCACATCATATATTTTATTTAACCTGCAATGGAATTTTTAGTATTGCATACCTTTTTGCTTAGCCAGATTTGGATCTGCAACTACTTTCTCATTTTGTTTTGTTTGCTTGCTATATTAATATTTTTTTTAGCAAGTTTCGAAGGGAAGATTATATAAATCTGGATTTGAAGAAAAAGACATGGAAAGAAGAGAAGGTTTAAAAGAGAAAAAAAAAATTAAAGAAGAAGAAGAACAACAAAAAAAGGGAAACTTTGAAAAAGAAGAAGATTTGAAGAATAAGAAGAAGAAAGAGGAAAAAAAAGCTTTGGAAAAAAAGAGAGAAAGGAGATTTGAAGAAGAAACATGAAAAAAGGAAGGAGGAAGGTGAAGAGTGACAAAAAATGAAGCTATAGAAGATGAAATTTAAAAAAAATGAAATGAAGCTACAAGAATGAGGAATGAAACTAGTGAAAAGCTAATAAAGCTAAATATAAACAAAGTATGAATTGAAATAAAGTAAAAATATGAACAACCCAATAAAAATGATAGATATCAAAAGAGGTGAAAGAAAGAATTAAAAATATGAAAAGTATGTAACGTTCATGAAATGAAAAGGCTTTAGACCATGTAAATGGAAATGAGTAATGGAACAAATGAGGAAACAATGAAAAAAAGTGTGACAATTATGAATTAGAAAGGGAATGAATGGACCAACTCTACTCTATAAACAAACTTTTAGAATTCAAATTTCAAAACATTTGTTCACCCAATTAATTTTTTTAACCCCAAACATACCAAATTTGACATTCATTAAAGATTTAATTACCACAACATAACTAAATTTAAAAAGACCAATTTACATAACGGGGACAGCAGATACATAAATAAAATATGAACCATGATTTAAAAATTCAAATTTAAAAATAACATTTTTCTCGACACGTAATTACGTACTCAATTATTTAATTTATTTTAAATTTCAAGGTTAGTAATAAAATCACTTCCATGCAACATATGCCTGCTATTTAACTACCGTAAAATGTTGTTTTTTTTTAAAAAATTCAAATTTCTCTTTTTACAACGTTATATTTATATTCAGAATGGAAACGTTCACTTTATTTCCTCAACATTCTTTTATTTTCCCTAAAATGCTTATTCGTTACTTGCAATTCATAAATGTAAACATTCTTATATCCTAAAATGATCAACTTATACAATATTAAATCCATTCTTATATTTCCAAATAATGTACATTCATAATGAAAACATTCTTACATTAATTTTATTAATTGCACTTTGTTTCTTTTCCTTTTTCAATTGAAAGATTTTAATAAATTTATTTCCAATTAATTTTAATCTTCCACTTCAAAACAGACCCTAATTGATGAAATCAATTAAATAAATACGTGAACATTGTAATCCTTATTTATAGTCAAGCAAACACGTTTATAGAATTACAGTTTCCTACAAGCATTAAATTACATACTAAATAAATCTTTTTCTCTATCAATTAATATTCATTTAACTCATCATTAAAACTGAACTTTAGTATTCCAATTCCTGTTATTAAATTATATTCTAATACGCGTTAGAACCTTCCAGTTCATTGCTTCATTGTAGTTTTGTTGTTTTTTTTTAGAATTTTATTTATGATCCAAACTTATGATCTAATAACATAGTTGACATTTGTTCTACATTTCATTACGTTAAAATACCCCAATTTCCATCCTTTATTTGCATTAACTACTATATTTTCATTTTATTGAACTTTGGTCAATTTCACACATTAATTATAATTAAAGTCTCCATTAATTAATTTACCTTATTCCTTTTACCTTTATTAGCAAGGACACCTTTTACCTTATTCCTACAAATTTGAATTTCATTCAATTAATATAACAAAACAATTTCTACTCACCCTTTATTTCCAACCCACAAATTGAATCCATTATATTATATGGATGTTGTCCAATTTCTATTTATTATTAACTTAACAACCTATATACATTCACTGATTGATTTCTATTTGCCTTTGTTTCCTTACATTCAGTTCTTAGCTTAAATTTCTACGGTTGCATTCCATTTGCACTTCCGTTACTACGATAAAATTTAGTAACGTTTATATCATCAACACATTATAGTTTCTTATCCCTTTAATGAGTTTGATTTCCTAATAAATTTATTAAATGGAAATGTTCATTAAAGTTTATAAATTGTTAACTTGTATATGATTATTTTGCCCTTAATATTCCATTATAAATATATGCACACATACAAATTAAGATTCTAAATCCAATTAATTATTCCTTTCACATCAACCATCACTTATGAATAATTAGCGTTTTCTATTTATTTTGTTACATTCACTTATATTCACTTTGTAAACAAATTGGTATTCCCTTTAACCCATTAATTACTAACTTTAATTATTGCAATTCATTTATCTAACATAAATTTTGAATCTATTTCCAAATTTTCATATTTCAATTAATTAACACCTTACAATAGTTTACAAATAAAAGGGATTGTACTAATTACGTTGTTTATTGTCCTGCATTACATTATTACTTCCGTGTACATTTAATTTCCATAAATCAATATTTTATTCCATTGATAAATTCAATACTTGCCTTAATTTACTTATTCAAACTTTATATCAAATGCGACAATTTCCACTATTACTATTAATTGCAATATATAATTTAATCTGTAAATTTTGATTACCCTTGATACATCAAATTTCAACATTTTCTTTCATACAAATAAATAATATTTTTATTCTTTTCTAAATTTAAATTAAAATCTTATTAATTTAATTCATTTAAACACCGAATTTACACAGGTCGTTACACTCTCCCCCACTCAAAACTTTTCGTCCCCGAAAAGAGGAAAAGAAGGGAAAAGAAAATTAAGAAACTAAATAGACAATATATCTTATTCAAAATATTAAATTTATAATAAAATAATGTACAAAATTAATTAATTAAAATAACGTATACCAATTTATAACAATTAAATCTTTTTTTTATACTCAAATTACTAAAGTTTGGAAAACATTTTTCAAAAATTTTCTAAGTCCAAAATTTACGGAAAATTTTGGTAGAGTCTCCTTTGTACGGAGAGGCTCGGGAGAAAATAAAATATCAAAATATAACAATTATATCACATATAATATCCAAAATAGTATATCCCATCACGGGAAAATATATAAAATAGCGCTATAATCGTAATCCGAAACGTACCTATTTGTCGGGCAATTTACAATTAATTTATGAAACCAAAAGCAGTAGCAATTGCTTCCATAACCTGCATTTCACTTATAAAATTTAAAGGGTTAACAATTTATATAAAGTGAAGTATTTAAGGGGTTTCAATTACTAACAACAAATCAATACCACAACCATCAATTCGACAAATAGCATACACAACAAATTCAAAGCAACCATTCAACCAAACAAACAAATAGTTGTTCGGGTTCAAAACTTTTAAAATTATACGGAATGAAGAATAAACTACTAGCGCATCATTTACTCAACAGCCTTACATAAAACTAAATAGATTATTCTTTCATCCCACCCCAATTTTAAAATATTTTACCCGAACAACCATAACCAAACAACAACAACAATCAACTTAACTTTTTATTAATTTCATTACATACCTTTGTTGTTTGATTTTCTATTTACTTATACAGTGATTTATCCTTTAAATTTACATTTTACTCATTAAATGTTTGCTTCATTTAATTTTTCTTATTACTTACAATTTTCGTTTTTTTCATTTTTTTATTTAATGTCATGTAAGTTTCTTCTTTTTATTCATTTATTTCCTTCAATTTTATTTAGAAATAACTGCAACCCTTTCTTAAGTTTACAATTTCTCTTTATTATATTACATCCATTTATTTTCACTTACTACTTACTATTATTCATTTCCATTAACTCAGGTCATGCCATTAACTACTATAGTTATTCATTCATTTATTGCATGCCCTCGTTTATTTACATTATTCGTGTCCCACTTAATTTCCTAGTATTACCATTTTATTTACTTAAATTGAAAATCATCTATTTGAATTACTTACCTTTAATTATATTCACTTATAGTAAAGTTTCAATTACAACTTAAGTTTATAGCATTAAATTCTCATTTATAATAGCAAATTCATTGAATACTTTCATTGCCTATTTTTTTTACTTGTAATTCTCATTACATTTCCTATCAAACATTTCACTTTTAATATTTGATAAGTTATATATGTTTTTAAAGAATGTACTTGAAAATTATACAAGTTTTCTCATTACCTATGATTAATTTACGTTCAATAATAATATTCTTTATTTCGTAGGTTATAATTTCAAATTTCATTTAGTACCATTTATAACCTGTTGGGTGCATTTCCACTACCACCGGTCCAAAAGAAAAGGAGCCAAGCCTCTACACCTCAATGCCGAACCAGAGACGCTCCACCATCACCAACCGGACCATCAACCCACCGAACCAACTCCATCTCCCAACCGGACCATCAACCCACCGAACCAACTCCATCTCCCTGCCGAACCAATCCACACTCCATCTCCCTGCCGAACCAACTCCATCTCCATGCACTACCGGACCAACCTACCTCGCCTACCACCGAATCACCTATCACCGGATCAAACCCCACCTCCATGCATAGCCGAACCAGAGAGCTACCGGACCAGCTTGTCCCCAAGCTACCGGTCCAAACAACATACCACCTCCATGCATAACCGAACCAGAGAGCTACGGGACCGGCTTGTCCCCAACCTACCGGTCCAAACAACATACCGCCTCCTACCGAACCAACACGAGGAGGGCGTACCGGACTAGCACTACCAGTCCAGATTGCATCAGCCCAGGCCCACCAGCAGCTATATACATCCAGGACCCCTGCCTCCAGCCTCACTTTATAAATAGAGGGGCAGGGGTACCACAATGGCAGACAAGTTTGAGAGCTCAAGCACGGAATGAACTTTCAAACAACTTTCATATACTTGCATACAAAGCTTTGTACTTGTAATCTGAAAGAAAAAGGAGAATAACATATAAAGTGGACGTAGGCACGTTCTGGCCGAACCACTATAAATCTGTGTGTCTTTTACAGTTTAGTCCATCTATTTCGTATATTTGCATAAATCACCCAAACCTTCCAGATCAACATATAATCAACTAAATCATACGACTAGGAGGTGTTTGCCCAATTTTTGTGCAAACATTTTTGGTGCTTTCACCGAGAACCAGGAGCTCGAAGCTTCAGCTTCTCCCACTTAACCCTTTTTCTGTCAGCATCGTTCATTGCTTGGGAAATATGGCTCCTGGACGGAAGAAAGGTGCTAACAAAGGAAAGGACATCACAACTGGCAGTATCCCAGATCCAGTGATTAGAGACCAAGACAATCGTCCAATTCCAACAGCAAATTTAAATCAGGCAAATCCGACAGCCCCTGCTACGGAACAACCAATTACAACGGCGGATCTGGACAAGGTTGTGGCTAAAGTAACTAACCGCTTCGCATCTCAACAAGAATCCTTGGTAGACCAACTCATGTCACGCTTAAGAGATGCTGAAGAATGCAACCGCAACACTGAATCATAGGGTGAGTCCCGGTCTGGAGGATTTGGGAGGCAACAAAGGTCTTTCTTCTTCGAAGAGGCTAACAACAGAAACAACCATGGTAGGAGCCGAGCCCGGACTCAGCCCGAATTCCGACCCGAGGAAACACTTGGAACCGAACCCAACGGGGGAGGTACCAGGCAAGGGTCAGATGTAGCTGAGCCCGCCATGCTACCTAACCATGGAAACACCAAGGAACGGGGCCGAGCTGGAGTCCAGCCCGAAGTTGGATCGGAGGAAGTGCTGAGAAGAGAACCCAACAGGGAAAGGTCAAGGCAAGGGCCAACTGTGGCTGACCCCAGCATGCCCCCGGAAGACCAGAGGCAGCCATTAGAGAATGTCAGGAGTGATAAACGATACCATCCTTACAGGTCATCTGGACGGAATCAATCCCACCGGGAAGAACCAAACTCATTTTTATCCGCTCCAAGTTCTGATGAAAGGATGGCGCGATTGTTCAGAGAGTGCGTCCAACGGGAGCAAAGGGATCGGGGGATAGGTGCTAGGGTAACCAGCCCCTTCACCCGTAATATCAAAACTACCATCACCCCCCGGGAATGGAAAATGCCAACAATGGAACCTTACAAGGGAACCTCTGACCCTATCGTACACTTACAGAGATACACCCAGCATATGTTCATAAGCAAAGAAACGGAGGCAGTATTGTGTAAATGCTTCCCACTTTTCTTGGCAGATCTAGCTACCTCCTGGTTCTGCCACCTACCCCAAGGGTCCATCGGCTCATGGAAAATGTTGAAAGAGAAGTTCATCAGCCAGTTCCGCATTCATATGGAACCACCCAAGGACGCTTATTCCTTATCTAATATCAAACAGAAACCCGGAGAGACAGTGCAACAATAACTAACCCGATTCAACGCCGCAGCGGCCGCAGTCCAAGATGCCGACGAGAAACTTATCCTAATGGCCCTCTGTAGTGGTGTACATCCGGATACTAAATTTGCTAGAAGACTAACCAAGGAAAAACCAGCTACTTTACCTGATTTCTTCCATGAAGCTAGAAAGTATATGAGACTTGAAGACGCTGCCACTGAGAGGCAGTCGGGGCAACAGGCTAAGACAGCTCCAGACAGAGTTTCCGCTGCAGCAAAGGATGTTCGAAGAAGTGACTCTAGAGACAATGCTGGGGGCAAGAAGGGAGAAAAGCGCTTGTATCGACCTGGGCCAAGATTTGACTCTTACACTCCTTTAAATGAAACAATCGAAAACATCTTCCTAGCCACTCAAGACGAAGTTAGATACAAGCGCCCCCGCACTAGAAGGAGTCAGATAACGCACTCAAGTCTGGAAAGTTCTGCCGCTTCCACGAATCCCATGGACATGACACCAATGAATGCCACCATCTCCGGGACTTGATTGAAGAACACATCAGAAGGAAGAGACTGGAACGCTGTGTAAAAAGCCAAAACAGGACTTCGACTCCTACCAATGAGAATCCGGGGCTACCCCTCCCAGAAGTAGGCGGAGGAAATCGGAACACCAGTGGCTCTAGTCAAGAGAAGATAGTGGTCCATACCGTATCAGAAGGACCACACATCGCCGACAGAAGCTGGGCAGTGATGGAAAGATACAGTAAGTCACTTAGAAACATAAAGGCTACGTTAACTCTATTATAGAAGAACGCCACCCGAAACGGAAAGAGAATGACGACTTCACATTCAGTAGGCGTGATCTAGAGGGAAGACAGTACCTACACATGGATCCTATGGTCATCTCTGTCTGGTTCGGTCCAGCCAAAGTTTTTCGAATTTTAGTAGACACTGGAAGCTCGATAAATATCCTATTCAAGCATGCTTTCGACAAAATGAAGCTGTCGATGAAGGATGTGTCCCCTTGCAACAAACCACTACATGGTTTCACTAGAGATGCGAAGATGCCCCTTGGGCAATTGGACCTTTTTGTTGAAATAGGAAGTCATCCCTGCTCCGTTGTGCGAAAACAAACATTTGTGCTAATAGAAAGCCACTCGGCCTACAACGCCTTTTTGGGAAGACCAGCCTTGTCTGACTTCCAAATTGTCCTAGCCCCATGGTGCCTGAAAATGAAATTCCCAACAGATAACGGAGTAGGAGAAATAGAGGGAGATCAAGACGCCGCTCGAGATTGCTATGTAACTGAGTTTCGCAATAACCGCAGGAAAGATAAAGGGAAAAGCGCAGAGACTACTCTCTGCATGAAAAGCTTGGAAGCATAGAAACTAAAAAAAGCCCCTCCTCTTCGATATACCAGTGATCCTTTCAATGAATTAGACCCCAGGGACAAAGAGGAGGAGGCCACCGCCGAGCCTACAGAGGCTATGGAATTCGTAGCTGTAGACAAACATGACTCGAGTAGACTATTGAAAATCGGATCTCAACTAAAAGAAGAATTAAAGGATCAACTCATTGATTTTCTTCGCCACAACATGGATGTATTTGCATGGACGCACGCTGACATGACAGGAATCTCCCCAGATGTAGCATGCCACGTGCTGAACATCGATCACACCAAGGTGCCAGTGAAGCAGAAAAAGAGGAGCATGGGGGTAGAACGATCAGCAGCCCTCGAGGAAGAAGTAAAGAACTTACTTGCCAATGACTTCATACGAGAAGCCATCTACCCAGAATGGATCGCCAACCCGGTACTGGTAAAGAAAGCTAATGGGAAGTGGCGAACATGCATCGATTTCTCCAACTTAAATGACGCTTGCCCAAAGGACTGCTTCCCACTCCCCCGAATCGACCAACTCGTGGACAGCACAGCCGGACACGAACTCTTATATTTTATGGACGAATACTCAGGATATAACCAGATCCCTATGCACGCCCCCGATCAAGACCACACTAGTTTCATCACTGACCGGGGATTGTACTGCTACAAAGTAATGCCTTTTGGACTTAAAAATGCCGGAGCTACTTATCAACGCCTTGTCAACAAGATGTTTGCGGAACTAATAGGGCGAACTATGGAAGTTTATGTGGATGACATGCTGGTAAAATCGAGGAAAGCCAATTATCATATAAACCACCTGGATGAGAAGTTTCAAGTACTTCGCCAATATGGAATGAAGCTGAACCCTCTAAAGTGCTCCTTCGGAGTATCGTCGGGAAAGTTCTTGGGATTCATCGTCCATGCTAGGGGGATTGAAGCAAACCCCGAACAAGTTCGAGCTTTGCAAGATATCAAGATACCATCCACTCGAAGAGAGATGCAAAGCCTAAACGGAAAAGTGGCCGCCCTAACTAGGTTCATCTCTAAAGCAACCGATAAATGCATCCCTTTCTTTGAAGCTCTAAAGAAAGACAAAGGAAAGTTCGAATGGACTGACGAATGCTCGACGGCCTTCCTTAACTTAATCGAACACCTTCAGAGACCATCAGTACTCTCAACTCCGAATGAAGGCGAGGAACTATACCTATACCTTGCTGTATCATCCCATGCTTTAAGCGCCGCTTTGGTGAGAGAAGACGACCGCGCGCAGCGGCCCGTATACTTTGTAAGCAAGAGATTTACAGGGGCAGAAGCCAGATACCCTAAACTTGAAAAGCTAGCATACTGTTTGCTAATCACGTCATGGAAACTGCGACACTATTTCCAATCTCACTCCATTAGAGTTTTAACCGATCGACCGTTAAGGCAAGTACTCCATCGCCCCGACACTTTTGGGTGACTACTTAAGTGGTGCATTGAACTGAGTCAATATGATATCACCTACCATCCTCGCACCGCTATCAAGGGGCAAGCCGTAGCTGATTTCATTGCCGAATTCACTACTAACGAAGGTAAGGAGCAATCTGAAATAGCAGAAGATATCAAGTGGAATCTCTTCGTAGATGGAGCATCAAATGAACAAGGCTCGGGGGCAGGTGTTGTGATAATCACCCCCAGGGGAAGGAAGCTGCACTACGCCCTAAGGCTGGAATTCACTGCCACCAACAATGACGTAGAATACGAAGCAGTGATAGCCGGATTAGAACTTGCCCTGGAGATTGGAGTCGGTTCTTTATGTCTCCATAGTGATTCTCAACTTATTGTAAATCAAATACTGGGGGAATTCCAGGCTCGAGGAGAATGAATCACAGCATATCTAAGGAAGGCCAAGCTGCTGCTCAATCAATTGGATCACTATCTAATCAAACACATTCCTCGGGAAGAAAATCAGGAGGCCGACGAACTGGCAAAGCAAGCTAGCATGAAGGACGGCACTGCTTCCCGAATGATAACCATCTCAAAGCAACTGGCCCCAAGTTACGAGCCAATGAATATGATAGCTGCAATTGAAGAGGAAACTTGGATGACTCCCATCCGAAAGTACTTACAAAGTGGCACACTGCCCGACGGGTGTAACGAAGTCAAGAAAATCTTGAGGAAAGCTTCCTGCTACATGATACAAGAGGGCATCCTCTATCGACGCGGCTTCTCTAATCCCTTATTAAGGTGTGTTGCTGGAAGGGAAGCTAAGGAAATCTTATCCAACATACATCGAGGAAGTTGCGGAGATCACACTGGTGGGTAGACTCTGGCAAAGAAGATACTCCGATATGGATATTACCGGTCCATCTTAAACAAAGACGCCCTAGACTTCGTCAAAAAATGCGACAGATGTCAGAAATTTGCTAAAATTCCTCGACCACCAACAAACGAGATTACTCAAATGACCAGCCCTTGGCCCTTTGCAATATGGGGAATTGTCTAGATTGGCAAACTGCCGGTGGGCCGAGGCGGATCCAAATATGCCATAGTAGCAGTTGACTATTTCACTAAATGGGTGGAAGCGGAGCCTCTAAATAAAATATCTTCGGCAAAAGTTATTAACTTCTTGATCAAAAATGTTTTATGCAGGTACGGGGTTCCACTCAAAATCATATCGGACAATGGACTTCAATTTGACAGCGAGGAATTCGCCGACTGATGCCAAGAGCACGGAATTCACAAAAGCTTCTCATCTATGGCTTACCCCCAGGCAAACGGACAAGTCGAAGCTGTCAACAAAATCCTCAAAACCCTAATCAAGAAGAAACTTGAAAAGTCAAAAGGCGCTTGGGTGGATGAACTTCCTACGGCACTTTGGGCCTATCGCACATCTTACAGAACATCAACAGGGCATACTCCTTTCTCTTTGTCATACGGATCGGAGGCCATGCTCCCAGTTGAAACTGTAGTGCCTTGCCACCGTAGGATCCACTACAACCCAGAAGAGAACGAAGAACTCCTCCACATGTCTTTGGATCTAATTGAGGAGAGAAGAAATGATGCAGCACTCAAAGCAGCAGCTCACAAGCAAAAAGTGGCAGCACAATACAACTCAAAAGTCAAGCACCGCAGCTTACAAGAAGGAGATCTTATCCTCAAGCCGATCTCCGCGCCCCGGAGCGCTAGATCCAATCTGGGACGGACCCTATGTAATTCATAAAGATCTCCGCAACGGAGCCTATATTTTGTCAACAGTGGAAGGAGAGGTGTTCCAGAGGGCATGGAACATCCAACACCTCCGTCGATACTTTTCTTAACTTGTACTACCCATATGAAGTGAATTAACAAAGAGAATCAGTGGACGTAGGCATTTCCGTGCCGAACCACTTTAAAAATCTTGTCTCTTTTTAACTTGTTCCTTTATATCTTGGCTGCTTGTTAAGCTTTATTCTTTGCTGTTGAACAAAATCATGTGTAACGACATTTCCACTCTGGACACTTCACGGCGCAACCTCACTTGGACAAGACCCAACAGGTACTATGCGAATCTATGCACTCGCCAATGAGACACTTTTGCTCCAGCATCCCTCTGCTGCGGGTTAACTCATTGCTCGCGACTTCCCTCAAAGCTAAATGTAATGAGCCGATTATAAGCCATCAAGAAGGCCGACTATAGCCGATGGCAGCTCATTACGGCGTTCGGCTCGCCGGCAACTGTGAACCTACATTAAGCCCCAACATAAGGTGTGGCCATCCAGGGGTAGTTCACGGTTGACGATCGGCACCCACGCTAGCCGGCCACAGTAAATCGAATAATACCCACGATTACGGGCCATAATGGCTCGGGTAGTTACTGTGCGCGATCTCGGCTCCGATATGTCTTAAGTGCGGCTGTGGTAAAAAAGATAAACTCCCCGTGGAAGCGTAAGATGGGTGACAAATGTCTCCAAGACCCACAGCTAGGGAAAGTGACTACAAAACCCGTTTGCCACGAACTTAAGCATATCGACGGCCTTCCGTGATTGGAAGTTTTACTGTTTCTCATATTTCCATTACATTTAAAAAACTTTTCTCCTATCCTATATAATAGTCCCCAAAGTACAGGTCACAAAATAGGGGAACTCTCGCTTGTGGAAATATGAACTCACATCCGAATGACGGAACACTCAGCTACATTCCATACTCAGTCACACAAGGCATTCAAAGCAACCCTCTACAACTAAAACACGAAGGGCGGTAGTTTCTTCTCTTGTATACAAATACGTGGCTTTAATTTACTCACACATCATATTGACATTGTAAGACACGAAATAATATTTTGAGCAGAAACTTAGCATCAAATACGATTGAATCACATGCATAAACACGTAGCTGTATTTCTTATGCAACATATCAAAATGACAACAACATTCAAACATGACAGAATCAGCTTATGTTATAAAATTACATAAAGTCATTCTTTACAAATAATATAATTACAAGTTACATTAATGTTTCGGACTAACATAGACAGCAACCAAAATATGTACAAGTCAAGTCAAAGAATCGGAGCTTCGCCTCCATCCCGCTAGCCCTCCGGATCTACTTAACTGCAGGGTCAGAACTCCCCGCATGTACTCCAGAGGTCCCACCTGCCCAATTCAAAAGAGAATCCATCAATAATCATGAAAGATAAGCAATCAAATCATGAAAAGGTTAAAAGGAAAGACTTACCAGCGTCTGCTCCCTGATCATCATCATCTAGCTGCACACCTACCTCATCCGCAGCAAGCAGCCGCATGCCCTCCTTAACCGCCACCTTCTCTTCCTTAGTGAATTGGGCCGTAACCACATCCATCCTGAAAGCCGCTCCACCTTCCTTATCCGCATCGGCCTTAGCTTCCTCCAAAGCCCGGAGATATATCCTAGCCATAACCCAGGGATAATCGTCCATCCAGGACAGGTTGCCCTGCCTCCAAGTACGGAAATACATGTCCTGAAGCATCTCATCCATCATCCCCTCGTTCTCCTCAAGCTCTTTCATCCGGGCCTCAGAAGCCGACAGCCGTGCGACAGCAGCATCTCTCTCCAATCGGTATCTCGAGCAGTCAGCCTGAAGGGACTTCCGCATCACTTCCATCTCCTCCTTCAACTTGGCCTGAGCAAGCTCTGCGGCCTCAAGCCTCCCAGATAACTCCTCTACCTACTCGAGATCCGCTCTTCGAACCTCATCCACCATTGCAATGGCCATGTCAATTCGCTCTTTGCAAACAGCCTCCATTTTTCGCAACTCAGCCTTGCTAGCCTCTTCCATGGTTTTCTTTAGTCGTCGGGAGGCCGCTTCATGCTGGGATATCTGGATAGCCTGATCGGCAAGCTGTTTGGCCTGGTCGGAAACCTTTAGCCGCAATCGAATGTTAGCACTTCCGATTTCCTCCCCAGCCTTGGCCAGTCGAGCGTGATGCTCCATTAGCCTATTGGTCTCTTCAACCACCCGATCAATGTTTGCCTTGGCCTCACTCCTCATGGTCACAATCCGAGTAGTAAGCAAATCGAGGTCTAAGGACTTAGCCTCATCAAGCACCCGTACCATGGGATTGCGGGGAAGAAGATGCTCACCCGTGGCCTCGTCAAAAGAGATGTCCTGAAAACTCGGGTCCAGAACCGGGTGGCCGGCAAATGGGTTGCGAACCAAACTAGGATGGTTTATCGGGGTGACGGTTGGATTTTCGGACGGATGTGGGGAAGGCACAAACTCAGTATCTTCCTCAGTAACATCATGGATAGGCTGGACTGGAGGCTGAGGGCCAGGTGAAGGTTTAAACGAAGATCGACCCCTCTTCCTCCTTTGCATACCTTCTTCGATAACTTCGAAAAGAGGGCGATAGCTAACCACATCTCCGGGACGGCTAGTTGACGGCTTTGGTTTGGGAGAAGCTTTGAGTAGCTTGTACTGTTCAAGGTGGTGCCGAATATCTGATGCCTTGGCCACCTTACCCATTCGTGGAATAAAGACCAAGTGTTACAAGCATGCATGAAGCTATGATCTGAGAAATATGTTAAGCTAAAAGGAGTAGGAAAACACGCTTATTTTACAAACCCTGAGGGGGAGTGGGATACTGCAATAAGTCCTGAATCTCATTCCAGGACGGGAGCTGGCCATAAAATACTACTAAGTCCTTATCATAAGGGGAATCTGCGAAAGTTAAGAATTCACCTTGAACCGCCGGAGTTGCCTTAGCTGAAGGACCCTTAGAAGATGGATCGTCACCAGTCCCAGCCTTGTCAGCCTTCTTCGCCTTCTCCACCGAGGCTGATCCTTCCTCCAACCCCTCAAAAGCCTGGCGGAAGGCATCATCCGTCCACTCCTGGATCTCCCCTGCCTGCTCGAAAGACAAAGCCCCGGCACCACTACCACCCTGTCCTTCACCTTCTCCATCTCCTCCGCTCTCCTCCTCGCCTCTTTCCTCCTCTCCACCTTCCTACTTCGGAATATCTGGACATGTGCTAGGGGAGGGTCCATCAGACTTCTTGAGCTTCTTACCTCCGACAACTGGAGGTTTTGTGAAAGGCCTCCTCTTGCTACTCTTTGCCGCGGCTCCTCCTTTAGCTTGAGCAGCCCTCTCTTCCGCCGTATCCCTCTGCTTGACCACGGACTGATGTGGCAGGATCAGGTTGAGCCCCAAAAGTGTAGCGTTCCTGATCAAGTAAGCAGCCGACCTATCCCTTCCCGAAATAGCTTCTATTTCCGCTGCCGTCTGAACCAGCGATCATTCTCCACGACCGCAAAACCACCTGTCGCTAGCAAATAAAAACACATAAGAAGAAGCATTGCAACCAGAACGGAAATTATAAATAAAGCCTTGACTTACATCCGGAGGTGAAGCGGCGGATAGAAACGGAATCGTCCTTGACGAAAAACCATTCCTTCTTAAACATGTTGTACTTCGAATACAAGTCCAGGACGGGCTTGAAGGATACGGCCGATTCCAAGCTGATATATGGAGACCCCTTCTTGTAGCCCCTCAGATTATACAGATACCGGATCTCCCGGTTGGAAGGAGGACGCCCGTATCTCCTCTGAAAGATGACGAAAAGACTCACCAGAATGGCGTAGGAGTTAGGCTGAAGCTGGAATGGAGCCACCTTCAGGTATGTGATGAAGCTAACTATCCAGGCGTTGAGAGGCGGGATAGCACCACACATGCAATGATATCTGCTGTAAGCAAAGTAGCCTTCAGGGGGGTCATACGGCATCACTCCTTCCCCCGGCAATAGCATGCGCGCTCTATCGATCCCAAAGGAACGGGATATAACATCAAGCTGCTCCTCTTTGAGGGATCTAGGAAAACAGTCGGTCGAGGAATTTAAGAGCTCCTGAGGGCCATATCCGTCCACTAATGACCTCGGGGCAGGTCCATGTCGCGCTGGTCCCGGTTGGACTGGAGGCACGGCGGAAGACTCACTTCTGTCCGAAGATTTTTTCTTTTCTGATCGGGTTTCCACTCTTTGAGACATTTGTCTGCAACACAAGAAAAGTATATCGTTAAAACATACAAACAGCGTAGTCTGCAACTTCACTCGAATTCAAAACTCAAAAGATAAAGGTTTTCAGGTTCATTCGGTAGCACAAGACCGAAAGGCCATTCGGCACTCAAACTACAGAGCTCATCCGGTAAGTCAAAGAAAAAAGCACATTCGGTACATAGAACCCCCCCGGTTCCATTCGGTAAATCAAAGACTTTAAGGTCATTCGGTAGTCCCAATATGAAGACATATTCGGCATTAAAAGTCTTTTGGCACATCCGGTATTAGGTCCATTCGGTAATCGGCATCACCAGAGTCATTCGGCACTCACGTCGTTCGGTAGTTTATAAACAAAAGAATCATCCGACAATTACCTAGTCCGGTTGTCAAAAGGTTTCAGCAGTATAGTTGATTCGGCAGAAATCTGTTTCGGCTCCCTCGGTTCGGTAAGGAATAACGAAGGTGTGTAGCCCCGACTTATAGGCAAATATAGGATGCTGGACCAAATGGCTCGGCGCTCAGGGACCGAATGGAAACACCCTAGCTAAAACAAAGCGCGACATATACTAGCATATGCCCCACTTTGGGGGGCAAGTTATGGGTGCATTTCCACCACCACCGGTCCAAAAGAAAAGGAGCCAAACCTCTACACCTCAATACCGAACCAGAGACGCTCCACCATCACCAACCGGACCATCAACCCACCGAACCAACTCCATCTCCCAACCGGACCATCAACCCACCGAACCAACTCCATCTCCCTGCCGAACCAATCCACACTCCATCTCCCTGCCGAACCAACTCCATCTCCATGCACTACCGGACCAACCTACCTCGCCTACCACCGAATCACCTATCACCGGATCAAACCCCACCTCCATGCATAGCCGAACCAGAGAGCTACCGGACCAGCTTGTCCCCAAGCTACCGGTCCAAACAACATACCACCTTCATGCATAGCCGAACCAGAGAGCTACCGGACCAGCTTGTCCCCAAGCTACCGGTCCAAACAACATACCGCCTCCTACCGAACCAACACGAGGAGGGCATACCGGACTAGCACTACCAGTCCAGATTGCATCAGCCCAGGCCCACCAGCAGCTATATACATCCAGGACCCCTGCCTCCAGCCTCACTCTATAAATAGAGGGGCAGGGGTACAACAATGGAAGACAAGTTTGAGAGCTCAAGCACGGAAGGAACTTTCAAACAACTTTCATATACTTGTATACAAAGCTTTGTACTTGTAATCTGAAAGAAAAAGGAGAATAACATATAAAGTGGACGTAGGCACGTTCTGGCCGAACCACTATAAATCTGTGTGTCTTTTACAGTTTAGTCCATCTATTTCGTATATTTGCATAAATCACCCAAACCATCCAGATCAACATATAATCAACTAAATCATACGACTAGGAGGTGTTTGCCCAATTTTTGTGCAAACATAACCTATCGTTAAATCTCTTATTTCCTTTAGAGGTTTTAATTTATTAATTACCTATTTTTCAATTCACTACAATAATTGAAACAATTAATAAATGGAAATTTAAGAATTAAATACCGGGTTAAATTTTCAATTTATTTTAAAACAATAGATAAATATATTCTTACAACTTATATACTCTAATTATATTTGAAACAATTCAAAATTTATATATTTTTCAAAAATGAATCTGCAGTAAAAATACTACAGTGGCATTTCCCCTTCGAAACTCGAAAATGAAAGTCGATGATGCGGCCGCCATCACCGAAATTATTTTCCAGCGACAGCGAGGAAAGTACTAACTTATTTTATCCAAAATCTTTTTTTTAAAACAATTTTTTTCCGAATTATAATAAATATTTAGATCAGAAGGTACTTATAAACAATATTATTATATTCCAAAATCAATTGAAAGAAATCTTCAAACCCCGAAACTTAAGTTCTAAGTTTCCACTTTTCATTTATTTTATTTTCAACTTGTTTCAACTATTATTAATATTTTCATTACCTAACACCCAATCTATAGCAACCAAATATATATCTTTATAAAATATTTATATATAGAAAATATAATAGGCAAAGTTATTTCATTCACCTATATTAAAAACAAATATTATGTCGGTCTGTCCTATTAAGTGTTTAGAAATTCCTATTGATGTCACAGCGTCGCATGCACCAACCAGAATTTGTAAATACAAAACGGAACAGATTAACACAATATTAAAATCTTTTTATAACACTAACAAATACGCTCTCTCATATATATATATACACACACACACTCAGCGACTCCCATAGGGTATTACTACCCTACTAGTAAAGAGGCAAACCCCACAAAGATAAGGTTTATCGCTAAACCAAAGATCTGATACCAAATGTAACGTCCCGCCTTTTCGTACGCTTTAAATCGACACACGTGCCAATTCAAACCATACGGAAGGGCGGATTGTTATAGGGTAGATAAGAAAAACGAGAAAGAATAAAACAAAACAGAATCTCACAGCGGAAGGATAAAATATAATAATAAATATACAGTTCATAAACTGTTTACAAACATTTGATTCTTCTTTATACAATAAATATCAGAGTTCACATACCAATAATATTAATGCAGCGGAACAATATGAGTGTAGCGCACTAGTATAAATAATAATAATATAAATCTTCGCCTTCGTCCTCCAGAGCTAAATCTTCAAATCCTGAAGCGCTCGGACTGACCCGAGCGAATTTGAAAAGACAAAAACACTCGAGTCAGACTAAAAGATCTTATGTGAGGTAAATTAACAGAAATAGATATGAGTGTAGTAACTCAAAAGATGCTCGGGATTTACATCTCTTAAGGATCCGTTAAACTATTTACTATATAGTATATTTCGCTATTATAATAGTGTCTAATCGTAAAATAAACTTACTTTTAAATAGCGTTAAGGCTTTACATTTTCCACCTTAACACAAATAATGCCAATAGTCTATAGAGTGCCTGTATATCTCCTGATCGGGAGACTACGAAAAGACACTCCATAGGTACGACACAAATAGAAACTCGTAGTAAAGGCTCGGTATGGTAGGTGACACGGCACAACTAGGCAATGCCAGGATAGATATACCAATTGCTATCCGGGCTGATGGAAATGCGTAGCCGCAGCTACCGCCCACCTCGAAACAAACTCCCCAAAAAATCGAAGTAAAAGTGGCCACTGAATCAATCCAAAGTCAAAGTATAATATCGAAAAGGAGTGTCCGATCAGAGGAATGACCTCATTGGCCCGAGAATCGCTCCTGTTTTAGCCACCTTATGCCAACTAACGGGAGTCGGGTCCACGTATTTACCTTGCAGGAACGCCTCCACCAACCTACTTCATTCTGAAATCTCCATCGCGTACACGGTTGTTAAAGTGGTTTTTGGAATTGGCAGAGAGTATGACAACTTTCGATCCCGGTCTCTTCAACAACCAAACGTTATTATAACACCGCGGTCCTTTAAAATAATTTATACTTTTAAAACCAGAATATAATATCCATTTCAAAACCATATAAATATGATATCATTTCCTTTTAAAACCCAAAACAATATGATAACATCTTTATTTTCCAATATATTCTTTCCAAAAATCATAGTGGTTTCAAAGTAAAATATTTAGAAATCAAAACTCTTGAATATAATATTTCCAAATTATACTACCTTGAAAACCATAACTTTGAAACAAATTCCATCTCTCAAATGGTTAAATATTAAATTACTTTTATAAAACAAAATAGCTTCTTTACATTTCACAAATAACTTCCAAATATCGATTTAAACTTCCAAATACCATTTTAAATTTTTACGTTTCAAAGCTTTAAATATTACACGATTTCAAAAACAAACTCATTTGACCATCCCATATATATCGAATTCAATTACTTATTATTTAGACTTGAAATGTTTACATAATGAATTCAATATACTTTAAGTAAAACTTATAACTTCACATAATTGGATAATCTTTCAATTTATTAAACTTGATATATTCATTTAAATCAACCTAATATTCATTCAAATCACTTTACACAAAAATCAAGTTACAAAAATCATATCCTTTAAAAACTCTAACTTTTCATTTAGTTTCAATTTAACTTAATATTCATCTTCCAACCTTACGCTTTTTTTTTAAGTCATTAAAACTCCAGAAATTTAATTTTAAATAAATTCTTAATCGATTTGATCTCGAAAATCAAACTTTATTTTATACTTCACATCAAATTTATACAAAGATTAAAAATCAAAAATTTACTATATATATATATATATATATATATAAATACCCAAATCAATATCCCATAAACCATATACATATATATATAGCTTTACAAAACCATAGTAAAACATTTCCAAAAATAATTTTATATATTTACCGCGGTGCTTGTATAAAATTTTCTACCCTATGGTCAAGTGATACGGATGTTTATCATTTCAATCCGTAATTTAAAATAAAAATGTGGTTGTATATCATTTCAAACCGCAATCCCGAATGAATGAAATGCACGATAACTTGCAGTTTATACGATATAAAGTATAACATCCATTCATCCAGATATCAATCATCAACCATTTTATTACAATCATCATCCAATTTAAACAACATCAATATAGAGCATATAAATTATACAGGTAATAAATAACATGTATTAACTAACAGTTTATATAAATTTAACTACTGTTAAACTAGCAGTTTATGTGCAAAAATAAATGTAAATTTAACCGGCAGTTAATGCAAAATAAAAATAAATATAACTATGACAGTCAGTTAATATGCAAATAAATAAATTCTAATTGTCAAATTATATGCAATAAATAAAATTAATTAACAGTTAAATCAAATAAATGCGATTTAACTGAGATGACGAATAAATCATGCCGAACAGTCATAAATAAACTTCTACTCATATCTAAAATTAATTTAACAAACACAAGAAATTTTAGAAGTTGTGAGTGGGTTAAAACACTCACCTTTGAGATCTAAATCGAATTTAAATCCGATTTAAACGCAAAAATTCGACGGTCTCAGAATTCGTTCAAACCAGCGTCTAAATGTCTGGAATTCCAATACGAACCTAGCGGAGAAAAGCGCGTGTGAAACTGAGTTCGTAGGAGAAAGTTATACGCATTAATGGTGATTGAAATTTCAAAAAAAAAAAGAAAAAAAGAAATTATATATCACATCATATATTTTATTTAACCTGCAATGGAATTTTTAGTATTGCATACCTTTTTGCTTAGCCAGATTTGGATCTGCAACTACTTTCTCATTTTGTTTTGTTTGCCTGCTATATTAATATATTTTTTTAGAAAGTTTCGAAGGGAAGATTATATAAATCTGGATTTGAAGAAAAAGACATGGAAAGAAGAGAAGGTTTAAAAGAGAAAAAAAATTAAAGAAGAAGAAGAACAACAAAAAAAGGGAAACTTTGAAAAAGAAGAAGATTTAAAGAATAAGAAGAAGAAAGAGGAAAAAAAAGCTTTGGAAAAAAAAAGAGAGAAAGGAGATTTGAAGAAGAAACATGAAAAAAGGAAGGAGGAAGGTGAAGAGTGACAAAAAATGAAGCTATAGAAGATGAAATTTAAAAAAAAAAATGAAATGAAGCTACAAGAATGAGGAATGATACTAGTGAAAAGCTAATAAAGCTAAATATAAACAAAGTATGAATTGAAATAAAGTAAAAATATGAACAACCCAATAAAAATGGTAGATATCAAAAGAGGTGAAAGAAAGAATTAAACATATGAAAAGTGTGTAACGTTCATGAAATGAAAAGGCTTTAGACCATGTAAATGGAAATGAGTAATGGAACAAATGAGGAAACAATGAAAAAAAAGTGTGACAATTATTAATTAGAAAGGGAATGAATGGACCAACTCTACTCTATAAACAAACTTTTAGAATTCAAATTTCAAAACATTTGTTCACCCAATTAATTTTTTTTAACCCCAAACATACCAAATTTGACATTCATTAAAGATTTAATTACCACAACATAACTAAATTTAAAAAGACCAATTTACATAACGGGGACAGCGGATACATAAATAAAATATGAACCATGATTTAAAAATTCAAATTTAAAAATAACATTTTTCTCGACACGTAATTATGAACTCAATTATTTAATTTATTTTAAATTTCAAGGTTAGTAATAAAATCACTTCCGTGCAACCTATGCTGTAACGCTCCACCTCTATACCCACGCTAGCAAAGAGTATTAATAGATAATACCATCTGCTAACACAGAGAATAAGGTTGGATAGGAGCGACCATCTACAGTCTTGCTTTAACTATCTATTAAATACGTCGACAA
Source organism: Allium cepa (assembly GCA_030765085.1). Taxonomy (NCBI): domain Eukaryota; kingdom Viridiplantae; phylum Streptophyta; class Magnoliopsida; order Asparagales; family Amaryllidaceae; genus Allium; species Allium cepa. The sequence goes on along the minus strand of CM060940.1, from coordinate 757,090,716 downwards.
TAATCACACCAAACCGATCGACATATCCAATGAATACTTAAAACAAAACCATAGGTGGTTGGAGGATCTATCAGAACAGAATATAACAACTCAAATGTAGGAAACATCACAAAACAGTAAACCATCATATACATATATACCGATACATAGCAGAGTATACCAAATAATACATGTCAAGTGGTATAGCCAACCACAATATACAGACAAATCCAGAAGAATAAATATCAGAGTTTCAACATAATAGGACTACACAAAAGCTATGACAAAAAGAAGCTAGCGAAGTAGTCCATGCGGAAGCAAAATAGGCTAAGTCCAAAGTACCTAACCTGAAACATCTCGGTCTGACCCGAGTATAAAATACATGGGTCAGTCTAGCTAAACAAGTCAGTTAGATAATCTGAACAACAATAAACCTGCAAGGTTACAAAGTATAACAAATATCTCTAAAAGAGATAACACAATCATCAACAAAAGATGAATCATATAGAACAAGCCTCATATCATCGGCGACATAGATAAACAAAGGATACAATTATCCCAAATCAAGCCAAAAGGCAAATAACAAATACCCATAAGGCATACAAGTTCCACAAGGTAATCGCTATACTTCATGCGGCTCAAAATGACCAACATCGAAGGGCGATACCAAGGGAATATTCATATCAATGAAACATCATAAAATTGCTCGAGCTCAGTACTGTATAAACAAGGATCCATAAGCCCGAAGACTCCAAACCCAATATCACCCATGCAGCTCATAACGACCAACATCGGAAGCGATACTAAAGGGCAACCCAATATCACCCATGCGGCTGATAACAACAAACATCGGAAGCGGTACTATAGGGCAACAAACCCGAAGGCACAAACCCGAAGGTACAAACCCGAAGGCAACATACCCGAAGGAAACATACCCGAAGGCAACAAACCGTAGTGGTGAAGGTCCGGAGGCCCAGTACTGGACACCACTAACTGGTAGAATGTGTTACAACTATCGAAAAGGAACCGAAAAGTGTTAACGTATGTCCCATAACCACTCGTTCGCACTAAACGGTTTACTATCCATCAGTCATTTTCACACTCAAAGCAGTACAAAGTTTACCTCATACCATCGGTAAACCAAACCCGAGGGTCAAAACGATCAATCGAATAGGTCGGGGACTAATCGGGAAGACGAACGCATGGATTCATGGTCTGTGTTTTACCTAACCATTTAATCTTCCTTCCACTTCGCTCGAAGTGCGAAATTGTGTGTGTGCGTTATAAATAGAATTTATAATTTGGAGAAGGGAGATTTTAGTACGATTTAGAGAGATTATTAATAAAAACCCGTAAATGAAGTCAAAAACAAGTCATCAAAGTCAAATATGCAATAACAACTAATTGGAATCAACACGAATTGATAAAAGTTGGAAATTGACTCAAAATTAGCCAAAATAGGCAAAACTGCGCATTTCAGACGTCTGAAATTACCTTCCAGACGTCTGAACCACTACCAGACGTCTGAATGGATTTCCAGACGTCTGGATTTTGTCTCTGCCTTTTTGCGTCTTCCAGGGACCAATTCCAGACGTCTGAATTTCCAAACTAGACGTCTGAATTTGAAACCAGACGTCTGAAATTAGAGTTCATACGTCTAAAATCCCCCTGTAGGCAAAAATCAGCCAAGCCCATAAAGGCAAAAGTCCAAATGAATTGCAAACGAACGAGCGATGGATGCTATGGGTTTATGCCATACGACAACCCAGCACTATTGGCTCTTTTATACACCTCCAAAAACATGATTAAAACATCAAAGTAATGATTATTAGAACTTTTGACTTCAAAACACAAAAAATTGCAATGTTCACAAAACCAATCCAACTCAAAAGCAATTGCACATGAATAATTGTTAGGAACTCATACCTAACAACCAAAGATACTTATAGTCATAGATGTGAGATAAAAATCTCAACTTTTGGCACACAAACAAAGATGAGAGCACAAACACAAGAAGGAGGTTAACCACTCTTCACTTCAACTCTACAATCTTCAATCTAAGAACCAAAACATATATTTCCCAAATTAGAGCTTATGAGTTTCTGAAATTGAAGAGGAGAAGAGATGGAGAAGATGAAGAGGAGGCTTACCTATCCTTCTCTTTGAATTTCAAGCAAGAATTTGGAGTTTGCAAATGGAACTAGGGCTTGGAGTTTCTAATTCTTCTTTCTTTTCCCCATTTTCAGTTTTCTTAAGCTAAAGGAATGAAATGAGGATGAATGGATGAAGAGTTAGTGAGCTAGAGGGTTAAGAGGAGATTGGGGCTGAACCCAAACTCAAGCCCAAGTAGAAAAAGGGGCAAAATTTCACAAACTCCAAACATATCAAAGATTATACTAAAAAAGATCGCAAACGCCATTTTGGACTCAATGGAAGTGGTTTCGAGCTCCAATTCGGCCGTTTGCAAAAAGTTGCTTTTCGGACCTAAATCCGACTAACGACGCTATATTTAAATTAAACATTTAAATATAAAATCGTTAAATATGCGGGTTGTTACAGATATCCCCTCCTTATAAAATTGCGTCCTCGCAATCCTAGAGACGATATTTGTAACAACTACAAACATACAACATCCAAAAGTAAAGGAAATAAGCTTGATATGAAAAGACATACTCACCGTTTCAAAGCGAGGAAAGAAAACCCGGATAAGATCGCTCAATAAATTCTCTGGTTTCCCAAGTACAATCATTGGGATTAGCGGACCATTGAACTTTAACGAGCGGCACGTCCTTGTTTCGAAGGTGTCGCACCTCCGTGTCAAGTACGCGAATAGGCTGCTGTACAATAGATAAGTCCGGTGAGATCTCAAGCTCTTGCAAATCAGGAGAAGCAATAACAGAATCCGACTCCCGAAGACACTTCCGAAGTTGCGGGACGTGAAACACGTCATGAATACCAGATAAATGAGCTGGAAGTGAAACTCTATAAGCCACAGGGCTAAAACGTTCAGTAATAGAAAATGGTCCTATATAACGGGGAGCCAATTTCCCAGTCGCACTGAAACGCATAACCCCCTTCAAAGGAGAAACACGAATAAAAACAAGATCACCGATCGAGAACTCGAGAGGCTTTCTACGGTTATCCGCGTAGGATTTCTGGCGACTTTGTGCCTCTTTCATTCTCAATCGAATAAGATCAATCTTCTCGGAAGAATCACGAGCAAAATCTGGGCCAAGAATAAGCTTCTCCCCAGATTCCGACCAACATGAAGGTGATCGACATGGCCTTCCGTATATGGCTTCGAAAGGAGCCATACCGATACTAGATTGAAAACTATTGTTGTAGGAGAATTCTACAAGAGGTAGGTGATCCTCCCAACTTCCACCAAAATCAAAAATACAAATACGAAGAAGATCTTCCAAGATACGATTCACCCGTTCAGTCTGTCCGTCAGACTGCGGATGATAAGCTGTACTAAAATTAAGCTTTGTTCCCAAAGCTTGTTGAAGACTCTTCCAAAAATGACTCGTGAATAAAGGATCACAGTCACTCACAATATAACAAGGAACACCGTGAAGTCTCACGATTTCCTTGACATACAACTTAGCCAAATGCGATGCAGTCCTATTAGACTTAATAGGGAAAAAATGAGCAGACTTAGTGAGGCGCTCAACAATAACCTAGATGCTAGAATGGCCCGATCTCGAACGAGGTAGGCCGTCAATGAAATCCATAGATATCTGATCCCATTTCCACAATGGAATCTCAAGAGGCTGAAGAAGACCAGAAGGACGCTGATGTTCGGCCTTTATACGCTGACAAGTTATGCAATTACTCACATAACTCGCCACATCACGCTTCATGCCTTCCGAATAATAAAAGCGACGCATATCGGCATACATCTTGCTACCACCAGGATGAATAGTATACTTAGAACGGTGACAGTCATCAAGAATGTCATGCCTAAGTGCAAAATCAGAAGGCATAAAAAGACGGTTCTTCTTCCGAAGACACCCATGAGAATCAATGCTGAAATCTTGCAACGCCTCATCACAAGATCCAGACTCACAAAGCTGAATAAGATGCAACAAATCAGGATCACGCCGCTGAGCATCGGCAATACGATCCAATAAAATACGTCGAGCTCCCAAACTAAATTATAGAATAGGAGAATCAAAAAATGAACCTCGGTCACGAATTTCACAAAAAGATAGAGTCTCAAGAACATCCCATTCGGCAAGCATCATAGAAACAACAGCCGAATGTTTGCGACTAAGCGCATCAGCAACACGATTACCCTTACCAGGGGTATACTGGATATCAAAGTCACAGGAAGCAAGAAACTCGAGCCAACGTTGTTGTCTTATATTAAGTTCCTTCTGAGTGAATAAATACTTCAAAGATTTATGATCGGTATAAAGAATGAAGCGCTCGCCCAATAAATAGTGTCGCCAAATCTTCAAGGCGAAGACAATGGCGGCTAACTCAAGATCATGAGTGGTATAGTGAACTTCATTCGGACGCAATTTCCTAGAAGCATACGCAACTACCCGATCCTTCTGCATAAGAACAGCACCGAGACCACTACCACAAGCATCGGTGTAGACAACAAGATCATGATTCCCCTCTGGAACCACAAGAATAGGAGCATTAGTGAGAAGTTCCTTCAATGTCTGAAAGGAAGCTTCACATTTGTCGGACCAAATAAAACGAATGCCTTTCCGAGTAAGGCTGGTGAGAGGAAGCACAACGCGGGAAAAGTCCATGATGAACCGACGGTAATATCCCGCCAATCCAAGGAAACTACGGACCTCATGCACATTCTCAGGCCTCTTCCAATTCTGGATGGCTTCGATCTTTGAGGGATCGACCGAAATGCCATCTGAAGATACAACATGGCCTAAGAACTTAACTTTATTCTCCCAAAAATGGCACTTGGAGAATTTGGCTCTAAGCTGATGGTGACGGAGAGTACTCAAGACAATACTCAAGTGATTAGCATGCTCGGCTTCAGACTTAGAATAAATAAGGATATCATCAATGAATACAAGGATGAACTTGTCGAGATATTCCCGGAATACTCGATTCATTAGATCTACAAAGAAAGCAGGAGCGTTCGTCAAACCGAATGGCATAACGAGCCACTCAAAAGAACCATATCGAGTGCGGAAAGCTATAAGAGGTATGCTATCCTCCGCGACTCGTAATTGATGAAAACTTGTGGCAAGGTCGAGTTGAGAAAAGACCTTAGCACCACTCAATAAATCGAACATATCATCGATCCTATGCAATGGATACCTATTTCAGATGGTTAACACGTTAAGCTTGCAATAGTCAATGCATAGCCTAAGAGTTCCAACAGATTTCTTCACGAAGATGACCGCGGATCCCCATGGGGAAAAACTGGATTGAATCAACTGCTTGGACTCAAGCTCTAAAAGCTGCTTCTTGAGTTCCTCATTTTCCCTTGTAGACATCCTCGTAGGAGGACGACTAACTGGCTGCGCACCTGGAATGAGATCAATGCGGAACTCAATTGCCAGCTTGGGTGGCAAACCCGATACAAGCTCAAAAACATCAGAAAAGTCACAAGCAATAGGAATACGAGATATATCATCATTGTCTCGCGAGTCAAGAGAATATAAAGCCATCTCGGAATTATCCACATCCCGAAGAACAAGTGATAGCTGAGTAGGCGAATCCGGATGTCGAAGATATATAATTCTCTCCGAACAAATAATCCTGGCATCATATCTCACTAGCCAGTCCATACCCAAAATCATATCAAATCCCAGACAAGAGATAACGTGCAGATTCGCACGAAAAGAAAAACCACATAAAACAATCTCAACATCATCACAAAGCAAACTAAGGGTCGCGGATCCCCCAATAGGATTCGCAATCCTTAAAGAAGTAACCATACAAGAAACATCCAAGGATAAATAATCGACGAGCTTCTTCGATACGAAAGAATGTGAAGCACCCGTATCGAAAAGAAATCGAATACTATGGTCATGAAATAAAATAGAACGTTCCAAAATAGATGGAGATATACCTTTGGGTTGAGAAGGACCTTCAAAAGCCTTGGCAGCATTAAGCTCGCCAGACTTGGCACCACCAGGAACAGTAGGGCAAATTGAAACATGATGACCTTCCTTCTTGCAATAGCGGCAGAAGAGAGGCTTAGGACAAGCTCGAATAATATGATCCGGAGAACCACAATTGAAACACTTCCGAATAAAAGGTGTTCCAGAAGGCTGAGTCTGAGAACTAGAACCACCAGTCTTCTTCTTCTTAGAAGGAAAAGAACTCTTCTGAAACGGAAACTGCTTCTTGTTGGGGTTCTTAGAAACCTCAACATCCTCACCGCTATCACACTCCTTCTCGACAGCTTCGAGATGAAGTGCCGAATCTACTAATTCTTCAAAAGAAAGCTTAAGCTGAAGCAACAAAGACTTCTTAAGATACTTCTTAAGACCAGAAACAAACTTTAAATTCTTCTTATAAGAAGTGGACCATACTTAGATAAAGCCTCGAATGATGCAACATACTCAGAAACAGAAGACTTCCCTTGCTTCAACTCAAGGAAGCGACGGGTCAACAAAACTTTTTCAAATTCAGGAACGAACTTGAGTTCAAATCGCTCCCGAAACAGAGTCCAAGAAAGAGTGGACTCATCAATCTCGGCTATAAGAAGCTCATACCAATCAAGGGCACGCTCTTGTAATAAGCTAGAAGTTACAAGAACTCTATCATGGTCAGAAAGATCCATACGAGAGAAGATACGCTCGCATGTGCAAAACCATGCTTGGACTTCAAGAACGGATTCAGAGCCTTTAAAAGGCTTTCCTCCAAGATGAGAAAAATCACTGCACTGACGTGCAAAGTCAGACTTGCGAGGTGGAGACACTCGAGGAGGAACTGGAGACTGAGTGCTCCTAAACAACTCCATAAACTGATCGGCAGACACATAAACGCCATCCGGATGTATGCCACTGGATTGCCCAGCATCCGAACGTCGTCCCCTGCCTCTTCCAGCCATACGCTGAAAGTAAGATAAGAACGAGATTATTCACAAGGTAGATATTACAATATGGAATACTACGGAATAAAATACATTCCTAGGCGTATTCCCAAATTCTATATAACCTTGATGGAATAGAAGGAATAAAGAGACATGATGATTCAAAGATTTGTATCACTTATACACTTTGATGTATTGTAATATGTGCTTCTATTCTGTGTTTATCATACTTTGTTCTGAACTCAGCTCTGATGCCAATCTGTGACTCCCCACCTCTATACCCATGCTAGCAAAGAGTATTAATAGATAATATCGTCTGCTAACACGGAGAATAAGGCTGGATAGGAGCGACCATCTACAGTCTTGCTTTAACTATCTATTAAATACGTCGATAATAATCACACCAAACCGATCGACATATCCAATGAATACTTAAACAAAACCATAGGTGGCTGGAGGATCTATCAGAACAGAATATAACAACTCAAATGTAGGAAACATCACAGAACAGTAAACCATCATATACATATATACCGATACATAGCAGAGTATACCAAATAATACATGTCAAGTGGTATAGCCAACCACAATATACAGACAAATCCAGAAGAATAAATATCAGAGTTTCAACATAATAGGACTACACAAAAGCTATGACAAAAAGAAGCTAGTGAAGTAGTCATGCGGAAGCAAAATAGGCTAAGTCCAAAAGCACCTAACCTGAAACATCTCGGTCTGACCCGAGTATAAAATACACGGGTCAGTCTAGCTAAACAAATCAGTTAGATAAACTGAACAACAATAAACCTGCAAGGTTACAAAGTATAACAAATATCTCTAAAACAGATAACACAATCATCAACAAAAGATGAATCATATAGAACAAGCCTCATATCATCGGCGACATAGATAAACAAAGGATACAATTATCCCAAATCAAGCCAAAAGGCAAATAACAAATACCCATAAGGTATACAAGTTCCACAAGGTAATCGCTATACTTCATGCGGCTCAAAATGACCAACATCGAAGGGCGATACCAAGGGAATATACATATCAATGAAACATCATAAAATTGCTCGAGCTCAGTACTGTATAAACAAGGATCCACGAGCCCGAAGACTCCTAACCCAATATTACCCATGCGGCTCATAACGACCAACATCGGAAGCGATACTAAAGGGCAACCCAATATCACCCATGCGGCTCATAACGACCAACATCGGAAGCGATACTATAGGGCAACAAACCCGAAGGCACAAACCCGAAGGCAACAAACCCGAAGGCAACATACCCGAAGGCTACAAACCGTAGTGGTGAAGGTCCGAAGGCCCAGTACTGGACACCACTAACTGGCAGAATGTGTTACAACTCTCGAAAAGTAATCCGAAAAGTGTTAACGTATGTCCCATAACCACTCGTTCGCACTAAACGGTTTACTATCCGTCAGTCATTTTCACACTCAAAGCAGTACAAAGTTTACCTCATATCATCGGTAAACCAAACCCGAAGGTCAAAACGATCAATCAAATAGGTCGGGGACTAATCGGGAAGACAAACGCACGGATTCATGGTCCTTGTTTTACCTAACCATTTAATCTTCCTTCCACTTCGCTCGAAGTGCGAAATTGTGTGTGTGCATTATAAATAGAATTTATAATTTGGAGAAGGGAGCTTTTAATACGATTTAGAGAGATTATTTATAAAACCCGTGAATGAAGTCAAAAACAAGTCATCAAAGTCAAATATGCAATAACAACTAATTGGAATCAACACGAATCGATAAAAGTTGGAAATTAACTCAAAATTAGCCAAAACAGGCAAAACTGCGCATTTCAGACGTCTGAAATTACCTTCCAGACGTCTGAACCACTACCAGACGTCTGAATGGATTTACAGACATCTGGATTTTGTCTCTGCCTTTTTGCGTCTTCCAGGGACCAATTCCAGACGTCTGAATTTCCAAACCAGACGTCTGAATTTGAAACCAGACGTCTGAAATTAGAGTTCAGACGTCTGAAATCCCCCTGTAGGCAAAAATCAGCCAAGCCCATAAAGGCAAAAATCCAAATGAATTGCAAACGAACGAGCGATGGATGCTATGGGTTTATGCCATACGACAACCCAGCACTATTGGCTCTTTTATACACCTCCAAAAACATGATTAAAACCTCAAAGTTATGATTTTTAGAACTTTTGACTTCAAAACACCAAAAATTGCAATGTTCACAAAACCAATCCAACTCAAAAGCAATTGCACATGAATAATTGTTAGGAATTCATACCTAACAACCAAAGATACTTATAGTCATAGATGTGAGATAAAAATCTCACATTTTTGCACATAAACAAAGATGAGAGCACAAACACAAGAAAGAGGTTAAGCACTCTTCACTTCAACTCTACAATCTTCAATCTAAGAACCAAAACATATATTTCTCAAATTAGAGCTTAGGAATTTATGAAATTGAAGAGGAGAAGAGATGGAGAAGATGAAGATGAGGCTTATCTATCCTTCTCTTTGAATTTCAAGCAAGAATTTGGAGTTTGCAAATGGAACTAGAGCTTGGAGTTTCTAATTCTTCTTTCTTTCCCCCATTTTCAGTTTTCTTAAGCTAAAGGAATGAAATGAGGATGAATGGATGAAGAGTTAGTGAGCTAGACGGTTAAGAGGAGATTGGGGCTGAACCCAAACTCAAGCCCAAGTAGAAAAAGGGGAAAAATTTCACAAACTCTAAACATATCAAAAATTATACTCAAAAAGATCGCAAACGCCATTTTGGACTCAATGGAAGTGGTTTCGAGCTCCAAATCGGCCGTTTGCAAAAAGTAGCTTTTCGGACCTAAATCCGACTAACGACGCTATATTTAAATTAAACATTTAAATATAAAATCGTTAAATATGCGGGTTGTTACATATGCCTGCTATTTAACTACCGTAAAATGTTGTTTTTTTTAAAATTCAATTTTCTCTTTTTACAACGTTATATTTATATTCAGAATGGAAATGTTCACTTTATTTCCTCAACATTCTTTTATTTTCCCTAAAATGCTTATTCGTTACTTGCAATTCATAAATGTAAACATTCTTATATCCTAAAATGATCAACTTATACAATATTAAATCCATTCTTATATTTCCAAATAATGTACATTCATAATGAAAACATTCTTACATTAATTTTATTAATTGCACTTTGTTTCTTTTCCTTTTTCAATTGAAAGATTTTAATAAATTTATTTCCAATTAATTTTAATCTTCCACTTCAAAACAGACCCTAATTGATGAAATCAATTAAATAAATACGTGAACATTGTAATCCTTATTTATAGTCAAGCAAACACGTTTATAGAATTACAGTTTCCTACAAGCATTAAATTACATACTAAATAAATCTTTTTCTCTATCAATCAATATTCATTTAACTCGTCATTAAAACTGAACTTTAGTATTCCAATTCCTGTTATTAAATTATATTCTAATACGCGTTAGAACCTTCCAGTTCATTGCTTCATTGTAGTTTTGTTGTTTTTTTTTTAGAATTTTATTTATGATCCAAACTTATGATCTAATAACATAGTTGACATTTGTTCTACATTTCATTACGTTAAAATACCCCAATTTCCATCCTTTATTTGCATTAACTACTATATTTTCATTTTATTGAACTTTGGTCAATTTCACACATTAATTATAATTAAAGTCTCCATTAATTAATTTACCTTGGTTTCATTCTCTTATTAAATCAATTATTAACTTATATGCATAGTCAACATTGTTATATCTTCCATTACATCAATATTTTACCCTTTCATCTTACCATTCATTTACGTAACCTTTTATTTCATTGATTGTAATAAATTCACTTATTAAAATTTCCAATTCCAATAAATTTGAGATTTAAATCAATTTATAAAGTTTTACCGCCATTCTTTATATACACTAACCATCATTTAATGAAGAATTTATTTACGTTATTCCCCATTATTACCTAAATTTATTTAAACGTAACATTTATTTCAATGATTTACCAGTTAAATTGAATGGACTGAATATACATATAGCTCATAATAATTGTTGTCAAAAACTCTAAATCCCACATTTATATGTTTGTTGTTTACATCGTATTGGTTTTTATTCAAACATCACTTATTACATATTAAATAAATTCAATATTTAAGTTCTTTTACATTTATTAGCAAGTACACCTTTTACCTTATTCCTACAAATTTGAATTTCATTCAATTAATATAACAAAACAATTTCTACTCACCCTTTATTTCCAACCCACAAATTGAATCCATTATATTATATGGATGTTGTCCAATTTCTATTTATTATTAACTTAACAACCTATATACATTCACTGATTGATTTCTATTTGCCTTTGTTTCCTTACATTCAGTTCTTAGCTTAAATTTCTACGGTTCCATTCCATTTGCACTTCCGTTACTACGATAAAATTTAGTAACGTTTATATCATCAACACATTATAATTTCTTACCCCTTTAATGAGTTTGATTTCCTAATAAATTTATTAAATGGAAATGTTCATTAAAGTTTATAAATTGTTAACTTGTATATGATTATTTTGCCCTTTATATTCCATTATAAATATATACACACATACAAATTAAGATTCTAAATCCAATTAATTTTTCCTTTTACATCAACCATCAGTTATGAATAATTAGCGTTTCCTATTTATTTTGTTACATTCACTTATATTCACTTTATAAATAAATTGGTATTCCCTTTAACCCATTAATTACTAACTTTAATTATTGCAATTCATTTATCTAACATAAATTTTGAATCTATTTCCAAATTTTCATATTTCAATTAATTAACACCTTACAATAGTTTACAAATAAAAGGGATTGTACTAATTACGTTGTTTATTGTCCTGCATTACTTTATTACTTCCGTTTACATTTACTTTCCATAAATCAATATTTTATTCCATTGATAAATTCAATACTTGCCTTAATTTACTTATTCAGACTTTATATCAAATGCAACAATTTCCACTAATTGCAATATATAATTTAATCTGTAAATTTTGATTACCCTTGATACATCAAATTTCAACATTTTCTTTCATATAAATAAATAAGATTTTTATTCTTTTCTAAATTTAAATTAAAATCATATTAATTTAATTCATTTAAACACCGAATTTACATGGGTCGTTACAAATATTATTTCAAAACTTTAAATATTCAACATTTCAAACTAAATTTTACGATTTCAGACAGATTTAGTTTATCTTCATTAATATTTAGTCTTGAGATATTCCCTCATTTGATTCAATATCATTTAAGTAACCTTAAGTTACATTTTACTAAATATTTTCTTTAATTTATTTAAACGTGAAATATTCATTAAATCACTTAAATCGAAAATCCAGTTATGAACATACCTTTAAATTTCGAATTCAGTAATTTCAAATTGATTTAATTAAATAAAATCCTTGATTAAATACCATTCCAAATAAACCCAAATTTATCTTCCCAATTACTTATTTAATTTATTACAAGAAAATCTGTTTGAAATATAGATTTACATAAATACTTAACCGTATTATATCAATCTAATTTAAATTAAATATTGCTACTAAATCTATATATAAAATTACCATTTATATATAATATATTAAGAATAAATACTTATTAAACCATATATTTCTTTCCGAAACCATAGAAATTATTTTCAAAGTATTTATATATGGACCAACGGTGTCTGTATATATTTCCTATCCTATGGTCAAGTGATACGGATATTTATCATTTCAATCCGTACACTAAATATATACTGATGGATATCATTTCAACCCGTAATCCCAAATTCAATTCAATGAAAATCGCTTGGGTTTATCATTTCAACCCATAAGGATTTTCTCCTATTCTAAGGTCCGTTCGGGTATGTATCATTTCAACCCATAGTGAATTCTATACTAACAGGGAACTTGCAGAGTGATAACAAATATGAAAAATAATAATAACGGGCATATATCATCAATAACAATATAATATAAACAACAGTATATGGTGTCATATCCCATAGGTGAACGGTTACAGATAATAACATAGATGACTATTTAAATAACTACAGTAGCATATTGCCATTGCCGTTTCAATTGAAATTAAATTTAATAAATATAAGAACGTTAATCGTGAGTGATTACTCACCTTTCGAGGCTAGAGAAATTTGACAAGGAAACGAGCTACGAATTCCAAAGCAACGCTGGATGGATATGATTCGATGAAGAAAACAGGCACGACGGACAACTGATAATGTGGAATCGATGGAACGATTAGGATCAGTTTGACATAAATTGAAAATAGACATATTATTAATACATATTCAGTATTCTAATTTAAGACAAAAATCAAAATAATATAAAATTTCTAAATCATCATTCTTAACTCAAGCATTAAAAAATCAAAGATTTTTTTTATTATACTTAAACTATTTCCCACAACAATTTCTTAAACACATATTATACACACACACACACACACGCACACATATTCCAAAATCCATTGTTTTAGAATAAAACGCAATTTATCTAAAACACCTACATTTACCTAAAGTCGGTACTCATTTTATATACAAGCTTTTAAGCGTACTTAAAAATATTCTTAAATCCATCATAACCTTATATACTTTATACATATCTTAGAATATGAACAACTTAACAAGTATAACATATGCAAACCTAAAAAAATTCATGCTGACGCCTAAAAAAATTAAGATGCTGTTTTAAAACAAACCAAATATATAAAATACTTAAAATAGCCGATCAAAACAAAATAACTATATATTTTAACTTTAACAATGAGTTACAACACTAACAAAAAGTTTACTATTTTATATAAAATAGTATGACATATATCACAGAACTTAATATCATTTACTTAAACAGACCATATACAAATAAACTATTATAAGCATGTACACAATCCATCAGCCTCCATATGAACATATGCATTATATAAATTTTGTCAACATATTATACGACATACGTAAATTTGTATATATAAAGCAATAGGTATTGGTACAACTTAAACAATGTTGCAACTCATTATTTTTTCAAAACAAAAATAAACAAATGCTAACATGTTTTAAAAATTCATATACACTAACCTATATATACTGGGTACATCTGCATCTGTTTTCTATTTAAACCAATGTTTATAAAACTCCACACTAACTCAAACAAAACAAAAGTTTAAAGCGAAATTTTACACAAATTTCTTTACATGACAAAAGACTACTACTCCGAAATATATACATATATTTATTAAAGAATCAAAACATTAATGTATAATAAAAATCAAGACTGTTATATATATATATATATATATTTATTTACTTAAACACATTACTAATATAAAACTATAACCAATTTTAATATAACATACTATAACATAATTAATATATGCATGACTGGCAAAATTTGTATAACAAACATATTTAAAATTTATATAAGTTTATATATATTATATTAAAACGTATATATATAATCAGAAAGCAAAGTATTCATATAAACGAAAATAGAATACATACTACCTTTATATATATAACAGATAGAACTCACACGCAAAACAAAATATAAGTTTGTACATATATTAACCCAAAATAGAAAGCTCTGAGTTGTATCTATATATACTAACGTATTTTGATCCAAAACTAACATATACATATATTAAATTATATATATGTACTTTAAAATCATAAACAATGGTGATAAAATATACTATGATATAATATACTATACTATTATACGTAACACACTCATCATACAAAAAAAATAAGAAGAAGCAACTTATAACCCCATATAAAAATATTTGATAAAATGAAATATACTATAACATAATATACATATGAATAAATTTGCAGGCCATATATTTGTTGTCTCCAAAGTTTATATAACACTATATATCACGTGCCAACCCATACTAGTACAGCCTTATTACAAAATATATCAACCAAAACCATATACATATCATTTTTTGTATAACAGTAAACACATTAAACTAACCTATATGTATTATGTGTATAACAAAAGCATGCTAACCTTGATAACAAAACTGCAGATTAACCCAAAATAAGTTTTAAAACAACTTACTTACTTATATAAGTATATAAATGAGGAAGAAGGAAGCAGAAGGCTTGTCCTGGAATTGGCGAAGGCAATGAGATCCAGGCGGCAAAAGATGAAGCAGCGATGCTTTTATTTTTATTAAAAAAAAATTCCTTGTCGAGTGAAAATATGAAGGTGGATTTGGCAAATTTATATTGAAAGTAAAGAACAGGGAGAGGGGAAAGAAAAGAAATATATAAAATGGGTAGGGTGGGAAAACTGAACTGTCAAAAGGTTAAAAATGTTTCAGCGGTTAAAACAAGTAATGTAGGAAAAACGAATAGGCACAAATTGGGAAACGTATCACATATATAATAAATATAAAGTAGCAGGTGAGGATTTTAGGCAATAAATATTCATTTTGATTTATGCACGCAAATAAAATATGAGCTGCAACCAAATAAAATAATGAAAAAAGGAAAAACGTACGTACGTTATACGTTTATTCAAGTGATCGTGCATAACAAAAAATAAAGGAAGTAATAAAGCTAGATGACCATTTGAATTTGTACTGCTGGCAATAAAATAAATGAGAAGTAACATAAACAATTGATTGACGCAGATAATTAAGCAATTGATATGCGTGTGCAGCACGTTTCAAAATTTAAAACCGAAGGGAAATTAACTGTCACAATTAAAGGTACTGATATAAATGTAAAGTAATGAATATGGAAAAAAAATCAAGCGCAGATTTTAGGGGATAATAAAGGAAATGACCATTCACAATTTAAACTAACACAGATAAGGTACGGGATATATATATATATATATATATATATATATATATATATATATATATATATATTGTACTGAATATGATACTTTTTTGAAGCCAATAGCACCAAAATCAAGGAATGAAAAAGACAACAGGGAAAAGAACGAAACAAATAGAAATGAAACGTATCAAATTAAATATGAGCAGTTTTACAAGCAATGGTCACCCATTGATTTAGCTGACAAATATTAAAGCAATTGATTTATGCGCGTTTAAATTTTGAAACGCAAAAGAAATCAAATGGTCACGGATCCGGTACCTATACGATTACCGGTTTCGTGAATTCCGCTGTATAGCAGACTTCTAAATACAAAAATTAATATACCGTAGAGATCCGCTTAAGGAGACGGTCAAACCAGCATACAGATATAAGTGGTACGATTGAAATATAAAAATTCGAATTTTCTACTAGCTGAAAATGCAGTAAAAACGCAGAACAATAAGGTCGACGGAGCTTAAAATGACTGAATTTGGAAAAACGAAAAATGACATCTCAGTCAGAAGATGATTTAGAATTTTTATATGTAAAAATATTCAGGTTTGGAAAATATTTAATTATCAGCAATTATTAACTGACTTGAATTTAATATAATTTCACAATGAAATAAACTTTCATAAAATCGGATGAAAATTTACCATCTGCTAAAATAAAATGAACGTATTTCAAATATTAAATTTATATTTTAAAATATTATTGTTTAAATTTTTCAAAAATCAAATTAAATATTTTATAAAATTTATTAAAATCTACGGATCATTACACTCTCCCCCACTCAAAACTTTTCGTCCTCGAAAAGGAACAAAGTAGGAGAATAGAAACAACCAGATGAAAAATTAGACTTCGGAAAACAATTTAAACAATTTATTTAAAACCATATAATTTTATTTATTTATTTTTTATTAATTAATATTTAATGGTTTGGTTAAACTCATTTTATTAAATCTATTCAATTATTTATGAGATCAATTATTTATATAAAACACTAAAAATTTTACCATTAAACCAGGTACTATATAAATAAACAAAATTTTAAAGGATATAATCAAAAGAAGGAAAGAAGGTAGATTCGGAAAACAGAATATAGGTGAATAAATAAAGCTAAGCATATAAGATAGATTCAAAAGAATAGTATCGGGCTCAAAATATTAATACAAAATTTCTTTGTTGGAAACATTTTTATAATAAACTACCTTTATAATAAAATACTTTTATAATAAAATAATTTACAACTCGATGTTTCAACAAGTTTATCCTTGTTCTTGCAGACTCTGGCCATGCGTTGATCAGGCGCAAAGCTAGAATTCTTCAAGTACTTAGTAGACCTGTTTCAACATCCAGTGAAAATACTGAAAAACTTTTAAAAACAGATATGGAAAGTACAATCCTAAAAACACCTGGATCGCAGGATACATAACAATGGTTACACCTGGATCCCCCAGGAAACATCCATATCCTTTAAGCATTCACTGCCTTGCGAATTACCCCATGATAACCAAAGCCTATGGACCGCAGGATACATAACAATGGTTACGCCTGGATCCCCCAGAAAACATCCATATCCTTTAAGCAATCTCTGCCTTGTGGATTACGCCACGAAAACAAAACCGGTAGACCGCAGGATACATAAAAATTGTTATGCCTGGATCCCCCAGGAAACATCCATATCCCTTAAGCAATCTCTGCCTTGCGGATTACGCTACCCAAAAAAATGACCGTGGGCTATGCCACGGTAGGACACTCGAGTATCACATCCGGAAAACCAAAATCAGAGAGAATAATATTGATAGAATGCATCCAAGATGTGGCCACAAATCGGATATCAAGCAGAAGGCACTTTCCATATCTTTACTTCAAAAATATGTATCATACAGTACCTTTTCAAATCACTTTCAAATATCATACTTATATAAAGTCCATCATATATAAGATTTCAATTTTAAATCCAATGCTTTCCAAGATCCATAGTATATCAAATCACACTTATATAGACTTGATTATATAAGGTATCACTTTTCAAATTAAGTAGCTTTCCAAATAAATAATTTCGAATCAACATCATACTTATACAAATCAATTTCATATGAGTTCGTTAACTCCCAAATCAAATATTTAGTTAAACAAGGTTCTCAATCTCAATTCGTTTCAATATCAGTTCAGTTTCAAAAAATCATATACAATTTCACCAAATTATTTCTTCCAAATTTAATATCTTCAGTTTCAAAGTTTCCAACTATTTTCGAAACCAAGTATTTTCCTCAAATCAATTATACCCAAAAATGAATTTCAAGTTTATAACCATCCCTTAAAACCATTAAACTATTTATTTCTGTTTTAAAAGATCCAATCTACCCTTTGCAAATTATTTAAAACTAAATCTTATTCACAACATCTCAAAACAAAATTTTATTCAAAACATTTCAAAACTAATTTCCATATTAGTATAATTCAAAATAGTCTTATTCATTTACTTAACAAATCAATTTCAAACTTATATACTTTATCAAATAAGTTATACTATTCGAATTTTCTTAGCTTTGAAAATTAAACCTTGATTTGGAAGTGTCCGAACATTCAAAATAGTCAGAGAAATCAAATTTCCAATTCAAGAGTTGGAAACCAATAACAAATCAGTAAATCAATTTCAATAGATAGGATTATACCAAATCAAATCCGAAACTCGACGACTGAACACCAGTTCACTTCAAATCATTTTAAATATAAATACATATATCTTTCTAATATCAAATCATACTTCGGCACTTGAAATCAAAATTTGGTTTCACAAAATCACTCGCATAGCAAAGCTATTAGAGTGGCCTCTCTCCCGCTCTGAAACTCAAAAATCAATGTCGATGACGCGTGCACTCATCACCAAAATTATTTTCCAGCGACATAAGTGAGTTCTGGACTTCTATTTTCTTGAAAGCTTCTTTGAAATTTCTTTGAAATCATTTAAACTCGTTTGAGTCGTTTGAAACACTTCTTATTCAGAAAATACTTTCAAATCGTATTATTATATATTTTCAAAAGTCTTAAAACCAATTTCAAAACATCGGAATTCAATCTCTCGAATATCAAATTAAAACCCTTCAGTTATAAATCATTTTTATGTAAATCAAATTTCTTATAAAAAATTTAAAAATCCAAATCCTTTCAAAATTCCGAATTCTCGTTTTTAAAAGGTATATGATCCTTATCGAAAACTTTTTCACTTTTATATATGGGATAAAATCATACTTATCAAAATAATAAGTTCGATATATCAAACAATTTCAAATACAAACACACCCGATTTTTCAAAGGGTGATTCAAGGATGGATTTCAAAACAAAGATAGAGATTCAAATTAGAGGAACTCTAATAAAATAGAATTCAGATTCAAAGCTAGGCTCAAATGAAGATGAGATAATTAAATTTCAAAGTAGAAGATGGATATAAATCGCGGGCGGCCTTAAGCGGGTCAACCGTGACTTCAGGAATATAATTGATGTGGAATTCCAAGACTAATCGACATCCGATTGCCAGAGATAGAATTCGGCATATCAAGAGATAGCAGCATCGTAAACCGATGATACCGAAATCTTTGGTGAATCAATGCCAATTATAAAGGAGTTTCACCCCCTTTACAATTCATTCAGTGGAGTTATTGAATACTCCAGAATCAAACGAATATAAATAGGGAGACCAGAATGATTTTGGAACCGAGGCAAAATTCAAAGGAACTACCATCAAGAGAAAGGAGTTCAAGCTCGAACGAAAGTTATTCCGTAATTAAATTTACCATACATGCTAAATTTGCCTAGAGTCAAAGCTCCGATACCAACTGTAAGAGGCTGATATTTTCAACCATTCGCATCCGTACCTGTCGGACTTGAATCGCCCAAAATATTAGATTGTTAATTTATATTTGGCAAAACTCAGCATATATGGTAAAATAAATCAATCACAGAATCACAGATACAGAGTAGTACAATAATACGCAGTGGAATAAATAAATACTAGTTCATGAAGCTACTATATAAACATCAGAGTTAGAAATAAATACAAAAGAATATCTCAGATGCAGTGAAGTCTCCTGTACAAGCAGACGACTTCTCTGAACCAATCAACTGGAAGGGCTGAAAGCGGAATTGACAGTTGGATCTCTAACGAAGCTCCAAACTCCAAAGGTGAGTCTCAAATGCTAATTTACTCAGTCTGACTCGAGCGTAAGGCAAAACACAAAACACTCGAGTCAGGATTAACATTCTTATATCAATAAATCCAAGTCAAGTGAAATATCAACTGAAATACAAGTAACTCAAAGGATGTTTGGGATATTTATCCTCTAAGGTCCGTGGGGCAATCTAAAATGCAGAGATATACACTATAACCTGTGGTCATTCAAATTAATTTATACTTCAAAACCAAAATATCATTTCATTTCAAATATGTTTATTTCCAAATTTTATCCCTTTCAAAGTTACGGTTCAAATCTACTCAAATTCCAAATTCAAATTTAGTCCCATCTCAATTTATCAATTTAAATTCAACTTAATTCCTAAATAACCATTTCAAATTTTATCGATCTCAAATCTGGATTTGAAATCATGAATTACCCATTTACACTTCGATATTATTTCAAAACTTTAAATATTCAACATTTCAAACTAAATTTAACGATTTCAGATAGATTTAGTTTATCTTCATTAATATTTAGTCTTGAGATATTCCCTCATTTGATTCAATATCGTTTAGGTAACCTTAAGTTACATTTTACTAAATATTTTCTATAATTTATTTAAACGTGAAATATTCATTAAATCACTTAAATCAAAAATCCGGTTATAAAATCATACCCTTAAATTTCACATTCTGTAATTTCAAATTGATTTAATTAAATAAAATCCTTGATTAAATACCATTCCAAATAAACCCAAATTTATCTTCCTAGTCTTACTTATTCAATTTATTACAAGAAAATCTATTTGAAATATAGATTTACATAAATACTTAACCGTATTATATCAGTCTAATTTAAATTAAATATTACTACTAAATCTATATAAAAAAATTACGATTTCTGTAACGCCCCACCCCGAGACCCACCTTAGTAAAGAGAATTAACGAGTAATTCCGTCTACTAAAGCGGAGAATAGGGCTGGTTAAGGGCGACCATCTATAACTTTGTCTTAAACATCTACTGAATACGTCGATAAATGCAATATAATATTTTTTTCTATCTCAATAGATCGACCTACATAGTAAATGTTTAATCCAAAACTATAGGTGGTTGACGAATCTATCAAAACAAAATACAATAACTAAATGTAAAGCACATCACAGAACAGTAATCGACATCATATATATATATATATACATATACACTGATACATGTTTAGTACAATACAATATGAATACAATAAAGGTGGTACTCGACCACACCATATACATCAAATCAAATGTAAAAACATCAGAGTATGCGGAAGAAATAAACTACTCAAGCGAAAGAAGAGATGATATCCAACACCAACTTCAAGCTAAGTCCAATAGATGATACCTGAAACAACTCGGTCTGACCCGAGTATAAATACACGGATCAGTCTAGCTACACAAATCAGTCAATATTGATAATTTGAAGCAGAATGGATATAGTGATACTTCTTCTTGAATGAGGAGAAGGATTAGATAACTCATAGCTCAATACTTAAGTAACAAACGCTACCTAAGTGACTAAATACTTCGAAAGAGGTAACTCAAACTCAATACTCAAATAAAACACAAGTGCCTCATATCATTAGCGATAACCCATAATGAACTCAAATCAACTCATATAAAACTCAAGCACAACTCAAATGGTTCGATGAACCATTACTCCGAAAAGGAGAAAACTCATCTCAATCACTAATAGAGGTCATGAAAGCAACACAAGACAACTCCATAAGAATATGAGATCTCAAACTCATAAGTAGGCCAAGGCGGCTAAATTTCACACATACATCTCAATCATAAAAACTCATGGAACTCGATACGAATTCAAACTCATAAAATATCAAATTCAATAAAGAATTCGATGCATGTTCAAAACTTAGAAAATCTTAACACTAATGCACCAAAAACGGCGAATTCAAAACTCATAAAAACCAGATTGGCCATATCCCTAAATACAATGCCGAAGCAATGATGCACGTGCTAAAGTCAGATGGCTGAAGCCTTAGACAAGGTCGCTAACACCTTCCAAAGCAGTTCGTCCTTATGACAAGGTCGTTGACACCTTTCCAAAGCAGTTCGTCCTCATGACAAGGTCGCTGACACCTCTCCAAGCCATTTTGTCATCCCTAACAAGGTCGCTAACACCTCTAAAGCAGTTCGTCCTCATGACAAGGTCGCTGACACCTTTCCAAAGCAGCTCTGTTAGGTAAACATTGTGAATGTTTCACAAACTCACGGATAGGAACCCGAAAAGTGTTAACGTGTGTCCCATACCATACATTCGCACTTAGCGATTTACTAGCCGTTAGTCGATGCCACACTAAAAACATCATAAAACTCAGAAAATTATATCTTGCCTAGTCTCATTGGCGAGTGATAAAGAGATACCATACTTATCTCATCTCATCGATAAGTATTAAATGGCATCATATCTTGTCTCATCTCATCGACAAGTGAAAAACATCATGATGGTTTCTCATAAACCATAAATCTCAAAATATGAAATCATAAACTCAAGACTTGCCTTATGTCATTGGCAAGTAAACAAAACATCGTGATGGTTCTCATCGATCATACTCCTACATAGGAGATCTCAAACCATAATGCTTGCCAAATATTGGCCATCTTAAATAATTCCAATAAATAGAAATGGTAAAACTCAAAATACGCCATAAAATGGCAAAACATCTCAGAATCAATAATCTCAAATAGCTTCGATCAACCTATACTCAAAATATGTAAATGTGTTCAACAGGAAAGTTGTCACACATAAAATAAGCTTTCCGTAACTTAAAAAAAATCATCCAAATCCGACAAGAAACAAGGAAGATATGATCAATTTACTAACTGTGTTCAGTTTGGATAACATAATTACTAAAGTGACAGAGCTAAGAGCTTACAACAGCATTTTGATCAATTTATTCTCAAAATATGCAATTGTTTTCAACTGTAAAGCTGTCACATATAAAATAAGCTTTTCGGAACTTCAAAAATCATCCAAATCGGACAAGAAACAAGGAAGATATGATCAATTTACTAACCGTGTTTAGTTTGGATAACATAATTACTAAAGTGACAGAGCTGAGAGTTTGCAACAACATTATGATAAATTTACTCTAAAAATATGCAAATGTGTCCAACAGTAAAGTTGTCACATATAAAATAAGCTTTCTTGAACTTAAAAAATCATCCAAATCTAACAAGAAACAAGGAAGATATGATCAATTTACTAACTATGTTCAGTTTGGATAACATAATTACTAAAGTGACAGAGCTGAGAGATTGAAACAGTATTTTGATCAATTTATGCTCAAAATATGCAAATGTGTTCAACAGTAAAGTTGTCACATATAAAATATGCTTTCCAGAACTTTAAAAATCATCCAAATCCGATAAGAAACTAGAAGGATATGCCTAAAATAATTTCTGTGTTTCAAAGCCAATATTAAAACACAGGACAGAAAGGTTACATCTTCTTCAAACTCAAGTTACTATTAGAAAACAGCTTAATTACAAAAAGTAATGAACATAAAAGTTGTTCCTTATAAAACATCTTCCGACTGAAAAAAACTAACTCAATTTTGATCTACCATTTCAAAGTTATGGTGATTTCAATATCAGGTTTCAACAAAAATATTGCACAGAGCAGAGATGTGTACATCGGTTTCAAACCCAATTTCGACCCTCTAAACCATGGAATTTATTAAAGTGATTAAAAGAAAACTTGTAGCTAATAGAATTATCTTTCAAGTGCAAATAGAATGAGCTAATTTGGATAAAATGGCACTAATATATCGCTGTTTTACTGCAGCGATGTTTTTACAAACAATTTTCAGCAAACTACAACCATGCAATCATTCAAATTCAAGCAACCAATTCACAACTAATTTGAAAGCGATTCAATCATCAAACCATCCAATTCAATTCAATTATCAACTGAAAATTATTCTCATAGATTAAAGGTAGTAGTGTGAGTGATTAACTCACCTTTTACTTTCCTATAGCTTGCTAAATCCTCTTTTAAGCCTTGCTAACCTCTTAGCTTCTCCAAAATCACCAAAAAAACTCAAGAACAAAATTTGGACAGCAAGCAATTTGATCAAAAAAAAGGGGATCAAAATCATTCTTTTAGAGTTCTAAAGGATAGAGATAGATTTTAAAACACTTACTCTGCATTATTCGACAAAATCCCTTTGATTTGAGCTTTGAATTTTGAAATTAGGAACTAGGGCTTAGGAAGATGAATGTTTTGCTGAGAAGGAGAATGAACGTACTGATGTTTTAGGAAGAGAAATATGTTTCTCATTTCTTTATTAACAGGCCAAGCGAAGTATGTTAATGGGCTAGAGTCCAATTTTTCAAGAAAATTAGCTTAGGTTATAAATTAATCACTTAGTTACATGTTATCAATGCACACCAGCAGATTCAATCATCTATTCAACTTTATTTCATATCAAAAATTTATAAAACTTCATATTCATGATGATAAAATGTTATATACTCAAAATAAAAGATTATTTATATTTTTAAAGCTTTTTATCATCATATTTCTTTTCCTTTTTATAAATAAAAAATTTACATCTTTAATTACAAATTCCATTGTAATTAACATTATAAATTACACAAAAATAATATTTTTGTGTAATAAAATTTTATAACCCTTTTCAAATATAGTTTTACACTTAAATTATATTTTTAAACTCAATTCCATCATTATTATGAATATATCTCATCTTAAAATTAATCACTTCTTTTAAAAATCATTAAAAGAAGTAAATAGCAATAATTAACAAAACTATTGCATTAACTCTAAATAAAACACAATTTCCTCATTTTATTTTCTCAAATCATCTTAATAAAGTTTTCAGAATATTTTCTCATTTTTATCGTCAAATATATTGTTTATTCCCAATAAACAATTTAAATTCCTCATTAGTTATTAATTTACACTATTAAATTATAACCGCCGTTATAATTTAATATTCTCAGGTAATCGCTAAAATTAGGGTTGTTACAGACTCCCCCTCTTAAAAAAATTGCGTCCCTGCAATTTTCTTGAGAAAGAGCTGTAAACAACATAAAAGATACAATCATCGAAGGATAAAAACATGCTTGAATTCCAAATCATTCATACTCTCAGTATAGAATGGTCGAAAGAAATAATCAAAAACTCACTTGGTTAATCCAATGGCTCATCAAATGCTAAAATGGTGATTAGTAAACCATCGAATTTTCCAAGCAACTCGAAAGAATTTCGAAGATATCCCGTCTTCGATCAAAACTCAATAAGATGCTCAACAATTAATCAATCGAAAATGATTGATTTCATAAAAATCTACAAATAGAGTCGGGATCAAACTCACTTAAACCCGAACTCTAAGCAATAGAGAAGAACATCAATAAGATTTTCTGCATAAATATGCGGAAAGAACATCCTCACAATAGGGTAGACACAATAGACAAGATAGATAAATCACAAGATGGCTTCTCAAAAGGCCACCAAACTCGAATGACCGCGAAAAATGCACGTCGATAATAATAGCTCAAAGATAGAATATACTCAAGAACAAGGATATAAGCTCAAATTATCTTTTAATCCAAGATATTTATAATTTTAAATCTCAACATCTTTTAAATTTTAAAATCACAATTTTCAACATTTGAAAATTTCTCAAACTCTTTACTATATTACTTAGTAAGTAATTTAAAACTCACAGTTAAAATTCAAATTTCATCTCTTACTTCAAAATTAATTTCCAAAGAATTTTGTAAATCCATAATAATATTCCTAAAAATAAATTATGGGTTTAAATTTTCTTTACTCTTCTATTAAATCACCTAAATAGTTTTTAAATCAATCTTCAAATTCTCTTATTATACTCTTCCCATAAAACATTCAATGTATATAATATAGATTCCAAAATCTCAAAATATATACTTCCAATAAAGCACAGCTCTACAATAATCTCATTTATATTCTCATCTTTATAATTTAAAAATAAATAAATGGCATTGCCTCTCTATTGAGTCTCTAATAAATAAATAAATATATCTGTTGGCTGCAGAGTTGACCGAACGATCAAAACTGCCTCGCCACTCTATTACTCATCTCTAAAATCAATGGCTGCAATTACCATTCAAAAACAAATTTAATATTTAATATCAAAATATTATTTTCAAAATCTCAATCCTTAAAACACAAATCATCGTGTTTGATTGCCTCATCATAACATTTAGGAGATTCCTATCGATAACGTTGATCAGGCGTATCGACCAGAACTCTTAACTGCTCGATGGATAACCCAACACTCTCAAATTATTTCTATGAAAGAATACTGCTCATATAAATATATTCTCAAAACATTCTTTGATTTTTAAAATACCTCAAAACTCCAATTTCTCTTTTTAAAACTCATATATATGGCTTCAAAAACTCAAACCAAAGAACATTAAGAGAATGCATCGAGATATTCCTAGAGTATGCGATTCACAAAATCAACAGAAGGAGATGGAGTGTTCGACAACTTCTACATGAGGATGAGCCACTCTCGGAAATCATCAAGACCAAAGATAAGCCGGATATTCTCCTCGAAGGAAAAGAAGCATTCAAACCACAAATCATTACTTCAAACAAAGTAATGCTGCAAAGGATAACACCGATTGAGTATTCGAAAAGGATATTTAAAAAATGGAATGATAAACTCAATCGAACTCGAATAATCTAGAAACTCACCTCATTCCTTAGTGGATATCCTCGTGGAAGGATAATCGAAGAGCTAAGAGCCAGGAATAAGGTTACCTCAACATTCGATTGCCTGATTGGATGTCAAATCCAAACGGACTCACAAAAATCAACAAAGTCACCTTGATTGGAATTTGAGATATATCATCAACATCTCGATACTCAAGAGTGAATACAGAAACTTCAAAATCATTATTAACAATCTAAAGTGATAGAAATAATAAAACAATCAAATTAGGATGCCTAAATAATTGTAGGATCCTATAACAACAAAAAGGATCGGACTTAACATCAAATAATTCAATCCATCTAAAATCAAATACATCTTAATATAGTGAGTAATAAACAAATACTCACTAAAGCAGCAATAAATAGAAAACTCGGAATGCTCACAACAAGCCAATCTTTGTGGACCCCTTAATAGGGTTCACAACTTTCAAAGGAATACAACAAGAATGCTTCAAAGAAATCAATTAGCTCCATCGATATAAACTCACTCGTATCGACAAAAATAAGAATACAATAATCCTAAATAAGATTATTTATATGATAATATGACACCCAAAATCTATTACGGAATACTACGGAATACAATATACATATTTCTTGACATATTCCATCTCAACATATCCTAATACACTAAAAAGAATTAAAGCACGATTCGAAAACAGGCTTGAATAAAGGACAATGATTCACTCGTACTGTACTTTGACGTATCGTGATATACATACCGTTCTATGTTTATTCTACTTTGTTCTGACCACAGCTCTGATACCAAGCTGTAATGCCCCACCCCGAGACCCACCTTAGTAAAGAGAATTAACGAGTAATTCCGTCTACTAAAGCGGAGAATAGGGCTGGTTAAGGACGACCATCTATAACTTTGTCTTAAACATCTACTGAATACGTCGATAAATGCAATATAATTTTTTTTTCTATCTCAATAGATCAACATACATAGTAAATGTTTAATCCAAAACTATAGGTGGTTGACGGATCTATCAGAACAAAATACAATAACCAAATGTAAAGCACATCACAGAACAGTAATCGACATCATATATATATATATATATACATATACACTGATACATGTTTAGTACAATACAATATGAATACAATAAAGGTGGTACTCGACCACACCATATACATCAAATCAAATGTAAAAACATCAGAGTATGCGGAAGAAATAAACTACTCAAGCGAAAGAAGAGATGATATCCAACACCAACTTCAAGCTAAGTCCAATAGATGATACCTGAAACAACTCGGTCTGACCCGAGTATAAATACACGGGTCAGTCTAGCTACACAAATCAGTCAATATTGATAATTTGAAGCAGAATGGATATAGTGATACTTCTTCTTGAATGAGGAGAAGGATTAGATAACTCATAGCTCAATACTTAAGTAACAAACGCTACCTAAGTGACTAAATACCTCAAAAGAGGTAACTCAAACTCAATACTCAAATAAAACACAAATGCCTCATATCATTAGCGATAACCCATAATGAACTCAAATCAACTCATATAAAACTCAAGCAAAACTCAAATGGTTCGATGAACCATTACTCCGAAAAGGAGAAAACTCGTCTCAATCACAAATAGAAGTCATGAAAGCAACACAAGACAACTCCATAAGAATGTGAGATCTCAAACTCATAAGTAGGCCAAGGCGGCTAAATCTCACACATACATCTCAATCATAAAAACTCATGGAACTCGATACGAATTCAAACTCATAAAATCTCAAATTCAATAAAGAATTCGATGTATGTTCAAAACTCAGAAAATCTTAACACTAATGCACCAAAAACGGCGAATTCAAAACTCATAAAACCCAGATTGGCTATATCCCTAAATACAATGCCGAAGCAATGCTGCACATGCTAAAGTCAGACGACTGAAGCCTAAGACAAGGTCGCTAACACCTTCCAAAGCAGTTCGTCCTCATAACAAGGTCGTTGACACCTTTCCAAAGCAGTTCGTCCTCATGACAAGGTCGCTGACACCTCTCCAAGCCATTTTGTCATCCCTAACAAGGTCGCTAACACCTCCAAAGAAGTTCGTCCTCATGACAAGGTCGCTGACACCTTTCCAAAGCAGTTATGTTAGGTAAACATCGTAAATGTGTCACAAACTCATGGATAGGAACCCGAAAAGTGTTAACGTGTGTCCCATACCACACATTCGCACTTAGCGGTTTACTAGCCGTTAGTCAATGCCACAATAAAAACATCATAAAACTCAGAAAATTATATCTCGCCTAGTCTCATTAGCGAGTGATAAAGAGATACCATACTTATCTCATCTCATCGATAAGTATTAAATGTCATCATATCTTGTCTCATCTCATCGACAAATGAAAAACATCATGATGGTTTCTCATAAACCATAAATCTCAAAATATGAAATCATAAACTCAAGACTTGCCTTATGTCATTGGCAAGTAAACAAAACATCGTGATGGTTCTCATCGATCATACTACTACATAGGAGATCTCAAACCATAATGCTTGCCAAATATTGGCCATCTTAAATAATTCCAATAAATAGAAATTATAAAACTCAAAATACGCCATAAAATGGCAAAACATCTTAGAATCAATAATCTCAAATAGCTTCGATCAACCTATACTCAAAATATGCAAATGTGTTCAACAGGAAAGTTGTCACACATAAAATAAGCTTTCCGTAACTTAAAAAAAATCATCCAAATCCAACTAGAAACAAGAAAGATATGATCAATTTACTAACTGTGTTCAGTTTGGATAACATAATTACTAAAGTGACAGAGCTGAGAGTTTACAACAGCATTTTGATCAATTTATTCTCAAAATATGCAAATGTGTTCAACAGTAAAGTTGTCACATATAAAATAAGCTTTCTGCAACTTCAAAAATCATCCAAATCGGACAAGAAACAAGGAAGATATGATCAATTTACTAACCGTGTTTAGTTTGGGTAACATAATTACTAAAGTGACAGAGCTGAGAGTTTACAACAGCATTATGATCAATTTACTCTCAAAATATGCAAATGTGTTCAACAGTAAAGTTGTCACATATAAAATAAACTTTCCGGAACTTCAAAAATCATCCAAATCGGACAAGAAACAAGGAAGATATGATCGATTTACTAACTGTGTTCAGTTTGGATAACATAATTACTAAAGTGACAGAGCTGAGAGTTTGAAACAGCATTTTGATCAATTTATGCTCAAAATATGCAAATGTGTTCAACAGTAAAGTTCTCACATATAAAATAAGCTTTCCAGAACTTAAAAAATCATCCAAATCCGATAAGAAACTAGAAAGATATGCCTAAAATAATTTCTGTGTTTCAAAGCAATGATTGAAACACAGGACAGAAAGGTTACATCTTCTTCAAACTCAAGTTACTCTTAGAAAACAGCTTAATTACAAAAAGTAATGAACATAAAAGTTTTCCCTTATAAAAGCATCTTCCGACTGAAAAAAACCTAACTCAATTTGGATCTACCATTTCAAAGTTATGGTGATTTCAATATCAGGTTTCAACAAAAATATTGCACAGAGCAGAGCTGTGTACATCGGTTTCAAACCCAATTTCGACCCTCTAAACCACGGAATTTCTTAAAGTGATTAAAAGAAAAATTGTAGCTAATAGAATTATCTTTCAACTGAAAAAAATTGACCTAATTTTGATAAATTGGCACTAATATATCGCTGTTTTACTGCAGCAATATTTTTACAAACAATTTTCAGCAAACTACAACCATGCAATCATTCAAATTCAAGCAACCAATTCACAACTAATTTGAAAGCAATTCAATCGTCAAACCATCCAATTCAATTCAATTATCAACTGAAAATTATTCTCATAGATTAAAGGTAGTAGTGTGAGTGATTAACTCACCTTTTACTTTCCTATAGCTTGCTAAATCCTCTTTTAAGCCTTGCTAACCTCTTAGCTTCTCCAAAATCACCAAAAAAACTCAAGAACAAAATTTGGACAGCAAGCAATTTGATCAAAAAAAGGGGATCAAAATCATTCTTTTAGATTTCTAAAGGATAGAGATAGAGTTTAAAATACTTACTCTGCATTATTCGACAAAATCCCTTTGATTTGAGCTTTGAATTTTGAAATTAGGAGCTAGGGCTTAGGAAGATGAATGTTTTACTGAGAAGGAGAATGAACGTACTGATGTATTAGGAAGAGAAATATGTTTCTCATTTCTTTGCTAACAGGCCAAGCGAAGTATGTTAATGGGCTAGAGTCCAATTTTTCAAGAAAATTAGCTTTGGTTATAAATTAATCACTTAGTTACATGTTAACAATGCACACCTTCAGATTCAATCATCTATTCAACTTTATTTCATATCAAAAATTTATAAAACTTCATATTCATGATGATAAAATGTTATATACTCAGAATAAAAGATTATTTATATTTTTAAAGCTTTTTATCATCATATTTCTTTTCCTTTTTATAAATAACAAATTTACATCTTTAATTACAAATTCCATTGTAATTAACATTATAAATTACACAAAAATAATATTTTTGTGTAATAAAATTTTATAACCCTTTTCAAATATAGTTTTACACTATAATTATATTTTTAAACCCAATTCCATCATTATTATTAATATATCTCATCTTAAAATTAATCACTTCTTTTAAAAATCATTAAAAGAAGTAAACAGCAATAATTAACAAATTATTGCATTAACTCTAAATAAAAAACATTTTCCTCATTTTATTTTCTCAAATCATCTTAATAAAGTTTTCAGAATATTTTCTCATTTTTATACTCAAATATATTGTTTATTCCCAATAAACAATTTAAATTCCTCATTAGTTATTAATTTACACTATTAAATTATAACCGCCGTTATAATTTAATATTCTCAGGTAATCGCTAAAATTAGGGTTGTTACAATTTATATATAATATCTTAAGAATAAATACTTATTAAACCTTATATTTCTTTCCGAAACCATAGAAATTATTTTTAAAATATTTATATATGGACCAATGGTGTCTGTATATATATTTCCTATCCTATGGTCAAGTGATACGGATATTTATCATTTCAATCCGTACACTAAATATATACGGGTGGATATCATTTCAACCCGTAATCCCAAATTCAATTCAATGAAAATCGCTTGGGTTTATCATTTCAACCCATAACGATTTTCTCCTATTCTAAGGTCCGTTCGGGAATGTATCATTTCAACCGATAGTGATTTCTATACTAACAGGGAACTTGCAAGGTGATAACAGATGTGAAAAATAATAATAACAGGCATATATCATCAATAACAATATAATATAAACAACAGGATACGGTGTCATATTGCACAGGTGAACGGTTACAGATAATAGCATAGATGACTATTTAAATAACTACAACAGCATATTTCCATTGTCATTTCAATTGAAATTAAATTTAATAAATATAAGAATGTTAATCGTGAGTGATTACTCACCTTTTGAGGCTAGAGAAATTTGACAAGGAAACGAGCTACGAATTCCAAAACAACGCTAGATGGATATGATTCGATGAAGAAAACAGGCACGACGGACAACTGATAATGAGGAACCGATGGAACGATTAGGATCAGTTTGACATAAATTGAAAATAGACATATTATTAATACATATTCAGTATTCTAATTTGAGACAAAAATCAAAATAATATAAAATTTTCTAAATTATCATTCTTAACTCAAGCATTAAAAAATCAAAGATTTTTTTATATTATACTTAAACTCTTTCCCACAACAATTTTTTAAACGCATATTATATACACACACACACATATTCCAAAATCCATTATTTTAGAATAAAACGCAATTTATCTAAAACACCTACATTTACCTAAAGTCAGTACTCATTTTATATACAAGCTTTTAAGCGTACTCAAAAATATACTTAAATCCATCATAACCCTATATACTTTATACATATCTTGGAATATGAACAACTTAACAAGTATAACATATGCAGACCTAAAAAAATTCATGCTGACGCCTAAAAAAATAAGATGTTGTTTTAAAAGAAACCAAATATATATAATACTTAAAATAGCCGATCAAAACAAAACAACTATATATTTTAACTTTAACAATGAGTTGCAACACTAACAAAAGGTTTATTATTTTATATAAAATAGTATAACATATATCACAGAACTTAATATCATTTACTTAAACATACCAATACAAATAAACTATTATAAGCATGTACACAATCCATCAGCCTCCATATGAACATATGCATTATATAAGTTTTGTCAACATATTATACGAAGTACATAAATTTGTATATATAAAGCAATAGGTATCGGTACATCTTAAACAATGATCCAACTCATTTTTTTTCAAAACAAAAATAAACAAATACTAACATGTATTAAAAATTCATATGCACTAACCTATATATACTGGGTACATCTGCATCTATTTTCTATTTAAACCAATGTTTATAAAACTCCCCACTAAGTCAAACAAAACAAAAGTTTAAAGCAAAATTTTACACAAATTTCTTTACACGACAAAAGACTACTGCTCCCAAATATATACATATGTTTATTAAAGAATCAAAACATTAATGTATAATAAAAATCAAAACTGTTATGTATATATATATATATCTACTTAAACACATTACTAATATAAAACTATAACCAATTTTAATATAACATACTATAACATAATTAATATATGCATGACTGGTAAAATTTGTATAACGACATATTTAAAATTTATATAGGTTTATATATATTATATTAAAACGTGTATATATATAATCAGAAAGTAAAGTATTCATATAAACGAAAATAGAATATATACTACCTTTATATATATAACAGATAAAACTCACACGCAAAAAAAAAGTTTGTGCATATATTAACCCAAAATAGAAAGCTCTGAGTTATATCTATTTATACTAACGTATTTTGATCCAAAACTAACATATACATACAGTAAATTATACATATGTACTTTAAAATCATAAATAACGGTGATAAAATATACTATGATATAATATACTATACTATTATTGTAACACACGCATCATACAAAAAAAGAAGAAGAAGCAACTTATAACACCATATAAAAAGATTTGATAAAATGAAATATACTATAACACAATATACATATGAATAAATTTGCAGGCCATATATTTGTTGTCTCTAAAGTTTATATCACACTATATATCACATTCCAACCCATACTAGTACAACCTTATTACAAAATATATCAACCAAAACAATATATATATCTTTTTTTTGTATACAGTAAACACATTAAACTAACCTATATGTATTATGTATATAACAAAAGCATGCTAACCTTGATAACAAAACTGCAGATTAACCCAAAATAAGTTTTAAAACAACTTACTTACTTATATAAGTATATAAATGAGGGGGAAGGAAGCAGAAGGCTTGTTCTGGAATTGGCGAAGGCAACGAGATCCAGGCGGCAAAAGATGAAGCAGCGATGCTTTTATTTTTATTAAAAAAAATTCCTTGTCGAGTGAAAATATGAAGATGGATTTGGCAAATTTATATTGAAAGCAAAGAACAGGGAGAGGGGAAAGAAAAGAAATATATAAAATGGGTAGGATGGAAAAACTGAACTGTCAAAATGTTAAAAATGTTTCAGCGGTCAAAACAAGTAATGTAGGAAAAACGAATAGGCACAAATTGGGAAACGTATCACAGAAATAATAAATATAACGTAGCAGGTAAGGATTTTAGGTAATAAATATTCATGTTGATTTACACACGCAAATAAAATATGAGTTGCAGCCAGATCAAATAATGAAAAAGGGAAAAACGTACGTACATTATACGTTTCTTCAAGTGATCGTGCATAACAAAAGATAAAGGAAGTAATAAAGCTAGATGACCGTTTGAATTTGTACTGTTGGCAATAAAATAAATGAGAAGTAACATAAACACTTGATTGACGTAGATAATTAAGCAATTGATATGCGTGTGCAGCACGTTTCAAAATTTAAAACCGAAGGGAAATTTATTATCACAATTAAAGGTACCGATATTAATGTAAAGTAATGAATATGGAAAAAAATTCAAGCGCAGATTTCAGGGGATAATAAAGGAAATGACCGCTCACAATTTAAACTGACACAGATAAGGTAAGGGATATATATATATATATATTTTGTACTGAATATGATACATTTGTTGAAGCCAATAGCACCAAAATCAAGGAATGAAAAAGGCAACAGGGAAAAGAACGGAACAAATAGAAACGAAACATATCAAATTAAATATGAGCAGTTTTACAAGCAACGGCCACCCATTGTTTTGGCTTTAAATTTTGAAACGCAAAAGAAATCAAATGATCACGGATCCGGTACCGATACGGTTACCGATTTTCGGAATTCCGCTGTGTACTAGACTTCAAAACACAGAAATAAATATAACTTAGAGATCCGCTTGACGAGACGATCAAAACAGTATACAGATATCGGTGGTACAATTGAATTATAAAAATTCGAATTTTCTACTAGCTGAAAATGCAGCAAAAACGCAGAAGAATAAGATCGACGGAGCTTAAAAAGTCTGAATTTGGAAAAACGAAAAATGATGTCCCAGTCAGAAGATGATTTAGAATTTTTCTATGTAAAAATATTTAATTATCAGCAATTACTAACTGACTTGAATATAATAGAATTTCACAATGGAATAAATTTTCATAAAATCGGATGAAAATTTACCATCTACTAAAATAAAATGAACGTGTTTCAAATATTAAATTTACATTTTAAAATATTATTGTTTAAAATTTCTCAAAAATCAAATTAAATATGTTATAAAATTTATTAAAATCTACGGGTCGTTAGAGTAATTCGCCTGGCTGAGATGGCCTCGGGGTACAGATTGTTTCCTGGAGGATCCAGGCGTATCCATTGTGTATCCTGTGATCTATGTAGGTCATATTAATAGCGAAATCCCCAGGGCTGAGAAAGCTCATGGATATGGATTGTTTCCTGGGGGATCCAGGCGTAACCATTGTGTATCTACGGTCTACTAGTCATCACGGCGTAATTCGCAGGGCCGAGAAAGCTTACGGATATGGATTGTTTCCTGGAGGATCCAAGCGAAACCATTGTGTATCTGTGATCCATGGTTAGACAAAGGTTTTAGTTGTTTTATTTGGATTGTACTATCCATATCTTTTTTTTAAGTTTTTTCAGCATTTTCACTGGGTGTTGAAACATGTCTACTAAGTACCTGGAGAATTCTAGCTTTGCGCCTGATCAACGCATAGCCAGAGCCTGCAGGAACAAGGATAAACTTGTTAGGACATCGAGTTATAAAAGTATTTTGATAAAATATTATATAAAGGATATTTTGATCATTTATTTTACCTTTCTAAATAAATTAAAGTGTTTTAAATATTGTTTACTTCAAACTAACAAATTTGAAAATGATTATTCATCATATTATAAATTATTTAAATTGTTTTAAATATTAAAAAAATTCTAATTGAAAATATATGGTTTTAAAATAATGGTTCATCCTTGTCTTTCAACCTGTTTTCCTTCCTAGATATTCCTATTCTCCTATTTTCCCTTCTAGCTATTCCTATTATCCACCTCGATAAACTTAACCATAACCACAGTTATCAGATATAATTTCAATCTTCTTGTCATCATGTCTTAATCCTATTACATTTTTATCTTTTCTATATTTTTCCGTACCTCATTCGTTTTCAGGGACGAAAAGTTTTGAGTGGGGGAAAGTGTAACAACCCTGTATTTTGTGGTTATGTTAATTGCGTATTTAATTATTTTTAAATTGAATTTTGATTTAAAAACTTAATTTTATTTATTAAAATAGATAATTTTGTTATTTTAAATATAAATTTTGATTTTGATATGAATTAGAATTCCAAACATGAATAAATAGAATATTTTCCAAAAAGGTGAATTTTGGTCAACATGGTCAAACTTTGACTTTAATATTTAGAAAATTTAAATTTAGAAAATTTAAATTTTGAAATTTTAACTTTTATCATTATTTTATGAAAGTAAATAAAATTATAAGGATACTTCTTTTCGTTTCGCTGAAATCTGATTAATATTGTGAAAGTTATGCTTTTTACACCATTGGATGTAATTTGTTGTATTTAACAAAAACTGTTTATTTTATTTTTATATAAATAATATTTTTATTTGTCATGTCATGTTCTAATTTATGTCTACATGTTCAACATGACATGTGATGTATATATTTTAGTTTTAAAAATATTTTTAAAAGTGTTGTTGAAATTTTACAAAGTCGGTTGAATTTTATTTACAATTTTTAATTCTAGTTTCAATTAAATAGAGTATTTTCTTTATTTATTTCCTACTTTTCCTAAAACTATTTATTTATTTTTCATAATATCTATCTCTACCTTATTTTTTTATTTAGACATTAATTTATTAATTAAATGGTTAAGTGTTTAGATTTCTTATTTATTTCTTGGAAAGAAATTTCAAATAGATATACGTTATTGCCTTAAAGGGCATATCTTTTAAAATGTATTTATTAAACGTTACTGCATTTATTTATTTAGTGAAGCTTTTTTATACATCTTTCTTTAATACATAGGAAACGCATCAAATTAAGATACATTACCTGTTTTAATTATAGGCAATACGTTACGTTTGATTTCTTGCCTTTATATCTTTCCACCCCTTTGATTTTCCTACCATAACTTCTCCAAAATTTTAGCCATGAGTTATTTTTGTAATTCACGTGAGAAAAACATCTCATTTCATCACAACTTTCAGCTACTTTCAGATCTAAAAATATTAGGTAGTGGCTTCTTTTTTTTTACTTTTCTATTTATTTTTATATTGAAATTTTACATTATTTTGCTTGATCTCTAATGCTTTGTTCGGCCTAAACACCCCACCACCTTCTCCACCTACGCATCTCCTCATGTGCCGCACCATCCTCCACATTTGTCCTTTCCGTGTTTCTCTGTGTGTATATATATAGAGGTACGTGTAAAATTATAATGGGTTTATGTATATATATTTCTCTGTCGATCTATGCTTTAAATTATTGTTTTAAAGTATATAAATTTTATAAGTTGGTACTGGGTCAGTTAATGGATATAAGCTTTACTAAAATGAGTTACTTGATTTTATTCAAGTCAGATCTGAGGATTTTAGGGATTTTGTGTTATATATTTGGTAGGTGGTTTCAGGATATATACAGCATATATGTATCTAAAGCTATTTCGAAGTATATAATTTTACTATATTTGTGTTTCAAATATTTTCATTTTATGACAGGTTGTACTATAGCAGATTTTGGTATTGATATATTATATATATAGTTTGCATATGCTATATAAGCTTATATCATTCATTATTCATTTATGTAAAAGCCTATACGCATAAGTCTGTGAGTTATTTATATGTGTAATAAAAATTTGCTTAGAGTATTTATATTAAAGAGTTATTTAACACGTCTGTTAGGGTACATGAGATTTATATCAGCAACTTATATATTCATAAGTATGTGAATTTTAGGCTATTTTGATTCTTCTATTTTATTTTTAATTGCTGCTACATATAATGTGTTTAGATTTTTCCCATATTATATACATATAGTATATATTTAGGATACAATAAAGTATGTAGCTCTAATATCTATGCATGTTTGTATATTGAATATAAAGCTTTCTCTTCTTTTGTTATGCATATATGTATATTCGCACTACATATATTTATTAAAATCAGGGTATGCATATATACTGTATTACATATAGTTTAAATATATATATATATATATATATATATAAGATTTTGGTTATAATATTTTAAAAATATGTGTTTTAGGGTTAGTGATTTAATTAAATATTCACACACACACACACACATATTATTTTAATAGTTTTCTGAAATTAAGATATTGATTTTTATAAAGTAATAATAATATATATATTTTCTGTATATAAATTAAACTGATTGATTTTTCATCGATTCCTCATTTTCAGCTTTGATCGTTGAATTTGTGTTCAATCGTGCTATGCTTTGAAATTCATGCCTGGATTCATAGCTTGTTTCTTTGTCAAATCTATCTAGCCTCGAAAGGTGAGCAATCACTCACGATCTGTGTAGTTAATGCCCCGCTATTACCCCGCTACAATCTCGCTACATCTCATAGCAGATTTCTACCGCTACGATTTTTCCATATAGCCCCAAAATATAGCCTTTCCGCTTTAATCCCCGCTATTTCCGCTATATCCCGTTATTTACGCTATATTCCGCTATTTCCTCTATATCTTTTTTAATAAAATGAATTGAAAAATTGCATTTGTACAGTATAAAATTATGAAATTAATTTCTTTGATTTAATTTTTGATAATTTTTAGAAATGAAAATACTCTAATATTCTACCGAATTCAATTATGTTATATAACAGTTTTTCGTTTACTTGAAGTATATTCACATGTTTTTTATTTAAAATTATTTATGTATTATTTATAATTCAATTGAATGATAATTTTCCATTTAATTACCATTTATACATTTGTAAAAACATTAAGTACGAGTTTTATATCTATTTTAGAGCCATCTGCTATATCCCGCTATATCCTCGCTGTATCCCCGCTATGACTTTTTGCACCTCCACTGCTTTGAATCTACCAAGCACATTAATTGCACAGCTCACGATTAACGTTCTTTTATTTATTAAATTTGATTTCAATTGAAACGACAATTGAAATATGCTGCTGTAGTTATTCAAATTGTTATATATGCTATTATCTGTAACCGTTCACATGTGGGATATGACACCATATCATGTTGTTTATATTATATTGTTATTGATGATATATGTCTGTTGTTATATTTATATTATCTGTTATCATTCTACAAGTTCCCTGTTAGTATAGAATTCACTATGGGTTGAAATGATACATACCTGAACGGGCTTTAGAATGGGAGAAAATCGTTGTGGGTTAAAATGATAAACCCAAGTGATTTTCATTAAATTGAATTTGGGATTGCGGGTAGAAATGATATCTACCCGTATATTTACGGATTGAAATGATAAATATACGTATCACTTGATCATAGGATAGGAAAATATATACAGACACCATTGGTCCATATATAAATGTTTGAAAATAATTTCTATGGTTTTGAAATGAAATATATGGTTTTTAATAAATATTGATTCTTAAAATATTATATATTTATATATATGGTAATTTTATATAAAGAGTTAATAAAAATATTATTGAGATTTATTTAATATATATAATATGATTAAGTATTTATTTAAATCTATATATCAAAATAGATTGTTGTAATAATTTGAATAAGTTAAGGTTGAGAAGATAAAGCTGAATTAATTATGACCGTATTCAATTAAGAATTCTACTAAATTTAATCGATTTGAACTATTGAAGTTGAAGTTTAATATTGATTTTATAATTTGATTTTTGATTTTAAGTGACTAAATGGATATCTCAAGTTTAAATAAATTGGAAGGAACATTTAGTCTAAGGGTAAAATAAGGTTATTTAATAATAATGAATTTATTAAGTGAATATTTCAAGACTAAATAATATAAAGTTAAATCGAGATCTATAGGAAGCTATTAAATTGAACTTTGAAATGTTGAATACTAAGCTTTGAAATATACTGGAATTTAATGTCAATTTGTGATTCAGATCTGTAATTGAAATAAATATAATTTGAATCGGTTATTTAGAAAACTGAATTTAATGGAAATTGATAAATTGAGATTGAATTTAATTTGAATGGGAAAGTCGAGTCGATTTTGATGTGATTTGTGAATTTACTAATACTTTACTCTATGTAACGACCCAGATTTTTTTTGAATAGTTAATTTGAGATATTTAAATGGATTTAAATATTTGATTTGGATTATGAACTGATTTTGAATATGGAAAGTATGTTTTCATTTATAAAGTAAATTCAGGATCTAAGATATAATGATTTATTGGAAAATTCGACTTTTGAATTATATAATTGGTAATTGGGTAAAATATAAAATCTGGAGTTATAAGCTTGTCAAAAATATTTCAAAGGCTTATAAAATTTATATTGATAATACTGAAAGTAATAGATGGGGTAAAATTGAATCTAACAGTAGTTTGTTCAATTTTAAAAATACATCATTTAAATTGATGTTCAAAAATAGCCTTCCAAGGCAAAATCTCGGATTTCGATGAAACCAGTTTCATTAGATCCATAATATTGTATTATTATCGGGTTTCAATTTTCGTAGTATTTTGAGTTGTTTTGTGAGTGTACGATATTTAAACATGCTAAAATCTATGTCGAAAATTCGATATAATAACTAGGTCCAAAAGCTATCTTCCCTCAACGATCAAATTAGGACTCAAAACCTTTTCCATTGCGTTCGGAATAAGGGTATAACATTATAAATGCCTAGCGGCATTCCTCAATAGGATGTCAAAATTTTAAGTTGCATTTATCGAGACGGTTTAGATTTAAAATTTAAATAATTTATATAATTAACTGGTCAAATTCCATCGGCCGAAATTCTTTCAGCATCAAAGCTTTTTGGTCTCGTCTGCAAATTACTGTAGCAAGCATTCATCACGCAACCATCAGATCTTGTTCCCCCTCTTCTTTTTAAAAGCCAAACATTCTTTGATTTCAAACAGAACTCAGAGAATTTAATAGCCGAAAAAAATAAGATAAAATCAATGGCCGAACAAATTTGCAAGCTCCCTTTTTTTTCCTCTTACCTCGATTCAATTTCTTGAAGCTGTATCTCTATCCCTCTTCTTCTCTATTAGTTCGAAATCGAACTTCAAAAAAAAGGGATGAAGGATCGCGTCCAGATAGTACGAGTCCCCCCCCCCCCGCATTTTGGAAGCTAGGTCGGGGTTTCTCTAATGGCTATCGTATCTGAGGTCGCGGGTTGGCTCGTGCGACGCTGGTAGGGGAATTGCGATCGAGCTAGAATGGCGATGCAAGACGGAGCTCGAAGTCACAATCGAAGGACTTAGGGCTGTTCGATTTAGGGAGTGGAGATAGGGTAGATGACGACTTGTCGCGAGCTAGATGCGGTCGGCGTCAGGGTTTTGGTCGCAGTTTCAATGTCGGCGAAGGAGTAGGGCGCGTCAATGCACGCGAGCACGATTTGGAGGAGCCGGCGCAGGCATTTTTGGGATTTAGGGGAGAAGCTGCTTGCTGGGCCGGTTCAATTTTAAGGGTATGGGCTGTGTTTCTATTATTCAAAAATAAATATAAACATAAATTCATATTTCATGTAACAACCCGCATATTTATCAATTGTATATTTAAATATTTTACCGTTCGTCGGATTTTGGTCCGAAAAGCTACCTTTTGCAAACAGTCGAATTAGGACACGAGACCACTTCCATTGAGTTCGAAATGCTGTTTACAACTATTTTTAAGTATAAACATTGATATGTTTGGAGATAGTGGAATTTCACTACTTCTTCACTTGAGTCTTTGGATTGGGCTTTTAGCCTATTAGACCCAACCTTCACCCCTCCTCTTCATAACTTCATTTCTATTTGCCTAAGCCTTCAAGCTTCTTCAAAAAGGGTGGAGGGAATGGGAAATTAAAATTCCAAAACTCAAATTCAATTGCAATCCATCTTTCAACTCCAAATTCAAGAAGAAGACATTGGATTCAAGCTTCTTGTGCTTAGATAGAAGAGGGACTGATTCTTGCTTGCTTAAAGCTTCATTTTCATTGATATTTGGTGCAAAGGTGAGATTTTTATCTCACAATTCTAGTCTATAACTATATTGGACTGTTGGGAATGATTCCCCATCACTTTAGCATGTACATTTGCATTTGGTTTGGATTGGATTGGCGAAATACTCCAATTTTTAGTGTTTTTGGCAAAAAACTCGGAGTTAGGTCATAAGTCGTAGGTCGCTCACCTTTAGGTCGTGCCCCTTTAGGTCGCTCGGCCTTGCCTACCTCGTTAGGTCGCATGACCTTAGGTCATTCCCCTTTAGGTCGTATGACCTTAAGTTGTTCACATGGGTTAGGCCTTTAAACCATTAGGTCGCTCGAATGAGTTAGGTCGTTGGACCTTAGGTCATTTACCCTTTAGGTCGTGTGTTCCACTAGGTCGTGTGAACCCTTAGGTCGTTGGACCTATTCCCTCTTAGGTCGGCAACCAGTAGGTCGTTTGCCTTGCTTAACTCGCGAACACCGTTAGGTCGCAACCCTTTAGGTCGCTCGACCTGTGCAACTGTTAGGTCGCGCATCACCCTAACTCGCTCGGCCTTGCCTTCGTTAAGTCGCGTGACACATTAGGTCGCGCATCACCTTAACTCACTCGACCTTGTTTAGGTCGTTAGGTCGCGAACACCTCTAGGTCGCTTGACCCATTAAACTCGTAGGTCGCTCGACCCTTTACTTCCTTAAGTCGTTCGTCTTCCTTCGGTCACTCACCTGGTTGAGTCGCACCTTACCTTAGCTCGGCCATGTTGGGTCGCGAGTTTCCCTTAGGTCACGTACCCCCTTAAGTCGCTCAACCGTTAGGTCGCGAACACCTTTAGGTCGCGTGCCCCTTTAGGTCGCTCGATCTTATCCTCCCTTAGGTCTTCACTAGGTCATACCATTTTGGACGGGGCGCTGCCCCGCACCCCGCCGGGGGCGCTTCCCCCTGGACCCCCGCGACCTGACCGGGCAGGTCGAACCCCGTAGCGGGGCCGTTGCCCCCGCACCCCCACCTTGGGGGGTTGCCACCCCCCTTCGTAGGGGATCTTATTTGAAAAACATTCAACAGAACTTGCTTTGTTGAGATGCTGAGTTGACCATTCTTCGAGACAAACTATCTTGGGCTTCTCGGTCGATTTTATGGATTTTTGAATATCTATTTCGATGGATTCTTTATCGGTCTCTTTGGATTTTATTCACGTCTTCGAATGTGAATTTTTATGATTGATTGTTTCTACAATCACTTCTATGATTTGTCACTTTAAAATATAAAGGTTTTCTATACTAGTAGTAAATATCAAAACTCTTTCTTCAAATGATTTCAACACTATTTTATAACAAAGCTCGTTTTCTCAAACGATTTCCAATCTATTAGTATATACAAACCTTTACCTCACTCGTATGAGAAATCTAATTAAACGACTTAGTAAAACAAGTGGTATGAAACGCTTGCGTTTACTTCGTCGGTTAATTCTTGGACTTGTTCGATTGAATCTCTTGTGACAATTTTCTAGTGGTGATCTACAATTTGTTCGTAAATATTTAAGTTAAGTTAGTGGTTATGGGACACGAAGCTAAGCTCATATATTTACTAGCTTACTGTGATTGACACTTCTTAATGATCGCTGATGATCATTTTATAGTTTAGACTAGCAATGTGCGATGTCTCTTTGTCCACGTGGAGGACTGAACCTCAATTTATTGAGCTTCGTCTCATTTCTTCGTGGGCTGGCGACCCATGTACTTTTAATATGTTTCGATTCATTGGATGTACCGTTTGTACTACATCGATGTCTCGGCTTTTCAATTCATTGGACATACCGTGTGTACTACGTCGATGTTCCGAATTGATTTGTGTTTTGATTCATTGGA
The DNA here is from genome assembly GCA_030765085.1 of Allium cepa. Classification (NCBI taxonomy): domain Eukaryota; kingdom Viridiplantae; phylum Streptophyta; class Magnoliopsida; order Asparagales; family Amaryllidaceae; genus Allium; species Allium cepa. Next base: position 757,046,245 of record CM060940.1, on the reverse strand, counting down.
TGTACCGTTTGTACTACATCAATGTCTTTGCTTTTGATTCATTGGATGTACCGTTTGCACTACATCAATGTCTTTGCTTTTGATTCATTGGATGTACCGTTGCACTACATCAATGTCTTTGCTTTTGATTCATTGGATGTACCGTTTGCACTACATCAATGTCTTTGCGTTTTGATTCATTGGATGTACCGTTTGCACTACATTAATGTCTTTTCTTTTGGATTCATTGGATGTACCGTTTGTACTACATCAATGTCTTTGCTTTTTGGATTCATTGGATGTACCGTTTGCACTACATCAATGTCTTGGCCAACCTTTTCTTGTGATTTCTAGATTTCTATATGATGATTTCCGGAATTTATGTTTCGCCACCTTTTTCAGTTGGCATTGATATGTATGTCATTTATTGTGGCTTGGTGAATTAAATAAAGAATATGATATTCTTTTTGATGCTATGAGATTCTTGGGATTTTGTATGACTTTCATGGTTTTCTAATGTATACTTGTCGTAGTATGACATTTTTGGTTATCATACGCCTTTTTATTATATCTCTTATTCTTTATCATTTCATCTGATATTTATAGCTAGATTGATCCGTTTATTATTTTCTTATTAAAAAAAAAATACTCGGGTCAGACTGAGATTTTAAGGGTGCTTCTGCTTGACTCCTTATCGGACCATCGTCTGATCTTTTGGTTAACTACTTAGCTTGTAGTTTTTGGTTGTGTACATTTGAGATATAGACTCCTTGATGTATACATATTCTTTTGTCTAGAACTTGTATCTATTCTTTTGTGATATTGTGGATCTTTTTGACCACTACTCTGATGTACACTTTTATGTGTAATATTCATATTCGTTTCCGCCTTTGTGATATGAATTGTCTGTGAATGATTTATGTTATGTTTATTTCTATATTTGTTTCCGAAGATTATATATAGCCACTGTGTAGTAGCTTTGAGTTTGTGTCGGTATGTCGGAATTCCTCTTGAGATGAAATCCATGTTATATTTTATCTGGCATATCGGTGCTCGCACAAAGCAATTACACGGATGGTCGCTCCTCAACAGCCTTATTCTCCGTGCTAGTTGACAGCATTACACTGTAGTGTTCTTGGCTAGCGTGGGTATAGAGGTGGGGCGTCACAGCTTGGTATCAGAGCCAAACTTCGGAACAATGTAGAATAACTTAACAAGGATCATCGTCCTAAGTCTAACTTAGGAGTCGTGCCTTAGGATTTAGTTCCTGTCTTCGTACCGTTCTATCCTATTTTCTTTTATGGATCCTTGTTTTATCTATCAAGATTGCTTGATATTTATTTAGTGAGTAACCTATTTCTTCTTCCTCTTCTTTCTTTCTTAAGGAAGAGAAATGGTTAGACCTGGTCGTCCCAGTGCCGGTCAATCTAGTGCTACTCACCAAGATGGAGTTTTTATGTCTGCCCAGCAGCTTCTTGATCTAGTAAAGAACGCTCAAGCAGCCGGTCCCAATCCAGAGCCTACTCATTCTAGATCCGGTTTTGCACGCTTGTGCAGAGACTATACCGATTTGGGTGGAAGGCCATTCAAAGGATCCGAGAGTGTTATAGAAATTCAGGCTTGGCTCAAATCATGCGATCGCATCTTTTCTCGCATGAACCTCATTGATCTACATCGAGTCCAAGTGGCTTCTAGCATGCTCCAAGAAAGAGCGCTAGATTGGTATGAGCTCTTAATTTCTGAAAGCGTTGAAGCCGATCTCACTTGGGAGCAATTCCGAGAAAGATTCGAATTGAAATTCGTGTCGGAGGCTGAAAAAGTAACTTTAGCACGGCGTTTTATTGACCTTGTTCAAGGTGAATCTTTTGTGACAGACTATGTCGCATCTTTCGAATCTCTGTCCAAATACGGGGTTGAATACATTAATACCCCATTGAAGAAAAACCAGAGATTTGTCTATGGCTTGAATAAGAATCTTAAGAAGCCATTACTTTTGAAACTTGAGGTTTCATTTGATCAGCTTATTGATATCGCTCTTCGTCTTGAAGAGGCCTATAATGAAGGTGACGTTGAAGTTGTGCGTGCCCAATAGAACTTCGACAATAACTTGAAGAGGCCTATCAAATTTAAAGGCCCCAATTCTAATAAGAAAGGGAAGCAACAAACCCCGGTAGCAAAGACTACTACCTCTAGTCGTGGACGATGCTACAATTGTGGTTCCACTGGCCACTATGCAAGGGAGTGCCCGAAACCCCTCTTTTTTCGTTATTGCAAAGGTTCGGGGCATCTTTTATCTTCGTGTCCTAAGCTTCCAAGCAAGAGAGAAGGAAAGCTGCAAGCCCCTGGCAACACTTCTCTTGGTCAAGGTATTTCTCATTCAGTCCTTGATTTCATTTGTTTTGTAATTATCCTTTTCAAGTTCTTGTTGATATAATCATCTCGTTATTTTATATCAAAAGAACTTGTTGATTCTTTTTCTTTGAAAATATTTTGGGCTTGATGACTTCTTTGAGAGTTGCGAATCCGGATGGTAGATCCATGACACTCAATTTGCTTTCTATTGATGTCAAAATTATTTTATGTGATTTTTCTTTCCGAGCCGATTTTTACTTAGGCTTCGGAATTGATTTTTGTAAGGATTGGCTTAATCGTTGTGAAGCCCATATCCTATTTTCCGTGTGGACTATTCATCTTCGACATTTTCTATCTGTTAAGCAGATTTCTATTTTCCTTGTGATTCCGATTTCAAATTTTTGAAGGCATCATTTTATTCTTTAAGCCCTCAAGATGAGAAAAGTGTTATTTCTCTTATCTAAATAATTTGTGAAACTTTTCCGGTATTTTTGAGTTTGTCTTAAGATTATCACCTAAGAAATCTTTTGAGTGATGTTAGGGTCTTTTCAGTTCGACCTTACCACCGAATTTCAATTGCTACGAGTTGCGGAAGTTAGCCTTCCATATACCGCATTCCACACTCGTTACGATTCATATGAATGACTTATTATGTCATTCAGTTTGTCCAGTTTATTTCATCCGTTTTATAAATCGAGTATTCTATGAATACCTCGATGACTTCATTCTTATATTTATTGATTTTGGATGAAAATAATAATTTAAAATTTTGCAAATCTCTTTCATAAGATTTATTCATAAGTATAATTGGATTTTGTTCTTAAACGAGCAAAGAATATTCTTAAAGGTTTTTAAGAAACATGTTTATTATATGGAAGATGATTTTTGTGATTGTATTGCCCATTGAGTGCATTAAGAATTCTGGTCGATACGCTTGATCAACGTTATCGATAGGAATTTCCTAAATGCTTTGATGAGACAGTCAGACACAAAAAATTGACTTGTAAAAATGTAAATTTTTCTAGAAAGATTATTACATAAAGATAAATGTAATTTTGAAAGTTTTAACTTTTCAGGAAAGAAGATTATTTAAAAGAAATTCTTTCTTTTCGATGCTCTTATTCTTGTGATTCCTGAAGGGAACCAGGACTTTATCTTTTGTACCAATGCTAATCGTACTGGTTTGGATGCCGCTCTCTTGCAAAAGATAATGTGCTATCACTTGTGCTTCTAAATCATTAAAAGCCGATTGAGACTAGGTATGCCACTCATGATCTAGTGCTCGCGACTATTGTTTTCGCTTTTAGAGTTTGGCATCATCATTTTTAGGGGAGAAATTTGTTCTCCAACTCGATCATAAATATTTGGAATATTTATTTTCACATAAGGAACTTCATGTCGACTCGAGTTCCTGGCATCTTATGATCTTGATATTCTGGAAATCGTGTTGCCAATGCGCTTTGTCGTAGGCAACAAGTTGTTGATTCTTTAATGTTGTCTGAATGGAATTATCTTTTTATCAAGTTCATCGGACGTTTTGATATACTTCGTTTTATTGAGCTTTATCTTATTTCTTTTATGGACTAGAGTCCGATGTTCTTTTATGGTGTTCGGTTCATCGGATGTACTGTTATTATACCACATCGTTGTTCCGGTTTATCGGTTCATTGGACGTACCGTTTTTGTACTACGTCGGTGTTCCAAATTATTCGAGTTTCTAGTTTCTCGGGCGTACCCTTTTTGTACTACGTCGTTGCACCGGCTCAATTTTCTGTTATTCATGACGTTTTCTCACGTCGTTCTACTACGGAAATGCCTTACGGATTCCCATTTTTATTCTTGAGGCTGGTATTATTATTAAAGGAAGGGAAGTTTTACCAGATTTGACTTAGGAGTTATATTCTATTCACATCATTGCTTCGGAGGTTGAGTGCCTTCGAAATAAAGATGTTCTTTTTGTGAGAGTTCAATGGTTCTCAAATCCTAAGGATTGCTCTTGGGAATCCAGAGAATTTACCGTGCGAACCCATTCAGGCTTACTCTTTCATGCTCCTTATAGTGAACTTCCTATTTCAAATTTTCTTTTATGTTGGTACGCTTCTATGGCTGTTACTTCTTATTTTCTTCTTAAGCATTTCGAGGACGCAATTTGTTTAAGGAGGGGAGTCTCACTACACCACAAAAGGCTTTTAACAGCGTTTGATAAACGCTGTAATATGATACAACAGCGTTATTAGAAACGCTGTATAACGACATGCTGTCTTATATACATAACTTACAACAGCGTTTCTATAAACGCTGTTGAAACATCTATGTGACAGCGTTTATTACGAGCTGTCAATAATGTTTTCAACAGCGTTTATAACGTGCTGTATTATGTTTTCTAAACGCTGTTATTGAATCATCAACAATTTCGACAGCATGTTAAAAATGCTGTTATTGAATCATCAACTATTTCGACAGCATGTAAAAAACGTTGTTATTGACAATTTCAAGATAATTACAGCACGAATTAAACGTTGTTGTTTCTTCATTGACAGCATTAATCAAACGTTGTCTTCTATTTATATAACAGCTTTAATATTCCACTCTATTTTTGAATATTCCAGAATTATATTTTGAGTATATTGAAGCAACTAGCATATATAACATGTTCTAATAACTATTAATTAGATACATAAACGTTTACATGATATATACGTTCAGTATATTATAATTACAAATATATACATTCAGTATATTACAGTTACATGATATATACGTAAACTGCTAACAACTCCTTGCGGCAAATCAATAAAAAAGACTGCAACTGCTAACAACTGCTACTACCAACTCTCCATTCACAGCAAACTCCTTGCGGCAACACTCAACAATATCCTGCTCCTCCTTGTAAACAACTATTGCTTTACATCTGACAATCAATACTCATTGCCACAATCGACATATCTATTAACAGCCCTCTGCAACTCTTATGTTACACTACAATACCCCCACCACCAACAAACTCATCCTCTATCTCTTTGCTTACTGCACCTGCATACTTCACCACTTCCACATCTCAACTTCAAACATCCCCCTAACAAAACAGCACCTAGCCACTGCTCAACCTTCCCACATCAATAACCACCACAGTAACTACATTGCCATACCTTTGTACTGTCCATCCATCAGCCTGCACATTAAGTAAAATTTGAGTCATATTGCTAACAACGCACATAGTTGATAAGTTTAGCTGAATTAAACAACAAAGTTATCATGAATGCAAACAGCATAGACACCTTTGTACTTAGACTAAATGAATATCATGAAAAAACAGCAAGTTGATAAGTTGATAATCCGCATATTTTATCATACAGACTAAATGAAATGGTACTGCAGCTAGAGCAACTAAAAATATGTGAGACCGGAAAGAGTTGTACTTCCATTTTATGTCCTTGTATAAATTTATAAATACACACAAAATGCGCGCACACGTGTGTATATAATAAAAGAATACGAATCTAGCATGACTGTACATGCAAAAGGATGTTAATTGACTCCCTGTACTAATTAAATTACAATTGTTGCAAGTAATCATCAGAGTAATTTCGACCAGGTTACAAGTCTCTATTTCATTTAAATAATAGTTGTGATTTTTTCTGTGCACGACCACTCCTAATTGATATATCAAACTTACACCCTGTTACCTAATTTAACAACCATATAGTACGAGAGTAAGGATGTGTGACTCATGAATAAGATTCTTAATAATCTGATAGAGGGAAATAGGGAAACCCCACATCGGTAAAATGAACAAGAACTAATCTTTCCTGAGTTCAATATATTCACGGCGGATGCCTGCTGCATTGATGATGACTATCTCAACCTTGTCTCCCTGCAAAATATTCAATGAAAAGGATAAGCATTCTGGTACAATAACACTTTATTAAGTGCGATTGATGACGATGACCATTTAATACATGAACTCATATGATTCTACTTCTGCACCTAGGTAATAGGATGACATTATCATTTTATTATGATTTATTGAACAGGCTTTTGAATAGAAAGGATAAGCAACATCTAACCATCATATTTAATGCACTTATGTTCATCTACTATCATTCATTTCAAGTGCGACAAATGTACATGAGAGAAATACATATAGTATCCCTATCTCTTATAGAGCTAAAGCCATAAAAAAACTGTTCATTACCTTCCCAAACTCATGAAACTAGCGAATTTCATGATTCAGGTTATCCAATTTGATCTAAGATCTTATGAAACACACACAAGTAGTAATGCAATTCAGAGATTTAAACATGCTAATTTGATATATCATGATTTTTACTATCTGCATACCGTATATATATCCCTTTCAGTTGCTGAAGCAAATACATCTTTCACCATGTCAACTGCCTCTGTTTCAGATAGGGGTGTTACAGCATCCTGCTCAAGAACAGAAATACGTTAATTACACACATACATAAAGGTTCTAAAATAATGACTAGTGTTAAGAACAATCATACTTTAGCAGGAAGCAAGAGAGGGCTTGGAGATTTCAATTGGTTGTCCAAAACGGGCATGATCAGTGTCGAGCCAGAACCCTGAGCACTATAACCAACTCTCTCATAAGAGCCAACAGCATCGTATGTGTACACACATCCCTTGCCTAATTAAAAAATGAGAAGAAGCATAAGAAGAAAGAAAGAAATATATAAAAAAGGTAATAAAACACGTTTAATTTCAAAATACCTTCATTGTCAAGGCCACCAAGAACATTGAAGGCATAATATGGAAAGAAACGCTTGTAGTAAAGGGTGTTTGAAAGCAGTTGCGCCATAGCAGGGCAGCTCATTTGTTTGTTGTGTTGATGCTGATATAACTGTACAAAAAATCATGCTTAAAGCTTTTAGATGTAGGATAAAGGTAGCATGTTTAGCCAATGCTTTCTAATGGTTAATCGTAGGAGATGGCTTTGACTATTTAATGATGGAAACAGTACCCACCAAGTGCTTTGAAGCCAAGTGCTTTTGCAAAGCTTTGATATCACACTGACATCCAGATGATGCTAACACGCTTTTCCCAGCTCTGTATTTAAATAAAATACTTGTTATTTGAATGTTTGTGATAATCCCCCTATTGATGTTCAGATTCTCAAAGTGCAGGAGTTTACTTGCAGCTCATTCGAACTATAAGTTGAGAAATGCTAACTTGGCTTTTAAGACATGCAAAGTTCAGCAATATCCATTCACTGTTAACCAAATGATCTCACCATTGGATTAGGAACAGTATGCTTCAGAAATAATCAGGTATATAGCATAAAGGAAATTACTTGTTGATAAAGTTTAGCACTATAAATAACCAGAGTGTTCGTAACCATAGTCTGATATTTTACAAATAGCGGTTCGGGTATAATATAGCCAATTGGGCTGTGTATCTGAATCGGCCCACATAGAGTTGCACACTATAAATGCAACTATATCATGTACAAACTGAAGCAATTACAAACTGATTGAATAAAAAGCAATTGCTATTGTATATCAATTCTCTTGCTAAACATAGTTTTTCAAATTCTCTATCATGGTATCAGAGCTGTTTCAAGCTTAACGGCATTGAAATCAGATTTTGAAGAAAGAAAGAAGTCAAGATATCATCAGAGAATTATCATCATCTGATATCTTGATAACCCATCAGGTTTATCTCATCATTTGGGTTACATAATTGATTTTTCTTATTAAAACAGGTGCCGTGCCAAAGAAATCAACAAGTTTCTGACTGCAACAAGTTTTTAAGCAAATTCCAAAGCAAGAAGATTCAGAAAAGAAAAACAGATATCAAGAAAGCAATCAAAGGCAGAAAGAAAGTAATTGCCCTGCCAAGAAATCATCAGAACACATTCATCATTTGATTCTGGCTGCAACTAACCTGAGCATACTGCATCTGAAGCAATCTTGCAACTGCAAGTTTCTGAATCATCAAGCTAGTTATCTCTTTTATTGATTTCAACACGGCTGAAGGAGACACCAACTCAGCAACCTCTGATAATATCACCAATCCTCGGCAACAAACTGCAGAAGCAGCTGGAAAGTTGATCAAGCCTGTCCTTAGCCCACAAAGTCAACTTATCACCATCCATTTTGAAGAAGATAATCATCTTCTATGAAATAAGTCGAGCGGTGATTGATAACTATATCAGCTTTAGCATGAAAGATGTAGCAAATTTTGACCTATTTTCAAATGTGTTAAAGATATAGACATGTTTTTTAGTCATGTTGGTGCTGATTCAGCAATTTCTTCTGCATCACTTTGAAATTGCACCAAATTTTTTGTCCATTTTCTTTTTACACTAGTGCTTCCTCAGCATGCGTCAATGCAAATTCTTCAAAACAAGAAAATAGTTTGACGCTATCATAAGAACTTTGCTGCTAAGACTGATAGCTTTTTTTGTCAAAACGTGTGAAATAGTGTAAAATGAGGAATTCAAGGGGTACATTGGAAATTTGGCATGTGTTAATTTCTAAAACAAAATTGTTTTTAGCATAGAGCTTTGGCAGATTAGAATTCAATCATTATAGCATTTTGATCTCAATATAAGCTAAAAGAAATGGTTGAATCAGCGCCAACATGACAAAAACATGTATATCTTGTAATAAATTTTGAAATGAGTCAAAATATGTTATATGTTTGAAAAGTGGCTAAATTGATAAAAAGAGAAATCCATCAAACTATCATTTATAGCTGTTTAATGACTTCCTTTATCGCAAATTTTAAAAAATGATACAGTTGGTGTTTACAGAATTGGTGATAACGTGATTTAGAGTGAGCTAATTAGCATGAGCAGTTTATTGTTTTCCATAATTATGTATATGAAAAAGAAACTAGTTCATGTACGCATGTATGCCACTAAGCATACCCCATAGAGCAGCACTCTTCACAAGCGGTGGAACAGGCACATCGTGTTTAGATTTATTGACACTCCTGCAAAGAAGTATCATAATATTGAAAAGAATCATAAAGAAGGCACAATGTTGCTACATATTGAGGACATGAAAAGGTCAAATAAATCCAGGAAAAAAATTACCTAAGCAATAGCATATGCTCAGGTTCAGTTTTCTCTCTCTTTTGCAATAAATAAAAACATGAATGAAAAATGAAGAAACAACGCAGTTTGCTAATACCTGAAAAACAATGGTATGTTCGAAACTACAGAAATCCACTATTAGACTGAGGTAGGAGCTTCTCCAGTTCATTATTACTACCAAAAAAGAACAAAAAATTCTAAGTGTAAGATTAATTTTTTACTCCTTATCTGATTAATCGAATAATCAAATCTTTTTCGAAATAGTTTGCTATCGAGTCTTTATGTTCATAGAATTTTCTCTTTATTTTTTAATGATCTCAACGATTTGAAATGACCAGCTGTGTCCTATTTGTGTTTGTGCATTACTGAGAAGAAGTTGAGTTCGCATGAACAAACTCATACAAAAGGAGTTCGGCTGGTGTTTGTTGTCATTAGTGTATTGTTTACACATGCTAATGGACCAGTAAATACAATCAAGGTACCAATTAGTTCAAACATATGCATAAACAAAAAAATTCATAATGTATATTTGCATATTCATTATCACCATTCATTTCCATCTATGCTACATCTATCAGCACCTCAATGTTATATAGGTATTTGAAAACTGAAAAATTACAACCAAGAAAATAAGGAAATAAATTACCCAAAATAAATTACGTATTTTCAGGTATAAAATAAATGCTAATGTATTCAGTAAATAACCAATATGCATATTTATCAGTTTGTTAAGTGCATAAAAAGTACTTTATTCATAATTTTGATACCGAAGCCTGTTCATACATTCTGAAAAGGATTTCCTTTTCTATAATAAAGTTCAACATTTTTATTAGCAATTATGTTCACGTTTATATTATTAACAGAAAATTTGTTTTTTTATTTGTTATATTAGTTACCATTCAAGAAAATTACAGTGAGTAATTATAGAAATCAGTTATGATTGATTTTGCAAAATAAAATTAACATAAACACACGCAATTTATGCCTCTTCCCAAGGTTAGATCTTTTAAGATTTAAGTAATCCAATATGAAACTCAAAGCATTCCAAAATTAACTGCATAATAGATTGAATGATAACAATTATAAATCAAGGCGAAAGAACATGAAATGCTTGCTAAAAAAACAAAGTACGGTAATTTTAACTTCTGATAAATACAAGAGAAAAGGACAAAAACAGACCAGATAAGCACGAAATGCAGCTTGAATCTTTACAGCTGCGAATTCTTTTCTATTTCCGCCACCTGTCACATTTTCCGTACTTGTAAATTTAACCACGGCCGCTACTCCAGCCTTTGCCGCTGCAGAAGACGCTACAGCTATGGATCTTTTGCTCGGCTCCTCCGCGTTGTCGCCGTCATTTTTGTTAAAAGGAGGGGAATTTTTGTCCTTTTTGCTGAATAATTTCACCGAGCTGCCTCCATTTCTGGTTTTTCCTTTTGGGGGTGGTGATGACTTTTTGCCACCGAAAAGCTCGCGGAGCCATCGGATCAGTTTACACATACGATTAGGGCAGTGACGAAGGGAAACTTCGGTGATGGGAAGAGAGACCTAATTTGCTCTGGTTGTGAAGGCGGTAACGAAATGAAAGGGCGATAAAATTAATTGGGGAAAGTGGGAAAAAGTAGCGGCAAATTATAATTAGGTTTTACTCAGCGTTCGGGACGTAAAAAATTTCCCCCCAGAAATTCTTTTACCGCATTTGAAGGGGAAACGCTGATATTGGATGCTGCTGATGGTATTTTTTCTTGTAGTGTCTGTAACAACCCGCATATTTATCAATTGTACATTTAATATTTTATCGTTCGTCGGATTTTGGTCCGAAAAGCTACCTTTTGCAAACAGTCGAATTAGGACTCGAGACCACTTCCATTGAGTTCGAAATGCTGTTTACAACTATTTTTAAGTATAAACATTGATATGTTTGGAGATAGTGGAGATTTCCCTACTTTTTCACTTGAGTCTTTGGATTGGGCTTTTAGCCTATTAGACCCAACCTTCACCCCTCCTCTTCATAACTTCATTTCTATTTGCCTATGCCTTCAAGCTTCTTCAAAAATGGTGGAGGGAATGGGAAATTAAAATTCCAAAACTCAAATTCAATTGCAATCCATCTTTCAACTCCAAATTCAAGAAGAAGACATTGGATTCAAGCTTCTTGTGCTTAGATAGAAGAGGGACTGATTCTTGCTTTCTTAAAGCTTCATTTTCATTGATATTTGGTGCAAAGGTGAGATTTTTATCTCATAATTCTAGTCTATAACTATATTGGACTGTTGGGAATGATTTCCCATCACTTTAGCATGTACATTTGCGTTTGGTTTAGATTGGATTGGCCAAAAACTCAAATTTTTAGTGTTTTTGGCGAAAAACTAGAAGTTAGGTCGCAAGGTCGTAAGTCGTAGGTTGCTCGCCTTTGGTCGTGCCCCTTTAGGTCGCTCGGCCTTGCCTACGTCGTTAAGTCGCATGACCTTAGGTCGTTCCCCTTTAGGTCGTATGACCTTAAGTTGTTCACATGGGTTAGGCCTTTAAACCATTAGGTCGCTCGAATGAGTTAGGTCGTTGGACCTTAGGTCGTTTACCCTTTAGGTCGCGTGTTCCACTAGGTCGCGTGAACCCTTAGGTCGTTGGACCTTATTCCCTCTTAGGTCGACAACCAGTAGGTCGTTTTCCTTTCTTAACTCACGAACACCGTTAGGTCGCAACCCTTTAGGTCGCTCGACCTGTGCAACTGTTAGGTCGCGCATCACCCTAACTCGCTCGGCCTTACCTTCGTTAAGTCGCGTGACACGTTAGGTCGCGCATCACCTTAACTCGCTCGACCTTGTTTAGGTTGTTAGGTCGCGAACACCTCTATGTCGCTTGACCCCTTAAACTCATAGGTCACTCGACCCTTTACTTCCTTAAGTCGTTCTTCTTCCTTCGGTCGCTCACCTGGTTGAGTCGCACCTTACCTTAGCTCGGCCATGTTGGGTCGCGAGTTTCCCTTAGTTCGCGTACACCCTTAAGTCGCTCGACCGTTAGGTCGCGAACACCTTTGGGTCGCGTGCCCCTTTAGGTCGCTGGATCCTATCCTCCCTTAGGTCTTCACTAGGTCATACCGTTTTGGACGGGGCGCTGCCCCGCACACCGCCGAAGGAGCTTCCCCCTGGACCCCCACGACCTGACCGGGAAGGTCGAACCCCGTAGCGGGGGCGTTGCCACCCCCCTGGACACCCCTCCGTTGGGGATCTTATCTGAAAAACATTCAACAGAACTTGCTTTGTTGAGATGCTGAGTTGAACATTCTTCGAGACAAACTATCTTGGGCTTCTCGGTCGATTTTATGGATTTTTGAATATCTATTTCGATGGATTCTTTATCGGTCTCTTTAGATTTTATTCACGTCTTCGAATATGAATTTTTATGATTGATTGTTTCTACAATCACTTCTATGATTTGTCACTTTAAAATATAAAGGTTTTCTATACTAGTAGTAAATATCAAAACTCTTTCTTCAAATGATTTCAACACTATTTTATAACAAAGCTCGTTTTCTCAAACCGATTTTCAATCTATTAGTATATACAAACCTTTACCTCACTCGTATGAGAAATCTAATTAAACGACTTAGTGAAACAAGTGGTATGAAACGCTTGCGTTTACTTCGTCGGTTAATTCTTGGAATTGTTCGATTGAATCTCTTGTGATAATTTTCTAGTGGAGATCTACAATTTGTTCGTAAATATTTAAGTTAAGCTAGTAGTTATGGGACATGAAGCTAAGCTCATATATTTACTAGCTTACTGTGATTGACACTTCTTGATGATCGATGATGATCATTTTATAGTTTAGACTAGCAATGTGCGATGTCTCTTTGTCCACGTGGAGGATTGAACTTCAATTTATTGAGCTTCGTCTCATTTCTTCTTGGGCTGGCGACCCATATACTTTTAATATGTTTCGATTCATTGGATGTACCGTTTGTACTACATCGATGTCTCGGCTTTTCAATTCATTGGACGTACCGTGTGTACTACGTCGATGTTCCGAATTGATTTGTGTTTTGATTCATTGGATTTACCGTTTGTACTACATCAATGTCTTTGCTTTTGATTCATTGGATGTACCGTTTGCACTACATCAATGTCTTTGCTTTTGATTCATTGAATGTACCGTTTGCACTACATCAATGTCTTTGCTTTTGATTCATTGGATGTACCGTTTGCACTACATCAATGTCTTTGCTTTTGATTCATTGGATGTACCGTTTGCACTACTTCAATGTCTTTGCTTTTTGATTCATTAGATGTACCGTTTATACTACATCAATGTCTTTGCTTTTTGGATTCATTGGATGTACCGTTTGCACTACATCAATGTCTTGGCCAACCTTTTCTTGTGATTTCTGGATTTCTATATGATGATTTCCGGAATTTATGTTTCGCCACCTTTTTCAGTTGGCATTGATATGTATGTCATTTATTGTGGCTTGGTGAATTAAATAAAGAATATGATATTCTTTTTGATGCTATGAGATTCTTGGGATTTTGTATGACTTTCATGGTTTTCTAATGTATACTTGTCGTAGTATGACATTTTTGGTTATCATACGCCTTTTTATTATATCTCTTATTCTTTATCATTTCATCTGATATTTATAGCTAGATTGATCCGTTTATTATTTTCTTATTAAATAATACTCGGGTCAGACTGAGATTTTAAGGGTGCTTCTGCTTGACTCCTTATCGGACCATCGTCTGATCTTTTGGTTAACTACTTAGCTTGTAGTTTTTGGTTGTGTACATTTGAGATATAGACTCCTTGATGTATACATATTCTTTTGTCTAGAACTTGTATCTATTCTTTTGTGATATTGTGGATCTTTTTGACCACTACTCTGATGTACACTTTTATGTGTAATATTCATATCTGTTTCCGCCTTTGTGATATGAATTGTCCGTGAATGATTTATGTTATGTTTATTTCTATATTTGTTTCCGAAGATTATATATAGCCACTGTGTAGTAGCTTTGAGTTTGTGTCGGTATGTCGGAATTCCTCTTGAGATGAAATCCATGTTATATTTTATCTGGCATATCGGTGCTCGCACAAAGCAATTACACGGATGGTCGCTCCTCAACAGCCTTATTCTCCATGCTAGTTGACAGCATTACACTGTAATGTTCTTGGCTAGCGTGGGTATAGAGGTGGGGCGTCACATTTCAACTTATTTATATGGGCAGACAGTAAAAATATATGTATATATTGATAGGATTTAGGGAAAACGGTAGATTTTTTTGAAGGATTTATATAAAAATTTGATTTTGGAATCTCTATAGGCTATTTTATAAGTATATATAGGTAGTTTCAAAAAGGAAAATAAATACACATATATACGTTTTAAATTTACTAGTTTGTTTTAGAGTAAATCATTATGATAATTAACTTGTTAATTTACCTATTTAATAATTTTAGCCACTAAAAATTATTCAAGGGGAAATTAGTTTAAATTAAATTAATGAATATTAATTGACTATTCGATTAGTTCAAATATTAAAAAACCATACAATGTTTATACAATGTTTATACAAGGTTTAAAATCATGGAGAATGAAGCCGGTGTGGATCGTATTGCAAACAAAATCAAAGGTGAGTTAATCTCACTCTTCTGGATTGCTATTTAAATTTAAATGGTTAAATTTAAATAATTGGTTGAATGATTGAATTGATTTGATGTGTTATATCATATATAGTAGTATATAGTATATATTAGAGTGATTGATTTCCCGCATTATATAGAGGATGAGACCCTATGCACCGCATAATAGTGGATGATATTATATGAACCAATACACCGCGATGTTCCACCTCGAAGTGGAATTGGTATTTTATATTGTGCTAACATCTGTGGATGCAGAGAAACAGGTTGGAGGGATCCAACTGGATTCCTCAAATTTATTTAGATTGTTTAATACTCTGCGATATGGTTTATGTGATAATTTGTGATAGATTACGTTGGAAATTCGAATTTTGTATGCTATGGTTTGATTGAATATATTTGGATATATCGAGTTATCAAATTGTATGGATTTGGATTTTTGGAAGAAAATAAAAGAAAGAATTTTAAGTAAACAATTATAGGAATTTGAATAAATTAAAGAATGAATTGGAAAAGAATAAAAGTTGATTTTTGAATTCTAATAAATAAAATTCCAAGTATGGAAAATGAGATTTTGAATAAATGGGAATAAGTGATTTTTCTTACAAACTCAAGTGTTATTATCTAAAGGAATAAAGAATTTATTTTAAAATTTAAGGTTTAAATTTATTTAAAAGAATAAAGAAGGAATTTGGGAAATCTGAAATTCATATTTTCAGTTAAAACATTTTAAAGCATAAGTAAGAATTAAAAATCTGAAGTCAATGGGTTTTGACATAAATGAGTAAGTAAAGGAATTTATTTCAAAATGGAGTAAATTGAAAATCAATTTGGAAATTGATTTAAGTGTTTGAAATTGGAAATTTAAAGGAGAATGTGACTATGAAATTTATAAATTGGGTTTATAAAGTGAAACGGATATCAGTGGATATCTGGAAGTATAAATTTCACGGTGGGAATTTATTAAAGGAGGGTAAATTTGTTTAAAAATAAATAGTGATTTATTTTTAAAAGATGTGGAAGAGAAGTGTATTTTCCTAGATAGCCAAGTACATTTTCAAAGCTAATTTTTAAGTATAAGTAAAAGGTTTTAAGTTGTTTAAAAGTATGTTTTAGAAAACTTATTATTTCTAAATGTTTATATTTTAAAGTAAGTATTTTTTTTCTAATTTATTATAGTAGTAATTATTTAAAGGTGGCTTAGTACTATGTTTCTAAAAGAGAAAAATTTAGTTTTATATTTTATAACGTAGCTTTATTTTAAATATTCTTACGGTATATATATTTGAATAAGGTATTAAAGTAGTTTTTGTTTCTAATGTTTTAAAGTATAATTTATAATAATGTGTTTTAAAATTATTTTAAAAATCTAAAGTATTGTACTTGGTGTTTTCCGTGGAAATAAATATTTGGGAATTCATTCCATGAGAAGAGTGTGGTTTGAAAACTGTTTTCAAAGGGTTAAAAAGTGGAAATATATCTTGTGAAGATATTTTGAGATTAATAAATAATTTGGAAAATTATTTATATTTGATGGTTTTTTGTGAATGTTAATTGATAGCTAAATGACCGACTATCAATATTGGCCAATGCGCTGATCGTTTCGCAGAGACCGGGATCGGGATTAAATTCTTGAAAACCACTTCGATCCGGTTTGTACGTTTTCGTAGGGAAAACAAGTTCAGAGTCGAAGATGGAGCAGTGAAGTGCAAGGGCTAGTCGCTACTAATCCTAAGGGTAATTTCAAAATGGATGTAGTAGGAGTAGTGCCTTCGGTTCCGTTTGAACCCAGGACAGACTTGTACGAATGCTTTCAGAACATCGTCAGGTGGACGGTGAGCATTCTAAGTGATATGTTCTAAAAAGGTAATGCTTAGCCTCGAGTCTCATCAACCGGGAATGACTGAAAATCAGGGGATATGCAGCAAGGCTAAGTGGGTAGCACCCATTAGGCTAAGGTCATCCATGTCTAGATGTCCCTTTTTTTATTTGGTTATGTGGGCGGTTGCTAATCCCAACCGCGGGGTGATCTTACTCGGGGTTATCCAGTAAGGGGTAGTCCCGGTCTGGTGTTGCAGGGAATTTAGGGTGGATCCTCGGTACGCTAATCTAGACCAGGTACTATGATAGGTGGTAACCCGGTGCCTACTCATTAGTTGGAAATCCATTCTCCCTACGCGCCTGTACAGTGTTGATTGTGCCCAACTATTGCTGAAATGTGAGATGCAAGCATTTCAGCTAGATTCTATTTTACTTTCTATAGACACTATTATCATATCAGACGGATTTGATAAAAAGTGTTTTGGCTTTCGTAAGGTAAAAACCCGACATGTTCATTTGTGGCGTGGTCATACGAGATGCTTTTGTTTTTAAAGGAATTTGAAATTTTAATAATCAAATTGAGTGTGGTTTTCTCACGCTGGTATTCCAAACTGACTCGGGTGTTATTTGACTATAATGCTTGGGTCAGACCGAGTATTATAGATTACAGGATATAATGCGTGGAGTTTGGGAGACGAGCTGGATGGCGAGACGTACCCCCGTACATGATTAATATTCCGCTATGTATTCAATTTGTGAGGATTGGTTATGATTACTGTCCAGTTGTGTGTTATGTGTTTATTGTACTCTGATGATGTAATGTGTAAACATATATATTTTCTTTTGTGTAAAGATCTGTATTTATCTATTATATTTTATTCCGCTACGTTGGTAAGATTCTGATGTTATTTTCTATTTTCTTCTTCTACCCCTTCTTCTTTAATCCTACGGTTCGTATTTCCGTTCACCTTGAGTTGATGTGTTATAAAAATAGTGTTGACTTAAGAGGTACGGGTTTGCGGGTTGTTACACTTTATAAATTACTTAATATATATATATATATATATATATATATATATATACATACTATTTTGGGAAATAGATATATTTGCAATGAAATTGATATTTTAGTTTTGAAGTATAAATTAATTTGAAATGACCACGGTGTTATAGTGTATATTTTCTGCATTGTAGATTATTCCACGAATCCTTAGAGGATGGTTATCCCAAACATCCTTTAAGTTAATTGTATTTCAATTGATATTTCACTTGAGTTGGATTTATTGATATAAGAATGTTAATCCTGACTCAAGGGTTTTGTGTTTTGCTTTACGCTCGGGTCAGACTGAGTGATACAGCATTTGAGACTCACCTTTGGAGTTTGGAGCTTATTTGGAGATCCAACTATCGATTCAGCTTTCAGTTTTCCAGTTGATTGGTTCAAAGATGCCATCTGTTTGTATTCGAGACTTCAATGTATTTGAGTTATCCTGCTGTATTTTATTTCTATCTCTAATGTTTATATAGTAGCTTCATGAACTACTATTTATCTATTCTGCTGCATTATATTACTCTGTGTCTGTGATTGATTTATTAACTGTATATGCTGAGCTTTGCCAAATTTTAAATTAACAATCTGATATTTTGAGCAATTCAAGTCTGACATGTGTGGATTATTGTCGATTTGAATGGTCCAAAATATCAGGTCGTTACACTATTTTATTTGATATTATATTTTGATCCGCTGCGAATGTGAGAATCTGTGTTTTGGTGCTTCTGTTTCTTCTTCTTCTGCCTCTTTTCTTCTTTTCCTAACTATCTAGAATTTTCGAGATCGAAAATTCCGGGTCGTTACACAAACATAGCTACATCCATCTAACATCCATTATACAACACAATCAAAAACACAATAAAAAGTATAAAATACATATAATAGTCAAAATAGGGTGATATGATATGAGATGAGTGCAAATGCAACTAAATCGGCCTCCTATATGAAAGCACATGCATCTCAACCATTATGTATGTAAACTTCCTAATATATGCATGTGCGTCTGTGTGTGCGCATCAATACGTCCATATGGAACATCCATTTCAACGTGCAAGTAAGCAACCAAATCCATAAACATAATCATTAAATGCATATATAAAGAAACAATAAATAGCATATATAACATTACTAGCATAAATTAGAACACCTAACTAATGGCATCTACCCTAAGTTGGAATATATATACATACAAGCCAACATGTTATAAACTAAACTTAATAACTCAAGCAACACAACAATGGAAACCAAAAACACATCATAAGGGTGTGCATACAACCAATCCTAGCATCCAAACATTTATGCCCCAGTCAGCTAGCAAGATAAAGCAACCTTCCAAACAAACAACGACCAAACAAAAAATACCAACCTATAAATTAACTAAAAGAGAAATTTGTTGGAAGAAAGCTCGTAACTGGAAACCCGGATTCTCTCTTCGAGTCTCCTCCTACCCCTATCCAAACCTTCTCCTCGCCATACTTGGACCAATTTCATTTCTTCATTCTTTTGTCATACCACATTAAGCTTTAAGATGTGAATACGCCTACAGAGTATCTTAGAATCTGCCTTTAACTTCACTCTATCAAACTAACTAGGCTCTACCATAGCCACTAAATCATTAATATACGTTCGTAGATGGGACAAATATAAAATGTGTAAACACCAGCCAACTTTTCAAGAAGCCCAGTCGAACATTTGGACTTCTCTACTCTTTATACAATCTAGAAGGGCCTAAAAACTTATGGCTCTGGCTTTCCCATACAAAATATCTCAATAGCGAGTCCTTCATCTGCCTAGCTACAAACCATAAACTCTCAACGCATGAATATCCAATGCCGTTTCCATTTCATAGCCTAGCATTGAGGTGTCTCTAATCGTAAAATGTCCAAGTATAGATTTTTTTTTTAAACAGTCTGCACAACTAGCATACCTCTACTGTCAAATACTTTGCAACATACTTCTTCGCCCGCTTCTTTATCCTCAACTAGTAGAAAACTTTCTTTATTTCTTTTAAGATACCCCGCGAAACTCTTTCTTCAAGTCCATATGAACAACAACACGATAACAGACAATATCTTCCCTCTAATTTGACTAACAGTTAAGGCTTTTAGGATAATCCCATACCCCATCACCATTTAGTTTACAAATATCCCAACCCGATGAAGCCTTTATTTTAGTAAACAGAATATTACTGTAACAAATTCATAGATAAGGTTGTGTGCTTTTTACTTACTTATCACGTGCATTGGGCATTAAAAATACATTATGCACAAAAGTCACTATTTCATAAGACTAACTTATTGAGATAGTCCTTTCAATCCAAGTGAAGAATAAAAAGGACAAATCTAACCTCTTTGTCAACTTTCTTCTGAATCGCATAGTCTCGCCTTTTCTTAAAATTGCCTTCACCGATTTCCCCCTTAAAAGAATTTCATCTCCGAAATTACCAAAAACTCATAAAGGATTTGTCCAAAATATTTATTTTTAATCCTATACCCATACGATGTATATAGATCGCATGTATGCAATATCTGATTTGATCCTTTATTCGAATTCACAACTTTACTTTCGAACTAGTATTGATCCCCTGATCCTTTAGTGCGGACACTGACTAGTCTTTCTGATTGGAACTTTAGTTCTCCTTGCATAGCTCTCAAATATGACAGAAAACTCAAGCATCAAACTATAAAACCTCATCAATATTCGTCATCAAAGGTCGAGTGATAAATCCTCTTTCGGATAAGTGTCAAACATGCCAAAGTTCTATACTCGAATCTTGGATTAAGTCATGCGACGAAATAATACATATACTTCATATGTATTTATCAACCTTCCCAAAATTCTTATGAAAATATTTCATAAAACATTCACCTTTTATTCAAACTTTTATAAAGATACTTCTTTATACATAACCATTTTACCCTTTTTGATTTTTATCAAATATTTATTCTCAAAAACAATTATATCTTCTTTTTCCAAAAGAAATTGATTATCCTTTATTTGGAATAATACCATTATAATTCTTATTTCAAAATTCCTTTTAAATTTCTTTGTTAATAAATATCCTTATAATTTTAATTCCAAACTCATTTTATATTACATAACTTTTCCATTTATATGTTTTCAAAACATTAGGATATCCATCTTTCTCAAACATCATTTTATTTTTGCTAATCACACTTTCTTTTATAAAGTTTACTTTTTATAAAGTATATTCTTAAATAATTTCTTAATTTAAACACTTTTTATAAAGACACTTCTACATAATCTTTTTATTATCATTCATTTCTAAACATATCGTAATGGTTTCTGGAAACTCATTTTCAAAATAATTCATTAAATTGGTAAATTACCATAAACTTTCTTTAACTCGTCTCTAATGTGAAAATATACTTTATGAATTAACACTTCTTTATTTATTAAACTTCCTTAATACCTATATATTCTCTTTACTTATACCAGTTTTAATACATAAAAGTTTCATACACTTGTTCAACTGTTTTAAGTATATTCATAACATACTTAACATTTTTTTCTTACCTTTTCAAAGAGATTAAAACAATTAGTACCAAAACATTATTATAGTAAACTACTTTTATTTTATTAAATAAATGTTTCAAATTTACTATTTTTAAAATATAATCGAAGAGATTAAAACAATGACTACCAAAACATTATTAAAATGAACTTCTCTTTTTGTAACATGATAATTATAATATTTGCCATTTTTTTATAAAAGAATCTAATACTGATTATTATCTTTAAAATCCCTTTAATAAAGATCAAAATATACCCATAAGATTTCTTCCAAAATATTATTCAAGGGTTTAAAAACAATTGTTGCTAAAACATCATTTACTATGAACTCAAAACCATTCATTATTAACTTTAACCATTTCTTTTAAAGATCAAAGCATCCCCATACTTATCAATTAAGATAATATACTTTGATAAAAAATGACAACCATTAATTTGTCAAATAAGTGATTCGCATTATCATTTTAACTTTAGAAGATTATATTGATCGAGTAACTCGAAAATGATATCAAGGAACTGGGTACTACCAATAGTATCGCATATTTCCTTAACAAGAAGGGAATACTTAAGAGAAGCATTTACCATCCGAACACATCTTTTTTCCATTTTTAGTTACTTTCGAGCCACTTGAATAAATTAATCGTAAGATTGTTTTTCATTTTCAAAATCCCTTTTAGAAATAATACTATTATTATTCCTTCTTCAAAAATCATTTGAAATTCCTTCCAAAAATACTGAAATTTAAATTCTCACAAATTCCTTTATAAAGCACGTTTTATAAATTCAGTTTATAAAATTATGTGTACAAAATGTATCCGTAAGATTTATTTATCATAAACAAATTGCTTTAATAAACATTTATTGAATACCTTATAGTCAAATTGTGAAATTAAATTTACGATGTTTTCGTGCTCAAACTTTTTAGTTAAACCACCGATCAATTTATGATAATAACTAAGTATTATCCTTTCCTCAATCAAATAACTATATTAATTGAAAATTATTGTTTATATTCAAAATATAATCATTGGTAAATTTACCTCATTTACCAATTTTCAAAGCCAAAATCATTTGGATCTTATGGGATAATCTTCCTCGATCGAAAACCCACCATTTCTAGGCGGATATTCTGGTTGTTCCTTTTCATCGCTAGAGAGAACAATAAGGTTATTCTTCTCGCCCAACTCACTCTAGAGGACTCCTGTTTCGCGCCGCTTCCCTATATGGTTTGTACAAGGCAAACAATCATTATTTTAGACACAGGTAATGGGTAATTGCGAGCGTATTCTTAGGTAAAAAGGTTTGGTTAGTGCGTAGAAAGTGTTTCGAGGTTTCTAAAGATAGCTTTTAAAATTCTTCATACAATGTTTGTTTATTTTAAAAACTCTTTGAAAGGTTTACCAAAATATTCTTTTCTTTTCATATATATATATATATATATATTAGGTAAAAATGATTTTGTATAAATCCAAATTGATTTACATATTTTATTAACAAATATGCGCTCATATATAATACTCTCAAACTCATTCTATGGTGTTACTAACCCTATCTATAATGAGTTACTCATCCTAGGGCATTACTAACCCTATCTCTGATGAGTCTTTAACCCCTATCAGGCTCAGCTATTCGTTGAACCTAAGCTCTGATACTAAATGTAACGGCCTATTTCTTCAACTTTCTGAAATCGACACTAATACATCCTTGGTATTCACATGCCTTAAATCCAAGTGCCAAAGAAGCACATTCTTAAGGGTAAGGAAGAAAAATAAGACAGAACAAAATCTACCATATATTATTTCAACAAATAATCTATACAGCGGAAATTAAAATACATTTATCGGAGTTAAACGTGGACAGTCATAAATTCCTGTTCTTAATAAAGCGAAATACAATACTACTCAAGTGTAGTGGAAATAGGTAACAAATCTTCAAAAAATCTACAGACTCCATGCTTCGAGCTCCATCTAGATTTCTTCTAACTAAGCCTAACTACTTGGCTGTCTGGGAAAAATTAAGGCACCTAGAGTTTAAGGAAAGGGAAAATAAACTCCGAGTCAGTCATGGGATTGGTGTGAGAACTCACAATGCACGTTTTGAAAACGAAACGGTATCTCATAAGACCACCCTATACATAAACATGGAAAAGATTTTTACCTTATGATAACCAAAACATTCTACGTCAAGATACTTGATAATATTTTTAATGACATATCTTTGAAAACTTTTGCAAGTAAATTTATTAATCTTGGCCGAAATTGTTACCATTGTTAAATTCAAACATACTAGGCTCTATAAACAAAATAGCAGATGAAGGGACTACCTTCCCGTAGTACATCTCTAGAGGAATATACCAAGGTTAATAGAACATCTGCATCTCTACCAACACAAGACCGCCCTACCTTTTCTTAGATAGTACCGAATATGTCATCACCCCGGTCGTTGCCGACCTATCCAACCGCTCGATTACCATACACCACACTAATTCACATCCCGAACGTCATAGTGGGAAGAGATATATCTAGAAGGGGATGATCATACCCTAATGGTTGCGAACCACATAACTTTGTTGCATCCAACCCTTTTTTGGTCATTTTCAGGTGTGAGGCTTGAGGTAACGATTACCTTTTCACATAACACATCATCTTACTTTGAGTTCCACATTACCACAATATCGGTCACTTGTTGACTTCCACAAACATACAAACTCCAAGCTCATACGTCTCAGAGAAGGCTGTTAAGCTAAGAGAAGTTGTCTTCTCCGCCACCAAAAAGATGTACGTTTATAAAAATCAACGATGTAAATCTCAAAAAATGTAATGCCAGACATTCATCTATACAAGTACGTTCTGGGACTAAATAAAACCGAAGGTACTCTCTTACCACATCCTATCGGGAGTTAACCTTAGGATTAGTAGTGAGAAGTCCTTGCAACCTAAAGAATTTTAGAAATGAAAGGAGCACTGCTACTTTAGTATTTGGGAGCTAACCAAAATTATCAATAAGCAGTCCTTTCATCCCAAAAATCCCTGGTCTTCATTCTTTATTCTCTCTATTAGATCTTCATTTTTTGAATGCATACACTGGTTCGAAGTGGTTTTCAGATAGGGATTTCTTTAGATCCGACCCTGGTACCTTCGAATCCAATCATCGATAAAAAGAGGTTTTGTGAATAGGGAATCATTCTTTAATTTATTTAGTTCTTTTTATCAAAAATATCTTTTAGAGTTATATATTTCTAAAACATTCTTTCCGCAAAATATGGAATTATCAAACCTCTCTTATCAAATCTTTGATTACTAAAAACCTTTTTTTAAAACTTGGGCTAATCTGAAATCATTTCTTTTATACTTAGGTAAATATTCTCAAAATCATTTCATTTAAATCTTAACAAAGATTTCTTAGTTTAAAACTCTTAATTTTTGATTAAGTTGAAACCACGTTATTTATGATGTTAATCCAAAACCAGTAAATATTAAGTGAGCGGAATATATAGAAATCATCTAATTCTACTCAATGTCAATCCCCATATTCAACAAATACTATGTGCGAAATAACGGTGAAATTACCTTTTAAATTCCACAAATAGTACGAATTCCTTCTTCGTGGTTTAACACCAAGTACAAGAAGATCGTCTCCATAAAATCCAAGTTGTTTAAATCTTGAAAAACCTTATTATTTATTCTTTAGAAAATTTCAATAAGAATAAATTAAATTTACTATCTCATCCTTCGGGCCAGTTCAGATAGTTAGGGATAGTTAGGGAGAGAATTTACTATCTCCATAACAGCCATAAGGTGGTCAAGTTATTTGATCGACTCTAATCATTAAAACATTTTAAATCATTTCACAAAACTTTCATATTACCTTTAAAACACTTTATCAATCATTTTAAAACATTTATAAAAGATTTGGATAAGAATTGATAAGGTTAAAACTATATTTCAAAAGTTATAGAAAAGTGCTGTGAAAAAGTGCCGTGGAAAGTCCTTTTTAATCTATATTGATCAAATCGACCTTTTATTCTTTGATTATAATTTTTATTACTCAAATAACTTTTAAAACATTTTAAAAGATTTATAAGATTTACTTAACATTTTTAAACAATTTAAAACATCATTTCCAAAGAAATCCAGTTTTGGGTTTCGAACTGCAAATTCTGGATTTTTTTCAAAAACTTGTTTTACTCATATTTCAAAATCTACTCATCGAAATCTCGATTTTATTTCTTTGTTGGAAAAATATGGATACAATAGTTAGGAAAATCCTTATCTCAAAGAATTCCAAGCTATATTCCAACTTTTATAGTAGTTTGACTTTTATAGCGCGAAATCGCAAACTCCGTTACGTGATGCGCTTATTTTTAACTAAGTTTCTCATTTCTTTTCAAACTTCACCAAAACACTTTTACATGTTTACAAAACATTTCAAATATATTTTAAACCATTTTAAACAGGTTTAACACTTCCATGCACATACCCTTTCCTTAATTCAAGAAAAGTGATTTCTTTTATGCTTATCGACATGTACATTCGTGACTTGCATATGTGTGTGTGTGTGTGTGTGTATATGTATATGTATATGTATATGTATATGTATATGTATATGTATATGTATATGTATGTGTATATGTGTATGTGTATGTATATGTATATGTATATGTATATGTATATGTATATGTATATGTATATGTATATGTATATGTATTATGTATGTATATACGTACGTACGTATGTATGTATGTGTATATGTATTATGTATGTATATACGTACGTATGTATGTATGTATGTATGTATTCAACATTCATATTTAAACAACCAAATATGATGATCAAAGAATTATTTAGCATCCATTGCGAATAATATATCATCATTCAACATATAATATAGTAGTTTTAGGAGTTCTTACCATAGCTTTCCTATCGGAAAAAGGCTATAGCTTTACTAACTCACGACCTAAGCTCACAAACCCCAAAACCTTACCTAGTGTGCTCGGCCATTCATACCAAATGTGGTGCTCGACTAAGCATGGGAAATGAGGTGTAGAACTTTGGATTATCATTGAATCTACCGAAAACTAGACCTAAAAATAGGTCATTTTCTATTGGATTTTTGGACACTCAACCCTCCAATTTTGAAACGTGGTCAATATGAAAGTTGCAGGAAATTATTTTCTCTACGGTTTCAAAAGAAGAATCATCTAATTTTGATAATCTATGGGAGTTATGGTCAAGAGAAGGAGAGGTATTCTTAGATTTGTCAAAGCAAAGGCCAAAAATGCACTGTAAAAAAGTGGTATTTTGACATAGCTAGACTCAAAATTAGTATAAGTGCTCAACATGAAAGTTGTGGCCACTAGAATTTCACATAATTTGAGTAAAAGAATTACCTCGTTTGGATCTATTTTGGATGAGTTATATGTGAGTGAGATATTTTCGACCATTAAAACTGGGCTCGAAAATGCTTTGGAGAAAATGGGGTTTTTTTATATAAAAAAAACCCTACTCCGGAGATTAGAGCTAGGGGATACAGCTGTCCGCCACACTGAACCTCCTTTTTAGCTAGCCCAGCACAGAGATTTAATGTCCCCAACCAGTTTTTATCTTGGATTTATCAGGACCCACCTTCGCGCCTTGAAATAGGGGTAGGGCAGACGGGGATCGAACCTGCGACCTGCTTACTAGGAAGCAAGTATCTTACCACAACGCCACTACTGCGGACTAGAAAATGGAGCTTTGAGCATTGCTAACTTTAAAATGGAAAGAATTGGTCAACTAAAAAGTTTTAGCCACTGAAATTTTGAAGGGTTTCAAAAAATTAAATTGCTCATTTCGATCTGATATTAGGAAGTTAGGCTAAAGCGTAGAAAGTAAAAAAAATTGTGAGGGGATAGTGAGCTATTTATAGCTAAAGGAAGTGTGCAAAGGAAGCCATACACCACATCATCACTTCATGGCTTCTCCAACACACCATCCTCCTCCTTAGACCATCAAAAGCCTTTCCCCCATGTGCTCATCGCTTCCATCCACTTCATGTACGCATAAGTTGACTTGTGAAAGCTTAAGGAAGAAGCTTTATATAAAATATCTTTGAGTTTTGTTTTACGTTTTTATTCTTAAGTGCATAAGTATATTGTATGTATACATATGTTCATGTTCGTGTTAGTGGATGCATTTGTATGTTACATATGTGTATATGACATATAAACAACATTGCATTGATTTCGAACAACTTTCATTCGATAAACCATTGTCGATCGGAGAACCAATTTTCGACACATTTTGACTTATACTTTAACGTACATATATTTGTAAAAAAAATTCAAAACATATTCTTATCATTTTAAATGAATTAACAATGATCACATTTTATTTATAAAATCATATAAATTTATATTACCAACTATTTACAAAAATCGCTATTATATCGATAAAGCGATATCAATTTTTCCTTACATTTTCAAATCAAATATATCTCTTTATAAAACTATTATAAATAATTTATTATCACTTTATAACTATTCAAAATGAATTACAAATCTTTAAATCATTATTTGAATAATTATAATAATTATTTAATCATTAAATCTCAATTTTAAATTAAATAAATAAATTATCATATTCAAGGGCATTATTAACAATGTCAAAAGCATTATATTTTCGAACAAAGTCGATTGATTATATTTTATATTCTTGTTTAATTATAAAAATAAGTGTATGTATCCAGCTCTATGCGTGACGATTTATGATTATAGAGCTATTTATCAATAAAACACTTTTTGGCCATTTTATCGATTTACATTTTATGGAAAATATTTTTGTAAACATTTATTCAAAATAAAATTACTATTACTTTGTAAAGGGCCACAAATCTGTACCCCTTTGAGTGGACAATATTTCACCTCAGCTCAACTTAAATTAGACGGAAATACGAATCTTTAGGGTAAGAAGAAGAAAAAGGTAGAAGAAAAATAGAAACAACAACACAGAGTCTCACAATCGCTGCGGAACAAAAGATAATATATAAAAACTAATTTTATACAAAAGAATCTGTAACAGTTTATATACTTACAATCATCAAAGTACAACAATCAATACATCAAACTAGACAGTTATATAACTTGTCCTTGCACAATGTAACATAAACTCCTCCAACTAACCTCCTGAGCTTCCATAGCATTCAACATGAATCTATAATACTCGGTCTGACCCGAGCATTATAATAAAGTAACACCCAAGTCAGTCTGGAAAACTAGCATGAGAAAACACATTCAAATTGAATAATTAACTTTTCGAAATCCTTTGAAAACAAAGGTATCTTGTAAGACCACGTCACAAATAAACACAACGGGCTTTTACCTTACAATAACCAAAACAATTTTTATCAAAATCATCTGGTATTATAATAGTTTCTATAGAAAGTAAATAGAATATAGCTGAAATGCTTACATCTCACGTTCCAGCATAGTTGGGCATAATCAAAACCGTACGGCGCTTATTGGAGAATGGATTCCATCAAATGACTGGGTAACTGCGGTGTCGCCTGTCATAGTACACCTCTAGAACAGCGTATCGAAACTCTGGGATCCCCTGCAACACAAGACCGGATTACCCCTTAAACTTGATAACCCGAATAAGATTATCCAGCGGTTGGTATCAGCAACCGCCACACAGCCGAATAAAAGGGACTCTAGATAGGGGTAACCTTACCCTACTTGGGCGTTACCCACTTAGCCTTGCTATATCTTCCATGTTTTAGTCATTCCCCGGTTGATGAGGCTTGAGGCTAAGCGTTACCTATTAAAGAACACATTCACTTAGAATGCTTATCATCCTCCAATGATGATGTTCTGATAGCATTCGTCCATACAAGTTGTCCTGGGTCTGGACAAACCGAATCACCGTCTTCATCATTTTCACGGTATTCATTCATTACTTTCAAACCGGATCGAAGTGGCTTTCGCATAATTAAATCCAATGTCGGTCCCTTCGAAACGATTCAAAATTGGCCAATATTGGTAGTTAGTTATTTAACTATCAAATTAAACACCCATAAGCAATCATCTGGCCTTAATATATATTTTTCGATTACTTTCAAAATTTCTTTAAAGACGTATCAATTTCTCCCAACATTTGAAAACAGTTTTTCAAATACTTAAATCCATAACAGGACACTTCCCACATCTCAACATTTAGAAATATTTCCAAATTTCTATTTTCTACACCTAGGAAAATTTTACCAGTCTTATTTTCCTAAATCCTTTCGATATTAACGTTTCAGAGAATTATTCCGTAACTTTTCCCCAAAATCTCTGGAATCACAAATAGATTTCCTCTCCGCAAATAATATCTTTTTATAATCCCCGTTTTTTGAATCTCGAGAGAATTTATAAAAATAAAATTTTAAATTACTTTAAAACTCTACATATACATCCATAATAAGTATTTAAAAGATTAGTAATTTGTTTTTTGAAATATGTTCAACTGATTCTTTTTGGGTTAAAATTCCATAGTCTTTAAGTAATAAAGTCTCCCTTTGAAAAAAAACAGACTTAACTTCTTAAAGTATATTTTAAAATCTCGATAGCCAATTTAATTTATAACTTCCCCTCGATTTCACCTCATATCGATTTTTAATTCTAATTCCCTACCATTTCCCTTTCAAATATAGAGTCAACTATTTTTCTCAAACCTGGTTTCCATATTCAAATATAAACTCACCCTATGAATTTATATTTCCAATTATCATCTGTTATCAAATTTCTTTATTTACAAAACATCGTTTATAAATTTTATAACCCTTTTGGCTTTTACTGTTTATAAACAAATATTATTTATTTAACTCCATTATATACATTCTTTTCTTATAAATTCCATTTACACTTCAAATCTATTTTCAATTTTTCTTTCAACACCTTTTTATATTTCCAAAATATCACTTACAAAATTCTCTTATATAATTCATTTTTTTTGAATCCTATTTAATAATTCACAATAGTTAAGTGTAACCAAAAATCAATATATTTTTCTAATTCAATTCTTTAAATAACTCCAATTCCTATATATATATATATATATATATATATATATATATCAAATCCTTTTAATTTTATAAATGTTAAAATATTTTATAATCTTTAAATTATCAAAATTTAGGTGTAACGACCCATAAAATTTTAATAATTTTTAATAAATTAATAGGTACAGAATATTAGTATAAATTAATAGGTAGAGAATAAAACGTATAAATTAATAAGTAGAGAATAAAACGTATAAATTAATAGGTAGAGAATAAAACATATAAATTAATAGGTAGAGAATAAATAGTATAAATTAATAGGTAGAGAATAAATAGTATCAATTAATAGGTAGAGAATGAAAAGTATAAATTAATAGGTAGAGAATAAATAGTATAAATTAAAAGGATCTGCAACATCGTAGTTGTAAATTATGAATGTTATTGTTTATAATCATACATGTAACTCTAATGATACGATTTTAATAACAAATTCCGTGTACAAGATATGGATTACATAATAGTATTTTCTTAATATCCTTAGCTTTCAACAATAATCAATTAGCGACCTTAATCTTAATAGGATTTGAAAATCATCAACCTTCGGATAAGTCAAATGATATTCTAAATGTTAATAATAATCTTGAAAAAAAAACCTTTATGAGAAGAACATTTTAAGTACACATAAATTTTTATGGGATTATGTTAATATGTATTCAGTAGGCATATGCTAACAACCGCTCAAACATGAAATAATCACTAATACACAGTGTAAATTGTTAAAAAATCAAACTAACTATATTTATCACGCAAAAATGCAAAATCATAAAGGTTATTAGTGAAATTATGCAAATCTTAACATGTGAGTAGAGGGCACATGCTGATTTTTCCAATTTTGTGCATTGCACTAAGAATTATTGGATCCTATTCATCGTTAATTTGCTACCATTTCACGACTTTGACCACCACCTTAATTTGTTGAATGCCACGAATGCCAAAATGATGAATGATGTTGCAAGTCAGAAGAAAATGCATAATCCTATATGCGTTTCTTTTTTTAACATGGGTGTCTGACATGATTGATGCTAGTTAACGTTAAATGACATTAGATGCCACAATATTATTATGCATTTTCATTATCTTAATTCTTTTATCAATTAACCTCTCCACTTTTCTTTCCAGTCTGATTTATAACCTGCCTATTTACTTTTCTTACCATATTTATTATTTGCTAGAATCTAGCGGTTTCATAATTCCCTTTTTCAGCATTTGATGTGTCTTCTCTAAATCTAAGCGGAAAATCTGGCTTACCCCTTTTATTCATTTACATTTTCTTCTGTTTCAAATTTTATCGTGACTGACACGCAACCTTACTTTAATCACTGCGTCAATCAAGCATCCATCTATTAATTTTCATTTATTTTATATTTATTGCCAACGTTATAAATTTGAAAGATCACTTGCTTCCCTTGTCTCCCTGATTTCATGTCTCTGTGCCTATCCTTTTGAGTTTCTTACTTTTATATTCTATTATTAGCCTAAACGTGCATTTTGACTGTTGCCATCCCCGTATTTATTTCTTTCCTTTTTTGAAATTAAAACGTATACGTTTTACATTTATTTATTTCTAAACCATTCATTGCCTTTCCTTTAGATCAATCCATTCTCTTCTTATTTGCTTTAACTTCTCTGCTGAATCAACGCATGAACGTTGATATTTCATTTATTATTCCCTTTTATATTATATTTTTCTCTGTAGCTTTCCACTACCTCTCTCTTCATATATTTCATTGTTGCCTGCTCCTTCTTCATTTTCGAGATCCACTCCCCACCATTGCTTACTTTTCCTCCCAAATTTTTCCATGGCCTACGCCAGATATAAAAAAAAAAATTGCACGACGTATATACCCATCGCCTGAAGCTATCTCTGGCCCTCTTCCCTTCCCACCGCCTACAACCCTCAACCTCCACTCACGTTTCTCCTACAAGTGCCTGCTTACTTTCTTTCCTAAATAAGAAGGTATATTTATTGTTTAAAAAATTTCTTATAAACGTTCAAAAGGATTTGAGAAAAGTTTGCATTCTTTTGTACAGATCTTGTTATATGTGAAAGTAAATAAGTTATGAAGCTATAAAGGTTTACTTATACAAGATTTATATATATATAAGAGTGTTATATAAATGAATTTTATACTATGCGTTAACTAAATACATTATTATTTATATCATCCAGTTTTTGAATACATGTTTGAAACGTTTTTATTTTTATATATACAAATATTTTATTTTATACATATATTTTGTTATATATAAAGGTTTTATAAAAAAAAGAGAAAAAAAAGGAGTAAGTTAACAATGTATTATAAAGAATATTGTTTATCTGCACATATATGTGCATAAGTTTGTTTGATTTCCTGCTGCATATTTTGAAAAGGAAAGTAATAAACTATAATAATTATATATATCATAAGTATTCATTTCAAAAGATATTATATATATATGTGTGTGTTGATCTTTAATATATGTGTTTTATGTTAGAACATTGATTTTTTTAGCTATACATATATATTATTTTAATATTGGTTCAAAATGAATATTTATTACATGGAAACGACAACCATAAAATGAATATACTATGTATGTGACATTTTGAATAATTATATATTTGTATTTAACATTAATATGAAATGGAAGCGTTTTAACGTTATATGGTTTTCATGGGTGTGCATATATATATATATATATATATATATATATATATATATATATATATATATATATATTTCATTTTTAAAATGCGTGTTTTGATTTAACGTTCATTTTGAAAGAAAGTAATAAATTAATCATATAATCTTCGTTTCAATTTTATCAAGCTAATTTGATCCTTTCTCATCAATTTCTATCTATCAGCTTTTCTGTCGAAATCGTACCATCTAACTTTGCTTTGGAAGTCGTGCTTGCATTTCATAACTCAACTTCATTGTCTATCTCTCTAACCTTGAAAGGTGAGAAATCACTCACGATTTACATTCTTTTATTTATTAAATTTGATTTCAATTGAAACGACAATTGAAATATGTTGCTATAGTTATTTAAATTGTTATATTTATGTTATTACCTGTATCTATTCACCTACGGGATATGACACCATATCCTATTATTTATACTTTATTTAATTACTGATGATATATTCCTGTTGTATATTATTATCATATCCTGCTATATTTTTGTTATCTGTTATCACTCTGCAAGTTCCCTGTAGTTTAGAATTCACTATGGGTTGAAATGATACATACCCGAACAGACTTTAGAATAGGAGAATTTCGTTATGGGTTGAAATGATAGACCCAAGCGATTTTCATTTAATTAAATTTAGGATTACGGATTGGAATGATATCCACTCGTATATATTTAGTGTACGGATTTAAATGATAAATATCCGTAACACTTGACCAGATGATAAGGAATACATACAGACACCGTGGTTTATATATAAATATTTTGGAAAAAAATTCTTTATTCGGAAAAAAATATATGGTCTTAATAAATGTTAATTCTTAAATTTCTATATATATATATATATAGATTTAATAATATTTAATTTAATTAAGTTTGATTTAATACATAAACTATGTTAATATTTATGTAAATTATATTTCAAATAGATTTTTGAAATAATTGGGATAAATTAAGATGGAGAGATAAATTTGAGTTTATTAAATGGTATCTAAATAAGGATTTATTTAATTAAATCAATCTAAAATTTTTAAATGGGAAATTTTAAAAAGGTAGGATTTTATAACTGGATTTTTGATTTAAGCGATTAAATGCATATTTCACGTTTAAGTAAATTAAAGAAAATATTGAGAAAAATGGAATTTAAGGTTAATTAAATAATCTTGAATCAAATGAGGAAGTATTTCAAGACTAAATAATAATGAGGTTAAATCGAGATCTATATGAAACGGTTAAATTGAACATTTAAATTTATAAGCCTTAAACTATATTGGAATTTAAATGGTTTAAATTTGAGATTCGGATCTGTATTTGAAATCAATATAGTTGAATTTGTTATTTAGAAACTAAATTGAATTAAAATGAAAATTTAGGTTGAACTAAATTTGAATTTATTATTTAGAAAACTAAATTGAATAAAAATTTAGTTGAAATGTTGAATACTTAAAGGTTTAAAAATATTGAATATAAAGGGGTATTTTGTGATTACAAATCCGAATTTGAGATCGATAAAATTGAAGTGGTTATTTTAGGAATTGAGTTGAATTTAAATTGATAAATTGAGTTGAATTTAAATTGATAATTGAGATTGAATTTAATTTAAATGGGAAGGTCGGGTTGATGTTGAAACAATTTGTTAAGTTGAGGGAATTGAAAATATTTTACGGTATAAATTATTTAATATATCTAAATACTATTTTGGAAAATAGCTATATTTGAAGTGAAATGATATTTGATTTTGAGGTATAAATTAAGATGAAAGAACCACGGTGTTATAGTGTATATTTCTACCCTGTAGATAGTTCCATGGACCCTTAGAGGATGGTTATTCCAAACATCCTTTAAGTTATTTGTATTTCAGTTGATATTTTACTTGAGTTGGATTTATTGATATAAGAATGTTAATCCTGACTCGAGTGTTTTGTGTTTTGCTTTACGCTCAGGTCAGACTGAGTGATACAGCATTTGAGACTCACCTTCGAAGTTGGAGCGTTGCTTGAAGATACAGCTATCTATCCTTTCAGTCATCCTGTTGATTTGTTCAGAGAAGTCATCTGCGCATACTGGAGACTTCACTACATCTAAGATACTCGGTTGTATTTTATTTCTAACTCCAATGTATATAGTAGCTTCATGAACTACTATTCTTTATCTATTCCGCTGCATTATATTACTCTGTGTCTGTGATCTGTGATGATTTATTTACTATATATGTTAAGTATTGCCAAATTTTAATTAACAATTCGGTTTTTTGAATTATTCTAGTCGGACATGTATTGTTTTATTGTCGATTTGAATGGTCCAAAATAGCGGGTCGCTTCATTAGGCCAGTGCTACAATAGCATCCAATAATCCAATCACCACAATAATCTATAATAGATTATTCTACAAATCATATATCACTATATATGAAAAATAACAATAAAATTTTGAGGAATCCAGTTTGATCCCTCCAACCTGTTTTCTCTGCATCCACAGATGTTAATACACATAAATAAATACCAATTCCACTTCGAGGGGAATATCATGGTATATAGGGTCATCTGCTTTATGCGGGGCGCATACGGTCTCATCCGCTATAATGTGCGGGAACATCACTCCAAATACCAATATATATACACACACACAATATAGTAATCCATAGATAACTA
Source organism: Allium cepa (assembly GCA_030765085.1). Taxonomy (NCBI): domain Eukaryota; kingdom Viridiplantae; phylum Streptophyta; class Magnoliopsida; order Asparagales; family Amaryllidaceae; genus Allium; species Allium cepa. Next base: position 757,010,406 of record CM060940.1, on the reverse strand, counting down.
TAAATTTATCAATCAATCAAGCGTCCACATTTTGAATTTAATCGTTTAAGTTTTAAAAATGGTAATCCAAATGAGTGGGAAAATTTTCACCTTTATTTCCAATTTTACAGACCATTCCATCTCGTCTTGCATCCCACAATAATTAGACCTCGTACAAGCAAATTATGGGTTTTATTAATCATTGAGAAAAATCAAATTTTTGTTTTGAATTAAAGTTGACTTAAAATTTTAAACTATTATAACTAATTTTTAATTTCCTTTTTTTATAACCACATCAAAATGATCTTTATAAATCCTAAAAATCAAATTTTTAGGTAACTTTCCAAATCAACGTTTAAAATTCCTGTTTCAAAAACCTTTTCGATTTTTTTCCAAATTTAAACATGATTATCTTATTATTTTTGAATACCTAAAAATTTAAAATTAGTTAGTTTGAAAACTGTGAGCGAATTTTTAATTCCTTAAATTCACAGGAAATCCTTTTTAAACATTTAAAATTCAAAAGCGTGGCAATTACACTTACTATCAGTAACTTCATTTAAAATCACTGGAAAAAAATTTATTCCTTAAATTTACTAATCCTACAAATTTAAATTAGTAACTTAATTAAAAATTTATTATCATACTATGGATTCAATTGCCTCACTACCTCGACCATCCAATGCGACCCAGCCAGGCACCCACTACTCGCCCTTGCGAACTCGGGTTCGAGTCTTTCACACCATCCACTAAGTTAACCCGATCGCACCTTCGACAAGGCCAAACCTACGGCCTCAACCACATTACAAATTGAATCGCAACCATCCTAAACTTCAAATGCAGAAACCCTAGCTCGAAACTCGCACGCTACGACACTGTCGAACTTTCCAAAATCATTGTCGACGAACAAACTTGCACGAGCTCGAACTGGAAGGGATGTAGAAAAGCGTGGTTTCGAATTGAAATGGAGGGAATAATATGTAACAACCCGGTATTTTCAGCCATCCGCCGTTGCACATGTCGAACTTGAATTGCTCAAAATACCGCATTGTAAATAAATTTGTAGCAAATGAAATACAAATCACAGAATCACAGACACAGAACAAACAGAATACCTCGCAGTGGAATATAAAATACATAGTATTTCATGAAGCTACTACGGCAGAGTCTCAAACCAAAAACATAATACAGTCTGAAAACAACATAATAGAAATGCCAAATACATAGAAGTTCACTAATACATGAGATAAACTAGAATAGCTGAAACAGAAAGTAGATATAAATGTAGATAAGCAGAAACTCCAGCAAAGACCAGCTCCAGAAAGAGAATCCAAAGCTGTGAATACTCAGGCTGACCCGAGCATAAAGTAAAACACAAAACACTCGAGTCAGGACAATATATACTTATATAATGTAAATCAACTCAAGTGAACTGCAGTAGAAATGCAACATAACTTAAAGGATGCTTGGGATCGCCCATCCTTTAAAGATCAGTTAAACCAAAAATTAAATACATCCCGTGGTTAAAATTTCAAAATAGTATTTTATACTTCGAAATCAAATATCATTTAAAAATTCAATATCATTCAAAATCCATTTCAAAATTTCAAAATATCGTATCTTCCAAACCACATTCATTTTTATTTAATTTAAATACCATTTCAACACACATTTCAAAATAGTTTATATTTCGAAACAAATTGCGTCATTTAAATCATTAAAATGAAGATATTATATTTAATTATTAAATTATTAAATTTCCAAAATTTTAATCTTTCAAAGTTCATTCATTCACTTAAATTTATTAAAACAATGAAAATTCAACTTTCGCAGCATTTAGAAAATGCTACGAAAAGTCACACTTAAAACAGTTCAATTTAACAAAAGACAACATTTAAAATGCTGTAATAAGGTTCCATTAGTTTCAAATAAACTTAGTTAAATTCAACCATTATAACATTCACAAAAAATGCTATAATAGCCTTTAATTAAATTGAGCCATTTGGTTCATTATTATTAACTACAGCATTTGCAAATGTTGTATTATCTTTTACATTGGAATTAATAGCATTTCAAAAATGCAGTAAATTAACTTCAAATATTCGGTATAATTTCACAAACAATTATATTTTTATTTAAACCATTTTTAACTTATAAAATCATATAATTTCACTTTTAAAACAATCATTCAAATACCCTTATATTCATGATTTTATAAAGTTAAATCTTTATTCAAAAATCAAAATTTAATAGTACTTCACTTATTAAATTCCAACATTAAATTTTAAATTCATTAAATTAAATTTAACTTAACACTTAAGTTTAAATTTTCAAATATAACTTAATTTCATTTTTATTTACTTAACTTAAAATTCACTTTTAAGCCAAATTCACAAATTTCCAATTTTAGTTATATTTCAAAATTTCAACTTAAATATTCATTCATTTCACATTTTAACTTAATTCAAAAATCATTAATATATTATAAAATCATTTTAAATTCATTTAATTCAAAATATCATAAATTTATCATATTTTCATATTTAATTCAAATTCCATTTATCACCAAATTATAATTTCCAAAAAAACTTACATTTCAGATTTTCTAACTTTACCATTAATTTATTTCACTTATAAATTTTCAGAGAGTTAATAATGCTTTAGAAAAATCATTTTTAATCAAATTTAAATAAAAATATTATAATATTTACATTTCTAAAATATTTTAAAATTTTAAGAAAAACATATTTTAACAACGGGTCTGTATTTCATTTTCTAGCCTAGGTAAAGTGATACGGGTAATATATCATTTCAACCCGTAATTTACAAAGAAAACCCGGGTTTGATCATTTCAAACCCGCAATCCCAAGTAAATTAAAATAATTGAAAATCATTCAGGCCTATCATTTCAGCCCATAACGATATTCTCCTATTCTAAAGTCCGTTCGGGTATGTATCATTTCAACGCATAGTGATTCTAATCTAAAAGGAACTTGCATTGTGATAAACTGATAAAAATAATAGAACAGCATAATATAATAGTAACATATGATATAACAGATGTTTAAGCATGGGTGAACATCATAAAATCAAAGCATAGCAGGTATAACATGATAATGTATTTTACAGATTCAAAAGGGGTTAATTTACTAGTTATAAATGTACATATTGTCTGGTGAGAATAACTCACTGGTTTGTTTTGGAGACACAACGAAGAATGCACGAATGAGATCCAAACAAGCACGATAACACGATACAAATATGAGTGGAGGAGCCAAAGTATCAAACCCCTTGAATACAAGTCACACAAAACAATAATAATAACATAAGTTTCAAATGCAAATACGATAAACAATGATAGAATTAACTGCACAAATCAAAGCGGAATTATTTTGCACTTGTCTCCAACACACATTGGGTTCGGCCATGAGTGTATTACAGGTCTAAAGCAATGTTTTTGGTTCAGGTCTGGGTTGCTAAGGGTCGGCCTAACATGCTAGAAGGTGGTGCAAAGGTGGGTGGTGGTGGGACTACACTAACAAAGCAATATACCATGGTTTAAGGCCATAGTTTGGCTCGGCCAAGGGCATAAAGGTCACGGCTATTTTAGGTGGGGTCAGTAGGTGGTGTGCAGAGGTGTCTCAGGTCTGGAACAGGACTGGTGGTGGTGGTGTTTGGTCGGCCATGGGTGGTGGAAGTGGTGGATGTGGATGATGTGTTCGGTCTAAGCAAGTTTTATGGAGTTTTGTTGGATTTTGGTGATGGATCAATCCACAAGGAGGCATGGCTTGGGGTTTGGTCAGAGAAGAGGTGAATATGGTGATGTTCTCAGGTGGTGGTGGTGGAGGTGGAAGGGGCTGGAGTGGAGGTGACCGAACCTATGACATAAAAGAACAAGTGCAAATCAAATTCAAACAATAAGAAATAAACAAAAGAAGAAGAGAAAAAGAATTCTTTTACCAAACTTTCTCCTCAAGAAAGGCCGAAAAATTTTTGTTTCAGAAGTGGGAAATGAGTTTACATGAATGGAAATGAAAATATGCGGCTGAAAAATGTGTATAATAAAAGCTAATTGATGAATAGTTATGTTGAATGTGAAAGGGTGGAAGATAAAGGGCCATTTGAAAACCAAAAGTCAAAACCCTTTCAAATTTATTTTAATTTATTTATATAAGATTAAATTACTGAAAATAACAATTATTTCAGATAAACTTTCGAAAATTTTAAAAAATAAAAAAATATATATAAATATTTATTAATTATATAAGGTTAAAATAAGAAAATAGCACAAAATTGCAAACTAGACTAGAAAATTTGAAAATGAACAGAATGAACTTTGAAAAATTTATATGGACTTGTAAAAATATTTATAACAAAGATAATAACATAAAATAAAAATTCATTCACAAAATAAATATATAAATTTTAACTAAATATAATTTAATGAAGAAAATAGAAAACAGCCTTTAAAAATAGGAAATGAATACAGTAAATTTTGAAAAAAATTTATTATCACTTTAAAAATATTAAAAGACAAAATATACATAAAATAACATATTAAAACATATTAAATAAAATATAACATAGAAAATATGATTTATATAATTTAAAATAGACAAAATTTCAAAATAAAACAAATTATACTCAAAATTGAAATGTACATAACTTTCACAAATTAAATCCGTTTTCAACGAAACGAAATGCAATATTAAAGTTATTAAATCTATTTTCATAATAAAAGATAAAATTTAAGAATTTAAATATTTAAATTTGAAATTTAAAAGTCAAGGTTTGACCAGTTTGAACAGAAATTCATCTTTCAGTAAAATATCCAATTTATACCGGTTTGAAATTATAATTCACATAATAATCAACACCTACATTTAAAAATGAAATGTTTGAAATAAAATAAGTTTAAAATAATTTCAAAATAAAACAAAGTCCAATATTAAAATATATGAAAAATCTAGGGTTGTTACACTCTCCCCCACTCAAATCTTTTCGTCCTCGAAAAGGAAGGAAGCGGAGAAACAACAAGAAAGAACAATAGGTTGGAAGACATCCTGAAAGAAGGTAGGGGAAAAGTAGCTAGAAGGGAAAGCAGGTTAAAAGACATGGATGAACCATTATTTTAAAAAAAAAATATTTGACATGTTAAACATTTAATATGATAATTAGTTATCTGATTCAAATTTGATAGTTCGAAGTAAAAAATATTTAAGACATTTTAAATCATGATTAGAATATCCTTTATACAATATTTTACCAAAATACTTTTATAACTCGATGTCTTAACAAGTTTACTTTCGTTCCTGCAGACTCTGGCTATGCGTTGATCAGGCGCAAAGCTAGAATTCTCCAAGTACTTAGTAGACCTGTTTCAACACCTAGTGAAAATACTAAAAAAAATAGGTATGAGAAGTTCTGCTCAAAATCCAATGTCAAATGATGATAATACGATAGCAGTGGCCCGCTGCTGATCCAGTATTTACGAAATGGACACAACACTTTCCAGAAGATCCTTCTACCTTTCGGATTTTAGAAAAATATCGTAGCCAGTTCGTAAACAAGGGACCATCGACACCTGCTGTAGTGGTACGCTGCTGATTCAATGATTTACGCAATGGATGCACTTCCTTCCCGGAAGATCCATAAACAACAGATCCCAGGATCGAAAGCGCCTCCATTGGGTAAAATAAAGAACCATCTACCTTGGAAAAAAATCGAGGAACTCATGAGTTTCAGTCTGGACAACCATATTAGTTCGAATCCATTTCTGAATTCACCAAAGTCCATTAGGATTTATCGGTCGAATCCATTCCTGGATTCCCTAAGTCCATCTGGGTCGAAGCATATCAATATACTTCTTCCGGAGGGTACTTCCCATACCTCTTACATCAAAATATAATATACCATATATAGTAGCCCTTCAAAATCATAGCTTCAAATATCGCACTTATATAAATTCCATTATATATAAGATTTCATTTTCAAATCGAATACTTTCCAAAATCAATAGTATATCAAATCATACTTATATAAACTTCGATTATATAAGATTTTAATTTACAAATTGAGTACCTTTTCAATTCAACATTTTCAAATCAACTTCATACTTATACAAATCCATTTTACATAAGTTCGATAACTCCCAAATCAAGTATTTAGTAAAACAAGGTTCTCAATTTTAATTTGTTTCAATAACATTTCGATTTCAAAATCTTATGTGATTTAGCCAAATCATTTCTTCTAAATTACATATACTCGGTTTCAAAGTTTCTTAAAACAATAGATTTAGAAAATAATCCAAATTTCCAAATCAACAAAAATTTAGGTCAAACAAATTCATTTCCATTTCAAAGATATATTCACTTTCAAAAATCATAATACTTTCAAAGTTATAAATCTTTCGAAACCAAAATACTTGAAATCATTACACTTTGAAAATCATAACTTTTCTAAATCATACATTTGAAATCATAAAACATCCCTTTAATTCTTTACATTTCACAAATTTATTCAATTTAAACCCAAGTCTACAAGTTCCAGCTTTAATTCAATTCAAACCATCAGTTTCAATTCAATTTAGTTTTCCAACAAAACCATTTCAAATATTATCAAATTTCAAATAAAGATTTGTTCCGCAAAATAAACTATTCAATCTTTAATATATTTCAGAGCTTAAATGTACTGTATTCCAAAACTAAATTTTATAATCTCATATATCTCAAATTGTACTTCATTATTACTTAGTTTTGACATATTCATTTCATAAATCCATCATTTTTAATTAAACTCAAATTACAAGTAAACCAAATATCCTTTCATACAAATATAAACTTTAAATTTCATTTATCAAAATTAATTATCATTCCTGATTCACATTCTTTGTCAAATAAAGATTATATCATTGAAAGCCTCATTATCAAATCATTATTTGAATTCAATTTCAAATATTTAAATTTAAATATCATTTAGAAAAATCAAATATGCCATTCAATTATTATTTCAAATATCATTACAAAATACATTTCAAAATTCCATTCAAAAATTCATTTATCTCATTACATTTCATTCCATTTAACACATAACCAAGTAAACCTTATTTAAATTCAAATTCAATTTAAATTCCTTAAAATTCAAATTTAAATATTAAATTATATTCAAATCTCCTTAAATTTCACAAATAATCAATTCCAAAATTAAATCATTTAACTTTTTAAAACATAACTCAACAGTGTTAAAATCTATAACATTACGAAACATTGTCAAATTATAACAATGACAGCATTTAAAAGTGCTAGAGTAACTTATAGTTTCCAAAATAGTTTAGTTCAAGAATAACGGCATTTATAATATGCCATAATAGATATTTAGTTAATTCAAACAAAGTAAAATTCAAAAACAACAGCATTTTAAAGTGTTGTCATAAAACTATAGCTTTTTAGAAATGCTATTAATAAAATTCCAGATTTTATTATAACTTTTAAAAAACAATACAACTTCAATTTTAGCAAATTTTAAACTTATAAATCATATTTCTAAACTTCAAAATTTCACATTTAAATAATTTTTAACATATGATTTATCACAACAAAATTTTAAATCAAATATTCAATTTAAAACTCACTTTCATTTGTTAAGTCAAAATTCACTGTTTTTCTTAACTTATAAATTTAACAAAAACTAAACATTTTACTTCAAATATCTTTTCAAAACTATATTTCATACCATTATAATTCAAAATAGTCTTATTTATTTCACTCCACAATAGTTTCAAACATATATAAATCATATTACTTTATACATTAATCATACCAAACTAAACTTATACTTTATCAAATAACTTATACCATTCAAAATTTCTTAGCTTTGAAAAGTTAACCTTGATTTGGAAGTGCTCGAACCTTCAAAATAGTCGAAGAAATCATATTTTCAATCCAAGAGTAGGAAATCACCAACAAATTAGTAAATCGATTCCAATAGGTTAGGTTATACCAAAACAAATCTGAATCTCGAGGACTGAACACCGGCTTATTTTAAATCATTTCAATTATATGTATATACACATATCTTTTTAATATCAAACCATACTTCGAAATCAAAAATCAAAATTTGGTTTCATAAAATCATTCGCATAGCAAAGCTACTAGAGTGGCCTCTTCCCCACTCAGAAACTCAAAAATCAATGTCGATGATGCATGTATTCATCACCGAAATTATTTTTCAGCGACATAAGTTGGTTCTAGACTTTTATTTCTTGAAACTTCTTTGAAATCTCTTCGACCTCATTGCAGTTCATTCGAATACATTTGAAACATTTCTTATTTGGAAAAATATCTTTAAATCATATTATTATTATATATTTTCCAAAATCTTAAACACATTTCAAAACATCGGAGTTCGATTCCTCGAAATTCAAATTCAAAACCCTTCATTTATAAATCATTTTTATATAAATCACATTTTCTTATAAATTTCCAAAATTTCAAATCCTTTCAAAGCTTCAAATTTTCATTTTCCAAAGGTAGAAATCCTTATTGAAAACATTTCACTTTTATATACAAAATAGGGTCATCCTTGTCAAAATAATAATTTCGATGTGTGCATAAATTCAAAATACAATCAAACACAAATTTCCAAAGAATGATTCAAGGTTAGATTTCAAGCAATATGGAGATTCGAATTTAGAGGAACTCTAATCAAATAGAATTCTGTTTCGAAGATAAGCTCGGACGAAGATAAGATAATTTTATTACCAAATAGAAGATGATAAGCCTATATAAATCGCGGGCGACCTTGACCAGTCAACCATGACTTCAGTAATATAATCAATTCAAAAATCTAAGGCAAATCGACATTCGATCACTAGAGATAGAATTCGGATAGAGCAGGAGATAGATAGCATCGAAAACCGAGGATACAGGAATCTACGGTGAATCAATGCCAATTATAAAGGATTTTCACCCCTTTACAAATCATTCAAAGATTTGCGGAATCACCAATCTTTATAGAGGTCATTCCAAAGTGGAGTTATCAAATGCTTCAAAATCAAAATGGATAGAATATGGAAGACAAGACTAGATTTTAGAACAAGTGGGAGCGTTCCAAAGTTCAAGGAATCCTAATCGATAAGAATCCTAACCAAGAGATTTCTAACAAGATGGATGCTGAAGGGATGAAGTTTTGAAAATCTTGGTTTCAAAATAAGAAAAATTTTATACCAAAATAATCTTTGAAATTCCTTTAAAAATCATTTAGAAATTATTTTATACTTCGAAAATACGTTCTCTCACAAGAAAGGATTCTAAGATTGATTTCGCTCATTCTAGGGTATTTCTACCTTATCTCTAATGAGTTTTTGCTCCACAGGCTAGGTTTGCCTAAAACCAAATCTCTGATACCAAATGTAACAACCCAGTATTTTCAGCCATCCGCAGTTGCACACGTCGGACTTGAATTGCTCAAAATACCGCATTGTAAATAAATTTGTAGCAAATGAAATACAAATCACAGAATCACAGACACAGAACAAACAGAATACCTCGCAGCGGAATATAAAATACATAGTAGTTCATGAAGCTACTACGGCAGAGTCTCAAACCAAAAACATAATACAGTCTGAAAACAACATAATAGAAATGCCAAATACATAGAAGTTCACTAATACATGAGATAAACTAGAATAGCTGAAACAGAAAGTAGATATAAATGTAGATAAGCAGAAACTCCAGCAAAGACCAGCTCCAGAAAGAGAATCCAAAGCTGTGAATACTCAGGCTGACCCGAGCATAAAGTAAAACACAAAACACTCGAGTCAGGACAATATATACTTATATAATGTAAATCAACTCAAGTGAACTGCAGTAGAAATGCAACATAACTTAAAGGATGCTTGGGATCGCCCATCCTTTAAAGATCAGTTAAACCAAAAATTAAATACATCCCATGGTTAAAATTTCAAAATAGTATTTTATACTTCGAAATCAAATATCATTTAAAAATTCAATATCATTCAAAATCCATTTCAAAATTTCAAAATATCGTATCTTCCAAACCACATTCATTTTTATTTAATTTAAATACCATTTCAACACACATTTCAAAATAGTTTATATTTCGAAACAAATTGCGTCATTTAAATCATTAAAATGAAGATATTATATTTAATAATTAAATTATTAAATTTCCAAAATTTTAATCTTTCAAAGTTCATTCATTCACTTAAATTTATTAAAACAATGAAAATTCAACTTTCGCAGCATTTAGAAAATGCTACGAAAAGTCACACTTAAAACAGTTCAATTTAACAAAAGACAACATTTAAAATGCTGTAATAAGGTTCCATTAGTTTCAAATAAACTTAGTTAAATTCAACCATTATAACATTCACAAAAAATGCTATAATAGCCTTTAATTAAATTGAGCCATTTGGTTCATTATTATTAACTACAGCATTTGCAAATGTTGTATTATCTTTTACATTGGAATTAATAGCATTTCAAAAATGCAGTAAGTTAACTTCAAATATTCGGTATAATTTCACAAACAATTATATTTTTATTTAAACCATTTTTAACTTATAAAATCATATAATTTCACTTTTAAAACAATCATTCAAATACCCTTATATTCATGATTTTATAAAGTTAAATCTCTGTTCAAAAATCAAAATTTAATAGTAATTCACTTATAAAATTTTAAATTTTAAATTCATTAAATTACATTTAACTTAACACTTAAGTTTAAATTTTCAAATATTACTTAATTTCATTTTTATCTACTTAACTTAAAATTCACTTTTAAGCCAAATTCACAAATTTCCAATTTTAGTTATATTTCAAAATTTCAACTTAAATATTCATTCATTTCACATTTTAACTTAATTCAAAATTCATTAATATATTATAAAATCATTTTAAATTCATTTAATTCAAAATATCTTAAATTTATCATATTTTCATATTTAATTCAAATTCCATTTATCACCAAATTATAATGTCCAAAAAAACTTACATTTCAAATTTTCTAACTTTACCATTAATTTTTTTCACTTATAAATTTTCAGAGAGTTAATAATGCTTTACAAAAATCATTTTTAATCAAATTTAAATAAAAATATTATAATATTTACATTTCTAAAATATTTTAAAATTTTAAGAAAAACATATTTTAACAACGGGTCTGTATTTCATTTTCTAGCCTAGGTAAAGTGATACGGGTAATATATCATTTCAACTCGTAATTTACAAAGAAAACCCCGGTTTGACCATTTCAAACCCGCAATCCCAAGTAAATGAAAATAATTGAAAATCATTCAGGCCTATCATTTCAGCCCATAACGATTTTCTCCTATTCTAAAGTCCATTCGAGTATGTATCATTTCAACCCATAGTGATTCTAATCTAAAAGGAACTTGCAGTGTGATAAACTGATAAAAATAGTAGAACAGTATAATATAACAGTAACATATGATATAACAGATGTTTAAGCATGGGTGAACATCATAAAATCATAACAAAGCAGGTGTAACATGATAATGTATTTTACAGATTCAAAAAAGGTCAATTTACTAGTTATAAATGTACATATTGTCTGGTGAGAATAACTCACTGGTTTTTGCTGGAGACACAACGAAGAATGCACTAATGAGATCCAAACAAGCACAATAACATGATACAAATATGAGTGGAGGAGCCAAAGTATCAAACCCCTTGAATACAAGTCACCAAAACAATAATAATAGAATAAGTTTCAAATGCAAATACGATAAACAATGATAGAATAGACTGCACAAATCAAAGCGGAATTGTTTTGCACTTGTATCCAACACACATTGGGTTCGGCCATGAGGGTATTACAGGTCTAAAGCAATGTTTTTGGTTAAGTTCTGGGCCGCTGACGGTCGGCCTAACTGCTAGATGGTGGTGCAAAGATGGGTGGTGGTGGGACTACACTAACAAAGCAATATACAAGGGTTTAAGGCCATAGTTTGGCTCGGCCAAAAGCATAAAGGTCACGGCTATTTCAGGTGGGGTCGGCAGGTGGTGTGCAGAGGTGTCTCAGGTCTGGAACAGGGTTGGTGGTGGTGGTGTTTGGTCGACCATGGGTGGTGGAAGTGGTGGATGTGGATGATGTGTTCGGTCTAGGCAAGTTTTACGGTGTTTTGTTGGATTTTGGTGATGGATCAATCCACAATGAGGCATGGCTTCGGGTTTTGTAACAACCCGCATATTTAACGATTTTATATTTAAATGTTTAATTTAGATGTAGCGTCGTTAGTCGGATTTAGGTCTGAAAAGCTACTTTTTGCAAACGGCCGAATTGGAGCTCGAAACCACTTCCATTGAGTCCAAAATGGCGTTTGCGATCTTTTTGAGTATAATCTTTGATATGTTTGGAGTTTGTGAAATTTTTCCCCTTTTTCTACTTGGGCTTGAGTTTGGGTTCAGCCCCAATCTCCTCTTAACCCTCTAGCTCACTAACCCTTCATCCATTCATCCTCATTTCATTCCTTTAGCTTAAGAAAACTGAAAATGGGGGAAAGAAAGAAGAATTAGAAACTCCAATCCCTAGTTCCATTTGCAAACTCTAAATTCTTGCTTGAAATTCAAAGAGAAGGATAGGTAAGCCTCCTCTTCATCTTCTCCATCTCTTCTCCTCTTCAATTTCATAAATTCCTAAGCTCTAATTTGGGAAATATATGTTTTGGTTCTTAAATTAAAGATTGTAGAGTTGAAGTGAAGAGTGGTTAACCTCCTTCTTGTGTCTGTGCTCTCATCTTTGTTTGTGTGCAAAAAGGTGAGATTTTTATCTCACATCTATGACTATAAGTATCTTTGGTTGTTAGGTATGAATTCCTAACAATTATTCATGTGCAATTGCTTTTGATTTGGATTGGTTTTGTGAACATTGCAATTTTTGGTGTTTTGAAGTCAAAAGTTCTAAAAATCATAACTTTGATGTTTTAATCATGTTATTGGAGGTGTATAAAAGAGCCAATAGTGTTGGGTTGTCGTATGGAATAAACCCATAGCATCCGTCGCTCGTTCGTTTGCAATTCTTTTGGATTTTTTTGCCTTTATGGGCTTGGCTGATTTTTGCCTACAGGGGGATTTCAGACGTCTGAACTCTAATTTCAGACGTCTGGTTTCAAAATTCAGACTTCTGGTTTGGAAATTCAAACGTCTGGAATTGGTCCCTGGAAGACGCAAAAAGGCAGAGACAAAATCCAGACGTCTGGAAATCCATTCAGACGTCTGGTAGTGGTTCAGACGTCTGGAAGGTAATTTCAGACGTCTGAAATGCGCAGTTTTGCCTATTTTGGCTAATTTTGAGTTAATTTCCAACTTTTATCGATTCGTGTTGATTCCAATTAGTTGTTATTGCATATTTGACTTTGATGACTTGTTTTTGACTTCATTCACGGGTTTTATAAATAATCTCTCTAAATCGTATTAAAAGCTCCCTTCTCTAAATTATAAATTCTATTTATAATGCACACACACAATTTCGCACTTCGAGCGAAGTGGAAGGAAGATTAAATGGTTAGGTAAAACACGGACCATGAATCCGTGCGTTTGTTTTCCCGATTAGTCCCCGACCTATTCGATTGATCGTTTTGACCTCCGAGTTTGGTTTACCGATGATATGAGGTAAACTTTGTACTGCTTTGAGTGTGAAAATGACTGACGGATAGTAAACCGTTTAGTGCGAACGAGTGGTTATGGGACACACGTTAACACTTTTCGAATTCCTTTTCGAGAGTTGTAACACATTCTGCCAGTTAGTGGTGTCCAGTACTGGGCCTCCGGACCTTCACCACTACGGTTTGTTGCCTTCGGGTATGTTGCCTTCGGGTACGTTGCCTTCGGGTTTGTAACTTCGGGTTTGTGCCTTCGGGTTTGTTGCCCTTTAGTATCGCTTCCGATGTTGGTCGTTATGAGCCGCATGGGTGATATTGGGTTGCCCTTTAGTATCGCTTCTGATGTTGGTCGTTATGAGCCGCATGGGTGATATTGGGTTTGCAGTCTTCGGGCTCATGGATCCTTGTTTATACAGTACTGAGCTTGAGCAATTTTATGATGTTTAATAGATATGTATATTCCCTTGGTATCACCCTTCGATGTTGGTCATTTTGAGCCGCATGAAGTATAGCGATTACCTTGTGGAACTTGTATACCTTATGTGTATTTGTTATTTGCTTTTTGGCTTGATTTGGGATAATTGTATCCTTTGTTTATCTATGTCGCCGATGATATGAGGCTTGTTCTATATGATTCATCTTGTGTTGATGATTATGTTATCACTTTTAGAGATATTTGTTATACTTTGTAATCTTGCAGGTTTATTGTTGTTCAATTTATCTAACTGATTTGTTTAGCTAGACCGACCCGTGTTGTAATACCCCGGAATTTATGGCAATTTAAATTTAATAATCTGTGTTTAAATTTAAATTGAATTGATAATTTTTGTTAATAAATTTGATTTGATTTAATAATCTTCTTTATTTAAATATTTAATTGTGAATTTATTTTTAATAAACTAATAAAATCGTTTTCTATTTATAAAATGTATATGTATATTTATATAGATAAGTTGTTTTAAATTAAATTAGTATAGCATAATTTTAATAATTTGAAATTAGGAATTGTGATTTATTTTTATTTAAGCTTTCCAAAAATATTTAGTAAAATACTAAATGATTTTAAATATATGAGACAAATATTTTATTGGTTTAAAATTCATTTTAACTTAGGTTTGAATATTAAAATGAGTTATAAAAAAATATTTGTGTTATTTTTTTTAAAGTATTGATTGATAATTTTGATTTGTAAATTTAATTTGAAATTTAAAATACAATTTAAAATATGAACATGCATTCATTAAGTTTAATTTATCTTTAACACTTAATCTAAATTACTAATTACTTGAAAGAGACATGTGTTGATAGCTTAGGACAAGTGTCAAATTTTATCTTTTATTTGTTTTTAATAAATTTAGTCTTTACAACATTGCATTCTTTTATTCCTGATTTTTTTTCAGTTTCATTTCTTAATTAAAGAACTTTTCAATTGAAAACTTTTTCCTCTAAATCACTCTTCTTAATCAAAACTCTTCATTTCCTCAAATCTGAAAATCTGCATTCTTCTCCTTCAAAAAAAATAATAATCAAACTCCTCCTTTTCAAACTCAACAATCTTGCAAGCTACAAACTGTAACATGCATTCATGTTTTCAAAAACAATCTGAGATTTTGAAACTGTAATGTCAAGTTACACCTGCATTTCATCTGGAAGCATGTATAAATCAAGATTAAAAGCAAGCAAAAGGTCTGCATTTCTTTGCATCTGGAAGCAAGGGCCTGCATTCATGAATTTTTAAAATCTGGAACATGCAATTGAATTTGTGCTCTACATTTTTCAAATTCAGGTGAGTAACTCCCAATTTAAAAATAAATTAAGTAGGATTTGCATGCCAGTTATCTGATTAAAGTTTAATTATGAATATGCCTTTGAAACTGTCTGTGTATATATGAAATGTAATGTATATTTGATTTCAAGGTTCTGACTGTTACAGTTTCAATTCAAATTGATAAATAATTTTTTTCCCTGATCTGGTTGCCATTATGTTTTATCATTGAATGAAATTTGTGTATTTCATGATAAAATAAATTTTAAAAGTTTTCTTTTAGCAGTATAGTTTGTGTATTGTCTGCAACATAAACAACATAGCTTAATTCTGTATAAATGGAAAATTTAAAGTATCAAGAATCAATGTTTCAGAAATACAATTGAAAACAACTTCTAAAATTAAGATTTTTAAAAATACTATTACAAGTTTTAGTGATTAAATCAAAGTACAGTTTTCAAATTTACTGTATTTTACAATTTGGTCAAGTTCAGTTGAAGCTTGCAATTATTTTGGGTGAATTTGATTCTGGAGATTGTATAGCCATCATAGATTATAGGAAAAAAATTGAATTGTATTGCAATTCAATTTTAAGATAGTAATTTGGGATTTTAGTGTAGAACCCTAGTTATTTCTGGGCTGTGAAGAATCGAGCATTTCTGCATTTATAGTAGATCGAGTTCAATGTTGTTTTGGGCATTGTTAAGTGGTGGATTGATGAAGTTGTCGCCGAAGTTTGGGTGGAGATGGTGGCCGGAGGCGCGTAGGGTCGCCGTTGACAGGTTTGGTTTGGTTTGCTGACATCTGTTCCAGGTTTTTGGGTTTGAAACTTGAATTCAAATTCAAGTTGAATTATGGGATTTTGAGGATTGAAGGTTAATGTGGGAATTTTGGTAGATGGAGGATGGCCTGAGATGATGGCCAGTGATGGCCGGAGTAGGGGAGTGGGTGCACAGTGATGGTGTTGTGCATGGTGGTGATTGATTTTGGTTGCAGGGTTTTTGTACTCGGAATGGTCTCGGGTAAATGGGAAGGGAGACCCGAAGCAAGGAAGTAATTTACCCGAAGTAAATTCAAGTTTGCTGGGTATTAATTTTGTTTCAGGTTTTCAATATAAAACAGAACCTGTTTTACAGTTTTTTTTTTAAATAAAGAATTAAAAAGTAGAGTTTGAATTTTAAACTGGAATTTAACTTAGACTTTAAAGCTGAATTTAAATATGAATTCAAAGATTGAATTCTGGTTTTTTGTAATAATTTGAGTTTTTAAAAAAAGGTAAGTATTTCAGGTTTTAGAGTTGATCAGGAACTTATTTCCAGGTTTCTTAAATTTGAAGTAAAAGAAATTGCAAACAAAATCTGAAATAAGTTTGAATCTAGAATTGAATTTGAAATTCAATAAGTTTAAATTTTAGATCTTTTGAAACAATTTTAAATGCTTTTAAATTCAAGATTGGTTTTAAACTAAAAATAAAAACTGTCTCTCTGTTTTAAAATTTTAAAAGTAAAGTTTAAAAATTGAAAGATGAAGTTCAATCTGAAACTGAAACTTAATTATGAATTCAATAATTTAAATCCTGGATTTTGAAACATTTTTGAATTCAAAAATGTAAGATGTTAGACTAAACATAAAACTGTTTTTCTGTTTTAATTTAAAAGCAAATTTTAAAAATGCAACTGAAATTTTAAGACAGGTTTAAATCTGGAAAACTGAAGTATGGAACTTAGCAAATAAATCTAAGTTTGAATTTAATTTGAAAACTGGAAATTTAAATTTAGACTTTAAACTTTTTGGAGTATAAAGGAACATTGGTTTGAATTTTTAAAATATGAGTTTTAAATTATGAAATAAGAATTTAAAATAAGTTTAAATTCAATTTTGAAAATCTGGAATTTGACTTTAATGTCACTTTTTTAAAATTTAATAAGTTTTTAAATTTAAATTTGTTTTAACTATTTTAGAAAGTTTAAATAATTTGAACTTGAAAATGAAGATGGAGATGTAAGTAAAGTTTAAATTTTTAAGTTTGAATCTAGAATGAAAATTTGAATTGTGTTTCAGTTTGAAATTTAAAAAAAAAAAAAATTGAATTTTTGTTTGGAACAAATTGTTTAAATGACTTTATATAAAGAAGAATGTTTTTAAATTTAGAACTTAAGAAATTGGTTTCATTTAAATTATTAAATTAATTTAAATGGATATTTATTATTATTTAATTATTAATGTGAATGATTAATTAAGTAATTAATAATTTTTAAGTTAATCAATTAGATTTAAGATTTATTAATTAAGGTTAATTAATCTATAATTAAGGATGGTTAATTAAATTTTAATTAATAATTAAGATTTATTTAACCAAGTGATTAAAGATAATTAAAATTTTAATTAACATTTAATTAATTAATAATTAGAGATTAATTAAATTGTAATTAAGTATTAATTAATTGATAATTAATAATAATTAATATAAGTTAATTTCTTAATTAAGTAATTAAGTAATGTTAATGTAGGTCATTAACTTAAGAATTTTTAACAATTAATTAATGTGATTAATTTTTGATAATTAATTGGATTAATTAATTAATAATAATCAATTGTTATATTTAATTACTTAATGAAGTAATTAATGAATTAATTACTTGGTGTAATTAATTTGATTAATGTGATTAGTTTAGATTAATCAAGTTAAATTAATTTAAACATTTGTGGATTATTGATAATTACTTTATGTAATTTATGAATTTGTAATTACTTAAGGAAGTAATTAATTAATAATAAAAGATTTTGATTATAGAAGTAATTTGGATTTAAATTACTTTGAAAATTAATAAAGGGAAATAATTAATTAAGAATAATTAATTTATGGGATGTGTAATCAAAGTAGTTAATTACTGAATGGTTATTAATCAAGGGTGATTAATATACATGTGGTTTAATTGAAGATTAATTACTTATGTAATTAATTTATATTTAGAGATTGATTTAATGTAATCAGAAATCATTAATTAATTAATTAATGATGTAATTTGGAATTGATTAATTAAGGTATAATTAATAATGAGTAAATGATTAATGTAATTAATTTTAGTTAATTAATTAATTAAGTAATTACAAGTTAATTATTTGCAAAGGGTTTAATATAATTAACTTGTGTAATTAACTTATAAGCTAATTACTTATTGTAATTAGAGGTGGTTAATCAGTAAGGATTAATTGAATGAATAGTGAGATGATTTATAAATTGATTAGTAATCAATTAGTGATTTAGTTAAGCAGAATTTTAATGATGAAGTAATTAATTTAATTCATTTTAAATTAATTAGAGTTTAAGTAATTAATTTAATTCATTTTAAATTAATTATAGGTGATATGATCATTAGATCATTGCTTATGTTTGATGATTGATATTAATTGCCTGGTGTGGTTTGTGATCTCAGTTATGAGATGAGTAATGATTATTGATATGGATGCGTTGGTTGCTTTTGAATGATGAGATGAATTATCTGATTATGATATGAATTATATGTTGATGATAAGGTTGATTTTCTATTATGTTGTGAATTATCTATCTGTGTATATTTAGTAATTAAATTGAATTGTTTTAAACTTAAACAACTTGGCCTTAAAAGACACGCTTTTGATTTCGATGAGACCGGGATCGGGTTTCCATATTTGGATATCCGAAAACCACATCGATTCCAATTAAACGTTAGGTCGTTAATCCAAGTGGAGCGAGTGAAGACTCGAGGTGTAAGGGCTATACGTCAGTATAACTCTGTGGGTGATTCCATAATGGGTTGACGGAATAGTACTTATAGATTCGAGATAGTGATTCAGAGTGCAAGGGTTATTGTCGTTAACTCTGAGGGTGATTCCAAAACGAGTGTAACGAGATAATGCCTTCGGTTTCGTTCGAACTCGGAACGAACTTGTATGGATTGAATGCTTTCAGAACATCGTCAGGTGGACGATGAGCATTCTAAGTGATATGTCCTATAAAGGTAATCGTAGCCTCAAGCCTCATCAACCGGGAATGGCTAAAACAGGGGAGGTGCAGCAAAGCTTCGTGGGTAGCCCCCACTTGAGAGCAAGATTTATCCCTGTCTAGATGTCCCTTTATTTTCGGCTTAGTGGTGCGGTTGCTGATCACAACTGCGGGGTTGTCTTGTTCGGAACTGTTTAGTAAGGAACGGGTCCGGCTTTGTGTTGCAGGGGAGTTAGGGTGGCTCCTCGGTACGGTGATCTAGGCCACGTACTGTGACGAGCGGTACCCCAGTAGCCCAGCCATTGTATGGAATCCAAAATCCAATAAGTGCCAACGGTTTTGATTGTATTACCCACTTTTGTGGCTAGTAGCTGGAATTTAATCATGTAACAATTTCGGCTATTTCTTATTTACTTGAAAACCCTAGACACTATTATAATATCATCGGATTTCCTATCAAATGTTTTGGTTAGCGTAAGGTAAAAACTTTTCCATGTTTATGTGTGGGAAGTCTTACGTGATACCATTTCTTTTCAAAGGTTTTTCAAAGTTAAGCAACTTTAACCTGTTACTCACACCAGACCCATGTCTGACCCGGAGTTATTTCTGTTTTTCTTTAACTCTTTGGAACTCAAATTTTTATGAGTAGCCAAGGGAATTCAGGTTAGGATTCAGGTTAGCTTTGACGAATTGTAAAGGAGCAAAAGGAGCAGGAGGCTTCTGCGTATAGTTATATAGTTTTCCGCTGTGTTGGTATCTCTGAGTGTTTTCTGTAATGTATTGAGTTGTAATAACTAGACAGGTGTTTATAACTGTCTAGTATGTGTTGTATTGTCTGTGTAACTCTGATATTTGATGTATATTATGTAATACTTATGTTATTAATATAATTTAATCGTTCCGCTGTTGAGATTCTTGTGTTGTTTCTTCTTTCTCTTCTTTCTTTTCTCTTTTCTATCCCTTTCTTTCTTAAGGATGATACGACTTTTTGTGGAGAAAAAGTCGGGTCGTCTCAGCTGGTATCAGAGCGCTAGGTTGAGCGAATACCTAGTCTCTGTAGTGGTGTCTATCTTGAGAGAGCGTATTTGTATTTTTATTTTATATATATATATATATATATATATATATATATATATATATATATATATATATAGTTTCTACCTATCTGATTGGGTTACCCGTTCAGGTTTTTCCAATATAAGTTATAAAGGTAGATGAGGTAGAAGTGTGTGTAACACGACTACCATTGGTTGGTGTTTGAATGGATGAGGTTGGAAGTGTATTTGTCGAGACTGTAGTCCGAATAACATCTTGAGTAAGTTTTTGCTTGGTGTAAGGACTTCATCGATCTATGAAGGAAACCTGTTGAGGTTCGGAGTTCATCTTTGAAGTGCAGAGTTGAGTTTGGATCTGTCGGTAGGGCAGAAGCAAGTGAGTGATGATATCTTGAAATCTCAGGAAGTAGTAGCTGTGTGATGAGATGCAGTGACTATGGATTGTTCCGAAGATGTTTCTTTGGAACAAGAGTAAGAAGTGAGTCTGCTCGGTGATGTGGCTGAGTTTAGCAGAGTGTTCTGAGTTGGTAGGAAGTCTTTTGGTTGAGTAGTTTCTCTGAAGTGGAGTTCAGAGGCAGCAGAGTGAACTCGTTTCTCTGGTAAGTTGGCTAGGCCAGCATAAGCTGTTCTGTTTGGTAGAGAGAGAGCGGTTTTCTTTGGATTTAGGCTGAGTTGATTGCAAAAGTGACTTGCGATAAGTATGTTCTTTTGGATTGTTGGAGATTGTCTGGATGTCTTCTGGAAGTCAGAGTGTGTCTGCATCTGGTGATCGAGTTTTCTTCCCAGGATGGAACTGGTGGTTCAGTTAGTAGATAGATGGTTCCCTGAGATAGTAGTTGGTGAAGTAACTCTGGTTTCGGAGGAACATCTGAATTTTCTTATGGATCTGTGGAACCATATTTTTGTACTGGGTTGTCTAGTTTGTGCTTGTGTTCTTCAGCATTTTCTTCTGTTTCGGATCAGAGTTGTGCAGCGGAAGCAGTTTGGGGTGTTTCTGTTTTGTCTTTTCCGGATAAGAAGAAGTTTGTTCTGTCTTCTGTTGTTAAGAAGCAGGGTGTGTGTTCTTGGTTTTTGAGTGATCTTGAGGAGATCATTGGATTGTTTTGATCCAGTATGTTTCTAGTGGAATCAGCAAGAGTTGAGCTGATCTGGAAGGATGTTGGAAGCCCAGGATCGTCCTAAGAGTTTTTATGGATAAGAGGCAGAGAAATTTGGGTTCTGGAGTTGGAGATTTGATTTGGGTTAAGTTTTTCTCTGATCCATGGAGCTATAAGTTTGGGAAGCTAGCTCTGTAGTGTTTTGGTTTCTTCTGTGTTTTGGGTTAGATCAGTGTTTGGTTTTCTGGAGTTGAATTGCCAGTTTGGATAACTGGGATTCAGAGTGTTTTCACGTATCTCTGAGGGAGTACGTGTTTGATATTTCTGGTTTTAGAACCAGTAGTTTAGGATGGGTTAGTTGTTGAGTCAGACTCGTCTGTAGTTTATATCCTGTATAGAATTGTTGTTAGGAGCTCTATATCTTAGTAGTATTGATTGATTGTTTGTACTCTATAGAGCGAGTATCCCGATATATATATATATATATATATATATATATATATATATATATATATATATATATATATATATATATATACCGGGGAAACTCGTGAAGTTTTATCAAAAATTCTTTTGGATAATTAGATTTGTTCTGATTGTGTGAATTGGTTACTTTGGTTATTGGCATATGATTAACATATGCTGTATTTTAAAATAAAATCTGTAAATAGATTATTAAATTACCTTTGTTTTAAATTTCGGGGACGAAATTCTTTTAAGGGGGAAGGATTGTAATATCCCGGAATTTATGGCAATTTAAATTTAATAATCTGTGTTTAAATTTAAATTGAATTGATAATTTTTGTTAATAAATTTGATTTGATTTAATAATCTTCTTTATTTAAATATATAATTTGTGAATTTATTTTTAATAAACTGATAAAATTGTTTTCTATTTATAAAATGTATATGTATATTTATATAGATAAGTTGTTTTTAATTAAATTAGTATAGCATAATTTTAATAATTTGAAATTAGGAATTGTGATTTATTTTTTATTTAAGCTTTCCAAAAATATTTAATAAAATACTAAATGATTTTAAATATATGAGATAAATATTTTATTGGTTTAAAATTCATTTTAACTTAGGTTTGAATATTAAAATGAGTTATAAAAAAATGTTTGTGTTATTTTTTTTTTAAAATATTGATTGATAATTTTGATTTGTAAATTTAATTTGAAATTTAAAATACAATTTAAAATATGAACATGCATTCATTAAGTTTAATTTATCTTTAACACTTAATCTAAATTACTAATTACTTGAAAGAGACATGTGTTGATAGCTTAGGACAAGTGTTAAATTTTATCTTTTATTTGTTTTTAATAAATTTAGTCTTTACAACATTGCATTCTTTTATTCCTGATTTTTTTTCAGTTTCATTTCTTAATTAAAGAACTTTTCAATTGAAAACTTTTTCCACTAAATCACTCTTCTTAATCAAAACTCTCCATTTCCTCAAATCTGAAAATCTGCATTCTTCTCCTTCAAAAAAATAATAATCAAACTCCTCCTTTTCAAACTCAACAAACCTGCAAGCTACAAACTATAACATGCATTCATGTTTTCAAAAACAATCTGAGATTTTGAAACTGTAATGTCAAGTTACACCTGCATTTCATCTGGAAGCATGTATAAATCAAGATTAAAAGCAAGCAAAAGGTCTGCATTTCTTTGCATCTGGAAGCAAGGGCCTGCATTCATGAATTTTCAAAATCTGGAACATGCAATTGAATTTGTGCTGTGCATTTTTCAAATTCAGGTGAGTAACTCCCAATTTAAAAATAAATTAAGTAGGATTTGCATGCCAGTTATCTAATTAAAGTTTAATTATGAATATGCCTTTGAAACTGTCTGTGTATATATGAAATGTAATGCATGTTTGATTTCAAGGTTCTGACTGTTACGGTTTCAATTCAAATTGATAAATAATTTTTTTTCCCTGATCTGGTTGCCATTATGTTTTATCATTGAATGAAATTGGTGTATTCCATGATAAAATAAATTTTAAAAGTTTTCTTTTACCAGTATAGTTTGTGTATTGTCTGCAACATAAACAACATAGCTTAATTCTATATAAATGGAAAATTTAAAGTATCAAGAATCAATATTTCAGAAATACAATTCAAAACAACTTCTAAAATTAAGATTTTTAAAAATACTATTACAAGTTTTAGTGATTAAATCAAAGTACAGTTTTCAAATTTATTGTATTTTACAATTTGGTCAAGTTCAGTTGAAGCTTGCAATTATTTTGGGTGAATTTGATTCTAGAGATTGTATAGCCATCATAGATTATAGGAAATTTTTTGAATTGTATTGCAATTCAATTTTGAGATGGTAATTTGGGATTTTAGTGTAGAACCCTAGTTATTTCTGGGCTGTGAAGAATCGAGCATTTCTGCATTTATAGTAGATCGAGTTCAATGTTGTTTTGGGCATTGTTAAGTGGTGGATTGATGAAGTTGTCGCCGAAGTTTGGGTGGAGATGGTGGCCGGAGGCGCGTAGGGTCGCCGTTGACAGGTTTGGTTTGGTTTGCTGACATCTGTTCCAGGTTTTTGGGTTTAAAACTTGAATTCAAATTCAAGTTGAATTATGGGATTTTGAGGGTTGAAGGTTGATGTGGGAATTTTGGTAGATGGAGGATGGCCTGAGACGATGGCCAGTGATGGCCGGAGTAGGGAAGTGGGTGCACAGTGATGGTGTTGTGCATGGTGGTGATTGATTTTGGTTGCAGGGTTTTTGTACTCGGAATGGTCTCGGTTAAATGGGAAGGGAGACTCGAAGCAAGGAAGTAATTTACCCGAAGTAAATTCAAGTTTGCTCGGGTATTAATTTTGTTTCAGGTTTTCAATATAAAACAGAACCTGTTTTACAGTTTTTTTTAAAAGTAAAGAAATAAAAAGTAGAGTTTGAATTTTAAAATGGAATTTAACTTAGACTTTAAAGCTGAATTTAAACATGAATTCAAAGTTTGAATTCTGGGTTTTTGTAATAATTTGAGTTTTTAAAAAAAGATAAGTATTTCAGGTTTTAGAGTTGATCAGGAACTTGTTTCCAGGTTTCTTAAATTTGAAGTAAAAGAAATTGCAAACAAAATCTGAAATAAGTTTCAATCTAGAATTGAATTTGAAATTCAATAAGTTTAAATTTTAGATCTTTTGAAACAATTTGAAATGCTTTTAAATTCAAGATTGGTTTTAAACTAAAAACAGAAACTGTCTTTCTATTTTAAAATTTTAAAAGTAAAGTTTAAAAATTGAAAGATGAAGTTCAATCTGAAAATATTTAAACCTGAAACTTAATTATGAATTAAATAATTTAAATCCTGGACTTTGAAACATTTTTGAATTCAAAAATGTAAGATGTTAGACTAAACAGAAAACTGTTTTTCTGTTTTAATTTAAAAGCAAATTTTAAAAATGCAACTGAAATTTTAAAACAAGTTTAAATCTGGAAAACTGAAGTATGGAACTTAGCAAATAAATCAAAGTTTGAATTTAATTTGAAAACTGGAAATTTAAATTTAGACTTTAAACTTTTTAGAGTATAAAGGAACATTGGTTTGAATTTTAAACTATGAGTTTTAAATTATGAAATAAGAATTTAAAATAAGTCTAAATTCAATTTTGAAAATCTGGAATTTGACTCTAATGTCAGTTTTTTAAAATTTAATAAGTTTTTAAATTTAAATTTGTTTTAACTATTTTAGAAAGTTTAAATAATTTGAATTTGAAAATGAAGATGGAGATGTAAGTAAAGTTTAAATTTTTAAGTTTGAATCTAGAATGAAAATTTGAATTGTGTTTCAGTTTGAATTTAAAAAAAAAAATTAAATTGAAATTTTTGTTTGGAACAAATTGTTTAAATGACTTTATATAAAGAAGAATGTTTTTAAATTTAGAACTTAAGAAATTTGTTTCATTTAAATTATTAAATTAATTTAAATGGAATATTTATTATTATTTAATTATTAATGTGAATGATTAATTAAGTAATTAATAATTTTTAAGTTAATCAATTAGATTTAAGATTTATTAATTAAGGTTAATTAATCTATAATTAAGGATGGTTAATTAAATTTTAATTAATAATTAAGATTTATTTAATCAAGTGATTAAAGATAATTAAAATTTTAATTAACACTTAATTAATTAATAATTAGAGATTAATTAAATTGTAATTAAGTATTAATTAATTGATAATTAATAATAACTAATATAAGTTAATTTCTTAATTAAGTAATTAAGTAATGTTAATGTAGGTCATTAATTTAAGATTTTTTTAACAAATAATTAATGTGATTAATTTTTGATAATTAATTGGATTAATTAATTAATAATAATCAATTGTTATATTTAATTACTTAATGAAGTAATTAATGAATTAATTACTTGGTGTAATTAATTTGATTAATGTGATTAGTTTAGATTAATCAAGTTAAATTAATTTAAACATTTGTGGATTATTGATAATTACTTTATGTAATTTATGAATTTGTAATTACTTAAGGAAGTAATTAATTAATAATCAAAGATTTTGATTATAGAAGTAATTTGGATTTAAATTACTTTGAAAATTAATCAAGGGAAATAATTAATTAAGAATAATTAATTTATGGGATGGGTAATTAAAGTAGTTAATTACTGAATGGTTATTAATCGAGGGTGATTAATATATATGTGGTTTAATTGAAGATTAATTACTTATGTAATTAATTTATATTTAGAGATTGATTTAATGTAATCAGAAATCATTAATAAATTAATTAATGATGTTAGTTGGAATTGATTAATTAAGGTATAATTAATAATGAATAAATGATTAATGTAATTAATTTTAGTTAATTAATTAATTAAGTAATTACAAGTTAATTATTTGCAAAGGGTTTAATATAATTAACTTGTGTAATTAACCTATAAGTTTATTACTTATTGTAATTAGAGATGGTTAATCAGAAAGGATTAATTGAATGAATAGTGAGATGATTTATAAATTGATTTGTAATCAATTAGTGATTTAGTTAAGCAAATTTTAATGATGAAGTAATTAATTTAATTCATTTTAAATTAATTAGAGTTTAAGTAACTAATTTAATTCATTTTAAATTAATTATAGGTGATATGATCATTAGATCATTGCTTATGTTTGATGATTGATATTAATTGCCTGGTATGGTTTGTGATCTCAGTTATGAGATGAGTAATGATTATTGATATGGATGCAGTGGTTGCTTTTGAATGATGAGATGAATTATCTGATTATGATATGAATTATCTGTTGATGATAAGGTTGATTTTCTATTACATTGTGAATTATCTATCTGTGTATATTTAGATAATTAAATTGAATTGTTTTAAACTTAAACAGCTTAGCCTTAAAAGACACGCTTTGGATTTCGATGAGACCGGGATCGGGTTTCCATATTTGGATATCCGAAAACCACATCGATTCCAATTAAACGTCAGGTCGTTAATCCAAGTGGAGCGAGTGAAGACTCGAGGTGTAAGGGCTATACGTCAGTATAACTCTGTGGGTGATTCCATAATGAGTTGACGGAATAGTACTTATAGATTCGAGATAGTGATTCAGAGTGTAAGGGTTATTGTCGTTTACTCTGAGGGTGATTCCAAAACGAGTGTAACGAGATAATGCCTTCAGTTTCGTTCGAACCCGGAACGAACTTGTATGGATTGAATGCTTTCAGAACATCGTCAGGTGGACGATGAGCATTCTAAGTGATATGTCCTATAAAGGTAATCGTAGCCTCAAGCCTCATCAACCGAGAATGGCTAAAACAGGGGAGGTGCAGCAAAGCTTCGTGGGTAGCCCCCACTTGAGAGCAAGATTTATCCCTGTCTAGATGTCCCTTTATTTTCGGCTTAGTGGTGCGGTTACTGATCACAACTGCGGGGTTGTCTTGTTCGGAACTGTTTAGTAAGGAACGGGTCCGGCTTTGTGTTGCAGGGGAGTTAGGGTGGCTCCTCGGTACGGTGATCTAGGCCACGTACTGTGACGGGCGGTACCCCAGTAGCCCAGCCATTGTATGGAATCCAAAATCTAATAAGTGCCAACGGTTTTGATTGTATTACCCACTTTTGTGGCTAGTAGCTGGAATTTAATCATGTAACAATTTCGGCTATTTCTTATTTACTTGAAAACCCTAGACACTATTATAATATCATCGGATTTCCTATCAAATGTTTTGGTTAGCGTAAGGTAAAAAATTTTCCATGTTTATGTGTGGGAAGTCTTACGTGATACCTTTTCTTTTCAAAGGTTTTTCAAAGTTAAGCAACTTTAACCTGTTACTCACACCAGACCCATGTCTGACCCGGAGTTATTTCTGTTTTTCTTTAACTCTTTGGAACTCAAATTTTTATGAGTAGCCAAGGGAATTCAGGTTAGGATTTAGGTTAGCTTTGACGAATTGTGAAGGAGCAAAAGGAGCAGGAGGCTTCTGCGTATAGTTATATAGTTTTCCGCTGTGTTGGTATCTCTGAGTGTTTTCTGTAATGTATTGAGTTGTAATAACTAGACAGGTGTTTATAACTGTCTAGTATGTGTTGTATTGTCTGTGTAACTCTGATATTTGATGTATATTATGTAATACTTATGTTATTAATATAATTTAATCGTTCCGCTGTTGAGATTCTTGTGTTGTTTCTTCTTTCTCTTCTTTCTTTTCTCTTTTCTATCCCTTTCTTTCTTAAGGATGATACGACTTTTTGTGGAGAAAAAGTCGGGTCATCTCACGTGTATTTTATACTCGGGTCAGACCGAGATGTTTCAGGTTAGGTACTTTGGACTTAGCCTATTTTGCTTCCGCATGGACTACTTCGCTAGCTTCTTTTTCTCATAGCTTTTGTGTAGTCCTATTATGTTGAAACTCTGATATTTATTCTTCTAGATTTGTCTGTATGTTATGGTTGGCTATACCACTTGACATGTATTATTTTGTATACTCTGCTATGTATCGGTATATATGTATATGATGGTTTACTGTTCTGTGATGTTTCCTACATTTGAGTTGTTATATTCTGTTCTGATAGATCCTTCAGCCACCTATGGTTTTGTTTTAAGTATTCATTGGATATGTCGATCGGTTTGGTGTGATTATTGTCGACGTATTTAATAGATAGTTAAAGAAGGACTATAGAGGGTCGCTCCTATCTAGCCTTATTCTCCGTGTTAGCAGACGGTATTATCTGTTAATACTCTTTGCTAGCGTGGGTATAGAGGTGGGGCATCACAGGTTTGGTCAGAGAAGAGGTGAAGATGGTGATGTTCTCAGGTGGTGGTGGAGGTGGCAGGGGCTGGAGAGGACGTGACCGAACCTATGACATAAAAGAACAAGTGAAAATCAAATTCAAACAATAAGAAATAAACAAAAGAAGAAGAGAAAAAGAATTCTTTTACCAAACTTTCTCCTCAAGGAAGGCCGAATTTTTTTTGTTTCAGAAGTGGGAAATGAGTTTACGTGAATGGAAATGAAAATATGCGGCTGAAAAATGTGTCCTATAAAAGCTAATTGATGAATAGTTATGTTGAATGTGAAAGGGTGGAAGATAAAGGGCCATTTGAAAACCAAAAGTCAAAACCCTTTCAAATTTCTTTTAATTTATTTATATAAGATTAAATTACTGAAAATAATAATTATTTCAGTTAAACTTTCGAAAATTTAACAAAATATAAATATATATATATATATATATTAATTATATAAGGTTAAAATAAGAAAATAGCACAAAATTGCAAACTAGACTAGAAAATTTGAAAATGAATAGAATGAACTTTGGAAAATTTATATGGACTTGTAAAAATATTTATAACAAAGATAATAACATAAAATAAATTCATTCACAAAATAAATATATAAATTTTAACTAAATATAATTTAATGAAGAAAATAGAAAACAGCCTTTAAAATAGGAAATAAATACAGTAAATTTTGGAAAAAATTTATTATCACTTTAAAAATATTAAAAGACAAAATATACATAAAATAACATATTAACACATATTAAAATAAAATATAACATAGAAAATATGATTTATATAATTTAAAATAGACAAAATTTCAAAATAAAACAAATTATACTCAAAATTGAAATGTACATAACTTTCACAAATTAAATCCGTTTTCAACGAAATGAAAAGCAGTATTAAAGTTATTAAATATATTTTCATAATAAAAGATAAAATTTAAGAATTTAAATATTTAAATTTGAAATTGAAAAGTTAAGATTTGACCAGTTTGAACAGAAATTCATCTCTCAGTAAAATATCCAATTTATACCGGTTTGAAATTATAATTCACATAATAATCAACACCTACATTTAAAAATGAAATGTTTGAAATAAAATAAGTTTAAAATAATTTCAAAATAAAACAAAGTCCAATATTAAAATATATGAAAAATCTAGGGTTGTCACATAATATATGTGATCCCCCTTTTTCGTTTTATTAGGACAAACGAATCATTCGTTTGCTGAAGGAGTAAAACAATTGCACGATGAATTTTCTTCCCCCTTTTTTGATTTAGGTTTGAACTGATTTCCAATTAGAAGAGGGAAACGAGAGGGAGCTTTCTTTTTTCGAACAGATAGACTGAAAAAAAAGGAGTGGAAGATGTGAATTCGAAAGGTGAGGGGTGTGATGGATTGCATGTTAGAACATACTTGCTACCGTGTTTGATAGGAAAGGAAAAGTTCTGATGTGAATTTATTTTGTCAAATTCATAAATATATATATACATACACACAAATTATTAAAATTTTAAATCATCTCAAATTCGTTGTGATGTCCCGAAAATTTGGGCAATATTTATTTAATAATTTCATTAATAATTATTTTAAAATGTGAAGTATTGATTTAATAATTTATTTCAAACAGAATTTATCTTTTGAAAATTTATAATTATTTAATTTGTCAAATGATATTCTTTTCAAAATTTATTATAATATAATTTAAATTGAGAATCTTATTGTTTTCAAATGTTGAAAATATTTAAACGATAAAATTATCTTTCTAAGCTGATTTAAAGATATTTTATTTATAATGTATAAATGTTTATACATTGTAAATAAAGGATTTGATTTTAATTTTAAATTCAATAAGAATATTTTCAAATTATTATATATAAATGTATAAATTGTAAATTGGTTAATTTGATTCAAAATTGATATTGAAAACTTTTCAAAGGTAAAATTTAAAAGTCTTTCTTACATGATCAAAGAAATACAAGTAAGTATTTATTTTGTTTATAAAAAAAATAAAGTTTAAATTTTATTTTATAATAATAGTTGTTTTGTTTTATTTTAAGATATGTATTTCTTTTGAAATAAGATTTAATTCAATTATATTAGAGTATAGTATTTTGGTTTGAAAACTTTTGAATAAAATTGAATTCAATATTCTTATTTTTTTTAAATCTTCTCTTTTGAAAATTAGCTTTAAAATATTTATTTTGAAAACATTCAAGCAAACATTTAAAATGTATAATTTTATAAAGAAGTTTATAAGTAAACATGTAATCATTTTAAAGGCTAATGTTAATAAACATTTAAAACATTTTAAATTAAATTAGAAATGGATTTAGTATAAATTTAAATACAATTATAAATTAAGAATCTTCTTTTTTATATTAAAATGCATATGTGTTAAGCTCTTAACACAAGTGTAGACACTTGTAATCACATTACAAACTAAATACAACAAGTGGCATTGTTTTAAAACCTTTTATTTAAATTATATTGATAAGAAAACATAGCAATACATTTGTTAAAAACATTATCTTCAAATAAAATCAGATTTAAGTAAAATCAAAACCCAAACATAATGCATGTTAAAAATCTGCAAAATCAAAATACAAATCAAATTCTGCAGACAAACTTCAAATCTTCAAATTACAACATCACTTTTGAGATCAATTTCAATCTTCAAATCTGAGCATATGAAGATGAGGGTCTGCATGCAAATTCAATAGTTACTTCAGCAAGTAATTCAATAGAAGCAAACCAGATTCAACTTGAAATTTGTAGTTTTGATTCAATATCATCAATGCAACTCTGGTTTCAGGAAATTGGGAGCTTGCATCTGAAATTGTCCTCTGCATTCTTCTATAGGTGAGTAAACTTCTTTATCTTAAAAATAGTTTTTATTTTAAAAAAAAAAATTAATGCTTAAGCATGAATTAGAACTCAGGATTCTAATGCAACTGTCTTGAAGGAATTTTTTTTAAAAAAACTGTTAAAGGTGAAGACTGCAGAGTCTTCAATTTTTTTATACGAATATTTTCACAATTTGAAAGAGACCTCAAATTTATATGATGCATATGAATAAATGAGAATAGGAATGCTTGTATGATTGCATAGTGATAAGTATTCTCTGTGTATACATATATAAACACATGTGTTTGTGATGCTAGGTTATAAGTATGCCTGTTCTGTTCTAGACAAAAATTTTATTAGAGAACCTTTATCACTTGGAATTATTTCTATTAGGAATTGTAATGCAAACAAAAAAATGTTGATTAGTATAGATTTAGGTTTATAAATTTTAGTTTAGTTTTATTGAAATCTGTAGCCACTGAAAATCCATATTATCAGTCATCATTGATGATAAAACAAAAATCAATTATCTTAAATCATTAAAACAAGTTTATCACAAGAATGCATGTTTAAAAACATGAATTGTAAAGCATAAATCACATTTTTAAATAAACTGGGGTATGAGCAATTCTGTTTTGAACAGAATTGGGAAATTTAGGTCTATCTAAATTCCTAGTGATTGTGGGGTGTTGTGAATCTGTCTGGAGATAGAGGATTGATGGAAGAGTGAGAGAAAATTGTCAGAAGTTTATTTCAGTGGTGGCGGTGATTGTAATTGAGATTTCCAGGTTCTAACCCTAATTTGGAGTGGTTGGATTTTAGCAGCTTCTTGATCTCTCTGTGATGCATCGAGTGAGGTTGGGTTTTGGGAGGTTGCAGAGGGGATGTAGATGGATCATTAGCCGGAGTTGCAGTGGTAATGATGATCGGAGGAGGGATTATGGCTGTTGACAGGTTGGGGATTTATAGTGTTGTGAAGTTTTCCAGGTTTGGTTAGATTCTTTGATTTCAAAGTTTGAGCTGCAGTGGAAATTAGGTGATCGTACCTATGTTAGGAGATGGTCCGCAACTAGGAGGAGTAGCCTAGGGTGTCTGGAGTTGATCAGAGCTCTGGTGCATGTGCACCGTACATGTTGAAGTCTGGTGAACTTTTGGGGATGAGCAGGGTTATTGACTCGAAGTGTTTCTCGGGTTTTTATGCTTTTGTCTCGAAGCAAGTGGGTTTGGAACTCGAAGTAGCTATAGGGGTTTCTCGAGTTAATGTGCTACAGGTTTAAACCCTGTCATTTTGCAGTTTTTTTTTAAATTTGAATGAAATTCATATTTTAAAGCTGAAATTTGATTCAAATGTAATTTAAATCTGAATTCAAATGAAATTTTGAATTCAAGTTTTTGAAAATTTTAAAATTTAAACAAGATTTAAATTTAGTTTTGAATCAAGTTTAAATATAGTTTCAGGTTTTCTTTGATAACCAGATTATGATTCAAAACAGTTTTTGTAAGTTTTTAAATAATGAACAGATTCAAATGTTTTTAAGAGGATTTAAAAATAAATTTGATTTCAAATAGGGTTTAAACTTGAAAGAATTTATTCCCTTTAATATTTAAATTAAAGATATGAAGTGTTTATTTAAATTTGAAAGTTTAAATAATGAATTTATTTTCAAAGCTTGATTTATTTTAATCAAGTAATTTTGTTTTAAACCTTTCTTTTATATTTAAGTAATGAATATTCTTTAACATTTATTTTATTTTAAGGTTTATAATTATTTAAATTTGGATTATTGTTTAAATAGTTAAACATTTTAAATATTAGATTTTTAAATGGAATTTGAATTTAATTTTAGAAATGTATTGTTTAAATACATTTTAAATGTAAATTAAGTCATACATAAGTAAATGAATTATTTGAAAATAATTAGGATAATTAAGAACTTACTTATTTATTTGATTTAAATAATGATTTGAATTAATTTATAATTAGAAATGATTAAATAATTAATCTAAGATAATTTTTCTTAAGTAAGTAATTATTGAAAATGTTGTTAATTAATAATAATTATCTAAGGATAATTAAATAATTAATTAATTTTGATAATTAACTAGATTAATTAATTGAATATAATCAATTGTGATTTGTTAAGTACAATTAATTGATAAAAGTAAGTAAGAGATTAATTACTTATTGTAATTAATTTTGATATTGTGATTTGTTTAAGTTAATTAATTTAAGTAAATCATTTGATGATTTAATGAGTGTAATTACTTAATGTAATTAATGGAGCAGGATTACTTAGAAAAGTAATAATGATAAGTTACTGGAATGTAATTAGTGAAAGGTGATTTATTTTAATAAAGTAATTTAGATAATTACTTTTGTATTTAATCAAGGATTAATTAATAAAGATAATTAATTATTGGGAATTGATTATTTAATAAGTAATTAAGGGAGTTAATTACTGAATTTAATATTAATCAATGTGATTAATAATTACTAAAAGTAATTAATTTTTAAATTAAGTAATTAATTTGAATATAATTGGAGATCATTAATTATTATAATTAATGATGTAATTAAGTATTGTTTGATTAAATTACAATTAATTAAGTGATTAATTAATTGTAATTATTTAAGGACAAATATAATTAATTATAATTAATTAATAAATGAGTAATTAAATGTTAATTACTTATGAATAAGATTAATTAATTTGTGAAAATTAATCAAAGAATAATTACTTATTGTAATTAGTAAATGATTAATCAAGGTGTTTAGTCAAGTTAAATACTTAGTGAATGATTAATTAACTGGGTTAATTAATTAATGGATATTAAGCAGGATTTAAATGTGGTAATTAATTTAATTTATTTTAAATTAATTAGAGATAGAAGTAATTAATTTAATTCATTTTAAATTAATTGATGGTTAATAATCATTGCTTATGGATGTTATTGATTGGATGGTTGTGATAACAGTAATGAGATGAGTTGTATCTATATGATATGGATGCATGGTTAAAGTATGATGGTTTCTGATCGATTATCTGGTTGTGATGATTATCTGTTTGTAATAATAATATAGATTATCTGTTTATGACATGAATCTGATTATCTATTGTGATATGTAGCTTATCTATCAGTGTGAAGTAGATAACAATGAAATGAGTTAATTGATTAAAACCATTAAGTACAACTTGGACATTAAAATGGCCATTGGTTTCGGTGAGACCGGGATCGGGTTTCCCTATTTGGATATCCGAAAACCACATCGATTTCAATTAAAAGTTAGGTCGTTAATACAAGTGGAGCAAGTGAAGACTCGAGGTGTAAGAACTATACGTCAGTATAACTCTGTGGATGATTCCATAATGAGTTTGACGGAATAGTACTTATAGGTTCGAGATGGTGATTTAGAGTGCAAAGGCTATAGTCGTTGACTCTGAGGGTGATTCCAAAATGAGTGCAACGAGATAGTGCCGTAGGTTTCGTTCGAACCCAGAATGAACTTGTATGGATTGAATGCTTTCAGAGCATCATCAGGTGGACGATGAGCATTCTAAGATTGATGCGTCCTATAAAGGTAATCGTAGCCTCAAGCCTCATCAACCGGGAATGGCTAAAACAGGGGAGTTGCAGCAAGGCTTCGTGGGTAGCCCCCACTGGAGAGCAAGATTTACCCCTGTCTAGAGGTCCCTTTATATTCGGCTGTGTGGCAGTTGGCGACGGCCAATCTGCGGGGTGGTCTTGTTCGGAACTGTTCAGTAAGGAATGGTTCCGGCTTTGTGTTGCAGGGAAGTGGGCGTACTCCTCGGTACGGTGATCTAGGCCACGTACTGTGACGGGCGGTACCCCAGTGGCCCTGCCATTGATGGAATCCATAATCCAATAAGTGCATGTACGATTTTGATTGTGCCCAACTATGTTGGAACGTGAGATGTAAGCATTCCAGCTATTTCTGTATTTTATTTTAAAAACCCTAGACACTATTATAATATCATTGGATTTCCTAGTTTTGGTTAGCGTAAGGTAAAAACTTTTCCATGTTTATGTGTGGGAAGTCTTACATGATACTTTTTGTTTTCAAAGGATTTTCTAAAGTTAAGCAACTTTTATCCCCGTTTACTCACACCAGACCCCTGTCTGACCCGAGTGTTTATTTTCTGTTTTATTAAACTCTTGGGTACTCATATTACGTATGAGTAGTCAAGTGTTTCAGGATTGCTTTGACGAGTTCTGGAGGAGATAATGGAGTAGGAGGCTTCAGCGTGTAGATATATGTACTGGTTCCGCTGTGTTTGAGTTGTATCTGTTTTCTCTGATATACTTGAATTGTAATTGCTAGACAGATGTTTATAACTATCTAGTTTGTGTTGTATTAGCTGTTTAACTCTGATGTATATGATAATATGTAAAGTTTTATGTGATATAATATAATTTATTCGTTCCGCTGTGAGATTCTGATGTTGTTTCTTTCTTTCTTTCCTTTCTTTTCTCTTTTCTATCCCTTTTTTTCTTCTTAATGATGTGTCTTTCTATGGATTGAAAGGCGGGTCGTTACGTTCGTTGCTAAAAATCTCGATCTCCTATCGAGGTGTGCCGGCTTTTATAATGTTATACCCCTATTCTGAATACAATGGAAAAGGTTTCGAGTTCTAATTCGATCGTATGGAGAAGATAGCATTTTGGACCCAATTATTATATTAAATTTCAATATTACATCCAGCGCGTTTATTTCCCATATGATTAAACGATAACTCCAATCACTACGAAATTTGAAATCCAATAATAATACACTATAGCGGATCCAATGGAACTAGTTTCATCGAAACCCGAGACCGTGCCCCTGATCGCTATTTTAAATGTCAATTTAAACAAACTATTTTTAAAAATCGAACAGATCGCTTTTAAATTCAATTCTAAACTTTTACTACTTCATCATTATCAATATAAATTTTATAAGCCTTTACATTATTTTTATCGAGCTTAAAACTCAAGATACAAATATTTACCCAATATTCAATTGTTAAGTTAAATAATTATATTATTCAATAAATTGCTGTATTTTATACCCTGTATTTACTTTATAAATAAACCCAAACTTTCATATTCAAAAATCAATTTATAATTCAAATTCAATATTTAAAACCATTTACCCATTCGAAATTAATCAACTAAAAAATTCTGGTTCGTTAAATTCCTCCTCGCTTAAAAGAATTTCGTCGCGGATTTTTCTAAGGCAGGAAAAATGCTCCAAACCCGTTAATTTATCAAAAAACCACTTAGTCAAACTCAACATTCCATCTTTCAAATATTTTAGTTTCGCCTAACCAATTAGTTTTCAATTCTAACTCCAAAAATCCTTTATTTTCAAATTCAATTTGAAATCAATTTGTCGTTAACAAAAAAAAATTTCAAAAATTTTCAAAAAATTTTAGCAGAGTCTTCTTTGTACGGAGTGGCCTTTGCAATATGACAAGAGAGATAAATATATATACATTGACCCACACGGTTGAAAAACAAAATATATATATATATATCGACATTTATTATTTTGCGGTATTTAATCCGAAAACATATCTTATTTTAGCATTTTTTAGCAAGCGGCTTATGTATTTTTGCAATACGCGCAATCAAAGTCAAGCACAATAGCTCTAGGTACCTGTACTTACTCAATTTAAACACGTAAGTACCAAACATATGAAATTCACTAACATTTCATTTGTTTAAACAATTACAACACATGAATTTCAATAACCAATCCTACTAAACATATATTATAAGCAATGATAAGGTTCTGATATTCAATTTATTACTTTCAATCAATCCATACGTTATTCCATTCAATTGAAAATGATTTACAACCCAATTTGCTCACATTCAATTCACACTTGTACTAACAAATTCATATTCATTCCAAATTGATTAAAAATCAATTTATTCACTTCTATTAATTTAAAAATTTTATTTATTTCCATTTATGTCAAGCGATCAATTTATTTCCATGCAAATTTGACGATATTTATTTAATAGAATATCCATTTAATTTACAACTATTTAATTTGATTCCAACTCATTTTACTTTTAATTCCATTTCATTCCTAATTGATTCTCAATCAATTCGTTTTGCATTCCATTCAATTCACTTTTTCTACACCCATATCCGTCTAATATAACTCGTAAAAACATTCCATGCTATTTTACTTAATGGCCATTTTACAAATTTTATTTGTGTCAAGCTTCCATTCAAGATCATTAACTTAAGTTAATTCATTTTGACCATACAACTTAAGTTCATTTTCTTTTGCGATCAATCTCCGTTTCGTTTCGTTTACTAATTAATTAATTAGTTAATTCATTTTATTCACTTCAATTTAAATTTCATACTCGAATTCATTCTCAACTTCATTTTATATTCACTAACAAATACGCGGTCATATCTATTCATACACTCAACTCATTATAGAGTACTACTGGCTCTGCCTCAAATGAGTAATCACTACCAGAGCCAAGGTTCTTGCTTAACCTTCAGCTCTGATACCAAGTGTAAAGGTCTACAAATCCGTACCCCTTTGAGTTGACAATATTTCACCTCAGCTCAACCCAAATTGGATGGAAATACGAATCTTTAAGGTAAGAAGAAGAAAGAGGTAGAACAAAAAATAGAAACAACAACACAGAGCCTCATAATCGCAGCGGAACAAAATATAAATATAACAACAGATTTTATACAAAAGAATCTGTAATAGTTTATACCTACAATCATCAAAACACAGAAATCAATACATCAAACGGGACAGTTATATAA
Source organism: Allium cepa (assembly GCA_030765085.1). Taxonomy (NCBI): domain Eukaryota; kingdom Viridiplantae; phylum Streptophyta; class Magnoliopsida; order Asparagales; family Amaryllidaceae; genus Allium; species Allium cepa. Next base: position 756,971,958 of record CM060940.1, on the reverse strand, counting down.
CTTGTCCTTACACAGCGGACTATAAGTCAAATACGGAAACACATCGGAAACTCCTCCAGCTAGCCTCCTGAGCTTCCATAGCATTCAACCTGAATCTGTAATACTCGGTCTATATCGAGCATTATAATAAAATAACACCCGAGTCATTCTGGAAAACCAGCGTGAGAAAACACACTCAAATTGAATTATTAACCTTTCAAAATTCTTTGAAAACAAAGGTATCTCATAGGACCACGTCATAAATAAACACAACGGGTTTTTACCTTACGATAACCAAAACAATTTTTACCAAAATCATCTGGTATTATAATAGTGTCTATAGAAGGTAAATAGAATATAGCTGAAATGCTTGCATCTCACGTTCCAGCATAGTTGGGCACAATCAAAACCTTACGGCCCTTATTGGAGAATGGATTCCATCGAATGACTGGGCTACTGGGGTACCGCTCATCACAGTACACCTCTAGAATAGCGTACCGAGGACCACTCCGGGATTTCTACAACACGAGACCGGGCCACCCCTTAATTGGATAGCCCGAATAAGGTTACCCCGCGGTTGGGATCAGCAACCGCCACACAGTCGAATAAAAGGGACTCTAGATAGGGGTAACCTTACCCTACTTGGGTGCTATCCACTTAGCCATGCTGCTTCTCCCCTGTTTTAGTCATTTCCCAGTTGATGAGGCTCGAGGATAAGCGTTACCTTTTAAAGAAAAGATTAACTTAGAATGCTTATCGTCCTCCAGTGATGATGTTCTAATAGCATTCATCCATACAAGTTGTCCTGGGTCTGGACAAACCGAATCACCATCTTTATCATCTTCACGGTATTCATTCGCTACATTTAAACTGGATCGAAGTGATTTTTGGATAATTAAATTCAATTCCGGTCTTTTCGAAACGATTAACAAAATTGGCCAATATTGATAATCGGTTATTTAACTATCAAATTAAACACCCAGAAGCAATCATCTGGCCTTAATATATATTTTTCCAAAATATTTACTTCCAAAATATCTTTAAAGACATATCAATTTCTTCCAACATTTGAAAACAATTTTTCAAATACTTAAATCCGTAACAGGACACTTCTGACATCTCAACACATAGAAATATTTCCATATTTCTCTTTTCTATGCCTAGAAAATTTTGCTAGTCTTATTTTCCAAAATCCTTTCAATAATAACGTTTTAGAGAATTATTCTGCAACTTTTCCCCAAAATCTTCAGAATCACAAATAGATTTCCTCTCCTCAAATCATATCCTTTTATAAGGCCTCCCGATTTCGAATCTCGAGAGAATTTATAAAAATAAAATTTTAAATTACTTTAAAACTCTACATATATATATATATATATATATATATATCCATAATAAGTATTTAAAAGATTAATAATCTATTTCTTGAAATATTTTCAAGTAATTTTTTTGGGGTTAAAATTCCATAGTTTTTAAATAATAAAGTCTCCCTTTGAAAAAAACAAACTTATCTTTTTAAAGTATATTTTAAGATCTCGATAACCAATTTAGTTTATAACTTCCCCTCGGTTTCACCTCATATCGATTTTTAATTCTGATTCCCTACCATTTCCCTTTCAAAAATAGAGTCAACTATTTTTCTCAACCCTGTTTTCCATATTCTAATATAAATTCACCTTATGAATTTATATTCTCAATTATCATCTACTATCAAATTCCTTTATTTACAAAACATCGTTCATAAATTTTATAACCCTTTTGACTTTTAACTTTTTATAAACAAATCTTATTTATTTAACTCCATTATATACATTCTTTTCTAATAAATTCCATTTACACTTCAAATCTATTTTCAATGTTGTTTTTAACACCTTTTTATATTTCCAGAATATCACTTATAAAATTCTCTAATATAATTCATTTTTTTGGAATCCTATTTAATAATTCACAATTGTTAAGTGTAACCAAAAATCAATATATTTTTCTAATTTAATTCTTTAAATAACTCCAATTTCAATATATATATATATATATATCAAACCCCTTTAATTCTATAAATTTTAAAAATATTTTTATAGTTTTTAAATTATCAAAATTTAGGCCAGTGCTACATTAGCATCCGATAATCCAATCACCACAATAATCTATAATAGATTATTCTACAAATCATATATCACTATATATGAAAAAAATAACAATAAATTTTTGAGAAATCCAGTTAGATCCCTCCAACCTGTTTTTCCTGCATCCACAGTGTTAATACACATAAATAAATACCAATCCCTTTTCGAGGGGGATATCGTGGTACATAGGGTCATCTGCTATTATGCCGGATGCATAGGGTCTCATCGGCTATAATGTGCGGGAACATCACTTCCAATATATATATATATATATGTATGTATGCATGTATGTATATGTATATGTATATATATAGACACACTATAGTCATCCATAGATAATTATAAATTTATCAATCAATCAAGCGTCCACATTTTGAATTTAAATGTTTAAGTTTTAAAAATGGTAATCCAAATGAGTGGGAAAATTCTCACATTTATTTCCTATTTTGCAGACCATTCCATCTCGACTTGCTTCCCACGATTATTAGACCTCGTACAAGCAAATTACGTGTTTTATTAATCATCGAGAAAAATCAAATTTTTATTTTGAATTAAAATTGACTTAAAATTTTAAACTATTATAACTAATTCTAAATTTCCATTTTTTCTAACCACATCCATTTATAAAAATAATCTATATAAATCCCAAAAATCAAATTTTTAGGTAACTTTCCAAATCAACATTCAAAATTCCTGTTTCAAAAATCTTTTATATTTTTTTCCCAGTTTAAACATGATTATCATATTAATTTTGAGTACCTAAAAATTTAAAATTAGTTGGATTGAAAAATGTAAGCGAATTTTTATTCCTTACATTCAGTGGAAATCCTTTTTGAACATTTAAAATTTAAAAGCAAGGTAGTTACACTTGCTTTCAGTAACTTAATCGGTAACTTAATTTAAAATCACTGGAAAAAATTTTAATTCCTTAAATTCACTAATCCTACAAATTTAAATCAGTAACTTAATTAAAATTTTATTACCATACTAAGGATTTAATTGCCTCATTGCCTCGACCATCCAATGCGACCCAGCCAGGCACCCATAACTCCCCCTTGCGAACTCAGGTTCGTGTAACGACCTACTATTTTGCACCATTCAAATTCGACAAAATAATCAAAACATGTCAAACTTGAATAGTTCAAAATAATAGATTGTAATAAAATTTAGAGTAAATAAAATCAAATCACAGAATCATAGACACAGAAAAATCAGAATACTCGCAGTGGAAATAAAAATACCATAGTGGTTCATGAAGCCACTATAAACATAGTCTCAAAATAAGTACAAATTACATAGTCTTAAAACCAAATACAGTTTGAAACAACTACAGAAAAATCCCAAATACATCTATCTCAAATACATAGGCTAAAATAGAATGATTGAAATCAAAATAGATAGCAACAAGATAAAAAGATGATCTCCTGCAGTCCTAGCTCCAGAAGGTGAAGTCCCAAAGCTGATACTCAGGCTGACCCGAGCGTAAATAAAACATAAACACTCGAGTCAGGACATACATATTTATACAATGTAAACCAACTCAAGTGAACTGTAATAAAATATACAAGTAACTTAAAGGATGCTTGGGACCGCCCATCCTCTAAGGATCCGTTAAACTATTTACTATGTAGTAATAGATCGCTATTATAATAATGTCTACAGTAAAATAAACTTACTTTTAAATAGCGTTAAGGAGTGACCCAATATTCCCTTTAATACGTAATAGTCCCAGTAGTCCATCCAGTATCATAGTCCCTCCTGATCGGGAAGCCACCAGAGGATACTCCATGGGCTACGGGAGAAAACCAAAATTGTGACGCCCCACCTCTATACTCACGCTAGCCAAGGACACTACGGAGTAATGCCGTCAACTAGCACGAAGAATAAGGCTGTTGAGGAGCGACCATCCATGTAATTGCTTTGTGCAAGTACCGATATGTAAGATAGTATAACATGCATTTCATTTCAAGAGGAAATCCGACATACCGATACAAACTCAAAGCTACCACACAGTGGCTATGTGGTCTTCAGAAACAAATATAGAAATAAACATAACGTAAATCAGTCACAGATGTTCATATCTCAAAGGCGGAAACAGATATGAATATAACACATAAAAATGTACATCAGAGTAGTGGTCAAATAAGATCCACAATATTACAAAAAAATAGATACAAGTGCTAAACAAAAGAATATGTATACATCAAGGAGTCTCTGTCTCGAATGTGTAATACCCAAAAACTACAAAACTAGAGTAGTTAGCCAAAGGTCAAAAGTTAGTCCCAGCTAAGAAGTCAAGTAGAAGCAACTGTAACATCTTGGTCTGACCCGAGTATTATTTGATAAGAAAATAATAAAAGGATCAGTCTAGCTATAAATATCAAATAGAATGAGATAGAATAAGAGATATGACAAAAACGTATGATAACAAAAATGCCATATTGCGACAAGTATACATTAAATAACAACAAAAATCATACAATATCTCAAGAAATCTCAAAGCTCTAAAAAGAATGACATATTCTTTATTTTATTCACCAAACCACAAATATTGACAAACATATCAATGCCAATCGCAAAAGTTGGTCAAACATAAATTCTAGAAATCATCAATTAGAAATCCATAAATCACAAAAAGGGGAGGCATATCACAAAACGGGAGCATAAAAACTCACCAACACGTGCATCACAAACGGAACGCTATTCCATGGTCGCTAACCATCAAATTTGAGCCGAAGCTCCACAAAACGGCCCGAACACCTTTGAGTCGAAGCTCCACAAAACGGTCCAAAGACCTTTGAGCCGAAGCTCCACAAAACGGCCCGAAGACCTTAGAGCCGAAGCTCCACAAAACGGTTCGAAGACCTTTGAGTCGAATCTCCACAAAACGGTCGGAAAATCTTTGAGCCGAAGCTCCACAGAACGGCCCGAAGACCTTTGAGCCGAAGCTCCACAAAACGGTCCGAAGACCATGGGTTGCTACCCCATAAAATTAAGCCGAAGCTCCACCAAAGGATCTTCATAGATCCACAAGTGTAAATTACACTAAGCTAGTAAATAAATGAGTTAGGCTTCATGTCCCATAACCACCGGCTTAACTTAATTATTTACGAACAAATTATAGACTTCCACTCGAAAATAAGTGTAAATTACACTAAGTTAGTAAATATACGAGTTTAGCTTTATGTCCCACAACCACTAGCTTAACTTAAATATTTACGAACAGATTGTAGATTTTCACTCGAAAGTTGTCATAAGAGTTCAATCGAACAAGTCCAATAACTAATCGATGAAGTTAACGCAAGCATTTCATACCACTTGTTTTGCTATGCCGTTTAATTATATTTTCTCATACGATCGAGGTAAAGGTTTGTATATACTAATATGTTGGAAAACTGTTTTAATAAACGAGCTTTGTATTAAATAGTGTTGAAATCGTCTTGATGAAAGAGTTTTGATATTTACTACTAGTATAGAAACCTTTGTATTTTAAAGTGATAAATCACAGAAATGATTGTAGAAACAATCAATCACCAAAAATTCACATACGAAGACGTGAAATTAAATCCAAGGAAATCGATATCAAATCCAACAAATAGATATTTCCAAAAATCCTGAAAAAGAAGTCATCTAAGTCAATAATAAATGATAACAACTAATCGAATTAACAAAAATCGATTAAAATTGGAAATCCACTCAAAAATAGCCGAAATAGGCAAAATTGACAGTTCCAAACGTTTGGTAGGTGTTTTCAGACGTCTGGCCCTATATTCTGGAACATATATGCTTTTCTCCTTTCTCTTTTTAATTTCTGGGCCATTTCAGACGTCTGAAATTTTCAACCAGACATCTAAATTTGATTTCAGACGTTTGGATTTTGTTTCAGACGTCTGGATTTTGTCTCTGCCTTTTCCAGACCCCTTTTTAGACGTCTGGATTTTCAACCAGACGTCTGGATTTGGTTTCAGACATCTGAAATTAATTTCAGATGTCTGAAATTTTCTACTAGGCAAAAGAACAGCCTAGACCAAAAATGGCAAATCCAAACCGAAATGCGATCGAACGAGCGATGGATGCTAGCGATTTATGTCAATGGACAACCCAGCACTATAGGCTCTTCGATATGCCACAAATAACATGTTCAAACATCCAAGATAGAATCTTTAAAGATTTTGACTTCAAATACCAAAATTGGAAAATTCACCAATTCAATTCAAATCAAAAGCAAATGAACATGAATAAATGTTAGGAATTCATACCTAACAACAATGAAAATTATAGACGTAGATGTGAGTCCAAAACTCACATTTAAACCTAAAAACAATGAAGGAGAAGCTTTTAAAACAAGGCAAGATCAATTCCACTTCACTACACCTCTAGAATCTTCAATCCATTATCAAAGGTGAAGTTTTTCCTAAGTTAGGTTATAGGAAATTTCAAAACTTGAAGAGGAATGGAGATAGAGAAGAAGAAGGAGATGCTTACCTAAGCTACTCTTTGATTTTGGAGCTGAACTTGAATTTGCAAAGGAAACTAGGCTTGGATCTTAATTTCCAATCTCTTCCCCTATTTTTACTAAAGCTTGAATGTATTGGGAAATAAGAATGAATGAAGAGGATAGGGGGTGGAGCTAGGGTCTTATGTTAGGTTATTGGGCTGAAACCCAAATCCAAAACCCTAAATGAAAATGTCGAAATTCTAGCTAACTCCAAACATATCGATGTTTATACTCAAAAAGGCCGTAAACACCATTTTGGACTCAATGGAAGTGGTCTCGAGTCCTAATTCGACTGTTTGCAAAAAGTAGCTTTTCGTACTTGAATCCGACTAACGATGCTATTTTTAAATAAAATATTTAAATATACAATCGTAGAATATGCGGGTTGTTACAGACTCCCCTCCTTAAAGAAATTGCGTCCTCGCAATTCCTAAGAAGAAAATAAAGAGTAACAACCATAAAAGCATATCAACACAAAAGAAGATTTGGAATAAGAAGTTCACCAAAAAAGATCATGAGAGAGTTAGTCCGGATGTGTTCACTCGATGAATTCCCCGGATTCCCAAGAACAATCCTTAGAATTAGAGGACTAGTGTACTTTCACAAGAAGAACATCTTTATTTCGAAGGTATTTAACCTTCGAAGCAATCATACGAATAGAATGTTGCTCATAAGTCAAATTAGGTGAAACTTCAATTTCTTCAATAACACCGGGCTCAAGAAAAAAATCGGAATCTCGAAGGCATTTCCGTAATTGAGAGACGTGAAGTACGTCATGAATAGCAGAAAACTGAGCCGATAATAAAAGGCAATAAGCCACAGAACCAATGCGTTTGGTGATGGAAAATGGACCACTATATCGAGGTGCTAATTTTCCTGATCGATTGAAATGCACAACACCCTTCATAGGTGAAACACAAATAAACACAAAATCTCCCACAAAAAATTCTAGTCTCCTTCTTCGGTATCGGCATAGGATTTTTGCCTACTTTGAGCATCTTTCATTCTATGACGAATAAGGTCAATCTTTTCTGTGGAATCACGAATAAAATCTGGACCTAAAACCAGCTTCTCACCGACCTCAGGCCAACAAGAAGGAGATTGGCATGGCCTTCCATAGAGTGCCTCGAAAGGTGTCATACCAATACTGGATTGGAAGCTATTATTATAGGAAAACTCGACAAGAGAAATATGATCTTCCCAACTTCCACCAAAATTAAGACCACATGCACAGAGAAGATCTTCAAGAGTTTGATTCACACGCTCGGTTTGTCCATCGGACTGAGGACGATAAGCGGTGCCAAAATTAAGCTTCGTTCCCAATGCTTTTTGAAGACTCTTCCAAAATCCACTAATAAACAATGGATCACGATCGCTAATAATAGAAGTAGAAACTCCATGCAATTTAACAATTTCTTTAATAAAGAGTTTGGCCAAAAGAGGTACGGTCCGATTGGACCGAACAGGTATAAAATGGGCGGATTTTGTAAGTTTATCAACAATCACCCATATGCTATCATGACCCGAATGAGAGCGGGGAAGTCCGTCAATAAAGTCCATGGAAATTTGATCCCACTTCCAAATTGGAATGTCCAAAGGTCGCAATAACCCACCGGGCCTTTGATGCTCGGCCTTAACAAGTTGGCAAGTCATGAAACACTTGACAAAGTTAGCAATATCTAATTTCATCCCATCCTAATAATTGAGTCGCTTCATATCCGCGTACATTTTGCTACTACCGGGATGAATGGTAAATTTAGAATGATGAGAACATTCTAAAATATCCCTAGGATGGTTATCAATATTTGGCACGATAAGTCTAACAAATTTTCGAATACCGCCACGGGCATCAATATCAAAGTCTTTCAAACCTTCAATATCAATTTTATCCCTAATATTTTGGCTAAGAAGAGCCAATTCGGGATCTATCTTTTGAGCTTCAAGAATGCGGTCTAAAAGAGATGGATGAGCCTCAAGGCTATATAAAACAAGAGATAAACATGAATTGGATTCACGATCTCGAATCTCATAAGTGGATAGAGTCTCGAGATTATTCCATTTGGATATCATCGTAGAAATAACCGCTTGTTGCTTAGGACTAAGGGCATCGGCAATACGATTCCCCTTTCCGGGAGTATATGCAAGGAACTCGAGCCAACGTTGTTGACACAAATTAAGTTCCTTTTGAGAAAATAAATACTCCTAAGATTTATGATCGGTGTAGAGAACAAATTTCTCTCCCAAAAATAATGATGCTAAATTCTAAAAGCGAAAACAATAGCCGCGAGCACTAGATCATGAGTGGCATACCTAGTCTCGATAGGCTTTAATTGTATAGAAGCATAAGTGATAGCACGTTCCCTTTTTCAAGAGAACGACACCCAAACCAATACGACAAGCATTGGCACAAACAGTTAAATCTTGGTTCCCTTTGGGAATCACAAGAATAGGAGTATCGAAAAGAAAGAGTTCTTTTAATTGATCCTCTTTCCCGAAAAGCTAAAACTTTTAAAATTACAATTAACTTTATGTAATCATTTTTCTAGAAAAAAAATTACTTATTCCAAATCAATTTACTATGTCCGATTGTCTCATCAAAGCGTTTAGGAGATTCCTATCGATAACGTTGATCAAGCGCATCGACCAGAATTCTTAAAGCAGTCAATGGGCAAAACAACACAAAATCATCTTCTTTATGATAAAAATATCTCTTAAAAAAACTTTACGAATATTCTTTGCTCGTTTTAAGAACAAAAATCCAATTATACTTATAAATAAACCTTATGAAAAAGATTTGCAAAATTTTAAGTTGTTGTTTTCATCCAAAATCAATAAACACAAGGATGGTCTCATCGAAATATTCGCCAAATACTCGATCAATAAGATGGATGAAATAAGCTGGATAACTCGAATGACATCACGTGTCATTCATAAGAATCATAACAAGCGCGGAATACGGTAAGTAGAACGCGATCCTCCGCAACTCGTAGCTAATGAAAACTGGTGGTAAAGTCGAACTGAAAAGACCTTAGCACCACTCAAAAGATTGTTTAGGTGATAATCTTAAGACAAGCTCAAAAATACCAGAAAATTCACGAACTACTTGAATGAGGAGAATAACATCTTCCTGAACAAGTGGGTCTAGAAAATAAAATGATGTCACCAAATTGGAATCGAAATCATTTAGAAAAACAGAAATCTGCTTAATAGATTGAAAATGTCGAAGATGGATAGTCCACTCGGGACATGAGATATGGCTTTATAATAGCTATGCCAATCCTACCACAAAAATCAATTCCAAAGCCTAAGTAATGCATTACATGCAAATCGGCCCGGAAAGAAAAATCACATAAAATAATCTCAACATCTTTTCAAAGCAAACTGAGTGTTGTGGATCCACCAACCGGATTTGCAATTCTCAAAGAAGTCATCAAGTCCAAAATATTTAAAGAAAAAGAATCAACAAGTTCTTATGATATAAAAATAATGAGACGAACCCATAACAACAAGAACTCGAATAGGATAATCACAAAATAAATGTCATCTAGGACAGAATGAGAAATACCTTGACCAGGAGAAGTGCTACTAGGCGTTTGCACAACCTTAAGCCTTCCCTCCCTCTTGCTTGAAAGTTTGGGATATGAAGATAAAAGATGACCCGAACTCTTGCAATAACGACAAAAGAGAGGTTTCGGACACCTATTAGCATAATGGTCCGTGGAACCACAATTGTAGCATTGTCCACGACTAGAGGTAGGAGCTTTTGCTACCGGGGCTTCTTGTTCCCCTTTCTTCTTGCTTTGAAGTATGGGGTATGCAGAAATATGATGACCTGAATTTTTGCAATAACGACAATAAAGAGGTTTCGGACACTCCCTTGCATAGTGGTCCTTAGAGCCACAATTGTAGCATTCTCCACGATTAGGGATTGGAGTCTTTGCTACCAAAGTTTCCAGTCTCCCTTTCTTGTTCGGATTAGGGCTTTTGAATTTAATATGCCTCTTCTTGTTGTTATTGAGGCTCGTTTTGAAACCTCCAACATCACTATCGCTTCCTTTATCGACCTCTTCTTCTCGTAGGGTGATATCTACAGGCTGATCAAAAGGAACTTCTAGTTTCAAAGGTAAAACCTTTCTGGGGTTCTTACTCAAAGTATAGATAAACCTTTGATTCTTTGCAAGATTCAAAAGTTGTTGGGCAGACATGAATACGCCATCCAGAGAAGGACAATTGGATTAACCAGCGTTAGGACTGCCAGAACTAACCATCTCTTCTTCTTTAAGAAAGAAAGGAAGAAGAGGAAAAAGGTTATTCTCAAAATGAATACCAAACAATCGTGGTTGATAAAAAAAGGCATCACAAAAGAAAAAAGGATAGAACGGGTCCTAAGACTCGGATAAATCCTAAGGCATGACTCCTAAAAAGGACTTAGGACAATGATCCTTGCAAGATTATTCTACAATGTTCTGAAGTTTGGCTTTGATACCAAGCTGTGACGCCCCACCTCTATACTCACTCTAGGCAAGGACACTATGGAGTAATGCCGTCAACTAGCATGAAGAATAAGGCTGTTGAGAAGCGACTATCCGTGTAATTGCTTTGTGCGAGGACCGATATGTCAGATAGTATAACATGCATTTCATTTCAAGAGGAAATCCGACATACCGATACAAACTCAAAGCTACTACATAGTGGCTATGTGGTCTTCGGAAACAAATATAGAAATAAACATAACATAAATCAGTCATAGATGTTCATATCTCAAAGGCAGAAACAGATATGAATATAACACATAAAGTGTACATCAGAGTAGTGGTCAAACAAGATCCACAATATCACAAAAGAATAGATACAAGTGCTACACAAAAGAATATGTATACATCAAGGAGTCTCTATCTCGAATGTATAATACCAAAAACTACTAAACTAGAGTAGTTAGCCAAAAGTCAAAAGCTAGTCCTAGCTAAGAAGTCAAGTGGAAGCACCTGTAACATCTCGGTCTGACCCGAGTATTATTTAATAAGAAAATAATAAACGGTTCAGTCTAGCTATAAATATCAGATAAAATGAGATAGAATAAGAGATATGACAAAAACGTATGATAACAAAAATACCATACTGCGACAAGTATACATTAAACAACAACAAAAATCATACAATATCTCAAGAAATCTCAAAGCTCTAAAAAGAATGTCATATTCCTTATTTTATTCACCAAACCACAAATATTGACAAACATATCAATGCCAATCGCAAAAGTTGGTCAAATACAAATTCTAGAAATCATCAATTAGAAATCCAGAAATCACAAAAATTGGAGGCCTATCACAAAACGGGAGCATAAAAACTCACCAACACGTGCATCACAAACGGAACGCTATTCCATGGTCGCTAACCATCAAATTTGAGCCGAAGCTCCACAAAACGGCCCGAAGACCTTTGAGCTGAAGCTCCACAAAACGGTCTGAAGACCTTTGAGCCAAAGCTCCACAAAACGGCCCGAGACCTTTGAGCCGAAGCTCCACAAAATGGTCCGAAGACCATGGGTCGCTACCCCACAAAATTGAGTCGAAGCTCCACCAAAGGATCTTCATAGATCCACAAGTGTAAATTACATTAAGCAAGTAAATAAATGAGTTAGGCTTCATGTCCCATAACCACTGGCTTAACTTAATTATTTACGAACAAATTATAGACTTCCACTCGAAAATAAGTCTAAATTACACTAAGTTAGTAAATATATGAGTTTAGCTTCATGTCCCATAACCACTAGCTTAACTTAAATATTTACGAACAGATTGTAGATTTCCACTTGAAAGCTGTCCAAAGAGTTCAATTGAACAAGTCCAAGAATTAACCGATGAAGTAAATGCAAGTGTTTCATACCTCTTGTTTTGCTAAGCTGTAACGACCCAGTATTTTCAACCATTCGCATCCGCACATTGTCGGACTTGAATTGTTCAAAATACTGCGTTGTAGAATAAATTTGGCAAAACTCAGAATATACAATAAATAGATCACAGAATTACATACACAGATATCAGAATCTCGCAGCGGAAATTAAAAATTTAGTGGTTCATGAAGCCACTGATATAACTTCAACATAACAGAACTTACATTGTCCTCAATACAAATTTTAAGACATAAATAGAGATAGAGTCTTCAAAGTCTTGAATTCCAGAAAAGATAAAGGCTGAAACAACTTCCAGCAGCGCGAATGATCTACTGAGTGTCCTAGCTACGGAGAAGAAATTGAAGCTGCAACTCAGGCTGACCCGAGCGTAAAATAAAACAAAACACTCGAGTCAGGACATACATACTTATATAATGTAAGCCAATTCAAGTGTACTGTAATATATAGCAAGTAACTTAAAGGATGCTTGGGATCGCCCATCCTCTAAGGATCCGTCAAACTATTTACTATGTAGTATATTGCGCTATTATAATAGTGTCTATTTATAAAATAAACATACTTTTTTCTTAGCATTAAGGGGTTACCCATATAGCCCTTAACACGTAATAGTCCCAGTAGTCCATCCAATATCATAGCTCCTCCTGATCGGGAAGCAACTAGAGGATACCACACGGGCTACGGGAGAAAACCAAACTCGTACAAGGCTCGATATGGTAGGTGACACGGCACAACTAGGCAATGCCAGGGTAGATATACCAATTGCTATCCGGACCGGTGGTAACGCGAAGCCGCAGCAACCGCCCACCTCGAACAACACTCCCAAATCAAAGGGTGCACCCAAACAATCACAAGAGTAATAGAATGGTATACGAAGAAGTGCGTTCGATCAGAGGAGCTACCTCATTAATCCGAGAATCGCTCCTGTTTTAGCCACCTTATGCCAACTCTCGGGAGTCGGGTCCACGTATATACCTTTCAAGAAACCGTCACCACCAACCTACTTCATTCTGGAAACTCCACCGCGTACACGGTTAGTCAAAGTGGTTTTCGGTATCGACAGAGAGTATGTCCATATCCGATCCCGGTTTCTTTGCCAACCAAACGTTATTATAACCCGTGGTTATTTAAAAACAGTTTATACTTTAAACCAGAATAATCATTTCCCTTTTCAAAACTATAAATACGATATCATTTTAAAACCCAAAACAATATGATATCGTTATATTCAAATATAATTCTTTTCCAAAACCATACTGCTTAAAATTTATAATATCTGGAAACCAAATATTTGAATTATCCCTTCAAAACATAATATATTGGAAATTTTACTTTAAACCATAACTCCCAAACACAATGGTTTGGACATTCAACGGTATATAGAATAAATGGTTTAACTATATGGTTACTTTGTAAAGAAGATAATTTACATAGCTTTACAATATATTTCTTTATTTAAAGTTTGAACCATAATTTAAATATCACTTTATGTTCCCAAACCATTACAATTCCTATATATATATATATATCCAATTGGAGTATTTACTATTCAAACTAAGGTTGGATTTTTATTCTTTCAACAAATCAATGTTTTATTATTTAGCCTTGAAAATTCCCATAAATTCCATAAATAAACTCCAAATTTTAGCCATTTAATATTTTCAAAATTTACTTAATACTAGAATATTCATCTTAAATTTATTAAGGAAAATCCAGTTATAAATATCATATCTTAAGATTTCCCAAAACTTAACATAAAATAAAATTTATCAAATTCCATAAATTTTAAAGCAATCAATTCTAGATTCCATAGCACTTAGGAAATGCTACCTAAAGTTACGGGTAAAACTAGTCCAATTTCTAAAAGACAGCATTTAAATGCTGTAGTAGATTGTTTAACATAATAAATATTTCCAAATATAACCTATTTATTTATTTATTTCTTCACTGAAATCTTATCCTTTCAAAAATCCAGAATTTCCAAAATAAGTTATATTCCAGAATTTTATTCAAATGTTCATTTATTTATTTATTAACATTTATAACTCATTCAAAATCAATATAAAATCCTTTAAAGATATTAAATCAAATATTTAACTTCCAAAATAATTTTAAATATTTCAGAAAATATTATAAGAACCACGGGCCTGTATATAGTTTTCTAGCCTAGGTCAAGTGATACGGATTTATATCATTTCAATCCGTAATTTACAAATCCCGGGTTCTATCATTTCAAACCCGCAATCCCAAGTTATCAGTTAAGCAGTTAACAGAATAATTGAACAATAATCATCATTTAGGCCTATCATTTCAGCCCATACAATCTAAATTAACAGGAAACTTGCAGTGGTGATTTAAGCAGTAAATAAACAATAATATAATATAACTGCAGAATATAATACAACAGATAATAACTGATGAGGTGTCAATTTAAATGGGGTCCATCATGCTATATTACACTACAGCCAGATAATAGTGAAATACAAATTTACACATACACTTGCAATAATTTACCAAAATATAAATACGTATGTCTGGTGAGAAATACTCACCTGAGAATTGCAGAAAATTTGATTTTCAAAATGACGATTCACTGGTAAAGAGCGACAGAGGGTAACGATCAAATTTCTCGGATGTCGTCTAGATTCAAATATAGAACAAAAATTTCAATATTGAATACGTGACTTTAGATTTTACGGTCAAAGAAAAATGAGAATTTGTTTGGCTTGCTCGACCACTCCACCGTGCAACGTGACCAAAACATACCCAAAAGTGAACCGTGCTAACCCAAAATTTTTATGACAAAATTTCCTAAAGTCAGACTAAGCAATATGGGGACGCTTTCCTATTCTATGCCGTAGTACATTGGTGCACGTGCACGCCTCCTTTCTTTTGCTCATGCACACGTACACACACCCACCATTTCACTGCTGCCTAATCTATTCATGCATGCATATCAAGTGGCCATACCTCAAATCAGAACCTAACATGCTTCAGCTACTTGAATTCAGTTCTTTTCAAATCTAACTTAGCTTCTTCTACCCAAATATCTTCCCAGCTAAAATATGTACATGCAAAACATCCTATTGTTGCCTAACATTCCACTCAGATTCACTTCTTGGTTATCAGCTTCTGTTTCAAGTTTTCCCAGTTATTACATCCTAGCCTTACAATATACTTTATCTTCAATCAAAACTCTCCAGGCTTTAAAACTGTGACAGGCACAACCGAGTAATGATCCAACAGTGCTTCGAGAAAAATATATAACTTCTTCGAGCCAGTTATACCACGCTTCGAGAAAATATACCAAGCCTTCGAAAACTTTGTATAAAGTCACACCCCTCTGTTTATTATTATGAAGACCTCCACTTTCCATCAACCACTGCAATCTTTGAACACAACTACTCCCAGTTCACCGAGTCACCATCCAAATTCCTTCGAGCCAATTTAGCACTGCTTCGAGCCGAGACTGCCAATGCTTCGAGTCACATATGCAAACTTTGTGACAAATTCACGCAGCACTCTCTGCATATGCTTTGTGGATAATCTCTTCCCAAACAATACTGAAGCCTTCCACACCAGCTACTTCTCCTACTTCTTTCAAACAAACTCCAGTCTTCACCAATTTTTTCCCCTTTTTTTTTTTTCTCACGTCCCTTCCAACTACAACACACACCATGTATAATCTATTCCTTTCTAAGTGCAACTTGGCCCACCAGATCTTTGCAACTTATAACAAGTTCTGGACTAATATGCAAACACTCCATGCCATATATGCATGCACTATAAATCTCCACATATACAGGCTGTTATTTCACTCTTCCTCATGTTATTCATTTTTTTTTTTTTTTTATTAATAAAGTGAACATGCCTATGAACAACCAACAGACGAATCAAATATGCACAAATACAATAGAACACGGTCATGCTTTTTTTTCTTTTCTGGAAACACTCTGGAAAAATGTCCACAACTCATATATCAACCATATGCAACCTATGGGTGACCTGACATGCACAGATGTGCACACACGCATGCTTCCTCCTTCCTCTGTTATTCATTCATCATTTTTTTTTTTTTTTAAACATGTCTAACATTTTATGCAAGACAAAACTCACGCCACTCTCTACCTTATCTCATCTTCTATCCATGTTCAACATAGAGGTTGCGATCCAAAAAGTAAGGTGGGACTGGCCGAGCAAGGCATCAGTAAAAGGAAAAAGAAGCTGAAGAAGAAAGGAGAACAATCAAAACTATTACCTGATGAAGCTTGCAAACGTGAAACTGAAATAGGAAGCGCAGAGGAGGCTGATGGGGATGAAGCAAAAGGGAAGACTTTGTGGTATGACTTTGTGATAAGAATTTTTTGGTATATAAATGAATGGGTTGCGAGATCTCAGGGGAGAAACGGCAAGGCAGTGATAAATGCTTGTGGTAAATATTGCCAGATTTCTCTCTTGCGTGATTTTAGGCACAGGCAACAGGTAAGCAAGATTTCAGAGGAAAGATATAAGTGATCAAATGGATAAGGTAACTTGGATGACACGTGATGCTTGAAACAATCATTTGGCAAAATATAACGAGTTGCATGCGTTGATATATCTTCCAAATAAAACGTTTGAACGTTTTACTGATAATTATTGAAACATGCGTTAATAAAGTTTCGAACATTTCAATCTTAAAGGGTTGTGATCTGCGGCAAGATCAGAGGAAGAGAAAACAAGCAGCTGTAGAGACTTAAAGCTATCAGTTACACAGATCTTAATTTACACATGCGTGATATTATGAATGTCCGGTCTTTGAACGTTACTTACGTGATTCATTTCTAGTTAATAAATCTTGATTTTTTCCCAGTTTCAAGCAAATACATACAGATTTGTTTTTAACTGTAGGTTGCGTGATTAAAGCAACAATTGCTTAGGGTCTTGTACAAGAAGAGGAGGAGAACAGATCCTAGTTATAAAGTCAGTTAAGTTGGTAGCATGAATACGTGATAAAGTTTGAACGTTAAATGTTGATATTTGTTCCATTTCATACTTAGATTTTTAACGTTTGAGATCAGTGAATGAGATGGTCAGATATATGTTGCAAAGAAAAATCTTAGTTTGATTCCCTAAATGAAGATGGTAAAATGTTAACCGTTCAAATATTCAAGCACTTATACTTTAGTTAGATGGAATTTAAAGTTTGAACGGCGAGAATATATATCAAAGCTTAAGAAAAGAACGTATAAAATTTATTCAGGATCAGACTGTTAGTTAACAAAGTACCGGTTATTATAAAATTACTGACTGATATTTTCCTTTAAAAATAACTGAAAATATGATTTTTACACTACGTTAAACAGACGCAGTCTAAAACATCAAGAATTTTCACAAAAATAACATTTTAAAAACACACGTTTTATTACGTTGCTTATACCCTATAATTGACGCGTCTTTTGAACGCGAAATTTAACTATTCAAACTTAGCTTAAAATTTCACAGTTATTATTAGGTTTTATTGACATATACAATTCAATAAAATATATCTCCAAATTAAAAAAATTAAACTATATTCTTAAACACAATTTATATAAAATATGTTTCAAAATTAAATAATTTAAAATAAAATAAATATCTAAAACTAGGGCTGTTACACTCTCCCCCACTTAAGAACTTTTCGTCCTCGAAAAGGAACGAAGGAAGAGAAACAAAGGAAGATAAGCTAGATAAACAAGAATCTTAAACGGATAGTTCCAGATTTGAAGCACGAAGAAGATTCGTTAGAATCGGATTTACCCCCTTCAGTTTGACCGCCAGTCTATGGGTGGTAAGCGGTGCTCAGGGTCAAGATGAGTAACCAAGATTTCAAAGATTATAGAAAGATTTCTTAATAGACTGGTATAAGCAATAGCCTTCCCATTCTGTAGCAGATAGGGAAACCAAGGATATTTAAATATAGTTTGAAAACAAAATAAGATAATAACTTTAAAATCATAATACTTTGAAGGTCTTTAAAATTTATAGATATTATCTTTTAGAAATCATACTACAAAAATCATAACATTTTAAAATAAACTTCATTTATTCAATTGTAATTTTCAAAACATTTATTTTTAGAAACAGCAACACTTAAAATATGTTACCGTAGATATAATAGTATTTCCAATTATTTCAATTTCTGAAATATCCATTTCAAGAGTTCATTATTCTACTTAACTCTTAATTTAAATAACCTACCACTTTATTAAAAATACCTATTTTGTAAATAAGATATTCCTTTAATAAGTGTCACTTGAAATTTCCATTAAAAATCAAATTCTCAATTATCAGTTTAATGATCTTAAAATTTCTTGGTTAGATTAAGGTTCCATACTAAATCAAATTTGATTATTAGTTTATTTAAATAAATTTCCCTAAAATTCCCTTTTTCCTTATTTACCTCCATTAATCTTTTATAACTAAAATTTAAGTGTATAACATTTATTATAACCACTCAAATTTTATTTATAACATCCTTTTTATATTGTATATTATCCAAATTCATTTTTAACTTTTGAAAATCAAGGTAAGTTATATTGAAATGAAATTGAGTATTATACAACTAAAACTTTCTAATTCAATTTATTTCCAGTTGGAGTTTCTTATTCAAAATTTTATTTTCCTTTTATTGAAATTCCTTGAGATAAAATTTTAAGAATTAAATTTCTGATTTCCTTCAAACCATTTAGAGATTGATAAACATATATACATAATATGTCAAATCAGTTTTAAATTATATATCTATATATATTAAATCATACTTTAGAAATTCAAATCAATTAAAATCTCAAGGTAACACTGTAGCCAGACTACAGAAATGGTCTTTTCCCTTCGAAACTCGAAAATGAATGTCGATGATGCTGCAGTCATCACCGAAATTATTTTCCAGCAACAAAGAGAAAAGCACTAATTTTAAAATTTCTTTGGAAACAAACTTCTATTCGAAAATACTTTAAGTAAAATATCCTTTTAAACTTAAACACAAGGTTTGAAACCATCGGAAATCGAATTCTCAAGTTCTTGTTTTGAATTCATTTCTGTTTCTAAATTAACTTATAACTATTTGTTTATATTCAATTATTTATTTTAGACAACACATGGTTTACAAAATCAAAATAAATCAAAACTATTATCTCTTGACAAATAGTTAAATTTATTATAAAATTCTGAAAATCATACTTATGTATATTTAGATTAAATTTTCAAATATAGGCATAAATTTCCAGAACAAGGATAGAGGTTCAAATTTGATTAACTCAAATCGAATAGAATTCAAGATAGGTTGTAATTCAGAAGATCGGATGATAAAATAACAAAATAAGGAACTGGGCGAGTTTATATAAATCGCGGGCAACCTCGACCGAGTCAACCGTGACTTAAAGAGTCAGATCGATGTGGTTGGGTAAATCCACATTTGATCTGAAGAGATAGAGTTTAGAAAAATCAAAGATACTAGTATATAAACCGAGGATAAATATAAATCTCTGGTGAATTAATGCTAATGGTAAAGGAGTTTCACCATTTATTAGAATAATGGCGAGACCGCCAATTCACTACAAAGATCATCCGAAGTGGAGTTATGGGATACTCCAGAATCTAAACAAGATGAAAAAGTGAGGGACATGAATGAACTTTTGGAACCACAGGGAATGTTTCAAATTTCGAAAAGGAAGAGATTCAAGCTCGAATGATGGTGATTCTGTAAATCAAATTTACCATACATTCTAAGTTTTGCCTAGAGCCAAAGCTCTGATACCAAATGTAACGAACCAGTATTTTCAACCATTCGCATCCGCACATTGTCGGACTTGAATTGTTCAAAATACTGCGTTGTAGAATAAATTTGGCAAAACTCAGAATATACAATAAATAGATCACAGAATTACATACACAGATATCAGAATCTCGCAGCGGAAATTAAAAATTTAGTGGTTCATGAAGCCACTGATATAACTTCAACATAACAGAACTTACATTGTCCTCAATACAAATTTTAAGACATAAATAGAGATAGAGTCTTCAAAGTCTTGAATTCCAGAAAAGATAAAGGCTGAAACAACTTCCAGCAGCGCGAATGATCTACTGAGTGTCCTAGCTACGGAGAAGAAATTGAAGCTGCAACTCAGGCTGACCCGAGCGTAAAATAAAACAAAACACTCGAGTCAGGACATACATACTTATATAATGTAAGCCAATTCAAGTGTACTGTAATATATAGCAAGTAACTTAAAGGATGCTTGGGATCGCCCATCCTCTAAGGATCCGTCAAACTATTTACTATGTAGTATATTGCGCTATTATAATAGTGTCTATTTATAAAATAAACATACTTTTTTCTTAGCATTAAGGGGTTACCCATATAGCCCTTAACACGTAATAGTCCCAGTAGTCCATCCAATATCATAGCTCCTCCTGATCGGGAAGCAACTAGAGGATACCACACGGGCTACGGGAGAAAACCAAACTCGTACAAGGCTCGATATGGTAGGTGACACGGCACAACTAGGCAATGCCAGGGTAGATATACCAATTGCTATCCGGACCGGTGGTAACGCGAAGCCGCAGCAACCGCCCACCTCGAACAACACTCCCAAATCAAAGGGTGCACCCAAACAATCACAAGAGTAATAGAATGGTATACGAAGAAGTGCGTTCGATCAGAGGAGCTACCTCATTAATCCGAGAATCGCTCCTGTTTTAGCCACCTTATGCCAACTCTCGGGAGTCGGGTCCACGTATATACCTTTCAAGAAACCGTCACCACCAACCTACTTCATTCTGGAAACTCCACCGCGTACACGGTTAGTCAAAGTGGTTTTCGGTATCGACAGAGAGTATGTCCATATCCGATCCCGGTTTCTTTGCCAACCAAACGTTATTATAACCCGTGGTTATTTAAAAACAGTTTATACTTTAAACCAGAATAATCATTTCCCTTTTCAAAACTATAAATACGATATCATTTTAAAACCCAAAACAATATGATATCGTTATATTCAAATATAATTCTTTTCCAAAACCATACTGCTTAAAATTTATAATATCTGGAAACCAAATATTTGAATTATCCCTTCAAAACATAATATATTGGAAATTTTACTTTAAACCATAACTCCCAAACACAATGGTTTGGACATTCAACGGTATATAGAATAAATGGTTTAACTATATGGTTACTTTGTAAAGAAGATAATTTACATAGCTTTACAATATATTTCTTTATTTAAAGTTTGAACCATAATTTAAATATCACTTTATGTTCCCAAACCATTACAATTCCTATATATATATATATATCCAATTGGAGTATTTACTATTCAAACTAAGGTTGGATTTTTATTCTTTCAACAAATCAATGTTTTATTATTTAGCCTTGAAAATTCCCATAAATTCCATAAATAAACTCCAAATTTTAGCCATTTAATATTTTCAAAATTTACTTAATACTAGAATATTCATCTTAAATTTATTAAGGAAAATCCAGTTATAAATATCATATCTTAAGATTTCCCAAAACTTAACATAAAATAAAATTTATCAAATTCCATAAATTTTAAAGCAATCAATTCTAGATTCCATAGCACTTAGGAAATGCTACCTAAAGTTACGGGTAAAACTAGTCCAATTTCTAAAAGACAGCATTTAAATGCTGTAGTAGATTGTTTAACATAATAAATATTTCCAAATATAACCTATTTATTTATTTATTTCTTCACTGAAATCTTATCCTTTCAAAAATCCAGAATTTCCAAAATAAGTTATATTCCAGAATTTTATTCAAATGTTCATTTATTTATTTATTAACATTTATAACTCATTCAAAATCAATATAAAATCCTTTAAAGATATTAAATCAAATATTTAACTTCCAAAATAATTTTAAATATTTCAGAAAATATTATAAGAACCACGGGCCTGTATATAGTTTTCTAGCCTAGGTCAAGTGATACGGATTTATATCATTTCAATCCGTAATTTACAAATCCCGGGTTCTATCATTTCAAACCCGCAATCCCAAGTTATCAGTTAAGCAGTTAACAGAATAATTGAACAATAATCATCATTTAGGCCTATCATTTCAGCCCATACAATCTAAATTAACAGGAAACTTGCAGTGGTGATTTAAGCAGTAAATAAACAATAATATAATATAACTGCAGAATATAATACAACAGATAATAACTGATGAGGTGTCAATTTAAATGGGGTCCATCATGCTATATTACACTACAGCCAGATAATAGTGAAATACAAATTTACACATACACTTGCAATAATTTACCAAAATATAAATACGTATGTCTGGTGAGAAATACTCACCTGAGAATTGCAGAAAATTTGATTTTCAAAATGACGATTCACTGGTAAAGAGCGACAGAGGGTAACGATCAAATTTCTCGGATGTCGTCTAGATTCAAATATAGAACAAAAATTTCAATATTGAATACGTGACTTTAGATTTTACGGTCAAAGAAAAATGAGAATTTGTTTGGCTTGCTCGACCACTCCACCGTGCAACGTGACCAAAACATACCCAAAAGTGAACCGTGCTAACCCAAAATTTTTATGACAAAATTTCCTAAAGTCAGACTAAGCAATATGGGGACGCTTTCCTATTCTATGCCGTAGTACATTGGTGCACGTGCACGCCTCCTTTCTTTTGCTCATGCACACGTACACACACCCACCATTTCACTGCTGCCTAATCTATTCATGCATGCATATCAAGTGGCCATACCTCAAATCAGAACCTAACATGCTTCAGCTACTTGAATTCAGTTCTTTTCAAATCTAACTTAGCTTCTTCTACCCAAATATCTTCCCAGCTAAAATATGTACATGCAAAACATCCTATTGTTGCCTAACATTCCACTCAGATTCACTTCTTGGTTATCAGCTTCTGTTTCAAGTTTTCCCAGTTATTACATCCTAGCCTTACAATATACTTTATCTTCAATCAAAACTCTCCAGGCTTTAAAACTGTGACAGGCACAACCGAGTAATGATCCAACAGTGCTTCGAGAAAAATATATAACTTCTTCGAGCCAGTTATACCACGCTTCGAGAAAATATACCAAGCCTTCGAAAACTTTGTATAAAGTCACACCCCTCTGTTTATTATTATGAAGACCTCCACTTTCCATCAACCACTGCAATCTTTGAACACAACTACTCCCAGTTCACCGAGTCACCATCCAAATTCCTTCGAGCCAATTTAGCACTGCTTCGAGCCGAGACTGCCAATGCTTCGAGTCACA
This sequence comes from Allium cepa, assembly GCA_030765085.1. Taxonomy (NCBI): domain Eukaryota; kingdom Viridiplantae; phylum Streptophyta; class Magnoliopsida; order Asparagales; family Amaryllidaceae; genus Allium; species Allium cepa. The sequence goes on along the minus strand of CM060940.1, from coordinate 756,948,168 downwards.
TATGCAAACTTTGTGACAAATTCACGCAGCACTCTCTGCATATGCTTTGTGGATAATCTCTTCCCAAACAATACTGAAGCCTTCCACACCAGCTACTTCTCCTACTTCTTTCAAACAAACTCCAGTCTTCACCAATTTTTTCCCCTTTTTTTTTTTCTCACGTCCCTTCCAACTACAACACACACCATGTATAATCTATTCCTTTCTAAGTGCAACTTGGCCCACCAGATCTTTGCAACTTATAACAAGTTCTGGACTAATATGCAAACACTCCATGCCATATATGCATGCACTATAAATCTCCACATATACAGGCTGTTATTTCACTCTTCCTCATGTTATTCATTTTTTTTTTTTTTTTATTAATAAAGTGAACATGCCTATGAACAACCAACAGACGAATCAAATATGCACAAATACAATAGAACACGGTCATGCTTTTTTTTCTTTTCTGGAAACACTCTGGAAAAATGTCCACAACTCATATATCAACCATATGCAACCTATGGGTGACCTGACATGCACAGATGTGCACACACGCATGCTTCCTCCTTCCTCTGTTATTCATTCATCATTTTTTTTTTTTTTTTAAACATGTCTAACATTTTATGCAAGACAAAACTCACGCCACTCTCTACCTTATCTCATCTTCTATCCATGTTCAACATAGAGGTTGCGATCCAAAAAGTAAGGTGGGACTGGCCGAGCAAGGCATCAGTAAAAGGAAAAAGAAGCTGAAGAAGAAAGGAGAACAATCAAAACTATTACCTGATGAAGCTTGCAAACGTGAAACTGAAATAGGAAGCGCAGAGGAGGCTGATGGGGATGAAGCAAAAGGGAAGACTTTGTGGTATGACTTTGTGATAAGAATTTTTTGGTATATAAATGAATGGGTTGCGAGATCTCAGGGGAGAAACGGCAAGGCAGTGATAAATGCTTGTGGTAAATATTGCCAGATTTCTCTCTTGCGTGATTTTAGGCACAGGCAACAGGTAAGCAAGATTTCAGAGGAAAGATATAAGTGATCAAATGGATAAGGTAACTTGGATGACACGTGATGCTTGAAACAATCATTTGGCAAAATATAACGAGTTGCATGCGTTGATATATCTTCCAAATAAAACGTTTGAACGTTTTACTGATAATTATTGAAACATGCGTTAATAAAGTTTCGAACATTTCAATCTTAAAGGGTTGTGATCTGCGGCAAGATCAGAGGAAGAGAAAACAAGCAGCTGTAGAGACTTAAAGCTATCAGTTACACAGATCTTAATTTACACATGCGTGATATTATGAATGTCCGGTCTTTGAACGTTACTTACGTGATTCATTTCTAGTTAATAAATCTTGATTTTTTCCCAGTTTCAAGCAAATACATACAGATTTGTTTTTAACTGTAGGTTGCGTGATTAAAGCAACAATTGCTTAGGGTCTTGTACAAGAAGAGGAGGAGAACAGATCCTAGTTATAAAGTCAGTTAAGTTGGTAGCATGAATACGTGATAAAGTTTGAACGTTAAATGTTGATATTTGTTCCATTTCATACTTAGATTTTTAACGTTTGAGATCAGTGAATGAGATGGTCAGATATATGTTGCAAAGAAAAATCTTAGTTTGATTCCCTAAATGAAGATGGTAAAATGTTAACCGTTCAAATATTCAAGCACTTATACTTTAGTTAGATGGAATTTAAAGTTTGAACGGCGAGAATATATATCAAAGCTTAAGAAAAGAACGTATAAAATTTATTCAGGATCAGACTGTTAGTTAACAAAGTACCGGTTATTATAAAATTACTGACTGATATTTTCCTTTAAAAATAACTGAAAATATGATTTTTACACTACGTTAAACAGACGCAGTCTAAAACATCAAGAATTTTCACAAAAATAACATTTTAAAAACACACGTTTTATTACGTTGCTTATACCCTATAATTGACGCGTCTTTTGAACGCGAAATTTAACTATTCAAACTTAGCTTAAAATTTCACAGTTATTATTAGGTTTTATTGACATATACAATTCAATAAAATATATCTCCAAATTAAAAAAATTAAACTATATTCTTAAACACAATTTATATAAAATATGTTTCAAAATTAAATAATTTAAAATAAAATAAATATCTAAAACTAGGGCTGTTACATAAGCCGTTTAATTATATTTTCTCATACGATCGAGGTAAAGGTTTGTATATACTAATAGGTTGGAAAACGGTTTTAATAAACGAGCTTTGTATTAAAATAGTGTTGAAATCGTTTTGATGAAAGAGTTTTGAAATTTACTACTAGTATAAAAACCTTTGTATTTTAAAGTGACAAATCACAGAAATGATTATAGAAACAATCAATCACTAAAAATTCACATACGAAGACGTGAAATTAAATCAAAGAAATCAATATCAAATCCAACAAATGGATATTTCCAAAAATCTCGAAAAAGAAGTCATCAAAGTCAATAATAAATGATAAAAACTAACAGAATCAAAAAAATCGATTAAAATTGGAAATCCACTCAAAAATAGGCAAAATTGACAGTTCCAACAGTCTGGTAGGTGTTTCCAGACGTCTGGCCCTATGTTTTGGAAAATATATGCTTTTCCCCTTTCTCTTTTTACTTCCTGGGCCATTTCAGACGTCTGAAATTTTCAACCAGACGTTTGAATTTGTTTTCAGGCGTCTGGATTTTCTTTCGGACGTTTGGATTTTATCTCTGTTTTTTCCAGACCCCTTTTCAAACGTCTGGATTTTTCAACCAGACGTCTGGATTTGGTTTTAGACGTCTGAAACAAATTTCAAATGTCTGAAATTTTCTGCTAGGCAAAAAAACAGCCTAGACCAAAAATGGCAAAACCAAACCGAAATGCGATCGAACGAGCGATGGATGCTAGGGATTTATGTCAATTGACAACCCAGCACTATAGGCTCTTCGTTATGCCCCAAGTAACAAGTTCAAACATCCAAGATAGAATCTTTAAAGATTTTGACTTCAAAATACCAAAATTGAAAAATTCACCAAATCAATTCAAACCAAAAGCAAATGAACGTCAATAAATGTTAGGAATTCATACCTAATAACAATGAAAGTTATAGACATAGATGTGAGTTCAAAAACTCATCTTTAAACCTAAAAACAATGAAGGAGAAGATTTTAAAACAAGCCAAGATCAATTCCTCTTCACTACTCCTCTAGAATCTTCAATCTACTATCAAAGGTGAAGTTTTTCCTAAGTTAGGTTATAGGAAATTTAAGAACTTGAGAAGGAATGGAGATGGAGAAGAAGAAGGAGATGCTTACCTAAGCTTCTCTTTGATTTTGGAGCTAGAACTTGAATTTGCAAAGGAAACTAGGGCTTGGATTTTAATTTCCAAGCTCTTCCCCCATTTTTACTAAAGCTTGAAAGTATTGGAAATGAGAATGAATAAAGAGGAGAGGGGGTGGAGCTAGGGTCTTATGTTAGGTTATTGGGCTGAAACCCAAACCCAAAACCCTAAACGAAAATGTCGAAATTCTAGCTAACTCCAAACATATCATGTTTATACTCAAAAGGTCGCAAATGCTATTTTGGACTCAATGGAAGTGGTCTCGAGTCCTAATTCAACTGTTTACAAAAAGTAGCTTTTCGGACTTGAATCCGACTAACGATGCTATATTTAAATAAAATATTTAAATATATAATCGTAAAATATGCGGGTTGTTACAAAAATCGTACAAGGCGCGCTAGGGTAGATGACACAGCACAACAAGGCAATGCCAGGGTAGATATACCAATTACGCATCCGGACCGGTGGTAACGCGTAGCAGCTACTACCGTCCACCTCGAACCACACTCCCAAAATCAAAGGTGCGCACCAAACAATCACAAAGTAACAGAATGGCAAACGTAGAAGTGCGTCCGTAAAGAGGTGCTACCTCCTTAGTCCGAGAATCGCTCCTGTTTTAGCCACCTTATTCCAACTCACAGGAGTCGGGTCCACGTACATACCTCAATAGAACGTCACCACCATCCTACTTTATTCTGGAATCTCTACCGCATACACGGTTGTCAAAGTGGTTTACGGTATCGATAGAAAGTATGACCATATCAATCTAGGTCTCTTTGCCAACCAAACATTATTATTACCCGTGGTGATAATTTCACAAATGGTTTATATTCACTTCAAAACATATTTATTTAAACCATTTAAATTCAGTCTCAAATCATATTCATTGTAAATTTAAAGCATTGCAAAATTCATTCATTAAATTGTAAAATTTCCAAAACATTGAAAATTTCAGCTACAACAGCATTTATAAAGTGTTATAGTAGATATATTAGTGTTTCAAAAACATTGTCAAATTCAAAAACTGCAGCATTTATAAAGTGCTACGGTAGGTATTTAGTTATTTCAAAATAGCTCAATTTAAAACAGCAAACAGCAGCACTTACCAAGTGCTACCGTAGGTATTAGTATTTCAAAATAGTTTACTTTTAACAACAGCAAACAGCAGCACTTACCAAGTGATACAGTAGCCCTTTTTAGTTATTTCTGAACATAATTTAGCTTTAGCAACCACAACACTTAGAAAGTGCTATAGTAGCTCTTTTATTATTTCAAAGTTTAGTTTACTTATAGCAACTACAGCATTTTACAAATGCCGTCTTAAAATCATAGCATTTCTAAATTGCTATCAATGCTAATTCCAGCTTTTATTAAAATTTCCAGAAACATTAAAACTTCAATTTTTAACCATTTAAAGTTATAAAAATCATATTTTTCGCTTCAGAAAATATTCATTTATTTCATTTAACTTATGATTTAATAAAATATACTTTTGTGAATTAATATCCAACTTAAACAATAATACATTTATTAAGTCAAAAGTAGATTAATTTCTTAACTTTATCTTCTCAAATAACTGAATACTTTATTTTAAAATTCCCATTTCATAAATAAATCCAAGTTTCCATTTATTTACTTAACTTAAAATTTCTCATTTAAAACCCAAATCTCAACAAGTTAAGTCTTGTTTTTCTTCATACATTCAATCATTAATTTCATATACAATTTATTTACAAAAGTCACTATAAAGTTTATTTAAATCAATTGAATCCAATTTATGTTATAATTTCATATTTCTATATTTAAATATACTTATGCTTTCAGAAAAATATATATAAAAATAACCATCGGTCAGTATAATATTTTCTAACCTAGGTCAAGTGATACGAATAGTATATCATTTCAATCCGTAATTTAGAAAGAAAATTTTTCGGGTTCTATCATTTCAAACCCGCAATCCCAAGTAAAAAAATACAATAAAAATCACTCAGGCTTATCATCTCAGCCCATAATGATTTTTCCTTATTCTAAAGTCCGTTCGGGTATGTATCATTTCAACCCATAGTGATTCTATTCTATAGGGAACTTGCAGTAGGAGAAGCAATAATTAAATAAACAGTAAAACATATAAAATTATAACAGATGATGTAACAGGTATAAAACAGTATCATCGTATAAATATATCACAGGCATGTATGAATATATATCAATTTATACAGATTCACTTGCCATCATTTCACAATAATATAAGTACATATGTCTAAAGTTATAAACTCACCTCTTTGAAGCTAGAGATCAACTTAAAACAAAAATATCCACACACCACAAAGCACGAGAAGGCACGATAAGATTTGAGAAGAAGTAACAACCAAATTCAGATCTTGTAATCAAATAAATAAAACAAATATAAGAATATAGTTTAACAAAACAAGATATGAATTCAACAATGAAAACCATGGATAGAATTGAAACAAATATGGGTTTTAACCACAAGTGGGCTTGACCATGTCACTTGTAGGGTCGGCCACCATCATACATGGCTCGGCCATGATGAGTTTGAGTCATGTAACCTCGGGTATGGGTCAAGTACTCATGGTTATGGCTTGAGGAAGGTGGAAAAGGGTAGGCTACACAAGGAAATGAAAAAGGCAAGCAATTTGAGGAGTTTTGGGCTCATCCCTAGGTCTACATGGCTCGGCCAAGGTTAGGCTTGGTCAAGTCAGATCTGAAACATGGCTAAGAGGTGGAGATAGTCACGGCCAAAGCAAGGTGGAGGTGGTTGGTGTTGTGGCCGAGCCAAATAAAAGGAAAGTGGTGAATATATAGGTTTGCGATGAAAAATTCTTTTTCTTTTGGTGATGGATCTTCATCTATGGTCACGACATGGTCATGGGATGATGAGTAGGAGTTGTTGGCCATGGAAGGTGGTGGTGGGGGAAGAGTTGTGGTCGGCAATACATGGTGGCCGAGCAATTTGATGGAGAAGACAAGAGAAATAAAGGAAAAATGAAAGAACAAAAATGGAAAAACAATAGGAAAGGAAGCCATTACTTACAGGAAAATTTCTCACGTGAAGACGCAGATGAAATGAGATGTGGGAAAGTGTTTTGTATGTGAATTAGTAATTACTAGAGTAGTTTTTAACGGCTTAATCAAGTGGAAAGAAACGGCAAAAATTAATGTTTTAAATGGCTAGAGATTTGAAGGGATTTATTACCTATTTAGTAAAAAGGAACCAATGGAAATTGAGATGAGATACTTCCTTTTTCACATGGATTGATAGGTAATATGCAGCTAGGGTTTTGAGGAATACACGGCCATAAATAAGGAATGGCTATGGTAGGAAATCAAGAGGGTGGGCAATATAAAGGCAGGAATAAAAATGAAACGTATGCCCAATTTAGAACAAAGTAACATATCTTAATTGCTTTGTTTCTTATCCATTAAATAAAGATATATACAAAAGAAACATTCAATAAATAAAAATAAAGTTTATACAAACACAATAAGAAATAAACAGGGAGATGGATATAGAAATATATAAAATAAAACGCAGAAATTAACTGCTTTTAAAACCATTGTATGTTATCCAATTTACAAAGTATATATCAGAATTAAATTAAATGAAAAGCATAACGGAAATTAGAAATATATATACAGTTTTATAAAAGATTAGAATAGAAAAATTTTAATTTTAAAAATTTCAAATAAAGTCAAAGTTTGACCTAAAATATACAATTCCATAAATTTGTTTATTTCATTGAATTTAGGAAAATAATTTATAACCAATTCCAACATTATACAAGAAAAATTCCAAAATTCAAATTTTAAATAATTAAACACCAAAGTTTCAAATAAACTGAATTAAAATATATATTAAAAATTTTGGATTGTTACACTCTCCCCTACTCAAAACTTTTCGTCCTCAAAAAGGAAGGAACCAAGAAAACAAAGAAAGACAAGATAGCAAGGCAAAAGTACCTGAAACAAACAATTCCGGATTCGAAACACGGATGCTCTCCTCCGTCTCCCAGGTAAAATCCCGATCATCAGTGCTTCCATGTACTTTAATCAGATTGATAGATTTCCTTCATAGCTGCTTCATACCTCGATCGATGATATGAAATGGCTTCCTCTCAATAGTCAAATTAGGCTCAATATCCAAACTATCAAGAGCAGAAGGCTGGACAATAAGAGATGGATCATGCAGATAGCGATGAAGATGCTATACATGGAATACATTATGTACTCTAGAAAATTTCTCAGGCAAATCCAGGCGATAAGCTAGAGAACCAATCCTTTCCAAGATGCGGAAAGGGCCAACAAACCTAGGAGCAAGCTTCCCTCTACGACCAAAGCGAATCACATTCCTTAAGGGAGAGACCTTAAGTAAAATCAAATCACCAACAGCAAAATCCAAATCTTCCTACGACGATCAGCGTACTTCTTCTACCTATCCTTGGCAATCCTCATCTTCCTTTTTATCTCCTCAACCTTCTCAGAAGCCTCCAAAATCATCTTAGGACAAAGAATCAAATGATTACCGGATTCAATCTAGCAAGATGGAGATCTACAAGGTCTTCCGTAAAGAGCAGCAAACGGAGACATCTCGATACTAGCCTGAATTCAAAGATGGAATGAGATAGATAAAAATTAGGATGAGGTCAAAAAAGAAGACTGAAAATATACCCGATAACTATTATTATAGGTGAATTCGACAAGATGGAGAAGATCTTCCCAAGATCCTCCATAATCCAAAACACAAGCACGAAGAAGATTCTCCAGAATCTGATTCACTCTTTTCGTTTGACCGTCGGTCTACGGATGGTAAGCAGTGTTCAGGTTCAGATGGGTACCCAAAGATTCCTGAAAAGCTTTCAAAAACTGACTGGTGAAGATAGGATCCCGATCACAAACAATGATCCGCTTCAATTAATTTGAAGAGGTATAAATATCTTTTCAATCGACTAGTTATGTGTCAGGAACCAGATTTTAACTGATGACAGGAACACCATGGAGACGAAAAATCTTCCTCATATAAATCTCAACCAGAGTGAAAGTAGAGCGGGTAGACTTGACCGAAATAAAATGAGCGGACTTGGTCATCATTACCCTTTCGAGTCCTAGGTAAGCCATCAATAAAATCCATGGAAACCTGTTCCCATTTCCAATTAGGAATCTCAAGAGGCTGCAACAAACCAGGGGTCTTCTGATGATCTGCCTTGACTTGCTGACAAGTCGTACATCTACTAACAAAAATAGAGATATCCGGCCTCATACCTCTCCACCAATTAAGCTTCTTCATATCTTGATACATCTTCGTCACACCAGGATGAATAGAAAGTCTGGATCGATGATGCTCCTGAAGCAACTCCTGCCTCAATCCATCAACATTCGCGACACAAATCCTATTATTAATCCTCAAAATTCCTCTATCGTCGATCTGGGCTCCACTACCATCAGAACTACTACGATCAACCCTGCTACGCACATTCTCCTTCATACTCCTAAGAATCACGTCCTCATCATGCTTAGCCATGATACGATCCAAAGTAGGAGAAGAAGAAACAACAAACAGACACAACATAGCCTTCTTCCGACTCAAAGCATCGGCCACAACATTAGCTTTACCGGGAGTATAGCTAATGTCTAGATCATAAAAAGAAAGAAACTCAAGCCACTGAACTTGTCTCTGATTCAAATCCTTTGGGTGAAGATATACTTCAAAGACCGATGATCAGTGAAGTGCTCAAACTTAGCACCTAAAAGATGATGCCTCCAAAGCTTCAAGGCAAAAACTACAGCAAGCAACTCTAGATCATGGGCTGTATAATTGGCCTCATGGGTCTTCAGCTGGCGACTAGCATAGGCAATCACCTTTCCATCTTGCATCAAAATAGCACCCAAACCCTCTCGACAAGCATCAGTGTAAACTGTTAATCCCTCATTTCCATTTGGAACGGTAAGCACTATTGCGGAAGTAAGCTTACTCTTTAACTCTTCGAATGCCACTTTGCACTTATCATCCCAAATAAACTTAGCATTCTTGCGAGTCAAAGCAGTGAGAGGTGCAGAAATCTGAGCAAAGTTCTCAATGAACCTCCGGTAGTAACCGGCAAGGCCCAAAAAACTGCGAATGTCAGTTGGAGTCTTAGGAGTTTCACAATCATTGATCGCAGCGATCTTAAATGGATCAACAGAAACTCCATCACTAGAAACAATATGTCCAAGGAATCAGACTTCGTCTCTCTAGAAATGGCATTTAGAGAATTTAGCCTTCAACTGATGCTTTCGAAGAGTCTCAAGAAAATATTTCAAATGCGACTCATGCTCATCCCTTGTCTTGGAGAAGACAAGGATATCATCAACAAAAACCAGAACAAACTTATTAAGCACATCATGAAAGACACGATTCATCAAATCAACAAAGAAAGCAAGTGCATTAGTCAAACCAAAAGGCATAACTAACCACTCATAAAACCCATTCTCAGTACAGAAAGCAGTTTTGGAAGTGCTTTCCTGAGAAACTCTGAGTTGGTGAAAACCTGTGGCAAGATCAAGCTGAGAGAAAACAGTAGCTCCATGGAGCTGATTTAACATATCATTAATGCGAGGCATTGGATATCGGTTTCTCATAGTGAGCTTGTTCAGCTCCCTATAATCAACACACATCCACATAGAACCATCGGACTTAGTGACAAAAATCACTGATGCTCCCCATTCCGAATAGTTAGGTCAGATCAGACCCTTGGAGGACAAGTCCTCGATTTGCTTCCTTAACTCGACTGTCTCACGAGGTGTCATTCTTCTAGGAGGAAGAACTACAGGTCAAGCTCCAGGAATAAGATCAATACGAAAATCAATTTCCAGCTTAGAAGGTAAAGAAGTGACTTGACCAAATACATCAGGATAGAGATTGACTATAGGATTCAAATGAATATTACCAGGAGAAGCATCAAAGAGAATAAATAAAGCTGCCACCAAAATCCTGGGGCAAACTACATTGAATCACCAAAGAATTACCAAAATCATCCATAAGAGGAATGATTCAGGTATTACAAGAGATATGGGCATCATGTCTCTTCAGCCAATCACCCCCAAGCAATAGATTAAAAGCATCAAAACCCGTAACATAGAAATCACGGTGAAATGGTGACCAAGATAGAGAAGCTTCACTTGCTTACAAATCATACTTAGATTGGTATAACCACCAATAGGATTTGAAACACACAAAGGCACAGAAGCAAATTCGGGCAAAACATGATGCTCGAATTTATTACAAAGATCCAAAGAAATAAAGTTATAGGAAGCTCTGGTATCGAATAAAACACGAACATGAGATTTAAACAAAGCAAAAGTACCCTGAAGTGTACCTTGGTTATCACTAGGAGTAGGTGTAGGTACAGGTGTAGGAGGTGGAGCTGGAGAAGATGCAGAAGTAACAGCAAAAACACCAGATGCCTTGCCCTTCCGCTGAGTAGGGCAGTCCTTGTTGAAATGGCCGGGCTGCAGACAAATGTGGCAGAGGTCACGCCAGGTCAACTGAGCTGGAGGAATAGCAGCACCCAAGGTAGGACAACTATTAACATAGTGTCCTTTCTGATCACATCTGTAGCAAGTAATGGACAATAGGTCAATCGATTGCCTCTGAGACGAAGAAGATGATCCCAACCCTGGAGTCTGGTTCTAATTCCCCTTCCGATGGTGAAAATGGGACTTTCACTTCTTAGGATTGCTAGAAGAGGACCGAAATGAAGCAGAATGAGCAGCTGGAGGATCCTTGGAAGTAGGATTCTCATATTTATAGTGAAAGGACTGTGTACATGTGCTATGAGACGATCATAGTACTCCTGACATGCACCAGCAATAAATTTCTTATTTTTCTTGAGAGGAGTGTCAATCAGATTAAGGCCAAACTTGGAGAGTTCATTGAACTTCCTCTCATATTCAGCAAAAGACATATCACCCTGCTTCAGATCCATGAATCCCGATACAGCTGAGATTTTCCTGCCACGGGCATCCATTTTACAAGAAAAGCCTCCCTAAAGCACAATAAAGAGCATAAGACAAATTTAAAAGGAGAAAATAAAACAAATTCAAGAAAATCAGAAGATGATACCTAAATTGTTCCCAAGAGATGCCAGCCTCAGCGGTGTGAGCTATGATAGTCTCCCACCAATCTAAAGTTGTTCCTTTCAATTGCCAAGCTGCCAACTGACGCTGCTGAGCATTGGTGATTTCAAGACCAGAGAAGATTCTCTCCAAATCCTTCAACCATTGCTGAGCTTCAATGATGCTCTTAGTTCAGGTGAACTTGGTGCCACCAAGCTCGGTTTATTCCTTACAAAGCTTAGTGAACCTGACAGGGGCAGCATCACGTCCCCTACCTCTAGCATTCCTACGATCCATCCTGAGAAATTAAGAATGAATTTTAGGACAGAGGTAATTGAGAAACAAAGACAAGATTAGATAAAACAAGATAAGATTTAGCGGGAATTAAATATCCCGTACAAGGAAAATATAAGGTGGATAAGAAAAGAAGGAAGTTAAGAAAAATTTGACTTAACAAGAAAGGTTTTTATATAAAAGTACTCTTTAAATCCTTTGAAAATCATTCGAAAAATCATTTTATACTTTAAAATACGTTCTCTCACAAAGAAAGGATTCTAAGATTGATTTCACTCATTCTAGGGTATTTCTACCCTATCTCTAATGAGTTTTTGCTCCCCAGGCTAAGGTTTCCTAAAACCAAAGCTCTGATACCAAATGTAACGACCCACTATTTTGCACCATTCAAATTCGACAAAATAATCAAAACATGTCAAACTTGAATAGTTCAAAACAATAAATTGTAATAAAATTTGGAGCAAATAAAATCAAATCACAGAATCACAGACATAGAAAAATTAGAATACTCGCAGCGGAAATAAAAATACCATAGTGGTTCATGAAGTCACTATAACCATAGTCTCAAAATAAGTACAAATTACATAGTCTTAAAACCAAATACAGTTCGAAACAACTATAGAAAAATCCCAAATACATTTGTCTCAAATACATAGGCTGAAATAGAATGATTGAACTCAAAATAGATAGCAACCAGATAAAAAGATGATCTCCAGCAGTCCTAGCTCTAGAAGGTGAAGTCCCAAAGCTGATACTCAAGCTGACCCGAGTGTAAATAAAACATAAACACTCGTGTCAGGACATACATACTTATACAATGTAAACCAACTCAGGTGAACTGTAATAAAATGTACAAGTAACTTAAAGGATGCTTGGGACCGCCCATCCTCTAAGGATCCGTTAAACTATTTATTATGTAGTAATATTTCGCTATTATAATAATGTCTACAGTAACATAAACTTACTTTTAAATAGCGTTAATGAGTGACTCAATATTCACCTTAACACGTAATAGTCCCAGTAGTCCATCCAATATCATAGTCCCTCTTGATCGGGAAGCCACCAGAGGGTACTCCACGGGCTACAGGAGAAAACCAAATCGTACAAGGCGCGCTAGGGTATGTGACACGGCACAACAAGGCAATGCCAGGGTAGATATACCAATTACGCATCCGGACCGGTGGTAACGCGTAGCAGCTACTACCGCCCACCTCGAACCACACTCTGAAAATCAAAGGTGCGCACCAAACAATCACAAAGTAATAGAATGGCAAACAAAGAAGTGCGTCCGATAAGAGGTGCTACCTCCATAGCCCGAGAATCGCTCCTATTTTAGCCACCTCATACCAACTCACAGGAGTCGGGTCTATGTACATACCTCAGTAGAACGTCACCCCCATCCTACTTCATTCTAGAATTTCGACCGCGTACACGATTGTCAAAGTGGTTTTGGGTATCGACAGAGAGTATGCCTATATCCGATCACTTTCACTTTGCCAACCAACCTTATTATTACCCATGGTGATAATTTCAAACATGGTTTATATTCACTTCAAAACATATTTATTTAAACCATTTAAATTCAATCTCAAATCATATTCATTGTAAATTTAAAGCATTGCAAAATTCATTCATTAAATTATAAAATTTCCAAAACATTGAAAATTTCTGCTACAACAGCATTTATAAAGTGTTATAGTAGATATATTAGTGTTTCAAAAACATTGTCAAATTCAAAAACTGCAGCATTTATAAAGTGCTACGGTAGGTATTTAGTTATTTCAAAATAGCCCAATTTAAAACAGCAAACAGCAGCACTTACCAAGTGCTACCGTAGGTATTAGTATTTCAAAACAGTTTACTTTTAACAACAGCAAATAGCAACACTTACCAAGTGCTACAGTAGCCCTTTTTAGTTATTTCTGATTATGATTTAGCTTCAGCAACCACAACACTTACAAAGTGCTCTAGTAGCTCTTTTATTATTTCAAAGTTTAGTTTACTTACAACAACTACAGCATTTCACAAATGTCGTCTTAAAACCACAACATTTCTGAAGTGCTATCAATGCTAATTCCAGCTTTTATTAAAATTTCCAAAAACATTAAAATTTCAATTTTTAACTATTTAAAGTTATAAAAATCATATTTTTTGCTTTATTAAACATTCATTTATTTCATTTAACTTATGATTTAATAAAATATACTTTTGTGAATTAATATCCAACTTAAACAACAATACATTTATTAAGTCAAAAGTATATTAATTTCTTAACTTTATTTTCTCAAATAAAAGAATACTTTATTTTGAAATTCCCATTTCATAAATAAATCCAAGTTTCCATTTATATACTTAACTTAAAATTTCTCATTTAAAACCCAAATCTCAACAAGTTAAGTCTTATTTTTCTTCATACATTCAATCATTAATTTCATTTACAATATATTTATGAAATTCGCTATAAAGTTTATTTAAATCAATTAAATCCAATTTACGTTAAACTTCATATTTCTATATTTAAATATACTTATACTTTCAGAAAAATATATATATAAACAACCACGGGTCTGTATAATATTTTCTAACGTAGGTCAAGTGATATGGATAATATATCATTTCAATCCGTAATTTAAACAGAAAAATCCAGGTTCTATCATTTCAAACCCGCAATCCCAAGTAAAACAAATACAATAAAAATCACTCTGGGTTATCATTTCAGCCCATAATTATTTTTCCTTATTCCAAAGTCCGTTCGGGTATTATCATTTTAACCCATATTGATTCTATTCTACAGGGAACTTGCAGTGTGAGAAGCAATAATTAAATAAATAGTAAAACATATAAAATTATAACAGATGATGTAACAGGTATAAAACAACATTTATCATCATATAAATATATCGCAGGCATGTATGAATATCATATCGATTTATACAGATTCACTTGCCATCATTTCACAATAATATAGGTACATATGTCAAAAGTTATAAACTCACCTCTTTGAAGCTAGAGATCAATTTAAAACAAAAATATCCACACACCGTAAAGCACGAGAAGGCATGATAAGATTTGAGAAGAAGTAACAACCAAATTCAGATCTTGTAATTAAACAAAAAAAATAAGAATATAGTTTAACAAAACAAGATATGAATTCAACAATGAAAAACATGAATAGAATTGAAACAAATATGGGTTTTAACCACAAGTGGGCTTGACCACATCACTTGTAGGCTCGGCCACCATCATACATGGCTCGGCCATGATGGGTTTGAGTCATGTAGGCTTGGGTATAGGTCAAGTACTCACGGTTATGGCCTGAGGAAGGTGGAAAAGGGTAGGCTACACATGGAAATGAACAAGGCAAGCAATTTGAGGAGTTCTGGGCTCGGTCGTAGGTCTACATGGTTCGGCCATAGTTAGGCTTGGTCAAGTCAGATCTGAAACATGGCTAGGAGGTGGAGATGGTCACGGCCAAGCAAGGTGGAGGTGGTTGTTGTATGTTATCCAATTTACAAAGTATAGATCAAAATTGAATGAAATGAAAAGCATAACGGAAATTAGAAATATATACAATTTTATAAAAGATTAGAATAGAAAATTTTTAATTTTTAATTTTTTAAATAAAGTCAAAGTTTGACCTAAAATATACAATTCTAGAAAAAAAATTATTTCATTGAATTTAGGAAAATAATTTATAACCAATTCCAACATTATACAGGAAAAATTACAAAATTCAAATTTTAAATAATTAAACACCAAAGTTTTAAATAAAATGAATTAAAATATCTATTAAAATTTTTAGGTCGTTACAGTTGGAGTCCTCCACACCAGCCATCACGCTAACCCCATCGCGCCTTCGACAACGCCGAATCCACGGCCTCGACCACACTCCAAATCGAATCACGACCATCCTAAACTTCAAATGCAGAAACCCTAGCTCGAAACTCACATGCGACAACACTGTTGAACTTTCCTAAATCATTGTCGTTGAACGAACTTGCTCGAGCTCGAACTGGAAGGGATGTAGAGAAGCGCGATTTCGAATTGAAATGGAGGGAGTAATATACACCATCCCCTTTTTTCGTTTCATTTGGACGAACGAATCTTTCATTTGCTGAAGGAGTAAAACGATTACGCGATGAATTTTTTTCCCCCCTCCTTCTTTTTGGTTTAATTTTGAATTGATTTCCAGTTAGAAGAGGGGAACGAGAGGGAGCTTTCTTTTTATTCGAACGGATAGATTAAAAAAAGGAGGGGAAGATGTTAATTTGAAAGGTGAGGGGTGTGATGGGTTGCGTGTTAGAATATACTTGCTACAGTGTTTGATAGGAAAGGAAAAGTTCTGGTGTGAATTTATTTTGTCAAATATATATATATATATATATATATATTAAATTTTTAAACCGTCTCGAATTCCTAGCTAAAAATCTCGATCTCCTATAGAGGCGTGCCGCTAGGTATTTATAATGTTATATGTGACGACCCGGAATTTTTGAGCATTTCAAATTGGAATAATTAATTGATTTTAAAATTTAAAAGTTTAATTTTTAACTTGAATTCAAACATCACTATTTATTTGATAATTAAATTATTGAATTAAATAATTTGAAGTTGGGTAAAATGTTGAATCTAGAGGTTTAAGCCTGTTAAAAATAATTTGAAGGCTTGTAAAATTTATATTGATAGTGTTGAGGATAATAGAAGTTTTAAAATGGAATTTAACACTGATTTGTTCAGTTTTGAAATTTTTTCGTTTAAATTAAATTTAAAAAATAGCCTTCCGAGGCACAGTCTCGGATTTCGACGAAACCAGTTCCACTGGATCCGTAATAGTGTATTATTATTGGTTTCAAATTCGTAGTGTTTGGAGTGTTGTGTGAGCGTACGGCATATAAACGCGCTGAAATTTTATATCGAAAATTCAAATCGATTTCGTTCTTTCTCAACGGAAAAAAATATTAAAAATAAAAATAATAGCGTTGCCTGCCTCTTTCCTTTCCTTTTTAAATCACGAAATTTCTTTTTATTCCAGGCTTCCAAATCGAATCAAATAAAACCCATATCTTCGTTCCTTCTATTGGAAGCTAACCAAAAAAAGGGGTGAATTTTTTATATTTATTTTCCTCCTCCTATATTCATTTCAACAGAATCGAAAGGAAAAAAATCAAGGCCGAGCCTTTCTCAAAATTCATGGCCACAAGCTCATTTCTTCCAAATCAATCACGTGTTCTTCCCTTAATCCATGGCCGCGCGGTTCCATTCAAGACCGGAATCACAAATCGAAGCACCGCGTGGAGAATACTCGAGCTCGCTGTCACTCGAGACGATGCGATGGAAGTTCGCGAGCTCGAGGCTGTCTTGGGTTGGGATTCAAAGTCTTGGGGTTCTTGTTTGTGGCCGAGATTGATTGCCGTGAACAGCAAGGCAGCGACCACGCGACGTGACGCCGCGTGGAGGGAGAGCGGCGGTGGCATTTGCTAGGGTTTCATGCTCGTTGATTTCTAGGGTTGGTGGCTGTGATTTTTTTTTTCCTGGAACGAATTGATAAGGTAATCGTACAGATTCCTTTTTCTTCAATTTAAATTTATATATATGTTCATAAATCTAGGATAAGAAAAAGAAATTATTATATATATATATATATATATATTTTTACAGTAAGAGTTATAGACTGTTTTGAAATTATTGGGTATTCAGTTTAAAAAAAGAGGGGGTTGCTGTGATTGATTTTAGACGTATAAAAATTTAATTATTTGCTAGTCTTGTTGAATGGATTTATTATAAATATATATATATATATATATATATATTAAGATTTAAAAGTAGAAAATTACCTGGTTTGAAGAAAAAAAATGGTAAATGAAGATACATACAGTTTTGGGAAATCATGTTTAATCAGGATTTGGAAAGGGAAATTATATATATACATACATATACATATACATGTATATATATATTTATATTTACAGGAAATAGGAAATTATTTGGATAAATTGGGAAAAGAAAATAAATAAATATAGATGACTAGTTTAGATTAAATTGTTAGTCAACTAAATTTGTTAAATGGTAAATTTTTATAGTTTCTCTCAGATGTTAATAAGTCATATAATGATTATACATGGTCATTAATCGCGAGAATCAAGTTGGGAATGAAGTGGACTACAACTAAGAAAGGTGAGTTAATCTCACTCATCTGGTCATAAATTTAAATGGTTAAATTTAAATAATTGATTGACTGATTGATTTGATTGGATGTGCAATATTATATATAGTAGTATATAATACATCTTGGAATGATTGATTTCCCGCATTATATGGAGGATGAGACCCTATGCGCCGCATAATAGCGGATGTCATTATATTTAATCCCATATACCACGATATTCCACCTCGAAGTGGAATTTATTGTGCTAACATCTATGGATGCAGGGAAAACAGGTTGAAGGGATCCAACTGGATTCCTCAACATTTATGTAACAACCCGCATATTTATCGATTCTATATTTAAATATTTTATTTAAATATTTTATCGTTCGTCGGATTTTGGTCCGAAAAGCTACTTTTTGCAAACAGTCGAATTGGGACTCAAGACCACCTCCATTGAGTTCAAAATGACGTTTGCGACCTTTTTGAGTATAAGCTTCGATATGTTTGGAGAAAGTTGATTTTTGCTACTTTTTCACTTAGGGCTTTGGTTTGGGCTGAGCCCAATAACCCCACTTATGTATTCAGTCCCAACCCCTTATCCTCTTCATTCCTTCATAATTTCCTAATACATTCAAGCTTCATCAATAATGGGGGAAGAGAAAAAGAATTAGGAATCCTAAGCCCTAGTTTCCATTAGCAAATCCATCTTCTAGCTCCAAACTCAAGAGAACCCATTGGTAAGCATCTCCTTCTTCTTCCCCAACTCTTTCTCTCTTTGATTTCAGAAAATTCCTAAACCTAATTAAGGAAATGTTTCTCTTTTAAGCTTAGATTCAAGCTTCTAGTGTTGAGATTGAAGAGGGATTGATCTTAGCTTGTTCTTAAAACTTCTCCTTCATTTATTTGGGTTCAAAGGTGAGATTTTTAATCTCACATCTATGCTTATAATTCTCTTCGATTGTTAGGTATGAATTCCTAACGCTTATTCGTGTGCATTTGCTTTTGGTTTGGATTGATTAGGTGAACATTCCAATTTTTAGTGTTTTGCGTTCAATTCTTTAAAAATCATAACTTTGATGTTTGAACATGTTTTTGTTGATGCATCGAGGAGCTTATAGGGCCGGGTAGTCGATTGGCATAAACCCTTAGCGCCGTTGCTCAAGCGAATGCAATTTTGTCGAGATTGGATGTCATTATGATGGGCTGGGAAGACGCTGGCATCAGGTCCGGTCGACCGAGCTCTGCTGCCGGCCGACCGACCTGCTGCCAAGTGCATAAGCACTTCTCTGTTTATGGTCCGGTCGACCGACTACAGAGCTCAGTCGACCGACCTGCTTCCCGGACTATTTTTCAGAACAGGGTCCGGTCGACCGAGCTCTGTAGCCGGCCGACCGACCTGTTGCACTTTTGCCCACTTCGCCTAACTGTTTGAATTTCCAACTTTAATCGATTCGTGTTGTTTCCTATTTGTTGTTATCAAATATTATGACCTTGATGACTCTTTTAAGGGATTTTTGAATATCCATTTCGATGGATCCTTTATTGATTTCTTTGGATTTTATTCACGTTTTCGAATGTGAATCTTAGTGATTGATTGTTCCTACAATCTTCTTTGTGATTTGTCACTTTAAAAATATAAAGGTTTTCTATACTAGTAGTAAATATCAAAACTCTTTCTTCAAATGATTTCAACACTATTTTAGTACAAAGCTCGTTTCTTAAACCGTTTTCCAATCTATTAGTATATACAAACCTTTACCTCACTCGTATGAGAAATCTAATTAAACGACTTAGTAAAACAAGTGGTATGAAACACTTGCGTTTACTTCGTCGGTTAATTCTTGGACTTGTTTGATTGAATCTCCTGTGACAATTTTCTAGTGGAGATCTACAATTTGTTCGTAAATGTTTAAGTTAAGCTAGTGGTTATGAGACATGAAGCTAAGCTCATATATTTACTAGCTTACTGTAATCGACACTTCTCTTTGATCATGAGGATCATTTTATGTTTTAGACTAGCCTGTGCGATGTCTTTGCTTTTGATACATTGGATGTACCGTTTGCACTACATCAATGTCTTTGCTTGTGATTCATTGGATGTACCGTTTGCACTACATCAATGATATACTTTTAATACATTGGATGTACCGTTTGCACTACATCAATGTCTTTGCTTTTGATTCATTGGATGTACCGTTTGCACTACATCAATGATATGCTTTTGATACATTGGATGTACCGTTTGCACTACATCAATGTCTTTGCTTGTGATTCATTGGATGTACCGTTTGCACTACATCAATGATATACTTTTGATACATTGGATGTACCGTTTGCACTACATCAATGTCTTTGCTTTTGATTCATTGGATGTACCGTTTGCACTACATCAATGATATGCTTTTGATACATTGGATGTACCGTTTGCACTACATCAATGTCTTTGCTTTTGATTCATTGGATGTACTGTTTGCGCTACATCAATGATATGCTTTTGATTCATTGGATGTACCGTTTGTACTACATCAATGATATGCTTTTGATACATTGGATGTACCGTTTGCACTACATCAATGTCTTTGCTTTTGATTCATTGGATGTACCGTTTGCACTACATCAATGATATGCTTTTGATACATTGGATGTACCGTTTGCACTACATCAATGTCTGTGCTTTTGATTCATTGGATGTACCGTTTGCACTACATCAATGTCTCTACTTTTGATTCATTGGATGTACCGTTTGCACTACATCAATGATATGCTTTTGATACATTGGATGTACCGTTTGCACTACATCAATGTCTTGGCCATCCTTTTCTTGTGATTTCTGGATTTCATGTGTTGAATTCTGGAATTTATGTTTCACCAACTTTTACGATTGGCATTGATATATATGTCATTATTGTGGCTTGGTGAATGAAATTAGGAGTATGACATTCCTTTTTATCTTTGAGAAGATCTTTGCGATATTGATTAATCTCTTGTTGATTTTTCAATTACTTATTTATCACAGCTTGGCATTGTGATTATTATATGTTTATGTCATATCTCTTATTATATATCACTTCATCCGATATTTATAGCTAGACTGATCCGTTTATTATTTTCTTCTTAAATAATACTCGGGTCAGACCGAGATGTTACACGTGCTTCTGCTTGACTTTACATCCGGGATTACCTCCTTGACTTTTGGTTAACTACTTTAGTTTGGTAGTTTTTGTTGTATACATTTCAGATATAGACTCCTTGATGTATACATATTTTTGTCTAGCACTTGTATCTATTCCTTTGCGATATTGTGGATCTTGCTTGACCACTACTCTGATGTACACTTTCATGTGTTATATTCATATCTATTTCCGCCTTTGTGATATGAATTGTCTGTGACTGATTTATGTTATGTTTATTTCTGTATTTGTTTCTGAAGATATTATAGCCATTGTGTAGTAGCTTTGAGTTTGTGTCGGTATGACGGATTTCCCTCTTGATAAGAAATGCATGTTATACTATCTGACATATTGATGCTCGCGCAAAGCAATTACATGGATGGTCGCTCCTCAACAGCCTTATTCTCCGTGCTAGTTGATAGCATTCACCGTAATGTTCTTGGCTAGCGTGGGTATAGAGGTGGGGCGTCACAGCTTGGTATCAGAGCCAAACTTCGGAACAATGTAGAATAATTTAACAAGGATCGTTGTCCTAAGTCTTTCTTAGAAGTTGTGCCTTAGGATTTAATTCGAGTCTTCGTACCGATTCATCCTATTTTCTTTATGATTCCTTGTTTTATCTATCAAGATTGCTTGATATTCATTTTGAGAATAACTTTTTCCTCTTCTTTCTTTCTTTCTTAAAGAAGAGAAATGGTTAGACCAGGCCGTCCTAGCGCCGGTCAATCTAGTGCTACTCCCCAAGATGGAGTTTTTATGTCTGCCCAGCAGCTTTTAGATCTCGTGAAGAATGCTCAAGCTGCAGGACCCAATCCTGAGCCTACTCATCCTAGATCCGGTTTTGCACGCTTGTGCAGAGACTACACCGATTTGGGTGGAAGGCCATTCAGGGGATCCGAGAGTGTTATTGAAATTCAAGCTTGGCTCAAATCATGCGATCGCATCTTTTCTCGCATGAACCTTATTGACCTTCATCGAGTCCAAGTGGCTTCTAGCATGCTCCAAGAAAGAGAATTAGATTGGTATGAGCTTTTAATTTCTGAAATCATTGAAGCGGATCTCACTTGGGAGCAATTCCGGGAAAGGTTCGAATTGAAATTTGTGCCGGAGGCCGAAAAAGTAACTTTGGCCCGGCGTTTTATTGACCTTGTTCAAGGTGAATCTTCTTTGACAGACTATGTCGCATCTTTCGAATCTCTTTCCAAATACGGGGTTGAATACATTAACACCCCAATGAAGAAAAATCAGAGATTCGTCTATGGCTTGAATAAGAATCTTAAGAAGCCATTACTTCTGAAACTTGAGGTTTCATTTGATCAGCTTATTGATATCGCTCTTCGTCTTGAAGAGGTCGATAATGAAGGTGATGTTGAAGTTGTGTGTGTCCAACAGAACTTCGACAATAACTTGAAGAGGCCTATCAAACTCAAAGGCCCCAATTCTAATAAAAAAGGGAAGCAACAAATTCCGGTAGCAAAGACTCCTACTTCTAGTCGTGGTCAATGCTACAATTGTGGTTCCACGGACCATTATGCAAGGGAGTGTCCGAAACCCCTCTTTTGTCGGTATTGCAAAGGTTCGGGTCATCTTTTATCTTCGTGTCCTAAGCTTCCAAGCAAGAGAGAAGGAAAGCTGCAAGCTCCTAGCAACTCTTCTCTTGGTCAAGGTATTTTTCACTCAATCCTTGATGGCATTGTTTTATTTCGTGATCTTCTTATTCGAGTTCTTTTTGATATGGGTTCCATCTCACTATTTTATATCAAAAGAACTTGTCGATTCTTTTTCTTTAAAAATATTTTTGGGCTTGATGACTTCTTTAAGAGTTGTGAATCCGGATGGTAGATCCGCAACACTCAATTTGCTTTTTATTGATGTCGAAATTATTTTATGAGACTTTTCTTTCCGAGCCGATATTTTTACTTAGGCTTCGGAATTGATTTTTTTGAAAGGATCGGCTTAATCATTGTGAAGCCCATATCCTATTTTCTCGAGAGAACTATTCATCTTCGACATTTTCAATCTGTTAAGCAGATTTCTATTTTTCCTTTATGATTTTGATTCCAACTTGATGGCATCATTTTATTCCTTAAGCCCACTTATAAGGAAAGTGTTATTTCTCTCATTCATGTAGTTTGAGAAATTTTCCGGTATTTTTGAGTTTGTCTTAGGATTATCACCTAAGAAATCTTTTATGTGGTGTTAAGGTCTTTCTAGTTCGACCTTGCCACCGATTTTCGTTTGCTACGAGTTGCGGAAATTAGCATTCCACTTACCGCATTCCGCACTCGTTATGGTTCTTATGAATGACTTATTATGTCATTCAAATTGTCCAGCTTATTTCATCCATTTTATAAATCGAATATTTTATGAATATTTCGATGAGACTATTCTTGTATTTACTGATTTTGGATGAAAATAGTAATTTAAAATTTTGCAAATCTTTTTCATAAGATTTATTTATAAGTAAAACTGGATTTTGTTCCTGAAACGAACAAAGAATATTCTTAAAACTTTTTAAGAGATTTATTTATCCTATAAAAGATGATTTTGTGATTGTATTGCCCGTTGAGTGCTTTAAGAATTTTGGTCGATGCGCTTGATCAATGTTATCAATAGGAATTTCCTAAACGCTTTGATGTGACAATCAGACATGATGTATTGACTTGTAAAACGTAAAAATTTTCTAGAAAGATAATTACATAAAGATAAGTGTAATTTTGAAAGTTTTAACTTTATGGGAAAGAAGATTATTTAAAAGAAATTCTTTCTTTTCGAAACTCTTATTCTTGTGATTCCTGAAGGGGAACCAAGACTTTGCTATTTGTACCGATACTAGTCGTATTGGTTTGGGTGTCGTTCTCTTGCAAAAGAGAACGTGCTATCACTTGTGTTTCTAAATCATTTTAGCTTATCGAGACTAGATACGCCACTCATGATCTAGTGCTCTCGGCTATTGTTTTTACTTCTGGAATTTGGCATCATCATATTTGGATGAGAAATTGTTCTCTACCTCGATCATAAATCTTTGGAATAATTATTTTCTCGTATGGAACTCCATGTTGACTCGAGTTCCTGACATCTTATGATCTTGATATTCTTTTTATTCCTGGAAGGGAAATCGTGTTGCCAATGCGCTTTGTCGTAAGCAACAAGCGGTTGATTCTTTGATGATGTCTGAATGGAATTATCTCTTTATCAAGTTCATCGAACATTTTGATATACTTCGTTTTATTGAGCTTTATCTCATTCCTTTTATGGACTAGTGTCCGGTGTTCTTTTATGGTGTTCGGTTCATCGGATGTACTGTTATTATACTACATCGATGTTCCGTCTCATTTGATTCATTGGATGTACCGTTTGTACTACATCAATGTCTTTACTTTTGATTCATTGGATGTACTGTTTGTACTACATCAATGTTTTTGCTATTTGATTCATTGGATGTACCGTATGTACTACATCAATGTCTTTGCTTTGGTTCATTGGGCGTACCGTTTTTGTACTACGCTGATGTCCCAAATTATTTGTGTTTCTAGTTCCTCGGGCGTACCGTTTTTGTACTAAGCCATTGCACCGGCTCAATTTTCTGCTATTCTTGACGTTCCCCACGTCTTTTATCTATGGAAATGCCTTAGGGATTCCGGTTTTCATTCTTGAGCCCGGTGATATTGTGGAAATTGAAGTTTCACCAGATTTGATTTCTGAGCAACATCCTATTCGAATTATTGCTTCGGAGCTCAAACGACTTCGAAATAAAGATGTTCTTCTTGTGAGAGTTCAATGGTTCTCAAATCCTAGGGATTACTCTTGGGAATCTAGAGAATTCATCGAGCGATCCCAATCACGCTTACTCTTTCATGCTCTTTATGGTGAGCTTCTTATTTCAATTTTCTTTTGTGTTGATATGCTTCTATGGTTGTTACTTCTTATTTTCCTCTTAAGTATTGCGAGGACGCAATTTCTTTAAGTAGGGGAGTCTGTAACAACCCGCATATTTATCGATTCTATATTTAAATATTTTATTTAAATATTTTATCGTTCATCGGATTTTGGTCCGAAAAGCTACTTTTTGCAAACAGTCGAATTGGGACTCAAGACCACCTCCATTGAGTTCAAAATGACGTTTGCGACCTTTTTGAGTATAAGCTTCGATATGTTTAGAGAAAGCTGATTTTTGCTACTTTTTCACTTAGGGCTTTGGTTTGGGCTGAGCCCAATAACCCCACTTATGTATTCAGTCCCAACCCCTTATCCTCTTCATTCCTTCATAATTTCCTAATACATTCAAGCTTCATCAATAATGGGGGAAGAGAAAAAGAATTAGGAAATCCTAAGCCCTAGTTTCCATTAGCAAATCCATCTTCTAGCTCCAAACTCAAGAGAACCCATTGGTAAGCATCTCCTTCTTCTTCCCCAACTCATTCTCTCTTTGATTTCAGAAAATTCCTAAACCTAATTTAGGAAATGTTTCTCTTTTAAGCTTAGATTCAAGCTTCTAGTGTTGAGATTGAAGAGGGATTGATCTTAGCTTGTTCTTAAAGCTTCTCCTTCATTTATTTGGGTTCAAAGGTGAGATTTTTAATCTCACATCTATGCATATAATTCTCTTCGATTGTTAGGTATGAATTCCTAACGCTTATTCGTGTGCATTTGCTTTTGGTTTGGATTGATTAGGTGAACATTCCAATTTTTAGTGTTTTGCGTTCAATTCTTTAAAAATCATAACTTTGATGCTTGAACATGTTTTTGGTGATACATTGAGGAGCTTATAGGGCCGGGTAGTTGATTGGCATAAACCCTTAGCGCCGTTGCTCGAGCGAATGCAATTTGGTCGAGATTGGATCTCATTAGGATGGGCTGGGAAGAGGCTGGCATCAGGTCCGGTCGACCGAGCTCTGCTGCCGGCCGACCGACCTGCTGCCAAGTGCATAAGCACTTCTCTGTTTATGGTCCGGTCGACCGACTACAGAGCTCAGTCGACCGACCTGCTTCCCGAACTATTTTTCAGAACAGGGTCCGGTCGACCGTGCTCTGTAGCCGGCCGACCGACCTGTTGCACTTTTGCCCACTTCGCCTAACTGTTTGAATTTCCAACTTTAATCGATTCGTGTTGTTTCCTATTTGTTGTTATCAATTATTATGACCTTGATGACTCTTTTTAGGGACTTTTGAATATCCATTTCGATGGATCCTTTATTGATTTCTTTGGATTTTATTCACGTTTTCGAATGTGAATCTTAGTGATTGATTGTTCCTACAATCTTCTTTGTGATTTGTCACTTTAAAAATATAAAGGTTTTCTATACTAGTAGTAAATATCAAAACTCTTTCTTCAAATGTTTTCAACACTATTTTAGTACAAAGCTCGTTTCTTAAACCGTTTTCCAATCTATTAGTATATACAAACCTTTACCTCACTCGTATGAGAAATCTAATTAAACGACTTAGTAAAACAAGTGGTATGAAATGCTTGCGTTTACTTCGTCGATTAATTCTTGGACTTGTTCGATTGAATCTCCTGTGACAATTTTCTAGTGGAGATCTACAATTTGTTCGTAAATGTTTAAGTTAAGCTAGTGGTTATGGGACATGAAGCTAAGCTCATATATTTACTAGCTTACTGTAATCGACACTTCTCTTTGATCATGACGATCATTTTATGTTTTAGACTAGCATGTGCGATGTCTTTGCTTTTGATACATTGGATGTACCGTTTGCACTACATCAATGTCTTTGCTTGTGATTCATTGGTTGTACCGTTTGCACTACATCAATGATATACTTTTGATACATTGGATGTACCGTTTGCACTACATCAATGTCTTTGCTTTTGATTCATTGGATGTACCGTTTGCACTACATCAATGATATGCTTTTGATACATTGGATGTACCGTCTGCACTACATCAATGTCTTTGCTTGTGATTCATTGGATGTACCGTTTGCACTACATCAATGATATACTTTTGATAAATTGGATGTACCGTTTTCACTACATCAATGTCTTTGCTTTTGATTCATTGGATGTACCGTTTGCACGACATCAATGATATGCTTTTGATACATTGGATGTACCGTTTGCACTACATCAATGTCTTTGCTTTTGATTCATTGGATGTACCGTTTGCACCACATCAATGATATGCTTTTGATTCATTGGATGTACCGTTTGCACTACATTAATGATATGCTTTTGATACATTGGATGTACCGTTTGCACTACATCAATGTCTTTGCTTTTGATTCATTGGATGTACCGTTTGCACTACATCAATGATATGCTTTTGATACATTGGATGTACCGTTTGCACTACATCAATGTCTTTGCTTTTGATTCATTGGATGTACCGTTTGCACTACATCAATGTCTCTACTTTTGATTCATTGGATGTACCGTTTGCACTACATCAATGATATGCTTTTGATACATTAGATGTACCGTTTGCACTACATCAATGTCTTGGCCATCCTTTTCTTGTGATTTCTGGATTTCGTGTGTTGAATTCTGGAATTTATGTTTCACCAACTTTTACGATTGGCATTGATATATATGTCATTTATTGTGGCTTGGTGAATGAAATTAGGAGTATGACATTCCTTTTTATCTTTGAGAAGATCTTTGCGATATTGATTAATCTCTTGTTGATTTCTCAATTACTTATTTATCACAGCTTGGCATTGTGATTATTATATGTTTATGTCATATCTCTTATTATATATCACTTCATCTGATATTTATAGCTAGACTTATCCGTTTATTATTTTCTTCTTAAATAATACTCGGGTCAGACCGAGATGTTACATGTGCTTCTGCTTGACTTTACATCCGGGATTACCTCCTTGACTTTTGGTTAACTACTTTAGTTTGGTAGTTTTTGTTGTATACATTTCAATATAGACTCCTTGATGTATACATATTTTTGTCTAGCACTTGTATTTATTCCTTTGCGATATTGTGGATCTTGCTTGACTACTACTCTGATGTACACTTTCATGTGTTATATTCATATCTATTTCCTCCTTTGTGATATGAATTGTCTGTGACTGATTTATGTTATGTTTATTTCTGTATTTGTTTCTGAAGATATTATAGCCACTGTGTAGTAGCTTTGATTTGTGTCGGTATGTCGGATTTCCCTCTTGATAAGAAATGCATGTTATACTATCTGACATATCGATGCTCGCGCAAAGCAATTACATGGATGGTCGCTCCTCAACAGCCTTATTCTCCGTGCTAGTTGACAGCATTCACCATAATGTTCTTGGCTAGCGTGGGTATAGAGGTGGGGCGTCACAATTTATTTAAATTATTTAATATTCTCTGTTGTGATTATTTGATATTCTATGATGAATTATATAGGAATATTGAATGTTATGGTTTGATTGAATTTATTTGGGTATAATGAGTTACCAAAAACATATAAATTGGATTTTGCAAGGAAAATAAAAGAAGTAAATTTGTAAGCGAAATAATTATAGAAAATTTGAATGAATTTAAGAATGAATTGAAAAAGAATAAAAGTGATTTTAAAATTCTAATAAATAAATTTCGAGTATGGAAAAAGGATTTTGAATATACAGAGAAATAATGAATTTTAAACCTTAAGTGACATTATTTAAAGGAATAAAGAATTTATATTAAAATCCAAGTTTAAATTTATTGAAATAGATAAAGAAGGAATTTATTTTCAAATGAAGTAAATTGGAAATCAAATTGGAGATTGAATTAATTGTATAAAATCAAGATTATTAAAAAGAAATGAGACTTTGGGAATTTATAAACTGAGTTTATATATATATATATATATATATATATATATATATATATATATATATATATATATATATCAGGGGATATTTGGGAAGAACACATTCAAGATGGGAATTTATTAAAGGAAATGAGGAAATTTGTTTAAAAATAAACAGTGATCTATTTTTTTAAAGTATGTGAAGAGAAGTATATTTCCTTGGATAGCCAAGTACGTTTTCAAGCAAATTTATAAATATAAAATAAAAGTTTTAATTTGTTTTAAAAGCATGTTTTAGAAAATTTATTTTTGATAAAGATTTGAATTCTAAAGTAAGTATTTTTCAAATCTATTATCGTAGTAATTATTTAAAGGTGACTTAGGTATTTTGTTTTAAAGGGGAAAAATCTAGTTTTATATTTTATAAAGTAACCTGGAACGAATTGATTAGGTAATCGTACAGATTCCTTTTTCTTCAATTTAAATTTATATATATATATATATATATATATTCAGAAATCTAGGATAAGAAAAAGAAATTATTATATATATATTTATTTATTTATTTACGGTAAGAGTTATAGACTGTTTTGAAATTATTGGGTATTCAGTTTAAAAAACGGGGGGTTACTGTGATAGATTTTAGATAGATAATAATTTAATTATTTGCTAGTCTTGTTGAATGGATTTATTATAATATATATATCTATATATATATTAAGATTTAAAAGCAGAAAATTACCTGGTTTGAAGAAAAAAATGGTAAATGAAGATACATACAGTTTTGAGAAATCATGTTTAATCAGGATTTGGAAAGGGAAATTTTATGCATAAATATTTACAGGAAATAGGAAATTATTTTGATAAATAGGGAAAAGAAAATAAATAAATATAGATGACTGGTTTAGATTAAATTGTTGGTCAACAAAATTTATTAAATGGTAAATTTTTATGGTTACTCTCAGATGTTAATAAGTCGTATAATGATTATACAAGATCATTAATCACGAGAATCAAGTTGGGAATGAAGTGGACTACAACTAAGAAAGGTGAGTTAATCTCACTCATCTGGTCATAAATTTAAATGGTTAAATTTAAATAATTGGTTGATTGATTGATTTGATTGGATGTGCAATATTATATATAGTAGTATATAATACATCTTGGAATGATTGATTTCCCGCATTATGTAGCGGATGAGACCTTATGCGCCGCATAATAGCAGATGATACTATATTTAATCCCATATACCACGATATTCCACCTCGAAGTGGAATTGGTATTTTATTGTGCTAACATCTGTGGATGCAGGGAAAACAGGTTGGAGGGATCAAATTGGATTTCTCAACATTTATTTAAATTATTTAATATTCTCTGTTATGATTATTTGATATTCTATGATGAATTATATTGGAATATTGAATGCTATGCTTTGATTGAATATATTTGGGTATAATGAGTTACCAAAAACATATAAATTAGATTTTGGAAGGAAAATAAAAGAAGTAAATTTGTAAGCGAAATAATTATAGAAAATTTGAATGAATTTAAGAATGAATTGAAAAAGAATAAAAGTGATTTTAAAATTCTAATAAATAAATTTCGAGTATGGAAAAAGGATTTTAAATATACAGAGAAATAATGAATTTTAAACCTTAAGTGACATTATTTAAAGGAATAAAGAATTTATTTTAAAATCCAAGTTTAAATTTATTGAAATAGATAAAGAAGGAATTTATTTCCAAATGAAGTAAATTGGAAATCAAATCGAAGATTGAATTAATTGTATAAAACTAAGGCTATTAAAAAGAAATGAGACTTTGGGAATTGATAAACTAAGTTTTTAAAAAAATAAAAATATCAAGGGATATTTGGGAAGAACACATTCAAGATGGGAATTTATTAAAGGAAATGAGGAAATTTGTTTAAAAATAAACAGTGATTTACTTTTTTAAAGTTTGTGAAGAGAAGTATATTTCCTTGGATAGCCAAGTACGTTTTCAAGCAAATTTTTAAATATAAAATAAAAGTTTTAATTTGTTTTTGAAAGCATGTTTTAGAAAATTTATTTTTGCTAAAAGTTTGAATTCTAAAGTAAGTAATTTTCAAATCTATTATCGTAGTAATTATATAAAGGTGGCTTAGTATTTTGTTTCAAAGGGGAAAAATCTAGTTTTATATTTTATAAAGTAACCTTATATTCAAATATTCATATAGTATGTATTTTTAACAAATTATTGAAGTAATTTAACTTAAATGTTTTAAAGTATATTTCAAAGTAAAGCGTTTTAAATTATTTTAAAAAAAACTAAAGTTTCATGCTTGGTGGTTTCAGTAGAAACATAAATATTTTGGAAAATTTATTATGAGAAAGGAAGATAGTTTGAAACTGTTTTCAAAAGGGTTTGAAAGTGAAAATATATCTTATGAAGATATTTTTTTTTGGATTAATAAATAATTTGGGAAAATTATTTATTTTTTGGTGATTGTTGTGAATGTTAATTAATAGTTAAACAACCGACTATTAATATTGGCCAAATGCGCTGATCGTTTCGAAGAGACCAGGATTTATTTCTCGAAAACCACTTCGATCCGGTTTGTACGTTTTCGTGAAAAAATGAGTTTGGATTCGAAGATGGAGCAGTGAAGTGCAAGGGCTAGTCGCTACTAATCCTGAGGGTATTTCCAAAATGGATGTAGTAGGAATAGTGCCTTCGGTTCCGTTCGAACCCGGGACGGACTTGTATGGATGAATGCTTTCAGAACATCGTCAGGTGGACGATGAGCATTCTAAGTGAAACGATCTAAAAGGTAATGCTTAGCCTCAAGCCTCATCAACCGGGAATGACTGAAAATCAGGGGTTATGCAGCAAGGCTAGGTGGGTAGCACCCACTTCGGGGTGAGGTCATCCCTGTCTAGATGTCCCTTTTATTTTGGCTTAGTGGTGCGGTTGCTGATCACAACCATGGGGTGATCTTACTTGAGATTATCCAGTAAGGGGTAGTCCCGGTCTTGTGTTGCAGGGGGTCAGGAGTGATCCTCGGTACTGTGAGCTAGACCACGTACTGTGACGGGTGGTACCCCAGTGCCTAGTCATTAGTTGGAAATCTATTCTCCCTACGCACCTTGTACGAGTTTTGTTTGTATTACCCACTTTGTTGCTTGTAGCTGGAATTTAATCATGTAACAATTTCGGCTATTTTAATAAGTATTTTTATATAGACCCTATATAATATCATAGGATTTTAATAAAAGTGTTTTAGCTATCGTAAGGTAAAAACCGGACATGTTTATTTGTGGCGTGGTCTTACGAGATGCTTTTGTTTTCAAAGGGATTTTGGAACTTTAATAATTAATTTGAGTGTGGTTTTCTCACGCTGGTATTCCAGACTGACACGGGTGTTATTTAACTGTAATGCACGGGTCAGACCGAGTATTATAGAATACAGGGTATGTTGCTGTGGAGCTCAGGAGACGAGCCGGATGGCGATACGTACTTCCGTACTTGATTATTATTCCGCTATGTATCCAGTTGTATGTTATTGATGTTGTTAAACTCTGATGATGTACGCTGATGATGTATGTATAAACTGATATAGCATTTGTTTTTGGTGTAAAGATCTGTGATTATCTATTATATTTTATTCCGCTGCGATGATTAGATTCTGATGTTGTTTTCTATTTCCTTCTTCTACCTCTTCTTCTTTAACCCTAATGGTTCGTATTTCTGTTCAACTTGAGTTGATTGATGTAGAAATAGTGTTGACTCAAGGGGTATAGATTTGCGGGTCGTTACATTATACCCCTATTCTGAATGCAATGGAAAAGGTTTCGAGTCCTAATTCGATGATATTGAGAAGATAGCTTTTTGGACGTAATTATTATATTAAATTTCAATATTACTTCCAGCGCGTTTATATCCCCTACGATTAAACGATAACTCCAATCACTATGAAATTTGAAATCCACTAATAATACTCTATTACGGATCTAATGGAACTAGTTTCATCAAAATCCAAGATTGTCCCCTGGATCGCTATTTTAAATGTCAATCTGAATAAACTATTTTTAAAATGGAATAGATCACTTTTAAATTCAATTCTAGAACTTTTATTATATTCATCATTATCAATATAAATTTTATAAGCCTTTACATTATTTTTATCAAGCTTAAAACTCAAGATACAAATTTTACCCAATATTCAATTATTATTATTTTTTTTTTTTTTTTTTTTTTTTTTAAATGGTACTTTATATACAACAAATCATTGGGACAACATATCCCATGTCAATAAATGTTCGAAAGCAAGTTTCGAACCTGCGACCTCTTGCACCAAAAGCCGAATCAATTACCACTTGGACAATGGTGCTTGTCTCCCAATATTCAATTATTAAGTTAAATAATCACATCATTTAATAAATTGCTATTTTTTGAACCCTATGTTTACTTTATAAATTAAACCCAAACTTTCATATTCAAAAATCAATTTATTATTCAAATTCAATATTTAAAAATTTTAAATATTCGAAATTAAACAACTAAAAAAATCCGGGTCGTTACATTTATTATCACTCAAAACAGTAGTATTTTTATTATCAACCTTTTATTTAAAAGTAAATATAATTTATCAAAGTGATAAATTTGCGGTTCGTTACACCTTAGTAGGTGCAAGCCAGGATATTTACCTCATGTCTTGAAATCATGCAACATTAGATACTTCTAAAAATAATATTAACTTCACATGCTCATAAAGTCCTATAAATTAAAATATGACTAGAGAACCTTATGTACATCGTCGTACTCCAAAAACACTTTACGTAGACAAGTATAGTCATCCTATGTCGAGAACTATCTAATACAACCAATCTTTTATTATTTAACAATTTAGGAAACTATTCGTTGTACTATGCTCTTATGCTTTGTAATGTCTTATGCAAGTGTACCCTAGCCCTTTACATAAACAAATATGTTAATTTTCGAACAACATTTGATCATATATCTCTCAACAATTCAAAATAAGAAATTTGAACTTGCTATTTTCTTTGTAAGTATAAATCATCTTAATATTGTTTATTATAAGGATACTTTTTCTCTATTTCTTCAAAACGTATTTTTTTTCAAATCTGTAGTATACTTCAAAAATTCTTTATTTTCAACATATTACTTTAAATATCATAGACATCATAATCCAAATATAATAATTTTCATCAAAAGTTCCTACCAAACAATAATATATTGTCACTTTACACCAAAGTATTTATTTAAATCAATTTCTTTTAATTCACCTCATTGTTATCTAATTCAAAAATAACAACAACTTTCTGCATTAAAACTCAAAAATCTTTTTTTTTGTGTTATTTACATCAAAAATAGTAATAATTTATACCAAAAATATTCATGGAAAATATATCATTATTATTATTCTCAAAATATCTCTTATTTTTATTACCCAAATAAAAAAAATTCTTCCTTAAACTCCATAAAACATTTATATTATTATTTGCTAAAAATTTGGACGGTCTTTACAAAGTCATATTTCTATTTATCTAAATTCTACCTTACTTATAAATAATCATAATTCTCGATTCAACATAGGTTTTTCCTAATTGTTTCAAAATGTTTTTCTAAAATTCATAAATATACCCTTATAATTTTTTTAGCACAAATCCATAACATTCGTTTCTAACAGGCCCTTAGCACACTAGCATATAAACTATCTTAGCTAGTTTACCATAATCAATTCAAGCTTTATAGCCTGTGTAATTCTTTTCTAGCTCCAATCAAATTTGAATTAAAAATATCATTATCTTCAATCTTTGATCCTATTCTTCACAAAACTAGTAAGGTTTTAAGACCAATAAAATTCCTTATTAATTTCAATAATTATTTAATTTTGATCATCATACATTTTTTCAAATAAATCTTGAAATTCTACTTGAACAAAATTTTTAATTTTTTTTACTTTATATGTTTCCTATTAAATCATTTCATAAGAAATTGTAACTCAAATTTATTCAAATTTAGTCACTTCATATATGTTTATATGTCCTCAAATAGACTATACTTTCAATTTCCAAAGTTAATTTCTTTTCAATAATTCTAAAAATATTCATATTAAAAAAAACATTTAACTTCCAAAGTCAATTCCTCATGTTTTTACCAACTCAATATTTAATCAAAACATAATTAAATTTGAAATAACTTTGGTATTTTTTGAAATATTTATACTTCATTTTTCTGACATCATTTCATATAATTTATAACCTGTTTCTCATATATAAACATATATCATTTTATTTTATAATTAGCCAATTTCCAACACCTTCAAATAATACATGATGTACAAAAAAATATTTTTGAAATTCATTTTTTCTACAAACCATATTCATATCCAAATGGAAATAATTTCCAAAATGTTAAATTATTTACTAAGGTATATTTTCAAGAGTTTATATCCTAAATTCTTAAGTTTCCACTCAAAAATACAGACATATTGAAATTGAATAATTATACAAGTTAAACAATTTTAAATCCTTTTTTCAATCCAAATTCTATTCGAGTTAGTTCAGTTTAACATAGAGAAATAGGTATGTAAAACTATCCTTTTGAATTTTTCCTTTATAAATAGGAAATGTTCATGGAAGTGTAAAGGAAATGTAATATTTTAATTTATTTCAAAATGTAACTTAAATATTTACAAAATAAAATACATTCAAAAAAGTGCAGTTTATTTATTTATTATTATTTTCTTTCAAAAGCTTCTTCATCAAAAGAAAAGTACACATTAGAATAACAATGTTCCTTATACTAGGTAAAAATTTAAACCTTTATAGTTATGGAAAATTACATCTTGCTAAATTTTCCTATTTTTGAAATTCACAC
The DNA here is from genome assembly GCA_030765085.1 of Allium cepa. NCBI lineage: Eukaryota > Viridiplantae > Streptophyta > Magnoliopsida > Asparagales > Amaryllidaceae > Allium > Allium cepa. The sequence goes on along the minus strand of CM060940.1, from coordinate 756,912,489 downwards.
TATAAATATATTGTTTTTCAACATATTAAACAAACTTCAATTTATTTAGGTTACCCAAAAAACCCGAAATACTAATATTTCTAACATTTTAGGGAAAATATTTCAATTATTTTGAATACTTTAATTGGAGTAGATCATAATTTACACAATCCCAATTAGGTCCTACAATCAAAAAAATGATTGAGTACCTTCGTTACGCCTCATCAACATCACACTATGTTCTATGGACTTATGGATACTGTTCTTCTTCTTATTCATCCTTAGTCTCACAATTTATGGATACTTGACATATAAATCATCTTTTGGAAATTCTCTATGGAGTAAATTACAACAAACATGATGGAATTACCTTCCACCCAAACTAATTAAATCTCAACATTTATTTAGCTCATGATTGGGATAAGCCAACAACACCTCTACAAAACAAAATATATGGGGTGTGATGTAAAAATAATACATATGTGTATATATAATAATAATAATAATAATAATAATAATAATAATAATAATAATAATTACAAACATGCTCTCACATACACCATAATTTAGTAGGAATCACCTAACCTCCCTTTGATATAAAATGTAACAATCCACAATCTATGATGCCCTGATTTATGCATAAAGTGACATGGATGTGCTAATCTCATAGACGGTGGATTGTTTTATGGTAAAATATATAAACAAATCATAAAACTATCTACAATATTATACACTTTCTAAAACTTACGGCGGATGGAATAAAATGTAATAATTAATACTACAATCTCAGACGAATAAAAAATGTAATATCAAATAAATTTCAACTGCAACATCTCTCTATATTGGAAATAGAAATAGTATAGTGTATGGGAATAAATGAAAAATAATAATGGATAGCTAATAAATAAATATGAGGTTCTCCATCATACCATCACACCTTCAAGTCAACATCAGTCCTTTTAGTGACCTATCAAAGTATAACTAAAAAGAAGAAAATGGTAAAGGGGGCCAGACATACATTTAGTGAGTGAAATGCATCACATAAGGATATAATATTAATAAGCTACTAAAACAACACTTATGCTCGAAAGCCATGCCTTAACATGTGTCACCTGCACCCAATAATTCAACTAAACACAATACGATATTATTGTGACATCATATCCTATGGTATCCTAAAACCTCCACTGGATCTAATTATATGTTGAAATAACCATAACACTATTGAGCCTAAAGTCCCAACTCGTCATTGCCACAAAAATATGCATACAACCGAGTCGAAAGTCCCAGCTCGTCTGCCAAAAACGTCTGCACATAACCAAGCTTGAAATCCCAACTTGTATGCCAGAAATGTATGCACACAACCAAGCCTAAACTCCTAGCCTATATGCCAAACAGGTATGTGCACAACTGAGCCCAAAGTCCCATCTCGTATGCCGAAAACGTATGCATACAACTGAGCTCAATGTTCCAACTCATATGCCAAAAAAATACATGAATATTGACGTCAAGTCCATACTGGACATTCATCTAACGGTCTATGACAATATTGGAATCAAGCCCAAAACCCCTCAACGCCCAACATTTACAAAGCTACAGCATCAAGCCCCAACTCTTCATTGCCAAATGTCACTAGTACCACTAAGGACCAATTTCCCCACACGCGTACCAAAACATCCAAGTAGAATCCCAGTACAACGAATCTACTGAAATAAGACTCTTTACGGAAGTATCTTTAAACATATAAGATAACATATCAAAGCATTCGTCGTCTCGTCACGATCCTGATGTCGTGGACCATGCATGAAATAGAGGTCGTATACAAGAGTTAAGCGTTTAAACTTAGGATATTATTTAATTATTTTGTCGATAATTATATATATATATATATATATATATATATATATTCATTTATTAAAATAATTTCCATATGTGTTCTTCATCGGCACATCTAAACCTAATCGACAACCACATTCCTTCGCCTATTCCCGTCTTTATAGGCATTTAGACCTTGATCCATCACCATTGTTAAGTTGCCCTCATGCCAGCTCTTCGATGCACCACCCTACTTCACCTTCGGCTATCCATAACTGTAGTTCTGCCATTGACTTTGTGCACCAGATCTAATGAAATCCAACACCTTTTGACCAATCAATCATCGACGAGGTGACCTGCTCATCCTTACACAGCCATGCTTTCTGATCATTGTACTGTCATCATTTCGTCGTTGGATCGAAACGGACGGTCCATGTTTTTTGAACTTCTTAAGCGGTTTTTAGTCAATTCTCATACCCAATCGATGAATGAACACCATCGGTATATTCGCTTCTCGAGAACTACAATTAGAATAAGTTTTTCTGTTGGTCAAATTAAATGTATATATAAACATATATAAAATAATTTTTTATAACACATATAATATATATACATCACATGTTGACAGCGCATACATACGTGAATTCGTGATATTATAAATAAAAGGAAACAGTAGAATGATGTGATATGTATGCGTGTGTGTATGTATATGTATATAAATTGAATAGTTACTTATCTATTACCTTCAAATAACAACTTGGAATGTTCAATCCATTAACTCCTTGAATCTGTATTCAAACATTCAGAGACAGATACCAAACTGAAAGAAGTAACTACCGATGCAATGATTTGTATTTAATTTGTGTTTTAGGAGCTTAAAATTATATGGAGAATAATGGGGCTTGGCTTGAAATGCGATGAGAGGAAGCTAAAAACCAAGCAAAAAATGAAGGGGTTATAAGTGTTTGAATAACAAAAGAGGATGGGAGCTAAAAGTGGATCTAGATCCACATATCTCTCTTGCTATTTCAAAACTCACTTTAATTATTTTACCCCTCTTTTCCACCCTACAGTGGTCGGCCATGCTTGCCCCTATACGGACCTCCAAATTACCTCAAGCCTAATCAAATAAATATGATTTAAATCCAATTTAAATACACATCGATATCGTATAACGATACATGTGTCTACAACTATTATATACATAATATTCAATATTGATCAACACAAATTAATTTTTTTTAATAACTAGTGTTTCATAAGTAATGATTAATTTAAAACAACTAAAATTAATTAAATCAGGTAGTAGTAGAAGTATTTTAATGTTTCGGCTGTGTGACTCTTAGGTGTAAATTCGATCGGCAATTACTATCGAAAAATTCAAATATTAACGTTCACATCTTAGCAGGTGTTGTGACATTACGGTCAAATTTATCGCTTATATAGTTTTTATAAAATCCAATTTTACTTATTTAAGCGTTGTTCAGTAGTGATTTACACCAATTCTCTTCGTTAAAACTATATCATAGCAGGACTTATGAAATTTGGTAATGATCAAAATTTCAAAATTGTCCATATTCAACTTTATAGTCCAAATACAAAGTCTTTGGTTCCATAATAACAACTATTATTAACCGAACTACTTTGGTTATAATGGTGATACTAATCTTATAAAACCGAAAAGACGAATCCTCTCTTGAATAGTGTTTCACTTCCAATGCTTACACTATAACCAACTATAGTCGTTCGATGAATGCCGTCTCATAATTTAACTATAATCAAAGTGGAGCTTATACATTAAAGATCAACAGTATTCTCAAGTAAAGAGAACTATGTAATATTGTCGTATCTATATTTTTTGTTTGACCATATTAAAATAAACCAACAGGAAACTACCAAGTCATTCCGTAGTTATCTGATAACTATCAGTTCGTAACCCCTTTGTACCCCCAACAGTCATGAGTAATACATTATCTAACATTTAGAGAGCATTACATACTCTAATCTCAACTGACGCATCGATATCTGGTCTCGATACATACATTTAAAGCAGCATATCTATTATATTGCGATATATTACCGAAATTACAACACATTTTAATTACTATCATAAAATATATCATTTATGGATTTTCTGTTAAATATGCTTTAATTAAATAAATAATCGATATAACACATTATATCAAGTATATAATAGAAAGAAAACACCTTTTAATTTTGAACAAGATTGGCTATCAAGTTAGATATATGTAACAAATTACATAATTATCCATAGAGCATACCTCTAACTATATCGATCTTCCATTTGCACTTGGGGTCAATTACTGAATGCATTTGCAAAGTTATTTCAAACAAAATAAGCATGTTATGAGTACGTATCACATGGTTCCCTCTTCTATCTAATAATCATATGCAATGCAATGTTCACCCAATAAGGGCTAAAGATCCAAGAATGAGTCATCACTTTATAAAGATCACGTAAAGACAATGAAGATTTCAAGTTCATGTAAAGTACAAGAGCCAATAATCACTTGGAATCTGTAATATTTGTTTTCTTGATAGTCTGGTTTGTTAATAAATAAAACAATTTTCTTTGGCAAAATTGTTATACCATAAATTTCATAGAAGATTTATTGAAATATAAAGCTTTAAAAAAGAACTAAGTATTTGATCATAGGAAGAGTCAAATGTATAATGAAATCTCTAATTGACATGACCTATTTGCACCATGCATTGTTGGTCGCATCACAAACATTGGCGTGATCAGATTCCATTTAACACATAACCAATCATTCACGCGATCGCAAGCATGGAGGAAGGTTGATTCTAAATAGTGAATGGGGTCAATCGATCTAGATCAAAGTACGTGCTTGCAGTCACCTATAGCATGCCAATCTCTTGTGATTGTTCATCATGGATCATGACTTACCTGATCACTTAAGTTCAATCCATGTGAGCCATTGCATTCTACAGCTTCAATCAAAACTTGATTGGTTCTTCCTTTTGTACTCCAAAATGAACTTCAATTCGAATTTGAAGAGTATAATCGATACTTTTAGGGGATATGATCATCTCTTTTGATATGAATTTTAGTTCCCTTCAATTATAGTGTAAATTATGTAACGAAATTTAGTGTTATACATATAACAATAATCCCAAGACGGTCATAAGAAAGTCGCAATAACGTATTTAAGACTCTCAAACTATAAATTAGATCTAGTCATTGTAGTAGGTTGTGCTAAGAAACATGTCCTTGTGGCGTAATATTAATAAAATATATTGTATAATTAAATTGATTTCTCTTAAGATTTCATACATGAAGGGTGCTATTCCTCCAAACTTGGAACTTCCAAAAATTCTATCTACAAAGGTGATAGAAACTCCTAAATACGATATCCTAGGTCAAAAAACATGGATTTAGAATCTTGAAATCTGAACTATAAATACGAATATATTACAATGCTTTTAACTAAAGGCACTTTTTTGGCAGTCAGTTATCCTCTTAAGCTAGCACTATTTCCTCGTTTCTTTTGAAGAAACCAAATCACCCCATACACGGATGTTGTTGTTAGCTTTCCCCCTATGTCTCATTTTCTGGGTTTTCTGTTTTCATATCTGTTGCATTTTATAGAAGTTGGTGTAATCAGCACCACTCATATTCTTGTTTATTTGTAATTGAAGTGGTATTTCAGTGTCACGTTTGTTTTACTATAATGAGCGTTACGGCACGCGTTTCGCACGTGATGAAGGCACGTGCTTCGCGGGTGAATTATTTTTCTGCAAATTATATATGTTTAGCACATTCAAGAGAAAATAATCTATAGAAATATTTAATCATATTTTTACGTTGATATCATTTTTGTTAGTTTAAAATTTATTTCTAAGTTGCAACATCTATTTTTTTAAGTTTGATTTTTTATTTATATTATTAATTAATAATTTATTTGTTAGATCATATTTTTATGTGATATTAAAATTTGATAGCATTTGTAGATGGATGTTTTAAATTTGTAAATTTTTTTTATTTGTTCTTATTTTTAAGTGGTATTAAGATTAAATAAAACCTGGAGACGAACGTTTTGAATTTGTAAAAAAATTTAATTGTTAGATCCTATTTTCAACTGATATTAAGATTTGCTATTAGAGCCATTTTTGCTAGTTCATGCCAACACCAACAAAAATGACACGAAAGGTATTACATCTATTAATAAAAATAAAGATTATATAAAGTGGTTCTCTGACTATAAAATCAATCTGCCTTTGCATAATAATAGTAATAATCATGAGATACTTCCTGCAAGATGGATATTTGAAAATTTTGAATTTTATCTTCACTTTTTAACTATGTAAATTTGATAAATCTAGATATTATTCTCAACTCCACCTTGAGATACTTCCCGCGAGAGGGATGAGTCATCATATGCCCGATACAAAATGGAGGGCGGAGATGACATGTTTACGTCTCGTATGCCATCTCATGACCCATCTCGATATCTCCGTCATCCACTGAGTTCTTTCTTTATATATTTATTATATATAGCTGCTGCTTCAAATCCGAAATCATTGTAGTTTTCGAAATCAAATTGAATTAGATTGAGCTAGGATTTCGACCACTTATGGCGTCAATCTCTCTTCAGTGTCCTAAAGCTTCCGCGGTGATACGCTTTACGGCCGTTCCTCGTCATCTTCCGACGCCGATTTTCACCCATTTACAGATTCCGGCATCTAAGGTTAATATTTTTGTAAATTGACTTTATTTGGAGAACTATTTATTTACTTGGGTTAAATATGCTGTTGAAAGAACTTGTTTCAAGTAGTCTGTGAATTACATGTGTCATTAAAATACAAATAATTTATGACAGACAGTTATCTTATTTGCCTATCTGAAGTTTTGGAGTTTTAAGTGTTCTAGAGTTTAGGATGACTTAAAATGTAACCTGTAGCTTATTTTATACAACTGTTTAGAAACGTTCTTTAATAGAGATTGTGTTAATCTGGGACCAAATATATAATAGTTAGAGTAGAATTACAGTAAGACTCCGTTCTTGTACAGTCTGAGTATATTGTTTCCAGCAACATACAACTTTACGACCAACTTAAGTAAGTGAAAGGCAAACATAAGGCTTATTTGGGAGAGGTGTGTTGGAATGGTGAGAAACATGTCGTGAACGTAAGGCTTATGTTCCACTTAAGAAAATGCAAATTGAATCTAGGACTTTAGGTATGGAAATAATAAAATAAAATCTTTTTTCTCATCTCAACCTCCAAAGTGAACAAGAATGCAAATTAGTTGAACTTTTCGTACACCACTGTTTGTTGAATCACTATTCACTGAACCCTGTGTTCAAAAACACACCCTAACTTTGGGTTTTTTTTGTTGTTGTAGCATTTTGTAAGTATGGACCCGGGTTAGCATCTTTTAGGTGCTTTTAGATCAGCAATTGTGTCGAGTATGCGAGATAATCCATGTCTATTTGAGCATCTCCAACTGCTAAGCACTAATTAAATTCAAATCTATAAATTGGAAGTTTGAATCAAGAAAACTCCATAAAAGCCTATGTATATTAGTTAAATTAGGTGTTTGACTCTGTTCAACAGGTTACAAAATTGAAAAATAAAACATATATCTCTGCACTGCTCACAAATTTTTGGGTTCAAGTGCCTATTCAACTTCCACGTGCATCAGCATGAAGTGCTCCGGATCACATTCTGTTTCTAGAATTAGCTGTATTAATAATTGAAAAAATTGCAATTTACAGTTTTTACCATCGTTAGGGATTTCTATGTTGCCAAAATTTGAGTCGAGCACGGTCTTTGTCTGCACACTTGTACGATCATCAGTTGATTCAAATGAACTGTATGAAATGACCGAGTTAATGAAGCCTTTTACCGCTTATGAGAAGATAAAAATAAAACCCCAAACGATAGATTCTAAAATTATTTGGTTTGTTATAATGTTCTGAAATCTTAATGAACTGAGAATTTAGGTGGACAACTATCTTCCAAATCCCCATCATCTTTTCCATTATTCATAATATTATGCAGAAAATAGAAGCTGTCTTTTCAGTTGCAGATTAGTTAGTTATTGTTCGATTTCAAGCAGATTATCTGTTGCTAGTTACTATTTATCTGTTCAGTTTTTGACATTACACGATTAGTGAAATTAAATCTGTGTCTGTTCATTCTTCGGTGGAATGTCTTATTTCCTTACGGGTTATGCAATTTCTTAATTGCGGAGAGGTTTTTTTTTTTACACCTGATCTTTTGAAACTGAGGATTCTTTGTCACATAACTTGTGTCAAAACTTTCATAATTTTAATCGAGTTTGTACTTTGTAGTTAACTCTTTTAGTTTGTGTTTACATCATCAATATGTCTGAAGTTTCTTCCTGTTCAGCAGGGATCTAGCAGTAGGCAGTTTTCAACTCTTAAGTCTCAGGTCAGTGAGTTCTCACATATGACTAATATGTGTGTCTCTCAAATTATATTCCATTCATGTGCATGATTGATATCGTTCTAATCAAAAATGTCTTAAAAGGTTGCAACTGAAAATTCTTCGATCTCAGCATTGAATACAGAACCATCAAATGGTAAAGTTAGTGAAAATGAAGAACCTGTTCTTCAATCTGAAGTACCAGACTCAGTCATAACTGCATTTATGGCTGAAGTGTCTGATCTTGTTAAGTAAGCATCCTTTTTTGTAGTTTCCAATTGTCTCCACTGTAATCAATGATAATATTTTAACATCAGCCACAAGGATGTAATGCACGTTGTAAGAAACTATTATCATCATTGAGTAGTCAAGCTGCAACGATCCATTTCGCAAGGTTTGAAACTTAGAACAAAAACGAGTGCAATTTATACAAATTGTGGTTCGTCATGGAATTCATAATTGTATACAATGCAATAAACAAAAATGACGATTAAAAAGGTGAGAATATGAGTCAATAGTGAAGATAAAAGTTTTATTTGGCCTTGATGATAGAATGGAATAAATCTGATGGCAACTGCAGTTATCAAAAAGTTGGATGAATCTGGTTTAAACGCATTATCGAAGTAATCCTAAGTTGTGTAAAAATATTTGCATCTTAAAAGTGGCCGTCAATGAGTGTAATATAATGTTATGTATTATAAATGCATAATATCTTGCATGAATGTCATATTGTCATGTGTCTTGTGCCATAGGATTGTGGTTTGTAATTATAAATGAATACTTAAAAAGCAGGTTCAACCATGATGTAGTTATGTTCATTGTTATTCAAGCTATTTATGCATATTTGATAATGATATTCAGCTGTCGTCAATTCCACAAATGAAATAATTCTGTAGTTATACATTCAATAAATTCTTAACATGGTAGTCTTATACAGTTAAGATATAATATTAGATTTTTATATGACAATCATATGTTCGTAACTTCTGTGTCTGAGCTATCTAAATAAGTAGTCATTACCGTGAAATATCTAAATAAGAGTTTGAAATGCCCAACGGGCTCGGGTCGGACTTGAGTTATGATTTTAGTAATCGGAGTCGGGTTTGGATTTTATATTCCATGGACCGAATCTGCCCATTGATAGACCTACATAGCAACATGTAATCTGAAATGTTTTTTATACAGGTAAATTTCCCCTAACTGTTGTCAGTGTTGGTTAGCACTAGAATATTATTTCTTGTCTGCACAATTTTTATCACAACGTTACAAATCTGTTATAATCATGAAAAAAAAGAGAGTAATCTTTTGTAAATAACAACTTAACCACTGCTATACTGAAGAGTGGCCATTTTTTTCTTCCCATTTTGGCTTGACATAAGAAATCATATATACGTACCACTATAATTGGTCTATTATAAAAGCAAAAAGACATAATTTATGATATATTTTTTAGTATTGGTATAAATTATTTTAATCTTTTCCTATAAGCACACACGCGCACGTGCACACACAGTTTTCTTTATAAAATATATAATTGTTCTTTATTAACTGTTTCCAAATTTCCTTCAGTTTTCTTTTCATTTGGTTTAAAAAAAATCATGTGTTTTTTTAAATGTTTTTTTTATTTTTTTACAGTACTCTTTTAGAAAATTTGTCCTATATATGAAAAGATTATATTTTAGAGAGTTTTATCCTAAAATCAATTAAATTGAACTGGGTATTTTATTCATGCAAAGCAAACATTTATTTTTATAATTATTTTTTATCTCACATTGGCAGAACTTGTGTAAGAGATGATGTTCATAAAGGTTCCACTACTTTTTGTTAACTGAATTCAGTAGCTTCGTGGATTTAGTTTGTATATGTCTGGATCAGTTTAGAAATTAGATAGAGTTTAACGCGGTCTTAACTAAACATAGAAGTAATTGTGTAATCCTAAAAAGCTTCATTCCTTTGAACTTCTATTTTATTTTGCTACGGTAATAAAAACTTACCTAAGGTCGGTATGGTTGGTTATAATGTGTAGGCAATAAAAATGGTTGGTTATAATGTGTAGGCAATAAAAAATACAGGTATTTTTAATCTTTAACACTGTGTTTTCCTACTGGGCTAGGCTTGTTGATTCAAGAAACATCACAGAGTTACAACTGAAGAACGGGGATTGTGAGCTAATAATAAGGAAAAAAGAAGCATTGCCACAGCAAGCTTCTCCCCAGATAGTGATGATGCAGTCTCCTCAACAAGCCATGTATCAACCTCAACCTCAACCTCAAATGCCAAGTCCAAGTCCTCCTCCCACACCTGCAGCAGCTGCTTCAGCAGTGCCTGCTCTGCCTGCTCCAGCACAGAGCAGCAAGTCATCGCATCCTCCTCTTAAGTGCCCAATGGCTGGAATGTTTTATCGAAGCCCTGCACCTGGAGAGCCACCTTATGTTAAGGTATTATTGTCTTAACTACAAACTTTTTTTAGAACATGGGCGGTACTCTGTTCAAACAGAGCACTCATTTTGATGTGTTGGAGGTTTGAACCCATCACTTGTAGAACCTCAATTTAAAGCATCATACCACCTGCCACTTGAGTTTCTCGATTTAACTAGAAACTATGTGGTTTTTAAATTGTTTGGATTTAAGTATTTTTGAAATTTTGAGGGAGATATTAAATGTTCCAATAACGATGTATTCAACCGTTTGATTGACACGAATAAAAATACAGTTGGTGATATGATACATTTCAACTGTTTGATATTACTGTGGTTTTACTTGTGTGTTTGAGATCTAATGCAGATTTAACCAAGATGGTTCTAGAAATTGAGTGCATTTAAGTAATTTCGAAATTTCATAGGGTATGGGAATGACTAATAAGCACCTGTTTATGAGAGCGGCTATTGAGATATGAATGAAAACACAATGGGTGACATCATACATTTTGATCTTATTGTGTTCTTATTTGTGTTTGGAACCTGATTAAGATCCAACGATCGAGGTGTACTGTGTCATCCATTCTATTTCTATTTATGGGTTCAAATGGGTTTTACAAGAAAATACAATTTGTCAAAATGTACCTCGTTCGAAAAATATTAAAAAAAATATATTACAAAAATAGATATTATTTCCAGTATGCAACATAAATTATATATGCACATTTGTGTAATCATCAATTGTTGTTCATGCCCATTTATGTAATGTGCGTGTACAATTTATAAAATACACATGCGCGCATTAATTTGAAATGGGACCTATTTTTGTAATAAAGCTTCTGTTGAAGCCTATTTCTGTAATATGTTTTCTAAGTGATTTTATACTTGACTTTCATTTGTGATTCATTACCCGCTCTCATTTGGAGACTATGCTATCGAGCCATAATGTTGGTCTTTGGAAATATATGGACAGATTTGTAAAACAAAATCACAAAGTAAGCTGTTGCATCGCAATGATTCAATACTTTATGATCTAAATAACACTGTCTTAATAATTGCTGAATTATATAAAATTGTCTGAACAGTTAAATTCAGTACATATTGAGACAAAAACCTCTCCCTTATGCTTGTTATTCTCGAAGAAATTTTCGTCTTTTTTTTTCCTCTGAAAGACATTTCATTGTCAACCTTATGTTCAATGAGGAACTGACATGAAAAATAAATAAAAAATAAAAAATGACTGTTAATGCACAACTGATACTTTCTTCTTTCCTGAAGGTTGGTGACAAGGTTAAAAAGGGACAGGTGGTTTGTATCATTGAGGCCATGAAACTGATGAATGAGATAGAGGTAATTATCAATCATATTAACATATATATAATAATAAAGTAAATTTTTGTTTATTTTAGCACTGTTGATTGATTATTTATGCACTGAAAATGGGACCTCTGGAGTAACTTGAATTGATTTTCCACATTCATCACTGTTATATTTACTTTTTTATAAATTAAAATGGCTGCATTAATTAGGGAGATGATACATGATTTTTTTAATTTTATCCTTCAGGCTGATACGAGCGGAACAGTCGTAGAGGTCGTTGCCGAGGATGGAAAGCCAGTTAGTGTTGATACTGTATGTGGCTTATAAACATCATTCTTTATATGATTATTTTATTCATTTAGGCCACTTTTCAAAATTATTACACATTCAAATTCTTTCCGAAAATAATTAAAAAGTATGTCACTTTCTACTGGTAGAAGGTGATATATTTTTGTAATTAGTTTTAAAAAAGATTCGAATGTGGTGGTAAGTTTTGAAAAGTGATCTAGGTAAGAAATACTTATTTATATTTCATTGTTCAATACTTGTTCTAATATAATTTATCATCTAATTATTTATGCAGCCTCTATTTGTAATTGAACCTTGAAGATGAACGAATTGAAAACTTTAAACACAGTATTATCATATTGGGTTAACTATTAATACTTGATGGCCCTGTTTGTATTTGGAAATCACCATGAATGCAATGCAAGTGAAGGAGGAATAGTCACCTGCGTGCATTTTTATTGTTTGTATGTTGTGTTCCCTTCGTATTCTTATATATGCTTTGTATTTGATTGTTTCATTGTAATCCAGCCAAGGGTTAGAAATTTTTGATACTTATATAAAATATACGTCATAGCGAATTCAAATGTATTCGAAGTTAAATATCATTGTACTGATCTCTGCTTTTGAGCTGTAAGATGTTATATATATTGGATGTCGGGCTATGAACTGCGAACAATAAATAAAAGGTTGAATGCTTTTGAGCTTTATGATGTTATTTGTTATGCAAATTGTGTATCATGACACGGGAAAATAGTGTGGGTTGTTGTATATGCTTTCTCAAAAAATTGCTCGTAAGGAAACACTGAAAACCTAAACGCGAAGCGTAAATATTGATTCCAACGACAGTATAAATTACTTCAAAAGCATCTAAGGTACGTATATTGATAGTATAATGACTTCAAAAGTGTAAGTTTCCTAATAGATGAACTTCGGCTGAACCGTGTATTCTGTCACTGTCTTGAAGACGTTTCGACGAAGACGTTTCGACGTTCTGCTTAGGATGCTTAGGGTTGCAAGCAGCGAAACAAACGCCACCGCCTCTAAAATAAAACACTCTTTCTTTGGTTTTAGTATCGATCCGTCTGCACAAACGGATTCAACTCAGTTGTCCTCAAAAATACTGCTCGGCTTTTAATTTTTGAAGGAAAAAAAATTGGTTTCGTGAAGAAGATGAATGATTTGCAAAAGGAAAGAAAAATGTCGTTCTTTCTTTTGTTTCGTCCATCAACCAACTAAAATAGACGGAATACCAAGTCGAACATATTACAGAGTCGTGCACCCAGCTCGGGTCGAGTCGATTCGACCAGCGCGTGCGTGTGGTAGTCAAGCATGATCTCCCTCCTCACAAAAGAGTATCATTGGATGTACAAAGCGTCCAATTTAGCTTCTAAGTATAAATATTTGATTGTTTCATATAGCCCTACAACGTGGGATTACTCACATAAGAGTCAATACTTTTTTTTTTTTTTTAATAATCCACTTAAAATCTTAAAAACAGTTCTAATAATCTTCCACTTGAAGTTTTAAAAAATAATTTTCTTCCGAGTACCTTCTGAAAAACATAATATTGTGCATAAACAAAGGTGTCTTCTGACTTGAACTATTGCACAGTGGATAAGGTTCAGTTTTTACTAGAGTGACATGTAGTCTTGAACTCTATTCCTGATATCAGACCACATAAAAATTTTCTAGAGTGCAATCAAATAAGCCCGTGCATTTATGCCTATGCATGTCTATCACAGTTTAGTGAATGCTATAAGAATTTTACATAAAATTCCATAGAAACGGCCACATTTCCATATCAATACAAGTAAGTCTATCAAGAGTACTTCTAAAGGTAGGTACTCCACCTTATATAGAGTATAGATCTCGTTAAAAGTTTCTGTTAACTCATCCTCTAATCACTTTAAAAATACATATGTAACGGACGGGTGATTTTCGACCTTGAAAATCGACATCTATATATCCACTGTATAGACTGTCGAGTGCCGAAAATACCAGTTCATTAGTAATGAAGAAGAAAAGGTAGAAGAAAAGGAGAAGTAACAATACAGAATCTCACGATCGCAGCGGAACAAAATATAATATATAATAACAGATTTTATTTACAAAAGAATTTGTAACTGTTTAATACTTACAATCATCAGAGTACACAATCACTACGTTAAAATTTGGACAGTTCAATGACTTGTCCTTACAAAACAGGATTACAAATCTACGGAAATACGTTTGAACTCCTCCAGCTCTTCTCTCAAGCTCCGTAGCCTTTAACCTGAATCTGTAATACTCGGTCTGACCCAAACATTATAATAAAATAACACCCGAGTCAGTCTGAAAAACCACTGTGAGAAAACACACTCAATTTGAATTATTAAATTATTCAAAATTCTTTGAAAACAAGTATCTCGTAAGACCACGTCACAAATAAACACAACAGGTTTTTACCTTACGATAACCAAAACAATTTTTATCAAAATCATCTGATGTTATAATAGCGTCTATAGAAAGTAAACAGAAAATAGCTGAAATGCTTGCATCTCATGTTCCAACATAGTTGGGCACAATCAAAACCATACGACGCTTATTGGAGAATGGATTCCATCAAATGACTGGGCTATTGGGGTACTGCCCATCACAGTACACCTCAAGAACAATGTACCGATGACCGCTCTGAGATCCCCTGCTATACAAGATCGGCCTACCCCTAAGCTGGATAGACCGAATAAGATTACCCCACGGTTGGGATCAGCAACCGCCACACAGTCGAACAAAATGGACTCTAGATAGGGGTAACCTTACCGTACTTGGGTGCGACCTATTTAGCCTTGCTGCATCTCCCCTATTTTAGTCATTCCCGGTTGATGAGGTTTGAGGCTAAACGTCACTTCAAGAACGAATTTCACTTAGAATGCTCATCGTCCTCTAATAACTAAGTTCTGATAGCATTCGTCCGTACAAGTTGTCGTGGGTCTGGAAAAACTGAACCACCGTCTTCATTAGCTCACGATATTCATTCATAACGTTCAAACTAGATCGAAGTGGCTTTTAGATAATTAAATCCGACTCCGGTCTCTTCGAAACGATTAACTAAATTGGCTAAAATCGATAGTCGGTTATTTAACTATCAATACATATCCATAAAAAATCATCAGGCCTTATTATAAATTTTCCAAAATTTATCTCAAAATATCTTTATAAGATATTACTTTCAATTCCTCAACATTTGAAAACAATTTTCAAACCCTTTTTATTTTCATGGAACATTTCCAACCCTTCCTAATACTTAGAATATTTCCTTCACTTCATTTGATATTCGACACTTGGAAAATATTCCCCTTATTTCC
This sequence comes from Allium cepa, assembly GCA_030765085.1. Taxonomy (NCBI): domain Eukaryota; kingdom Viridiplantae; phylum Streptophyta; class Magnoliopsida; order Asparagales; family Amaryllidaceae; genus Allium; species Allium cepa. The sequence goes on along the minus strand of CM060940.1, from coordinate 756,896,894 downwards.
TTTTTCTTTCCTCAAAAATCATTTAAAACTTTATTTGTAAATTTCCCAACTCGTTTCACACGAATTCTATAAATTCCGAAATTCCTTAATTAATTCCCTTAATATTTCAAAACCAATTATACTTGCTTATAAACTCAATTCCCTTTGCACTTCTTTATGAATTCTATTTTCATTCTTTGAAATTCACTTTTATTTAACTTCTTCGGAATTTTCTTACCTTTCTTCCCAATTTCATTTAAGAATTTTCTTATAAATCATATTCACTGAATAACCCATTTTCCCCGACTTCCAAGAAGGTTTATAAATTTAAAACATTTCAAAACTCTTTATGTATATATAAAAAAAGTACTTTAAAGAAAATAATAATAATTTATTTTTAATACATATTCAAATAATTATTTAAAATATTAAAATACTTTTTATGACATCACTTCCAAAGCGAATTTGAAATTTTAGATTTTCATTATAATAAATATTAAGTATTTTAAAATTCACTTCTGAAATATTCAATACTAAATAACTTTAAAATTTACATAGTTTAATAAAATTTTCCTTTTTAAAATTTAAAACTTAACTTAATTTCAAGTCTGGATAACCAAATTCCTCGTCTATAATCCGTCTTGATTTTCATCACATTTCTTCCATTCCAGTCCCCTTAACCATCTTCATTTTTAAAAAAAGTATCTACTATTTTTCTCAACCTATTTCCATATTCCAATACAAATTCTTTTCATAAATTTGTATTCCTAACTTATCATCCAATATCACTTCCCCTTTATTTATAAACTCCATTTATAAATTTTTATAACACCTTTTGAGTTCCACTGAAAATAATCTCATTTATAAAATTTCATTTTATAAATTCAACTCCTTTAAAATTTCCATTTATTTTTTCCAATCTATTTTCAATATCGATTTCACCCTTTTTCCCCGAATATCATTTTTAAATCCAGTCTTTAAAAATTTCTTTATATATATTATTTTAAACTCTCTATTTTAAAATATTTTCCCGCATTTTTTTAATACGATCAAAAATTCACCATTCTTATTCAAACCAATCTCTTTTAAATAATCCAAATTTTGATTTACAAAATTTTATATCATAAATCTCTTTTTGATTGCTTAAAGTTTAAAATAATACTTATGGTATTTAACATTTCCACCATTATTTCCAAGCCATTATATCATTTAAAACTTTATAACACACAGTAATCCAGCAATTTATATGCATAAGAAAAATAATAACATATTTGAGGAATCCAGGTGGATCCATCCAACCTGCTTTTCCTGCATCCATAGATGTTAGACAACAATAAAAATACCAATCTCACTTCAAGGGTGTATCGTGGTATATAGGGTCATCCGTTATTATGCGGGTCGCATAAGGTCTCATCCGCTATAATATGTGGGAATATCACTCCAATACTTATATATATACTAATATATATATATATATATATATATATATTACATCATTCAATAGAATAATTTAAACTTTTCAATTGATCAAGCATCCAATAATTTAAATTCAAACATTTAAATTTTTAAAATGATAATCCAATTGAGTGAGAGATTCTCACCTTGATGTTTTTATTTGCAATCCATTCCCATCCTGATTTGTTGAATGATTTTTGGACCTCGTATGCACACGTTATAGCTTTTAGAAAATTATATGAATTCAAATATAATTTAATTTTCAAAAATTAATTCCACTTTACATACCTAACAACCTAGAACCTAAGGATATCTCCACTGCAGCCGATCGAGAAACCCTCTTCGATGCTTCAGCCACTGCTCAGCACCACCACACTACTGCCGAACACGACAGCGGCAGCAGCTGCCCCTTCCATCTTTGCTAGCACTTTCTATAGTCTGCCGCGCGTTCATCGTCACGTCGCAACACCAACAGCTGTTGCCTAAAAACCCTAGCTTGCTGCACACATGTTAGCCTTGCTACTTTCCAAGTCGAGTGCGACGCCCCACCTCTATACCCACGCTAGCCAAGAACACTACGGTGTAATGCTGTCAACTAGCACGGAGAATAAGGCTGTTGAGGAGCGACCATCCGTGTAATTGCTTTGCGCGAGCACCAATATGTCAGATAGTATAACATGCATTTTATTTCAAGAGGAAATCCGACATACCGATACAAACACAAAGCTACTACACAGTGGCTATAATAATCTTCGAAAACAAATATAGAAATAAGCATAACACAAATCAGTCACAGATAATTCATATCACAAAGGCGGAAGAAGATATGAATATATAACTAACACATGAAAGTGTATATCAGAGCAGTGGTCAAAAAGATCCACAATAATACAAAAAAATAGCAACACGTGCTACACAAAAGAATACAACTATGAGTCTATATCTCAAGTGTGTACAACAAAAACTACTAATCTAAGTAGTTAACCAAAAGTCAAGGAGGTAATCCCGGATGTAAAGTCAAGCAGAAGCACCTGTAACATCTCGGTCTGACCCTAGTATTATTTAATAAGAAAATAATAAACGGATCGGTCTAATTATAAATATCAAATGAAACGATATAGAGTAAGAGATATGACTAAACACATAATAATCACAATGCCAAGCTGTGATATATATATATATATAAGTAATTGAAAATCAACAAGAGATTAATCGATATCATAAAATCTACACAAGAATCAAAGAAATGTCATACTCCTTATTTCGTTCATCAAACCACATATATTGACGATTATATCAATGTCAATCACAAAAGTCAATGACACACAAATTCACCAATGCACAAATATTGATAAAACTTATCAATAGAAATCACGAAAATTGGTGAAACACAAATTCTAGAAATCATCTCAAGAAATCCAGAAATCACAAAAAGGAGGAAGGCCTATCACAAACGGGAGCATAAAGCTCACCAACACGTGTATCACAAACGGAACGCTAATTCCATGGTTGCTAACCATCACAAATTGAGCCGAAGCTCCACAAACGGCCCGAAGACCATGGGTTGCTACCCCACCAATTTGAGTCGAAACTCCACAAAACGGGGTTTAGTCTCCCTCGTAGACAAAGAGACATCGCACATTGCTAGTCTAAATCACAAAAAAAATGGTCGTCAATGACCATTAAGAAGTGTCAATTACACTAAGTTAGTAAATATAAAAGTTTAGCTTCATGTCCCATAACCACTTGCTTAACTTAAATATTTACGAACAAACTGTAGATCTCCACTGTAAAATTGTCACAAGGGATTCAAACGAACAAGTCCAAGAATTAACCGACGAAGTAAACGCAAGCGTTTCATACCACTCGTTTTACTAAGTCGTTTAATTAGATTTCTCATACGAATGAGGTAAAGGTTTGTATATACTAATAGATTGGAAAACGGTTCAAGAAACGAGCTTTGTACTAAAATAGTGTTGAAATCATTTGAAGAAAGAGTTTTGATATTTACTACTAGTATAGAAACCCTTATATTTTTAAAGTGACAAATCACGAAGAAGATTGTAGGAACAATCAATCACTAAAATTCACATACGAAGATGTGAATAAAAATCCAACGAAACCGATAAAGAATCCATCGAAATGGATATTCAAAAATCCCTAAAAAGGAGTCATCAAAGTCATAATAAATGATAACAACAAATAGGAAACAACACGAATCGATTAAAGTTGGAAATTCAAGCAACTAGGCGAAATAGGCAAACTTTCATCAGGTCGGTCGGCCGGCTACAGAGCTCGGTCGACCGGACCCAAAAACAGAGAAGTGCTTATGCACCCGGCAGCAGGTCGGTCGGCCGGCAGCAGGGCTCGGTCGACCGGTCCTGTTGCCAGTCCCTTCCCAGCCCATCCAAATGAGGTCCAACCTCGACCAAATTGCATTCTCTCGAGCAATGGCGCTAAGGGATTATGCCAATCGACTACCCGGCCCTATAAGCTATTCGATGCATAACCAAAACACATTCAAACATCAAAGTTAGGATTTTTAAAGATTTGAACCCAAAACACTAAAAATTGGGATTTTCACCAAATCAATCCAAACCAAAAGCAAATGCACACGAATAGGTGTTAGGAATTCATACCTAACAACCGAAGATAATTATAAGCATAGATGTGAGATAAAAATCTCACCTTTGAACCCAAACAAATGAAGATGAAGCTTGAAAGCAAAGGGAATCAACCACTCTTCAAATCCAACTCAAAAAGCTTGATTCTAAGCTAAAAAGAGAAACATTTTCCAAATTAGGTTTAGGAATTTTCTGAAATCAAAGAGAGAAAGAGTTGGAGAAGAAGAAGAGAAGCTTACTAATGGGTTCTTCTATTATTTTGGAGCTAGAGCTTGATTTGCAAAAGAAAACTAGGGCTTGGAGTTTTAATTTCCTCTTCCACTCTCCATTAACATAAAAGCTTGAGTATTAGGAAAATAGAAAAGAAGTGAATGAAGAGGAGAGGGTTGGAACTGAGTTAAGTGGGGTTAATGGGGCTCAACCCAAACCAAAGCCCTAAGTAAAAAGTAGCAAAAATCAACTTACTCCAAACATATCGAAGCTTATACTCAAAAAGGTCGCAAACGGCATTTTAAACTCAATGGGAGTGGTCCAGAGTCCTAATTCGACCGTATACAAAAAGTAGATTTTCGGATTAAATTCCGAGTATCGATAAAATATTTAAATAAAATATTTAAATATAAAAATCGACAAATATGCGGGTTGTTACAGACTCCCCTCCTTAAAGAAATTGCGTCCTCGCAATATTTAAGAAGAAGATATATAGTAACAACCATAAAAGCATATTCAACACAAAAGAAGTTTGAAATAAGAAGTTCACCTCAAAGAGCGCGGGAAAGTAAGTCCGGATGTGATCGCTCGATGAACTCTCTAGACTCCCAAGAACAATCCTTAGGATTTGAAGACCATTGAACTTTCAAAAGCGGAACATCTTTATTTCGAAGACGTTTGACCTCCGAAGCAATGATACGAATAGGATGCTGCTCATAAGTTAAATTTGGTGAAACTTCAATCTCCTCCACAACACTGGGCTCAAGAATAGAATCGGAATCTCGAAGACATTTCCGAAGTTGAGAAACGTGAAACACGTCATGGATAGCAGAAAATTGAGCCGGTAATAAAAGGCGATAAGCCATGGAACCAATACGTTCAGCGATAGGAAATGGTCCAATGTATCGAGGCGCTAACTTTCCCGATCGACTGAAACGTACAACACCCTTCATAGGTGAAACACGAATGAACACAAGATCTCCCACAGAAAATTCTAACTTCCTTCTCCGGTTATCGACATAGGATTTTTGTCTACTTTGGGCTTCTTTCATCCTATGTCGAATAAGTTCAATCTTTTCTGTGGAATCCCGAATAAAATCTGGACCTAAAACCAGCTTCTCACCGGCCTCATGCCAACAAGAAGGAGATCGGCATGGCCTTCCATAGAGTGCCTCGAAAGGTGCCATACCAATACTAGATTGGAAGCTATTATTATAGGAAAATTCAACAAGTGAAATATGATCTTCCCAACTTCCACCAAAATCAAGCACACAAGAACGAAGAAGATCTTCAAGAGTTTGATTCACACGCTCAGTTTGTCCATCGGACTGGGGATGATAAGTGGTGCTAAAATTAAGCTTCGTTCCCAAAGCTTTTTGAAGACTCTTCCAAAATCCACTAGTAAACAATGGATCACGATCGCTAGCAATAGAAGTAGGAACTCCATGCAATTTAACAATTTCTTTGATAAAGAGTTTGGCCGAAAGAGGTACGGTTCGGTTAGACCGAACGGGAATAAAATGGGCAGATTTAGTAAGCCTATCAACAATCACCCATAAGCTATCATGACCCGAACGAGAACGGGGAAGGCCATCAATAAAATCCATGGAAATATGGTCCCACTTCCAAATTGGAATTTCTAAAGGTTGCAATAACCCACCGGGCCTTTGATGTTCGGCCTTAACGAGTTGGCAAGTCATGCAACGCTTAACGGAGTTAGCGATGGCAAGTTTCATTCCCTCCCAATAATAAAGTTGCTTCATATCCGCGTACATTTTACTACTACCAGGATGAATGGTAAATTTAGAACGATGTGAATCTTCTAAAATATCTTTACGAAGATCACAAATATTTGGCACGATAAGTCTACCAAATTTCCGAATGCCGCCACGAGAATCGATATCAAAGTCCTTCAAACCTTCAATATCAATCTTATCCTTAATATTTTGGCCAAGAAGAGCCAATTCGGGATCTAGCCTTTGAGCTTCAAGAATGCGGTCTAAAAGAGAAGGATGAGCCTCAAGGCTACATAAAACAAATGATGAGCATAAATCGGATACGCGGTCTCGAATCTCACAAGTGGATAAGATCTCGAGATCGTTCCATTCGGATATCATCATAGAAACAACAGCGTGTTGTTTACGGCTAAGAGCATCGGCGACACGATTACCCTTACCGGGAGTATAAAGAATATCAAGATCATATGGTGCAAGAAATTCGAGCCAACGCTGTTGACGCAAATTAAGTTCCTTTTGAGAGAATAAATAATTCAAAGACTTATGATCGATATAAAGAACAAATTTCTCTCCTAAAAGATAATGACGCCAAATCCGAAGAGCGAAAACAATAGCCACGAGTTCTAAATCATGAGTGGCATATCTAGTCTCGGCAGGCTTTAATTGCCTTGAAGCATAAGCAATAACACGTTCTTTTTGCATAAGAACGGCACCCAAACCAACGCGACTGGCATCGGTATAAACAACGAAATCCTGATTCCCCTCGGGAATAACAAGAATAGGAGCATCAGAAAGAAGTTCTTTTAATTTCTGAAAAGACGTTTCACATTTGTCCGACCAAATGTATTTAATAGCTTTCTTCGTTAAGCTAGTGAGAGGCACGACAATCTTAGAAAAGTTTTTGATAAAACGCCGGTAATAACCCGCCAATCCAAGAAAACTACGAATCTCTGTCACACTCTCCGGTCTCTTCCAATCTTGAATCGCTTCAATCTTTGAAGGATCCACGGAAATTCCGGATTCGGAAATAATATGACCGAGAAACTTCACACGAGATTGCCAAAAATGGCATTTAGAAAATTTTGCTTTCAAACGATTGCTCCTAAGAGTTTCCAACACAATCCGAAGATGCTTCTCATGCTCCTCCTCGGTTTTTGAATACACAAGAATATCATCAATAAAGATGAGGACAAACCGGTCGAGGAAGTCTTTGAAAACTCTATTCATAAGGTCAACGAAATAAGCCGGAGCATTCGTTAGACCAAATGGCATAACAAGCCATTCATAAGATCCATAACGAGTACAGAACGATGTCAAAGGAATGCTATCCTCTGCAATACGAAGCTGATGAAATCCAGTAGCTAAGTCTAATTGTGAAAAGACTCTAGCACCAGTAAGTTGATCGAATAGATCATCAATCCGAGGTAAAGGATATTTATTTTTGATAGTAAGATCATTAAGCTTGCGGTAGTCAACGCAAAGCCTAAGTGTACCATCGGATTTCTTCATGAAAATAGCCGAAGCTCCCCAAGGCGAGGAACTAGAGCGAATAAATTGCTTCGTCTCCAATTCGGATAATTGTTTGCGCATCTCCTCGTTTTCTTTATTGGACATACGATAAGGAGGGCGAGTGATAGGTTGAGCTCCAGGAATGAGATTAATTCTGAACTCAATTGCTCGCTTAGGTGGTAATCCTAAAACGGGCTCAAATATGTCGGAAAATTCACGAACGACGTGAATAAGAGAAATAATATCACCCTCGTCATCATCATCGTCATCACGAGGGTTTAAAGAATATAAAGATGCAACCAAAGCGGAATCTAAATCTTTAAGAATAACAGAAACCTGATTAACAGATAGTGGATGTCGAAGATAAATAGTCCGCTCAGGACATAGGATGTGAGCTTCATAACGATTAAGCCAATCCGTTCCCAAAATCATTCCAAAGCCTAAATAACGCATGACATGCAAATCGGCTAGGAAAGGAAAATCACACAAAATAATCTCGACATCTTTACACAATAAACTGATTGTTGCGGATCCACCAACTGGATTCGCAATTCTCAAAGAAGTCATTAAGCACAAAACATCCAAAGAAAAAGTATCAACAAGTTCTTTTGATACAAAAGAATGGGATGCACCCGTATCAAAAAAACTCGAATAGGATGATCACGAAATAAAATAATTCCATCCAGAATAGAATGAGAAATACCTTGGCCACGAGATGTGTTGCCAGGGGCTTGAGCAACATTTATCTTTCCCTCCTTCTTGCCCTGAAGCTTGGGGCATGAAGATATAACATGACCGGGAACTTTGCAGTAGCGACAAGAGAGAGACTCTGGGCACTTTTTCGCATAATGGTCCTTCGAACCACAATTATAGCATTCCCCACGACCAAAGGAAGAAGTCTTTGCCACAAAGGTTGCTTGCTTCCCTTTCTTATTGGGATAAGGGCCTTTGAATTTGTTTGGCCTTTTCTTGTTGTTGAAGTTTGGTTTGGAACCCACCACTTCAATATCATTCTCCTTATCCGCCTCTTCAAGACGAAGAGCGATATCAATGAGTTGGTCGAAAGAAACTTCTAATTTTAGAAGTAATGGCATCTTGAGATTTTTGTTTAAGCCATAGACGAACCTATGATTTTTCTTCAATGGGGTGTTGATGTATTCAACCCCATATTTGGAGAGGGATTCAAAAGACGCGACATAATCTGCCACGAAAGATTCACCTTGAACAAGGTCTATAAAACGGCGAGCCAAAGTCACCTTCTCAGCTTCTGGTACGAATTTCAACTCGAAGCGTTCCCGGAATTGCTCCCAGTGAGATCCGCTTCATTAATCTCAGAAATAAGAAGCTCGTACCAGTCCAATGCTCTTTCTCGGAGCATACTAGAGGCCGCCTGAACTCGGTGAAGGTCAATAAGATTCATGCGAGAAAAGATTCGATCGCATGACCTTAGCCAAGCCTGTACTTCAATAATAGTTTCGGAACCTTTGAATGGCTCCCTACCCAAATTAGTGTAATCGCTACACAAGCGTGCAAATCCCGACTTTGGGTGAGTAGGTTCCGGGTTAGCTCCAACTGCTTGAGCATTTGTCACTAAATCAAGAAGCTGTTGAGCAGTCATAAAAACTCCAACCTGGGGTGGAGTGCTATATGGCACGGCTCTGGGGCGGCCTGGTCTAGACATTTCTCTTCCTTTGGAAAGAAAGAAGAAGAAGAAAAAGGTTATTCATCAAATTGAATATCAAGCAATCTTGATAGATAAAAAAAGAATCATAGGGAAAATAGGATGAATCGGTACGAAGACTCGAATTAATCCTAAAGCACGACTCCTAAGATGGACTTAGGACGATGATCCTTGTTATAATATTTCATATTGTTCCGAAGTTTGGCTCTGATACCAAGCTGTGACGCCCCACCTCTATACCCACGCTAGTCAAGAACACCACGGTGTAATGCTGTTAACTAGCACGGAGAATAAGGCTGTTGAGGAGCGACCATCCGTGTAATTGCTTTGCGCGAGCACCAATATGTCAGATAGTATAACATGCATTTTATTTCAAGAGGAAATCCGACATACCGATACAAACACAAAGCTACTACACAGTGGCTATAATAATCTTCGGAAACAAATATAGAAATAAGCATAACACAAATCAGTCACAGATAATTCATATCACAAAGGCGGAAGAAGATATGAATATATAACTAACACATGAAAGTGTATATCAGAGTAGTGGTCAAAAAGATCCACAGTAATACAAAAGAATAGCAACACGTGCTATACAAAAGAATACAACTATGAGTCTATATCTCAAGTGTGTACAACAAAAACTACTAATCTAAGTAGTTAACCAAAAGTCAAGGAGGTAATTCCGGATGTAAAGTCAAGCAGAAGCACCTATAACATCTCGGTCTGACCCGAGTGTTATTTAATAAGAAAATAATAAACGGATCGGTCTAACTATAAATATCAGATGAAACGATATAGAGTAAGAGATATGACTAAACACATAATAATCACAATGCCAAGCTGTGATATATATATATATATATATATATATATATATATATATATATATATAAGTAATTGAAAATCAACAAGAGATTAATCGATATCATAAAATCTACACAAGAATCAAAGAAATGCCATACTCCTTATTTCGTTCATCAAACCACAAATATTGATGATTATATCAATGTCAATCACAAAAGTCAATGACACACAAATTCACCAATGCACAAATATTGATAAAACTTATCAATAGAAATCACGAAAATTGGTGAAACACAAATTCTAGAAATCATCTCAAGAAATCCAGAAATCACAAAAAGGGGGAAGGCCTATCACAAACGGAAGCATAAAGCTCACCAACACGTGTATCACAAACGGAACGCTAATTCCATGGTTGCTAACCATCACAAATTGAGCCGAAGCTCCACAAACGGCCCGAAGACCATGGGTTGCTACCCCACCAATTTGAGTCGAAACTCCACAAAACGGGGTTTAGTCTCCCTCGTAGACAAAGAGACATCGCACATTGCTAGTCTAAATCACAAAAAAAATGGTCGTCAATGACCATTAAGAAGTGTCAATTACACTAAGTTAGTAAATATAAAAGTTTATCTTCATGTCCCATAACCACTTGCTTAACTTAAATATTTACGAACAAACTGTAGATCTCCACTATAAAATTGTCACAAGGGATTCAAACGAACAAGTCCAAGAATTAACCGACGAAGTAAACGCAAGCGTTTCATACCACTCGTTTTACTAAGTCGTTTAATTAGATTTCTCGTACGAATGACGTAAAGGTTTGTATATACTAATAGATTGGAAAACGGTTCAAGAAACGAGCTTTGTACTAAAATAGTGTTGAAATCATTTGAAGAAAGAGTTTTGATATTTACTACTAGTATAGAAACCCTTATATTTTTAAAGTGACAAATCACGAAGAAGATTGTAGGAACAATCAATCACTAAAATTCACATACGAAGATGTGAATAAAAATCCAACGAAACCGATAAAGAATCCATCGAAATGGATATTCAAAAATCCCTAAAAAGGAGTCATCAAAGTCATAATAAATGATAACAACAAATAGGAAACAACACGAATCGATTAAAGTTGGAAATTCAAGCAACTAGGCGAAATAGGAAAACTTTCATCAGGTCGGTCGGCCGGCTACAGAGCTCGGTCGACCGGACCCAAAAACAGAGAAGTGCTTATGCACCCGGCAGCAGGTCGGTCGGCCGGCAGCAGGGCTCGGTCGACCGGTCCTGTTGCCAGTCCCTTCCCAGCCCATCCAAATGAGGTCCAACCTCGACCAAATTGAATTCTCTCGAGCAATGGCGCTAAGGGATTATGCCAATCGACTACCCGGCCCTATAAGCTCTTCGATGCATAACCAAAACACATTCAAACATCAAAGTTAGGATTTTTAAAGATTTGAACCCAAAACACTAAAAATTGGGATTTTCACCAAATCAATCCAAACCAAAAGCAAATGCACACGAATAGGTGTTAGGAATTCATACCTAACAACCGAAGATAATTATAAGCATAGATGTGAGATAAAAATCTCACCTTTGAACCCAAACAAATGAAGATGAAGCTTGAAAGCAAAGGGAATCAACCACTCTTCAAATCCAACTCAAAAAGCTTGATTCTATGCTAAAAAGAGAAACATTTCCCAAATTAGGTTTTGGAATTTTCTGAAATCAAAGAGAGAAAGAGTTGGAGAAGAAGAAGAGAAGCTTACTAATGGGTTCTTCTATTAGTTTGGAGCTAGAGCTTGATTTGCAAAAGAAAACTAGGGCTTGGAGTTTTAATTTCCTCTTCCACTCTCCATTAACATAAAAGCTTGAGTATTAGGAAAATAGAAAAGAAGTGAATGAAGAGGAGAGGGTTGGAACTGAGTTAAGTGGGGTTAATGGGGCTCAGCCCAAACCAAAGCCCTAAGTAAAAAGTAGCAAAAATCAACTTACTCCAAACATATCGAAGCTTATACTCGAAAAGGTCGCAAACGACATTTTAAACTCAATGGGAGTGGTCCCGAGTCCTAATTCGACCGTATGAAAAAAGTAGCTTTTCGGACTAAATTCCGAGTATCGATAAAATATTTAAATAAAATATTTAAATATAAAAATCGACAAATATGCGGGTTGTTACATCGAGTAACCCCTGCATGCTTCCTACATTGCACATCGCGAACCTCCAACCACCGAGCTTCTCGATATATGATAGTAGGTGTTGTTCGGCCGCACTCGTCGCTTCCTTCCAGCCGCGATATTCCCACTCGCGAACTCTCGATCTTGCTTGAGCACTTCACGGCGGCAGACCTCCCCTCTCTTCCTCGTGGCCACATCCGCGCCTACGCGTCTCCACCTTCCAGCGAACGCCGCCAACTCGCAAGCAAACGAATGACCACGACTTCGAAGTCACCTTTGGCCACATGCGTTCTTTTTTTATACGAACATGAATAATGATTTCGAGATATATGGCCAAGGATCTCTGATCTAATAAATTTGGAATTTGAATGGGGAAAAGGAAGTGATAACCATATTTCGATTGGTAACTGATTTGAACGTTTGAATGAATTTTCATTCGTTTATATATTTTTTACTTGAAAACAAGGAAAGAACGGACGTGATTTTAAAAGTGAGAAGATGTCTTGCGTATAGATGGCAATCTATAGTAGTTTTGAGGTGAAAGAGAAAAGTTTTGATGGGAAATATTGGTCAAGTCTATAATGTATATGTATATATATATGTATATGTATTATTTAAATTTAAATCGTCCCGAAACCGTAGCTTAGAATCTTGACCTTATTGAGGCGTGCCGCTAGGCATTTAATATTATACCCCTATTCCGAACGCAATGAAAAAGATTTTAAGTCCTAATTCGATTGTATGGAGAAAACAACCTTTTGGATCCAAACATTATATTAAATTTTTGATATAAATTTCAGTGCATTTCTATCCCGTACGATCAAACGATAATTCTAAATGCTATAAAATTTGAAATCCGATAATAATACAATATTACGGATCCAATGGAACTAGTTTCGTTGAATTCCAAGACTATGCCTTGGAAGGCTATTTTTAAATGTCAATTTAAACGATATATTTTTAAAATTGAACAAATCATGTTTAAATTCAATTTTAAAAATTTTATTATCCTCATTTTTATGAACATTAATTTTGCAAACCTTTAAATAATTTTTATCATGCTTAAAACTCCGGATTTACTATTTTAACCAATATTCAATTATACTTTAATAACTTAAATTATCAAGTAAATTGCTATATTCACTTCTAAATTTATTTTATAAATAAAATCCAAATTTTCATATTTAGAAACCATCTATACTTCCAATTCAATATTTAAACTATTAAATATTCAAAATCAAACGTTGAAAAATCCAGATCGTTACAACATGCTTCAAAATATATAAAAATAGCAACTCATAGCACTTCACAATTTATTTTTACCCATTGAACCTAGTTCTTAGGATCTCTAGTCATTAGGCCGGGTTACCATTGTGCGTGATTCAACAATCTAGGGGTAATAGTCTCGTTTTTTTAGAGGTCCTAAGGACTTTCTCTCTGGCCAGTCCTTTCGTCAAAGGATCGGCCAAATTCCCATCATTGCGTATGTGATCCACTCTAACAGCTCCTAAAGAGAGAAGTTCTCTAACAGTGCTATGCTTACGATGTATCTTTCATCTCTTACCATTGTAATAACAGTTCTGTACTTTTGCATCAACACAGCCGGTATCAATTTTTCTCATAAAGTAATCTCAGCTAGCAGATTTCTTAAGTAATCTTCTTCTTTACTAGCTATGGCTCGTGCTATCATCTTAGACTCCATAGTGGACTGAGCCGAAATAGTCTATTTCTTAGATTTCCATGAAAGAACTCCACCAGCAATGCTAAATATGTAGCCACTGGTTGCTTTCGAATCATCAGATAAAGTATTCTAATTTGCATCGGTGTATCCTTCAAGAACAGCTGGAAACTTTTCATAATTTAAGTCAAGGTTCATAGTTTGTTTTAGGTATCTCATGACCTTTTCGATGGCATGCCAGCGCTCTAACCTGCATGATAATCCCACGACGTAGGCAAATGTCGGGTCTAGTACAATCAGTGGCATACCAAAGGCTACCAATGATGCTCGCATAATCAGACTGTCTTACACCTTCGCCAGTGTTCTTAAATAGTTTTACACTAGGATCATATGGTGTACATGCAGGTTTATAGTCAAAGTAATTGTATTCTTTAGTTTCTTCTCAATGTGATGAGATTGATCCCAAAAAATTACCCTTTTTTGACCTAGTAATTTTAATTCCAAGGATTACACTCATTTCACCTAGATCTTTCGTATCGAAGTTGGCACTTAAAAAAGGTTTGACATTTTTTATAGCATGAATATGTGACCCAAAGATAAGTAGATTATCCACATACAGACATATAATAGTGCAAATGTCATTCTCAGATTTATAGTAAATACATTTGCCACTTTCATTAACTTTAAACCATGCGAGATTATTAAGTTATCAAATTTCTCATGCCATTGCTTAAGTGCTTGTTATAAACCATATAATGATTTATCTAACTTGCTGACTTTATGTTCTAGACCATGAATTACAAAGCCTTCAGGTTGGTCCATATAAGTTTCCTCTTCTAATTCACCATTTAAAAAACAGTTTTAATATCCATTTGGTGTATTATTAAGTTATGAATAGATGCTAGTGAAATTAATACTCGAATGGATGTAATTCTAGTTACAGGTGATAAGTACATAAAATTCGACATTTTCTCTTTGCTTAAACCCTTTAGCTACTAAACGGGCTTTATATTTATCAACTGTTCCATTAGGTTTTAATTTCTTTTTAAGTACCCATTTACAACTTATAGACTTACAACCATATGGTAAATCTACTAAGTGCCAAATTTTATTAGATTGCAAAGAATCCACCTCATCATTTATAGACTCTTGCCAAAAATTGGCATCTAAAGAAGATAAGGCTTCTTGGTGTTTAAAGGATCCTTCTCTATAGTAAACGTGCAAAAATCAGAACCGTAATCTTTTGTAATTCTTAGTCTTTTACTTCTTCTAAGTTCATTTTTAGAAGATTAATTATGTTCTATTATAATGGGCATAGTGTTACTTGATGTGCCCCTATTCCTCAATTTAAAAGAAAATCTCAATTCATAAAAATCAGCATCATTAGATTGATTCTTATATTGCATGTATTTAGATCATAAAATCTATATGCTTTGCTATTACCAGCATAGCCAATAAATATACATTCATATGATCTACTTGCTAATTTTTTTCTCTTAGGGCCAGGTATACAAACATATGCTAAACATTCCCAAGTTCTAAAATAAGGCACATCTGGTTTATAATTTCTTAATATTTCAAAAGGTGAAATTTTGCTTTTTGACTTAGAGATCCTATTCAAAACATAACACATGGTCAATAAGATTCCCCCCACCAATGTGATGATGTACCAGAATTAAGTAAAATAGCAACTACTAATTAAGTTAATGTTCTAATTTTCCTTTTAGCTTTACCATTCCTTTTAGGTAAAT
The DNA here is from genome assembly GCA_030765085.1 of Allium cepa. Taxonomy (NCBI): domain Eukaryota; kingdom Viridiplantae; phylum Streptophyta; class Magnoliopsida; order Asparagales; family Amaryllidaceae; genus Allium; species Allium cepa. The sequence continues at coordinate 756,881,286 of CM060940.1, read as the reverse complement.
ATGGTGCTATTCTTACATGTATTATTCCATATAAGTTGTAAATGTCAATAAATAAACTTGATTCATTTTCAGTTCTTCTATCCCTATGCAATCTTTTAACTTTCTTATTAGACTGATTTTCAATTTCAGTTATAAGAGATTTAAACATCTCAAGTGCATCACTTTTATTTTTCATAAGGTATGCATAAGTAAAAATCAAAGCAATCATCAATGAAAATGATAAGTTAGCGGTGTCCATTTCAAGTTAGAGTGCCACCAAGTTCACACACATCAAAATGAATCAAATCTAAGGGTTTTGATTCTCTAATTATAGATTTACGTGGGATTTTACTTATTTTTGCTTGAATACAACAACCACATTTTTCAAAATCATTTAGTGACATATTAGGAATTATACCTAAGCTACTCATGTTATTTATTATTCGTTTATTAACATGATATAGTCTAGAGTGCCAGATATTAAAATCACACAACATATAAGCAAAAAAAGATGTTTTATTACATTCAACATTCAGTTTAAACATGCCATCAGTTGCATAACCCCTAACTACAAACATATCATTCATAGTGATGGTGTACATACCGGCCCCAATAGTCTGTGTAAACCCAGCCTTATTAAGAAGATAACCTGAAAAAACTTTTTTCTCATCTCTGAAGTGTGCATGACGTCTTTCAGAATGACTATCTTTTTAGAGGTAAACTTCAGCTCTACGCTTCCAATCCCAGCAACAATAGTGGTGTGAGAGTCTTCCAACAACACTTTCTTGTCCTTACTTTCCATATATGTTTTGAATATAGCATGATCATAGCATACATGATGTGTAGCGCCAGTATCTACCCACCAACTCTCTGATCCGCCAACAAGGTGAATCTCATCAGAAATTATAGCCGAAAAAGGCTCCTTAGTCAGGTTAGCCTACGGTGCAGAGCTTGGCCTGTTCCGACACTTGTGTGCCATATGATATGGTTTTCCACAGATTTACCACAGAAACAACTGTCCAAGTCATTCTTTTGGGGTGTTTTCTATTGACCTCTATGGTTTCCTTGTGAATTAAAATTTTTTTTTTTATAGTTCTGATTAAGCTTGTGGTTCTATTTCTTTAAGCTTTTGGGATTCGGTTTCAAAACTGCAGCTTTCTTAGTGTTTCCTGAAACAACAAGCACTTCTTGCTTCATATACTGTTTACGAGATTCCTCCTTAATTCGAAGACGAGTTATTAGACTTTCTAATGAAAATTCCTTAGTTATATGTTAAGATTATTCTTAAAATCCTTCCAACTTGGAAGTAAATTATCAATCCAAACTGCCACTTGAAATTGTTCATCTAAACTCATACCTTCGAAGAAGATCTCATGAGCTATTTTCTGAAGCTCATGAGACTGCATCTCTACCGGCCTGTCATTTGGCACTTGAGGTAGCGGCTGATGATAAACTTCTTTGCTCCTACTTTCTCTGTATCGTACTTTTTTACAGCGCATCCCAAATCTTTTGTCGGAGTTGTAGTAGTCGTAGATATCACCACTGAGTCCATTGAGGACGAACTTCTTGCATAAGTAATCCTTCTCTGTCTAGATCTGCAACTACTTCGATTTCTCTGTGTAGGCTCTCAGCTGATCTACGTCTGCTTCGTTGGGTCTATCTGATAACTGCGGTTTATCTGTTATTAGGACAGCGACCACCTTTCTCATTGTCAAAAAGAACTCCATCTTCTGACTCCAGCGCTTGAAATGAAGACCCTCGAACCTAAAGGGTGCAACAGACATGATGGTGACCTGGAACATCGATGTGGGGGCAGCGACATCGAAATTTGTAGCAGAAGTCACCGTTGGTGGCGCTGTCTTTAATTTTTTGTAAACAGATGAACTTCGGCTGAGTCGTGTACTCTGTCACTGTCATGAAAACGTTTTAACGTTCTGCTCAAGGGTGCAAGTAGTCAAACAAACACCGCCGTCTCTAGGATAAAACAACATCTCATTGTTTAGTTTTTAGTATCGATCCGTCTGCACAAACGGATTTGACTTAGTTGCACTAAAAAATACCGTTTGGTTTTTGAAGGAAAAAAGGGTTCCGTGGAGAAGTGGAATGGCTTGCAGAAAAAATACAGTTCTTCTTTTTGGTTTTGTATATCAACTAATTAAAATAACGGAATACCTAGTCGAACGTATTACTGAATCATGGGCCCGACTAGGTCCGGGTCGAGTCGGTCTGTTGGCGCTTACGCGTGTGATGGTCAATCATCGTCTCCCTCCTCACAAAAGAGCATCATTTGAGTGTCCAAAGGGCCCAATTTAGCTTTTAAGAATCAAGTATAAATACTTGATTCTTTCATATAGTCCTACAATGTGGGACTATTCACATAGTGGCCAACACTTATTTTTTTAATAATCCACTTAAAATCTTAAAAACTTTCCAACACCTATATTGTGGATTCGATGGGTATTAGGATACTATTTGGTATAGGTGGATGTTGAAATGAATCAAAGTGATGTAGGCTTAATGTAATTGTGACACAGAGGCATCTCCAGGGCTTATTTACCATTACATTTGTTCGTTTTTGTTGTAAAAGTATAAACATGCCCATCAATTAAAATCTCAACGCGTAGTCCAAACAACACATATCAATCGGTATCGTTCTCAACCCAGTAGTGCGGTAATCTCTACATCCCAACTTGTAAAGATCTAATCGTCCTGCTTTTCTTAAATCTAGGACCTTGTCCATCAAAGTCAGATTCCCTAGATTAACATAGTGCTGCAAACCTTGTGGGTAATATGCTTTGCTCCTCATTTGGCGACCAAGTCACAACAAGATAATACCACCTTTCGAACCTGCACATCGCTCACTGGACCTACCGTAGTCACAAATCGCTTCAGCCAACCTCACTATCCACTTCGTTTTTGTCTTGAGTCGTTGGATTTTAAAGAAAAGCACATGATCGAAAAGAGGTAACAACCACTTACTGTTTCCTGGAAAAATTGACGTAAACTACAGTATTAATCTGGCAAAGGTGTTACCATACAACGACCACTTTATACTACACCGCCTATCTGTCAAAAACGTCATTATACATCAATCACTCCATGCTCTTCTTCTAACATATGCACGTTATAGTATGGCCTGAAGAAACTTGGTTAGTCGGAAGCGGGTTAAATTGATGAATTTCGAAAAAATATATGTTCTATTTTAGGATCTTAGTTAAGTCTATGAAGCTTAAATGGATTTTAGATTTAATTTAAAATATCTTAAATAAAATATTTTTATTTAATTTTTTTTAATTTTTTTGAATTTGATTTAAACGTATGAATATATCAAATACGCTATCAGTGTATCAAATACACCATGCGTGTATCAAATACACCCATGTGCTTAGCAGTTACTTGTTAAAGTTAATTTAGAAAAGGAAACCGTTCGAATCTCTCTTTTAAACTTATGCAATTAATCGAGCAAAGTGTAACAATTCTGAAATTTACCGTTCCTTTGAAAAGAAACCCAATTAGATTTGACTATGGTTTAAGTTGAGAATTTAAAATTTGAATTAAATTAATTTGCATATGGTTGGTTTGGATGGATAAAATTTTAAAATGGAAATTTTAAGCGATTTGAAATTTAACGCAGAAACCCGTCATTAATATAAAACGGTGAAAATTTTGGTTTCGAAAATTTAAATATTTTACATGAAAATATTTTAGAAAATTTAAAATAAAAACATCAACGTTCGTTTTGTCGATATTCCGATTTTGCTAGCTCTGTTAAAATTGATTTATACGATCGATTTACGATAGTGAGAATCAATGTTGTGTAAATAACGAATTGTCACTCGAGCGTTAAATGACTAGTTTTCTGTGTGCTAAGGCATTCATATCGACATATGAGTACAACGGTGTTTCGTTTCACATGTTTGGACTCTCGGTTTGTTCTGTGCACTGTTTTTAGTCCGGGTTAATGGGGGTTACAATTATATATATGATATTATAAGCTATTGAAATTATAATATATGTTGATAACAAACAGCCATTTAAAAAAGCGTGTGTGTATATATAGCTGTTGAATAGTACACGTAAAAATTGGTCCTTATATGAATTTATACATGTTCATGTTTGAATTGTTAGTGGATCTGTAAAATAAACATTCAAATGCCCCATATACGCATTTTCTCCCCTCTCTTATAAAATTCCATCAAAATTATATAAGATTCCACCATTTCCGACCTCGAGTCTGTGACGACCTGCCCTTCTACTACCAGAAAGACGTATCATCATTAAGAAAGAAAGGGATGAGAAAATAGAAAAGATAGAGAAGGAAGAACAACAACATCAGAATCTCACAGCGGAACGGAACAAAATATAATATAACACATAAATATTACATAGTTTAATACATAAATCAGAGTTATACAGATCATACATCACATACTAGGCAGTTATAAACTCCTGTCTAGTTAATACAACCCAATACAATATGACTCAGAGATACTAACACAGCGGAACTATATATATCTACAACGCTGAAGCCTCCTGCTCCATTGCTCCTTCAGAATTCGTCAAAGCTAACCTGAATCCCTTGACTACCCATAAAAATTTGGGTACCCGAGAGTTTATGAAAAACAAAAATAAACTCCGGGTCAGACATGGGTCTAGTATAAGTAAACGGTTTAATGTTGCTTAACTTTGAAAAGCATTTGAAAATAAAGGTATCACGTAAGAATCCCCACAAATAAATACGGGTAAGTTTTTACCTTACGCTAACCAAAACATTTCATAGGAAATCCAGTGATATTATAATAGTGTCTAGGGTTTTCAAGTAAATAGAAAATAGCCGAAATTGTTACATTCATTAAATTCCAGCTACTAGCCACCAAAGTGGGTAATACAAATCAAAACCGTAAGGTCTCGTAGGGAAAATGGATTTCCAACAATGGCAGGGCTACTGGGGTACCGCCCGTCACAGTATGGGGCCTAGATCATCGTACCGAGGATTACTCCCTTCATCCCCTGCAAACACAAGGCCGGAACCATTCCTTACTGAACAGTCCCGAACAAGATAAACCCCGCGGTTGTAGCTAGCAACCGCCCACTAAGCCGAAATATAAAAAGGGACATCTAGACAGGGGAAATATCTTGTCCTGCTTGGGCATGACCCACCTAACCTTGCTGCACCTCCCCTGTTTTAGCCATTCCCGGTTGATGAGGCTTGAGGCTGCGATTACCTTTATTGAACATATCTTAGAATGCTCATCGTCTACCTGACGATGTGCTGAAAGCATTCAATCCATACAAGTTCGTTCCGGGTTCGAACGAAACCGAAGGCATTATCTCGTCACACTCATTTTGGAATCACCCTCAGAGTCAACGACGATAACCCTTGCATTCTGAAAACACCATCTCGATCTTCATTTCAGGATTCACGACCTAACGTTTAAATTGGATTGATGTGATTTTCGGAGAATCAAATTTGATTCTTCCGATCCCGGTCTCATCGAATCCAAACGCCATTTTAAGGGCCAAGTGGTCTATTTAACTTAACAGTTCAATTCAATATTAAGAATTAACATAACAGATATAACAGATAAATCATACACAGTTATCACAGATATCCATAATATATCACAACATATCACAGAAATATCATCAACAGATATCAAAGTCAATCAAATAGAATTATCAATGCATTCCAAACAGTTTGGTTTTACTTAACTTAATTATTTGCTTAAGAATAAACTACCTTATTTTATTTAATTAATGAATAATTGATTAACTTATTAATGATCAATTAATTACTCAATTAATCATAAATTTTGAATTTATTAATTATCTAATCTTTAATTAATTATGTAATTAATAAACTTCTATCCATTTACTGTTATTTAATTACCCAGTTAATTAATTGATTGATAATTATTAATTATTAACTTCCTTATTAATAATTACAATCTTATTACATATTTACTATCACAAATTTAATTAATTAATCATTTATTTATAATTAATGAATTATCAACAATTGAAACATTTATATTTACTTAATTACTTAAGTAACTACCATTGATTAATCTAAACTTGAAGTAATTAACTAACGTTCTTAAGTTAGGTTGATTAAACATAGGATTTATTTCTAATTTCAAATTTAATTTAAAGGTATTACTTTAATTTAATCACGAGTATAAGTTAGATTTTAATAACCTTATATTTTTACATCAATCATCATCTTCCTTCACAATCCTTACTTTACTAAATTTTTAATCAAATATTAACTTAAACTAACCAAGATTTATTCCCTTAATTATTCTTATTCATTGTAAATCAAAATACTTAAGTAGTTAAGTAAAAACAACAGACTCGAGACAAAAACTAAGTTGACCCGAGAATTTCCCAGGCAAACTTGAGTTGGTCTCGAGCATTTCTATATTTTCCCCGTGCTCCCCTGCGTCCCTCTCTCTCTCACTCTCTCTTCTTCTTCCCAGTTTATTCTCATTTTTTTTTGGTTTAAGTAAAATTAAACTGCAGTAAAACACACACGAGCAAAAGGCCCGAAGACTCGATCGAAGCAACACTCGAATTTATCGAGTACGCGCACGCGACCGCCCAGATAAAACATGCCAGGCACCTCTTCGCCACCGTGCACGTGCACGGTGGCTCGCCTCCCCTGCGGCGACCCGCTACCGTACCCACAAACCACAAGACATCCCAAGTATCACAATCGAACCCCTGTTTTTCAATTACAAGTTGAAAACAAATTTTGACATGCAGTTCGAACATGGCAACAAAACCCCCACTGTCCAAAACCTTCGTGCAGCCACCACCCATCACCGTAGGTGATGAAACTCCACCAGTACATCACTCACATCCCCCTCTAACTCCACCAAAAGTCGCGATGCACTCGATCAAAGCACGGCGATAAAACCAAAATTTTACAGAGCATTAAAATATTGGCAGTAAACCCTACTTTTGATTCAAACTCAAAATCTATGTATTTGAAAAATAATTTGACATTTTTCTTGAATCAAAAGATTTACAAACTTGCTTCCTGTTAATTTACAGAAGTTAAAATTAGCTCAATCTTCCACAATTGACAAAAACCCATTTTTGATTTATTTTAAAACTGTTCTTTTGATCTTTGCTTATAAATCAAAATTTTATTGCTAAAAAAATTTCAATTTTAAATATTCAAAACTTAAACTTTAATTCTCTCTTCTTGATACTTGAATAAACAGTATTGATAAAATACTGTTAACCCCCAAAACTAGATTGTAAGCCTTTGATCTTTGATATCAACTTAAGTTTGCCTCAATATCCAAGTTTAAAAACATCTACATGAAGAATTATTTGCCATTTCATTGCTTTACTATGTTCAGAATCATGGAACAAAAACTGGAAGAAACAAAACAGACATATCAATTTACCTGAGCAACACAGAGTACTTAGTACTACTTGGTTAACAGAACACATAACATTTGTGAGTTAAAACACAAGTTTAAATTCGAAAATATTAGGTTTACTCACCAAAAACAATATGAACAGCAAGCAAATGTTGAAGAAGACACTGCAGAAATACCCTGAAACCTTCTTAAGTTTTCTGTCTTGAACTAATTTTGTTTGCAAAGCCAAAACAATGTCTCTCAGGTTTGTTTTTTTTCTCAGTTTGTATAAATAACCTGATGATATATAGGTAGATTTATATAGAAGCTACTAATCAGTAGGTTGTATCTAGGCAGTTCATATTTGTTTGTCATTCTTTCTTGTAATTGGTTAAGAAAAATTCTGCAGAAGAAGATTATGACCAGAATTTCGGCTACATGTACTAGTTAAGCAAGGAGTTAGGCTATTTAATGTTCATGCTTTTAATTATGACAACAAGAAATAAATGTTTTACTGATTGTTGCAATTTGTATGGTACAAAGATATTATCATATTTCGGCTAGCATGTTTTGTAAGACACAGCCTTTTTGTTTTTATTATATTTGTACAAGATATTGTTTTCCAGGTTTGTCTTTTTAGGTTTAGCTAAGTTTCATTATATTAAGTAAAACTTGTTTCCTTATTTCTACAAACTGTATAACAGTACATAGGTTACTTTGTTCATTTCTTGCTTAGCCTATATTTGTTTTCAAGTGTAGCTTTGACTTGTTTCCTTTGCATTATTTATTTGTATATACAGGTCATAAATTTTCAACTTCCTGATATGTTTACTTAAAAAGTTATTGTTAACATTTTTGTTTATTTGTTTTGTTAGTTATATTTTATATGAAATTGTATACTTGTTCAAATGATGTTTTTAACATTTTATTTAAGGATGTTGTGTTGTACAATTTAAATGTTGAAGATCATTGTTTGTCTAAAAATACTTGTATTTATATATGTCAAATTATAATTTATATTTTGTATTTTTATGTTACTTTAATTACATTTATAATATATAATTGTGTTTTATACTAACTTTGTATGTTTACACTTATATGGTTTTGCACTTCCATGTTTATGTTTAATATTTTCATGTTTGTTTATTTTAAAACTTATCATTTTAAAAATTAAAATTGTGTTCATATGTATTTTATCAAATATCAGAAATATAAAGACTTTGATTTGATTCTATTGAATAAAACCGATTTTGTTTTAAATGCTTTTGAAGTATTTAATTTTAAATTTCAAATCAAAATTTCCTTTTACAAACATATATAACTGTTAAATATCCAAGATCGCATCAATTTAAATATTGACAAGTTTATATTTAATTTAAATTAGATTAAATATTTATTAAAATATCGTAAAAATTCCGGGTCGTTACATTCCTCCCCCCTTAAAAGAATTTCGTCCCCGAAATTTAAACAACAGTTAATTCAAAAAGCTGTTATGCCAATCATTCAAGCATACATATCATTTATATATTAACAACAAACAAACAGTCTATTCTAACAAACAACACTAGCTATCTGAACACAAGTTCGGTTAAGTTTCCCTAAAACTATCGAGAGTTTATCTCTCGATGATCAATAATCCAAACTGGATTCCTGACCACAATTCAATTCGACTCAACTTCAAATTTCCTGAATTACTGGTTTAACAATCAATGATGAATCATGAACAAATTTCCTGAGATATATGGAATATACAATAAATTCCAGACATTCATTCTAGCAATTCAATTTTAAAAGCTACAGTATTAACTCTTTCTAAATTTTATCGACTTCTTTACAGAATTTCAATACTTATTAAATCAAGCCCGTACGATGTACATATATTATTCGTACGCAGTATCAAATCCGATCGCTCGCACGATCACACAGTTTCACTTCCGAACTAGTATTGTCCACTCGATTTCCTAGTGCGGACTCAGAACTGGTTTCTAGATTAGAGTCTGTCATTCTGCTTGCATAGTCACAACTATGATAGAGAATTCCCAGAACCAATCAAAATCCATATCCATGGTTCGTCGTCGAAAATCGAGTGAAAAATACTAATTCGGATCGATATAACTATCTCAAAATTCTGTGCTCGAATCTGGACCAAATTGTCATGCGAATAAAATAATATACGTTCATCCTACGTATTAATATCCATTGATTATCAACCATATCAATTTCTTTTATTCACATTATCCTGATTCTATCCACTTGGAATAATTTTCTCAATTTCAAATTTTACTTAAGAATTTCACCATTCATTTCTTAAGCTTAATATGAACATTATATATACTCTTATATTATTACTCTGCCACTTAAGCTTTTATATCTTCATATTTTCAATTTGAATTTCTAATTCCATGTGAATCCAAATTTTCTTCAACTCTGAATATTTAAATTTTCATTTACTATCTTCCATTTATAGCTGATTTTTATCATTCTCTTAAATAAATTTCATTCACTAATTTATTTTAAATTTCCAACTTGAAATTGTTTTGTTGTTAAATTTTTTTTTTTTAGTTTTCAAATTCTGAAAAGCTTTGACATATTCTCCATTACATATTTTCATAAGCACATATGTAAGGTTCCAATCCTTATCATGATTAATTCCAATAAATTTCAAATCATTCTCTTTAGTTTAAAGGGATTTACACTTACTTGCTTATATATATAATCCATTTAAGCAAAACAAACTCATATTCAAAATCATCCTATTTTGCTTCCAATAATTCATAGAATTTTATTCAATCTTATTTACTTCAAACAACCCAATTCCATATGCAATTCAACAATATTATTGTGAATAAACAATCACTTAAGCTTTATAGCAAATCTTAAATTGATTCCAACTCAATGTATAATCGACTCCACCACAATTAATTTATTCACAATCCTTTCATTGCATTTTCTTTTATTTTTAACAAGTTTGTTCCAAACCATTTTTTTTAAACTCGACAACCAATATTTTAAACAATCATCTCACAATTTACTTCATTTATTTTCTTCAAACTGTTCCACTCAACAACTTAGGTTTATTCTATTACACCAATTTCCATTCAAATCTTTGATTTGATTTTCCTTTAATCAAAGCCCAACTATTTACTGATTAGTTTATCTTTTATCCACTCTTAAATTTATACTAACATTATCAACTCATTATTGAATTTATTCATAATAAGGTTATTCAATTTATACTTGAATTAGATTTGTTTACAACTCACACCATTTCTATTAAATCCAATTCAAGACTTACTTGGTTTACATTTACTTATTTACATAAGAATTTTATTTTATTCAATATTATTTGACTCGATTGAATACATCTAAATACAATCTTATTTCAACTCAACTTCAGCTAAATTTAGCTACTTACCAATCTTTAAATTTATTTCTCAATATATGAGTTCAAAACTTATTTATTTCCCTTAAAGTTTATATTACTCATTTGGGTCATTTCATCTTATAACCACAATTTCAAATTATATATATATAGCACTTACTGTCTTAAGGTATAAAGTTTCACTTTACAATTACAATCATTTTACCTTCAAACTTTATAGCCAACTAAGTTCATTTTGAACTTCAATTCCATTTAACTTATCTCAGGTTAACCTCCAATATGTTTCCTTCACTTTTATTTACTTAAATTAAATTTTAATTCCGGATTAAAATTCCCAATTTCATCTTATTAATACCATCTTTACTTTATAAGTTCGATAGTTGATTCATTTAAACTTACACATTATTAATTCGAATTCTTAGAATTCAATCGCCCGGTTTTCATTTCCAAAATTATTTTGAAATGATGACTATACATACCCATCAGGTATATCCAGTTAAAATTTCAAATTCCAAACACTTGTTTTCACCAAAACAAATTTTCTCTTTTGAAAATTTTGAAACAACTTGCATGCCCAACAACCCCAAACAATATCATAACCAACTGTCCTGGTAGCAATCCATCACTTTAGAAACTCGAAAATGAATACTGATGATGTGGCCATCATCATCAGGATTATTTTCCAGCGACTTAAAGTGATTTCAGTGCTTCCTTGCTTTCACAAATTCTTCCCAAAACAATTTCCATTCAACAATATTTTCCAAAAAATATTCCATTATTACCCTCAAATCTTTGGATAAGCATTTCAAACATTTCCAAGATTTTTAAATTCCCAAATCCTTTGTTTAAATTCATTTAAACACCTTTCAAATTTCCGGGACTTAAATTCTTGTTTAATCAAATTTTAGCTATATTCCTTTTGTATTAAAGATCATACTTAGAAAATTTTATTTGATTGTACTATTAACAATCAAACATCCAAGTATGTATAATTATTTCAGAAAAATATTTCTTTTATATCAAAATATAAATTTGGGTAAAATTATTTCATTTACCCTACTTTAAAAATCAATATTGTGTCGAATTGCTCTATTCAAGTGTTTAGAAACCCCTTCGATACAGTTTTCGAGACTGTGCCGACGAAGGTTCATATACCACTCAATAAATCAATCAACGCAATATAAAACAATTTTATATTCACTAACAAATACGCGCTCATATCTATTAATACACTCAAACTCATTTTAGAGTTCTATTGACTCTATTTTATGAGTAATTCCTACCAGAGCCAAGGTTATCACCAACCTATGCTCTGATACCAAATGTGACGACCCGCCCTTCTACTACTAGAAAGACGTATCATCATTAAGAAAGAAAGGGATGAGAAAATAGAAAAGATAGAGAAGGAAGAACAACAACATCAGAATCTCACAGCGGAACGGAACAAAATATAATATAACACATAAATATTACATAGTTTAATACATAAATCAGAGTTATATAGATCATACATCACATACTAGGCAGTTATAAACTCCTGTCTAGTTAATACAACTCAATACAATATGACTCAGAGATACTAACACAGCGGAACTATATATATCTACAACGCTGAAGCCTCCTGCTCCATTGCTCCTCTAGAATTCGTCAAAGCTAACCTGAATCCCTTGACTACCCATAAAAATTTGGGTACCCGAGTGTTTATGAAAAACAAAAATAAACTCCGGGTCAGACATGGGTCTGGTATGAGTAAACGGTTTAATGTTGCTTAACTTTGAAAAGCATTTGAAAATAAAGGTATCACGTAAGACTCCCCACAAATAAATACGGGTAAGTTTTTACGTTACGCTAACCAAAACATTTCATAGGAAATCCAGTGATATTATAATAGTGTCTAGGGTTTTCAAGTAAATAAAAAATAGCCGAAATTGTTACATTCATTAAATTCCAGCTACTAGCCACCAAAGTGGGTAATACAAATCAAAACCGTAGGGTCTCGTAGGGAAAATGGATTTCCAACAATGGCAGGGCTACTAGGGTACCGCCCGTCACAGTACAGGGCCTAGATCACCGTACCGAGGATTACTCCCTTCATCCCCTGCAACACAAGGCCGGAACCATTCCTTACTGAACAGTCCCGAACAAGATAAACCCCGCGGTTGTAGCTAGCAACCGCCTACTAAGCCGAAATATAAAAAGGGACATATAGACAGGGGAAATATCTTGTCCTGCTTGGGCATGACCCACCCAACCTTGCTGCACCTCCCCTGTTTTAGCCATTCCCGGTTGATGAGGCTTGAGGCTGCGATTACCTTTATTGAACATATCTTAGAATGCTCATCGTCCACCTGACGATGTGCCGAAAGCACTCAATCCATACAAGTTCGTTCCGGGTTCGAACGAAACCGAAGGCATTATCTCGTCACACTCATTTTGGAATCACCCTCAGAGTCAACGACGATAACCCTTGCATTCTGAAAACACCATCTCGATCTTCATTTCAGGATTCACGACCTAACGTTTAAATTGGATTGATGTGATTTTCGGAGAATCAAATTTGATTCTTCCGATCCCGGTCTCATCGAATCCAAACGCCATTTTAAGGGCCAAGTTGTCTATTTAACTTAACAGTTCAATTCAATATTAAGAATTAACATAACAGATATAACAGATAAATCATACACAGTTATCACAGATATCCATAATATATCACAACATATCACAGAAATATCATCAACAGATATCAAAGTCAATCAAATAGAATTATCAATGCATTCCAAACAGTTTGGTTTTACTTAACTTAATTATTTGCTTAAGAATAAACTACCTTATTTTATTTAATTAATGAATAATTGATTAACTTATTAATGATCAATTAATTACTCAATTAATCATAAATTTTGAATTTATTAATTATCTAATCTTTAATTAATTATGTAATTAATAAACTTCTTGTAACAACCCGCATATTTATCGGTTGTATATTTAAATATTTTATTTAAATATAGCGTTGTTAGTCGGATTTTGAGTCCGAAATGTTACTTTTTGCAAACGGTCAAATTGGTACTCAAGACCACTTCCATTGAGTTCAAAATGTCGTTTGCGATCTTTTTGAGTATAATCTTTGATATGTTTGGAGTAAGTTGAATTTCGCTACTTTTTCTATTGGGTTTAGGGTTTGGGTTCAGCCCACTAGCTTAACTAATACCCTAACTCAGCCCTCTCCTCTCCATTCACTCATTCCCACTCCTCAAACTCAAGCTCCAACTGAAAATGGTGGAAAGGAAAGGGAATTAGAAACTCCAAGCCCTAGTTTCTTCTTTGCAAACTTGATTCTTGCTCAAATATCAAAGAGAAGACATAGGTAAGCTCTTCTTCATCTTCTCTATCTCTTTCTCTCTTCAATCTCAGAAATTCCTAAACCTAAACTTAGGAAATATTTGTTTGATCTTAGATTGAAGCTAGTAGAGTTGAAGTAGAGAGTGGTTGGCCTTGTTCCTTTGCATTTGAGCTTCTTCTTCTTGTTCTTGAGTTAAAAAGGTGAGTTTTGAACTCACATCTACTTCTCTTGATTTCTTTGATGTTGGGTATGATGTCCTAACAAATATTCATGGGCTAGTGCTTTGATTTGTAAAAGAATTGGAATTCATTTGATATGGGCAGGAAGTGCTGGAAAATAGCGTTCGGCCGATCGAGTGCAGGCTTCGGTCGACCGACCTGCTACTCCGAGCCTTGTTTTGTTTTCTGCATCTGGCCGGCCGACCGAGCCCTGTAGTCCGGTCGACCGACCTGCACATGTTTGCCTGTTTTGCCTATTTTTGCATATTTTGATTTGTTTTCCAAATTTTATCGATTCAAGTTGCTTTTTAATGGTTGTCATTGCATCTTTGGCTTTGATAACTTAATGTTGACTTCATTCACGGGTTTTCATAAATAATCCCTCTAAATCGTATTAAAAGTTTCCTTCTCAAATTCTTAAATTCTATTTAAAATGCACATACACAATTTCGCACTTCGAGCGAAGTGGAAGGGCGATTAAATGGTTGGGCAAAACATGGACCTTGAATCTGTGCGTTTATCCTTCTGATTAATCCCCGACCTATTCAATTGATCGTTTTGACCTTCGGGTTTGGTTTATCGATGATATGAGGTAAACTTTGTACTGCTTTGAGTGTGAAAGTGACTGACGGATAGTAAACCGTTTAGTGCGAACGAGTGGTTATGGGACGCATGTTAACACTTTTCGGATTCCTTTTCGAGAGTTGTGACACATTCCGCCAGTTAGTGGTGTCCAGTACTGAGCCTCCGGACCTTTACTACTACGGCTTGTCGCCCTATAGTATCGCTTTCTATGTTGGTCGTTATGAGCCGCATGGGTGATATTGGGTTTGTTGCCTTCAGTATCGCTTTTGGAGTTGGTCCTTTGCCCCAGCTCGGGAGATATTTGGGATTGTCTGTTGCCTTTGGGATAGTGTCTTCGGACTGTCTCCTTCTGGCTTGTTGCTTTTAGTAGCGCTTTCGTAGTGGTTTCTTCACCACCGCTCGAGAGATATTGGAGTGGTTTCTTCACCACCGCTCGAGAGATATTGGAGTGGTTTCTTCACCACCGCTCGAGAGATATTGGAGTGGTTTCTTTACCACCGCTCATGAGATATTGGATTTGTTGCAATTGGTATTTGTTATTTGCCCTTTGGCTTGCTTTGGGATATTCTTATCCTTTGTTTATCTATGTTGCCGATGATATGAGGCTTGTTTTATTATGTTCATCTTTTGTTAGATGATTGTGTTACCTCCCTTAGAGATATTTGTTATACTATATGATCTTGCAGGTTCATTATCGTTCAGTTTATCTAACTGATTTGTTTAGCTAGACTGACCCGTGTATTTTATACTCGGGTCAGACCGAGATGTTTCAGGTTAGGTGCTTTTGGACTTAGCCTCTTTTGCTTCCGCATGGACTATTCCGCTAGTTTCTTGTTTGTCCTAGCTTTTGTGTAGTCCTCTTCTGTTGTAACTCTGATATGTATTATTGACTCGTCTTTATATTGTGGTTTGCTATACCACTTAACATGTATTATTTTGTATACCCTGTTATGTATCAGTATATGTGTATATGATGGTTTACTGTTCTGCGATGTATATTGCATTTGAGTTGTTATATTCTGTTCTGATAGATCCTCTAGCCACCTATTGTTTTGTTTTAAGTATTCATTGGATATGTCGATCTGCTTGGTAAGGCAATTGTCGATGTATTCAATAGATAATTAAGGCAAGGCTATAGATGGTCGCTCCTAAACAGCCTTATTCTCCGTGTTAGCAGACGGTATTATCTATTCATTTACTGTTACTTAATTCCTCAGTTAATTAATTGATTGATAATTATTAATTATTAACTTCCTTATTAATAATTACAATCTTATTACATATTTACTATCACAAATTTATTTAATTAATCATTTATTTATAATTAATGAATTATCAACAATTGAAACATTTATCTTTACTTAATTACTTAAGTAACTACCATTGATTAATCTAAACTTGAAGTAATTAACTAACATTCTTAAGTTAGGTTGATTAAACATAGGATTTATTTCTAATTTCAAATTTAATTTAAAGGTATTACTTTAATTTAATCACGAGTATAAGTTAGATTTTAATAACCTTATATTTTTACATCAATCATCATCTTCCTTCACAATCCTTACTTTACTAAATTTTTAATCAAATATTAACTTAAACTAACCAAGATTTATTCCCTTAATTATTCTTATTCCCTTAATTATTCTTATTCATTGTAAATCAAAATACTTAAGTAGTTAAGTAAAAACAACAGACTCGAGACAAAAACTAAGTTGACTCAAGAATTTCCCAGGCAAACTTGAGTTGGTCTCGAGCATTTCTATATTTTCCCCGTGCTCCCCTGCGTCCCTCTCTCTCTCACTCTCTCTTCTTCTTCCCAGTTTATTCTCATTTTTTTTAGTTTAAGTAAAATTAAACTGCAGTAACACACACACAAGCAAAAGGCCCGAAGACTCGATCGAAGCAACACTCGAATTTATCGAGTACGCACACGCGACCGCCCAGATAAAACATGCCAGGCACCTCTTCGCCACCGTGCACGTGCACGGTGGCTCGCCTCCCCTGCGGCGACCCGCTACCGTACCCACAAACCACAAAACATCCCAAGTATCACAATCGAACCCCTTTTTTTCAATTACAAGTTGAAAACAAATTTTGACCTGTAGTTCGAACATGGCAACAAAACCCCCACTGTCCAAAACCTTCGTGCGGCCACCACCCATCACCGTAGGCAATGAAACTCCACCAGTACATCACTCACATCCCCCTCTAACTCCACCAAAAGTCGCGATGCACTCGATCAAAGCACGGCGATAAAACCAAAATTTTACAAAGCATTAAAATATTGGCAGTAAACCCTACTTTTGATTCAAACTCAAAATCTATGTATTCGAAAAATAATTTGACATTTTTCTTGAATCAAAAGATTTACAAACTTGCTTCCTGTTAATTTACAGAAGTTAAAATTAGCTCAATCTTCCACAATTGACAAAAACCCATTTTTGATTTATTTTAAAACTGTTCTTTGATCTTTGCTTATAAATCAAAATTTTATTGCTAAAAATCCTAATTTTGAATACGAAATCAGAATATGTTATTAAAATTTCAATTTTAAATATTCAAAACTTAAACTTTAATTCTCTCTTCTTGATACTTGAATAAACAGTAATGATAAAATACTGTTAACCCCCAAAACTAGATTGTAAGCCTTTGATCTTTGATATCAACTTAAGTTTGCCTCAATATCCAAGTTTAAAAACATCTACATGAAGAATTATTTGCCATTTCATTGCTTTACTATGTTCAGAATCATGGAACAAAAACTGGAAGAAACAAAACAGACATATCAATTTACCTGAGCAACACAGAGTACTTAGTACTACTTGTTTAACAGAACACATAACATTTGTGAGTTAAAACACAAGTTTAAATTCGAAAATATTAGGTTTACTCACCAAAAACAATATGAACAGCAAGAAAATGTTGAAGAAGACACTACAGAAATACCCTGAAACCTTCTTAAGTTTTCTGTCTTGAACTAATTTTGTTTGCAAAGCCAAAACAATGTCTCTCAGGTTTGTTTTTTTTCTTCTCCGTTTGTATAAATAACCTGATGATATATAGGTAGATTTATATAGAAGCTACTAATCAGTAGGTTGTATCTAGGCAGTTCATATTTGTTTGTCATTCTTTCTTGTAATTGGTTAAGAAAAATTCTGCAGAAGAAGATTATGACAAGAATTTCAGCTACATGTACTAGTTAAGCAAGGAGTTAGGCTATTTAATGTTCATGCTTTTAATTATGACAACAAGAAATAAATGTTTTACTGATTGTTGCAATTTGTATGGTACAAAGATATTATCATATTTCGGCTAGCATGTTTTGTAAGACACAGCCTTTTTGTTTTTATTATATTTGTACAAGATATTGTTTTCCAGGTTTGTCTTTTTAGGTTTAGCTAAGTTTCATTATATTGAGTAAAACTTGTTTCCTTATTTCTACAAACTGTATAACAGTACATAGGTTACTTTGTTCATTTCTTGCTTAGCCTATATTTGTTTTCAAGTGTAGCTTTGACTTGTTTCCTTTGCATTATTTATTTGTATATACAGGTCATAAATTTTCAACTTCCTGATATGTTTACTTAAAAAGTTATTGTTAACATTTTTGGTTATTTGTTTTGTTAGTTATATTTTATATGAAATTGTATACTTGTTCAAATGATGTTTTTAACATTTTATTTAAGGATGTTGTGTTGTACAATTTAAATATTGAAGATCATTGTTTGTCTAAAAATACTTGTGTTTATATATGTATTTTGTATTTTTATGTTACTTTAATTACATTTATAATATATAATTGTGTTTTATACTAACTTTGTATGTTTACACTTATATGGTTTTGCACTTCCATGTTTATGTTTAATATTTTCATGTTTGTTTATTTTAAAACTTATCATTTTAAAAATTAAAATTGTGTTCATATGTATTTTATCAAATATCAGAAATATCAAGACTTTGATTTGATTCTATTGAATAAAACCGATTTTGTTTTAAATGCTTTTGAAGTATTTAATTTTAAATTTCAGATCAAAATTTCCTTTTACAAACATATATAACTGTTAAATATCCAAGATCTCATCAATTTAAATATTGACAAGTTTATATTTAATTTAAATTAGATTAAATATTTATTAAAATATCGTAAAAATTCCGGGTCGTTACAGAGTCTCTTCCCTATCGACGATTCCAGCCTCCTCCCTCCACGCTGACTCCTTACCTTCTCTGCCGCTGCTCCGCCATGACAGCCGCACTAGCTCCAACCTCCTCAACTTCCAGCCGTCGCCGCCTCCGTTTATAAGAAAACATACAAGCCTAGTTTGCTGCTGCCGACCTCTTCATCTTCCACCGCCTACACCTCGCTCTGCTCCTCCCTACCGCCACCACATCACCAAGCCTTGACCTCCTCTTCCAACTGCCGCTTCCATTTATAAAAAGAAAGAAACCTAGCTACCAGCCACTGACCCTCCACTGCCACCGCTTCCATCGCTTGCTCTACCGACCGTCACCCCAGTCGCCCTGACGTGTCGCTGAACCAGCCTCGCCTACTATCCCGAGCTTGACTTCTTCCTCCTCCTTCCAGTTTGCTTTAGCGTATATATATAAAGAAGATAGAAGTTGCGGTGCTGTAGCGAGTGTACCAGTTCAAGTGGTGCGCAGTTGATTCTGGCCGTGTCACGTGCGTTAGCCGTAGCGTGGATTGTCTCGTGTTTATCGTCATTAAGGTGAGTGATTGTTCATTCACACCTAACTAATATCGTTGTGTAAGTTAATAAAAGAAAATTTGTCACATATATGTCCATTGTTAATTTTGATCAATATATAATTATTGGATGGATGAATTATTGAATTGTATGTGCATATGCTTACAAGATATAAACACGTCATATATATGTATACATGTGTAGAAAATTAATATCGACTTGTCACGTTTCATCGTGTTATTGATATCCAGTATGTTATATTTTGTTGTAAATTTTCTCGTCGATATTTGGACATGAATTTATGTATAGCACGTATGATATTAGAAAGGTTCGAATGATATATATCCGTATTTAAATTGTAAATATTCCACTTGGCCTAGGTAGAAAATTTAAACTTAAAACACCGTTTGGTCAAATAAAAATATTTTAATAAACTGAGATCATTTTGGAAATTAATATATAAATGATTTGAATTTAAAAGTATGTTTTAATTTTTTTATTAAATGAATTTATTATGAAATAAGTGATTTTACGAATATATGACAATTTATGGATAAATGTTTCGAAATAACTTATTTAAAGAAACTTGTTTGGGTTTTAAATCCATAAAATGGATTCAATTTATAATTTGAATATTTTAAATATGAAGATGTTAAAGTTAAGAATCAAGTTATAAATTTTTGTTTAGATTTTGACATAAATTTAGTAACCTGTTTTCGGAATAACGGGATTTTTGTAAAGTTACTCGATTTGGGAATAAAACATTTACATTAATCAAAGGATGATTTAAATTGTTTGAATTTAAATTTGGAATTTATTGTAAAAGAATTTGTAACGACCCGCTATTTTGGACCATTCAAATCGACAATAAAACCATACATATCCGACTTGAATAATTCAAAATACCAAATTGTTAATTTAAATTTGGCAAAACTTAAAATATACATTAAATAAATCAATCACAGGTCACAGAGTAATATAGTGCAGCGGAATCGATAAAGAATCATAGTTCATGAAGCTACTATATATATATCAGAGTTAGAAAAATACAACCGAATAGTTCAAATGCAGTGAAGTCTCCAATGCAACAGATGACTTCTCTGAACCAATCAACTGGAAAGGCTGGAATCTGAATCGATAGTTGGATTTCCAAACGAAGCTCCAAACTCCAAAGGTGAGTCTCAAATGCTGTATCACTCAGTCTGACCCGAGCGTAAAGCAAAACACAAAACACTCGAGTCAGGATTAACATTCTTATATCAATACATCCAACTCAAGTGAAATATCAACTGAAATACGAATAACTTAAAGGATGTTTGGGATAACCATCCTTTAAGGGTCCATGGAACTTTCTACAAGGTAGAAATATACACTATAACACCGTGGTCATTTCAGCTTAATTTATACTTCAAAACCAAATCTCATTTTCACTTCAAATATCTCTATATTTCCTAAAATAGTATTTATATATATTAAATAATTTATACGGTAAAATATTTTCAATTTCCTCAACTTAACAAAACATTCCAACGTCAACCCGACCTTCCCATTCAAATTAAATTCAATCTCAATTTATCAATTTAAATTCAATTCAATTTAAATCAAATATTACTACTTAAATCTATATATAAAATTTCCATTTATATAATATCTTAAGAATCAAATTTATTAAACCATATATTTCTTTCCAAAATTATAGAAATTATTTTCAAAATATTTATATGGACCAACGGTGTCTGTATATATTTCCTATCATATAGTCAAGTGCTACAGATATTTATCTTTTCAATCCGTATACTAAATATATGCGGGTGGATATCATTTCAACCTGTAATCCCAAATTCAATTAAATGAAAATCGCTTGGATTTATCATTTCAACCCGTAACGAGTTTCTCCTATTCTAAAGTCTGTTCGGGTATGTATCATTTCAACCCATAGTGATTTCTAAACTACAAGGAACTTGCAGAGTGATAACAGAAAATACAATAAAATAACATGCATATATCATCAATAACAATATAATATAAACAACAGGATATGGTGTCATATCCCGCAGGTGAACAATTACAGATAATAGCATATATAACAAATTTAAATAACTACAGCAGCATATTTCAATTGTCGTTTCAATTGAAATCAAATTTAATGAATAAAAATATGTTAATCGTGAGTGATTGCTCACCTCTCGAGCCTAGAGAATACAGAAGATGACACGGATATGCATACTGCTACAGACATTGAAATTTGAATTATGAATCGAAGCAAAGCAAAATCGGCACGAATTCAACGATCAAACTTGATAACAAGAATTGATGGAACAAGTCAGAACAGGATCGGCGAAGATAATGGTATGAGTGGACTCATATATATATAACAATATATAACTATATATATAAAGTCATATTCTAAATTCAACACATATTAAATTAAATTAAATATATATGTATTTATATTTTCCAAAACCATTGTTTTTTTAATTTAAAACACATAAATTAGAATCAAGCATATATACAATATGAAATTTGAAATAAATACTTATATAAACAGACTAATATAAATCATGTGCTAGGTTACAATACTGACATATTTTAGCTATAAGAAAATGTATAATGAAAGAAGTCAACATCAGTTATAATATATTAATATAAACCAATTGTAACATATATTTAGTTGACATAACAAATGAATTCTTTTATAAAATAATGTACATTGGGCGCTATTTCATAAAAATGCACATACAATACCATTTATATACGAACAACAAAAGTAGCTTATATATATAGATATACTATTTAAAAATCAATATTTATATTTTAACTAACATCAGAAAACAAATATAAACTTTATACTTTATATATGTTTTATGGAAAAAGAGAAAAAAAAAACAGAACGCAAAGTGGATCCAACGTTTGGAATTCAGGGATTAGTCCTGAAGGCTAATACACCGTCGGATCATTTTTATTAAATTTTTGGATAAATTTCAGTAAAAGAGTAGCAATTTATTTAAAATAACGTGGTGTGAAATGAATTGATGGAATGAATAAAGTAACGTATTATTAGTACCCAAATAATCAAATGACACAATACGTTGGTTTCTTAATAACGACAGTAACGTTCAATTTGCTAAAAGTTAATTTAGGACGTTATCTTCGTCTTATTTATAAGAGATTTATATATCATACCTCTTTTAAATTTAAGATCAGCTCATGGCACGGCGTATGAAAATTCAAATTCCATCGGATCATATATTTATATTTTTAGTTTAGAAATGTATGAACTTATAATTTTTTTTTTTGGCCATAAATGACGTAAAACACCACTGCTTATTAAATTTGTCGTGTACTGCGTTTAAAAACTTCCAAAGAGTTTTTCAATTTATTTAAAAGCTATAAAATGAAAGGAGTGAAAAGAGAAAAAAAGAAAGAAAGAAAATATATATATATATATATAATAATAATAATAATAATAATAATAATAATAATAATAAAACATGAGGAGAGAGACGAAGATACAAATGGTGGTACGTATCTTGTTCTATTCATAAGTAAATATCACCACGTTAAATTCCTTTGCATATTTTTAATTGCTATAACCAATGCTTTCATATATAACAGGCCCAATCTTATATACATAGCTACATATTAAAAAGGGCTATGAAAACTTATATATATACACCTTATAGTATAATATATATAACTAGATAAAATGTATATATTAGATAATAGAATACAATAATATAGATGAAAAAAGAATTGCAGCAAGCTAAAATTTATAATAAAAAAACAAAGTGTTGCAGGAAGTTGAAAACAACAACTAATGCAATAATATTTATTATAAGTTTCGAAATCCATTAGGCAAAAGAAAACACAGCTTGTATAACATATACATTAAACAAAATAGACTATATATAGTACTAGTACATATTCATGCTATATGTAAACATTTAAAAACGAAACATATATTGCAATATGATACGCATACCGTTTATAAAAATATGGATGACGAGGGGAGGAGGCATGGAGTGGGTTGTGGCTCTTGACAGGTGGTTCGAGCTATAGCGGCGGAGGCTTGACGAAGCTATAGGAAGGAGAACTGGTCCTTTTTCATTTTTCCATCATCTGTGTTTTAGCATTGTAATGGGAAAAATCTCTTTTTTTTTTCAGCAGAGAGGAAGAAAAAATGAAGCTAAATAGGCTCAGAGACTACACGTTATAAATATTTAATATAGTTGAACGGTAGGAATGAGTAATCCAGCAACTAAAATTGGAACCATGGAAATAGAGGGGTCAATCGCTAGAATTTAGGAGGTATGAATGGTAACGGTTGTTTGAATTGTATACCCAATATATAACTTTATATTCCATTATTAATTGAATAGGAGAAATGAATGGGTGGAGAATGAGCTGTCCATTTATGATATACTGTTACATATAATTTATTAAAGAAGAAACGGTAGAATAATGAAAGATTTAAATTATATACCGGTTTGATAACGGTCAAGTTGATAAGGTGGATATTTAAACAATTTATTGCTTGATTGGAAAGCACGTGAGTATGGAAAGGCAAGGATATTAAAATGGAAAAAGGAATGGACAGAGAAATTTAAGCGAAGATAAAATGTACAGGAATAAATATAGAGTAGTGGTATGGTCACGATAATTCAGTGGAATATTAAAGCAACTTTTTAATGCCGCCAGCTGCACGTTCAAATTTGAAAAGGCAGAGTAACGGACCGTAAAATAAATTGAAACGATGGATTTATAAAAGGAACCATGATGTGTACAATAATTGAAATGAAAACGTACATAAATAAATGAATATGAGACAAATGAAGATAAAGGGGGAAAGAAATAAACTATTTATGGGGGATGAATTTATAAAAGGAACCATGATGTCTACAATAACTAAAACGAAAACGTACACAAAAAAATGAAAATGAGACAAATGAAAATGAAGGTAACCTTATATATAATAAAAAAAATCAATATTCATTTAGTATTATATATATTCTTTCAAAATGTAAAGGCTACGTACGAATGAATTCGTATATGCTTATCTTTGTACATAAAAAAACATGCAGACTACCAATTTTAATGCAGACCTTAAATCAACCCTTGAAACATATACTTCATATATGTAGTTAAATGTAGTATATACTTCTCTTCTTCTTCGGTTCATATGATATATGAAACCCTTAACTATCGTATTTATAGCCGACGACATATGTATAGATATACTATATATGCACTAAAATAAACTGGAAATGGTGACACAAAAACCCAAAATCAAATATATATATATCTAACATGACTAGAAATCAAACTTCAGTAAAACTATATACTAGTATCAAGAATAAAATTTATATATATAGCTATTATAACACATATAAATAAAATAAATTCGGTATAAATATGCTTTACTATATATACACTTCAAATAGACCATCATACATATACAGTGGTTTTCCAAAATAAATATATATGGAACGTACTCAATATACATAAAATTTACACATCTTGCTGAAAAGCAAAAGGAGACCGTAAATTTATTACCCACACTATTGATATTTATACCCAACAGAAATGAACTATGCTATCCAATCTACATCAAACTTAACTTATATTATAGTATAAATTATAGTTTATAAAGTTTTTGTACTAGATCTTATAGGTATAACCACAACCAAACTTTAAAATATATGTACACAGCTCGCACTACAAATCATTAATATACATAACATATATTCTTTTTTTTTTCAAAATTTTATTATTAATAATTTTTCAAAATCCAATTCAATACGTTAAATACCAATTAAAAATTGCTAAAATTTTATGGGTCGTTACATTCTCCCCCACTCAAAACTTTTCGTCCCCGAAAAGGAATAAAGTAGGAGAATAGAAACAACCAGATGAAAAATTTAGACTTCGAAAAACAAATTAAACAATTTATTTAAAACCATATACTTTTTTTTATTATTATTTAAATTAATTAATATTTAATAGATTACTCATTTTATTAAATCCATCCAATTAATTATGAGATCAATTATTTATAAAACACTAATTTTTTTTCTATTAAACCAGGTAGAATATAAATAAACAATATTTTAAAGGATATATTCAAAAGAAGGAAAGAAGGAAAGAAGATAGATTCGGAAAAGAGAATATAGGTGAATAAATAAAGCAGGGCAGATAAGGTAGATTCAAAAGAATAGTATCGGGCTCGAATAGTTAATTTCAAACCAAAAAAAATTTCAATTTCAAATATTAATACAAAATTTATATTTCAAATAATTTGGATACATTGAGGTTAGGAAGATAAATTGGGATTTAGTTGAAATGGTATTAAATTAAGAATTTTATTTGTTGGAAGTACCTTTATAATAAAATACTTTTATATCGAAACCAATTTTCCTTTCGAAAATACTTTTATAACTCGATGTTTCAACAAGTTTATCCTCGTTCTTATAGACTCTAGCCATGCGTTGATCAGGCGCAAAGCTAGAATTCTTCAAGTACTTAGTAGACTTGTTTCAACACCCAGTGAAAATACTTGAAAAACCTTTAAAACAGATATGGAAAGTACAATCCAAATAAAACAACCAAACCAAAACCTTTGTCCGACCATGGTTCGCACATACACAATGGTTACGCCTGGATCCCCCAGGAAACAATCCGTATCCGTAAGCTTTCTCAGCACTGCGAGTTACGCCATGATGACTAGTAGAGTGCAGGATACACAATGGTTACGCCTGGGTCCACCAGGAAACAATCCGTACCCCTAGGCTATCTCAGCCAGGCAGTTTCGCTACTATCCGCGCCCACACAGATTGCAGGATACACAATGGTTACGCCTGGATCCCCCAGGAAACAATCCGTACCCCTAGGCCAGACTCAGCCAGGCAATTGCGCTATGCAGTCGCGAGAGAAAAAAACCATGGGTTACGCCACGGGGGGAACACTCAAGTATTACATCCGGAAAACCAAAAATTAGAGAGAATAATATCGATAGAATGAATCCACGATGTGGCTACAAAGCGGATATCAAGCAGAAGGCACTTTCCATATCTTTACTTCGAAAATATATATCATATAGTACCTTTTCAAATCACTTTCAAATATCGTACCTATATAAAGTCCATGTATATAGGATTCCATTTTTCCCAAATCGAATACTTTCCAAAATCAATAGTAGATCAAATCATACTTATATAGACTTCGATTATATAATATCTCTTTCCAAATTGAGTACCTTTCAAATCAATAGATTTCAAATCAACTTCATACTTATACAATCCATTTTATATAAGTTCGACCACTCCCAAATCAAGTGCTTAATAATATAAGGTTCTCAAATTTCAAATCATTTAAATATCAATTCAGTCTCAAAATCATATATGATTTCACCAAATTTTCTTCCAAATTAAATATCTAAATTTCAAAGTTCCCAGAGTAATAGGTTTAGAAAATTATCCCATTTTCCAAATTAAAATAATTCAAGTCAAACAAATTCATTTCCAAAATCGCCATATAAGTACTGGTTTTTAATTCCAATTTAATTTCAAAACCAAATATTTTCCCAAAATCAATTATACTCAAAATGGTTTCCATATTTATAATTATCCCTTTTTTTTAAACTTTTAAACTATCTATTTCTATTTGAAATATCCAATTTACCTTTCTGAAAACCATTATTCAAAACTATTTTTTTTAAACATTTCAAAACCAAATTTATATTCTTTATCAAACATTTTATACTCTTCGAAATTTCTTAGCTTTGTAAATTTAATATCGATTTGGAAGTGTTCGAACATTCAAAATATTTAGGGAAATCAAATTTCCAAATTCAAGACTTGAAAATCAACAATAAATAGATAGGATTATACCAAATCAACTCCGAAACTCGAGGACTGAATACCGGTTTCCTTTAAATCATTTTAAATATATATACATATATCTTTCGAATATCGAATTATTCTTCAGAATTTGAAATCAAAATTTGTTTCACAATATCACTCGCATAGCAAAGCTACTAGAGTGGCCTCTCCCCCACTTTGAAACTCGAAAATCAATGTCGATGATGCGTGCACTCATCACCGAAATTATTTTCCAGCGACAAAGTGAGTTCTGGACTTCTATTTTCTGAAAACTTCCTTGAAATTTCATTGAAATCATTGGAACTCGTTTGAGTCATTTGAAACACTTCTTATTCAGAAAATACTTTCAAATCGTATTATTATATAATTTCAAAAAATCTTAAAACCAATTTCAAAACACCGGAATTCAATTCTCGAATTTCAAATTTAACACTTCAGTTATAAATCGTTTTTATATAAATCAATTCCTTATTTTTTTTCAAAATTTCAAATCCTTTCAAAACCCTTTTATATAGAATAACATTTCTTATTTGTTTTATATATAGGTATATAATCCTTATCGAAAACATTTTCACTTTTATATATATAAAAAAATCATAGTTATCAAAATAAAATTTCGTTATAAACAATTTCAAAAATACAAACAAAACCCGATTTTCAAATGATGATTCAAGAATGGATTTCAAAATAAAAATAGCGATTTAATTTAGAGGAACTCCAATCAATAGAATCCTAATTCGTAGATAGACTCGATCGAAGATGCGATAATTAAATTACAAAATAGAAGATGGATATACTTCTATAAATCGCAGGCGACCTTTACCGGTCAACCGTGATTCCAAAATTAGATCGGTGTAAATTCTGAGGCAATTCGACATTCGATCGCAAGAGATATAAAATTCGGCATAACTAGATATAGCAGCATCGTAAACCGAGGATACAAAAATCTTCGGCGAGTCAATGCCAATTGAAAAGGAGTTTTCACCCCCTTTACAAATCATTCAGTGGAGTTATGTGATACTCCGGAATCAAACGAATATAAATACGGAGAGACATTATGAATTTCAGAACCGAGGGACATTCCAAAATTCAAAGGAAATCGAGTTAAAAGGAAGAGATTCAACTCGAGCGAAAGTGATTCTGTATATAAATTTACCATATATCCTAAGTTTTGCCTAGAGCCAAAGCTCTGATACCAACTGTAACGACCCGCTATTTTGGACCATTCAAATCGACAATAAAACCAAACATATCCGACTTGAATAATTCAAAATACCGAATTGTTAATTTAAATTTGGCAAAACTTAAAATATACATTAAATAAATCAATCACAGAGTAATATAGTGCAGCGGAATAGATAAAGGATCATAGTTCATGAAGCTACTATATATATCAGAGTAAGAAAAATACAACCGAATAGTTCAAACGCAGTGAAGTCTCCAATACAACAGATGACTTCTTTGAACCAATCAACTGGAAAGGCTGGAATCTGAACCGATAGTTGGATTTCCAAACGAAGCTCCAAACTCCAAAGGTGAGTCTCAAATGCTGTATCACTCAGTCTTACCCAAGCGTAAAGCAAAACACAAAACACTCGAGTTAGGATTAACATTCTTATATCAATAAATCCAACTCAAGTGAAATATCAACTGAAATACGAATAACTTAAAGGATGTTTGGGATAACCATCCTTTAAGGGTCCATGGAACTTTCTACAACGTAGAAATATACACTATAACACCGTGGTCATTTCAGCTTAATTTATACTTCAAAACCAAATCTCATTTTCACTTCAAATATCTCTATATTTCCTAAAATAGTATTTATATATATTAAATAATTTATACGATAAAGTATTTTCAATTTCCTCAACTTAACAAAACATTCCAACATCAACTCGACCTTCCCATTCAAATTAAATTCAATCTCAATTTATCAATTTAAATTCAACTCAATTTAAATCAAATATTACTACTAAATCTATATATACAATTTCCATTTATATAATATCTTAAGAATCAAATTTATTAAACCATATATTTCTTTCCAAAATTATAGAAATTATTTTCAAAATATTTATATGGACCAACTGTGTCTGTATATATTTCCTATCATATAGTCAAGTGCTACGGATATTTATCATTTCAATCTGTATACTAAATATATATGGGTGGATATCATTTCAACCTGTAATCCCAAATTCAATTAAATGAAAATCGTTTGGGTTTATCATTTCAACCCATAACGATTTTCTCCTATTCTAAAGTCTGTTCGGGTATGTATCATTTCAACCCATAGTGATTTCTAAACTACAAGGAACTTGCAGAGTGATAACAGAAAATACAATAAAATAACAGGCATATATCATCAATAACAATATAATATAAACAACAGGATATGGTGTCATATCCCGCAGATGAACAGTTACAGTAATAGCATATATAACAAATTTAAATAACTACAGCAGCATATTTCAATTGTCGTTTCAATTGAAATCAAATTTAATGAATAAAAATATGTTAATCATGAGTGATTGCTCACCTCTTGAGCCTAGAGAATACAGAAGATGACACGGATATGCATACTGCTACAGACACTGAAATTTGAATTATGAATCGAAGCAAAGCAAAATCGGCACGAATTCAACGATCAAAGCTGATAACAAGAATTGATGGAACAAGTCAGAACGGGATCGGCGAAGATAATGGTATGAGTGGACTCATATATATATAATAATATATAATTATATATATAAAGTCATATTCCAAATTCAACACATATTAAATTAAATTAAATATATATGTATTTATATTTTCCAAAATCATTGTTTTTTTATTTAAAACACATAAATTAGAATCAAGCATATATACAATATGAAATTTGAAATAAATACTTATATAAACACACTAATATAAATCATGTGCTAGGTTACAATACTGACATATTTTAGCTGTAAGAAAGTGTATAATGAAAGAAGTCAACATCAGTTATAATATATTTATATAAACCAATTGTAACATATATTTAGTTGACATAACAAATGAATTCTTTTATAAAATAATGTACATTGGGCGCTACTTCATAAAAATGCACATACAATACCATTTATATACGAACAACAAAAGTAGCTTATATATATATAGATATACTATTTAAAAATCAATATTTATATTTCAAATAACATGAGAAAACAAATATAAACTTATACCTTATATATGTTTTATGGAAAAAGAGAAAAAAACAAAACAGAACACAAAGTGGATCCAACATTTGGAATTCAGGGATTACTCCTGAAGGCTAATACACCGTCGGATCATTTTTATTAAATTTTTGGATAAATTTCAGTAGAAGAGTAGCAATTTATTTAAAATAACATGGTGTGAAATGAATTGATGGAATGAATAAAGTAACGTATTATTAGTACCCAAATAATCAAATGACACAATACGTTGGTTTCTTAATAACGACAGTAACGTTCAATTTGCTAAAAGTTAATTTAGGACGTTATCTTCGTCTTATTTATAAGCGATTGATATATCATACCTCTTTTAAATTTAAGATCAGCTCGTGGCACGGCGTATGAAAATTCAAATTCAGTCGCATCATATATTTATATTTTCAGTTTAGAAATGTATGAACTTATCAATTTTTTTTGGCTATAAATGACGTAAAACACCACTGCTTATTAAATTTGTCGTGTACTGCGTTTAAAAACTTCCAAAGCGTTTGTCAATTTATTTAAAAGCTATAAAATGAAAGAAGTGAAAAGAGAAAAAAAGAAAGAAAGAAAATATGTATATATATATATATAATAATAATAAAACATGGGGAGAGAGACGAAGATACAGATGGTGGTACGTATCTTGTTCTATTCATAAGTAAATATCACCACGTTAAATTCCTTTGCATATTTTTAATTGCTATAACCAATGCTTTCATATATAATAGGCCCAATCTTATATACATAGCTACATATTAAAAAGGGCTATGAAAACTTATATATATACACCTTATAGTATAATATATATAACTAGATAAAATGTATATATTAGATAATAGAATACAATAATATAGATGAAAAAAGAATTGCAGCAAGCTAAAATTTATAATAAAAAAACAAAGTGCTGCAGGAAGTTGAAAACAACAACTAATGCAATAATATTTATTATAAGTTTCGAAATCCATTAGGCAAAAGAAAACATAGCTTGTATAACATATCCATTAAACAAAATAGACTATATATAGTACTAGTACATATTCATGCTATATGTAAACATCTAAAAACGAAACATATATTGCATTATGATACGCATACCGTTTATAAAAATATGGATGACGAGGGGAGGAGGCATGGAGTGGGTTGTGGCTCTTGACAGGTGGTTCAAGCTATGGTGACGGAGGCTTGATGAAGCTATAGGAAGGAGAACTGGTCCTTTTTCATTTTTCCACCATACGTGTTTTAGCATTGTAATGGGAAAAATCTCTTTTTTTTTTCAGCAGAGAGGAAGAAAAAATGAAGCTAAATAGGCTCAGAGACTACACGTTATAAATATTTAATATAGTTGAACGGTAGGAATGAGTAATCCAGCAACTAAAATTGGAACCATGGAAATAGAGGGGTCAATGCTAGAATTTAGGAGGTATGAATGGTAACGGTTGTTTGAATTGTATACCCAATATATAAATTTATATTCCATTATTAATTGAATAGGAGAAATGAATGGGTGGAGAATGAGCTGTCCATTTATGATATACTGTTACATATAATTTATTAAAGAAGAAATGGTAGAATAATGATAGATTTGAATTATATACTGGTTTGATAACGGTCAAGTTGATAAGGTGGATATTTAAACAATTTATTGCTTGATTGGAAAGCATGTGAGTATGGAAAGGCAAAGATATTAAAATGGAAAAAGGAACGGACAGAGAAATTTAAGCGAAGATAAAATGTACAGGAATAAATATAGAGTAGTGGGATGGTCACGATAATTCAGTGGAATATTAAAGAAACTTTTTAATGCCACCAGCTGCACGTTAAATTTGAAATGGCAGAGTAACGGACCGTAAAATAAATTGAAACGATGGATTTATAAAAGGAAACATGATGTGTACAATAATTGAAACGAAAACATACATAAATAAATGAATATGAGACAAATGAAGATGAAGGGGGAAAGAAATAAACTATTTATGGGCGATGAATTTATAAAAGGAACCATGATGTGTACAATAATTAAAACGAAAACGTACACAAAAAAATGAAAATGAGACAAATGAAAATGAAGGTAACCTTATATATAGTAAAAAAAAATCAGTATTCATTTAATATTATGTATATTCTTTCAAAATGTAAAGGCTACGTATGAATGAATTCATATATGCTTATCTTTGTACATAACAAACATGCAGACTACTAATTTTAATGCAGACCTTAAATCAACCCTTGAAACATATACTTCATATATGTAGTTAAATATAGCATATACTTCTCTTCTTCTTCGGTTCATATGATATATGAAACCCTTAACTATCGTATTTATAGCCGACGACATATGTATAGATATACTAAATATGCACTAAAATAAACTGGAAATGGTGACACAAAAACCCAAAATCAAATATATATATTTAACATGACTAGAAATCAAACTTCAGTAAAACTATATACTAGTATCAAGACTAACATTTATATATATAGCTATTATAACACATATAAATAAAATAAAACTCGGTATAAATATGCTTTATTATATATACACTTCAAATAGACCATCATACATATACAGTGGTTTTCCAAAATAAATATATATGGAACGTACTCAATATACTTAAAATTTACACACCTTGCTGTAAAGCAAAAGGAGACCGTAAATTTATTACCCACACTATTGATATTTATACCCAACAGAAATGAACTATGCTATCCAATTTACATCAAACTTAACTTATATTATAGTATAAATAATAGTTTATAAAGTTTTTGTACTAGATCTTATAGGTATAACCACAACCAAACTTTAAAATATATGTACAAAGCTCGCACTACAAATCATTAATATACATAACATATATTCATTTTTTTGCAAAATTTTATTATTAATAATTTCTCAAAATCCAATTCAATACGTTACATACCGATTAAAAATTGCTAAAATTTTATGGGTCGTTACAGAATTTGTGGTTAAATTTTGAATGGAATTCATAATTTAACTTGAAATTTATTTTGACTTTAGCGATTTAACTTATTGGATTTAAAAAAAGAACTTGATCGAATGTTTTCAAAGGATAATGGTTTGAAATCGAAATGTTTTGAAATGGAACTTGGGAAAACGTAAAATTGAGTTTTTGAGAACT
Organism: Allium cepa; assembly: GCA_030765085.1. Lineage (NCBI taxonomy): Eukaryota > Viridiplantae > Streptophyta > Magnoliopsida > Asparagales > Amaryllidaceae > Allium > Allium cepa. The sequence goes on along the minus strand of CM060940.1, from coordinate 756,847,471 downwards.
TGGAAATTTAAAATTCCTGTGCATTTGAATATAAATTGTTGTAAACCATAAATGACCAAGTGGTGTGTAAAACATACGTTGTGTTGTTAAAGAGACCGTGGTCAGATATTGACATACTCTCTGCCAATCCCGAAACCACTTTGATAATTGTGTACGCGGTGGATGATATTCAGAATGTAGTGGTTGAATTGGCGAACATTTGCTAGAATGAAGTAAGAGAACGATGATGAATAGCCTTGACACTTATGTCATAATTAAAAAGACTAAAATATGAGCTTATGTCTAGCCAATGAACCTCTAGCGACGTTGATCCCTCGTATTACTATCATGATATTGAACTCGATGGGTGCAACCTTCTGTTTGGATTGATGGTCGCGGTCGACCACGGATGGGTAACGACCAGCCAGAAAGGGGAAACTGGTAGAATCTTACCTTGGGCATTACCTACGTGCCTTGTCATATTTATCCTTATATGAGCCAATTACGACTTTGGTTTAGTACTGTGCCTATAGGGGACTCATTGGCTACCGACATTACTGGTTGTGTTACAAGACCTACATAGACTACATTCTATAAAATGTGTTAAGGTAGATTAATGTAAAGCCTTAATGCTATTTTGATATTTATTTTACTCATAGACATTATCTATTATAGCGTGTACTATTATATATATATATATATATATATATATATATATAGTTTGATGGATCCTTAGAAGATGGAGAAACCCGTAACATCTCCTAAGTTACCATGCATTGATTTATTGATTTAGACGAGGATGTTAGTTCTGACTCGAGTATTGTATTTTTCATTATGCTTGGGTCTGCCTAAGTATCTCCAGTTTGGAGAGCTTCTTGTGGAGATGAAGACATTTCTGGAGACTCCATTCTATTTCCGCTATTTCACCAGTTTAGTTTGTTAGCTACGCCAGTTTAGACTTATTTCATGCATAGTTATTTCATTCCCAGTTGTTTAGTGTGAGAATAAATGTAAACTTATTTGAAGATTTTGGACTTATTTATGTACTTATTTATTTTTCGCTGCGAGATTCTGAGTTATATCTATTTCTGTATCCGTGATTGATTCTATTATTACCCTAAATAACTATCTATCATTTAAGCAAATATCCTTGTTTAAATGGTGGGTCGTTATAGTAAGATTTCATTTCTCTCTCTTTGTTTAAATTTATTGATTTATTAAATGTCATTAATAAGCAATTTATACATTGTGAGGGCCCGAAGATTTTCGACCCTGAAAATGGACACAAATACATCCACTGTATAGAGTGCCGAGCAATCGAGTGTTGGAAATCCCAGACTGTTAGGGTTAAGAAGAAAAAGAGGTAGAAAAAGAAACAGAAACAACAGCACAGAATCTCACAATCGCAGCGGAACAAAATATAATATAAAATAACAGAACTTACACCAAGAAAGCTGTAACTGTCAATATACGTATAAGATATTAGAGTGCAATCATCAACAAAATAATCCGGACAGCTATAACATCTTGTCCCTGAATACTGTCTGTACAGTCAACAATACGCAGTGGAATATAATCAGTACGTCCCTGCCATCTAGCTCGTCTCCTGAGCTCCAACATCCTAACCTGAAAATCTGTAATACTCGATCTGACCCGAGCATTACAATAAAGTAACACCCGAGTCAAGCTGGAAACCAGCGTGAGAAAACCAACTTAATGTGAAATACTTAAGTATAAGATTCCTTTGAAACCCAGGGTAACTCGTCCAACATTACGAGTTCTTATCTTGTTACACCCATCCCTTGTTATAAAATCCATTATTTAAAATAATATCTAAGTGCAGTTACTTATTCAAAATAATCAGATTTACTTAACTTATTTAATTCCATCCAATTAGACCCTATACTCAAACCGCAAAGATTTGTAAAAATTATTAAATCGAAGTGGTTCCTGGTATTGTTGATACCCGATCCCGGTCTCTTCGAATCCAAGTGAATTTAAAGGGTAAATTACTTAAAGTAACAAATTTATTATCTAGGGTGACAATAATCAAATATGGCAATTTATTACAACTGTTTGTTTCAAATAAAATGTATCATCTTTTTAATTCAATCTATTTTACTCGATTGGTCACTTGATGTCATCGACAAGAATAATCGAGTAAATCTCCAATTAAGCCATGGTATAGACCGTTAACCAAATTAACGATCTCTAACTATATCAATCCATCTCACGTCCAGATTTATAACTTTGATTTACTGAAACCCATTTACGTTTAAATCCAAATTAATTTCCTAAATGTATAGTTTGTTAATAATTATAAATTATAAAATATCATTAATTATTCATAAGTTTAAGTTAAATAATAATATTATTAATTGTAAATATCATCAAAAACTTTAAATGAGGATTTCAAATAAAGTTAGATTTTAGTTAAGGAAGGAAAATATAAGTTACCATATATAAATGTGTGTGTGTGTATGTATTTCATTACTTCCTTCTTATTTTTATTATTTTCTTTCTTCTTCTTATCTTTCTTTTCTCTCCCTTACTTTTTATTTTGCTTTTCTTTTCCTTATTCTTTTACTTTATTTTTCTTGATTTTACTTTTTCTTTTTATTTACTCTTTTTTCTTTCCTCTATTTTCTTTTCCCCTTTATTTCCCTACTTTATTTCTTTTATTTATTTAATTCTCGGCCCATACCCGGCTCAGAATTCTTTCTTCTTTTCTTCCCGATTCTCTCCTCTGTTCTTCTCCAGAAAACTCCTAGATGTACACGACCCCGTGTACGTGCATACGGCTATGCCTCCCCGAATCATGTTGCCGACCTTTTGAGGAAACCACCTTCGACCTTCCTAACCCCCCGGCCACCCATCGTTCCACGACAAACCCTAAATCGATATTCGAAACAAGCCCACCACCAGGAGAAGGAACCGCCTCTTTTCCCTGCCTCATTCAGTCTCCTCCGACCACCGAAGCTTCCCAAAACTCACCATCATCATGCCTCCATCTCCTTTTGCTTTTTCCATGGACCGCAACCTAAACTCTCCCTCCAGTCTTTTCCATTTGCCATGAAGTCGAGACTCCCAATCCTCCACTTAAGCCCTAGTTTGCCAATGACCGACCACTACAAACACCTAAAAATCGCCCTGCCATTTTTCCAAACTACTCGTCTCCACCTCTCCCTACTGACCCAACGTCGTTCCTTGAATTAAGCTAGATTGTCGGAATTTGCCAATACCTAGATTCCATTCATCTCCCTATTCCTTACCCATTACATCGCTAAAAATCATCAGTTTGCTCTCAAAAATCATCATTTTGCATCACGAACACAAACATGTAGTCAAAGTATTGGTTTAAGATATTCATGACTTGATCATTATTTAATTGTTTCCTAAAACTGACCCTTTTTCCTCCCATATATAAATATAGTAAATGAAATAATTTTTAGAACGATCTGCATTCTAAAACTTTGTTGTTGAAATCATGGCCTAATATTCTTTGGTTAATGAGATAATAGATTTCAAAGTTGATGTTTACTGTCTTAAAAAAAACAAGGGAAAAGAATTACAGTGTTTTGCCTGTAGGTGAACTAACCATTGATTATTATACATGTACATGTGCATACTAACATAACCAGGCATATGTTTCTAGACACTTACCAAGGATCTTACAAAATATTAGTCAAATATATACATACATACACACACTCACACATTTAGGTGAGATATTACAGCAAATGAGGGTATATTCATATTTTTTCTTCTTTGAACAGAGCCCGGGTTTGGTTTTTCAAAAGAAATCTGCTATTTGCTTCTATTTGATCCTCTCGTACTTGACTTGTTTTTAAGTTGTAGTGGAAGCTTGCAAGTGTGATCTGTATACTTTTATTTTCAAATGCCAGAGTATGGAATGAGGCAGTGATAGGTAGGATATATATATATATATTTTTAAACTTGTTCAAAATTTATCTTTATCCTGTATATATTTTCTTTTGATTTATTTCATTTTCTTTTTGTTTGATTTTGAGAATGTTTTGACCTGATTTGATATTTCCTATGACTTGATTAAGTGTTTGGACATTGATACAATGTTATGTATGCTTGAGATGATGTTTTCCATCATGAAGCTCCCCTATATGTCTACATGTACATTTATTGATATATATCCTTATGCATATATATATATATATACACACACATGCCTTTTTCTATTGTATAAATACATATGTGCCTCACATATATATATATTCACTATATATCCTTCCATCATATGTATACAATATACATTCTTACTTTGTCATGCTTACCCTTTTTTTTTACATGCATATACACTTCATATATATATATATATATTTACTTATATGTATGTAATTGTCACCATATACCTATGTATTTACACTTTCACTATTTAAATAAATGAGGATATATATATATATATATATATATATATATATATATATATATATTAGCTTATATTTGTTCTCATATACAACATTTATACATCTTTCCTATCTTCTCCTTCTCATAGGATCCATACGTATATGCACATTTATGTACTTATATATTATCAAATGCCATAAAGCTTGTGTATATTTATATATATGTTTATGGATATTGTATCTTGAATTTATATGGTGGGGTGTTATATATATATATATATATATACACACACACACACACACACACACACACACACACACACACACACACATATATTTACTATAGGATTCAAAGATTATATTGTGCAATATTCAATGTAGTTTTTGATATATATTCAGATATCTTAATTATCAAATTTTTTATTTATTCCACTCATCAAAATAGATATTTCAAAAACTGCATCGGTTAATCACTCAATATCTAATGGTCAAAAATCCGGATCGTCACATTCCTCTCCCCTTTAGAACTTTTCGTCCTCGAAAAAGAAAACGAAGCGAGAATTTTAATTTACCGTGTATTTTAGTTAAATTATTCTTTAAACATTTTTGACTCCTTTATTATACAATTTAAAACAATTTAAAAATTTCCTAACATTACTAAACTAACTTTATATAAAAATAATTTTTATAACTCGATGTCTCAACAAGTCCATGCTTGTTGTCATAGAAATTCAGTCATACGTTGATCAGGCGCAGAGCTGAAAATCTATAAGTACTTAGTGAACCCGTTTTTGAAACCCAGTGAAAATACTTGATAAAACAACTTTTTGTGCGAATGCTCTGGAAATCATCAACCCCTCCATGGGTCGAAGTTAGCAAGATGATTACGTCGCCATCCCGGCGGAATCAATAGAAAACTATAGGCATCCGCACCCCTCGATTTCACCATGAAACCACTACAAATCGCAGCTACACCTAGGGTTACGTTGCCATCATGGAAAAAACCATGTAAATGTAGGCATTAGTGCCCTCGAATTTCGCTGCCAAATGAAACTTCACCACACAGAGTGCAGACTACACCAGTCGAGTCCCAATGTAGCCTGTAGGCACTCACTGCCACACGACTTTCGCTATGGACCACATAGATCGCAATCTACTGATGTTAGGTCGCTCTCCCAGCGAAATCAAATGTAGAATTTAGGCAATCACTACCCCTCAACTTATGCTATGGAAACGTAGTAGATCGCAGTTACACCAAGGTTACATTGCCGTCACAGCATAACCCCAATGTCTCTGTGGGCATGAGTGCCCTCGACTTTCACTACCCCAATCACAATCCCCAGGAACTACAGTTTAGTCCGGATGTCTTCTACGATCAAAATTTAGAACCCTCCTTAGGGATGAAGGCCGAACCACCCCCGGATCTTCTACTATAAGTTTCAACTCTAAATGGGAGTGCCCTTTTCCCCATAGCATTCTCAAAATATTTCATACTATACACATATAATAACTTTCAAAACATACTTATTATATGTATCACATATAAATCCCATTTACATAAAATCGATATCCCAAAATTGATAGTTCCCAAACTTGGATTTCCCAATTTCCAGAATTGTTTCTTCCCAAAATCAAAAGCCTTTCAAAATCCATGAGTTCCAAGAACCCTTTCAGTTCATTCTTATAAAATCATTCTTATATATATAAGTTTATCCTTTCAACTAGAATAATTTTTGGATCTCTTTATACTTATATAGGTTCCACTTTATATTTCAAATATCCTTCAAAGATCTTTCCCTCTGGTTATAGATTCAATAAAGGGAGTTTATCATAATAACAAATATATATATATATATATGTATGTATGTATGTATGTATGTATGTATGTATGTATGTAACTTTATTTATGCCAAATCACATTCAAGTTCGGTTTCCTTTGTAAAGTTATTTTCCATATTACTTACCCCTTATAAAGTGAGTTTCGGTTATAATACTATCCAATCTTTTATTTCAATCAACATATTTTTCTCAATATATATTATTTTACTCTAAAATAATTTCTACTTCAATATTCGATTCGGCTCCACTTCAGAATTGCTTCAATTTCCATTTGGGTAATAACTTCAGTTCATTTTAATTCGTATTTAAATCCATGATTTAAATATAAGTAATTTCCACTCCGACCAGTTTGAATTTGAATGATAGCTTTAAAAAGTTAAAAATAGTTAAATATTAAGTATAGGATAGTTTGAGTTAAAAAGAATGGTCTGTATGGTAACTAGTTTGGAAAAATCCAAATAATATGAATATTTAAGAAAGCAGTTTTAGACAGTTTATATTAAAATAATTTATTTGGAAGTAGTTGCAGAGTCAAACTGGTTCAAGTTCCATTCTCCATTTCGAATCAATTTCAATTTCCACTTTCATTTAAATTGATTCAATTCCAATTCAATTTGAATTAAATTCGATTCCTTTTCCAAATTCTCCAACTGAATTTAAACTTATTCAACTTTGATTACACTTCCAATTAATCCAATTAAGTTCTCGTTTGAATTAATTCCAATTCCATTCCAAATTTTTAAACCATCTCGATTTACATAAATTCGAGTTTGGGTTTTCAAATACCGATTTAATCCCTTAAATCAAATTAACCTTTAATATTTAATTTAACAAATTTGAATTTCTTTCATTATTCAATTCTAATACCAAATTCCAAATGTTTGTTTAAATTACTTCTACTTAAACTTATGTGATGTTCGAGTGAGAGTTCAAATCTTGTTTTTAAAATAAATTCTTAGATTCAATTGATTTCCCAATTATACTTCAAAATTTAAACCTAATCCCTTTAAACAATTTTTGTTGATAAATCCATTTTTAACATTTCAATCTTAAGTTCAAAGTGATCCCCATTCTATAAATTCAAATTTATTTCAAAGAATCAAAATCATTTAAATAAATTTCATGATACAGTTTTACTTCAATTTAATTTTAGGAATCCATCCACTTATTGATTTATTCAAAATAATCCAATTTACTGTTTTATGTATGGTGTCAATAGCAACAGGATGATAGCAGGATATGTTAAAGTAAACCAGTATCCAAGTTATCGGAAACACCAATCACTAGCATTCATTATCAATTTCCAGAACTCAAGGTCGTTTTGATATCACAAATAACTCTCCATTTAACTTCCCTAAGTTAAATCTCAATTTCGTCTTAAAATTTTTCAATTTCAGATCATAGGTCCAAACTTATTTTACTTTCCCTAAGTTAAATCTCAATTCATTTAATCCATTTAAGCCCACTCAATTTAAATTTCCCGTCCCAAATTTATATTCTCATTAATATCCCTTCATACTTATAAGTTCAAAAATTTATTTCTCTTTGGGTTATATTTTCATTTTAGGGGAATCTAAGAACTTAAACACCCAAATATTTATCACAACTTTGAAATCACCTATTTATCCCATTTACACACCAAGTCATAATTTTGAAATTTAAACCATTCTTGTTTGTTTTATTCAAAATAATTTCCTTAGGGATTGAAACAATTCTTGTTTTAAAGCAAGGCTCCCACATTCAAAGATATTCTGGATAATGTTATTTATTATTTCCTTTAATATTTTGAAACAATTCCAATTTTTTTTTTGGGTTTGGATTCAAAACTTCACAATTTAAATCCATTTTAATTTATAAGTCATACTTATATAAATTTTTATTTCCTTAAAACATTTCATTCTATTTATCATCGTTTATGTTAAAAATAAACATCCCTTTATTTAGACACAACAACCATTTTATGATAATAATATCATATCTAGAAACCAAAAGCACCATATATTTTATCATAATCTACTGGAAAATATAATCAGGGTAACTTATTTCATTTCAAAACACCTTGAAAACACTTCTGTAGATCTTCAGGATTTTAAATTCAGGTTTCACCCTATTTCTAGCTTAACTTATTTGTATAGTTAATCCTTGTCCAAATTCTATTCGGTTATGTGTGTTTTACCATTTAAATCTTATTATCTTATTTAATTTCAATAACAACACCCAATCAATTTAATATATTATAATTTAGAAAAATTATTTCTTTATATATCAAATTATAACCTTATATACAAATCATTATTAAACCGCTTTTAAAATCATTATATATAAATATATCAAGTACGCTCTCATATGATACTCTCAACTCATTCTAGGGTACTACTGACCCTATCTCTAATGAGTAATCCCCACCAGAGCCAAGGTTATCGCTTAACCTTCTGCTCTGATACCAAATGTGACGGTCCAAAGATTTTCGACCTCGAAAATCGACACTAATACGTTCACTGTATAGAGTGCCGAGCAATCAAGTGCTGAAAATCTTGGTCTGTTAGGGTTAAGAAGAAAAAGAGGTAGAAAAAGAAACAGAAACAACAGCACAGAATCTCATAATCGCAGCGGAACAAAATATAATATAAAATAATAGCATTTATACAAAGAAAGCTATAACCGTCAATATACATATAAGATATCGGAGTACAATCATCAACAAAATAATCTAGACAGTTATAATATCTTGTCCCTGAATACTATCTATATAGTCAACAATACGCAGCGGAATATAATCAATATGTCCCTACCATCTAGCTCGTCTTTTGAGCTGCAACGTTCTAACCTGAAAATCTGTAATACTCGGTCTGACCCGAGCATTACAATAAAGTAACAACCGAGTCTGGCTGGAAACCAGCATGAGTAAACCAACTTAATGTGAAATACTTAAGTTATGAAATTCCTTTGAAAACTAGGGTAACTCGTCCAACATTACGAGTTCTTATCTTGTTACACCCAACCCTTGTTATTAAGCCCATTATTTAAAACAATATCTAAGTGCAGTTACTTATTCAAAATAGTCGAATTTACTTAATTTATTTAATTCCAGCCTATTAGACCCTATGCTCAAACTGCAAAGATTTGTAAACATTATTAAATTGAAGTGGTTCCATATATTGTTGATACCCAATCCCGGTCGCTTCGAATCCAAGTGAATTTAAAGGATAAATTACTTAAAGTACAAAAATTATTATCTAGGGTAACAATATTCAAATATGGCAATTTATTACAACCGTTTGTTTCAAATAAAACATATCAACTTTTTAATTCAATCTATTTTACTCGATTGGTCACTCCATGTCATCGACAAGAATAATTGAGTTAAATCTCCAATTAGGCCATGGTATAGGCCGTTAACCAAATTAACGATCTATGACGATATCAATCCATTTCACGTCCGAATTTAATAACTTTGATTTACTGAAACGCATTTGCATTTAAATCCACATTAATTTCCAAATTAAACAATTTATTAATAATAATAAATTATAAAATATCATTAATTATTCGTAAATTTAAGTTAAATAATAATATTATTAATTGTAAATATCATCAAAAACATTAAATAAGGATTTCAAATAAAATTAGATTTTTAGTTAAGGAAAGAAAATATAAGTTACCATATACAAATGTATATATATTTCATTACCTCTTTCTTTCTTTATTATTTTCTTTCTTTCTTTTTACCTTTCTTTTCTCTCCCTTACCTTTTACTCTGCTTTTCTTTTCCTTATTCATTTTCTTTATTTTTCTTGCTTTTCTTTCTCTTACTTTTTTTATTTACTCTTTTTTTCCTCTATTTTCTTTTCCCTTTTATTTCCTTACATTCTTTCTTTTGTTTACTTGATTCTTAGCCCAAACCCGGCCCAAATTTCTTTCTTATTTTCTTCCCAATTCTCTCTCTGTTCTTCTTTTACCAGAAAACTCCTAGATGTACACGACCCCATGTACATGCATACGCCCATGACTCCCCGAATCACGTTGCCGACCTTTTGAGCAAACAACCTTCGACCTTCAAAACCCCCGGCCACCCCAATGTTAAATGACAACCTTGAATTGATATTCGAAACAAACCCACCACCAGGAGAAAGAACCGCCTCTTTTCCCTGCCTCGTTCAGCCTCCTCCGACCATCAAAGCTTCCCAAGACTCACCAGCGTCACACCCTCCATCCCCTCTTGCTTTTCCCCTGGACCGCAAACCAAACTCTCCCTCCACTATTTTCCATTTGCCTTGAAGTCGAGGCTCCAAATCCTCCATTTAAACCCTAGTTTGCTAATGACCAACCACCACAAACACCTAAAAATCGCCCTGCCATTTTTCCCGAACTACTCGTCTCCACCGCTTCCTACTGACCCAACGTCGTTCCTTGTATTAAGCTAGATTGCCGGAATTTACCAAATATCTAGATTCCATTCATCTCCCTATTCCTCACCCATTACATCTCTAAAGTTCATTAGTTTGCTCTCAAAAATCATCATTTTGCATCACCAACACAAACATGTAGTCGAAGTATTGATTTACGGTATTCATGACTTGATCATTATTTAATTAGTTCCTATAAACTGACCCTTTTTCATCCTGTGCCTAAATATAGTAAATGAAACAATTTTTAGAACGATCTGCATTCTAAAACATGTAACTTTATTGTTGAAATCATGGCCCAAAATTCTTTGGATAATGGAATAATAGATTTCGAAGTTGATGTTTACTGTCTTAAAAAAACAAAAACAGGGGGAGAAGAATTACAGTGTTTTGCCTGTAGGTGAACTAACAATTGTTTATTATACATGTACATGTGCATACTAATATAACCAGGCATATGTTTCTAGAAACTAACCAAGGATCTTACAAAATATCAGTCAAATATATATATGCATATAGGTGAGATATTACAGCAAATAAGGGTAGGCTGTATACTCACAGTTTTTCTTCTTTGAACAGAGCCTGAGTTTTGTTTTTCAAAAGAAATCTGATGTTTTCTTCTATTTGATCCTCTCATACTTGACTTGTTTTTAAGTTGTAGTAGAAGCTTGAAATGTAGTTTGTATACTTTTATTTTTAATGCCAGAGTATGGAATGGGGCAGTGATAGGTAGGGTATATATATAAAGAGGATGGGGAAGCCAGGATGAACTTGCACATAATTGATCTTTATCCTGTATATATTTTCTTTTCATTTATTTAAATTTTTTTTCTTTCGATTTTGAGAATGTTTTGACCTGATTTGATATTTCCTATGACTTGATTAAATGTTTGGACATTGATACAATGTTTTGTATGCTTGAGATGATGTTTGCCATCATGATGCTCCCCTATATATATATATAATATATATATATATGTATATGTATATATATAAACATACCTTTTTCCATTGTAATACATATATGCCTCACATATATATTCACTTATATATCCTTCCATCATATGTATACAATATACATTCTTACTTTGTCATGCTTACCCCTTTTGTTTACATGCATATACACTTCATATATATATTTTTACTTGTATATATGTAATTGTCATCATATACCTATGTATTTACACTTTCACTATTTATATATATATATATATATTAGCTTATATTTATTCTCATATACAACATTTACATTTACACATCTTTCCTATATTCTCCTTCTCATAGCATCCATACATATATGCACATTTCTATACTTATATATTATCAAATGTCATAAAGCTTGTGTGTATGTGTGTACGTATATGGATATTTTATCTTTAATTTATATGGTGGGGTTTTATACACACACATAATTTGTTACTATAGGATTCAAAGATTATATGATGCAACATTCAATATAGTTTTTAATATATATTCAGATATCTTAATTATCAATTTTTTTATTTATTCCACTCATCAAAATAGATATTTCAATAACTGCATTGGTTAATCACTCAATATCTGATGGCTAAAAATCCGGTCGTCACATACATATCATAAATTATATGTATATGCGTGCGTGTTTATGTATGTGTAGATATACATTTGACAATTCTATATGATTTAAAATATAAAATTATCGATAGTGAATTTAGGGTATAGTATTAAATGTTACATTTATTACACAAAATCCATTTTGTGATTTTGAATTAGAGGAACACATCTATGTTGCCATATATATAAAGTATAATCGATGTTTTAGATTTAAATAATTTATTTGCACATAAACACTTGTTGTGTGTGTGTGTGTGTGTGTGTGTGTGTTATAAAGTAAAGTTAACATTTAAATCAAGCTTTTAGTTTAGAAATGAAACCAAGGATTAGGATTTTACATAAATTTAAAGTTAGAAAAGAGATAAAAGATTTATAATATAAAGGTCCTTTCTTGAATTTTAGATTGAGAATTTTTTTTTTCGAAAAACAATATTCAAAACATTTACATTCAAAGTATCAATCATATAGCAAAAAGAATTAATTTTCAAGGTGAAAGCTAGTTGATTAACATGAACAAATTATTTTCTTCTATGTATGAAATATTATAAAATTATAAAATAGATCTCAATCAAAAGATTTTCATTAACAAAATTTCCGATATAATATAAAAAGGAATTGAAAAAATTAGGCATATGTAAATTTATGATAATAACATTCAAATTTAAATAACACAAAAAACAAAAACAAATCAACAAGAAGAAGGGTCTAAATCATATCAATAATAATGAACAAGCATATTTCCATCAGATTTCATACCTTTGTAGACATTTTTTGAAATGAACCGTTATCTTTTTTTGTATGCCTTAAAGCTGATAGTAGTTCTACTCAACTAACATATTTAGGAATAAACTTAATTCTCTTATGAAGTATTTTAGTAGTCTTTGGTTCGATTTAACTAATTTCATTACTAATTACATCACTGGAAATAAACTAAATAAGCATAGGCATAGCATGGAATTGACACTGCATTGAAATACTAGTAGACCATATGCGCTCCACCTTGCAATTTGATAAAAGTTATTTGCAAGGTAGAACTTACATATTGTATATGTCATTTAGTCTACAAATAATAATGTCAAGCATTTTTAGTTTTGACCCAAATATAATACTACCAAATAGATAAGTTTCGTAATAAATGTTAACACACTTCACATTTAGTGGAAGAGTCAATAGGAGTATTTAATCCACATTTTTCATCACCCCATTATAATTGTGATCATGTTTGATAACAACAAGGCTTATCGCACAACAAAATGTTGTTAAGAATAATATTTATATTCAATTAAGTAGCAGTTCATAATAAAAGGCTCTGATTGTATGCATGGACTTTATAAATTTTCTGTTTTAGTAAACTTTCTCGCTTCACGATGTTAGTATTGTTACTGTAATAATTAAGATGCATCAAAGTGTACTGCATAATTATTTTATGATCAAAGTGATGTACATTATATTTTGCATATGTTGTCATCCCTTATGAATCTAGTTAAGGACTATGTCTACATATGTTGTCGCAATTTTGCAATACAATGTTTTTGCTCAGTTGTTTCTCCTTCCTTTCTTTTCTCGTCATATAATCCATAGGTGCCGCTGTTGTAGCAGTAATTCTAGTCATACTGGATAATATTTATGAGACGACAGTAAAAAGCATAAAAAGGATTAATTAAGCTTCAAAATTAACATTATAAGTGGAAAAATTTAGTTGAAATTCCAAAATTTGCCTTTTTTTTACGCGATCAACAAAACTATATATTGGATTTTTGTTAAACTATGTAACTATTGGAATTTTGTTGTGCAGACAAGATTCAAGGTGGACGTAGTATACAAGGATTCATTGTTTAAGAAGTTGGGACAACGATGGAAAGAGTCAAAGTCAAGATTGGTTTCAGCTATTAAAGTAGTGTCTACTTGTCCCGATCTTCATCTAGATTAGCCATGCTGAAACTAGATAATATAAAAAGTGTTCAAGAGTGAATGACTTCCAGAAGGAAAAAATGTCGGAGAAGTTTGAGGTGGTAAGTAGTATTTTATTGATTATAAACTAAAATGTAAATTCATTTTATTATACCTATTTTTGATGAATTTCTCCCTATAGTTAACGAGCAATAAATACCGGGCCATGAGAGAAAAAAACAAAATTCCACACATTATGAATAGAAAGGAGTATGCAAGGTTGGCAGAAGATATGGTATATAAGAAATGCTTGTCTATGTGGTGTTTGGATCGATTATTTTTTCTCCTTCGGTTCTTAAGCTCTTTTTTGCAGAAACGGGAAAGTGGAACATCAGATAACGGCAGAGATGATTTTCGGTGCAAACCACACCAAGAAAATGGTGATCCATTGGATTATGTTGCTGTTTATTCAATTGTAAGGTTTTTTTTATTTTAGTATTGTAATTTTTCATCACAATAAAACATCGATTAAAATATATAATATCAGCTTAAACATGATGTTTCACTACTCTAATTTTGATCTACTTATTAATGATTCTAACTAATAATAGGGTGTTCTTAATGTAATATTCTTGGCAATGAACACAGGGAAAGAGTGACAGGCTTAGATAAAATAACATAGTAGCAACATTCAGAGTTCTCAGGTTATGACATCATTAAGTGAAGATGGAGTGTCAAGGTTTTTAGCAATGAACACAGAGGAAGAGTTCGAGCCCCGAAACTGACAACCCTGTAACAAGTACCCGAAGTATGTGTTTGGCAGGCACATACTTCCCTAGAGTTTACAAGCGAAGCTTGGTTCTCTAGGTAATTCAAAAAAAAAAAAGAGTGAGAGGACTAGGTTTTGATGTTGTCCCATCTCAAATGGGTATTCATTTAAGTAATTCAAAAAAGTGTGTACATTGGAAAACCAAGTTACTAGTTTGGCAGCTAGAGTGGAAGAGTTGACTAATTTGTTCACGATCGTAAGTCATGGTTAATTAGCTAAGTTAATGAATACGTGGCATGTGTTTATGAATTACTACGTGCATGTCCAACATTGTACATTTTACAAAGTGTGAATGGAAAGAAAAATGATAACGTGGTAGATCCAGAGGCTACTCATGCTCATACACCTGACATATCTGAACTGCAATGCTAAACCATGCTATTTTACTTTTTCTAAACTTACAAAATGTAATTCCCCTAATTTTAAATAGTATTATTCAAGAGATTTAACTAGATAAATTAAATAGAATAATGTAGTGACTAGAGTGATAAGAGGATTGAGATTTGAAAACTATTTAGGGTCATGCCTTAAATAAATGGATTTATAAAAATGGTTCATTAGTTAGATACCTAAGAGAATAAGGCAAGGGTAATATAGGAATAACTGTGTACCACAACCTCATAACCCTTACCCTTACCTCATTCTCATTCACAATTTTAATAAAACAAAAACATAAATAAAGGAGAAGCAAAGTCGGCCATTACCCTAAGAGAAGAAGAGCTTAAAATCAGTTAGAAGCTAAGGTAGTGTTTGGTTTGTTATTTTTAGTTTTGATTTTTCGTCCATACAAAAATGCACACGACACATTTATATTGTCAAAAACGATCAATTTAGAAAACAAAGTTAACATACAAAATAGAAAACAACTTTTCTTTTTATTTTTCACATTTTGGGAAATAACACAAGCACGTGCAATAATCCATTTTTCCTTTATCCCTCTATCCCCTTCGTCCTCTCATCCGCCTTTCTTTCATACCTTCCGCCGTCATATCTGGCATACATATTGAAAAATGGAAAACACAAAATTTGTTTTTAAACCAAACACTACCTAAGATTCAAGCTAGGAAGGTTAAAGAAAAAACAAATTTCAACTTCCTTATCTAAACAAGGTGAATAATGATCTAAACCATCTCATATATGTCTTATTAAACATTTTAATTTTTGGTTTAAGGTTTAAAACCGTTTGGATGGATGAATGATGACATGCTTTGATTATATGCCATGTTTTGGTTTAAACAAGGATTTTTGTGAGTAACGATATAGTTTGATTTTAAGGGTAAATTGTTTTGAATGCCATTATGTTTGAATATGTTATGTAAAACATTATTTTGGAAATGGGTTTAAATTTTCATAATATTCCAAACTATGGATAATTTATTATGAATTTTGAATGGAAGAAATAGACAATTTTGGGTTTAAATTTTTAAGGCATTTATATAAAGGACTTCGGGTCTGAAATTTATATTGTTAGAAAACATATTAAAAATGAATTATTGTGATTTTTGAGGAATTTTCCTAAGTACTTTGATATGGTTATTAAATTATTTAAGTTGAAGGACTTAATGTCTAAATGTTTGTTGAAGGGAACAACTTATGTGTTAAAAAAAATATCAATTTTAAATTATTGAATTTTGGCAGCTTTTTTAGAAAAGGATTTTAATAAAGAATTGGCAACCAATCATATTTTGACAAATTGTGTAAGTTAGGTAAAAAGGAACTTCATAGAAAGGTAGTAAAACCAGTTTTCTTTCGATTTACAACTTTGTACTTCCATCAGCTAGCTTTCGTCACCATACTTCTGCTAATAAACCCATTCTAAACCAATACAAATGGTACTAAGCAATTGACACGTAGTAGATTAGAGAAAGGTGGAAGGAACTGTGTTGAAGGCATGCTTTCGAAGGGGTTGATGTCATTTTTATAAGCTTTCGAATACATTACCTGCCTTTGTTTTTAAAAGATGCTTTCGAAGGGGTTGAAGCTTTCGAATCAATCAATTTACCTTGTTCAAAGAGCAGCTTACCTTTGTTTTTAGAAAAGAGCTTTTGAAAGAGTTGTCGCTTACTTTTGTTTTAAAAGAAGCTTTCGAATGAGTTGCCGCATTTTGAACCTATTCGATACCTAGCTGCCGCCTTCATACCTTTCAAATTGGTTAAAGCCTGCTTTTCTTTATAGCCTTATAACAATGAGTTCGAAAGGAAGGCTTTCATTTTATTAATATTGAAGCCGCCTTTCCAATGCTTTTGAAAGGATCCTTATAGCCACTTTTATCAATGGTTTTGAAAGGTTTGTTTCAAAGCTATCCTTATCCCTAATTCTTTTATTTGAAAATCAACGCTTTCGAATGGGTTGCTTTCGCTTTTGTTTTCTTTGACCTAGAAGTTATATTTAATGTTAAACCCAATGATTTCGAAAGAGATACTTTCAATGGTTTTGAAGCTGCTTCCATAAATTTTACTTGAACAAAGTGCCTTCAAAAGATAAGCTTTAAGTGTTTCGGAATGTGTATCTTTAATGGTTTCGAAAGGAAGGTTTAATGATTTCTAAAGGTATATCTTTAATGGTTTCAAAAGGAAGGTTTTAATGCTTTCGAAAGGTATATTTTTAATGGTTTCGAAAGATAAGCTTTAAATGTTTCGAAAGGTTTGTTTTTATGGTTTTGAAAGAGAAGGCCAAAGGTTTTAATTAATAATACAAGGGATATAGTCGAAAGCCTTAGTTTTCAATTAAGAAAACCAATCTCATTTTAAAAGGTAAACCCAGGGCAATATGAAAGAGTTGTGAAATGGCATCAAACTTGGAAATTTTGAACAAGCTTTCCTTGCTAAAAATAGTGGATTAAGGGTATTAACCGTGTTTCATTAGAAAAATGATTACAAGGAATTAAATCATTAATGGTTATATTGTTAAGTTTCGATCAATTATCATGTATGCTTCTTCCGTAAACATATTCACTTCATAATTAACCCGTAACTACATAATGAGGTATTAAGTGCAGAATAACCAGCTAGATTGATCCGTTAGTGAATATACATTGAGTTAACTCTTATGTGAGTAGAATTGCATCTAGGAGGTCAAACAGACTGGAATTTAGGATACCAAAAGACAGATAAAAGGATTATTGGTTTAGACAAGTTCTTAGTATGCCCATGAAAATTATGTATGTAAATGATTATTGGCAGGGGCCAGTAGGTTCTTAGTGATCCTAGGAAAACTATGTCCGGAATAAGTTATTGAAAGAGATCAATAGGTTCATAGTGGTCCCATAAAAACTATGACATGAGAGATGTTATTGGAGAATTCAATAGGTTCATTGTAAGCTCATGAAAACTATAATTGGATAAATCTGTTAGTAGATACCAATAGGTTCTTAGTGATCCCATTAAAACTATGAAATCAGATAGATAGTCTGTAAGTTTGAAATAGGTTATTAATCAGCCCATGAAAGCTAATAGGTTGATAGTGACCATAGAAACTATAACTTGAGATAGATAGTCAGGTAAATGAGCGAAGTGGTAAATCATAACAAAAACCATCACCTTGCTTGACCCACCAGCACGTAGGAACCTGAGGCCTCCACTTCCGTCTTCCCCTCGAACACAACCCTCCGCTTCACAGCAGGCCACCACCTGAGCAAGCAACAGCCCATTGCTTCACTTGCCAATCTTCACACCATGCAACCCCTCCAACAGCCGTAGCCGATCGGCCTTTCCCTTTGACCTGTTGCCTTGCCAAACTCCAAATGCCACCAGTGCAGCCGCTTAGATCACCACCCGCACGGCAGCTGTTAGTCGCGACTTCTTCCCACCCAGGCCCGATCCGCCATTGTCATATCCCGAAATTTCAAATAATTTAAATGTGATAATCTCCTCTATTAATTTTTTCAAAATTGGCAAAATTGTTATTTTCAAAACAATAATAATAATGTGCTGTTTTATAAATAGATTTCAAAATAAAATTATTATTTTCAAATTAATAATGTGTCTGTTTAAATACACACACACATATATATTTGAGTTGATTTTAAATTGAATTTTAAATTTAATTTGAATTTGAATTTGAATTTGGATTTAAATTTGAATTTTAAAAGATATATATATATTAAAAACATTTTAGATATAAAAATATATGAATAGGATTTTTATTAAAATAAGATTCGTTTTATATTATTTTCCTTAAAGAATTTTATTTATATAAATTAAGAATGTATTTATTAAATAGTAAAATAATACAAAAGTTTTATATTAACATTTAAAAATAATTAAATATATTGTATGTGTTTTATTTAGAATATAAATAATTTTTATTTATTTTCTTTAAAATGGTTTATTTATATAAATTAAGAAAGGTATTTATAAATTAGGAAATTTAATACTAAAAGCTTTTTATTAACATTTAAAAATAATTAAAAATGTATAATGACAAGTGTTAAATGGTGAAATCATGTTAAGTACATGTGTAATGAGATTAAAATATGGAATGACAAATGTTAAGGGAATTAACAAGTGTCATCTTTATATTTTCATTTTCTTTAAATTTTTAATAAAATCATAATTTAATCTATATAAACATCTATCTTCTTTCTTCACTTCTTTTACTATCTTCATTTCAAAAAAAAAAAAAACAAACCTGTAAAACTTTACAAACCAAAAACATAAGCTTGTAAACCATTTCTCAAACCTGAAAATTTATTCAATCAGTGAATCCATTTTTGTTTTAAAAGCAAAACCATTTCAGTAATCAACTACTTAAATCAAAGTTCAAGCAAGATAATCAAGCAAACCTAAAATCAAAAGTCTTAAATCATCTCAGTCAACAAAGCATTTTCTTCTTAAATCATCTCAGTCAACAAAGCATTTTCTTCTACAATTCAGTTTTCAAAATCAAGCTTTCCTGTTTTCAAAATAACAGCAATTCAAAGTTTCCAGTTTTCAAGCATCTATTTCAAAGCTCTCTGTCTTTTCAAAAGGCGTGTAAACATTTTATATTAAAAGCTTAAGTAAATTAAATTTTGTGGCATGTGAAGTTCTAAGATGAATGACGCTTTGCTTGTGTATATATAAGTGATATCTCTGTGTATATGAATGTATTTAAGTGTGCATGTCTGTTGTATGTGAGCGTCTCTATTCTTAGTTCAGAGCTTAAAGTTTTGATCAAAAATTCAAAATCTTTTCATCTGATCTCTGTTAGACATTAAGATTCAAAAAAGATAAGTTAGTTTAAACTCAATCTAAGTTTTAAAAATATGTTCAAGCATAATAGGTTTGAAAATCTGCTGGAACCAAGATATTATAGTAGATTTTTAAAACATGTCAAAAATCAAACATCATAAATTGCCGATTCAAGAATATAACTTGAATCGATTTTGAAATCTATGATTTTTAAAAGAAATTTAAGATTTTAGGGTTTTATTTTATGAGAATTTCGAAGTTTATCGGTTTTTGGGGATTTTCTATCAACTGGAGGGTGGTGGGACCTCGTGGTCGCCACTAGAGGTTGGCAAGGCCTGCAAAAATGGTGGATGATTTTCTTCATCACCGTGGCTTTGAAACTTGGATGATTTAGGGTTTAAAACCCAAAATGGAACGAGGTTGGGTTTTGGTTCACTGTAGGGTCTCTGGTGAATCGAGTGGCATTGGACCTGGGGCATTTCTTGCGTGGATGTCTGGCGAGGCTGAGGACGTGGTTGCGCGTTATCTGGTGGTCAGCGATGTAGGTTCGAGGTAGTTTTTGGTGGTGGGTTTTATTCCAGGTTTGCTCGGTTTAGCTCGAATTCGATTTTGAGTTAGTATCGAAGATTTGGTGGTCGGGGTAATAAGTTTGGGTGATCGACATTGAGATGGAGGAGTCGGCGGTGGTCGATGCCGTCGCAATCGACTGTGCAGGTGCACAAGGGATGGTTGGTGTCAGTGAGTTTGGGTAATGAGTGATCTCGAAGGAGTAATCAGGTATTTGGGTATAGTGACTTGAGTATAAACTCGAATAGTTTGTGAGCGTTAAGTTTACAGGTTCTAACTTAAAAAAACTAAGTTGTTTAAAAATGGAAAAGAAGAAGGGAAACTCTGGGTAGCTCTTAGGTAGGGTTCGGCTTTGACCCGAAGCAGATTTAAAAAAAAAACAGTTTTAAAAAGTTTTTGAAAGCAGGTTTTTAAAATTTAAATAAATTTAGTTAAAAATTTTCTTAAATAAAATTCTTTTATAAAAGTTTCTTTAACATTTGATTTAAGGAGTTATATAATTTGTTAGCTTAAATTGTTAAGTTAAAATTATTTTTATGTTATTTTAAACTAAATTTAGTAATATAATTAAGTGTTAATCAAGATAAGATGTTTTTAAATCTAGTTTAAACTATTTTATGATAAATATTTTTTAAATTATTTGATTAAATAAGTTATATTAATTGTTAACTTAAATTTGTTAAATGCTTAAGTACTATTAAAACTTAATTTTTAAATAAAATTAATTGTTAATTATTAAGATAAAATGTTTTAAATATGTTGATGATAATTAAGTCATTAATAAAGATTATGTTTTATCTTAAGGTTAAATAAGTATTAATGAGTTGAAACTAATTAAGTTAATTAAGAAATTTAAGTATAATTAATTAATTTAATTAATTAATGATAAAAGATTAATTAAGTAATTAATTAAGAGTAACTAATTAATTTAATCAACTAATGAATAAGGATTAAATAATTTATAATTAAAGGTAATAATTAATTAATTGGTGGTTAGTTAATTAATAATTAAGACTAGATTAATTAAGTAATTGAGATTAATTAATTATATAATTAGAGATTAATTAATTAAGAATTAGAGGTTAATTAAATAGTTATTAAGAAGTACTTAATTTATAATTAAAATTTATTAATTAAAAATTAAGCTTTATTAATTAATAATTAAAGGATAATTAATCTGTAATTAAAGATTAATTAATTGTTAATTAATGATTGATTAACTGGTAATTGAGGATTAATTAATTTGTAATTAAGGTTTATTGATTAATAATTAAGGTTTATTTATTAATAATTAAGGGATAATTAATTAGTTAATTAAAGATTAATTAATTGATTATAAAAGTAATTAAGGATTAATTAATTTGTTATTAAGGAATATTAATTAATAATTAAGGTTTATTAATAAATAGTTAAATAATAATTAATCTGTAACTAAGATTAATTAATTGATTTATAAGGAAATTAAGGAATGATTAATTAATTATTGATTGTAATTAATTAATGACTAATTCAGCAGGATTAGGAGATTATTTCTTAAGTAATTAATTTTGGTTAAGACAATCAAATTGATTTCATATGGATTAATAATTCCTATTTGTGGATGATTGTTTGAGTAGAAGTCTGGATTGATTGATATCCATTGTATAATAGTATGTGATATCCCGTGATGTGATATTGGATATATTTGTGATAAATGTGTGATATTTATCTAAGATGAATACTGTGTGAATTCAAGGTATTAAATTGAACTGAATTGTTTAAACCTTAAATACCTTGGCCTTTAAGAAACGTTTGGATTTCGATGAGACCGGGATTGGATATCCGATTTGATTATCCGAAAACCACATCGATCCAAGTTAAACGTTAGGTCCTGACATCTCAAGTGAAGATCAAGATGCAGTTTCAGAGTGCAAGGGTTATTGTTGTTTACTCTGAGGGTGATTCCAAAATGAGTGTAACGAGATAATGCCTTCGGTTTCATTCGAACCGGGAACGAACTTGTATGGATTGAATGCTTTCCGAATATCGTCAGGGGGACGATAAGCATTCTAAAATAGATGTGTTCTATAAAGGCAATCGCAGCCTCAAGCCTCATCAACCGGGAATGGCTAAAACAGGGGAGATGCAACAAGGCTAAGTGGGTAGCACCCAAGTAGGATAAGATTTACCCCTTTCTAAATTCCCTTTTTATTCGGCTGTGTGGGCGCTTTCTAGCTACAACCGCGGGGTTGTCTTATTCGGGACTGTCCAGTATGGGATGGTTCCGGTCTTTTGTTGCAGGGGATTTAGGGTGGATCCTCGGTACGGTGATCTGGGCACGTACTATGATGGGCGGTACGCCAATAGCCCTGCCATTGATGGAAACTCATTATCACTATGTGCCTTTACGGTTTTGATTGTATAACCCACTTTGTGGCTAGTATGCTGGAATTTAATCATGTAACAATTCAGCTATGTGAATATTTATTTGAAAACCATAGACCCTATTATAATATCACGAGATTTCCTATCAAATGTTTTGGCCAGCGTAGGGTAAAAACTTACCCATGTTTATGTATGGGAAGTTTTACGCGATACCTTTGCTTTCAAATGATCTTAAAGTTAAACAACTTTAACCGTTTACTCACACAAGACCCACGTCTGACCCGGAATTTATTTCTGTTTTTCTTAAACTCTTGGGTGCTCAAATTTTTATGAGTAGCCAAGTGATCAGGTTTTTGCTTGACAAATCTTGGAAGCTTGAAACAGGAGTCCAGACGTAGCTATATCTATCTATTTCCGCCGTGTTGAAGTCTTCGTCTATTGTATTTTGGAATGTAATGGTTAGACAGGTCATTATAGCTGTCTAATGTGATAATGTTGTGAAATCTATGTAACTCTAAAATGAAATGACTTTGTAATATCTATGTGATACATTATATTTTGTTCCATTTCCACTGTGAGATTCTGATATTGTTTAGTTTTTCTTTTATCTATTCTATTTCTACCTATTTCTTTCTTATTGATGATGTGTCTTTCTGTGCAATGAAAAGCGGGTCGTCACATTTGGTATCAGAGCATAGGTTGAGATAATACCTAGACTCTAGAGTAGTGTCTATCTTCAGAGCATGTATTTGTAAATTTTTATATAACTATATACCTATTTAAATTTGTTCGGTTACCTGTTCGGGTTTCCAACATGAGTTCTAGAGAAGTTTCATCTTCTTCTTCGTTTGGTTGACCGTCCTATCTTTGTATCTAATCCCATAGGTGGAGTAACCAAGTTAAATAAGATCTGTGGAGACTTAAGGCTTTCTTATCGGTCTCATAGTTTTTCTTGTGACCCATTTGTATTGGATTTCAAAGGGTTTGATCTTATTCTGGATATGAATTGGTTGGATAAGTATAAGGCTGTCTTGATTCGTGAGGATTGAGTCTTTTGAGGCTGGGTTAGGAAGAATCGCAAAAGTGACTTGCGATGATTCCGGAGTTCACTTGAGTAATCTTTTGCATGGAAGTGAGGCATCTTCGGAAGACGTAGAGTCCATCGAAGTTGTTTGAGATTTTTCGAAAGTTTTCGAGGAAGTGAAAGGTTTGCCCCCTCATCGGGAGATAGAGTTTCGGATCGACTTAGTTCCGGAGCAGTACCTGTTGTACAACCAGTAGAAGGATGGCATTGAAGGAGAAAGAAGAGTTGGTGAGCAGACCCAAGATTTCTTAGAGAAAGGTTTGATCCGATCTAGTTTTTCTAATTGGGGTTCTGCCGTTGTCTTTGTGGCCTAGTCAGATGGGTCTTTGAGATTCTGTGTGGATTTTTGAAAGTTGAATATGGTTACCATTAGGAATAAGTATCCATTACATGTATAGATGATCTTTTTGATCAACTCCTTGGAGCTTCTGTTTTCTCCCAGTTAGATTTAGTTTCGGGTTTCCATTAGTTGAGGGTAGTTGAGGACAATATCCCCTTGACTGCGTTTAGGGGACCCAATTGTTTTATTGAGTGATTGGTTATTTCGGGCTGACCAATGCTCCTGCTTATTTTGTGGATTTGATGAACCGAGCTTTTTGGGATGTGTGGTATAAGTTTGTTCTCACGTTCATTGTTGATATTCTTGTCTACTCTAAATTTGAAGAGGAGCACAAGCGGTATTTGGTGATACTGTTAGAGACTTTGAGGAGGCATGTTCTAAGGGCGAAGTTTTTGGAATGCCATTTTTGGGAATAGAAAGTCAGATTTTTGGGGGCATATTGTTTCTGGAGAGGGTATTTTTGTAGATCTATCCAAGGTAGCTACTATTTAGGAGTGGAAGCAGCCACAGACTCCGACAGAAGTCTGTAGTTTTTTGGGTTTGGCAGGGTACTACAGGA
Source organism: Allium cepa (assembly GCA_030765085.1). Classification (NCBI taxonomy): domain Eukaryota; kingdom Viridiplantae; phylum Streptophyta; class Magnoliopsida; order Asparagales; family Amaryllidaceae; genus Allium; species Allium cepa. The sequence goes on along the minus strand of CM060940.1, from coordinate 756,822,468 downwards.
AGATTATCAAGGACTCTTCTAAGATTTCTTTGCACTTAACCAAGTTGACTAGGACAGGAGCAAAATTTAAATGGACCTCGAGTGTGAAGAGGCTTTCTTGGATTTGAAGGCAAGGCTGACCAGTGCACCCGTTCTAGCTAATCCTGATGGCAAGAGTAAGTTTGAGGTCTACACGGACGTTTATGTGCGCCAGAGGTGGATGGGTTGAGTCAAGAATGGTCAGTATTCCAGTTTTTAGATTGATGTCCAAGGAACATTTAGGATCAACGGAAGGATTTGTGTTTCGAATTTCAAGGATGTGAAGCTAGATGTTTTATCAGAGAGTCATCGCTCTAGGATTAAGTGTCCACCCAGGGATTTCAGAGATGTATAAGGCTATGAAGAGAGTCTTCTGAAGGGAAGGGTATGAAGAAGGATATTGTTACTTTCGTCAAGGGATATGCGATCTGCCAGCAGGTTAAAGGTGATCACCAGAAGACCGCAGGTTTGCTGCAGCCTTTGGAAGATTCGAAGTGGAAATGAGATATGATTTCTTTGGATTTCGTCGATGGTTTGCGAAGGACGAAAAAGGGAAATGAAGGAATATGGGTAATTATAGACCGGCTAACTAAGAGCGCCCATTTTATTCCGATCAAGGCAACCCGTACTCCAGCATCTTTGGTAGAGATTTCTTGAAGGAGTTTGTCCGACTGCATGGTGTTCTAGTCAGCATTGTTAGTGATCGTGACCCTATCTTCACTAGCAAATTTTGGGAGGCTTTGCAATCAGCTTTGGGTACGAGATTGAGTTTGAGTACAACTTATCGTTCCTAGTCAAACGGAAAGGCTGTATAGAATTCTAGAGGATATGCGAAAGGCTTGTGTTTTGGATTAGTGGATCTTAAGAGAACCATATGCATTTAGAGGAATTCTCGTACTATAATAGTTATCAAGCGAGTATCAAGATGGCACCCTATGAAGCTTTATATGGAAGTCCTTGTAGATTTCCATCCTGTTGGGTAGAGTCGGGAGATCATCTTGTTCTTGGTCCAGATTTGATCTGTGAGGCATCTGCAAAGGTAGTGCTTATCAAGAAGACAATGAGAGCAGCGTAGGATTGCCAAAAGAAATATTCGGACAAGAGACGAAGACAATTGGAATTTGAGATTGGAGATTTAGTCTTTTTCAAAGTTTCCCCGATTAAAGGAGTGATTAGATTTGAAAAACAAGAAAACTTGCTCCAAGGTATATAGGTCCATTCTGAGTGCTCGAAAGGATTGGTGTTCTGGCCTACAGGATTGAATTGCCAGTCCGGATGGCTGGAATTCATAATGTTTTTCAAATATCTCATCTGAGGAAATACGTGAATGATCCATCTCTTGTTTTGGAGCCAGCAGTGCAAGAAGATTTAGAGTTTGAGCTGGACTTATCTGTTGTCAGTCATCCTATCCAAATCGTTGATCAAGATGAGAGGCAACTCAGAAGCTAGGTGGTGAAGCTAGTCAAGGTGCAGCGAAACAAGGATCCCAGAGATTGTACTTAGGAAACTCTGGATAATTTTAGGAGGTTTATCCGGATCTGTGTCCGGATAGCTAGTATTGTTTGTTTGAATGAATTATTTGTTTGGATGAATTTTTGTTTGGTTGATAGTGTTTGACTAATATGTATGCTTGGATGGTTTGAAACTAAAATAAAAGTTTTGGATTATCTTTTGTTTTAAATTTCGTGGACGAAATTCTTTTAAGGGGGGAGGAGTGTGATATCCTGGAATTTCAAATAATTTAAAATGTGATAATTAAGTCATTAATAAAGATAATGTTTTATCTTAAGGTTAATTAAGTATTAATAAGTTGAAATTAATTAAGTTAATTAAGAAATTTAATTAATTTAATCAACTGATGATTAAGGATTAATTAATTTATAATTAAAGGTTATAATTAATTAATTGGTGGTTAGTTAATTGATAATTAAGACTACATTAATTAAGTAATTGAGATTAATTAATTAAGTAATTAGAGATTAATTGATTAAGAATTTGAGGTTAATTAACTGGTAATTAAGAAGTACTTAATTTGTAATTAAGTTTTATTAATTAAAAGTTAAGGTTTATTAATCAATAATTAAAGGATAATTAATCTATAATTAAAGATTTATTAAGGGTTAATTAACCATTAATTAAGGATTGATTAACGGGTAATTAAGGATTAACTAGTTTGTAATTAATTTTATTAATTAATAATTAAGGTTTATAAATTAATAGCTAAGGGATAATTAATTAGTTAATTAAAGGTTAGTTAATTGATTATAAAAGTAACTAAGGATTAATTAATTTGTTATTAAGGAATATTAATTAATAATTAAGTTTATTAATTAATAGTAAAAGAATAATTAATCTGTAATTAACATTAATTAATTGGTTTATAAGGAAATTGAGGAGTGATTAATTAATTATTTACTGTAATTAATTAATGATTAATTCAGCAAGATTAGGATATTAATTCTTAAGTAATTAATTTAATTTAAGATAATTATATTATAATATGGATTAATAATTCCTGTTTGTGGATGACTGTTTGAGAAGAATGTCTGGATTGATTGATATCTATTGAATGATAATCTATGATATCCTATGATGTGATATTGGATATAGTTGTGATAAATGTGTAATATTTATCTGAGATGAATACTGTGTGAATTCAAGGTATTAAATTGAATTGAATTGTTTAAACCTTAAACAACTTGGCCTTTAAGAAACGTTTGGATTTCGATGAGACTGGGATCGGATATCCGATTTGATTATCTGAAAACCACATCGATCCAAGTAAACGTTAGGTCATGACATCTCAAGTGAAGATCGAGATGGAGTTTTAGAGTGCAAGGGTTATTGCCATTAACTCTGAGAGTGATTCTATAATGAGCGTAACGAGATAATGCCTTCGGTTTCGTTCGAACCCGAAACAAACTTGTATAGATTAAATGCTTTTAGAACATCGTCAGGAGGACTATGAGCATTCTAAGATAGATGTGTTCTATAAAGGTAATCGCAGCCTCAAGCCTCATCAATCGGGAATGGCTAAAACAGGGGAGGTGCAGCAAGGCTAAGTGCGTAGCACCCAAGCAGGATAAGATTTACCCCTGTCTAGAGACCCATTTTATTCGGCTGTGTCGGCGGTTGCTAGCTACAACCATGGGGTTGTCTTATTCGGGACCGTCCAGTAAGGGATGGTTCCGGTCTTGTGTTGCAGGGGATTTAGGGTGGATCCTCGGTACAGTGATCTAGGTCACATACTGTGACGGACAATACCCCAGTATCCCTGCCATTGATGGAAACTCATTATCCCTACGTGCCTTTATGGTTTTGATTGTATAACCAACTTTGTGGCTAGTATGCTGGAATTTAATCATGTAACAATTTCAGCTATGTGGATATTTATTTGAAAACCCATGACCCTATTATGATATCACTAGATATCCTATCAAATGTTTTGGTTAGCGTAAGGTAAAAACTTACCCATGTTTATATGTGGGAAGTTTTACGTGATACCTTTGTTTTCAAATGATTTTTAAAGTTAAACAACTTTAACCGTTTACTCACACCAGACCTATGTCTGACCCGGAGTTTAATTCTGTTTTTCTTAAACTCTTGGGTACTCAAATGTTTATGAGTAGCCAAGTGATCAGGTTTTTTCTTGATAAATTTTGAAAGCTTAAAGCAGGAGTCCAGACGTAGCTATATCTATCTATTTCCGCCGTATTGAAGTCTTTGTTTGTTGTATTTTGGAATGTAACAGTTAGAAAGGTGTTTATAACTGCCTAATGTGATGATGTTGTGAAATCTGTGTAACTCTAAAGTGAAATGACTATGTAATATCTATGTGATATATGTTATATTTTGTTCCGTTTCCGCTGTGAGATGCTGATATTGTTTAGTTTTAATTCTATCTATTCTATTTCTACCTATTTATTTCTTATTGACGATGCGTCTTTCTGTGGAATGAAAGGCGGGTCGTCACAGCCATCAACTCCTTCCCTATGCCACGCCACATCTCCACTCCTTCCTACCAGCTGAGTAAGAACCCAACCCACCACCATTCCAAGCCCCTCCGCTGCCTTGTTTCCTCCTATTTCCATATGGCTATATGCCATCGACCAAACCCTCCGCATCCACCAACAACATCTAGCTTTCCACATGATGCCACTCATCAACCTCTGCCTGGCCGAATGCGCAGCCTGCTCCGAACCCGATCCTCTTCACATCGCCTCTATTGGAGGCCCATCTCCGTAGCCATAATTCTTAATGTAACGATCGCGATTTTTCGTTGCCGAAAAACCGAATAGTTAGGGTTTTAAAAAGAATTTAAGAAAAGAAAAATGGTTTAAGAAGAATTTAAGAAAATAAAAAGAAAGAAGAAGAGAGAAGATGGAAAATAGAGAGAAAAGAAAGATAGAAAATAGAACGGAACAGAAAAAAAACAGAACAGAAAGGAAACAACTGAACAATAACAGAATCTCACAATTCGCAGCGGAACAACATATAATAATAAATGAATAATCTTTAAACAAAGAACAATATCAGTTATTACATTTTACACATTACATTTCATTACATCATATCATCAGAGTGTACAACAACAACAACAAACAGTGCAGCGGAAAAGAAGAAATACTATATACTAATAATACGCCATGCCATCCAGTTTGCCTCCAGCAACTCCAGAATATCCAGAATATCATGATAAACCTTAACTCTTGACTGCCCGTGTGGAAATTGGTGGGCACCCAGAGTTTAGGAAGGAAAACAATAAACTCCGAGTCAGTCATGTGACTGGTGTGAGAACTCAAAACAGTTTATTTATCTTTAAAATCAAAAATAGAGGAATATCTTTAAAGTCAATTCGAAATGCTTTTAAAAATGAGACTACCATAAGACCTCCCGCCACACACACAATGCAAACGCAGACTTGGAGGAGATTTCTCCTTATGATATGTAAAGACCCGTAAATCCATACTCCTTGAATAGACACTAATCTCCATTGATTAATTCAAGATGAACGAAAATACGAACCCTTAGGGGTTTAAGAAAAATTTAGGAAAAGAAAAAGGTAGAAGAAGAGAGAAGAAAATAGAAAAATAGATAGGGAAAAGAAGATAGAAAATTTTTCAAATAGAAGAAAAAGAAAATAGAGAACATAAAATAGATCATTTTAAAATAGAAGGAAAAGAGAATAGAACGGAACAGAAAACAACTGAACAATAACATAATCTCACAATTCGCAGCGGAACAACATATAATAATAAATGAATAATCTTTAAACAAAGAACTATATCAGTTATTACATTACATCACATTTCATTACATCATATCATCAGAGTGTACAACAACAACAACAAACAGTGCAGCGGAAAAGAAATACTATATAAGTAATACGCCATGCCATCCAGCTTGCCTCCAGCAACTCCAGAATATCCAGAATATCCTGATAAACCTAACTCTTGACTGCCCGTATGGAAATTGGTGGGCACCCAGAGTTTAGGAAGGAAAACAATAAACTCTAAGTCAGTCATGTGACTGGTGTGAGAACTCAAAACAGTTTATTTATCTTTAAAATCAAAATAGAGGAATATTTTTAAATCAATTCGCAATGGTTTTAAAAATGAGACTACCATAAGACCTCCTGCCACACACACAATGCAAACGCAGACTTGGAGAAGATTTCTCCTTATGATAGTCAAAGATGCTTGATACGCATTTAAAAGAACATTTGATATTATTACTAGTGTATAGTGTAGGAAATTCATTTCGAAAGTAGAATATAAATCTTAGCCAGCATAGGTACCATTATATTATGCCTACTAATAGCTACCATATTAGATGGCAGGTTCTACAACTATAACCGTACAAGTCACGTATTGTTTCTTTGGATTTCCAACGAATGATCAGGCCAAGGAACTTCCCATTGCCACATGAGAATGCCTCTGGATGGACATCCCCGAGAACCAAACCGGATCTCTACCAACACAAGGCCGGGTTACCCCTAACTGAGTAACAACTGACCGAATATGCCATCCCCCGGTCCTTTGGGACCTTTTCACCGAGCGCTCGCAATCAATTCACACAATCATAACAAAGTGTTTTCAACATGAGTAAGTATCTGGGCTCCATACCATGATACCACCCTTTTCCAGAAGGAAATACACACATCCTAAAGGGCGCTACCCCTCATAACCTTGCTGCTTCTTTCCTGTTTTGACCATTCACGGGGTGTGAGGCTCGACGAAGTCACGTCCACAAAAACATACTTTATACAAAAGCCATGCTTTGGGTCACAAATGATCATAGAGATGATCAAAAAGATAGACGATCAAATAAACGATCCTATCACAAATAATCAACACAATGATCATTTCAGCAACACTCAGCATGTCACATTACCAAATTGGGAATATATCGCTGATAACATTCAACTACATAACCTCTGAGCTCGTACGTCTCAGAGAAGGGTGTTAAGCTAAAAGAATAAATTCTCCGCCACCAACAGAAATATATTTGAAAGAAATCGGCTTTATATCTCAAATTGTATTGTCAGGCATACAATCCATACAAGTCTGTTTCGGGCTCGAACAGAACCAAAGGCACTTACAAAGAAGTCCTTGCAATCCGGATATTCACAATCCTGATCGGATTCACCATCACATATGGAGAACTCTATACCGTAGCTACTCGGTGCAGAGTCAATCGACAGGTCATCCTATCGTTCTCGCAAATACCGGGTCTTCAACACCGATCTTCAATGCAATTCACAACGACGTACCACATATTCGGAATGGGTTATACGACCCCATGGTCCTTTCCCAGTTAACCCGAATAGTGAGCGCTTATTCAAAAATAATTGTGGCATTCAATTTCAAACAAATCACATCAAATACCCATTCAAAGGGAAATATTGATAGTCGGTTATTGAACTATCAATTGATATGCACACATCACCAGATTCCAAATAATTTTCCAAATTATTTATTTTCCAAAATATCTTTACAAGATATATAATTTTCAATACTTCAAAAATAAATCAATATTTATTTTTAAACCAATTCCACTTTCTTTTATAAATTCCTTAGTGAATTTATAATCCAAAATATCTATGAATATTCGATTTCAATTATTCATTTCAATATTTCTTTTCAATTTATCTTCAAAAAGATAAATTCTCAAAATATTCACTTTATATTGGAAAACATTTCCATACTTATTTATTCATAAGTAATTCACAAATTTTATTTATTTTCAACACTTAGAAAATATTCAGTATACTTCAATCGAAATTAAGTATATATTTCATTCTTTAAGGAAATCATTCTCTTAACATATTTATCTGGGCCAAAACGAATGTTACGTAAAACATCGTTACAACAACCCAAAATCACTAGTATAGGGATTCGAAATTAAAATAGATATATAAATCCCAATACTATACAAAACATTTCCTTTCGGAAATCATTTACTATAACAACAGTGTTATAGTCCACTATTTCCTTTTATTTCTCGAAAACGTCTATTCCAACAATCAATGTTGAAATCTATGGTTTCGAATCTCAACACATTTAAAACATCGTTAGATCGTTTTAATTCTATTTAAAACATTCACATTCAAAACAATCTCTTTAACATGTTATTCACTATTCAAAAACGTGAATATACTTCATTAACAATTTCATCCTTTTATTCATTTTAATTTAAAGGATTATTCACTATTCAAAAATGTGAATATAACTCCATTTATAGGTTTCAACAAATTTTCTTGTCAAAATAAGTCATTTGCGAATTTATAAAACAACGTTTATAAATTCCATTTCTATTTATTTATAAAAACTTCCTTTTTATAAATTTCTTTATTAACCTATTCCAGTTTATAACTAAATTATAAACTAAACGTTCATATTATAAGTTAATTACTTATAAAACGATTATTTTACAAAATCGTTCTTTTAAAGACTTTCTAATTTATAAATCTTATAATTTATAAGATCCATTTATTTAACCAATCTATTCTTCAAATAATTTCACCAAATTTATAAATCTTACTATTTATAAATTTCTTTTATAACTTCACAGTTTATAATTCCATAAATTTCATTCATTTATGAAATTCATTTCCACTTCATTCAAACACTTATAAAAACTCGTTTTATAATGTCAACATTTCAATTTATAAATATCCATTTATAAATCTCTTAATATAAATCAAATTATATTATTATTCTAAAACGTCTTTAATTTCCTTTATAATTTCACCATTTTGATTTATAAAATAATCAAATTTTATAAATCCTATATTTAAACTTTTAATAATATATTCAAAAATCCAATTTAAACTATTTTATAAAATCATTAATCCATATTTCTCAAAAATCAATCTTTTAACTATATTTCTCAAAAACATAATTTTATAACTTTTAAAAGTATAACGTTTATTTATTTAAAATAAATAAATTTCCAAAAATAGTTTATAACGTATACTTTTCAAAAATCACCTTTAAAAATCATTTTAAAATCCCAAAATTTGGGTCCAATGATGCTACACACCAAATAGTCGATCACGACAAACAACGATATCATATATCGATATGATAATCCATCAAATATCAAAATATCTGAAATCAAATAAAAACTGTTGAGGAATCCTGTTGGATCCCTCCAACCTGTTTTCCTGCATCCAAAAACATTAGCACAATACCAATTTCGCTCCAGTATGAAATTATCGCGGTATATGGGATTTAAATATTATCCGCTTAATAGACGGCGCAATAGGGTCTCATCCGCTAAACAAAAAATGCGGGAGATCAATAACTCCAATATATACATATGCCAATATATATATATTGCTATTATATATAATACCAATTTCACTGTTTATGAAATATTCGCGGTATATGTTTTTAATAAATAACATCCGCTTACTAACGGCGCATAATGTCTATTTTAACAGTCAATAGATATCAATCATCACTCAAACATACATTCAAATATTTTAAATCTAACTATTTAAAATAAAATCGAAACCGATTTGATTGAGTGAGAAGTTCTCACCTTGATTTTAAATTCCGTTTTAGCGATTTATTTCGAATAAAATTAAACGGACGTTTAATTTTACCCAAAATTCTCACTAACTCCAAACGACTCCAAACCAACTCCATCGCGTAGTGCTTGTCCATACGATTCCAACGCAATTGGTTTCGCGCGTTTTCGACCTCGTATGAAAAAGTTATGGGTTTTACAAGTTTATACTAATTTAAATAAACTAATTACAACAAAATCATAATTAATTTTAAACCTATCTTAATCAAAACCGTTAGATCCTATGCCACCAAATCCTTGCCGTCCATATGCTTTCTTCCCCCTCTCTAACTCACGCGCGTATAACACAGTATAGCCGAACCCAACATGCCCAATTTAGGGTTAATTATCACCATCTCCATACTCGACGATACCTCATCAAACTACCACCATCGCGAAGCTCTAAACCCCCACAACACTCGGCTCCAACCTCGGCACACTCGGCCCCCCCCCTCGCACGTAGTTCAAGAATGAACGCGCGGCCTTTGAGCCCAATTTGCCGCCAATCCACAACACTTCAGACGATCTTCACCGTTGGATATGGAGTACTTGATGTGCTCTACGATTTCCTAGTTTGGAGTTTCTGATAAAAGTGAATGGATTTCGAGATTTGAGAGGGGGAAGAAGATGAAATTTCGGCCATTCATGAATGAACTGGCGGCTACAACGTGAATTAGGGTTTTGTATATTTTTTTTTTTATTTAGAGTGAGGGCTATTTATAGAGAAAAAATCGAACACTATTCATCCGGAAATTCCGAACTCCGATTTACGCGCCGTAACCAGCGTTTCTAGGGTTTACCCCACGTTCCGGACACAATGGAATAGGTTTCGAAAGCTAATTCGGATATCTGTGCGAGTTATGGAAACAAACGTTCAATTTAAATTAAACCGATTTAAACGATTTTCTAGGCGTTTTAATTTGTACCGGACAAACAGTAAATCCAATTGACTTGAAATTTGAAACCTTACAATAATATCACATTACGGATCCGATGAAACTGGTTTCGTCGAAATCCGAGACTTTTTGAAAAATGGCTATTTTAACTCGCCAAATTAATATTAAAAATAAATCGATGCGCTTCGAGCTGCCACGATCAAACGATAGCTCCGATTGACACGAAATTTGAAATCCGGTAATAACTAACTATTACGGATCCAATGGCACTGGTTTCGTTCAATTCTGAGACTGTTCAAAAATTGGCTATTTTCACTAGTCGATTTAAATATTAAAATATTCAATTTTCACAAATTAACTTCTAATTCGATTTTAAAAGTTCTAAAATATCGTTCTAACTTCAATATGATAAAATAAAATTTTACAAATCATTTTCAATCTTATTTAACTCAATTTTCAATTATTTCCATAATTTAACATATTAAATTATCGATTTAATTATTCAATTAAATCCAATAATTCAAATTAAAATTTATTCGGCTAATAAATTTCACTTATTAATATTTAAAATAAATTAAATATTCAAATTTTAATTAATAAAAATTCCGGGTCGTTACAATCTTCCCCCCTTAAAAGAATTTCGTCCCCGAAATTATTAAGTAAGAAAAATTACAGAATCTATTAATTTTTCAAAATTCATAATTAAACTTCTTACAATAACTTACTAAGTTTTCAAATCATACCTAGTTATCTTTTCAAAAACAACTACTATTGTTTAATCTTTCAATTGAAAATCAAAGTTAAAGTTTTCAAAAATTTTCAATTTTTCTCAAATTTTTCTAACGCCTTAAATTTCCGGAAAAATTCGCCATAGTCTCCTTTGCGCAGCTCGATCCGAAAAAAAAAGACAGTATATATATCACAAATATACATCTCATCAAGTAATGAGGCATCCTGAAGGGAAAAAAGTGTAAAAGTACGGTATGTAATCCGAGATATGTACCTTATATTTTATTAGCGAGCATATACGGCTAATATAGCGCGAAAGTGAGCTCCAAATGCGAAGCAAACGCGATCCGCACCTACTAATCACTCAACAAACAACATGAGAACATGCATATATGAAAATAATCTCAATATACAACATATATCTCCATAACAACTATATATGTCAACTTAGCAAATGTAAACAAACAACAAATGCAAACATCAACCAACTATCATTCTACAAATTCATAACCAATATATATTCATTCATATTCTCATTAATATTCAATGAAATGGTTTTCAATTTAAATCACATTTGATTCATTCACAGTGGATGTTTTTACTAACATTCATTTTCAATTAGTTTATATTCACTAATTCATATTCAAGTTGGTTCACTTCCAAATCAAATTCATTTCATTTCAAATTTATTTACTTTCAATTTGAATTCTATTTCATAGCTTCCAATTTCACTAATTTACTTTCATTTACACTTAATGAACTATATACAATCAACTAACAATCATATAACAATCAATGTATATCAATTACAACCAAATTTCTTTGCTTATATTCATTCTATTTGGTTTAACACCATCACTTTCAATTGGTTTAATTAAATTGATTTTTATTCAACTATTCAACTTTCAATAACTTTAGATTTTAATGAATTAACACTTAAATTCATATTTCATATCAACTTAAATTTACATTTAATTGATTAATATTCAATCCATTCATTCAATTCAATTACAACAGTTGAATTTTATTTATATAACTTAAGTTCACATTTATTTAATCCACTTGATTATTTACTTCGATACCCAAATCAATTCCATTCAACAACACTTAAGTTATATTCCATTTAACTTTAAATTCATTTTTATTTATAACTCATATTCATAAATATTCATATAGTTTCACTTCTTATATATATAAGTTTATTTCTCAATTGTAAATCACTTTAATTATAATTCAATTCTCATAATTCTTTTGCTTATACAATTATTCTTCAATTTAGATTATTCAAACAACTAAACAATCAACTTATATACACTTTAATAATTCTGAAAAATTATTCCTTTATATATAAAATATAATCAAGGTAAAATTATTTCATTTACCCAATTTAAAAACAATATCGTGCCGAATTGTTCTATTCAAGTGTTTAGAAACCCCTTCGGCATAGTTGTCGAGACCACGCTGACGAAGGTTCATATGCCACTCAATAAACCAATCATCACAATATAAAACAATTTTATATATTCACTAACAAATACGCTCTCATAGCTATTATTACACTCAAACTCATTCTAGAGTACTACTGACTCTATCTCTAATGAGTAATACCCAACAGAACCATGGTTGTCGCTTAACCATAAGCTCTGATGCCAACTGTAAAGACCCGTAAATCCGTACTCCTTGAATAGACACTAATCTCCATTGATTAATTCAAGATGAACGAAAATACGAACCCTTAGGGGTTTAAGAAAAATTTAGGAAAAGAAAAAGGCAGAAGAAGAGAGAAGAAAATAGAAAAATAGATAGGGAAAAGAAGATAGAAAATTTTTCAAATAGAAGAAAAAGAAAATAGAGAACATAAAATAGATCATTTTAAAATAGAAGGAAAAGAGAATAGAACGGAACAGAAAACAACTGAACAATAACAGAATCTCACAATTCGCAGCGGAACAACATATAATAATAAATGAATAATCTTTAAACAAAGAACTATATCAGTTATTACATTACATCACATTTCATTACATCATATCATCAGAGTGTACAACAACAACAACAAACAGTGCAGCGGAAAAGAAATACTATATAAGTAATACGCCATGCCATCCAGCTTGCCTCCAGCAACTCCAGAATATCCAGAATATCCTGATAAACCTAACTCTTGACTGCCCATGTGGAAATTGGTGGGCACCCAGAGTTTAGGAAGGAAAACAATAAACTCCAAGTCAGTCATGTGACTGGTGTAAGAACTCAAAACAGTTTATTTATCTTTAAAATCAAAATAGAGGAATATTTTTAAATCAATTCGCAATGCTTTTAAAAATGAGACTACCATAAGACCTCCTGCCACACACACAATGCAAACGCAGACTTGGAGAAGATTTCTCCTTATGATAGTCAAAGATGCTTGATACGCATTTAAAAGAACATTTGATATTATTACTAGTGTATAGTGTAGGAAATTCATTTCGAAAGTAGAATATAAATCTTAGCCAGCATAGGTACCATTATATTATGCCTACTAATAGCTACCATATTAGATGGCAGGTTCTACAACTAAAACCGTACAAGTCACGTATTGTTTCTTTGGATTTCCAACGAATGATCAGGCCAAGGAAATTCCCATTGCCACATGAGAATGCCTCTGGATGGACATCCCCGAGAACCAAACTGGATCTCTACCAACACAAGGCCGGGTTACCCCTAACTGAGTAACAACTGACCGAATATGCCATCCCCCGGTCCTTTGGGACCTTTTCACCGAGCGCTCGCAATCAATTCACACAATCATAACAAAGTGTTTTCAACATGAGTAAGTATCTGGGCTCCATACCATGATACCACCCTTTTCCAGAAGGAAATGCACACATCCTAAAGGGCGCTACCCCTCATAACCTTGCTGCTTCTTTCCTGTTTTGACCATTCACGGGGTGTGAGGCTCGACGAAGTCACGTCCACAAAAACATACTTTATACAAAAGCCATGCTTTGGGTCACAAATGATCATAGAGATGATCACAAAGATAGACGATCAAATAAACGATCCTATCACAAATAATCAACACAATGATCATTTCAGCAACACTCAGCATGTCACATTACCAAATTGGGAATATATCGCTGATAACATTCAACTACATAACCTCTGAGCTCGTACGTCTCAGAGAAGGGTGTTAAGCTAAAAGAATAAATTCTCCGCCACCAACAGAAATATATTTGAAAGAAATCGGCTTTATATCTCAAATTGTAATGTCAGGCATACAATCCATACAAGTCTGTTCCGGGCTCGAACAGAACCAAAGGCACTTACAAAGAAGTCCTTGCAATCCGGATATTCACAATCCTGATCGGATTCACCATCACATATGGAGAACTCTATACCGTAGCTACTCGGTGCAGAGTCAATCGACAGGTCATTCTATCGTTCTCGCAAATACCGGGTCTTCAACACCGATCTTCAATGCAATTCACAACGACGTATCACATATTCAGAATGGGTTATACGACCCCATGGTCCTTTCCCGGTTAACCCGAATAGTGAGCGCTTATTCAAAAATAAGTGTGGCATTCAATTTCAAACAAATCACATCAAATACCCATTCAAAGGGAAATATTGATAGTCGGTTATTGAACTATCAATTGATATGCACACATCACCAGATTCCAAATAATTTTCCAAATTATTTATTTTCCAAAATATCTTTACAAGATATATAATTTTCAATACTTCAAAAATAAATCAATATTTATTTTTAAACCAATTCCACTTTCTTTTATAAATTCCTTAGTGAATTTATAATCCAAAATATCTATGAATATTCGATTTCAATTATTCATTTCAATATTTCTTTTCAATTTATCTTCAAAAAGATAAATTCTCAAAATATTCACTTTATATTGGAAAACATTTCCATACTTATTTATTCATAAGTAATTCACAAATTTTATTTATTTTCAACACTTAGAAAATATTCAGTATACTTCAATCGAAATTAAGTATATATTTCATTCTTTAAGGAAATCATTCTCTTAACATATTTATCTGGGCCAAAACGAATGTTACGTAAAACATCGTTACAACAACCCAAAATCACTAGTATAGGGATTCGAAATTAAAATAGATATATAAATCCCAATACTATACAAAACATTTCCTTTCGGAAATCATTTACTATAACAACAGTATTATAGTCCACTATTTCCTTTTATTTCTCGAAAACGTCTATTCCAACAATCAATGTTGAAATCTATGGTTTCGAATCTCAACACATTTAAAACATCGTTAGATCGTTTTAATTCTATTTAAAACATTCACATTCAAAACAATCTCTTTAACATGTTATTCACTATTCAAAAACGTGAATATACTTCATTAACAATTTCATCCTTTTATTCATTTTAATTTAAAGGATTATTCACTATTCAAAAATGTGAATATAACTCCATTTATAGGTTTCAACAAATTTTCTTGTCAAAATAAGTCATTTGCGAATTTATAAAACAACGTTTATAAATTCCATTTCTATTTATTTATAAAAACTTCCTTTTTATAAATTTCTTTATTAACCTATTCCAGTTTATAACTAAATTATAAACTAAACGTTCATATTATAAGTTAATTACTTATAAAACGATTATTTTACAAAATCGTTCTTTTAAAGACTTTCTAATTTATAAATCTTATAACTTATAAGATCCATTTATTTAACCAATCTATTCTTCAAATAATTTCACCAAATTTATAAATCTTACTATTTATAAATTTCTTTTATAACTTCACAGTTTATAATTCCATAAATTTCATTCATTTATGAAATTCATTTCCACTTCATTCAAACACTTATAAAAACTCGTTTTATAATGTCAACATTTCAATTTATAAATATCCATTTATAAATCTCTTAATATAAATCAAATTATATTATTATTCTAAAACGTCTTTAATTTCCTTTATAATTTCACCATTTTGATTTATAAAATAATCAAATTTTATAAATCCTATATTTAAACTTTTAATAATATATTCAAAAATCCAATTTAAACTATTTTATAAAATCATTAATCCATATTTCTTAAAAATCAATCTTTTAACTATATTTCTCAAAAACATAATTTTATAACTTTTAAAAGTATAACGTTTATTTATTTAAAATAAATAAATTTCCAAAAATAGTTTATAACGTATACTTTTCAAAAATCACCTTTAAAAATCATTTTAAAATCCCAAAATTTGGGTCCAATGATGCTGCACACCAAATAGTCGATCACGACAAACAACGATATCATATATCGATATGATAATCCATCAAATATCAAAATATCTGAAATCAAATAAAAACTGTTGAGGAATCCTGTTGGATCCCTCCAACCTGTTTTCCTGCATCCAAAAACATTAGCACAATACCAATTTCGCTCCAGTACGAAATTATCGCGGTATATGGGATTCAAATATTATCCGCTTAATAGACGGCGCAATAGGGTCTCATCCGCTAAACAAAAAATGCGGGAGATCAATAACTCCAATATATACATATGCCAATATATATATATTTCTATTATATATAATACCAATTTCACTGTTTATGTAATATTCGCGGTATATGTTTTTAATAAATAACATCCGCTTACTAACGGCGCATAATGTCTATTTTAACAGTCAATAGATATCAATCATCATTCAAACATACATTCAAATATTTTAAATCTAACTATTTAAAATAAAATTGAAACCGATTCGATTGAGTGAGAAGTTCTCACCTTGATTTTAAATTCCGTTTTAGCGATTTATTTCGAATAAAATTAAACGGACGTTTAATTTTACCCAAAATTCTCACTAACTCCAAACGACTCCAAACCAACTCCATCGCGTAGTGCTTGTCCATACGATTCCAACGCAACTGGTTTCGCGCGTTTTCGACCTCGTATGAAAAAGTTATGGGTTTTACAAGTTTATACTAATTTAAATAAACTAATTACAATAAAATCATAATTAATTTTAAACCTATCTTAATCAAAACCTTTAGATCCTATGCCACCAAATCCTTGCCGTCCATATGCTTTCTTCCCCCTCTCTAACTCACGCGCGTATAACACAGTATAGCCGAACCCAACATGCCCAATTTAGGGTTAATTATCACCATCTCCATACTCGACGATACCTCATCAAACTACCACCATCGCGAAGCTCTAAACCCCCACAACACTCGGCTCCAACCTCGGCACACTCGCCCCCCCCCTCGCACGCAGTTCGAGAATGAACGCGCGGCCTTTGAGCCCAATTTGCCGCCAATCCACAACACTTCAGACGATCTCCACCGTTGGATATGGAGTACTTGATGTGCTCTACGATTTCCTAGTTTGGAGTTTCTGATAAAAGTGAATGGATTTCGAGATTTGAGAGGGGGAAGAAGATGAAATTTCGGCCATTCATGAATGAACTGGCGGCTACAACGTGAATTAGGGTTTTGTATATTATTATTATTTTTTATTTAGAGTGAGGGCTATTTATAGAGAAAAAATCGAACACTATTCATCCGAAAATTCCGAACTCCGATTTACGCGCTGTAACTAGCGTTTCTAGGGTTTACCCCACGTTCCGGACACAATGGAACAGGTTTCGAAAGCTAATTCGGACATCTGTGCGAGTTATGGCAACAAACGTTCAATTTAAATTAAACCGATTTAAACGATTTTCTAGGCGTTTTAATTTGTACCGGACAAACGGTAAATCCAATTGACTTGAAATTTGAAACCTTACAATAATATCACATTACGGATCCGATGAAACTGGTTTCGTCGAAATCTGAGACTTTTTGAAAAATGGC
The DNA here is from genome assembly GCA_030765085.1 of Allium cepa. Classification (NCBI taxonomy): domain Eukaryota; kingdom Viridiplantae; phylum Streptophyta; class Magnoliopsida; order Asparagales; family Amaryllidaceae; genus Allium; species Allium cepa. The sequence continues at coordinate 756,804,927 of CM060940.1, read as the reverse complement.
TATTTTAACTCGCCAAATTAATATTAAAAATAAATCGATGCGTTTCGAGCTGCCACGATCAAACGATAGCTCCGATTGACACGAAATTTGAAATCCGGTAATAACTAACTATTACGGATCCAATGGCACTGGTTTCGTTCAATTCTGAGACTGTTCAAAAATTGGCTATTTTCACTAGTCGATTTAAATATTAAAATATTCAATTTTCACAAATTAACTTCTAATTCGATTTTAAAAGTTCTAAAATATCGTTCTAACTTCAATATGATAAAATAAAATTTTACAAATCATTTTCAATCATATTTAACTCAATTTTCAATTATTTCCATAATTTAACATATTAAATTATCGATTTAATTATTCAATTAAATCCAATAATTCAAATTAAAATTTATTCGACTAATAAATTTCACTTATTAATATTTAAAATAAATTAAATATTCAAATTTTAATTAATAAAAATTCTGGGTCGTTACATGATAGTCAAAGATGCTTGATACGCATTTGAAAAGAACATTTCATATTATTATTAGTGCATAGTGTAGGAAAAAAATTCATTTCGAAAGTAGAATATAAATCTTAGCCAGCATTGACATTTCGAACTATGCCTACTATAGCTAACTATGTTCAATAGCAGGTTACCGCCACATTCCATAGCAGGTTATACAACTAAAACCGTACAAGTCTCGTATTGTTTCTTTGGATTTCCAACGAATGATCAGGCCAAGGAACTTCCCATTGCCACATGAGAATGCCTCTGGATGGACATCCCCGAGAACCAAACCGGATCTCTACCAACACAAGGCCGGGTTACCCCTAACTGAATAACAACTGACCGAATATGCCATCCCCCGGTCCTTTGGGACCTTCCACCGAGCGCTCGTAATCAATTCACACAATCATAACAAAGTGTTTTCAACATGAGTAAGTATCTGGGCTCCATACCATGTACCACCCTTTTCCAGAAGGAAATGCACACATCCTAAAGGGCGCTACCCCTCATAACCTTGCTGCTTCTTTCCTGTTTTGACCATTCACGGGGTGTGAGGCTCGACGAAGTCACGTCCACAAAAACACACTTTATACAAAAGCCATACTTTGGGTCAACAAATGATCATAGAAATGATCACCAGGATAGACGATCAAATAAACGATCCTATCACAAATAATCAACACAATGATCATTTCACAGCAACACTCAGCATGTCACATTACCAAATTGGGAATATATTGCTGATAACATTCAACTACATAACCTCTGAGCTCGTACGTCTCAGAGAAGGGTGTTAAGCTAAAAGAATAAATTCTTCGCCACCAACAGAAATATATTTGAAAGAAATCGGCTTTATATCTCAATTTGTAATGTCAGACATACAATCCATACAAGTCTGTTCCGGGCTCGAACAAAACCGAAGGCACTTACAAAGAAGTCCTTGCAATCCGGATATTCACAATCCTGATCGGATTTCCCATCACATATGGAGAACTCAATACCGGAGCAACTCGGTGCAGAGTCAATCGACAGGTCATCCTATCGCTCTCGCAAATACCGGGTCTTCAACACCGATCTTCAATGCTATCCATTACGTCGTATCACTATTCGGAATGGGTAATCCGAATAACGAGCGCAATAATTTAAAAACAAGTATGCATTCAAATTCAAGCAAATCACAACAAATACCTTTCAAAGGTAAATATTGATAGTCGGTTATTGAACTATCAATGGATATGCACAACATCACCAGATTCCAAATAATTTTCCAAATTATTTATTTCCCAAAAAATATCTTTACAAGATATATAATTTTCACACTTCAAAAATAAATCAATATTTATTTTTAAACAAATTCTTCTTTTCATTCATAAATTCCATAGTGAATTTATCTTTCACAATATCCATGCATATACGATTTCAATTATCCATTTCAATTTATCTTCAAAAAGATAAATTCTCAAAATATTCACTTTATATTGGAAAACATTTCCATACTTATTTATTCATAAGTAATTCACAAATTTTATTTATTTTCAATACTTAGAAAATATTCAATATACTTAAATCGAAATTAAGTATATATTTCATTCTTTAAGGAAATTAAAATAGATATATAAATCCAAATACTATACAAAACATTTCCTTTTGGAAACCATTTACTATAACAACAGTGTTATAGTCCACTATTTCCTTTTCATTTCTCGAAAACGTCTATTTCAACAATAAATGTTGAAATCTATGGTTTCGAATCTCAACACATTTTAAAACATCGTTACATCGTTTTAATTCTATTTAAAACATCAAATCTAAACATTTCTTTAACATATTATTCACTATTCAAAAACGTGAATATACTACGTTAACAAATTTCATCCTTTCTATACATTTTATTTTAAAGGATTATTCACGGTCAAAAACGTGAATATAACTCCATTAATAGGTTTCAACAATTTTCTTATCAAAATAAATCGTTTGCAAATTTATAAAACAACGTTTATAAACTCCATTTCTATTTATTTTATAACAACTTCCTTTTATAAATTCCTTTATCTTATTCGATTTATAACTCAATTATAAACTAAAGGTTCATATTATAAGTTAAATGCTTATAAAACGATTATTTTACAAAATCTTTTCTTTGAACTTCATAATTATAAATCTTATAACTTATAAGATTCAATTATTTATCCAAAACCATTCTTTAAATAGTTTTATAAATTTTATAAACCTACTGCTTATAAAATTCCATTCATAACTTCATCGTTTATAATTCCATAAATTTCATTCACTTATGAAATTCATTCACAATTCATTCTAACACTTATAAAAACTCGTTTTATAATCTCAATATTTCAATTTATAAATATTCATTTATAAGTCTCTTATATAAATCAATTTATATTAATATTTCAAAACGTCTTTAAAGTCTTTTATAATTTCACCATTTTGATTTATAAAATAATCAAATTTTATAAATCCTATTTGTAAACTTTTTACAATAAATCCAAAAATCCTAATTTAACTATTTTATAAAATTATTAATCCATATTTCTGAAAAATCATAGTTTTTATAACTTTTTAAAAGTATAACGTTTATTTATTTAAAATGAATCAATTCCAAAAATATTTTATATTTTCAAAAATCACTTTAAAAATCATTTTTAAAGTTCCAAAATTTGGCCTAGTGATGCTACACACCAAATAGTCAATCACGACTACAACGATATCATATATCGATATGATAATCCATCAAATATCAAAATATCTGAAATCAAATAAAAACTGTTGAGGAATCCAGTTGGATCCCTCCAACCTGTTTTCCTGCATCCACAAACATTAGCACAATACCAATTCCGCTCCAGTACGGAATTATCGCGGTATATGGGATTTAAAATATTATCCGCTTAATAACGGCGCAATAGGGTCTCATCCGCTAAACAAAAAATGCGGGAAATCAATAACTGCAATATATACATATGCCATTATATATATATATATATATATATATATATATATATTGCTATTATATATAATACCAATTTCACTGTTTATGAAATATTCGCGGTATATGTTTTTAATAAATAACATCCGCTTACTAACGACGCATAATGTCTATTTTAACAATCAATAGATAACAATCATCATTCAAACATGCATTCAAATATTTTAAATCTAACTATTTAAAATAAAATCGAAACTGATTCGATTGAGTGAGAAGTTCTCACCTTGATTTCAATTTCGTTTTAGCGATTTATTTCGAATATACCCGAAATTCTCACTAACTCCAAACGACTCCAATCCAATTTCATCGCGTAGTGCTCGTCCATACGATTCCAACGCAACTAGTTTCGCGCGTTTTCGACCTCGTATGAAAAAGATATGGATTTTACAAGTTTACACGATTTATAACTTATAAATTTACAACATAAATAATCTAACTTTTAATCACAGCCGTTAGATCCAACTCCAAGCCATCAGAGCCGTGCCTACCCTTCCCCTTCTCCTTCGTTCTCCCTCCAGGTTATTGCCGTGCAAAAGAACCCATTCACGTATATTAAGGTTAAGGAAATCGAACACCACGATGGCTTCTAGCATGATCAGGATACACCATCGCGAAGCCCTCACCCACGTGCACCTCCGCCCCCACTATGGTCAAGCTCGGCCACCCCCTTCATCAGAAAACGCGTGCGCCACCAACATAAAACGCGGCCACTTTGCACCTTCCACACTGCTCCATTTTTAATCATAGCCGTTGGATCTCTAGCTCTCTTCATGCTCTACCACTTCCTAGTTGGAAGTTTAGCCTAATTGTCGACGGATTTGGAGTAATCGAGGGAGGATGATGGACAATTTTCGGCCGTTGTTTGCTAGGGCGGCGGCTGCGTTTATAATTAGGGTTAGGGTTTTTATTTTCTAATTTATGAAGGGTATATGGTCTATTTATAGAGTTTTGAACGACACTATTCATCCCGGAAATCCCGAACTCCGATTTACGCGCCGTAACCAGCGTTTTTAGGGTTTACCCCGTGTTTCGGACACAATGGAACAGGTTTCGAAAGCTAATTCGATCATATGTGCGAGATATGGCAACAAACGATCGATTTAAATTAAACCGATTTAAACGATTTTCTAGGCGTTTTAATTTGTACCGGACAAACGGTAAATCCAATTGACACGAAATTTGAAACCTTACAATAATATCACATTACGGATCCGATGAAACTGATTTCGTCGAAATCCGAGACTTTTTGAAAAATGGCTATTTTAACTCGCTAAATTAAAATTAAAAATAAATTCGATGCGTTTCGAGCTGCCACGATCAAACGATAGCTCCGATTGACACGAAATTTGAAATCCGGTAATAACTAACTATTACGGATCCAATGGAACTGGTTTCGTTCAATTCTGAGACTGTTCAAAAATTGACTATTCTCACTAGTCGATTTAATATTAAAATATTCAATTTTCACAAATTAACTCTTAATTCAATTTTAAAAGTTCTAAAATATCATTCTAACTCCAACATGATAAAATAAAATTTTACAAATCATTTTAAATCATATTTAACCCAATTTTCAATTATTTCCGTAATTTCACATATTAATTTATTGATTTAATTATTCAATTAAATCCAATAATTCAAATAAAAATTATTTGACTTATATATTCACTTATAAATATTTAAAATTAATTAAATATTCAAATTTTAATTATTAAAAATCCTGGGTCGTTACAATCTTCCCCCCTTAAAAGAATTTCGTTCTCGAAATTATTAAGTAAGAAAGTTACAGAATCTATTAATTTTCCAAAATCCATAGTTAAACTTTTTATAATAATTTTACTAAGTTTTCAAATCATACTTAGTTATCTTTTCAAAAACAACTACTATTGTTTAACTTTCAACTCCAAATCAAAGTTATAGTTTTCAAAATTTTCCCATTTTCTCAAATTTTTTCTAACGCCTTAAATTTTCGGAAAAATTCGCCATAGTCTCCTTTGCGCGACTCGATCCGAAAAAAAATGACAGTATATATATCACAAATATACATCTCATCAAGTAATGAGGCATCCCGAAGGGAAAAAGTATAAAAGTACGGTATGTAATCCGAGATATGTACCTTATTTTTTATTAGCAAGCATATACGGCTAATATAGCGCGAAAGCGAGCTCCAGATGCGAAGCAAACGCGATCCGCACCTACTAAACACTCAACAAACAACATGAGAATCATGCATATATGAAAATAATCTCAATATACAACATACATCTCCATAACAACTATATATGTCAACATAGCAAATGCAATAAAACAACAAATGCAAACATCAGCCAACTATCATCCATAACCAATAAATATTCATTCATATTCTCATTAAAATTCAATGAAATGGTTTTCAATTTAATCACATTTGATTCATTAACAGTGGATGTTTACTAACATTCATTTTCAATTAGTTTATATTCACTAATTCTTATTCAAGTTGGTTCACTTCCAAATCAAATTCAATTTATTTAAGATTCACTTAACTTCCAATTGAATTTCAATCACTTTAACTTCCAATTTCATTAACTCTTAATGAGTTATATACAATCAACTAACAATCATATAACAATCAATGTATATTAGTTACAACCAAATTCCTTTGCTTCACTGACATTCATTTTGGTTTAACTAAATTGATTTTCATTCAACTATTCAACTTCCAATGACATTAGATTTTAATGAATTATCACTTACATTCATTATTTCATTCCAATTTATTTACATTCAATTGATTAACATTCAATCCATTAATTCAATTCAATTTATAAAGTTGAATTTCATTTATATAACTTAAGTTCATATTCATCACTTTTATTTACAACTCGCATTCATAAATATATTCATATAGTTTCACTTCTTATATATATAAGTTTATTTCACAATTGTAAATCACATTAATTATAATTCAATTCTTATAATTCTTTTGCTTATACAATTCTTCTTTTATTAAGATTATTCAAATATCTTATTCAACAATCAAACAATCTACTTATATACACTTCAATAATTCTAAAAAAATTATTCCTTTATATATATATAAAATATACTCAAGGTAAAATTATTTCATTTACCCAATTTTAAAACAATACTGTGTCGAATTGTTCTATTCAAGTGTTTAGAAACCCCTTCGATTCAGTTTCGAGGCTGCGCCGATGAAGGTTCATATGCCACTCAACAAACCAATCATCACAATATAAAACAATTTTATATATTCACTAACAAATACGCTCTCATAGCTATTATTACACTCAAACCCATTCTAGAGTACTACTGACTCTATCTCTAATGAGTAATACCCAACAGAACCATGGTTGTCGCTTAACCATATGCTCTGATACCAAATGTAACGATCGTGATTTTTCGTTGCCGAAAAACCGAATAGTTAGGGTTTTAAAAAGAATTTAAGAAAAGAAAAATGGTTTAAGAAGAATTTAAGAAAAGAAAAAGAAAGAAGAAGAGAGAAGATGGAAAATAGAGAGAAAAGAAAGATAGAAAATAGAACGGAACAGAAAAAAAACAGAACAGAAAGGAAACAACTGAACAATAACAGAATCTCACAATTCGCAGCGGAACAACATATAATAATAAATGAATAATCTTTAAACAAAGAACTATATCAGTTATTACATTTTACACATTACATTTCATTACATCATATCATCAGAGTGTACAACAACAACAACAAACAGTGCAGCGGAAAAGAAGAAATACTATATACTAATAATACGCCATGCCATCCAGTTTGCCTCCAGCAACTCCAGAATATCCAGAATATCCTGATAAACCTTAACTCTTGACTGCCCGTGTGGAAATTGGTGGGCACCCAAAGTTTAGGAAGGAAAACAATAAACTCCGAGTCAGTCATGTGACTGGTGTGAGAACTCAAAACAGTTTATTTATCTTTAAAATCAAAAATAGAGGAATATCTTTAAAGTCAATTCGAAATGCTTTTAAAAACGAGACTACCATAAGACCTCCCGCCACACACACAATGCAAACGCAGACTTGGAGGAGATTTCTCCTTATGATAGTCAAAGATGCTTGATACGCATTTAAAAAGAACATTTCATATTATTATTAGTGCATAGTGTAGGAAAAAAATTCATTTCGAAAGTAGAATATAAATCTTAGCCAGCATAGATGTAACGACCCTAGATTTTAATTTAATTTAAATTGATAATTTATCGAATTTTTGAATTAAAATTTGTAAAATTGATTATAAATGATGCGAGTTTCCCCGATTCAAATAGAAATTATATTAAGTCGTAAGAATTTGAAAATTTGTATATATGTGAATATATATATATATATATATTTAAATTGGATTTGAAATAAAATCTTAAATAAATGGTTTTAAAAATAAATATAGAAATATATATGTATATACATTAGATATGAATTGTAAATGAATGGTTTAATAATAATTGATAATAATAAGTATTACAATTGATGGTTAAAAATAATTTGAATTTATAAATTTAATATAAGACAATAAATGTTAAAGTAAAATAAACAATTTAAGTTAAATAAAAAAATACATTAAATAAATTAGAAACAAACATAACTAGAACAACTTTTATTATATATACAATTAGTTTTGAAAACAATCTGGGAAAAAAAAAATAAAGTAAAAATAGCACTTGTACAAATATAAAGTAAGTATAAAAAAATGAATTATATATATATAAAGGCTTGTATGAGTAATAAGCATATACTAAATTCATAAGTTAAAATTTTTATAACATAACTAAAACTACTTTATATCTATATCTATATGCATGTAAGTATCTGCAGCCACCAAGTATTACAAATAAACAAAATAACAAACAAATACATAAGTATTAGCAATAAATGTTTCAAATAAATTTATGGTTAGAAATAAATGTTAAAGTTAAATTAGAATTCAATACATAAGTAAAATGAACTACAAGCAAAGTATAAAATATAAATCTAAGAAAAAAATGACAGTAAACAAAACAAAACAAAAGACACAAACAAAAGAAAAAGTAACAAATCAAATACGAGAGCTTGTAAATTAAATCAAGCAAGTTAAAATTTATCTTAGTAAACAAAATAATAAAGTACAAAAGCATGTTAAAGCAAGTAATGCAGCATCAACCTGGGTAAGGCAAGGAACAAGAGAATAGAAAAAGTAATATGTACAAAGTATGGTCAGCAAAGTAAAGGTAAAGTAATAAACAAAGTTAAATAAGAAGAAAATGTATACACTCAAGTACAGTGGCCATAACTGCAAGCATACCAAAGCAAGTATATTTAGCCACCAAAAGGAACTATCAGCCGAAGTACATACAACAACTTCAACCATGCCTAGAGTACAAAACAATATTTTAACCTGTAAGCTTTCTTTATATTTATCAAACTACTTCATTTCCTATATCAAACATCTTTCATCATTTCGTTCCATTCTAGCGGAGAAAATCTAAAGTAAACTTCAACTAGAACGTCAAACAAATCAAGGCAACCAGAGATCAAAAGGGAGGGCAACTCAAAGCAAAGATCAGTTTTCAAATGCAGAGTCTGTTCTCTGCTATTCAAACCATCCAAGTGAGTGAACACTTTTTTTAAAAAAAAACCTGGTTCATGCTTGAAGTATGTGAAGTAAGTGGTGAAAATTGTCTGCATAGAAGTAAAAGTGTTGTATATATGTATATACATACAAATATAAGCATGAATGTCTGTGAACAGGGTATATTTATACCTGTTCTTAGTTTACATACAAATATAAGATTTAAAAGTTCAAAAATTCAATTCCACCTTCCTCAATCCCTTTTAGCCAGTGATATTAAAACAAAGTATGTTTAAAATCATCATAGCTTAATTTTAAAAATATTTTCAAGTAAAATAAGTTTGAATATTTTCTGGAAAAATAGAAGAACAGTGAAAACTTGATGTTATCAAAAACTCCAACATGATTAAATCGTAGATTCAGACCTGTAATCTATTGTATCATTAAAAACTATGATTTTTAGAATAAAAATCAAGTTTTTTTGTTGAGTATTGAATGTGCATTTCGACTTTGACCTGAGAATGGGTTTTTGGCTATTTCGAATGGTCGGAGGGGCTATGGTGATCGGGGTCCCTACTGGAGATGGACGTGCCTACGGTGGTGGTAGGAAAATTAGTCGGAGGTGCCAACGATGGCGGTGGCGACAGCGGCGTGAGGCTTTAATCTGGAAACCTAGTTTTAACTGGGTTGGATGTTTTGATTTTTTTCGTCTTCCCTAGTTGATCGAGTGTAGCGTAGCTTTGGGGAATAGGAGCTTGGACGTAGACGAAATGGCGGCCGGTGGTGCTGGTGCTCCGAGGGTCGGAGGAGCGAACGCGAGGCGTTGACAGGTTCGAACATTGTTTGATTTCGAGTTACCAGGTTTTGCTTTGGGAGCTCGAATTTGATTTCGAGTTGCAGGCGAGGTTCTAGCGGTAGGGGAGAGGAGTATGGATAATCGTTGACGTGTGCGACAACGCTGCGATGCCGGAAGATCGCCAGAGGCAACGTGCACGTGCACCGTGCATTTGTTTTGAAGTCTGGAAATTTTGGGAAGTGGGGAAGAAGCAGGGTGAACTCGCGTGTGTTGACTCGAGGCTTTACTCGAGATTTTGAGGGGTAGAACTCGAAGCAGAAGAGTGTTGCTTCGGGTTGATGCTTTGGTTACAGGTTTTACAGGAAACCTGTTATCCTGTTTTACAAATTCCAGATTTTGAAATTAAATAGTTTTATAACTTTAAACGTTTACATAAGTTAAGATTTTAAAGTAAATCTCTAAAAATGTTAAATTTAAAAAGGGATTTGATTTTAAACTGTTTTAAAATTCTTTCATAACCAAATATTACTTTAACATGTGAATTTAAAATGGATAATTTAATCATTTAAATTAATTAATGACTTGTAATTTAATAAGTAATTAAGGTTCAAATCATTAATTAAAGTAATTAATTTGATAAGAATTTATTTACTAAAGGTTAATTAAAAAATGAAAGTGATTAAGAAATGATTTTAAGGATTAATCACTTATTGAAATTAATGTTGGATATTTTGATTTAGTAAGGTTAATGAATTATGAAATTGGTTTAAAGGTTAATTTAATTTAATTTCTTAAAGTTATATAATAAATAATAGTTAACTAATTAAGGGATAAATTAAGGATAATTAATATGGTTAATAAATTAAAGCAATTAATTTGAAGATAATTAATCAAAGATTAATTAATCATTGTAAATTGTTAAATGTAATTACTTAATGAAAGTAATTAAGGATTTATCACTTATTGTAATTAAATTTGGATATTTTGATTAATAAAGTGAATTAATTTAGTTTAATTAATTTAATAAAACCATTAGATAAATTAGTAACAAATGATTTGGAATTAATAAATCAGAATTGGATAATTAATTCATAAGTAAAATTTAATTGGAAATAGATTGAGTTGATTCGGATTGAAACAATTAATTAATCCTGTTTATGAATGAGTATTAAATGCTTAACCTTACTTATGGATGTTTGCATTCTATTGGATGATTGTTTTGTTTGAACCCCTGATATTTGATGCTTGGTTTTGAGCTGTGTGACTTATTTATCTGTGATATATATATCTGTGATCTGTGATCTGTGAATAGAGGATAAGCGTTATAGTTTATACCGCTTATCAACTATATTTCTGTATTTTGATCTATGATGATTGAAATGATGTGGCACTATTGTGTTAAACCCTGGACCACACCATACACACACAAATATGGATTTCACGAGGAAATCGGTTAAGTCACAGATGTTTGAAATAGTTTTAAATTTGAATTTTTAAATTCAAATGTTTTGGAAATGGAATCGGAATAAATGTGAAAAGCTTTTGGAATGGAATTTCAAAATAAAAATTTATTATTTTTAAATTACTTGATTAGGTTTTGGAATTTAAATAATTTGATTTAAATTTAAATTCAAGACTTGAAATTGAATTCTATGATTTGAAATTAGGGATTAAAGATGTTATATTGGTTATATAAGGATTAAACCATTTTAAAGGTATGGTTTTGGGAATTTGAATTTAACCCAAGGATTTCAACTCGTATACATGAATAAGATTTCCAAAATGAAAACTGTTGTTTTCAAATGATAAACACTTTTAGATAAGAACCGAGATTCCAGTTAATTAGGGGAATTTCAAGATTGAATAGAGAAATGATTTTCCTAAGTTATGAATGAATTCTTTTTGAAAACTAAGGATTAAATCTGTTTATTTTAACAGATTTAAATTGATGATTTGTTTAAATCAAATTGAAATGAAATTGTTTTGAAGGCTATAAGTTAAATCTTTGATTTAAAGATTTAACGAGTTAATCAAATTGAAATGAAAATTGATTTGGAAAAATCTGTGAATGAATCTTTTGTTTAAAAGATTAAAATGTGAAAATTGTTTAAACCGTTAAAGGTTGTGAAAATGAATCTTTTTGTTTAAAGATTGAAATGGTAATTGGATTAAACCATTTGAAAGAAAGTTTTGAATTATTAAGTTGTGACTTAATTGAAACCCCATTATCCATTTGTTTTTGAAATATCGTGCTCACTATTCGGTTTAACCGGGAAAGGACCTTTGTGTCGTATAACCCATTCCGAATATGTGATTCGACGTTATAGATAGCATTTGAAGACCGGTGTTGAAGACCGGGTATTTGCGAGAGCGATAGGATGACCTGTCGATTGACTCTGCACCGAGTTGCTCCGGTATTGAGTTCTCCATATGTGATGGGAAATCCGATCAGGATTGTGAATATCCGGATTGCAAGGGCTTCGTAAGAAGTGCCTTCGGTTCTGTTCGAGCCCGGAACAGACTTGTATGGATTGTATGTCTGACATTACAAATTGAGATATAAAGCCGATTTCTTTCAAATATATTTCTGTTCGTGGCGAAGAATTTATTCTTTTAGCTTAACACCCTTCTCTGAGACGTACGAGCTCAGAGGTTATGTAGTTGAATGTTATCAGCGATATATTCCCAATTTGGTAATGTGACATGCTGAGTGTTGCTGTGAAATGATCATTGTGTTGATTATTTGTGATAGGATCATTTGTTTGATCGTCTATCCTGGTGATCATTTCTATGATCATTTGTTGACCCAAAGCATGGCTTTTGTATAAAGTATGTTTTTGTAGACGTGACTTCGTCGAGCCTCACACCCCAGAATGGTCAAAACAGGAAAGATGCGGCAAGGTTATGAGGGGTAGCGCCCTTTAGGATATGTGCATTTCCTTCTGGAAAAGGGTGGTATCATGGTATGGAGCCCAGATACTTACTCATGTTGAAAACACTTTATGATTGTGTGAATTGATTACGAGATCTCGGATAAAGGTCCCAAAGGACCGGGGGATGGCATATTCGGTCAGTTGTTACTCAGTTAGGGGTAACCCGGCCTTGTGTTGGTAGAGATCCGGTTTGGTTCTCGGGGATGTCCATCCAGAGGCATTCTCATGTGGCAATGGGAAGTTCCTTGGCCTGGTCATTCGTTGGAAATCCAAAGAAACAATACGAACCTTGTACAGTATTAGTTGTATAACCTGCCATGGAATGTGGCGGTAACCTGCTATTGAACATGGTTAGCTATAGTAGGCATACGATAATGGTCGTATGTTGGCTAAGATTTATATTCTACTTTCGAAATGAATTTTTCCTACACTATGCAATAGTAATAATATCAAATGTTTCTTTTAATGCGTATCAAGCATCTTTGACTATCATAAGGAGAAATCTCCTCCGATTCTGCGTTTGCATTGTGTGTGTGTGCGGGAGGCCTTATGGTAGTCTCATTTTTAAAAGCATTGCGAATTGACTTTGAAAATCTTTTGTTGAATGTTTTAAAAGATAAACTTTTTTTGTTGCTCACACCAGTCCCACGACTGATCCGGAGTTTATTGTTTCTTTCCTAAACTCTGGGTGCTCATTATATTTCTACACGAGCAGTCTAGAGTTGGGTTTTTTAGATAGTCAGATGTAGTAGATTATCTGGAGTTAGTTCAGTCTTTGGTTCGCACCAGTCTTGCTTATGCTAGGTGAATCGTTATTGGTGGTTCGAGCTATTGCTGGATTGATTCTTGGAAATGGAGTTGCAGTTCTCGGAGTTCTCTTTTGAAGACTATCTCAGAGTTATATTGTTCCGCTGCTAGATGTTATCTATTTTCTTTCCGCTGCTATTTATTGTATCATATCTCTGATGTATGTTGATATCTATTGGATCATCTGTTGTATCAGATATTGTATCAAAGCTGTATATCAATGTATTATTCTTTTATTCCGCTGTGTTATATACTTAATGATTGTTATAAGCTCCGGCGAATCGGATTTGAACGGTCGAATCTATGGCATTCGAATACGAGTTGAAGTATGGATGTCGATTTTCGAGCGGGCAAATTCCGCATCGTTACATTTGGTATCAGAGCTAAGGGTTGAACTTTAGCTCAGGAGTGTAACACATTAAGTAACTCATTAGAGATAGGGTGAAGTAAATCCTAGAATGAGTAATCCTTAAGATATCCGTTTGAACGCTTTAGTAAATTCTCTTACTATCCACTGATTGTAAGTATGAGTGCAAGAAGAGAACGAGATAGGGGACAGGGAATGCGACTATAATTGGTCAATACTCTGTAACAACAGTGGAAATAACTTTCTCTATCAATTTTCTTTGATTCGTTTCCAAATTCTTTTGATTTCTTCGTACCAGCTACAAAAAGAAGTTTTGGTGTGGTGATGCCTTACGAATCGTTGCAGAAAATTATTACTTCGTACTTCATCGATTTCTTATCGGCTTTTCGATTTAAACTCTAATAAATGAATTAGAAATTGGAAATTTTAAATAAATTGGAAATTGTAAATTGAGTTAACTTGATTAATAGAATATGAAGAATGATTAGAATTGTATCGATAAAATGATTTTGTTTAAAACCAAAATTTGAAATTTTATTATAATTTCTTGTATCTATTATTGATATTCTGATTTGGTGAGCCAAATGCAGAACTGATATCCAGTTTGATCTGAAAAGATATTTCTCTATCTTTCATCTATCTGTGTTGTTTTCGTGCCTGCGAATTTCGAGGACGAAATCCTTTTAAGGGGGGAAGTTTGTAACGACCCTAGATTTTAATTTAATTTAAATTGATAATTTATCGAGTTTTTGAATTAAAATTTGTAAAATTGATTATAAATGATGCGAGTTTCCCCGATTCAAATAGAAATTATATTAAGTCGTAAGAATTTGAAAATTTGTATATATGTGAATATATATATATATTTAAATTGGATTTGAAATAAAATCTTAAATAAATGGTTTTAAAAATAAATATAGAAATATATATGTATATACATTAGATATGAATTGTAAATGAATGGTTTAATAATAATTGATAATAATAAGTATTACAATTGATGGTTAAAAATAATTTGAATTTATAAATTTAATATAAGACAATAAATGTTAAAGTAAAATAAACAATTTAAGTTAAATAAAAAAATACATTAAACAAATTAGAAACAAACATAACTAGAACAACTTTTATTATATATACAATTAGTTTTGAAAACAATCTGGGAAAAAAAAAAGAGTAAAAATAGCACTTGTACAAATATAAAGTAAGTATAAAAAAATGAATTATATATATATAAAGGCTTGTATGAGTAATAAGCATATACTAAATTCATAAGTTAAATTTTTTATAACATAACTAAAACTACTTTATATCTATATCTATATGCATGCAAGTATCTGCAGCCACCAAGTATTACAAATAAACAAAATAACAAACAAATACATAAGTATTAGCAATAAATGTTTCAAATAAATTTATGGTTAGAAATAAATGTTAAAGTTAAATTAGAATTCAATACATAAGTAAAATGAACTACAAGCAAAGTATAAAATATAAATCTAAGAAAAAAATGACAGTAAACAAAACAAAACAAAAGACACAAACAAAAGAAAAAGTAACAAATCAAATACGAGAGCTTGTAAATTAAATCAAGCAAGTTAAAATTTATCTTAGTAAACAAAATAATAAAGTACAAAAGCATGTTAAAGCAAGTAATGCAGCATCAACCTGGGTAAGGCAAGGAACAAGAGAATAGAAAAAGTAATATGTACAAAGTATGGTCAGCAAAGTAAAGGTAAAGTAATAAACAAAGTAAAATAAGAAGAAAATGTATACACTCAAGTACAGTGGCCATAAATGCAAGCATACCAAAGCAAGTATATTTAGCCACCAAAAGGAACTATCAGCCGAAGTACATACAACAACTTCAACCATGCCTAGAGTACAAAACAATATTTTAACCTGTAAGCTTTCTTTATATTTATCAAACTACTTCATTTCCTATATCAAACATCTTTCATCATTTCGTTCCATTCTAGCGGAGAAAATCTAAAGTAAACTTCAACTAGAACGTCAAACAAATCAAGGCAACCAGAGATCAAAAGGGAGGGCAACTCAAAGCAAAGATCAGTTTTCAAATGCAGAGTCTGTTCTCTGCTATTCAAACCATCCAAGTGAGTGAACACTTTTTTAAAAAAAAAAACCTGGTTCATGCTTGAAGTATGTGAAGTAAGTGGTGAAAATTGTCTGCATAGAAGTAAAAGTGTTGTATATATGTATATACATACAAATATAAGCATGAATGTCTGTGAACAGGGTATATTTATACCTGTTCTTAGTTTACATACAAATATAAGATTTAAAAGTTCAAAAATTCAATTCCACCTTCCTCAATCCCTTTTAGCCAGTGATATTAAAACAAAGTATGTTTAAAATCATCATAGCTTAATTTTAAAAATATTTTCAAGTAAAATAAGTTTGAATATTTTCTGGAAAAATAGAAGAACAGTGAAAACTTGATGTTATCAAAAACTCCAACATGATTAAATCGTAGATTCAGACCTGTAATCTATTGTATCTTTAAAAACTATGATTTTTAGAATAAAAATCAAGTATTTTTGTTGAGTATTGAATGTGCATTTCGACTTTGACCTGAGAATGGGTTTTTGGCTATTTCGAATGGTCGGAGGGGCTATGGTGATCGGGGTCCCTACTGGAGATGGACGTGCCTACGGTGGTGGTAGGAAAATTAGTCGGAGGTGCCAACGATGGCGGTGGCGACAGCGGCGTGAGGCTTTAATCTGGAAACCTAGTTTTAACTGGGTTGGATGTTTTGATTTTTTTCGTCTTCCCTAGTTGATCGAGTGTAGCGTAGCTTTGGGGAATAGGAGCTTGGCCGTAGACGAAATGGCGGCCGGTGGTGCTGGTGCTCCGGGGGTCGGAGGAGCGAACGCGAGGCGTTGACAGGTTCGAACATTGTTTGATTTCGAGTTGCCAGGTTTTGCTTTGGGAGCTCGAATTTGATTTCGAGTTGCAGGCGAGGTTCTAGTGGTAGGGGAGAGGAGTATGGATAATCGTTGACGTGTGCGACAACGCTGCGATGCCGAAAGATCGCCAGAGGCGACGTGCACGTGCACCGTGCATTTGTTTTGAAGTCTGGAAATTTTGGGAAGTGGGGAAGAAGCAGGGTGAACTCGCGTGTGTTGACTCGAGGCTTTACTCGAGATTTTGAGGGGTAGAACTCGAAGCAGAAGAGTGTTGCTTCGGGTTGATGCTTTGGTTACAGGTTTTACAGGAAACCTGTTATCCTGTTTTACAAATTCCAGATTTTGAAATTAAATAGTTTTATAACTTTAAACGTTTACATAAGTTAAGATTTTAAAGTAAATCTCTAAAAATGTTAAATTTAAAAAGGGATTTGATTTTAAACTGTTTTAAAATTCTTTCATAACCAAATATTACTTTAACATGTGAATTTAAAATGGATAATTTAATCATTTAAATTAATTAATGACTTGTAATTTAATAAGTAATTAAAGGTTCAAATCATTAATTAAAGTAATTAATTTGATAAGAATTTATTCACTAAAGGTTAATTAATAAATGAAAGTGATTAAGAAATGATTTTAAGGATTAATCACTTATTGAAATTAATGTTGGATATTTTGATTTAGTAAGGTTAATGAATTATGAAATTGGTTTAAAGGTTAATTTAATTTAATTTCTTAAAGTTATATAATAAATAATAGTTAACTAATTAAGGGATAAATTAAGGATAATTAATATGGTTAATAAATTAAAGCAATTAATTTGAAGATAATTAATCAAAGATTAATTAATCATTGTAAATTGTTAAATGTAATTACTTAATGAAAGTAATTAAGGATTTATCACTTATTGTAATTAAATTTGGATATTTTGATTAATAAAGTGAATTAATTTAGTTTAATTAATTTAATAAAACCATTAGATAAATTAGTAACAAATGATTTGGAATTAATAAATCAGAATTGGATAATTAATTCATAAGTAAATAAAATTTAATTGGAAATAGATTGAGTTGATTCAGATTGAAACAATTAATTAATCCTATTTATGAATGAGTATTAAATGCTTAACCTTACTTATGGATGTTTGCATTCTATTGGATGATTGTTTTGTTTGAACCCCTGATATTTGATGCTTGGTTTTGAGCTGTGTGACTTATTTATCTGTGATATATATATCTGTGATCTGTGATCTGTGAATAGAGGATAAGCGTTATAGTTTATACCGCTTATCAACTATATTTCTGTATTTTGATCTATGATGATTGAAATGATGTGGCACTATTGTGTTAAACCCTGGACCACACCATACACACACAAATATGGATTTCACGAGGAAATCGGTTAAGTCACAGATGTTTGAAATAGTTTTAAATTTGAATTTTTAAATTCAAATGTTTTGGAAATTGTAAGGATCGAGATTTTTGGTTGCCGAAAAACCGAATAGTTATGGGTTTTAAAAAGAATTTATGAAAAGAGAAGAGAAGAAGAGAGAAGATAGAAAATAGAGAGAAAAGAAAAATAGAAAATTTTAAAATAGAAAGAAAAGAGAAGAGAAAGAAAATAGAGGATAGAACAAAATTTTAAAATAGAACGGAACAGAAAGAAAACAGAACAATAACAGAGTCTCACAATTCGTAGCGAAACAACATATAATAATAAATGAATAATCTTTAAACAAAGAACTATACCAGTTATTACATTTTATACATTTCATTTCATCATATCATCAGAGTATACAACAACAACAACAAATAGTGCAGCGGAAAAAGAAATACTATATACTAGTAATACGCCATGCCATCCAGCTTGCCTCCAGCAATTCCTGAATATCCAGAATATCCTGATAATAACTCTTGACTGCCCGTGTAGAAATTGGTGGGCACCCAGAGTTTAGGAAGGAAAACAATAAACTCCAAGTCAGTCATGTGACTGGTGCGAGAACTCAAAACAGTTTATCTATCTTTAAAATCAAAATAGAGGAATATTTTTAAATTCAATTCGCAATGCTTTTAAAAATGAGACTACCATAAGACCTCCTGCCACACACACAATGCAAACACAGACTTGGAGAAGATTTCTCCTTATGATAGCCAAACATGCTTGATACGCATTAAAGTCAAATCAATTTTGATATTATTATTAGTGCATAGTGTATAAAACGATTTCGAAAGTAGAATATAAATCTTAGCCAGCATAGGTACTATTATATTATGCCTACTAATAGCTACCATATTAGATGGCAGGTTCTACAACTAAAACCGTACAAGTTTCGTATTGTTTCTTTGGATTTCCAACAAATGGTCAGGCCAAGGAACTTCCCATTGCCACATGAGAATGCCTCTGGAAAGACATCCCCGAGAACCAAACCGGAACTCTGCCAACACAAGGCCGGGTTACCCCTAACTGGGTAACTACTGACACGAGCACGCCATTCCCCGATCGTAAACGACCTTTCTCACGGGATCCCGATAACCAACAACCACAAAGTAATAAATTCGTAGTAACCACATAGGTTAAATATCTGGGCTCCATACCATGATACAACCTCTATCCAGAAGGAAATGTACATACCCTAAAGGGTGCTACCCCTCATAACCTTGCCGCATCTTTCCTGTTTTGACCATTTCCGGGGTGTGAGGTTTGACGAAGTCACGTCCACAAAAACATACTTTATACAAAAGCCATGCTTTGGGTCAACAAATGATCAACACAATGATCACAAGGATAGACGATCAAATAAACGATCCTATCACAAATAATCAACACAATGATCATCTCAGCATCACTCAGCATGTCATATTACCAAATTGGGAATATATCGCTGATAACTTCAACTATATAACCTCTAAGCTCGTACGTCTCAGAGAAGGGTGTTAAGCTAAAAGAATAAATTCTCCGCCACCAACAGAAATATATTTGAAAGAAATCGGCTTTACATCTCAACTTGTAATGTCAGACACACAATCCATACAAGTCTGTTCCGGGCTCGAACAGAAACGAAGGCACTTACAAAGAAGTCCTTGCAATCCGAATAATCTCTAATCACGTTCGGATTTCCCATCACATATGGAGATCTCAATACCAGGGATCAGCCAGTGCAGAGACAATCAACAAGAAACCCTTTCGTTTTCGAAAATATCCGGTCTTCAACACCGATCTTCGAATGCAATTCATAACGATGTATCACATATTCGGAATGGGTTATACGACCCCAAGGTCCTTTCCCGGTTAATCCGAATAGTGAGCGCTTATTTAAAAAAAAAAATAAGTGTGGCATCCAATTTCAAACAAATCACAACAAATACCTATTTAAAGGTAAATATTGATAGTCGATTATTGAACTATCAATAGATATGCCAACATCACCAGATTCCAAATAATTTTCCAAATTATTTATTTCACAAAAATATCTTTACAAGATATAAACATAATTTCCATACTTTAAAAATAAATCAATATTTATTTTTAAATCTAATTTCCCAATTTCATTTATAAATTCTATATTGAATTTACATTCCAAAATATTTATGAATATACGATTTCCATTCAATTTCTAATATTCATTTTCAATTTATCTTCAAAAAGATAAATTCCAAATATTCACTTAATATTGGAAAAGCATTTCTATACTTATTAAAAAAAATAAGTAATTCACAGATCTTTTTATTTTCTATACTTAGAAAATATTTAATATACCCTAATCGAAATTAAGTATATATTTCATTCTTTAAGGAAATCATTCACTTAACCATATTTATTTGGGCCAAAACGAATGTTGCGTAAAACATCGTTACGACAACCCAAAATCACTAGTATAGGGATTCGAAATTAAAATAGATATATAAATCCCAATACTATACAAAACATTTCCTTTCGGAAATCATTTACTATAACAACAGTGTTATAGTCCACTATTTCCTTTTATTTCTCGAAAACATCTATTTCAACCATAAATGTTGAAATCTATGGTTTCGAATCTCAACATCTTTTAAAACATCTTTAGATCGTTTTAATTCTATTTCAAACATCACATCCAAAATAATTTCTTTAACGAAATATTCACCTAATATTCAAAAACGTGAATACACTTGTTAATAAATTCCTTCACTTCTATTCATTTTATTTTAAAGAATTATTCACTGTCTAAAACATGAATAAAATTCCATAAATAAATTACAACAATTCTTTATCAAAATAAGTCGTTGCGGATTTATAAAACAACATTTATAAATTCTATTTCTATTTATTTTATAACAGCTTTTTTTTATAAATTTCCTTCATAAATCTATTCAATTTCATATCTCAATGATATACTAAAAATTCATATTATAAGTTAAATACTTATAATTTATTTGTTTATAAAATTGTTCCTTTAAACTTCATAATTATAAATCTTATAACTTATAAGATTCAATTATTTATCCAAATTCCATTCCTTTAATAACTTTATGAATTTTATTTTGTTTTTCCTTTACAAATTTTATAAACCTACTATTTATAAAATTCTATCTATAACTTCATCGTTATAATCCCATAAATTTCATTCATTTGTGAAATTCATTCACAATTCATTCTAACTCTTATAAAAGCTCGTTTTATAATTCCAATATTCTTAATTTATAAATATCAATTTATAAACTGTTTTAATATAAATCAATTTATATTACTATTTTAAACCGTCTTTCAACTCCTTATAATTTCATCATTTTGATTTATAAAAAAAAAAAAAAAAAAAATCAAATTTCATAAATTCTATAGATTTCATTCCTTTATGAAATCCATTTACAAATCATTCTATCACTTATAAAAGCTCGTTTTATAATTCAAGATATTCTAAATTTATAAATATCAATTTATAAATCTTTTAATATAAATCAATTTATATTATTACTTTAAACATCTTTAAGCTCTTTCATAATTTTCATCATTCTGATTTATAAAGTAAAAATTTTATAAATCCTATTTTAAACTTCTTATAATAAATTCAGAAATCCCAGTTCAAACTATTTTATAAAATCACTAATCCCATATTTTCAAAAATCAACTTTTAACTGTATTTCTCAAAAATCATAATTTTTATAATATTAAAATTATAATGATTATTTATTTAAGATGAATCAATTCCAAAAATATTATATAAACGTATATTTCCAAGAATCACTTTAGAAATCAAAAATCGTTATTTTTAAACTTCAAAATTGGATCCGATGATGCAACACATCAATATTCAATCACAACTTTCAAACATCATATATCATCCATGATAACAATCAAATATCACAATATATGAAATCAAATAAATATTTGTGAGGAATCCAGTTGGATCCCTCCAACCTGTTTCCCTGCATCCACAGACATTAGCACAATACCATTCCGTTTCAAGACGGAATATCGCGGTACATGGGATTTTATAAAATATATATCCGCTTACTAGCGGCGCAATAGGGTCTCATCCGCTAAAAGAAAATGCGGGAAATCAATCAACTGCAATATATACATATGCCAATATATATATATTGCTATATGTATAATATAATACCAATTCCACTTCAAGGTGGAATATCGCGGTATATGTGTGTAATAAATAACCTCCGCTTACTAACGGCGTATAGGGTCTATTCACATCCAATAACTATATATAACAATCATCATTCAATCAACACAGTCAAACAATTTTAAATCTAACTATTTAAAATTTAAATAAATAACAAAATTCCTTTTTGAGTGAGAAGTTCTCACCTTTATTCCCGTTTGCCATCCACTTCCAATTCAACTTGTTTTCTTCATTTATACCTTGTATAAATATTTATACAATTCATTAATATTCGAATCAATCGAATAATAAATTTTCATTTGATTATTTTTAATTCATCGGTTTTCTCCTTTAATAGTTTAAATTAACTGATAGTTTTATTTAAACCAGTTTCTTATTTAATAATTTATTTTAACTAATTATTTTACTTTTAAAATAATTTTAACTAGAAATTTCCAATTGAACAAAATTTCCTTTAATAAATCATTTTATTTAATAAATTAAGTTTCCTTTTACTTACCAAAATTATATTTTTAACTAATTTCCCTTTAAAAATAAATTTGGCCACTAACAATTAAAATAAACTTATTAACCCATAAGTTATCTTAATAAATTATTTTTAGTAAAAGAAATAATTGAACAAGTTAATTTCTATTTTATAAATTTAATTTAATTAACTCAAAAAGTTATTTTTAAACTAATTTATAAGTTTCAAAAATCAAATTTTCTCTTTAATCATTTCTAACAATGAACCCTTTTATTTTAATAAATTTGATTAACTAAAAATTATATTTTAAACTAAAGTTTTATTCTTAAAAAAAAATAATTTGAACTAATATTTTTCTTTTAACAACTAATTCTTCAATTTATTAATACTCGAATATAAAACCAAGTAATTAAATTTTATTTTCTTAATTTTAGCTGTAAATTAGCTTTAAACCAATTTTTTCTTCTTTAAATAAATTTATCAAACTAAAAATTTATTTATTTTTTACTTTAAATTGATAACTTTAAATCGATTTTCTTTTTAAATAAATTTGTTTGCCTAAAATTTTAAAATAACTTCTTTGTAATAAAATATTCTTTAGTAACTAAAAATAGTTAAATAGTTTAATACAACAAGTAAATCATCACATTCGTTATTTTTATTTTAAACAAAAAATTAAAATTCAAACTGATTTTAATTAAATTTGTTTAACTAAAATTTTGGTTTTTAAAAATTAAAATTTCCTTTTAATATAACTTACTCGTATTTACTTATAATATGATATATTATTTCTTTACTGCTAATATATTATTATTTTCCTTTACTGTTAAATTTTTTTTCCTTTCTACAGCATAAATGCTTATTTAAATCAAATTAAAAATAAAGATAAAAATCAATTTACCTCTGCATCCATCCACTGCCGAGTTTCACCACGCGCAAGCACGCGCCACCAGAATCGCCGCATCCACCATCGCCTCTCCTCCTCGAGTCGCGCCTGCATTCAACGCCGCCTTTCCTCGTGTGGCGCGCATGCGGCCGCGCTCCACTGCACCGCGACATCGTCGCTTGCCTTCACATCCCACGCGCGACCCCATGCTTCAAGTCGCGAAGCCCTAATTGCTCGAGAAGCCATCTTCGCGTGTGCTTCGCCTTCGTGCTCCTCCCCCTGCCTCAATGTCACTCGCGACCTCGTACGCGTACGCGCGCGATTTTTTTTTCTCCCTTGAATCGGCTGCGGCCATGATTTTTGAATTGGGGAAACTCGATTTTTGGATTGAAGTAGGCTTCGGTGCTTACTTATGTTGAACGAGAGTAAAGGGCTTCGGCCATTAATTTTTCTTCTGAGATTCGTTTGAATTTGAACGAACAGAAGAAGGGGGAGAGGGTAATTTAAACGCAAAGGAGTATGCCCTGCACGATCTCCTCAGTGATACTAGGCGCAACAAATGGGATGCTGTCGTTGACAAATTTTAAATTTAAATTTAAATTTAAATTGAATTCGATAAAAATTAAATGCGTTTACACACCGTACGCTCACATATCAACTCAAAAAAATACGAAATTTGAAACCCGGTAATAATCCAATATTCCGGACCCAATGGAACTGGTTTCGTCGAATTCCGAGACTGTGCCTCGGACGGCTATTTTTAAATATCGATTCGAACGATTAAATTTCAAAACTGAACAATTCACTTTCAAATTCAATTCTGAAGCTTCTAAAATCTTCAATATTATCAATATGAATTTTACAAGCCTTTGAAATATTTTTAATTGGCTTAAAATTGAAGATTCAAATTTTTATTCAACTCTCAATAGATTAAATTCTATAATTTAATCGCCAAATTCATAGTTATATTGAAAATTCAATTCAAACCATCATTCAAATATTTAAAATTAATTAAATATTTTCAATTTAAATTATTCAAAATTCTGGGTCGTTACAATCTTTCCCCCTTAAAAGAATTTCGTCCCGAAATTACAAGTTAAGAAGAATGCCCTTATCCCGTCTATTATTTTTCACAATTCAAATAGTTTTATCAACTTACTAGCCTAAATCTTTTTACTAGAGATTCACTATCATTTCACTAGATTTCCAACTTCAATTATAGGTTTCAAACAACATCGTTTTCCTAACAATTCAAATTTAAATTTCAAACTTTCAAATTTTTCTCAAAATTTTTCTAACACCCTAAATTTTCGAAAAATTTCGCCAGCGTCTCCTTTGCGCGGCTAGCTCGGTCGACTACAAAATGGCACCACGGCCCCTCAGAATCAAAAAGAAAAGAGAAAGCCAAGTGGCTAGAGAAGAAAGTCATCAAATTTAATACTGAAATTGAAATACGTACCTTTTTGTCGAGCAATTCAATTTTATCTTTGAAATCAAAATCTAAATTCCTTTATACACCTGTATAACCTGCTAGTAGTAGTAGCATACAAATCCAAATACAATATTCAAACCAATTTGCCAATTCTATTGCAAAATTTCGATATATGTTTCTTATATATTTTAACTTCACTATTGAAGTTATATATTCATTTCATTCAATTTTACTCTTCAATTCAATTTATTAAATTTCATTTGAATTCAATTCAAAATTTCAATTCAATTTGAATTCAATTCTTAATTCTAAATATTGAATTCTATCGATTAATTTCCATTTACTAATTCATATTACTACTTCAAATTAGTTTCATTCACTAATTCATTTCAATATTTCAATTCATCTCGAATTTACTTAATTTTATATACTAATGATAATAATTTTATATTATCACTTCCTAACAATCCATGCAACCATATACTATGATAATTCATAGAAAATCATTTCTTTTCTATACAAAAATAGTTTTGGGCAAAATTATCTTATTCACCCGATTCAAAACAATTTTATATTCACTAACAAATACGCGCTCATATCTATTATTACATTCAAACTCATTCTAGAGTACTGCTGACTCTATCTCTAACGAGTAATACCCAACAGAACCATGGTTATCGCTTAACCATAAGCTCTGATACCAAATGTAACGATCGAGATTTTTCGTTGCCGAAAAACCGAATAGTTATGGGTTTTAAAAAGAATTTATGAAAAGAGAAGAGAAGAAGAGAGAAGATAGAAAATAGAGAGAAAAGAAGAAAATTTTAAAATAGAAAGAAAAGAGAAGAGAAAGAAAATAGAGGATAGAACAAAATTTTAAAATAGAACGGAACAGAAAGAAAACAGAACAATAACAGAGTCTCACAATTCGCAGCGAAACAACATATAATAATAAATGAATAATCTTTAAACAAAGAACTATATCAGTTATTACATTTTATACATTTCATTTCATCATATCATCAGAGTATACAACAACAACAACAAATAGTGCAGCGGAAAAAGAAATACTATATACTAGTAATACGCCATGCCATCCAGCTTGCCTCCAGCAATTCCTGAATATCCAGAATATCCTGATAAACCTTAACTCTTGACTGCCCGTGTAGAAATTGGTGGGCACCCAGAGTTTAGGAAGGAAAACAATAAACTCCAAGTCAGTCATGTGACTGGTGCGAGAACTCAAAACAGTTTATCTATCTTTAAAATCAAAATAGAGGAATATTTTTAAATTCAATTCGCAATGCTTTTAAAAATGAGACTACCATAAGACCTCCTGCCACACACACAATGCAAACGCAGACTTGGAGAAGATTTCTCCTTATGATAGCCAAACATGCTTGATACGCATTAAAGTCAAATCAATTTTGATATTATTATTAGTGCATAGTGTATAAAACGATTTCGAAAGTAGAATATAAATCTTAGCCAGCATAGGTACCATTATATTATGCCTACTAATAGCTACCATATTAGATGGCAGGTTCTACAACTAAAACCGTACAAGCTTCGTATTGTTTCTTTGGATTTCCAACAAATGGTCAGGCCAAGGAACTTCCCATTGCCACATGAGAATGCCTCTGGAAAGACATCCCCGAGAACCAAACCGGAACTCTGCCAACACAAGGCCGGGTTACCCCTAACTGGGTAACTACTGACACGAGCACGCCATTCCCCGATCGTAAACGACCTTTCTCACGGGATCCCGATAACCAACAACCACAAAGTAATAAATTCGTAGTAACCACATAGGTTAAATATCTGGGCTCCATACCATGATACAACCTCTATCCAGAAGGAAATGTACATACCCTAAAGGGTGCTACCCCTCATAACCTTGCCGCATCTTTTCTGTTTTGACCATTTCCGGGGTGTGAGGTTCGACGAAGTCACGTCCACAAAAGCATACTTTATACAAAAGCCATGCTTTGGGTCAACAAATGATCAACACAATGATCACAAGGATAGACGATCAAATAAACGATCCTATCACAAATAATCAACACAATGATCATCTCAGCATCACTCAGCATGTCACATTACCAAATTGGGAATATATCGCTGATAACTTCAACTATATAACCTCTAAGCTCGTACGTCTCAGAGAAGGGTGTTAAGCTAAAAGAATAAATTCTCCGCCACCAACAGAAATATATTTGAAAGAAATCGGCTTTACATCTCAACTTGTAATGTCAGACACACAATCCATACAAGTCTGTTCCGGGCTCGAACAGAACCGAAGGCACTTACAAAGAAGTCCTTGCAATCCGAATAATCTCTAATCACGTTCGGATTTCCCATCACATATGGAGATCTCAATACCAGGGATCAGCCAGTGCAGAGACAATCAACAAGAAACCCTTTCGTTTTCGAAAATATCTGGTCTTCAACACCGATCTTCGAATGCAATTCATAACGACGTATCACATATTCGGAATGGGTTATACGACCCCAAGGTCCTTTCCCGGTTAACCCGAATAGTGAGCGCTTATTTAAAAAAAAAAATAAGTGTGGCATCCAATTTCAAACAAATCACAACAAATACCTATTTAAAGGTAAATATTGATAGTCGATTATTGAACTATCAATAGATATGCCAACATCACCAGATTCCAAATAATTTTCCAAATTATTTATTTCACAAAATTATCTTTACAAGATATAAACATAATTTCCATACTTTAAAAATAAATCAATATTTATTTTTAAATCTAATTTCCCAATTTCATTTATAAATTCTATATTGAATTTACATTCCAAAATATTTATGAATATACGATTTCCATTCAATTTCTAATATTCATTTTCAATTTATCTTCAAAAAGATAAATTCCAAATATTCACTTAATATTGGAAAAGCATTTCTATACTTATTAAAAAAAATAAGTAATTCATAGATCTTTTTATTTTCTATACTTAGAAAATATTTAATATACCCTAATCGAAATTAAGTATATATTTCATTCTTTAAGGAAATCATTCACTTAACCATATTTATTTGGGCCAAAACGAATGTTGCGTAAAACATCGTTACGACAACCCAAAATCACTAGTATAGGGATTCGAAATTAAAATAGATATATAAATCCCAATACTATACAAAACATTTCCTTTCGGAAATCATTTACTATAACAACAGTGTTATAGTCCACTATTTCCTTTTATTTCTCGAAAACATCTATTTCAACCATAAATGTTGAAATCTATGGTTTCGAATCTCAACATCTTTTAAAACATCTTTAGATCGTTTTAATTCTATTTCAAACATCACATCCAAAATAATTTCTTTAACGAAATATTCACCTAATATTCAAAAACGTGAATACACTTGTTAATAAATTCCATCACTTCTATTCATTTTATTTTAAAGAATTATTCACTGTCTAAAACTTGAATAAAATTCCATAAATAAATTACAACAATTCCTTATCAAAATAAGTCGTTGCGGATTTATAAAACAACGTTTATAAATTCTATTTCTATTTATTTTATAACAGCTTTTTTTTTTATAAATTTCCTTCATAAATCTATTCAATTTCATATCTCAATGATATACTAAAAATTCATATTATAAGTTAAATACTTATAATTTATTTGTTTATAAAATTGTTCCTTTAAACTTCATAATTATAAATCTTATAACTTATAAGATTCAATTATTTATCCAAATTCCATTCCTTTAATAACTTTATGAATTTTATTTTGTTTTTCCTTTACAAATTTTATAAACCTACTATTTATAAAATTCTATCTATAACTTCATCGTTATAATCCCATAAATTTCATTCATTTGTGAAATTCATTCACAATTCATTCTAACTCTTATAAAAGCTCGTTTTATAATTCCAATATTCTTAATTTATAAATATCAATTTATAAACTGTTTTAATATAAATCAATTTATATTACTATTTTAAACCATCTTTCAACTCCTTATAATTTCATCATTTTGATTTATAAAAAAAAAATCAAATTTCATAAATTCTATAGATTTCATTCCTTTATGAAATCCATTTACAAATCATTCTATCACTTATAAAAGCTCGTTTTATAATTCAAGATATTCTAAATTTATAAATATCAATTTATAAATCTTTTAATATAAATCAATTTATATTATTACTTTAAACATCTTTAAGCTCTTTCATAATTTTCATCATTCTGATTTATAAAATAAAAATTTTATAAATCCTATTTTAAACTTCTTATAATAAATTCAGAAATCCCAGTTCAAACTATTTTATAAAATCACTAATCCCATATTTTCAAAAATCAACTTTTAACTGTATTTCTCAAAAATCATAATTTTTATAATATTAAAATTATAACGATTATTTATTTAAGATGAATCAATTCCAAAAATATTATATAAACGTATATTTCCAAGAATCACTTTAGAAATCAAAAATCGTTATTTTTAAACTTCAAAATTGGATCCAATGATGCAACACATCAATATTCAATCACAACTTTCAAACATCATATATCATCCATGATAACAATCAAATATCACAATATATGAAATCAAATAAATATTTGTGAGGAATCCAGTTGGATCCCTCCAACCTGTTTCCCTGCATCCACAGACATTAGCACAATACCATTCCGTTTCAAGACGGAATATCGCGGTACATGGGATTTTATAAAATATATATCCGCTTACTAGCGGCGCAATAGGGTCTCATCCGCTAAAAGAAAATGCGGGAAATCAATCAACTGCAATATATACGTATGCCAATATATATATATTGCTATATGTATAATATAATACCAATTCCACTTCAAGGTGGAATATCGCGGTATATGTGTGTAATAAATAACCTCCGCTTACTAACGGCGTATAGGGTCTATTCATATCCAATAACTATATATAACAATCATCATTCAATCAACACAGTCAAACAATTTTAAATCTAACTATTTAAAATTTAAATAAATAACAAAATTCCTTTTTGAGTGAGAAGTTCTCACCTTTATTCCCGTTTGCCATCCACTTCCAATTCAACTTGTTTTCTTCATTTATACCTTGTATAAATATTTATACAATTCATTAATATTCGAATCAATCGAATAATAAATTTTCATTTGATTATTTTTAATTCATCGGTTTTCTCCTTTAATAGTTTAAATTAACTGATAGTTTTATTTAAACCAGTTTCTTATTTAATAATTTATTTTAACTAATTATTTTACTTTTAAAATAATTTTAACTAGAAATTTCCAATTGAACAAAATTTCCTTTAATAAATCATTTTATTTAATAAATTAAGTTTCCTTTTACTTACCAAAATTATATTTTTAACTAATTTTCCCTTTAAAAATAAATTTGGCCACTAACAATTAAAATAAACTTATTAACCCATAAGTTATCTTAATAAATTATTTTTAGTAAAAGAAATAATTGAACAAGTTAATT
Source organism: Allium cepa (assembly GCA_030765085.1). Taxonomy (NCBI): domain Eukaryota; kingdom Viridiplantae; phylum Streptophyta; class Magnoliopsida; order Asparagales; family Amaryllidaceae; genus Allium; species Allium cepa. Next base: position 756,774,154 of record CM060940.1, on the reverse strand, counting down.
TCTATTTTATAAATTTAATTTAATTAACTCAAAAAGTTATTTTTAAACTAATTTATAAGTTTCAAAAATCAAATTTTTTCTTTAATCATTTCTAACAATGAACCCTTTTATTTTAATAAATTTGATTAACTAAAAATTATATTTTAAACTAAAGTTTTATTCTTAAAAAAATAATTTGAACTAATATTTTTCTTTTAACAACTAATTCTTCAATTTATTAATACTCGAATATAAAACCAAGTAATTAAATTTTATTTTCTTAATTTTAGCTGTAAATTAGCTTTAAACCAATTTTTTCTTCTTTAAATAAATTTATCAAACTAATTTTTTTTTTTTACTTTAAATTGATAACTTTAAATCGATTTTCTTTTTAAATAAATTTGTTTGCCTAAAATTTTAAAATAACTTCTTTGTAATAAAATATTCTTTAGTAACTAAAAATAGTTAAATAGTTTAATACAACAAGTAAATCATCACATTCGTTATTTTTATTTTAAACAAAAAATTAAAATTCAAACTGATTTTAATTAAATTTGTTTAACTAAAATTTTGGTTTTTAAAAATTAAAATTTCCTTTTAATATAACTTACTCGTATTTACTTATAATATGATATATTATTTCTTTACTGCTAATATATTATTATTTTCCTTTACTGTTAAATTTTTTTTTTCCTTTCTACAGCATAAATGCTTATTTAAATTAAATTAAAAATAAAGATAAAAATCAATTTACCTCTGCATCCATCCACTGCCGAGTTTCACCACGCGCAAGCACGCGCCACCAGAATCGCCGCATCCACCATCGCCTCTCCTCCTCGAGTCGCGCCTGCATTCAACGCCGCCTTTCCTCGTGTGGCGCGCATGCGGCCGCGCTCCACTGCCACCGCGACATCGTCGCTTGCCTTCACATCCCACGCGCGACCCCATGCTTCAAGTCGCGAAGCCCTAATTGCTCGAGAAGCCATCTTCGCGTGTGCTTCGCCTTCGTGCTCCTCCCCCTGCCTCAATGTCACTCGCGACCTCGTACGTGTACGCGCGCGATTTTTTTTTTTGTTCCTTGAATCGGCTACGGCCATGATTTTTGAATTGGGGAAACTCGATTTTTGGATTGAAGTAGGCTTCGGTGCTTACTTATGTTGAACGAGAGTAAAGGGCTTCGGCCATTAATTTTTCTTCTGAGATTCGTTTGAATTTGAACGAACAGAAGAAGGGGGAGAGGGTAATTTAAACGCAAAGGAGTATGCCCTGCACGATCTGCTCAGTGATACTAGGCGCAACAAATGGGATGCTGTCGTTGACAAATTTTAAATTTAAATTTAAATTTAAATTGAATTCGATAAAAATTAAATGCGTTTACACACCGTACGCTCACATATCAACTCAAAAAAATACGAAATTTGAAACCCGGTAATAATCCAATATTCCAGACCCAATGGAACTGGTTTCGTCGAATTCCGAGACTGTGCCTCGGACGGCTATTTTTAAATATCGATTCGAACGATTAAATTTCAAAACTGAACAATTCACTTTCAAATTCAATTCTGAAGCTTCTAAAATCTTCAATATTATCAATATGAATTTTACAAGCCTTTGAAATATTTTTAATTGGCTTAAAATTGAAGATTCAAATTTTTATTCAACTCTCAATAGATTAAATTCTATAATTTAATCGCCAAATTCATAGTTATATTGAAAATTCAATTCAAACCATCATTCAAATATTTAAAATTAATTAAATATTTTCAATTTAAATTATTCAAAATTCTGGGTCGTTACAGAAATGGAATCGGAATAAATGTGAAAAGCTTTTGGAATGGAATTTCAAAATAAAAATTTATTATTTTTAAATTACTTGATTAAGTTTTGGAATTTAAATAATTTGATTTAAATTTAAATTCAAGACTTGAAATTGAATTCTATGATTTGAAATTAGGGATTAAAGATGTTATATTGGTTATATAAGGATTAAACCATTTTAAAGGTATGGTTTTGGGAATTTGAATTTAACCCAAGGATTTCAACTCGTATAAATGAATCAGATTTCCAAAATGAAAACTGTTGTTTTCAAATGATAAACACTTTTAGATAAGAACCGAGATGCCAGTTAATTAGGGGAATTTCAAGATTGAATAGAGAAATGATTTTCCTAAGTTATGAATGAATTCTTTTTGAAAACTAAGGATTAAATCTGTTTATTTTTAACAGATTTAAATTGATGATTTGTTTAAATCAAATTGAAATGAAATTGTTTTGAAGGCTATAAGTTAAATCTTTGATTTAAAGATTTAACGAGTTAATCAAATTGAAATGAAAATTGATTTGGAAAAATCTGTGAATGAATCTTTTGTTTAAAAGATTAAAATGTGAAAATTGTTTAAACCGTTAAAGGTTGTGAAAATGAATCTTTTTGTTTAAAGATTGAAATGGTAATTGGATTAAACCATTTGAAAGAAAGTTTTGAATTATTAAGTTGTGACTTAATTGAAATCCCATTATCCATTTGTTTTTGAAATATCGTGCTCACTATTCGGTTTAACCGGGAAAGGACCTTTGTGTCGTATAACCCATTCCGAATATGTGATTCGACGTTATGGATAGCATTTGAAGACCGTGTTGAAGACCGGGTATTTGCGAGAGCGATAGGATGACCTGTCGATTGACTCTGCACCGAGTTGCTCCGGTATTGAGTTCTCCATATGTGATGGGAAATCCGATCAGGATTGTGAATATCCGGATTGCAAGGGCTTCGTAAGAAGTGCCTTCGGTTCTGTTCGAGCCCGGAACAGACTTGTATGGATTGTATGTCTGACATTACAAATTGAGATATAAAGCCGATTTCTTTCAAATATATTTCTGTTGGTGGCGAAGAATTTATTCTTTTAGCTTAACACCCTTCTCTGAGACGTACGAGCTTAGAGGTTATGTAGTTGAATGTTATCAGCGATATATTCCCAATTTGGTAATGTGACATGCTGAGTGTTGCTGTGAAATGATCATTGTGTTGATTATTTGTGATAGGATCATTTGTTTGATCGTCTACCCTGGTGATCATTTCTATGATCATTTGTTGACCCAAAGCATGGCTTTTGTATAAAGTATGTTTTTGTGGACGTGACTTCGTCGAGCCTCACACCCCGGAATGGTCAAAACAGGAAAGATGCGGCAAGGTTATGAGGGGTAGCGCCCTTTAGGATATGTGCATTTCCTTCTGGAAAAGGGTGGTATCATGGTATGGAGCCCAGATACTTACTCATGTTGAAAACACTTTATGATTGTGTGAATTGATTACGAGATCTCGGATAAAGGTCCCAAAGGACCGGGGAATGGCATATTCGGTCAGTTGTTACTCAGTTAGGGGTAACCCGGCCTTGTGTTGGTAGAGATCCGGTTTGGTTCTCGGGGATGTCCATCCAGAGGCATTCTCATGTGGCAATGGGAAGTTCCTTGGCCTGGTCATTCGTTGGAAATCCAAAGAAACAATACGAACCTTGTACAGTATTAGTTGTATAACCTGCCATGGAATGTGGCGGTAACCTGCTATTGAACATGGTTAGCTATAGTAGGCATACGATAATGGTCGTATGTTGGCTAAGATTTATATTCTACTTTCGAAATGAATTTTTCCTACACTATGCACTAGTAATAATATCAAATGTTTCTTTTAATGCGTATCAAGCATCTTTGACTATCATAAGGAGAAATCTCCTCCGATTCTGCGTTTGCATTGTGTGTGTGTGCGGGAGGCCTTATGGTAGTCTCATTTTTAAAAGCATTGCGAATTGACTTTGAAAATCTTTTTTTGAATGTTTTAAAAGATAAACTGTTTTTGTTGCTCACACCAGTCCCACGACTGATCCGGAGTTTATTGTTTCTTTCCTAAACTCTGGGTGCTCATTATATTTCTACACGAGCAGTCTAGAGTTGGGTTTTTCAGATAGTCAGATGTAGTAGATTATCTGGAGTTAGTTCAGTCTTTGGTTCGCACCAGTCTTGCTTATGCTAGGTGAATCGTTATTGGGGGTTGGAGCTATTGCTGGATTGATTCTTGGAAATGGAGTTGCAGTTCTCGGAGTTCTCTTTTGAAGACTATCTCAGAGTTATATTGTTCCGCTGCTAGATGTTATCTATTTTCTTTCCGCTGCTATTTATTGTATCATATCTCTGATGTATGTTGATATCTATTGGATCATCTGTTGTATCAGATATTGTATCAAAGCTGTATATCAATGTATTATTCTTTTATTCCGCTGTGTTATATACTTAATGATTGTTATAAGCTCCGGCGAATCGGATTTGAACGGTCGAATCTATGGCATTCGAATACGAGTTGAAGTATGGATGTCGATTTTCGAGCGGGCAAATTCCGCGTCGTTACATTAGACATTTCGAACTATGCCTACTATAGCTAACTATGTTCAATAGCAGGTTACCGCCACATTCCATAGCAGGTTATACAACTAAAACCGTACAAGTCTCGTATTGTTTCTTTGGATTTCCAACGAATGATCAGGCCAAGGAACTTCCCATTGCCACATGAGAATGCCTCTGGATGGACATCCCCGAGAACCAAACCGGATCTCTACCAACACAAGGCCGGGTTACCCCTAACTGAGTAACAACTGACCGAATATGCCATCCCCCGGTCCTTTGGGACCTTCCACCGAGCGCTCGTAATCAATTCACACAATCATAACAAAGTGTTTTCAACATGAGTAAGTATCTGGGCTCCATACCATGATACCACCCTTTTCCAGAAGGAAATGCACACATCCTAAAGGGCGCTACCCCTCATAACCTTGCTGCTTCTTTCCTGTTTTGACCATTCACGGGGTGTGAGGCTCGACGAAGTCACGTCCACAAAAACACACTTTATACAAAAGCCATGCTTTGAGTCAACAAATGATCATAGAAATGATCACCAGGATAGACGATCAAATAAACGATCCTATCACAAATAATCAACACAATGATCATTTACAGCAACACTCAGCATGTCACATTACCAAATTGGGAATATATCGCTGATAACATTCAACTACATAACCTCTGAGCTCGTACGTCTCAGAGAAGGGTGTTAAGCTAAAAGAATAAATTCTTCGCCACCAACAGAAATATATTTGAAAGAAATCGGCTTTATATCTCAATTTGTAATGTCAGACATACAATCCATACAAGTCTGTTCCGGGCTCGTACAAAACCGAAGGCACTTACAAAGAAGTCCTTGCAATCCGGATATTCACAATCCTGATCGGATTTCCCATCACATATGGAGAACTCAATACCGGAGCAACTCGGTGCAGAGTCAATCGACAGGTCATCCTATCGCTCTCGCAAATACCGGGTCTTCAACACCGATCTTCAATGCTATTCATTACGTCGTATCACTATTCGGAATGGGTAATCCGAATAACGAGCGCAATAATTTAAAAACAAGTGTGCATTCAAATTCAAGCAAATCACAACAAATACCTTTCAAAGGTAAATATTGATAGTCGGTTATTGAACTATCAATGGATATGCACAACATCACCAGATTCCAAATAATTTTCCAAATTATTTATTTCCCAAAAAATATCTTTACAAGATATATAATATTCACACTTCAAAAATAAATAAATATTTATTTTTAAACAAATTCTTCTTTTCATTCATAAATTCCATAGTGAATTTATCTTTCACAATATCCATGCATATACGATTTCAATTATCCATTTCAATTTATCTTCAAAAAGATAAATTTTCAAAATATTCACTTTATATTGGAAAACATTTCCATACTTATTTATTCATAAGTAATTCACAAATTTTATTTATTTTCAATACTTAGAAAATATTCAATATACTTAAATCGAAATTAAGTATATATTTCATTCTTTAAGGAAATCATTCACTTAAACGTATTTATTTGGGCCAAAACGAATGTTGCGTAAAACATCGTTACGACAACCCAAAATCACAAGTATAGGGATTCGAAATTAAAATAGATATATAAATCCCAATACTATACAAAACATTTCCTTTTGGAAACCATTTACTATAACAACAGTGTTATAGTCCACTATTTCCTTTTCATTTCTCGAAAACGTCTATTTCAACAATAAATGTTGAAATCTATGGTTTCGAATCTCAACACATTTTAAAACATCGTTAGATCGTTTTAATTCTATTTAAAACATCAAATCTAAACATTTCTTTAACATATTATTCACTATTCAAAAACGTGAATATACTACGTTAACAAATTTCATCCTTTCTATACATTTTATTTTAAAGGATTATTCACGGTCAAAAACGTGAATATAACTCCATTAATAGGTTTCAACAATTTTCTTATCAAAATAAATCGTTTGCAAATTTATAAAACAACGTTTATAAACTCCATTTCTATTTATTTTATAACAACTTCCTTTTATAAATTCCTTTATCTTATTCGATTTATAACTCAATTATAAACTAAAGGTTCATATTATAAGTTAAATGCTTATAAAACGATTATTTTACAAAATCGTTTCTTTGAACTTCATAATTATAAATCTTATAACTTATAAGATTTAATTATTTATCCAAAACCATTCTTTTAATAGTTTTATAAATTTTATAAACCTACTGCTTATAAAATTCCATTCATAAGTTCATCGTTTATAATTCCATAAATTTCATTCATTTATGAAATTCATTCACAATTCATTCTAACACTTATAAAAACTCGTTTTATAATCTCAATATTTCAATTTATAAATATTCATTTATAAGTCTCTTATATAAATCAATTTATATTAATATTTCAAAACGTCTTTAAAGTCTTTTATAATTTCACCATTTTGATTTATAAAATAATCAAATTTTATAAATCCTATTTGTAAACTTTTTACAATAAATCCAAAAATCCCAATTTAACTATTTTATAAAATTATTAATCCATATTTCTCAAAAATCATAGTTTTTATAACTTTTTAAAAGTATAACATTTATTTATTTAAAATGAATCAATTCCAAAAATATTTTATATTTTCAAAAATCACTTTAAAAATCATTTTTAAAGTTCCAAAATTTGGCCTAGTGATGCTACACACCAAATAGTCAATCACGACTACAACAATATCATATATCGATATGATAATCCATCAAATATCAAAATATCTGAAATCAAATAAAAAATGTTGAGGAATCCAGTTGGATCCCTCCAACCTGTTTTCCTGCATCCACAAACATTAGCACAATACCAATTCCGCTCCAGTACGGAATTATCGCGGCATATGCGATTTAAAATATTATCCGCTTAATAAAGGCGCAATAGGGTCTCATCCGCTAAACAAAAAATGCGGGAAATCAATAACTGCAATATATACATATGCCAATATATATATTGCTATTATATATAATACCAATTTCACTGTTTATGAAATATTCGCGGTATATGTTTTTAATAAATAACATCCGCTTACTAACGGCGCATAATGTCTATTTTAACAATCAATAGATAACAATCATCATTCAAACATGCATTCAAATATTTTAAATCTAACTATTTAAAATAAAATCGAAACTGATTCGATTGAGTGAGAAGTTCTCACCTTGATTTCAATTTCGTTTTAGCGATTTATTTCGAATAAAATTAAACGACGTTTAATTTTACCCGAAATTCTCACTAACTCCAAATGACTCCAATCCAATTTCATCGCGTAGTGCTCGTCCATACGATTCCAACGCAACTGGTTTCGCGCGTTTTCGACCTTGTATGAAAAAGATATGGATTTTACAAGTTTACACGATTTATAACTTATAAATTTACAACATAAATAACCTAACTTTTAATCACAGCCGTTAGATCCAACTCCAAGCCATCAGAGCCGTGCCTACCCTTCCCCTTCTCCTTCGTTCTCCCTCCAGGTTATTGCCATGCAAAAGAACCCATTCACGTATATTAGGGTTAAGGAAATCGAACACCACGATGGCTTCTAGCATGATCAGGATACACCATCGCGAAGCCCTCACCCAGTGCACCTCCGCCCCCACTATGGTCAAGCTCGGCCACCCCCTTCATCAGAAAACGCGTGCGCCACCAACAGAAAACGCGGCCACTTTGCACCTTCCACACTGCTCCATTTTTAATCATAGCCGTTGGATCTCTAGCTCTCTTCATGCTCTACCACTTCCTAGTTGGAAGTTTAGCCTAATTGTCGACGGATTTGGAGTAATCCAGGGAGGATGATGGACAATTTTCGGCCGTTGTTTGCTAGGGTGGCGGCTGCGTTTATAACTAGGGTTAGGGTTTTTATTTTCTAATTTATGAAGGGTATAGGGTCTATTTATAGAGTTTTGAACGACACTATTCATCCCGGAAATCCTGAACTCCGATTTACGCGCCGCAACCAGCGTTTCTAGGGTTTACCCCGCGTTCCGGACACAATGGAACAGGTTTCGAAAGCTAATTCGATCATATGTGCGAGATATGGCAACAAACGATCGATTTAAATTAAACCGATTTAAACGATTTTCTAGGCGTTTTAATTTGTACCGGACAAACAGTAAATCCAATTGACACGAAATTTGAAACCTTACAATAATATCACATTACGGATCCGATGAAACTGGTTTCGTCGAATTCCGAGACTTTTTGAAAAATGGCTATTTTAACTCGCTAAATTAAAATTAAAAATAAATTCGATGCGTTTCGAGCTGCCACGATCAAACAATAGCTCCGATTGACACGAAATTTGAAATCCGGTAATAACTAACTATTACGGATCCAATGGAACTAGTTTCGTTCAATTCTGAGACTGTTCAAAAATTGACTATTTTCACTAGTCGATTTAATATTAAAATATTCAATTTTCACAAATTAACTCTTAATTCAATTTTAAAAGTTCTAAAATATCATTCTAACTCCAACATGATAAAATAAAATTTTACAAATCATTTTCAATCATATTTAACCCAATTTTCAATTATTTCCGTAATTTCACATATTAATTTATTGATTTAATTATTCAATTAAATCCAATAATTCAAATAAAAATTTATTTGACTTATATATTCTCTTATAAATATTTAAAATTAATTAAATATTCAAATTTTAATTATTAAAAATCCTGGGTCGTTACACTTAACTACCTTCTCTTCTTTTATATAAAAAATAATAGTAGAAGGAATATGTAACGACCCGTAAATTTTCAATAATTAAGTTTGGTTATTTTATTTAAATTGAGTAATTAAATTTTTAAGGAAACAATTTTTTTGTAATTTTTAATGAAGCAAACGTAAAAAAAAGATAATGTAAATGGTAAATCACTTAAGACTTTGTGATTTAATATTTGGAGAAATAAAATTTGGGTAACTTATTAATGATTAATAAGTGAATTAAAATGTAACAATGTTAATTATGGTTAACAATTAATAGGTTGAATGAAATGACAATTAATGAATTTATTTAAAAATGGAATTATTGTATTTATGTGTGAATGTAAATTTTAAAATAGAAACGTAGATTTATTATAAGGTATTAATTGATGTAATAGAAAGCATGAGACCAAATAGGTAAATTCATTGAGGATATTAATTGTAATTGGATGTAAGCTAATAAATAATTAATTTAGCGCAACCCTAATTAATTGAAATAACTGTAAGGTCATAATTTGGTGTATTCAGTAAATTTGGAAAATAAATTTCAGTAAATGTAATAAAGTATTTGGAATGTATATTGTTTCCATAGGATAATATAAAGAAATGAAAACTTGCGACTTATGTTTGGAATAATGACCAAAATAAGTGAAATAGTGTTAATGTAAGTAAATTGGTAACAAATTGAATGGATTCCCATGATTTAATGAAATTTTTTATGTTACAACTTGGTTATGAATTCAATATAAGGTAAGTGAGTGGAAATATTATAATCTGTCTATAAACGTAATAATGCAGTGTTAATGGTAATTAATTAGTACTATATATGGAATTATAACCTGGGTTGGTAAGTAATAAACTTATAAATGAAAGAAAAGTAAATAGGCGACCATTTATATATGTTATTTATTCATTTAGTATGTTAAATAAAATTTGAAAATCAGATTTCAATTAAGGGAAATTTAGTAGTACGTTAATTGGAAATAAATTTTAATAAATATTACACTAATGTGAAATGTAATACAAATGGTTAGGGGTTGTCAAATTCGGTAAACTAAGGTAATTATTAATAAATTGAATGAATTTCAATTCAATGGAAATAATGTAAATATATACTTAGCTACAAATTGAATATATGAAAACAAATGTAAGCATTGAATTAAATTAATGAATTTAAATTATAATAAACGGTCATTGAATAAAATCAATGTTCTGAAAGTAATTATAATGTTTGTTTGAAGGAAATAAACTTAGTTACTGGTAATTAAAGTTTAATGGTTACAATTGTTATAAAGTACCTATTTGTTTAGTTCATAGAATTTAATTTGAAAGAAATTGTACTAATTGACTTAATTAGTGCAATCCCAATATATTAAAGCAATTAGTAGGATAAGAAGAATGGAAATCAAAATTTTATTTATTTAAGTGAAATGGAAAATTCAATAATTGGATTTAATGGAAATTAAATGAAATTAAAATAGTTAAATAATACGTTATTTGAAATAAAGATAATATGAGAAATTTATGTAATAGTTTTGAATCCAATATTTAATCCATCTATTTGACAGGAATGAATGGAATAATAATTTATTTATTTAACTAAATGGAATTTTAGGGATTTTATTTATAATTTGTGAATTTAACGAAATTGAGGATTTATAAATTAATTTTCTCTAAATTGACATCTAAATTTGTTTAAATCATTGTAAATGTTTGAGAAATATAAAGGTGATAAAATTATCAATTTTAGAATTGAAATTGAAATTTGATTTATTATAAATTTATCTAATTAGTGTAAAAATAGCCATTTTGGCCACTGACTCGGATTTCGACGAAACCATCTTCATCGGATCCGTAATGGTGAATTATTATAGGATTTCAAGTTTCGTAGCGATCAGACTTGTCGTTTGATCGTACGGACTCGAAACGCCTTGAAATTTATGAAATTGAAAACAATTGAAATCAATTTGAAAAATATTGATTTGAGCATAACTTCTTCATACGATGGAATTTGGACTTGAAACTTGCTCCATCGCTTTTAAAATATTTAAAAACATCTATTTTGATATATGGATTGGCCCAATTTCATTCCGGAGTCGAAACAGGCATTTTTGGGCCACTTTGTCGTTAGCGCGTATACTCAAATCGTGTCCATCTACTCTTTTTCAACTTTGTCTATAAATATCCTGTTATAAACCCTAGCAGCCCTCTATTTCTCATTTCTATATGTATAGAAACTTCTGTGCTCCTCTTCCTCAATGGCTGCAAACCCTAGATCCTATTGCAAATTCAAAAATCAAATAAGATTTCAAACTCCTCAGAAAAATTTGGAAAAAATATATACTGAAGCTCTCAATGAGCGTAACTCAGATCCATGGTTCGTTTTTCGTTTCGGTTCATCGTTTGATCAGTAAAAATCGAAGAAGTTTTGGCCGTTCATTGCTCGACGATGAACTTCGTCTGATCGGAAAATCCTTTCTGGGTATTGCAGAGGGGACTGTGGGGAGTCGATCTATGTGGTTAGTATGGTGAGTTGACGGCCAGATTTGCGACAAAATTGTGATTAGGGTTTAACCATAGTTGAGGCTGCGACAAATTAAGGAGGTCGATGGGCTTCGTGGTGGGTCCAGGGAGGTCGGTTGGACGAGGCAAGGCCGATGGTGGCAACGCCGTGGCCAACGGCGGCCTGCAGTGGCGAGAAAGAGGTGGTCAAAGCGTTGGTCAAAGTGTGTTCATGCGTGATGTTTTGGGTGCGTCGTTCCTGGGTAGCTGCCACTTCGCGTGCGTATTAGGGGTGTTACTGGAGATGAAAGTAAGGTGACGTGTATTATTGTTATTTATTTGTTTTTATTTTAATTTAATTTCAACACGTTATAATCTTAATAACTTTTGCGTACGACATCCGTTTCATGCGCGGTTTTCTCCGCTAGGTTCGTATTGGGGTTCCGGACACTTTGACGCGGGTTTGGATGGATTTGGAGACTGTTTAATTTTTGAATTTAAATTCAAAAGGTGAGTGTTTTAACCCACTCACAATTTCTAAAATTTCTTATGTTTGTTAAATTGATGTGTGATGTGTTTAGAAATTTATTTATGACTGCTTGGCATGTTTTTATCATCATCCTCGTTAAATTAAATTTATTTAATTAAATTGTTATTTAATTATGCATTGCATATAAACTGCCAATTAAATTGTTATTTAATTTAGTATTGCATATAAACTGCCAGTTAGATAGATTGTTTAATTTATTATCGAAATAAACTGTCAGTAATTATCTATTATTGATTATATGCTCTATATCGATGTTATTGTTTAAATTGGATGATGATTGTAATAAATGGTTGATGACTGATATTGGGTGAATGGATGCTGTATTTCGTATATTTGTTATAAACTGCAAGTCATTATGCATTTTCATTTCATTCGGGATTGCGGTTTGAAATGAAATATAACCGTAATTTTTATTTTAAATTACGGATTGAAATGATAAATATCCGTATCACTTGAGCATATGGTAGAAAATTTTATACAAACATCGTGGTCTATATTAAAATATTTTGAAATGATTTTCTATGGTTTTGGAAAGAAAATACGGTTAATAAATATTAATTTTTGATGTTATATAAATACTATTATATACATATAGTTGAATTCTTGAATTTAAGCTATGTATAAAATTGATTAATAAAAATGAGTTTAATAATGAATTTTGATTGTTTTATATTATATGGCTAAGTACCTATTTAAGATATTGTATATAGAGAGTTTAAATGACTTAAATGAAATTAAGTTGAAAGATAAATATGGAATTGGTTTAAATTGATTTATTTAAGAATTGTACTTGAATAAATTTGATTTGAAGTTTAAAAAAAATAGAGAGTGCAAAGGGTATGATTCTTATAACTTGATTTGGTTTAAAGTAATTAAAATGAATGTATAGTTGAGATAAATGAATTTATCAAGTTAAGTAAATTGAAAGAATATCCAGTTGTTTGAAATTAAAAGTTTTACTTAAATTATATTCGATTTATTAAGTAAACGTTTCAAAATTGAAATAATAGTAATGAAATTTTATATATATATATATATATATATATATATGAAATTATCAAAGAATTCGTTTTGAAATGGTGTAATATTTAAAGCTTGAAATATATGGAAATTGAAATAGTTTATTTGGTAATTTAAATCTATATTTGGAATTGATTTGTCAAGGTGAAGAAACAATTTTATTATATAAAGTAATTTATATTTAACCCATTTGAGTGGTGGCGTTACATTTCAAAGTTATGAAATTCAAAGTTTTATGCTTTTAAAGGCTATATTTCAAGCGTTGGGTTTAAAAATATTATAACTTTGAAATTGTTATAGTTTTAGAAAAGGATATATTTGAAAAGGATATCATATTGATTTAGTTTTTAAAAATGGAAATGATATCGTGTTTATCTGGTTTTGAAATTCGATATTATATTCTGGTTTTAAAAGTATAAATTATGTTGAAAGACCGCGGTGTTATAATAATGGTTGGTTGTTAAAGAGACCGGGATCGGAAGTTGTCATACTCTCTGCCAACTTCGAAAAACACTTTAACAACCGTGTACGTGGTGGAGATTCCAGAATGAAGTAAGATGGTGGAGGCGTTTTCCTTTGAGGTAAATACGTGGACCCGACTCCCATGAGTTGGCATAAGGTGGCTAAAACAGGAGCGATTCTCGGGCCAATGAGGTAGCACCTTTGATCGGACACATCCCTTCGATATTATACTTTGACTTTTGGATTGATTTGGTGGCCACTTTTGATTTTTTTTATTTGAGGGTGTGGCTCGAGGTGGGCGGTAGCTGCGGCTATGCGTTACCACCAGCCCGGATGCGTAATTGGTATATCTACCCTGGCATTGCCTAGTTGTGCCGTGTCACCTACCCTAGCCCGCCTTGTACGAGCTTCTATTTGTGTCGTACCTATGGAGTATCCTCTGCCAGCCTCTCGATCAGGAGGTATTATGGTGCTGTATAGACTATTGGCATTATTTGTGTTAAGGGGAATATTGGGTCACTCCTTAACGCTATTTAAAAGTAAGTTTATTTTACTATTAGACACTATTATAATAGCAAAATATTACTACATAGTAAATAGTTTAATGGATCCTTAGGAGATGTGAATCCTGAGCATCTCTTAAGTTACTGCACTCACGTTATACACTGGATAGGAGATGTCAAATCCCGTAAACATCTCTAACGCCATTTCACTCATATTATTTATAGTTGATTTAACTTACATAAGATCTTTTAGTTCTGACTCGAGTGTTTTGTCTTTTCAATTCGCTCGGGCCAGCCTGAGCATTTCAGGATTTGGAAGACCGTATTCTGGAGGACGAAGACGAAGATTTATTATTATCTATTATATTATTCCACTACACCATTTTATTTCGCTGCACTGTTATTTATTATTCCATGGTATATGTAACTCTGATATGTATTGTATAAGTATAATCAAATGTTTTTGGTAAAACAGCTTCATGAACTGTATATTTGATTATTATATTTTATCGTTCCGCTGCAAGATTCTATTTTGTTTTTTGTAACATCCCGTATTTTTAAGCCGTTGAATTTGAACATTTATTTTGTTTTAAATGTTTAATGTGCATTCTTAATTGATTTTGAAATGAATGGATTCGGGTTTAATCAATAAAATAAGCTATAATTTTTAATTATAGTGATTCCATTCAATTTTGAATAATGAAGAATAATAATTAAATATTCAAAATTGGAATAAGTGGTGAATCTGGATGTGAATAGTTATACAAATGGTTTTCAAATTCATTTTTAAGTCTATTTGAATATAAATAAGGTGGTTGGATTTTTAGACGAACTTAAAAGTCAATAAGTAATTATTTGGAATTTTATATTAATTTAAAAATGAATTTAATATTATTAAAATGCAATTTAATCAGATTTTGGTCCGGAATGAGCCAGAATGATTTTTATGGTGTTTATAAATTTTATATGAATTATTATTAAGTTAGTAAAAATTTTAAAAGTAAATTTCTAAGCGTTTTCGACAATTTAAAAAATCGGTTGATTTAATAGACGAGTGAAAATAGCCTTCCGGGACACAATCTTGGAATTCAACGAAACCAGTTTCATTGGATCCATAATAGTTAGTTATTATCGGATTTCAATTTTCGTACCAATCGGAGTTGTCGTTTGACCGTGGCAGCTCGAAACGCATCGAAATCGTTTTAATCGATTTAATTTGAAATTGATCGTTTAATTTCGTAACTCGTATATACGACCGATGTAACATCCCGCCTTTTCGCACACTTTAAACCGACACACGTGCCAATTCAAAGCATACGCAAGGGCGGATTGTTATGGGGTAAATAAGAAAAACAGAGAAGAAATAAAAACAAAACAGAATCTCACAACGGACGGATAAAATATAATAATAAATATACAGTTCAAAACAGTTTACAAACACTTGATTTGCTTTATACAATAAATATCAGAGTTACACATACCAATACAATCAATGCAGCGGAACAGTATGAGTGTGGTGCAATACTATAGATAATAATAATACGACTCCTTCGTCTTCGTCCTTTAAAGCTAAAGTCTTCGATCCTGAAACGCTCGGACTGACCCGAGCGAATTTGAAAAGACAAAAACACTCGAGTCAGACTAAAAGATCTTATGTGAGTTAAATTAACAGAAATAAATATGAGTACAGTAACTCAAGAGATGTTCGGGATTTACATCTCCTAAGGATCCGTTAAACTATTTACTATGTAGTATATTGCGCTATTATAATAGTGTCTATTTATAAAATAAACTTACTTTTAAATAGCGTTAAGGCTTTACATTTTCCACCTTAACATGTAAAATGCCAATAGTCTATACAGTACCATAATACCTCCTGATCGGGAGGCTACCAGAGGATACTCGATAGGTACGACACAAATAGAAACTCGTAGTAAAGGCTCGGTATGGTAGGTGACACGGCACAACTAGGCAATGCCAGGGTAGATATACCAATTGCTATTCAGGCTGGTGGAAACGCGTAGCCGCAGTTACCGCCCACCTCGGACTAACTCCCCAAAATCAAAATATAGAAGTGGCCACTGAATCAATCCAAGTCAAAGTATAATATCGAAGAGGAGGGTCCGATTAGAGGAATGACCTCATTGGCCTGAGAATCGCTCCTGGTTTAGCCACCTTATGCCAACTCACGGGAGTCGGGTCCACGTATTTGTAGGATCTAAATTAACCCTAGAGGGGGGATGAATAGGGTTATAGAAAATTTTCTTGATTTAAACACAAAAATAAACTGCAGAAATAAATATACTGAAAAGTAAATCACACACAAGATTTACCCAGCTTCGGCAACCCCTGCCTACTGCTGCGTTCCCTGATTTCTATTAGAATTAAACAGTATCACGCTTACAAACACTCTAACAGACTTGCAAACCCTGCTACCGCCTATAGAGTTTTGCAAACTCGCAACCCCTGCTTACTGAACTAACTCTAAATAGACAATCAGACACAACCTAAAACCTAGGTGGTGATTTACCTAAACTCTTTGATTCGTAGAATAAAAAAAATAATTAAGAACAAAATAAAATAGCCCTAAACTAATTAACAATATTAATATAAGTTTATAATTAAACAAAAACCCCCTTTTGTTTTCTAACACCGGCCCACTTCCTTATTTCACCCGATCCTCTTTTTGTCTTCGTTCGTGAGAAATAATGGTGGCTTCGTTCTGATTAGGGCTTCGTTCCCTTTTGATCCAGTTAGGGCTTCGGCTCTTTGTTGCAATTAGGGCTTCGGTTTCTTCAATTGAACTGCGATTGGTTGCCCTCGCTTGCTTGCAGTTGCTCGATCGAGTTTTGATGCTTGTGAATTCGGTATGTGCTGTCTCCTTTTGCTTTTCTAAATTGATACTTGAACTCGATCGAATCTTAAATGCCGATGATGATTAGGGTTTTAATAGGATTTGATTTCCTATTTTTGCGTTCGACTGATTGCTGCAAAAATTCTTGTTTTGCCGTTCGATTACGCTTTGATGCTGAGGATTAATCTGACTTTGTCAATTTCGTATTTGTAGTAACTTGATTCACACGGCTTGAATTGATTTCGTGATTTGAGATATTTGACTTTGTCAATTTCGTATATTTTCGACTGTGAATTCACTACTCTGTATTAGCTTCGATCATCATCATTGCTTTTAAATTTTTCTCTGCTGCATACCACTACATTTCACTGCACTGTTGAAATTTTGTGTCTGCATTTGTTATTTCTGGAACTCGATTTGCACTTGCTCACTGCTTGATAGTCTTGTGGCTATAACTGGACATTTTGAGTTTGTTGCATTTGCTGGCTTGTACTGTCCACTGCCCTGATCTTGTTTGTTCCACCATATTGCATTGTTCATCTGTTTCTTCGCTTGTGCATACTGCACTTGATACTGTTGCATTATTCATGTATCTGCTGTTCATTGCTTGGTCTCTGTTGTTTCTTTGATAGTTGCACTCTGTCTACTGCATAGTGGTCTGCTGTCATGTTTGATGTCATATCTTTGGTGCACTTCTATTTTCTATCATGTTGCTGGAATAACTTCGACATTGTTTTGATGCATTTGCATGTTGTAAGTGTAAGTGTTCATTCATGTTTTGATTATGACTTCATTATAGTTCCAGTTGATCATTAGGTAGTTGTCACTGTTTTTGTCAGGACCCGTAAATCCGTACTCCTTGAATAGACACTAATCTCCATTTTATCAACTCAAGGTGAACGAAAATTCGAACACTGAGGGTTTTTTAAGAAAAAGAAAGAGGTAGAAGAAGAAAAAGAAACATAGAACAGAACAGAAACAACAGAACTACATCAGAATCTCACAATTCGCAGCGGAACAACATATAATGATAAATGGATAATCTTTAAACAAAGAACTATATCAGTTATTACATCACATTATATTACATTACATCAAATCATCAGAGTGTACAACAACATACAACAATGCAGCGGAAAAAAGAAATACTATATACTAGTAATATGCTACGCCATCCAGCTTGCCTCCAGCAACTCCAGAATATCCAGAATATCCTGATAAACCTTAACTCTTGACTGCCCGCGTGGAAATTGGTGGGCACCCAGAGTTTAGGAAGGAAAACAATAAACTCCGAGTCAGTCATGTGACTGGTGTGAGAACTCAAAACAGTTTATTTACTTTCAAATAAAAATAGAAGAATATTTTAAAAATCAATTCGCAATGCTTTTGAAAATGTAACTACCATAAGACCTCCCACCACACACACAATGCAAACGCAGACTTGGAGGAGATTTCTTCTTATGTTAGTCAAAGATGCTTGATACGCATTTAAAATAACATTTGATATTATTACTAGTGCATAGTGTAGAACAAATTCTTTCGAAAGTAAAGATATAAATCTTAGCCAGCATAGGTACCATTATATTATGCCTACTAATAGCTACCATATTAAATGGCAGGTTCTACAACTAAAACCGTACAAGTTTCGTATTGTTTCTTTGGATTTCCAACAAATGGTCAGGCCAAAGAACTTCCCATTGCCACATGAGAATGCCTCTGGATGGACATCCCCGAGAACCAAACCGGATCTCTACCAACACAAGGCCGGGTTACCCCTAACTGGGTAACAACTGACACGAGTATGCCATCCCCCGGTCCTTTGGGACCTTTATCCGAGCGCTCGTTACCAACATCACACCATAATAATAAAGTGTTTTCAACATGAGTAAGTATCTGGGCTCCATACCATGATACCACCCTTTTCCAGAAGGAAATGCACATACCCTAAGGGGAGCTACAGCAACCCCTAATAACCTTGCCGCATCTTTCCTGTTTTGACCATTTCCGGGATGTGAGGCTCGACGAATTCACGTCCACAAAAACATACTTTATACAAAAGCCATGCTTTGGGTCAATAAATGATCAACACAATGATCACTAAGATAGACGATCAAATAAATGATCCTATCACAAATAATCAACACAATGATCATTTCAGCATCACTCAGCATGTCACATTACCAAAATGGGATATATTGCTGATAACTTCAACTATATAACCTTTGAGCTCGTACGTCTCAAGGAAGGGTGTTAAGCAAAGAATAAATTCTCCGCCACCAACAGAAATATATTTGAAAGAAATCGGCTTTATATCTCAACTTGTAATGTCAGACACACAATCCATACAAGTCTGTTCCGGGCTCGAACAGAACCGAAGGCACTTACAAAGAAGTCCTTGCAATCCGGATATTCACTAATCACGTTCGGACTTCCCATCACATATGGAGTCTCTATACCGGGGACCAGTCGATGCAAAGACATTCGACAAGAAACCCTTTCGTTTTCGAAAATATCCGGTCTTCAACACCGGTCTTCGAATGCAATTCATAACGACGTATCACATATTCGGAATGGGTTATACGACCCCATGGTCCTTTCCCGGTTAACCCGAATAGTGAGCGCTTATTTTTAAAAATAAGTGTGGCATTCAATTTAAAACAAATCACAACATATACCATTCAAGGTAAATATCGATAGTTGGTTATTGAACTATCAATAGATATGCCAACATCACCAGAATCCAAATAATTTTCCAAATTATTTAATTCCAAAAATATCTTTAGAAGATATAACTTTCCATATTTCAAAAATAAATCAATATTTATTTTTAAACCTATTTTCCCAATTCCATTTATAAATTCCATATTGAATTTATATTCCAAAATATTTATGAATATACGATTTCAAATATTCATTTTTTCAATTTATCTTCGAAAAGATAATTTCTCTAACTTTCCATTTCAATTTATCTTCAAAAAGATAAATTCTCCAAAATATTTATTTCACATTGGAAAAACATTCTCATACTTATTTATTTTATAAGTAATTCACAAATCTATTTATTTTCAACCTTCTGAAAATATTCCATATACTCTAATCGAAATTAAGTATATATTTCATTCTTTAAGGAAATCATTCACTTAATCATATTTATTTGGGTTAAAACGAATGTTGCGTAAAACATCGTTACGACAACCCAAAATCACTAGTATAGGGATTCGAAACTAAAATAGATATATAAATCCCAATACTATACAAAACATTTCCTTTCGGAAATCATCTATTATAACAACAGGGTTATAATCTACTATTTCCTTTTATTTCTCGAAAAACATCTATTTCAACAATAATTGTTGAAATCTATGGCTTCGAATCTCAACATATTTTTAAAACATCGTTAGATCGTTTTAATTTTATTTAAAACATCACATTCTAAATAATTTCTTTAACATATTATTCACTATTCAAAAACGTGAATATACTATGTTAATAAATTTCGTCACTTCTATTCATTTTAGTTTAAGGAATTATTCACCGTCTAAAACATGAATATAACTCCATAAATAAATTTCGCAAATTCACTTATCAGAAGTCGTTGCTGATTTATAAAACAATGTTTATAAATTTCATTTCCTTTTTATTTTACAACAACTTCCTTCTATAAATTTCCTTTATTAACCTATCTCAGTTCATATCCTATAAATTTCATTCATTTGTGAAATTCACTCACAATCCTTTCTAACACTCATAAAACTTCGTTTTATAATTCCAATATTTTTATTTACAAAAATCCGTTTGTAAATCTTTTATATAAATCAATTTATACTGTTTATAAAATTATATTTATAACTTCATCGTTAAAATTCTATAATTCCATTTCTATTTATGAAATTCATTTACAATTTATTCTAACACTTATAAAAGCTTGTTTTATAATTCTTATATTTTTAATTTATAAATATAAATTTATAAATCTTTTTAATATAAAACAATTTATATTATTATTTTAAAAAGTCTTTCAACTCCTTATAATTTCATCTCTCTGATTTATAAAATAGAAATTTTATAAATCCTATTTTTTTGAACTTCTTATAATAATTTCAGAAATCCCAGTTCAAACTATTTTATAAAACCACTAATCCCATATTTTCAAAAATCAACCTTTAACTACATTTCTCAAAAATCATAATTTTTATAACATAAAAATTATAACGTTTATTTATTTATAATGGATCAATTCAAAAAAATATTTAATAAACGTATATTTCCAAAAATCCCTTTAGAAATTAAAATCGTTGTTTTTAAATTTCAAAAATTGGATCCGATGATGCAACACATCAAATAGTTAATCACAGTTTCAAACATCATATATCATCCATGATAAACAATCAAATATCATAATATATGAAAATAAACAAACACTTG
Organism: Allium cepa; assembly: GCA_030765085.1. NCBI lineage: Eukaryota > Viridiplantae > Streptophyta > Magnoliopsida > Asparagales > Amaryllidaceae > Allium > Allium cepa. The sequence goes on along the minus strand of CM060940.1, from coordinate 756,752,718 downwards.
TGAGGAATCCAGTTGGATCCCTCCAACCTGTTTCCCTGCATCCACAGACATTAGCACAATACCATTCCGTTTCGAGACGGAATATCGCGGTATATGGGATTTTATAAATATATATATCCGCTTACTAACGGCGCATAGGGTCTCATCCGCTAAAAAGAAATGCGGGAAATCAATCAACTGCAATATATACATATGCCAATATATATATATTGCTATATATATAATATAATACCAATTCCACTTCGAGGTGGAATATCGCGGTATATGTGTGTAATAAATAACCTCCGCTTACTAACGGCGTATAGGGTCTATTCACATCCAATATATATATATATATATAACAATCATCATTCAATCATTCAATCAACACAGTCAATAAATTTTAAATCTAACTATTTAAAATTTAAATAAACAACAGAAATTCCTTTTGAGTGAGAAGTTCTCACCTTTATTCCCGTTTGCAATCCACTTCCAATCCAACTTGATTTCTTCATTTATACCTTGTATAAATATTTAAACAATTTATTAATATTCGAATCAATCGAATAAATTAAATTTTCATTAGATAATTTCGATTCATCGGCGATTTGATTTTTTTTTTTTTTTTTTATAGTTAAATTAAGTGATGGTTTTATTTAAACCAATTTCTTCTTTAAAATCTTTTTTTTTTAACCAAAAATTTAAATTTAAAAACTAGAATTCCTTTAATAAATTATTTTATCAAATGATTTGAATTCTTAGCAAATTTTCTTTTACAAAAATATTTTTCATTTGAAACTAAATCTATATTTAATTAATAATTTAATTTTTACATAACTTTTTAAAATATTCAACCTTGTATACAATTCTATAAAATTCTTTAGTATCCGAAATAAATCGAATAATAAATTTTCATTAGATTTAACTAGTTTATAATTTAATTTGGCTTAATCACTCATTCCAAACAAATCCCCTTTTAGATTTTAAACAGATTACTCTTAAACATTTTTATTTGATGAAATTTAAATTTCAATTAAATTTACTTATCAAAAATAATTTTATTTAACTACAATTATCTTTTAAAATAATTCTAATTAGAAATTTTAAATTGAACTAATTTCCCTTTATTAGCAACTATTAATCTTAGAGATAAATTCCTATTTAATAAATTTAATTAACCAAAAATTATATTTTAGACTACCATTTCAAAAATAATTAAATTAAACCAGTTTTGGATATATCTAATTTACATTAAAACAACTGTCTACAGATTTCTAAATAATTCAAAAATTTAGATTGTTTTAAACTTGCAGTGTATATATTCTTCAATATATTTGTATATATCAATGTTTATAAAATTAAATCAATAATAAATATCAATTACCTTACTGCTCGCACTCGTCGTCTTCGAATTGCCGTATCCCCTTGTTCGCCTTGAGCTCCCAAATCACCATTGACACCTCGTCCCACGCGCGCGGTCGAGCTCACCGCCACCTTCATCGATTTGCGTGACACCGAAACCCCCAATCACGCGCGCCGCCGTTGTCACTCCACCTCGCCTTCGATCGCTCGCCGCCTCGCGCCCCTTTTGCTTGCGGCAACGCCCCCCCAAAACCCGCGCACGCGTACGCGTGCCTCGCGCTTCCATCGCGCCATCGTGCCGTCGCACGCGCTTGAGCGTCGCTCTCTTCAATCGCCGCTACAGGCTCGAACTCGAGCCCTCCCCCCTTTCGATTTGTGCCGCAGCCACCATTGTTTTGTTTTTTTTTTTTTTATTTCTGCGTTCGATTTAATTGAAGAAGGAAAGGGGAGTTTGCGAATTTAAAGAAGGAATGGAAGCTCTGTCTATTTTTCTATTGGCCATGATTTGAATTGAACGAGATGAAGGGGAAGATATTTAAAATGGTGAAGAACGTGGGCATCACGATTTTCTATCGTGATTTTCTGCGTGATCCTAGGCGTGAGTAAAGGAAAGAGAACGTGTGTTAGTTTGACCAAAAATTTAAATATAAATTTAAATTTAAATCGTTGAAAATTTCAACGCGTTTAGGTGTCGTGTGCTCACGTATTAACTCCGAAAAATACGAAATTTGAAATCCGGCAATAATTCAATATTCCGGACCCAATGGAACTGGTTTCGTCGAATTCCGATACTGTGCCTCGGACGGCTATTTTAAATATCGATTCGAACGATATAAATTTCAAAACTGAACAAATCACCTTCAATTTCTATTCTGAAGCTTCGATTATCTTCAGTATTATCAATATGAATTTTACAAGCCTTTGAAATATTTTTAATTGGCTAAAAATTGAAGATTCAAATTTTTATTCAACTTTCAATAGATTAAATTCTATAATTTAATCGCTAAATTTATTCTGATAATTTGAAATTCAATTCAAACCATCATTCAAATATTAAAATTAATTAAATATTTCCAAATTAAATCGTTTAAAATTCTGGGTCGTTACAATCTTCCCCCCTTAAAAGAATTTCGTCCCGAAATTACAAGTTAAGGAAGAATGATCCTAAACCGTTTATTATTTTTTCACTACTCAAAATAGTTTTACCAACTTACTAGCCTAAATCTTTTTACTAGAGATTCATTATCATTTCAACTAGCTTTCCAACTTCAATTATAGGTTTCAAACAATATTGTTTACCTAACAATTCAAATTTAAATTCAAATTCAAATTTTAAACTTTCAAATTTTCTCAAAATTTTTCTAACACCCTAAATTTTCGAAAAATTTCGCCAGCGTCTCCTTTGCGCGGCTAGCTCGGTACGACTACAAAATGGCACCACGGCCCCTCAGAATCAAAAAGAAAAGAGAAAAGCCAAGTGGCTAGAGAAGAAAGTCATCAAATCTCATATTGAAATTGAAATACGTACCTTTTTGTCGAGCAATTCAATTTTATTCTTTGAAATCAAAATCTCAATTCCTTTATATACCTGTTTAACCTGTATAATCTGCTAGTAGTAGCATCCAAATCCAACATTCAAACCATTTTGCCAATTCTATTACAAAATTTCCAACATATATTTCTTATACGTTTTTTTACTTTACTATAGAAGTTATATATATCCAATTTTCATTCAATTTCACGTTTCAATTCAATTCACGACTTCAAATTCATTCGAATTCAATTCTCAATTTAAATTCTATTTGAATTAAATTCTAAATGCTAAATATTGAATTCTATCGATTAACTTCTATTTAGTAATTCATATTACTACCTTAAATTAGTTTCTTTCACTAATTCATTTCAATTTCCATACTAATGATAATAATCCAATATTATTATTTCCTAGCAATCATGCAACCATATACTATAATGATTCATAAAAATCATTTCTTTCTATACCAAAAATAGTTTTGGGCAAAATTATCTTATTTACCCGATTCCAAAAACAATTTTATATTCACTAACAAATACGCGCTCATATTTATTATTACTCTCAAACTCATTCTAAAGTACTGCTGACTCTATCTCTAACGAGTAATACCCAACAGAACCATGGTTGTCGCTTAACCAACAGCTCCGATACCACATTGTCAGGACCCGTAAATCCGTACTCCTTGAATAGACACTAATCTCCATTTTATCAACTCAAGGTGAACGAAAATTCGAACACTGAGGGTTTTTTAAGAAAAAGAAAGAGGTAGAAGAAGAAAAAGAAACATAGAACAGAACAGAAACAACAGAACTACATCAGAATCTCACAATTCGCAGCGGAACAACATATAATGATAAATGGATAATCTTTAAACAAAGAACTATATCAGTTATTACATCACATTATATTACATTACATCAAATCATCAGAGTGTACAACAACATACAACAATGCAGCGGAAAAAAGAAATACTATATACTAGTAATATGCTACGCCATCCAGCTTGCCTCCAGCAACTCCAGAATATCCAGAATATCCTGATAAACCTTAACTCTTGACTGCCCGCGTGGAAATTGGTGGGCACCCAGAGTTTAGGAAGGAAAACAATAAACTCCGAGTCAGTCATGTGACTGGTGTGAGAACTCAAAACAGTTTATTTACTTTTAAATAAAAATAGAAGAATATTTTAAAAATCAATTCGCAATGCTTTTGAAAATGTAACTACCATAAGACCTCCCACCACACACACAATGCAAACGCAGACTTGGAGGAGATTTCTTCTTATGTTAGTCAAAGATGCTTGATACGCATTTAAAATAACATTTGATATTATTACTAGTGCATAGTGTAGAACAAATTCTTTCGAAAGTAAAGATATAAATCTTAGCCAGCATAGGTACCATTATATTATGCCTACTAATAGCTACCATATTAAATGGCAGGTTCTACAACTAAAACCGTACAAGTTTCGTATTGTTTCTTTGGATTTCCAACAAATGGTCAGGCCAAGGAACTTCCCATTGCCACATGAGAATGCCTCTGGATGGACATCCCCGAGAACCAAACCGGATCTCTACCAACACAAGGCCGGGTTACCCCTAACTGGGTAACAACTGACACGAGTATGCCATCCCCCGGTCCTTTGGGACCTTTATCCGAGCGCTCGTTACCAACATCACACCATAATAATAAAGTGTTTTCAACATGAGTAAGTATCTGGGCTCCATACCATGATACCACCCTTTTCCAGAAGGAAATGCACATACCCTAAGGGGAGCTACAGCAACCCCTAATAACCTTGCCGCATCTTTCCTGTTTTGACCATTTCCGGGATGTGAGGCTCGACGAATTCACGTCCACAAAAACATACTTTATACAAAAGCCATGCTTTGGGTCAATAAATGATCAACACAATGATCACTAAGATAGACGATCAAATAAATGATCCTATCACAAATAATCAACACAATGATCATTTCAGCATCACTCAGCATGTCACATTACCAAAATGGGATATATTGCTGATAACTTCAACTATATAACCTTTGAGCTCGTACGTCTCAAGGAAGGGTGTTAAGCAAAGAATAAATTCTCCGCCACCAACAGAAATATATTTGAAAGAAATCGGCTTTATATCTCAACTTGTAATGTCAGACACACAATCCATACAAGTCTGTTCCGGGCTCGAACAGAACCGAAGGCACTTACAAAGAAGTCCTTGCAATCCGGATATTCACTAATCACGTTCGGACTTCCCATCACATATGGAGTCTCTATACCGGGGACCAGTCGATGCAAAGACATTCGACAAGAAACCCTTTCGTTTTCGAAAATATCCGGTCTTCAACACCGGTCTTCGAATGCAATTCATAACGACGTATCACATATTCGGAATGGGTTATACGACCCCATGGTCCTTTCCCGGTTAACCCGAATAGTGAGCGCTTATTTTTAAAAATAAGTGTGGCATTCAATTTAAAACAAATCACAACATATACCATTCAAGGTAAATATCGATAGTTGGTTATTGAACTATCAATAGATATGCCAACATCACCAGAATCCAAATAATTTTCCAAATTATTTAATTCCAAAAATATCTTTAGAAGATATAACTTTCCATATTTCAAAAATAAATCAATATTTATTTTTAAACCTATTTTCCCAATTCCATTTATAAATTCCATATTGAATTTATATTCCAAAATATTTATGAATATACGATTTCAAATATTCATTTTTTCAATTTATCTTCGAAAAGATAATTTCTCTAACTTTCCATTTCAATTTATCTTCAAAAAGATAAATTCTCCAAAATATTTATTTCACATTGGAAAAACATTCTCATACTTATTTATTTTATAAGTAATTCACAAATCTATTTATTTTCAACCTTCTGAAAATATTCCATATACTCTAATCGAAATTAAGTATATATTTCATTCTTTAAGGAAATCATTCACTTAGTCATATTTATTTGGGTTAAAACGAATGTTGCGTAAAACATCGTTACGACAACCCAAAATCACTAGTATAGGGATTCGAAACTAAAATAGATATATAAATCCCAATACTATACAAAACATTTCCTTTCGGAAATCATCTATTATAACAACAGTGTTATAATCTACTATTTCCTTTTATTTCTCGAAAAACATCTATTTCAACAATAATTGTTGAAATCTATGGCTTCGAATCTCAACATATTTTTAAAACATCGTTAGATCGTTTTAATTTTATTTAAAACATCACATTCTTAATAATTTCTTTAACATATTATTCACTATTCAAAAACGTGAATATACTATGTTAATAAATTTCGTCACTTCTATTCATTTTAGTTTAAGGAATTATTCACCGTCTAAAACATGAATATAACTCCATAAATAAATTTCGCAAATTCACTTATCAGAAGTCGTTGCTGATTTATAAAACAATGTTTATAAATTTCATTTCCTTTTTATTTTACAACAACTTCCTTCTATAAATTTCCTTTATTAACCTATCTCAGTTCATATCCTATAAATTTCATTCATTTGTGAAATTCACTCACAATCCTTTCTAACACTCATAAAACTTCGTTTTATAATTCCAATATTTTTATTTACAAAAATCCGTTTGTAAATCTTTTATATAAATCAATTTATACTGTTTATAAAATTATATTTATAACTTCATCGTTAAAATTCTATAATTCCATTTCTATTTATGAAATTCATTTACAATTTATTCTAACACTTATAAAAGCTTGTTTTATAATTCTTATATTTTTAATTTATAAATATAAATTTATAAATCTTTTTAATATAAAACAATTTATATTATTATTTTAAAAAGTCTTTCAACTCCTTATAATTTCATCTCTCTGATTTATAAAATAGAAATTTTATAAATCCTATTTTTTTGAACTTCTTATAATAATTTCAGAAATCCCAGTTCAAACTATTTTATAAAACCACTAATCCCATATTTTCAAAAATCAACCTTTAACTACATTTCTCAAAAATCATAATTTTTATAACATAAAAATTATAACGTTTATTTATTTATAATGGATCAATTCAAAAAAATATTTAATAAACGTATATTTCCAAAAATCCCTTTAGAAATTAAAATCGTTGTTTTTAAATTTCAAAAATTGGATCCGATGATGCAACACATCAAATAGTTAATCACAGTTTCAAACATCATATATCATCCATGATAAACAATCAAATATCATAATATATGAAAATAAACAAACACTTGTGAGGAATCCAGTTGGATCCCTCCAACCTGTTTCCCTGCATCCACAGACATTAGCACAATACCATTCCGTTTCGAGACGGAATATCGCGGTATATGGGATTTTATAAATATATATATCCGCTTACTAACGGCGCATAGGGTCTCATCCGCTAAAAAGAAATGCGGGAAATCAATCAACTGCAATATATACATATGCCAATATATATATATATTGCTATATATATAATATAATACCAATTCCACTTCGAGGTGGAATATCGCGGTATATGTGTGTAATAAATAACCTCCGCTTACTAACGGCGTATAGGGTCTATTCACATCCAATATATATATATATATATAACAATCATCATTCAATCATTCAATCAACACAGTCAATAAATTTTAAATCTAACTATTTAAAATTTAAATAAACAACAGAAATTCCTTTTGAGTGAGAAGTTCTCACCTTTATTCCCGTTTGCAATCCACTTCCAATCCAACTTGATTTCTTCATTTATACCTTGTATAAATATTTACACAATTTATTAATATTCGAATCAATCGAATAAATTAAATTTTCATTAGATAATTTCGATTCATCGGCGATTTGATTTTTTTTTTTTTTTTTATAGTTAAATTAAGTGATGGTTTTATTTAAACCAATTTCTTCTTTAAAATCTTTTTTTTTTAACCAAAAATTTAAATTTAAAAACTAGAATTCCTTTAATAAATTATTTTATCAAATGATTTGAATTCTTAGCAAATTTTCTTTTACAAAAATATTTTTCATTTGAAACTAAATCTATATTTAATTAATAATTTAATTTTAACATAACTTTTTAAAATATTCAACCTTGTATACAATTCTATAAAATTCTTTAGTATCCGAAATAAATCGAATAATAAATTCTCATTAGATTTAACTAGTTTATAATTTAATTTGGCTTAATCACTCATTCCAAACAAATCCCCTTTTAGATTTTAAACAGATTACTCTTAAACATTTTTATTTGATGAAATTTAAATTTCAATTAAATTTACTTATCAAAAATAATTTTATTTAACTACAATTATCTTTTAAAATAATTCTAATTAGAAATTTTAAATTGAACTAATTTCCCTTTATTAGCAACTATTAATCTTAGAGATAAATTCCTATTTAATAAATTTAATTAACCAAAAATTATATTTTAGACTACCATTTCAAAAATAATTAAATTAAACCAGTTTTGGATATATCTAATTTACATTAAAACAACTGTCTACAGATTTCTAAATAATTCAAAAATTTAGATTGTTTTAAACTTGCAGTGTATATATTCTTCAATATATTTGTATATATCAATGTTTATAAAATTAAATCAATAATAAATATCAATTACCTTACTGCTCGCACTCGTCGTCTTCGAATTGCCGTATCCCCTTGTTCGCCTTGAGCTCCCAAATCACCATTGACACCTCGTCCCACGCGCGCGGTCGAGCTCACCGCCACCTTCATCGATTTGCGCGACACCGAAACCCCCAATCACGCGCGCCGCCGTTGCCACTCCACCTCGCCTTCGATCGCTCGCCGCCTCGCGCCCCTTTTGCTTGCGACAACGCCCCCCCAAAACCCGCGCACGCGTACGCGTGCCTCGCGCTTCCATCGCGCCATCGTGCCATCGCACGCGCTTGAGCGTCGCTCTCTTCAATCGCCGCTACAGGCTCGAACTCGAGCCCTCCCCCCTTTCGATTTGTGCCGCAGCCACCATTGTTTTGTTTTTTTTTTTATTTCTGCGTTCGATTTAATTGAAGAAGGAAAGGGGAGTTTGCGAATTTAAAGAAGGAATGGAAGCTCTGTCTATTTTTCTATCGGCCATGATTTGAATTGAACGAGATGAAGGGGAAGATATTTAAAATGGTGAAGAACGTGGGCATCACGATTTTCTATCGTGATTTTCTGCGTGATCCTAGGCGTGAGTAAAGGAAAGAGAACGTGTGTTAGTTTGACCAAAAATTTAAATTTAAATTTAAATTTAAATCGTTGAAAATTTCAACGCGTTTAGGTGTCGTGTGCTCACGTATTAACTCCGAAAAATACGAAATTTGAAATCCGGCAATAATTCAATATTCCGGACCCAATGGAACTGGTTTCGTCGAATTCCGATACTGTGCCTCGGACGGCTATTTTAAATATCGATTCGAACGATATAAATTTCAAAACTGAACAAATCACCTTCAATTTCTATTCTGAAGCTTCGATTATCTTCAGTATTATCAATATGAATTTTACAAGCCTTTGAAATATTTTTAATTGGCTAAAAATTGAAGATTCAAATTTTTATTCAACTTTCAATAGATTAAATTCTATAATTTAATCGCTAAATTTATTCTGATAATTTGAAATTCAATTCAAACCATCATTCAAATATTAAAATTAATTAAATATTTCCAAATTAAATCGTTTAAAATTCTGGGTCGTTACAGTTTTGCATTGAGCTCGACATTGTTGTTTACTTCACTTGTGTATTGCCTTCACTGTCCTCTTGAACTTGGAGTCTGCCTTGTTGCTGTGTCATTGCTGTAATATTAGCTTATGACATTCATGTTGCAGTCCATATTCTTCATTTGATATCGAGTTGCACACTGCTGCAATGTTAAAAAATGTTTCATTGTATCACTGCATTTTGTAGTGTATTGCTTGCATTCATATTCTTGCTGTTGTTTGGATATTGTGGCATGTGGTCTTTGCTGTCCACTGTAGTTTTGTGTTGCTGTGCACTTTTGTGCTTTGGTTTGAACTTGCGGTTAAGAACAGTTGCTTTGTCTCGACTTTATTGGTGCATTGTTGCTGTAGCTTTTTGAAGCTTGAGTTTCTGGTCTTGATACTTGCAGTTGTATCACTTGATATTCATTCCTGTTGTTTGCAACTGTGTTGCACTTGCTTTTAATGTAGCTGATGGTCTTTAGTATTTGCACATTTGTTCACAACTGCTTCAAGTCATTCTCTTTTATGTTCACTGGCCTGTACATTTGAGTTGCAGTGATGTCTTTGATGTTGTACTTTGGTCTATTGGGCTGCATTTGTGTATATTTGATCATTTTTGCAACCTGGTCTGGTGCACTTTGTTTCATGCTTGAGACTGTGCTTGCAATGTCTGGTCAGTGGTGCTTTGAGTTGAACCTATCTTGGGTTTGACCTTGTTTTTGATTTCTGTGCTTTTGTTTGATTTTTGCACACGAGTTGGCGAGGCAGTGCACACGTATACGAATGTACACGTGTGTACTGCAGCCACTTGTAATTACCTGTCCCTGATAAAAAATACCGATATGCACAGATATTGCACAGTCAAAAATGACGACGAACAACCCAAATAACTGAGGCAAACAATGTTTTCAAAATCATCGTTTCTTTCAAATTTCAAAAATATTTCTCTTTCAATTTTACTGCGTTTGAAAATATTTTTGCAGATTACTCAGATGCTGGATTCAAACCGGATTATAGTTGAAGACAAAAATATGAGTGTGAGTGATATGTAGTAAGGTCGTGATGTAAATGTGATGTGATTGTAATCAAAAATGTATATGTATAGTGAGAGCATGAAATTGTACTATTTACAATTTGTAATAAATATTTGTTTGAATAAAAATTTCTGTTTGAATTCAAAATCTGTTTAACTTGTTCTGTTTGAATTCAAATTCGAATTCTGTGTAATTTAATTTTATTCAACAAATATTTATTTAAACTATGAAAAAACAAAATAGTACATTACCAAATACATTTATATGAATGTATATATGTTTATTATCATCAAACAAAAATCATATAGCGCAAAGCGCATATTCAACAGTATTTACCTTACAGGAAACGTCGCCACCACCTACTTCATTCTGGAATCTCCACCGCGTACACGGTTAGTCAAAGTGGTTTTCGGTATCGACAGAGAGTATGTCCATATCCGATCCCGGTCTCTTTGCCAACCCATCGTTATTATAACACCGCGGTCATTTAAAAATAGCTCATAATTTAAAACAAGAATAAACATTTCCATTTTAAAATTATGAATACGATATCATTTTAAAACCCAAAACAATATGATATCCTTTATCCCAAATATAAACCTTTTCAAAAATCCAAATGCTTTAAAATTTATAACGTCTGAAAGCCAAATATCCTTTCAAAGCATAATATTTCGAAATTCATAATTTAAAACCATAACTTTTAAAACTTGAATGGTTTGGATATTCAACTGTATATGAATTAAAAGGTTTAACTTAAATGTTACTTTGTAACGAAAATAGTTCTCATGGCTTTACAAATACATTTCTTTATTAAAGTCTAAACCAAAATTTGTATTATCTCTCTCAAGTTCCAAAACCACTTCAATTTATATATATATACGTATATCCATTTGGAGTATTAATATTTCAAACTAAAGTTGGATTTTATTCTTTCAACAAATCGAATGTTCTATTAATTAGTCTTGAATATTCACATAAAATCCATAAATAAATAAAAACTCCAATTTCTAGTAATAAAATATATATTTTTTTTAATTCAAATTATACTAGAATATTCATTTCAATTTATCTTGGGAAAAATCCAATTATAAATATCATATCTTAAAATTTCAAAACTTAACATTTAAACATATGATATAAATTATCAAACTCCATTTTCTTAAAAAAAAATTCCATTTTTAATAAAGAGATTTATACACCTTTTAATTTCAAAATTTTCAACTTCATATGTTTATATATATGGAAGAAAAATATTTATACACTATAAAATTTAAGATTATTATAAACCGTATTCCATCCAAACCATAGAAATCACATTAAAATAGTTATATATAGACCACGGTGCCTGTATATAATTTTCTATCCTATGGTCAAGTGATACGGATATTTATCATTTCAATCCGCAATTTAAAAGATATAAAATTTTGCGGTTGTATATCATTTCAAACCACAATCCCGAATGAAAGGAAATATGCATGATAATTTGCAATTTAATGATATACAATAAAACATCCATCAACATCACCCATCATCCAATCACAATCATCAAGCAATATCAATCAATAACAGTTTATATTTGATAATATATAACAGGTAATAACTGGCAATTTTATTCAGATTAAATTTAACAACTATTAATCTAACAGTTTATATTCAGTAATAATCTATATAACTGTTAACTAGCAGTTTATAGGCAAACAAATAAATTCTAACTATCAATTAATACGCAATAAATAAATTAAATTAACAGTTAAATTTAATAAATGCAATTCAACAAATATGAGTGAAATAAACATGCCAAATACTCATAAATAAATTTCTATTCATTTTTAAAATTAACTTAACAAACATAAAAGCTTCTAGTAGTTGTGAGTGGGTTTAAACACTCACCTTTGGAATTTAAATCGAATTTAAATTCGATTTAAACCCAAAAATTTGATGGTCTCCAAATTTGTCCAAACCAGCGTCATCAAGTCCGGAATTTAATTACGATCCTAACAAAAGAAATCGCGCGTAAATCGGATATCGTATGCAAAAGTTATAGCGAAAAGTGCGATTGAATTTCAATTAAAAATAAATAAAAGAAAGAACACACTTACTCACTACATTTGCCACGTCATCAGAAGTAACGCACGCAACAGTAGCCTTTCGTTCAACCTTCATCACGCATGCGGTCAAGCAGCAGCCGCCTAAAACATGAAACCCTATTGAATTTTTGCCGCAAATCTGACCGTCGAAACGCCAAACTAACCACATAGATGCGATCCCCTCGATTCCCTCTCCAAAACCCAGAAACCGTTTCCCGATCCGACGAAATTTGTTGCGGCGATGATGTGAGGCCGAAAATGATTTGAATTGTTCTGGATGAACGATAGCTCCAATCGAAAAACGAACCACATCAGCAGATTACGGACATCGAGAACTATAATATATATTTTTTCGAGATTTTCAGGAGGACTTTAAATTTTCACTTTTTTTTTTTTGAACTGACTGGATCTAGGGTTAGCCCCCATTGAAGAAGAAGATAAGCTTGAAGAAGATGAACGTACAACAAATAGACAATAGAATGGAGCTAGGGTTTATAACTGTATATTTATAGGTAGGGTTGGGTTAGAGTAGATAGACTAGATAGATGAACGTACGAAACAAACTAAGGCCCAAAAAGCCCGTTCTGACCCCGGAACGAAATTTGTCAAACCCATATATCCAGATAGGTATTTTAAAATATTCTGAACGCGATGGAAAAAGTTTCACGTCCAAATTTGATCTTATGAAGAAGTTACGCTGAAAATAAGATTTCCAAATTGATTTCAAATTGATTTTAATAAAATTGATTTTCAAGGCGTTTCGCGTCCGTACGATCAAACGACAGGTCCGATCGATACGAAACTTGAAACCCTATAATAATTCACCGATACGGATCCGATGAAACTAGTTTCATCGAAATCCGAGTCCGTGACCAAAATGGCTATTTTCAATATTCATTAAATAAATTAAATAAATTATAAAAATCCAATTTTTACATCTAAATTCAAAAATTGACCAAATTTTCTCCCTTTAAATTTTCTTAATTATTTACTCCAATTCTAAACAATTCAAGTGTCAATACATAGTTGTTCTATTCATCAATTTAGATGTTAATCCTTACTTAAAGGTTAAATTCCAATTTTTAAATAAATTCAACATTATACGTTTGATTAAATTTATTAAATTCACTTTCTTTCTATTATTCAAAGTTATTGATGTCAATTTAATGAAACTAACATTGGCTCAATATCTATACATTAAAAATCTCAATTCTAAACATAGATCTCAACTTATGAAATAGTTAAATAATAAATTCCATCTAAATCTACATCTTCCTACTATCTAAATATTTAGAAAAATTACTTACCACTTTTTATTGTAAATTTCTAAACTAGTAGATTTGTGTCATTTCTAGCCCTCTGGATATTTTAAATTAACTAAAAGCAAATTTACATATAATTTCCATCGTCAATTATTTTAGTGAATAAATCTTCAAAGGTTACTGCAATTAATCCCATAAATTGCAATAAATTCTAATAAATTTGACTCTATTTGATTACAACTCACAAATAAATCAATTATTCCCCAACTACAAAGTTACCGTTTCTTATATATATATATCACTACAGTAATACTTCCAAATGTTCATCTTTTGTTTGCATAAATTACTGTATTCAATTGAATTGTAATATTGTTAACTTACACAATTTGTTGTCATAAATATATTTTATAAGTCTACACTTAATTATTATCTTACAATACGTTTTTACGTTACTATAAAATTTATACACTCTTCCGTTACCATATTAATAATTACTAAAATAACGTTCATTCTTAATAACAACGTTATACTATTCAACATATAAAAGGACTCCATTCCCCAAATACATTCATTTATATTTATTCCCTTAAAGTTCTCCTTTATTGACTAGACACATAAATTTAGATTCATTTACATCGAATGCCCTTCTTAGCTATATACTCAATACATGTTAAATCTACATAATTTTTACCCTTTTATTCAAATTCACTTATACCATCAATAACAAAATGTTGCCCTAAATTTAGATTCAATTATATACATTAGATAAATGGGTAAACTTTTGTAATTATCCCATATATGAAAATATTTTTATGCATACATTTCCACTTACTTACTATGCATTCATTTATTAAATTACTAATTGCCTTAGTCAACTTATCCCCTATTTACTACCAAATTTCAAATTTAATTATGGCTTATCAATACATAAAATTTACATAGGCAAAACAAATTTTATTACTATCTTAAGTCTATTTATTATTGACAACATTCATTAAATTTCCTTATCAACACTTATTGCATTGATTTATTCAGCGGTCACCTTTTATTTAGTTACTATCCATTTAAAATCCAATGTAAGTCTTCCACTATTTATTTTATATTAAATGAATTCCATTCTACTTAAATCTTTTTATTGATATTCACTATTTCAACCCTTATATCAGTTTCTTATATTTAACTTTAAATCAAATTGTGACAATCTACATTATCTAAATCTATTGTCATAAAATTTTATTGTTACACTAAATTACAACTACTATGCCAAATTTCTACATTTATTCTCAATTAGATTAGAAATTATATTAATTCAATTCATTTAATATTATTAATTTAACGGGTCGTTACAATCTCCCCTACTCAAAACTTTTCGTCCCCGAAAAGGAAAAAGAAGGGAGAAGGAAGAATAAACAGTACATCTTATTTCAAATATTAACTTATAAAAAATAATTTACTGGATTAATTTCCTTTAATGAAATATACCCGTTTATAATCATTACAACCTTTTATACTTAAATCATTAAAGTTTGGAAAATATTCAACAAAATTCTAAGTCCAAAATTTACGAAAATTTTTGGCAGAGTCTCCTTTGTACGGTGAGGCTCGGGAGAAAAATAATATCAAAATATACAAATATATTACATATATTATCAAAATATTATATCCCAACACGGGAAAAATAGCGCTTTAAACGTAATCCGAAAACATACCTATTTGTCGGGCAATATATGCTTATTATTATGGAACCAAAAGCAGTAGCAGTTGCTTCCATCACATGTATTCACTTATATAATCTAAAAGGTTAAATATTTATATTAAAGTGAATTATTCAAGTGGATTCAATCATTAATCAACCAAACAATACAACAACCATCAATTTTACAAACAACATACATACATAAAACAAAGCAACCATTAATCCATCAAACAAATAGTTGTTTGGGTTCAAAACTTGAAATTTGTATAAAATGAAATTAACTATCAAGTGCATCCTTTTCTCAACAGTCTTAGATGGAACATAGATAGATTATTTATTCATCCGACAAATTCAAATTCCTTACCCAACAACATAAATCAAACAATAACAATTCAACCCAACAACCAAATTACTTATCATACATTTTTTTCATGCTTCAGTGGTTTGATTTTCTTTCTTTCATTTATGGAGTGATCCCTTTACTTCTTACAATTTTCATTTTCATTTTCATTTATTACAAAATTATCATATTTGTGTTCCAATTTATTGACTAAAGTTTATATCACCCATTTATTCTACTTACCTTTCTTATATAGTAAAATTTCCGATTTAGCTTAAGTTTTAACAGCAATTAATTGAATACTTTAATTACCTCAAGCTTCACTTGTAAGATTTCCCTTTAGACTTTCTTACTAGCAATTGCAACTTTTATTTTATGGTAAGTTATATATATTTTAAGAATGTAAGTGAAAATTTACAAGTTTCTTTTCATTCCTTTAATTAATATATATTTGTTTTATAACCTACAATTTCAACTTACCTTTAATCTCATTTATTTATTTAATGTGGAAGTTTCCATTATAATTAATAGTAGTAACAGTTTAATTACCCACTTTCTATAATATTTAATTACAGTAACCCTTTTTAATTACACTTAAATTATTAACCCTTTAACCTTCATTCTTAAAAATAAGGAATTTTATTAATTAATTACTTAGGGTTTACAGTCATTTATATATTACTTACTTTCTATTATATTAGAATAGGGGGAATTAAAGCATACTTAAGTTAATAACCCTACAATCAAACTTTATAAATTAAGGAATTTCATTTTTACTTTCTTAAGGTTAAAATCACCTATTAATAATACAACCTTTAATTTTAGTAAAATTCCAATCATCACTTAAGTTAATACCATTAAATTCTTATTTATAACAGTAATTTATTGAATACTTCATTTTTTTCCAAAATTCTACTTGCATAATATTCTATTCCACTCTTAATTTACATTTCAACTTTTTATACTTGGTAAGTTATTTATGTTAAAGAAAAAGCAAAAGAACTGATGCAAGTTTAATCTCAACTCTTTTAATTCATTGATTACTTCTTTTATTTCACTAACCTAAATTTTTACAACTAATTAATGGAAATTCAAGAATTAATACCGGGTCAAATTCCAAAATTTCTTTAAAATAATAGATAATTAATTTCTTACAACTTTTATATCTCTAATTACCTTTAAACAATTAAAATTTTAAATAATTTCAAAACAAATCTGCAGTAGAATTTACTACAGTGGCCTTTCCCTTCGAAACTCGAAAATGAAAGTCGATGATGCGGCCGTCATCACCGAAATTATTTTCCAGCGACAGAGGGGAAAGTACAAAATTTATTTTCTCCAAAATCCTCTTTTAAAACAATTCTTCCGAATTATACTAAATATTTATATAAGAAATTACCTATAAACCAAATCATGATATTTCACAAATCCTTTGAAAGAAGATTTTCAAAAATCCCGGACTTAAGTTCTAAAATCTCCAATTTGATTTATTATAATTTCAACTTAGCTTCAATTTATTACAAATATTTTTATATTACCTAACACCCAATCTATAGCAACCAGATATATATATATATATTTTTATAAAAATATTTTTATATATAGAAAATATAATAGGCAAAATTATTTCATTCACCCATGTTAAAAACAAATATTATGTCGGTCTGTCCTATTAAGTGTTTAGAAATCCCTATTGATGTCATAGCGTCCCATGCATCAACCAGAATTTATAAATACAAAGCGGAACAGATTAACACAATATCAAAATCTTTATTAACACTAGCAAATACGCTCTCTCATATATATACACTCACCGACTCCCATAGGGTATTACTACCCTATTAACAAAGAGTCAAACCCCACAAAACCAAGGTTTATCGCTAAACCAAAGCTCCGATACCAACTGTAACATCCCGCCTTTTCGCACACTTTAAACCAACACACGTGCCAATTCAAAGCATACGCAAGGGCGGATTGTTATGGGGTAAATAAGAAAAACAAAGAAGAAATAAAAACAAAACAGAATCTCACAGCGAACGGATAAAATATAATAATAAATATACAGTTCAAAACAGTTTACAAACACTTGATTTGCTTTATACAATAAATATCAGAGTTACACATACCAATACAATCAATGCAGCGGAACAGTATGAGTGTGGTGCAATACTATAGATAATAATAATACGACTCCTTCGTCTTCGTCCTTCAAAGCTAAAGTCTTCGATCCTGAAACGCTCGGACTGACCCGAGCGAATTTGAAAAGACAAAAACACTCGAGTCAGACTAAAAGATCTTATGTGAGTTAAATTAACAGAAATAAATATGAGTACAGTAACTCAAGAGATGTTCGGGATTTACATCTCCTAAGGATCCGTTAAACTATTTACTATGTAGTATATTGCGCTATTATAATAGTGTCTATTTATAAAATAAACTTACTTTTAAATAGCGTTAAGGCTTTACATTTTCCACCTTAACACGTAAAATGCCAATAGTCTATACAGTACCGTAATACCTCCTGATCGGGAGGCTACCAGAGGATACTCCATAGGTACGACACAAATAGAAACTCGTAGTAAAGGCTCGGTATGGTAGGTGACACGGCACAACTAGGCAATGCCAGGGTAGATATACCAATTGCTATCCAGGCTGGTGGAAACGCGTAGCCGCAGTTACCGCCCACCTCGGACTAACTCCCCAAAATCAGAATATAGAAGTGGCCACTGAATCAATCCAAGTCAAAGTATAATATCGAAGAGGAGGGTCCGATCAGAGGAATGACCTCATTGGCCTGAGAATCGCTCCTGTTTTAGCCACCTTATGCCAAATCACGGGAGTCGGGTCCACGTATTTACCTTACAGGAAACGTCGCCACCACCTACTTCATTCTGGAATCTCCACCGCGTACACGGTTAGTCAAAATGGTTTTCGGTATCGACAGAGAGTATGTCCATATCCGATCCCGGTCTCTTTGCCAACCCATCGTTATTATAACACCGCGGTCATTTAAAAATAGCTCATACTTTAAAACCAGAATAAACATTTCCATTTTAAAATTATGAATACGATATCATTTTAAAACCCAAAACAATATGATATCCTTTATCCCAAATATAAACCTTTTCAAAAATCCAAATGCTTTAAAATTTATAACGTCTGAAAGCCAAATATCCTTTCAAAGCATAATATTTCGAAATTCATAATTTAAAACCATAACTTTTAAAACTTGAATGGTTTGGATATTCAACGGTATATGAATTAAAAGGTTTAACTTAAATGTTACTTTGTAAAGAAAATAGTTCTCATGGCTTTACAAATACATTTCTTTATTAAAGTCTAAACCAAAATTTGTATTATCTCTCTCAAGTTCCAAAACCACTTCAATTTATATATATATATATACGTATATCCATTTGGAGTATTAATATTTCAAACTAAAGTTGGATTTTATTCTTTCAACAAATCGAATGTTCTATTAATTAGTCTTGAATATTCACATAAAATCCATAAATAAATAAAAACTCCAATTTCTAGTAATAATTTTTTTTTTCAATTCAGATTATACTAGAATATTCATTTCAATTTATCTTGGGAAAAAGCCAATTATAAATATCATATCTTAAAATTTCCAAACTTAACATTTAAACATATGATATAAATTATCAAACTCCATTTTCTTAAAAAAAAATTCCATTTTTAATAAAGAGATTTATACACCTTTTAATTTCAAAATTTTCAACTTCATATGTATATATGTATGGAAGAAAAATATTTATACACTATAAAATTTAAGATTATTATAAACCGTATTCCATCCAAACCATAGAAATCACATTAAAATAGTTATATATAGACCGCGGTGCCTGTATATAATTTTCTATCCTATGGTCAAGTGATACGGATATTTATCATTTCAATCCGCAATTTAAAAGATATAAAATTTTGCGGTTGTATATCATTTCAAACCACAATCCCGAATGAAAGGAAATATGCATGATAATTTGCAATTTAATGATATACAATAAAACATCCATCAACATCACCCATCATCCAATCACAATCATCAAGCAATATCAATTAATAACAGTTTATATTTGATAATATATAACAGGTAATAACTGACAATTTTATTCAGATTAAATTTAACAACTATTAATCTAACAGTTTATATTCAGTAATAATCTATATAACTGTTAACTAGCAGTTTATAGGCAAACAAATAAATTCTAACTATCAATTAATACGCAATAAATAAATTAAATTAACAGTTAAATTTAATAAATGCAATTCAACAAATATGAGTGAAATAAACATGCCAAATACTCATAAATAAATTTCTATTCATTTTTAAAATTAACTTAACAAACATAAAAGCTTCTAGTAGCTGTGAGTGGGTTTAAACACTCACCTTTGGAATTTAAATCGAATTTAAATTCGATTTAAACCTAAAAATTTAACGGTCTCCAAATTTGTCCAAACCAGCGTCATCAAGTCCGGAATTTAATTACGATCCTAACAAAAGAAATCGCGCGTAAATCGGATATCGTATGCAAAAGTTATAGCGAAAAGTGCGATTGAATTTCAATTAAAAATAAATAAAAGAAAGAACACACTTACTCACTACATTTGCCACGTCATCAGAAGTAACGCACGCAACAGTAGCCTTTCGTTCAACCTTCATCACGCACGCAGTCAAGCAGCAGCCGCCTAAAACATGAAACCCTATTGAATTTTTGCCGCAAATCTGACCGTCGAAACGCCAAACTAACCACATAGATGCGATCCCCTCTGTTCCCTCTCCAAAACCCAGAAACCGTTTCCCGATCCGACGAAATTTGTTGCGGCGATGATGTGAGGCCGAAAATGATTTGAATTGTTCTGGATGAACGATAGCTCCAATCGAAAAACGAACCACATCAGCAGATTACGGACATCGAGAACTATAATATATATTTTTTCGAGATTTTTAGGAGGACTTTAAATTTTCACTTTTTTTTTTGAACTGACTGGATCTAGGGTTAGCCCCCATTGAAGAAGAAGAGAAGCTTGAAGAAGATGAACGTACAGCAAATAAACAATAGAATGGAGCTAGGGTTTATAACTTTATATTTATAGGTAGGGTTGGGTTAGAGTAGATAGACTAGATAGATGAACGTACGAAACAAACTAAGGCCCAAAAAGCCCGTTCTGACCCCGGAACGAAATTTGTCAAACCCATATATCCAGATAGGTATTTTAAAATATTCTGAACGCGATGGAAAAAGTTTCACGTCCAAATTTGATCGTATGAAGAAGTTATGCTGAAAACAAGATTTCCAAATTGATTTCAAATTGATTTTAATAAAATTGATTTTCAAGGCGTTTCGCGTCCGTACGATCAAACGACAGGTCCGATCGACACAAAACTTGAAACCCTACAATAATTCACCGATACGGATCCGATGCAACTGGTTTCATCGAAATCCGAGTCTGTGACCAAAATGGCTATTTTCAATATTCATTAAATAAATTAAATAAATTATAAAAATCCAATTTTTACATCTAAATTCAAAAATTGACCAAATTTTCTCCCTTTAAATTTTCTTAATTATTTACTCCAATTCTAAACAATTCAAGTGTCAATACATAGTTGTTCTATTCATCAATTTAGATGTTAATCCTTACTTAAAGGTTAAATTCCAATTTTTAAATAAATTCAACATTATACGTTTGATTAAATTTATTAAATTCACTTTCTTTCTATTATTCAAAGTTATTGATGTCAATTTAATTAAACTAACATTGGCTCAATATCTATACATTAAACATCTCAATTCTAAACTTAGATCTCAACTTATGAAATGGTTAAATAATAAATTCCATCTAAATCTACATCTTCCTACTATCTAAATATTTAGAAAAATTACTTACCACTTTTTATTGTAAATTTCTAAACTAGTAGATTTGTGTCATTTCTAACCCTCTGGATATTTTAAATTAACTAAAAGCAAATTTACATATAATTTCCATCGTCAATTATTTTAGTGAATAAATCTTCAAAGGTTACTGCAATTAATCCCATAAATTGCAATAAATTCTAATAAATTTGACTCTATTTGATTACAACTCACAAATAAATCAATTATTCCCCAACTACAAAGTTACCGTTTCTTATATATATATATATCACTACAGTAATACTTCCAAATGTTCATCTTTTGTTTGCATAAATTACTGTATTCAATTGAATTGTAATATTGTTAACTTACACAATTTGTTGTCATAAATATATTTTATAAGTCTACACTTAATTATTATCTTACAATACGTTTTTACGTTACTATAAAATTTATACACTCTTCCGTTACCATATTAATAATTACTAAAGTAACGTTCATTCTTAATAACAACGTTATACTATTCAACATATAAAAGGACTCCATTCCCCAAATACATTCATTTATATTTATTCCCTTAAAGTTCTCCTTTATTGACTAGACACATAAATTTAGATTCATTTACATCGAATGCCCTTCTTAGCTATATACTCAATACATGTTAAATCTACATAATTTTTACCCTTTTATTCAAATTCACTTATACCATCAATAACAAAATGTTGCCCTAAATTTAGATTCAATTATATACATTAGATAAATGGGTAAACTTTTGTAATTATCCCATATATGAAAATATTTTTATGCATACATTTCCACTTACTTACTATGCATTCATTTATTAAATTACTAATTGCCTTAGTCAACTTATCCCCTATTTACTACCAAATTTCAAATTTAATTATGGCTTATCAATACATAAAATTTACATAGGCAAAACAAATTTTATTACTATCTTAAGTCTATTTATTATTGACAACATTCATTAAATTTCCTTATCAACACTTATTGCATTGATTTATTCAGCGGTCACCTTTTATTTAGTTACTATCCATTTAAAATCCAATGTAAGTCTTCCACTATTTATTTTATATTAAATGAATTCCATTCTACTTAAATCTTTTTATTGATATTCACTATTTCAACCCTTATATCAGTTTCTTATATTTAACTTTAAATCAAATTGTGACAATCTACATTATCCAAATCTATTGTCATAAAATTTTATTGTTACACTAAATTACAACTACTATGCCAAATTTCTACATTTATTCTCAATTAGATTAGAAATTATATTAATTCAATTCATTTAATATTATTAATTTAACGGGTCGTTACAACCGAACTAGCTTACGAGACTTGTTCCATTGTGTCCGGAACGCGGAAAAAACCGTAGAATCGCCTATCGGATCGTGAAGTTTTGAGGTCGTTTGTGTAAACGGTTAAATTGAGAAATTTTATTAATTAAATAATATTAAAACTATTATATATATTTAAAAATCTCTAAACCCTTGCTATTATCCACCGGCCGCCTCTATAATTGTTCATGGCCAAAAATCAATTCTTTTCTCCTCCAAAAATCTCTCAATCCACTAATTAATTTCGAAAACTTTCGACTAATAAAAGGTAGAGCTCGTTGAGATCTACAAGTGGACCGGTTATGATCGTTTATTGTGTACCGTGGAGGACGCAGTTTGCTCGCGTTCACCGTACGTTTGCAAGCGTGGTTCGTCGTGATGGTGAAACCGAGCTCGGAGCTTCTTGGGCCGTGGGTGAGCGTGGCAGTGGGCGTCGTGGTGGCGAGCTCCGATCGAGCTCGATGGCGTCGGAGTAGCAGCTATCTCGTGCCCTAGTTTCGGCTATGGGTTCGAGCATCCTGATGTTATAGCGCGCGTGAGGGAAGAACATAGGGACGGCCTGGATCTTGTTCCTGATGAACGGTAGAGATGGGGGGGGGGGTGAGATTTTTATAAAAGAAATTGTTTTAAATTTAATTCAAACTTTAAAATTTAATATTTCGTTCATACGTTATCAGATTTTAACGAAACTGATAGCGTTGGAATCGCAGGAAAGAGTACTACGCGATGGTGCAGTTCCGGATTCATTCCGGGCAAGTAGAAATTTGACTTAAATCGAACGTCGTTCGGTTTAATTTAAAATTTCGAACGCTCGCCGAAACCCAAGGTGAGTTAATCTCACTCACATCTGGAATGTTAGCTGATTTAAATAGTTAATATTTAAATATCTGTGTGATTGGTTGAAATATTTATTTATATCAGCCTGGATTGATATATTTATAGTGTTGTGCTAATATTTGTGGATGCAGGAAAACAGGTTGGAGGGATCCAACTAGATTCCTCACTATGTGATAATTATTTTTATAATTGATGATGATGCCTGTTTTATATATTGTGATTGATAAATTTGGGATTAAATTGTATTGTGAAATTGTGGGATAAACTATAAGTCCAGAATGTTAAATTATAAAGAAACTTGGAGTTTTAATTATAAAGAAATTAAATTGGGTTTTAAAAGGGAATTAAGAAATTAATAAATAAGGAATATAAAAATTAGAATCTGCTTGAATGGAAAACTGAAATAAAATTGTATTGGAATATTGATGGATAAATTATAAATCCATAATTAATTATAAATAGATAAATTGAATTTGAGAGAAATAAAAGATATTGTTAAATAATGAATTTTAAAGAATTAAAATTTGAAATCCATTTGGAATGAAAATGGAAAATTTGTAAATCTAGAATGATAAACAAAGAGAAAAGTTATTTGTTAATAAATTGAAAAATAAGATTATGTTATTAAAATATAAACCTGAATTGAAATAATTGACAGAATTTGTGAGAAGGATTTCTGTGATGTTTAAGTGGAAGTGAGTTCCCTAGGAAAACCAAGTTCGAGTTTAAACTGATTTTATAAAAAGGAAGCTTTAAAAATTCAAGCTTGTTTAAAAGAGTGTTTGAAAATATTTATTTTTAAAAGTAACTATTAGCAATAGTCAATTTTATACATATCTTAATAATTATTTTTACAAATGGATTTGTTCAAAAGACTAGTTTTGAACTAAGTTATTGAAATTAGTATTAGCCTTTTAAAAACTCTACTTATGAGTTTAGTTTAAACTAAAAACCTTATTTAAAATCAAGATTTATATCCTAATAAATGGTTTAACTTTAAATATTTTGAAAACTATATTTTTAGTAAATAACTAGTAGTAAATTTACCTATTTTAAAGTATATTTCAGAATAAAGTATTTTTTTTACTGTTTTAAATCTAAATGTTTTGAACTTGGTTATTCCAATGGAGATATATGGCAAAGGATTTACCTTGTAAAGGAAGAATTTTGGGAAATTGTTTTCAAATGGGTTTTGGAAATTTGAAAATAAATCCTTTAAAGATATTTGAGGCAAATAAATAGTATGGGAATTATTTATTGTGTGATGGATGCTTATGGATGTTTATGAATATAAATTGATAGTTAAATCACCGACTATCAATATTGGACAACTGCGTTGATCGTTTCGAAGAGACCGGGATCGAGATTTATTTCTCGAAAACCACTTCGATCCGATTTGTACATTTCGTGCGAAAAACGTGTTCGGAGTCGAAGATGGAGCAGTGAAGTGCAAGGGCTAGTCGCTACTAATCCTGAGGATATTTTCAAAATGGATGGTGCCTTCAGTTCCGTTCGAACCCGGGACGGACTTGTATGGATGAATGCTTGCGAAACATCGTCAGGTGGACGATGGGCATTCTAAGTGAAAACGTTCTAAAGGTAACGCTTAACCTCAAGCCTCATTAACCGGGAATGACTGAAAATCAGGGGATATGCAGCAAGGTTAGGTGGGTCATGCCCAAGCAGGACAAGATATTTCCCCTTTCTAGATGTCCCTTATATATTTCGGCTTAGTGGGTGGTTGGTCGCGCCAACCACGGGGTTTATCTTGTTCGACACTATTCAGTAAGGAATGGTTCCGGCCTTGTGTTGCAGGGGATGAAGGGAGTAATCCTCGGTACGGTGATCTAGGCCCCGTACTGTGACAGGTGGTACCCCAGTGCCTAGTCATTTTTGGAAATCCATTCTCCCTACGAGCCTTGTACGAGTTTTGTTTGTATTACCCACTTTTGTGGCTAGTAGCTGGAATTTAATCATGTAACAATTTCGGCTATTTTATAAGTATTTGTAAATAGACCCTATTATAATATCAGAGGATTTCTGTAAAAAAAGTGTTTTAGCTATCGTAAGGTAAAAACCCGACATGTTTATTTGTGGCGTGGACTTACGAGATGCTTTTGATTTTCAAAGGATTTTTGAAACTTTAATAATCAATATGGATGCATTATTATCAGTTGGTATTCCAGACTGACTCGGGTGTTATTTCATTATAATGCTCGGGTCAGACCGAGTATTATATGTTCAGGTCAGGATGCTATGGAGCAGGAGAGGAGCTGGAGTCCGAGACGTATTATATGTACCTATATATATATATCCGCTGCTGTGATTGTGTGGTAGGTCTGATTTGTGGTTGTTGATGTATGAGATACTCTGATGATATGATGTATAAAACAGTAATAGATTTCATCTTGTGTAAAGTTCTATATTTACTATTATATTTTATTCCAATGCGATTGTGAGATTCTGATATTGTTTAGTTTCTTCTTCTATCTCTTCTTCTTTAACCCTAATGGTTCGTAATTCTATGCCACTTGAGTTAATAGAGGTAGAATAGTGTTGATTCAAGGGGTACGGATTTGCGGGCTGTCACACTTGGTATCAGAGCTTAGGTTGGCGACAACCTAGGCTTTGGTGGGGAAATTACTCATTAAACAGAGTCGATAGTACTCTATAATGTGTTGAGCGTATTAATAGATATGAGAGCGTACTTGTTAGTGAATATAAAATTGTTTTTATACTGTGTTGACTTATCGGTTGAGTGTTTATGAATTCTGGTCGGTACGGGAAGTACAACCGTATCGATAGGGGTTTCTAAACTCTTGAACAAGATAAACTGACATAGTATTATTTTTTAAAGTGGGTAAATGAAATAATTTTACCCAAAAATTTATTTTGATATAAAAGGAATAATTTTCTGACATTATATATATTTGGATGTTTGGTTGCTAATATTAAAAATCAAATAAGACTCTAAAGTTAATCTTAAATTTGAAATGGTTATAACCAAATAAATTCTGTAAGTATAAATTATACAAAAGAGAATAACTAAATTTAAATTAAACCAGAATTTAAACCCGGGAGTTTTGGAAAGGATTTTAAATAAAATAAAAATAAAAGTTTGGAAATTTAAAATCCTGGGAAAGTTTGAAATGTTTGTTGAGATTTGAAGGTGTTTGAAGGCAATGTTGGAATATTGTTTTGGGAAATATTTTTAAATGGAAACTATTTTGAAATGAATTTAGAAAGTAAGAAGCATTGAACTCACTTCAGTCGCTGGAAAATAATCCTGATGATGCTGGCCACATCATTAGAATTCATTTTCGAGTTTCTAAAGTGATGGATTGCTTCCCTAATATTTGGTTATGGTATTGTTTGGATTAGTTGGGTATAACAGTTGTTTTGGACATTCCAAAAATGGGGAAATTTGTTTTGGTATAAACAAATTGTTTTGGAAAAATCTGGAGATTTGATTAATATATCAAATAGGTATATATTTGATATATTTCAAAATGGTTTTGAAATAAAAACCGGGTAAAATGAATTCTGGGAAAATTCTAATTGAATAATGTGTAAAATTAAAATAAATTAACTATTGAATTAATTAAGTGAAGTTGATAATAATAAGAAGGAAAGAATGAAAAATTTAATCTTGAAATTAAATTTAACGTAGGTGAATGGAAGTAAATGAAATTATTGAAATGAATGGAAAGTTGAATTTAACTTGGATAAGTTAAATAAATTGGGTTTAGAATTAAATTTGACTTGGGTTAAATTGAAATGTAAGATGACTTGAAATTGTGAGTCATTGAGAAATGAGTTATACCCATAAGCTATTAAGTGTTATACTTATAATCTGGAATTGAGAATTTGAAAACTTGCAAAGGATTAAGATTGAAAAATTATAACTTTGAAATTATGATTATAAGATGTAAATGGAGTCAAATGAGCAATATAAACTTCTAAATAAATAAGTTGGTGAACTTATATAAATAGATATGAAATTATAATCACAATTTGGAAATAGTTGAATGGTATAGTGAGTCCAAACTTAATCTCAAATGAAATGTAAATTGAAATAAGGTAAAGTGAGATATAAAGGAAATGAATGAACTTAAATTAGTAAACAAGTTTTGAACTTGTATATGGAGAATTAAAGCTGAGAATTTGAAATTGAATTAAATCTAAATGAATTAAAATTAGATTGAATTGGATTTAACTTCAATCGAATGGAATGGAGATGGAATTGGATTTAATTAAAAACAAGATTCAATTGTGTTGTGAATAAATATGAATGGAATTAAATCCTTATTTAAGATGGTAAGGGAAATTGAAATGAAGGAATTCAAGATGGCTAAATCAATTTAGTTAAAACTTGAGTCTAAATTTGGAAAGACTTGAATTGAAAGAAATCTAATTTGCTGATGGGATATTGTATGAATAAAAGTTTGACTCAACTAAATTCAAAGGGATTATTTGAGAATGAATTTAGCATATGCTGAATTAAATAAAGAGAAGCTTGAAGATGAATTTAGTATAAGCTTAATTAAATGAAAATAGTACTGGAATGAGTATAATTGAAAGCTTGTTAATAATTGAAGGGTAAAATGGAACTTTATTCTTGTTTAGAACATTGAAAATGGTCGTATTGTAAATAAGTTCAGTATGAATTGGGAAAGAGTATTAAAACCTAATATGGATTAGGTTAGAGACTAAATTGAATTACAATTGAACGAGATTTGTATTGTAATGGATAGAATTTTGATAATTGATCAAAATTTGGAAAGTAAATAGAAATCCAACTGTAGCATGAGATTTAAATTTGTGGTAACAAATAATGAAGTGTGAATGAAAAATGGAATTATATTATAATAATGATGGTTTGAATTGTAAATAAATTCAAATGAGTGAACTAATTCAAAGTGGTTTCTTTGCTAATAAAATAAGTCTAAAATGGATTTAATAAATAGGCAAAGTGCATTAAAGTTTGTTAATGAATTGGAATTTGATTTGGACGAGAATCAAATAAAAATAAAAATTTGATTTATAAGAAGATAATGGAGATATTGTAAAGAAAGCTTAAGCAAATTAAATAATTATGGTTAAGCTGAATGTTTAAGCTAGTGGGATTAAAATTTGTAAATGGGTTGATTTGGTAAAAATCAATTAAAATGGAAACAAATTGAGTCATTTAAGAAAGATGATGGGATGGTTATTTTTAAGCTTATGAAATAGTTTTAGATGAAATTTGTTTGGACAATAAAATTTGGATGTAAGCAAATGACTTTTAAGATTGTAATTGTGAGAAAGAAAGAATATATGAGTTGTAAATAAGAATGGAATGATATATATAACTTTAAATAATAATAATAATAATAATATAGTAAAATAAACTTAAGATGATTAATAAATTTGAAGGGTGAGAATAAGGATTGAGTTAATAATTGAAAAGGAATAAGCACGATTGGATTATGAACTATGCAGGATTGAAGAATTTTTTTTAATATAAATCTAAATTAGAATTAATTGTAATGGTTGTGAGTTTAAGTGGTAATTAGTTTTGGCTTGAATGACATGAATATTTGCATGTATTTAGAATTTAGTTGTTTAAACAACAAATGAATCGGTTTTGAATAAATTGGAATGGATTGAAATGTTATTAAGTAATTTTTGCATCAGAATGAAAATGAATTATAAGAGGAATGAAAATGCTTTAAAATTTAAAATAAAACTGGGTTTGTAAATCAATTTGGAATTGAATTGAAATAGATTGATGTTAGTGAAGCATATATTAATCATATTGAAATAGAAATGAATTGGTTGTGATTAATATAATTGGTATATAATGAACTTGTATGTGAATCATTCAAGTGAAATAAATGAAGTTAGTTTGGTTGAAATTAGAATGGGTTAAAAATCTTGGATTTGAGTATAAATGTAAGTGAATCATAATAGAAATGCAAATGTAACAAATTAAAGTGAAAATTTGCTTGGTGAATTAATTCGAAAATTTGGTAGAGTGTGAATTAAGAACGGTAAACTTGTATGTAAATCATTTGTGCAAAATAAAATGGTAATTGGCATTAGAAAAGGGAACTTTGTGCATGTTATCAAAAGTGGTGTACTTATGAAATCATGCAAAATTGTTGAATGGATTATGTAATGGATATGTTGGCTTACATTTAGACAGGAGATGTTGATTAAAGTGTTCATATCTTTGAAAACTGATGAGTTTGTTTGAGCTTAGTACAGGTACGGAAGACATTCGAGAGGGTTGGAGCACGTATATGCGTTATATTAGCCGCTCGCTATTAAAATTTGCTAAAAAGGTACGCCTACGCAAATATAATTGGGAAATGATATATATATATATATATATATATATATATTGTGATATATTTTGGTTTCCGACCGTGTGGGTCGATGTATATATATTTATCTGTATCGCGATATCGCGAAAGCTCCTCCGTACAGGGGAGACTCTGCCAAAATTTTCCGGAAATTTTGGGAGTTAGAAAATTTTTGGGATTTTGGGAAAATTTTGCTAACTTGGAAAGTTATTTTTGAAAGCAAATGTTAAAATATGAACTTTTGAGTGGATAAAGATAATGGTTTTGAAAGGGAGTTGGAAACTTTTTGGGAAAGTAAATATAAGCTTTTAACTAAGCAAATTGGGTAAGTAAATGGGTTGAAGGGTATTTTCTACCCTAGCAAATTTCGGGGACGAAATTTTTATAAGGGGGGAGGAATGCAACATCCCGTATTTTTAAGCCGTTGAATTTGAACATTTATTTTGTTTTAAATGTTTAATGTGCATTCTTAATTGATTTTGAAATGAATGGATTCGGGTTCAATCAATAAAATAAGCTATAATTTTTAATTATAGTGATTCCATTCAATTTTGAATAATGAAGAATAATAATTAAATATTCAAAATTGGAATAAGTGGTGAATCTGGATGTGAATAGTTATACAAATGGTTTACAAATTTATTTTTAAGTCTATTTGAATATAAATAAGGTGGTTGGATTTTTAGACGAACTTAAAAGTCAATAAGTAATTATTTGGAATTTTATATTAATTTAAAAATGAATTTAATATTATTAAAATGCAGTTTAATCAGATTTTGGTCCGGAATGAGCCACAATGATTTTTATGGTGTTTATAAATTTTATATGAATTATTATTAAGTTAGTAAAAATTTTAAAAGTAAATTTCTAAGCGTTTTCGACAATTTTAAAAATCGCTTGATTTAATAGACGAGTGAAAATAGCCTTCCGGGGCACGGTCTCGGAATTCGACGAAACCAGTTTCATTGGATCCGTAATAGTTAGTTATTATCGGATTTCAATTTTTGTAGCAATCGGAGTTGTCGTTTGACCGTGGCAGCTCGAAACGCATCGAAATCGTTTTAATCGATTTAATTTGAAATTGATCGTTTAATTCCGTAACTCGTATATACGACCGAATTAGCTTACGAGACTTGTTCCATTGTGTCCGGAACGCAGAAAAAACCCTAGAATCGCCTGTCGGATCGCGAAGTTTGGAGGTCGTTTGTGTAACGGTTAAATTGAGAAATTTTATTAATTAAATAATATTAAAACTATTATATATATTTAAAAATCTCTAAACCCTAGCTATTATCCACCGGCCGCCTCTATAATTGTTCATGGCCAAAAATCAATTCGTTTCTCCTCCAAAAATCTCTCAATCCACTAATTAATTTCGAAAACTTTCAACTAATAAAAGGTAGAGCTCGTTGAGATTTACAAGTGGACCGGTTATGATCGTTTATTGTGTACCGTGGAGGTCGCAGTTTGCTCGCGTTCGCCGTACGTTTGCAAGCGTGGTTCGTCGTGATGGTGAAACCGAGCTCGGAGCTTCTTGGGCCGTGGGTGAGCGTGGCAGTGGGCGTCGTGGTGGCGAGCTCCGATCGAGCTCGATGGCGTCGGAGTAGCAGCTATCTCGTGCCCTAGTTTCGGCTATGGGTTCGAGCATCCTGATGTTATAGCGCGCATGAGGGAAGAACATAGGGACGGCCTGGATCTTGTTCCTGATGAACGGTAGAGATGGGGGGGTGAGATTTTTATAAAAGAAATTGTTTTAAATTTAATTCAAACTTTAAAATTTAATATTTCGTTCATACGTTATCAGATTTTAACGAAACTGGTATCGTTGGAATCGCAGGAAAGAGTACTACGCAATGGTGCAGTTCCGGATTCATTCCGGGCAAGTAGAAATTTGAGTTAAATCGAACGTCGTTCGGTTTAATTTAAAATTTCGAACGCTCGCCGAAACCCAAGGTGAGTTAATCTCACTCACATCTGGAATGTTAGCTGATTTAAATAGTTAATATTTAAATATCTATGTGATTGGTTGAAATATTTATTTATATCAGCCTGGATTGATATATTTATAGTGTTGTGCTAATATTTGTGTATGCAGGAAAAATAGGTTGGAGGGATCCAACTGGATTCCTCACTATGTGATAATTATTTTTATAATTGATGATGATGCCTGTTTTATATATTGTGATTGATAAATTTGGGATTAAATTGTATTGTGAAATTGTGGGATAAACTATAAGCCCAGAATGTTAAATTATAAAGAAACTTGGAGTTTTAATTATAAAGAAATTAAATTGGGGTTTAAAAGGGAATTAAGAAATTAATAAATAAGGAATATAAAAATTAGAATCTGCTTGAATGGAAAACTGAAATAAAATTGTATTGGAATATTGATGGATAAATTACAAATCCATAATTAATTATAAATGGATAAATTGAATTTTAGAGAAATAAAAGATAATGTTAAATAATGAATTTTAAAGAATTAAAATTTGAAATCCATTTGGAATGAAAATGGAAAATTTGTAAATCTGGAATGATAAACAAAGAGAAAAGTTATTAGTTAATAAATTGAAAAATAAGATTATGTTATTAAAATATAAACCTGAATTGAAATAATTGACAGAAATTGTGAGAAGGATTTCTGCGATGTTTAAGTGGAAGTGAGTTCCCTAGGAAAACCAAGTTCGAGTTTAAACTGATTTTATGAAAAGGAAGCTTTAAAAATTCAAGCTTGTTTAAAGGAGTGTTTGAAAATATTTATTTTTAAAAGTAACTATTAGCAATAGTCAATTTTATACATATCTTAATAATTATTTTTACAAATGGATTTGTTCAAAAGACTAGTTTTGAACTAAGTTATTGAAATTAGTATTAGCCTTTTAAAAACTCTACTTATGAGTTTAGTTTAAACTAAAACCCTTATTTAAAATCAAGATTTATATCCTAATAAATGGTTTAACTTTAAACATTTTGAAAACTATATTTTTAGTAAATAACTAGTAGTAAATTTACCTATTTTAAAGTATATTTCAGAATAAAGTATTTTTTTTTACAGTTTTAAATCTAAATGTTTTGAACTTGGTTATTCCAATGGAGATATATGGCAAAGGATTTACCTTGTAAAGGAAGAATTTTGGGAAATTGTTTTCAAATGGGTTTTGGAAATATGAAAATAAATCCTTTAAAGATATTTGAGGCAAATAAATAGTATGGGAATTATTTATTGTGTGATGGATGCTTATGGATGTTTATGAATATAAATTGATAGTTAAATCACCGACTATCAATATTGGACAACTGCGTTGATCGTTTCGAAGAGACCGGGATCGAGATTTATTTCTCGAAAACCACTTCGATCCGATTTGTACGTTTCGTGCGAAAAACGTGTTCGGAGTCGAAGATGGAGCAGTGAAGTGCAAGGGCTAGTCGCTACTAATCCTGATGATATTTTCAAAATGGATGTAGTAGGAGTAGTGCCTTTGGTTCCGTTCGACCCCGGAACGGACTTGTATGGATGAATGCTTGCGAAACATCGTCAGGTGGACGATGGGCATTCTAAGTGAAAACGTTCTAAAGGTAACGCTTAGCCTTAAGCCTCATCAACCGGGAATGACTGAAAATCAGGGGATATGCAGCAAGGTTAGGTGGTTCATGCCCAAGCAGGACAAGATATTTCCCCTGTCTAGATGTCCCTTATATATTTTGGCTTAGTGGGTGGTTGGTCGCGCCAACCACGGGGTTTATCTTGTTCGAGACTGTTCAGTAAGGAATGGTTCCAGCCTTGTGTTGCAGGGGATGAAGGGAGTAATCCTCGGTACGGTGATCTAGGCCCCGTATTGTGACAGGTGGTACCCCAGTGCCTTGTCATTGTTGGAAATCCATTCTCCCTACGAGCCTTGTATGAGTTTTGTTTGTATTACACTTTTGTGGCTAGTAGCTGGAATTTAATCATGTAACAATTTCGGCTATTTTATAAGTATTTGTAAATAAACCCTATTATAATATCAGAGGATTTCTATAAAAAAAAGTGTTTTAGCTATCGTAAGGTAAAAACCCGACATGTTTATTTGTGGCGTGGTCTTACGAGATGCTTTTGATTTTCAAAGGATTTTTGAAACTTTAATGATCAATTTGGATGCATTATTATCAGTTGGTATTCCAGACTGACTCGGGTGTTATTTCATTATAATGCTCGGGTCAGACCGAGTATTATATGTTCAGGTCAGGATGCTATGGAGCAGGAGAGGAGCTGGAGTCCTAGACGTATTATATGTACCTATATATATATCCGCTGCTGTGATTGTATGGTAGGTCTGATTTGTGGTTGTTGATGTATGAGATACTCTGATGACATGATGTATAAAACAGTAGTAGATTTCGTCTTGTGTAAAGTTCTATATTTACTATTATATTTTATTCCACTGCGATTGTGAGATTCTGATATTGTTTAGTTTCTTCTTCTATCTCTTCTTCTTTAACCCTAATGGTTCGTAATTCTGTGCCACTTGAGTTAATAGAGGTAGAATAGTGTTGATTCAAGGGGTACGGATTTGCGGGCTGTCACATTTTTTTCTTTCTCTGCCTTTTTCTTATTTACCCCATAACAATCCGCCCTTCTGTATGGTTTAAGTCTGACGTGTGTGTCTGCCATTGCACTTGGAGGGTGCAACATGATAGGGGGTTCTCGCTTCCTGGTTTGGTAACGAACGGTTGACTCTTACTCCTACATGTCCCCGTGGGGTTGGTGGTGCAGTCGAGAGGTTGGCCGTAAAGGAAGAACACAGGTACCAATGTATGCTACGATGGGCGTTACCCCACTGGCACGGCCCGTTATAGAATATACATACATACATACATACATACATACATACATACATACATACATACATACATACATATATATATATATATATATATTGTATTTTCATGGAATTCATTGTGATCATCAAATTCAGGTTGTTTGCGAAGACGAGCCAGAGTTTTTTTTTGTGCTGTGGAAATATATATATATATATATATATATATATATATATATATATATATATTGTTTTCATCAAATTCATCATGTTCAAGTCTCTTTACCGTGCTTTGGAATTTGTCACCAAATCTCTGTGCCGCGCCACATCTCCGCTTCTACCCACCAGCCGAGTAAGTACTCAACCCACCACCGTTCCAAGCCCCTCTGTTGCCTTGCTTCCTCCCATCTCCACATGGCAGTATGCCATCGGTCAAACCCTTCGCATCCACCAACAGCCTCTAGCTTTCTGCGTGATGCCACCTAGCAACCTCTGCCTGGCTGAACGCGCAGCCTGCTCCAAACCCGATCCTCTCCACATCGCCTCTATTGGAGACCATTCGGCCTTGTTTTCCACAGCCACAATCCTTGACCACCTTCTCTTCTTTTATATAAAAAATACTAATAGAAGGAGTTGATATATGTATATATATGTATGTATGTATGTATTTTCATTGAATTCATCGTGATCATCAAATTCACCATATTTACCTAGGCGAGGCTGGAATTTGTTGTGCTGTGCTTTGGATATATATATATATATATATATATATATATATATATAGTTTTCATCGAATTCATCATGTTGAAGTCATTTTACTATGCTTTGGAATTTATTATTTAGACTCGTAGCTTGTCGTGTTGTCTAATTTCTTTAGCCTTGAAAGGTGAGCGATCACTCACTATTAACATTCTTGTGTTTAGTAAATTGATTTCACATGAAATGATGATTTAAATATGTTATTAAACTTGAATTGGTTAGTAATTTAAGTGTTGAATGTGATATGTTATTATCTTAAATTGTTTACTGATGTTCGTTGACATATGACACCATAACCAATTGTATATATATTATATTCAAATTGTTAATTATGATATATGCTTGTCAATTGATACGTTATGTTATTTTATATTATTATTCTATTGTTCTCACACTGCAAGTTCCCTGTTAGTTTAGGAAATCCCTATGGATTGAAATGATACATAACCGAATGAAATTATAGATTAGGAAAAACCGTTATGGGTTGAAATGATAAATCCAAACGATTTTATTAATATTGAAATTTTGGGATTGTGGGTTGAAATGATATATACCCGTAAATTTAAATTATTATGGATTGAAATGATAAATATATGTATCAATTGACCATAGGATAGAAAATTATATACGGACACAGTTGGTCTATTTTTAAATGATTTCTAAATTTTCGTAAAAAGAAATATATGTGTTTTGATTTTTAAAACATAATATAAAGATTTTGTTTTAATATATGTGTAAAATTTAGATTTTTAAAATTATAAGTTTTAGAAAAATTTAAAATTATAAGTTAAGTTTTAAAATTAAATTATAAATTTTACTTATAACTTTATTGTTTTTTTAAATATATAAAATAAGATTTAGTGTAGATTTAGTAATAATATTTAATTTAATAATAATTAATATAATAAAATTTAATAAAAATTTAATTCAACTAATATATATAATATGTTTTAAATATTTATTTATAATTTATATTAATATTTTAAATAAAAATTTTGTAATAACTTATATATCTCTACTATTAATAAAGAAAATTCGTTGAATTAATTTACTCGGCGTCCTTTTGAAATTCCTAAAATGCCCTTGCTTTTCGTTTACAATAATATAAACAGTCTGTGTGCAAAGCACGGGCCAATTCTAGTATGTATAATATGTTTAAAAATTTATTTGAATTTATATTACTATTTTAAAAATAGATTTTTGTAATAAATTAAATAAATAAAGGTTGAAAGGGTAAATTAAAATTGATTTGTAATTTAGTTTGTTTAAGAATTGTATTTAAATAGGAATTGATTTGAAATTATTGATTTTGAGATATTAAAGATATGGTTTTTATAACTTGATAACTTGATTTTGATTAAAGGCGATTAAATGAATATTTTCAAATTTAAATAAAATTGAAATTCAATATTTAATATTGATTTAAATTTATAATTTGAGATTTTATTTAAATGTTATTAAAAATGATTATGTGAATATTTTCAAATTTAAACAAAATCAAAGTTGAATTTTGAAATATAAATGAAATTGATCAAATTGAGTTGTTGAAATTATTTCAATACAAACTTTGAAATCTATTGAATTGGAAGCGATTTAAATTTATAGTTCAAACCTGGATTTGAAATCGAATAAATTATATGGTTTTAATGAAAATTTGAATTGAACCTTTAACCTTTTAATTGAAATTGTTGAACTGAGATTGATTTAAACGGAATTTTGGAACTAAAGATTGATTTGAATTGATTTGTGAAATTGGAAGAAACAATTCTAGTTTGAATTTTTTTTGGGTATAAACTCTTTTTAACATATAAATTATTTTTAATATATAAACTATTTTAATCTATGCCATGTTTTTTACATAAATTATTTTTAGTATAACTATTCCAATATATAAACCACTTTCAATATTCAAACTGTTTAAGTTGGAGCTGTTATGATTTAAAGTGAATAATGATTTCAAAAGTGATATGATTTTGAAATGAATATGATATTTTGATATAAAGTATGAACTGTTTGAAATGAAAATGACCATGGTGTGTAATAAGCGTTTTCTTGTTAAAGAGACCGGGATCATATATTGTCATACTCTCTGCCAATACTAAAAACCACTTTAACAACTGTTTATGTGATAGAGAATCTAGAATGAAGTACGATGGTTTGGTAAACGTCTGTATGAGGTATGGACGCAACCATGACCTCCTCGGTTCAGCTTGATATGACTAAAACATGAGCTATACCGGGCCAAGTGAGGTCGCTCCTTCGATCGGGCACATTTCTTCGATACCATATTATTACTTTGTGATTTATTTGGTGACCACCCCTCGAATTAATTATGGGAGTGTCACGACCCGTCTTCCACAACCCAGAAAGACGCGTCATGATTTAAGAAAGAAAGGGATAGAAAAGAGAAAAGATAGAGAAGAAGAAAGAAACAACATCAGAATCTAAACAGTGGAACGAATAAATTATATTAATCACATAATACTTTACACAGTTTACAATCATTATCAGAGGTACACAGCATAATCAACTCATATTAGACAGTTATAGACACCTGTCTAGTTATACAACTCAAAGACAAACAACATCTCGGAGAACACACAGCGGAATACTCTATAGCTATACGCAGAAGCCTCCTGCTCCATTGCTCCTCCAGAATTCGTCAAAGCTAACTTGAATCCTAACCTGAATCCCTTGGCTACTCGTAAAAATTTGAGTACCCAAGAGTTTAAGAAAAACAGAATAAACTCCGGGTCAGACATGGGTCTGGTGTGAGTAAACGGTTAAAGTTGCTTAACTTTAAAAAAACTTTTGAAAGAAAAGGTATCACGTAAGACTTCCCACACATAAACATGGAAAAGTTTTTACCTTACACTAACCAAAACATTTGATAGGAAATTCTGTGATATTATAATAGGGTCTAGGATTTTCAAATAAATAAGAAATAACCGAAATTGTTACATTTATTAAATTCCAGCTACTAGCCACAAAAGTGGGTAATACAATCAAAACCGTTGGCACTTATTGGATTTTGGATTCCATACAATGGCAGGGCTACTGGGGTACCGCCCGTCACAGTACGTGGCCTAGATCACCATACCGAGGAGCCACCCTAACTCCCCTGTTTTAGCCATTCCCGGTTGATGAGGCTTGAGGTTACGATTACCTTTAGTGAACACATCACTTAGAATGCTCATCGTCCACCTGACGATGTTCTGAAAGCATTCAATCCATACAAGTTCGTTCCGGGTTCGAAAGAAACCGAAGGCATTATCTCGTTACACTCATTTTGGAATCACCCTTAGAGTTAACGACAATAACCCTTGCACTCTAAATCACCATCTCGAATCTATAAGATCTATTCCGTCAAACTCATTACGGAATCACCCACAGAGTTATACTGACGTATAGCCCTTACACCTCGAGTCTTCACAAAGCTCCACTTAGATTCACGACCTAACGTTATTTGGAATCGATGTGGTTTTCGGATATCCAAATATGAAAACCCAATCCCGGTCTCATCGAAATCTAAAGCGTGTCTTTTAAGTCCAAGTTGTTTTAAAGGTTTTAAAACAATTAAATTCAACTATCTATATATACACAGAATAGATAATTCACAGGCCACAATTGATAATCAACATTATCAAATAACAGGTAATTCATATAATTCATATCATAATAGATAATCCATATATCAGTATTCCAAATTGATAATCACAATTCAACCAAGCATTCCTATCATACAACCATACTTATCTCATTACTGAGATCACACAACATTCATGACAACAATGTCATCCGTTCATACACAAGCAATGATTCACTCATACCATAACATAATTAATTTAAAATGAATTAAATTAACTATCTCTAATTAATTTAAAATGAATTAAATTAATTACCTTCATCACAATAAATCTTGCTTAAATTAACATTAGTTAAATCAATTAACTAATCCTAATTAACCTTGATTAATTAACTCTAAATAAAGTAATTAATCCTTAATTATCTTCATTAATCATATCAGTTAATGAACCTTAATTAATCATACTTAGATTAATTGCTTTTAATTAATCAACTTAAATACAGTAATTAATTATTCTAAATTACTTTTTAATTACTTTATAAATTCATTTATTTATTACATCAAGTAATAAACCTTTAATTACTTCAACAAGT
The DNA here is from genome assembly GCA_030765085.1 of Allium cepa. Lineage (NCBI taxonomy): Eukaryota > Viridiplantae > Streptophyta > Magnoliopsida > Asparagales > Amaryllidaceae > Allium > Allium cepa. Next base: position 756,712,572 of record CM060940.1, on the reverse strand, counting down.
AAACAACCCATTAAAAATTACTTCCCATATCAGTAATTACCTTATCTTAATTACTTTTGTAATTCATCCATTACTTACCTTAAGTAATTAGCCTTACCAAAACTTATTAAGTAATAATACTTAATCATTTATCAAGTGACTATTATTAATTAATTAACAAATTAATTAACTTACTTGATTACACTCATCTCATAAAACAACATTGAGTAATCCATCCTTAATTACTCATTAACCCAAATTAATCTTCAATTATCAGATTAATTATCTCCAACTATTAATTAATAAACCTTAATTATTAATCAAATCTTAAACCAAAGTAATTAATCACTAATTACTTTATAATTAATTAATCAAACTTAATTAACTAATTAATTAACTCTTAATCATTAATTAATAAACTTAATTATTAATTAACAATCTTAATTACAAAGTAATTAATCCATAATTAAAATTAATTAATCTTAATTACAATTAATTAACCTAAATAAAATAGTTAATTAATTCTTAATTAACTTTCATTATAAATTAATAATCCTTTAATTATTAATTAAGAAAACCCATTTAAAACTTAATAAAACCTTTATTAATTAATAATTATTTTAATTAACTCTTAATTTACTTATTTAATAAGTAATTATAATTTAATTAATCATTTGTCATAAATTAAATTATCATCTTAATAGTTAATTAAATAATTAATTACTTAATTAATTACTTAATTAAACCCCTTTAAATAAAAAATTAAATAAATTAATTAACTTAACCTTTTTTAATTAACTAACTAATTACAAATGATTAATACTTAATTATTATTTAAGATAAAATAATTATCTTAAATAAACCTTAGAAATCTTTATTTAACTTAATTCATAATTTAAATTAAATTATAAAGAAGTCATTAATTACTTTCTTTAATTATTAATTAATAATTCTAATTCCAAATTAATAAATTATCTTAATCTTTATTTGTTAATTAATAAATCATTTCCACAAATTAATTTAAATAAACCTTTACTTAAAATTCTCTTTTATATTTCAAAATAAGATTTGAAATAATGTTAAGATTTAACTTAAGATATTTAAACATTATACAAGTTTATTTATAAAAAAAACAATTCAATTTCAAAATCAAGAACTTTAAATTTAACTTAAAATTTTCTTAAAGCTTAAAACTTATTTATTTAAATTTTAAATATTTGTTATCACTTTAATTTGGGTTCAACCCTTACTGGAACCCAAGAAACAAAGCACAAAGATTTTTAAGTCCTTAAAACTATTTAAAACCAAAACAGTTAACACAGCAACTCAACCCAAAGCCACGCGAGTTCCCCGAGTTCTTTCCCGAGTTTTCCCCCCATAACCCGAGATCTGCTTCGAGTAAACAAAGCAACCCAACACAGAAAAACTGCAGACACCAACCTACTACTCGTGCACCTGCACCGGAGTTTGAGCCACCTCCGGCCAACGTTGACTTCGCCAACAAGTCATCCCACCTCTCCACAGGCCTCCACGACCAACCAAACTCCAAAATCTTCCCTTAATCAAAATCGAGTATCCAGTGTATACAGAACCCCAAACCCATCATCAGAACTCTCCCAAAATCATCACCTCCGATCGATGATATCCACTACAACTCCGGTCCTAGCTCGCTGGACTACCATGCTTGCTCCTCCCCAAAAATCATACCACTCGATGCAGTATAGACGATGCAGTGGCTAATTTACAGCCGACCCCCAAAAGCTAGGTTAAAAACAAATCTCAAGAAAATTTAAACTTCTCAGTGAATTAAAAATTCTTTAACCATTTTTCCTATATTCCCTGATGCGTACACAAACTCCATGAAGAATTTCAAGCAACCCAATTGAATAGATTATCAGTTATAGTTCAAAACCAAATTTTGCAGTAAAGCCCAAATTCATACACAACACAGGTTTAAAATTTTAGAATTTCTTTTCAAAGTTCATAACTTCCAATGATACTTTGATTTATGTAATTGTTTTAACCAAATTAAATACTTGTTTCCAACATTGAAGATAAATTGTTTATTGGTTTTTTTTTCTACAGATAACTTTAAATTTTCAGAACTTAGTTTTATTTTTAGTTCTAAAATTTAAACTTAAACTACTTATTTTGTTTTAAATCTATGTTCTAATAGTTGCCTAACAAAATAGCTTGAAGTTTTGATATGAACTTAATTCTGTAATAAACAAAACAGAGATGATCAAGGCAACAAGCATACACAGGTTTCAAGCATAACAAACATAATAACACATATCTATACAGAGGCAAACTTATATGTATGTAACATCATCACCAACTCATAGCAACAGCTAATAACTAATTAAGTTTTAGTAAAAGTTTACTCACTTTTATTTAGAAGAAGAGCAGAGTTTGAAGATGACTGGAAGTTGCAAAAGACTTGAACTTGAAGCTGAAACCATTGATACAGAGATGTCTCATGTTTGCATTTGAAAAACTTGGGAAACATTTGAGCTTGAAACTCAAGAAACTGAAGCTTTGATCAGATTTTCTTGCATGCATTTGAATATTTGGTGCAGACACTTAAGTTTGAAGCTTTTTAAAACTGGAGCTTTGCATATATTTGAAACTTTGAGGAATTTAAATGCAGATCTCAATTTAAAGCTTCCATGCATTGGAAGTTTTGAGGAAAAGATTACAGATCTGGAAGGAGTGTTTACAAGTTGTTTGAAATCTGGGTAATGAATTTACAGGTTTTGGTTTAGAGGAGTAAATGCAGATTTTAAATTGAATATTTTTGGTTTTGGGTGTTTTGAATAAAGATTGCATGATGGTTTTAATTTTCTCTTAGACATGAATACCAAGAATTCAAAGGAAATAAGCAAGAGTGATTATATATGATAATTTCAGATTTTATAAATTAAAAAGAAAATTTAAAACAAAATGGACACTTGTCTCAACTTTGCATTAATGTTGTAACACTTGTAAACAAGGTGTTTTAAAATTAAACATTTGTTACTTCTTATGTATTTGTTTTAAAAGAAAATTCAAAAGACTTTTAAAATTATTTTCCTAATTAACAAACATGTTTTCTAAATTTTAAAAATGCTTTCTTATTAAATATCAAATAAACAAATACACTTACATATTTATAAATGTATTCTAATTTATATAAAATACAATCTTTAAAAAAAGAAATGCAACTAAATGTAATTTAAATAAAATTATTTACAACATTTCAAACTTACTTTAAATACTATTTTAAATAATCTTTGTATTCCTTTTATTAAATATAAACACAAATCAAATTTGTTTAGATAAACTTTTATAAAAGAAAAATAAAAAAAAACCTTATTTCTAATTAAAATATTACCTATATATTTTAAAATTCAAACTATATTATCATCTTATATTTTAAGATGCATGTATATCTTTGAATTCAAATTTGTATTCAAATTAAAGTCAAACTTGAAAACCAAATCCAAAATCACTTTAAATAAATGAATATCAATTTTTAAACAAGCTTATTATTATTAACAAATAATATATTCTATTTTGAAATCAATTTAAAATACACAGATTTAAATACACAGATATTAATGCATTTTAAACACACTTATAAATTTTGAAAACAATACACCAATTTAAAATTTTATCTACACAAATAAAATAATTAATCTTAATATAAAACCAATTTATAACCAAAATTAAAACATTATTTAGTTATTTATTCTTGAAAATAACAATTTAATCAATTCAAATAATTTAAATTAGAGATTATCAACATTTTAAACTCCTGGAAATTCCGGGATATTACAATCCTCCCCCCTTAACAGAATTTCGTCCTCGAAATTTAAAACAAAGATAATCTAAAGTTTTATTTTACTTACAACCAATTCAAACATACATACAGCCATACACTATCAATCAAACAAACAATTCCATCCAAACAACCAATTTAATCAAACAGCACTAGCTATCCGGACACAGATCCGGATAAACTTCCTAAATTATCTCGAGTCTCCCCAGTACAGACACAGGGATACTTGCTCTATTAAATCCAAACTAGCTATATTGCTAAGCTACTGAGTTCCTACTCAATTAGATCTATACTCAACACAAGATACCAGACCACAGACAAGTCTGATCAACATCTAAAACCTTCACAGAACTACTGGTCTCAAAACCAGTGATGACCAAACACGTACTCCCTTAGAGACATGTGAAATAATTTGAATTCCAGATTTCCAAACTGGCAACTCAACTCTTCAAACTAAAGCACTGATCTTACAAAACTCAAAAGAATCCTATATACCTCGGAGATCACCTCAAAATCTCACCAAATCTTATTACTTCCTTTACCAGAGAAAAATCTCAATAACCTCGAATCTCCAACTTCGAATTCCAAATTCTTCCGTTACTTAACTTCAAAACTTGCCGGATGATCCGGCTGCCTACAGATCCTTCCCGATCAGCTCAACCTTTACTGATGCTTCTTCAAACAAACTGGATCAAAACTACTCAACAAACTGATCCTCACAAGATCAATTCCGAAATCAAACCAAGCTTCACTATCAACAGAGGAAAACTACTTCTCCTATCCAGATAAGACAGAACAGAATCACTTGCCAACTTGCCTCTGATTCTGAAAAATCCAGTAGAAACTCTCAAATCCAAAATACTGCAACATCCAGTTGCTTCTACTCAAGAACAACAGCCACCTTGCTTCCGCTGCACAACTCTGATCTGGAGCAGACGAAAATGCAGACTGAACAGTACATCCCAATAATAAAGTTCAACAGAAGTTCCAAGAAATACAGAGCTGCTTCACCAAGCAACCAACCTAGGAGACAACCTTCTACCCAACTGAATCACTTGTATTACTCCTGACATCAAGTCGATTAAGAACTCAATCTCCAATGCGGCCAAAATTCTAACTTTCCCGAAGATATATCCAGGAAAACTCAGAGAACCCAAGAGAACACTCAAACAATCGCAAGTCACTTTTGCGATCCACAAAACCAAATCCAAGTAAAACTGTTCTCTCTTTACCAAACAGAACAGCTTATACTTAATTAGCTAACCCATCAAAGAAACGGGTCCACTTATCTACTTCTAAACTCCATTCCAGAAAAACTGCTAAGCCAAAAGATCTCTTTCCAACACCGAGAACACTCCAAACTGCACTGCTAACACAGATGCCAAAGACTTCTTATCCAAAGCTCTTTGAGAAACTCGGACCTCCAACCAAACACAAACATCCTGCTGAACTTAGCTACACTCTTAAGCAGACACACTTCCTTAAACTTGCTCCGAAAGAAAACATCTCCGAGATATCCATAGTCACTGCATCTCATCACGCAGCTACTACTCCCTGAGGTATCAAAATACCATCACTTACTTCTGCCCAACCAACATATCCAATTCTCAAAAATCCGCTCATACGAGTGCAAACAAACTTACACTTCCAAGATGAACTCCGAACCTTAACAGGTTTCCTTCAGAGATCAAATGAAGTCTTACACCAAACTACAAAGATTACTCGAGACAGTATTAGGTCTATAGTCTCAACAGATACACTTCCAACCTCAAACATTCAAACTCCAACCAATGGTAGTCGTGTTACACACACTACTACCTTATCCACCTTTATAACTTATATTGGAAAACCTGAACAGGTAACCCAACATATAGGTAGAAATATATATATATATATATATATATATATATATATATATATATATATAAATTACAAATACGCTCTCTCAAGAAAGACACCACTACAGAGCCTAGGTATTCACTCAACCTAATGCTCTGATACCACAATGTCACGACCCGTCTTCCACAACCCAGAAAGACGCGTCATGATTTAAGAAAGAAAGGGATAGAAAAGAGAAAAGATAGAGAAGAAGAAAGAAACAACATCAGAATCTAAACAGCGGAACGAATAATAGGAATAAATTATCCAATATTTGTACAAGGTCTTAATCATGAAGAAATCAAGTCGGATTGGGACTGAGTTGCAAATAATAGCAAAGGTGAGTAAATCTCACTCTGTTGGATTTTGTTTAAATTGAAATGGGTAAATTTAAATATTTGGATGAATGATTGGATTGATTTGATGTCCCCAATTCATTTAAACCCCAAATTCATCATGATTACTCAATCAAAAATTATTATAGTAATATCAAAAATCATGATTTTCCATCACCATTCCATATATGCAATCCAAATTTGAATTTAAAGCAGAAGATTTTTGACCAAAATTTAAGTTTACTGCAAATTTTACTTTAAACCTGATTTGAGGTATTTAAAAATTCTAAAACCATTTTATAACCTTCATCATATAACTACAAACAATTTCATTCATAATTAAGAATTGTTTAATTAAGTAATAATTAATTAATTAAGTGATTAATTAATTGTAATTAATTAAGGATAAATATAATTAATTTTAATTAATTAATAAATGAGTAATTAAATGTTAATTACTTATGATTAAGGTTAATTAATTTATGAAATTAATTTAATACTAATTACTTATTGTAATTAGTGAATGATTAATCAAAGTTGTTTAATCAAGTTAAATACTTAGGAAGAGAATTAATTAACTGGGTTAATTAATTAATGGATGTTAATCAGGATTCGGGTCAGACCGAGTATTACAGATTTTCAGCTTAGGACGTTCTGGAGCTCAGGAGGCGAGCTGGAGAGTAGAAACGTATGTAGAGTTTCTACTATGTTATATTATGGTATCTGAAACAGATTAGTTATCTGTTATGTGGTTGAAAATATGTTGTAACTCTGATATATTAAAGTGTAATTTGACAAGTACAGTTTTCCTTTGCATATCTATTATTTATGTGATATTATATTTTGATCCGTTGCGACTGTGAGGTTTCTGTTCTGTGTTCTAGTGTTTCTTCTTTCTCTGCTATCTATTTCTCCTTTCTTTTCTTTCTTTCACTAACTATCTGGAAATTTCGGGATCGAAATTTCCGGGTCGTTACATTTTAACACCCGGGTCAGACCGAGTATTACAGATTTTCAGGTAAGGACGTTCTGGAGCTCAGGAGGCGAGCTAGATGGTAGAAACGTATGAGGAGTTTCGTTGTATTTATCTGGAACAAGTTAATTTTTAACTGTCTGGTATTTGTGTAATGATGTAACTCTGATATATAAAGATATAAGTGTAATGATATAGTTCTTCTTGTAAAACTATTATTTATGTGATATTATATTTTGATCCGTTGCGACTGTGAGGTTTCTTTTCTGTGTTCTGGTGTTTCTTCTTTTTCTACTATCTATTTCTCCTTTCTTTTCTTTCTTTCACTAAGTATCTGGAAATTTCGGGATCGAAATTTCCGGGTCGTTACATTTGATGTAATGCTCGGGTCAGACCGAGTATTACAGATTTCTAGGTAGGTACGTTCTGGAGCTCAAGAGGCGAGCTGGATGGCAGGAGCGTATAGAGTATTTCCGCTGCAATATATTATTATATATCCGAGACATAATTTGTATATGATCAGTGACTGTATATATGTGGTATGTATGTAAAACTCTGATGTATTAAAGGTAATCAACAGATAAAATATTCTTTTGTAAACTGTTAGTATTTATTATTATATTTTATCCGCTGCGAAAGTGAGATTCTGGTGTTCTGTTCTTCTTCTTCTTCTACCTCTTTCTTCTTTTAATAACTATCTGGAATTTTCGGGTTAGAAAATTCCGGGTCCTTACATTTGGTATCATAGCTGTAACGACCCGGAAATTTCGATCCTGAAATTTCCAGATAGTTAGTGAAAGAAAGAAAAGAAAGGAGAAATAGATAGCAGAAAAAGAAGAAACACCAGAACACAGAATAGAAACCTCACAGTCGCAACGGATCAAAATATAATATCACATAAATAATATATATACAAAGGAAAACTGTACTTGTCAAATTACACTTTAATATATCAGAGTTACAACATATTTTCAACCACATGACAGATAACTAATCTGTTTCAGATACCATAATATAACATAGTAGAAACTCTCCATACGTTTCTGCTCTCCAGCTCGCCTCCTGAGCTCCAGAACGTCCTAACCTGAAAATCTGTAATACTCGGTCTGACCCGGGTGTTACTTTGATGTAATGCGGGTCAGACCGAGTATTACAGATTTTCAGGTTAGGACGTTCTGGAGCTCAGGAGGCGAGCTGGAGAGCAGAAACGTATGGAGAGTTTCTACTATGTTATATTATGGTATCTGAAACAGATTAGTTATCTGTCATGTGGTTGAAAATATGTTGTAACTCTAATATATTAAAGTGTAATTTGACAAGTACAGTTTTCCTTTGTATATCTATTATTTATGTGATATTATATTTTGATCCGTTGCGACTGTGAGGTTTCTGTTCTATGTTCTGGTGTTTCTTCTTTTTCTGCTATCTATTTCTCCTTTCTTTTCTTTCTTTCACTAACTATCTGGAAATTTCGGGATCGAAATTTCCGGGTCGTTACATTTTGGTATCAAAGCAATATCAAATCTAGCCTGCATGTATTCAAAAGCAACCTGGCTCTGATACCAACTGTGACGACCCGACTTTCCACTCCCGGAAAATCGCATCATTTTTAAGAAAGAAAGGGATAGAAAAGAGAAAGAAAGAAGAGAAAGAAGAAACAACACAAGAATCTCAACAGCGGAACGAATAAATTATATTAATAACATAAGTATTACATAGTATACATCAAATATTAGAGTACACAGACATATACAACACATACTGGACAGTTATAGACACTTGTCTAGTAATTACAACTCAATACATATCAGACAAACACACAGAGATACGAACACAGCGGAAAATTATATAACTATAAGCAGAAGCCTCCTGCTCCATTGCTCCTCCTCAATTCGTCAAAGCTAATCCTGAATCCTAACCTGAATTCACTTGGCTACTCGTAAAAATTTGAGTACCCAAGAGTTATAGAAAAACAAAAATAACTCCGGGTCAGACATGGGTCTGGTGTGAGTAACAGGTTAAAGTTGCTTAACTTTGAAAAAACCTTTGAAAAGAAAAGGTATCACGTAAGACTTCCCACACATAAACATGGAAAAAAATTTACCTTACGCTAACCAAAACATTTGATAGGAAATCTGATGATATTATAATAGTGTCTAGGGTTTTCAAGTAAATAAGAAATAGCCGAAATTGTTACATGGTTAAATTCCAGCTACTAGCCACAAAAGTGGGTAATACAATCAAAACCGTTGGCACTTATTGGATTTTGGATTCCATCAATGGCTGGGCTACTGGGGTACCGCCCGTCACAGTACGTGGCCTAGATCACCATATCGAGGAGCCACCCTAACTCCCCTGCAACACATAGCCAGACCCGTTCCTTACTGAACAGTTCCAAACAAGACAACCCCGCAGTTGTGATCAGCAACCGCACCACTAAGCCGAAAATATAAAGGGACCTCTAGACAGGGATAAAAATTGCTCTCAAGTGGGTGCTACCCACGAAGCTTTGCTGCACCTCCCCTATTTTAGCCATTCCCGGTTGATGAGGCATGAGGCTACGATTACCTTAATATGACATATCACTTAGAATGCTCATTGCCCGCCTGACGATGTTCTGAAAGCATTCAATCCATACAAGTTCGTTCCGGGTTCGAACGAAACCGAAGGCATTATCTCGTTACACTCGTATTGGAATCACCCTCAGAGTTAACGACAATAACCCTTGCACTCTGATTCACCATCTCGAATCTATAAGTACTATTCCATCAAACTCATTACAGAATCACCCACAGAGTTATACTGACGTATAGCCCTTACACCTCGAGTCTTCACTTGCTCCACTTGGATTCACGACCTAACGTTATTTGGAATCGATGTGGTTTTCGGATCCCAAATATTGAAACCCGATCCCGGTCTCATCGAAATCCAAAGCGTGTCTTTTAGGGTTCAAGTTGTTTTAAGTTTAAAACAATTCAATTTAATTATCTAAATATACACAGATATATAATTCACAACACAATAGATAATTCTACATTATCATTATCAACAGATAATTCATATCAGCATCAGATAATCCATATTATCATCCAAAACAACCAATGCATCCATCACATACACTATTCATCTCATAACTGAGATTACAAACCATACATGGAAACCAATACCAATCATCAATCGTAAGCAACGATCTAATGATCACACCATTTATAATTAATCTAAAATGAATTAAATTAATCAGCCTATTAGAATCACATATCAAATTATAAGAATCGAAGTGGTTTCGGGTATTCACTAATACCCGACTCCGGTCTCTTCGAAACCATTGCCAACTTAACTTAAATTATTCAAGTGAAATACAATTCTACTTTTAATACAGGATATCACAGTAATTCATCATCAATAGATAACCACACCTTCACAATTTAAATCAAAAGAATCTGTATCACCTAGCATCACAAACCACATATTAGGAATAATAATTAATCGAGGACATTCAATGTCATTCTATTTATCCTTTAATTACTCTTAAGTAATTAACCCTTAATTTAATTTCACAAATTAATTATCCTTACCCAATATAGTAATTAACCTTTAATTACTTTATTAATTTATTACTAACCATAATTATTAATCTCCCTTGATTAATAACAACAGTAATTAACTTCCCTTAATTACTTCATCAAATAAATTTATTACTCTCTAATTAATTATTTCTAATTAATCCCCTGATTAATTTACCTTTCAATTATTTCCCTTAAGTAATTATTAATTTCACAAAGTAATTTAATTCAAATTACTTCCACTTTATAAACCTTCCCTTTATTAATTACATCCTATAATTAATTATTAATTACTTTACCAAGCATTTACACTTTTATAAATTACAATGAGTAATTATACTTACCAAATTCATTATTGAGTATCCTTAATTAATTAATAAAGTAAATTATCTCTAATTAATCCCATTAATTAATCATTTGATAATACTTAATTAATGATCTTTCATTAACTATATTAATTAATCCTTTTTCTAAGAAATCAACTATAATCCACCAAGAGATTACCTTAAATTAATTAACAATTAATTTCATTCTAGAATTCATCCCTTTATTAATTAATAGACCTAAATTATTGATTAACACAACTTAATTACAAATTAAGTATTCCCTAATTCCCAATTTATCATTAGCCATATGTTAATTAAATTACTTAATTACTTAACTCCTAGTCATTTATTAATTAACTTCAAATAGTTAATTACAAATTTGTCTATCTCATAATCATTAATCTTTAATCACAATTATAAAGTAATTACTCTTATTGATTTCCTTAATTAATTACTTATTCATTTAATTTACATTTAAAAAAAAAATCTTCATTAACTTTAATTTGTTATTAGCTACACAACTTAATAATAATTAATTTATACTTAACTTCATTCTCATATTAATTACTGTAGTTTGGAAGTAAAACCACCCGAGTGTTTTTTTTTCCATTTAACCCGAGTCATCACTCACGTATTCCCGAAGTTTTCCCGAGTCTCTCTCCCACCTTGTACTCATCTTCTTCTCCCTTATTTTTTTTTAAATTTGGTTACAGTTTAAGTTTGCTGCCATACTTAGAATCCTGGAATCAACTTAAGTACAAATTTTGCTTTATTTTCTTTCCTCACTTTACTATAACCAGTACTAACAAGTAACCAGAGCAACACACGAGGCATCACCCTCAAAACCCCGAGTCACCCTCAATAATACACGAGACATGCTTCGTGGGAAACATCGAAATTCCCTGGACTAAAACTTCTTCCACAAATCAAATTTTCTAGATGCACATTTCAATCTCGTGCACGTGTACGCCGGACTTGGTCGGCGGCGAACGTCGTCGCGGCCCTCTCCAAGTCGTCTCTGACCCTTACATCCATCACGTCCCCCTGAATCGACGAAAACTCCACTGATTCGAAAAAAAGCATCAGCGCCTCATCAGGAAAAACCACTCGAAACAAAAGATCGCCACCAATGGAGAAACCCATCACCGGAGGTTCTGCCACCTCACCCACACACGTATCTCGAACCACCCAATCCTGTATCAGAACGGGTCAGACCGAGTATTACAGATTTTCAGGTAAGGACATTCTGGAGCTCAGGAGTCAAGCTGGATGGCAGGAACGTTTGGAGTGTTTCCGCTGTGATGTATTTCTTTTTAGTTGGGACATGTTATTTGTATATGTCATGTGATTGTATATAAATGTGGCAACTATGATGTATTAAAATGAAAATTGACAGATATAGTATTCTTTTGTAAACTGTTATAATTTGATATTATATTTGATCCGCTGCGTTTTGTGAGAATTAGTGCTGTGTGTTTGTTCTTCTTCTTCTATCTCTTTTTCTTATCTAACTATTCGAAATTTTCGGGGTCGAAAATTTCGGGTCGTTACAGTTAAGGGACCTCTAGACAGGGATCAGAGCCAAATGTAATATCAAATAAAATAACAGTTTACAAAGCAGAACTGTATCAGAATATTTACATTTTACATCAGAGTTACAACAATTTCACAACACTGGGCATTTTAAAATAACTTGTCCCATAAAAATAACAATATATATCATAGCGGATAAACACTCTATACGTTCCTGTCCTTCAACTCTCCTCCTGAACTCCAGAACGTCCTTACCTGCAAGTCTGTAGTACTCGGTCTGACCCGAGCATTACATCAAAGTAACACCCGGGTCAGGCTGGAAACCAGCGTGAGTAAAACCATCTAACATGGAATACAAAAACCTACAACTTATATAAACCCGGGGTACTCGTATCAATTTGCAACTTCACAAGCTGCTATAGACATTACTTTTTTTTAACATATCAATTTCTAAGTGCCAAACTTAGATTAACGTTCCAATTCACTTAAATCATTCCATACTAGCCTGTTGATTTCACAATCAATCTATAAAGAATCGAAGTGGTTTCCGGGTATTCACTAATACCCGACTCCGGCCTCTTCGAATCCAATGTCATCTTATCCCAAGATATTCGAGTGAAATACAATTCAACATTAAAATACCGAGTGTCACAGTAATTCATTATCAACTGATAACTACATCACCACAGTTTAACCAACATATCATATCACATAGCATCATGAATCACACACCAGGGACAACGGATAACCCAAGATATTTAAGTATCATGCAATCATCTATAAGCGAGTTAAATTTAATCATACCATTTCTAACTAATTTAATTAACTACCCATGAATTAAATTAATTACTTTGTAAATCCTGCTCATCTAACCTTAATTAATTGTATTCAATTAATTAATAATCCCTTAATTATTCATCATGATTAACCATCCTTAATTAATCATTTTTTTAAATTACATTAAGTACTTAACCTTTAATTAATTAATTAAACCACAATGTCAAGACCCGACTTTCCACTCTCAGAAAATCGCGTCATGAATTAAGAAAGAAAGAGATAGAAGAAGAAAAGAAAGAAGAGAAGAAAGAAACAACATCAGAATCTAAACAGCAGAACGAATAAATTATATTAATAACATAAAATATTACATAGTTTACAACCACTATCAGAGTACACAGATATACAACACATACTAGACAGTTATAAACACCTGTATAGTATTTACAACATAATACAACTCAGAGACAATCACAGATAACACAGCAGAATACTATACATCTAACGCAGAAGCCTTCTGCTCCATTGCTCCTCCATAATTCATCAAAAGCTAACCTGAATCCTAACCTGAATCCCTTGGCTACTCGTAAAAATTTGAGTACCCAAGAGTTTATGAAAAACAAAAATAAACTTCGGGTTAGACATGGGTCTGGTGTGAGTAACAGGTTAAAGTTGTTTAACTTTCAAAAACCTTTTGAAAAGAAAGGTATCACGTAAGACTTCCCACACATAAACATGGAAAAGTTTTTACCTTACGCTAACCAAAATATTTGATAGGAAATCCGATGATATTATAATAGTGTCTAGGGTTTTCAAATAAATATGAAATAGCCGAAATTGTTACATGATTAAATTACAGCTACTAGCCACAAAAGTGGGTAATACAATCAAAACCGTTGGCACTTATTGGATTTTGGATTCCATACAATAGCAGGGCTACTGGGGTACCGCCTGTCACAGTACGTGGCCTAGATCAACGAACCGAGGAGCCACCCTAACTCCCCTGCAACACAAGGCCGGACCCGTTCCTTACTGAACAGTTCCGAACAAGACAACCCCGCAGTTGGTGTACACTGACAACTGCCCACTAAGCCGAATAAAAAGGGACCTTTAGACAGGGATCAATCTTGCTCTCCAGTGTCCAATTTAAATGTAAAAAGGGAATTTAAATTGAATTGATGAGAATGTGAGATTGTGTGTTTCTTTTCTGTTCTTCTTCTATCTTTTTCTTCTTTTCTCTAACTATCTGGAATTTTCGGGATAAAAAAAATTACGGGTCATTTCATTTGGTACGGGTCAGACCGAGTATTACATATTTTCAGGTAAGGACGTTCTGGAGCTCAGGAGGCAAGCTGGATGGCAGTATCGTATGGAGAGTTTCACTATGTTATTATATATATCTCTAAGTCATGTTAGATTGTATCTGACTAATGTTGTATGAAATTGCTGTAACTCTGATATATCAATGTAAAATTGATAAATACAGTTTTCTTTGGTATAATTATTATTATTGATATTATATTTTATCCGCTGCGAATGTAAGATTGTGTGTTTCTTTCTGTTCTTCTTCTATCTCTTTTCTTCTTTTCTCTAACTATCTGGAACTTTCGGGATCGGAATTTCCGGGTCGTTACATTTGTTCATTAATTAATATAAATAATTAATTAATTGTTAATTAATAATTTAAGAATAATTAATTTATAATTTAGTAGATCTAGTTGTATATGAGCTTTGTAGCTTTATAGTATTGATTGTTTAGATTCTATAGAGTGAGTATCCCGATATTTATACCGGGGAAACTCGTGAAAATTTTATCCAGAATTTTCTGGATAAAACATTTCTTATTAAAGATTTAATGATCTTTGTTTCATTAAAATTAGTAAGATAATTTAAATAATTTAACTAATTAATTTGTTTAATTAATTAAGGGTTTAAAATAATGTAATTAAGGTTAATTAAACTTGTAATCAATATTAATTAATTTAAGTTAATTACTTAAGAAAGGTAATTAAAGAATTAATGATAAGTTAATGAAGATCATTAACTTGGGATTAATAATATAATTAATTAATGTAATTAATTTGGATAATTAATTGGATTAATTAATTTAGTTAATCAATTATGGAACTTGATTAAGTATGATTACATTATGGAAATAATTAAAGTTATTAATTACTTATTGTAATTAATTTATTAATTAGATTAGTTTAAATTAATTAATTCATATTAAAATAAATTTGTTTTTTTAAACATAATTAAGAATGTTTTATCTTAAAATTAAGTTAAGATAAATGTTTGAAATTAATTTAATTAATAAGGTAAGTAAGGAGTAATTAATTTATTTAATTACTTAATTGATTAGGGGTAAGAAAATAATTAGAGATTAATCAATTGGTAATTAAATAATAATTAATTAGTAATTTGTGACGGATAACCCAAGTTAATTGTTTAAGAAAGAATTAAAGAATAGTTAATGAAGGTCATTTAACAATTAAATATTGTGAATAAATTTAATAATTAATAAGATTAATTAATTGATAATAATCAATTGAGGAATTGTTTGAGTTTAAGTACTTAATAAAAGTAATTAAGAAATCAATTACTTGAGTTTAATGTAATCAGTTTAGATTAGTTAATTAAGTTTAATTAATTTAAACACTTGATGTTGATGAATAATTACTTAATGTGATCAATGGAAGTGTAATTACTTAAGGAAGTAATTAATGGTAATTACTGGATGTAATTAAAGAGGTTGACGATGAAAGTAAATTGGATTAAATTCCTATGTATTTAATCAGGGGATTAATTAAGATAATTAGTTAACGGTAATTAATTAATTTGAAATAAGTAATTAAGGGTAGTTAATTACGGGATGTTATTAATCAAGGGTGATTAATAATTATGGATTATAATTAATTAATGAAGTAACTAAAAGTTAATTACTATATTTGGTTAAGGATATTTGATTTGTGAAATTAATTAAGGGCTAATTGCTTAAATGTAATTAAAGGATACATAGAATGACATTGGAAGCCTTTGAGTTATTGTTATCCCTAATATATGGTTCGTAATGATATGTGATATGAAATGTTTGATTTAACTGTGAAGATGTGGTTATTTATTTATAATGAATTACCATGACATCCTGTATTTTAAGTATAATTGTATTTCACTTGAATAATTGAAGTTAAGTTGGCAATGGTTTCGAAGAGACCGGAGTCGGGTATTAGTGAATACCCGAAACCACTTCGATTCTTATAATTTGATATGTGATTCTAATAGGCTGAAGTGAAATGACTTAAGTAAATTAGATTATTTAAATCTAAGTTTTGACGCTTAGAAATTGATATGTGAAATGGTTAATGTTAATAATAACTTATGAAGTGTAAATCGATATAAGTGACCCTGGGTTTATATAAGTTCCATGCTTTTGTATTCCGTGTTAGATGAGTTTACTCACGCTGGTTTCCAGCCTGACCCGGGTGTTACTTTGATGTAATACTCGGTCTGAGAGCACAATGTCAATACCCGACTTTCCACTCCCAGAAAATCGCGTCATGAATTAAGAAAGAAAGAGATAGAAGAAGAAAAGAAAGAAGAGAAGAAAGAAACAACATCAGAATCTAAACAGCGGAACGAATAAATTATATTAATAACATAAAATATTACATAGTTTACAACCACTATCAGAGTACACAGATATACAACACATACTAGACAGTTATAAACACCTGTCTAGTATTTACAACATAATACAACTCAGAGACAATCACAGATAACACAGCAGAATACTATATATCTAACGCAGAAGCCTTCTGCTCCATTGCTCCTCCATAATTCATCAAAAGCTAACCTGAATCCCTTGGCTACTCGTAAAAATTTGAGTACCCAAGAGTTTATGAAAAACAAAAATAAACTCCGGGTCAGACATGGGTCTGGTGTGAGTAACAGGTTAAAGTTGCTTAACTTTCAAAAACCTTTTGAAAAGAAAGGTATCACGTAAGACTTCCCACACATAAACATGGAAAAGTTTTTACCTTACGCTAACCAAAACATTTGATAGGAAATCCGATGATATTATAATAGTGTCTAGGGTTTTCAAATAAATATGAAATAGCCGAAATTGTTACATGATTAAACTACAGCTACTAGCCACAAAAGTGGGTAATACAATCAAAACCGTTGGCACTTATTGGATTTTGGATTCCATACAATGGCAGGGCTACTGGGGTACCGCCCGTCACAGTACGTGGCCTAGATCAACGCACCGAGGAGCCACCCTAACTCCCCTGCAACACAAGGCCGGACCCGTTCCTTACTGAACAGTTCCGAACAAGACAACCCCGCAGTTGGTGTACACTGACAACTGCCCACTAAGCCGAATAAAAAGGGACCTCTAGACAGGGATCAATCTTGCTCTCCAGTGGGTGCGACCCACGAAGCCTTGCTGCACCTCCCCTGTTTTAGCCATTCCCGGTTGATGAGGCTTGAGGCTACGATTACCTTTAGAGGACACATTTCTTAGAATGCTCATCGTCCACCTGACGATGTTCTGAAAGCATTCAATCCATACAAGTTCGTTCCGGGTTCGAACGAAACCGAAGGCATTATCCCGTTACACTCATTACGGAATCACCCACAGAGTTAACGACGATAACCCTTGCACTCTAGATCACCATCTCGAATCTATAAGCACTATTCCGTCAACTCATTACGAAATCACCCACAGAGTTATACTGACGTATAGCCCTTACACCTCGAGTCTTCACTCGCTCCTCTTGGATTAACGACCTAACGTTATTTGGAAAACGATGTGGTTTTCGGATATCCAAATATGGAAACCCGATACCGGTCTCATTGAAATCCAAAGCGTGTCTTTTAAGGACAAGTTGTTTTAAAGGTTTAAAACAATTCAATTACAGTATTTATATACACACAAATAAATAACTCATAAATCATAACTGATAATCAACATTATCACATAACAGGGAATCCACATTATCAATATCAAATAGATATTCCACATATCAATATCACAACAGATAACCTATGTTATCATCACAATGCAAACCAAACATTCATACCACGCAACCATGCTTATCTCATTACTGAGATCACAAAGCATCCAAGTCAATTCATGACATCCATTCATACATAAGCAAAGATTTACTCATCACCATATAATTAATTTAAAATGAATTAAATTAATTATCTCTGTCTCAAATTAATTTGAAATGAATTAAATTAATTACTTCATCTTTAATTAATTTAAAATAAATTAAATTAATTACTTCACCAATATATCTTGCTTACTTAATTGATTACAATCAATTAAATAATCATTATCATTAATCACCTAAATTAATCACTCTTGATTAATTATCTTTAATTACATTCATGTAATTATTCTAAATTAATTTTACAAATTAATTAACCCCAAACAAATCAGTAAGTAACCTTTAATTACTTCAATTAATTAATCATAATTAATTACCTAATCCTTAATTAATAATTAATTAATTATCTTAATTATCTATTATTGATTAATTAATCATAATTAATCAACTTTAATTACATCATTAATTAAATAATTAATGATCTTTAATTATTTCTTAAATTAATTACCTTAAGTAATTAACTAACTTAATTACTATATTAAACCAAATTAATTATCCTTAAATTAATTTCTTAATTAATTATTTGATTAATTACTAAATAATTAATCCAAATTATCACATAATTAAACATCTCCATTTAATTACAATCATGTAATTATTAAAAAATTACTTAACTAAGTAATTTCCCAAATCATTAATTACATAAAGTAATTATCCTTAACCCAAGTGTTTAAAACTAATTAAATTAAACAAATCTCATTCAATTAAATTAATTACATTAAGTAATTAATTCCTTAATTACTTTATTAAGTAATTACTCAAACCATTTATAATTGATTATTATTAAATTAATTAATCTAATTAATTATAAAAAATTAAGCATATTAATTAATTGTTAAATAATCATGGTTAATGACCTTCATTAACCATCCTCAAATTATTTTATAAGGTAATTAACTTAAATTAACTACCAATTAAATTATCTTTAATCATTCATTAATTAAAGTTAATTATTAAATTAATTAACCTTAAATTAAAACTTAATTACATAATTATCATTCATCTATCATTAATAAATAACTTAATTAATGATCTTAATTCCAAATTGATTAATCATTAATCTATTATTAATTCCAAATTTAATTAATTAATTAAATTAATTAATTAATCTTAATTACCTTGTTAACTAATTCTAAAACATAAATCTTAATCAAATTTCAAAAACATAACCTAATTATGTTAAAACAATTTGATTTAAAACAAAGTACTTAAGAAATTCCTTTTTTTTTAAAATTTCAATTTAAATTCAAGTTTTAAATAGAATAATTTTAAAACTTATCAAAGTTTCAAAAATTTTAAACTTATTTAAATTCCAGAACAAATCAAAAGTTGTCTTAAAAATCAAATCATAAGAACTTGAAGTGAAATTCATTTCAAAATTTTAGAAGTTTAAATTCAATTTTAGTTTAAAACTTTCAACTTTAAATCTTCTTTTAAATTTGAAACTAAGCTTCATTTTAAACTCAGATTTCCAGATTTTAAAATTTATCTTTAAACCTTGCTTCATATTTTAAAACTTCATTATTTAAAATTTCAACTATTTACCAAATTGAAATAGTTAATTAAGTTAAGAATTTAAACTTTTATTTTCAAAACCTAGGATTTAAATTTGAATCTAACATTCAAACTTGCATTTGAATTTTCACTTAATCCTTACTTTAAATTAATCTATAGAATTTACAATATTTAAAACCCAGATTTTAAATAAAATTCAGGTTTCCCTGAAACCTGAACATTAAGTTCAACCTGAGAAAAAAATCAATTCTACTTCGAGTCAAAAGCTACCTTACTTCGAGTTTCCTGCGTTCCTACTTCGGGTCATTCTCCCAATCACTTCGAGTAAACTCTAACCTTTTCCCTGCAATACCCAAAAACCCAAACATCACCAGAGTTTCCATCGCCGCCCCCTCTGCCGACGATCTCAGATGATCCAATACCAACCAGAAACCCACCATAACCTCAAACTTCAACCCAGATAAATCAGAAATCGAAGAATTCTAAATAACCCCTAATCAAAACCTGTAAACTTCAAACAGGTTCCTGATGCAAACCTGTCAGCGGCCACCATTCTCACCTCCGACCATCTTGATCTCCACCTCTCCGGCCTCGCACTTCTCTATACATCAACTATCCATACACCAGAAACCCATTCACTCGATCCATTCTTCCTCTCTCACTGTCCCAATCTTTTACCCCTCTTCAAACTAGGGTTCAAACAAAAACTTCCCAACTGCAACCAATCTAGAAATCATTATACTTATTTCAGATTTTTCTATGAATCTATAATCCTTACTTAATAACTCAGGAGAGTTTTGAGTTTTCTGAAACTACAGATTGTAAGTATTTGCTCAAAATCATATTTTGTTCAAGAAAAAACAGTAAAGGAACCTATACTCTAAAATTCATATTACTTGATTTAAAAATCAAGTTCCAGTTTATGTTTTTAATTTATAAAACTGGATTTCTATATTAATAGGTTTGGATTTGATCAAGATTTAACATATAATGTTATTATCTGTTTTAACAGCAACATCACCCTGTATTTGTCTTCACTAAAAATTCAAATCTGAACTCAAGAAACTTAAACAACAATACTTTATAAATCTGCATTCTAATCTATGCTAAACAAAACCCCTTTTTATTTATTTATTTATTCCAAAATCCAGATACTACTTCAACTTGGATCAATCATAGGAAATTCTTGTAAATATGATAGTGAATCTGGAAACTCAGCAAAGCAAAATGCACATTCAATCATAATTTTCAACAGACCTTATATAAACACACAAACATATTTATCTTAACATTTAACAAGCAACCTAATTATAGTTTGAGATATAAATGTTACTCACCTTTATTTGAATGCAGACCACTGTTTAGCTCCTGTTTTGAATTTGCAGAAAACCAAAAATGCAGGCTTGACTTAGATATACTTCATGTAGATGATGCAGTTGTTAATCTCCAATTGCATGCAGATGAAGGTGATGTTGTTGCTCATGATCACAGCCTAATTACTTGCATGCAGATGTGAAAAGATGCTGTAGGCAATTTCCCCCAAATACATGCTATCATTTCCAGTTTAACAGAATGCAGAGAATAAACAGTGTGCATGCTCTATTGATTTGAAGAAATGCAGATAAAATCAACAGTGCAGGCTTTATTTGATTTGAGGAAGTGCAGAATTTTGTATTTGGATATGCAGGTTTGAATATGAATATGCAGATTTTGTATAAGAAGTGAGATATGTAGGTTTTTAAGAAAATGCAGATTTGATCTCTGTTTTGATTAGGGAAGAAGGAAAATGCACTATGCAATGAAGATGCAAATTAACTAAATGTATTTCAGATTTTATTAAAAGAAAAGAAAAATTAAAATAAAATTCTAACACTTGTCAAACTATCAATGTGAAATTTGAACACTTGTTTAAACCAATGCTTATAAATGCAACACATGTTATCTTTTAAAAGTAATTAGTTTCTAATTATAATTTAATGTGTGTTAACTTAGATTAAATTTGTTAGTTATATTAATATGTGTATGTATTTATAAATGAAAACAAACCATGTGTACACAACTTAAAAATTAAAACAATAATTTAAACTTTTGAATTTAACTTCAAATTAAATTCAAGATTAAATTATTTTTAAATCAAGTTATAAATACAAATTCAATTTGAAATAAAAATTACAAATCTTATTCAAATCTTATTAATAAAGTCAATACAATATTAATATTGTTTTATAAATCTCTTTTTATTAAATAAAAATCATTTTCAAGAGATTACATTTTTATTAAATAAATAATCCACTTTATTAAGTCATAAAATCATTTGTTGAATTTATTCTAAATTTAAAGCTAAATCCAATTAAATTTAAAAACATTCCAATATTTTTCTTATCAATTTTAAAATCATATTTTTATTTATGAAATAGATTTTAAAACTCAATACCAAATTAAAATAAAATTTCCAAATTGAAATGTATACATTACAATTTTAAAACATGATTTAATATTAAATTTAAACCAAAACCATTTATTAAATTTTTGAAAACTTAATATTAAATAAAACAAATTTCCAAATTACTATAAATAATAAAACTAGAAAATATGCTTTATCTATAAAAATTAAAACAAAGTAAATCAATTTAAAATATAAACCAAATATTTATATTGTAAACACAAATCAATTTATATCATTTAAAAGATAAAATGACCAATTTAAATATTTATTGAAGAAGATTATTAAATTTATTTGAATAATTATTAACAGATTATCAATATCAATTTAATTTTAACTACAGATTATTAAATTGATATTGTCAAAAATTCCGGGATATTACAATTTTTCCCCCTTAAAAGAATTTCGTCCTTAAAATTTAAAACAAAGGTAATTTAATAATCTTATTAAATTTTAATTTAAAAACACAAGCATATATCAAACATATGCTAACAACCAAAACAACCAATTCAAACAAATCTAATTATCCAGACAGTTCTTGATAAATTTTTATCGAGTTTCCCCAGTGAATATATATATCCACCGGAATACTCGCTCTAGAAAATCCAGACAAACAATACTATGAGGCTACAAAGCTCCTATACAACTATATTTATAACACTAGACAAGATATCAGACTACAAACGAGTCTGACTCAATAACCAAAACTCCAGATCTGCTGGTTCCACAACAAGAGATAGATCAAACACAAACTCCCTCAGAGATACGTGAAACCCATCAGATCCCGGTTATCCAAACTGGCAATTCAATCCTATAGATCCATCACTTACTCCAAGAATACAGGAAAGATCCAAAACACTACAGAGCTAACTTCTCAGACTTACCCAATCTTAAAGCTCACTTTAAATTGGAGACAACTTATCCAAAATCAAATCTCCGACTTCAGAGTCCAAATCTCTCCGACTCTAATCCACAAAACTCTTGAGACGATCCTGAGCTACCTACAGCCTATCAATCAGCTCAACCTTCGCTGATGCTTTTAGAAACAAACCAGACCAATTAACTCAACAAAATGATCTCCTCAAGATCAACCAACATCAAGATCTCAAACTCAACTCCTCACATCCGAAGACAACAACTTCTTCTCCTGAGCGGGAAAAGAAAAGCAAATACACTTTCAAACTGCTTCCGCTGCACAACTCTGATCCAAAGTAGAAGAGAATGCTGAAGAAGAACACAAACATAACTCAACAACACACCCCAGAGATATGGTTCAATCAAATCCATAAGAATTATTCAGAAGTTCCTTCAAAACTCTGAACTGCTACTCCAACTCAATCTCCTTGGAACCATTGTGGTATCAGAGTGTTAGGTTGAGTGAATACCTAGGCTCTGTAGTGGTGTCTTTCTTGAGAGAGTGTATTTGTAATTTTAAATATATATATCTATATTTATTCCTACCTATCGGTTGGGTTACCTGTTCAGGTTTTCCAATATAAGTTATAAAAGTAGATGGGGTAGTAGTGTGTGTAACACGACTACCATTGGTTGGAGTTTGAATGTTTGAGGTTGGAAGTATTTGTCGAGACTGTAGACCTGATATCCTCTCGAGTGAGTTCTGTAGTGATGAAGAACTTCATTGATCTCTGAAGGAAACCTGTTAAGGTTCGGAGTTTATTTTTGAGATTGGATGAGTAGAGTTTGCATCTGTTGGTTGGCAGAAGTAAGTGATGGTATTTTGAATACCTCAGGAGTAGTAGCTGCGTGATGAGATGCAATGACTATGGATGTTCCCGAAGATGTTTTCTTTGGAACAAGTTATGGAAGTGAGTCTGCCTCGGTGTTGTGGCTGTGGTCAGCCGGAGTTTCTGTTTGCTTTGAAGTCCGAGTTTCTCGGAGAACTTTGTTTTGGAATTCTTTGGCATCTGTGGCAGCAGTGCAGTTTGGAGTGTTCTCGGTGTTGGCAAGAGATCTTTTGGCTTAGCAGTTTTTCTAAAGTTGAGTTCAGAAGCAGTTAGGTGGACCCGTTTCTTCGATGGGTTAGCTAGTTGAGATTGAGCTGTTCTGTTTGGTTAAGGGAGAACAGTGTTCTTTGGATTTGGTTTGAGTGGATCGCAAAAGTGACTTGCGATTGTTTGAGAGTTCTCTTGGGTTATCTGAGCTTTCCTGGATGTCTTCAGGAAGTCAGAGTTCTGTCCGCATCTGGAGATTGAGCTTTCTTATCGACTGGAATTCCAAGAGTGGTACGGGTGGTTCAGCTTTAGTAGAATGGTTCCAAGGAGATTGAGTTGGAGTAGCAGTTCAGAGTTTTGAAGGAACTTCTGAATGATTCTTATGGATTTGATTGAACCATATCTCTGGGGTGTGTTGTTGAGTTGTGCTTGTGTTCTTCTTCAGCATTCTCTTCTACTTTGGATCAGAGTTGTGCAGCAGAAGCAGTTTGAAAGTGTATTTGCTTTTCTTTTCCCGCTCAGGAGAAGAAGTTATTGTCTTCGGATGTGAGGAGTTGAGTTTGAGATCTTGATGTTGGTTGATCTTGAGGAGATCATTTTGTTGAGTTGATTGGTCTGGTTTGTTTCTAGAAGCATCAGCGAAGGTTGAGCTGATTGATAGGTTGTAGGTAGCCCAGAATCGTCTGAAGAGTTTTGTGGATTAGAGTCGGAGAGATTTGGACTCTGTAGTCGGAGATTTGATTTTGGATAAGTTGTCTCCAATTTAAAGTGAGCTTTAAGATTGGGTAAGTCTGAGAAGTTAGCTCTGTAGTGTTTTGGATCTTTTCTGTATTCTTGGAGTAAGTGATGGATCTACAGGATTGAATTGCCAGTTTGGATAACTGGGATCTGATTGGTTTCACGTATCTCTGAGGGAGTTAATATTAATTTGTTAAATTAATTAGTTGAAATGTAATTAGTCATATTAATTAAATGTAAACCCATCAGATTATGTAATTAGTCATATTAATTTGGTTTAATATAGTAATTAAGTTAGTTAATTACTTAAGGTAATTAATTTAAGAAATAATTAAAGATCATTAATTATTTAATTAATGATGTAATTAAAGTTGAATAATTATGATTAATTAATCAATAATAGATAATTAAGATAATTAATTAATTATTAATTAAGGATTAGGTAATTAATTATGATTAATTAATTGAAGTAATTAAAGGTTAATTACTGATTTATTTGGGGTTAATTAATTTTTAAAATTAATTTAGAATAATTACATGAATGTAATTAAAGATAATTAATCAAGAGTGATTAATTTAGGTGATTAATGATAATGATTAACTAATTGATTGTAATCAATTAAGTAAGCAAGATATATTGGTGAAGTAATTAATTTAATTTATTTTAAATTAATTAAAGATGAAGTAATTAATTTAATTCATTTTAAATTAATTTGAGAGAGAGATAATTAATTTAATTCATTTTAAATTAATTATATGGTGATGAGTAAATCTTTGCTTATGTATGAATGGATGTCATGAATTGACTTGGATGCTTTGTGATCTCAGTAATGAGATAAGCATGGTTGCGTGGTATGAATGTTTGGTTTGCATTGTGATGATAACATAGGTTATCTGTTGTGATATTGATTTATGGAATATCTATTTGATATTGATAATGTGGATTCCCTGTTATGTGATAATGTTGATTATCATTTATGATTTATGAGTTATCTATCTGTGTGTATATAAATACCGTAATTGAATTGTTTTAAACCTTTAAAACAACTTGGCCTTAAAAGACACGCTTTGGATTTCGATGAGACCGGGATCGGGTTTCCATATTTGGATATCCGAAAACCACATCGTTTTCCAAATAACGTTAGGTCGTTAATCCAAGAGGAGCGAGTGAAGACTTGAGGTGCAGCAAGGCTTCGTGGGTCGCACCCACTGGAGAGCAAGATTGATCCCTGTCTAGAGGTCCCTTTTTATTCGGCTTAGTGGGCAGTTGTCAGTGTACACCAACTGCGGGGTTGTCTTGTTCGGAACTGTTCAGTAAGGAACGGGTCCGGCCTTGTTTTGCAGGGGAGTTAGGGTAGCTCCTCGGTACGTTGATCTAGGCCACGTACTATGACGGGCGGTACCCCAGTAGCCCTGCCATTGTATGGAATCCAAAATCCAATAAGTGCCAACGGTTTTGATTGTATTACCCACTTTTGTGGCTAGTAGCTGGAATTTAATCATGTAACAATTTTGGCTATTTCATATTTATTTGAAAACCCTAGACACTATTATAATATCATCGGATTTCCTATCAAATATTTTGGTTAGTGTAAGGTAAAAACTTTTCCATGTTTATGTGTGGGAAGTCTTACGTGATACCTTTCTTTTCAAAAGGTTTTTGAAAGTTAAGCAACTTTAACCTGTTACTCACACCAGACCCATGTCTGACCTGGAGTTTATTTTTTTTTCATAAACTCTTGGGTACTCAAATTTTTACGAGTAGCCAAGGGATTCAGGTTAGGATTCAGGTTAGCTTTTGACGAATTATGGAGGAGCAATGGAGCAGAAGGCTTCTGCGTTAGATATATAGTATTCTGCTGTGTTATCTGTGATTGTCTCTGAGTTGTATTATGTTGTAAATACTAGACAGGTGTTTATAACTGTCTAGTATGTGTTGTATATCTGTGTACTCTAATAGTGGTTGTAAACTATGTAATATTTTATGTTATTAATATAATTTATTCGTTCCGCTGTTTAGATTCTGATGTTGTTTCTTTCTTCTCTTCTTTCTTTTCTTCTTCTATCTCTTTCTTTCTTAATTCATGACGCGATTTTCTGGGAGTGGAAAGTCGGGTCTTGACATTGTGGACTACAGATTTTTACTTGAACAGATAAACTCTGTTTTGTGGAAGGTGAATTCATATTTTAAGATCTGAAAACTTTCTCAAGTTTTTGAAGAAAAGAGGAGAAATGTTTTCATAAACAACTTTTTGATTTAATTAAAGAAAATTAAAATTAAAGGGGACACTTGTTTTAAATTTAAACATTTGTCACTTTAGTTCATTTTAAGATTAACACATGTCAACAAGGTGCTTTAGAGATATACACATGTATTTTAAGCATTTTAGTTTTATTTTAAATTGTTTATAAATACCTTTAAACCCTAAATTCTTATGTATATAAATGAATTTCTTCCCACTTTAAATTTATTAAAGAAATGAAACAAAACAAATATAAATACAAGCTTATACAAATATTTTTAAATACTTATCCTTTTAAATTTCAGAACATCAAATTCAAATTCAAATTAAATTATAAACTTCAAAATAAAAATCAAGTTATATATATGTGTGCATGTATAACTCTTATTAAATTTTAAAATAGCAAATCCTATTTCTAACAAAATTTATTTATGTTTATAAAAACTAAGTATTCTCAATATCATTTGAAAATAACAAATTAAACAATATTTAAAATGATTTATAAAAGTTATCATGAATTACTTCTATTACTTACTAAATTAAGATCATATGTAAATAATTATCATTATTACTTCTCCAATATAAGTTATAAAGGTAGATAAGGTAGTGGTGTGTGTAACACGATTACTGCCATTGTATGGAATCCAAAATCCAATAAGTGCCAACGGTTTTGATTGTATTACCCACTTTTGTGGCTAGTAGCTGGAATTTAATAGATGTAACAATTTTGGCTATTTCATATTTACTTGAAAACCCTAGACACTATTACAATATCATCGGATTTCCTATCAAATGTTTTGGTTAGCGTAAGGTAAAAACTTTTCCATGTTTATGTGTGGGAAGTCTTACGTGATACCTTTCTTTTAAAAAGTTTTTGAAAGTTAAGCAACTTTAACCTGTTACTCACACCAGACCCATGTCTGACCCGGAGTTTATTTTCTGTAACGACCCAACTTCCTATCTCCAGGAAGTCGCATTGCTAATAAGAAAGAAAGGGATAGAGAATAGAAAGAAAGAGAAGAAAGAAGAAACAACACATCAGAATCTAAACAGCGGAATGAATAAATTATATTAATAAACATAAAATATTTACATAGTTTACAACCACTATCAGAGTACACAGATAATACAACACATACTAGACAGTTATAAACACCTGTCTAGTATTTACAACATAATACAATCTCAGATTCAATCACAGAATACACAGCGGAATACTAATATCTAACGCAGAAGCCTCCTGCTCCATTGCTCCTCCAATATTCGTCAAAGCTAACCCGAATCCTAGCCTGAATCCCTTGGCTACTCGTAAAAATTTGAGTACCCAAGAGTTTATGAAAAACAACACATGGGTCTGGTTGATAAGTACATCGACCACAATGTCACGACCCGTCTTCCACAACCCAGAAAGACGCGTCATGATTTAAGAAAGAAAGGGATAGAAAAGAGAAAAGATAGAGAAGAAGAAAGAAACAACATCAGAATCTAAACAGCGGAATGAATAAATTATATTAATCACATAATACTTTACATAGTTTACAATCATTATCAGAGATACATAGCATAATAAACTCATACTAGACAGTTATAGACACCTGTCTAGTTATACAACACAAAGACAAACAACAACTCGGAGAACACACAGCGGAATACTCTATAGCTATACGCAGAAGCCTCCTGCTCCATTGCTCCTCCAGAATTCGTCAAAGCTAACCTGAATCCTAACCTGAATCCCTTGGCTACTCGTAAAAATTTGAGTACCCAAGAGTTTAAGAAAAACAGAATAAACTCCGGGTCATACATGGGTCTGGTGTGAGTAAGCGGTTAAAGTTGCTTAACTTTAAAAAACTTTTGAAAGAAAAGGTATCGCGTAAGACTTCCCACACATAAACATGGAAAAGTTTTTACCTTACGCTAACCAAAACATTTGATAGGAAATTCTATGATATTATAATAGGGTCTAGGATTTTCAAATAAATAAGAAATAGCCGAAATTGTAACATTTATTAAATTCCAGCTACTAGCCACAAAAGTGGGTAATACAATCAAAACCGTTGGCACTTATTGGATTTTGGATTCCATACAATGGCAGGGCTACTGGGGTACCGTCCGTCACAGTACGTGGCCTAGATCACCGTACCAAGGAGCCACCCTAACTCCCCTGCAACACAAAGCTGGACCCATTCCTTACTGAATAGTTCCGAATAAGACAACCCCGACGGTTGTTGCTATTCAACCGTCCACACAACCGAAATAAAAGGGACCTCTAGACAGGGGTAATTCTTACTCTCCAGTGGGGGCTACCCACGAAGCTTTGCTGCACCTCCCCTTTTTTAGCCATTCCCGGTTGATGAGGCTTGAGGTTACGATTACCTTTATAGAACACATTTCTTAGAATGCTCATCGTCCACCTGACGATGTTCTGAAAGAATTCAATCCATACAAGTTCGTTCCGGGTTCGAACGAAACCGAAGGCATTATCTCGTTACACTCATTTTGGAATCACCCTCAGAGTTAACGACAATAACCCTTGCACTCTAAATCACCATCTCGAATCTATAAGATCTATTCCGTCAAACTCATTACGGAATCACCCACAGAGTAATACTGACGTATAGCCCTTACACCTCGAGTCTTCACAAAGCTCCACTTAGATTCACGACCTAACGTTATTTGGAATCGATGTGGTTTTCGGATATCCAAATATGGAAACTCGATCCCGGTCTCATCGAAATCCAAAGCGTGTCTTTTAAGTCCAAGTTGTTTTAAAGGTTTTAAAACAATTAAATTCAACTATCTATATATACACAGAATAGATAATTCACAGGCCACAATTGATAATCAACATTATCAAGTAACAGGTAATTCATATAATCCATATCATAATAGATAATCCATATATCATATTCCATATTGATAATCACAATTCAACCAAGCATCCATATCACACCACCATACTTATCTCATTACTGAGATCACACAGCATTTAAGACAATCAATGTCATCCAATCATTCAGAAGCAATGATTCAACTCATACCAATATAATTAATTTAAACTGAATTAAATTAACTATCTCTAATTAATTTAAAATGAATTAAATTAATTACCTTCATCATAATAAATCTTTCTTAAATTAACATTAGTTAAATCAATTAATTAATCCTAATTAACCTTGATTAATTAACTCTAAATAAAGTAATTAATCCTTAATTATCTTCATTAATCATATCAATTAATGAACCTTAATTAATCATACTTAGATTAATTGCTTTTAATTAATCAACTTAAATACAGTAATTAATTATTCTTAATTAATTTTTAATGGGTTGATTACTTGTTGAAGTAATTAAAGGTTTATTACTTGATGTAATAAATAAATGATATAACTAGACAGGTGTCTATAACTGTCTAGTATGAGTTGATTATGCTGTGTATCTCTGATAATGATTGTAAACTATGTAAAGTCAAAGACAAACAACATCTCGGAGAACACACAGCGGAATACTCTATAGCTATACGCAGAAGCCTCCTGCTCCATTGCTCCTCCAGGATTCGTCAAAGCTAACCTGAATCCCTTGGCTACTCGTAAAAATTTGAGTACCAAAGAGTTTAAGAAAAACAGAATAAACTCCGGGTCAGACATGGGTCTAGTGTGAGTAAACGGTTAAAGTTGCTTAACTTTAAAAAAACTTTTGAAAGAAAAGGTATCACGTAAGACTTCCCACACATAAACATGGAAAAGTTTTTACCTTACGCTAACCAAAACATTTGATAGGAAATTCTGTGATATTATAATAGGGTCTAGGATTTTCAAATAAATAAGAAATAGCCGAAATTGTTACATTTATTAAATTCCAGCTACTAGCCACAAAAGAGGGTAATACAATCAAAACCGTTGGCACTTATTGGATTTTGGATTCCATACAATGGCAGGGCTACCGGGGTACCGCCCATCACAGTACGTGGCCTAGATCACCGTACCGAGGAGCCACCCTAACTCCCCTGCAACATAAAGCCGGACCCGTTCCTTACTGAACAGTTCCGAATAAGACAACCCCGGCGATTCTAGCTATCAATCGCCCACACAGCCGAAATAAAAGGGACCTCTAGACAGGGGTAAATCTTACTCTCCAGTGGGTGCGACCCATGAAGCTTTGCTGCACCTCCCCTGTTTTAGCCATTCCCGGTTGATGAGGCTTGAGGTTACGATTACCTTTAGTGAACACATCACTTAGAATGCTCATCGTCTACCTGACGATGTTCTGAAAGCATTCAATCCATACAAGTTCGTTCCGGGTTCGAACGAAACCGAAGGCATTATCTCGTTACACTCATTTTGGAATCACCCTCAGAGTTAACGACAATAACCCTTGCACTCTAAATCACCATCTCGAATCTATAAGATCTATTCCGTCAAACTCATTACGGAATCAACCACGGAGTTATACTGACGTATAGCCCTTACACCTCGAGTCTTCACAAAGCTCCACTTAAATTCACGACCTAACGTTATTTGGAATCGATGTGGTTTTCGGATATCCAAATATGGAAACCCGATCCCGGTCTCATCGAAATCCAAAGCGTGTCTTTTAAGTCCAAGTTGTTTTAAAGGTTTTAAAACAATTAAATTCAACTATCTATATATACACAGAATAGATAATTCACAGGCCACAATTGATATTCAACATTATCAAATAACAGGTAATTCATATAATTCATATCATAATATATAATCCATATATCAATATTCCAAATTGATAATCACAATTCAACCAAGCATTCCTATCATACAACCATACTTATCTCATTACTGAGATCACACAGCATTCATGACAACAATGTCATCCATTCATACACAAGCAATGATTCACTCATACCATAACATAATTAATTTAAAATGAATTAAATTAATTATCTCTAATTAATCTAAAATGAATTAAATTAATTACCTTCATCACAATAAATCTTGCTTAAATTAACATTAGTTAAATCAATTAATTAATCCTAATTAACCTTGATTAATTAACTCTAAATAAAGTAATTAATCCTTAATTATCTTCATTAATCATATCAATTAATGAACCTTAATTAATCATACTTAGATTAATTGCTTTTAATTAATCAACTTAAATACAGTAATTAATTATTCTTAATTACTTTTTAATTACTTTATAAATTCATTTA
Organism: Allium cepa; assembly: GCA_030765085.1. Classification (NCBI taxonomy): domain Eukaryota; kingdom Viridiplantae; phylum Streptophyta; class Magnoliopsida; order Asparagales; family Amaryllidaceae; genus Allium; species Allium cepa. The sequence goes on along the minus strand of CM060940.1, from coordinate 756,680,135 downwards.
TTTATTACATCAAGTAATTAACCTTTAATTACTTCAACAAGTAATCAACCCATTAAAAATTACTACCCAAATCAGTAATTACCTTATCTTAATTACTTTTGTAATTCATCCATTACTTACCTTAAGTAATTAGCCTTACCAAAACTTATTAAGTAATAATACTTAATCATTTATCAAGTAACTATTATTAATTAATTAACAAATTAATTAACTTACTTGATTACACTCATCTCATAAAACAACATTGAGTAATCCATCCTTAATTACTCATTAACCCAAATTAATCTTCAATTATCAGATTAATTATCTCCAACTATTAATTAATAAACCTAAATTATTAATCAATTCTTAAACCAAAGTAATTAATCACTAATTACTTTATAATTAATTAATCAAACTTAATTAACTAATTAATTAACTCTTAATCATTAATTAATAAACTTAATTATTAATTAACAATCTTAATTACAAATTAATTAATCGATAATTAAAATTAATTAATTCTTAATTACAATTAATTAACCTAAATAAAACAGTTAATTAATTCTTAATTAACTTTCATTATAAATTAATAATCCTTTAATTATTAATTAAGAAAACCCATTTAAAACTTAATAAAACCTTTATTAATTAATCATTATTTTAATTAACTCTTAATTTACTTAGTTAATAAGTAATTATAATTTAATTAATCATTTGTCATAAATTAAATTATCATCTTAATAGTTAATTAAATAATTAATTACTTAATTAAACCCCTTTAAATAAAAAATTAAATAAATTAATTAACTTAATCTTCTTTAATTAACTAACTAATTACAAATTATTAATACTTAATTATTATTTAAGATAAAATAATTATCTTAAATAAACCTTAGAAATCTTTATTTAACTTAATTCATAATTTAAATTAAATTATAAAGAAGTCATTAATTACTTTCTTTAATTATTAATTAACAATTCTAATTCCAAATTAATAAATTATCTTAATCTTTATTTGTTAATTAATAAACCATTTCCAGAAATTAATTTAAATAAACCTTTACTTAAAATTCTCTTTTATATTTCAAAATAAGATTTGAAATAATGTAAAGATTTAACTTAAGATATTTAAACATTATACAAGTTTATTTATAAAAAAAAACAATTCAATTTCAAAATCAAGAACTTTAAATTTAACTTAAAATTTTCTTAAAGCTTAAAACTTATTAATTTAAATTTTAAATATTTGTTATCACTTTAATTTGGGTTCAACCCTTACTGGAACCCAAGAAACAAATCACAAAGATTTTTAAGTCCTTAAAACTGTTTAAAACCAAAATAGTTAACACAGCAACTCAACCCAAAGCCACGCGAGTTCCCCGAGTTCTTTCCCGAGTTTTCCCCCCATAACCCGAGATCTGCTTCGAGTAAACAAAGCAACCCAACACAGAAAAACTGCAGACACCAACCTACTACTCGTGCACCTGCACCGGAGTTTGAGCCACCTCCGGCCAACGTTGACTTCGCCGACAAGTCATCCCACCTCTCCGCAGGCCTCCACGACCAACCAAACTCCAAAATCTTCCCTTAATCAAAATCGAGTATCCAGTGTATACAGAACCCCAAACCCATCATCAGAACTCTCCCAAAATCATCACCTCCAATTGATGATATCCACTACAACTCCGGTCCTAGCTCGCTGGACTACCATGCTTGCTCCTCCCCAAAAATCATACCACTCGATGCAGTATAGACGATGCAGTGGCTAATTTACAGCCGACCCCCAAAAGCTAGGTTAAAAACAAATCTCAAGCAAATTTAAACTTCTCAGTGAATTAAAAATTCTTTAACCATTTTTCCTATATTCCCTGATGCATACACAAACTCCATGAAGAATTTCAAGCAATCCAATTGAATAGATTATCAGTTATAGTTAAAAACCAAATTTTGCAGTAAAGCCCAAATTCATACACAATACAGGTTTAAAAATTTTGAATTTCTTTTCAAAATTCATAACTTCCAATGATACTTTGATTTATGTAATTGTTTTAACCAAATTAAATACTTGTTTCCAACATTGAAGATAAATTGTTTACTGCATTTTTTTTTCTACAGATAACTTTAAATTTTCAGAACTTAGTTTTATTTTTAGTTCTAAAATTTAAACTTAAACTACTTATTTTGTTTTAAATCTATGTTCTAATAGTTGCCTAACAAAATAGCTTGAAGTTTTGATATGAACTTAATTCTGTAATAAACAAAACAGAGATGATCAAGGCAACAAGCATACATAGGTTTCAAGCATAACAAACATAATAACACATATCTATACAGAGGCAAACTTATATGTATGTAACATCATCACCAACTCATAGCAACAGCTAATAACTAATTAAGTTTTAGTAAAAGTTTACTCACTTTTATTTAGAAGAAGAGCAGAGTTTGAAGATGACTGGAAGTTGCAAAAGACTTGAACTTGAAGCTGAAGCCATTGATACAGAGATGTCTCATGTTTGCATTTGAAAAACTTAGGAAAAATTTGAGCTTGAAACTCAAGAAACTGAAGCTTTGATCAGATTTTCTTGCATGCGTTTGAATATTTGGTGCAGACACTTAAGTTTGAAGCTTTTTAAAACTGGAGCTTTGCATGCATTTGAAACTTTGAGGAATTTAAATGCAGATCTCAATTTAAAGCTTGCATGCATTGGAAGTTTTGAGGAAAAGATTACAGATCCGGAAGGAGTGTTTACAGGTTGTTTGAAATCTGGGTAATGAATTTACAGGTTTTGGTTTAGAGGAGTAAATGCAGATTTTAAATTGAATATTTCTGGTTTTGGGTGTTTTGAATAAAGATTGCATGATGGTTTTAATTTTCACTTAGACATGAATACCAAGAATTCAAAGGAAATAAGAAAGAGTGATTATATATGATAATTTCAGATTTTATAAATTAAAAAGAAAATTTAAAACAAAATGGACACTTGTCTCAACTTTGCATTAATGTTGTAACACTTGTAAACAAGGTGTTTTAAAATTAAACATTTGTTACTTCTTATGTATTTGTTTTAAAAGAAAATTCAAAAGACTTTTAAAATTATTTTCCTAATTAACTAACATGTTTTCTAAATTTTAAAAATGCTTTCTTATTAAATATCAAATAAACAAATACACTTACATATTTATAAATGTATGCTAATTTATATAAAATACAATCTTTAAAAAAAAGAAATGCAACTAAATGTAATTTAAATAAAATTATTTACAACATTTCAAACTTACTTTAAATACTATTTTAAATAATCTTTGTATTCCTTTTATTAAATATAAACACAAATCAAATTTGTTTAGATAAACTTTTATAAAAGAAAAATAAAACAAAATCTTATTTCTAATTAAAATATTACCTATATATTTTAAAATTCAAACTATATTATCATCTTATATCTTAAGATGCATGTATATCTTTGAATTCAAATTTGTATTCAAATTAAAGTCAAACTTGAAAACCAAATCCAAAATCACTTTAAATAAATGAATATCAATTTTTAAATAAGCTTATTATTATTAACAAATAATATATTCTATTTTGAAATCAATTTAAAATACACAGATTTAAATACACAGATATAAATGCATTTTAAACACACTTATAAATTTTGAAAACAATACACCAATTTAAAATTTTATCTACACAAATAAAATAATTAATCTTAATATAAAACCAATTTATAACCAAAATTAAAACATTATTTAGTTATTTATTCTTGAAAATAACAATTTAATCAATTCAAATAATTTAAATTAGAGATTATCAACATTTTAAACTCCTGGAAATTCCGGGATATTACAGGGAGTGTGCTCCGAGGTGGGCTGTAGTAGTTGCTATCCGTTACCACTAGTCTAGGTGCAAACGGCAGAATCCTACCCTGGCATTGCCTCGCGTGCCTTGTCATATGCCTTATCGCGCCCACTACGAGTTTAGTTTGTGTCGTACCTATGGAGTGCTTCCTGATAGCCCACCGGTTTGGTGGAGTTTACAATACTGTATATACTACGACATTTATAAAAATGTGTTAAAGGGGATACGGATAACGCCTTAATGCTATTTTAATATTTTACTTTACTATAGACATTATCTATGTAGCGTATTTTACTATGTATGTAGATAGTTTAATGGATCCTTAAAGGATGGAATCCCAAACATCCTTTAAGTTATATTGCATTTGACTTCGACATTTCACTTGAGTTGATTTAATAGCATAAGAATGTTAACCCTGACTCGAGTGTTTTGTATTTTGCTTTATGCTCGGGTCAGACGGAGTGTCATAGCGTTTTAGACTCACATTTGGAGCTTTGCTCGGAGATCTATCTTTTATGTGTTCAGCTTTCAGTTATTTCCAATTGTTTATGCTCAGACTTGTCGTTTGCTTATGTATTGAGACTTCTCTGTATTTGGGATTTTTGTTGTATTTGTCTCTGATGTTCTGTAGTAGCTTCATGAACTACTATTTATCTATTCCGTTGCATATTGTTGTAATACTTTGTGTCTGTGATTTCATGATTGATTTATTTACAGTATATGCTAATTTTTGCCAAATATAAATTAGCTATCTGTTGTTTTGACCAATTCAAGTCTAACATGTGTGAATTATTGTCGATTTGAAGGGTCGAAATAGCAGGTCGTTACATATAACCTTTTCATTATTCTACTTTTGTGGAGGACAATGAAAAAAAAAAACTACATCATTTGTCAGGCTTTACAATAAGGGTATCCAATCTAAAATTTTGATTATATATTCATTTCGTGCGGTGAATCTTGTTCAAAAATAAGTGTACGTTTAAATTCGAAACTTGATCCTCGGGTTCATCAAATTTTGTTCGCCTCTTTTTTTATTTTTGTTAATCTTTATTGCATAATATTATCACAAAGATGTTATATCCATTATAGGTTTGCATACTTATTAAGTGATAAGGAAAATCACAAATGTAGAAAAAATGGATGGAATTAATGTTTCATTCTCTATTGTTTTGAACATAAGTATTTGACACATCGTCCGAATCTAGGATTTTTCTTCCGCTTGGCCCCCTTCAATCTCGAAATCTAATGTATAATTTTTACATTCAAATCTATAGACTCGCTTTTTTCTTCTATTCAAATTGATTTATGTATCAAAATCTAGGCTTTTGTTGTTTTTCTCACACTCGGAAAGATATACTTTGTTGCGTGTCTTTTTATTATTTGCTTCATTTGCTAATAGGTTTAATTGTAACCAATTTTTAGAGCATATATTTTTACATTATAACCTTAGAACAATGAAACTATAGAGCAAACTTTCATTAAATACACAGAATATTATCAAACTAAATTGAGATTCGAGCACATAAACTAAAGTTATGATTGATGAGCATTGTAAATGAGATTATTTGTTTCTTGCTTTCGGAATATCATTATAGTGCATCAATGATTCACTATTCGAGTAATTAACTTACCAAAAAGGTCAAAACCAAAAAAAAGGAAGAATATAAACAATGCAAGTTAAAATATTGCAAATGAATAGGTTTATCTATAACTATATGTTAGCTCCTTTGGAAATGCACAGAATCTGACAATACAATTTAGTAAATTCTATAAGGTCATGATTTAGCACTAAATACAATGAAAAGAAACAATATGCATTATAGGTTACAGCTAAATCCCCACATTATACCTTTGTAAGATCTGAAGCAATAGCTGAAAGTAAGTTTTGACTGTTAATCTTGAAAAATACAGAATAACGTGAAATATTGCCCAGTGCGAACCTTTCAAATAGAAAAAGCATAAAGTAAGAATGATAGAAAATTGATACGAATTAAGCATATCGAGCAGTAATATAATGATAAAGCACAACATGTTAATAAGGATACATATGGTAAATAAATCATAAATCTCCAAGTGGATATCAATAAGAGAAAAAGAATTAGAATGTTTCAAAAACATTGTATAAGCACTTTAACGGTGTTATACATAATATTTTCATTTCCGAAGTAATAAACAGGGGTAAAATTCCATAGTAATGAATTTTAAACATTGTAAAAGAAACTATAAATGTTATTTTTTTCCATAGTGTTCACACGGCTCCATTGAGACGACATTCAGTTCCCGAAGGTTTTTTTTTCAATACTTCATAGGTGGTGTACTTACATTCTTAGATAGTGGTTAAAATGTGGTTATATGCATAGTTTCTAAAGGTATAAAGCTTTCTCAAGGTTCATAAAAACTCTGGAAGTTGTAGGTTCCTACAATTTATGCTGTAAATACATTATTACAGTATTTCTAAAGCATTACTTATACATTTTAACAACTTGTATGCTATGACTATATCATATCTGCGATTGTGGTAGGCATAAAAAGCTTTTCTTAATGCATATCCAACCATTATTGAATTCATTTTCATTCAAAGGATGATATTAACTCCTAAAAATAAACAACTCAGTATAAATAAAATTGAATTTGCACATATGAGTTGAAACTACAAAAAATTATACCAAATACAATAGTAGAGGTAAAATTGTCCTTTTTTTTTGAACTGGTACTTTATATACAACAAATCAATGGGACAACATATCCCATGTCAAATAAATGTTCGAAAGCAAGTTTCGAACTTGTGACATCGTGCACCAAGCCGAATCGATTAACCACTTGGACAATGGTGCTTGTCAAAATTGTCCTTATTGCTGAAAGAATTGGTAGTATGCGTGTAGTAATGTTTAATGTAGTGTCCAGTCGGAAACTTTAGCTTTCTGTACTTTTCATGAAGATTTTTTTAACATTTTTGGAATATTAAAGCCATGCTATTATGACCATAAGATTAAAAATGAAGCCATACAAAGTAGCAACTGCATTAAATTTTACAAGAGTAGTGGTACAACAACAAATGATTTCCTTTCATTTTTATTGAAGTAAGGGATTTGATTGAATCAAATGGATCCACATGATTTATTAGAGTACCCCATTTGGAAAAGAGGCACATATAGGATCATCATAGGGAGTTAATCACTTTTTCCTTAACGTATTGAATGAATAACACATATTGGTGACTTATATCTATCGATTAATAGAACCTATGTTACGTTTGATTATTTTGTTTGCCAGCTGCATTATTGCATTAATGAGTTCATTGCAAGTTATATATGATTTTGATGTAATTAGTTTTTTCATAATTTTGGTTACAGCCTACTCATCATATTCTTCAGAGATGCAATATGAATACTTAATGACTATGTACTAATAGTGTGTACATAGGTCCACGTTCTGTTCAAGACTTTGTAAATTTAAAAAAATAATACATGTGCTAATATTCTTCTAGGATGCATGACCAAACCCAATGAATTGTTTATTTGCATCATACATTGGTTCATAGGTTGACTAATATGTCTACTGATTATAATCCTTTTTTGGCCTCATTTTAATTTAAATTGTTTATATGTTTTCATCTCAATATTAAGTAATTATTTCAATTTTTCAATGCTATGGAATCTTTTATTAGGCCAGCTCATTCCTAACAAAGCTATGGAATCAAAATTTTCAAAACCTAGAAATAAGTTTTTAACAAGATATTCAAAAGTGCCTCAATTCTCATTTTAGGTTTAGATCATTAAACTAGGGTTTTATGTGTAATATATGCAGTGTATTGTAACTCAAGACCATCATCAACAAGCAAATCAATCAAGATAAGAAGTGGTAAGAACAAAATATGGTATACTAACACTTCTAGAAATATAATTTTAGTTTACAATAAGATATTTCTTCTTCAGTCTTCATTTTGATGATTTCAATAAAGCTATAGCGTATTAAACAATCTTTAAATCAACACTTAAGTGTGTATATTTGAAGATTTAAGCAAAAAATTAAAAATAAATTAATTAAATTACCTTTTAAATATCAATTCCCAAAATAAATAAATCTTATCATTTAAATTTTTTTAAATCGTTCACACTAATTTACCAAATTTAAATGTCAATTTAGAGTTGATTAATTTATCAATTTCAGTATTAACCACAATTTCATTAAATTCAGAAATTTTAAATTAAATTTCCAAAAATCCCATTTAATTAAATAAATCAATGATTATTCCATTTATAAATTTCAGATAGATGGATTTAACATTGGATTCAAAATCTATTATCTTAATATTCTTAGATTTCATTTAAATCTCTATTAACGAAATATTTAGATGTTTAATTTCATTTATTTTCAATTAAACCTATTATCATACGTTAAACTTCTATACTGACAAAATTTTATTTCTTGCATTCTCTTCATTCAACCAACTATCATTTGTAAATAAAACTAACATCAGATTCATTCTTTATTACATAAATAACTTCAATTTCATCTAAATTAATATTTACGTAATATTTAAGTATTTAATTCCAATTGATTGCACTAAACCCAATTACCTTAATTTTACATTCAAATAAATAAACCCTGATTCCCATTCTTATTATTCAACAATCATTGTCCTATAACATATTTGATATTTGTTTACGTTTCATTACATTGATACTTTCAATTTCACATTTATTCGTATTAACTATTTTATTTCCACTTATTGTGTAATAACTACTATAATTAAATCATATTGAAATTTGTCAATTTCACCTTTAAATTAAGATTTTAAAACCAATTAACTAATTTACCTTGGGGCCATCCTTTATTACATCAATTATTACTTAAGTTTACATTAACAAAACGTAAAATTTAGATTTATTACAATTGATTATCAAAGTTTATTTGACATATTAAATAAACAAGCAACCTATATTAATTGCCACCTATTTGCTTGTAATTGCATTTATAAGTTTGTTACTTATCAATTCAGATTATAATTCCATATATAACGCTAATTTTATTTCATTACATTAATATACGCTTATTTACATCTTAATTTGAACTTATTTCCCAATTCACCAACCACTACCTTACAATAAATTTACGTTTCTATTAAATTTACATTTACACTTCCGTTACTCCACTTATTTTCATAATAATGATTCCATTCAATTTCCATTAACTATCTATATTTTCCCTTGGTAAATCCAATATTTCATCTATTCACTTATGTCCAATTCATAGTCCAGTATACCATTTAAATTTATTTTCATTAATTTGAATTTCTTTCCATTCGTTTATTATTAACTTAAAATAGCATTAACATTATTACCTTTTATTTACATTCAGTTACTATTAATCAAAATATTATTGCATTGGTAAATTAAATGTTTACCTTTATAAATTTTCATTCCCAAACAATATTTCAGTTACCATAGGACATTGATTTACTTCAATTTACTATTTAATATTATTAATTCATTAAATTAATTCACTATTTACCTTTGTTTTCTTATATTCAATTCTTAGCCTAGTATAACAATTTACATTACTTCAAATATTCATAATTTCATTTCAACTGTTAATACTTAGCTTTAATTTCCATGGTTTCATTTCATTTTCAACATTTGCTCATTATTAATTATTAATTTTTTTATTTCTTCCTAAATAAATTGCAAAAATTAAATTAAATTAACCAATTTATTTATCAAAATTTACGTGTCATTACATGTATCAATATCGTACCTAACGATCCCTGCCAACACAGGACCGACTTACCCATTGTTGGATAGTACCGAATATGTTATCACCCTGGGTGTTCCTACCCTATTGGGCGCTCTCTTTTCCATGCACAACCATATCCATAATTATAGTATATCCGAGGGTATCTAGAAAAGTGATAACATACCCTACTTGGGTGCAACCCACTTAGCCCTGCTGCATCTCCCCTATTTTAGTCATTCCCGATTAATGAGGCTTGAGGCTACGTTTTACCTTAAGAATAGCATTCATTCTTAGAATGCTAACACCGCCTTGCGGACCACGATGCAAATGATAGCATTCATCTATATAAGGTTTTCTAGGTCTAAACAAACCGAATCTCCAAAATCACTGTCTTCATTATCTTCACAATATCACAATTCGTAACGCACAAATCAGATCGTAGTTGGATAATTAAATCCGATCAACGAATTTGGCCACATTTGATAGTCGTTATTTTACTATCAAATTATACACATAAGCAGTCACTAGGCTCATATTATATATGTTCCCAACATTTGTTTTAAAAATCTCTTTACAGAGATATATATTCAAATCTCTCCAAATAATTCAATAATTTGAAAACAATTCCAAATACTTATATCCATAACAGGATATTTTCAAACCATATCAACACTTAGAAATATTCCAAGTTCATATTATAATTCATTACTTAGAAAACATTTCTAGATAACTCATTTCATTGTTAAAATATTTTCAAAACCTTTCATTTCAATACCTTAGGAAAGATTATAAGCAAAATTTCCAAAACCCATTTATAACATCAATACTTCGGAATTTCATAACTTATATTGATTTTATGGGTATAATTTCAAAACAAACGAAGATTTCCCTTTTACCCACTTAATAAGACATTTCCAAATTCATTCGCAATTTAACCCATTTTAGCTCATTTTATAAATATCCGAAATCATATTTCCAATTCTCTTTATAATTTCAAAAAAACTCGATTATACGTATTTATAATCTCATCTGACAATTTATAATTACTTTATGAATTTAAATTGATTTTCAAAGTTCCTATATCTGACCATTTTGGAAATTTCTTAAGTTTCCAGAATTCCATTATAAGATTTCCCTTACAAAATCACATTCATTGACTAAAATCTGGTAATAAATCTCGAGATTATTTATAAATATATTTCAATCACTTTCCAAAACTCTATATTTACAAAATAAGTATTTTAAAGATTAATAATAAATTTTGCAAACACATTTAAGTAATTATTTAAAATGTCAAATCCCCTTTTAAATAAACAACGATAGCTAATTTTCAATTCATTTATAAATAACACTAATCGATTTACAAAGCTTATTTATAAAACTTAGAATTCATTTGAACAAATCTTAAATATTTGAATAACTAACTTTTTGAAATATTTTAATCTAAATAATAGTTTTTAAACTACATAGTTTAATAAATAAAAACCCTTTTCTGAAAACAAACTTACTTCTTGGAAAAACTATTGTTTTATTATTGTTCAACATAGCCAATTTTATACTTATAAATCTCTCTTGATTTATCACAAATCAATGTACATTTCCAGTTTCACAACTATTTCCAAATTCCAAGATAGAATCCACTATTTCTTTCTAAAAACTGATTTCCATATTTCATTTTAAGTTCACACGGTGAATTTACATTCCCAATTTATCAAATGATAATCAATATACTTTATTTATAAACATCGTTTATAAATTTAATAAACTCATTTCCAGTCTATAACAGATTTATATTAACAACTACATTTATAAATCGATTTCTATTTAAAATCCCATTTACAAATCTGTTTCCCAATAAATTCCAATTTTTTCTCAAATTCGTTTATAATTCTGATTTTCGCTTATTGCTATATTTTTGAGAAATACTGCTTAAACTTCATTATACAAGTTCTTTATCAATTATTTTAAAATATCTATTTCCAACTCTTCCGACAATAGTTAAGTAGAAATACAAAATCCAACCATTAATTCTATTCAAAACCAATTTCCTCTCAAAAATCCTAAAATTCAATGTAAATATTCCATTTCCAAAATCACTTTTGATTTTTTTTTTAAATCAAAAAATATTATTCATGATATTTATAATACCAAAATTAAGGCCATTGCTACTGTAGCATCCAATCAGTCAAATCACACAACAATCCATAATAGATTATTCAATTACATCATATATCGCTATATATGAAAAACAATCAATATATTTGAGGAATCTATTTCCCGGCATCCACAAATGTTATATAACATAAAATACCAATCCCGCTTCAAGACGGAAAATCGTGGTAATATAGGATCATCCGCTATTATGCGGGGTACATAGTGTCTCATCCGCTCCAATCGACGAGAATTATAACCAACTACTAATATATATATATATATATAATATAACATCCAACTGATGAATTATTATCAATTCATCCAATCAACCAATAAATAATTTTGACTATTTTAAATTAAAACCAGCAATTCAAATGAGTGAGATTTACTCACCTTGATTTTTAATTTGTAAAACGATTGACTCCAAAAATCTCCGAAGCAGTTTTGTTGCGTAGCATACGATCGCAATGCGAATCGTCGCGTTCAATACAGACCTCGTATGGATAAGTTATCATATTTAGAAGTATTAGATTTTTAAAAATATAATTAACTTAATTTAATTGCATCATTAGCTTAAAAATTACCTTATAAAACCCTGTTAGGAACTGAGTTGATGATGTTTTGATGACAACAACCTTATAAAGTTATTATACTTTACTTTATAAAATATATACTAACATTTCCATATATATATATATATATGTGTGTGTGTGTGTATATAGGAAGTATATGCAGGTATCATCGAAGACTGATCAGTATAAAGACTCAAGCATCAAGATGAAGATTAGAGATTCAAGATTCAAGACTCTAGAGAATCAAGATTTCAAGATCTCAAGATAAGTGTCTAGTATTTTGTTAAAACTTCATAATAGCACTCTCATTGGGACGAAACTCAATTTCTATCGAAACCAGTGGCTTACAAACCCACGACAAGTGTGACGCCCCACCTCTATACCCACACTAGCCAAGGACACTACAAGGTAATGCCGTCAACTAACACGGAGAATAAGGCTGGTTGGGAGCGACCATCTATAGCCTTACTCTAATTATCTATTGAATATATCGACAATAAACATACCAACCAGGTCGGCATACCCAATGAATAATTAAAACAAAACCATAGGTGGTTTGATCTATCAAAACAGAATATAATAACTCAAATGTAATATACATCACAGAACTGTAAATCATCATATACACATATATCGATACACAACAGAGTTTACAAAAAAATACAAGTCAAGTGGTATAGCAGACCACAATATACAGACGAGTCAATAGAATAACTATCAGAGTTACTACAAAATGGGACTACACAAAAAGCTGTACCAAAAAGAAGCTAGCGGAGTAGTCCATGCGGAAGCAAAATAGGCTAAGTCCAAATGCACCTAACCTGAAACATCTCGGTCTGACCCGAGTAAAAATACACGGGTCAGTCTAGCTAAACAGATCAGTTAGATAAACCACTACAAGAAAACTTCCAATTGGTTGCATTTATTAGTAGCGTTTGAAATGTAAGTGCAACCATTGTTATATTACACTTATATTTTACATGTATATCTTGCTTTTTCGCTGCTGTCAAAATTTAGCGCCCTTCCCCGCCAATAAAACATTATTCCCTCTCATTCCCAAATCCACTTCGTTTTCCCCTCTCCACTTCAATTTTTTTGTCTCGCCTCATGTTTCCTCCATCGCCGCGCTACTCCCTCCATTACTCTACTCTTCTCTACTTCATTTATTCACTCCTCGGTCGATCTACTCCCATTTCTACATAAACCCTAAGTCTGTCTCCTCTCTACAAGCCCTAAGTCGATCAACTCCTCTACAAGCCCTGAGCATGAAGGGATTAGATCGTGGAGTGAAGTTTCATCGGCTTCACAATCTGCAACACCATTGACCTCACCACCTGCTACGATACACTCTACATGCTTCTGGTAAGTATTACATAGTTATGCAATTTTGACTAGTGGGTTGAGTTTAGGTTGTAAATTAGTATTTTGATGAAAATTAAAGTAATTGTGGAGTAAGTTTGCATAGCTTGGAGGAATTATAGCTCCAGTTAGCAAGTGGAGTGTAAATTTAAATAATTCCGTATGAAGAGAGGATTGGTGTTTAGTAATTTGGATTGTAGATTAGATCTAAACTTTGAACTGAAAAATAACTACAGGTTGATTGTGTTTGTAGAATTTTAAGTCTGGATTGGTATTTGGTAATTTTTGATCATTTTTTCCATATATATTGAATGCTTTCTATCACTCGCACTTCCAAGATAATCTTTAGTATCAGTATTAAACGTGTATACAAATTGCTTTAGCGATTGGAAAATATTTTAAATATTCTTCATTTAATTTCTCATTTGCAAGGTATAGGTAAGCCATTTTGTCTCATGTATCATAAGATTAAAAAATTTATCGCACCATAAAAATGTGGTCTAGAGCATATAATTTACCAATTTCTCTTTAAGAAAGGTCATAGAAATATTAGTTGTTTTAAATAATGACCAAACTAAAGGATATTGCATTAACCTTCTTTTGAAAATGAAACATACACATAAATACATTATGAAAGTTACTGAAAAATAAATGATTCTTAAAAGCTAATTTTAATTTAGTCCTAGTCACATAATTTTTGCTTTTTGTTTCTAATAAGTAGATTCGACTCTTGCTATCGTTGTTATTTTCACTTATGACTTAGAAGTAAGTATATTTACATGTTATCTTTTTGTTTTATATTTTTAGAATCAATTTTTTTAATAGAAGCAGGAGCATTTTTAATAAAAGCTAAACCATTTAACTTTTAATTGCCAAAGGGATTTTATACTTGTTGCTTTTTCATTAACATAGCTTTTTATGAATTTAACTGAATATATAATTATAGATTCAAGTATAGAACTGTGTAGTTTTCTTAATCTCAAGCTACAACTGCATTTATCCCTATGCATGCTAGTCTTTGATAAGTTTTTTCTATAATCGATCAGTGTGTCCAAAAACAAGTGGTAAGAATTAACTTGATGCGGTCTATATTTTGTCCCGTTCAAATTTTGTTAATTATAAAAATGTGTAGAAAGAATTGGTTGTTCTATTTATAATTCTGTTAATTTATTTGCATTAGTTCTAGGACAAATATGTTTTGTTTTGGGTGGAAATTGCCAAAAATCCAACCGACGTCATGATATTAACGCATATGATTTAGTGAAGTTTGGTGAGCTTAATTTGCAGTTTTTAATTTGATGCAATCCGTTCTTGTTTGATACATAGCTAAGCTGATGTGGCCTAAACCGACTTATGTTGTTATATAACTGTTCTAAGTTTACTAGAGCTTATGTGAGGATACTCTCCTTATGTATCTTACACACATGTAGGCATGCAGCTGTTTACGTTATCATTACATGGCTTTTTTTTAGTTGATAATACTGCATCCCAAGACAAGAGATTATGTATGCAGTAAGACTACAAACCATAGTCAAACAGCTATTGTATGAAAGCTTCAACTCTTAAAAAGTAGCCAGAATAACATGAAGTAATAATAATAATAAGTATATGATTTTTACAATGAAATGCATGACGCATAATAAAGTCCTAAATATAGCTTAGCTTATTTCCACCTGAGGGAAACTGCGTTTTTCTTTGTTTTCCTACTCATCTAGTCATTTTTCATCATTATTGTTATTTTGCATCAAATAAATCCATGCAGCCATATAATTCATAAGTTTACAAGTTCAGCTTATTACACAAATACATACATCCATAAACTTATCAAAAGATCAAACCTTGCATCACAGTTTTGATCTAACAAATTCTGATCAACATGTTTGTATCTAAACCTGTTACATACAAATAATGCATGTTTCCAATGGCAAATCAAACTATTTCAACTTTTTTCACACACATGAAAGCTCTATTTCTTCATAGAATAAAATCCAAACTCATTTCATTTTCAAACAAGTTGCAATGATGCACAATCTAAGAACACAATATGCAAGTATTTCTCATTCACCGGCACTATCAAGTATGCATAAAAGGATATTATAGCTTACCAAGGCATAAATGTATAAACTAATATAATATTATTTCCATGTAATTTATTATATTCTATCTGCAAGAAAATACGAGTGGTACATGTTAAACACATATGCAATTTCTTGTATTCCATCTGCAAGAAAAAATGAGTGGTACATGTTAAACACATATATAGGCCCTCATATAAAATTATACAGTAGAAAACTAATAAACATGAGAATGATGTATCGAATTACTAATCATAAATGATATAGCATTTCTACAACCTTTCCTACTACCAAACTCATATATTATGTAGGACAAATTATAAAGACTAGCCTTACGAACCCTACCTATATTAACCAATATGCCGCATCTTCTCCATGCATGAAACTTAGCATAATCCACAGGATTATTTGCTACTTCTTTCACATAATTCGCCATTTCTTGCATGGGTTTAAACTTACTTCCATCAATAATTGCCTGTTCTAAAAACTTAGTATGTATGTGTATGGGGGATGTGTGTGTTATGATGAGGCTTTGGGAGTTCTCACTTTAGCAACTTTACATTTAGGACTTTCAATATTTATTACTTCTAGAGATTCAATCAAAATATAATGCATATGCTTATTTTGTTAACATTGTATTCTTCATACATGTATATTTTCTTAAAATAGGCATGTATTTTGGTAGTGCCATTTTCTGGTATATATAAATGTAGTCACAAAGCTGGCAAAGTTCTGCTTTTTTAATTTAACTTTTTTCAATATTATAAGTTGTATAATTAGCTTTCAAGATTGGCTTTAAGGATGACTTGTAATATGTATATTTTCTAAGATCTGAGTTGTGACAGTCTTCAAGATTGGGCTTTAAGGATAAGTTTAGTTTTTTTAAGTTTAGTTTTTTTCAATATTTTCAGATACTTTCTGCTTTTTTACTGATTTATATATTTCATTAAGATGCTTATGAGTTGTAATAGTGATGCGGCATATTCTTGTAGGTATAGATATTATACAATTTGCAGGCAATTAATGTTGGACTCATGAGGTATCAAGGTTGGAAAGTGATGTGTCTGTGGATACAAACTGTCAACTACAACTAGTAAGTTTTTAATTCATTTTCCCTTTAATGCCATGAAAATGCTATATGATTACAAGAAAGTTCTATGCCTAGTTTCTTCCATATTAGCAATCTGTTAAGTGAAAAGCCACTGTATTTGACATTTCCTTTTTATGGATTGAAAATAAAGTAAACATAATTGTAAGCCCAAAGCTAATCATTGGCATTACATATGAAAGAAATTTTTTAATCAATCAAGTCATAGTTTTAAATCAACAAAAGAACCATTTGTTTCAATGTTATTACGCTAGTGTAATGTATATAGGAAGTATAGTTAACAAATTTACATTGATCTAGTAAATGTTCATTCTCGGTTAAGTTCATGAATATAAAGGATAGTTCCTAGATTTGAAATGCACCTTGAAATTATTCTATTTCACATTCTAGCTAAAGATGAAATAAAATCCAAAAATACGGGTGTTTTACTAAGTAAACCTGATAAACTTGAGATTTGATAATTTAGTGTTTGTAGGTGACCCTTGATAATTTCTTCTCTAAATAATTATTTTTGTTTCAAAATGGTATTTCTTTCAAACATTCATAAGCGTATGAATGTCTCTCGAAATTATACAAAACTGGACATTTTACCGGTAAATATTTATTCATGTTGTTGATTAATTAATTTTATTAATTCTGTTGTTTGATATTGACCCAAAAAGGCCTCAAATAACTTCTCTTTTTTGATGAAAATCCCAACTAGTTTTGATTTAATAATAATTTTTTTGTTAATAGGATATCACAGAAGCTCCAGAAGTTGTTGAACTTGCTGTCATGCGAGATGCCATGAACAGTCTTCGTAGCGATTCAAATAAATTTAATCCATTGGTGAGTTATTTAGAACCCTGACCAATGAATAAATGCACGAGTGACAAAAACTTGCAAGAATACCAACAAATTTCTTTCCATGTACTTTAATGTTTGACATGAATCTACTATCTAATTATTTATCTCAACTTGGTATGTAGAAGTAATAGGAAGTATGCCAGTCTTAAAGTCTTACTGCTTTTATTCCTATTAGCTAGAATTTGACAAAAATTCCTCCCTATTTTTTGGCTATTGATGTTATCTATAATTTAATATTAATAAAAGGCTACAATTAATTTTATAGCAGAATGGATGTAAAAATTTCTATAGTTTTTGGCTATTGATTATAGCATTCATACATTTCTAAAATGGAGTAATTTGGACTTGCACGTTTATATACCTGAAGAAAAAAAAGATAACTGCAAAATGGATTTATAAATGACTGTGCAAAAAGTACGTACTACCATCATTCCAATATTTGGATATACAAAAGGCAACACACTTATAACAATACACAAAAGAGTGATTGTAGACAGATTCCTAAATAGAAGATTATATTCCACCTGTTCCACTACATATCAGGGTAACCGCTACATATCTTTTAAAAATGGCAGCTGCAGCGAAGTATCCTACCACAATCTTTAGCTACACACTGCTGTCTTTGTTTTTTAAGAAACACCCTGAAACAGCGATGATCAAAAGACATGAACTAGACTGAAAGCTTTTATAACTAAAGCAACATGGCTGAGGCTGAGAGTTGAAGCTTGGCGAATCTATTTTCCAAGTCAGATCTGAATAGTCATGGCAAAGTGAAGTAGAGAGGACTAGCCTGTTCTGGACAGAACATGTGAGCCTGGTGTGTATGCGTATTCTACCTATTCGGTTCACAAATAGAGACCTAGAACTTCAGATCAAAAAGTATAATAAGTCTGATCAATTAGCATATTTACTTTATAATTTGCATCATATAGAACTAGTGTTATGATGAAGAAAATATATGCAGTGTAAATTATTGATGTTTTGTGTATATGTACAGGTCAGTGATCATATCATAATTATATTTTGCTTCATTTAGGAGGATTTCTTGCAAGGCTAGAGCAAACATTTCGACTTCTCATTGCAAGGCTAAAGTAACTCCTCAGGTAACTATTTGTTTGTTTTAGCCTGACATGAAAGCACTCTAAACGTACACTCCACTATGCAGTAAAGGTGGCATTGCCCCTACACTATGGAGCAGCCATGTGCTGCTGTTGTTGTATACAACAGCACATGCTATTGTACACAACATACGAATTTCCTTAATAATTTGGCCTATTTGCTACTCCTTTTACTTATGTAAATTGTGAGTTTGGTGAGATTTGAGATTCCTTAATAATTTTCATGAGTTTGGAGGAAGAGGTTGTTATGAAGTGAGAAACTAAGGAACTAAGTAAAGGGTAGTCTTAAGGGAGGAGATTGAGTATGCAGGAAAACAAAAGGGTCACACAAAATCATGAAGATTTAGAAATCATTTTCACAAGTAAAAGGAGCAGCAACACAAGGCAGAGGGGAGTGCAGGGTTGTACTGAAGCAAAGGTTGTAGCTGGGTATGGTAGAGGCAATGAGTTTAAGGGCAACAGGTTTTTTTTTTGTTTTTTTTTTCTGGTGAATGTTGGTTGTGAAGGTGATTGTAGTGTTTGGTAGTGAAAGGAATGGAATGAAAGGCGTGCTGTGTTGAAGATGGTCGAGGCAGCGGAAGGAGTTGTGATATGAGGGGAGGAGTGGGAGAGGTCTATTGGAGTTTGATAGAGTCTGGTGGATGACGAATAGAAGAAGTTTTGGATGGTAAGGGGGAATTGCTGTTGAAAGAATAGGGGTAGATTGGTTTGTTGTGAAGCTTGGTGTTTTGTAGGCTGTTATGGAGTAGTTGTGGATCATAGAGGCTGTTATGAAGTGAAGTTAGAAACAGTGGGTAATCAAGCTATTTCGAAGCGAAGATTGTCGACAACAAAGAACTATTGGTAATCAAGCAACGAACATGAATTTAGTTGTTATATATGTTGTCGTATTTTGTTAGTACCATTTGTGGAAACTTGTCTGTGAATGCTTGTAGTATGTGACTTATTTTGTTGAAAAACTACTATCGAATTGATTATGGATATTATATTTGATTGTAAGATTAGCATGTTTCTGCGATTATTTGAATATGATGATCATATGATTGATTGTTTGTATATGCTAATTATGTGATTTAATTGTTTGTTTGAATATCTATAGAAATGCTACATAAACAAATGTAAACTAATATAAAAATTATACAGTTGCATTTTAAAAACGCTACTGAAAATCAAAAAAAGCATATAAACAAAAAATGCAACAAAAAAAATGAAGACTTATGGTAGCGTTTTTTTAACCCTACAGAAAAAACCAATAGCTGCATTTAAAAGTGACTTTTGGTAGCGTTTTTTAAATCCTACAGAAAATACCTATAGTTGCATTTAAAAGTGACTTTTGATAGCGTTTACTACAACGCAACAAAAAGTTTTAGACTTTTAGTTGCATGTCGTATAGCAGCGTTCTCTAAAACGCTACCATAAGTTATGGTAGCGTTTTTTCAACGCTACCAAAAGTCTTTTCTGGTGTAGTGAACTGAACAACAATAAACCTGCAAGGTTACAAGGTATAGCAAATATCTCTAAAAGAGATAACACAATCATCTTAACAAAAGACGAATCATATGATAACAAGCCTCATCTCATCGGCAACATACAGAAACAAAGGATACAAATATCCCAAAACAAGCCAAAAGGCAATAAAAAATACCAATAAGGTATACAAGTTCCACAAGGTAAACGTACGCATCATGCGGCTCATAATGACCAACACCGAAGGGCGATACCAGGGGAATATACATATGAATGAAACATCAGAATATCGCTCGAGCTCAGTACTGTATAAACAAGGATCCATGAGTCCGAAGACTCCAAACCCAATATCACCCATGCGGCTCATAACGACGAACATCGAAAGCGATACTAAAGGGCAACCCAATATCACCCATGCGGCTCATAACGACCAACATCAGAAGCGATACTAAAGGGCAACAAACCCGAAGGCACAAACCCGAAGGCACAAACCCGAAGGCACATACCCGAAGGCAACAAACCGTAGTGGTGAAGGTCAGAGACCCAGTACTGGACACCACTAACTGGCGGAATGTGTCACAACTCTCGAAAAGGAATCCGAAAAGTGTTAACGTATGTCCCATAACCACTCGTTCGCACTAAACGGTTTACTATCCGTCAACCACTTTCACACTCAAAGCAGTACAAAGTTCACCTCATATCATCGGTAAACCAAACCCGAAGGTTAAAACGATCAATTGAATAGGTCGGGAATTAATCGGAAGGATAAACGCACAGATTCATGGTCCTTGTTTTGCCCAACCATTTAATCACCCTTCCACTTCGCTCGAAGTTCGAAATTGTACGTGTGGTTTAAATAGAATTTATAAATCGGAGAAGCGAACTTTTAATACGATTTGAAGAAATAATTTATAAAAACCCATGAATGAATTCAAAAAGGAATTATCAAGGTCAAATACGCATAAGCAACTAGTTGGAATTAACAAGCGTTGATTAAATTTGGAAAATTAAACGAACAAGGCAAGTTGGCAAAAAAAACAGCAGGTTCAGACGTCTGAAAGAAGGGATTCAGATGTCTGAATCTGGAGACCAATTTCTTTTTCAAAAGTGGATTCAGAAGTCTGAACCCAAAATTTTAGACGTCTGAAATAGGCAATAATTTGCCTATTTCCTTTCTGGTTGAAATTTTGGCAATTCAGACGTCTGGAAATATAATTTCAGACGTCTGAATCTGGGGATGAAAATTCCCCTTGAACAATATTCAGACGTCTGAAATAGGCATTTCAGACGTCTGAAACTCAATGTTCAGGCATTTCCTGAACCTAGGCCAACTATGGCCAAACAAATCGAAAGCGATCGGGTGCATGTTGATTATGGGCTTACGTCAAACGACTACCCAACCTTAACAATACCCCCAAACACTCCGAACAACATAAACACCAACCATATAAGGTTTTACATAAATTTGGCTTTAAAATCCAATATTTGGTAATTTCACCAAAGCAATCCAATTCGAAAGCAAATGCACATGAACAAGAATTAGGAATTCATTCCTAACATCAATGATATCAAAAGAAGTAGATGTGAGTTCAAAACTCACCTTTAACCCAAAACAAAGAAGATGGAGTTCAATTTGCAAAGAGAAGACCAACAACACTACTTCAACTCAACAAGCTTCAATCTAAGAATAAAACACATATTTCCCAATTTAGGTTTAGGAAATTTTCTGAAATTGAAGAAGAGAAGAGTTGGAGAAGATGAAGAAGAACTTACCAATGGCTTCTCTTTGATTTTGGACCAAGGATTTGGAGTTTGCAAATGGATTTAGGGCTAGGAGTTTCTAATTTCCTTTCTCTTCCCCATTTCAGTTTTTTTTGCTTAAGCTTTTATGAAATGAATAAGTGAATGGAAGGAGAGAAGGGCTGAGTTGAGGTTAATAGAACAATTTGGGTGAAACCCAAACCCAAAGCCCACTTAGCAAATAGAAAAATTCGACTTACTCCAAACATATCAAAGCTTAAGCTCAAAAAGATTGGAACCAATGGAAATGGTTTCGAGTCCCAATTCGGCCATTTGCAGAAAGTAACATTTCAGACCTAAATCCGACTAACAATGCTATATTTAAATAAAACATTTAAATATAAAATCGTTAAATAGCGGGCTGTTACAGATCTCCCCTCCTTACAAAATTGCGTCCCCGCAATTCCTAGAGATGATATTTGTAACAACTACATACATAAAACATTCAAAAGAGAAGGAAACAAGTTAGAAACGAAAAGATAATCTCACCATCGACAAGCAAAGATAGAAAATCCGGATAAGATCGCTCGATATACTCTCTGGTTTCCTAAGTACAGTCATTGGGATTAGCGGACCATTGAACTTTAACGAGCGGCACGTCCTTGTTCCGAAGGTGTCGCACCTCCGTATCAAGAACGCGAATAGGTTGCTGTACAATAGATAAGTCCGGTGAGATATCAAGTTCTTGCAAATCAGGAGAAGTAATAACAGAATCCGACTCCCGAAGACACTTCCGAAGTTGCGAGACGTGAAACACGTCATGAATGCCAGATAAATGAGCTGGAAGTGAAACTCTATAAGCCACAGGGCCAATACGTTCAGTAATAGAAAATGGTCCTATAAAGCGAGGAGCCAATTTCCCAGTCGCACTGAAACGCATAACCCCCTTCAAAGGAGAAACACGAATAAAAACGAGATCGCCGATCGAGAACTCGAGAGGCTTCCTACGGTTGTCCGCGTAGGATTTATGACGACTCTGTGCCTCTTTCATTCTCAATCGAATAAGATCAATCTTTTCAGAAGAATGACGAACAAAGTCCGGGCCAAGAATAAGCTTCTCTCCAGATTCCAACCAACAAGAAGGTGATCGACACGGCCTTCCGTATAAGGCTTCGAAAGGAGCCATACCGATACTAGACTGAAAACTATTGTTGTAGGAGAACTCTACAAGAGGTAGATGATCCTCCCAACTACCACCGAAATCAAAAATAAAATACGAAGAAGATCTACCAAGATACGATTCACCCGTTCAGTCTGTCCGTCAGACTGCGGATGATAAGCTGTAGAAAAATTAAGCTTTGTTCCCAAAGCTTGCTAAAGACTCTTCCAAAAATGACTCGTGAATAAAGGATCACGATCACTCACAATAGAACTAGGAACACCGTGAAGTCTCACGATTTCCTTGACATATAACTTAGCCAAAAGCGAAACAGTCCTATTAGACTTAATAGGGACAAAATGAGCAGACTTGGTGAGGCGATCAACAATAACCCAAATGCTAGAATGACCAGATCTCGAACGAGGTAGGCCGTCTATGAAATCCATAGAAATCTGATCCCATTTCCACAATGGGATCTCAAGAGGCTGAAGAAGACCCGAAGGACGCTGATGCTCGGCTTTAAAACGCTGCCAGGTTATGCAATTGCTCACATAACTCGCCACATCACGCTTCATGCCTTTCCAATAATAAAGACGACGCATATCGACATACATCTTACTACTACCGGGATGAATGGTATACTTAGAACGGTGATAATCATCAAGAATGTCATCCCTAAGCGCAAAATCAGAAGGCACAAAAAGACGGTTCTTCTTACGAAGACACCCATGAGAATCAATGCTGAAATCTTGCAATGCCTCATCGCAAGATCCAGACTCACAAAGCTGAACAAGATGCAACAACTCAGGATCACGCCGCTGGGCATCGGCAATACGATCCAATAAAATAGGTCGAGCTCCCAAACTAAATAATAGAATAGGAGAATCAGAAGATGAACCTCGATCACGAATTTCACAAAAAGATAGAGTCTCAAGAACATCCCATTCGGCAAACATCATAGAAATAACAGCCTAATGTTTGCGACTAAGCGCATCTGCAACACGATTACCCTTACCAGGGGTATACTGGATATCAAAGTCATAAGAAGCAAGAAACTCGAGCCAACGCTGTTGTCTCATATTGAGTTCCTTCTGAGTGAACAAATACTTCAAAGATTTATGATCGGTATAGAGAATGAAGCGCTCGCCTAATAAATAATGTGGCCAAATCTTCAAGGCAAAGACAATGGCGGCAAGCTCAAGATCATGAGTGGCATAGCGAACTTCATTCGGACGCAGTTGCCTAGAAGCATAAGCAACTACCCGATCCTTCTGCATAAGAACAGCACCGAGACCACTACCACAAGCATCGGTTTAGACAACAAGATCATGATTCCCTTCGGGAACCACAAGAATAGGAGCATTAGTGAGAAGTTACTTTAATGTCAAAAAGGAAGCTTCACACTTGTCGGACCAATCAAAACGAATGCCTTTCCGAGTAAGGCAAGTGAGAGGAAGCACAACACGGGAAAAGTTCTTAATGAACCGACGGTAATAACCCGCCAATCCAAGGAAACTACGAATCTCATGAACATTTTCAGGCCTCTTCCAATTCTGGATGGCTTTGATCTTTGAGGGATCGACAGAAATGCCATCGGAAGATACAACATGGCCTAAGAACTTAACCTTATCCTCCTAAAAGTGGCATTTGGAGAATTTGGCTCTAAGCTGATGACGACGGAGGGTACTTAAGACAATTCTCAAGTGATTAGCATGCTCAGCTTCAAACTTAGAATAAATAAGGATATCATCAATGAACACAAGGACGAACTTATCGAGATATTCTCGGAATACCCGATTCATGAGATCAACAAAGAAAGCAGGAGCGTTCGTCAAACCGAACGGCATAACGAGCCACTCGAAAGAACCATATCGAGTGCGGAAAGCTGTAAGAGGTATGCTATCCTCCGCGACTCGTAATTGATGAAAACCTGTGGCAAGGTCAAGCTGAGAAAAGACCTTAGCACCACTCAATAGATCGAACATATCATCGATCCTAGGCAATTGATACCTATTCCTGATGGTTAACTCGTTAAGTTTGCGATAGTCAATGCAAAGCCTAAGAGTTCCATCAGACTTCTTCACGAAGACAACCGCGGATCCCCATGGAGAAAAACTGGACTGAATCAACTGCTTGGACTCAAGCTCCAAAAGCTGCTTCTTGAGTTCCTCATTTTCCTTTGTAGACATCCTCGTGGGAGGACGACAAACTGGCTGCGCGCCTGGAATGAGATCAATGCGGAACTCAATTGCCCGTTTGGGTGGCAAACCCGATACAGGCTCAAAAACATCAGAAAAGTCACAAGCAACCGGAATACGAGATATATCATCATTATCTCGCGAGTCAAGAGAATATAAAGCCATCTCGGATTTATCCACATCCCGAAGAACAAGAGATAGCTGAGTAGGCGAATCCGGATGTCGAAGATATATAGTTCTCTCTGAACAAATAATCCTGGCATCATATCTCACTAGCCAGTCCATACCCAAAATCATATCGAATCCCAGACAAGAAATAACGTGCAGATTCGCACGGAAAGAAAAGTCACATAAAACAATCTCAACATCATCACAAAGCAAATAAGGGTCGCGGATCCCCCAATTGGATTCGCAATCCTTAAAGAAGTAATCAAACAAGAAACATCCAAAGATAAATCATCAACGAGCTTTTTCGATAAGAAAGAATGTGATGCACCCGTATCGAAAAGAACTCGTATACTATGGTCATAAAATAAAATAGAACCTTCCAAAATAGATGAAGATGTACCTTTGGACTGAGAAGGACCTTCAGAAGCCTTAGCAGCATAAAGCCTGCTAGACTTGGCACTAGCCGGAACAGTAGGGCAAGCTGAAACATGATGACCTTCCTTCTTGCAATAACGGCAGAAGAGAGGCTTAGGACAAGCTCGAATAATATGATCTAGAGAACCACAATTGAAACACTTTCGAACGAAAGGTGTTCCGGAAGACTGAGGCTGAGAGCTAGGACCACCGGTCTTCTTCTTCTTAGAAGGAAAAGGCTTCTTCTGAATTGAAAACAGCCTCTTTTGGGGTTCTTGGAAACCTCAACATCAACATCACTATCACACTCCTTCTCGATGGTCTCGAGATGAAGTGCCGAATCAACCAACTCCTCAAAAGAAAGTTTAAGATGGAGCAACAAAGACTTCTTAAGATATTTCTTAAGACCAGAAACAAACTTCAAATTCTTCTTATAAGAAGTACTGATAAATTCAAGACCATACTGAGATAAAGCCTCGAACGATGCGACATACTCAGAAACAGAAGATTTCCCTTGCTTCAACTCAAGGAAGCGACGAGTCTATAAAACTTTTTCAGATTCAGGAACGAATTTGAGTTCAAATCGCTCTCGAAACTGAGTCCAAGAAAGAGTAGACTCATCAATCTCGGCTACAAGAAGCTCATACCAATTAAGAGCACACTCTTGTAATAAACTAGAAGTCACAAGAACTCTATCATGGTCGAAAAGATCCATGCGAGAGAAGATACGCTCGCACGTGCGAAGCCAAGCTTGGACTTCAAGAACAGACTCGGAGCCCTTAAACGGTTTTCCTCCAAGATGAGAAAAATCACTGCACTGACATGCAAAGGCAGACTTGCGAGGTGGAGATACTCGAGGAGGAACTGGAGGCTGAGTGCTCCTAAACAATTCCAAAAACTGATCAGCAGACATATATACGCCATCCGGATGTGAGCCACTGGATTGCCCAGCACCCGAACGTCGTCCCCTGCCTCTTCCAGCCATACGCTGAAGGTAAGATAAGAACAAGATTATTCACAAGGTAGATATTGCAATATGGAATACTACGGAATAAAATGCATTCCTAGACGTATTCCCGTACTCTATCTAACCTTGATGGAATAAAGAGAAACAATGATTCAAAAGATTTGTATCACTTGTACACTTTGATGTACCATAATATGTGCATCTATTCTGTGTTTATCATATTTTGTTTTGAACTCAGCTCTGATACCACGCTGTGACGCCCCACCTCTATACCCACGCTAGCCAAGGACACTACAAGGTAATGCCGTCAACTAACACGGAGAATAAGGCTGGTTGGGAGTGACCATCTATAGCCTTACTCTAATTATCTATTGAATACATCGACAATAAACATACCAACCAGGTCGGCATACCCAATGAATAATTAAAACAAAACCATAGGTGGTTGGATCTATCAGAACAGAATATAATAATTCAAATGTAATATACATCACAGAACAGTAAATCATCATATACACATATATCGATACACAACAGAGTTTACAAAACAATACAAGTCAAGTGGTATAGCAGACCACAATATACAGACGAGTCAATAGAATAACTATCAGAGTTACTACAAAATGGGACTACACAAAAAGCTGTAACAAAAAGAAGCTAGCGGAGTAGTCCATGCGGAAGCAAAATAGTCTAAGTCCAAATGCACCTAACCTGAAACATCTCGGTCTGACCCGAGTAAAAATACACGGGTCAGTCCAGCTAAACAGATCAGTTAGATAAACTGAACAACAATAAACCTGCAAGGTTACAAGGTATAGCAAATATCTCTAAAAGAGATAACACAATCATCTTAACAAAAGATGAATCATATGATAACAAACCTCATCTCATCGGCAACATACAGAAACAAAGGATACAAATATCCCAAAACAAGCCAAAAGGCAATAACAAATACCAATAAGGTATACAAGTTCCACAAGGTAAACGCTACGCATCATGCGGCTCATAATGACCAACACCGAAGGGCGATACCAAGGGAATATACATATGAATGAAACATCAGAATATTGCTCGAGCTCAGTACTGTATAAACAAGGATCCATGAGCCGAAGACGCCAAACCCAATATCACCCATGCGGCTCATAACGACCAACATCGGAAGCGATACTAAAGGGCAACAAACCCAAAGGCACAAACCCGAAGGCACATACCCGAAGGCAACAAACTGTAGTGGTGAAGGTCAGAGACCCAGTACTGGACACCACTAACTGGCGGAATGTGTCACAACTCTCGAAAAGGAATCCGAAAAGTGTTAACGTATGTCCCATAACCACTCATTCGCACTAAACGGTTTACTATCCGTCAGCCACTTTCACACTCAAAGCAGTACAAAGTTCACCTCATATCATCGGTAAACCAAACCCGAAGGTTAAAACGATCAATTGAATAGGTCGGGAATTAATCGGAAGGATAAACGCACAGATTCATGGTCCGTGTTTTGCCCAACCATTTAATCACTCTTCCACTTCGCTCGAAGTGCGAAATTGTACGTGTGGTTTAAATAGAATTTATAAATCGGAGAAGCGAACTTTTAATACGATTTGAGGAAATAATTTATAAAAACCCGTGAATGAATTCAAAAAGGAATTATCAAGGTCAAATACGCATAAGCAACTAGTTGGAATTAACAAGCGTTGATTAAATTTGGAAAATTAAACGAACAAGGCAAGTTGGCAAAAAAACAGCAGGTTCAGACGTCTGAAAGAAGGGATTCAAACGTCTGAATCTGGAGACCAATTTCTTTTTCAAAAGAGGATTCAGACGTCTGAACCCAAATTTTCAAACGTCTGAAATAGGCAATAATTTGCATATTTCCTTTCTGGTTGAAATTTTGGCAATTCAGACGTCTGGAAATATAATTTCAGACGTCTGAATCTGGGGATGAAAATTCCCCTTGAACAATATTCAGACGTCTGAAATAGGCATTTCAGACGTCTGAAACTCAATGTTCAGGCATTTCCTGAACCTAGGCCAACTATGGCCAAACAAATCGAAAGCGATCGGGTGCGTGTTGATTATGGGCTTACGTCAAACGACTACCCAACCTTAACAACACCCCCAAACACTCCGAACAACATAAACACCAACCATATAAGGTTTTACATAAATTTGGCTTTAAAATCCAATATTTGGTAATTTCACCAAAGCAATCCAAATCGAAAGCAAATGCACATGAACAAGAATTAGGAATTCATTCCTAACATCAATGATATCAAAAGAAGTAGATGTGAGTTCAAAACTCACCTTTAACCCAAAACAAAGAAGATGGAGTTCGATTTGCAAAGAGAAGACCAACAACACTACTTCAACTCAACAAGCTTCAATCTAAGAATAAAACACATATTTCCCAATTTAGGTTTAGGAAATTTTCTGAAATTGAAGAAGAGAAGAGTTGGAGAAGATGAAGAACTTACCAATGGCTTCTCTTTGATTTTGGAGCAAGAATTTGGAGTTTGCAAATGGATTTAGGGCTAGGAGTTTCTAATTTCCTTTCTCTTCCCCCATTTCAGTTTTTTTTTTGCTTAAGCTTTTATGAAATGAATAAGTGAATGGAAGGAGAGAAGGGCTGAGTTGAGGTTAATAGAACAGTTTGGGTGAAACCCAAACCCAAAGCCCACTTAGCAAATAGAAAAATTCGACTTACTCCAAACATATCAAAGCTTACACTAAAAAAGATCGCAAACGCCATTTTGGAACCAATGGAAATGGTTTCGAGTCCCAATTCGGCCATTTGCAGAAAGTAACATTTCGGACCTAAATCCGACTAACGATGCTATATTTAAATAAAACATTTAAATATAAAATCGTTAAATATGCGGGTTGTTACAACAAGTAGCTTACAAACCTACGACAAGTGGCTTACAAACCCACGAAAATCAAAATCATTTAAACTACTTTGTACAAGTTCTCGAGTCCTATGGAGGAGCTCTGTAGGAAGGTTCTTGCAATTTCAGTTTGAATAGATTTTTCAAAATGTTTTTAAATCAGTTTTCAAAATGTTTTAGCTTTCAAAATCATGTTTTCAAAAATATTTTCAAACTTTGTTTTAGCCTTAAAATATTCCTCTATTCTGATTTTAAAAACTTCTAATTTTAAAACATCAAAACTTATTCTGATTTTAAATATTACCTATATAATTGACGGTCTATATCAATTATATATATATTTAAAATAAAGTTTTATATTCATTCTCTATCTCAAAATATTGTTTAAACACTTTACTTTGCTTCAGAGAATTTTCAACTTGTTTTAAATTCAATTGTCTTTACAAAACAACATCTCTATAATTTTGAACTGAGGGATGTAGACATAAGGGGATACCCCATGTCGACATGGTGACAGTTGGATTCAAAATTCAATTTTCAAAAGAAGTGTCCATTCGTTCAAAAACCTTTCGCCAATGGTTATGACTGTTGTGCATCTATATAAAGGCTTCCAAAACGAATTTTTTTAATAACTACTTTCTTATTTTCTTCACTCTTTCTTCTCCACCATTCCATATCCATAAAACTTCATATTTTCAAGATCGTGCCATCATTCTGCCAAATTCTCTATAGGAAATCATTTAGATACTCTCTCTATTTGATTCTCCATCATTCTACTAAAGATCAAAGTGCTATTCAGAGTTATAGGATCAATTTGTATTCAAAAAGTCCATAGAGTCTATCCATTCAAAAGGATTGTTATTAAGAAGTATTAGGGTGACTTGTGTCCCGTAAATCAAGAGAGTTTACCCCAGACTCGGAGATAGGAGGGTTCCTCAAGGCCTTAGAAATTGAGGGTTGTATTTTGGATATTGGCTTATAAAAATCTGTACAAGGATATTTCCTTGGTGCAGGACTGGATGTAGGAGGATTCCGAACCAGTATAAAATCTGGTATGTTCTTTCCTTTTACTTGCTTTACTTTACTATTTGCATTTGTTATATGTTATGTGATCATTCTGTGTTAGAATTCTGTTTAGATTTGTGTTGAAAGTTTTAATTTAGTCATATAGTTCATATATTCCTTAAAACACTATTCACCCCCCCTCTAGTGTTATTTCTGCCTTAAGATCCTTAATCCGCATACCCAACAATTGGTATCAGAGCATTGGTTTTGATTATTTTCATAATCTGAAATGTTGAAAAGTTTTAATGGCACAACCCACTAATAATGTCACTCCTGTCATCACTACTTCTGTCAACACAAGTACTAACACTAGTTCATTTGTAGAAGGTCAGTCTACTGTAAGACCACCACTTTTTAATGGCAGTAATTATGCATATTGGGCATGTAGGATGAAAATTTATTTACAATCCATAAGTTTAGATACTTGGAATATGACACAAACTGAGTATGTTGAACCAACTACTAATTTTGCCCAGTGGACTACTGAGCAAAAGACGGTTGCACAAAACAATTCTAAGGCTATGAATATACTATTTTGTTCACTAGATAGGAATGAGTTTAATAGAGTCTCTGTTTGTAAGTCTGTATTTGAAATCTGAAAAACTTTGCAAGTAACTCATGAAGGAACAAGCAAAGTAAAACAGACTAAAATTTCCATACTAACTAACCAGTTTCAATTGTTTAAAATGCATGAAAATGAGTCCATTTCTGACATGTATTGTCGATTTCAAGATATTGTACATTCATTGATTGCTTTAGGAAAGGGTTTCTCAGAAGAAGATCAAGTCAGAAAATACTCAATTCACTCACTCCAGAATGGGATCAAAAGACACTTACTATTGAAGAGGCAAATGATGTTAGTCAAATGAAGATTGAAGAGTTAATCGGTAATCTAATGTCTTATGAAGTTCAACTACAAGGGAGAAAAGAATCGAAGGCAACGGAAAAGAAATCGATCGCATTCAAAGCAACAACTGGATATTCAGAACAAGATAGTGATGAAGAAATTGCTTTCATGACCAGATATTTTAGAAAGTTTCTGAAGTATAGAAAGATGAGTAACTTTAAAAGAAATGATCAAAGGAATTCCAGAAATACTTCGGAGAACAACAACAATTACAACAACATCAACAATGCTGATAGATGCTACAACTGCAACAAAACAGGGCACTACAAGATAGATTGTCCATATCCAGACAAACAGACATTTCAACCAAACAACGAGCAACTAAGGAAAAGAAAGAAGGCATATGCAGCAACTCTTGACGATTCAGATTCATCCAGTGATGATGAGAAGAAAACTGATAATTCAAATCTGTGCTTCACTGCTATTCTTGAATTGAAAGATGATCGGAGTTTGGATATAAAAATAGGTACACATTTATTTTAATTTTATTGGATGCTTGTTTGTTTTGATTTTGTTTGCAATTCCTTGAATTTTTAAATTCAAAATCACCCTTTGAAATTTGAATTTTTAAATTCAAAATAATATTATTTTAATAATATTTTAAATATTAAAATATTTTAATATTATTATATTTAATATTATTACTGGAATCATATATAGATATAGAATATAGATTAGTTTTCTTAAGATTTTAGGAATTTCTTAGATTTTAGGAATAGACACCTCTTTTCAAATTCAACAGGCACATGTCGACATGCCAGGATACCCCATGTCGACATGTCTCTCAGAAATTTGATTTTGACATTTGAATTCAAACTTTTGAATTTCAAAAGATACCCCTTGACCAGAGAGCATGACTTTAGAGAATCTATTTAATATACTTCTCTTATCATCTCTTTTCACTTTATTCTCATATTTCAAACTTTCTTCATTATCTTCTACTTCTCTCAAACACTCATCAATGGCTTCCTCAAGTACCCCATCAACTATGAGGCTGACCAAATCCATCAAAATGATCTTTTTAATGAACCGAAGGCTATCAAAGCTTACATAAATTATGTAAACTATGGTAAAGTCAATACGGGAAAATTTGCTATTTTTGATGATTTTCCTTCTTATGAAATCGATCAACTTTTTGAAGAAAACTCCATTCTTAGCTTGATTGATAACAAGCAAAATGATTTCATTTGTTATCCAAACCTTGTTAAAATGTTTTATGCAAACCTAAACCGTGAATTTTATAATGGAAATGAAGATCAAATTTGGAGTAGTGTTAAAGGAACACTTATTGTTTTGGATTCCGATATTTTGGGTACTATTTTGGGTTGCAAATCTACCGGTATGAATCTCTCGCAATTTCAAATCAATGTAACTGATCGAGAGACTTTTCATCACATTTTTGAAAGCGATGACCACATGGATATTAAGAATCGCTTTTTCCGCCCAAAAGCAAGAATTGTCAACCTTCTTATTCAACACACCATTATTCCTAGGTAGGGAAACTACAATAATCCCACCTCAAAAGTGTGTAAAGCTCTTTTTGCTATATTTGGAAAATATGATATTAATTGGGCATAAACTGTTTTGGATGAATTAAGACCCACAAATTTTACTATGGGAGAAAACACTCTTTATCATGGAATTTATCTTACTCGGATTTTCAATTATTTTGGTGTGGATGTTAAAAAGGAAGAGTTTGTAAGTAGGAAAGTGTTCAATCATGGGAACATTTCTCTTATGAAAATCCCACTTATGTTTCAACCGTATGAAACACTTACCGAAAAGGAAGAGAGACTTGCTTATGAAGAGATGGAATAAGAGGGAGAGGAAGAGGAAGAAGAAGGGGAAGGAATGGAAATTGAAGAAGAAGAGGAAGATGAAGAAACCTCTTTGGAAAGTATAGAGTATCCACATACACCCGCCAATCCGTCCAACAAAACCATACTCAAGAACCAAAAGATACTTGCTCAAAACCAAAAGGTTCTTAAGAGATTTTTTAGCAAGAAAATGGATAAAATCTCTACCAAGATCGACAAGTTCTTTGGGAAGATAGGCAGGAAACTTGGCTTGTCCTCATCATCATCTTCATCAAACTAATCCTAGCCATTATCTCTCTAGTTATCGTTTATCTATATTTGTATTTTCTATTTTTTTTTTGTTAATATTATGTAATGTTAACTAATATAAGTAATGATATCTTATTCTCTGTTTTCCATCTTTATATATCTTTGATAGTTATTTATTTTAAGTTTATATAGGTCCACTAGTATAAAAATAAACTTAGAAATAAAAAATAACTCAACTTCTTCATTCTGTCTAGACTATGTCGACATGCCCCATCCCCCCATGTCGACATATAACAGTCAAAAAGTAGTTACAATTTCTAACTTCAAATTCTTGTAACTACCAAGTGACAATTCATTTTGAACGGCCAATAACTCCTATAAATACCTATTTCTTCCAGAAAAACTTCTCTACCTCCATTTTTATTCATCTCCTCTCATATTTCAACTTATTTCTTAAATTATGGCTTCTCCAATTAAGAATTTAAGTAAAAATCTTGAAGAAACTCTTACTTCTTTCAAGAATATTCTCTCTTTTATACTTAGAAATCAAAGGCACTTAGAATTAAGCCAAATGCAGATGATCAAAGAGCAAGAGAAACACTTCGACGCACTTCGTTGGATGATCTCAAGCCTTAGCAAAGACGAACCCGAAGCAAATCCACCAGTCACTCTCGACAAAGTTAATTGGGATGTTATCAAAACTGATCCTATCTTTGGAGAAGATGGATGGGTGGAAGTCCCAAGGAATGTCTGATCATTATGTATGTTTGTTTGTTTGTTTGATTTGATTTAGATTTAATTAGGATTTGATTGAATTGTTTGCTTAAGTTTGATTTGGATTTGGTTTGTATATAACTTCATATACTATACATGATTGGTTTGCTATGTATGATATTGATTTAATTGTCAAGTTACACTTATATATATGCTAACACACTTGATCACTTACACGTTCACTTTACACTTTTATTCCATATATACTTGATTATCTTAGAACAGGTAAATCTTTTATTATTTTTGTGGATGACAAAGGGGGAGAAAGTTATAAAAATATATCTTCGTGTAAGGGGGAGTCATGGAGTAAGGGGGAGTTGTAGTTTTAAGAAGAAGTCACGGAGTAAGGGGGAGTTATGGGGAGTTATGGTATGGTAAGAATATTTTATAAATAAAGGTTGTCATCATCAAAAAAGGGGAGATTGTTAGGAACTGAGTTGATGATGTTTTGATGACAACAATCTTATATAGTTATTATACTTTACTTTATAAAATATATACTAACATTTCCATATATATATATATATATGTATATAGTAAGTATATGCAGGTATCATCGAAGACTGATCAGTATAAAGACTCAAGCATCAAGATGAAGATTAGAGATTCAAGATTCAAAACTCTAGAGAATCAAGATTTCAAGATCTCAAGATAAGTGTCTAGTATTTTGTTAAAACTTCATAATAGCACTCTCATTGGGATGAAACCCAATTTCTATCGAAATCAGTGGCTTACAAACCCACGACAAGTAGCTTACAAACCTACGACAAGTGGCTTACAAACCCACGAAAATCAAAATCATTTAAACTACTTCGTACAAGTTCTCGAGTCCTATGGAGGAGCTCTGTAGGAAGGTTCTTGCAATTTCAGTTTGAATAGATATTTCAAAATGTTTTTAAATCAGTTTTCAAAATGTTTTAGCTTTCAAAATCATGTTTTCAAAAATGTTTTCAAACTTTGTTTTAGCCTTAAAATATTCCCCTATTCTGAGTTTAAAAAGTTCTAATTTTAAAACATCAAAACTTATTCTGATTTTAAATATTACTTATATAATTGACGGTCTGTATCTATTATATATATATTTAAAATAATGTTTTATATTCATTCTCTATCTCAAAATATTGTTTAAACACTTTACTTTGCTTCAGAGAAGTTTCAACTTGTTTTAAATTCAATTGTCTTTACAAAACAACATCTCTATAATTTTGAACTGAGGGATGTAGACATAAGGGGATACCCCATGTCGACATGGTGACAGTTGGATTCAAAATTCAATTTTCAAAAGAAGTGTCCATTCGTTCAAAAACCTTTCGCCAATGGTTATGACTGTTGTGCATCTATATAAAGGCTTCCGAAACAAATTTTTTTAACAACTACTTTCTTATTTTCTTCACTCTGTCTTCTCCACCATTCCATATCAATAAAACTTCATATTTTTAAGATCGTGCCATCATTCTGCCAAATTCTCAATAGGAAATCATTTAGATACTCTCTCTATTTGATTCTCCATCATTCTACTAAAGATCAAAGTGCTTTCAGAGTTATAGGATCAATTTGTATTCAAAAAGTCTATAGAGTCTATCCATTCAAAAGGATTGTTATTAAGAAGTATTAGGGTGATCTTGTGTCCCGTAAATCAAGAGAGTTTACCCCAGACTCGGAGATAGGAGGGTTCCTCAAGGCCTTAGAAATTGAGGGTTGTATTTTGGATATTGGCTTATAAAAATCTGTACAAGGATATTTCCTTGGTGCAGGACTGGATGTAGGAGGATTCCGAACCAGTATAAAATCCGGTGTGTTCTTTCCTTTTACTTGCTTTACTTTACTATTTGCATTTGTTATATGTTCTATGATCATTCTGCGTTAGAATTCTGTTTAGATTTGTGTTGAAAGTTTAATTTATTCATATAGTTCATATATTCTTTAAAACACTATTCACCCCCCCCCTCTAGTGTTATTTCTGCCTTAAGATCCTTAATCCGCATCCCCAACAAACCCTAATCATCTTCGTCCATGATAAAGCTTCTACGTCGCGTCTCAAACTCTCGACTTTAACCATCGACCGCGCTTCCACGTGCCATCGGAGTTTGCCACCTTGTTGCTACCGTTTGCCAAGACCTTGTCGAGCTCTCCACCACCAGCATCGACCCGTCCGCTTCGCCTTAGCTTCTACAGAAATTCACGACTTCACTTTCCACTCTGCCACGCTTCAGTCTCTCTCGCGCGCGTGCTCTGCGACGTGACTAAACCTAACTCCGCCTCCTAATTTTCCACACGACAACCCTCATAACACTCAATCACAGCTCAAAAGACCCTTGCCATGGCTAACAAACAACCCCCATCCTCTCCTGATTGTAGCCAAATAC
The DNA here is from genome assembly GCA_030765085.1 of Allium cepa. NCBI lineage: Eukaryota > Viridiplantae > Streptophyta > Magnoliopsida > Asparagales > Amaryllidaceae > Allium > Allium cepa. The sequence goes on along the minus strand of CM060940.1, from coordinate 756,643,150 downwards.
ATACTTATATAATTAAGGATCTCATCCTACTAAATTGAAGATCAAAGATTTTTTATATAATCGAACTGATTTCAATTTGGAAAGAAGAAGGAGAAGACATGATTTTAAAATTGGTAGAGAATGCGGCTTTGGGTCAGGCATAGGTCGGCAATTTGTACGTGGTTAGTGTGCTGTTGATTTAAAATATATATTTTATATTCAAAAATATCTCATTTATGTTCCTAAATCCTGAACCCCTCTCGAGGCACGCCGCTTGGCGTTCCTAATATTATAACGCTATTTCGAACCCAATTGAATTAGTCTCGAGCTCGAATTCGATCGTATGCAGAAGATAGCTTTTTAAGTCGACTATTTTAATTAAATTAATTCTATGCATTTTCAGCTCGCATGCCCAAACGGTAAATTCATATGCTACGAAATTTGAAATCCGATAGTAATACACCATTACGGATCCAATGACATTAGTTTCACCGAATTCTGAGACCATGCCTCGGATCGCCATTTTAACGCGTCGATTAAAATCGATGGTTTCAAAAATTGACGAAATCACTTGAAATTCTAGTTTTAAAAGCTTATTAACTCAGTTCTAATTGGAATAGAATTTATATCAACATTAGAAATCGTTTTGATTCATATTCAACTCAATTTCAATTATTTGCCTTATTTCCATATTACGATAAATCACTATATTTGAAATTTAAATTCATTTTATAATTTCAACCAAATCTTCATATTCAAAAATCAATTTATATTCCAACTCCAATATTTAAAAACATCTACATGTTCAAAATCAAATGATAGAAAATCCGAATCTCTAATATGGGGCAAAAACGCAATTATCCTCACCATTCTCAAACCCTACACGACCACGATGCAACCCGATACCCATCAGCCGCCATGTTCAAGCTCTCACCACCGCCTCCACGGTGGCCTATACCCAAATCAGCAATCACTCTCATGCTTCTCGTCTAGAGCCGCACCCATTCATGCTCGCTCGATCGCCTCCGGTCAACCTACGAGGCTCCGCCACCGCCGCTATTCCATTACCAATTTTGGCGAATTCAAGCACCTATGCAATGATCGAACCACATGGATGAACTTTGCCCATCCTCCTCTACATGCAAGTGCTTCCCGATCGTCGATTAGTCGGTGATCCACCATTGAATGACAAACCCTAGTATGGATGGCCAAAACTGTTTCAGTGATTTCTAGAAAAACCAAGCTTCGATTGCAAAAATGAATTGCAGATGCAGATTCCATTCACCGAGAGCTTTGCGATGATATATTATATGATAGTATTTGAGTAGTTTGAATTTTTGGATTAGATTTGAAATTGGGAATTAGGTTTTAGGATATTTCTCATTGGAAGGAGCAGATAAGATTAATAAGTACGTACAGAAAATAGAATAGAAGGCTGCTAGGGTTTCATAACAGCATATATACATATAGGCAAAGATGGACATGAATGGATGGAACAAATATCGATTGGGCCAAAGCAATAACAACGGCCCGAAAACCCGTTTCGTTCCCGAAATGAAAATAGGTCATCCTATATATCAAAACATAGGTTTTCAATATTTTAAACTCAATAAAACTAATTTCAAACCCTAACTCTATTGTATATAGTAGTAAGCTTTAAGATAAAATTATAATCATTTTTACGCGTTAATTAAATAATTATTCTTAAATTGGTTTAATAACTTTTAAATTCTAAATTAAAAGTTTCTTGTCATCATTTTTGATTAAACAGAAATTAATAATCTTTTAAAAATTAAAATATGAATTTTAAATCCAAGATTTAATTATTAAATTAATTTCAATGTTTAATTACAACTGTAATAAAATCCTAGTTCATTATATTTTAAATTTCAACAAACAAATTCCTTTATTTTGATTTACATGTTCTTTGAATTAAATCGACAAATACCTTATGTAATTTATTTAACATGAGTTTCCAAATACTACACTCATCACTTTATAGTTAAAGTATTAGCTCATATTAATTGAAATATTTAATTACATTAAATTTCATTGATTTCTAAATCAATTTCAAACGGATTAATAAACGAGATGAGAAATAAAACAATATTTACAATTAAGTAATTTAAACACATTTCTAAATTTATTGTTTACAAACAAGGTTTACTGAATCCACATACTAAATAATTGATTTCTTATTGTCGTGACCCGAAATCCAGCGAATGAAAATCGACATCAAATACCTCGCTTGTATTCGACTGCCAGAGATTGAAACGTTGAACTCTAGTTCGGTGAAGCTTATAACAACTTTAAATGAACATAAAACAGCGGAAACAAAAGATGATTTCATTTATAAACATTACAGATACAATATGGATATAACATTTGATTACAACAGTCGAACATTATCATCAAAGTGATATTACGTGATACAATAACAGAATGATAACACCACAGCAGAACAATAACAACAGGGTCTTTAAGAAGATCCAACATACTTTAATTTCGATAAGGTCTTCCAAAACTCCAAACACTCTTAGATCCAAAAGGCTTCAAAAGATCTTCAAACCAAAAGCTTCCAAAATCCGACAGCTTCTAAAAGACTTCTAAATCCAAGCTAGCTCCAAAACATGGACAACCTGCTTCTAGGCTGCCTATACGAAAATTATGGGCACCCAGAGTTTAGGTAGGGAACAATAAACTCCGGGTCAGTCATGGGACTGGTATGAGTAAACAAAAACAGTTATTTGTACGAAAATAATTTATAAAACAAATCCGTTCATGCTTTTGGAAAATGAAACTACTATAAGGCCTCCCGACACACACACAATGCAATCACACACTTGGGTGATTTCTCCTTGTGATAGTCAAATATGCTTGATACGAGAAAACTCTTTTGATATTATTATTAGTGCATAGTGTGAAAACATTTCGAAAGTACAATATTAATCTTAGCCAACATACATACCATTATAGTATGCCTACTATAGCTACTATGTTAAATGGCAGATTCTACTACTAAAACCGTATAGGGCTCATATTGGTGATTGGATTTCCAATAAATGGTCAGCCTAAGGAACTTCCTATGCCACATAGGTATGCCTCTGGAGGGATGCCCGAGAACTTAACCAGTTCTCTTCCAACACAAGGCCGGGTTACTTCTATAACTAGGTAACTACTACACGAGTATGCCATCCCCCGGTTGTTACCGACCTTTATCCGAGGGCCCTCAACCACAAAGCAACAACCACAAAGTAATGAATTTGCAGCAACCACATAGGTTAAATATCTAGGCTCCATACCATGATAACACTTTTTTCCAGAAGGAAATGGACATACCCTAAAGGGCGCGACCCTCATAACCTTGCTGCATCTATTCCTGTTTCGACCATTTTCGAGTTGTGAGGTCCGACGAGGTGTCATCCACAAAGCTACGCTTTACACAAAAGCCATGCTTTGATCAACAAATGATCAACACTCAGCATGCCACACTAGCAAATTGGGAGTATCTCACTAATAACCATCTACTACATAACCTCTGGGCTCGTACATCTCAAAGTAGGGTGTTAAGCTAAGAGAATAAATTCTCCGCCACCAATAGAAATGTATTTGATAGAAATCAGCTTTATATCTCAAAGTGTAATGTTATACATACAACCATACAAGTCCGTTCCGGGTTTGAACGGAACCGAAGGCAGTTCATCCAATAAAGGAAGAAGCCCTTGCAATTCGTGAATCTACAATCCCGATCGGACTCTCCATCATATATGGAGATCTCTATACTGGAGCAATTCAGTATAGATCCAATCGACAGGTAATCCTTCTGTTCTTAAAGATTCCCAGTCTTCACCACTGCCTTCAAATGCACTCCAATTCGTCGTATCATTATTCAGAATGGGTTTTGTGACACAAAGTCCCCTCCTGGCTTAACCGAATAAGAAGCGCTTATTTTAAAACACGTGGATATATCGATCACAAAGATTCACCATTCAAATTCGATGTGGGTTTCAGATAACCAACTAGAATCCGACTCCCCATCGCATCGAAATTCAAATGCTGTTTAATGGCCAACAGTTTTCACATTCACACAGAAACAAATCACAAATATCACAGTTCAATTTACAGCAATTCACATCACAAAGTATCACATCACACATCAGAGGTATCAATCAGTTCAAGGCATTCAATACTAATCAATCATCTATAAGTACGATGAATTAACTGTGGGATTATAATTAATTAATCACATAATTATTTTCATTAATTGTCTTCAATTACTACTTTATTAATCTTAATCACTTTAATTAACTAATTATTCTTTAATTAATTACCTTAATTAATTAATCCTTAATTATAAATTAACTAACCTTTTTTAATAATTAATTAACCTTTAATTAATTATTCTTTAATTATTTATCATTATCAATATAAATTAACTTTACTTTTAAGTTAACAATTTAAAACATTTGATTAACTCCTTAATTACTTTGTTAAGTTTTTATTTAAAATAAACTATTAAAAATATAAGTTTAAAACATTCTTAAACTTAATTATTTAAAATATTTTATTTAAAAACCCTTAACTACACATTCCAACTTAATAAACAAGCATAATTTTAAAAAGAATAAATTTTAGAAATTAAATTAACCTAAATTGTTAAAATTTTAAAACTGGAAATTCTAATACCGAGTCAACCCCGAGTGTTTCCCGAGACAAATGCTTGTTTACTTCGAGTCTTCCCCGAGTGCTTCCCCAAATTTTCTTTTTACAACTTAGAATTTTTTTTAAGTTTTTAATACCCGGTACATACTTGAAAATATACAAACTAAAACTCGAGCCAATGCATGAATACCTCGAGACTGACTTTGAGTGCAACCCTTCTTCGCTAAAACTTGTCCTTACTGACACCACCATGACACCGTGCACATGCAAAGGTGTTCCGACCATCTCCGGTCGAATTCGCCAACTACAACACGTCAACGACCATCCACCCCAACCCACTGATCACCCAAATCAACAAGACGATGTCGAACTGATTATGGAGTAACTCGATATCACCTGGAACTAAATTCGATTACCCATAACTACCTCACTCTATCACCTCAGGCCACCAAAGGCCACGCGATCCTAGCCCAAGCTTCTTTGATAACTCATGAGTCATTTCCCCCACGTCCGGCTTCGTTCGATTCGACTTCGACGGTGAAATTGCCTTGAAACCAAGACCGACAAAAAACTAGGTAAAAAACCTAAAACCATCTCTCCCGACCACCACGATCAACTAAAAATTTGGCGAGAATTTTTCCCCAAACCCCCATCATTTAGGCTTCCACAAGCCATGACCCCGACCTCCCTCATCACGCCGATGACCAGTAATGGCCAAAAGACCCAAATTCGTTCAACCTTGAATTTCTTAATCAATAAGTCACTAAAAATTCTGATTCTACCTTTAAAAATCATAATTTTGGAAGACGAAATGAATGGTATAGGTAAATCAAGCAATTGCAACATTTGAATTTTGACATATTTAGAATTCCACTGTATATTTTCTTTCCCAGTAAAAATCATCTTCTGTTTTAACCTATAAATATGTTTAAACTTAAATCTTGATATATAAATTGGTTTCATTTGGATCTCGAAGCCTAAAATTGAGTTGAGAAAAAGCTTTTGATTTTTGAAACAGGATTTTAAAACCTGGAACCAACAGAGGCATTTCTGCCTGCATATTAGATATGCACATATCATATTCATGTATAAATATAGATGCACACATAAATTTTCAATCCATACTTCAACATCGTTCACAAAACATGTTTTAGTTCAGATCTTAAGAGGGTTTACTCACCTGTTTGAATTAGAGGAAACCTGGAAGTTGTTTTACAGTTGAAAAATCTGGAAAATGTTTTGATTGCTGAGATTTGATCTTGAAAAACTGGTCTGGACTTGATTTTTGTTTTGAATTCTGGAATGCTTGCTTCAGGTTGTTGTTGGAGATAATCTTTACTTTGAAATCTTGTTTAAAATTGTAAAACAGAATTGTTTTGCTTTTGATCTTTTTTGAATTGCATTACCGGTTTAAAGATTGAAGAGATATTTTGTTTAGATTTTTCTTTTCTCAGATTTGTTTTTGATAATTTTGTTTCTGGTTTAAGAATTTGTACAGGCTTTTAATCTCTGGTTTTTGGTAGTGAAGATAAAAGAAATGAGAAAGAGGAGATAAAAGTTTATATAATCTTTTTTGCTATTTTTTTTATAAATTTTGTCAAAAATAAAAACAAAAAAACAAAAGTGACACTTGTTTATTTTCGTGGTTTAAATGCTAACGCTTGTTAATTTTCACACTATCTTTCTTACAATTGTAATTTGCATGTTAATAATGTGTTTGTAAATTTTAACACTTGTCTTTTATATTTTATATTTATTTTTAAATTACATTTCTATTTTATAAATATATTCTCCTTTATTTAAATATAAGCAATTTAAAAGAAAATGTTTTAAAACTCAATTATACAATAAATAAATCACATATATATTATTTTAAATTCCAAATATTTTACTAAGACATTTATTTAAATTTTAAATTCAAATTTACCTATATATATTTTTTAAATTCAAATAATTTAAAATATTTATTATTTTAAAATTTTGAACTCAAATGCAAATTACAATCTTATTCAGATATAAAAATCAATACTTATCTAATTTATTTTGAAAATTTCAAATTAATTTCAATTTAATTCCAAAAACTATATTAATTACTAATTTTATTTTTTATAAAAACTGGGATGTTACAGATTTCCCCCTTTAAAAAAATTTCATCCTCGAAATTTGAAAGAGAGAGAAATAAACAAAGAATATAAGAACACAGAAAAAGATAGAGAAATGGTTTACCAGATTAAGCCGAAATATCCACTCTGTAATTGGGATAGGACTTTTGTATGCTATCCTCTATTTCCCAAGTATAGTCATTTGGATCACCACTCCATTGCACTTTAACCAGTTTCACAATTTTATTCCTCAGCTGCTTCTCATCTCGATCAATGTTCTTTAACGGTTCTCGTTTCACTACCAGATATGGTGTGATCTCCAAATCCCGCTGAGCGGCTTCTTCAATAATACAATCTGGATCGTGCACATATTTTCGAAGGTGAGAAACGTGAAACACATTGTGTACGCCAGATAACCAATTGGATAGCTGCACTCGATAAGTCAATGGACAAATCCTCTCCAGTATAGGAAAAGGACAAGTATATCGCGGTGCCAGCTTACCAGTCTTCCCAAACCTCAACACTCCCCGCATTCGAGAAACTTTAGGAAAACATAATCTCCAATATGGAATTCTAAAGATCTTCTTCTGCGGTCAACATAACTTTTCTAAAGACTTTGGGCAGTTTTCAATTTCTTTCGAATAAAATCAACTTTCTCAGTAGCTTCCTTTATTATATCTGGTCCAAGAACGAGTTTGTCACTCGACCCAATCCAACATGCAGGTGATCGACATGGACGACCATATAAAGCTTTGAAAGGAGCCATCATAATACTGGCTTGATAACTATTATTATATGAAATTCAACCAGATGCAAATGGTCTTCCCATGAACTGCCAAAGTCAAGAATACATGCATGCAAAAGGTCTTCTAAAATTCGATTTATTCTTTCAGTAAGCCCATCAGAGTGCGGGTGGTAAGCAGTACTAAAATTCAGTTTGGTTCCTAATGCGGCTTGAAATGCCTCCCAAAATCTACTAGTGAAGATCGGGTCACGATCGCTCACTATACAACTCGGTATACCGTGGAGATGAACAACTTCTTTCACATACAATTCAACCAAATTTGCCGCTGTTCGGGTAGATTTCACTGGGATAAAGTGGGCAGTCTTTGTCAGACGGTCCACAATAACCCAAATTGCTGCATTCCCCTTTCGAGTGCATGGCAACCCGTCTATGAAATCCATAGATACTTGATCCCATTTCCACTTACACACCTCCAATGGTTGGAGTAAACCCGTCATTTTCTTTTGATCACTTTTTATTTGCTGACAAGTAGCACAACAACTGACATAAATAGATATGTCCCTCTTCATTGTTTCCACCAGAAAGTTCTTTTAGAATCTCGATAAATCTTATTAACTCCTGGATGGATACTAAGTTTGGACCTGTGACATTCGTCCAAAACTTCACATTTTAGATCTAGGATGTGTGGGACACACATCCTGCCTTTTAATCTTATAACTCCACAACTATCGATTCCGAAACTGGAATCTTCAACTCGGTGAATCCTCCCATATATTTCCTGAAGAAATTTGTCTTCTTTCTGCTTTCTAGCGACTTTTTCAAGAAGTGTAGGAGTGACAACAAGATATGCAAGAACAGCATGTCTTCTACTCAAGGCATCGGCCACCACGTTGGCTTTTCCGGGAGTACACAGAATATCTAGGTCATATGACGCTATAAATTCCAACCAATGTTGTTGCCTCAGATTTAAATCCTTCTGGGTAAAGAGATACTTCAGAGATTTATGGTCGGTGAACAACTAAAAATTTTCACCTAGAATAAAGAGGGTTTATTAAGTATAAATATTAAGTTATTGAACTTTTTGAATTTTAAGGAAGGTTGAAAGAGATTTTACCCAGAAGATAGTGACACCAGATTTTTAAAGCAAAAATAACTGCCAGATGTTCGAGATCGTGGGTTGGGTAGTTTTCTCATGTGGTCGTAATTGTCTACTCACGTAGGCAATCACTTTACCATGTTGCATTAGCACAACACCCATACCTTCGCCACATGCATCTGTATAAACAGATAAGCCTTGATTTCCATTAATAATAGTGATAACAAGAGCGGAAGTCAATCTTTTCTTCAACTCCTGGAATGCTTCTTTGCACTTCGGTTTCCAATCGAACTTAGTATTCTTCATTGTCAGCTTAGTCAATGGATTGGCTATTTTAGAGAAATTATGGGCAAATTTTCTGTAGTATCCCGCAAAACCCAGAAAACTTCTAACTTCTTTCGGAGTATTTGGTTGCTTCCAGTCTAGAATAGTGGAAACCTGGCTAGGATTTATAGAAGTCCCTCTTGTGCCCGAGAAGTCTAACTTCCTTAACCCAAAAATGACACTTAGAAAATTTGACGAATAAAATGTTCTTCCTTAATATTTCCAACAATTCTCAAATGTTCTGCATGATCCTCTTCAGTTTTGGAGTAGATTAAATTATCGCACAAGAACAAATTTATTCAACACCTCTCAAAATACATGGGTCATTAAATCTACGAAGTATGTGGGAGCATTGGTTAGTCCGAAAGGCATGACTAACCATTCGTAAAATGTATCTGGACCCCTGAAAGTAGTTAAGTGAACATAGACTTCGGCAATTATTAGTTGATGGAATCCTTGAGCTAGATCCATCTTTGAAAAGAATCGAGCGCCATGCAGTTGATCGAACAAGTCGTCGATTCTGGGTAAAGGGAATTTGTTTTTGAGAGTTAGTTTATTGAGATCGCGATAGTCCACACACAATCTCAAGGATCTGTCAGACTTGGCTATGAACACCACAACTGAACCCCAATCGGAAACACTAGGACGTATTAATCCTTTTTCTAGAAAATCTCGGGTTAGCTTGACTAGTTCTATCCTTTCCCTTAGTGCCATCCTATGGCTTGCATGAACAATAGGACGAGCACTGGGAACTAAATTGATTCTGAATTCAATTTCTCTGTGTGGAGGTAAAGATTTGACTTCTTCGAATACGTCTGGAAATTCCCGGACAATAAGTATAGATTCCAGACTAGGTTCAAGATATCCCAAAGTATACATTAACTCATCCCCCTTAGGACTCGGATCTTCATAAGAAATCACGATGAAATTCCTAAGTTTGGTTCTGATCGAAATCGTTCGATTGTTACAATCTAATTTAGCTTCGTATTTCGTTAGCCAGTCCATTCCGAGTAAGATTTCAAATTCACTAAAATTGAGGACAAAGGGACTGAAAGGAAATTGGTGACGAGAATACGAGATATGAACTTCTCTACATCGTAGACAAAGGTTAGCAAGGCCTCCAACTAGATTTTTCATGCAAATGGGCTCATCGACAAATTCAGGTTCATGTTTTAATTCATTTACGGTTTGTTGGGAGAAAAAGCTATGTGTGGCTCCCGTATCGAATAAAACTCTAATAACTTTATCATAAATGAGAAGGTTACCATCTAAAACTTCTTTTCCTTTATCCCCTCTAAAGGGTGACGGTTTATCTTTGATCACATACACTTTCGCTACATGAGTTTGCTTCATTTTCGGGAAATCTTTAACTTCGTATCCTGGCCTAGCCTGGGTGTTTTCTGTATAGATTGATCCGTCTTTCCTCGTTTCTTAGGCTTCATACATCTACTCGGGTAATGGCCCTTTTCCAAACAATTAAAACAATTAACGTCTTTTGCCTTATCCTTCTGATTATTCTTATTCTCCTTGCCTTGCCATGGTTTCTTCCCACCGAACTTCCTTTTCTTCCAATTCGGATTGCTTGCACTTATTTTCTCCTTCGAAACTTCTTGCTTATCTAGGGTAGCATATCTATAACCCATATCTATCAGATCAGAAAAAGATTCCTTCATGTGGGCTGTCATTCTCATCTAGGGTAGCATATCTATAACCCATACCTATCAGATCAGAAAAAGATTCCTTCATGTGGGTTGTCATTCTCACATGAAACTTCTTGTTCATTCCTCGAATAAATCTTTCATTCTTCTTCAAAGGGGTGTTCACCAACTCCAGACCAAACCGAGATAACTCGTTGAACTTATTCAAATACTCTTCGAACGATAAACTTCCCTGCTTCAAGTCCATAAACTCCTGGTACATTCTGGAGATATCAGCAGACGACAATATAGCGTTTCTCAAACACTTCTTTGAATCGATTCCAAGTGAACTCATCTTTCGGATCATCCACTGTAACAGTTTCCCACCAGGCTAGAGCTTCCTCTTGGTGTTTCCAAGAAGCTATCAATCGCATGTGATCATCCTCCAATTTCAATCCTCTGAAAATCCTTTCACACGATCGAATCCAGGCTTGTGCTTCGACAATAGACTCCCTATATGTGAACGGCTTTCCACCAAGTCTGGAAAAACTTTGATATAGATCAGCCAAATTCGGCTGAGGTGGAGTGGGAATAACTGCTTCCGTTATTACAAGGACTTGACCAACTATAGTGGTATTTCCTCGTCCCCTACCTCGTCCTCTTCTAGTTCTTATTCCTACTATCTGTAAATAGTAAAAAAAACTTGATTTATACCATACGGACGAGATATCTTGGGGATATACTCATTCTAGGGTGTTTCTAACCCTATCTCTAACGAGTCACCTAATGTGTTATACTCCATAGCTAAAGTTCTTATTTAACCTTTAGCTCTGATACCGCTTGTCACGACGCGAAATCCAACGATTGAAAATCAACATCAAATACCTCATATGTATTCGACTGCCCAATATTTAAATGTTGAACTACAGTTTGGTGGAGCTTATAACAACATTAGATTAATATAAAACAGCGGAAACAAAAGATGATTTCATTTATAAACATCACAGATACAACATGGATATAACATTTGATTACAACCGTCGAACATTATCATCAAAGTGATATTTACATGATATAATAACAGAATGATAACACCACAGTGGAACAATAACAATAGGGTCTTTAAAAAGATCCAACATGCTTTAATTTCGATAAGATCTCCCAAAACTCCAAACACTCTTAGATCCAAGAGGCTTCAAAAGATCTTCAAACCATAAGCTTCCAAAATCCGACAGCTTCCAAAAGACTTATATATCCAAGCTAGCTCCGAAACGCGGATAACCTGCTTTCAGGCTGTCCATGCGGAAAATTATGGGCACCCAGAGTTTAGGAAGGGAACAATAAACTCTGAGTCAGTCATGAGACCGGTATGAGTAAACAAAAATAGTTGTTTGTAGAAAAATAATTTATAAAAGAAATCCATTCATGCTTTTGGAAAATGAAACAACCATAAGGCCTTCTGGCACACACACAATGCAATCGCACACTTGGGGTGATTTCTCCTTATGATAATCAAATATATTTGATACGAGAAAACTCTTTTGGTATTATTGTTAGTGCATAGTGTGAAAACATTTTGAAAGTATAATATTAATCTTAGCCAACATACATGTTATCATAGTGTGCCTACTATAGCTACCATGTTAAATGGCAGGTTCTACAACTAAAACCGTATAGGTCTCATATTGGTGATTGGATTTCCAACAAATGGTCAGGCTAAGGAACTTCCTATGCCACATGGGTACGCCTCTGGAGGGACGCCTTGAGAACTTAACCAGCTCTCTGCCAACACTAGGCTGGGTTACCTATGTAACTAGGTAACTAGTACACGAGTATGCCATTCCCCAGACTTTACCGACCTTTATCCGAGGGCCCTCAACCACAAAGAAACGACCTCAAAGTAATGAATTTGCAGCAACCACATAGGTTAAATACCTGGGCTCCATACCACGATACCACCTTTTTCCAGAAAGAAATGGACATACCCTAAAGGGCGCGACCCTCATAACCTTGCTGCATCTATTCCTGTTTCGACCATTTTCGGGTTGTGAGGTCCGACGAGGTCTCTTTCATAATTCTATGCTTTACACAAAAGCCATGTTTTGATCAACAAATGATCAGCAAGCATGCCACACTACCAAATTGGGAGTATATCACTAATAACCATCAACTACATAACCTCTGAGCTCGTACGTCTCAAAGAAGGGTGTTAAGCTAAGAGATTAAATTCTCTGCCACCAATAGAAATGTATTTGATAGAAATCAGCTTTATATCTCAAAGTGTTATGTCATACATACAACCATACAAGTCCGTTCCGGGTTCGAACGGAACTAAAGGCACTTCGCCAATAAAGGTAGAAGCCCTTGCAATCCGAGAATTTGCAATCCCGATCGGACTCCCCATCACATATGGAGATCTCTATACCGGAGTAACTCAGTGCAGAGATAATCGACATGTAATCTTTCGTTCTCGAAGATACCCGGTCTTCACCACCGTCTTCAAATGCACTCCAATTCGTCGTATCATTATTCGAAATGGGTTTTATGACACAAAGTCCTCTTCCGGTTTAACCGAATAAGAAGCTCTTATTTTAAAACATGTGGATATATCAATCACAAAGATTCACCATTAAGATTCGGTGTGGGTTTCGAATAACCAACTGGAATCCGACTCCCTGTCGCATCGAAATTCAAACATCGTTTAATGGCCAACAGTTTTCACATTCACACAGAAACAAATCACATATATCACAGTTCAATTTACAGCAATTCACATCATAAAGTATCACATCACATATCAGTGGTATCAATCAGTTCAAGGCATTCAATAATAATCAATCATCTATAAGTAAGATGAATTAACCGTGGGATTATAATTAATTAATCACATAATTAATTTCATTAATTATCTTTAATTAATGATTAATTTTCCTTAATTATTAATTAATTAGTCCTTATTTACTACTTTATTAATCTCAACCACTTTAATTAACTAATTATTCCTTTATTAATTACCTTAATTAATTAATCCTTAATTATAAATTAATTAACCTTTTATTAATAATTAATTAAACTTTAAGTAATTATTCTTTAATTATTAAGTAATTGTAAATCATTAATTATTTAATTATCATTATCAATATAAATTAACTTAACTTTTAAGTTAACAATTTAAAACATTTGATTAACTCCTTAATTACTTTGTTAAGTTTTTATTTAAAATAAACTTTTAAAAATATAAGTTTAAAACATTCTTAAACTTAATTAGTTTAAAATATTTTATTTCAAAACCCTTAAGTACACATTCCAATTAACAAACAATCATCATTTTAAAAAGAATAAATTTTAGAAATTAAATTAACTTAAATTGTTAAAGTTTAAAAACTAGAAATTCTAATACCCGATTCAACCCCAAGTGTTTCCCGAGACAAATGCCTGTTTACATCGAGTCTTCCCCGAGTGCTTCCCCAAATTTTCTTTTTAAAAATTAGAATTTTGTTTAAGTTTTTACTACCAGGTACACACTTGAAAATACACAAACTAAAACTCGAGCCAACGCATGAATCCCTCGAGACCGACTTTGAGTGCAACCCTTCTTCCTCAAAACTTGTCCTTACTGACAACACCATGACACCGTACATATGCACAGGTGTTCCGACCATCTTCGTCGACTTCGTCGACTTTAACACGTCAACGACCATCCACCCGAACCCTCTAATCACCCAGATCAACGAAACGACGTCGAACTCATAATCGAGCCACTCGATATCACCTAGAACTAAATTCGATCGCGCATAACTGCCTCACTCTATCACCTCAGGCCACCGGAGGCCACGCGATTCTCGTCCAAGCCTCTTCGATAACTCAAGAGTCATTTCCCTCACGTCTGGCTTCGTCTGATTCGACGTCGATGGCGAAATTGCCTTGAAACCAAGAATGAGAAAAAGCCGGGTAAAAACACTAAAACCATCTCGCCCAACAACAACGATCGACTAAAAATTTGGCGAGCATTTTTCCCCGAACCCCCATCATTTAGGCTTCCTCCAGCCATGACCCCGACCTTCCTCATCACGCCGATGACAAGTAATGGCCAAAAGACCCGAATTCGTTCAACCTTGAATTTCTCAATCAATAAATCACTAAAATGTTAGATTCTACTTTTAAAAATCATGATTTTGGAAGACGAAAATGAATGTATAGGTAAATCAAGCAATTGCAACATTCGAATTTCGACATATTTGGAATTCCACTGTATATTTTCTTTCTCAATCAAAATCATCTTCTGTTTTAACCTATAAATATGTTTAAGACTTAAATCTTGATTTTATAAATAGGTTTCATTTGGATCTCGAAGCCTAAAAATGATTTGAGAAAAAGCTTATGATTTTTGAAACAGGATTTTGAAACCTGGGACCCACAGAGGCATCTCTGCCTGTATATCAGATATGCACATACCATTTTCATGTATAAATATACATGCACACTTAAATTTTCAATCCATACTTCAACATCATTCACAACAACATGTTTTAGTTCAGATCTTAAGAGGGTTTACTCACCTTTTTGAATTAGAGGAAACCGGGAAGTTGTTTTACAGTTGAAAATTATGGAAAGTGTTTTGAATGCTGAGATTTGATCTTGAAAACTAGTCTGGACTTGATTTTGTTTTGAATTCTGGAATGCTTGCTTCAGGTTGTTGTTGGAGATAATCTTTACTTTGAAATCTTATTTGAAATTGTAAAAGAGAATTGTTTTGCTTTTGATCATTTTTGAATTGCTTTATTGGTTTAAAGATGGAAGATGCATTTTGTTTAGATTTTTCTTTTCTCAGATTTGTTTTTGATAATTTTGTTTCTGGTTTAAGAATTTGTACAGGCTTTTGATTTCTGGTTTTTGGCAGTGAAGATAAAAGAAATGAGAAAGAGGAGATGAAATGGTTTATATAATCTTGTTTTCTATTTTTTATAAATTTTATCAAAAAAAAAAAAAAAAAACAAAAGTAACACTTGTTCATCTTCATGGTTTAAATCCTAACACTTACTAATTTTCACACTATCTTTCTTACAATTGTAATTTGCATGTTAATAATGTATTTATAAATTTTAACACTTGTCTTTTAATATTTTATATTGATTTTTAAATTACATTTCTATTTTATAAATATATTCTCCTTTATTTAAATATATACAATTTAAAATAAAATGTTTTAAAACTCAATTATACATTAAATAAATCACATATATGTTATTTCAAATTCCAAATATTTTACTAAGACATTTATTTAAATTTTAAATTCAAATTCAAATTCAAATTCAAATGTGCCCATATATATATATTTAAATTCAAATAATTTTAAAATATTTATTATTTTGAATTTTTAAACTCAAATGCAAATTACAATCTTATTTAGATATACTAATCAATACTTATCTAATTTATTTTGAAAATTTCAAATTAATTTCAAATTAATTCCAAAATCTATATTAATTACTAATATTAATTTTTATAAAAATTTGTATGTTACACTTATTCTATGCTAAAACTAATTAAATTAAATAACCTATGACTTTTCTTTTTGATAAATCATTTAATTTTATTCCTTATTAACCTTTATTATTACCATTAATTGAAATTACATTGAACAGTTGCCAATTACATTCAATTAATATTATTAAATTATATTCAAATAATAATTTTTTCATTAATAAATCATAAATTTTAATTTCTCACAATATAAAATTCCAAAATCTTATTAAATTTAATATTTTTAATTGTCAAAAGTATGGGTCGTTACAATCTCCCCATTCCAAACTTTTCGTCTCCGAAAAGAAACAAGAAGGAATCAACAAATTTGACATATTTATTCAAAATAATTAATTTATAAACAATTAAACTTACATATTTAAGTTTTAATATAACTTTGAAAATAACCCAATTTGCACGATTTTTTTTTCTAAGT
This sequence comes from Allium cepa, assembly GCA_030765085.1. Lineage (NCBI taxonomy): Eukaryota > Viridiplantae > Streptophyta > Magnoliopsida > Asparagales > Amaryllidaceae > Allium > Allium cepa. The sequence goes on along the minus strand of CM060940.1, from coordinate 756,626,646 downwards.
GCTAATTTCACGAAAAATTCGACAGCGTCTCCTTTGTGCGGATAGGTCTAGAAAAATAACAATATCAATAATTACAAGTATATATCTTATTTCATTAATAAAACGTCCCAAACCATGGGAAACAATAAAATACCATTATAAACACCATAATCCGAAAACCTACCATATTGTCGGGCAAACAAAACTCTATTCATGAAACCAAAAGCAACTGTTATTGCTTCCGTAAACCTGTATCTTACTTACATAGTCCAAAAGGCTGTTAAACTATATAAAGAGCAATGTATATTAGTTGTTTCGAATAATATCACTCCAACACACACAATATAATAATCATATGCGAAAAAAGCAGTGCGACCATTATATGCAACAAAAGAATACATCGCACATCCATAGCAACCAAAAACTAATGGTTTGTCCAGGTTTAGAAACTTTTCATCATATAAGGATGATAAATAAAATATCAAGTGTACCTTACGCTCAACAAACTTAAATAATTACTTAATAGATTATTCATACAACCTCAAACAATTTGAAGTACCATTTCCCAAACTTCCCTTAAGCCAAACATCAAAGAATTTAAATATTATTTAAGTTTGTATGATGTACATATATCATGTGTACACATTATCAATTCTGATCACCTACTTGAATATACATATTTCACTTTCAAACTAGTATTTTTGAACCGACCACTCTAGTGCGGACCATAGTCTGATTTCTTGATCATAAATCTCCATTTTCCTTGCATGGCCAATTATGATAGAAAACTTCAAAATCATATAAAAAATTCATATTAAATGTTCGCCATCTAGAACCGAGTGAAAAATCCTAACTCGGACAGGTGTGAATTTCCACAAATCATGCATTCGAATCTGGATCAGAACTGTTATGTGAATAAAATAATCTAATTACACAATTTATTCTGTTGGTTTCTTTTCATATCATTTATTTTAATTCTCATTCATCATACAAGATTATATTTTATTAATTTACATTCATTTACTTACATAAAATTTTCCATTCAGTATTTAAAATCATCAATGAATAAATTATTAAAGTGTTACAGAAGTTTCTTGCAGTTTATTTCATTATTATTATTTACTTAACTTGATTAATAGTCATTAGTGAATCATTTCAGTATTTTCTTAAGTTTATTATCATTTACTTAAATAGTATTCACTTTCTACTATTCAATTTAATTATTAAGCATTTCAAAAAATTAACTTAAGTTTATAACATTTCTTGTGACATCTTAGTTCTTTATTTATAGACATAATTTCATTTTAAAATATTTTTATTACTTGTATAATATTCCATTACTTACTAGAAACATATACATGTAATCTTATTCAGTTTACTTTACAAGAATGTTTAATAGTTTAATCCTGTTTTAATTTTCACTATCTTTTAATTTAAGAGTTACACAACTTTCTCTTATATATTTTCATTAAACAATTAGCATTAAATTTTAGATTTTCAATTTAGAAGTTTCCAACTTATTAAAGTAGTCGAAGATTCCATTCTGTTACAATAATTGAAAATCATTGATTAATAGAACTTAAGAACTAAATACCAGGTTTCACTTCAAATCACCTTGAAATAACAAATGCTGATGTCATTTTATATATCAACTCATAATTAAAGGATTTAAATCAAAATTTGTTTGTCAAAACAAATGTGTAGCAAAACTACTATAGTGGTCTTCCCACTTTGAAACTCAAAATTGAATGTTGATGGTGTCGCGATCATCACCAAAATTGTTTTCCAGTGACAGAAGAGGGGAGTACAGAACTAATTTTCTTTAAAATCCTTTTGAATACATTTCTTGCAAATCCCATTGAAAATATTTCTATTCAAAATTAATTCCAGATAATACTAATATTACTTTTCCAAAATTTTGAAAACCTATTTCAAAACACAGTAATTTAAGTTCTTAAATTTTCAATTTATCTTCATTTTATTTGTAAACCGCAAATTGTAAACCATATTTATGAAATTACGTTTTCTTATAACATACAATAGTTAATAGTTTTAAGAACCTTGTCAAGCCAACACTAAATGACAATAATAAAATAGTATCACTTTCCAACAAACAACACAACAAAAATAACAATATCAATTTATGAAAATTTTATTCTTTTAAATACGAATATAATAGTAGGTAAATTTATTTCATTTACTATTTTTAAAAACAATATTGTGTCGGTTTTCTCTGTTCAAGTGTTTAGCAATCCCTATTGATGTCATAGCGTCATGTACCGACTGGAATTTATAAATACTTAATAGAACAATTAACACAATACAAAACATTTTATAGCACTAACAAATACTCTTTCTCGTATATATACTCTCAGCTCATAATATGACATTCCATTACCTTATCTCTTAACGAGTTTAACCCCAAACGGGCTAATGTATCTCTAAACTAAAGCTCTAATATCAACTGTGACGACCGACCTTTTTTGGACGGTTTAAGTCAACAATAAGCCATACATGTCTAACTCAAACCATTCACAAAGGCAGATTATCAATGGGGTTTCATAAGAAAATAAAAGAAAATAAGGAAAGCAATACACAGAATCTCGCAGCAGAATGGCAAAATATAATAATCAAATAAACAGTTTATAAAGCTGTTTTACAATATACATTTGATTTCAATTTTTTTCAACATATAGAGTACAATCAAAAAACATACCAAGATGATGTAGCAGAATAAAATTAATAATATAATACACCAAACTCCATCTTCGTCCTTCAAGAATAATGTTTTCAAAGGATGAAATACTCAGGCTGACCCGAGCGTAATGAAAAGACAAAACACTCGAGTCAGAACTAATAGTTCTTATGTAATTTAAATCAATAACAAGTAAATATAAGTGTAGTTACTTCAGAGATGTTTATAGGATTTTCCATCTCCTATCAAGTGTACAACGTGAGTGCAATAACTTAAGAGGTATTACGGATTTTTCATCTCCTATGGATCCATCAAACTATCTATATGTAATAAAATACGCTATATATATAATGTTGAATCAGTAAAATAGTCCTTAGCGTTAAGGCTTTACATTAATCCCCCTTAACATAGTTTTAAGCATTGTCCTACAGTTTGCCTTGTGACACCACCAGTAACGTCGATGCTGGGAGGCGCCATGATAAGACAACAGTAAAACAAAATCGTCGTGATCTTGTATAAGGATAAAAGTATGACAAGGCACGTGAGGTAATGCCCAAGGTAGGATTCTACCAGTTTACTCTTTCTGGCTGATCGTAACACATCGCCGCAACGACTGCCAACCGAGTCCACTACCCCCAAAATCAAATCAAGGTGCACCGATCGAGTCAAAATCAATATAATAATACAAAAGGGTGATGGCCCCTAAAGGCTAATCCCTTGGCCACACATAGGCTCCTGTTTTAGTCGTTTCATATCGACACAAGTATCGGGGTCATCCATCATTGTTCGTTTTCTTCATTCCAGTAAACATCACCAATTCAACCTCCACATTTTGGATAACATCCACTGCGTACAAAATTGTTAATGTGTTTCTGGTATTGACAAAGAGTATGCCAATATTTGTCCCTAGTCTCTTTAACAACCAAACGTCATTTTGCACATTGGTTGGTTCTTTTACATTTCAAAAACGAATCATACTTCATATCAAAATATCAGATTCACTTCAAAATCATTTCGAATTCAAAATAGGTTATATCTTCATATCAAATCATTTATATTTAAATCAATGATTTAAATCTAAATAATTCCCAATTTACAAACAATTTTAATATTGAAATTAGTTTTGGATAATTAAGATTGTTTGAATATTGAAAAATAGTTTGATAATTAAAAATAGTTTATACATTGAAAGTAATATGGAATAATTAAAATAGTTTTAAGATTGGAAATAGTTTAGAATATAAAATAAACTTAATATTGAAAATAGTCCCGGTAATTAAAGTAGTTTACATATTAAAATAATTTGATTATTAGAAAGTTTATATATTAAAATGTTTATACTAAACTGTTTCTTCCTTTCGCAACAATTTGAACTCATGTTCCAAATCACAACGAAATCCATTTTTTGACTTCCAATTCAAGTAAAATTCATGTTCCAAATTTTGATTTAAATCAGACTCAATTCAAAACAATTTCCAATTTTACTTCTAATCACTATAACAAAAGGGACCTTTAACAGCGTTTTTACGTACGTTGTATATCGACATGCAGTTATATGTCAGAGATATGCAATGAAAAGGGATAAACGCTGTTAAATGTCCTTTTTTTACAGCGTTTCCTTAGTGTCATGAAATCATTTAACAACATTTGGTCTAATTTAACGGCATTTTTAAAAAACGATGTTAAAACAATTCAACATTTTTAAAACGCTGTTAAAACATTCCATGGCATTTTAAATTCATGGAATGTTTTAACGGCGTTTTAAAAACGCCGTTAAATTGTATACAACGCTAAGTCAATTAGGCATTTTCTACTTTTTTGTAAATTCCATTTTAGTAAACATCAGCCACAATGTGTATATATATCACATTTCAAAATTAGCACATTATATCAATGCAATAATTCAAAATAACATATTGTATCAATACCACATTTTGGACACATATTTGATAACCAACATATGAAATTTCATAATCAAAATACATAATATTCTTACACCAAACATAAATAGTTCGTCATCAATAGTTCATAAACAAATATAGAACAAGTAGCAATAGCAAAACAAAAGCAAGTGGTATATACGTTAAAACCAAAAGTAATTCTAGCAGCAAAAATTGCTTCGATCCATAACTCGTTGCAACCTTTTTTTGCATCACGTCATCTATCTACCTGTAAAGCAAAAGTAATGGAATTATCTCAAATGATAGAAATTGATGTGCATAAGTCTACGTCACTACATAACAATACAAAGATGGAGGATGAATACTTTAAATCTCTTTACAACTCGTAAAAAGATCAGAAAGAGCCATAAAATAACAGTTGCTGTATTTAAAATGTTAGTATACGACGTTAACTTTGTAGGCTCAGAAATTTAGCCCCCTAAACCATTAATATAATCAATGGACTAGGAGTATGAACAAAACAGTATAATGCAAAAGTATAATGACAACAGTAGAACGTACCTCATCAAGTATGACAACATCTCTTCAACCATTCTCAACCACTATATTATCTTCAACCTTCTTCCCTTGAATAAGTATCAGAAATCATGCAGAGTTTGTCAAATAAAAATGATTTGTGAAGTTAAACACCCCACCCACATACACAGATACATTGATATGGAAGAAAACACAACTGTAGGGAACATAGCATGGTTGCTTCCAGTGAAACATGAACAAAATTTAGCAGTTTGACAGTTTATAGCTTGTTCACTTTTTGTCCATATAATGTGGGTTTGAACGCAGCTTAACGTAACCTTTTATGATACAACAATCTCTGTTTCCCTGAAAGCGTGGGGTTGTTGATAAATTGTTGTATGAAATGATTAGCTACAAAACTAGTGAGCTTTCTACTGAGCAATTGTGTTATCTGTTTTGTTAAGCAGTTCACATCAATTGAAGATACCATCAGTAGTACAACAATACAAATTGCTGGCAATGCATCCTTGCCATCAACTGTAAAAAGTATTTATTGCGCCATATGCTTTCCATATGATTATGAACGAATAACGGTGCAAAGTACCGCAATGTACTGCGGACCCATTTGCAATTTGTGTTCCTCAGGATCGTTGCACGATGAAATTAAGGTAGATGGTGTTGTTTGATGTTACAATGGTTCCTACTTTTTATACAAGTGTTATGGCATGCGTTTCACGCATGAATTGTTTTCCTTATGAATTGTATATATTTAAATCAATCAAAAAAAATATTCTTATTTATTTTCAAGTGATATTAAGATTTACATATTTGTAGGAAGTATTTTAAATTTGAAATATACATTGATAAGGATGGATTTTGAAATTTCAGTATTCAAGCTATCCTGTTTAGTTATTTTGTCGTAACTCTATAAAAACACTTGACAAGCCAACTATTTATACCATAAAAAATAAACTATAACTACTAGTGAATGTAAAGATAAAAGGACTACTGCTACTTAAAGAAACAATCGTGTAAAAAAAAATTAAGTAATTGAAAGGAGAGGGGTAATTTTTAAAAACTTCCCGCTCCAAAGTAAAAATGAGGGATAAGATGCTTAGCTAATTTGAAACATGAGTTTCTCGCACAAATAAAGTACAAAGAAACAGGTCTATAACCTGGGATTTGCAAATACTGAAATGATTGCATAAGTAGCTCAGCTTGCTCCCCTTGGACTTGAAATATACGTCTTCCTTCTTCAAAGATGCTACAAGATGTTGTATGAGAGATTACATCTCCAGTAAAATTTTGGAATTCGGGCCAAACATCTATTCACACTCTCCCTTCGAACCAACCAGTGTTTCCCATCTGCTTAAAAGTTCACAGCAACAAGTTGTAAAGGTTGGAAACATGTGCTGTAAAAGTATGATAGTTCATTATATTACAAATTATAATGCTAACATTACAATGTAGGTTGATTTCTCAAAGCTATAGTCTATGTATAAAAATCATCTTAATTTTCATTGTCGACATTCAGAGTGATCTAGTTCAATATTATTGCATATCATTTATTAAATACAAGGCAAACGTATTGGTTGACCTTCCTACATCCTAAAAATCACGCTAAATGGTGAATAGTACCGCCATTTATTAGAAAAGTAATTAACAAGGGAAAGTATATTATGATTTTTACAGGTGAGCACAAAGAAATGGAGATTCCCATTTCTTGCATTTGGTTATTGTACATTATAGGTAAGAGACATTTAAGTTTGCAGGATGAATAAATTAATGGCTATAATTTAAATTTATTCTTTAAAAGAGTGTTATCACATTGGAATGGCTCTACTACTAGAGACGGATAAGCATAGGCATTGGAAAGCCAAAGAAAGTAAGCAACAATGAAGATGGATACTTAAATCTATTCGCAATAGAGATGGTACTGAAATACATATAGGACTAATTTAATTACAGTGATAAATATATTTGTATATAATCCACTGATAAAAAAAACAATAGATATGGTACTAAAATACATGGAAATTTTTATAAGACAAATAGCTTTTCTAATTTTCTTTGATGACATAATATATGTTGAATTAAGTTGGCGTATTAAGTAGAAATTTGGAGGGAGATCTAAATGTTGAATTGCCACTACTAATGAATTTTATAAATTTATTTAAATTTTATAGGACTTAATTGATTTTTATAAAACTTAGGTAACTCTTAGAAACTTAGTTACACATCTGTAAAACTTGGTTAATTTTTTATAAACTTAGTTAATTCATTGAATTTTTATAAAACACGGTTAGTTTTCATGAACTTATTTAGTTATTATAGTACTTGGTTAACTTAGTTATTTTTAACATAATTAATTATTTTATAAACTTAACTATTTTTATAAATTTAGTTAATTTCTAAATTTTTTTTCATAAACTCGGTTATTTTTATAGAAAATAGTTAACTTGGTTAACTTTATAAAATTTAGTTAATTCATTGAATTGCCACTTTTTTGTGGAATGTTATTATAACATACTATTATATGATATAATGATCAATAATTTCTTTTTTCTCCTCTCTTTTCCAGTCGAAGAAGAGGAACTATTGTTAGAGCAAGTCTTCCCCCTCCAATAATAAATGGAGATCATGCGTTTAATACTCGTTCATACTCGATATCAAGCAGCTTTTCTTATGCTGCTTCTCCATTTACTACAACAGCGCCATAACAATTAGAATCCTCACTTGAAGATAAAGTGGTATGCATTAATGTTATACCCTTCCCTAGTTATCTATTTATCTATAGAAAACAGAAAGAAAAAATAAAGTAAGTGACTTAATTATGGATTGCTTTGCAATGGTAAGTTCCTATAGGAAACTCATTTAAGCCACTTTTTGTTGGAACAAGTTACACATATACACTACTAACAAAACTATTTATAGAAACATAACATTTTATGCTTGTGTCAGAAATGATATTTAGGTTTTTCAAACAGTACTATAAAGAACAAACTATTTATGTCATTCTGTAATGTAGTCCGGGTTGGATTTGTAAAACATGCATTTAGTGATCTAGTCTAATAAAACAAACTCCTTTTCATTTAATAAAACAAGTAACTTATTATTCCTGCTTCATCCTAGCCTCCACACTCTCTTAGATTTCGTCAAAACTCAATGAAGAAAACAGAAGCATAGGACATTAGAACTCACTCAATCTGTAATTTGAATATAGTATTTGATCAACATATAACACTATTTTTCTCAATGGTAGACTCATAAACCGTGTAGTTCATTTGGTTACACTTCTTGAATCCAAGCTCCGTCCCTAAGCACCGCTACTTTTTTTTAATGAATAAATGTATTGATGCTATTTGGATAGTGCCATAATAAACAAAATAAAAAATACTACCAAATTTTGACCTATAAGTAGAAACTCATATACCCACACGCATACCAATATACATATCTATATATACATACATGTACATCTAAGCTCAGATACGTACATTTCAAATCAATTCAATTACGAACTATGTTTTATGAAGTGATCTAAATAGTTAAAATGTCTTTTTAAATAACTTGGATATTAAATTATAAAATGAGTATTTACTATTTTCCTACTCTCTTGTTCAAGCCTGTTGTAGAAGTTACTACCCCCTTATACATGTTCATGGTATCTGCATATGAGTTAAACCTTTTTATATTTTTCATATATCAATTTCATGACAACTGTGTCCTATATGTCTTTACCAAGCAAAAGATCTTGCTTTTAGATGTGGGCTTCAGATAACACAATCCGAAATAAAATTAAAATTGAAATTTATATTTAAATTTAAAATAAAATTAATATTAATATTAAAACTAAAATTTTTACTAGATCTTTTACGCCAATAAATTTCTAACTGCAGGCTTGCCAGAAGTGTGGAGAGAAATTGCATATAAATTGCATATATGCCCATTTTGCCAACGCTTTATTTCAACTCACTTTCGACTCTACTAGTGTGGTTCAAACAATCACTGTTGTTTTATTTTCCTAGATTGCAGATTAGTTTTGTGAATAATATTATTATAAAGTTTATGGATTCTGCAACTATTTATAGTCTTCTCTTGTTTTAGTTCTTAAGCTTCTTGTAAACGAATATGGTAGTAAACTTGTAGCTAACATTTTTAAAGAAGAGGAACATGTGAATGTTAAATAGCAATGCTCCTGAATGAGCTAAGAAAATAATAATCAGATTAATTACAATGATCCTGTTTTTGAAAAAAAACATACTTGTAAAAAGGTATCAGTCAGGAAACATCAAGCTGTAGAGGGTTTCTCATCACAATTTGTACAATCTACATCACATCAGCAAATACTATGCCAATTGTATTCATCGTTTTCTTGAGAACATCCATCAATTTAAAAATATCTTTAAGAACAATACATAAAAAACACAAACTGTGTGAACCTAAACACCCATCTAAGCTATTAATTTGATTGAAAGGAGTAAATGGCAAGAAACATAACATCTGAAACTATATGAATATTATAAAACAAAATTGCAGCCAAAAATAGTTACGACATTGGTCTGGAAAAATTTTCCATCATGCTCTTCTTCATGTTTTGTAAATGCATATTATGTTGGAATTTAATAATAATCAACTTTTAATCTAAAGCATTTATGTAGCAGTCCAATTAAACCCCTATCTTGAGAAAAATGATCACAAATTCAGAAAAAGCTTACCAATATGCAAGGAACACAGGCTTTTAATAGATAATGGTGGCAGATCATGTAAATCGACGTGTATGTGATGTTTAGTTTTTCCCTTTGGTATGCTTATAGCTCCATCAAATATGACGATCACTTTTGGCCCAATTTCCTTATAATCTTATTACACATTATTCATTGAATTAAATGCATTGCAAATCAAGAGCATATTTAAGTAGAATTATTCTCTTACAAATAGAAAAAATAAATGTGGTTTAAGTAAGGAAAATATAAACTCTTCAGTCCTGATAAATAGGCCAGAGAATCAAACTTTAACTTCATTTAATGTGTGATATTCAAGTACAATGCATAGATTGATAAAGAATGAATTTCTTATACTCCTTTTCAAGCCACCATCTAATTAAAATGAAATCAAAAAATAACAAAATTCAGTGTTGGCCTATGATACAAATTATGCTGCCTATTTTACAATTTTGTATATTAATTTCCTAATGAAACAAATAATTTGTTTATACAGTTTACATACCAACAGCAAATCTATAATGTGAATAGGGGTAAGAATGTACAATCTTCACCAAATCTCATTCAATTTACATACCAACAACAAGGTAGTATCCAAGATTTCCTCCTATCTACTACATTATGGAAAAATATGAATATAATAGGATGATAAAAAAGCCTAATTGATGTTTATAGAAAATCAATCTTGATGAATCTTACAACAAATCATACAAATCAAATCAGCCAAATTAAAGTTCAATCAAGCTAGAAATGAATCTGGACTAAGGGAACAATTCACGTTAAGAAATAAGCAACCACGTAGTTCAAATCTTCTTGATAAATAATCAACTAGGGTTATTCAAAAGACTCACTTATGTGTGATGTTGTGAACCACCATGCTGAATGATGAGGTTTTCGAGAGAGGCGTGTCGGGTGATGGTAAAAGCGGACAGTGGGCTGCGGTTTCATGTTAAACATCTTTTGCTGTGGCTACGCCTCTGGTGAAAAGTGAAGGCGAGGTGAAAACTAGGCCAGAAAGGGGTAAAAGATGGAGACGTTAGAGGCAAAGGGATGAAGTAACTTTTCGATTTTCAAGGTTTGATGATTGTGGTTGGAAATTGAACGGTGGGAGAGAATGAAATAAATTAGAAACAGAGCGACCATTGAATTCATCGTCCCGCCTATTCTATAGCGTGCGCATATTAAGTTTTTAGTTTTAGACCGACTGACGACAACAAGAATATTCTAGCGCTGTATTCTAATGTAATTAGTAATAAAATTTCTTGTATTGAATTCAATTTCAGCGATTCTATTCAAATGACTGAAAGTTTCAATCAAAATTCTCATTTTAAACAATTTAGTTTAAAACCATTTCACATCCTAAATTTTGGAATACCAATTTAAACCATTTTAGTTAAACTAAATTCGAAGTTTTGAATTAAAATATAAACCTTCACAATTATTCACTTCCAGTAAATTCATATCATATTCCAATATCCTCTTTAAAATTTCAAATTAAATCGTTAAACAATTTCATTTAAACAGCTTCAATTTCAACATTTCAAATCTCGAATTAGAAAATAATTTAATTCATATAAATCAAAATTTTATTTTCTTTAAAACAATCTCATTTAAACCAATTCAAATTCAAGATTTTAGAAACCATTTAATTTAACCAAATCCGATGTCTGTATATAATTTTCTGCCCAATGGCCATGTGATCATTTATTTTAATTTTAATTGCATGGATGGATATATATCATTTCAACCTAAATTTAAATGACATAGGTATATATCATTTCAACCTAATTCTTAATTTATCTGAAATAATTCAAATGACAATTTATAGGATGTTAAATAATAAATGGGGTAATAATGGGAATATATCAAAATAAATCAACAACCATACATCCAACGTCAATCAATAGGCATCCGATAACAATTAACGTCCAATTCAGCCAATATATCATAACAATTACTACTTATCAGTTATCGGTATTTAACTAGCAATTAAATTCAATATTAATATAAATGCTAATTTTTTTTGAAAAAAACGTGTGATCCTCTACAGGAGAGGAGAGCACACATGTACATATATATAACAACAAAAGAAAAGGAGCTGTCAACAAGCCTGGCAAGTAGCCTAAAACACCCCCATACAAAAGAAAAATCAAACACACCCAAACTCAACACCGACCTGATACCATGGCCTAAAGCGACACCAAAAGAGAAGAAGCCATCTGAAGAAACTGCCGCAATCACAACCTCAAATCCAAGCTGAAACATCTCAATATACTACATCTACAAAAACTACAAACAAACTCCAAAACCAAAAAACAACCCTCAATCGAAAGACTTAACAGCTTTACGATTTAAACGAGGACTTCTCCTTATAATACCAGCTGAATAGCTCTTCGTATTTCTTTTCCTAACTTTGGCTACATGAAGTAATTCTCTAGCATGGGCAGGAGAATAAGGAAATTTTCCAATAGACGCAAGACAGCAATACATAATGAATATGAAACCCCCAGTCCAATAATAAACAGCTCTATCAGGACCGAGGTTATTGGGACAAGAATGCTCTGAATGTCTCACTGAATCAACAAAGCCCATAGGACCAGTATCAACCAAATCATTAACAGAAGAAACAACACCACCATGCTTTAAATCTCCTATAGCGATACACTGTGGCACATCAAAACGTGTGCACTTATCTGAACTTTAAAAATCATGAAGAGAATTATCAAAAACATCATTAAACTCTCTTTTGAAACTCCACTGTGAACACCCACTACAAAACCGCTAGCAGTCACATTCTTACTACTACTACCTCTCTTCGACGAAGTAGATCTAGTTGCTACTATGTTGCCAGACTCTCCAGATTGAAAATCAAAAAAACTGATAGACTTATCCATATAGAACAAGACATTATTCACTGTCGCTGAAATCAAATCAACTGGAGTATCCTTCCGAGTATCAAAAACTAACTCACTATTATGCAGACCGACAGCAGCAACATAATCCCTTTTACTTTCCAAAACAGACTCACCCTCAACAACATGACTAAAATCTGCCACAATTCCTGATGTAAGACTATCACCAATGATATGCATAACAGGGGACTCAGCAGAAACACCAGTTTCATCAAATACAACCTTATCAGAGGAAACAACTTTTTGAGGGGTGTCAATCAAACCAATTGACTACCAAACAACAATCAATAAAATTTTATCATTTCATGATTTCAATTTAACCAACATAGGAAATTTTAGTATTACGTGAGTGGGTTAAATCACTCACCTTTAATTTTGAGCCCATTAAAAATCCAATAAAAGCCCAAAATATCATCATATTCAACCAAACTAGTTTTAGATTATCCAGAATTTCTATACGAGCCCAATGGAAAAAGCCGCGTGCGAATCCGAGTTCGTATATAAAGGTTATGAGGTTTAGAACATTTGAAAATTTAAATTTTAAATTAAAATAATACAGGGGAAAAAACATAATTATCTTCACCATTCTCGAACCCTGCAGACCATGATGAAACCCGATAAACATTAGCTACCACGTTCAAGCTCCATCCACTCCTCCACGATTGCCTATACCCAGATCGGCCATCACCATCGTGCTCCACGCCTGGAGCCGCCCCAGTCATGCTCATGTAATCGCCTCCGGTCACCCCACGACGCTCCACCGTCGTCGCCATTCCTTCGCCAATTTTGGCAAATTCGAGCACCTATGCAATGATCATACCAAATAGATGAACTCTACTCGTCCTCCTCTACACACCATCGCTTCCTGATCGTCGATTGGTCGACGATCCACCATTGAACGACAAACCCTAGGATGACGACTAAAACTGTTTCACTAATTTCTGGCTAAAGCAAGCTTCGATTGCAAAAACGAATTACAGATGCAGATTCCATTAATCGAGAGCTTTACGATGATATATTATATGATATGAGCAGTTTGAATTTTTGAATTAGATTTGAAATTGGGAATTAGGTTTTAGGATATTTGTCATTGGAAAGGAGCAAATAAGATTAACAAGTACATACAGAGAATATAGTAGAATGTTGCTTGGATTTCATAACAGCATATATATCGGCAAAGATGGATAGGAATGGATGGAAGAAATATCGATTGGGCAAAAGCGATAACAATGGCCCGAAAAACCCATTTCATTACCGAAACAAAAATAGTTCATCCTATATATTGAAATAAAGGTTTTCAATATTTTTAAACTCAATGAAACTAATTTCAAACCCTAATTCTATTGTATATAGAAGTTAGCTTTAAAATCAAATTATATTCATTTTTATGTATCAATTAAATGAATTATTATTAAATAGGTTTAATCACTTTTAAATTCTAAATTAAAAGTTTCTTATCATTCTTGATTAAACGAAAATTAATAATATTTTTAAAATTAAAGTTTTCATGTTAAATCTAAGATGTAAATATTAAATTAATTTCAACATTTAATTACAATTGTGATAAAATCCTAGTTCATTATATTTTAAATTTCAACCAAATTCCTTTATTTCGATTTACATGTTCTTTGAATTAAATCAACAAATACCTTATGTAATTTATTTAACATGAGTTTCCAAATACTACACTCATCACTCTACAGTTAACATCTTTGCTCATATTAATTGAAAATTTTAATTATATTAAATTTCATGGATTTCCAAATTAATTTCCAACAGATTAAATAATGAGATGAGAAATAAAACAATATTTACAATTAAAGAATTTAAACACATTTGTAAATTTATTATTTACAAACAAAGGTTACTAAATCTACATACTAAATAATTGATTTTTTATTCTATGCTAAAACCAATTAAATTAAATAACCTATGGTTTCTCTTCTTGATAAATCATTTAATTTTATTCCTTACTAACCTTTATTATTACCATTAATTAAAATTACATTAAATAATTATCAATTACATTTAATCAATATAATTAAATTATATTCTAATAATAATTTTTTTTCATTAATAAATCATAAATTTTAGTTTCTAACAATATTAAATTCCAAAGTCTTATTAAATTTAATATTTTTAATTATAAAAAATATGGGTCATTATAGCCCTACTTGGATACTGGCCTTACCTGAAAGGTGAAGTAAGCCCAAAGGTTATCACTAAAAGAAAGACCCAATTTGAATTTGGGACCTCGGCTAATTTTTTAAAATCTATTTTGAAATTAAAATAAATTTTAAATTTAAAAGGTTAAATTTAAAATAATTAAAATTATACATGTTATGAAATAATTTCAAAATTTGTTTGAATTTAATAAATAAATTTCAAAAACTATTCATAATTAATTACATTAATAAATAAAGTAATTAATTAAATTAAATAATATAAATATTAATGTATATTACATTACTTAAAAATATTTCAGGTAATGAATGCATATAATTTTCAAAATATATTATAATTAATTAAAATTTTAATTAAATATTTAATTATTTTTTTAATTAATAGTGAATTAATAAATAATCTTACCTATGTATATTAAGATATATGTGTATAACTGTAAATGTTATAGCATAAATATTCAATTTAAAATGTTTAAATGAACAAAATAAAATTAGTTAAAATGTTAATTAATGTAAAATTTAAGTTAATTATATAAGATTTAATTAATGAAATTAACATAAGATTGTTATATAAGTTAATTAAATTATAAAGTGTTATAGAATAATTAAACTTGTATAATACGAATATATAATAAAAGGTGGAATAGTAAGAAACCCTACATAGATTATAAGAATAAGTACATATGTATTATGCACGTACCGTTATTTTAGATATGTCTGCCACTTGAATTATGAGGATATTTCATAAGAAATACATTATTCCATAAGTTGATATCACACAATTAAATATATTAGGGATTATAAAACTTTAATATAAATGTTGTCAGCTACCATTTATATATTAATAAATACTTGCATACTTCTTAGCTGTTGATATCCCTTATGCTCTGTGCAGTACTATTTGAATAGACGAGGTAAGATACATGCACACATTTATTGATATTTCTCAAGGTACATGCATTTATACATAGACCATGGTGAAATGACAGGTACGAGTGAATAATCCCTTTAGATTTGTTGATATTCCTCAAGGTCGAAATGGGACTAGGACAAAGACAACGTGTTAAGATTTAAAATTGATAGGTTTAAGGTTTGATCTAGGAGCAATTCTATATTTTATTTTAAATTATTAACTCTGTAATAAAATCTTGTTTGAAATAAAATGTGTTTTTCTTTATATTATATACTTGTTACAATGTGTTATATTAATTTATTGTTTAATTTAAGTATATTTAATTGAAAAATCCATAAATGGTATATTTTATGATAGCAATTACAATGTGTTGTAATCATGAGCTGTTTTGTACCAAAATTGGGTACAACACTCTTCAAAAGTATTTGAAGAGATAAAAATTAAGAATAGAAATGTAAAACGAGGATTATCTAACAAACACTTCAAAAATAGAAATGAAAACGCGTAGAAACACTGCGATTTAGAGCGGTTCGGCGTATTGCCTATGTCCACTATGAAGTTTAATGACTTTATTGATGTTCATTTGCTGATTACAGTTGATTACAAAGGATTGTAGCGAATTATAGTTCTGAAATTCGAGTACAACAACAGCCATGGAGTGCAAAGTTGAACTCGGCAGAGTCTCGACGTCGGTGAGCCAAAAGATCCTTCTTCCGTAGGCCCTGGGGCCCTATTTATAGGCGTAGGAGGCTGATATCTTGCTCTAATCTCGGGAAACTTCTTTTGGCACATGGGTGGGCCCACGCGATCGATCCTATAAAGTTTCGGCTCGATCCGTGATCGATACGAACGAATTTCGTATCAATCAGGATTTGACCCAATCTAGTCGAAACTTGGCATGAACCTTCCTTAGGTCATACGTAAGCTCCTGTGAAAACTTCATAACATTTGGACTTATGGATTGCGAGTTATGATCAATGCAAGATTGCCTTTTTCTAGGCTGTCGCGTTCGAATCGATGCTTTTCGTGTCACTCTATTCGAATCGATCCAGGCACGTGCTAGCAAGTTGATGTGGCACTCACTCTTCGGATCGATCCACTTTTTATGCCGAGTTGACCGAGTCGTTCCAAGGCTTTCGCCTTATTCGTATCGATGGAAGTGGCTCGATTCATATCGATAGAAGTGTCTTTGATCGTGTCGATCCAAATTGCATGGCTCGTATCGGTTGTGAAGTTCTATTCGTACCGATAAATTGCGTTGTTTCATTCGTATCATCGGCTACATTGTTTTGTGTGTATAGTGTCGATTTCATATCTATCTATAGCCAATCGATACGAAATATGCTTGAAGACTGATCGATACGAAACACATATTCGTACCACAGTTGATGGTTACAAAGTAAACAATCATAGATGGACACGAATGGGACGTTGGTTGACCGATACGAACAAGTGGGAATGGATGGATGTGAAATTGTGTATGTCTTGTGGATACGAACAAGATCGATATGATGTGGCCGCCTTTGGATGGATACGAAGAGCATTGTTCCTGATGGATACGAACAGAGGTTCGCCGATGGATGCGAAGAAGGTACTTCAACCGATGGATACGAAATGGTCATTTGGATCGATACGAATGTGAGGGATACGAAGAAGGCCACCTTTGGGATGGATACGAAGTTGTTGTAGTAATAGATGCGAAGTGGTATGCTCCGATCGATGCGAATATGATCGATACGAATAAGGCGGCCATCGATCGATTCAAGCAGCCTGTTCTCTCGAATTATAATGATCACATCTTAAGCATATGAACTCTGATTGACTTGAAACTTGGAATGTTGGCTTTTATAGCTTTGCTATCATGTCATGTCAATTGTAGTTTGATAGGGACTCGGAAAAAATTCATTGACATCCATAGTGAACCTGTGCTTACTCGACATTCAGGATGTGTGATCCTTGGTTTTCAGTCAATTCCTTGATATCTCGGTCTTGCCAAAAGACGGGATAACATTTCCCCCCCAAAGTATGTCTTGTGATAACATGACGTGCTTTGAGTAGTCGCATCATTCATCCTGAATAGTTCTGTCCGATTGCTGAATGATTGTTGTTTTTTCGTTGAAAATTGTAACTCCTGACTGATTTTTCAGTAATATGAATTGTTGACCGCAAACTGTTGTACTATGTGTTATTGTAATCGATTTTTGCATGACAACGGTCGGCTATTTGTTGTTGTAGTTATCATCAAGATTCAAATCCTGTGAACTCTGAAAATTGAAAATTGAAATTAGTCTGACATACATACACATATGTTAACCTGACTCTTGTTAATGTTCGCGTGTTTACAAGTCGATGTCAGTTTCCTTCCATCGAATTTCGCATTGATCCTCTCCTAAATCAATGTGAAATTCGAGTTGCAACAACGCTTGACGGTTGTTTTGGAATACTTGTAACGATCTGATTTTTCGATGCTCGAAAATTGACATCAATACGTCCTCTGTATCAAATGCCAAACAATCGAATGCCGGAAAATCAGACCGTTAGGGTTAAAGAAGAAGGAGGTAGAATAAGAAATAGAACTATACCAGAATCTCACAATTGCAGCGGAACAATATATAATAGATGAATGACTAATCTTTAAAACAAAGAACTATATCTGTTTATACATTACAACATAGTACAACAACATCTACAGTGCATAACCGGACAGCTATCATATCATGTCCCCACAAAATCTGTCTATACAGTTAATCATACACAACAGAATATTTATCAAATATGTGTGAAAATCTCGCCATCCGGTTCGTCTCCTGAGCTTCACAGTATTCTTTCCTATATCCTATAATATTCGGTCTGACCCGAGCATTATAGTAAAATAATACCCGAGTCAGACTGGAAAACCAGCGTGAGAAAACACACTCAATTGGATTATTAAAGTTTCAAAATCCTTTTGAAATCAAAGGTATCTTGTAAGACCATGCCATAAATAAACATGTCGAGTTTTTACCTTACAAGAACCAAAACATTTTTATCAAATCCATCTGATATTATAATAGTGTCTATAGAAAGTAAAATAGAATCTAGCTGAAATGCTTGCATCTCATGTTTCAGCATAGTTGGGCATAATCAAAACCGTACAAGCGCTTATTGGAGATTGGATTCCATACAATGGCAAGGCTACTGGGGTACCGCCCATCACATTACGTGTTCTAGATCACTATACCGAGGATCCACCCTGATCCTCTGCATCATAAGACCTGAGCTACCCCTTACTGGATTGTCCGAATAAGATCAACCCACGGCTGGGATCAGCAACCGCCCACATAACCTAAATAAAGGGACCTCTAGACCGGGATGACCTTACCCTAATTGGTTGCTAGCCATTTAGGCTTATGTGCACCTCGCCTATTTTAGCCATTCCCGATTGATGAGGCTCGAGGTTACGCATTACCTTTTTATCACACATTCACTTAGAATGCTCACCGTCCTCCTCACGATGTTCTGAAAGCATTCATCCTACAAGTCCGTTCCAGTTCCGAACGGAACCAAAGGCACTACTCCTACTACATCCATTTTGGAATCACCCTCAGGATTAGTAGCAATTAGCCCTTGCACTTCACCGCTCCATCTTCAACTCCAAGCTCTTGTCTTCCACACGAAAACGTTCAAACCGGATCGAAGTGATTTACAAGAAATAAATCCCGATCCCGGTCTCTTCGAAACGATCAACGCATTGGCCAATATTGATAGTCGGTTATTTAACTATCAAATAGCATTCACAAACAATCATCAGAATAAATAATTTTCCAAATTATTTATTAATCTCAAAATATCTTTGCATGATATATTTCCATTCTCCAACCCTTTGAAAAATAGTTTTCAAATTACCCTTTTCTCTCAGAAGAAAATTCCCATCCAATTGTTTTATTTCCACTGAAAATTGCCAAGCCTTAATAATTTAGATTTTAAAATAATTTAAATCACTTTATCCAAAATAAATAAATAAATATATGTATATATATTTTAAAACGTTTTTAAAATAAAACTATTTAAAACACTTAAAATAAAAACTATTTAAAACACCTATTTAAAATACTAGTTATGAAATTTTAAAATAACTTCTTAAGTAGAACTTAAGCCAAAACTAATTTTTAAAATAAAGTTAGGAAATTCTATACAAGTTTCGAAATAAAAACTTTAGCCAAACTATCTTTAAAATAAAACTACTTTATAAAATATAAATATTAATAATTATCTTCAAATCATAATACTAGTCGAACCATTCAAATAATTACTACTATAATTAATTAAAATAAATATTTACTTTTAAATATTTTATACAACTTAAATAATAATTTCTCAAAAACATTCTTTTTAAAAAACTTTAAAACTTTTAATTTATTCTTAAAAATCTACTTGAAAAACGTACTTAGCTTTTCAGGGAATTACATTTTCCTTTCACACCGTAAAAAAAACTATTTATTTTTAAAACAAAATAACCATTCCTTTAAAAATTCCCATCCTGAATTTATACTTCAAAATTATCTTCTGATAAATATGTCACTTTATTTATAAACCCCGTTTATAAATTCCATAATCTCATTCCCCTTTTAAAACACAGTTTCAAACACTAAATCAATTCGAAAATTTACTCCATTTAAAAAATATTCCTTTGCTTATCCAAATTTTATTTCAAAATCTATTAATTCCAAACTCACTTTTTTATTTATGATTCAAAATCTTATTTTAAAAAAAAAATATCCATTTCATTCTTTATTCAAAATTCTCCCTTTTAAAACTTCCCAATCATTTTAAATCTTAAAATGTACATAAAATCCTTTAATTCTTAAGCAATATCACTTAAGTCTCCAAATTTCCTTAATTTCAGTTATTTAAAATCTCTATATTTTTCTTTTCCATATCCAGTATTTATTTAATAGAATTTAAAACCAAACCTTTATTCTATCTAAATTCAATTCTAAATTTATGAAAAATTATTTTACTTAATATCTCTCTCTTATCAATTCATTCATATTTTTCATATCTTCAAAATATTCAAATATATTAAGCCAAACCATAACATCCCACAATTTCAATTACCAATATAATCAATTAATCATCACAGATTATCACATAAATCACTTCGCTAATTATAAAATAAATTCAATGTTTTGAGGAATCCAGTTGGATCCCTCTAACCTGTTTCCCTGCATCCACGGATATTAGCACAATATAAAATACCCATTCCACTGCGAGGTGGAATATCGCCGTATATGGGTTCATCCACTATTACGCGGAGGCATAGGGTCTCATCCTCTATATAATGCGGGAAATCAATCATGCTAATATATACACTACTATATATAATATCACATCTAGTCAAATCAATCATTTAATCAAAAATTTAAATTTATAATTTTTTTCCAATAATGCGATTTGAGTGAGATTTACTCACCTTTGATCTTTGTTTGTAATCCACTTCAATCCCTCTTGATTTCTTCACCACGGTTTAGACCTTGTATAACATTATATGATTTATTAATATTTGAAATAATCATAATAGATAATTTACCCTTAACTAATGATTTAATTTTAACTAATGATTTAACTTCTAATTATGCTCCTATGATGAATAGTCTGTTAGCAACTAAAATAATTTGATAAGTTAATTAAACACGTAAATCACCATATCCCATTATTTTATAATAATCTAGAAATTTTAAAATGTACATATCTATATTTATTATATATATATATATATAAATATATATATATTTTGAAACCACAAATACATTTCTAAAAATCTATATAGCTTCCAAAATCTTACTTTATATAAACTATCGATTATTTTAAAATTTCTATTTATATTTTCCCCAACTTACATATATATATATATATATATATATATTCCTGTTTACCTACCTATATATAAACATTAAATTCTAATAAGGTAAAACCCCTTTCAAACCTATATACACATATTAAAATAAAACAGACTGCTGTCATCATTTTTTTTGCATTCATCTATTTTTTTCTTATGCACAATTATATATATATATATATTGAAAATAGTCAGCATCCATATATATTCACTGTAAAACATTTATTTGTTTAATTAAAATAAAAATAAAATCAATATACCTCACTGGAAAACGACCTCAAGTGACTCCACCTCGAAGAGCTGACCACCCAGTTGCTCACGCGGTCGAGGATCCAAACCCTAACTTCGAAGCACGACCCCCATGCATGCTCGCGACCTACGAGCACCTTATCCAAGCGAACTACGGCACCCACGTGCGCCGCGATCCAAACCCCCACTGCCCTAAATCACGACTTCGGTTGTGACAGATGTTTTGTGGTCGCTCGATTTGTTTGATCGATCTCCCCTTTATTTATTTTTAACTAGGTGAATCAATTTGAAGAAATTTGAGAACGGAGAAAGGGAAAACGAATGAAATGGTGGTGAATGTATTCGAGGGGAGTTTCGATTTTATTTCAACCATTTTATTTCTTTTTTTATTTTATTTTAGACGCGTGTTAAACCTTGGAGAAGACGTGTTTCAAATTTTCTTTACCTGTCTTCAAAGGTCTGCTACAGTATTCAATGCAATAATATTATATTTTAAATTTAAATTCAAAGTTAAATCGTCTTGAAATCGTAGCTTAAAATCTCGACATCCTATCAAGCCATGCCGCCGACTTTTATAAGGTTATACCCCTATTCCAAACGCACCGAAAAAGGTTTCGAGTCCTAATTTTATCTTACGGAGAAGATAGCTTTTTGGACCCAGTTATTATATTAAATTTTGTTATATATTTTAGCGCGTTTATTTAACGTACGGCCAAACGGTCATTCCAAACACTATGAAAATTGAAATCCGATAATAATACATATTACGGATCCAATGGAATTTGTTTGTCGAATTCCGAGACTGTGCCTCGGAGGCTATTTTTAAATATCAATTTAAACGATATTTTTTTTTAAAACTGAACAAAACACTTCCAAATTTAAATTTACAACTCCTATTATCTCCGGTATTATAAATATAAATTTTCCAAGCCTTTGAAATATTTTTAACCATCTTATAAATCAAGATTCAATATTTTACCCAATTTCCATTTATTAAATTCAGTAATTTAATTGCCCAGATAAATAGTGATATTTGAAATTCAAATTAAACTAACCTTTCAAATATTTAAAATCAATAAAATATTTCAATTTCAAATATCCAAAAATTTCAGGTCATCACAATACTCTTTCGTATCGATCCTCTTGTGGATCGATGTAAAAAGTTGAAAGGTTATTCTTGTATTGATGGATACGAGTTTTCATGCGCCATGCATCGATGGATATGAACAAATGACTTCGTATTGATACACCAATGAGGATTACGAATAGAGCAACTGGTCCCCCGTGTGCTATTCGCATCAATGAAGCTTAAGTTGAGGGATACGAATAACTAATTCGCATTGATCCGATGGTGGACCTGTTGTAACCGGTCGTTTTGATTGGGAGGTGAATCGTTTTCCTTTACCTCTTGGTTCATATATAAACGCTTCGTACTTAGAGAATTTTTTTTATCTGTTTTCATTTGACACCCAGCCTTCGTTTTGATAAAATTTCAAAACCGAGAAAATTGCATTTGCCTGCTTATCGTTCCAGACTTCACAAAATCGAGAGATTGTCCTTGCTTTCGAATCGAACTGAACTCTAATCCATCTTACCTATTACCAGAGCTAGGTAAGTAAGACATGAATTTGCATCGAAAAATGGTGGGACTTGGAACTCCGTGTCACCCTATTTGTTTTCATGGCCGGCTCTAATGAAGCGGTGGCCGGAGGTGATCGACATGAAGGCAACGAGGGAGAGGGGGCACCCGAATGGCTTTGGAGAAGATGAAATATGGAGGGTAGCAAAACCTCAATTTTGTGTCGATAAAAGGAAGGAGAAGACTTATCTTCGCATTGATTTGGGGCAAATGTTCATATCGATGGAGGATGGGAGGATAAAATAGTGAATTTCATATTGATTCGGGTGACAGTAGTTTGTATCAATTGGAGTCAATCGATACGAAATCGAGTGGCCAAGGGATCGATACGAACTTCATAGCTTTAGATCAATATGAACATCGTGGTCTGAGATCGAGTCGAAACCAAGAAATGCTTGATCGTTACGAAATGAAAACTTCGAACCAATATGAAATCATGAGCGTACTAATTGATACAAAACGAAAACATATGGTCAATACGAAGCTAATAAACCCTGATCGATACAAAATTGAAGTTTTTGACCGATACGAAATCATGACCTTCGTATCAAACAATCTGATCTCTGACTTTGATGGATACGAACTTCGTGAAAATTTGAATATCTGATTCTGACGAGCTTCGACCTTGCACAATTGGACTTGACCATTGAATTGCATACTTGATTGCCTATCGAAGCTTGTCGATGGAACTATAATTTAACAAAATTTCAACAAACTGTAACTTGGATCGATCTCTAAAGTCTAGATGGCATGGTGTGACGGTCAGCAATGACGGCCACTCCAGTCGAATTTCGAAGTCTCATCGTCGCATGTTTTTTCATGCTCTATTAAATTTATCGAGTAATCTATAGCACTACATTGCAAAACATGTCCACACACTTCACACTGAGGGATGCATGGGTTTATTATCGCATAGTGATGATTTATCATAAGTTAGTTAGTTATGGAACCTTCAAGATCACAACAGTAGGAAGTTCAGAGTTCATTCCCTCCAATAATCGAGATACCGGCCATCGCAGTCGAAATTATCGATCTGGCTCCAGGTGACATACCAGGTGTTGTTTTCATCTGCATTCCACCAGATTCTGTAATGTCCAGTGTTTCTGAAGACTGCTGGGATGGATCTTCTTAAGGCACGGTTTGTCGTTGGACGACGTGTTACTACCGGGACCAAATGATGGAACACACTTTCCACCGAAAGGGTTTACTGCTTTTAACCATCACTCATGCACAGCTAGAACACTTTCTCCCTTTAACCAATACATTACGGAAGTGTTGTCTTTCCTAGGAATCGCTCCATCTCAACTACACCCAAACGGATATGCTATGTTGAATAGCTTATTCATATTATTCATGGAACATCTCTTTTGACCATCGATCCCGATCGAAATTAGATACCTGTTTAATGTCAAGAGCCGAGGAGATAGCCCTTCTTTCATGTTTCTGGAAGCGGTCAGGAACTGTCAGGTGGTAACGGAGTTTTGGACCAGGTTGAATTACTTTAAAACGGAATGGTTCTACGTACGATGTCCCCCGGGATTTGCTAGCCGATGGTTAGCTAGACATAAGTGCCGCAAACTTTTCCAGTAATTAACAAACAATTATAATCACTATCAAACTAATATTTCTTTTTTTCTTTACAGCGACAATTCCACGACCCGAAGGCGTGCATTTCAAAGAAATGGTATGGATTCTCCAAGAAGCTCCGAGTGAAGAGAGGGATATTGACTCGCTTCTGATAGATAGAAACTTGAGAATTATTGGATGGATGAGCGTAGCCAAAGCATAAGGCTTGAGGGAACACTGAGAGCTATCTCGAAGAAACGGGCTAAGCACAAGACGCCCGGGGTTGTTATAACCAAGGAGGTCGATCTAGAAAGAACGCTCACCGATGATGAGCTTGTGGCCGGGCCTTCTGATGCCTTTCAGGGTTCTAAGGGAAAGAGAAAAGGCAAGGCAGCTGCTTTCAAACGCTTTAAATCTGAGAGACAGAATTATGTGGTGTCTTTGCCTGTTCCCGAGATTAATATTTCGAAGGCTCCTCCTCCCACGTAGGTGGAAAACCTCTTCAAAGGGCTTACTAATATTCCAATCCCGGATTACGTGTCACTCCAGGATGACGCCGGGTTGGATAAGCTTCAGCACGCTTTAGACTTAAGCGAGTCTCTTCCCACTAGCGTGGCCAACACTTCCGGTTGGTCAGGGGGTTACACATACATATACACTTCACGACACTACACAGTTCTTGAACGTAAGTTGCTTACTTTGGAAGATTATTAACTCCGCTCTTCTTTCACTTTGCAAATACAATGTCTGGTCGAGGCTCAATGTTAGGGAGGCTTCGAAAAGCTCGTAGATCTTCCACATATTATGAGTCGTGCAGGAGAGAGGCAGATAGGGACTACGACCGTGGATACTCTAGTCAGGAGCGACACGACGAAGATAGGGAGTTTAGACACTGATCATGATCTCACTCTTCCCTTCCTAGAAACCCTGCTCAGCCTGTCTCACGTCCTCCGAAAACTTCATGGCACAAGCCGTCTTCTCATGTTTCAAAGCCTGAAACTTATCACCATAGAACTGAAATAATGGCTCCCATAATTGTAGAGCAGGTCCTTACCGAGCCTTCGGGGAAGGAGCAACTAAAATTGCTCAACTGAAGAAGGATTTTCCATACATCTGCCTTGATGGCTATATTTTCCCCCTGCACTTGAACAGAATTCCAGCAGAGGCTGAGAACACAATGCATGATTACATTCATGACATTTACACTCAGTATAATGAATGGGGGAAGGCCGTGAAAAAAGCATCAAGGTTATCCTTTGAGCGAGCAGCTGTCATTGAGAAGTTGGAGAAGGAGCTTGCTCAGAAGGACCATATCATTCAGGTGCTCAATACCGAAGCTAAGTCCTCTCGAAAATCAGAACTGGAGGCCCTTAAAAATGCCGACGAGGCCAACTTGGCCATGGAGAGGATGGGGCAATCACACTACATTATGGTAGAGAAAATGGGTCATCGGAACACCACCATCACCGTTAAGCGGGATGCGACCCTTAAAGAGCTCAATGAGCTTAAGTCCAAACTTTCTAAAATCATTGAAGAGAGGGATGCTGCCAACACCTCAGCACAGGGGGCATGTGATCAAGCCGTGATGCTTCTAAGTGAAAAGGATGCGGCTATGGAGAAAGTCCGCATGGTGGAGGCTGAGGTTGAGGAGAAGGTTTGGATGCTGGAATCTAGGCTGGAGGCTGATATAGAAGATCTTCTCATTACCTATAATGCTAACGTGCTGAAACATAGAAATTTGGCCTAGCTTGAAAACTATTCAACACATCTCTATAACGCCTGGAGCTAGTTGGTGGAGGAGGAGAAGGTGGTGCATCTGGGTGAACCATTCGACGAGTTCGAGCTCGAGAATCGCATACTGAATGAAGATAAAAGGAAGATTCTCCACGAGTCAATGATTTCTCATGAAAGGGAGAAACTCAGCACCCAACATTAGGAGATTAGGGAAGGATCAGGTGTCGAGCATCACGCTATGAGCCTTGAGATTACTACTCTACCTCGGTCTGAATCTACACCATTGGTTGAGCCCCAACCTGTTCTTGCTTTTAATCTGAAACATCCGCAGCTATCCCCTATTAGAGAGCACACATCCAAAGCCGCTCAAACGTTTGCGAGTCAAACAGAGGAAGGTACTCTGAACATATCTCATGTGCGTTCAAAATAATGAGCTTGTCTTGAAGCGTTTACTAACAGTCTCTCTTATTCTTTGTCCAGTGACTGGAGTTACACTGAAGCGACTACCACGACAACGACTGCGCCGATCGATGGAATGTAGGGCGACTCAATTTCTTTCGATGATCAAATGATGAATGAACTCCTCGGTTGCCACAGTGACTTCTTTGCGGACTTATCATTTGTCATAAGTGGACTCGTGCCAACCATTGGCCTTTCAATGCAGACCATTGATGCCCCCAGCGTGGCTCAAGCAACTCGCAAAGAAGAGATATTGGTCGAAATCAACGCTGAAATGGAGGCAGCGACACATGATGGTAGTTCTGGAAGTGGAATGGCGGCCCCTCACCCAGCTCCGTTGAGAATGATATCAACTGGTGGTATGATTGTTGACACTAGTGTGCCTATTCCGCCCTCTGTAGTAGATCCGACTCCTCCGACTCCACCTGTAGAAAATATTGCCATACGTTCGAGTTCAGAGGAGGACGTTGAGATCATGCTCCTGCTTGAAGACCGGCTGCCAAAAGGCAAGAACTCGAAGCAAAAAATAATTAGTGGTTCCAGCGGATCCACACCAAAGAGGAAGCCGAAAAAGAAAATGGAGTAGATAGGCCTCTTGGCACATTTTTTGGTAGATAAGAATTTGTTTTCCTTTCGTAGGCCGTGTATAGATGCGGGTTCAGCCCCTGCTAATGGGAATTTTGGAAAACTTGTGCATGAACTTCCTTTATAGTTAGTTGGAATAAAAAAAATTTTTGGCTTTGACCCTATTACTGTCGTTTATGCTTAAGTGTTCCAGTATTTGAATTTCAGTCCAGTACACTTGTAGAGTTTCAACCTTTGAGTCGAATTTTTTTATTTGCTAAGTCCAGAAATCACAGGCATGAGCCATTACTGGGGATTATGTTGAACTTTGATCTTTCCCCGCTTCAGTCAACGGTTGACACTTAATCCCTGCCCCCAGTTTCAGGGATGAGTTGTAAAGATCGGCTAGCCACTGCATTTTGCCTTCATTTCGTCGAGCTTAATATTATCGAATCGATGCTAACACTGGCGCGAGTTGAGTGGTCGATTACTACTCGCTCACTTAATAATGATCACATCCGCTTTTTGGGGATTTATATTTTAACTTTGGTGGTTGATCATGCCTGTTTAAGTTTAAAGAATGTGTCCACGTCTAGGGACTTAAGTTAGTTTATGAGTGGTCATTTGCACCCGAATTGTGTTTATACTTTGACCACACTCTGGGGACTCAAAGTTATTTGCGATCGATGATCTGGTTCGCACTCTGGAAATCCGAAGATAATCAATGTTTGTGCTCCAGTACGCACTACGAAAACTTGGATTTGGTGCTTATACTCCAACTCGCACTCTGGGAATTCGGAGTTGGTGTTTATACTCTAGTTCGCACTATGGGAACGTAGAGTTGATGTTTATACTCCAATTCGCACTCTGAGAATTTGGAGTTGATATTTATACTCTAATTCACACTTTGAGAATTTGGAGTTGATGTTTATACTCCAATTCACACTCTGGGAAGAGTTGGCCGACAGATGGTCAGTCACATCTGTTTAGGCTTTTAGAATTTCATTCGCACTCTGGGAACGATGGATTTATCAAGATCGTAGATGGTCGATTCACATCCACCCCGAGTTAACAAGTGAGGTTGTTAGATGGATGGATCCATCCTCCTCGAACTTGGTCAGGATACGATCGAAGTCGTCAGGTGGATGGGTCCACCCTCTTCAGGACTGCACTTATGATTTCATACTCAAACTCGCACTTTGATAGTTTGGAGTTAGTTAAAGGATTGTTGTGTATCAATCCTTTTTTGACTTTAGTGTAGTGACTTGCTCCCAAGCTTGGGTTTCACTTATTGAGTGGCCGGTCGTATCACTGTCACTCCTATTTGAATAAATTCCACCATATGATGGAATTTAGCTCTTCATGCATTGTGATGGTTGTACGTCACATTCAATAAATCACAGCTTTGGCTCGAAGAGATGGCATTTTATTGCTGAAATGAGAAAATACGGCAAAGTCAGTTGGCTTATTACAAATTCAAATTTTAAAATGCAGAAGCAAATTGCAAATGTAAAATAGACTCAAATAAGTAAAGCCTGTCATGTGTAGTAGCGACGGAGACTCTCGCTGTTCCACGCTCTCTGCAAAGTAAGACCGTCAATGGTCAATGACTTAAACGTGCCATCTTCGAGTTTTCGTGCAATCACATATGGTCCTTCCCAAGTTGGTTTCATATGCGAAGGAACCAGATAAATTCTCTTAAGGATGAGATCATCGAGTTTAAAGGTTCGGGGTAGAACCTTGGCATTGTATAATCGGGCTACTCGACTTCGGTGCGTCGCTGCCCTCAAATCAGCCTCTTCACGCTTCTCATCTAACAAATCTAAGGATTCAGCAAGCAATATAGCATTTGTCTTTGGATCATAGTAAGTCACACAAGGAGAAGGTACTTTCATCTCGACTGGAATAATGGCTTCTGAGCCATAGGATAGAGAAAATGGAGTGTGTCCGATCGCGGACTTATGGGTTGTTCAGTAAGCCTATTAGGCCATAGGAAGTTCATCGATCCACTTGCTCCCAACCTTTTCCAGTCGCTTCTTTAGAATAGACATGACAACCTTATTTACAGCTTCAACCTGGCCATTCGCTTGAGGGTATGCAACTGCAGAGTATTTCTTGTGGATGTGGAATCGCTGGCAGAAATCCCTGAATTCAGCGCTATTGAACTGAGTTTCGTTATAAGTGATGATGGTAAGCTGGAGACCAAATTGGCAGATAATGTTGCGAACTACAAATCTGATCACCTTATCCGTCGTGATTGTTGCAAAAGGTTCAGCTTCGACCCACTTGGTAAAGTAATCAACTGTGACAATGGCGTACTTCGCACCACGTATGGTTAGAGGAAGAGAGCCAATGATATCAATCCATCAAACTGCAAACGGCCACGGACTGACCATTTGGGCTATTTCAGTAGGTCGGACTCTAGGAATTCGAGCATGCTTTTGACATCTATCACACTTCCTGGCGTAGTCTGCCGCATCATGGTTTACGACTGGCCAATATTATCCGTATCGGAGTACTTTTTTAGTGAGAGCTTGCCCCCCCGATGTGATCGCCACATTTTCCATCGTGTACATCATGTAACACTCGTTTAATTTCATTATGTGCGATACATCGGAGGAGAGGAACGAAATATCCACTTCTGTACATGACTTAATTATAAATGGTGAACCGCGAAGCTTTTCGAAGAATCTGTCTCTTCTCACTCATGCGCTTAGGCAGCATTTCATGCTCGATGTAATTTTGGTACGGAGTCATCCACGACTCCTTATTGGAAGTGATTTCAAATACAATGTCTGTCTCCATCTGATCATTGCTTGAGAAGATAATGTCTCTAGAGGAACGAGTCTTATTTGTTGTGCTTCTCCCGTACTTGCTAACTTCGCCAACGAATCAGCCTTTTGATTGCGCTTGCCGGGTATGTAGAAGATGGCATAATAGTCAAACTAATTAAGTATTTCTTAGACTCGATCTAGATAAACGGCCGATTTTCGATCTTTGGCTTAATATCCCCCCCGGTCCGAACTTGGCATATGACTGATTATGAATCACAATAAATTTTCACAGAAATAGTTCTCAAATCGCGGGCAATTTTCAATCCAACAAGCAAGGCTTCATATTCAGCTTCATTATTGGTTGCACGAAAATCAAATTTCAGGGCATAGCATATGGATCGACCTTCGGGAGTTTCAAGTACTACTCCAGCACCCGAGCATCGATGTTTTGATGCGCTATCAATATATAGCTTCCAGATATATTTGGGAGATTCACTGGTTACGGGCAAGTCCTCTAGGACGATGAATTCAGCTTTGACATCTGCTAGGACTTGTCCTTGAATAGCTCGCCTTGGAGTGTAGGTAACATCGAACTGGCTCAGTTCAATGTTCCATTTGAATAACCTACCAGACGTCTCAGGACACGTAAGGACCTGTCGTAATGGCTGATCAGTGTAAACAGTGATGGGACGGGCCTAGAAATATGGATGGAGCTTCCTTGAGGCAATAATGAAACAATAAGCCAACTTCTCTAGCTTCAGATAATTTCTCTCAGCTCTGGTTAGTCGTTTACTAATGTAGTACACCGGTTTTTGCACTCGGTCTTCCTCCCGAACTAAGGCAACGCTAATTGCATTTTCTGATACCGCCAGGTAAAGGTATAATTGCTCATGGTCAATGGGCTTTGACAAGATCGGAGGTGTGGAGAGATGTTGAATCAGTGCTCAGAATGCGCCTTCACACTCCGTGGTCCATTCAAAGTTTCATCTCCCTTTTCGAATCTGATCGATGAAGGGACTGCACTTGTCGGTGGATTTTGAAATGAACCTGCTCAGCGCTGCTACCATCCCGTTGAGGCTCTGGACTTGCTTTATGGTTCTCGAAGTTTCAAGATTTCTAATTGCCCAGATCTTTTAGGGATTTGCTTCGATTCCTCAAGCGTTGACAGTGAACCCAAGGAATTTTTCGAACACCACTCCAAAATGACATTTTAATGGATTGAGCTTCATCTTGTATTCTTGAAGGATACCAAACATTGACTCCAAGTCTTCAACATGATCGGTGGATAATCGTGACTTAACCAGCATGTCGTTCACGTATACTTCCATGGTCTTTCCGATCTGGTTGGCAAACATTCGATTGACTAGTCGTTGGTATGTTGTCTTGGCATTCTTGAGTCCAAAGGGTATGACTATGTAGCAGTAGAGTCGCAGATCGTTCATGAAGCTGGTAAGTTCTTGGTCGGGTAAGTGCACGGGTATTTGGTTGTAACTGGAATAAGCATCCATAAAGGATAATAACTCATGCCCAACCATTGAATCTACGAGTTAATCAATTCGGGGAAGCGGAAAACTGTCTTTCGAACAAGCTTTGTTCAAGTCAGAGTAATCAACATATGTTCTCCATTTCTCATTCAGCTTTTGGACAAGTATTGGATTGGATACCCACTCTGGGTATAAGGCATCTCAGATAAAACCATTCGATTTCAATTTATCGACCTCTTCTTTAAGGGCGGCAGATCTCTCTGGATCCATACCATGCTTTTTCTGCTTGACCGGGATACATCGGGAGTCAATATTCAGGGTGTGGCTCGCGATGTCCGGCAAGATCCCACACATGTCAAAATGCGTCTAAACGAATACGATGAGATTCGTCCGGAGATATTCAATCAATTCCTGCTGCGTCTGTTAGCTTAACTGAGATCTAACCTTTATCATCTTTGAATCGTCGTCATCATCGATCGGAACATCCATCATCAGCTCGATTGGGGAAGCTTGATTTTCTTTAGTTTCATCTTTACTTTCAGTGTCTCTTAGGTCAAGATCCCTGTGGAATTGGTTGGGGTGCCCAGGCATGACGCAGGCACCAACTGTCAATTATCAACAAAACGGACGTAGAGAGATTCCTCTACGCACTTTCCTTTCTCTTTTCGCTGCGCCCCACGCAGCTCAGCAACATAACAGGCTTATCCAGCTACTTGGTCTCCTTGAACGACTCCGACCCCACGATCGGTGGGGAATTTTAGAGTCAAGCACCATGGTGCAATAGCTGTCTTGAAGTCAACAAGGGTCGGTCAGCCTAAAAAAGCATTTTAAAGGGAGTCTATGCCCAAAACAACAAATTGTAGTATCTGGACTCTCCGGCGTTCTCCAACTTCCAACTCCACTGGCAGTTCCACCACTCCGTTGGGTATAGTAGCACTTCCATTAAAGCTATGGATTCGAGACTGGTGGGGTTACAAATCTTTGGCTTCCATTTTCATCAAATCATAAGCTCCCTTAAACAAAATATTCATGGAGCTTCCATTGTCAATGTGACGACTCAGATTTTCGCGTTCGAGAATCGACATCCCTACTTCACTCGTATTCGAATGCCGCTGATTCGTACGTTCGAATTTGATTCGTCATAGCCTATAACACGTTAAGTGTAACAACACAGCGGAAAAAAATGAAATATATCATTGATACACAACATCCAATACAACAATGATACAATTGAGATATTAGAGATATAAAATAACAACGGAATAAAGTCTTCGACAAAGGAACACCAACATTAACTTCAATAGAGGAGAGAGAACTTGAGAATCCAATATTGCATCTCCATTCCAATGCTCCAAAGATCTCCAAGCCACAAGCTCGAACCGCCATCAAGTTGTAATGTAGCAAATCCTATCCCGCAACGTGATTACCCAACCAAAAACTTCGAAGGCTATTAAATCTACCCTACTATTTGATTATCTGAAAAACCCAACTCTAACTCTCAATCTACACATTAGGATTTATATATACTTTAAAGTTTTAAATAAAAAGCAAGCTCACTTGATTTACTTGTTAAACAGAGCGATATTTTTTCTTTCTTTTATTTGTTTTGATCTAGAACACTTGTGATGATCTGCTACTCTAAATTTTTGTTTTGTTGATCTTGATTATGAAGCCTAATCCTTGCATTGTCTTAAACTTGCATGCTTTTATCTGAGAATTTGCTTTTGTTTCTTGAATTGCTCAACGTTTAATAAAGAAGCAAAATTTAGAATTGCTTCCAGAATTTTAAACTGGAAATTGCTTTATTGTTTTTGACTTTCATTGTTTCTAGATTGTTTTCCAGGTTGTGTTGTTTTGAAAACAGGTTTTGATTTTGAACTACTTTGTTGATCTGGTTTAAACTTTGTTTACGTATTTTTGCATATAGAAGATGAAGAAAAAGTATATGAAGAAATTATTGCCAGGTTTTGCTCTTCAATAATTTTTATAAAATTTTAATTGAATTTGAGAAAGATCAATGCCACTTGTATGATTGTGTTAACACTTGTTAATTTCCAGGTTATTTTACTTACACTTGTTGATAAAAATTAATATTATGTTTAAGCCCTTGTTTAATAAACTATGTTTTAAACCTTATGTTATTAATATTTATGATTCATGTTTCTATCTTTTATTTATTAATTTTATGCACTTATCTCTTGCTTAACTCAGTAATTTCAAAAGATAAAAATATATTAATTTCAAATCATAACTTCCAATATATATATACACACACATACATTTACTAAATTAGAAAACATAATTTTTTTTATTAAATTTAGAAATGTAGAGTATTTAAATCCAACTTATTTAAAAATGTTTATCTTAAATTTTGAAATCCAAATTCTATTTAAAATCAATTTATATACATAAATTTAAACAAACAACCAAATATCTTATTTTATTTGGAAAAATTCAAATAAATTCACAATTTAATTCAAAATTTTATTTAAATTACCAAATTAAATTCGACTCAAAAATGGGATCGTTACAAATTCCCCCCTTAAGAAAATTTCGTCCTCGAAATTTTCCAAACAGAGAGACAAACAAGGAACAGATGGAGAATGTTTTACCAGATCAAACTAAATATTTAATCTGCATTTGGCTTACCAAATCAGAATATCAACAATAGATATGAGAACAAACTTATTCAATATTTCATGAAGTACCCGGGGTATCAGATCTATGAAATATGTAGGGCATTGGTTAGTTTGAAGAGATAACTAACCTCTTGTAGAATATATCTGGATCGAACAGAACAAACAATGGATACTCAATCCAGGTTGGAGCATCCTAAAGTATACACCAACTTGACCCTCTTCGGACTTTGATTCTCACAAGAAATTACAACAAAACTTTCAAATTTTATTTTGACCGAAATCGATTTATTAATACAATTTAATCTATCTTCATATTCTTGTTAACCAATCTATTTCAATTTAAAATTTAAAATTCATCAAAATAAAAACGAAAATCTGATAGATATTGATGAGGAGAATATGAATTAGGAACTTGTCTATCATGATAAGCAGGGCCACTATTGCACCAAATCTTCTTTCCAGAGCTACCACGAAGCCATCAAAGAATCGATACTAAATGATGAACAAAAGAAATTGATAGAGAAAGACTGTTCCTTGTTGTTACAGGGTATTGACCATTTGTAGTGGTACTCCCCTGTCCCCTACCTCGTCCTCTTCTTGCCCTCATACTCACTATCAGTGGATAGTAAGAGAATTTACTGAGGTATTCGGACGGATATCTTAGGGATATACTCATTCTAGGGTATACTTCACCCCATCTCTAATGAGTTACCTAATGTGTTATACTCCTGAGATAAAGTTCTTACTCAACCTTCAGCTCTGGTACTAAATGTGACGACCCAGATTTTCGCGTTCGAAAATCGACGTTCCTACTTCCCTCGTATTCGAATGCCGCAGATTCGAACATTCGAATCAATTCGTCGGAGCTTATAACACATTAAGTATAACAACACAGCGGAAAAAAATGAAATATATCATTGATACACAACATCTGATACAATGCTGATATAATTGAGATATCAGAGATACAAAATAACAGCGGAATAAAGTCTTCGACAAAGGAACACCAACATTAACTTCAGTAGAAGAGAGAGAGCTTTAGAATCCAATATTACATCTCCATTCCAATGCTCCAAAGATCTCCAAGACAGAAGCTCAAACCACCATCAAGTTGTAATGTAGCAAATCCGATCCCGCAACGCAATTGCCAAACCAAAAACTTCGAAGGCTATTGAATTTACACAAACTATTTGAATATCTGAAAAACCCAACTCTAAACTCTCAATCTACACATCAGGATTTATATACACTTTAAAGTTTTAAATAAAAAGTTTGCTCACCTGATTTACTTATTGAGCAGTATTTTTTTTATTTGTTTTGATCTGGAACTCTTGTGATGATATGCTACTCCAAATTTTGTTTTGTTGATCTTGATTCTGAAGCCTAATCCTTGCATTGTCTTGAACTTGCATGATTTTATTTGAGAATTTGCTTTTGTTTCTTGAATTGCTTAGTGTTTAACAGGGAAGAAAAATCTAGAATTGCTTCTAGAATGTTAAACTAGAAATTGCTTTATTGTTTTTGATTTTCATTATTTCCAGATTGTTTTCCAGGTTGAGTTGTTTTGAAAACAGGCTTTGATTTTGTACTACTTTTTTGATCTAGTTTAAACTTTGTTTATAGATTTTTGCATATTGAAGATGAAGAAAAAGTACATGAAGAAAATATTTTCTGGTTTTGCTCTTCAATATATTTTTATTAAATTTTAATTAAATGCCACTTGTATGATCGTGTTAACACTTATTAATTTCCAAGTTATTTTACTTACACTTGTTGACAAAAATTAATATTATGTTTAAGCCCTTGTTTAATAGACTATGTTTTAAACCCTATGTTATTAATATTTATGATTCATGTTTCTATCTTTTATTTATTAATGTTATGCATTTATCTCTTGCTTAAATCATTAATTTCAAAAGATAAAAATATATTAATTTCAAATCATAACTTCCAATATATATATATACATATATATATTTATTAAATAAGAAAACATAATTTTTTTATTAAATTTAAAAATGTAAAGTATTTAAATCCAACTTATTTAAAAAAAAATATCTTGAATTTTCAAATCCAAATTCTATTTAAAATCAATTTATGTACATATATTTAAACAAACAACCAAATATCTTATTTTATTTGGAAAAATTCAAATAAATTCACAATTTAATTCTAAAATTTATTTAAATTACCAAATTAAAGTCGACTTAAAAATGAGATCATTACAGTCAACCAAGATCCTCTTCATCCAAGCAGAACCTTCTTGAGCAGACATGACAAGTGGATCGATAGTGGGTGCTTCGACCTTATCAGCGTCTCTGTCTCGAAACACGATGTCATCGATCATCGTCTTCTGTTGCTTGGCCGGAGCCCCATCATCACAATTATTGCAACACTCGAAGTCGGCATGCCTGATAGAGCTGGTATACGACTCCATTTCCCTCCAGCTTCGGTCTGCTGGATGAGGACCACCACTTATTATATTTATTAACAACCTCCCACCGGTACAAGCGGGTTCCTCCCGTCTTTCCTGATTGCAGCGCCCACATAAACTGATCCAACTTCCGTTCTCTAATTAACTTCTCGACAAGATCCTGTAAATGACGATACTCATTTGTATTGTGGCCATAACTCTCATGAAACCTACAAAATTTTCCTGTCTGGATCTGCCTCTCCAATGATGGCTTCAGAGCATGCTTCTTGTACTGCATCGTATTGCAGGTCTGTAGATATACATTCTCTAGCGACGTATTAAGCGGAGTGTAATTATCAAACATTGGAGCTCTATGTCGCAGACCATGGTTGATCTAGTTTTCTATTCTGATTCCCACCATTCTTCTGTTGAGTTTGTTTATTCTGGATATTTAACTAAACTTTTCCGAAGCTCTCTTCGGACTGCTTAACCGCAACATTACTTTGGATCCCTTCCTCACTACGTCTCACGTCATCCTGCTTCCTATACTGTTTCACATCCTCCCTTCTCAAGAATTGGGCTACCTTGGAGTAGAAACGGTCCAATGACGCGGGAGGCTTCCTAGCCAACCAATTTTCGAACTCGGAATCAGGATCAATCCCCTTAGTCAATTCTATCAAGATATAGTTGTTATTGGGATCGCTTATCTCTGCATACGCAACATGAAATCTCTCTAAGTAGCATCTGAGTATCTCTCCGGGAGCTTGGGTGAAACTAGATAGAGTGTTAATGTCCTTTGGTCCCGCAACATGCATCCAGAATTATTCTACAAACTTAGTGGCCAATTGGTCGAAGTAAGAAATGGACTGAGGTGGCAATCATGTGAACCACATAGTAGTAATGCCCCCCAGTGAAATAGTAAAACTACGGCATTTAACTGCATCATCGTCTCTCACAACATTCATCAACCATTCATGTTTCAGGATATGTTGATTTGGATTAGAACTTCCTTCAAAGATTAGTAGAGCCGGCATTCTGAATCACCGAGGGGGTTCAGCGTAGAGTATTTCATATGTGAAAGGGGTATGACTCCAGGAGATTCCCTAGTCGTCATTAGTAATACCCTGATTCTCATGGATCATCCGACGAATCATTGTTAGTATATCCGGCATCTGTACATTTTGCGCACGTTGAGCTAAGGTGTGGTCGGGTTCCAAAATGAGAGGCTGGACCGGACGCTGTCGACGGTCCATGTCTCGCCTCCTTGGCTCTAAGTCGTCAGGACATATGGTTCAGGAGTACGTCCATGCTGATGATGGTTTAGATCTGGTTAATTCCAGGCATCAACCCTGGTTCAACAGTGACGGTGGCAGCGTAGTTTTTTATGGTGTAGTAAGGAACAGTACCTCCTTGGGAGGAGGGTCTGGTCTGGAAGCTGGTCGATGGGCTAACTCTCAGTTGTCAAACGGTCATAGTAGGTTGATGTCCGATGGCTTGTGTGTAACTCCCGTCTAGCCGGAGGCGTGTAGATCTGTGATGTTAGTCAGATGAGGTTGAACTCTCAGTGGATGAGTAAAAGGCGTGATCCCTCTTGGATCTCCTATGCCTTTGGCCGTTTAGATGGTTGGTTAACTCAGCGTTGGCATGCAGATGTTCCGTCAGTTGTTGCCGACTCTGGGTCAACTCTTGAAGCAGCATTTGAAACTCTTGTCTGGTAACCTGGCCTAACGGTTTGAGGGTCCA
Organism: Allium cepa; assembly: GCA_030765085.1. Classification (NCBI taxonomy): domain Eukaryota; kingdom Viridiplantae; phylum Streptophyta; class Magnoliopsida; order Asparagales; family Amaryllidaceae; genus Allium; species Allium cepa. The sequence goes on along the minus strand of CM060940.1, from coordinate 756,587,681 downwards.
GTAGCATTTTGGTTGGATGGAGGCAATTGTGTGGGATGTTGTCTATCCCATCCTTTCTGATCTACAGCTATAGAGGCAGTCCTTATGCTAAACCATGGCGAATAGTGAAGTCTTTTACAAGATTTATGAAAATCTGAGTAGGTTCGAAGGATTCTAAACTTGAGATCTGGATCTTTTTCTTCGATTTGTGCAATCTAGTATCGATAGTAGATCCAAGGTGCAAGAGAAAAACCGTGTTTTATCAATGAAAGAACCGAAGTGTTTGTACCAAAATTGGACACAACACTCTTAGGAAGTATTCGAAGAGATAAAAATGAAGAATAGAAATGTAAAACGAGGATTATCTAACAAATACTTCAAAAACAGAAATGAAAATGCGTAGAAACACGGCGATCTAGAGTGGTTCGACGTATTGCCTACGTCCACTATGAACTTTGATGACTTTATTGATGTTCACTTGTCGATTACAATTGATTACAATGGATTACAGTGAATTACAGTTCTGAAATTCGAGTACAACAGCAGCTATGGAGTTCAAAGTTGAATTCAGCAGAGACTGGACGTCGGAGAGCCAAATCCTTCTTCCGTAGGCCCTAGGGCCCTATTTATAGGTGTACGAGGCTGATATCTCACTCAGATCTTAGGAGACTTCTTCTGGCACATGGGTGGGCCTACACGATTGATCCCATGAAGTTTCGGCTTGATCAGTGATCGATACGAACGAATTTCTATCGATCAAGATTTGACCCAATCGAGTCGAAACTTGGCATGAACCTTCAATAGGTCGTACATAAGCTCATGTGAAAATTTCATAGCATTTGGACTTATGGATTGCGTGTTATGATCGATCAAAATTGTGTTTTCTCTAGGCTGTCGCGTACGAATCGATGCTTTTCGTGTCGCTATTCGAATCGATCCAGGCATGTGCTAGCAAGTGGATGTCGCGCTCACTCTTCGGATCAATACATTTTTTATGCCGAGTTGACCGACTCGTTCCAAGGCTTTTGCCTTGTTCGTATCGAAGGAAGCGGCTCCATTCATATCGATAGAAGTGTCTCTGCCCGTATTGATCCAAATTGCATGGCTCGTATCGGTTGTGAAGTTCTGTTCATATTGATAGATTGCGTTGTTTCGTTCATGTCTATCGGTTACATTGCTTTTTATGTATAGTTTCATTTCGTATCGATCTATGGCCAATCGATACGAAATATGCTTGAAGACTGATCGATATGAAACACATATTCGTACCAGAGTTGATGGTTACGAAGTAAACAATCACAGATGGATACAAATGGGACACTGGTCGACCGATATGAACAAGTGGGAATGGATGGATACGAAATCGTGTACGTCTAGTGGACACGAACAAGATCAATATGATGCGGCCGCTTTGGATGGATATGAAGAGCGTAGTTCCTAATGGATACGAAAAGAGGTTTGCCGATGGATGCGAAGAAGGTTCTTCAGCTGATGGATATGAAATGGTCGTTTGGACCAATATGAACGTGAGGGATACGGAGAAGGCCACTTTGGGATGGATACGAAGTTGTTGTAGTGATGGATGCGAAGTGCGCTTCGATCGATGCGAATACGATCGATACGAATAAGGCGGCCATCGATCAATTCGAACAGCTTGTTCTCTTGAATTGTAATGATCACATCTTGATCATATAAACTCCGATTGACTTGAAACTTGGACCATTGGCTTCAGTAGCTTTTCTTATCATGTCATATAAATTGTAGCTTAATCCGGACTTGGACAAAATTCATCGACATCCATAGTGAACATGTGCTTACTCGACATTCGGGATGAGTGATCCTTGGTTTTCAGTCAATTCCTTGATATCCCGCCTTGCCAAAAGGCGTGATAACAAGCAATTTATCACAATATAATAAGCATATTATTTTAAATATTCCTAGTCAAGATGTATTGAGACTGGATATCGACACATCCTTTGAGACTAGAGTTCGTAATGGTTTTCAAATGTTAGGCAGTGTATTAGTCATGGTTGCTAAGGGCATCAAGGGGTTATGTACTAATTGTTCTTGGATAATTATAGAACGACTCACTAGATAGTTTTCGGTTAGTTAAGATAACTAAGATCAAATAGAAATTACAATGTGACAATATTACAGGGTTCTCTCGGCTTGAGAATAGTACTGAACTACAATGTGGACATTCCACTTTGATCATAGTTAAATCATGACATGGTGTCCATTGAACAACTATAATTGGATTAAAGTTGAAGCATTAGAAGTGAAATACTATTCCATAGAGAATTGGTCTCCTCGATAATATGAGGTTAATATTATGGTCAACTGAAAGTCAACTCAAAGTCTATGGCCAGAGTAGTTCAGTTAATAATAATAATTATTATTGAACCAAGGACTTTATGTTTAGACTACATAAGTTGAATATGCATGATATTGGTATTTTGACTAATACCAAATTCCATAAGTCCTAATGTGATATAGTTTTGATGAAGAGAATTGATATAAATAACTATCACTACTAGGGGCTACTTAAAATAGTAAAATTGGTTTTATGGAAACCGAATAACGATAAATTCGGCTAAACTATCACACCACTATGTAAGGTGACGTGTGAACATTAATATTCAAATTGTTTGACATTAAGAGTCACACAACCGCAATGTTGAATACTCCGGATACCACCTTACTTTATGAAGTTATAATTCTTACAAATTAATTAATGTTTACCAAATTTTACAAAATTTTATTTGATTTGTATTGAGCTGTATTGAAAATAGTGCATGTATTAAAGTTATATACACACATATCGATGTACATTTGAATTTGATTTAGATGTAAATGATCCGATTTGGTTTGAAGTAGCATTAAAGTCCATGAGGCGCATGATGTGGTCGGACAAACAAGTGGAAGGGAGGGGTGATATATTTGACGTATTTTTGGGTTTGAATTAGTGGAGAAAAGGAAGGATCTAGATCCACTTTTTCCTTTCTCATTCTTTTCTTATTTAAACTTATCTTCCCTTGCATTTTTGAGCTTACTTTTTGGTTCTCTTCTTCCTCACCTCCAGCCAAAAGGTCAAGCCACCCACTCCTACATTTTTCAAACGAAAAATTGTATCGAATGGGTGTAGATCTCTTGGATAGGTAGTGCTTTTTGGAAGAGATCGGATTCAATTGTAAGAGTTTCACTGATTCAACATTCAAAGGTGTCATTACTATGCTACAATTAAGTAATACTTTACTCTGTGTGTGTGTGTGGGGGGGGGGAGGGTTTATTGTGTTATTATATCTAGTTAGATTAGATTTACATCATGAACCATTATATGTATGTGTTTTCCATCTAAAAATATATATTTATATAAGTAGTTGTTGAAAAAAACTTATGTGTACATGCGAGTTTACTTTCGAATTTTTTTAAAAATATTTGAATTAAAAAATTAATTAAAATGGTGTTTTAAACAAAAGCTGAATTTTAAAATTAAACAAATATACTTAATTTTTTTGTAAATTATGCTGTTAATCTCTAAACATATAATTTCAAAAAACATACATATGCATACATACATATTGATATTTATATTTATTTACTAAATTCAAAATAAAAAAATCATTTTCTAATTTAAAGTATTAAATATAATTTGATAATTTGTGTGTGTGTATATATATGAATCTATAGAAATTTATAAAATATTTTGTAACATGGAAATTTAATTTTGTTTTTAAAAAACAATAATAAATAAATATATATATTTTTTAATGATTTTTTTTTAATTTTTCAAAACAAAAGTATGGCCGAAATAAAACAATACATATTATACATATATATGGATGTGTGTGTGTGTATATATATATAAGATTATGCAATATTATAAATGATTTTAAAATATTCATTTTTACATATTTATATAAACTTTTATGTACATATATTGTATATTATGAATTTTGTTAATATATATATATATAATACGATTTATAATATATTATAAAATTAAAGTTTGAATTTGAACTTAATAGATATTTTCAAATCTAGATCTAATTTTCAAATTTTAACTCCGTATTTTGAATATTTTATCTTTATATTTATAAATATTATCTTATATGTATATGTGAGCATGTATATATACAAGGCTAATTTAAATTATTGTATGTAAATATATGTAAATATATTTTATATCATATTAATAATATATTTTAGACATCAAATATATATGGATGGGATGGTATGTCCTTTGCGATGTAAATCCATGCACTAAGATACGAGCATGTTAAAGCAACCACACTGCATATGTTGCACGTACATGTACATATGTTTATCAAATAAAATCCTTTTATTAGTAAATTAATAAAATAATGATTTTATCTAAAGTTTATTTACATTAGATCTAAATTAATTTAGACTTTAATGACCTAGTAAGATTTAAAATGGTAATTTTTTTTAAATTCACCCATTTAATCGGCTACGTGTTGGCCCAGTTCTTACAATGGTATCTCAACCATAGCTTATGTGGTATAAATTAGTCATGTTAGGGCAACTAATTAAGGTTACCTATTTAATATGGCATCTAGAAAAGTAGTGTCTAGGTTGGGTTGTTCGGTAGTCAATTACCCTACCTGGATACCGACTTAGCCCGAAAGGTGAAGTGAGCTCAAAGGTTACCCTTAATAGAAAAGGCCCAATCGGAATTTGGGTCACTAGTTTTCAAAATCTGTTTTTAAATAAAAATGAAATTTTAATTTTAAAAGGTCAAATTTAAAATAAGCAAAATATTATAAATGTTATAATATGATTTTCAAAATTGTTTTAAAAATTTATAAATAAATTTCAAAAATTAATTAATTATTGATTAGATTAATAAATTAAATTAATTAATTAAATTATATAACATATATAATGACATATGTTACACCATCTTTAGTTGTTTTGCAGGAAAAACAAAGTATTATTATTTTGCACAGGCCAATTGGTTTTATGGTGGCCATACCACTTAACAATTGAAATATAGGTGTGAGGCATATTCCTTAGCAACTAAGAGAAACAACTAGACTAGCTTATAGAGATGGAGCTAGGAAGTTTACCTCACTGCACACATCACCACGTAGGGTGCTTACGACAACATGCTTGCATTAGGCAGTCCCAACACTACATAGGATGCAAATATCATACAAGGTGCACTGTAATAGCCCGCACCACACTTAACGCAGATATTGTCCCCAACATAGCCACCACCGCCTCATGGGCCAAGCCAAGGTGTGGAGTTTTATTCCTAAAAAGGCCTCGATGTTGTTATGAGGTGAAGACTTTGTATATAAGCACCCACATCATAGTGTTTTTCCGCTATGTGGGACTATTATTCCCATTTTGAAGGGGTGTTATAATCTCCCCCCATTTAGAGCCCAACTCCTTCGTTGGCTCATGAACACAACACTACCCGAGCGTCGTGGCTGTAATACATGAGACTACAATTTCGGATGGGTATGGCTCTGATATAATCTAACAGCTCGCACCTCACTTAACATTTTATCTCTCTAGACTTGCATCTTTATAGCTCTTTGAATTTAAATTATTCTCCAAACCATTTTAAGCTCAAACTACATTTTCAAACAAACTTTTTGCTACATCATTTATTAAATAATTTTCTTTTTCCCGCTAGAAAGCCAAAACATACAAAATTATGATCAACTTATGTAATCATCATAAAACATTTCATTAAGTGGAAATATTTTCATCCCTTTCCAAAATTTACTTCTAAAACAATTAATTCGAAAACTCATTGTGGAAAAGGTAACTAATCTCTTTCACTCAAGATATGATTTTTGATTATCCACAAAAGGTAACTAATGTCTAGCCCAATAAAATGAAACTTTCAGAGTTGAAAAGGTGAAAAATATAATTGTTAATATGTTTGAGGAAGTAAATATTGGGTTTTTGAAAAAAAACGTGGTATGAAATTTAAATTGGTTTTTATGTAATGTAAATTTTGTTAAAAGTGAAATTCTTTTTGAAGAATTATATAGCATGTATAGCTCGCTAGTCTCTTGTTGGTAAACAAAGATTTTAAATATAAAAACCTGGAGTGTGTTAAGTATCAAAAACATAGGTTACAACATTTATTGTTGTAATAGATGTTTTTGTAAAAAATAAAGAAAGCATAGACTATGGCACTATTGTTGTAGTAGGTGACTCCCAAGTTAAATGTTTTTACATAGCAGATGTGACTTATTAATATTTATTTTAATTGAATCCATCTACTAGTGCCAAGCTATGACGCCCCACCCCAAGACCCACATTTGTAAAGAGAATTACTAAGTAATCCTGTCTACTAATGCAGAAAATAGGGCTGGTTAAGGGAAACTCTCATGATAATGCATTAACTAAGAGCTAAGTATGTCAATATTTTATTTTTCCATTACCTCATATATGGTCGACACACCTAGTCCTTAGCTAATACGATACCATGGTCGTTTAGGACCGTTTCAGAATAAATGCAATATACAAATATATATGAATAGCCATAGAATTGCAAACCCAGATCAGAGTATACATACACCTCCATACATCATACATAATACAACATACATAAGTAGCATGAACTATGAAATATACGTACACAACCATCCCACAAAATAATACGTACAATGTCCAAGTCCGAACGAAGTGGTCCAAATAAAAGCAATCTAACAGATCCAAGAAGGAGTGAGCTATATCCATACCTAACCTGAAACTCGGTCTGACCCGAGTAATAAATACATGGGTCAGGTTGGCTAGAACTTATCATTAGTAAAGATAACAGTAATTGGGGGAAAGTGAGAACCATTCCATTGTTGACAACGGAATGATATAAATATCATCAAGTCATCTCTAAGGTGAGACATCTATAGGTTCATCATGATTTCACATGGGAATTCAATTGGTTATCTAACTATTGTTCACCTTCTATAGTTATATAAGTGAAATAGGCAAGGATTTGAACCATATAAATAATCATCATAAAACAGTCTAAAACCTCATAAATCCATCATAATAGAACTCAATGAGAGTTTAAAACATCACATTAGAAACCACCATGAAACCATCAATACATGTAAGCCTTCGTCTTACTTAAGGCTATAATAAACATCCTCATAAAAAGGTGAAATCAAAACATCTAAAACTGCATGAAAAATTGCACGTGCTTACATCATGACTAGTACTAATATTTGGTACCATAAACATCGTGATGACTCGAGTCAAGTAACATCATAACATCGTGTACATTGTGATGACTATAGTCTATAATATCATAAAGACTCCTAGTCAAAAAGACCAGAGTTAATTACCTCATGATGATCGGAGTTGCAACTACATCGTGATGATTCCAATTGAGTACTCGTGGTCCATAGTACTACTAAACATCGTGAATGTGTCTCAACTTCTCAGATTGGAACCCAATAGGAATTAATGTACGTCCCACACCATATGTTTGCACCTAACGGTTTACTAGTCATTAGTTGGTTCCACACGAGTAAAACATCATAAACATCATGAAAATATACTCTGCCTAATCTCATCGACGAGTAAATACAATATCCTAATCGTCTCATCTCATTGATGAGTACTAGTGGCATCGTGACTTGTCTCATCCGATCGACAAGTAAAAGCCATCATAATACATCTCAGTAGCGTAAAATTATCATAAAGAAGCTTACCTCATCTCATCGATAAATAAAAATAACATCAAGATGGTTATTTATAACCATAATTCCAAATAGAAATTTCTAGCTCTTAATTCGCCTCATTTAATTGTGATTAAGAAATACATCTAAAAACGGTCCTTCATCAAATATACTCCTAAATTGGAGTTCTCGGACCATATAATATACCCAAAATTTAATAACATCTAAATCATCTCAAACAGTTCATTGAAAGGGTTTCGATCTTATAAGTCTGATATTAAGCGATAAAGCAAATCCAAGTGTCCCATACCACTTGTTTTACTTTACCGTTAATTGTCTTTCTCATACGTACAAAATTCATAAAAGTACTTATTTTATTTATAAAATAATTTTACTAGAGGAAATAGAAATTTAAAATGATTTTCCAAAAATGATTATTAAAACCCATATTTGAACTTACTTTATTATAGGAAATAAATATATTTTTGTTTAGAAAAATAATTTTAAAATATTATATCATAATAATTTGAAATGTCCATATATTTCAAAAATAGTTTAGTGAAAACTAATCCAGAAAACAATGAAAAATAAGAAGGATATTTCAAAACCGATAACTTGAATCCAATAAAAATTCATTTCAAATATATCCCAAAATCAATTCAATTTCCATTTAAATTTGATTTTCAAATTCTCCAAATATAGCTAGCCTACTGATAGGTATCATAGATCTCAAAAATATCTCCAAACCAACATCAAAACCGAATGAGAATGAGAGCAAAAACGAGCTAATACAATTCTAAGGTCAATGATTGTTATTGCTGTCATTTTGCACTCAGGACAACAGCATACAACCATAAATTCAACCAAGCAAACTTCAAAATTTTAGAAAACTCTGAAACTTTTGGTGCATGATCTAAGCTTTCTAAAAAGTCTAAAAATATTGAATTTGGTTAAGAAACGAAAGAGATATGGTTAATTCTGTTTTAGATATAAACATAAAACAAACGTTAGTTTTGCTCTCGGGATGGCAATGGAAATACTCAATTTTGACCTAGATAACTTCAACATTATGGAAAACACAAAAAATGAAACTTGTAGTACATTATCCAAGATTTCTAGAACATCCAAAATTATTGAATTTGGTTAAGAAACGAAAGAGTTATGATTAATTCCGTTTCAAATTCAAACACAGAGCAAATATTAGTTTTGCTCTCGGGATTGCAATAGAAACACTCAATTTTGACCTAGATCACTTCAAAATTATGGAAAACACAAAACATGAAACTTGTAGTACATTATCTATGCTTTCTAGAACATCCAAAATTATTGAATTTGGTTAAGAATCGAAAGAGTTATGGTTAATTCCGTTTCAGATTCAAATATAGAGCAAATATTAGTATAAGAATATAAGTGCATAAGGGAATTATTCCTTTAACTATAAAGGAAGGATACAAGTATAGTATAATCTCGATGCATTGTATATTTTCACCAACATTTTTCGCATGAATACGTTTAATTCAACATAAGAAGTCCATACTTAATGGCACTCAACTCAAATGCAAGGAATCATATAAAAGTCATAAGAGAAACTCACGAAAATTCCAATATGAATTTCATGGAACTCAAGATAAAGTTCAAATCTCAATAAAAATGAAATCACCCTATATAACATCTCATGTAGCAATAGGCTATCGATGTAACAAAAATATCTCAAAAATGTGAAATCGTATAAACCGCAGAAAACCCGGATTAGCCAGATCCCTGATTGCAATGTCGAAGCAACGATGCACGTGCTAAACTCTTGTCCAGTGCTACTTATAATTTGGTACCTAACTCGTGGACCCGAAGGTCAGACTAATAGTGACTGAAATCACGTAGCTCATGGTGATCGAAGTCACATAACTCAAATGACCCGAAGATCTACAGCATTGGCATACTTGTGGACGTGTCACAAACTCTTGGAAAGGAACCCGAAAAGTGTTAACGTGCGTCTCATACCACACGTTCGTACTAAATGGTTTACTAACCATTGGTTAACTCCACATCATAAAAATTAAATCTTAAACCTTCAAAATCCTAGAATACTCACATATCTTGCCTTGTATCATTGGCAAGTGCAAATAAATCTCGTAGTGGTTTCTCATAACCCATATTTACCGAAAAGGAAAATCTCATCTTAAGACTCGCCTTGTCACATTGGCAGTAAAACAACATATAAATGGTTCTCATCCATTATCACCCCTATAATAGGAGATCTTTAAGCTCACAATTCGCCCAATATTGGCTAACTCAGATAATTCTTATAATAGGAATTATAATTCTCAATTATCAACTCAAAACAATATACGAAAGAGGTTTCGATAAGAGAGATGCTGCCATATTAGACTTAATAGGAATGAAATGTGCGGACTTGGTGAGACGGTCCACAACAACCCAAATATTGTTATGGCCTGACCTCGAACGAGTAAGCAACCGATGAAATCCATAGAAACTTGGTCCATTTCCATAATGGAACCTCTAAAGGCTGAAGAAGACCACTGGGTCGCTGATGCTCGGCCTTAATAAGCTGACAAGTCATGCAATTGCTTACATAAATTGCTATATCTTACTACATGCCTTCCCAGTAATAGAGATGACACATATTAGCATATATCTTGCTGTTAGCAGGATGAATAGTATACTTAGAACGGTGACACTCAATTAGAATGTCCAGCCTAAGTTTTGGAATAGAAGGCACGACTAGACGGTTCTTCTTTTGACGACACTCATGAATATCGATGTTGAAATACCTCATCTCAATGTCATTATGGGATTCAGACTTATACTTCTGAATAAGAGCAGATATATCGAAGTCCTGCCACTGAGCCTCGGGAATCCGATCTAGAAGAGTAGGATGAGCTTCCATGCTATATAATAGAATAAGAGAGTTGGATGTAGAAGCACGATCACGAATATCACATATTTAAAGAGTCTCAAGAACTTTCCATTCTACAATCATCATGGAAACAATAGCTGAATGCTTATGACTCAAAGCATCAGCCACTCGATTCCCCTTGCCAGGGGATACTGATGTCGAAATCATATGAAGCTAAAAACTCGAGCCAACGCTATTGTCGCACGTTGAGCTCCTTCTGAGTGAATAAGTACTTGATAGACTTGTGATCGATAAAGAGAGTAAAGTGCTCTCCCAACAAATAATGATGACACATCTTCAAAGCAAAGACAATGGTGGCACGCTCTAAATCGTAGGTAGCGTACCAAACTTCATTGGACGTAATTGTCTTGAAGCATGGGCAACTACCCTATCCTTCTACATAAGAACAACACCGAGGCCACTATCACTAGCATTGGTATAGACTATAAGATCCCGATTCCCTTCGAGAACCACAAGAACATGAGCATTAGTGAGAAGCTCCTTCAATATTTGAAAGGAAGCCTCACACTTATCGGACCATATATAGCGAATGCCTTTCTTCGTAAGGCTAGTCAAGGGAAACATAGTACAAGAAAAGTCTATAATGAATCGACGGTAATAACCCGTTAAACCTAGAAAGCTTTGAATCTCATGAACATTCTCAAGCCTCTTCCAATTCTGGATGGCTTCGATTTTTAAAGGATCGACCGAAATGCCTTCGGAAGAAAAAATGTGGCCTAAGAACTTAACTTGCTTTTCCCAAAAATGACACTTAGAAAGCTTTACTTTGAGTTGATGCTGTCGAAGAGTACTTAAAACAATTTCAAGATGTCGAGTATGGTCCGCTTCGGACTTAGAATATACAATAATGTCATCGACGAAAACAAGAACAAACTTATCGAGATATTACCCGGAATGCTCAATTCATAAGTCTGACAAAATAAGTAGGGGCATTCATCAAACAGAACGGCATGACAAGCCACTCATAAGAACCATAGGGAGTTCGAAAAGCTGTAAGTGGAATGCTATCTTCCGCAAATCGAAGCTGGTGAAATCCTGTGGCATAGTCAAGCTATGAGAAGGCCTTAGCGCCACTCAACTGATCAAACATATCGTCAATCCTAGGCAATGGATAGCGGTTTTTGATGGTCAACTCATTAAGCTTGCAATAATCGACGCATAACCTAAGAGTCCCATCAGACTTCTTCATGAATACCACCGTGGCTCCCTACACTGAAGAACAAGGTCGAATGAAATGCTTGGCTTCAAGCTCTAGGAGCTGCTTCTTGAGTTCCTCATTCTCTTTAGTAGACATCCTCGTGGGAGGATGACTAACCTGGCTCTGATACCAAGCCATGACGCCCCACCCGAGACCCACATTAATAAAGAGAATTACTAAGTAATCCTGTCTACTAATGTAGAGAATATGGCTGGTTAAGGGCGACCCTCATGATAATGCATTAGCTAAGAGCTAATTATGTCGATATTTGTTTTTTCCATTACCTCATATATGGTCAACACACCTAGTCCGTAGCTAATATGATACTATAGTGGTTGGAACCGTTTTAGAATAAAAGCAGTATAAAAATATATATGAATAATCACACAATAGCAAACCTAGATCAGAGTATACATGCACCTCCCTACATCAAACATAATACATTTGTACACATCGTCCTCAAGCATGATCTATCTCACCATCAATAACTTTAGATGTTATGGAAAGCTTAGACATAGAGCTACAAGTTTCATGTTTTGAATTTTCTAAAATTTTGAAGTTTTCTTGATCTAAATCGTGCTTGTTTATTGCTGTCCCGAGAGCAAATCGATAGCAACAACAATCACATGCCTGAGAATTGTTTTGGCCATAATTCTTTCTTTTCTTAACCAAATTCAAAAAATTTGGATGTTCTCGAAAGCACAGATAATGTAATACAAGTTTATGTTTTGTGTTTTCCATAGTTTTGAAGTTATCTGGATCAAAATTGAGTGTTTCTATTGCAATCCTTAGAGCAAAACTAATATTTGCTCTGCGTTTGAATCTGAAACAGAATTTACCATAACTCTTTCATTTCTTAACCAAATTCAATAGATTTAGATGTTGTGGAAAGCTTAGATAATGTACTACAAGTTTCACGTTTTGTGTTTTTTATAATTTTGAAGTTATCTATGTAAAAATTGAGTGTTTGTATTGTAATCCCAAGAGCAAAACTAATATTTGCTCTGTGTTTGAATCTGAAATGGAGTTAACCATAACTCTTTCAATTCATAACAAAATTCAATAATTTTGAATGTTCAGGAAAGCTTAGATAATGTACTACAAGTTTCATGTTTCCTATTTTCAATAATTTTTAAATTATTTGGGTCAAAGTTGAGTATTTCTATTGCAATCCCGAGGGCAAAACTAACATTTGCTCTATGCATGAATCTGAAATAGAATTAACCGGAACTCTTCCTTTTCTTAACCAAATTCAATAATTTTAGATGTTTTGGAAAGCATATAACATGTATTACAAGTTTCATGTTTTGAGTTTTCTAAAATTTTGAAGTTTTCTTGGTCAAAATTATGGTTGTATGTTGCTGTCCTGAGTGCAAAATGACAACAATAACAATCATTGACCTTAGAATTATATTAGCTCATTTTTGCTCTCATTCTCGTTCGGTTTTGATGTTGTTTTTGAGATATTTTTGAGAGCTATGATGCCTATCAGTAGGCTAGCTATATTTAGAGAATGTGAAATTCAAATTTAAATGGAAATTGAATTGATTTTGGGATAAATTTGAATTGAATTCATATTGGATCCTAGTTATCGGTTCTGAAATATCCTTCTTAGTTTTCATTGTTTTCGAGAATGGCATTCACTAAACCATTTTTAAAATATATGGACATTTCAAATTATTATTATATAATATTTTAAAATTATTTTTCTAAACAAAAATATATTTATTTCCTATAATAAAGAAATTTCAAATATTGGTTTTAATAATCATTTTCGAAAAATCATTTTAAATTCCTGATTTCCTCTAAAAAAATTATTATATAAATGAAAGTACTATTTTATGAATTTCGGACGTATGAGAAAGACAATTAACGGTAAAGTAAAACATGTGGTATGAGACACACGCATTTGCTTTACCGCTTAATATTGGACTTATACGATCGAAACCCTTTCGATGATTATAGAGGATAGTGTTACTCTTACTACATTCCGCACTCGTTCCATCAATCTTAAGGATGGAGTATTCTGGAACAACATTTGCATTAAGTGGGGTGCGGGCTGTTACAAATAGTATCCGAGTCATAGCCAGCCGGAATTGTGGCATGTACGTATTACAACCACAATGCTTGGGTGGTGTGGTGTTCATGAGCCAACGAGGGCACTGGGCTCTAAAGGAGGGGAGATTTTAACACCACTTCAAAAATAGGAATAATAGTCCCACATCATTGAAAAACACTATGAAGTGGGTGCTTATATACCAAAGCCTTCACCTTATAATAACGTCGAGGCCTTTTGAGGAACAAAACCCCACACCTTGGCCTAGCCCATGAGGCGAAGGTGACTAAGCTGGGACAATATTTGCGTTAAGTAAGGTGCCGGCTGTTACAATTGTATCAGAGCCATACCCAGCCGGAATTGTGGTCTGTACGTATTACAGCCACAACGCATAGGTGGTGCAGTGTTCATGAGCCAACAAAGGCGTTGGGCACTAAAGGAGGGGAGATTGTAACACCCCTTCAAAAATGGGAATAATATCCCACATCCCAGAAAAACACTATGAAGTGGGTGCTTATATACCAAAGCCTTCACTTTACTCAAGACTATAATGAACATCCTTATAAAAGGGTGAAATCAAAACATCTAAAACTTCATGGAAAACTGCATACATCATGACTAGTACTCATATTTGGTACCATAAACATTGTGATGACTGGAGTCATGTAACATCATAACAACATGAACACCGTGATGACTATAGTCTATAATATCATAAAGACTCCCAGTCACAAAGACCCGAGTTAATAACCTCATGATAATCAGAGTCGCAACTACACCGTGATGACTATCATTGAGTACTCGTGGTCTATAGTACAAGTAAACATCGTGAATGTGTCTCAACTTCTTGGATGGAAACCCAATAGGCGTTAACGTACGTCCCATATCATTCGTTCGCACCTAACGGTTTACTAGTCGTGTAACGACCTTGAAATTTCGATCCTGAAATTTCCAGATAGTTAGTGAAAAGAAGAAAGAGAAAGAAGAAAAAAATAGAAAACTCAAACTCAGAATCTAACATTCGCAGCGGATAAAATATTATAGCAAATAAAATAACAGTTTATAAAGAAGAACTGTATCAGTACATTTACATTTTTACATCAGAGTTACAACAATTTCACAACGCTGGACAGTTTTAAACAACATGTCCTAGATAAATAACAATATATATCACAGCGGATAAACACTCTATACGTTCCTGTCCTTCAGCTCTCCTCCTGAGCTCCAGAACGTCCTTAACTGCAAATCTGTAATACTCGGTCTGACCCGAGCATTACATCAAAGTAACACCCGGGTCAGGCTGGAAATCAACGTGAGTAAATTCATCTAACACGGAATACAAAAGCATACATCAAAAATAAACCCGGGTAACTTATATCAATTTACATCTCCACAGGTTATTGTAGATATCACCTATTCCACATATCAATTTATAAAGAATCGAAGTGGTTTCGGGTATTTACTAATACCCGATTCCGATCGCTTCGAAACCAATGTCATCTTAACTTAAATTATTCAAGCGAAATACAACTCAACTTTAAATACAGGATGTCATAGTAATTCATCATCAATAGATAGCCACATCATCACAGTTTAAATCAAACATATCTTATCACATAGCATCACGAGCCACATATTAGGAATAACAATTAATCAAAGGGTCCCACATTCTATTCATCCTTTAATTATATTTAAATAATTAACCCTTGATTAATTTCACAGATTAATTGTCCTCAAACAATTTTATTCTCTAATCAATCCCGATTAATTACATTAGTAATTAAATTCCCTTAATTACTTATATTCATTAAAGCAACTCCTTGATTTATTACATTTACTCCTACAATTATATTGAGTAATTATTTCTTAATTACTTTCCCATAAGTGATTATCCTTTAATTACTTCCCAGTAAGTAATTTTCCTTCAGTTAATTATATCCAGTAATTATTCATTCATTTCTTCATTAAGTAATTTTTCCTCATTAATTACATTAGGTAATTATACTTAATCCAATATTACGTGATATTATTTTATTAATTAATTAATTTTTAAATCAATCAAACCTAATTAATTAATTAAATTTTTACCATATTAACTTAATTAATTATACAAAGAAATTAATCTCCTCTAACTACTTCTTTGAGTAATTATTATTATCATATATTTTCTTTTCTTTCTTTATATCTTCTGTAACATTAAGTAATTAACCAAAAAATGGATAAACAATTTAAATTTAAAATTTTATTTATTTTAAAAATTGAATTTCAAATCCAAAATCCAGATTTCAAAACTCAGATTAAACTTATTTAAATTTCTATTTTACAAATAAAATTTTCAGTTCAAATTCCAGTTTATATTTTAAACTTTACCTTTAAACATAAAAACAGAACAGGTTTCCGTTGTTTAAAACCTGGATCAACAGTTTACTCGAGCTAACAGAGCAAAAACTCGAGCCTTCACCCGAGTTCATCACTTCTCACCAAAAAACTCGAGACAGCAAGCCATATTTCGAGTATCAACTCGAGACTCCTGCCTCATCCCCAAACGAACATTTCCACATACCCAAAAGTGCTTCGTGTACGTGCACGACAACCACGGCCATCTCCGATCATCGCCTCCGGTCCCAAAACATCACCAACGACACCGACCAACCTCGCGACAACCCAGCATACGAAATCAAAGCCCAGATCAAAAAATTGCCACTCGATCGAATCAAAGAAGAAAGGAATCATCAGAAAGTCAACTAATACCGATGACCATGTCCACGCCCTTCATCGCCGACCACACCAGACCCTCATCACGTCACCATGCTTCTAACCATCATCACGCGATCGTCTCCGATCACCCATGGCCGTCACGAATGCCTTGCGAACACCATCATTCCCAAAACATTCTGTAACCCTATTTAACCTTCGCCCAACCACTATGATCACCAGAAAAATACACCTCTATTTTTCTCGTGATCCTCTATCCACTGACTACCTCCTGTCCAAGACTCGCCCCTTATCTCGACGCAGACCATCGGAATTTGACAAAATTGTCGAAAACCATCACTGCACGATGCCTCATCCATTTCCCATCTAAAAATCACAATTTCTATTTCTAAATTCACGTATTTCAAATTAGAATCAGGTTATATAATTGATTTCTTAATTCCTGACATTTTATTTTTGCCTCTAAATTGGTCAAACCTGTAAATTCATACTTTTATAAAATAACAATTCGTATATATAAGTGAATCTATTTTTAAGATTTAGTTTATACCCCTACACCCTTTTCTGTTCATACATTTTCAGTTTATCATCAAATGTTTAGAGGGATATGCAATTTCTTCTTTAAAATTTAAAAGTCTGTATATAAACAGAGAGCAAATCTTATATACTCAGTTTGAACAGAACAATATATACACACACACATTCTCATGTATAAACATCATATAAATCATACTTTTTTTCCTCTCAAACATTATCACCAATTTATAGACATATGCACAAATTTCAAAACTGGTATTATGTCCAGTGTTTATTTACCAAAATATTAAAAGAGATGATCATCATTTTCAAGCATGCATCCATTTATACACAGCATATCATATCTACATATATGCATTCATTTCAAAATTTACTAGCATGCATCCAAATTTCCTATTTAATTTAATTTTTAAGTAGAGTTACTCACCTGAGATTTTCAAGCAGAGACCCAAATCTGAGATCAACAAGCAGAGGACAGAGAACTATGCTTGTTTCCAGGCTCTTGAAATTCACTGTATGTTCTTGAATTAATTTGCATGTTTATAAATCTTCCTGCTGTAAATTCTGAATTGCATGTTTGTACTTGAAGATTTTGCATTTGCCTCTGATTTGAATTTTTCAGATTACATTCTTGTTCCAGATTTTATTTACTTTTCTTATTTCAGATTTCTTACACTTTTGATCTTTGTTTTTGATTTACATCTTTGTTGAGAATGAAGAAAGAATTTTTTAGCTGAGAGAGAAAAAAAATTTGTTATTATTTTACAAGTTTAAATTTTAAATTAAATTTACAAGAGGATGACATTTGTCTCCTTAATGTCTTAGTTAACTTACACCTATGCTTATGAATTTACAAGTGTTTTTAACATGTATTATAATGTTTGCAAGTGTTGTTTTAATGTTTAATTCATATTTTACAGTGTTATTTTCTAATGTTTTATTAATGTTTAAATGTTACTATTTTTCTTAAAATTTATTTAAGTTATATATATATATATATAAGTAATTATGTAATATTAAGTACTTATTTTTTTATTAAACAAATTTTAGATTTTAATAAATACAAAAGCAAGTTTATGTGAACATTTATTGACAATAACTTATATTTCTAATCAAATCATATAACATGTGTTTATAAATTTGAGAAATTAAATTTAACTCCAAGATTTTCCCATCTAATCGCAAGTCACTTTTGCGATTCCACACAGTACAGATTCCAAAGAATCTGTTTTCCCTTCACCCACTGGAACAGCTTTCCTCCTAATCGATATCAATCCTTCAAGAATGGCTTATCTACGAGAACAATAAATATTTAGTATCAGATTTATTTGTACAACTTATAAATCAGCGTTTTCAAATGTTTAAAAATCAGATAATTATACAATTATCAGATATCCAAAGTACGGATTATCAAATTCCTCCCCCCTTAGAATCTTTTCGTCTTCGAAAAGGAATGAAGCCAGATTTTTATTAAAATGCTTGTAATCAAATATTTTTAATTTTTTTTCGTCTTTGAATTTTTTAAAATACTTTTAAAAATCCATATAGTAATATAAAATAGTTTTATAAAAACACCTTTTATAACTCGATGTTTCCACAAGTCCAACTTCGTTCTTACAGAAATTCAGTCATACGTTGATCAGGCGCAAGATGGAATCTACAAGTACTTAGCAGACCCGATTTCAACACCCGGTGAAAATACTTTGAAAATAATTTTATTGAAAATTTAGAAAACAGTTTTAGAAAATAGAGGAT
The DNA here is from genome assembly GCA_030765085.1 of Allium cepa. NCBI lineage: Eukaryota > Viridiplantae > Streptophyta > Magnoliopsida > Asparagales > Amaryllidaceae > Allium > Allium cepa. Next base: position 756,568,839 of record CM060940.1, on the reverse strand, counting down.
ATATCTTTGGTGAGAATGCTTTGGGAATCATCACCCCCATCCATGGTCGCAGTTACATTCCAGGGTTACGTTGCCATCGCAGCAAAAGTCCATGTAACTGCAGGCTCTCCACGGCCTCTCGATTACGCCATAGAACCCACAACAGATCATAGTTACATCCAGGGTTACGTTGCCATCACATCAAAAGTCCATGTAACTGCAGGCTCTCAGCGGCCTCTGATTTTCGCTATCGAAATGAAACCTCTCCACTCCTACATAGGTCGCAGTCTGCCGATATAAAATCAAACGCAGACTGTTGGCTCTCAGCGACACACACGACTTTCGCTATGGTATACTCTACTCATAATCCCCAGGAACAAGTTTTGTCCCGACTCCTCACAGGATCAACTTTAGAACCCCCCCTTGGGGCTCAAGGCAGCACCACTCGGGGTACTCCTGAGAAGTTCATTTCAAGGGAGCGCCTTTTTCCCCAGAGCCATCATCAAAACATTTTATACTATACACATATAGTATCTTCAAATCATACACCTACTATGATCTCATACAAAGCTCCTTTACACAAAATCGATTATTCCAAAAATCGATAATTCTCAAACTAGGCTTCCCAAATTCAATATTGATTTTACCCAAAAATCAAAAGCCTTTCCAAATCTAAAGGTTCCCAAAACCTTTTCCCAAAATCCTAATATGATCCTTTATATATATATATATATATATATATAATCCTTGATGGATCATTTTAAACTTGTATAAAATCCTTTTATACTTCAAAACATCTTCAAAAACCCTTTACTTCTGGCAATAGATTCAACAAGGGGAGTTTCATTTTATAAAACAAAGATATTTACTTTGTTTACTCCAAATCATATATTCAAATTTGATTACTCCTTTCAATATCAATTTCATTCAAATCCGTACGATGCGCACATATCATCCGTACGCTATACCAATCTGATCGCTCACTCGACCGCACAATTTCACTTCCGAACTAGTATCGTCCACCCGACTTCCTAGTGCGGACTCAGATCTGGTTTCTTGATCAGAAACCGTCATTCCCCTTACATAGCTATAACTATGACAGAGAATATCCAGAACCAATCAATAATCCATATCCAGGTCCGCCGTCGAAAATCAAGTGAAAAATCCCAACTCGGATCGACATATTATCTCGAAATTCTGTGCTCGAATCTGGATCAAATCACTATGCGAATAGAATAACATACGTACACCCTACGTATTTATCTTTATTGGTTATTAGCCAATTCAATTCCATTTCTATTCACAATCACTTTGATTTTCATTCACTTACTCACAATTGCATTTATCCACTTGGATTATCACCTTTATTCTTATCTCGATTGGGTATTTAACCAATAACAGTTTGAACTCCAACCAGTTTATTTAGAAAATAGCTTGAAAAATTTATAAATAGATAAGTAATTGGAAAATAATTACTAGTTTGTAAAATAGATGTAAAACAGTTAGAAAATAGTTAAAACAATTATAGAAATTTTGGATAATTGCAAAATAATAGTAAGATAGTAATTAGTTTAAAAAATAGTTGGAAAATTGTTAAACAGTTTCAAAAATAATTGTAAAACAAGTATAAGATAGTTTGGCTTTTAAAAGAAAGGTTGTATATAATAAATAGCTTGGAAAAATAGATTTATATTAAAACAATTTATATTAAAAATAGTCTCGGGTCAAAACTGTTCACTTCCCAATCTCCATTCTCATCAATTAAATTTTAAATTTCCTTTTCCATTTAAATTGACCCAATTTCCAATTTTAAATTACTTCAATTTCCATTGAAATTGATTCAACCCCAATTCAAGTTGAATTAACCTCAGTTTCTTTCCACATTTAACTTTATTCAACCTTGATATCAAATTCTACTAATTCAAATAAATTTCAGTTGAACTAGTTCCAGTTTTCAATTTATTTCAACTCCAGTTTGAATTAATCTCAATTTCAAACTCCATCTCCAAATCAAGTTGAATTATTCTTGATTTCCTCCAAATTCAATTCAAATTCCATTTGAATTTAAAATTATTCAATTTTAATTATAATTCCAAATTATTCAAATCAATTTGGACTAATTTCAAGTTGAATCCACTTCAATTTCAAATCATTTCAATTAATCCAATTCAAATTTTCCATTTGAATTTTATACTTATACATCTTCAATCATAATTTCAATTAATTCAAATCAAATTCAGTTTAAACTAATTTCAATTCAAGTTCCAAATTTAAACCATCTTGAATTATATAAATTCGAGTTAATACTTCAAATGTTGGCTAAATTCCTTTAAATCAATTTACCTTTATAGTTTTTAAACAATTCAATTCACAATTCAGACCCAACATATTATAACAGAAATCAAATTAACCTTTAAACAATTTAATTTTGAGACAAATTCTCAAAATTCCATTCTAAATTATCTTTACTTAACTCATTACAAGCTTCAAGTAAGAGTTTCAAACAATTTTAATTTACAATTTCATTTCTTAACCTTGAAATCTTAAGTTCAAAGGAATTCCGTATCCTAAATTATAAATTTAAGTTAAATTTTATTTATCTCTATAATGGATATATTACCACGCTTCACTTCTCATCCATTTAAACAAATTCAGTTCACAATTTAAAGATTATTAATAACAATAGGTTGATATCATCCAATTCATTTTAAAATATCCATCAATTTCCAATTTTTAGATCTCAAACCCATTTTGAGATCACACAATCTCCCAATTCAAATTAACTATTTAACTTCCCAAGTTAAATTCCATTTCCATCCTGAAATTCCCAAGTTAAACTCAATTCACTTAATCCAGTCAACCTTACCCAATTTGAACTTCCATTTCAAATTTTGAACTTCTCATAAATAATCTTCCCACTTATTAAGTTCAAAAACTTTCACTTTGGGTATCATATCTCATTCCAAATTGAAAACTCTATATTTAGAGTTTATTTCCAACCACCTTTGATATTATGTATATCCACATGTATACATATTAATTTCTTTTACATACCAAGTTATACTTTAAAATTTTAAACCACCTTTGGTTTTTAATTCAAAAACAAATTTCTTTTAATTTTTCAAACAACTCTTGTTTGAAATAGGACCCCTTCATTCAATAATAGTATTTATTATTTCCATATCACTTTGAAACAATTTTCAAATTCTGGACCCAGATTTAAATCTTTACAATTCAGATCATTTTCAATTCCAATTTATAAGTCATACTTACCTAAAGTTTTATTTCCTTAAAACATTTCATTTGCTTTCTCATTAGTACACACTTTATTATTAAACACAACAACCATTTATGATAATAACCAAGCTTATCATATCTGGAAACCAATTTATAATTATCTTATTCTAAAACTCCTTCTCTAATTCAAGATTTTGATTTCAATTTGAATCCATTTCAAACTTATCTTTATTTAATTTCAATTCGGTTGTATTTCTATTACCCTTTAATTTAGTTTCAATAATTTAACAACCGATTACCTTAATATATATTAGAAAGAAATATTGCTTTATATATCAAAATAAATTTTATATAAAATCATTTAAAATCTTTATATAAGAAAATAACAAGTACGCTCTCTTATATATATAAACACTCAACCCATTCTAGGGTACCACTTACCCTATCCTTAATGAGTAATCCCACCAGAGCCAAGGTTCTCGCTCAACCTTCAGCTCTGATACCAAATGTAACGACCCTGAAATTTCGATCCTGAAATTTCCAGATAGTTAGTGAAAAGAAGAAAGAGAAAGAAGAAAAAAAAAAGAAAACTCAAACTCAGAATCTAACATTCGCAGCGGATGAAATATTATAGCAAATAAAATAACAGTTTATAAAGAAGAACTGTATTAGTACATTTACATTTTTACATTAGAGTTACAACAATTTCACAACGCTGGATAGTTTTAAACAACATGTCCTAGATAAATAACAATATATATCACAGCGGATAAACACTCTATACGTTCCTGTCCTTCAGCTCTCCTCCTGAGCTCCAGAACGTCCTTACCTGCAAATCTGTAATACTCGGTCTGACCCGAGCATTACATCAAAGTAACACCCGGGTCAGGCTGGAAACCAGCGTGAGTAAACTCATCTAAAACAGAATACAAAAGCATACATAAAAAATAAACCCGGGTAACTTATATCAATTTACATCTCCACAGGTTGTTGTAGATATCACCTATTCCACATATCAACTTATAAAGAATCGAAGTGGTTTCGGGTATTTACTAATACCCGATTCCGATCGCTTCGAAACCAATGTCATCTTAACTTAAATTATTCAAGCGATATGCAATTCAACTTTAAATACAGGATGTCACAGTAATTCATCATCAATAGATAGCCACATCATCACAGTTTAAATCAAACATATCTTATCACATAGCATCAGGAGCCACATATTAGGAATAACAATTAATCAAAGGCTCCCACATTCTATTCATCCTTTAATTATATTTAAATAATTAACCCTTGATTAATTTCACAGATTAATTGTCCTCAAACAATTTTATTCACTAATCAATCCTGATTAATTGCATTAGTAATTAACTTCCCTTAATTACTTATATTCATTAAATCAACTCCTTGATTTATTACATTTACTCCTATAATTATATTGAGTAATTATTTCTTAATTACTTTCCTATAAGTAGTTATCCTTTAATTAAAATTTTACCATATTAACTTAATTAATTATACTAAGAAATTAATCTCCTTTAACTACTTCATTGAGTAATTATTATCATCATATATTTTCTTTTCTTTCTTTATATCTTCTTTAAAATTAAGTAATTAACCAAAAAATGGTTAAACAATTTAAATTTAAAATTTTATTTATTTTAAAAACTGAATTTCAAATCCAAAATCCAGATTTCAAAACTCAGATTAAACTTATTTAAATTTCTATTTTACAAATAAAAATTTCCGTTCAAATTCTAGTTTATATTTTAAACTTTACCTTTAAACATCAAAACAGAACAGATTTCTGTTGTTTAAAACTTGGATCAACAGTTTACTCGAGCTAACAGAGCAAAAACCCGAGCCTTCACCCGAGTTCATCACTTCCCACCAAAAAACTCGAGACAGCAAGCCATATTCTCGAGTATCAACTCGAGACTCTTGCCTCGTCTCCAAACGAACATTTCTAGATACCCAAAAGTGCTTCGTGTACGTGCACGACAACCACGGCCATCTCCGATCATCACCTCCGGTCCCGAAACATCACCAACGACACCGACCAACCTCGCGACAACCCAGCATATGAAATCAGAGCCCAGATCGAAAAATTTCCACTCGATCGAATCAAAGGAAGAAAGGAATCATCAGAAAGTCAACTAACACTGATGACCATGTGCACTCCCTTCATCGCCGACCACACCAGACCTCATCACGTCACCATGCTTCTAACCATCATCACGCGATCGTCTCCGATCACCCATGGCCGTCACGAATGCCTTGCGAACACCATCATTCCCAAAATGTTCTGTAACCCTATTTAACCTTCGCCCAACCACTATGATCACTAGAAAAATACACCACCATTTTTCTCGTGATCCTCTATCCACTGACTACCTCCTGTCCAAGACTCGCCCCTTATCTCGACGCTGACCATCGGAATTCGAAAAAAATTATCGAAAACCATCACTCCACGATACCTCATCCATTTCCCATCTAAAAATCACAATTTCTGTTTCAAAATTCATGAATTTCAAATTAGAATTAGGTTATATAGTTGATTTCTTAATTCATGACATTTTATTTTTGCCTCTAAATTGGTCAGACCTGTAAATTCATACTTTTATCAAATAACAGTTCGTATATACAAGTGAATCTATTTTTAAGATTTAGTTTATAGCCCTACACCCTTTTCTGTTCATACATTTTCAGTCTATCATCAAATATTTAGAGGGATATGCAATTTCTTCTTTGAATTTTAAAAGTCTGTATATAAACAGAGAGCAAATCTTATATACTCAGTTTGAACAGAACAAAATAAACATATATATATACATATACATTCTCATGTATAAACATCATATAAATCTTACTTTTCTCTCTCTCAAACATTATCACCAATTTATAAACATATCCACAAATTTCAAAACTGGTATTATGTCCAGTGTTTATTTACCAAAATATTAAAAGAGATGATCATCATTTTCAGGCATGCATCCATTTATACACAGCATATCATATCTACATATATGCATTTATTTCAAAATTTACTAGCATGCATCCAAATTTCCTATTTAATTTAATTTTTAAGTGGAGTTACTCATTGTTTCCAGGCTCTTGAAATTCACTGTATGTTCTTGAATTAATTTGCATGTTTATAAATCTTCCTGCTGTAAATTCTGAATTGCATGTTTGTACTTGAAGATTTTGCATTTGCCTCTGATTTGAATTTTTCAGATTTCATTCTTGTTCCAGATTTTATTTACTTTTCTTATTTCAGATTTCTTCCATTTTTGATCTTTGTTTTTGATTTACGTCTTTGTTGAGAATGAAGAAAGAATTTTTTTAGCTGAGAGAGAAAAAACTTTTGTTCTTATTTTACAAGTTTAAATTTTAAATTAAATTTACAAGAGGATGAAATTTGTCTCCTTAATGTGTTAGTTAACTTACACCTATAATTATGAATTTACAAGTGTTTTTAACATGTATTATAATGTTTACAAGTGTTGTTTTAATGTTTAATTCATATTTTACAGTGTTATTTTCTAATGTTTTGTTAATGTTTAAATGTTACTATTTTTCTTAAAACTTATTTAAGTTATACATATATATATATATATATATATATATATATTTAAGTAATTATGTAATATTAAGTACTTTTTTTTTAATAAACAAATTTTAGATTTTAATAAATACAAAAGTAAGTTTATGTGAACATTTATTGACAATAACTTATATTTCTAATCAAATCATATAACATGTGTTTATAAATTTGAGAAATTAAATTTAACTCCAAGATTTTCCCATCTAATCGCAAGTCACTTTTGAGATTCCACACAATACAGATTCCAAAGAAACTGTTTTCCCTTCACCCACTAGAACAGCTTTCCTCCTAATCGATATCAATCCTTCAAGAATGGCTTATCTTCTAGAAAAATAAATATTAAACTTATAAATCAGCGTTTTCAAATGTTTAAAAATCAGATAATTATCCAATTTTCAGATATCCAAAGTACGGATTATCACAAGTCGTTAGTTGGTGCCACACTAGTAAAACATCATGAAAATATACTCTGCCTCATCTCATCAGCGAGTAAATACAATACCCTACTCGTCTCATCTAATTGACGAGTACTAGTGGCATCGTGACTTGTCTTATCTCATCAACAAGTAAAATCCATCATGATCATCTCAACATCGTAAAATTATCATAAAGAAGCTTACCTCGTCTCATCGGCAAGTAAAAATAACATCAAGATGGTTATTTATAACCATAATTCCAAGCAGAAATTTCTAGCTCTTAGTTCGTCTCGTTTCATCGGTGACTAAGAAATACATCTAAAAGTGGTTCTTCATCGAATATACTCCTAAATTAGAGTTCTCGGACCATATAATCTACATAAAATTTAATAACATCTTAAAACATCTCAAACAGTTCATCGAAAGGGTTTCGATCGTATTATCCGATATTAAGCGATAAAGCAGATCCATGTGTCCAATACCACATGTTTTGCTTTACCGTTTAATTGTCTTTCTCATATGTCCGAAATTCAAAAAAATAAGTAATTTATAAAATAATTTTATTAGAGGAAAATAGGAATTTAAAACGATTTTTCGAAAATGATTATTAAAACCTATATTTGAAATTTCTTTATTATAGGAAATAAATATATTTTTATTTAAGGAAATGGTTTTAAAATACTATATAATTATAATTTGAAATGCCTATATATTTCAAAAATGGTTTAGTGAAAACCGTTCTCGAAAACAATAGAAAATAAGAAGGATATCTCAAAACTGATAAGTTGAATTCAATATGAATTCAATTCAAATTTATCCCAATATCAATTCAAATTCTATTTAAATTTGAATTTCAAATTCTCCCAATATAGCTAGCCTACCGATAGGCATCATAGCTCTCAAAATATCTCAAAAACAACATCAAAACCGAATAAGAATGAAAGCAAAAATGAGCTAATACAATTCTAAGGTCGATGATTATTATTGCTGTCATTTTGCACTATGGACAGCAACATATAAACATAATTTCGACTAAGTAAACTTCAAAATTTATGAAAACTCAAAACATAAAACTTGTAGTACATGACCTATGCTTTCCAAAACATTCAAAATTATTGAAATTGGTTAAGAAACAAAAGTGTTATAGCCAAAACAATTCTCAGGCCTGAGAATTGTTTTGATTATAACTCAATTGTTTCTTAACAAAATTCAATAATTTTTTATCTTCCAGAAAGCTTAGACATAGTACTACAAGTTTCATGTTTTGACTTTTCTGAAATTTTTATGTTTACTTGATCAAAATCATGCTTGTTTATTGCTGTCTCGAGAGTGAATCAACAACAACAACAACAATCACAAGCCTGAAAAAAATTTGGGTTATAGTAAAAGTGTTTTACGCAACATCTGTTTTGACCCAAATAGAAAAGTGTTTTTTCGTAATATGGGCTATTATTCCCATTTTAAAGGAGTATTACATGCACTAATGCATTCAAAGCTCAGAACTTATAAAATTAGAACAAGATATACATCATAACCATTCGACATACCCAAGGCCAATCTCCAAGTTCTAAAACATAATAGCACTCAATTGCAAGGCTCATACAAAACCAAAAGGCATGAACCAATTTATGGCTCCAACATCAAAATATCTTTAGAATTAGAGAAGGCCGACCCAAAACCAGTAGCAAGCTCAACATCAAAATCCGAGAAAGACCTAGCGGATCCACAAGATCTGGACTTGTCAGATTATAAAGCAATGGTGGGTAGAGCTAAGGCCATCAGAAGCAGCGACGACAAGCACATATTGGAATTGAATGGACAAAGCTATGACCAAACCCCATGCCAACATAAGCAACTTTACACCATAGGGAAAACTCTCTAACAACGAAACTCCCCACTGCCTTAAAACCTCAAGCATCCAAAAACCTAAACCACCAAGAACACCACCAAGCACAAGACGATATACCTTATTTCCACCACTCGAAAAAAGTAGATGGAAAGGGAATTGGTGGAGATGATATGAAAGAACCCGAGAAAAGTAGAGTAAAGGACGATCGAAGAGGGACTTGACTGAACGCGGCTGCAGTAGACACGATAGAGGGAAAGGAAAGATAAATGAGGACAAAAAAATAAACAGACAGATCAAGAGAAGTGAAAGATGGAGGTTGAAAATTGGGATGAAAAAGTTTGGACATGGAGTGACAAATAGTTTAGATCTAAAGGGAAGAAAATGGAGGCGGAACTACTCTTGTCCCTTTTAAACGACACCATCTTGAGTTGTTTAAGGTGATGTGCACGTATATGTAATTTTCAAAACTAAGAATAATTAATTAAAAATTATTTAATTAAATAAATTAGTTAGGTGTTAATTAATAAATAATATAATACATATATATTAGATATATGTCTATAATTATAAATGTGATGGTATACATATTCAATTTAATATGTCTAATTAAATAATATATAATTAACTAAAATTATAAAAATTCCTTTTTAGCCAAGTAGGTTTCAACCGGATCAGAAGGCCAAATGAAGATGAGAAAAATCATGAATTTGGAATCATGGTTAGAAGGACAAGAGAATGAACTTAAAAATTTTGAAGTGCAAAATAGGCCAATTAGACCATTTGGTACCGAAAGAAACCGCTCGGCACTGAGAGATATTTTCTTATGATATGATCCCCAACAATTCCATACATTTCATATGCAACCTCAACCTATCTTAATCAAGTGCTTTTATCGAAGAACAGACAAGCAATATCATGGATTGAAGAGAAGAAAGAAAAAAAGCAGAACAAGATAAGCGATATTGAGTAAATCATTGGTAAGAACTTAATCTTCAAAGAAAAGAGTTTGAAGAGCATCAAATTGAGGTAGGAAGACAAGATATGTAAAAGAGTTGGATTTTCACTAGTAAAAACCACTCGGTCCCGAGAGGAACCACTTAGTATCGAGAGGCCTTTTAAGCATGTTGGGCTGGCATGCTCTCCTATGAACCTATGAGCTTATATCTAGACTTCGTACTTCATGGACTTTCGAGACTATGGGCTAGTTTCTCTATAAATACCATCCCTACTGCAACTAAAGAAGGATCTTTTCTCCATCTTCACACTGATTGGCACTTTGCATCTTCTTCACTCCTGACTGCTCCCCAATTATACTCTAGAAACTCTATTGTAAGACCGAGATCCAGATGTGGTCTAATCTAATAAAATAAGCTGTAATCCAAAGAGAAAACAACTAATAATAGAGATTAAAGTGGATGTAGGTTAGAGAATTTTTCGAACCACAAAAAATTGTGTCTTCTTTCTGCTTTTACCTTTATTTTATTAGAATTGATGCTTTCATCTAATAATTGGGTGTTGATGCCATTTCAGCGCAATATTTTGGTGCTTCCATTAAGAGAGAGAGAGAGAGAGCTAGATTTCACAACCTAAAGCTTGGATCTGGAGTTTGGAGAAGATGAAAAGGCCTAACACTAGATCTATGATTGGAGGAAATCAACCAAAGCATGGAGGCAACTAGAAGGCATCCTAAAATTCCAATCAATCCATCTATATGGCTAGAGAGGAGTTGGAGAGAATGATGAAAGAAATGCAAGATGGGATAATGGCTCGACAATAGGAGATTCTAGATGGACTTTTTCAAAGGTTAGGACACCAAGGAATAGTTGGAGCTACTATAATTCAGAACCAAGGACCAGGAACTAATGCACGAACATTTGAAATTGGAGCGACCAAGGACCAAGAATAGTCGGTACTGACCACTATCATTTCGGTACTGAGTGGAATTTACTCAAAGGGCATGATCGATGTAGATCTAAGATGAGCTCTAAAGCTTGGAACCGGCAATGCTAGAGCTAGAGAGGAAGATCAGAATGCAAATACACAACAGTAAATAAGAAACACATTGTAGGAATGGGGCGGGGGAGGAGGGGGATAACGAAGTTAAGGACTGGAGACTTCCATTGGATGATAATCCCATAATGGGGATAGATTGGAGTCAATTTCAATTCCCTTATCTCGCCTTTTATTTTGAATAAATGATGCAATAGACCACTTACATGTGTACAAGATCTTGATCGGTCCTTAGGCACTCTCTAAGTTGGAAGTCTGAAGGTGATCCTTGATAGAATTAGATGTTTGCAAATCCTCTGACTTAGTCTTTATGAGTGATGACAGATACCGACTAAGATAAACCAATGAAGATTGATGGCCCCTTGATACTTACTAGGATTTTATAAATCACTTGAACGTGATGATTGATATTGATCATGGTAGTCATATCCGAATAGACGGGGTAGTGACCGGATGAAGCAAGTCCCTTTACCGGAGAGTAAGTAGATGGACTTGCTTATCAATAAGTCCCCTTGTCGGAGAGTTAGTAGTTTAGGCTCAGTAAGGAATCGAAGAGATCAAAAGTAAGTCCCCTCACCAAAGAGTGAGCAGATGGGCTTGCTTGTCATTGAGTCCCTCATCGTAGAGCGAGCGGATTGGGCTCAAGGATCCGTAGAGATTGAACCCTAGATTGGATGACAAACGATCCGGGAGATTGAACCCTAGATTGAAAAAAGATCAGGAGAGATCAAAACCTAGATTGACAAATGACCTGAAGAGATCGAACCCTAGACTAGACAAGACCCTAGATTAGCTGGAAACCTAGATTGGATGTCAGACAATCCGAAGAGATAATACCCTAGAATGGACGTTGACTTGACCTTATGGTTTGACCATCTTGTAATCGGACTAAAATAGATAAACCCAAGGCGAATACAAGATGATTTTGATATACAGTATGATAACTTCAGATGAAACGAACTGATTATAATTCATTACTAACACTTATTTAAGGACTAGAGTCCTTAGCTATAATGGGTTTGGAATGACCTTTGGTTTGCAGAAGATCCGAAGGAACCAAACGATTCACCAAGATCAGGATCGATGGATGGCCGAAGGGCTCAACTACTAAAGATTGATAGCTACAAATACTTGTTCTTGAATAAAGCACACCTTACAGTCCTAAGGCGTACTTATAGGGGGGCAAGTGTTAATCTTCTTTTTAGCCAAGCATATTTCAACCAGAATTGAAAGGCCAAAATGAAGACAAGATAAATCACGAACTTGGCATCATGATTAGAAGGATAAGAGAATGATCTCAAAAGGTTTGAAGTGATAAATAGGCTAAGTAGACCACTCGGTACCGTGAGAACCTCTCAGTACCGAGAGGTATTTTCTAATGATTTGATCCCCGACAACTCCATACACTTCATAATCAACTTCAACCTATCAAGTGCTTTTCTCGGAGAACCGTCAAGAAATATCAAGGATTGATGAAAATAAAGCAAGAAAGTGGAATACGATAATCAATATCGAGTAGATCATCCGAAAGAACTTAATCTTCAAAGAAAAGTGTTTAAAGAGCATCGAATTAAAGATAACAAGATAAGATAAGTAAAAGAGTTGGATTTTCACCAGTAAAAACTACTCGGTACCGAGAGGTCATTTTAGCATGTTTAGTCAACATGCTCTCTTGTGAACCTATGGGATTACATATGGGCTTTGTAATTCATGGACTTCCGAGACTATTGGCCAGTTTCTAAAAGGGAGTGCATATTAAGGATCTTAAGGCTAATTTAATACCAAAGAGGGGGTGAATAGTATTTAATGGATTCTAAGAGTTATATGGACTAACTAAAAATTTATGATATAAACAAATGCAAAACTTAATCACATAACAATCACAGAATCAAACACAGATGCCGAAAGTAAATAAAAAGCAGTAAAAGGAAAGAGCATGCCAGATTTTATACTGGTTCGGAGTTACCCTACCTCTAGTCCTGCACCATGGCAGACACCTCGTACATATTTTTATTATACAAATGTCGATATTACAATCCTCAATTTCTAAAGGCCTTGAGGTACCCTCCTGTCTTCAAGTCCGAGGCAAACTCTCTTGATTTACGGGACACAAGATCATCCAATTGATTTCCAGGCACAACCACACCTTATAGAGTGACTCGTTAAACTTTTAATTACAAAATGGTCCTATAACTTTGAATAACACTTTGATCTTCAAGAGAGGGCAGAGAATCAAACAAGAATGAGATTCTAATTTGATTGACTTGAGAATTTGGTAAAATTTATGCACGATCTTAAAAATATGAAAATTTTAGAATATGAATTTATGAAGAAGAAGGAGTGAAGAAAGTAAGAAAATTGTTAGTTAAAAATTCTTTTGTAAGGCTATTTATAGACCAGTAACGGTCATAACCATTCGTGAAGAGATTTAAACGAATAGATACTTCTTTTGAAAATTGAAACTTTTGAACTTAACGGCCACCATGTCGACATGGGTTTCCCTTGACGTTGACATACCTTAGTTAAAAACAATGTAAAATTTGTTTTGAAATGGTATTGAAAGGAAAAAAACATAAAATGACTCTGGAGTAAAATAAACTAATTTTCCTATGTTTTAAAATAAAGAAGAGTAGAAAAATATACTTTTAGAATGTATATAAATTTGATTTTAAATCTCAAGTGTGTGTGTATATTTATATATATATATATATTGTAAATAATATTTAAAAATCAGAAGATAGTTTTAAAAAAAAATGAAGTTTAGAACAAGAGTTTATTTAAAAGCAAAAACAAAGAATATTTTAAGGCTAAAACATCCTTTTGAAAATCATTTGAAAAAATAATTTTTAAGTCTAAAATATTTTGAAAATCATTTTGATAAAACATTTTGAAGTTGTTTTGCAAGCTTCTTCCTGTAGAATATTTCATCACACCAGGACTCGAGAACTTGTACAAAACCAGGATGTTCGTGGGTTTGTAAGCCACTCGTCGTAGGTTTGTAAGCTACTTCTCATGGGTCTGTAAGACACCTAGAAGGCAGAAATGGGTTCCATCCCAATTGAAATTTGGAACGAAGATTTCCCTGCTATTATGAAGTTTTAACAAAACTAGACACTTATCTTCAAATCTTGATCTTGATACTCATTAGTCTTTAAACTTGGTTTCTACATTCTTGATCTTTATATTATACAGTCTTCAATAATCAGTACCTGCCTTATATATATCCTGCATAATAACATTCATATATGTCTAGACAATAGTGTTAGTATATAAGTTATAATAAAATAAGTTACAAAGGTTGTTGTCATCAAAACCACTATCTCCATTTCCTAATAATCTCCCCCTTTTTGATGATGACAACCTTAGAAAATATACTTACCACTTCGATTATACCATAATTCCCCCTTACACTAGCAACTCCCCCTTACTCCAAGCCTACTATTTTATATAACTTCTCCCCCTTTGTCATCAACAAAAAAAACCTATAAACCTTAAACTTAATAGAAAATGAGATAAACAAACATATGACATAAGAATAATTACTATGTATGAGTGAAATATGGCATCCTAAGTTAAATGGAATTCAAGATTTTATACACCAAAGATTGTTTTTAGAATAACATTAATTAATACACTTGAATTTCCATCATCATTTGAAGCAAATCTTTCAACTTGTCTTGTAATTTGATGACTCATACATGTGTGGAACATTGAAAAGGACCACAATGAGGAGAAGTGGGTAAAGAAGGTTCATTATTAGAAGAGAAAGCCATTAATTTACTAATTTAGAAGTTTATTACAGAGGGTAGAACAGAGAAAAGGAGTAAAAGTCGAAATATATAACTTAATAACTAACTTTAGAGGGAAATATAAATTTGAAAATCTCGGCCTGTATGTCGACATAGGAGGACGGGTCATGTCGACATGCCCAGTTCAATTTTTGACAAATATTAATTATTAACTATACATGTATTATTTATAATTTATATTTCAGTTAATGAACATATACCTAATTCTCTTCTAAATTTAGTAAAGTTTTGTTCAATTAGTGGTTGGTTAACATATCAGCAATTTGTTTTTCAGTATTAATATATTCAAGAGTTATGACTTCTTTACTTATATTATCTCTAAGAAAATGATGTCTAATATCAATATGTTTTGTTCTAGCATGATGAGTTAGATTCTTAGATAGGTTTGTTGCACTAGTATTATCATAATAAATTGGTGATTTAGTTATAGTTAATCCAAAATCTTATAATGTTTGTTGCATATATATAACTTGAGAACAAGCCAAAGCAGCAAATATATATTTTGCTTCAGTTGTTGACAAGGATACAGTATTTTGCTTCGTACTAAACCAGGAAACAAGACAATGTCCTAGAAAGTGACCAGTTCCACTTGTACTTTATCGGTCTAATTTAAAACCAGCGCAATCGGCATCATAATATGAAATTAAATCGAATATATCATTTTTAGGGTAAAATAAACCATAACTGAAAGTATGTTTTACATATCTTAAAATTCTTTTGACAGCTTTTAAGTGAGTTTCTTTAGGTTGAGATTGGTATCTTGCACAGAGACAAACACTATGCATGATGTCAGGGCGACTTACTGTTATATAAAGCAGCAAACCAATCATTCCACTATATAATTTATGATCAACATCTTTTGATTTATCTTCTTTATTCAAAGCTACCTTAGTTGTCATTGGAGTTGGTTTTCCACTAGAAGTGGTCAATCCAAATTCATTAATTAAATCCTTAGCATATTTTTCTTGACTAGGTAAAATTCCTTTATCTAATTGTTTGATTTGAAATCCTAAGAAGAAACTTAGTTCTCCCATATGACTCATTTCAAATTCTTTAGTCATTATATCTGAAAATTATTTATTCATTATGTTACTAGTTGATCCAAATATTATATCATCTACATATATTTGTACTAACTGAATACCATTTTTGATTCTTTTAATAAAAAGAGTTGTATCTGTTTTACCAATTTCAAAACCAGATTGTAGTACATAAAATCTTAGTCTTTCATACCAGGCTCTAGGAGCTTGTTTCAGACCATATAAAGCTTTCTTTAATTTACATACATGATTTGAAAATTTATTATCTTCAAAAAGTGGAGGTTGTTCAACATAAACATCTTCTTTTATAAAACCATTTAAAAAAGCTCTTTCAACATCCATTTGATATAACTTGAAATTATTGTAGTTTGCAAAAGCAAGTAGAATCCTGATAGCTTCAGCTCTTGCTACGGGTGCAAAGATTTCGTGATAATCAATTCCTTCTTCTTGAAAATAACCTTGCGCGACTAAAGGAGCTTTATTTCTCACGACCTCACAAGTTCATTCATTTTATTTTTATAAACCATTTTGTTCCAATTATACTTTTATCCTTAGGTCTAGGAACAAGTTCCCAAACATCATTTCTGGTGAACTATTCAATTCTTGCATAGCAAGAATCCGTGAATCATCAGATGATGCTTCCTTTGGATTTTTAGGTTCAATAGTTGATATAAAAGCTACATTACTCATACAATTTAGTTGATTTCATGTTTAACTATAGATTCAATATTTCCTAGTATATTCTATAGGATGATCTTTTAATAGCTAATTCTTTTATTAGGTTGAATGATTTCACAATTAGTTTCATTAGGTTCATTATTTAAAGCTACAAAATCTTCTTCATCTTCTATTTGTATAGTGTCTTTAAAATTTTCATCAAAAGATACATGTATTGTTTCTTCAATAGTGTTAGTTCTTAAATTATAAACTCTAAATGATTTACTTCTATTATAATATTCGATGAAGATACCTTTTTGTATTAAGAATAAAACACTTACTACCAAAAACTTTAAAATAAGATACTATGGGTTTCTTATTGTAAGTAATTCATATGGTGTTTAATTAGTTAATGTCTAATTAAAATCTTATTTAATATATAACAAGCTGTAGTGACTGCTTCAACCCAAAAGTTATTAGGTAAGTAACTATCAGAAAACATTGTTCTAGCACACTCTTGAGTCGTTCCATTCTTACGTTCTACCACTCAGTTTTATTGTGGAGTTCTTGGAAAAGAGAAATTATGAGTAATTCCTTTTTTATTGCAGAAATTCTCAAAATTTTCATTTTCAAATTTCCAGCGTGACCACTACGAATAGTTTTTATTTTTAAAGAAAGTCGATTTTGAATTCGTTTAGCAAAATTTTTAAATAATTCAAAAGCATCACTTTTAAGTTTAAGAAAAATTGTCCAAGTATATCTAGAATAATCATCTACAATTACATAAACATATTTATTGTGGTTAATTGATTGAACTTGAGATGGACCAAATAAATCTAAATAAAGTAATTCTAGAGGTTTAGAAGCAGAAACCATATCTTTTAACTTAAATGAAATTTTCTTAAGTTTTCCTAACTGGCAAGCATCGCATGTACTATATACTTTAAAGTTTAACTCGGTAAGACCTCTAAGTAAGTCAAATTTTGATAACCTAGATAACAGTTGAAATTTAAATGACCAAATCTTTTATGCCAAATCCATGGGTCACTTGTATTAGCCAAAAGACGTAAGTTAACATTTGAAACTTTTATACTAAGGAAATAAATATTTTTCTCCATAATTCCTGTAAAGACAATATTTGACTTATTATCTTCCATGTGACACTTACCATTTCCAAATTTAATTTTAAATCCTTTATCACATAGTTGACTTATACTAAGAAAATTATGTTTTAAATTCCTAAGTAGTAAAATATTATAAATAAGAGGAGTTTTAGAATTACCGACATTGCCGATGCCAATCACATATCCTTTTGGGTTATCTCCAAAGTTGACCAATCCACCTCTTGATATATAATGCCACCGAGTATCTCGGGATTTCCAGTCATATGCCTTGAACTACCGCTACTAAGTATCCATTTATCTTTCTCAATTTGCATTGTTTGTCCATTGGTTGTTGATTCTTCAAAAGCCATGTAACATATCTGTTCCTACATAACAAACCAATTTGATAGATAACTTGATTTTCGTCAAAACTATATGCCGACTTATGATACTTTGATGCAATGCATAAATTCAAACTAGTATTAACAAAATTTCCTAAAAATGCCATTTTTAACTTTTCAAGTTTCAAATTATGAAAACTATGAAATCCTATGCTTCGATACCAATTGAAAGGGAGTGCGGATTATGAATCTTAAGGCTAATTTAACACTAGAAAGGGGTGAATAGTGTTTATTGGATTCTAAGAACCATATGGACTAATTTAAAAATTATGATATAAACAAATGCAGAAATTAATCACAGAACAATCACTGAATCAAAAACAGTTGCAGAAAGTAAATAAAAAAGCAGGAAAAGGAAAGAACACACTGGATTTTATACTGGTTCAGAGTTACCCTGCATCTAGTCCTGCACCAAAGAAAACACCTCATATAGATTTTTATTATACCAATGTCGAGATTATAATCCTCAATTTCTAACGGCCTTGAGGTACCCTCCTGTCTTCAATTCCAGGGCAAACTCTCTTGATTTACGAGACACAAGATCACCCAATTAATTTCTAGGCATAACCGCATCTTATAGAGAAACTCAATAAAAATTTGATTTCAATTTGATCATATAACTCTGAATAGCACTTTGATCTTCGAGAGAGGACAGAGAATCACACAAGAATGAGATTCTAATTTGATTCACTTGAGAATTTGGTAGAATTTCGGCACGATCTTAAAAATATGAAAATTTTAGAATATGGATTTGTAGAGAAGGAGTAAAGAAAATAAGAAAATAGTTAGTTAAAAAATTCATATGTGAAGGCTATTTATAGACCAGTAACGGTCATAATTATTTGTGAAGAGATTTAAACGAATAGACACTTCTTTTGAGAATTGAAACTTTTGAATTTAACGGCCACCATATCGACATGGGGTATACAATGATGTCGACATCCCTTAGTTAAAAACAATGTAATTTTTTTTGAAAATGGTATTGAAAGGAAAACAAGACAAAATGATTTGGGAGTAAAATAAAGAGGAGTAGAAAAATATATTTTTAGAATGTATATATAAATTTTATTTTAAATCTCAAGTGTGTGTGTGTGTGTGTGTATTATAAAGAATATTTAAAAATCAGAAGATAGTTTTAAATAAAATGAAGTTTAAAAGAAGAGTTTATTAAAAAACAAAAAATATTTCAAGGCTAAAACTTCTTTTTGAAAATCATTTGAAAAGATAATTTTTAACGCTAATTATTTTGAAAAGTAGTTTTGAAAACCATTTTGAATTTTTTTTCAAAGTATTTTTGCAAGCTTCTTCCTGTAGAATACTTCATCACATCAGGACTCGAGAACTTGTACAAAACTAGAATGTTCGTGGGTTTGTGTCATAGGTTTGTAAGCTACTTGTCATAGGTTTGTAAGCTATTAAGAAGGTAGAAATAGGTAATATCCCAAATGAAATCCGAAATGAATATTTCCATACTATTATGAAGTTTTAACAAAACTAGAATTTTATCTTGAAATCTTGATCTTGATACTCATGAGTCTTCAAACTTGATTTCTTCATTCTTGATCTTTATATTATACAGTTTTCGATAATCAGTACCTGCCTTATATATATCCTGTATAATAACATTGATATATATCTAGATAATAGTGTTAGTATATAAGTTACAATAAAATAAGTTACAAAGGTTATTGTCATCAAAGCCACTATATCCAGTTCCCTACAGTTTCTCTATAAATACCAACACAATTACAACTAAAGAAGGATCTTCTTCTCCATCTTCACACTAATTAACACTCTACATCTTCTTTATTCTTGTCTCCTCCCTCAAATATGCTTTAGAAAATCCACTATACATCTGATACCCACTAGACTGTAGTTAGATCCGATACAATAAGTTGTTATCGGAGAGAAAACAACTAATAACAAAGATTAAAGTGGACGTACGCTAGAGAATTTTTCGAACCACTATAAAAATGTTGTCTCCTTTCTTGTTTTTACCTTTATTTTATTAGAATTGGTGCTTCCATCTAATAATTGGATGTTGGTTACATTTTTGGCGATAATAAATTTTTTAATTAAGTAATTAACTAAATTAATTGAATAAGATTTAATTAATAAAATTAATATAAGATTATACATAAGGCTATTATATAAGCTATTAAATTATAAAAGTCATATAATAATTGAAACTTATGTAATATTTATGTCTAATAAAAGGTGGAACAATAAGAAACTTTAATTAGATTTAAGGATTGAATACATATGTATAGTACTTATACCCTAATTTTAGATGTATCGACACTTGAATTATTTCATATTAAAGAATAAATACATACGTATAAATTAATTTAATATGTTTATTATATACATTATCGCATGTATACGTTTATTCAAAAAAATTATTTTAATATTTATACTTTATTTATAATTGTAATATAATAATAATATTTATTAACTTAAAAGTATTAAAATATAATAATAGTAAAAATAAGTTTTATATGAACACAATAGTTAAAAAATTCAATTTTTAAATCCGTGTAGAATTTTAAATCCACATGGTATTTTTAAAACAAATAAAACATTTTTAACCCAAACCAAATTTAATTTAAATTTTTTGATTTTGTCAGTATCTTTGTGGCCAAAAATAAATGTATCCATACAAATATCTAATTTTATATTTAATTATACAATATTATGTACATATATATTATAATTTATGATGTAATATATATATATATATACATATTGTTTTTTTGGTAATTTCGATTAAAAAATATTTTCCTTATATATATGTATATATGTAAATGTATATATGCATGTATGCATGTATATATGCATGTATATGTATATGTATATACATATGTGTATGTGTGTATAAATCTTGAACTAAATATCAAATATTTAAATTTGAATTTCAAATAATATATTATGCTAAATCTACATATAATTCAAATTTAGTATTTCTTAAATATTTCAAATATTTAGTTTTGAATTGGTTTAAATTTAGTTTAAATTTATACTTGACTATTTTACATATCTTTACTACTAATAATGAGAATTCAATGAATAGAATTCGACTGTGTCTTTTTGAAATACCCAAAATACACTTTATATCTCTAAAGAGAGATGTAGGTGGCAACCGTTGGATCGTTGTTGAAATAGTAGGTTAAAATTGTTTCAATTATTTCTTAATTTGCATGTCGTCCATCAATGGACTATGTTAGGCAACATCTCAACTCAATTATACACAATTGGAACAACTACCTTCTCAACCCCTTAGCTTATATACAACAACAATTAATATATTTGGACGATGTGTGACTAATATATTTGGACGATGTGGAGTCACATATTAAGAAAAAACTACACTAATTTGGAGCAAGCTATTTGTGGCTATTTGCAGGCTATATGAAATGCATAAATTATTATGTAAAAAATCTAGTTCTTTTGTACAAGTAAAGCAACGCAGCTGCATGCTTTGGTTGATGCATGCCCAAGCAAGAATAGAAGAAATAGGAGTGCGGTGTACAAGAGAAGCCACCCCGTCATCTCCGATGCATTGTTGTCGTGATGCAGGAAGATACATGAAAGTGGACATGTACAAGAGAACGTGTACTGATGCGGGCAGGGTAGGCTTTAATGTACCATGATATGAGAAAGTGGAGCCTTAAACGGATCTGATGTGATACATATGGCTCTGATGAATTACTTATAGGCTTGGAGGGGTCTGGTTCAACGAAGATAAGTGGTTGAGCCTTGGCTTGAGTGATTGCCGAAAGGCGGTAGTGTAGGTCTGAATTTAATGACTGTTGAGAGCTATTGTGTAGTTACAGGATTGAAAGCATGTGGCTAGCATTTGTGCTTAGCAGATTAGGTCAAAATTATAATACGGACCAAATATATGCTCAACCTCCATGTATCTTTTAACTTTCAAGACGCCAAAAGTTTATAAGAAGAAAGATAATGCCCATAAACCATCTTAATATATAATTTACAACGAGTTATTTCATTAGTACAAGTTGAATTTCCAATTATATTCGTCGATTAATGTAAGTTTGTTATAACTTTAATTTGTTAAAACACTACAAACTATCAAGTATGCAATGGTTATTGACTTATTTATTATGGTAAAATAACAACATTATGTGGTGAAATTAGATCATTAATGTAAAAAAAATAGAAAACTTTGACCAACTATATTAACCAACGAGTAGAGCAAGTATCATTTATATTTTAGCAAAGTGATGCAACTGTAACCCTACCTTTAACGTTCGTCAACGGTAAGAAAGAAAATAAACCTGGTTTTACTACCACATCCGTCAGAGGTAAAAAAATTACAATTTAGGTAAAGATTTAAAATTTTTAAGTTTACTAAAAATGTAAAGGTGGGACATTTGTTAAGGTATATAGATTAACAACTCAGATAACATATGGTATTTTACACTTAGAAATATTGAAGTAAAATATATGCACAGGTTGAAGTAGATCTGTACGAAATTTAAATGTCTACTTAAGGGAAAAAACACTGTAATTAACTATGATACTAAACTAAAATGACAAATGATGCTACAATAATTTGGTTGAATGAAAGCACCATTTTATATTATGAATAAAACGTTTAATGCTGTTTATATAATTTATACAAACATTTAAACTAGCTACTATGTACTACCATATACTATTCAGATTATAGGGACATATAATATTATAATAAATCATAAAGGGTTCATGAAAGCATTGAAATGTGAAAAAGAAGAAGAAGGAAAAAGAATAAAACAATAGCATAGTCCTTGAAAGGCAAATTAATACCATCTTAGAATTAACCATTTGCATCAATATAACAAAGCCGTTAAAAAATTCCAACAGTAAGAAAAAAGAGCCGCAAGTACGAGCATGGTGTAACAAAGAACTTCCACATGAATCACATACAAAAATAGTCAACAAAATCAAACAACATCAATAGTCCTCATTCCACTCATTATAAAAATAAATAAATCGCACATACACTTTCAAAATGCATTCTTTCTACACAAAAATGACAATATAACATAACGTTAGCAAAAAAAAATTGATACTTACAGTCTTAAAAATATAAATCGCAATATAGTTACATACTATGCCCTTGTACATAAGTACGGGTTACACATTAGTATATATTATATGTCTACATGTGTATATTTACTTATAATACATATATGTGAATATATATAAGCATATTTTATATTACGTCATTATTAAATATAGAAAGACAGTAAATATGTATAATGTTATGGTTGAATTTGACGTAGTCTTCGAACAGAATTAAAAAATCAATCAGATGAAGAAATGACCCCAGGACTTGGGAAACATCATAAAAAGGCGAGAAAAATGAAATATCAAAAAATGAGCAAAAAAGTTGAAAATTTAGAAATTCAAGTTGACTCGGAGAAAAACTCACGAAATCCTTGGTCAGACTCTAAGCAAAAGAGAAAAAACTTGAATCAAGATAGCCTTGGGAAAACTCCAAGCCAGATCCAAAGCTAAAAAACCCTAAGCATAACCGTTTGGTACTGAAATATGGCCATGGATTAGAGCTGATCCATGAACTATGGTCGGACGTACAAAATTATCAGGTCCGACTATGTCCGACTCAAAGTAAGCATTCCCTCGAAGCTCAATAACCTTAGGAAAATCCAAGTCATGACTCGGAGCAAACAAATAAGATTCTCAGGTCCAACCCCAAGTCAGTTTGGTACCAACCCATGAGCTATGGATCGATACTGATCCATGAAGTCTTGGATCGGTCAACCCTGATATTTTTACGGAAGAACGTGCACGATGTGTGGAGCAATTTTCGAGGATTATCTTGGTGATTTTCGCCTATAAATAGAGGTGGACTGCAGTTTAAAAGGGGCCTATTTTTTCTCTTCTTCTTTTCTGAATTTGTAGAGTTTGCTACCGAATCTTGATGGATCTCCATTGATCCACAAAATCATATTTTGGAAAAGTTATAGAAATCAAATAACAAAGTTTAAGTGGATGTAGGTCAGTGCATTTGCGAAAGCACTACAAAATTGTGTGTTCTGCTTTTCTTTTTCTTGCTTTTTCTGAATAATTTTAACATCTATTAATTTATTGGGTGTTTATGCCATTTTTGACACAAACAGTTTGGTGCTTCATTAAGAAATACTTGGATTTAACTACTTGAAACAAGAATTTAGAGAAGATGAAGAGGCCTAACATTAGATATGTGATTGGAGGTAGTCCTCAAGAACACGAGGGCAGCTAGGAGGTGTCTTCAAGATCGAACCCCAATCCATTTATCTGACTAGGGGTGAGTTAGAGAAATAGATGAAGGAGATGCAGGATAGAATAGTGAATCAGCAAGAAGAAATGATTGATAGATTCTTTAAAAGAACGGAGTAACGAATGGCAGTTGGAATAACTAGAAACTAGAACCAAAGCCCAGAAGGAAAAGCAAATCCCCTTGGAATTGAAGTAGAATAACTTGGAGCAACCCATACATTTATTCGACAAATCGGTACCAATCCAAGGAGTCAGATCAGTATCGACCCAAGAATCTTTGAGGGCACATCCTACTTGAATTTGGGAATAAATGATGAATGTCAATGGGATGATGTCGAACCCCGGAGCGGGAGACAAAATGTGAACATGCAGCCATAAGAATATGTGCTAGAATTTCTCCACGGGAACGGGGCGCAAAATGAGAACATAGGACAAAGACTTCAATTTGGCGATAGTGATAGAAATGCTGAAATAGTTAGATGAGCATTGAGAGGTGGACCATCAGGTCAAAGTTTAGAGGACGTGAATAGAAACCCATTCATTTCTAACATCTGGTATGTAAGGAATCCATCTGATTTCAAGCTGTCGACCCTAGAAATGTACGACGGAAAAAACAGATCCAACGGTTCATTTTGATAAGGTACGTCCGACTTATGGAGGAGTTGGGTGCTTCTGAGGAGGTAATGGGATGTTGTTTCTTGTTATATTTAATAGATTTAACATCAATGTGGT
This sequence comes from Allium cepa, assembly GCA_030765085.1. Taxonomy (NCBI): domain Eukaryota; kingdom Viridiplantae; phylum Streptophyta; class Magnoliopsida; order Asparagales; family Amaryllidaceae; genus Allium; species Allium cepa. The sequence goes on along the minus strand of CM060940.1, from coordinate 756,543,714 downwards.
TCAGATGGTTGGAGAATAGGTCCATAAGCATGCGGATCGAGTTAGCAAATAAGTTCATGAGACTATTTAGAGTTCTTATTTCATGACCAAAGAATGTGATGATGCTATTGATCGTGAAGCAAAAGGCTGGAGAGACCCTAAGGAATTATTTGACTAGGTTTAACAATGTAGCAATTGTTGCTCATAAGCCGGATACATGGTTGGTTTTAATGGCGGCTGTTTTATGAGTTGATAGTAAAATGGATTTTAAGATTACTTTAGAATAGGATACATCGGCGGATCTTGCAAAATTTTACCATGAGGCTGAGAGATACTTATGTCAGGAGGATGCTGAAGCCGAAAAGGAAGAGGTTAATGCTATGGATGACGGAGAGCCATCCGAAATAGGATTTGGGAAGGACAAAGGAAAGTTAAAGGTGGATGATGGCTTCGAAGTACCGAAGTGGCAGAGAAGGGAATCGAAATTATCTTCTTTCACAGAGTTGACCAAAACCACAGAGAGAATTTTCTTGGATACCAGGGGCAGATATCCTACTAAAAACCGATGAATAGAGAAACCATGGATCAAGTAAAAAAAGTTCGAGAAAGTATTACATATTTCATAAGCTGGATAGGCATGAAAAAAATGCGTATAGGCAACTTCATGGTCTAATTGAGAAGCCGGTTAGGAATAACCAGCTGCAACAATATGTGAGGAACCAAGTAGCACAGCAGGAGCATCCATCATTTGTAGTGAATGGAAGCGACGTTGGATCTAGGTAGAGGATAGTTATCTCATGATCTAGACAGCATGGAGTCAGGTTCGATTCTCGCATTTTGCCTCTGTTATCAATAAATGATGTGGTATTATAGTCAAGCCACTTACTTAAATATAAGACCTCGATTAGTCTCTGGGCATGCTTTAAGTCGAATGTTAGGCTGTATTACTAGCTTGGATAGATGTTGTGATGTTTGTTGGATGTTTGAATTTGAATTATGTGAATGATTTCTTGATTTTAAAAATCATTCGAATGTGATAACTAATATTGATTTTAAAACAACGAAGTTTGTTACCCCATATACTGATTTATGAACTGATTGACAACGGTTCCATTAATTAAAGAGACAGGGCGATGAACTGTAAGGTACAAGTCCCCTTTTCTGAAGAGCGAGTAGATTGGGCTTGTACGAGATTGTAAGTCCCCTCACCGGAGAGTAAGAGGATGAACTTGCTCAGTTGTTGGGTCCCCTCGTTGAAGAACGATCTGATTGGACTTAGCATGAACTAACGATCCAGAGAAATCGAAGATTGAGCTAACGATCCCTAGAGAACAAGGATTGAGCTAACTATCTAGAGAGATCGAGGATTGAGCTAATGATCTGAAGAGATCAAGGATCAAACTAACGATCCAGGGAGATCGAGGATTGAACTGACTATCTCGAGAGATCGAAGATCGAACTAACGATTTGCAAAGATCAAGAATTGAATTGGTCATTGATCACGATACCCGAAAGGATCAAAATCTAGCCTATATATTAATAATGTGATATGAAGAAATGAAAACTAGACTTTGGATTTGAACGTCACCCGACTTTGAAGTGATTTGAGAGCGAATATCAAATTACACCATTGCCTCGATTCGATCGGACTCATTTATGAGGGGATGTTGAGCGATTTCAAACGATTTATAGATGATGCAACGATTGGTGGTAATACACTACCCTGATTAATAACCTATGATAACCAAATGATTGATAAAAGTCAATGCTTCAATTCCGTTGAGCATTCTTATAATGGGATACTGGGCAACACTAAATGATTTAAAAATAATGTTCCAAACGGTGGCAATGAACTTACACAATTATTGGTCTTTGATTATTGATATATGCTCGACTCATGATAATAAAATCCCAGACGAATAAGGGATAATATTGATTTTGATATATGATTGCTAACTTTCGGACGAACATAGGACGATTTTGGTTTACCATAAGCGATATGATAATTCTTGAAAAACGTGGAATAATGATGACTTGTAACTAATACTCAAGTAAGGACTCGACTCCTTAGCTATAGCGATCTAGAATGACCTTGGATTTACAGGTGAATCCGAAGGAACAGAACGATTCGCTATGATTTGATTAGTTAATAGTCAGAAAATTCAAAAACTAGTGATTCATCGACTTTGATTTTTATTCTTAACCAAAGCACACCTTCCATGTGCAAGGTGTGCTTTGAAGGGCAAGTGTTACGGTTGAATTTGTTGTAGTCTTTGAACGGACTTAATCGATCAAATTGGACGAACGAACAATGAAGAAATGACCCAAGGATTTGGAAAACATCATAAAAATGGAAGAAAAAGGAAATAACAAAAAATGAGCAAAAAAGTTGATTAATTTTGAAATTCAAGTTGACTCGGAGCAAAGCCCACAAAATCCTTACTTCGGACTCCAAGCAGAAGAGAAAAAACTCGAATCACAATAGCCTTAGAAAAACTTCAAGAAAGACCCAAAGCAACCCATGGAAAAAGGCTAAGCGTGACGTTTCGATAACGAACCATGGCGATGGATCGGTATCGATGCATGAAACTCAGGTTAGACACACAAAAATCACAGGTAAGACTCGAAACAAGCAAAGGGCAACTCGAGGCTCAATAAACTTAGGAAAATCCAAGCTACGAATTGAAGTAAACACACAAAACTCTTGGGTTCAACCCTAAGTCAGTTCAATACTGAATTATGAGCCATGGATCGGTACCGATCCATGAAAACTTGGATCAATTGACCTTGAAATTTTCATGGAAGAACGTACACGATGAAGTAGTCGCGTGGAGCGATTTTTGGAGATTATCTCGGTGATTTTCGCCTATAAATAGTAGTGGAGTGCAATTGAAAAGAGATCTTTTTTCTCTTCTTCTCTTATGAATTTCTAGAATTTATCATGGAATCTTGTTTGATCCCTACCGATCCGTAGAATACTGATCTATAAATTCACAGTTTTTAAAAGTTACAGAAATCGAATAACAATAGTTAAGTGGACGTAGGCTGGAGCATTTGCCGAACTACTATAAAAATTGTCTGTTTTTCTATTCTATTTCTTGCTTTTTATTGATAATTTTCATATTTATTACTTTATTTATGTTTGTGCCATTTTTGATGCAAACATATATGAAGGGGATAATGTCTATTGAGGTGTAAATTCCAATACTTATATATAGCATATTTAACCATGTACATTATATGCTACATGTGCACGCATACATATATGTATATTTGATACACATGTACACATTATGTATCACATATATAAGTAAATATAAATCTTTATATTAAATAATTAAATTAAAGAATTATTTTATTTAAAATTTATTTAGATTAGATCTAAATCAATATATACTTTACAGGCCCCACAAGTTCTAAAATGGTAAAAGAAATTTGAAATTCACCCAATAAATTCACTGTGTGCTAGCCCAGTTCCTATAGTAGGCATGTAGATGATTTCAATGGTATTTTAAAGCTTTGATAACACTTTAGAAAGTGACATCACTTTATCTTTAAATATGCGATAACACTTCAGCTTAGACATGAGATAGTATTTCAGCTTAGACATGCGATAGCTCTTCAATTCTAGACATGTGATGGCACTCTAATTTAGACTTGTTATAGCTCTTTACCTTTAGACATGTGGTAGCTCTTCGACTTTAGACATTCGATAGCTCTTCAGTTCTTGACATGCAATAGATCTAAGTTGACCCTGGATTTCGGCCCCGGTTATTTTAATAAATGATTAATCTAATTAAATAGAAATGTAAATTGATCACATTAAAATGAACGTGATCTTGGGATTTATTGTTGTTTACTTATATAAACTGTGTTTGAAAAAGATGATTAATTGGGAAATTGAAATAAGTATTTCAATAATATGCCCAATAACAATCTATATTATATAATTACTTAAGATACTTTACATTGTTTATTTGTAGTATAAAATAATATATATATGATAATGTATGAAATTATAAAATAAGTTTCTTAACAATATTTTTGATAAATTTAACTCATATAATTAATTTAAAATGCTATATATTGTTAATATTGTTAAATGAACACACATGCTTGATAATGTTTAAAGTTTAAAATCTAATCCTAGCAATATTAAATAATGAATGTAAAATGTAAACCAAATATATGAATGTAATTTAAAAATTGATAGTTAGAATATAAGATATAAATATAAGTAAGTAAACTTATGAAATATAATTTAAATGTGGAAGGCTAAAATACAAAATATAAATAAAAATAATAGCCTAATGAATAAGTTTATAAATAAAATATGAAAGTAAGTGATGAAGTAAAAGCATAAAATACTTAGCAATGTAATATGAAATGAACAAAGTTATATATATAGTTGTACTCATAAAAATAATAATAATAATATATATATATATATAATTACAACCATATGTACATACACCAGATAAGCAGGGAACAAATGTTTTACACAAAGCTTCTCACACAAGCTTTTGGCCTGCACATGTAAATCTGCATACAATATCTATGTACAGATTACAATATCAGGGAACATTAATTAGGTGTTAACAAATTTGAAGACATATTCATTAAGCCTAAGTACAATTTGTCATTTCAGGTTACAAAATAACATTCCAGCCGAAATTTCAGTATTTTTCTTTCTTCTTTCATGTTGCAGTAATTTTATTGGGTCAAACTAGTAAAACCTATCCAGATGCTACTTCCTCTATACAACTGTGTCTTCTATATACACATATGTATGCATTCCCATTTAGTTCGAGCAGTAGCTAATTAAAAAAAAAAAAAAGGATTCAAATATACAGTTTCAAAACTTCAGTTCAAGGCAACAGGCTTTAAACTCACTGCTTTCTGTATACATTCAGGTGAGTAAACATTTATGTTTAACATAAATTATGGTGAGTAAACAAGATTAGTTAAAGTTTTAAGTTCCAATTATAACACAGTTCATGATTTAATCATCATATGACATTGTGTATGCTTGATTTCAATTCCTTCAACTCTGTGACTTCTGATAATGTTTCAGGTTTGCATATTTTTGAGTAAAACTCAAATTAGCCTCATTAAACATTGGAAATCTGTAGGTATTCGATTAAAATAATATGTTATAACATAAATTTGGAGACTGATTTAATCTTAAGGAAAAATATAAGCGCTATAACGATGAACAGAGCATTAAACAATAATTTAAAAATATATATATATATATATATAAGTTGTTGTAAAATATTAATACAAGGTCATAGATTGAATCCATACTGGAATTCATGATTTTCAAAACTAAAACGAAGATTTTTAACTTAATTTTCCAAGCACAGTTTGTAATTGAACTAAGTTTACATTGATTCCATTTTCAAACAATCAATTCAGTTATAAATAGTGAAACTTGGATTGAAGCTAGATTATGCATCTATAAACACGGGAAAAATGTAAATTAAATTTTCTATTGATTAGAATTTGAACACGAGATTCATTTAGGGTTTTACTGGGAATTTTATGCTTCTCTGTAATCGAATCGCGTACGTCATCTACACGTGATCAAGCCGTACGTGGCTTTGGTAGAGGATAGGGGGAGGTGTTGTCGAGGCGTGGACGACCTTTTAGCGTCTCAGGTGGCCGTTAGGTGATGGCGGGGTCGTTTATCTGCCAGAGGTGAGCTTCAGTTTTCGTGCATAATAGCAAAATTTCGATGTTGACCTTAATTCGTATTTCTGGGTTTCGATTTCGATGCAAGGGATGATTTGGGGTTTGGGGAAGTCGACTGGATCACCGGAAGCGTCGTGGACCACCGTGCACGTGCACGGTGGTGGAGCAGTGTCGGTTGAGTGGCTGTGAGTCGTCGCGTGCTTGGACACGAGATTTTTGGTGGTTGCTTCGAACGTGGCTTTGGGTCGTTTTCGTATGTGACTCCAGCAGTTATTATAACCTTTGTTTAAAAAAAAAAGAGAAGAAGGGGAGAAACAGGAAAAGAGAGAGGAAGAAATGGTTTGGGGGGGGAAGACTCGGGAAGATTGGATGGGGAACTCGGGTTCTTTCTCGTGTGTAGTGAGATTTTTCTCGGGTATGGTTTCAAAGCTTAAGCGTAACCAACCTGGTTTACTAAACTGTATTAATTCAAGCAAAAATAAAGTTATTGCTAAAAATGTTTTCACCTTAAATGAATATCTTAATTTAATAATCAATTAAAGATACGTGATTAGATTTAAATTAACGTTTAAACATTTATAGTTAATAAGTGTTTGGTTTTAAAGATAAGATTCTTGATCCCTATTTCATTAATTTGTAATTAAGAAGTTTAAATTAGTTAATTAAGTTAATATATAAATTAGGGTAACAAACTAAGTAATTAATTACATTAAATATGAGGTTATCTAATAATTAAGTTTGGAGTTAATATCATAATTGTTTTTCAAAATTTAAGAGAAGACTTTTAAATGTTTCATTAAGTTGAACATTTAATTAGTTTAGGAAGAAATTAAGAACAATTACTCTTAAAATATAATTAGTCATAGATTATAAATAATTGATAAATTTGTAATTAACTACTTAAGATAATTTATGAATGATTAATAGTTAATTAATCGAGTAGTTTAATTAAGAATAAATAAAGGATTAAGGAAGCAATCGGCAGTAAATAAATGGGTAATTAAGTGTATTAATAATTAACATCATTAAATTAAATGGTTAATTAAAGTAAATAACTGAGTTAAGAAATAATTAGTTAATTGATAGTTTGAAATAATATAAGTATGTGATTATGACTAAATGATTAATTAATAAATCATTAATTAGACAATCCGGGGTAAAATAAGTAGTTGATTGTAAACTAATGACTAATTAAATAGAGTTAAGTGATTAACTCTCAAGTAATTAATTCAAATTGAATTAATTACAAATAAGATTTAAAGGTGACTGCTTACGGACTGTTGTGACTGAATATCTGAGTGTGATATTTATGTGATGATATTCTGTTGCTCTGTGATATGTTATGTTATATCTATGATGCTGGTATATGTTTTATCTGTGATAAATGCTATGTTAATTCAGTTGTTAAATTTAAATTATTTAAACTGTTAAGTTAATTAGACAACTTGGCCCTTAAAATGGCGTTTGGATCCGATGAGACCGGGATCGGAAGAATCAATTTTGATTCCCCGAAAACCACATCAATCCAATTTAAACGTTACGTCGTAAATCCTGAAATGAAGATCGAGATGGTTTTCAGAATGCAAGGGTTATCGTCGTTGACTCTGAGGGTGATTCCAAAATGAGTGCAACGAGATAATGCCTTCGGTTTCGTTCGAACCCGGAACGAACTTGTATGGATTGAATGCTTTCAACACATCGTCAGGCGGACGATGAGCATTCTAAGTGATATGTTCTTTAAAGGTAATCGTAGCCTCAAGCCTCATCAACCGGGAATGGCTAAAACAGGGGATGTGCAGCAAGGTTAGGTGGGTCATGCCCAAGTAGGACAAGATATTTCCCCTGTCTAGATGTCCCTTTTTATATTTCGGCTTAGTGGGCGGTTGCTAGCTACAACCGCGGGGTTTATCTTGTTTGGGACTGTTCAGTAAGGAATGGTTCCGGCCTTGTGTTGCAGGGGATGAAGGGAGTAATCCTCGGTACGATGATCTAGGCCCCGTACTGTGACGGGCGGTACCCCGGTAGCCCTGCCATTGTATGGGATCCAATTTCCAATAAGCGTCGTACGATTTGATTGTGCCCAACTATGTTGAAATGTGAGATGTAAGCATTTCAGCTATTTCTGTATTTTACTTGAAAACCCTAGACACTATTATAATATCACTGGATTTCCTATGAAATGTTTTGGTTAGCGTAAGGTAAAAACTTACCCGTATTTATTTGTGGGGAGTCTTACGTGATACCTTTATTTTCAAATGTTTTTCAAAGTTAAACAACTTTAAACCGTTTACTCATACCAGACCCATGTCTGACCCGGAGTTTATTTTTGTTTTCATAAACTCTCGGGTACCTAAATTTTTACGGGTAGTCAAGGGATTCAGGTTAGCTTTGACGAATTCTGGAGGAGCAACGGAGCAGGAGGCTTCAGCGTTGTAGATATATATATAGTTCCGCTGTGTGGGTATCTCTAAGTTGTATTGTATTGAGTTGTACTAACTAGACAGGTGTTTATGACTGTCTAGTATGTGATGTATGTAAGATTGTCACATGTATTGATATTGTATAACTCTGATATATGTACAAACTATGTATTATTTAAGTGATATATTATATATTGTTCCGTTCCGCTGTGAGATTCTGATGTTGTTGTTCTTTCTTCTCTATCTTTTCTATTTTCTCATCCCTTTCTTTCTTAATGATGATACGTCTTTCTGGTAGTGGAAGGGCGGGTCGTCACAGTTGGTATCAGAGCATAGGTTGGTGATAACCTTGGCTCTGGTAGTAATTACTCATAAATAGAGTCAGTAGAACTCTAAAATGAGTTTGAGTGTATTAATAGATATGAGCGCGTATTTGTTAGTGAATATAAAGTTGTTTTATATTGCGTTCATTGATTTATTTAGTGGTATATGAACCTTCGTCAGCACAGTCTCGAAAACTGTATCAAAGGGGTTTCTAAACACTTAAATAGAGCAATTCGACACAATATTGATTTTTTAAAAGTAGGGTAAATGAAATAATTTTACCCAAAATTATATTTTAATATAAAAGAAATATTTTTCTAAAATAACTATATATACTTGGATATTTGATTGTTAATAGTACAATCAAAAAAAAAAAATTTAAATTTGAGGGGTCTTTAAACAAATAAAATTGTCTAAATATGATCTTTAATACAAAAGGGAATAATGAAATCTTGTTTTGGAAAATATTGGGAGTTATGATATTGTTTGTGGTTGTTAGGCAGGCAAGTTATTTAAAAGTTTCAAAAGGAGAAAACTTGTTTTGGTGAAAATAAGTGTTTGAAAGTTGAAAATTTGAGTTGATATACCAAGTAGGTATGTGTAGTTATCATTTCAAATTGGTTTTGGAAATGGAAACCGGGCAATTGAATTTTAAGAAAAATTCTATTCAGATAATGTGGAAGGTTTAAATGGATCAACTATTGGATTTATAAAGTAAAGTTGATATTAATAGGATGAAAACGGGAATTTTGATCCCGGTATTAAAATTTAACTTAAGTAAATAAAATAAGAAATATACTTGAGGTTAACCCGAGATAAAGCTAAATGAAATTGAAGTTCAAAATGAACTTAATTGGCTATAAAATTTGAAGGTAAAATGATTGTAATTGTGAGGTGGAAATTTATACCTTAAGATGCTAAGTGTTATATATATAAACTGAAATTGTGATTATAAGATAAAATGACCTAAATGAGTAATATAAACTTTAAGGGAAATAAATAAGTTTTGAACTCATATATTGAGAAATAAATTTAAAGATTTGTAAGCAGCTAAATTTAACTGAAGTTGAGTTAGAATAAGACTGAATTTAAATGAATTCAGTCAAGTTATAAATAATATTGAATGAAATAAAATTCTTAAGTAAATGTAAACCAAAGTAAGTATTGAATTGGATTTAAATAATGGTGTGAGTTGTAAACAAATCTAATTCAAGCATAAATTGAATGACTTTATTTTAAATTCAAAAATGAATTGTTAATGTAAATTAAAATTTTAAGGATGGATAAAAGAATAAACTAATCAGTAAGTAGTTGGGATTTGATTAAAAGAAAATCGAATCAAAGATTTAAAATGGAAGTTGGTGGAATAGAATGAACTTAAGTTATTAAGTGAAACAGTTGATGACTTAAATAAATTGTGAGATGATTAATTTAAAATATGGATTGCCAAATTTAATAAAAATGGTTTGGAATCAAACTTTTGAAATAAAAGAAAATGCAATGGAAGGATTGTGGATAAAATAATTGAGATGGACTCAAGTATAAATTGAATTGGAATCAAGTGTAAATTGAATTGAAATCAATTTAAGATTTGTTATTAAGCTTAAGTGATTATTTATTCACAATGATATTATTAAATTACCTAAGGAAATGGGTTGTTTGAAGTAAATAAGAATTTGATAAATTTTATGAATTTCTGGAAGCAAAATAGGATGATTTTGTATATGAGTTTGTTTTGCTTAAATGGATTATATAAGCAAGTAAGTTGTAAGTTCCTTTTAATTAAAAGGGAATGGTTTGAGAATTGATTGAAATTAATTGTGTTGAGGATTGGAACCTTACATATGTGCTTATAAAAATATGTAATGGAGAATATGTTAAAGCTTTTCAGAATTTGAAAACTAAAAAAAAAAATGTTAGCAACAAAACAATTTCAAATTGAAAATTTAAAGTAAACTAATAAATGAAACTAATTTAAAAATAATAATAGGAATCGGTTATAAATGAAAGATAGTCAGTAAAATTTAATATTCAGATTTGAAGAAAATTTGAATTCACATGGAAGTAGAAATTCAAATTTGAAAATAAGTGAATATAAGAGGATATAAAGGCTATAGTGGTAGAGTAATAATATAAGAATATATATAATGCTTATATTAAGCTTAAGAAATGAATGGTGGGATTCTTAAGTAAAATTTGATATTGGAAAAAACAAAAAAATTAATTATTCCAAGTGGGTAAAATCAGGATAATGTGCATAAAAGAAAATTGATATGGTTGATAATCAATGGATATAAATACGTAGGATGTACGTATATTATTTTATTCTCATAACGAACTGATCCAGATTCGAGCACAGAATTTCGAGATAGTTATATCGATCCGAGTTAGGATTTTTCACTCGATTTTCGACGACGAACCATGGATTTGGATTTTGATTGATGCTGGAAATTCTCTATCATAGTTGTGACTATGCAAGGAGAATGACAGTTTCTGATCAACAAACCAGTTCTGAGTCCGCACTAGGAAGTCGGGTGGACGATACTAGTTCGGAAATGAAATTGTGTGATCAAGCGATCGGATTTGATATTGCGTACGAATGGTATATGTACATCGTACGGGCTTGATTGAATAGATATAGAAATTCTGTAAAGAGTCAATTAAATTTGGAAAGAGTTAATACTGTAACTTTTAAAATTGAATTGCTTAAATGGATGTCTGGAAATTATTGTGTATCCCATATATCTCAGGAAATTTGTTCATAATTCATCATTAATTGTTAAACCAGAAATTCAGGAAATTGGAAGTTGAGTTGAATTTAATTGTGGTCAGAAATCCAGTTTGGATTATTGATTATCGAGAGACAAACTCTCGATAATTTTAGGAAAGCTTATCCGGATTTATGTTCGGATAACTAGTAAAGTATGTTAGAGAAGACTGTTTGATTTTGTTATTGTATGACTGATATGTATGTTTGGATGGTTGGTATAATAGCTTTTAATTTATCTTTGTTTTAAATTTCGGGGACGAAATTCTTTTAAGGGGGAAGGAATGTAACGACCCTGGATTTCGGCCCCGGTTATTTTAATAAATGATTAATCTAATTAAATAGAAATGTAAATTGATCACATTAAAATGAACGTGATCTTGGGATTTATTGTTGTTTACTTATATAAACTGTGTTTGAAAAAGATGATTAATTGGGAAATTGAAATAAGTATTTCAATAATATGCCCAATAACAATCTATATTATATAATTACTTAAGATACTTTACATTGTTTATTTGTAGTATAAAATAATATATATATGATAATGTATGAAATTATAAAATAAGTTTCTTAACAATATTTTTGATAAATTTAACTCATATAATTAATTTAAAATGCTATATATTGTTAATATTGTTAAATGAACACACATGCTTGATAATGTTTAAAGTTTAAAATCTAATCCTAGCAATATTAAATAATGAATGTAAAATGTAAACCAAATATATGAATGTAATTTAAAAATTGATAGTTAGAATATAAGATATAAATATAAGTAAGTAAACTTATGAAATATAATTTAAATGTGGAAGGCTAAAATACAAAATATAAATAAAAATAATAGCCTAATGAATAAGTTTATAAATAAAATATGAAAGTAAGTGATGAAGTAAAAGCATAAAATACTTAGCAATGTAATATGAAATGAACAAAGTTATATATATAGTTGTACTCATAAAAATAATAATAATAATATATATATATATATAATTACAACCATATGTACATACACCAGATAAGCAGGGAACAAATGTTTTACACAAAGCTTCTCACACAAGCTTTTGGCCTGCACATGTAAATCTGCATACAATATCTATGTACAGATTACAATATCAGGGAACATTAATTAGGTGTTAACAAATTTGAAGACATATTCATTAAGCCTAAGTACAATTTGTCATTTCAGGTTACAAAATAACATTCCAGCCGAAATTTCAGTATTTTTCTTTCTTCTTTCATGTTGCAGTAATTTTATTGGGTCAAACTAGTAAAACCTATCCAGATGCTACTTCCTCTATACAACTGTGTCTTCTATATACACATATGTATGCATTCCCATTTAGTTCGAGCAGTAGCTAATTAAAAAAAAAAAAAGGATTCAAATATACAGTTTCAAAACTTCAGTTCAAGGCAACAGGCTTTAAACTCACTGCTTTCTGTATACATTCAGGTGAGTAAACATTTATGTTTAACATAAATTATGGTGAGTAAACAAGATTAGTTAAAGTTTTAAGTTCCAATTATAACACAGTTCATGATTTAATCATCATATGACATTGTGTATGCTTGATTTCAATTCCTTCAACTCTGTGACTTCTGATAATGTTTCAGGTTTGCATATTTTTGAGTAAAACTCAAATTAGCCTCATTAAACATTGGAAATCTGTAGGTATTCGATTAAAATAATATGTTATAACATAAATTTGGAGACTGATTTAATCTTAAGGAAAAATATAAGCGCTATAACGATGAACAGAGCATTAAACAATAATTTAAAAATATATATATATATATATAAGTTGTTGTAAAATATTAATACAAGGTCATAGATTGAATCCATACTGGAATTCATGATTTTCAAAACTAAAACGAAGATTTTTAACTTAATTTTCCAAGCACAGTTTGTAATTGAACTAAGTTTACATTGATTCCATTTTCAAACAATCAATTCAGTTATAAATAGTGAAACTTGGATTGAAGCTAGATTATGCATCTATAAACACGGGAAAAATGTAAATTAAATTTTCTATTGATTAGAATTTGAACACGAGATTCATTTAGGGTTTTACTGGGAATTTTATGCTTCTCTGTAATCGAATCGCGTACGTCATCTACACGTGATCAAGCCGTACGTGGCTTTGGTAGAGGATAGGGGGAGGTGTTGTCGAGGCGTGGACGACCTTTTAGCGTCTCAGGTGGCCGTTAGGTGATGGCGGGGTCGTTTATCTGCCAGAGGTGAGCTTCAGTTTTCGTGCATAATAGCAAAATTTCGATGTTGACCTTAATTCGTATTTCTGGGTTTCGATTTCGATGCAAGGGATGATTTGGGGTTTGGGGAAGTCGACTGGATCACCGGAAGCGTCGTGGACCACCGTGCACGTGCACGGTGGTGGAGCAGTGTCGGTTGAGTGGCTGTGAGTCGTCGCGTGCTTGGACACGAGATTTTTGGTGGTTGCTTCGAACGTGGCTTTGGGTCGTTTTCGTATGTGACTCCAGCAGTTATTATAACCTTTGTTTAAAAAAAAAAGAGAAGAAGGGGAGAAACAGGAAAAGAGAGAGGAAGAAATGGTTTGGGGGGGGGAAGACTCGGGAAGATTGGATGGGGAACTCGGGTTCTTTCTCGTGTGTAGTGAGATTTTTCTCGGGTATGGTTTCAAAGCTTAAGCGTAACCAACCTGGTTTACTAAACTGTATTAATTCAAGCAAAAATAAAGTTATTGCTAAAAATGTTTTCACCTTAAATGAATATCTTAATTTAATAATCAATTAAAGATACGTGATTAGATTTAAATTAACGTTTAAACATTTATAGTTAATAAGTGTTTGGTTTTAAAGATAAGATTCTTGATCCCTATTTCATTAATTTGTAATTAAGAAGTTTAAATTAGTTAATTAAGTTAATATATAAATTAGGGTAACAAACTAAGTAATTAATTACATTAAATATGAGGTTATCTAATAATTAAGTTTGGAGTTAATATCATAATTGTTTTTCAAAATTTAAGAGAAGACTTTTAAATGTTTCATTAAGTTGAACATTTAATTAGTTTAGGAAGAAATTAAGAACAATTACTCTTAAAATATAATTAGTCATAGATTATAAATAATTGATAAATTTGTAATTAACTACTTAAGATAATTTATGAATGATTAATAGTTAATTAATCGAGTAGTTTAATTAAGAATAAATAAAGGATTAAGGAAGCAATCGGCAGTAAATAAATGGGTAATTAAGTTGATTAATAATTAACATCATTAAATTAAATGGTTAATTAAAGTAAATAACTGAGTTAAGAAATAATTAGTTAATTGATAGTTTGAAATAATATAAGTATGTGATTATGACTAAATGATTAATTAATAAATCATTAATTAGACAATCCGGGGTAAAATAAGTAGTTGATTGTAAACTAATGACTAATTAAATAGAGTTAAGTGATTAACTCTCAAGTAATTAATTCAAATTGAATTAATTACAAATAAGATTTAAAGGTGACTGCTTACGGACTGTTGTGACTGAATATCTGAGTGTGATATTTATGTGATGATATTCTGTTGCTCTGTGATATGTTATGTTATATCTATGATGCTGGTATATGTTTTATCTGTGATAAATGCTATGTTAATTCAGTTATTAAATTTAAATTATTTAAACTGTTAAGTTAATTAGACAACTTGGCCCTTAAAATGGCGTTTGGATCCGATGAGACCGGGATCGGAAGAATCAATTTTGATTCCCCGAAAACCACATCAATCCAATTTAAACGTTACGTCGTAAATCCTGAAATGAAGATCGAGATGGTTTTCAGAATGCAAGGGTTATCGTCGTTGACTCTGAGGGTGATTCCAAAATGAGTGCAACGAGATAATGCCTTCGGTTTCGTTCGAACCCGGAACGAACTTGTATGGATTGAATGCTTTCAACACATCGTCAGGCGGACGATGAGCATTCTAAGTGATATGTTCTTTAAAGGTAATCGTAGCCTCAAGCCTCATCAACCGGGAATGGCTAAAACAGGGGATGTGCAGCAAGGTTAGGTGGGTCATGCCCAAGTAGGACAAGATATTTCCCCTGTCTAGATGTCCCTTTTTATATTTCGGCTTAGTGGGCGGTTGCTAGCTACAACCGCGGGGTTTATCTTGTTTGGGACTGTTCAGTAAGGAATGGTTCCGGCCTTGTGTTGCAGGGGATGAAGGGAGTAATCCTCGGTACGATGATCTAGGCCCCGTACTGTGACGGGCGGTACCCCGGTAGCCCTGCCATTGTATGGGATCCAATTTCCAATAAGCGTCGTACGATTTGATTGTGCCCAACTATGTTGAAATGTGAGATGTAAGCATTTCAGCTATTTCTGTATTTTACTTGAAAACCCTAGACACTATTATAATATCACTGGATTTCCTATGAAATGTTTTGGTTAGCGTAAGGTAAAAACTTACCCGTATTTATTTGTGGGGAGTCTTACGTGATACCTTTATTTTCAAATGTTTTTCAAAGTTAAACAACTTTAAACCGTTTACTCATACCAGACCCATGTCTGACCCGGAGTTTATTTTTGTTTTCATAAACTCTCGGGTACCTAAATTTTTACGGGTAGTCAAGGGATTCAGGTTAGCTTTGACGAATTCTGGAGGAGCAACGGAGCAGGAGGCTTCAGCGTTGTAGATATATATATAGTTCCGCTGTGTGGGTATCTCTAAGTTGTATTGTATTGAGTTGTACTAACTAGACAGGTGTTTATGACTGTCTAGTATGTGATGTATGTAAGATTGTCACATGTATTGATATTGTATAACTCTGATATATGTACAAACTATGTATTATTTAAGTGATATATTATATATTGTTCCGTTCCGCTGTGAGATTCTGATGTTGTTGTTCTTTCTTCTCTATCTTTTCTATTTTCTCATCCCTTTCTTTCTTAATGATGATACGTCTTTCTGGTAGTGGAAGGGCGGGTCGTCACAGTTGGTATCAGAGCATAGGTTGGTGATAACCTTGGCTCTGGTAGTAATTACTCATAAATAGAGTCAGTAGAACTCTAAAATGAGTTTGAGTGTATTAATAGATATGAGCGCGTATTTGTTAGTGAATATAAAGTTGTTTTATATTGCGTTCATTGATTTATTGAGTGGTATATGAACCTTCGTCAGCACAGTCTCGAAAACTGTATCAAAGGGGTTTCTAAACACTTAAATAGAGCAATTCGACACAATATTGATTTTTTAAAAGTAGGGTAAATGAAATAATTTTACCCAAAATTATATTTTAATATAAAAGAAATATTTTTCTAAAATAACTATATATACTTGGATATTTGATTGTTAATAGTACAATCAAAAAAAAAAAATTTAAATTTGAGGGGTCTTTAAACAAATAAAATTGTCTAAATATGATCTTTAATACAAAAGGGAATAATGAAATCTTGTTTTGGAAAATATTGGGAGTTATGATATTGTTTGTGGTTGTTAGGCAGGCAAGTTATTTAAAAGTTTCAAAAGGAGAAAACTTGTTTTGGTGAAAATAAGTGTTTGAAAGTTGAAAATTTGAGTTGATATACCAAGTAGGTATGTGTAGTTATCATTTCAAATTGGTTTTGGAAATGGAAACCGGGCAATTGAATTTTAAGAAAAATTCTATTCAGATAATGTGGAAGGTTTAAATGGATCAACTATTGGATTTATAAAGTAAAGTTGATATTAATAGGATGAAAACGGGAATTTTGATCCCGGTATTAAAATTTAACTTAAGTAAATAAAATAAGAAATATACTTGAGGTTAACCCGAGATAAAGCTAAATGAAATTGAAGTTCAAAATGAACTTAATTGGCTATAAAATTTGAAGGTAAAATGATTGTAATTGTGAGGTGGAAATTTATACCTTAAGATGCTAAGTGTTATATATATAAACTGAAATTGTGATTATAAGATAAAATGACCTAAATGAGTAATATAAACTTTAAGGGAAATAAATAAGTTTTGAACTCATATATTGAGAAATAAATTTAAAGATTTGTAAGCAGCTAAATTTAACTGAAGTTGAGTTAGAATAAGACTGAATTTAAATGAATTCAGTCAAGTTATAAATAATATTGAATGAAATAAAATTCTTAAGTAAATGTAAACCAAAGTAAGTATTGAATTGGATTTAAATAATGGTGTGAGTTGTAAACAAATCTAATTCAAGCATAAATTGAATGACTTTATTTTAAATTCAAAAATGAATTGTTAATGTAAATTAAAATTTTAAGGATGGATAAAAGAATAAACTAATCAGTAAGTAGTTGGGATTTGATTAAAAGAAAATCGAATCAAAGATTTAAAATGGAAGTTGGTGGAATAGAATGAACTTAAGTTATTAAGTGAAACAGTTGATGACTTAAATAAATTGTGAGATGATTAATTTAAAATATGGATTGCCAAATTTAATAAAAATGGTTTGGAATCAAACTTTTGAAATAAAAGAAAATGCAATGGAAGGATTGTGGATAAAATAATTGAGATGGACTCAAGTATAAATTGAATTGGAATCAAGTGTAAATTGAATTGAAATCAATTTAAGATTTGTTATTAAGCTTAAGTGATTATTTATTCACAATGATATTATTAAATTACCTAAGGAAATGGGTTGTTTGAAGTAAATAAGAATTTGATAAATTTTATGAATTTCTGGAAGCAAAATAGGATGATTTTGTATATGAGTTTGTTTTGCTTAAATGGATTATATAAGCAAGTAAGTTGTAAGTTCCTTTTAATTAAAAGGGAATGGTTTGAGAATTGATTGAAATTAATTGTGTTGAGGATTGGAACCTTACATATGTGCTTATAAAAATATGTAATGGAGAATATGTTAAAGCTTTTCAGAATTTGAAAACTAAAAAAAAAAAATGTTAGCAACAAAACAATTTCAAATTGAAAATTTAAAGTAAACTAATAAATGAAACTAATTTAAAAATAATAATAGGAATCGGTTATAAATGAAAGATAGTCAGTAAAATTTAATATTCAGATTTGAAGAAAATTTGAATTCACATGGAAGTAGAAATTCAAATTTGAAAATAAGTGAATATAAGAGGATATAAAGGCTATAGTGGTAGAGTAATAATATAAGAATATATATAATGCTTATATTAAGCTTAAGAAATGAATGGTGGGATTCTTAAGTAAAATTTGATATTGGAAAAAACAAAAAAATTAATTATTCCAAGTGGGTAAAATCAGGATAATGTGCATAAAAGAAAATTGATATGGTTGATAATCAATGGATATAAATACGTAGGATGTACGTATATTATTTTATTCTCATAACGAACTGATCCAGATTCGAGCACAGAATTTCGAGATAGTTATATCGATCCGAGTTAGGATTTTTCACTCGATTTTCGACGACGAACCATGGATTTGGATTTTGATTGATGCTGGAAATTCTCTATCATAGTTGTGACTATGCAAGGAGAATGACAGTTTCTGATCAACAAACCAGTTCTGAGTCCGCACTAGGAAGTCGGGTGGACGATACTAGTTCGGAAATGAAATTGTGTGATCAAGCGATCGGATTTGATATTGCGTACGAATGGTATATGTACATCGTACGGGCTTGATTGAATAGATATAGAAATTCTGTAAAGAGTCAATTAAATTTGGAAAGAGTTAATACTGTAACTTTTAAAATTGAATTGCTTAAATGGATGTCTGGAAATTATTGTGTATCCCATATATCTCAGGAAATTTGTTCATAATTCATCATTAATTGTTAAACCAGAAATTCAGGAAATTGGAAGTTGAGTTGAATTTAATTGTGGTCAGAAATCCAGTTTGGATTATTGATTATCGAGAGACAAACTCTCGATAATTTTAGGAAAGCTTATCCGGATTTATGTTCGGATAACTAGTAAAGTATGTTAGAGAAGACTGTTTGATTTTGTTATTGTATGACTGATATGTATGTTTGGATGGTTGGTATAATAGCTTTTAATTTATCTTTGTTTTAAATTTCGGGGACGAAATTCTTTTAAGGGGGAAGGAATGTAACGACCCTGGATTTCGGCCCCGGTTATTTTAATAAATGATTAATCTAATTAAATAGAAATGTAAATTGATCACATTAAAATGAACGTGATCTTGGGATTTATTGTTGTTTACTTATATAAACTGTGTTTGAAAAAGATGATTAATTGGGAAATTGAAATAAGTATTTCAATAATATGCCCAATAACAATCTATATTATATAATTACTTAAGATACTTTACATTGTTTATTTGTAGTATAAAATAATATATATATGATAATGTATGAAATTATAAAATAAGTTTCTTAACAATATTTTTGATAAATTTAACTCATATAATTAATTTAAAATGCTATATATTGTTAATATTGTTAAATGAACACACATGCTTGATAATGTTTAAAGTTTAAAATCTAATCCTAGCAATATTAAATAATGAATGTAAAATGTAAACCAAATATATGAATGTAATTTAAAAATTGATAGTTAGAATATAAGATATAAATATAAGTAAGTAAACTTATGAAATATAATTTAAATGTGGAAGGCTAAAATACAAAATATAAATAAAAATAATAGCCTAATGAATAAGTTTATAAATAAAATATGAAAGTAAGTGATGAAGTAAAAGCATAAAATACTTAGCAATGTAATATGAAATGAACAAAGTTATATATATAGTTGTACTCATAAAAATAATAATAATAATATATATATATATATAATTACAACCATATGTACATACACCAGATAAGCAGGGAACAAATGTTTTACACAAAGCTTCTCACACAAGCTTTTGGCCTGCACATGTAAATCTGCATACAATATCTATGTACAGATTACAATATCAGGGAACATTAATTAGGTGTTAACAAATTTGAAGACATATTCATTAAGCCTAAGTACAATTTGTCATTTCAGGTTACAAAATAACATTCCAGCCGAAATTTCAGTATTTTTCTTTCTTCTTTCATGTTGCAGTAATTTTATTGGGTCAAACTAGTAAAACCTATCCAGATGCTACTTCCTCTATACAACTGTGTCTTCTATATACACATATGTATGCATTCCCATTTAGTTCGAGCAGTAGCTAATTAAAAAAAAAAAGGATTCAAATATACAGTTTCAAAACTTCAGTTCAAGGCAACAGGCTTTAAACTCACTGCTTTCTGTATACATTCAGGTGAGTAAACATTTATGTTTAACATAAATTGTGGTGAGTAAACAAGATTAGTTAAAGTTTTAAGTTCCAATTATAACACAGTTCATGATTTAATCATCATATGACATTGTGTATGCTTGATTTCAATTCCTTCAACTCTGTGACTTCTGATAATGTTTCAGGTTTGCATATTTTTGAGTAAAACTCAAATTAGCCTCATTAAACATTGGAAATCTGTAGGTATTCGATTAAAATAATATGTTATAACATAAATTTAGAGACTGATTTAATCTTAAGGAAAAATATAAGCGCTATAACGATGAACAGAGCATTAAACAATAATTTAAATATATATATATATATATATATATATATATATATATATATATATATATATAAGTTGTTGTAAAATATTAATACAAGGTCATAGATTGAATCCATACTAGAATTCATGATTTTCAAAACTAAAACGAAGATTTTTAACTTAATTTTCCAAGCACAGTTTGTAATTGAACTAAGTTTACATTGATTCCATTTTCAAACAATCAATTCAGTTATAAATAGTGAAACTTGGATTGAAGCTAGATTATGCATCTATAAACACGGGAAAAATGTAAATTAAATTTTCTATTGATTAGAATTTGAACACGAGATTCATTTAGGGTTTTACTGGGAATTTTATGCTTCTCTGTAATCGAATCGCGTACGTCATCTACACGTGATCGAGCCGTACGTGGCTTTGGTAGAGGATAGGGGGAGGTGTTGTCGAGGCATGGACGACCTTTTAGCGTCTCAGGTGGCCGTTAGGTGATGGCGGGGTCGTTTATCTGCCAGAGATGAGCTTCAGTTTCGTGCATAATAGCAAAATTTCGATGTTGACCTTAATTCGTATTTCTGGGTTTCGATTTCGATGCAAGGGATGATTTGGGGTTTGGGGAAGTCGACGTGGATCACCGGAAGCGTCGTGGACCACCGTGCACGTGCACGGTGGTGGAGCAGTGTCGGTTGAGTGGCTGTGAGTCGTCGCGTGCTTGGACACGAGATTTTTGGTGGTTGCTTCGAACGTGGCTTTGGGTCGTTTTCGTATGTGACTCCAGCAGTTATTATAACCTTTGTTTAAAAAAAAAAAGAGAAGAAGGGGAGAAACAGGAAAAGAGAGAGGAAGAAATGGTTTGGGGGGGAAGACTCGGGAAGATTGGATGGGGAACTCGGGTTCTTTCTCGTGTGTAGTGAGATTTTTCTCGGGTATGGTTTCAAAACTTAAGCGTGACCAACCTGGTTTACTAAACTGTATTAATTCAAGCAAAAATAAAGTTATTGCTAAAAATGTTTTCACCTTAAATGAATATCTTAATTTAATAATTAATTAAAGATACATGATTAGATTTAAATTAACGTTTAAACATTTATAGTTAATAAGTGTTTGGTTTTAAAGATAAGATTCTTGATCCCTATTTCATTAATTTGTAATTAAGAAGTTTAAATTAGTTAATTAAGTTAATATATAAATTAGGGTAACAAACTAAGTAATTAATTACATTAAATATGAGGTTATCTAATAATTAAGTTTGGAGTTAATATCATAATTGTTTTTCAAAATTTAAGAGAAGACTTTTAAATGTTTCATTAAGTTGAACATTTAATTAGTTTAGGAAGAAATTAAGAACAATTACTCTTAAAATATAATTAGTCATAGATTATAAATAATTGATAAATTTGTAATTAACTACTTAAGATAATTTATGAATGATTAATAGTTAATTAATCGAGTAGTTTAATTAAGAATAAATAAAGGATTAAGGAAGCAATCGGCAGTAAATAAATGGGTAATTAAGTTGATTAATAATTAACATCATTAAATTAAATGGTTAATTAAAGTAAATAACTGAGTTAAGAAATAATTAGTTAATTGATAGTTTGAAATAATATAAGTATGTGATTATGACTAAATGATTAATTAATAAATCATTAATTAGACAATCCGGGGTAAAATAAGTAGTTGATTGTAAACTAATGACTAATTAAATAGAGTTAAGTGATTAACTCTCAAGTAATTAATTCAAATTGAATTAATTACAAATAAGATTTAAAGGTGACTGCTTACGGACTGTTGTGACTGAATATCTGAGTGTGATATTTATGTGATGATATTCTGTTGCTCTGTGATATGTTATGTTATATCTATGATGCTGGTATATGTTTTATCTGTGATAAATGCTATGTTAATTCAGTTGTTAAATTTAAATTATTTAAACTGTTAAGTTAATTAGACAACTTGGCCCTTAAAATGGCGTTTGGATCCGATGAGACCGGGATCGGAAGAATCAATTTTGATTCCCCGAAAACCACATCAATCCAATTTAAACGTTAGGTCGTAAATCCTGAAATGAAGATCGAGATGGTTTTCAGAATGCAAGGGTTATCGTCGTTGACTCTGAGGGTGATTCCAAAATGAGTGCAACGAGATAATGCCTTCGGTTTCGTTCGAACCCGGAACGAACTTGTATGGATTGAATGCTTTCAACACATCGTCAGGCGGACGATGAGCATTCTAAGTGATATGTTCTTTAAAGGTAATCGTAGCCTCAAGCCTCATCAACCGGGAATGGCTAAAACAGGGGATGTGCAGCAAGGTTAGGTGGGTCATGCCCAAGCAGGACAAGATATTTCCCCTGTCTAGATGTCCCTTTTTATATTTCGGCTTAGTGGGCGGTTGCTAGCTACAACCGCGGGGTTTATCTTGTTCGGGACTGTTCAGTAAGGAATGGTTCCGGCCTTGTGTTGCAGGGGATGAAGGGAGTAATCCTCGGTACGGTGATCTAGGCCCCGTACTGTGACGGGCGATACCCCGGTAGCCCTGCCATTGTATGGGATCCAATTTCCAATAAGCGCCGTACGATTTGATTGTGCCCAACTATGTTGAAATGTGAGATGTAAGCATTTCAGCTATTTCTGTATTTTACTTGAAAACCCTAGACACTATTATAATATCACTGGATTTCCTATGAAATGTTTTGGTTAGCGTAAGGTAAAAACTTACCCGTATTTATTTGTGGGGAGTCTTACGTGATACCTTTATTTTCAAATGTTTTTCATAGTTAAACAACTTTAAACCGTTTACTCATACCAGACCCATGTCTGACCCGGAGTTTATTTTTGTTTTCATAAACTCTCGGGTACCCAAATTTTTACGGGTAGTCAAGGGATTCAGGTTAGCTTTGACGAATTCTGGAGGAGCAACGGAGCAGGAGGCTTCAGCGTTGTAGATATATATATAGTTCCGCTGTGTGGGTATCTCTAAGTTGTATTGTATTGAGTTGTACTAACTAGACAGGTGTTTATGACTGTCTAGTATGTGATGTATGTAAGATTGTCACATGTATTGATATTGTATAACTCTGATATATGTACAAACTATGTATTATTTAAGTGATATATTATATATTGTTCCGTTCCGCTGTGAGATTCTGATGTTGTTGTTCTTTCTTCTCTATCTTTTCTATTTTCTCATCCCTTTCTTTCTTAATGATGATACGTCTTTCTGGTAGTGGAAGGGCGGGTCGTCACAAGAATAGTGTTAGCTCTTTAACTCCAAACATCCAACGGCTCTTCAATTTTGACTTGCGTTGGCTCTTCAACTTAGACATGCATAGCTCTTCAATTTATACTCATGATATCTCCTTAACTCTAGACATGTGATTGCTCTTCAATTTAGACATGCGATAGCTCTTCCATGCTAGCTCCTATTAAACAAATTAATACAACATTGCCCCTGGAAAGTATTTTATTTTGTACTTAGGTATATAAAGAAAATTATTTTCATTTTATTTCTTCTTCGTTTACATTTTTATACTTGCTTTCATTTTTTTATTTCCACGCTTAAACACTTTTTCAAACAAACTCTTGGTATTTTTTAGATCTGTTGTCTTGCCCATTCGAACATTTTCTTTTCAATAAATGATCACGATCTTAGTCCCGATTTTCCTATAAATACCCATCTTGTTCTCAAATCCACTTTTATCATCATTTATGAAATATAACAGTTTTCTGCATATAGTCTCAAAAATTCTCAATTTCTCGGACCTTCCACTTTTTCAGCGTAACTGGATTAATCATTATCATTTAATATTACTTATTATCGTTCACTAAGGCTCATGAATTTATGCTTATTTCACTTGATTATGGCATTGTTATCTCGTTATTTATAACTTGAAATTCACTGAAAGGGAGGAAAACCTTTTAATTTTTAAAATAAAATTGATTTTAATCTTAAAATTCACCCATTATTGTGAATTAAACCGTTAATGTGTCTCTAGATCCAATTTTCGTAAACCCTATAACTCGGTTTTAGATATGTGATAACCATTTCAATTTAGGATTATGATAGTTATCGTGGATATGTGATAGCTGACTGGTTTTAGACTCACAATAGCTATCTTAGATATGAGATAGCTATTGCATTTTATAATTGTGATAATTATCTTAGATACATGATAATTGCCTTATTCTAGAGTTGTGATAAATGTTTCAAACCATGCATAAGTATCATCCCACAACAATAAATGTCTAGTTATACATCAAGTGGTATAATATAAAAATGGGTGAAATATCCGCACATTCAACTATCATCAATACACAAGAAATCATCAAACACCTCATGACATGCACATAGTAATGCCTAAGATTATCTCTAAGATATTTATATATTAGACGTACTCGGGTCTGTCATACTCGTAAATAACTAACAAGCAGTCATGGCGAATAATTAACAAACATAGATATGGCATAATTGTAGCTATGCCACAATTATGTCCCGAGTATTTGTATGACAAGTACAGGGTCAAACTCCTTAATATGACATGCTCGCAATAATTTCATTAATTATCTCATGGATGAAAATATAACACATGCACACGAGGTTACTACTAGATGGGCTCGAGGCCTAAGTTATAATCATGTTGGTAGACAACCACATCCTTAATGATTACATTAAGGTAAACAAGCGTATTTCTATACGACCACATCAATAAACAAATCGAACATTAATAAGTGCTTAGTTATGCTCCAAAGGCCTTCCTTACATGCTCTTAGCGCTACCCTTACAGTCTTAAGTTACCTCGACGTCCATCGTTACCCATTTTCCATCTTGCACAACGTGCTTATATGACTATGAAATGCCATAGTCACGACCCTACAAATGCCCTAAAATCGAAATAGACTGTTGGCTTATGTAATTCCTTAGCTCCGACAATCGAAATATTAGAGGAATTTACTGTTCAATAGCTCGGATCAATGGGCATGAAAGGAGAGATCTCTTGTATACACTAGTTTAGGTCAACATTAATATGTTTCAATACCTGAATTCATCTGAAAGAATACGTTTCTAGTCTCGACACAAGGCAATATATGTGAGCTCTAGAATTGAATAATAAGTATTAGAGACCAAAAATATATTCCTAACTAACATAATCAGAGCGACTAAAAATGATGAATTTTATATCATATCCAAATGTCTAATACATCATCTATATATATACACACAACTTGTAATGACCTGCCTTTTCGACCCCTAAATGTCGATGCTAATACATCTACAGTATTCACATGCCGAACACCCAAGTGCCGAAAAGACAGATTATTAGGGTAAAAAGAAAAGGCAGACAAAAAAAGTACACGAAAAAACATCTCAATCTCACAACGGAACGATAATATATAATATTCCAAAGACATTACAAAGGGCTACTCTAAGATACATAGAATTTCAGAGTTACTAACCTAAGTACTATCATCAGCCTAGACAATTATAATAGCATGCGCTCACAAAAGCTGATATATACATACTAGTAGCGTAATGGAAATAAGAATGCTACAGTAGGTAAAAGCAACAAGCTTGTCTCCTCGAGCTCCAAAGAATATCCAATGAAAACCTGGTTTTCTCAAACTGCTTGAAAGAGCACCTGAGGATTTAAGAAAAAGATAAAACCACGAGTTAGACATAACCCTGGTATGAGAAACTCAAGAAACATGTATCCACATAACAATATCTTTTGAGACCAACTGAATCACCAGAATGATTTTCCATCTAAGGAACCAAACTATCCAATAAGTACATATGGCGATATAATAGATGGTGTTTAGGGTGTAGAATATAAATCAGAAAATAGTTGTACTTCTTGCATCTCACACCACAATAATATTATGTGCATAATCAAAACCATAAAGGGTTGCATTCGCATATGGATTTCCATTGGAGGCGCCCATGGTATGTCGAGGTGGACCACCTGATAACGGTTAGAAATTACCTTCTGAAGTGACATATATATATATATATATATAGAATATACATGAATATAAACATAGTCGGTCTATTACCTAACATGTGATACCGAATATCATCAACTCCCTGTTGCACCAACAATCTTAAGCATCTTTGGATATGGAGGTGGTATACCCTTACGTTAGCTAAACCCACTAATTATGCACCTAATTTGTTTTCTTTCATTACCGATGATGAAGTTCCTTCAACATCTCATCACACGAGTCTTCATCACCCAAAAAGTTCTCAAATCTCTTTATGCATTCCAACATCTCGATACATGATCCACATCACTCAAACAGTTCATGAATCTCCCCATGGATTCCAGCATCCGTCGTCCAACGAATGTTAACACTATCCTCTCTCGTGGAATCACCCTCAAGATAGATAGTACGACACAATAGTATCATTCGAAATGTTAGTGTCGACCTTTCCCTAGGATTTTCCCTTAGGATAGACAATGCAACTCTATACCATTTCGCTTCACAACCACTTCCAAAGCATAGAATTCGTATGTCTGTTTTGAAATGGATTTTAGTAAGTAATACCTAAGCATACTTATTCAATCTCGAACTCTTTAAACTAAAGAGGTGAATTTTTGTTTAACTAAATTCTGGTCCTTCTACAAATAAGCGGATGACATATATGAGTCCATTTCGATAGATCTCGAATACATATTCTCAAAGCAAGAGATGTTTCATACGAATGAGTCCTCCTCTAGGGATCTCAAACCATATAAATCCGTGTTGCTTTTATATAATTCCCAAGTAATTTGGTCAAGTTCGATAGTCGACAAGTCAACTATCTAGTATGAAATGAAAACAGTCGCATATAAAAATTAGATCTTGTACACTTATCATTTCTTTCAACTTCTCGACTTTAGTGCTAAGTGTAGGACTAAATACTTTCCATAAATGTATAGCATGTAAACATGATAAGTCACACAAATGACTTCTTATCCCCATATTCAAATCATACTTATTTATCAATACTTGTGTATATAGTTAAGATACCTTTATAAAAGATATATACATGTATACTACCACTTCACTTTTTGTTTTTACTCTTTACATTCTTTGAAATCTATTCATACACTTATCTCAAAGGTATAAGAATATTCACAAATCATTTAACAAGATTTTCCATTGTAAAATATAATCTAAGAGTTATAAAACAACACTGTAACTTTAAACCCCTTTACTCTTTTATAATTAAACCTTTACTTTTTCTAACCATTTCCCAAAACATTCCATACTTATCATTATCTCCAAAATACTCTTTTTAAAGATCTAAGTATATTCACAAGTATAATCAAAAGGGTTAAAAACAAATGTTACCAAAACATTGTTACTATAAACCCAAAACCTTTTATACTTATCATTATCTTTAAAACACTCTTTTTAAAGCTCTAAGTATATTCAAAAGGTTCAAAAACAAATGTTACTAAAACGTTATTACTATAAATCTAAAACCTCTTATACTTTTCATTATCTTTAAAATACTCATTTTTAAAGATCAAAGTATATTCAAAGGGTTCAAAAAACAAATGTTACCAAAACATTGTTATTGTAAACCCATAACCTTTTATACTTATCATTTTATTTAAAATATTCTTTGTAAAGATAAAAGTATATCTACACTTATTTAACAAGCTAGTATACTTTTAAATAACTTCTCAAAACCATTTATTATAACTTAATGTTATTCAAAAACTCATTTACCCTTTTATAAAATCCTTAACTCACTTTTCCAAACTTATATATATACATTTAAAATACTTTACTTACTTTTCTAAACATATATATAGATACTTTTAAAATACTTAATTTAATTTTTCGAAGTTATAAATAATTACTTTTAAAATACTTATAAATAAGTTATAAAAATCCATATAAAATATTATGCAAAAATAATTAATTTAGAAATTACTAAAAACCATTTAAATCACTCAAAATATTTAAAACCACACAATAACATATTGTGCTATAGAAAATCAGAAGTGCCACCGTATGTCCAGAAACTGGTGATGTTAAGTTCTTTGAAAGTTACTTGGACAGAGAACCATTGAAAAAGCATGAAAGTCTGACCGGTTTTCTCAATTTAAACAAAAGATCAGAACTCTGATTTTTTACTGTAAGTACTATACTTAGAGTATTTAATAACCATGCATAGAAAACCCTAAGGATATCGTTGAAAACCATATTAAAAATTCCCGAAAACAAGACATTTACAAAGCGCTCATATAGCGATCTTTCTCGCTTCTAACTTTTGTATCTTTGTTCTACGATTTAAACTCTGATTTTGTATCTTTGTTCTACAAGTTATAAAATGATTTAAACTCTGATTTTTTTACAAAAGTACTATACTTAGAGTAATCAATAACTATGCAAAGAAACCCCTAAGGATATCTTTCAATACCATATTAAAAATTCCTAAAAATAAGGCATTTACAAAGTGCTCATATAACGAACTTTCTCGCTTCTAAAAGTTCTATACATTACCAAACATTTTCCTTACTGTCACATACACTACTATAAGTGTAGAGAACAACCAAAATATTTAAATCACAATATATTTACATATGATCATTTTAAACATGTTAAACATAAGGATTTTGTAGTGCACTTATAGCGACTCTTTTGTTTCAACAAGTTCACACACACTTCCACATCACATACATCCATGCAAAACATGTATATACAAGTCTAGGCCATACCACATGTCATAGAGGGTAATATAAGTGAATATATTACATATAAGTTATTATTTCCTTTCTAAAGCAAGTGGGTTCAAAAACTATAACTTTCATTAGTAGATATCTTTACTTTACATTCACACACATAGATTTGTATAAAATATATACTTTTCAATTGTGAGTTAACTCATCCAATCCTTGCTAACATCAAGCACAAGCCATAACCTACGACCACTTTCGACCTCAAACAAGACAAAAACTTCACCTTTGCTTCATAGTGCTCTCAGCCATGCTTCCCTCTTCCCATATTTCTCTCAGCTAGATCAGAACTAGGGTGTTGTGCTCCCTCCCTTCCACCTTTGTTTTGATACTCCTTTCCCCTAGGTTGCCTTAAATCCTTACCCAAAGTTTTACGGAGTTTGGATATTATTTGCTTAGGTTTTGGAAAGCTAAAGTGAAGAGATGAAGAGGATGAAGACATAGTTTTTGTTCATTATTTCTAAATGGATTCATAACCTTAGTGTAGTGTTTATGTACGGATTTCTCAACAGGCCACCATACCTTTATCACATATCATGGCCATCCAAATTTCACTCCCCCATGTGCCAACTTTTCACCGCACTTCATCAAAATATCTTATTTCCTCGAAAATATTTTCCTAATCGATTTTGTTAATCTGTTCATTAATCACCTTTTAGTTAGCAATACTAAGAAAAATATTTTTTTTATTGCTAATTAATGGAAGACTAATATGTTAGATATGCCCAAAGAGTTTGAACAAATTATATCAAGTAAAATGTCATTTATCGATAAAAAGATTTTTGGCCACATTATCGATATTTCTTCTAACTATTTATTTTTATAAGAATATTTCAAAAACAAGTTTATCATTGTGTGATATTGATTAAACAAGGTATAAAATCACTTTTAACACATTAGTCCAAGATTAAAACATTTAAATCATTCAGATATTTAAATACAAAGTGTTTGAAACTACGGGTCGTTAGATTCTCTCTCACTTAAAACATTTTGTCCTTGAAATTCCGATACAACCAATTAAAAAAAGAGGAAGCACATATCACTAATCAACAGATTAAATATTACTAGCTAGTAAAGCTCAAGGTTTACCCAGGTTCAAAAACCATCTCATCGTACAAGGACAATAAATAATTTGCCAAGCATACCTTATGCTCATTGGCCTCAAGTCATTACATAGACAGTAGTTCATGATACCTTAAGACAAACCAAAAGGTCCTTCCCTAAATTCTTCTAAGCCAACAAAACATAATATATATGTACTTAAGTCCATATGATGCATATGGATTTCCCATTCATGATATCCGATCTGATTACTTGCTTGATCACATAAATTTCACTTCCAAACTAATGTAGATCACTTACCACTCTAGTGCGGAATCGATCAGTTTCCTTGATTAGAAACCTTTGTTTCCTTTACATAGCCACATTCTATGATGGAAAACCTCGAGATCATATCGAGAATCCATTTCATGTATTCACCATTGAGAATAGAGTGAAAAATCCTAGTTTGGATTGGTGTAAATCACCTAGAAACCATGTACTCGAATCCTAGATCAAGAACCGTCATGCGAATAAAATGATCTATGTATAAATTACAGATTTTATCCTACTGGTTCCTTCAACTACACCAATTAATTTTTATATCACATTCATTTACGCAAATAGTATCTCATTTAATACTAAAATCAAATTGGGTAGGGGTGGACCCTCCTAGATCCTACCTAAGACAGTAGGTTTAAAAAAGATCAATTATGAAGCATTTCATAAAACATACCTTTTATCTATAAAATATTTTATAACTACAAAACCTTATGTGTGAAACATTTTATGAAAACATAACATCACTTAAAAAACATTTCATTAAACATAATTCAAGTTTATACTCATATACTATTCTACTACATCCTAGGAGTATATATAAAACATCAAATTCACTTTACTTTTTAGAATCTAAATGAACGCCCAAAATAAATCTAGATGTCAACCTTTTCGACTTCTTTATCTGTCGGATTAGGAAAGTAGCTAGGAATAGTATGACACTAGTATACAAATTTAGGCTTAGTGTCTACTTTTCTTAGATACCCCTAATGTAAATACGTTTATTTGCTAGCCCAACAACATCGAATATTTCACATTACAAGGATGCTCAAACCAATTTTGAAAGTTGTGTTTTAACTTTATTACCTTCTCAATACAAGAGTTATACAAACTCATGTTTATATTTTCAAAATCACTTAGCTTCAAGTTCTATAATGATTCGAAAGTTTCAAACTGTCCAAAACAGCTGAAAAAACCATTTCA
The DNA here is from genome assembly GCA_030765085.1 of Allium cepa. Lineage (NCBI taxonomy): Eukaryota > Viridiplantae > Streptophyta > Magnoliopsida > Asparagales > Amaryllidaceae > Allium > Allium cepa. The sequence continues at coordinate 756,512,004 of CM060940.1, read as the reverse complement.
TTCTAAACAAAATAAAAACTACCGAACAAACACATCATAATATGAAATTTATAGGATACATGCATTAATGAAATAACTTATGAGAGTTGCACTTATTTATTAGACGCCCTTTACTATAAAGGGAAAACATGAAAAGGTTCCATAATTATTTAGGCTATGCTACTACCACTCAAGCTCCCAACATAACTGTGACAACCCTGTATTTTGTGATTACTTTTAATTGTATATTTTAATTATTTTAATTGAATTTTGATTTAAAAACTTATTTTATTTATTTTGAATGATTAATTTTGTTATTTTAAATATAAACTTTAGTTTTGATATGAATTATCATTTCAAAGCATGACTAAAAAGAATATTTTTCAAAAAGTGAATTTTTGGTCAAAATAGTCAAACTTTGACTTTTAATTTAAAATTTTAAAAGTTTGAAAATTTTGAATTTTATCTTTTATTATGAAAGTACATAAAATTTTAAGAACACAGCTTTTTGTTTCGTTGGAAACAGATTTAAATTGTGAAAGTTATGTATATTACAATATTGAGCGCAATTTGTTCATTCAGCAAATTATGGTTATTTTAAATTATAAAAATTATATTTTCCTTGTCATATTTTATTTTAATATGTGTTAATATGTTATTGTATGTATATCTTTGTCTTATAATATTTTTAAAATGAAGTAAATAATTTTCCAAAGCCATTGGTAAATTTCTTGTAATTTTTATGTCATGTTTGCTATTTTTTAAACAATTTCTTTTTTTCCTTTTTCTATTTTTCCCCAATTTAATTATTTATTTTATTTTGAAAATGATAAATAAATTATTTTATTTCAAATTTTCACTTCATAATATTTTTAAAATGAAGTGAACATTTTTCCAAGACTAGTAGTGATTTATATGTAATTTCTGGACCCTGTTTTGAATTTTTAAGCAATTCCTTTTATTCTTTTTCTATTTTCTTTAAATTTTATTATTTATTTTCATATTATTTCACTTGGTTTCGGTTTTTACAAGTATTTGCTGATTTACTTTTGTTTTTATTTGATCTTTAGAAAACGGAAATGCGTTTCATTTCTAGACGTTTCATTTCTAGTCGTTTCTTTTACCGTTTCCTCATTTACTCTTTGTCCGTTTTTTTCTATTTATTAGCCGTGAGCTCCTTAACTCATTTTCACGTGTATAACATCTCATTTCATCATATTTTCGGCCATTCATCTAGGAAACACATACGGAAATGTCTTCTTCCTCTTTTTTCTGCTTTCTCTCTTCATTTTATTGATTTTTTCATTGAATTTTTGCCTTGTTCTCTCCACTCTTTTGCTCAGCCTCCACTCCATAGCCATGGCCCACCACCTCCTACACCACTTCCCTATCATTATCACCACCTACTCCTCAGATCTGAACCATGGTCGAAGCCACCATGATGATAAAATCAAAAAAAAATACAACCTATGCCTTGAAAACATGATAATTGAGCCTTGTTGCTTCACCACCTCTTTTTCCACCACCACCACCACCTCTAGCCACCACCTCCACCTTCCTCCTCCCCTTCCACGGCTTCAAATCCCTCTCTTCTCCTCTGACCAGATCAGGCCATGGCCTTTGAATGAAGACAAACACCTCTAAAGTTGCACAAAACTCCTTAAAAGCATGTCTAGCCAGCTAGTCTTCATCACCATCACCTTAGATGACCTTGGCCACCTCCTATTGCTCCACCACCACCTTGACACACCCCTAACCATCACCTTCATCCTCTGTCCAGATCTGAAACATGCTATAGCCGAGCCATAGATCCATGTAGCCTAGCCCAAAATGAACCAAAAACCCACTATTTGCATAAGCCTCTTCATATTCATGCATAGTAACTCCTCCACCACTTCAATACCTTGTAGCCATGCCTTATAGGACCCAAACCAGAACCAAAGTATGTCCAAACCTAAGCCAAAACATTCCTTAAGCCGTGCTAGCAAGTGTAGAAGGCAAGGCAAAAGACTGTGTATTCGTATCTCTTTTTATTTCAAAGTTATTCCTATTCAATGTTGTATTGAATTGTAATTTTATTTTGTTTTGTTTTGGGTTGTAACACATGTTCTAAGCTTGGATCTCTTCCCACTTGAGCCTATTGTTGTGTCATCGTGCCTTTTGGAATCCGTTGTGTCATTTGTATGGCAATCCCCAGCACAAAAAGGTGAATAAGGCTCACACGACATTTATACTTATGTAGTTGTGAAACAACAACAACTAAATGTATGGAATTAAATATGATGTTATAACTACCATGTGATTTTTTATATATGATGTTAAACCTGTTAAATTTCATGTCATATCATCTATTATTTATATATTTTGTTAACTGATCATTTATATCTGTTTATCACACTGCAAGTTCCCTGTAGATTAGAAATCACTATGGGTTGAAATGATACATACCCGAACGGACTTTAGAATAGGGAAAAATCGTTATGCGCTGAAATGATAGGCCTGAATGGTTTTTATTTATTTTATTTTAACTTGGGATTGCGGGTTTGAAATGATAAAACCTGGATTTTTCTTTTTAAACTGCGGATTGAAATGATACATATCCGTATCACTTGACCTAGGTTAGAAAACTATATAAAGACCCGTGGTTATTTTGTAAAGTGTTTTGGATATTTTTAAGTATTTTAAAAACATAAATTTATGAAATTTGATTTAAATAGATTTTTAAATGTTTTAAAATAAAGAAATTATGATTTTTCTATGAGTTAAAAATGTAATTGATGAATGGTTAAATTGGATTTTTGAAATATAACTTAAGTTTGAAAATGTGGAATTTGGTTAAAAATGATATTTAAGTTATATAAATAAAATGGAAATTTATTCTTATTTTGAAAACGGTAAATATGATAATTTGATTTAAATTTGAATTTGAATGATTTAATAAAGTATTATTGATTTTTCTATGAATTAAAATGGTTAAGTAAATGAATGCTTAAAAGCCAAATTGTAAAATACAACTTGATTTGGAAATGTGGAATTTGGTTTTGTTTAAAGTTTAAGTTAATTAAATAAATTGGGAATTTAGTTTAATTTGTGAAATGATAATTTGAAAAATGTAAATGTTAATAAAGTGTTAACTGTAAAAATAGAAAGTTTACACTTGAATTTATTAAGTGGATTTGTGAAATTTGATTTAATTATAAATGTCGCTTTATAAAAATCATTAATTAAAAGAGTATTTTAATGAACATCTTTGAATGTTAAAATATGATTTTTATAATGTTTAAATGGTTTAAATTGAAATGTTTTCAAGTATAACTTTCAGCACCTTTTCTAAATGCTATAAAAGGTTGAAATTTTCAATGTTTATGGTTTTAACTTAGTAAATGAACTCATAATGGTTTAAAACTTTGGAAATTAAATACTTGATTCGAAAGTATATAAACTTAAATTTTAAATGGTTTAAGTGAATTATTTTGATTAAAATATAAGCTATATAGAAGGTGATTTGGAATGATAATAAATGAATGATATCTTTGAATTTAAAAGGTATTTAAAGTTGAATATTTGGATTTGAACTTATATAATGTTTTGAAATGAAGCTTTGGAAGGATATGATATTTTGATATATATTAAATGTTTTGAAATGAAGCTTTGGAAGGATATGATATTTTGATATATATTAAATGTTTTGAAATGACGTTTTGGAAGGATATGATATTTTGATATATATTAAATGTTTTGAAATGAAGCTTTGGAAGGATATGATATTTTGATATATATTAAATGTTTTGAAATGAAGTTTTGGAAAGATATGATACTTTGATATGTATTAAATGTTTCGAAATGAAGCTTTAGAAAGATACGATGATTTAAAAATGAAGCTTTAAAAGATATGATATTGTGATAATAGAATGATTTGAAAGGATGTTTTGAAAGGATACTATAATTTAATTATTGAAATGGTTAGAAATGACTTGATATTTATTTTGATAAATATTTGAATTTGAAAGATATGGTATGTTGATATATTGAAATGGTTTTAGAAATGATTTAATCTTTATTTTGATAAAGATTTGGATTGAAAGGAATATTTTATTTTGAAGTATAAAATATTGTTTTAAAAGTTATAACCACGGGTTATAATAACGATTGGTTGTTAAAGAGACTGGGATCGGATATTGTCTTATAGCCGGCCAATACCGAAAACCACTTTAACAACTGTGTACGCGGTGGAGATTCCAGAATGAAGTAGGATGGTGGCGACGTTCTCGACGTATATTACGTGGATCCTACTCCCGTGAGTTGGCATATATGACTAAAACAGGAGCTATACCGGGCTACACAAAGGTCGCACCCTTTCATCGAGCATGCTCCATCAGAAACCATTCTATTACTTTTGTGATTCGACACGGTGGCGCCACTTTGATTCGGGGATATTGTTCGAGGTGGGCGGACACTGCTGGCTTGCCGTCACCACCGGTCCGGGAGTGCAAACGGTGTATCCACCCTGGCATTGCCTCGTGTGCCGTGTCATATCCTTATATCGAGCCCACTACGATTTTGGTTTCAAAGATCCGACCGCGTTAAGGTTCACCATCCTCTTAACGCTATTTTCTATATGATTATACTTTACTGATTAGACACTACTATATATAGCATATATTACTACATAGTAAATAGTTTAACGGATCCTTAGAGAATGGGCGGTCCCAAGCATCTTCTAAGTTACTTGTACCTTTACTATAGTTCACTTGAGTTGGTTTACATTGTATAAGTATGTATGTCCTGACTCGAGTGTTTGTATTTTTATTTACGCTTGGGTCAGCCTGAGTTATTCACAGATTTGGATTTTCACTTTCTGGAGATTGAAATCGCTGGAGATTATCTACTTGTCAAGTTTCATCTTCTGTAGTCTGTTGTTCCTTTCAGTTCTTGTATTAGTAGACTTCTATGTAGTGAGACTTCCTTTGTACTTTATTTTTTCTGTTGTATTTTATGTAACTCTGATATTTTTACATAGTAGCTTCATGAACTACTATTTCTTTTACTTCCGCTGCATTATTATTACTCTGTGTCTGTGAATCTGTGATTTTATTTACTATATATTCTGAGATTTGCCAAATTTTTATTTACAACATGGTATTTTGAGCAATTCAATTCCGGCATGAGTGTCTACCTATACACTTATAATGGATGCGAATGGTTGAAAATATCGGGTCGTTACAATAACATACATACAAATCATTTTTTACCAAAAGCTCGTATCTAAATTTGTATCATCGAATATACTCCGTAGTAAACCACTCTTAACTACTATTTATTGAATTACTCTTTATTTTACTTCAAACTTCATTAAAGAAAAATTTAAAACTAAATACCCGGGATTTATCTTAAATCGTTTGAAATAACAATATATACACATACCTTTTGTATATCAAATCATATTTTTGGGATTAGATCAAAATCATTTTCAAACCTGCATCAAGTACTTTTTAAATAGTTCTAGGTATCACGATCTCAATTTATAAAACAATTCCCTATATATTTACTTTAAAATCCATAGAAAATATATAAATAGATTGAGTAACGCTAAAATGATACTAAGGGAATGGTCCTACCAAGTCACATAATATATCCCCTTACTACAAATGATGATACTCATGAGAAGTGCTTACCAACCGAACACATCTCTTGTCCATTTTTAGCCATTTTCAAAATACTCGAACTAGATAACGTAACAATACTTTGTTCCTAAATTGACTCGCTGATTCCAAGAGCAACCTCGAACTCAAACACATCTTGAAAATCTTAAAAATATTTTCAAGATGTTAATGTTTCCAAACACTTTCAAATATTATTATTATTATTTTCTCCAAAACCTTCTATTTTCAATAACACCAAGATTTAAGCCCTCAACATACCAGTTTAAATCCTTTTCGTTTATAAACCATGTTTCTTCAAACCTCACTTATATAAAATTTCTTTCTTTTAGAAAATTCATACTAAACTTCTTTTATTAAAGTAAACTTCTAACCCAACTATAGTGACCCATAATTTTACTGCTTTGATTTGTGAATGTTTAATTAATTTTAAATATTCAAATAATAGATTTCATAATTAAAATGAAACTCTTTTAAATAATAAATGTGGCAGTAAATTATTTTTTGAAATTAATTAACAAAAATATTTAGTTAGAAGAAAAAATGATAATGCGATAGGAATTTGTTTTTCGAATTTTCGACTTTTTGTCGACTAAAAGTTGTCGAAAACGTTGTAACACTTTAATATATATACACACATTCATTTATAAATTAGTAGGATTATATATATATATATATATGTTATAGCACACACAGATATGTGTGTGTGTGTATTTAAGCATGTATAAAAGTGATGGCACACTTTATGAAAAATAGAATATAAAACATAAAAGGATGTTTTAAGTGAAATGATTCCATGTGAAACATAAGTACAATCAACATTTAATGTATGTTGGCTTAAATATGAGAGAGGGTGGGGCTTGATTTCATTAATTACATTGTAGGAAGGGTATAAGCATGATGAGGCGGCAACTAATAAGAGGAGGGCTTGTACTAAACGGTATTTTAGTGATTTACCAAATGCATTTTATGTAAAATAGATTTTATAATTTGTCTTTCTCCTTTTTCTTCATTTCCATTCTTAGTTTCAAAAATCCATCTTCTTAATAAACTCTTTAATGGCTTCTTTGGTTTTTCAAATAATTTTAAATAATTCCTTTTCTACTTTTCATTTATGAAAACATTTGTTTAAAACACCTTTCTTCTTTTCTACCCTTTCCTCCTTTAAAAGCAAGTTCGAAATCTCCTTGCTCACACCATGGACGAGCCACCTACCCTTTAGGCCAAACCACTTTTATCCCTTAAGCCCATCAAAACCTCATTTTTTCAAAAGAAAAGCATGGATCTAGGTTTGGTTCAAAAGTTAGTGAAATATGGAGTGTTATGGTTGGCTTTTAGGTGAGAAAAGATATCCTTTTTACTTAAAGTTTTGAACTTTAACATTGATGATAATCATAGCTTATATTGGCTGTATAAGTATATTGCTTGTTTGGACACAATTGATATTGATTGTATGTGTATATGTATGCTTGGATGAGACGACATATAGTTTGGAAATGGAAGCTAAGAAGTCATGTTAGTTTACAAGTTATAATCTTTGTTTTGTTATGTTAGTGATGGCCTATATATATGTTGAGGTGATGTTGTGTTATGCTATGTGTTGTATGCTAAGAAAGTTAGCATCTTTACTAGTTTAAACGACATGGAATCCCTTGGGTAAAAACTAATATATTTAGTTTTAAATTTTAAAATATTTCATGTTTAATACTTGTTTAGTTTTCCGAGAACATACCTTTATGTTTTACAAAGTGGTATAGTTTTTCTCCAAGAAATAAAGTTTGAATAAAGAATTAGAATTTTTTAAGTTTTGAAAATTACGGGTCGTATAACGATAGTCGCTATGGGCGTAGTTCGTGAAAACGAATTCTTTTTGAAAATTAGAAAGTTTTTCACTTAAGTATCTTTTTGAAAAGTGTTTTAAACCATATTTTATGCAATAAAAAGTATTTATTTATTTACTTAGTTAAATATTTAATTAGTAATTATTTAATTAATTAACTAAGGTAATTAGTACCTAATCATTAGTTAACAAAGATAATTAGTACTTGAGCGTTAGTTAATTAAGTTAATTATAAATAGTTAATTAATTTAAGATTTTTTAACATTTAATTAATTTACTTAATGATTAATAATTTATAAATTAATAATTAAAGGTTAATTATTATTCAAGAAAGAGTTTAAATATTTAGTTAGTTACTAATTAAGTAAGATTTAATTAAGAGTTAATTAAGATTTAATAAAGGTTCAATTTATTATTTATTCAAGGATTAAGTATAATTAATTTATTAAATGAAGGTTTAAATTATTATTTGATTCTTAATTAAAGATCAATCATGGTCAAATTATTCATTAAAGACTAATTATTATTTATTTAAAGGTAAATAACTATTTAATTATTAACTAAAGGTTTAATTTTTATTTAATAAAGAGTTTAAATGTTACTTAATTATTAAATAAAAGTTTAAAAATTTTAAACCACTTTGTTTCTAAAAATCGAATTATTTTAAAGCAATTCTCTTTTAAAGAATGTTTTTTTAATCCAAGGGATTTCTTTGTCCATTACCTTTAAGTGTAACGACCCATAAATGTAACTGGTTTTAGTAACGTTATTAATTGAAGTTTTATGGAATTTTAAAGAATAAAATTTTGAAATAAAAATTTGATGTTTGAAACGCGTCTAGTTAAACATAGCAATTGGTAAATTTTCATCCAAAAATATGAAGTTTATTTTCGTGCGTAAATTTATTGCAATTTAATCAGTTAAGAATTGTTGAAAATAAAACGTTTTCAAAACCTAAATATTTTTACATAGAAAAATTCTAAATCATCTTCTGAGCAAGACGTCATTTTTCGTTTTTCAAAAATCGGACTTCTTTAGCTTCATCGATCTTATTTTCCTGCGTTTTTGTTGCATTTTCCGCTAGTAGAAAATTCGAATTTTTGTAATTCAATCGTACCACTAACATCTATATACAGTTTTGATCGTCTCGTCATACGGATCTATGCGGTATATTCAATTCTGTGTTCTGAAGTCCAATACGCAGCAGAATCCATAAAACGATTAATCGTATCGCTAACCAACTGCAGACTTTTGGGATTCCTGTTCTTTCATCTACCTAACTGTTGGAAATCAACAGCCTCTTGGTTTTCATATTCTCGTAATACATAACTATTGCTTTTTCTCGGTTCGTTCATTTTCTTATCTCGGTTTCACTCAAATACAAATTTATACAGCCTGTTATTTGAGAAACTATTAAAACATACAACTGTTCATACATCATTCCCATAAAATTGCTCTGCCTTCTTCTTCAAGGCTTCTCTCTGGAAAAGAAAAGAAAGGAAGACGACTTAATCACACCACACCTCACGTCACGGACTAGAACACCCGAGCAATTTGGCTACCATCTCTGAACAACCAACCAATTCCTCCACCTCCACGCCATAACCCTACAGCTGCTCCGTCTCAAGCGCCACTCCATCCACCGCCTTCCCTTGCCTTCGCCCTGAGCCACGTCACCATGCCTAGGCCAAACTTCGACCATCTCAGCCACCGAACCCAGCCATATCGATCACCTAGCCAACCTCTGCCTAGCCTTCATAAGTCACCCACCTCCAGACATCCGCCTATCAAACCTAACAGCCTATCTCTAGCCCGCCGATGCACCCCCTATCCTCTTGCAGTCTTCTTCTACCCTACCAGATCCCAATTTTTCTACCATGAACGTTAACTTTCCGCATCCAGACCTCCAACTGCTCACGCCATCTTCCGAGTGCATCTCCACGATCCGCCTATCCATGCGAACAACCATCCACCGAAGCCTTCTACTTGGTCCAATCACTTCGGCTTCACCTCGCTTCGAAGTCACCACCAACCCAACCTCCGGCCTATGCTGCTCCAAGCCGACACCAGTCACCCAAGTCTCGGCGACTTAGACACCAAGCCCGCAACCTCCTCTCTTTTCTTCCATCTGCCGTAAGTGAAGACTTATAGTAATGTATGTTATTTTATTTACTTATATATATAGTAATTATATTGAAAGTATATATATAAATGTATAGTTTATTTGCAACGTTAGTTAGGGTATGATTGTCGTATTCTGTTTCTTGGCTGTGTAAGTTTGTATGTGTAACGACCCATAAAATTTTATTAGTTTTAAATGGTTTATTTAACGCATTTAATTGAAGTTTGGTGAAATTTTAAATAAATTAAATTGCAAATAAAAAGTTAATATTGGGTTACGCCCAATTAAACATAGCAGATGGTAAAATTTCAATTTATTTTATCAAAGTTTATTTCAGTGTGAAATTCTATTAAATTCAAGCTAGCTAGTAATTGCTGGTAAATTTTTTTATTTTCAAGCCTGAATATTTTTTCCTATGGAAAATTTCTAAATCCTCTTCTGAGTAAGACATCATCCTTCGTTTTTCCAAATTCGGACGTCTACTGCTCCGTTTACCTTATTTTCTGCAAAATAGCAGCATTCTCGGTACCGATTATCGACTTTTGATCGGATGATCATACTACTGGTATTTGTATACCGTTTTGATCGTCTCGTCACGCTGATCTCAACGGTATATTTATTTCTGTATTGTGGAATCCGGTGTACAACGGAAGCAATAAATTTGTTCGTTGAAAAGACACCGTAATTGTGCCTCCTTAACTTCTCCCTATTTCGGTTCAATTTAAATCGTGATACCCAATATAAATTTATTACTTTAAATTTACAGCTATAATATTTTTGACCATTGCTCTTACATTCATTTCACTTAAGAGATACGTTTCCGGTAGCTCTTAGTTCATTTCGCTTTTGGCTTCTATTCAAATAGCATACGTTACTTTTATAATTTCCTATTCATAGTACTTTGTTTTATAATTCCCAATTCAATGCTAACGTATATGCTTTATTTCAAACAGCTCAATTGAACTTTTGAATTCTCTGTTCATTCAACTCATCGCCATTTTGCTATTATTATTTGTTTCCTGATTTCATCATCAAACGTTTCTACTCCTAATTATTAGTAAATTTAGAATCAACGTTTGTTGCTTAAATTATGGCATACGTTCTAATCTTTTGCTTTTATTATTCAGCAATCGGAACGTTCGTTTGCTTTTGAAATCTTGGGACGTTACTTTGTTTCTGGCATACGTTACAAACAGCAAATTTTATATAAGCTAAATCAACGGGTGGTCGTGCCATCTATTCGCTTTACATCAACCGGTTGCTTTTATAGCTGAATTTAATCTCTGGGCCCTGACTTTCGCACCTTTTGAATTTTCACCTTATATTATAACTGTTGCCTTTTGATCAGCATACGAATGAATATATATATAGGAGTGATGGCCACATTTCCTCTTTCTTTTATTCCTTTCCTCATGCTTCTTCCTCCAACTTTTGTACTCGGTCCAGATCTCCTGCCTCGCCTTGTCCATTCTTCTCTCCTCTTATCCTTCACCTCTCCCCTTCACCGAAGCCTAACACGGCCTTCTCCTCATCTGTACCAACGAAACCCTCCACCACAACCCAATCAAGTGCCAACGCCTCCACTTCACCCACCTCGGCAGGCGACCCAGCTCCGATGGCCAAAGCTCCACTTCTCGGCCGAACTCCACCACACGCGCCACCAACAACCTACCATCACCCCACATCCACATGCCCGATCTCACCTCCGCCCTCTAGCCTCGAAACCCGCGTCTCCGGCCATGTTCGCCATCCCATCATGTCCGCGCCGTACCCCACCTCATCTCGGCCAAACCAAAGCCATGCCCGACTTCGAACCCCTTTCACCACGTGCTCCTCCCTGAAGCAGCGAGCCCGTCCCTTCCATCCATCAACCGCCATATGAGGAAACCCACGCCACTTGGCTCGATTGTTTCTTCCACTCTAGCCTGTTGTGATATCTAGTGTAAGTCATACCTGTTATGTTATAAAACTTTCAGTATATTTCATTTTATGATTTGTTTGTTAAAGGTTTATATATTATAGTGTTTACATATAAAGTGTTTTGTTATATAAGATTTATATAATAATGGGTTGTTCACATTTTATTATTTTGGATTTAGTGTGGTTCTTGCGTGTCTAAGCAGTACATATCATAATGGTTAGAGTATTATTAAAATAATAAGTAGTACAGGTTCATATTTTGTGTATATAGTATATATATAATACAAAACTTGAGTATAAAAGTTGATGCAGTTTATACATTTATAAGATAGATATATACACAAAGTTTTGAGAAAAGAAATTTTATGAGTGGGTTAGTATGTAATAACAGCAGGTATAGGGTGTACTGATAAAGTAAGGTAGCATGTACATATGTATGGGTTACTTGAGTTGTATAGGGTGTCGGATGCTTAGAGTATAGGTTGGTAGTTTATTTAAAGATTATATGCTTGAGATGTGTCATTTTAAAAGATACAGCAGATTTTGAATATTAGAATCGAACTTGGGTGAGTTTTGGTGTCGATTGTATATATATTTCCAATATATTATAACTTACTCTGGATTTTTTTTTTGGAAAATATATGTATTTACATTTTATCAATAATTGGAAGAATATTTATGGATTTACTTCAAACTTTATTATGTACCTATGTTGTTTATTATATGTGTTTAAACTGAAATATTTGACTTTGAAATACATATATATTAAATTTAATAGGTTTAATATTTTTTGAAACATTTTGAAGATCTTGAACTTCTATAAATTTTTGATTTTGAAATACAGATTTAATTAAAATTTAAAATGGGTGTTTGAATTTAAAGTAGGATTTTATGTATATATATAGTCATATATGTAAGTTCATTTATATCATCTATCTTCATCAATCCAGTTCTGATTCGTTATCGATCTCTGTGATCAGCTTCGACCGTTAAATTTGTGCTGATTTTGCTTCGCTTCGACTCGTCATTCATACTTCAGTGTCCGTATCAGTATGCGTATCCGTGTCATTTTCTGTTTCCTCTAGCCTCGAAAGGTGAGCAATCACTCACGATTAACGTTCTTTATTTATTAAATTTGATTTCGATTGAAACGATAATTGAAATATGCTGCTGTTAGTTGTTTTTACTGTTATGACTGCTATTATCTGTATCTGTCCACCTATGACACCTGACACCATTATCGGTTAATTATTTATGTGATAATAATACAGATTGGTTGATAATTGATTGTTTGATTGATTGTTGTTTAAAATTGGATGTTAATTATTATTGTTAAGTGATAACTAGTTTGCTAGTTTAATTTGGGGTAGTATAGTTTACAAATTAAAACGGATTATATATGACGGACCTTGATCTATTAAAACCTGACCCCGCCATATGTAAATTTGGTTAGCTAAATTTGACCCATTAATTGTCGTAGAAATTGATAAATTATACTTTAAATCTTTGAACGTAGTTTGGATTAATTATGTAGTTTTAAACTGAAATTTAAAATGGAACGACAAATGAAAACTGTAATGTGATAATCTTTAATCTACATGAAATGATAGTGCAGATTCTAGAAGTAATTATACAAATAACAATGCGAATTAATACAACTATTTCGGGGTTATTTGATTAATTTATTGAATTGTTAATTTTTGTTGTTATTGCTTGTTCATTTACTTTGACACCATCCCTGTTATCACACTGAAAGTTCCCTTTGTTAGGTTTGATTTTGAATTGAAATGGGTTGAAATGAAAGACCCAAGCGGTTTTCATTTAATTAAATTTGGGATTACGGGTTGAAATGCTATCCACCCGTATACATTTAGTATACGGATTGAAATGATAATATCCGGAACACTTGACCGTATGATAAGAAATATATGGTCTTATTAGATGTAAATTCTTAAATACATATATAAAGGGTAATGATAATTATAGAGTTAATTATATCTAGTTTAATCAAGATTTGATTAAATACATAAATTATGATAAATGTTTATGTAAATTTTATCTCGAATAGTTTTGCAATAATATTGAACAATTAAGATTGGGAGATAAATTTGGGTTATTTTAAAATGGTTTAGATAAGGATTTATTTATTTAAATCAATTTGAAATTTATCAAATGAGATATTTCACGTTTAATATAATTTAAGAAATATTGAGTAAATGAAATGTAAGGTCACTAAAATGATTTTGAATCGAATAAGGTAGTGTTCAAGACTAAATAATAATGATGTAGAAATCGAGAATCTATATGAAACTGTTAAATTTAAATTGTTATATTGTAATTAAATGGTTTAGAGATTTGGATATGTATGTGGAACCAAGATAGTTGAATTTGTTATGTAGATAACTAATTGAATTAAGTGAAATTTGAGTTGAACTAAATTTGGAAATTAGTATTTAGAAAACTAGATTGGGAAAAGTTTAGTTGAAATATTAAATACTTAAAGTATGGAAACATATTGAAATAAAAAGGGGTAATTGGGATATCAAATCCAGATTTGAGATTGATAAAATTGAAGTGGTTATTTTAGGAAAATTTAAATTGATAAATTGAGATTGAATTTAATTTAAATGGGAAGATCAGGTTGATATGATCGATTTGTTAAATTAAGGAAGTTGAAAGTACTGTAATGAATATAAATACCATTTTTGGGAAATATAAGTGAAAATGATATTTAGTTTGAAGTATAAAATAAGTAGAAATGGCCACGGTGTTATAGTGTATATTTCTACCTTGTAGATAGTTCTATGGACCCGTAGAGGATGGTTATCCCAAACATCCTTTAAGTTATTTGTATTTCAGTTGATATTTCACTTGAGTTGGATTTATTTATATAAGAATGTTAATCCTGACTCGAGTGTTTTGTGTTTTGCTTTACGCTCGGGTCAGACTGAGAGATACAGCATTTGAGACTCATCTTCGAAGTTGGAGCTTTGCTTGAAGATCCAGCTATCTATCCCTTCAGTCATCCAGTTGATTGGTTCAGAGAAGCCATCTGTTGCATTGGAGACTTCATGGCATTTGAACTATTCGGTTGTATTTTATTTCTAACTTTAATGTATATAGTAGCTTCATGAACTACTATTTTTATCTATTCCGCTGCATTGTATTACTCTGTGTAAGTGATCTATGATTGATTTATTTACTGTATATTTTAAGTTTTGCCAAATTTTTATTAACAATTCGGTATTTTGAATTATTCAAGTCGGACATGTACGGTTTTATTGTCGATTTGAATGGTCCAAAATAGCGTGCTGTTACAGTATGTACAAAGTTTACAATATGATATGTTAGGCACATACTTTATATTTAATATAAAATATAAATAAAGGCATGTTGTAGCTTGCGCGTGTAGTGTGTGTGCTGTGTGTGTGCATGTGTAGTGTGTGCGCTGTGTGTATATGTATGCATACATAATGTATATGTGATGGTTTCTATAATATGACTTTTATTTTGGTATAGTGTGCGCTGAGTATATAGTGTATAGTGTGCGCTGTGTATATAGAATTTCGGTTACATAATATGTCTTTTATTTTAAAATTATATGTTTTTTCAAAACTTTTATTTTTCTATTTTATTGTATACGTTGTTATAAGCTTTTGTTATCATACGGTTGAGATATATATAGGTGTATCTTGTTCAGTTTATATTCCAGTTGTATATATGATGTTTTGAAATATAGAGGTGATATTATGGTCTTATAAAATGTTGATTTTAAATTTTGTTTTATATAATACAAGTGTGTAAAATGAATGATTATACTTGTTGTAATGAGGGTTTTATGATTTTTGATTTTGAATGTACTGATAACGCGTATATCTTAATATTAAAATATGTTTTTTATTTTGAATAATAGATATTGAAATATAAATGTGTTTGAATATAAAATATGATTATATATATATATACACACACATATATATATATAGAGTTATATTTATTTTTATTTAGTTATATATAAGATCGCTTTCACCATATATCTGCCTCGATTCGGTTCTGTTTTAGTTTCGTCTATCTCCTTTATCAACTTTGTCGTCTAATTCGCATTTGATCTTGCTTTGATTTGGAATTCCGTGTCTGGATTGATAACTCATCTCATTGTCGACTATTTCTAACCTCGAAAGGTGATTAATCACTCACGATTAATGTTATTTTCTTTATTAAATTTGATTTCAATTGAAACGACAATTGAAATATGCTATTGTTGGTTATTTACACTGTTACAAATGTTATTACCCGTATCAGTTCACCTGTGACATCTGACACCATTGTTTGTTAATTATGTGATAATAATCTAGTTTGACTGATAATTGATTGATTGTTTGATGTTTACATTGGACGTTAAATTGTTAATGTTTAAAGTGATGAATAATATACAATTGAATTTGATATAGGATAAATTGATATATGTGCTGGATTTGATTGGTTAAAGTTATATAATATGACCCCTTTAAATGTTTAATTACTTAACACGAGAAATATAGTTAATTGCACTTCGAACCATTTAAATATATGTTGTTTAAATCGATGAAATATGAAATTGAATAATAGATATCAAGTGAAGAACCGTATTAATAATAGTGTAATAATCTTTAATCTACATGAAATTATAGTGTAGATTCTAGAAATAATTATATTAATTTGCAGAAACAACAGTGTGAATTAATACGATTATTTCGGGATTATTTAATTAATTATTGGATTGTTATTGTTTGTGTTATTGCTTGTTTATTTACTTTGACACAATCCCAGTTATCACACCGCAAGTTCCCTTTGCTATGCTTTGATTTTTGAATTGAAATGGAATCGGGTCGAATTGATAAATACCCAAATAAAACTTTGACCTAGGATAGAAAATTAAATAAACCCGATTGGTCAATAATTTGATTTAAAAATAAAATAAAAATTCTATTTGAATAAAGAATAGTGTTTTGAAATGAAGTTGGAATTTGAAATTTAATAAAAAGAAAATGTTAATATTAATTAATCTGAAATAAAATATTAATATAGTAGTTGATGGAAGAACGTTGTTTTAAATTTAATTATTTAATAAATTAAGTTTGGAATTATTTAATAATTAAGTTTCAGAATTATTTAATAATTAAATTTTGAAATTATTTAATAATTAAGTTTTGAAATTATTTAAGAATTTAGTGAGATTGAATTATCTAATAGTTAAATAAAATTAAATTCTTTGATAAGTGAAATTGAACTTCTTTAATAAGTGAAATTGAGTTCTGGAAATTTGTTTAAATCAAATAAGTAAATAAGTGAAATTTATTTCTTCAACAAGAAATAAAATGTGATTTATTACAATTAATATAAGACTTGAAATTTAAAGAATTTGATTTGACGAATTTAACGTAATTAAATTTGGAAGTTGATATGATATTGGAAACTTAAATTGATTTAATGAAATGGAAATTAAATAGACATTGTTTTGAATGATGAAGTAACTTATCGAATATTAAATGAAATCGATCAATGAATTTAAATTGATTTGGATGTTAAATTAAATTAAATTAATTGATTATGGAATAAAACTTATATACGAACTTGAATCAATATTTGAATTGTTTAAATTAAAATTAAAATTGAATTATAAGATTTTGAAATAGTAATTTGGAAGTTTTGAAACGTAAATTATGGAAATTGATATAGAAAGACTAATGAAATGTTGGTTTACCAATTCTAATTGAAATTGAAATTGATTTGGTTTTGAAATATATTAAACGACCAACCGGTGTAATAATTACAAAAGTTATTAAAGAGACCAGAATCGATTATGGGCATACTCTCTGTCTAAACCGAAAACCACTTTAATAACTATACGTGGAGTGAGATCCAGAATGAAGTGGTTGGAATGATGTACGTGATGACTGAAGAAAGTGAACAATAATGGATAGCCTTGACACTTGTGTCAAATTGGAAATGACTAAAACAGGAGCCGTGCCGGGCCAAATTGGCTTAGCCACCTCGAATGAACACACGTCTTCGTAAACTACTCATTACTTTTTATTGATTGGTGCACCTTCGAATTTTAGGAGTGTTGTTTCGCGGTGTTGCGATCGTTGCAGCGATGTGTTTTCACCAGTCCGGATCAGGCAAACAGTAGTTTCACTACCTTGGGTATTGCCTCATGTGCCTTGTCATACTTGTAACCCTACATACACGACCACTACCAATTTTTTGTGTGTTATACCTATGGAGTACTCCCTGATAGCCCACTAGTTTACGGTGGAGTTTACAGTGCTACATAGACTATGACATTTATATAAAATGTATTAAGGGGGATAATGGTAACGCCTTAACACTATTTTGATATTTTATATTACTGATAGACATTATCTATCTAACGTACGCTACTACATTGTAGATAGTTTAACGGATCCTTAAAGGATGGTTATTCCAACGTCCTTTGAGTTACCTGTATTTCAGTTGTTATTTCACTTGAGTTGGATTTATTGATATAAGAATGTTAATCCTGACTCGAGTGTTTTGTGTTTTATTTTACGCTCGGGTAAGACTGAGTGCACCAGTATCGAGACTCACCTTTGGAGTTGGAGATTCGCATGGAGATCCGGCTATCTATCCAGCTTTCAGATATTCAGTTGATTCTAGTATTATATTCCGCATTTTGTATTTGACTATTGTATTCGAGACTTCTGTTGTACCTTATTTAACTATGTTATATATATATAGTAGCTTCATGAACTACTATCTTTTGTTTCCGCTGCATTTATTACTCTGTGTCTGTGATCTGTGATTATTTATTTATTGTATATGTTCAGTTTTGCCAAATTTAAATTAATAATTCGGTATTTTGAATTATTCAAGTCCGACATATGCGGATGCGAATAGTCTAAAATAGCGGGTTGTTACAGTTGGTATCAGAGCTTTGGTAGCTCTAGGCAAAACTTAGCATATAGGGTAATTGTATTTACAAAATCACTCTCTTTCGAGTTTCAATCTCTTCCTTTTGACTCAGTTCCTTTGAATTTTGGAACGTTCCCTCGGTTCCGAAATTCATTCTTGTCCCTCACTTTTCGTATTCGTCTAAATTCTGGAGTATCCCATAACTCCACTTCGAATGATCTTTATAATGGATTGGCGGTCTCTCCAACATTCATATGATTTGTAAAGGGGTAAAACTCCTTTACAATAGGAATTGATTTACCGGAGATTTCTGTATCCTCGATTTACAATGCCATCTATCTCTTGCTATGCCTGAATTCTATCTCTTGTGATCAAATGTAGATTTGCCTCGGAATTCTGCATCGATCTAATTCTTAAAGTCACGGTCGATCCGGTTAAGGTTGCCGGCGATTTATATAAGGTTATCCATCTCCCAGTTTTGTTATTTAAAACATCTTATCTTTGTTTCGAACCTATCTTCAAATCAAAATTTTCTTTGATTTGAGTCCATCAAAATTTCAAATTTTTATACTGCTTTGGAATCCATTCTTGTATCGTTGAGTAAGTTAGTGTATTTGTAAATCTATATTTAAAATGTTTTATATGTTGTGTTGTTTGAGTTGTTGATGTTGATTTGGATTTTCGATCGATTCGTTTTATTAACGCCATCGATAGGATTTCCAAAACACTTGAACAGATTAAACTGACACAATTGTTTTCAAAATGAAATGATTTTATATGATTATATTATATAATTAAAAAAATTCTGAAATTAAATAGTTAACTGAATTGATTGATAAAACTATTTTCATTTATTATTTTGTAAGCCATTGATTTTACCAACATAAATGATTGAAATATAAGCATGGTTTATAAATTGATTTAGAGTTTAAAATGAATTTAAATAAAGAATTTGAGAATTTAATTTTCGATAATTTTGAATTATGGTTTTAAAGTGTTAAAATATATATAAATTAAAATATTTTCGAATATAAATGGTTTTCAAAGAATTTTAAATGATTAAATTAGAGCTCTTCTTTTTGTCGCTAGAAAATAATTTCGGTGATGACGGACACATCATTGACATTTATTTTCGAGTTTGGAAGTGGAGAGACTATTCTGTAGCCCCGCTAAACTTTTGTTGGAAAAATAAATAAATTGATTTGAATTTCTAAACATGACTTGATTTATATATATATTAAAGATTTTAAATTTAATTCGACATATTATGTATATATATATATTTATTTCATCTATAAAATGGTTTGAAGTTAATCGAAAATTAATTCTTAAAATTTTGATTTAAGGATGAGTTTCAATGAAGCCAAATTTTTTGACTAAATACTTAACTTGAAATAAGCGAATTGTAAATTTCATTTGGATAATACTCAATTACATTTTAAATAACTTACCTAAATTTTCGAAAGTTAACTATGTAATTGAATATTATACAGTATAAAATGATGTTAGAGGAATTTTTAAAAAAAATTGAGTGGTTATAATAAGTGTAAATATACTTAATATATATGTGATAAGATATATTAAGTAGAATAAATTTAATAATAATTTGGAATAAAGAAGAATTAAATTTGTCAGATAAAGTATGATTATAGTAAATGACTATTCAAATTTGTAATCTTTGAAATTGTTAATTAAGATAATTGGATAATATGCAATATAAATATCTTTATAAATAAAATTTGAGTGCGTATAAAAATGTTATACACTTAAAGTTTAATTATAAAATGGTTAATAGAGATAAATAGAATACTAAGTTAGTTGAATAACAAATGGATTAATAAAATAAATTGTTGTTTGAAATAAATTTGTAACAAACAACAACAAATTGGAAATAAACCAACTTAATGAAAGTCCTTGAGTTTAAAATCAATTATTGAATATTAATTAATTCAATTGAAATTTATATGGTTTAAATTAATTGTTTTATTTTGTAATTTAAGTCTATTTTCTTCTAGTTGTTTCTATTCTCCCACCTCCTTCCTTTTTGGGGATGAAAAGTTTTGAGTAGGGGAGAGTGTAACGACCCGTAAATTTAACTGGTTATAATAACGTTATTAATTGAAACTTTGTGGAATTTTAAACAATAAAATTTTTAAATTAAAATTTGATATTTGAAATGAGTCTTGTTAAACATAGAAACTGGTAAATTTTCATCCGAAAATATGAAGTTTATTTTCGTGCGTAAATTTATTGCAATTTAATCAGTTAAGAATTGTTGAAAATAAAACGTTTTCGAAACCTAAATATTTTTACATAGAAAAATTCTAAACCATCTTCTGAGCAAGACATCATTTTTCGTTTTTCAAAATTCGGACTTCTTTAGCTCCGTCGATTTTATTTTCCTGCATTTTTGTTGCATTTTCCACTAGTAGAAAATTCGAATTTTTATAATTCAATCGTACCACTTACTTATGTATACAGTTTTGATCGTCTCGTCATACGGATCTATGCGGTATATTCAATTTTGTGTTCTGAAGTCCGATACACAGCAGAATCCATAAAATGATTAATCGTATCGGTATCCAACTCCAGACTTTTTGGATTCCTGTTCTTTCATCTGCCTAACTGTTGGAAATCAACAGCCTCTTGGTTTTCGTATTCCTGTAATAAATGACTATTGCTTTTTCTCGGTTCGTTCATTTGCTTACCTCGGTTTCACTGAAATACAAATTTATACAGCCTGTTATTTGAGAAACTATTAAAACATACTACTGTTCGTACATCATTCCCATAAAATTGCCCTGCCTTCTTCTCTCATGGCTTCTCTCTGAAAAAAAAAAGAAAAAAGATAAGACAACTTCATCACTCCACACCTCATGTCACGGACCAGAACACCCGAGCACTTTGGCCACCATCTACGAACAACCGACCAATCCCTCCACCTCCACGACATAACCCTACAGCTGCTCCATCTCAAGAGCCACTCCATCCACCACCTTCCCCTACCATCGCCCTGAGCCATGTCACCATGCCTACGCCAAACTTCGGCCATCTCAGCCACCGAACCCAGCTACACCGATCACCTAGCCAACCTCTGCCTAGCCTCCATAAGTCACCCACCTCCAGACATCCACCTACCAAACCTAACAGCCTATCTCTTGCCCGTTGATGCACCCCCTATCCTCGTTGCAGCCTTCTTCTACCCTACCACATCCAATTTTTTCTACCAAGACCGTTAACTTTCCGCATCCAGACCTCCAACTGCTCACGCCATCTTCCGAGTGCATCTCCACGATCTGCCTATCCATGCGAACAACCATCCACCGAAGCCTTCTACTCGGTCCAATCACTTCGGCTTCACCTCGCTTCGAAGTCACCACCAACCCAACCTTCGGCCTATGCTGCTCCAAGCCGACACCAGTCACCCAAGTCCCGGCGACTTAGACACCAAGCCCGCAACCTCCTCTCCTTTCTTCCATCTGTTGTAAGTAAAGACTTATAGTAATGTATTTTATTTTATTTACTTATATATATAATAATTATATTGAAAGTATACATAAAAATATATAGTTTATTTGCAACGTTAGTTAGGGTATGATTTTTGTATTCTATTTCTTGGCTGTGTAAGTTTGTATGTACAAAGTTTACAATATGATATGTTAGGCACATACTTTATATTTAATATAAAATATAAATAAAGGCATGTTGTAGCTTGCGTGTGTAGTGTGTGTGCTGTGTATGTGCGTGTGTAGTGTGTGCGCTGTGTATATATGTATGTGTACATAGTGTATATGTGATGGTTTCTATAATATGACTTTTATGGTATAGTGTGCGCTGAGTATATAGTGTATAGTGTGGGCTGTGTATATAGAGTTTCGGTTATATAATATGACTTTTATTTAAAATTATATGTTTTTTTAAAACTTTTATTTTTCTAGTTTATGGTATACGTTGTTATAAGCTTTTGTTATCATACGGTTGAGATATATATAGGTGTATGTTGTTCAGTTTATATTTCAGTTGTATATATGATGTTTTGAAATATAGAGGTGATATTTTGGTCTTATAAAATGTTAATTTTAAATTTTGTTTTATATAATACAAGTGTGTAAAATGAATGATGATACTTGTTGTAACGAGGGTTTTATAATTTTTGATTTTGAATGTACTGATAACGTGTATATCTTAATATTAAAATATGTGTTTTAATTTGAATAATAGATATTGAAATACATATATGTTCAATATAAATATGTTTGAATATAAAAAATGATTATATATAGTTATATTGGTTATATATAAGATCGCTTTTACCATATATCTGCCTCGATTCGGTTATGTTTTAATTTCGTCTATCTTCTTTATCAGCTTTGTCGTCTAATTCGCATTTGATCTTGCTTTGATTTGGAATTCCATACCTGGATTGGTAACTCATCTCATTGTCGACTATCTCTAACCTCGAAGGGTGAGCAATCACTTACGATTAATGTTCTTTTCTTTAATAAATTTTATTTCAATTGAAACGGCAATTGAAATATGCTACTGTTGGCTATTTACACCGTTACATATGTTATTACCCGTATCAGTTCACATGTGACGTCTGACACCATTGTCTATTAATTATGCGATAAAATCCAGTTTGATTGATAATTGATTGATTGTTTGATGAGTACATTGGATGTTAAATTGTTAATGTTTAAAGTGATAAATAATATGCAATTGAATTTGATATAGAATAAATTGATATAAATGTTGGATTTGATTGGTTAAAGTTATATAATATGACCCCTTTAAATGTTTAATTACTTGACATGTAGAAATATAGTTAATTGCACTTTGAAACATTTAAATGTATGTTGTTTAAATCGATGAAGTATGAAATTGAATAATAGATATCAAGTAAAGAACCGTATTAATAATAGTGTAATAATCTTTAATCTACATGAAATGATAGTGTAGATTCTAGAAATAATTATACTAATTTGCACAAACAACAATGTGAATTAATACGATTATTTCGGGATTATTTGAATTAATTATTGGATTGTTATTGTTTGTGTTATTGCTTGTTTATTTACTTTGACACCACCCCAGTTATCACACTGCAAGTTCCCTTTGCTATGCTTTAATTTTGAATTGAAATGGAATCGGGTTGAAATGATAAATACCCAAATAAAACTTTGACCTAGGATAGAAAATTAAATAAACCCGATTGGTCAATAATTTGATTTAAAAATAAAATAAAGATTCTATTTGAATAAAGAATAAAGTTTTGAAATGAAGTTGGAATTTGAAATTTTAAAAAAAAAACGTTAATATTAATTAATCTGAAAAAATATATTAATATAGTAGTTGATGAAAGAACGTTGTTTTAAATTTAATTATTTAATAAATTAAGTTTGGAATTATTTTACAAATTAAGTTTGGAATTATTTAATAATTAAGTTTTGAAATTATTTAATAATTAAGTTTTGAAATTATCTAATAATTAAGTTTTGAAATTATTTAATAATTTAGTGAGATTGAATTATTTAATAGTTAATTAAAATTGAATTATTTGATAAGTGAAATTGAACTTCTTTAATAAGTGAAATTGAGTTCTGTAATAATTAAGTTTGGAAATTTTTTTAAATCAAATAAGTAAATAAGTGAAATTGATTTCTTCACCAAGAAATAAAATGTGATTTATTAAAATTAATATAAGAGTTGAAATTTAAAGAATATGATTTGACGAATTTAGCGTAATTAAATTTAGGATATGATATTGGAAACTTAAATTGATTTAATGAGAAATTAAATAGAAATTGTTTTGAATGATAAAGTAACTTATCGATTATTGAATGAAATCGATGAATGAATTTAAATTGATTTGGATGTTAAATTAAATTAATTTAATTGATTATGGAATAAAACTTATATATGGACTTGAATCAATATTTGAATTGTTTAAATAAAAATTAAAATTGAATTATAAGATTTTGAAATAGTAATTTGGAAGTTTTGAAACGTAAAACATGGAAATTGATATAGAAAGACTAATGAAATGTTGGTTTACAAATTCTAATTGAAATTGAAATTGATTTGGTTTTGAAATATATTAAACGATCAATCGGTGTAATAATTACTAAAGTTATTAAAGAGACCGGAATCGGTTATGGGCATACTCTCTGTCTAAACCGAAAACCACTTTAATAACTATACGCGGAGTGAGATCCAGAATGAAGTGGTTGGAATGATGTACGTGATGACTGAAGAAAAAAAACGATAATGGATAGCCTTGACACTTGTGTCAAATTGGAAATGACTAAAACAGGAGCCGTGCCGGGCCAAATGGGGTTCGCCATCTCGAGCGAACACACTTCTTCGTAAACTACTCATTACTTGTTATTGATTGGTGCACCCTCGAATTTTGGAAGTGTTGTTTCGCGGTGTTTCGATCATTGCGGCGATGCGTTTTCACCAGTCCAGATCAGGCAAACGGTAGTTTCACCACCTTGGGTATTGCCTCATGTGCCTTGTCATACTTGTATCCCTATATACGCGACCACTACGAATTTTGTGTGTGTTATACCTATGTAGTACTCCCTGATAGCCCACTAGTTTACGGTGGAGTTTATAGTGCCACATAGATTATGACATTTATATAAAATGTGTTAAGGGGGATAATGGTAACGCCTTAACACTATTTTGATATTTTATATTACTGATAGACATTATCTATTTAGCATACACTACTACATAGTAGATAGTTTAACAGATCCTTAGAGGATGGTTATTCCAACGTCCTTTGAGTTACATGTATTTCAGTTGTTATTTCACTTGAGTTGGATTTATTGATATAAGAATGTTAATCCTGACTCGAGTATTTTGTGTTTTTCTTTACGCTCGGGTCAGACTGAGTGCACCAGTATCGAGACTCACCTTTGGAGTTGGAGATTCGCTTGGAGATCCGGCTATCTATCCATCTTTCAGATCTTCAGTTGATTTTAGTATTATATTCCGATTTTTGTATTTGACTATTGTATCGAGACTTCTGTTGTACTTATTTAACTCTGTTATATATATATAGTAGCTTCATGAACTACTATCTTTTGTTTCCGCTGCATTTATTACTCTGTGTCTGTGATCTGTGATTATTTATTTACTGTATATGTTCAGTTTTGCCAAATTTAAATTAACAATTTGGTATTTTGAATTATTCAAGTCCGACATGTGCGGATGCGAATAGTCCAAAATAGCGGGTTGTTATAGTTGGTATCAGAGCTTTGGTAGCTCTAGGCAAAACTTAGCATATAGGGTAATTGTTTAGCAAAATTTGAAACCTCATATGAATTTGAAACCCAATGACATTTGTTTAGCAGAATAAAACACTATTCTACTAATTAAATTATATGTGACATTTGTTTGGTAGAATAAATCACGGTTCTGCCATAATTTACCAAATAGCTTATGTTGACAGTTAATAAGTAGGAATTAAACCCAGTTCTGCTATTTTGATAACCTGGACATTCCTACATGATGATTGATTGTTATTGGTTGATACTCTTTACATATCTGCTTGTTATGTAAACACCTATGTTATAACTTGAAAACTTAAAACTTAATTAAATGTTAACCTTTGTAGTTGCTAAGCCTCTTTCCGGACGTGTGAAGTCAGATATATAAATTTTATCCTTTATGAAAATGGTGTAAAGTTTATTATCATTTTTAAATATGATATTTAAAGGATAATTAAGAAATTGTTTTATTAAAATGTATGGAGTTAATTTAATGCTTTTTGAATGATTGTTTAAAATCATTATTTTGTTAATGAGATTTAAAGATAATTAAATGATTATTGATATTTATAAAAGTGTTTTATAAATGATTTTTCATATTTACAAATGAAATTTATTAAATGATTTTGAATATTTATAAAAAAGGTTTTAAAATAAACTTGGAGATTTATAAAGAGTTTTATAAATGGATTTGGAATTTTTGAAAAGGAGAGTTTTATAGATGAAAGAGATTTATTAAAAGGATTTATTGAAGAAATTTATAGAAGTAATTGAGATTGGATTTCCTTTGATGGAACTTCTTAATTTTGGTGGTATGGACATTCATTTCATAACAACACTGAAGGAATTGTGTTCAAGGTTATCCTTATCTCCAATTTAAATAACTTTTGTTGCGATCCTTTTAATATGTTTTTGAAGTAAGAAATCTTTCACAATATTTTGTGAATATACTTATGCCAGTATGATAAGTGTATGAATATTATGATAAATATTTTGTAAAGAGATTTAAATAAATAAAAGATTTATTTTCAGATTTAATGGTTTCTAGGGTAATTAAATATCTGAATTATTGTTGTTTGTGTATGTGATAGTTCAATAACTGACTCTCAAATCTTGGCCAGTTTTGACTTAGGAAGTAAATAAGAGCTTCACATGTTCATAAGGTTTAATAAACCAAGTTTTTGAACCCTAGAAGTTGACACTAATACATCCATGGTATTCATGTGCCAAACAATTAAGTGCCAGAAAGACAAATTATTAGGGGAAAGAAAGGAGATGGAAGATAGAAGAAACTAAACAATCACAGAATCTCACAACTCAGCGGAATAACATATATTAATCAACATAATACTTTACAAAGTCATTTCAAAATTGATACATCAGAGTCATACTAATACAAATTCTACCCTAGGACAGTTATAACAGCCCATCCCTACCTAACTGATACAAGAAACATATAATCTAGCGGAAACAAGATAATAACTAGCTATCGATGAAGCCTCCAGGTCCAAGCTCCTTCAAAATGCATCCACGGGAAAAGCTGAACTACTTGGCAGCCCACGAAATTTTGAGCACCCAAGATTCTCAGGAAAGAAAATAAAACTGCTAGTCAGACATGGGTATGGTCTGAGTAAACCCAAACAACTGAACTATTTTGTTTATAACCCTTTTAAAATTAAAGGTATCTCGTAAGACTATTCCACATATAAACACGGATGAGTTTTTTCCTTACCATAACCAAAATACTTTTTATAGAAAATCCAGTAATATTATAATAATGTCTAAGCATTCAAAATAAATATAGGAAAATAAACAAATTTGTTACCATTATTAAATTCCAGCATACTAGGCTCTACAATCAAAACCATAAGGGCTTGTATTGGAGATTGGATTCTATACTATGTTAAGGCACCGGGGTACCACCTATCACGGTACACGTCTAGAAAATGTACCGTGGACCTCCCTAGGATCCCTTACCAACACAAGACCGGCCTACCCCTTACTGGATATGACTGAATATGTTATCACCTTGGTTGCTTTGCAACCCTTTTTATTGAGATATCACGCACACCCAATCCATAAATATGTAGATGCATCTAGAAAGGTAATGACATACCATAATAGGAGCGATCCACTTAGCCCTATTGCATCTCCCTCGATTTTAGTCATTCCCGGTTGATGAGATTTTGAGTCTACACTTACCTTTTGAATAATAATCCCACTTGGAATCCTAATATCGTCTTCCAGCCAGTAATGCAGTGCCAGCATTCATCCATACAAATTGTCCAGGATAAGGACAAACCAAAGGCACTACTTCTACTACATCTATTTTGGAATCACTCTCAGGACTTGTAGCAAGCAACCAATGCACTTCAATGGCTCTATCTTCGGTTCCATACTCTTTAAGATGTCTTCAAGTTGAAATGCTTGAGTTGGACTGAAGTGGTTTTCAGATAGCATATCCGATCCCGGCCTCTTCGAAACTACTTCGATAATTCCCGATAAACTCAACCCTGGTTTTTTAGGAAATAAACAAATAAAGATAAGAGCGGAGTTCACCTCCTAACCATTTGTGGACAGACATCCTTATCATTTATCCTAGGAGAACGAAATGAGGTTTATATGCACAGTAGAACATCACTGGGGATGGTTGTGCCATATAACTCACGTGTTCCTCCTAGATATTTCCAAAGTTATGTTTAGGTCCAGATTTGATAGTCGGTTATTTAGCAATCAAATAAACAATCATTCAACATTTATTTGATTCCATATGGTATCCACTAAACCTTTATTTATTAGTCTTTAATTAATCAAAACACTTTGCAAAACTTGATCAAAAGATCTTTTTAAAACACTATTCCAAAAACCCTTTACATCCCATTTATACTTGGAAAACATTTTTACTTATCTCAAAAATATAGGTATTTACTAATAAATTAGGATAACTCCATTTTCTCAAATTCCATATTTAATTTATAAGAAATTCCCTTTCCAAAACATCACTTACTATAAACCCATTCACTTTATAAAACCCACTCACTTATTCCATATAAAAATTCTTTTTATAACTTCACTTCATATTTCAAACCTCCTTATAAATCTTCAAACTAGATTTAAACTTCTTTTTAAAATCTCTAAAATGATTTATAAAATCTCTTTCCATGTATAAAACATTTTATTAAATTTCCTTTATAAGTATCATTGACATTACAAAATCTCATTTACAAAATCTCGTTTTAAATCACTTTAAATAAACCTTTTTTATTAAAATGAATTATTATTTATAAATACCTTTATAAAATAATTATATAACTTGAAAAGTCATTTATAAACTTTTAAACCTCAAATGATTATAGAATTAGAGCTAATTTAAAATCATACTTTATAATTTCAAAAAGAGGCTTAGTAATCCTGTTGGTACTTATTAAAGCAACCATTTAGTTTCACTTTCACTTTCATGTCATTTAATAATTTATTTACATAAGTCAACATATATGTAAATATACTTCATATCCAAATCAGGAAATAACATGTCAATATAAACTAGCCAGTATAAACTTGTTCAAATAATATAATAGCAGTATGGTGATTTATCCTACTAAATAGGCGTCTAAACAATTCAATTAATTTATAGTAGTATGGGGAATTATTCTGCTAACATATATGTCCATACAATCAAACAATCAATCGATAGCAGAATAAGGATTTATTCTGCTGATATATGTCCACAACAATCAAATCAATCATATTGTAGCAGAACGTGGATTTATTCTGGTAATAGACGTCCACACAAATACAACAACCCATATTGTAGTTCATTCACAGTTGTTTTTCTACTTAATGGTATTGACACTTGAATTCCTTGTGTTTAAACCAACTTTGAAAAGAAGTACCTTAAAAACAATTTGATTCTTTGAAAACAAGGATTAAACTAAAAACAGGTTTTTAAAATGATAAGTTAAAAGATAAACTCTTATTAAATCATTATTAATCTTTACTAAATTTCAACATAATTTAATTATAAATTAATAAATAATTAAACCTTTAATAAATAATTTATTTATAAATTAAACCCTTAACTAATCCTTTATTAATTATTAGTTAATAATTTAAAACCTTCTTTAATAATTAATTATTAATTTATCTTAATAGTTAATTAAATAATCTTTTGATTAAAACCTAAATAAAAAATTAAACCTTTAATAAATAATTTATTTATAATTTAAACCTCAATTAATTTATCATTAAAAATGATTAACAATTGATTTATTAAATAAATAAACAATTCACCTTATATTTGATTAATAATTAATCAAAAATAAATCATGTACTTAACTCATAATTAATTAAAAACTAACCTCGCTTAATAAAAAATTAATTAAAATTAATCTTACTTTTAAAACATAATTAATTAGAAGTTAATCTTCACTTAAATATAAATAATAAACCCTATTTAATACTTAATTAATTACTAATTATCAAAACTTAATTAATTAAAAATTAATTATTAAATTATTAATTAACTTTATTATTGAGCTTATAAAACATTTTCAAGACACTTTTAAGTATGAAAACTAAATTTTCAAAATTCAATTTTTTATCGAAATTGCATCCCTAGCAACTATCGCTACAGATGCACTAACTTGAGTTTGTTTTTCCAAGTTACTAATTTTCCAATTCTCCAGTTCTATCTTTGTTTCATTTTAACCCATAAGGAAAAGTTAGAAACTAACAAAGTTTAACTTTAAAGTTTTAAAAACTTAAATACTTTAAAACCATTTCCTTCTAAAGAATCCAAATCTCCTTTTAACATCTCAATGTTAATTTATAAACATACCACATCACAACCAAGTTCACGTTCATATCGTATCCAAACTTACACCAACATCAAATCCAAAGTTTGTAAACTATATCATAACCAAAGTTTACAAATTTACAACTATACTAAGGTAGACTTGGTTTGAAGTTCACTTTTCCATCTTGAATCATTCATATCCACAAATAAACAACGTATAACAACTCAAACATATTTCGCACACATCATAAAGAAATTTATGCAACATATATCAAGTTAAAAACTTTGAAATTTAAAACTAATTTTTACTCACCGAAAGCTTGGAAATCACAAAAATCCACTGGAAAGTAGGCCATCTTCTCACTGAATGTTGATCATGTTACTCTTGAAATTTGGACAAGTCATAAAAAGAAAAGTTTTAGAAAATTATTTTCTTTATATTTGAAAAAAAAATCACTTAATTTGGATTTTTTGGGGGAGTTATGGTCAAAAGAAGGAGTGGTATTTTCGGCCTTAATAATATGGGTCTAAAAATGAGTCAGAAAGAAATGCAATTTGGACCCAAAAATATCCAAAATTTGAAAATGTCATTCTAATAAGAGTTATAGCCACTAAAAATATATATGTTTTTAAAAAAAAGATAATCTTGATTTGAATTAGCATGGACATGGTTATGGCCGAATGAAATGGGAGTAAAAATGGAAAAGGTGGAGGTGAAAACAAGTGATTTAAAACTAAGTTTTTAAAAGTTTAAAATTAAGAATTTGATTTTTTTTTAACTTTAAAACCTAAAAAATAAATAGAGAAGCCATGGAAATTTTTCTTCCAAGCTTAGGAAAGTTTTGCAAATGGAAAAGAGAATGAGAAAGTGAAACAAAAATTAGGAAAATTAGTTTATATATTTTTTAACATGTTAAATTACCAAACTAACCCTCATATTTTTCCCTCCTCTCTCCTTATGCCATCTCAACACCTCCACTTAAATCATGAACCAATTCCCCCCTGTCCCTCTATGACAAAACATGCATTAATACCTCATATGTTTTTATGTTTCTAAAGGAAAGATAATTACTTTTCCATTTATTTTTATTTTTTTGGGAAAATGTCACATCACTACTTAGATAAACTAATATAAATGCATATATATATATATATATATATATATGTATGTATGTATATATGTAATTCTAACTAATAAATGTGTAAATATGTGTAAATATATTTTTATTAGAGTTCACAACGTTTGCGACAACTTTTAGCCGACGAAAAATCGAAAAACGAATTCCGATCACATTTTCAAACTTTCTTCAAACTAAATATTTTTGTAAACTAAATTTGAAAACTATTTCACCATCATTATTTATCATTTAAAAGGATTTTATTTTCATTATAAAACCTGTAGATTGAATATTTGAAATTAATTAAAATATTCAAAAATCAAAGTAGTGAAATTCCGTATCGTTGCATATGGTTTGAGCTCCCTCAGGAGAAATCATTCGGTGAAATGTCTTTAGCATTAAGTAAATTATTAGAGAACCTTTTGGGACTCTAGTATAGTCCGCTTACTTCCAACAGAACTGAAATGAGTCTACCGGATATTATCGGTTGTTGGTTTGGAGAGACCAGGTGTTTGTGTCAAAATTGGGCACAACACTCGTCGGAAGTTTTTGAAGAGATAATAAATGAAGAAAGTAAATTAAAACGTGGATTATCTAACAAAAACTCCAAATAGCAGGAAGTAAATTGCACAAGAGACAACGATTTAGAGTGGTTCGGCGATTTGCCTACGTCCACTATGAAGTTTTGTTACTTTATTGCTTGATATTCGGAGAATACAACTTTTATATGTCAAAGTACAGCAAGTAATAAGCCAAAATTCGAAATCAAAGGCAGCGGTGGTGCTCTGAAGCAATTCTGGCAGCGTCTAGACGTGCTTTATCTCTAAAATTCTCCGATCCCCTTTCTGAATGACCGGGGGCTCTATTTATAAGTGCTGGAGGCTGATATTTCGCCTAAAATTCAGGGAGACCACTTCTGGCACGTGTGGGGGCCCACATGGCCGAATTCTGGAGATCCGGACCCACTTTGGGATCGATTCGACCCTTGGTTCGAATCGATCAAAAAAGTGTCCAATCGTGATGAAACTTGGCGTGGACATTCTTCTATGTATATGCAAGCTCCTGTGAAAATTTCGTAGCGTTTGGACTTGTAGATCTCAAGTTATGATCGATTCAAGATTGCATTTTCAGTTGATATACGTGCTTCGAATCGATCCCTCCGAATCGATAGGGTCGAATCGATCGGTCGAGCATGTGCCTGGTGACGTGGCGCGCACGCTTCTCGGGTTGACCCACCTTTTTCTCCGAGTTTACTGGGTCGAATCCTTGGTTTTAGCTGCTATGACTTGGTGGATTCGAAGTTATGGATTCGAAGGTATCCCCGTACGTGCCCTTCGTATCGGTCAGAGTATTTCATAGATGGTCGATGCGAAGACTTCTCCACTTGATGTATTCGAAGGACTTTCATGGGATGGAGTCGAAGATGGGAATACTTCGAGGGATTCGAACCAATGTAGGTGTGGATGGATTCGAAGCGTGGTCTTGGCCGATGGAGTCGAAGCAAAGGAGCTCTTCATGGATTCGAGGCAAGGCTTTGGGAGGATGGATTCGAACCAATGCATGGTTTATGGGTTCGATCGTGAGGCTATCTTATGGATTCGAACCTAAACTTCTTTTTGATCGATTCGAACTAAGGTTGTCCCTCCACTTTCCATTGGCGATAACTTGAGCATACGAACTCGGATTGCCTCGAAATATGGAACGTTGGTTTCCACAACTTCGCTTGACGTGTCTTATCAATTGTAGCCCGATCCGGACTCGGACAAAATTCATCGATATTTGTAGTAAACCAACAATCATTCAAAATTGAGGACATGTGACCCTTATTTTCCAGTCAGTTCCTTGGTATCTCGGCCTTGCCAAAAGGTGGGATAACATTTTCCCCCCAAAGTACGTCTTGTGTAAACATGACGTGCTTTGAAAAGCTGCAGTTTCATGTTGGACAATCGGGACATGCTCTTCTGAAAGTTGTATTCTTTATCGTTGCAATTAATCGTTGTACGATTGCGATTTGACTGTCAGTCGTTGAGACCATGACGAGATGAACATTTGATCCCTGTAAATGTCAAAGATCAAGTGTTAGTCATACACACGTGCATATATATACCACTTTGGTTTTGGTTAACGTTGTGCGATTGCCAGTCGTTGTCAGATCGGTTTGTTATCGAACTCTGCATCGGTCCTCTCCTGAACCGATCTTGAGATTCGAGTTGAGATATTGTTTTATGATTGTCTATAATCGTCCTCTTGTATCGATCCTCTCCTAAATCGATGTAAAGGGTAGACAAGTAATTTTCACATTGAAACGATTTCGTCCATTTTCATCGGTGGTCTTTGATGGATTCGAAGCTATGTTTGTTCGAATCGATGGCTTTCGAATCGATGGTCCGATGGACCTCGTACTTTGAATCGATGAGACTTTCAATCCAGCCTCTGTTCGGTTGTTCCTTCGTATCGATGATGCCTCGTATCGACACTGCATGGATGGATTCGGAGTATTGATGGATTCGAACGTGATGGGTTCGAACGCGATGGGTTCGAACGTGATGGATTCGAACGTGGCTTGTTCGAATCGACCAGCACGTGACCGGTTGGGGTCGGTCATTTTGACCGGGAGACGAATCGTCCCGTTTCCTATGTGAGACCCATATAAATACGTGAAGCCGGTGTCACTTTCACTTTTTACTTTTCACTGTTGCTATAGCCTCCTCTTCGAATCGATCTCTCCAGGGCCAAGACGAACGTGCTTTTCTTGAATTGATCGAAACCCTTCACGCCTCCATTTGTAACCAAATCAACTCAGGTAATCAAGGGATCGATTCGAGATGACAATGATAGTACTTAGAACTATTTTGGCATCGACTCAATCTCTTCTTCTTGAAAATTTTGAGGAGTGGTGAGATCTGGACGAGGTGGGTCGACTCGATGGAACTAAGGAATGAGGCCATTTGAGTCGTATCGATCAGAGTGTCGTCTTTCATTGCTTCGCATCGATCCAAGAATGAGCAATTCGAGTCGATTTTGAATGCATAGCTTCGAATCGATGGTTATAAAAGAAAAAAGGCTCGTGGTGATCGATTCGAAATAGCGATATTCTGATCGATTCGAAGGAGCTTAATATTGATCGATTCGAAGTAATGATATGTTGACCGATTCGAAGGAGCTCAACTTTGATCGATTCGAAGTCACGTAGGGCTTCATGGATTCGAACTGCTCCTCTGTCCTAAGGTCTCATCGAGTCGAACTACATGGAGTTGGGGCATACCGATTCGAAGTTCATCGATTCGACTAGTGTCGATTCGAGTCGATTGATTCGAATGTTCTTGCTTCTGGGATCCCCACTCTTCTGATTTGCTCCAATATCTGAACTACGACCAATTTCAAGTTGAACTTTAACGAACTCACTGAACTTTAGCATACTTGACTCCGGCGAGCTTCGGCCTTGCATAATCAAATTTGACTTGACCTCTCTTTTGGAGCTCGTCGATGGCACCATGACTTAAACAAAATATAACGAATTTATACTTGAATTGGTCAGTAGCATCTGGGTGGCATGAAAGTGACGGTCAGCGATAACGGTCGTTTTCATTCTCAAATTCCAAAGTTTCGTCGTTCGGACATCTTGTTTCAACTTGTAAAATTTGCTTAAGTTTTGCATAGCACTTGCACTGCACGACATACTTATACACTTTGCACCGGGGGAATGCAAGGGCTTTTTATGTATTTAACGCCGCTTTCTGGTGAGTTAGTTAATTATGGAATCTTCGAGTTCTCAACAACAAGAAGCACAAAGCTCGCTTCTTCCAGCGCTTGAGATTCCGGAAATCCCTCCTGAAGTCATAGATCCGGCTCCGGATGAGTTGTCGGAGGCCATATTTATCGAAGATCCTGTCGATTCTGTCCAGTCCAATATCTCGGAGTCTCTGTTGGGCCGGATATGTTCGAAACATAACATATCCTTGGACGATGTTTTATTACCTAGTGCCAGTGACAGACCACATAACCCACCCGAAGGATATACTGCCTTTTACCGTCATTCCTGCGCTGCTGGATCTCTTCCTCCTTTTAACCAATACATCAGAGAGATGCTGTCGTATTTAGGAATCGCTCCTTCACAACTCCATCCCAACGGGCATGCATTACTGAACAACATCTTTGTCATATTTATGGATTGCCTTTTTCTCCCGCCAAGGCCTAACGAGATCAGGAACATATTCAATTTCAAGAGTAGGGGTGATAGCCCGTCTTTCACTTTTCTAGAGGCGGTCGGGAACTGTCAGGTTGTGACGGGGCCTGGACCAGGCTTAGTTACTTCAAGAACGAGTGGTTTTTTGTTCGATGCCCCCCAGGGTTTGCCAGAAGATGGTTATCCAGACGTAAGCATCATAATTTATCCTTGAATGGCCACTTTTAATACTTACACTAATACTCTGTTACTCCTACAGCCATCATTTCGAGACCTACCGGTGGGCATTATAGAGGCGTCGTTCAAAGCTTGCAAAGGGTCCCACACGACTCAAGGCACATAGACTTGCTGTTGACCGACGATAACTTAAGGACATTGGGTTTGATTGGGATGAGCCAGAGTATTGTAATTGAAGGATTGGCGAAATCGACC
Source organism: Allium cepa (assembly GCA_030765085.1). Taxonomy (NCBI): domain Eukaryota; kingdom Viridiplantae; phylum Streptophyta; class Magnoliopsida; order Asparagales; family Amaryllidaceae; genus Allium; species Allium cepa. The sequence continues at coordinate 756,475,742 of CM060940.1, read as the reverse complement.
TCGAGGAAGAAGAAGAAAGTGGCAAAAAGAAAACCTAGCGTGGTGATAAGAGAAGTGAGCGATGATGAAAGAATGCCCACAGACACTGAGATAGTAGCCGACCTTTCCCAATAGAAGAGGGTCAGAAAGGCAAGGCTGCTATACCTAAGTTTAAGAGATGGAAGTCTGTAGTCGTAACCCGTTCCAAACCTGGGGTTACTGTTTCCAGCGCCTCTCCTCGCCAGTCCGGAGACCTTTTCACAGAGCTGGACGATATTCCCATTCCGGACTACGTATCTCTCCACCATGGGTCCAGGTTGGAAGAGCTCGGGGAGCGCTTGATATACGCGAATCTTTACCCGTTAGTGTAATCGACGCTTCTGGTTGGTTGGGGAGTTTGCGCATTTATACACTTTTCACAACACTTCATGACTTCCACATGCATTGCAGTGCTTTTTCTTGGTACTTAACCGAATTGTTTCTTCTTTACAGGTGCCATGTCGGATCGTCCTTCTACACTTGACAGACTTCGGCGAGTGCATCATTCTTCATCTTATTACGAGTCTCGCCGTAGGGATTCTGACCGTGATCGTGAACGGAGGTATTTTGAGCAAGAGCATCGTGAAAGGGAGCATTTGCCGATATTATTCTAGCCAGGAGCGTTCTGATAGGGACCGAAGGTACCGTTCACCCTCTCATTCTCCTCCGCCATCCAGAGGCCAGGCACCTGCAGTCGAACCTTCGCGACAACAGCCATCTCAACAAATCTCAAAACCTGGTCCACATCATTCAAGGACTGATATGGCTACGACCGTAACTGTGGAGGAGGCCCCTCTTGAACCGTCTGGTGAAGGGGCGATAAGAATTGCTCAACTGAAGAAAGATTTTCCAGAAATATGCTTCGACGCCTATATCTTTCCACCCAATCTCAAAAGAATTCCCGAAGAGGCTGTGAGCACCGCCCTCAGCTATACCCATGATTTTTATGCTCAGTATAAAGAATGGTACAGGGCGGCTGTTAAAGCTTCGAAAGTAGCCTTCGAACGAGCCAAAGTTATTGAGAAATTGGAAGCAGACTTGGCTCAGAAGAACCGTATTGTTGGCATACTTCAATCTGAAACGAAATCTTCTCGTAAGGCCGAAATGGAGTCGCTAAAAAAGGTCGACGAGACACTAGCTGAGATGGCGAAGATGCAACAAGCGCATTGTACTTTAGTTGAAGATTTGGGCCATCGGTACAAAAATGTTGAGGCCGAGCGAGATGCGGCGGTCAAAGAACTTGAGGAGTTAAAGGCCAAATTCGCCGACTTGAACAAGGAAAAAGATGACCCTAACACGGCCGCACAAGAAGCTTGTGAGCAAGCCGTGTCTCTCCAAGCTGAGCGAGACGCGGCGGTTGCTAAAGTTGAAGCGGTGGAGGCAGAAGTGGAAGGGAGAGTTCAAGCAGAGATATTCAGAGTAGAAGCCGAGTTTGATGATCTTCTTGACACTTACAATGCTAATGTGCTTGAGCACAGGAATCTCTCGTGGCTCGGAGATTATTCTACGCTTCTGCTCAGTGCTTGGAGAAAATTGGTGGCGAACAAGAAAGCATCTCTCCCTGAAGGCACCGTGGATGAATTTGAACTCGAGTCTCGCTTGTTGAGCGAGGAGGAAAGGAAACTTCTCCACGAAGCGATGATTTCTGCTGAGAGAGAGAGACTTGGTTTTCATCATGTGGAGACTGGCGAGGGTTCTGGAGCTGCACATTATAGTGAGGATGTTTCAGTTGATGCCCCGACCTCGTCTGGAGTCACTGCTACAATTGGTCCACATGTCATCCCTGCTTATAACACGGATCGACCGGAACTGTCTCTCGGTACAACTACTGTTTCTGAACTCGTCTCATCACCGAGCTGAGGCAAAGAAGGTATTCTAAATGTTGTTTAAGTGTTTTCAGAATGATTGACTTGGAACAGATCGTTTGACTAATTATTCTCATTTCTTTTCGACCAGTGACTGAAAGTGATGCGCCAGCACTTCCAGTACCACAAACTTCGCAGCCAATGCAAGGAGCTGTCGTTACTGAGGCTATTACAACTACCGCCGTGACCGGCGAGATGGGAGAGGGGAGTTCAATGTCGTTTGATGTTCAAATGATTGAGCAACTTCTCAAGCAACCCTGTGAACACTTTACCGATCCTTCCTTTGCAATGGGTGGAGTTGCTCCAACTTTTAGCTCGTTCATGCCGACCGTTAGTGTGTCCAGCGCTGCTTGATCTTCCCGAGAAGAAGAAATCTTTGCCGAGATAAGCGCTGAAATGGCTGCAGTGACAACGGTCGGTGGTTCCGGAAGTGATGTTGCTCCGCCAAGCTTAACTCCTTTAATGGTTACTTCTCTCGCCGGCACAGCTGTAACTTCTAGTGTCGAAGCTTCACCACCTGTTACGGCTTCTCTGCCTCCGGTTCGTCTTCACAAAAGGATCTCTATCCCTTCTAGTTTTGAGGAAGACGTGGATATTATGCCAGATCCTGAGGATGCTCCAAAGAAGGACAAAAAACCTCGCAAGAAGCTGGGTAGTGGGTCTAGCGGCTCAACTCCGAAGAAGAGAGCCCGGAAGAAGAAGGAGTGAACTTCTCGTTTTACCATGCAGTTGTGAAAGGGCAATTCTTTTTTCTTCTCCTTTTTTAGGCCGTGTATAAGTGTGGACTCGGCATCCACTTTACGAATTGTTCTTTGTTTTGTCATGTAGTCAAACCCCCTTTTTGTTTGTTGATAAAATGAAAAACAACTCTTATCTCTTTTGCTTAGGTATTGCATTGATTATCTCGTGCTTACATATGTCATAAGCCTTGAATACATGTCCACACTTCGGGGACTTAACACAATTTGCAACTAACAGTTCGGCCCATATTCTGAGAACTTATTAATTATCAACGTCTATGACTTAGTTCGCTCTCCGGGAACCTGTATTTGACGTTTATACTCCAATTCACACTCCAAGAATTTGAAGTTAGTGACTTACATTCTGGTTCGCGTTCTGGGAACCAAGAGTTGGTGTTTATGTTCCAATTCACATTCTGGGAATTTGGAGATAGAGTTTTATATTCTGACTTGCACTCCGGGAACCGAAAGTTGAAGTTTATACTCCAATTCGCACTCTGGGAATTTGGAGTTGGCTCTCACTCTGAGAGCGATGGATTTATACTCCGTTTCGCGCTCCGGGAACCGAGAGTTGAAGTTTATACTCCAATTCGCACTCTGGGAATTTGGAGTTGGCTCACACTCTGGGAGCGATGGATTTATACTCCGGTTCGCGCTCCGGGAACCGAGAGTTGAAGTTTATACTCCAATTCGCACTCTGGGAATTTGAAGTTGGCTCACACTCTTGGAGCAATGGATTTATACTCCGGTTTGCGCTCCGGGAACCAAGAGTTGAAGTTTATACTCCAATTCGCACTCTGGGAATTTGGATTTGGCTCACACTCTGGGAGCGATGGATTTATACTCCGGTTCGCGCTCCGGGAATCGAGAGTTGAAGTTTATACTCCAATTTGCACTCTGGGAATTTGGAGTTGGCTCGCACTCTGGGAGAGATGGAATTACACTTCGGTTCGCGCTCCGTGAACCGTGAGTTGAAGTTTATACTCCAATTCGCACTCTGGGAATTTGGAGTTGGCAGAGGGATTGTCGTGTATCAATCCTCGTTTATGTTGGTGTAGTGTTCTGCCCCCGAGCTCGGGTTTCACTTAGCGAGTGACCGGTCGTACCGTAGTCACTCCATATTTGAATAAATCCCACCGCGTGATGGAACTTAGCTCTCCGTACATCGTGATATTGTACGTCATATTCAGTAAATCACAGCTCTGGCTCGAAGAGATGGCATTTTATTGCTGAAACGAGAAAATATGGCAAAGTCAGTTGCCTTATTTACAAATTTAAATTTCAAAATGCTAGAATAAAATGCAAAGGGATAAATTGATAGAAAATAAATAAGTAAAGTCTTTTATATGTAGCAGCGACGAAGACTTTCGCTGTTCCAAGCCCTCGGCAAAGTAAGACCGTCAACGGTCGATAATTTGAACGTGCCATCTCCGAGCTTTTGTGAAATCACATACGGCCCTTCCCAATTTGGCTTCATGTGCGAAGGAACCGGATAGACCCTTTTGAGTACGAGATCGCCGAGTTCGAAGGTTCGCGGACGGACCTTGGCATTGTACAGTCGGGCGACTTGACTTCGATATGCGGCTGCCCTCAAGTTAGCCTCTTCGCGCTTCACATCGAGTAAATCCAAAGATTCAGCAAGTAATATGGCATTTGTTTTCGGATCATAATATGTTACACGATGAGAGTGCACTTCCATTTCGACTGGAATAACGGCTTCAGAACCATAAGATAGAGAAAACGAGGTATGACCGGTTGCAGTTTTATGAGTCGTTCGATAGGCCCATAATGCCATAGGAAGTTCGTCGACCCATTTGCCCCCAGCTTTTTCCAGTCGCTTCTTTAGAATGGACTTGATAACTTTATTAACAGCTTCAACTTGACCATTTGCTTGAGGGTGCGCTACTGTAGAGAATTTCTTATGGATGTGGAATCGTCGACGGAATTCTTGAATTCAGCACTGTCGAATTGGGTTCCGTTATCGGTGATGATAGTATGTGGGAGACCAAAACAGAAGATGATGTTACGTACTACAAAGTTGATTACTTTCTTTGTCGTAATTGTCGCAAGGGGTCCAGCTTCAGCCCATTTGGTGAAATAATCAACTGCGACGATGGCGTACTTCGCGCCACCTTTGGCCAGAGGCAATGTGGCGATGATATCTATTCCCCATACCGCAAATGGCCAAGGACTGATCATTTGGGTTATCTCAGTAGGCGGGGCTCTAGGAATTCGAGCGTGTTTCTGGCATTTGTCACATTTCTTAGCATATTCTGCAGCATCGCGATTAACAGTAGGCCAATAATACCCATATCGAAGTATTTTCTTTGCAAGCGCTTGCCCCCCAGTGTGATCGCCACATTCTCCTTCGTGTACATCGTGTAACACTCGTTTGACTTCATCGTGTGCGATACACCGGAGGAGTGGAACAGAGTACCCTCTCCGGTACATGACTCCATTTTGAATAACAAATCGTGAGGCCTTTCGTAGAACTTGTCTTTTCACGTTTTGACGCTCGGGAAATACACCACGGTCGATATAATCTCGACAAGGAGTCATCCACGACTCCCTATTGGAGGCAACTTCAAATGTGAAATCGGTCTCCCTTCGATCAATGCTCGGAGAGGATTGGGTTTCAACCGGTACAACCCCCAATTGCTGAGCCTCACCCGTACTTGCTAACTTTGCCACCGAATCAGCTTTCTGATTGTGCTCTCGGGGTATGTAGAAAATGGCATAGTAATCGAATTGATCAAGCATCTCCAGAACTCGAGTTAGATAAGCGGCTAATCTTCGGTCTTTAGCCTGATATTCTCCTCGGACTTGACATACTATCAACTGGGAATCACAGTGGATCTCTACAACGATGATTTTCAGATCACGGGCAAGCTTTAGTCCGGTAAGTAGAGCTTCGTACTCCGCTTCGTTGTTGGTTACATGGAACTCGAACTTTAAAGCATAACATATGGATCGTCTCTCGGAGGTTTCAAGCACTACCCCAGCTCCTGAACACCGATCGTTGGAAGCACCATCGGTGTACAGTTTGCATACGTATTCAGGAGATTTGCTGGTCTCGGGCAAGTCTTCAGAAACAGTGAATTCGGCTATAAAATCTGCTAGGACTTGGCCGTGAATGGATTTTCTTGGAGTATAAGTGATGAAGAATTGACTCAGTTCGATGTTCCACTTTAGTAACCTACCAAACGTCTCAGGCCGCGTGAGGACCTGTCGTAACGGCTGATCGGTGTACACAGTAATAGGATGAGCCTGGAAATATGGACGGAACTTCCTCGAGGCAATGACTAGGCAATATGCCAATTTTTCAAGCTTTGGATAATTTCTCTCGGCTCCGGTCAATCGTTTACTCACGTAGTAGACCGGTTTTTGCACTCGGTCCTCCTCCCGAATTAATGCAGCACTGATTGCATTTTCAGATACCGCAAGGTAGAGATATAACTGTTCATGATCTACAGGCTTTGAAAGGATTGGTGGTACGGAAAGATGTTGGATTAGCGATTGAAATGCGCCCTCACATTCTGCAGTCCATTCGAAGTTTCGTTTCCCTTTTCGAATCAAATCGAAGAAGGGAATGCATTTGTCGGTCGACTTTGAGATAAACCTGCTCAGTGCTGCAACTTTCCCATTAAGACTCTGAACTTGCTTTATGGTTCTCGGAGTTTGAAGATTTCTGATAGCCCAGATCTTCTCAGGGTTGGCCTCTATTCCTCGGGCATTGACAATGAACCCAAGGAACTTTCTGGATGCGACTCTGAAATGACACCTTAGTGGATTAAGCTTCATCCCGTATTTCCGGAGGATATCGAACATTGACTCCAAGTCTTTGACATGATCATCGGAGTATCGTGATTTCACCAACATGTCATCTACATAAACCTCCATAGTCTTCCCAATTTGATCGGCAAACATCCGGTTGACTAAGCGTTGTAAGTTGCACCAGCATTCTTTAACCCAAAAGGCATGACCTTGTAGCAGTACAATCCCAAGTCGGTTATGAAGCTTGTGTGCTCTTGGTCCGGTACATGCATGGGTATCTGATTGTAACTTGAGTAAGCATCCATGAAGGATAACAATTCATGTCCGGCGGTTGAATCTACTAGTTGATCGATTCACGGAAGCGGAAAGCTGTCTTTCGGGCAGGCTTTATTCAGGTCAGAGTAATCTATACACATTCTCCATTTCCCGTTTGGTTTCCGGACAAGTACGGGATTGGACACCCACTCTGGGTATAAAGCGTCTCTAATGAACCCATTTGATTTCAACTTATCGACCTTTTCTTTCAGGGCGGCAGATCTCTCTGGATCCATACCACGTCTTTTCTGCTTGACCGGGATATACTGCGGGTCAATGTTCAAAGTGTGGCTCGCGATGTCCGTCGAGATTCCACACATATCGGAGTGCGTCCAAGCGAATACGTCGAGATTCGCTCGGAGAAAATTAACCAATTCCTATTGTGCCTCTTGGTTAAGCTGAGACCCAATCTTCGACATTCTCGAGTCATTATGATCATAGTCAATCGAGACATCGATGGTTAGCTCGGCCGGAGAAGCTTGATTTTCCGTAAATTCTTCTTTATTATCATTGTCCCTTGGATCAAGATCCTTTTGGAATTGGTTGTGGTGCCCAGGCCGGGGCCCAGGCGCTAGTTGTCAATCGTCAGTAAAACGGACGCAGAGAGATTCCTCTACACCCTTTCCTTTTTCTTTTCGCTGCGCCTCCCGCAGCTCAGCAACATAACAGGCTCTCCCAGCAGCCTGATCTCCTTGTACAACTCCTATCTCGTGGTCAGTAGGGAATTTCAGAGTTAAACACCATGAGGCAATAGCAGCCCTAAATTCAGCAAGAGCCAGTCGGCCTAAAAAGGCATTGTACAGGGAAGGAATATCTAAGACAACAAATTGCAACATCCGAACTCTTCGGCATTCTCCCACTCCCAACTCCACCGGCAATTCAACCATTCCGGTTGGTATCGTCGCACTCCCGTTGAAGCCGTGGACTTGTGATTGACAAGGTTTTAAGTCCTTAGCTTCCATTTTCATTAAATCATATGCTCTTTTAAATAATATGTTTACAGAACTCCCACTGTCTACCAAGATCCTCTTCATCCAAGCAGGACCAACTTGAGCGGATATGACCAACGGGTCAATTGTGGGAGCCTCGACTTTATCGGCGTCTCGATTTCTAAATACGATTTCATCAGCCACTGTCTTTTGTTGTTTAGCCGGTGTTCCATCTTCTGAGTTACTATAGCATTCAAAGTCCACATGCCTGATCGTGCTAGCATATGACTCCATTTCTCTCCAGCTTTTGTCTGCTGGATGGGGACCACCACTTATTGTATTGATAACCAACCTTCCGCCCGTACGAGCGGGTTCACCTTGTCTTTCCTGATTCTGCGTTCGATTTTGATTAGATGGGCCCGCTCCACCAGACTGCGGTGCCCGAACAAACTGGTCCAACTTTCTCTCTCTGATCAAATTTTCAATGAGGTCTTGCAAAAGTCTACACTCATTGGTATTATGCCCATAACTTTCATGAAACCTACATAACTTTCCTGTTTGAATCTGCCTTTCCGATGAAGGTTTTGGAGCAGGCTTCTTGTATTGCATAGTATTACAAGTCTGTAGGTATACGTTTTCCAGTGACGTGTTAAGCGGTGTATAACTGTCAAACATTGCCGCCCTACATCTCGGACCACGATTCTGGTCTTGCTTCTTGCTTCGGTTATCACCGTTTCTCGATCGTTGAGTCTGTTTATTTTGAATATTCAACTCGACTTTTCCTGAACTTTCTCTGGATTGTTTAACCGCAACATTACTCTGAATCCCTTCACTGCTGGGCCTTGCATCGTCCTACTTCCTAGACTGTTTCACATCCTCTCGCCTCAAGAATTGAGCGGCTTTGCAATAGAAACGGTCCAACGATGCGGGAGGCTTTCCAGCTAACCAATTTCCAAACTCGGAATCAGGGTCGATTCCTTTAGTCAAAGCCATTAAAATAGAATTATCATTGGGATTGGTGATCTCTGCACATGCAGCATTGAATCTCTCCAAATATCGTCTAAGTGTTTCTCCGGGAGCTTGAGTGACACTTGATAAGGTATTAACATCTTTAGGTCAGGCAATATGCATGCGAAACTGCTCAACAAATTTGGTAGCTAACTGATCAACTGAAGAAATAGACCGTGGCGGTAATCGAGTAAACCACATCGTCGCAATTCCCCCTAAGGAAATGGGAAAACTGCGGCACTTTACTGCGTCATCAGCTCTCGCAGCAGTCATCAACCATTCGTATTTCAAAATATGTTGATTTGGGTCGGAATTTCCTTCATACATGGGCAGGGTTGGCATTCTGAATCGCCGAGGAGGTTCAGCATACAATATGTCATCAGTAAATGGGGTATGACTTCGGGAGATTCCCCAATCGTCATTTGTTAGGCCTTGACTCTCGCGAATCATTTGTCGTACCATGGCTGAGAAGTCTGGTATTGGAACATTCTGTGTGTGATGAGCCAAAGTGTGGTCGGGTTCCACAGTGCGAGGTGGGATCGGGCGCTGTCGACGATCCGTATCTCGCCTCCTTGGCTCGACGTCTTCTGGGACATATGGCTCTGGAGCATGTCCCTGCTGATGATAATTTTGATTGGAGTGATCTTCGGTATCAACTCCTATGTCAACTTCAGCGGCTGTGGCAGCTCGATCATCTGCAGTGTATTGTGGAATAGTGCCTCCTCCGGAGGAGGGTCCAGTATGGAAGCTGGTAGATGGGCCAACTCTTATTTGCCCAACGGTTAATGCCTGTTGATAGTCAGCAGCTTGCGCATGGTTTCCGTCTAGCCTGAGATGGGTAGATCTATTATTGTAGTCAGATGAAGCAGAGCTTTCGGTGGAAGAATGAGGAGCTTGATCCCTTCTGGATCTTCTTCGCTTTTGGCGATTTAGTTGATTAGTCAACTCAGCGTTAGCGCGCAACTGCTCAGTTAGCTATTGTCGGCTTTGGGTTAGTTCCTAGAGCAGTGCCTGGAACTCTTGTCTTGTGACCGTACCTGACTGATCTGTATGCCCAGCAGCATCTTGACTGGTAGACTGTAGCTATGTGGGATTTTGCCTATCCCGACCTTCTTGATCACCAACGTTTGAAGTAGTTCTTGTACTCACCATCTTGAAGCGTTGAATCCTTTCCTAGACTTTGAACAAATCTGAATAGAACGGAAGGAATCTGAATATGAAGTCTGGATTTCTCTCTTAGATTTATGCAATCCGATATCGAAGATAGATCCAAGGAGCAGGAGGAAAACTGGGTTTTTTCTCTGTGAAAGCACCAAAGTGTTTGTGTTAAAATTGGGCACAACACTCGTCGGAAGTTTTTGAAGAGATAATAAATGAAGAAAGTAAATTAAAACGTGGATTATCTAACAAAAACTCCAAATAGCAGGAAGTAAATTGCACAAGAGACAACGTCTAGACGTGCGTTATCTCTAAAATTCTCCGGTCCCCTTTCTGAATGACCGGGGCTCTATTTATAAGTGCTGGAGGCTGATATTTCGCCTAAAATTCGAGGAGACCACTTTTGGCATGTGTGGGGGCCCACATGGCCGAATTCTGGAGATCTGGGCCCACTTTGGGATCGATTCGACCCTTGGTTCAAATCGATCAAAATAGTGTCCAATCATGATGAAACTTGGCGTGGACATTCTTCTATGTATATGCAAGCTCCTGTGAAAATTTCGTAGCGTTTGGACTTGTAGATCTCAAGTTATGATCGATTCAAGATTGCATTTTCAGTTGATATACGTGCTTCGAATCGATCCCTCCGAATCGATAGGGTCGAATCGATCGGTCGAGCATGTGCCTGGTGACGTGGCGCGCGTGCTACTCGGGTTGACCCACCTTTTTCTCTGAGTTTACTGGGTCGAATCCTTGGTTTTAGCTGCTATGACTTGGTGGATTCGAAGTTATGGATTCGAAGGTATCCCCGTACGTGCCCTTCGTATCGGTCAGAGCATTTCATAGATGGTCGATGTGAAGACTTCTCCACTTGATGGATTCGAAGGACTTTCATGGGATGGAGTCGAAGATGGGAATACTTCGAGGGATTCGAACCAATGTAGGTGTGGATGGATTCGAAGCGTGGGCTTGCCCGATGGAGTCGAAGCAAAGGAGCTCTTCATGGATTCGAGGCAAGGCTCTGGGAGGATGGATTCGAACCAATGCATGGTTTATGGGTTCGATTGTGAGGCTATCTTATGGATTCAAACCTAAACTTCTTTTTGATCGATTCGAACTGAGGTTGTCTCCTCCACTTTCCATTGGCGATAACTTGAGCATACGAACTCGGATTGCCTCGAAGTTTGGAACGTTGGTTTCCACAACTTCGCTTGACGTGTCTTATCAATTGTAGCCCGATCCGGACTCGGACAAAATTCATCGATATTTGTAGTAAACCAACAATCATTCAAAATTGAGGACATGTGACCCTTATTTTCTAGTCAGTTCCTTGGTATCTCGGCCTTGCCAAAAGGCGGGATAACACCAGGATTGGATATATTATCGGAAAACCACTTTGAACCAACATATGCATTCAAGTGGAAGACATCGTAAGGATAATCAAAGATAGAGCACTTTGAAGTACAAGGGCTACTTGCTACTAATCTTGAGGGTGGTTCCAAAATGAATGTAATAGAGTTAATGTCTTCAGCTTCGTTCAGACCTAGAACGAACTTTTATGGATGAATGCTGACATTACATTTCTACCTGGAGGGCAATATTAACATTCCAAGTGGGAAATGCTAGAAGAAGGTAAATCATTGCCTCAACCCTCATACCCCGGTAATGGCTAAAATGGGATAGATGCTATATGGGTCGTTCTCATTATGGAATGATGATCATCACCTTATCTGGAGTCAATATCTATATGTATGCTTTGGGGCCCATTTTTTGTTGTTGATCACAAACTAGGGGTGAACATATTTGGTACTATCCAGCCAGGGATAGCCCGGTTTTGTAGTGGCAAAGGTCGAAAGGTTTTCTTCCTCGGGTAATTTTACCAAGAGGTATACCATTTTCGGAAGGTAATATCATACCTTGCTTTTTGTTGGAATCAATTTTCCATATACATGCCTTAGTGGTTTCGATTGTATACGTATTATTTTTGTGATGTACACACGTCAAAACCACTCGACTATTGGTATTTTAAACTTTAGACATTATTATAATATCATTAGATTTTATAATAAAAATGGTCTAGTTATCGTTAGGTGAAAACCCGTCCGTGTTTATATGCGGCGTGGTCTTATGAGATACCTTTTATTTTGATAAAGGTTTTCAAATATAGAAATCCATATGTTTTGATTTGAGTTTTACTCACACTAGTTTACCAAACTGACCAAGGCATTATTTTTTATAATGGTTGGGTCAGCCCGAGCATATTTTGCAGATTTAGCTGAATCCTTTGGAGCTTTCAGGTGACCAGTTGGATTCTCCAAGATGAATTCACGTATCTATATTCTTCCACTATTTTCTACTTTGTTCTTGTCTGTATTTATCAGCGATTGTAAGGACCGGCTGTTATAACTATCCAGGCTGATAATATATTAATGTATTTCTAATGTTGTGTATATAATAAATTTCTTTTCTTTTTGTACAGATCATGTGTACATTATATATTTCTCGTCACAATGTGAGATTCTATTTTATCTTTTCTTTCTTTAACCCCAAATGACCTGTTTTTCAAACACTTAAATAATCAACACATGAATATGGAGGATGTGTTAAGTGTCGTCTTTAGGTGTAAGAAAGGCAGATCGTCACAACATGGTATCAGAGCTTAGGCTGAGCGAACACCTAGGCCTTGGTGGGGTAAACTCATTAGGGTAGGGTTATAATGCCCAAGAATGAGTAATTCATTGGAGATGGGATTTGTAATATCCTAGAATGAGTTCATGGTATATGTAGAGTGCGTATTTGTTGGCGATATAAATTTATTTTATGTTAATTAGTACATTAAGGTTGGATTTTGGGATTCTGATCGATGTACCCGATGATCGTTATTGATAAAGATTCCTAAACACTTGAATCGAAAAATCGACACACAAATTTTAAAATTGTAAATGAAATAATTTTAACTAGGACTATATTTTATATATAAAGGAAGAATTTTCAAAAATTAATATAGTTATGTTGATATGCTTGTTGTTTGCACCAAAATTGTTCACAACACTCTTCGGGAGTCGTTGAAGAGATAATAACGAAGAATGTAAATTCAAAACAGATATTATCTTACAAAAACTCCAATCAGTAGTAAAGTAAATGTGTAGATAAGCGATTTATAGTGGTTCGACGTGTCGCCTATGTCCACTGTGAAGTTTTTCGATGTTTTATTGATTCTCTTTCAATGATTACAAGTTGTTACAGCGATCAACAGCAGGTTACAACTGAAAATTCGAAATCAACAACTAGTATACGATGTAGAGTGATGAAGATCTTAGTCCGGCAGAGTCTGGGCGCTTGAGAGTCGAAGGATCCCCTTTTTGTTGATTCTGGGGCTCTATTTATAGGCATAGGCTGCTGATATTTCGCCGAAAACTCGGGAGACCACTTCTGGCACGTGAGGGGGCCCACACGCCCGGTCTTAGGAAGTTTGGGCCCACTCTGGCATCGGTTCGAACTCCATTCGAATCGATCGAGAATTCATCCAATCGAGGTGAAATTGGGCGTGGACATTCTTCGACATGAATGCAAGCTTCTGTGAAAATTTCGTGGCATTTGGATCAGTGGATTGAGAGATATGATGGATTCGAAGAGGGGTTCATTGCATGGTTGTTTGGTTCGAAACCATCCATTCGAACCGATGGTGGCACGCGCCTTTGTGGTGACGTGGAGCGCAAATTTCATACCGATCCGGTCTTCACTCCGAGTTGACCGCTTCGACTCCATGTATCTCGACGCATTCGAACCAATGGATGACACGTCATCGTGGCTAATTGACTCAGTGGGTTCGAATCGAAGCTTCACAGGTGGGTTCGAACAAGGCTTCTGTGATGGGTTCGAACAACTGATGCTTGGTAGATTCGAACAAGGATTCTTTGGATGGATACGAGCTTTGCAACCCCTCCATGGACTCGAGGTCCACCGATACGAACTAGATGGGTTCGAGGTTGATGGATTCGAACCGAGGCACTCCGATGGATTCGAAGTCCATCGATTCGAAGGTGATCGGTTCGAATGGTGTTTGACGATGGGTTCAAAGACACCTATCTTGATGGGTTCGAAACCAGTGCTTTCCCCTTCAAGTTGAATCGATCATAACTTGAGCGTGTGAACTCGGATTGACTCGAATTTGAGATGACAGCTTCTATGATCTCTTTGGTCATGTCCTATCAATTGTAGCACAATTCGGACTCGGACAAAATTCAGTGATATCCATAGCGAAACGAAGTATGACCGATCTCTGAGACGACTATTCTCCGTTTCTGATCGATCTTTTGGTATCGCGGCTTTGCTAAAAAGCGGGATAACATTTTGCCCCCCAAAGTACGTCTTGTGGGAACATGACGTGCTTTGAATTGCTGCAATTTCTCTCTGAACAATTGTTGCCCTCTTTTTGTTCAGATTTGTACCCCGTATTCCTGCAATCTTGCGTTGATATGGTTGATTGTTGTATGCTAGCGCTTAGTCGTTGGCTGTTGCACTTGTAACAAGATGAGTGCTCGATCCCTGTAAATGTTTAAGATCGAATGTTAGTTTGACACATATGCACATATGTGTGTTTGACCCTTGTTGACGTCGTGCGTTCACGAGTCATTGTCAGTTTGGTTTGCTATTGAATTTCGTATTGATTCTCTCCTGAACCGATATGGAAATTCGATTTGAGACAACGCTTGATGGTTGTTTTGGAAGGTTCCTTCGTATCGATCCTCTCCTGAACCGATGTTGAAGGTTCAAGGAAACGACTCTGCATTGCATGAATGTAATGTTTCGAACCGATGTGTTGAAGCATTGATGGGTTCGAAATCTACATTCGTATGGATGGAGTATACTTGTGTTGTGATGGGTTTGAAACTGACATTCGAACCGATGTGAAAGGACGGATTCGAACTAGTAGTTCGTTTCGGTAGGTTGTGGATGGAGTCCGTTCACGCTCTGGGAACGAATTATTGAATGTTTATACTCCAATTCACCCTCTAGGAAGTTGGAGTCCGTTCGCACTCTAGGAACGATTTATTGGATGTTTATACTCCAATTCACACTCTGGGAAGTTGGAGTCCGTTCGCACTCCGGGAACGAATTAATGAATGTTTATACTCCAATTCACACTCTGGGAAGTTGGATTCCGTTCACACTTTGGGAACGAATTATTGAATGTTTATACTCCAATTCACACTCTGGGAAGTTGGATTCCGTTCACGCTTTGGGAACGAATTATTGAATGTTTATACTCCAATTCATGCTCTGGGAAGTTGGAGTCCGTTCGCGCTCCGGGAACGAGTTATTGAATGTTTATACTACAATTCACGCTCGGGGAAGTTGGAGTCCGTTCACACTCCGGGAACGAATTATTGAATGTTTATACTCCAATTCACACTCTGGGAAGTTGGAGTCCGTTCGCACTCTGGGAACGATTTATTGGATGTTGATACTCCAATTCACACTCTGGGAAGTTGGAGTCCGTTCGCACTCCGGGAACGAATTATTGAATGTTTATACTCCAATTCACACTCTGGGAAGTTGGAGTCCGTTCACGCTCTGGGAACGAATTATTGAATGTTCATACTCCAATTCACACTTTGGGAAGTTGGAGTCCGTTCACGCTCTGGGAACGAATTATTGAATGTTTATACTCCAATTCACACTCTGGGAAGTTGGAGTCCGTTCGCACTCTGGAAACTATTTATAGGATGTTTATACTCCAATTCACCCTCTGGGAAGTTGGTGTCCGTTCGCACTCCGGGAACGAATTATTGAATGTTTATACTCCAATTCACACTTTGGGAAGTTGGAGTCCGTTCACGCTCTGGGAACGAATTATTGAATGTTTATACTCCAATTCACACTCTGGGAAGTTGGAGTCCGTTCAAGCCTTGGGAACGAATTATTGAATGTTTATACTCCAATTCACACTCTGGGAAGTTGGAGTCCGTTCGCGCTCTGGGAACGAGTTATTGAATATTTATACTCCAATTCACACTCTGGGAAGTTGGAGTCCGTTCACGCTCTGGGAACGAATTATTGAATGTTTATACTCCAATTCACACTCTGTGAAGTTGGAGTCCGTTCACGCTCTGGGAACGAATTATTGAATGTTTATACTCCAATTCACACTCTGGGAAGTTGGAGTCCGTTCGCACTCCAGGAACGAATTATTGAATGTTTATACTCCAATTCACACTCTGGGAAGTTGGAGTCCGTTCGCACTCTGGGAACGATTTATTGGATGTTTATATTCCAATTCACACTCTGGGAAGTTGGAGTCCGTTCGCACTCCGGGAACGAATTATTGAATGTTTATACTCCAATTCACACTCTGGGAAGTTGGAGTCCGTTCACGCTCTGGGAACGAATTATTGAATGTTCATACTCCAATTCACACTTTGGGAAGTTGGAGTCCGTTCACGCTCTGGGAACGAATTATTGAATGTTTATACTCCAATTCACACTCTGGGAAGTTGGAGTCCGTTCGCACTCTGGAAACGATTTATAGGATGTTTATACTCCAATTCACCCTCTGGGAAGTTGGTGTCCGTTCGCACTCCGGGAACGAATTATTGAATGTTTATACTCCAATTCACACTTTGGGAAGTTGGAGTCCGTTCACGCTCTGGGAACGAATTATTGAATGTTTATACTCCAATTCACACTCTGGGAAGTTGGAGTCCGTTCAAGCTTTGGGAACGAATTATTGAATGTTTATACTCCAATTCACACTCTGGGAAGTTGGAGTCCGTTCGCGCTCTGGGAACGAGTTATTGAATATTTATACTCCAATTCACACTCTGGGAAGTTGGAGTCCGTTCACGCTCTGGGAACGAATTATTGAATGTTTATACTCCAATTCACACTCTGTGAAGTTGGAGTCCGTTCACGCTCTGGGAACGAATTATTGAATGTTTATACTCCAATTCACACTCTGGGAAGTTGGAGTCCGTTCGCACTCCGGGAACGAATTATTGAATGTTTATACTCCAATTCACACTCTGGGAAGTTGGAGTCCATTCGCACTCCGGGAACGAATTATTGGATGTTTATACTCCAATTCACACTCTGGGAAGTTGGAGTCCGTTCGCACTCCGGGAACGAATTATTGAATGTTTATACTCCAATTCACACTCTGGAAAGTTGGAGTCCGTTCCCGCTCTGGGAACGAATTATTGAATGTTTATACTCCAATTCACACTCTGGGAAGTTGGAGTCCGTTCACGCTCTGGGAACGAATTATTGAATGTTTATACTCCAATTCACACTCTAGGAAGTTGGAGTCCGTTCGCACTCTAGGAACGATTTATTGGATGTTTATACTCCAATTCACACTCTGGGAAGTTGGAGTCTGTTCGCACTTCGGGAACGAATTGTTGAATGGACTGTCGTGTGTTGGTCCAATTCAGCCTTTGTCATGATGGCTTGCCCCCGAGCTGGGGTTTCACTTAGTGAGTGGCCGGTCGTATCGCAGTCACTCGCTATTTGAATAAATTCCATTGTCTGATGGAACTTAGCTCTTCGTGTGTCGTGATTGTTGAACGTTGTATTCGGTGAACCACAGCTCTAGCTTGAAGAGATAGCATTTTATTGCTGAAATAAGAAAATATGGCAAAGTCAGTGCCTTATTACAAATTCAAATTTCAGAGTGCAAAGGAAACTGCAAAGTATTCATAGATTGAAGGAGCCTGTCATGTGTGACAGTGACGAGGATCTTCGTCGTTCCAGGCTCCTGAGTAAGTAGGTCCGCCATAGATGGCGTTTATAACCAATCTTCCACGAGGACAAGTCGAGTCCTCCTGTCTTGGTCGATTGGGTCCATTGTTTGGAATTGATGGGAACGCTTCTCTGGGCTGCGGTGTCCGCACAAACTGTTCCAGCTTCCTTTCTCTGGTCAGTTTTTCAACAAGATCCTATAAGTGACGACACTCGTTCGTATTGTGCCCGTAGCTTTCATGGAACCTGCAAAACTTTCCCGTCTGGATTTGTCTCTCTGACGACGGTCTTGGTGCAGGTTTTTGATATTGAATGGTATCACAGGTTTGTAAGTACAAGTCCTCTAGTGATGTATTCAGAGGAGTGTAACTGTCAAACATTGGATTCTTGCGCTGCGGGCCACGATTTTGATCTTGTTTTTAGTTTGATTCGCGCTTTCTCTTCGTCGAACTTGCTTATTTTTAATGTTCAACTAAACTTTTTCGGAGCTCTCACCGGACTGTTTTATTGCAACATTGCTTTGGGTCCCTTCCGCATTCGGCCCTGCGTCAGTTTGCTTCCTAGACTGTTTAGCATCTTCCCGTCTAAGGAATTGAGATGCTTTGGCATGGAAACGGTCCAATGATGCAGGTGGTTTCCAAGCTAGCCAGTTGCCAAATTCAGAATCGGGGTCGATCCCCTTAGTCAATGCCATAAGGATGGAGTTATCGTTTGGATTACTAATCTCCGTGCATGCGGTATGGAATCTCTCTAAGTAGTGTCTGGGTGTCTCTCCGGGAGCTTGCGTGACACTAGATAGAGTGTTGACATCTTTGGGCCTTGCGACGTGCATGCGGAATTGCTCAATGAATTTTGTGGCTAGCTGGTCGAATGATGAGATGGATTGAGGTGGCAGTCAGGTGAACCACATGGTAGCGATGCCCCCCAAAGGATATGGGGAAACTATGACATTTCACTGCATCGTCAGCCCTGGCAGCAGTCATCGACTATTCATATTTTAGAATATGTTGGTTGGGGTCGGAGTTTCCCTCGTACATGGGTAGAGTGGGCATTCGGAATCGCTGTGGGGGTTCAGCAGTAAGAATATCGTCCGTAAAGGGAGTGTGACTTCGGGAAACTCCCCAATCGTCGTTTGTGAATCCCTGACTCTCACGGATCATCCGACGTATCATAGTTGAAAGATCCGGCATTTGCGCCGGAGTATGATCATGTTCCATACTTTGGGTTTGAACCGGATATCGTCGACGGTCCAAGTCTCGCCTTCTTGGCTCATAGTCCTCTGGGACGTACAGTTCAGGAGTATGCCCGCTATGACGACGGTCCAGGTCCGACTGATCTTGGGCGTCGACCCCTGGTTCAGTCGCAACGTTAGTGGTGTGGTACTCTACGGCGTGGTGAGGAACAGCACCTCCTCGGGAGGAGGGTCCGGTTTGGAAACTGGCTGACGGACCAACTCTGAGTTGTCCAACGGTCAATGTCGGTTGATTTCCAATGGGTGGCATACGGCTCCCATCTAGCCGGGGTCATGGAGGCCAGTTATGATAATCAGAGGATGAAGAACTTTCGCTGGATGAGCGAGAAGCATGGTCTCTCATGGGTCTCATTCGTTTTTGGCGATCCAGCTTGTTGATTAGCTCAGCGTTAGCGCGTAGCTGTTCATCTAGCTGTTGCTGACTCTGGGTCAGCTCTTGGAGTAGCAACTGCAACTCTTGTCGGGTAACCGGACCGGACGGTTCAGAGTGCCCAGTAGCATCCTGATTAGATGGAGGTGGGGGCACAGGATTCTGTCTGTCCTGTTCTTCTTGATTGACAGCGTTTGAGGTGGTTCTTGTGCTAACCATCTTGATAGTTGAATTCCTTTCCTAGACTTTATGCAAATCTGAATAGAAGGGAAGGAAGCTGGATTCAATGATCTGGATCTCTCTCTTAAATTTATTCAATCCGGTATCGATGATAGATCCAATGAGCAGGAGAAAATATGCGTTTTCTCAATGAAAGCACCAAAGTGTTTGCACCAAAATTGGTCACAACACTCTTCGGGAGTCGTTGAAGAGATAATAACGAAGAATGTAAATTCAAACCAGATATTATCTAACAAAAACTCCAATCAGCAGTAAAGTAAATGTGTAGATAAGCGATTTATAGTGGTTCGGCGTGTCGCCTACGTCCACTGTGAAGTTTTTCGATGTTTTATTGATTCTCTTTCAATGATTACAAGTTGTTACAGCGATCAACAGCAGGTTACAACTGAAAATTCGAAATCAACAACTAGTATACGATGTAGAGTGATGAAGATCTCAGTCCGGCATAGTCTGGGCGCTTGAGAGTCGGAGGATCCCCTTTCTGTTGATTCTGGGGCTCTATTTATAGGCATAGGCTGCTGATATTTCGTCGAAAATTCGGGAGACCACTTCTGGCACGTGAGGGGGCCCACACGCCCGGTCTTAGGAAGTTTGGGCCCACTCTGGCATCGGTTCGAACTCCATTCGAATCGATCGAGAATTCATCCAATCGAGGTGAAATTTGGCGTGGACATTCTTCGACATGAATGCAAGCTTCTGTGAAAATTTCATGGCATTTGGATCAGTGGATTGAAAGATATGATGGATTCGAAGAGGGGTTCATTGCATGGCTATTTGGTTCGAAACCATCCATTCGAACCGATGGTTTCGAACCGATGGTGGCACACGCCTTTGTGGTGACGTGGAGCGCAAACTTCAAACCGATCCGGTCTTTACTCCGAGTTGACCGCTTCGACTCCATGTATCTCCGCGCATTCGAATCGATGGATGACACGTCATCGTGGCTAATTAACTCAGTGGGTTTGAATCGAAGCTTCACAGGTGGGTTCGAACAAGGCTTCTGTGATGGGTTCGAACAACTGATGCTTGGTGGATTCGGACAAGGATTCTTTGGATGGATACAAGCTTTGCAACCCCTCCATGGACTCGACGTCCACCGATACGAACTAGATGGGTTCGAGGTTGATGGATTCGAACCGAGGCACTCCGATGGGTTCGAAGTCCATCGATTCGAAGGTGATCAGTTCGAATGGTGTTTGACGATGGGTTCGAAGACACCTATCTTGATGGGTTCGAAACCAGTGCTTTCCCCTTCAAGTTGAATCGATCATAACTTGAGCGTATGAACTCGGATTGACTCGAAATTTGAGATGACGGCTTCTATGATCTCTGTGGTCATGTCCTATCAATTGTAGCACAATTCGGAATCGGACAAAATTCAGTGATATCCATAGCGAAACGAAGTATGACCGATCTCTGAGACGAACTGTTCTCCGTTTCTGATCGATCTTTTGGTATCGCGGCTTTGCTAAAAAGCGGGATAAGACTTGTTTGTTAAGAATTGATAATATTGAATTATTATCATATAGGGTTCGATTATTCATGCTTGCCCTATCTCGAGCACTGGCTATGAGTTGTAGATTCATTTGCAATCCTTCTTTTTAAACCGTAGGTTGGGTAGATAGTATTTGAAGGAACACTGAAATGAATACCTTGCGAACTAAGTTTCACAATTTGACTATAAGGCGTTCGTTGATAACCTTGGTCAAAATTGGGTTTTACTAAAAGATATTTATAAAAAGAAATACTTCAAAGGATTTTATAAAAAGTATATTTATAAATCAGGATTATAAAATATATTTCGAAAATAAGATGGATTTTCAAAGAATTTAAATCCAAGTGGTTTTGATTAAGTTTCAAATGATTCTTGGAAAAGTAGTAATAATTTTACTTAAAAATACTTTAAGGTATAAATATTTTTAAAGAAAATTTGAGAGTAAGATTTTTCTTTGGACAGTTATGGGAATGAGTCTCGGTTTGTTTTGTGATGATCAGAATAATCTTCTAAGTGACATTCAAACGTTTGCTTAGGCAGATATGGCAGTGCACTTAGTAAATTATTCTCTTTGTCATTGTACGATCAAAACGAGTACAAATCTGAATGAATCCAAAGCAAGTGGATGATAAATATTTTGTTAAAATCTATTTTGTTGGAAATATATACATAATATTGTTTCAGAAAGGGATTTGAAAACAAGAAGTATTTTTTTATGATTAACCAGTTCGAGCGACTCGAAATTGACTAAAATTGGTGGGAGATGTGTTTGGATGGTACACACTTCTCTTGAGTATTACCCGTCTAGTTAAAGAGATATATGATAATAGTTGATAGTACCCAATTCCTTGATATCATTTTGGAGTTACTCAGTGTAACGACCCAAATTTTGATAACTTTAATTGAGGGTATTTAATTTATTATAAATATTCAAATATGGATAATTTTCAAAAAATAATCAAGTTTTGTGAAATGAATGATAATAATGAACCTATTTTCGAGAAATATTCGCAAAAATATTTGCTTGGAAAAATGTCGATAAAAGGAACCGAAAACAGTTTTATCAATAACAGCTCTATAATTATCGAATGTCGTGCATGGAGCTAGATACATACACTTATTTTTATAATTGATCAGGAATATGAAATAAAATAAATTAGTTTATTTTGAAAATAAAATGTGTTTATGACATCATCAGTGGTGCTCTTATATTTAAATATTGATTTATGAATTTAAATTGAAATTTAATGATTTAATAATTACTTTAATTATTTAAATAATTGTTTTAAATTATAATGATTCATTTTAAATAATTATAAAGTAATAATAAATCATTTGTAATAATTTTGTGAAGATATACATTTGATTTCAAAATATAAGAAAATGGTAACGCTTTGTCATTTAATAAGTGATTTTTGTAAATAATTGTTAATATTAATTTATATGATTTTATAAAAATGTGATCATTTTATTTGTTTAATGTACGGAGGGGGTGAATGTAATGATGGTTGGTGATGGTGGATGATGTAAGGTGAAGATATTTTCTACCTCTCCGCTTGCCTATAAATACCCACCCATTTTACCTCTTCTTCATTCCTCCTTAACTTCCTCATATCCAAATGAAATGAAGAAATTTTTTTATCGAATCATTTCAAACTCCAGTGGCTACAATTTCCTAGCTGGCCACTTTATCCCATTCTAAACTTAGCTACGCTTAAAATTCCATTCTTTAAGAGCATTCTCAGCACTGTTTTTTAGGCCAAGAATATCTCTTTTTCATTCGAGCATAACTCCTCCAAAACTGATCCAAATGAAGTAATTCTTTTTTGGAACCATGTATAATTCCAGTGATTGTAACTTTATGTTGAGCACTTCTTCCATTTTTGTGCTTAGACATCAAAAGTTTACTTTTTTGCATTGCGTTTTCGGGTCTAGAAAATTAGGTTCGAGAATACCCTTGTTCTTTTGATCATATCTCCCTTAAAACCAATCAAAATTGTGACAACCCAAAATTCTGGTTATTTGATTTTAAATGTTTAAGTATTTTAAATGTTTAAGTATTTTAAATATTTAAATAATTAAATTTTGGAATTTAACAACTTATAATTCAAATATAGGGATTAATTAAATGTTTGAATTATGAATTAAATGTTAATTAAATGGATTTAATAATTTTATTTAACTCCTTTTAATTGAAAAATAATAGTAGTAAATTCAATTTGTAAACATATTTACAAATATTAACAGATCAGATAAATATCGATAATTAAATATAAAAATGGTATTTAAATCTGTAAAATTAGCCTTTCGGGCAGTGTCTCGAATTAGACGAAACTAGTTCATCGGATCTGTAATAATGAATTATAATATGCCGTCGAATTTCATGGCGATAAGACGTATCGTTTGGTCATGCGAGTTCGAAACGTATTGAAAGTAATATCGGAAATTAAATATAATAACTGGGTTCAAAAAGTAATCTTCTACATACGATCGAATTAGGTCTCGAAACAAGTTCCATTGTGTTCGAAATAGGGTATAATATATAGAACGCTAGGTAGAATGTTTCGTTCGGAGTTTTAGATTTTCGGGTATGCTTTGTCGAATATTTACAAATATATATATATATATATATATATATATATATATATATATTCTTTTTACCCAGCCATGCAAACCTATATCCTAGCCCATATCACACACGTTCTAATCTATGCTCTCACTGTTACAACCATATCTCCTTCTCTCTGTTAAAAACTTGCCTGAGAATGGAAGAAGAGGGAGCTTTTCTTTGAAAATTGGAAGTTTAAAAATCAAATAAATTGAAAATTTTAAATCCTAGTGTTGTATAAGGATAAATACATGATGGCATATGTATGAGAGGGTGTGGTCACGACTTCAAGCATTCAATAGTTCAAGCTTTGTTTTTTTTGCGAACTAGGGCATTAATTCTTGAGTGGTTGGAAAAGTATTAGTCATATGTGGGGGTGGATCCGAGCTTTTCAAGGCAAGATATGGCGATGGTGACGCTTTGGTAGTGCCAGGTAGAGTTTTGGTGATCGCGACAACGATTCATCACTGGTTTGGGCTTTGAATCACGATCATTTAGGATGACTTGGGCGGCTGTTGGTTAGTGCAAGGAGTTGGAGACTTCAAAAAGGAGAGCACTGGTCATGGTTGGGGTTGGTTTCGAGGCGTGCAGAGTGATTTATAGTCGGGATAAGTTGCGGCCATGGTGGTGAAGCTCTTTGACATGGTGGGTTGTTTTCTTTTGAAAGGGAGAAGATGGATTGTTGTTAATAAGGTTAATTTTTGTGATTAATTAGTAATTAAATTAAATTAATTTGATAACTTAAAATTTGTATAACTCCTTCATATGAGGTCGGATTCGAACGTCGTTTTTTACATTGGACTCGTGTTTTCGAGAGCTTTATGATGGATTTAATTTGGATCAATTGGAGCTTGTTGGAAGTTAGGCTAAAATCGGACGACCGTTTTAGTTTTAGTCCAAAATCAGGATGTTTCGGAGAATACAAAAATCAATGTGAGTTTAACTCACATTAAATTCTTTATCTCATATCAATGATATTATAAATGTTTATTAGTTGTTTGAATGTTGGTTAAATTCTTTGATTGCTTATTTAGTTGAATTTCCATTTGGAAAATGGATGACATATTAAATTGATTGTTACAAACCCATATGATTATCCATATATTATCCACAGTCTTTGTTTTGTAGTAAAAATCTATAAAGAGACCCAAAGGGGGTTTCTTATCCATAAATTATTTATTTACATCCGCCTGCTGTTATTGATGGTTACTTGAAATTAACTTTCGATATTCCATTTAATAATTTAAATGTCGTTATAGCAATTTTAAAGCTATACCGTCGTTTATTAAATTTCATTCCCAAAACCTTGTCATGTGAACTTAAGCTTGTGTTTCACTAAAAAGAATACTGAAAATTTATTAATCATTTTGATTAATGATAATTTAAATTAGTTAATCATTTTAACTAATGATTTTGAGATTAATTAACCAATTTAATATATAATGTTTTAAGGTTGGTTTTCCTTTAGATTTAATTAATCATTTTTGCTAACGATGTTTTATACTTAATTAATCATTTTAACTAATGAAGATTTGAGTTTAATTAATTATTTTAATTAATGATAATGGAGTTTAATTAAATTATTGAACTTAGACAAATATTTTAACTAATGATAACTAAAATTAATAATCATTTTAATTATTGATTGTTTAAATCTAATTAATTGCTTTAACTGATGAATTTTGGAATTTAGTCAAACCATTTTAATTAATGATATATTATGATTAAATAAATCATTTTTAACAAATGATATTATAATCAATCATTTTAACTAATGAGGTTTGAATTCAATTAATCTAATTGATTTATGATTATTTAAATTTAAATAATTGTTTTAATTAATGGGATTTTGAATTACTTACCATTTTAATAAATGATGCTTGAGATAACTTATTCGTTTTAACTAATGATTATTTGTATTTAATTAATCTTTGTAATTAATGATATTTAAAGCTAATTAATTGATTTAATAAACGTGATTTAGGTAAATTATCTAATATGATAAAAATTGCTTTAGTCAATTGATTTAAAGATAATAAACTGATTTAATAAAGATTTTAAAGTTAATTTACCAATGTTATGAAAGTGTTTGGAAGAAATTATCTATTTTATTAAAGATAATGGATTTGTTTATCTAAAAGAGATTTTAAATATGATTAATTATCTTTAGGGATAATTAATATTATTTTAAAGTTATAAAAAGGAATTGGAACTCAATTATTGGGATGTTAAGTTGGATAATCTTCTAGGTGTTCGGTCTGATGTTGGTTTAGGACTTCGGGGTCGGGCATGTGGAAAAATTATTCTCTTAACGTTTTAACAATCAGGAACTAATTCATATATACGTACATGTATGCTCTCCTCTACTTTAGAGGATCACACATTTCTCTCAAAAAAAGCAATCAAGAACTAATCCTACAAAGTGTTTTACCAATATGGAAATATAGAAATCAAGTACAAGTTCACTTCATTTAAAATTTAAAGTTTGATTTCGGTTATAGAACAAGAGTTCATAATCAATATCGCTTATATGGAAAGGATCTGGTCATGCATTTAATGTTAAATGTTGAGGCTTGGACTCGTTTCTATCTCAAAGGTTAAAAATTTCGTCAAGTTGATATCTAGAGGTAACACTACCTCAACTTGCCTAGTTTCATTTTCAACCGAGAGATAGGTCTTGTCTGGAACCAACGAGTAGTAGTAAATATATGAAATTTATTTTCCATATACGATCATTTTAATTAACCCTAGTAGTTGATTTATTAATTATCGGATTCAGCTTTCTTCATGGTGTATCGTCACCTTAAAACTAATTTGCTGCTCAATCGAGCTTTTTTATCCTTTATCAGAAATGACTAAACCAAAAGCGTGAGAGAAAGCCAAGTTACGTGGGGTTTCTCCCATCAAAATGGTATTTTCACATCTCATCTAGTTTGGATTCGGTTGTGCACTTAGTTGTGGAAATATTTGAATTCTCGATAAGGTCCAGTAGGGTCTAGCTTGGTATTATCCGAGAAGTATCATGGAGTGTATGAGCTTCTCAGGAGTATATTAGTAGAGGATACTCTACTAGGGGTGCACCTTCCTTGTCATTTGTGGGAAAATTTCCTTTCCTTATTTAATGCGAATCCCTGAATCCGTTTATCTTTAAATTGCCACGAGTAGAGCCAATTTCTCATCACGACGTTTAAGTATTAATTTAGTCCATTCTATCAAGTTTGGATTATTACCTTATTTAGTCCATTCTATCAATTTGGACAGTTTTCCTTGCTCTATCCATTACGCCTAGTTTGGATTTTACTCGGTTTATTTCCATTCTTTCAAGTCTGGTTCAATATTATTTATGCTCATTCATATTTGGATTTGTTCCTGATGTTATTTCTGCTCTTCCCTGTATGGATGTTATTCTTGTGAGATGAAAACCCATTCCGCATTAGCGTCGTGGTCTCATAGAACTTTATACGTTTCCCGTTTTTTAAGTTATCTCACACTGGTATTTCCAGGCTGATCCGGGTGTTATTTTTTTATAATGTTCGGGCCAGACAAAGTATTTTACCAGGTTGTCCATGATGTTATGGAGATATTGAAGGAGAGCTAAAGATTCCCTTATCATAATATTTTATTTCCGGTATATTATATAGTATATCTATCGGCATTTAAAAGGTCAGGATTTTATAACTGTCCAGATGATAAGGTTTGTGTAACAACCCGGGGTTTCGTAAAAATTAATTATCGTCAAATGATGATTAAATTGGTTGTTAATTGCGTTTGGGAGTTTTGAATCTAGTTTAAAATTCTTTTCTAAATTTATCAAAGGGATTAAGCGGGCTTTAAAAATAAATGTGTTGGCCCACGTTCCTTTGTTTGGGTGGTGATAATTATCTAAGTGTATAACCGTTCCTCCCTTCTTCAATTCGAAAACTCGTTCATTCATCTTTCTTTTGATAACCCTAAACCTAACAAACGAAAATGGCGGCCTCTTCGTTCAAAAACTAGGGTTTTGAGAAAAATTCGAAGACGCCGACTCCCAACGCTGATTCAACTCGGTTTCCTTGCTTCGATTGTTGATCATCTCGAGATACCTTCAGCTGCTTCATTCGAATTCGTCTCTGCTTCGACAAGTAACTGTTGGTCTTCGATTCGTGCTAGGGGAAACAAGGTGAGTGATTTCGTCACTCACATCTATCAATCTCCGTATTTGCGTTCGTATATATATTTGTTTGAAGTGGCTAACTAATTTGCGTTGGCCATTCTATTTCATTTGAATGTTGGTTTCTGTTATTTTTAATTTTACGTGATTTTTGTTTCGATGGTCGAAGTTTTTGACTGGGTTTGATTTCATGTTTTCTGGGTTATCATGGAACGGTTTGGCTTCGTGACCACCCCGGCTTGATTCACGTTCGACTTTGGCCACTTGATTTTGTGTATGCGATTTTATGACCTTGCATTATCACCATTCTATCGATATTATTTTTGGTCAGTTTAACTCAAACCGCATTCCTCTGTTTTTTGAATGTAGTCTTTGATGCGAGCCACTGTCTTGCTTGATTTAAAACACTGTTAACTTCGGTCTTGATTTTGGGTATGGGATTCCATGACTTCGGTCATCACCATTGCTTTGATTTGTATTTTGTGTCGAAGTCGTTTTGGCTTGTTACGCTGACCACTTGATATTCTCTGGTCTGCACTGACCCTGTGTCTTCACTTGGCTTCGACCTTGGTTATTTTGTTGCTTCTGGTTTCAATGAATCTTTATTGACTTGCATATTTGGGTCTGAACTGATGCATTTTATTTTCATGTGGCCTTGACTACACTATCTTCGCATTTAAAAACAGTGTATGTATACTTGGGTCAATACAAGTGTACGCATTCATTTTAGTACTGTGTATTTGACAGCCTTGTGTCTTGGTGACAATTGCAGTTTTAAGTTCGTGTAGTATTTGGATACCACTGACCACTCATACGCCATTTCGTTGCTTACATCTGGACATCCCTGTCATACTTGTGGATGGCTGTGGATTGCTGTGTTTCTTGGTTCACGCACATTGTCACTGGACCATTTTATTGCCCTTCCAGTACTGTCAATTTCATGTAGTTTTTGGGTTTCATGATACAGTGGGGCAGTGATGTGAATTTATCGATCATTCATTGTTGCCTAGACCGACCTTGTTGGATTTCTTGGTATTACTGTTGCATGGATATTACTGCAGCATCATACAGTAGCCTTGCATGTGCATATGCATATGCCATTTTGCACTGTTGGGTTTATATTGTTGCTCGAGTCTGATACATTGCATTGATGCCTTGTACTCATTTGCATTTTCTTCGGTCATCTGAATTTGTGTATACTATTACCTGACTTGCCATCTTGGGTCATCACCAATGCGTTGGAATTGAACTGCAGTTTGTTCAATTGTCAATTACTGCTTTGATTTGTATTTTATATTGAAGTCACATGACTTCGACATCATTGGGCACTTGATTTCATGCGACCTTGACTTGGTTATTTGTTCGAGACAGTTGCATTAATCTATACTCTAATTGAGTTGAGCATTTTGAATTGTTCAGGTTTCATTTGATTCCTGTATAGTCTTTGTCTAGTTACATGTGATGTTTGATTCAATTGAGCTTGCACTTGTACTATTCTGTTTTCCATATCTTTGGTGCTTTCACCATCATTTTGCTATCTTCATGTTGTACCACTGCTATGTGCATTTGGTCATTTGAGCAACTGTGCTCTGTTGGTTCAGGTTGTATACTGCTTGCTACCTCGTCATTATCCTAAGTTGTCGCTACCCTTGTAGCTTGTACCACTGCATGTTCGGGGTGATGTTTATACTACTGCATTGTGCCTTGAAGTGTCGTTTGGTTCTAGCCATATCTTTGTTTGCTTCTTTGAGTTGGGCAGTTTGTATACTTCAGGTGTACTTCTAGTTAGAGTGGTGCTTGTCTTTGAATTTCAAGACTGTGGCATGCATATGACCATCCCCCTTGCTGCAGATTTATTTATGCAGTCTCTGATTTGAACTATGGTCGAGACTTGATTTTATGTCTTAGCCATTTCATTTAAATATACACCTGTTTTGAATCCAGCTCGTAGCTCGGATTTGACCTTGTGCTGAAAGTTGTGACATTATTTTATTACACTTGAGTTGAATCCGGTATTCCGGGTTTGACCTAGTGTACGTTTGTGAGCTTTCATTGTGCATTTCCTGATCTTTTGCATGTTTCACATGCTGTAGTGGCGAGGCAGTACACGCGTGCATGTACTGCAGCCACATAGAATTAAGATTTTAAGTGATATTTCAATTGCTTGAATTGTTTTATGTGTTCAACTTCAATATTTTGAAATTGCATTTTGATTTGGTTTGATTTGATCATCTTGTCGTTGTCTAATTATCTATTTGATAATTAGATTATGAGTTTCTAATTATTTATTTATTTAATAACTAGATTTTGTTGTTAATTGCCGTTTAGGCAATTCTGATGTTTTCCAAATTATCTTCATTGATAATCTTTTCTTATATCTTTGTTGATATTTTGAATCTGCTGATTTATTGTTTAACACTATTAAGTGCTATATTTACCGTTATCTGATTTCTCTATTAAAGGATCGGATAGACGAGAATTATTGTGACTGTCGTCTATTCATTATTTAATTATTATTGCTTTCGTGCACTAATAACTGAGTTTGAATTGTACTGACCCGTGTATTATTTTCTTTTGAATTTAATACTCGGGTCAGACCGAGTATTTACAGGTTGTAGATATCTTACTTTGGGTTGCTGCTAGAGCTATGAAGTCTTTTCATACCTTTTGGAATAGTCATTGTCATAATTTAGGAAGATATGTATTCTTGTATATTATATACGATAATGTACATATATATGTAACTTTCAGAGTCGACAGTTGTAGTTGTGTCATATGTACTATATCACATGTATTGTAACTGACATCAGTTATTATATTTATGAGGCTTTTTGTTTTATCTGTGTTTCGCACTCATATTATCTGTGTTATTATTATATATATTGTCCTAAACTATTATGAACCATCGTAGTTCGTTTTATACTGGAATTGAGTATGTCGATGGGAGTAAATAAATAAGAGATTAAAATATATATATATATATATATATATATATATATATATATATATACCACTCCTATCGAGATAACCATACTAGTGAAAGGCCTAACTACGGATGGACGCTCCTAACCGGCCTTATTCTTCGTAATAACAGACAGTATTTCCTTTAGTACTCTTTGTTATTGTGAGCATAGAGGTGGGGCGTCACAGTTGGTATCAGAGCTTGGGGTATATGGACATAATATAAAACATAACTTAGATGGAACATGTGTTACAACTATTAGTCGATGTTTTATTGTGCTTTGAGTCAAAACTAAAGTTTGGAAAATATGTTGAAATTTTTTTATAGCTTTATTTAAAAATAAAAATGAAATTGTGTTTGATGATTGATTGATTTGTGTTCTGTTTATCAGAGTGCGCAGCGGAGACAGTGAGACTACTTCGCTGAATACAACTGATAATTATTTTGATTTAAAAACCAAAATATGAAATTGAAATAAATTTCATTTGTTATTTACATAGCTGTGTTTAATTTTGTTTTCTTTGAAAATTTCGAATCCGATTTGAGGCTTCGTAGCGACTGCAGTTATGAGATTTTTGTTGTTTTGAATTATCTTCGTTGAAGATATATTTGAATGATTTCTTCGTTCATTTTGTGGTATATGTGCAAAATTTAAGTTGCATGTTACTACATTAAATTTTACGTTGAACCGATGTTCGGTTTTTAACGTACTTTGTTGCCGTTATTTTTATAATGGAATTTTTACATCGGTGCTAAATTTTTAAAGCCGGGTGTTTTGTTGACATTTTAATGAATGAAAATTCACTGATATTATATTTTGATGCAAATTATTTTGATGAGATTTTGACGTTTAAAAATTACCGTCGCTTTGACTTCAGTAACCGTCTAATTTTAAAGTGGATTTTCA
This sequence comes from Allium cepa, assembly GCA_030765085.1. NCBI lineage: Eukaryota > Viridiplantae > Streptophyta > Magnoliopsida > Asparagales > Amaryllidaceae > Allium > Allium cepa. The sequence goes on along the minus strand of CM060940.1, from coordinate 756,444,211 downwards.
AGCGGTTATCCTGCAATACTGATTTCGAGATCCGTTTCTAAGGTGTTTTGAGAAGTACAATTTCCTTATCGAAATTGTTACAGATGTTGCTGTTTTAAGCACGGGTTTTCAAATTGTTTCAAAATAAAAAAAGTTGTTTCCAAAATTTTTTCAGTTTACGCTTTCAAAAGAATGAGGAAGCGATTTAAACGATTCAGCAAAATCGAGGACTATGAACCCTTTCTTTTACTGATTCGCTTAATTCTGGACTTGTTCGTTTGAGAATGTAAATTATTACATTTATAAAATAAATGAAATTGTTTTCAGAAGTTTTGCAGTTTGCGCTTTCAAAAGAATGAGGAAGCGATTTAAACGTTTCAGCAAAATCGAGGACTATAACCCCTTTCTTTTACTGATTCGCTTAATTCCGGACTTGTCCGTTTGAGAATGTGAAATATTATTTTAAATACACAATTTTGCACTTTCAAGGAAACGATGAAGAGAATCAAACGATTTAGTAAAACTCGTGGTATGGGACATGTGCGTTTGCTATTTCGGTTAATTACGGACTTATTAATTGAAATATCTGTTGTTTTGATGATTCTGATGATTTTATTTGGCTTTCGAGCCACTCTGATGGACCTTCGGGTCATATGTTGGACCTTCGGGTCATTTGTTGGGCTTTCCGGCCACTCTGTTGGACCTTCGAGTCATTTGTTGGGCTTTCGGGCCACTCTGTGGGCCTTCGGGTCAAATACCAGTACTTGACCTTCGGGTCACTCTATGGACCTTCGGGTCAATCTGATGGGCGCCAAAATTTATAGTACTTGGTAGGCTTCGGCCACTCTGAGATGCACGTGCGGCGTAGCTAAAACTCGCCATCCGATGGGATCGATCCAACCTTTTATGTTGATTTTCTAGAGTATCTTAATTGATTTCTAGATATTTGTGTTTCCAATTATCTGCAGGTAATTGGATATTTTTTGTTTCTGATTATCGCTTGTGATAATTAGATATTTGAGATTTGATTATCGTTTTTGATAATTAAATATTTGTTGTTTCTAATTATCGCTTGTGATAATTAGATATTTGAGATTTGATTATCGTTTTTCATAATTAAATATTTGTTGCTTTGAGATTTGATTATTGTTTTTGATAATTAAATATTTGTTGTTTCTGATTATCGCTAGTGATAATTAGATATTTGAGATTTGATTATCATTTGTGATAATTAAATATTTGTTGATTATGATTTTATTATCGTTTTTGATAATTAAATATTTGTTGATTTAAGATTTGATTATCGTTTGTGATAATTAAATATTTGTTGCTTTGAGATTTGATTATCATTTGTGATAATTAAATATTTGTTGATTTGAGATTTGATTATCGTTTGTGATAATTAAATATTTGTTGATTTGAAAATTCTGATTATCGTTTTTGGGTGATTAGATTGTTGTTTGTAACATCCCGCCTTTTTGCACACTTTAAACCGACACACGTGCCAATTCAAAGCATACGCAAGGGCGGATTGTTATGGGGTAAATAAGAAAAACAGAGAAGAAATAAAAAAAAACAAAACAGAATCTCACAGCGGAAGGATAAAATATAATAACAAATATACAGTTCATAAACAGTTTACAAAAGCTTGATTCTTCTTTTACAATAAATATCAGAGTTACACATACCAATACAAGCAATGCAGCGGAATAGAAAGAGTGTGGTGTAATACTATATATAACATAATACTTATTCTTCGTCTTCGTCCTCCAAAGCTAAAATCTGCTATCCTGAAATGCTCGGACTGACCCGAGCGAATTTGAATAGACAAAAACACCCGAGTCAGACTAGAATATCTTATGTGAGTTAAATAAACAGAAATAAATATGAGTACAGTAACTCAAGAGATGTTCGGGATTTACATCTCCTAAGGATCCGTTAAACTATTTACTATGTAGTATATTGCGCTATTATAATAGTGTCTATTTATAAAATAAACTTACTTTTAAATAGCGTTAAGGCTTTACATTTTCCACCTTAACACGTAATAGTCCCAGTAGTCCATCCAATATCATAGCTCCTCCTACTCGGGAAGCAACTAGAGGATACCACACGGGCTACGGGAGAAAACCAAACTCGTACAAGGCTCGATATGGTAGGTGACACGGCACAACGAGGCAATACCAGGGTAGATATACCAATTGCTATCCAGGCTGGTGGAAACGCGTAGCCGCAGTTACCGCCCACCTCGGACTAACTCCCCAAAATCAAAATATAGAAGTGGCCACTGAATCAAATCCAAGTCAAAGTATAATATCGAAGAGGAGCGTCCGATCAGAGGAATGACCTCATTGGCCTGAGAATCGCTCCTGTTTTAGCCAACTTATGCCAACTCACGGGAGTTGGGTCCACGTATTTACCTTACAGGAAACGTCGCCACCACCTACTTCATTCTGGAATCTCCACCGCGTACACGGTTAGTCAAAGTGGTTTTCGGTATCGACAGAGAGTATGTCCATATCCGATCCCGGTCTCTTTGCCAACCAATCGTTATTATAACACCGCGGTCATTTAAAATAGTTTATACTTTAAAACCAGAACATAGTCCCTTTCAAAACCATAATATTACGATATCATTTTTCTTTAAAACACAAATAATTTATCTTCATGTTATTTTATAAAAACCCAAATCCATGATATCGTTTCCCAAATAAAATTTTCCTTTCCAAAAATTATGTCACTTTTTATTATTTAATATCCCATGTAACCAATATTTTGTTTGTAACTTTCAACATAATTCTTCGAAAATCCATAGTATTTTAAAACCATTATTTTCAAAACTAAATGGGTTGGATATTCAACGGTATGCGAATTAAAAAGGTTTAACTTTACTGTTTCTTTATAAAGAATAAATTACATGGCTTTCCAAATATTTCTTGTTTTAAAGTTAAATCAAAGTCCAAAATATTACTTCAAGTCCCACAACCATTTCAATTTTATATATATTTATATCCATTTTTGAGCATTAATATTTCAACTAAAGTTGGATTTTTATCCTTTCAAAATCAATATTCTATTAATTAATCTTGACCATTCACATAAAATCCATAATTAATAAGACTTCAATTTCTAGTAAAATATATATATATATATATAGAATTTTTCCACTTCAAATTATACTAGAATATCCATTTCTATTTATTTTGGAAAAATCCAATTACAAATATCATATCTTATAATTTCCAACTTTACATTTAAACATAGGATATAAATTTACCAAACTCCATTTTCTAAAAATTTTCCATTTTCAATAAAGAAATTTATATTCCTTTTAATTTCAAAATTCCAACTTCATAGGTATATAAATATGGAATAAAATATTTATACAATATAAATTTAAGATTTATAGACCGTATTCAATCCAAACCATAGAAATCACATTAAAATAGTTATATATAGACCGCGGTGCCTGTATATAGTTTCTATCCTATGGTCAAGTGATACGGATATTTATCATTTCAATCCGCAATTTAAAAATAAAACTGCGGTTGTATATCATTTCAAACCGCAATCCCGAATGAAATGAAAAATGCATACTAACTTGCAGTTTAATGATATCAAATAAAACATCCATTCAATAACACATCCATCACCCAATCACAAACATCAAGCAATATCAATCAATAACAATATATGTTTGGTAATATACAACAGGTAATAATTGGCAGTTTTATTTCAAATTATATTTATCAACTATTAATCTAACAATTTATATTCAGTGATAATTGACATAACTGTTAACTAGCAGTTCATATGCAAACAATAATTTCTAACAGCCAATTAACACGCAATAAATCAATTAAATTTACAGTTAAATTCAAAAAATTGCAATTCAACAGATATGAATGAAATAACATGCCAAAAGCTCATAAATAAATTTCTATTCATTTCTAAAATTTATTTAACAAACATAAAAGCTTCTAGTAATTGTGAGTGGGTTAAAACACTCACCTTTTGAATTTAAATCGAATTCAAACCCGATTTAAACCCAAAAATTCGCCCGTCTCAGAATTCGTCCAAACCAGCGTCATCGAGTCCGGAATTAAATTACGATCCTAACAAAAAAAATCTCACGTGAATCGGAGATCGTATGCGAGAGTTATGTCGAAAATTGCACTCGAATTCAAAATTGAAAAATAGCAAAAGTGATACACATCTCACCTAACACATGCCACGTCATCTCTGTGTCTTCACGCAACAGCAAAAATATTTGCAGATACCAACGCACGCCGCCCCCATCTTCTCCCCTTGGCCGAAACCCTAATCCAAAATTCCCGACAATCCAACCGTCGAAACGCCAAACAAAATACATAGATGCGATCCCCTCGGTTCCCTCTCCAAAACCCAGAAACCGTTTTCCGATCCGACGAAGTTTTGCACGACGATGATGAACGATTTTGGGGTTGTTTGAATTTATTCTGGATGAACGACAGCTCTAATTGAAAAACGAATTTCACCAGTAATTTACGCGTATCGAATACTTCAACATATATTTTTTCTGGAATTTATCGAAATTTTTGAGTTTTGACTTTTGATTTTGAACTGTGGATGGATCTGCAATTGGATCTGAGATGTATACATTTGGGGAAGAGAAAGGAGTGAAGAAATGAACGTACAGCAAATGAAAAAGAAAGGAGCTAGGGTTTATAGCTGTATATTTATAGATAGGCTAGAGGTAGGGTAGCTAGACTGGATACGCGAACGTGCGTGACAAACCATGGTCCAAAAAGCCCGCTATGCCACCGGAGTCGGATTTGTTAAAACTATATATCCAAATAGGTGTTTTAAAATATTCTGAACGCAATGGAAAAAGTTTCGCGACCAAATTCGATCGTATGAAGAAGTTATGCCAAAAAAACAAAAATTTCACATTGATTTCAAAATGCGTAAATTTCAAGGCGTTTCGAGTCCGTACGATCAAACGACAAGTCCGATCGCTACGAAACTTGAAACATTATTATAATTCACCGTTACGGATCCGATGAAACTGGTTTCGTCGAAATCCGAGTCCGTGCCCAAAATGGCTATTTTTATATTAATTAAATAAATAGGCAAATAAATTAATTAAATTCAATCTTTAAAATTTTTGACTTTAAAATTGAAAATTTGATCATTTTTATAATTTCACTTTAGTTACAACAAATTAAACAAACCTAGATATCAATGTCAAGTAAATATATTTATAAATTTCAGTGTTTGAATTCAATTACGGTAAATACAGATATTGTAAATTCCAAGCATTTACTTAAATTTAACTTTGACTATGACCTTATAGTTTACTGCGTATTATTACGTCAATTAATATAACTTTACGTTTATTTCAAATCTACCAATTATAACCAAATAAAACCTTTCAATTGTTTTTCATGAATAGGTATTTCAATGAATTAGTTAGTATTCGACTAGCATAATATTTAATTCTAACCACTGCAATAATTAAGCTTTATTTTAAATTGGATTTAGATGGAAGGATTTGTTTGCCTTTTCTTAACTACTATATTCAAAAATTTTGCCTTTCTTTGTATTGCTACTATTTCCATTTATATTGAAATTGTAAAACATATATAAAAAAAAAATTAGAATCTCAAATAAGCTCTTATTACTCACAATTACTATATTAATTTGGATTGCACAACATCTTATTCATCACTTGCTTAAACCTAAATTCCTATTTCATTCATAAATGCTAAAATAAATCAATTATTACATAATTTCTTTTATTAATATTCATGCTATTCATGCTATTCATGTTAAATTCAATTCCTTTGTTCCATTCAACATCAGCAATTATCTATTAAAAGTCCCAAAATTTCTATTAAATAAATCTAACGAATCTTTATTATAAATTAGATGAATTTAATATTGCATTCAAACTATTGCGTTAAAATTTCCGTTTCACTTTAAAGTAACTAAATTTGCCCATTATAATACTTATTTCAATTCAAAAAAAAAACATTTAATTAACATCAAAATTTTTACCATTTCATCTTACCATTTATTTACGTATCCTTTTATTGCACTGATTGAAATAAATTCACTTATTAAATTTTTAAGTTCGTTACCTATCCATCTTGATTTTAATTCCATCTATCAATCAAATTCAGTTAGCCTTAACGTTACTACACTAAATCTACAATCAGTTTCAATTTATATAGAATTATATCTTAATACTTACCATTTATTTATAAATTAGGTTACCTTCCAATAAATCTGATTCCTAAGCATTTGATTGGATTGCCATCTTTACTATGTCTATTATTAATTAGCTTCAAATTCTACAATTTCACTTCTTAAATCCACCTTTTGCTATATTATAAGTAAAATTTACATTGGTTACATAAATGTATCATTTATTTATATTTATTACAAACTTATTTCCAGTTCCAACCAACAATCTAAATAAATGAATAGGCAACCTACCATAAACACTACCGTTACCTTTTTGTCGCATACAAAATCCTTTATTACAAAAATCAATTTCTGCATATATTTTCATACTACAAATTCAATTTACTTATGTTCAAATTATAACCAAACCTGACCTTTTAAATTATTTTGTATAAAATTGGGATTTCATTAAGTTTCTTAATTATTACCCTTAATTGGCATTTATCATCTTGTATTCTCGTTGTCATTTCATAGATATGATTCCCAATTCCTTATTATTGACTTAAAAATGTCATTACTTACATTGCATTAAACGTTGTTACTTAAATCTCTACCCAATAGTAATTAATACTCTAAATAAATATGCTTACTCCTTTCGTTATTTATTCATTATCACAAGAAACGTTTAATCATTTGTAATTTCAAATTACCTACATTGATTGTATATATTTTCCATTATTATCATTTATTAGAATTCTATTCAACTTTCCATCTTATGCATGTAGTTAACCTTTCTATTGATTTTTCCTTCAAAATTTTCAGTTATTTCTTATTTAATCGCTATAAATTAAATGCATTGGTAACGAACAATAGTTGTTACCATTATACAATTTATACATTTGTAATTTATTCTCTACAACAATTATTACCTATCAATATTATTTCGCCCATAAATACAAACTTGCAATTTTTCTTATTATCATATTCCATTTACTGTTAACAATGTTTATTACATTATATTAGTTTAATAATTTCCTCAAATTCCTCATATTCAACTCATACGCTGGTAAAATTCTTTTCACTACTTAAAATCATTTGAATTAACTTCGAATTACTATAAGTAGGTTTTTAATTTATTTTTCTTCTAAATTTAATTACAACTTAATTTGACCAAATTAAATCCATGAAATCTACGGGTCGCTACACTCTCCCCCACTCAAAACTTTTCATCCCCGAAAAGGAAAAGGAAGGGAGAAAGAAGAATAAAACAGTATATCTAGTTTCAAATATTAACTTATAACAATAATTTACTAAATTAATTTCCTTTAATGAATTACACTTGTTTTATAATCATTGTGTCTTTTAATACTTAAATTATTAAAGTTGGAAAAATATCTGTAACAAAATTCTAAGTCCAAAATTTACGAAAATTTTTGGCAGAGTCTCCTTTGTACGGAGGGACTCTGGAGAAAATATAATATCCAAATATACAAATATATTACATATATCCAAAATAAAATATCCCACACGGGAAAATATATAAATAGCGCTTTAATCGTAATCCGAAAACGTACCTATTTGTCGGGCAAAACGCTTATTATTTTGGAACCAAAAGCAGTAGCAGTTGCTTCCACCCCTGTATTCACTTATATAATCTAAAAGGTTAAATATTTATTTTACAGTGAAATGTTTGGGTAGATTCAATCATTTATATCCAATCAAATGCAACAACCATAAATTTTAACAAACAGCACATGCCACCAACAGACAATCATTCAATCAAACAAACAATTAGTTGTTAGGTTCAAATTCCGAAATTATACGAAATGTAAAATAACTATCAAGTGCATCCTTTACTCAACAGTCTTAGATGGAACAAAGATAGATTATTTCTCCATCCCACAACTTCAAAATTCCTTACCCAACAACCATACATCAACCAAACAATTCAAATCAACACCACAATAGCTTATTATACATTTATTTCATGCTTCAGTGGTTTTATTTTCTTTCTTTCATTTATGGAGGGATTTCTTTGTTTCTTACAATTTTCATTTTCCATTTGTTACAAAATTCATTATATTTGTATTCCAATTTATTGACTAAGTATATATCATCTATTTATACTACTTACCTTTACTTATATAGTAAAATTTCCAATTTATCTTAAGCTTATACAATTAATTCTCATTAACCATAGCAAATTAATAGAATACCTTTTCCCTCAAGCTTCACTTGTAAGATTTTCCTTAAATTCTTAATCTGCTAACATTCATTCTTATAAGTGGAAGTTTTTATTTATTCATCAACTATTAATTGTAGTCATTTCAAATTTTTCTACTTTCCATTATATTGGAATAGGGAAGATTAAAACATACTTAAGTCAATAATCATACAATCAATCCTTATTTGGAATATCATTTTATATACTTAAGTTCATATCACCTATTAATAATACTTAACTTTATTTTTAGTAAAATTTCAATCATAACTTAAGTTTATACCATTTAATTCTTATTATAGCAGTAAATTTATTGAATACCTTAATTACCTCAAGCTTCACTTGTAAGATTTCCCCTTACATTTTCTTACTAACATTGCAGCTTTTATTATATGGTAAGTTATGTATGTTTAAGAATGCAAGTGAAAATTTACAAGTTTCTTCTCAATTCCTTTTTATTTATTAATGGTTCAATAAATATATATTCGTTTTATTAATTACAATTTCAACTTACCCTTAATTTCATTCCTTTATTTAATGTTTACGTTTTATTATATTTAATTACAGTAACCCTCTACTTACACTCAAATTATTAACCTTAAAACCTCCATTTTTATAAATAAAGGATCTTATTATTTCATTATCTAGGGTTTACAGACATTTATTTATATTACCTACTTTTTATTATATTACTAGTAGCATTTTAAAACATACTTAAGTTTATAACCCTACACATCAATCTTTATTTATTAAAGAATTTCATTTTATTTACTTAAGTTAAAATCACCTATTAATAATACTCACCTTTAATTTGGGTAAAATTTCAATTATCACTTAAGTTTATACCAATAAATTCTTATTATAACAGTAATTTATTGAATACTTCATTTTTCCTAAATTCCTACTTGTAAAATATTCAATTCCAGTTTCTCATTTAACACTCCAACTTTTATATTTGGGTAAGTTATTTATGTTAAGGAAATTGCAATTGAACTTATACAAGTTTAATCTCCATTCTTTTAATTAAATTTAATGTTTATCCATATTACTCTTTGTCTCATATGTATGCAAATTCCTCTTTATAGCTTTGCAGTTATTCTCTTATTTCAATTAGAGGTTTCAATTCATTTATTACTTAACTTTTATTTCACTAACAAATTTTTAACAATTAATTAACGGAAAAATTTAGAATTAAATACCGGGTTAAATTTCAATTTGTTTCAAAATAATAGGTAAATAAGTTCTTACATCTCAATATCTCTAATTATAGTTAGAGCAATAAAAGAAGAAAAAAAAAAAAAAAATTTTTTTTTAGAAAATTTCAAAATAAATCTGTAGTAGAATTTACTACAGTGGCCTTTCCCCTTCGAACTCGAAAAATGAAAGTCGATGATGCGGCCGTCATCACCGAATTTATTTTCCAGCGACAGAGAGGAAAGTACAGAATTTAATTTCTCCCAAAATCTTCTTTTTAAAACAATTCTTCCAAATTATACGAAATATTTATATAAGAAAATACTTATAAACCAAATCATTATATTTCATAAATTCTTTGAAAACAAATTTGGAAAAATCCCGGACCTAAGTTCTAAAATCTCCAATTTGATTTACCATAATTTCAACTTAGCTTCAATTATTATAAATATTTTTATTTTCTAACACCCAATCTATAGCAACCAAATATATATATATCTTTATAAAACTATTTTTATATATAGAAATATAATAGGCAAAATTATTTCATTCACCTATATTAAAAACAAATATTATGTCGGTCTGTCCTATTAAGTGTTTAGAAATCCCTATTGATGACATAGCGTCCCATGCATCAACCAGAATTTATAAATACAAAGCGGAACAGATTAACACAATATAAAAATCTTTTTATAACACTAACAAGTACGCTCTCTCATATATATACGCTCAGTGACTCCCATAGGATATTACTACCCTATTAACAAAGAGTCAAACCCCACAAAGCCAAGGTTTATCGCTAAACCAAAGCTCTGATACCAACTGTAACATCCCGCCTTTTTGCACACTTTAAACCGACACACGTGCCAATTCAAAGCATACGCAAGGGCGGATTGTTATGGGGTAAATAAGAAAAACAGAGAAGAAATAAAAAAAACAAAACAGAATCTCACAGCGGAAGGATAAAATATAATAACAAATATACAGTTCATAAACAGTTTACAAAAGCTTGATTCTTCTTTTACAATAAATATCAGAGTTACACATACCAATACAAGCAATGCAGCGGAATAGAAAGAGTGTGGTGTAATACTATATATAACATAATACTTATTCTTCGTCTTCGTCCTCCAAAGCTAAAATCTGCTATCCTGAAATGCTCGGACTGACCCGAGCGAATTTGAATAGACAAAAACACCCGAGTCAGACTAGAATATCTTATGTGAGTTAAATAAACAGAAATAAATATGAGTACAGTAACTCAAGAGATGTTCGGGATTTACATCTCCTAAGGATCCGTTAAACTATTTACTATGTAGTATATTGCGCTATTATAATAGTGTCTATTTATAAAATAAACTTACTTTTAAATAGCGTTAAGGCTTTACATTTTCCACCTTAACACGTAATAGTCCCAGTAGTCCATCCAATATCATAGCTCCTCCTACTCGGGAAGCAACTAGAGGATACCACACGGGCTACGGGAGAAAACCAAACTCGTACAAGGCTCGATATGGTAGGTGACACGGCACAACGAGGCAATACCAGGGTAGATATACCAATTGCTATCCAGGCTGGTGGAAACGCGTAGCCGCAGTTACCGCCCACCTCGGACTAACTCCCCAAAATCAAAATATAGAAGTGGCCACTGAATCAAATCCAAGTCAAAGTATAATATCGAAGAGGAGCGTCCGATCAGAGGAATGACCTCATTGGCCTGAGAATCGCTCCTGTTTTAGCCACCTTATGCCAACTCACGGGAGTTGGGTCCACGTATTTACCTTACAGGAAACGTCGCCACCACCTACTTCATTCTGGAATCTCCACCGCGTACACGGTTAGTCAAAGTGGTTTTCGGTATCGACAGAGAGTATGTCCATATCCGATCCCGATCTCTTTGCCAACCAATCGTTATTATAACACCGCGGTCATTTAAAATAGTTTATACTTTAAAACCAGAACATAGTCCCTTTCAAAACCATAATATTACGATATCATTTTTCTTTAAAACACAAATAATTTATCTTCATGTTATTTTATAAAAACCCAAATCCATGATATCGTTTCCCAAATAAAATTTTCCTTTCCAAAAATTATGTCACTTTTTATTATTTAATATCCCATGTAACCAATATTTTGTTTGTAACTTTCAACATAATTCTTCGAAAATCCATAGTATTTTAAAACCATTATTTTCAAAACTAAATGGGTTGGATATTCAACGGTATGCGAATTAAAAAGGTTTAACTTTACTGTTGCTTTATAAAGAATAAATTACATGGCTTTCCAAATATTTCTTGTTTTAAAGTTAAATCAAAGTCCAAAATATTACTTCAAGTCCCACAACCATTTCAATTTTATATATATTTATATCCATTTTTGAGCATTAATATTTCAACTAAAGTTGGATTTTTATCCTTTCAAAATCAATATTCTATTAATTAATCTTGACCATTCACATAAAATCCATAATTAATAAGACTTCAATTTCTAGTAATATATATATATATATATAGAATTTTTCCACTTCAAATTATACTAGAATATCCATTTCTATTTATTTTGGAAAAATCCAATTACAAATATCATATCTTATAATTTCCAACTTTACATTTAAACATAGGATATAAATTTACCAAACTCCATTTTCTAAATTTTTTCCATTTTCAATAAAGAAATTTATATTCCTTTTAATTTCAAAATTCCAACTTCATAGGTATATAAATATGGAATAAAATATTTATACAATATAAATTTAAGATTTATAGACCGTATTCAATCCAAACCATAGAAATCACATTAAAATAGTTATATATAGACCGCGGTGCCTGTATATAGTTTCTATCCTATGGTCAAGTGATACGGATATTTATCATTTCAATCCGCAATTTAAAAATAAAACTGCGGTTGTATATCATTTCAAACCGCAATCCCGAATGAAATGAAAAATGCATACTAACTTGCAGTTTAATGATATCAAATAAAACATCCATTCAATAACACATCCATCACCCAATCACAAACATCAAGCAATATCAATCAATAACAATATATGTTTGGTAATATACAACAGGTAATAATTGGCAGTTTTATTTCAAATTATATTTATCAACTATTAATCTAACAATTTATATTCAGTGATAATTGACATAACTGTTAACTAGCAGTTCATATGCAAACAATAATTTCTAACAGCCAATTAACACGCAATAAATCAATTAAATTTACAGTTAAATTCAAAAAATTGCAATTCAACAGATATGAATGAAATAACATGCCAAAAGCTCATAAATAAATTTCTATTCATTTCTAAAATTTATTTAACAAACATAAAAGCTTCTAGTAATTGTGAGTGGGTTAAAACACTCACCTTTTGAATTTAAATCGAATTCAAACCCGATTTAAACCCAAAAATTCGCCCGTCTCAGAATTCGTCCAAACCAGCGTCATCGAGTCCGGAATTAAATTACGATCCTAACAAAAAAAATCTCACGTGAATCGGAGATCGTATGCGAGAGTTATGTCGAAAATTGCACTCGAATTCAAAATTGAAAAATAGCAAAAGTGATACACATCTCACCTAACACATGCCACGTCATCTCTGTGTCTTCACGCAACAGCAAAAATATTTGCAGATACCAACGCACGCCGCCCCCATCTTCTCCCCTTGGCCGAAACCCTAATCCAAAATTCCCGACAATCCAACCGTCGAAACGCCAAACAAAATACATAGATGCGATCCCCTCGGTTCCCTCTCCAAAACCCAGAAACCGTTTTCCGATCCGACGAAGTTTTGCGCGACGATGATGAACGATTTTGGGGCTGTTTGAATTTATTCTGGATGAACGACAGCTCTAATTGAAAAACGAATTTCACCAGTAATTTACGCGTATCGAATACTTCAACATATATTTTTTCTGGAATTTTCTGAAATTTTTGAGTTTTGACTTTTGATTTTGAACTGTGGATGGATCTGCAATTGGATCTGAGATGTATACATTTGGGGAAGAGAAAGGAGTGAAGAAATGAACGTACAGCAAATGAAAAAGAAAGGAGCTAGGGTTTATAGCTGTATATTTATAGATAGGCTAGAGGTAGGGTAGCTAGACTGGATACGCGAACGTGCGTGACAAACCATGGTCCAAAAAGCCCGCTATGCCACCGGAGTCGGATTTGTTAAAACTATATATCCAAATAGGTGTTTTAAAATATTCTGAACGCAATGGAAAAAGTTTCGCGACCAAATTCGATCGTATGAAGAAGTTATGCCAAAAAAACAAAAATTTCACATTGATTTCAAAATGCGTAAATTTCAAGGCGTTTCGAGTCCGTACGATCAAACGACAAGTCCGATCGCTACGAAACTTGAAACATTATTATAATTCACCGTTACGGATCCGATGAAACTGGTTTCGTCGAAATCCGAGTCCGTGCCCAAAATGGCTATTTTTATATTAATTAAATAAATAGGCAAATAAATTAATTAAATTCAATCTTTAAAATTTTTGACTTTAAAATTGAAAATTTGATCATTTTTATAATTTCACTTTAGTTACAATAAATTAAACAAACCTAGATATCAATGTCAAGTAAATATATTTATAAATTTCAGTGTTTGAATTCAATTACGGTAAATACAGATATTGTAAATTCCAAGCATTTACTTAAATTTAACTTTGACTATGACCTTATAGTTTACTGCGTATTATTACGTCAATTAATATAACTTTACGTTTATTTCAAATCTACCAATTATAACCAAATAAAACCTTTCAATTGTTTTTCATGAATAGGTATTTCAATGAATTAGTTAGTATTCGACTAGCATAATATTTAATTCTAACCACTGCAATAATTAAGCTTTATTTTAAATTGGATTTAGATGGAAGGATTTGTTTGCCTTTTCTTAACTACTATATTCAAAAATTTTGCCTTTCTTTGTATTGCTACTATTTCCATTTATATTGAAATTGTAAAACATATATAAAAAAAAAATTAGAATCTCAAATAAGCTCTTATTACTCACAATTACTATATTAATTTGGATTGCACAACATCTTATTCATCACTTGCTTAAACCTAAATTCCTATTTCATTCATAAATGCTAAAATAAATCAATTATTACATAATTTCTTTTATTAATATTCATGCTATTCATGCTATTCATGTTAAATTCAATTCCTTTGTTCCATTCAACATCAGCAATTATCTATTAAAAGTCCCAAAATTTCTATTAAATAAATCTAACGAATCTTTATTATAAATTAGATGAATTTAATATTGCATTCAAACTATTGCGTTAAAATTTCCGTTTCACTTTAAAGTAACTAAATTTGCCCATTATAATACTTATTTCAATTCAAAAAAAAAACATTTAATTAACATCAAAATTTTTACCATTTCATCTTACCATTTATTTACGTATCCTTTTATTGCACTGATTGAAATAAATTCACTTATTAAATTTTTAAGTTCGTTACCTATCCATCTTGATTTTAATTCCATCTATCAATCAAATTCAGTTAGCCTTAACGTTACTACACTAAATCTACAATCAGTTTCAATTTATATAGAATTATATCTTAATACTTACCATTTATTTATAAATTAGGTTACCTTCCAATAAATCTGATTCCTAAGCATTTGATTGGATTGCCATCTTTACTATGTCTATTATTAATTAGCTTCAAATTCTACAATTTCACTTCTTAAATCCACCTTTTGCTATATTATAAGTAAAATTTACATTGGTTACATAAATGTATCATTTATTTATATTTATTACAAACTTATTTCCAGTTCCAACTAACAATCTAAATAAATGAATAGGCAACCTACCATAAACACTACCGTTACCTTTTTGTCACATACAAAATCCTTTATTACAAAAATCAATTTCTGCATATATTTTCATACTACAAATTCAATTTACTTATGTTCAAATTATAACCAAACCTGACCTTTTAAATTATTTTGTATAAAATTGGGATTTCATTAAGTTTCTTAATTATTACCCTTAATTGGCATTTATCATCTTGTATTCTCGTTGTCATTTCATAGATATGATTCCCAATTCCTTATTATTGACTTAAAAATGTCATTACTTACATTGCATTAAACGTTGTTACTTAAATCTCTACCCAATAGTAATTAATACTCTAAATAAATATGCTTACTCCTTTCGTTATTTATTCATTATCACAAGAAACGTTTAATCATTTGTAATTTCAAATTACCTACATTGATTGTATATATTTTCCATTATTATCATTTATTAGAATTCTATTCAACTTTCCATCTTATGCATGTAGTTAACCTTTCTATTGATTTTTCCTTCAAAATTTTCAGTTATTTCTTATTTAATCGCTATAAATTAAATGCATTGGTAACGAACAATAGTTGTTACCATTATACAATTTATACATTTGTAATTTATTCTCTACAACAATTATTACCTATCAATATTATTTCGCCCATAAATACAAACTTGCAATTTTTCTTATTATCATATTCCATTTACTGTTAACAATGTTTATTACATTATATTAGTTTAATAATTTCCTCAAATTCCTCATATTCAACTCATACGCTGGTAAAATTCTTTTCACTACTTAAAATCATTTGAATTAACTTCGAATTACTATAAGTGGGTTTTTAATTTATTTTTCTTCTAAATTTAATTACAACTTAATTTGACCAAATTAAATCCATGAAATCTACGGATCGCTACATTGTTGTTTCCCAATTATCTGATTGATAAATAGATATTGGCAATTTTGCGAATTGTGATTTATGTTTCCTGATTATCTTTGTTGATAATTAGATATTGTTGTTTTGTGATTTCTGTATTCTAATTATCTAATTGATAATTGAATATTGCTGATGATGACATTTATTCAGTTTTGTTGTTTTCTGGTTATCTATTTGATGATTGGATTTTGTTGAGAATTTTTGAATTTCTTTTATGAAATTAAAAAATTTCTGTGGTATTTGTGTTCTTGACCTTTATTTTTCTAGCTTAACCAGTTATGTTATAATAATAATTGTTATTGACGACTTTAATTATGAAAATTGCGGGGACGCAATTTTTATGAGAAGGGGAGTTTGTAACAACCCGGGGTTTCGTAACAATTAATTATCGTCAAATGACGATTAAATTTGTTGTTAATTGTGTTTGGGAGTTTTGAATCTAGTTTAAAATTCTTTTCTAAATTTATCAAAGGGATTAAGCGGGCTTAAAAATAAATGTCTTGGCCCACGTCCCTTTGTTTGGGTGGTGATAATTATCTAAGTGTATAACCGTTCCTCCCTTCTTCAATTCGAAAACCCGTTCATTCATCTTTCTTTCGATAACCCTAAACCTAACAAACGAAAATGGCGGCCTCTTCGCTCAAAAACTAGGGTTTTGAGAAAAATTCGAAGACGCCGACTCCCAACGCTGATTCAACTCGGTTTCCTTGCTTCGATTGTTGATCATCTCGAGATATCTTCAGCCGCTTCATTCGAATTCGTCTCTGCTTCGACAAGTAATTGTCGGTCTTCGATTCGTGCTAGGGGAAACAAGGTGAGTGATTTCTTCCCTCACATCTATCAATATCCGTATTTGCGTTCATATTTATATTTGTTTGAAGTGGCTAACTGATTTGCGTTGGCCATTCTATTTCGTTTGAATGTTGGTTTCTCTTATTTTTAAATTTACGTGATATTTTTTTGATGGTCGATGTTTTTGACTGGGTTTGATTTCATGTTTTCTGGGTTATCATGGCATGGTTTGGCTTCGTGGCCACCTCGGCTTGATTCACGTTCGACTTTGGCCACTTGATTTTGTGTATGCGATTTTATGACCCTGCATTATCACCATTCTATCGATATTATTTTTGGTCATTTTAACTCAAACCGCATTCCTCTGTTTTTCGAATGTAGTCTTTGATGCGAGCCACTGTCTTGCTTGATTTAAAACTCTGTTAACTTCGGTCTTGATTTTGGGTATGGGATTCCATGACTTTGGTCATCACCATTGCTTTGATTTGTATTTTGTGTCGAAGTTGTTTTGGCTTGTTACGCTGACCACTTGATATTCTCTGGTCTGCACTGACCCTGTGTCTTCACTTGGCTTCGACCTTGGTTATTTTTTTGCTTCTGGTTTCAATGAATCTTTATTGACTTGCATATTTGGGTCTGAACTGATGCATTTTATTTTCATGTGGCCTTGACTACACTATCTTCACATTTAAAAACAGTGTATGTATACTTGGGTCAATACAAGTGTACGCATTCATTTTAGTACTGTGTATTTGACAGCCTTGTGTCTTGGTGACAATTGCAGTTTTAAGTTTCGTGTAGTATTTGGATTCCACTGACCACTCATACGCCATTTCGTTGCTTACATCTGCATATCCCTGTCATACTTGCGGATGGCTATGGATTGCTGTGTTTTTGTACATTGTCACTTGACCATTTTATTGACCTTCCAGTACTGTCAGTTTCATGTAGTTTTTGGGTTTCATGATACAATGGGGCAGTGATGTGAATTTATCGATCTTTCATTGTTTCCTAGACCGACCTTGTTGGATTTCTTGGTATTACTGTTGCATGGATATTACTGCAGCATCATACAGTAGCCTTGCATGGGCATATGCATATGCTATTTTGCACTGTTGGGTTTATACTGCCTTTGCTCGAGTCTGATACATTGCATTGATGCCTTGTACTCATTTGCATTTTCTTCGGTCATCTGACTTTGTGTATACTATTACCTGACTTGCCATCTTGGGTCATCACCAATGCGTTGGCATTGAACTGCAGTTTGTTCAATTGTCAATTACTGCTTTGATTTGTATTTTATATTGAAGTCACATGACTTCGACATCGTTGGGCACTTGATTTCGTGCGACCTTGACTTGGTTATTTGTTCGAGATAGTTGCATTAATCTATACTCTAATTGAGTTGAGCATTTTGAATTGTTCAGGTTTCATTTGATTCCTGTATAATCTTTGCCTAGTTACATGTGATGTTCGATTCAATTGAGCTTGTACTTGTACTATTCTGTTTTCCACATCTTTGGTGCTTTCACCATCATTTTGCTATCTTCATGTTGTACCACTGCCATGTTCATTTGGTCATTTGAGCCTCCATGCTCTGTTGGTTCAGGTTGTATACTGCTTGCTACCTGGTCATTATCCTAAGTTGTCGCTACCCTTGTAGCTTGTACCACTGCCTGTTCATGGTGATGTTTATACTACTGCACTGTGCCTTGAAGTGCCGTTTGGGTCTATCCATATCTTTGTTTGCTTCTTTGAGTTGGGCAGTTTGTATACTTCAGGTGTACTTCTAGTTAGAGTGGTGCTTGTTTTTGACTTTCGAAACTGTGGCAGGCATATGACCATCCCCTTGTTGCAGATTTATTTGTACAGTCTCTGATTTGAACTACGGTCGAGGCTTGATTTTATGTCTTGGCCATTTCATTTGAATATACACCTGTGTTGAATCCAGCTCGTAGCTCGGATTTGACCTTGTGCTGAAAGTTGTGACATTATTTTATTACACTTGAGTTGAATCCGGTATTCCGGGTTTGACCTAGTGTACGTTTGTGAGCATTCATTGTGCATTTCCTGATCTTTTGCATGTTTGCGTGTACTGCAGCACACGCGTGCGTGTACTGCTGCCACACAGAATTGAGATTTTAAGTGATATTTCAATTGCTTGAATTGTTTTACGTATTCAAATTCAATATTTTGAAATTGCATTTTGATTTGGTTTGATTTGATCATCTTGTTGTTGTCTAATTATCTATTTGATAATTAGATTATGAGTTTCTAATTATTTATTTATTTAATAATTGGATTTTGTTGTTAATTGCCGTTTAGGCAATTCTAATGTTTTCCAAATTATCTTCACTGATAATCATTTATTATATCATTGTTGATATTTTGAATCTGCTGATTTGTTGTTTAACACTATTAAGTGTTATATTTACCGTTATCCGATTTCTCTATTAAAGGATCGGATAGACGAGAATTATTGTGACTGTCGTCTATTCATTATTTAATTATTATTGCTTTCGTGCACTAATAACTAAGTTTGAATTAGACTGACCCGTGTATTATTTTCTTTTGAATTTAATACTCGGGTCAGACCGAGTATTTACAGGTTGTAGATATCTTACTTTGGGTTGCTGCTAGAGCTATGAAGTCTTTTCATACCTTTTGGAGTAATCGTTGTCATTATTTAGGAAGATATGTATTCTTGTATATTATATACGATAATGTACATATATATATAACTTCCAGAGTCGACGGTTGTAGTTGTATCATATGTACTGTATCACATGTATTGTAACTGACATCAGTTATTATATATATGAGGCCTTTTGTTTTATCTGTGTTTCGCACTCATATTATCTTTGTTATTATTATTATATATATTGTCCTAAATTATTATGAACCATTGTAGTTTGTTTTATACTGGAATTGAGTATGTCGATGGGAGTAAATAAATAAGAGATCAAAAATATATATATATATATATACCACTCCTATCGAGATAACCAATACTAGTGTAAGGCCTAACTACGGATGATTTCCTAACCAGCTTTATTCTTCGTAACAGACAATATTTCCTTTAATACTCTTTGTTATTGTGAGCATAAAGGTGGGGCATCACAGTTTGTTTTTAATTCTGATATAGTCTGTATGTTTGGAGTGACAGTTTCTACTATCCTTATTATATTATGTAACGATCCACTTTCCGTACAGTTTAAACCAACAATTTACCATACTTATCCATCCCAAATTGCATGGGAAGGTGGATAGTTGAGAAAAACAAAATAAAAAGAAGATAGAAAACTAAACAACACGGAATCTCAAAGCGGAACGAATAATTTATATTATATAATAAATATTTACACAAAAGACAAAACTGTAATATATATATATATATACAGACATCAATCAGAGTATGCTCACCTATTCAGCACGAACAGTTATAACAACCTGTCCTTAAAACTGCTGATAAACACAACTAAAATGCAACAGAAACATAATCATCTACATGAATACGTCTCTGGGCCTCCAACTCCTCTCATGAAGCTCCAAAATATCCAAGTAAGCATGGAAAATATGATCGGTCTGACCCGAGCATATTGGAAAAACCACGCTCGGGTCAGTCTGGTTAGACCAGCGTGAGAAAACACAATCAGCTTGATTCTTAAAGTTTAATAACCATTTCAAAAAAAGGTATCTTGTAAGACCTTACAACAAATAAATACGAATGGGTTTTTACCTACGATAACCAAAACTTCTTTATAGAAAATCATCTGATATTATAATAGTGTCTAATCGCCAAAGTAATAATAACAAGTAGTTGTGATGCAAGTGTTGTATACATCACAAGGATACTAGTCATAAAATCGAATCCAATAAAGCCCGTTCGCTAATTGTGTAAGATTTCCACAGAGGTGCCTTTAGTACTTCAAGAATGGTCCTCCTGCATAAGGATCAGAGTTATCCTTCCGAGGATCAATACCTGTCTAGCCGAGGTACATAGGAAATACATAATTGGAAACCAAGGCCGAGTGCATTGCTCCCAGCATGCATAAAATAAATCGATAGGGACTTTCTAGAAAGAGAGAGGACTACACCCTTACAGGTTAGCTAGGCCCCTTAGCTATGCATCCTCTCACTGGTTTTATTCATCTCCACAGATGAGGCTACGTCTGGCATTCTAAATTATGCATCGTCGCCAAATAAATTATGGAATCCCACATGGACTACGACACATTAACCGGTCACGGAATCACACCTGAATTCCATATTTCAATAGTTCTTGGAATCTCACACAGGTTTTCACACTCCAACGTGTCATGGAACCACATATGGATTTCGACATCCCAAAATATAACGC
Organism: Allium cepa; assembly: GCA_030765085.1. Lineage (NCBI taxonomy): Eukaryota > Viridiplantae > Streptophyta > Magnoliopsida > Asparagales > Amaryllidaceae > Allium > Allium cepa. The sequence continues at coordinate 756,422,746 of CM060940.1, read as the reverse complement.
ATCTCCACCATTTAACCGTATATGGTTTTGGAGCATGTCATGAGTTCCGAGTCATCTCTTACGAGTACAGTCTCCATTTCCTAGGTGCTCCAAAAACCATTCATCGATTTCAGAATGCTCCAGACCGATTCATTAGGAAATAATTTGACAATACATAAGATCGGGGATCACCCCCTAACCGTCTAAGTGGATGGATCTCCTTATCATTTGTCCTAAAAGATCCACAAGTTTATATGCACAATATAGCAACCCGATGGTAACCATATCATACAATTCTCGCATTTCTCCTAGATATTTCCAGAGTTAAAATCCTTCGGTGTTATGTAAGGAATATTCTCATACCACCAAAATTAAGAAGGATTATATATTTAGGTCATGATTTGATAGTTGGTTATTTAATTATCAAATAAACAATCATTGAACCAAAGATTTCATTTCCCATTGAAATCACCATGCCTCATTTAATTTAATTTTAATAAAAAATCTCTTTATAAAAAACAATAATATATCTATCTCACTGGAATAAGTATATCCACAAACCATTCCTTTCAAAATTATTTGAAAACTTATTAAAATAAATATGGAAAGCACCATTAGGTATCGACCATGGATCGCAGCTCGATGATTACGTCTATCCCAGAGAAATCCAAACTTAACTTAGGCAATCTCTACCTCCCGATTTACGCCACGCAATCAATCATAGATCGCAATTTTCATAATGGTTACATGCTATCCCAACGAAAAAACATAATAAACTGTAGGCAATCTCTTCCCCTCGAATTACGATATGAAAATCAACCACTTCTTTCCAAATATCGTTTTACTTCATAAATATCTTCAAATTTATTTATAAAGTTTTTTGATAAAATTTCTAGTTAAATTAGAAAAATACTCTTTTATAAATCTCAAACTATTGGTAAAACTTCTCTTCAGATCATTAAACCATTTATAACTCTCTTTTTTAAATCATTCAAAACCAAACTCCTTTTATAATATCCAAATCATTATAAACTCTTTTCATTCCAAGTTATTTATTGGGTTTAAGTTAACCAAGTCATTACATTAAACTTTCTTCGTTTAGTTAGCTTTAAACCTTATTCAAATAATAACTTTAAAATACCTTTAATAAAATAATTAGTTAACTTAAACCCAATAAATAACTTAACCAAAAATATAATTTAAAACCTTTAAAATGAAAATTAAATAACTTTAAAATAATAATTAAATATTCTTAACTTGAAAGAATAATATTAACAAAATAATTAACTTCAAAATTATTATTAAAACAATTATTAATTATTTTTAATCATTAATACGTAATAATTACCTTTTAAATCCTAATTAACTTATAATAATTGTCTTAAAATAACTTTCAAATCAATATTAGCTTTTCAGATTCGAATGATGCTTAACGACTACAATGGTACTTAACAAGCTACCATATTATTCAATTAGTTTTTTTCAAGTCAATAACAGATATTTACTAATCCACGACTATATAAATAAATCTAACACTTAACCATCTTTAATTATTATATCACATATTCAAGGTGGAATATCAATTGACGGTATAAAATCAAATGTCCAAATTCATAAATAGCAGAACATGGTTTATTTTGCTAATTAATTTCCAAATTAATTTAATTAGCGGAATGGTGTTTTATTCCGCTAACAAGGGTCCAATTAACTAAATTAATAGCATAGTCATTTATTTTCGATTAAAAAAGTCCAATTTACCACACTCAATACAATTTAACTCAACAGTATTTTATTTGGGCAAATAAACACCACTAATTAAGGTTTATAAATTTAAACGACGTTAGTATTTAGAATAACGAAATTTAAAACCTGTCCGTTTTCATATGTCATAAATTTTCACATGTCCAAAGCAATCATCAAATTACACCATAATGTGGTACTCGTTCATGCAAATCCAATGCAAAAATCCCGAGGTTAAACAAATTTGATATGAGTGAGAATCACGTTTTAAAGTTAACGAGTAAATTTATGTTAATAAACAAATTAATAAACAATTTCTCACCTCAAAGAAATATGGGCCGAGCCCATGCAAAAGCCTGCCCGCACCCGCCTAGAGCAATATTCTTCTTCCCCTTCTTTTTTTCAACTGTCTAAATGAAATAATCGTGCACATGCGTGCACCTAGCACGGAGCTCCGCTCATCAATTTGACCAACGAAGATAGCCAACATATCTCTTCGCCTCCTCAACACATTGGTACTCCTTGCTTAGCCTTCGACCTTTCCATCAAAAATTCGTCCGAGCTTCCCCAAAAAAAGGCGATCCAACCTCTTCAAATTGCGATAAAAATTTCCCCAGAATCCTACCACACTCTACCCCATCGAAGCTTTCTCCTCGCTGATCACTAGGCCAGACTCCGATTCCGCCATTGTTGCTCCAATCAACGATGAAATTAAAACCTAGAAATCAACCTTCGATAATCATCATCATTGAACTTTGCTGAAACACCACCAAAAATCCCACTCCTTGATACGAGTTCATTGACGTGTGCGGCGTCAACCGATTCTTACTGGATTAGGAGATTTTAATATTTAAAGTTTAGAAACAATATTATCCCTTTCTAGAAAATCAACGATATCTCGATTGTTTCTTGATGAAATTGAGCACTAGAAATACTAGAGAGGATCATCTTCAAGTTTTATGTTTGGAGTTTTGGACAGTTTAGCTTTGATTGGAAGGTATGGGTTTTTGAATCGAAAAGACATGTAATTTTTATTTTAGAAACAGAGGGTACCGAGAAACAGAAATGATTCAAAGTAGGAGGTGAAAAGTGTATTCCTAGATGAAATGATGCCTGTGTCATATATATATAGACTAGGTGGTTGACGCATGTACATGCTTCATTTTTCTTTTTCTTTTTCTAATTGATTTTTTTTCTTTTTCTTTTTTACTTCGGTGGCTGATTTGATTTTATTTTTTGGGCTGATTTGATATTTGGCTTGATTTGATTTTTGTATGTTTTGATTTGATTCCTATATGTGCTTGATTGTATGTTTGCCATCATGATGTTCCTATGTACACACACATATCATGTAAACTATTTTGACCATATGTGTAATTACATACTTACCTATACATATATATGTATATATATATATACATATATATGTGTGTGTGTATATATATATATATATATATATATATATATATATATATATATATATATATATATTCACAAGTTTGAAAGTTGCCATCATAAATCGTGTATATACATATTCATGTACTCTATTCTTACAACATAAACACACACATATATATACACATTTATATATATTTCTAAACATCACAAAGCTTTGTGTATATATACATATAGATTTTTTTATCATAAATTTGAAGTAGTGAAGTTTACATACATACATACATACATATATATCTATTTTATTATTTTCAAAAATCAAAATTTAAATTTTAAATATAGTCTTTAAAATTTATATATTCAGATATTACATATATCATAAATTTAATTTAATCGACTGATAAAAATTAATATTTTAATATTTAAAATTAGTTAATTATTCTAATAATAGATGGCTAAAAATCCTAGTCGTTAAATATTATATATTATCGATTCTACTGTGAGATTCTGTTTTTCTTTGTTCTCTATTATTTTATTTTTATTTACCCTAACAATCTATCCTTTTGTCGAATGGATGCGCAACATTGGAACACGGTGGTAGTGTTCGGTGTCAACTTCCGATGGTAAAAAAGGCAGGTCGTTACATTTGGTATCAGGGCGCAAGGTTAAGTGAGAACCTTGGTTTTGGTAGGGTTTAGCTCATTGAGATAGGGTAAGCGACACCCTAAAATGAGTTTGAGAGTATTATATATAAGAAAATGTATTTGTTAATGTTATAACAACATATTATGTTAATTGGTCTATTGTGTTTTTATCAGTTCCAGTCAAGACGTGGGACGCCATGGTATCGATAGGGGTTTCTGAACATTTAACGAAGGCTAACGGACATGGTATTGAAAATTTTGAAAATTTGACAAATTGAATATTTTGCCTAGTTTTATATATATAAAGGAATAATTTTCAAAACCTTATATAGTTATAAAGTGTGTTCGTTTAAATGTGATAATATTTATTTATTATCACTATTGTTTGTTCAGTTATGCTTAATTTAAATAATAAGCATTAATTGTTGTTTGTTAATTGCTAAATTGTGCTCGGTCTAATTAGTAGCATTTATCACTTTAAATTAAAAAAAATCCTTTTAATTAGTTTTCACGATTTGACTATAAGGTGTTCGAAGAATATGTTGAGTTAAAAAAATTTTACCTTTTAATAATGGTGGGTTAGGGATTAAACTTTAATATAAAGTTGTTAATATAATCTAAATAGTGGGATAAGGTATTTAGATGTTTGAGTTGATTCTATTATAATAAAGAAGAGTCATTGTAATATGAAATGATTTTTTATATAAGGAAATTTTATATAAATTTAGTTTGTGAAATGTGCTTAAAAAGAATTTTTGAATCTAAATCCTGGAATTTTTTTGAAGATAACTTCAAAAAGGTTTTTGAGAAATGAAATAGCGATACCTTTGAAAGTATTTAAAAGTAAAAACATATTGGAAAGTAAAACTTGAAATAGAATAGAATTTTCTTTGGGGTAATAAGGAGGAAATCATTTTGATTAGTTTTGTGGTAATCTGAATAGTCTTCTAAGTAACGATCAGATGTTTTCTTAAGCGAATGTTGTGGAGTACTTAGTAAACTATCGTCTTCATTATTGTGTGATCGAAATGAGTTAAAATTAGAATAAACCTAAAGTAATGTTTTAATAAATAAATTATTTGAAGTTATTATATATATAAAATATATGAAATATGCTTCCAAAGTTGAGTTTTGAAAATAAAACCGGGTATCTAATCTTTAAGTTCCCTTAAATGGGAATTGTTTCCAAACAAAAAGGTATTAGTAATAAAAGATTGTTTTGATAAATAAGATTTTTCCCTTAGATAAGGTATGAGATAATAATATAGGGATTAAATTGGGTTAAAATTAAATAAGAAGTTTTGATAAGCATTATTTTTATTAAAACCTTATAATTGTTTAAAACATCTTAGTAGTGTAAACCTATTTGCAGTTGCTGGGTCAACCCGTGAAACATCATTCATTCTAACACTCTAAGTTAAAGAGTAAATAAGTTGACTCAGTTTTAAGAAACCATAATTTGATCCCCATCAAGATCTTTGAAAAGTAAAATAAATTTTGTATGTACTCTTAGGATATAGAAGAGTATTATATAAGTAAATAAAGTGGAATAAGTTATTATTTGATGTTTTATAAAGAAATGACTTTATAAAATATTTTGGGATTTTGGTGTGAATTTATGAATTAATTCATAAATAATTTTAGTATTGAATAAAATACTAAGTAAAAATATAAGTGATTTAAGAAAATTTAATATAATTAAGAAACTAATAAAATTTAGAGTATAACTTTCCATTTTGTGCAAGTTAGTTTGGATAATGTTCTAAGCAATAACTGAAGGCTAATGGACAGAACAGTACGCTTAGATAATTATTCTATACTTTGGACAATCAAGAAAGTTTTGAACCTAAGTTAAGATTTATTTGCCAGTCATTTGAGATTTTAAAATAATGTTAAGCGATAAGTTTTCTTTATAGAATTAGTTTGACTGATAAGGTTAGTTTATTCCTTCACGAAATTTGATTGAATTGATCAAATTGAATTGAGTGGCTATGTGATTTCATATACCATCATCTATAAAGTTTAAATTTATGGACAAAGGATTTTAAATTGTTGTTATTAGGGCCTAAATCCCAATTATTTTGGAAAAAATGAATTTTTTTAAAGAATTTTAGGAAAGGAATGATACTTATTCACTGTAGTTGAAGTTTTTGGAGGAACCAAAATACCATTGGATGCTTCATGTTGTTTTGATTCTAGAGTTTCACCATACTTTATTAGGAGGAGTTTCCTCCTTATCATTTTGATTTTTCTCATCTAAGAATTTTGAAAATAAATTTTTGAATTGAAAAAACCGGGTATTTAGATCTAAATTTGTCATATGAAATAATTGGATGCATTCCATCTATTACAAAATATTCTATGTATGTTGTTGCATATGATTGAGATATGGTTGTTGGTTGCATGTAGATTTATATCAGACTAATTTTTTCTTGTAAGGTGACATCACATTGCTTTTGTCAGTTTGATTTTCCTTTAGATTAGGTAAGTACAGGTATGTAAGATATTGCTAATTGATTTTTGTACACCTGCATTTGCATAGATGATAATAAATACTTACCAAAATATAAATCAAATGCAAAGAGGGTACATAATAAATTTAGAAAATTTAAATTGGTTGATGATTGTATGCACTAGATATGGGAGATCACTTGGCTTTTGTTTTCTTTGCTTGGTTTGGAGCTCGTAGAGGCGATTTGTAGTTGTTCTGATCGAGCTGTGCAAAGGAGACATTGGAGAATTTTTCCATAAACTTAAGAGTTAGGAATTTTTTTAGAGAATTTTGAAAATCTTTTGAATACTAAAATTTGATTTTCTGGGTTATATCTTGAAATAAATGAATGAAAAAGAATCAAGTTGGTACGGGTGAACGAATTTGAAAGACTTGGAAATTTTAAAATCTATTTAAGCTAAATGGGTTTTGAAAATAAGTTTAATAACTTATTTTAGTTAATATTTTTAAATTTAAAAGTTTGGAAACATTTTCTTCCTTAGGAATTTCGGGACGAAATCCATTTAAGGGGGGGGGGGTGGAATGTAACAACCCAAAATTCTGATTATTTGATTTTAAATGTTTAAGTGATTTTAAATACTTTAATTTTGAAATTTAATAACTTATAATTCAAATATAGGGAATAATTAACTATTTGAATTAAATGTTAATTAAATGGACTTAATAATTTTAATTAACAAATAATAGTAGAGAATTCAATTTGTAACTTATTTACAAATACAAAATAGATCAGGTAAATATCGACAATTAAATATAAAAACAATATTTAAATCTGTGAAATTAGCCATTCGGGGCACTGTCTCGAATTTCGACGAAACTAGTTTCATCGGTTCCATAATAATGTATTATAATATGTCATCGAATTTCATGGCGATCAGACATATCGTTTGGTCATGCGAGTTCGAAACGCATTGAAACTAATATCGAAAATTTAATATAATAACTGGGTTCAAAAAGGTATCTTCTACGTATGATCGAATTACGTCTCAAAACAAGTTCCATTTTGTTCGAAATAGGGGCATAACATATAGAATGCTAGGTGGCACATCTCGTTTAAGTTCAAGATTTTTGGGATGCTTTGTTGAATATTTATATTAAAATTATACACACACACACACACATATATATACATACATATATCTGTGTGTGTGTGTGTGTTCTCTTTACCCAGCCATGCTAACCAATATCCTAGCCCATACCACACACGTGCTAACCTATGCTCTCACTGTTACAACCATATCCTTTTCTCTCTATTTAAAAACTTACCTGAAAATGGAAAAGGAGGAAGCTTTTCTTTGAAAATTGGAAGTTTAAAAATCAAATAAATTGAAATCTTCGTGTTGTACAAGGAGATATACATGCTGGCATACGTATGAGAGTGTGCTGTCACGATTTCATGCGTTGGATAGTTCGAGCTTTGTTTTTTGTGTGAACTAGGGCTTTAATTCTTAAGTGGTTGGAAGAGTATTAGTCCGATGTGGGGGTGGATCCGAACTTTTTAGCGCAATACGAGGCGATGGTGATTGCTTTGGCTATGTCAGGTCGAGTTTTGGTGATCGCGACAACATTTCGTTGCAGGTTAGGGATTTGAATCACGATCATCTAGGATGGCTCGGGCAGTTGTTCGTTAGTGCCAAGAGTTGGAGACTTCGAAAAAAGAGAGCATTGGTTGTGGTTGCGATTGGTTTCGAGGCATGAAGAGTAATTTATAGTCGGAGTAAGTTGTAGCCATGTTGGTGCAGCTCTCTGGTTAGGGCGGGTTGTTTTTTTGGAAGGGAGAAGATGGATTGTAGTTAATAAGGTTAATTTTTGTAATTAATTAGTAATTTTATTTAATTAAATTAATCTGATAACTTAAAATTTGTATAACTCCTTCATATAAGGTCCGATTTGAACGCCATTTTTTGCATCAGACACGTATCGTTGAGAGCAACTTAATGAAGTTGGTTTGGTTTGATTTGGAGCTTGTTGGAATTTTGGCTAAAATTGGACGGTCGTTCAGTTTTAGTCCAAAATGGAGACGTTTCGACGAAAATGAAAATCAATGTAAGTTTAACTCAGATTAAATTTTATTATCTCATATCAATGATATTGTAAATGTTTATTAATTTTTTGGATGTTAGTTAAATTTTTTGATTGCTTGTTTGGTTGAATTTCCATTTGGAAAATAGATGACATATTAAATCGATCATTATAAGCCCATATGATTATCCATATATTATCCATAACCATTATTTTGCAGGAAAAATATGTAGAGACCGACATGGGATTTCTCGTCCATCAACTATTTATTTACATCCATATGTTGGTACAGATGGTTAATTGAAATTAATTTCTGATATTCCATTTAATAGTTTAAATGTCGTTATAGAAATTTTTGCTATACCGTCGTTTATTAAATTTCATTCCCAAAACCTTGTCATATGAACTTGAGCTTGTGTTTCCGTTAAAAAGAATATTGAAAATTTATTAATCATTTTGATTAGTGATAATTTAAATTAATTAATCATTTTAATTAATGGTTTTGAGATTAACTAACCATTTTAACAAATGATGTTCTAAATTTGGTTCATCTTTAGATTTAGTTAATCGTTTTTGTAATGACCAGTAAATTTCGATGATTAAACTGGTTAATTTAATAAGATTTTTCTAATTAAATTTAGAAAGAAAAAAAGACAAAAAAAAAACTTCATAATTTATAGTGAAGTGAGTGTTAAAAATGAAATGTAAATTAAAGGTTATAGTAACAGTTGTAAGTTACTATTTAATTGGTCTATTAATGTAGTTGTAACTGTTACATTTAGGTATAAAATTGAATATAAGTAAGTAAATGTATGGTAACTAAATGAATTCAACATTTTATAAGCAATTCTGATAAGTAGTGGAAATAATAAACTTGAGTGTAATATAAAGTTAGCGATAACATTTATGCAAGTCACTTTTTTTATTTAGGCTACTAAATTCAGAGTAGGAAATCAATTACATTTAAATGTAGGTAAAGGTTCATTAATGTGAGATAGAACTGTACTATAAAGTGTGAATGTAATGACATAAATGGAAATATAAATTTGATTCATAAAATGAAATTATGGAATGAAACCCAATTGAATAAATTGATTGAGGTTTTAATTATAATAAATGTGTATATTTGGAAAATTCAATATAATTGAAAAAAAAGATTTTAAATTGTTTTAAACCTTGTTTAAATAAATTGTATTCATTTTAAAATCTTAAAATTTTAAATGAAATTTAAAGTGAAATTTAAAGTAAATTTGAAAACAAATTGTTTTCTTAAAATACTTTAAATAAGTAAGAAATGTTTTCTTAAAATTAAGTTAGAATTTAAGAATTTGGATTCATTAAATAATTAAGTTAATTAAAATGAATAATTAATTATTTAATTAATTTATGATATGGATGATTAATTAAATAATTAAGAGTATTTTTAATTTGATTAATTAAAGACTTAAGATTAATTAATTAAGGCTAATTAATCTAAAATTAAGGATTATTAATTAGATTTTTATTAATGATTAAAGATTAATTAATTAAGTGATTAAGGTTTAATTAAGTTGCAGTTAACACTTAATTAATTTAAAAATTAGAGATTAATTAAATGTAATTAAATATTAATTAATTTGTAATTAATGATGGTTAATCTAAGTAAATTTCTTAATAAAGTAATTAAAGAATTGTTAATGAAGGTCATTAACTATGATTATTTAACAATTAATTAATGTGATTAATTTTTAATAATTAATTAGATTAATTAATTAATAATAATCATTTTTGGAATTGTTTAAGTTTAATTACTTAATAAAAGTAATTAAGGAATTAATTACTTGATGTAATTAATTAGGTTAATGTGATTAGTTTAGATTAATTAATTAAGTTTAACTAATTTAAACACTTGATGTTTGATGAATAATTACTTTATGTAATTAATGGGTTTGTAATTACTTAGGGAAGTAATTAATTGATAATTACTGGATGTAATTAAAGGTGTTTAATGATGGAAGTAATTTGGATTAAATTACTTTGGAGTTAATCAAGGGATTAATTGAGATAATAAATTAAGGAGTAATTTATTTAATGAAGTAACTAAGGGTAGTTAATTGTTGGATTGATATTAATCAAGGGTGATTAATATATGTGTGGTTTAATTGAAGATTAATTACTTAATGTAATTAATTTATATAGAGAGATTGATTAAGTATACTTAGAAATCATTAATTAATAAAATTAATGATGTAAATTTAGAATTGATTAATTAAAGAATAATTAATAAATGAAGTAATTAATTAATAAAGGATTGATGTAATTAACTTTAGTTAATTAATTGATTAAGTAATTACAAGTTAATTATTGTAAGTGTTAAGTATAATTAACTTGTATAATTAATCTAAAGGCCAATTACTTATTGTAATTAGGAAATTGCTAATCAGAAATGATTAATTGAATTGAATATTGATATGGTGATTATTTGATTGATTTGTAATCAATTAATGGTTAAGTTAAGCAGGATTATAATGATGAAGTAATTAATTTAATTCATTTTAAATTAATTATAGATGGTGATCATTAAATCATTGCTTATGTACGAATGGATGATATTGGTTGCCTTGAATGGTTTGTAATCTCAGATATGAGGTAAGTAATGTTATTTGATACGGATGCATTGGTTGCATTGTGATGATGATATGGATTATCTGTTTATAATGATGATATGGATTATCTGTTGATGATGATAATGTTGATTATCTACTGTGATGTTGTGAACTATCTATCTATGTGTATATAGATAATGAATCGGAATTGTTTTAAACTCTAAAACAACTTGGCCTTAAAAGACACGTTTTGGATTTTGATGAGACCGGGATTGGGTTTCCATATTCGGATATCCGAAAACCACATCGATTCAAATTAACGTTAGGTCGTGAATATGAAGTGAAGATGAAGATTCAGAGTGCAAGGGTTATCGTCGTTAATTCTGAGGGTGATTCCAAAATGAGTGTAACGAGATAATGCCTTCGGTTTCGTTCCAACCCGGAAAGAACTTGTATGGATTGAATGCTTTCAGAACATCCTCAGGTGGACGATGAGCATTCTAAGTGATATGTCCTATAAAGATAACCGTAGCCTCAAGCCTCATCAACCGAGAATGGCTAAAACAGGGGAGGTGCAGCAAGGCTAAGTGGGTCATGCCCAAGTATGACGAGATTTACCCCTGTCTAGATGTCCCTTTATTTCGGCTATGATGTGCGGTTGCTGATCACAACTGCGGGGTGGTCTTGTTCGGGACTGTTCAGTAAGGAATGGTTCCGGCTTTGTGTCGCAGGGGATTGGGAGTGATCCTCGGTACGGTAATCTAGGCCACGTACTGTGATGGGCGGTACCCTGGTAGCCCTGCCATTGTATGGAATCCAAAATCCAATAAGTGCCCTCGGTTTTGATTGTATTACCCACTTTTGTGGCCAGTAGCTGGAATTTATCATGTAACAATTTCGGCTATTTCTTATTTACTTGAAAACCCTAGACCTATTATAATATCACTGGATTTCCTATCAAATGTTTTGGTTAGCGTAAGGTAAAAACTTTTCCATGTTTATGTGTGGGAAGTCTTACGTGATACCTTTCTTTCAAAGGTTTTTCGAAGTTAAGCAACTTTAACCTATTACTCACACCAGACCCATGTCTGACCCGGAGTTTATTTCTTTTTTCTTAAACTCTTGGGTACTCAAATTTTTACGAGTAGCCTTGTGGATGAGCAATGGAGCAGGAGGCTTCCGGTATAGATATATAGTTTTCCGCTGTGTTGGTATCTCTGAGTGTTTTCTGTATTGTGTTTTGAGTTGTAATAACTAGACAGGTGTTTATAACTGTCTAGTATGTGCTGTATTATCTGTGTAACTCTGATAATTGTTGTATACTATGTAATACTTATGTTATTAATATAAGTTATTCGTTCCGCTGTTGAGATTCTGTTGTTGTTTTCTTCTTTCTGTTCTTTCTTTTCTCTTTTCTATCCCTTTCTTTCTTCATGATGATGCGATTTTTTGTAGAGAAGAGTCAGGTCATCACACTTTATAAAGTGGTTTGATTTAAGACGATTTAAAGGAGTATTTCAAGTTTAATAAATTGAAGGAAATATTTAGTGATTTGACATTTGGGTTTTATTTAAATAATATATTGATTTGGTTTTGGAACTTAAATGAGATATTATTACTTTGGTTTTTGAAATGGATATGATATTTTGGTTTTGAAGTATAAATGATTTTGAAATAAATATCCATGGGTTATAATAACGTTGGCTTGTTAAAGAGACCGAGATCGGAAGTTGTCATGCTCTCTGCCAAACCCGTAAACCACTTTAACAACCGTGTATACGGTGGAGATTCTAGAATGAAGTAGGATGGTGGCGGCGTTCCTTTGAGGTGTATACGTGGACCCAACTCCCGTGAGTTGGCATAAGGTGGCTAAAACAGGAGCGATCTCAGGACAACGAGGTCAGTCCTCTGATTAGACACACCCCTTCGATATTATATTCTGACTTTGTGATTTATTTGGTGGCGCTTTTGATTTTTGATTTGGAGATGTGGCTCGAGGTGGGTGGTAGTAGCTGCTATGCGTTACCACCAACCCATGTGCGTAATTGGTATATCTACCCTGACATTGCTTTGTGTGCCGTGTCACCTTCCCTAGTGCGCCTTGTACGAGTTTGTTTTTCTCTCGTAACCCATGGAGTATTTAGGGTAGCCTCTCGATCTGGAGGTACGCTGATATTGGATGGATTACTAGGACTATTACGTGTTAAGGGCTGTATGGGTAACCCCTTAACGCTATTTAGAAGTAAGTTTATTTTACTATAGACATTATTATAATAACGAAATATTACTATATAGTAAATAGTTTAACGGATCCTTAGAGGATGGGCGGTCCCAAGCATCCTTTAAGTTACTTGTACCTTATATTACAGTTCACTTGAGTTGGTTTACATTGTATAAGTATGTATGTCCTGACTCGAATGTTCTGTGTTTTCCTTTACACTCGGGTCAGACAGAGTGATACGACATTTGAGACTTACCTTCAAAGTTGGAGCTTTGCTTGAAGATCCAGCTATCTATTTCATTTTAGTTATCCAGTTGATTCTAGTTATTCAGTTGATTCTAGTATTGTATCCAGCTCTGTACTTGATTTATCATATTGAGACTTTTGTTGTAGCTTGTTTAACTCTGATGTATTTATATAGTAGCTTCATGAACTACTATCTCTTTTCTTCCGCTGCATTTTATTACTTTGTGTATGTGATCTGTGATTATTTATTTACTGTTTATGCCGTGTTTTGCCAAATTTAAATTAACAATTCGGCATTTTGAGCCATTCAAGTCAGACATGTGTGGTTTTATTGCCGGTTTGAATAGTTGAAAATAGCGGGTCGTTACAGCTAGTATCAGAGTTTTGGTTCTAGGCAAAACTTAGCATATATGGTAAATTTATTTACAGAATCACTTTCATTCGAGCTTGAATCTCTTTCTCTTTGACTCTGTTTCCTTTGAATTTTGGAACGTCCCTTCGGTTTCGAAATTCATTCTTGTCCCTCACTATTCCTATTCTTCTGAATTCTGGAGCATTCCATAGCTCCACTGAATGACTTGTAAGGGGGTGAAACTCCTTTACGATTGGCATTGATTCACTGAAGATTTCTATATATCCTCGGTTGGATGCTAGTATCTTTGTTATCCCAAATTCTATCTCTTAAGATCTAATATAGATTTACCTTAGAATTCCACATCGATCTAATTCTTGATGTCGTGGTTGACCCCGCTAAGGTTGCCCATGATTTATATAAGCTTATCCATTCCTTATTCGGTTAGTTAATCATCTTATCTTTTGTTCCAACTTATCCTCAAATCAAAATTTTCTTTGATTTGAGTTAATCAGATTTGAATCTCTATTCTTGCTTTGAAAATCTATTCCTATATAGTGTAATTGTAAATCTATAATTAAAATGTTTTAATGTATATGGTGTTTTTTGGGTTGTTGATGTTGATTTGGGTTTCTGATCGATTCGTCTGATCAACGCTATCGATATGATCTTCAAAATACTTGAACAGAGCAAACTAACACCATATTGTTTTCAATATTTGGTTTAAAAAGTTTTAAAAGGTATATTATTTAGAGTATTTTTGAATATATATATATATATATATATAAGTATAATTTTTTGAATTTTGATAGTTAATTAAATTGGGTGTTAAGAAAGAACACTTGATTTTTTATATAGCTTGTACCCATTGAATTTTTGTTTCATATATAAATAATTGAACTGTAAAACGTAGTTATAAATTAATTTGGAAATTTAAATGAATTTAAAACAAGAAACTAAGAATTTAATTTTCGACAGCTTCAAACTGTGTATTTAAAGTTTTAAAGGGTGTATTATTTAAAGCATTTCAAGTAGAAATTATTTCAAAGAATTTTAAGTAAAATCAATGCTTTTTTCTTTGTCGCTGGAAAATATTTTCAAAGAAGACTGCAGCATCATCGACTTTCATTTTCGAGTTTTGAAGTGAAGAGACCATTCTATAGTTTTGCTACGGTCTTGCTTTGGAGAATTAAACTGATTGGATTTCTAAAATATGACTTGATTTATAGTACATATATTGGTATATGATTTCAAATTCTATTTGGTATACATTATGTATATAAAATCACATATCTCTAAAACAGTTTGAAGTTAATCGGAAATTTAATTCAAAAATTTTATATTAAAGGAAAATTTCAATTATAAGAGGAAATCAAATTATAAATAAATATGTAAGCTTGGGTAATTGAATTAGGAAAAAAAATTATTTGTATAATATTCTATTGCATTCCAATATAACTTACCTAAATTATTAAAAGTTAACAATATAATTGGATAATATACAATATAAAAGTGATTTTATAAATAAAATTTGAGTGGCTATAATAAGTGTTATACGCTTAAATTTTAGTTATAAAAAGATTAATAGAGGTAAACAGAATGAAAGGTTAATTGAATAACTTACAATATAAAATGGTGTTAAAGGAATTTATAAATAAATTGGGATATTTTATTCAAATTAATTAATTTTTTAAATTTATTTGTTTATAAAGTTAGTATTTTTGAATAAGATGTATTGTTTACTTAAATCTTTCTTTTGCCCTTTATTTTCCTTTTCGGGGACGAAAAATTTTGAGTGGGGGAGAGTGTAACGACCCGTAAATTTCTATAATCAAACTGGTTAATTTAATAAGATTTTTGTAATTAAATTTAGAAAGAAATAAAATAAAAAAATAAAAAACTTCATAATTTATAATGAAGTGAGTGTTAAAAATGAAATGTAAATTAAAGGTTATAGTAACAGTTGTAAGTTACTATTTAGTTGGTCTATTAATGTAGTTATAACTGTTACATTTGGGTATAAAATTGAATATAAGTAAATAAATGTATAGTAATTAAATGAATTCAACATTTTATAAGCAATTCTAATAATTAGTGGAAATAATAAACTTGAGTGTAATATAAAGTTAGTGATAACATTCATGCAAGTCACTTTTTTATTTAGGCTGCTAAATTCAGAGTAGGAAATCAATTAAATTTTAATGTAGGTAAAGGTTCATTAATGCGAGATATAACTGTACTATAAAGTGTGAATGTAATGACATAAAAGAAAATATATATTCGATTCATAAAATGAAATAATGGAATGAAACCAAAGTGAATAAATTGATTGAGGTTTTAATTATAATAAATGTGTGTATTTGGAAATTCAAGATAATTGAAAATAACAGTTATTACAAAAGAAAGATGAGAATTTGAAAATATATTTATGTAATGAAAGATAATCAAATATATGGATTTACTGGGAATTTAAAACTTATACTTTTTAAATTAGATAAAGCACAGCGTTTTACACGCAGTTATTTTTTGTATTTCAATTTCTCTTTTTGTATGTTCAATTTCTATTTTTTTGTATGTTCAAACTATTTAAAACTAAATTTTATTCAAAACATTCCATATCAGTATAATTCAAAATAGCCTTATTCATTTACTTAACAAAACAGTTTCAAACTCATTTACTTAATCGAATGGTTTATATTTTTCCGGGATTAATTAGCTTTGAAAATTAAACTTTGATTTGGAAGTGCTCGAACTTTTAAAATAGTCAAAGGAACCAAAATTTTAAATCCAAGATTTGGAAGTCAGTAACAAATCAGTAAATCAATTCCAATAGATAAGGTTGTACCAAAACAAATCTGAAACTCGAAGACTAAACACCGGCTTACTTTAAACCATTTCATATATATATATATATATATATATATATATATATATAGACACACACACACACACACATATATATTTCAAATATCAGACCATATTTCGAAATCTGAAATCAAAATTTGGTTTCACAAAATCATTCCCATAGCAAAGCTACTAAAGTGGCCTCTCCCTCACTTTGAAACTTGAAAATCAATGTCGATGATGCGTGCACTCATCACCGAAATTATTTTCCAGCGAGACAAGTGAGTTCTGGACTTCTATTTTCTTAAAACTTCTTTGAAATCTCTTCGAAATCATTGGAATTCATTCGAATACATTCGAAACATTTCTTATTTGGAAAATATCTTTAAATCATATTTTTATTATATATTTTCCAAAATCTTAAAACCGATTTCAAAACACCAGAGTTCAATTCCTCGAAATTCAAATTCAAAACCCTTCAGTTATAAATCATTTTATATAATTCAAATTTCTTATAAAATTTTCAAATTTCAAATCCTTTCAAAAAATTTAATTTTCATTTTTAAAAGGTATATAATCCTTATCAAAATATTGCAATTTATATATAAAATGGGGTCATCCTTATAAAAATAATAATTTCGATGTATGCACAATTTCAAAATACAACCAAACACAAATTTCCAATGGATGATTCAAGGATGGGTTTTAAACAAATAGAGATTCAAATTTAGAGGAACTCTAATAAAATAGAATCCTGGTTCAAATATAAGCTCGAACGAAAATGAGATAATTTCATTACCAAATAGAAGATGAATAAGCCTATATAAATCGCAGGCGACCATAACCGGGTCAACCGTGACTTCAGGAATATAATCAATTCGGAAATCTAAGGCAAATTGACATTCGATCTCCAGAGATAGAATCCAGGTAGAGCAGAAGATAGATAGCATCATAAACCGAGGATATAGAAATCTCCGGTGAATCAATGCCAATGGTAAAGGAGTTTCACCCCTTTACAAATCATTCAAATACTTGTGGAATCACCGCTGAGGTAATTCAAAGTGGAGTTATGGAATGACTAAAAATCAAAAGGATAAAATAGGAAAGACAAGGCTGGATTTTAGAACAAGTGGGAGCGTTCCAAAGTTCAAGGAATCCGAATCGATAGGAATCCTAACCAAGAGATTACAAACAAGGTGGATACAGAAGGAATGAAGTTTAGAAATTCTTGATTACAAAATAAGAAATTTTTATACGAATATAATTTTTGAAATGCTTTGAAATCATTTGGAAATCACTTTATACTTCGAAAATATGTTCTCTCACAAACAAATGATTCTGAGATTGATTTCACTCATTCTAGGGTATTTCTACCTTATCTTTAACCAAAGCTCTGATACCAACTGTAACATCCCGGTATTTTCAGCCATTCGCATCCACACATGTCGAACTCGAATTGCTCAAAATACCGC
This sequence comes from Allium cepa, assembly GCA_030765085.1. Taxonomy (NCBI): domain Eukaryota; kingdom Viridiplantae; phylum Streptophyta; class Magnoliopsida; order Asparagales; family Amaryllidaceae; genus Allium; species Allium cepa. The sequence continues at coordinate 756,404,734 of CM060940.1, read as the reverse complement.
ATTGTAATATAATTCGGAGCAAATAAAATCAATCATATAGAATCACAGATACAGAAATATCAGAATAACTCGCAGCGCAAATAAAATATGCCATAGTAGTTCATGAAGCTACTACAACAAAATCTCAAAACAAAATACATAAATTAGTCTGTAACATATACAATAGAAATCCTAAATATATAGAAGTTTATAAATACAAGAGCTGAAATAAATAACTGAAACTGAAAGGGATAGATAACTAAATTAGCAAAATCTCCAACGATTCCTAGCTCCAGAAAGAGAAATCCAAAGCTAAACCGTGAATATTCAGGCTGACCCGAGCGTAAAGTAAAACACAAAACACTCGATTCAGGAAATACGTATTTATATAACGTAAACCAACTCAAGTGAACTGTAGTAGTAATGCACAATAACTTAAAGGATGCTTGGGATCAACCATCCTCTAAGGATTTGTTAAACCATCAATTAAACAGTAATATTCTCTATCATAGAAATGCCTATATTAAAGTGAACTATGCAAATAACAGTGCTAATGTGGCTAGGGTAGCGTAGAGCTGCAGCAATCGCTCACCTCTAGTCACACTCTCAAATTGAAGGTGCACATCAAAAAATCTCAAGGCATACAGAGAAGTGTACCCGTGGTTAAAATTCCAAAATGGTATTTTATACTTCAAAAATCAAACATCATTTCTAAATTCAATATCATTCAAAATTCATTTTTAAAAAATCAAAATATCATATCATTCCAGAACCTCATTCATTTTATTTAATTTAAATACTATTACAAATCACATTTCAAAATTGTTTATATTTCAAATCAAATATTCCATTTAAACCAATTAAAATAAAGTTATTATACTTAAAAAAATAATCAAATATTCAATTCCCAGAATTTAGTCTTTTAAGAATTCATTTATTCACTTAAATTTATTAAAACGGTGAAATTTCAGCTTTCCGAGCATTTAGAAAATGCTACGAAAAATTACATTTGAAAACAATTTAATTAAACAAAAATAGCATTTAAAACTGCTGTAATAGTGTTCAAGTTTAGTTTCTACAACTACAGCACTTACAAAGTGCTGTAATAGCCCTTAGTTCATTTTAGCCTTTTAGTTCATTTGTATCAACTACAGCACTTAGAAATGCTGTAATATCCTTTACTTAAGAAATGATAGCATTTTTGAAATGCTGTTAAATAAATTAAAATTTTCAATACAATTTCATAAAAAATTAAAATTTAATTTAAACCATTTTAACTTATAAAATTTAATATTTTTCACTTTAAAAATAATCATTCAAATACCCTTTAATTTATGATTTTATAAAGTGAAATTTTCATACAAAATCAAATTTTAAAATAATTTACTTATTAAATTCAAGCATATCAATTTCAGTTCTTTATAATTAAAATTTTAACTTAACACTTAAATTTAAATTTCCAAATAGAACTTATTTTTCATTTTATTTAATCAATTTAAAATTCACTTTTAAACAAAATTCTCAAATTTCAAATTTAAGTTATATTTCAAATTCCAATTTAACTATTCATTTATTTAGCATTTTTAACTTGTACAAAAAAATCATTAACACTTTATAAAAATCATTTTTAATTAAATTTAAATCAAATATCATAATATTTACATTTTTAAAAATATTTTAAAATTTTCAGAAAATATATTCATTAACTACGGGTCTTTATAATATTTTCTACCTTGGTCAAGTGATTCGGATAATATATCATTTCAATCCGTAATTTACAAGGAAAAATCTGGGTTCTATCATTTCAAACCTGCAATCTCAAGTCAAATGAAATACAATGAAAATCGCTCAAGCCTATCATTTCAGCCCATAATGATTTTTCCCTATTCTAAAGTCCGTTCTGGTATGTATCATTTCAACCCATAGTGATTCTATTCTACAAGGAACTTGCAGTGTGATAAACTAATATAAATAAATAGTATAACATTATATATAAGTAACAGATGATATGTCAGGTGTATAAAAAGGGTGAACATCATCTAAATCATATCACAGGCAGGTATAACATGATAATATAAATCTACAGATTCATATGGTGTCAATTTACTGATTATATAAGTACAGATGTCATGTGTGAATTACTCACCTCTACAAGCTGGAGATAACAAATTCAGACACATAAACAGAGATCCAGAAAGCATGAAAGCACGACTACGGATTCAAGTGAGGGGAGAGCCAAAGTGATTATCATGTACATAGCAAACAAAACAAGATATTGCACATGAATTACAATACAAAAATATTATTAAACGAATCTAGAAATAATCACAATAAAGAACCAAACAATTTGACCATGTTTCAACCAATCATATACTCGGCCATATGGTTCAAGTACTCGGCCTAGGCTATGAGTTTGGGTCAGATGGCTCGGCCTAGCTTGGATATGAAGGAGTGGAAGTTGTGACATGAAAATACAAAAGCCTAGGCAACAAAAGGCAATTTGGTGCAACAACAATGCTCGGCTATGGCCATAGGTGGCACGGCCTTGCTTGGTGGAGGTCGGGTGATGGTCCAGCAGTGGCTTAGGGTCAGTTAGTGGCTGGTGGAGGTGGGGCTAGTGGTGGCCGAGAGGAGTATGTTGGGTGGTGATGGCCTATAGTGTTCGGCTAGCTTGTTTAAGGGGTGTTTGCTATTGTTTTATGGAGCATGCATCTTTGTGATGCCATGGCCTGACATGGACAAGGTATTAGATGATGGTTGCAGCAGAGCAAGGTGGAGATGGAGGTGATGGTGAAGGAGGAGCTTAAGGCCGAGCATGATTGGTAGATGCAAGACAAAGAAATAAATAAAACAAAGAAGAAAATAGGAATTTATGCATGAACTTACCAAAGATTTTTTTTCCAGAAATGATGATGGCCGAATTTTTTTAGAGACGAGAAGAAAATTTTCTTGCGTGAAAAATGAAAAAGGAATACGGCTGAAGAAAGAAAATAGTCGGCCATATTGAATGCAAGTGACAATTGCAAAGTGAAAAGGCAAAAAGCATATGAAAGGTTATGGTAAATGTAAGGTTATAGACTCTTCATATTTCCTTTTCTTTTCTTCATTTTAAACAAATAAAAATGTAAGTAGATAAAGTAAAATCTGAAAACAAAATAAAGTGAAAAAGAAATCAATTAATTATTTTAAGAAACAAATATAAAATAAATAAAGAAAATAGCTTAAATTGAAACTAGAATTTAAAAATTGAAAACAATATACAATAAACATTTAAAATTTATAACTATTCTAAAAAAGTTTTTTAAAAATAGAAATGTATACCTAACATGTCATATAAAACATATTAAAACACGATATGACAAATAAAAGTATTATTTATATAATTAAAACAAATTATTTTATTAATAAATCAATTTACATACAATATTGAAAAAAGCATAACTTCCACAATATAAATCGGATTTCAACGAAACGAAAAACAGTATTCTTGAAATTTAATTTATTTTCATAATAAAAGATAAAATTCAAAAATTCAAAATTTTAAATTTTAAATTTAAAAGTTAAAGTTTGACCACTTTGACCAAAATTCACACTTTCTAGAAAATATTCTATTTATTCATGTTTGGACATATAATTCACATAAAAATCAAAATTATATTTAAAATAACAAAATTTATTCATTTTAATAAATAAAATAAAGTTTTTAAATCAACAATTCAATTAAAATAATTAAAATATACAATTAAAATAATCACAAAATACAGGGTTGTTACTTTCTCCCCCACTCGAATCTTTTCGTCCTCGAAAAGAACGAACAAGGAAAATAAGGAAAAGCAAGATAGAAAAAGCAAATAGTACCTAAAGAAACACATTTCGGATTCGAAGGAAGAATGCTCTTCTCCGTCTCCCAGGTACAATCTCGATCATCAGTACTTACATAGTACTTTAACTAGACTAACAGATTCCTTCTTAGCTGCTTCGTACCTCTATCGACAATACAAAGTGGCTTACCATCGACAGTCAGATTAAGCTAAATATCCAAACTATCAAGAGTAGAAGGCTGAAAAAAAGAGATGGGTCATGAAGATACCGACGAAGGTGTGAACGTGGAATACATCATGCACTTCAGAAAGCTTCTCGGGCAAATTCAAACGATAAGCCAAAGAACCAACTCTTTCCATAATACAGAAAGGACGCTCGAAGAGGAAGATGGTAGAAATAACTAGAAGGGAAAGTAGGTTGAAAGACAAGGATGAACCATTATTTTAAAACCATATAAATTTCAATTTAATTTTTTTATAACATTTTAACATTTTATAATATGATGAATAGCCGTTTGATTCAAATCTGTCAGTTCGAAGTAAAAAATATTTAAAACATTTTAAATTATTTAGAAAAGTAAAATAAATGATCAAAATATCCTTTATATAATACTTTATCAAAATACTTTTATAACTTGATGTCTTAACAAGATTGCTCTCGTTCCTGTAGACTCTGGCCATGCGTTGATCAGGCGCAAAGCTAGAATTCTCCAGGTACTTAGTAGACTTGTTTCAACACCCAGTGAAAATACTAGAAAACCTTTAAAATCAGATATGGAAAGTACAATCCAAATAAAACAACCAAAAAAAACATTTGTCTAACCATGGATCGCAGATACACAATGGTTACGCCTGGATCCCCCAGGAAACATCTGTATCCGTAAGCTATCTCCGCCCTGTGAATTACGCCATGATGACTAGTGGACCGCAGATACACAATGGTTGTGCCTGGATCCCCCAGGAAGCATCCGTACCCTTAAGCTATCTCAGCCAGCGGATTTTGCTACTAATACGACCTACATAGATCGCAGGATACACAATGGTTACGCCTGGATCTCCCAAGAAACATCTGTACCCTAGGCCATCTTAGCCAGAAGAATTACGCTATGCAATCGCGCTCATAGGACCATGGATATCGCCATGGAATTCAATGGACACTCGAGTATCATATCCAAAGACCCAAATCAGAGAGAATAATATCGATAGAATGAATCCACAATGTGGCCACAAAGCGGATATCAAGCAGAAGGCACTTTCCATATCTTTACTTCGAAAATATGTATCATATAGTACCTTTCAAATCACTTTCAAATATTATACTTATATAAAGTCCATCATACATAAGATTTTATTTTCAAATCAAATACTTTCCCAAATCAATAGTATATCAAATCACACTTATATAGACTTCGATTATATAAGATTTCTCTTTCCAAATTGAGTACCTTTTCAAATCAACAATTTTCAAATCAATTTCATACTATTACAAATCAATTTTATATAAGTTTGGTAACTCCCAAATCAAGTTTTTAATAAAACAAGGTTCTCAATTTCAATTCCTTTCAATAACATTTCAGTTTCAAAATCATATATGATTTCGCCAAATAATTTCTACCAAATTACATATATTCAGCTTCAAAGTTTCTTAAAACAATAGATTTAGAAAATAATCCAAATTTCCAAAACAACAAAATTTAAGTCAAACAAATTCATTTCCAAAACCATCATATAAATACTGGGTTTTGCTATCCAATCTATTTTCAAAACCAAATATTTTCCTCAAAATCAATTATAACCAAAACGATTTCCAAGTTTAATCCCTTTAAAACCTTTAAACTATTTATTTCTATTCAAAAGATCAATTTACCGTTTTCAAACTATTTACAACTAAATTTTATTCAAAACATTCCATATCATTATAATTCAAAATAGCCTTATTCATTTACTTAACAAAATAGTTTCAAACTCATTTACTTAATCGAATGATTTATATTTTTTGGGATTACTTAGCTTTGAAAATTAAACCTTGATTGGGAAGTGCTCGAACTTTTAAAATAGCCGAAGGAACCAAATTTTCAAATCCAAGGGTTGGAAATCAGTAACAAATCAGTAAATCAATTCCAATACATAAGGTTATACCAAAATAAATTTGAAACTCGAGGACTGAACACCGACTTACTATAAATCATTTCGAATACACACACGCATACATACATACATATATCTTCTGAATATCAAACCATACATCGAAATCTGAAATCAAAATTTGGTTTCACAAAATCATTTGCATAGAAAAGCTATTAAAGTGGCCTCTCCCCTACTCTGAAACTCGAAAATCAATGTCGATGATGCATGCACTCATTACCCAAATTATTTTCCAACGACACAAGTGAGTTCTGGACTTCTATTTTCTTAAAACTTCTTTGAAATCTCTTCGAAATCATTGGCATTCATTCGAATACATTCGAAACATTTCTTATTCGGAAAATATCTTTAAGTCATATTATTACTGTATATTTTCCAAAATCTTAAAACCGATTTCAAAACACCGGTGTTCGATTCTTCAAAATTAGAATTCAAAACCCTTCAGTTATAAATCATTTTATATAATTCAAATTTCTTATAAAATTTTCAAAATTCAATTCCTTTCAAAACTTCAAATTTTCGTTTTCAAAAGGTATATAATCCTTATCGAAAACATTTCACTTTTATATATAAAATGGGGTCATCCTTATCAAAATAATAATTTCAATGTATGCACAATTTCAAAATATAACCAAACACAAATTTCCAAGGGATGATTCAAGGATGGGTTTCAAACAAATAGAGATTCAAATTTAGAGGAACTCTAATCAAATAGAATTCTGGTTCAAATATAAGCTCGAACGAAAATGAGATAATTTAATTACCAAATAGAAGATGGATAAGCCTATATAAATCGCAGGCGACCATAACCGGGTCAACCGTGACTTCAGGATTATAATCAATTCGAAAATCTAACCAAATCGACATTCGATCGCTAGAGATAGAATCCAGGTAGAGCAGGAAATAGATAGCATCGTAAACCGAGGATATAGAAATCTCCGGTGAATCAATGCCAATGGTAAAGGGGTTTCACCCCTTTACAAATCATTCAAAGATTTGTGGAATCATCGCTCTTTATAGAGGTCATTCAAAGTGGAGTTATGGAATGCCCAAAAATCAAAAGGATAAAATAGGGAAGACAAGACTAGATTTCAGAACAAGTGGGAGCGTTCCAAAGTTCAAGGAATCCTAACCAAGAGATTACTAACAAGGTGGATACCGAAGGAATGAAGTTTAGAAAATCTTGATTTCAAAATAAGAAAATTTTTATACCAATATAATCTTTAAAATCCTTTAAAATCATTTGGAAATCATTTTATACTTCGATAATACGTTCTTTCACAAAGAAATGATTCTGAGATTGATTTCACTCATTCAAGGGTATTTCTACCCTATCTCTAATGAGTTTCTGTTCCGCAGGCTATGGTTTGCCTAAAACCAAAGCTCTGATACCAGCTGTAATAACCCGATATTTTCAGCCATTCGCATCTACATATGTCGGACTTGAATTGCTTAAAATACAGCATTGTAATATAATTTTGGAGCAAATAAAATCAATCATACAGAATCAAAGACATAGAAATATCAGAATGACTCGCAGCGGAAATAAAATATACCATTGTAGTTCATGAAGCTATATAAGAAAATCTCAAAACAAAATACATAATATCATTCTGAAACATATACAATAGAAATCCCAAATACATAAAAGTTCATAAGTACAAGAGCTGAAATAGAGAACTGAAACTGAAAGGGATAGATAACTAAATAAGCAAAATCTCCAGCGATTCCTAGCTCCAGAAAGAGAAATCCAAAGCTAAACTGTGAATACTCAGGCTCACCGAGCGTAAAGTAAAACACAAAACACTCGAGTCAGGACATACATACTTATATAATGTAAACCAACTCAAGTGAACTGTAGTAGTAATGTACAATAACTTAAAGGATGCTTGGGGTCGACCATCCTCTAAGGATCCGTTAAACCATCAATCAAACAGTAATAATCTCTATCATAGAAATGCCTATATTAAAGTGAACAATGCAAACAACAGTGCTAATGTGGCTAGGGTAGCGTAGAGCTGCAGCAATCGCTCACCTCTAGTCACACTCTCAAATTGAAGTTACACATCAAAAAAATCTCAAGGCATACAGAGAAGTGTACCCGTGGTTAAAATTCCAAAATGGTATTTTGTACTTCAAAAATCAAACATCATTTCAAAATTCAATACCATTCAAAATTCTTTTTTAAAATATCAAAATATCATATCCTTCCAGAACCTCATTCATTTTATTTAATTTAAATACCATTCCAAACCACATTTTAAAATGGTTTATATTTCAAATCAAATATTCCATTTAATCCAATTAAAATAAAGTTATTATACTAAAAAAAATAAAATATTCAATTCCCAGAATTTAGTCTTTTCAGAAGTCATTTATTCACTTAAATTTGTTAAAACAGTGAAATTTCAGCTTTCATGGCATTTAGAAAATGCTACGAAAAATTACATTTGAAAACAATTTAATTAAACAAAGACAACATTTAAAAATGCTGAAATAGTGTTCAAGTTTAGTTTTTACAACTACAGCACTTACAAAGTGCTGTAATAGCCCTTATTTCATTTTATCCTTTTAGTTCATTTGTATCACATACAACACTTAGAAATGCCGTAATATCCTTTACTTCAGAAATAATAGCACATCTGAAATGCTGTTCAATAAATTCCAAATTATCAATACAATTTCATAAACAATTAAAATTCAATTTAAACCATTTTAACTTATAAAATTTAATATTTTTCACTTTAAAAACAATCATTCAAAATTTTGATTTTATAAAGTGAAATTTTCGTACAAAATCAAATTTTAAAATAATTTACTTATTAAATTCAAGCATATCAATTTCAATTCTTTATAATTAAAAATTTAACTTAACACTTAAATTTAGATTTCCAAATATAACTTATTTTTCATTTTATTTACTCAATTTAAAATTCACTTTTAAACAAAATTCTCAAATTTCAAATTTAAGTTATATTTCATATTCCAATTTAACTATTCATTTATTTAACATTTTTAACTTGTACAAAAAAAATCATTAACACTTTATAAAAAATATTTTTAATTAAATTTAAGTCTATCTTAATATTTACATTTTTAAAAATAATTTAAAATTTCCAAAAAGTATATACATTAACCACGGGTCTGTATAATATTTTCTACCTAGGTCAAGTGATACGGATAATATATCATTTTAATCCGTAATTTACAAGGAAAATTCCGGGTTCTATCATTTCAAACCCGCAACCCCAAGTTAAATGAAATACAATAAAAATCGCTTAGGCCTATCATTTCAGCCCAAAATGATTTTGCCCTATTCTAAAGTCCATTCGGGTATGTATCATTTCAACCTATAGTGATTCTATTCTACAGGGAACTTGCAGTGTGATAAACTAATATAAATAAAAAGTATAACATTATATAGCAGTAAGAGATGATATGGCAGGTGTATAAACAGGGTGAACATCATATAAATCATATCACAGGCAGGTATAACATGATAATATAAATCTACAGATTCATATGGTGCCAATTTACTGATTATATAAGTACAGATGTCATGTGTGAATTACTTACCTCTACAAGCTGCAGATAACAAATTCAGACACACAAAAAAAGATCCTGTTTGCACAAAAAATGGGCAAACACCTCCAAGTCGTATGATTTTGTTGATTATATGTTGTTCTTAATGATTTGGGTGATTTATGCAAATATATAAAATAGATGGACTAAACTGTAAAAGACACACAGATTTATAGTGGTTCGGCCAGAATGTGCCTACGTCCACTTTATATGTTATTCTCATTTTCTGTTCAGATTACAAGTACAAAGCTTTGATTACAAGTATCTGAAAGTTGTTTGAAAGTTCAGTCTGTGCTTGAGCTCTCAAACTTGTCTGCCATTGTTGTACCCCTGCCCCTCTATTTATAGAGTCAGGCTGGGGGCAGGGGTCCTGGATGTATATAGCAGCTGGTGGGCCTAGGATGATGCAATCTGGCCTGGCAAAGTTGGTCCGGAACGCCTTGATTCGGTGGGACTTGGTCCGGTGGTGAGTGACCCGGTGATGGTTGGTTGGAGTTTGATTCGGCTATGTATAGGAAGTGTGTTGGACCGGTAGTGCTTGGGAAAGGAGTTGGTTCGGTGGTGAGGGGGTAGCTTGGTCCGGTAGTGAGTGGTTCGGCAGTGCCTAGAGGTGAGTTGGTTCGGCAGTGCCTTAGGGGTGAGTTGGTTCGGTGGTATCTTAGGGGTGAGTTGGTTCGGCAGTGCCTAGAGGTGAGTTGGTTCGGTGGTATCTTCCTTCTTCTTGGTTCGGTGGTGGTGGAAATGCACCCAATATTTGCCCCCCAAAGTAGGGCATATGCCAGCATATGTCACGCTTTCTTTTAGGTCAGTTAGCTTGGGGGAATTCTCATTCGGTTTCAAGTGTCGAACCGGTTGGTTCGGTCGTCCATGTTTGCCTATAAGTATGGGTTTCGCGTCCCTGTTCACCCTTCACCGTTTGAGACAGCCGAATCAATTGAGCACCGAACCAAACTTGACTGCTTGAAATAGCCGAACCAATCAACTACCGAATCAACTCGACTGCCGGACCAGGTGAGTTTTCTTCTGCCGAAAGATTTTTTATAATTGAACTACCGAATGAACTCAAAGACTTTGATTTACCGAATGAACTTGGGGGGCTTTGATTTACCGAATGAACTTAGGGGGCTTTAAGTACCGAATGACACTCATATATATATATATATATATATATATATATATATATATATATATATATATATATTTACTATGAATGAGATCTCCGACTGTAGGCATTTGCTCGTCTCCATCTCTATACTCCTTGTTCTAACAATATGTTTTCTCCAGTTGCAGATAATGTCTTATAAAGTGGAAACCCGTTCCGACAAGAAGAAATCTAAGGAGAGAGAAGAGTCCTCCACAGCGCCCCCAGCTCAGCCAGGACCTGGACGTCATGGACCCACCCCGAGATCACTAGTAGATGGGTACGGCCCTCAGGTGCTCCTGAACCCGCCACCTGACTGCTTTCCTAGCTCCCTTAAAGAGGAACAGCTCGATGTTATATCTCGTTCTTTCGGGATTGACAGAGCACACATGGTGCTGCCAGGGAATGGAGTTATGCCGTATGACCCTCCTGAAGGATATTTTTCTTATAGCAGGTACCATTATATGTGTGGGGCCATTCCCCCGATCAATGCTTGGATAGTCAGCTTCATCACCTACTTGAAGGTGGCCCCTTTCCAGCTTCAGCCCAACTCTTACGCCATCTTGGTTAGTATATTCATCATTTTCCAGAGAAAATACGGGCGTCCCCCTTCCAACCGGGAGATCCGATATTTGTACAACTTGAGAGGCTACAAGAAGGGGTCTCCATACATCAGCTTGGAATCGTCCATGTCCTTCAAGCCGGTCCTGGACTTATATTCGAAGTTCAGCATGTTCAAGAAAGAATGGTTTTTCGTCAAGGATGACTCTGTTTCTATCCGTTGCTTCACCTTCGGCTGTAAGTTGAAGCTTATTTATAATTTCCGTTCTGACAGCAATGCTTCTTCTTATGTGTTTTTATTTCTTGCTAGCGACAGGTAGCTTTGCGGTCGTGGAGAACGATCGCCTGGTTCAGATGGCTGCGGAGATAGAAGCCATTTCGGAAAGGGAGAGGTCAGCTTCTTACCTGATCAGGAATGCTACTCTTCTGTAGCACAACTTGATTCTACCACGTCATTCTGTGGTTAAGCATAGAGACACAACTGAGAAGAGGGCTGCCAAAGCTAAAGGAAGGGCCACGACGAAGAGCAGCAAGAGGAAACCCTTCTCGATACCTCCAGTCGTCGGGGGAAAGAAGCTCAAGAAATCCGATGGACCCTCCCCTAGCACATGTCCAGATGTTCCGGAGGAGGAAAATGTAGAGGAGGAAAGAGGCGAGGAGGAGAGCGGAGGTGATGGAGAAGGTGACGGTGGTGATGGTGGTGAAGGACAGAGCGGTGATGGCGCCGGGGCTTTGTCTTCTGGGCAAGCATGGGAGATCCAAGAGTGGACAGATGATGCTTTCCGCTAGGCTTTTGAGGGGTTGGAGGAAGGATCGGCCTTGGTGGAGAAGCCAAAGAAAACTGATAAGGCCGGGACTGGTGCCGATCCATCTTCCAAGATCATTTCAGCTAGGGCAACTCCGCCGATTCAAGGTGAATTTTTGACTCCTCTTTTAACTTCACATGTTCCTTGGGTTACAGTCCCATGCATGCTTGTAACACTTGGTTTTTATTCCAGGAACGGGTAAGGTGGCCAAGACATCAGACATTCGGCACCGTCTCGAACAATTCAAACTCCTCAAAGCTTCCGCTAAACCAAAGCCTCCGACCAACCGTTCCGAGGACGTAGTCAGCTATCATCCTCTTCTCGGAGTTATTGAAGATGATATTCAAAAGAAAAAGAGGAGTCGCACCTTATTCGAACCTTCACCTGGACCTCAGCCCCCAACCCAACGTATTCATGATATCACGGGGGAGGATACTGAGTTCATACCCTCTCCGCATCCATAGAGAATCCTACCGTTACTCATATTGATCGTCCCGGCTTGGCTCGTAATCCATTTGTGGGTCATCCAGATCTGGATCCGGGTTCTCATGATATTTCCTTTGATGAGGTTACTGGTGAGCACCTTCTCCCTTGCAATCCTATGGTAAGGGTGCTTGATGAGGCCAAGTCCCTGGACCTTGATTTGCTTACTACTCGGATTGTAACTATAGGGGATGAAGCCAAGGCAAATATCGACCGGGTTGCTGAGGAGACAAGGAAGTTGATGGGGCAACACGCCCGACTGGTCAAGGCCGGGGAGGAAATTGGGAGTGCCAACATAAGATTGCGGCTAGTGGTTGCCGACCAGGCCAAGCAACTCGCCGATCAGGCCATCCAGATCTCTCAACACGAGGCCGCCTCCAGACAGAAATTATGGAAGAGGCTAGCAGAGCCGAGCTGCGGAAAATGGAGGCCATCTGTAAGGAACGGATCGATATGGCCATTGCAACGGTGGATGAGGTTCGGAAAGCGGATCTCGAGCGGGCAGAGGAGTTATCTGGGAAGCTTGAAGCCGCGGAGCTTGCTCAAGCCAAGATGAAGGAGGAGATGGAGGCGATGAGGAAATCCCTTCAGGCTGACCGCTCGCGATACCAATCGGAGAGGGATGCTGCCGCTGCAAAGTTGTCGGCTTCTGAGGTCCGAATGAGGGAGTTTGAGGAGAACGAGGGGATGATGGATGAGATGCTCCAGGATATGTATTTCCATACTTGGAAGCAGGGCAACTTATCCTGGATGGATGATTATCCCCGTATCATGGCCGGGATTTATCTCCGGGCTTTGGAGGAGGCCAAGGCTAATGCAGATAAGGAGGGTGGCATGGCCTTCAAATGGATTTGGTTACGGCACAATTCACTAAGGAGGAGAAAGTGGCGGTGAAGGAGGGCATGCGACTACTTGCTGCTGAGGAGGTAGACGTGCAGTTGGGGGATGATGATCAAGGAACAGATGCTGGTAAGTCTTCCCTTTTAGCCTTTTCATAGCTTGGTTGCTTATTGTTCATTCAATGAATTCTTCTCCTGAATTGGACAGGCGGGACCTCTGAAGAGCCAACTACCTCAGGTCAGCATGCTGGGAGTTCTGATCCAGCGGTTAAGTAGACCTCGGAGGGCCAGCAGGATAGAGGCGAAGCCCCGATGCAGTCGGCTCCTCGGCTTGATCTGAACATTTTTCAGTTTACTTGACCTTGCTGTCTATATTAGTCTTAAAACATTAATGTAATTTCAGGCTATGATTATGTAACGAACAACTTGATATTTGGCATGTAACTTTATAACATAAGCTGATTTTGTCATGTTTGAATGCTGTCGTTATTTCAATGTGTTGCATAAAATATAGCTGTGCATGTGTTAGTAATTCAATTGTGTTTGACGCTAAGTTCTTGCTTAAAATATAATTCCATGTCTTGCAATGTTAGTGTGATGTGTGAATAAATTATAGTTACATATTTATGTACAAGAGAAGAAAGTACCGCCCTTTAAGTTTTGGCTGTAGACGGTAGCTTTGAATGCCTTGTGTAATCGAATGTGGAATGCAGCTGAGTGAGCTGCCATCTAGCTGTGAGTTCTTATTCCCATTAGCGAGTTTCTCCCATTTTGTGTCATGTACTTTAGCGATCGTTATAGAGGATAGGAGGAAAGTTTTTATAAATAAAATGGAAATATAAGAAATAGTAAAACTTCCAATCATGGAAGGCCTTCGACGCGCTTAAGTTCGTGGAAAACGGGCTTTGTAGTCACTTTCCTTAGCTGTGGGTCTTGGAGACATTTGTTACCCATCTTACGCCTCTGTGGGGAGTTTTCTTTTTTACCACAGCCGTACTTAAGACACATCGGAGCCGAGATCGCGCACGGTAACTACCCGGACCATTATGGCCGTAATCGTGGGTATTATTCGATTTACCGTGGCCGGCTAGCGCGGGTGCCGATCGTCAATTGTGAACTGCCCCTGGCTGGCCACACCTTATATTGGGGCTTATAATCGGTTCACAGTTGCCGGCGAGCCGAACGCCGTAATGAGCTACCGAGGCTATTTTCGACCTCCTCAGTGGCTTATAATCGGCTCATTACAGTTGGCTTTGAGGGCCGTCGCGAGCAATGAGTTAACCCGCAGCAGAGGGATGCTGGAGCAAAAGTGTCTCATTGGCGAGGGCATAGATTCGTATAGTACCTGTTAGGTCTTGTCCAGGTGAAGTTGCGCCGTGAAGTGTCTAGAATGGAAATGCCATTATACAGGATTTTATTCAACAGAAAATGATAAAGCTTAACAAGCAGCCAAGATATAAAGGAACAAGTTAAAAAGAGACAAGATTTTTAAAGTGTTTCGGCACGAAAATGCCTACGTCCACTGATTCTCTTTGTTAATCCACTTTATATGGGCAGTACAAGTTAAGAAAAGTATCGACGAAGGTGTTGGATGTTCCATGCCCTCTAGAACACCTCTCCGTCCACTATTGACAAAATATAAGCTCCGTTGTGGAGATCTTTATGAATTACATATGGTCCGTCCCAAATGGGATCTAGCGCTCCGGGGCGCGGGGTGATTCGCTTGAGGACAAGATCTCCTTCCTGTAAGCTGCAATGCTTGACTTTGGAGTTGTATTGTGCTTCCACTTTTTGCTTGTGAGATGCTGCTTTGAGTGCTGCATCATTTCTTCTTTCTTCGATTAGATCCAAAGACAAGTGGAGGAGTTCTTCGTTCTCTTCTGGGTTGTAGTGGATCCTATGGTGGGATGGCACTACAGTTTCAACTGCGA
Source organism: Allium cepa (assembly GCA_030765085.1). Taxonomy (NCBI): domain Eukaryota; kingdom Viridiplantae; phylum Streptophyta; class Magnoliopsida; order Asparagales; family Amaryllidaceae; genus Allium; species Allium cepa. The sequence continues at coordinate 756,389,446 of CM060940.1, read as the reverse complement.
GCATGGCCTCCGATCCGTATGCCAAAGAGAAAGGAGTATGCCCTGTTGATGTTCTGAAAGAGACGTGCGGTAGGCCCAAAGTGCCGTAGGAAGTTCATCCACCAAAGCGCCTTTTGACTTTTCAAGCTTCTTCTTGATTAGAGTTTTAAGAATTTTGTTGACAGCTTCGACTTGTCCATTTGCCTGGGGATAAGCCACAGACGAGAAGCTTTTGTGAATTCCGTGCTCTTAGCACCAGTCGGCGAACTCCTCGCTGTCAAACTGAAGTCCATTGTCCGATATGATTTTGAGTGGAACCCCGTACCTGCATAGAACATTTTTGATCAAGAAGTTAATAACTTTTGCCGAAGATATTTTATTTAGAGGTTCCGCTTCCACCCATTTGGTGAAATAGTCGACTGCCACTATAGCAAATTTGGCTCCGTCTCGGCCCATCGGCAGTTCGCCAACCAAGTCAATTCCCCATACTGTAAAGGGCCAAGGGCTGGTCATTTGAGTAATCTCATTTGTTGGTAGTCGAGAAAACTTAGCAAATTTCAGACATTTGTCTCATCTTTTGATGAAGTCTAAGGCGTCTTTGTTTAAAGTGGGCCAGTAGTATCCATATCGGAGCGTCTTCTTCTCCAGAGTCTGCCCACCAGTGTGATCTCCGCAGCTCCCTTGATGGATGTTGGATAAGATTTTCTTGGCTTCCCTTCCAGTAACACACCTTAATAAGGGGTTAGAGAAGCCGCGCCAATAGACGATGCCTTCTTGTATTGTGTAGCGGGAAGCTCTCCTCATGATTTTCCTGACTTCATTATGCTCGTTGGGTAGTGTGCCAGCTTTTAAGTATTTCCAGATAGGAGTCATCCAGGTTTCTTCTTCGATTGCAGCTATCAGATCTTCTTGTTCGAAACTTGGGGCTAGTTGTTTCGAGATGGCTACTGTTCCGAAAATGGTGTTGTTCTTCATGCTAGCTTGCTTTGCCAGTTCGTCGGCCTCTCGATTCTCTTCTCGAGGAATGTGTTTGATTAAATAGTGAACCAATTGATCGAGCAGCAGCTTGGTCTTCTTTAGATATGCTGTGAGTCATTCTCCTCGAGTCTGAAACTCTCCTAGTACTTAGTTTACGATAAGTTGAGAATCATTATGAAGACATAAAGAACTGACTCCAATTTCTAAGGCAAGTTCTAAACCTGCTATCACTGCTTCATATTCTGCATCGTTGTTGGTGGCGGCGAATTCCAACCTTAGGGCATAGTGCAGCTTCCTTCCCCTAGGGGTGATTATCACAATACCTGCCCCTGAGCCCTGTTCGTTTGATGCTCCATCTACAAAGAGATTCCACTTGATATCTCCTGTTATTTCAGATTGCTCCTTACCTTCGTTGATAGTGAATTTGGCAATGAAATCGTCCATGGCTTGTCCCTTGATGGCGGTGCGAGGATGGTAGGTGATATCATATTGACTCAGTTCAATGCACCATTTAAGTAGTCGTCCAGAAGTGTCGGGGCGATGGAGTACCTACCTTAGCGGTTGATCTGTTAAAACTCTGATGGAATGAGATTGGAAATAGTGTCGCAGTTTCCGTGACGTGATTAGCAAACAGTATGCTAGCTTCTCAAGTTTAGGGTATCTGGCTTCTGTCCCCGTAAATCTCTTGCTTACAAAGTATACGGGCCGCTGCGCGCAGTTGTCTTCTCTCACCAAAGCGGCGCTTAGGGCATGGGACGATACAGCAAGGTATAGGTATAGTTTTTCGCCTTCATTGGGAGTTGAGAGTACTGGTGGTCTTTAGAGGTGTTCGATTAGGTTGAGGAAGGCTGTTGAGCATTCGTCAGTCCATTCGAACTTTCCTTTGTCTTTCTTTAGAGCTTCGAAGAAAGGGATGCATTTGTCGGTTGCTTTAGAGATGAATCTGCTTAGGGCGGCCACCTTCCCGTTTAGGCTTTGCATCTCTCTTCGAGTGGATGGTATCTTGATATCTTGTAAGGCCTGGACTTGTTCGGGGTTTGCTTCAATCCCCCTGGCATGGACGATGAATCGCAAGAACTTTCCCGACGATACTCCGAAGGAGCACTTTAGAGGATTCAGCTTCATTTCATATTGGCGAAGTACTTGAAACATCTCGTCCAGGTAGCTTACATGATCGTTGGCTTTCCTCGATTTTTCCAGCATGTCATCCACATAAACTTCCATAGTTCGTCCTATTAGTTCTGCAAACATCTTGTTGACGAGGCGCCGATAGGTAGCTCCAGCATTTTTAAGTCCAAAAGACATTACTCTGTAGCAGTACAATCCCCGGTCAATGATGAAACTAGCGTGGTCTTGATCAGGGGTGTGCATAGGAATCTGGTTATATCCTAAGTATGCATCCATAAAGATAAGAGTTCGTGCCCGACCGTTCTGTCCACGAGTTGATTGATTCGGGGGAGTGGGAAACAATCCTTCGGGCAAGCGTCATTTAAGTTAGAGAAGTCAATGCATGTTCGCCACTTCCCATTAGCCTTCTTTACTAGTACAGGGTTGGCAATCCATTCTGGGTAGATGGCTTCTCGTATGAAGTTATTGGCAAGTAGGTTCTTTACTTCTTCCTCGAGGGCTGCTGATCGTTCTACCCCCATACTTCTCTTTTTCTGCTTTACTGGTACCTTGGTGGGATCGATGTTCAGTACGTGGCACGCTACGTCTGGGGAGATTCCAGTCATGTCAGCGTGCGTCCATGCAAATACATCCAAGTTGTGGCGAAGAAAATCGATGGGTTGATCCTTCAACTCTGCTCTTAACCGAGACCCGTTCTCAGCAGTCTACGTGGGTCGTGTTTGTCTACAGATACAAATTCCATGGCCTCTGCAGGCTCGGCGGTGGCCTCCTCCTCTTGTCCCTGGGGTCTAATTCATTGAAAGGATCACTGGTATATCGAAGAGGAGGGGCTTTCTTTAGTTTCTATGCTTCCAAGTTTTTCTTGCAGAGAGTAGTCTCTGCATCCTTCCATTTATCCTTCCTGCGGTTATTGCGAAGTTCAGTTACATAGTAGTCTCGAGCAGTGTCTTGATCTCCCTCTACTTCTCCTAATCCATTGTCTGTTGGGAATTTTATCTTCAGGCACCACGGGGCCAGGACAATTTGGAAGTCGGACAAGGCTGGTCTTCCCAAAAAGGCGTTGTAGGCCGAGTGGTTTTCTATTAGCACAAACGTTTGTTTCCGCACAACGGAGCTGGGATGACTTCCTATTTCAACAAAGAGGTCCAGTTGCCCGAGGGGCATCTTCGCGTCTCCAGTGAAACCATGTAGCGGTTTGTTGCAGGGAGACACATCCTTCATCGACAGTTTCATTGTGTCGGAAGCATGGTTAAATAGGATATTTACTGAGCTTCCAGTGTCTACTAGAATTCGAAAAACTTTGGCTGGACCGAACCAGGCGGAGATGACCATAGGATCCATGTGAGGGTACTGCCTTCCTTCTAGGTCACGCCTGCCGAATGTGATGTCATTGTTCTCTTTCCTCTTTGGGTGGCGTTCTTCTATAACGGAATCAATGCAGTCTTCATTGTTTCTAAGCGACTTTCCATATTTTTCCATCTCTGCCCAGCTTCTATCGGCGATGTGTGGTCCTCCCGATATGGTATGGACCACTATATTCTCTTGTTTAGAGCCGCTGGTGTTGCGATTTCCTCCGTCTACTTCCGGGGTTGATAGCCTCGGGCTTTCATTGGCAGGAGCTGGAGTCCTGTTCTGGCCTTTTATATAGCATTCTAGTCTCTTCCTTCTGATGTGTTCTTCAATCAAGTCCCGGAGATGATGGCATTCATTGGAATCATGTCCATGAGATTCGTGGAAACGGCAGAACTTTCCATACTTTATTGCGTGATCTGATTCCTTCTTGTACGGGGGGCGTTTGTATTTAAGCTTGTCTTGGGTGGCCAGGAAGATGTTTTCGACTGTTTCATTCAAAGTAGTGTAAGCGTCAAATCTCGGTCCTGGCCGATATAGACGCTTTTCTCCCTTCTTGCCCCCAGCACTATCTCTGGAGTCATTTCTTCGAACGTCCTTTGCTACTGCGGGTGTGTTGCCATGAGCTGCCTTAGCTTGTTGCCCTGTCTGCCTTTCAATGGAAGCGTCTTCAAGTCTCATATATTTTCCGACTTCATGGAAGAAGTCGGGTAAGGTAGCTGGTTTTTCTTTTGTTAATCTTCTAGCAAACTTGGTATCCGGATGCACGCCACTACAAAGAGCCATTAGGATAAGTTTCTCATCGGCATCTTGGACTGCAGCCGCTGCGGCGTTGAATCGGGTTAGATATTGTTGCACTGTCTCTCCGGGCTTCTGTTTGATATTAGATAGGGAATAAGCGTCCTTGGGTTGTTCCACATGAATGTGGAACTGGATGATGAACTTTTCTTTCAACATTTCCCACGAGCTGATGGATCCTTGGGGTAGATGGCAGAACCAGGAGTTAGCTAGGTCGGCCAAGAATAGTGGGAAGCATTTACACAACACTCCCTCTGTTGCTCCGCTTATGAGCATATGCCGTGTGTATCTCTGCAAGTGTACAACGGGGTCAGAGGTTCCCTTGTAAGGTTCAATTGTTGGCATTCTCCATTCTCGAGGGGTGATGGCAGTTTCGATATTGCGGGTGAAGGGGCTAGTTACCCTAGTGCCTATCCCCCAATCCCTTTGATCCCGTTAGACGCACTCTCTGAACAATCGCGCCATCCTTTCATCAGAATTTGGGGCGGATAGAAATGAGTATGGTTCTTCTCTGCGGGATTGATTCCGTCCGGATGACCTGTAGGGATGGTATCGTCTATCACTCCTAACATTTTCCGGTGGCTGTCTCCGGTCTTCTAGGAGCATGCTGGGGTCAGCCACAGTTGGCCCTTGTCTCGATCTTCCCCCCTGGGCTTTGTTCTAAGCATTCCCTCGGGCGCAACTTCGGGCTGGACTACAGCTCGGCCCCGTACATTGGTGTTCCCATGGTTAGGTAGCATGACAGGCTCGGCCATATCGACCCCTGCCCGGTACCACCCTCGTTGGGTTCGGTTCCAAGTGTTTCCTCGGGTCAGAATTGGGGCTGAGTCTGGGCTCGGCTCCTACCATTGCTGTTTCTGTTGTTAGCCTCCTCGAAGAAGAAAGATCTTTGTCGCCTCCCAGATCCTTCAGACTGGGACTCGCCCCATGATTCGGTGTTGCGGTTGGATTCTTCAGCATCCTTTAAGCGTGACATGAGTTGGTCCACCAAGGCTTCTTGTTGAGATGTGAAGCGGTTAGTTACTTCAGCCACAACCTTGTCCAGATCTGCCCTAGTAATTGGTTTCTCCGTGGCAGGGGCTGTCGGATTTGCCTGATTTCCATTTGCTGTTGGAACGGAACGATTCCCTTGATCTGTGATTACTGGATCCGGAATACTGCTAGTCGCGATGTTTTTTCCTTTGTTAACATCTTTCTTCTGCCTGGGAGGCATGTTTTCCAAGCAATGAGCGAAGTTGTTAGGAAGAAGGTTGAGGGGGGGGGGAAGCTGAAGCTTCTAGCTCGAGCTCTTAGTGAAAGCACCAAAAATGTTTGCACAAAAAATGGGCAAACACCTCCAAGTCGTATGATTTTGTTGATTATATGTTGTTCTTAATGATTTGGGTGATTTATGCAAATATATAAAATAGATGGACTAAACTGTAAAATACACATAGATTTATAGTGGTTCGGCCAGAATGTGTCTACGTCCACTTTATATGTTATTCTCCTTTTCTGTTCAGATTACAAGTACAAAGCTTTGATTACAAGGATCTGAAAGTTGTTTGAAAGTTCTATCCGTGCTTGAGCTCTCAAACTTGTCTGCCATTGTTGTACCTCTGCCCCTCTATTTATAGAGTCAGGCTGGGGGCAGGGGTCCTGGATGTATATAGCAGCTGGTGGGTCTGGGCTGATGCAATCTGGCCTGGGAAAGTTGGTCCGCAACGCCTTGATTCGGTGGGACTTGGTCCGGTCGTGACTGACCCGGTGATGGTTGGTTGGAGTTTGATTCGGCTATGTATAGGAAGTGTGCTGGACAGGTAGTGCTTGGGAAAGGAGTTGGTTCGGTGGTGAGGGCGTAGCTTGGTCCGGTGGTGAGTGGTTCGGCAGTGCCTAGAGGTGAGTTGGTTCGGCAGCGCCTTAGGGGTGAGTTGGTTTGGTGGTATCTTAGGGGTGAGTTGGTTCGGCAGTGCCTAGAGGTGAGTTGGTTCGGTGGTATCTTCCTTCTTCTGGGTTCGGTGGTGGTGGAAATGCACCCAACAGATCCAGAAATCATGAAAGCACGACTACGGATTCAGGTGAGGGGAGAGCCAAAGTGATTATCTTGTACATAGCAAACAAAACAAGATATTGCACATGAATTACAACACAAAAATATTATTAAACAAATCTAGAAATAATGCACAACAAAGAACCAATCAACATGACCATGTTTCAACCAACATATTCTCGGCCATATGGTTCAAGTACTCGGCTTAGGCTATGAGTTTGGGTCTGGTATGGAACAACATGGCTCGACCTAGCTTGGATATGAAAGAGTGGAAGTTGTGACATGAAAATACAAAAGCCAAGGCAACAAAAGGCAATTTGGTGCAACAACAAGGCTCGGCTATGGCCATAGGTGGCACGGCCTTGCTTGGTGGAGGTTAGGTGATGGTGCAGCAGTGGCCTAGGGTCAGTTAGTGGTTGGTGGAGGTGGTGCTAGTGGTGGCCGAGAGGAGTATGTGGAGTGGTGATGGCCTATAGTGTTCGGCTAGCTTGTTTAAGGGGTGTTTGCTCTTTTTTTATATAGCATGCATCTTTGTGATGCCACGGCCCGACATAGACAAGGTGACAGATGATGGTTGTAGCTGAACAAGGAGGAGGTGGAGGTGATGGTGAAGGAGGAGCTCAAGGGCGAGCATGATTGGTAGCAGCAAGACAAAGAAATAAATAAAACAAAGAAGAAAATAGGAATTTATGCATGAACTTACCAAATTCAGAAATGATGATGGCCGAATTTTTTTAGAGACGAGAAGAAAATTTTCTTGCATGAAAAATGAAAAAGGAATATGGCTGAAGAAAGAAAATAGTCGGCCATATTGAATGCAAGTGACAATATCAAAGTGAAAAGGCAAAAAGTATATGAAAGGTTATAGTAAATGAAAGGTTATAGACTCTTCATATTTCTTTTTCTTTTCTTCATTTTAAACAAATAAAAATGTAAGTAGATAAAGTAAAATATGAAAACAAAATAAAGTGAAAAGGAGAACAAATAATTATTTTAAGAAAAAAATAGAAAATAAATAAAGAAAATAGCTTAAATTGAAACTAGAATTTAAAAATTGAAAACAATATACAATAAACATTTAAAATTTATAACTATACCAAAAAATGTTTTAAAAATAAAAATATATACCTAACATGTCATATAACACATATTAGAACATGATATGACAAATAAAAATATTATTTATATAAATTAAAGCAAACTATTTTATTAAATAAATCAATTTACATACAATATTGTAAAAAGCACAACTTCCACAATATAAATTGGATTTCAACGAAACGAAAAGCAGTATTTTTGAAATTTAATTTATTTTCATAATAAAAGATAAAATTCAAATATTTAAATTTTAAATTTAAAAGTCAAAGTTTGACCACTTTGACCAAAATTCACATTTTCCAGAAAATATTCTATTTATTCATGTTTCGATAATTCACATAAAAATCAAAAATTATATTTAAGATAATTTTTTTTATTCATTTTAATAAATAAAATGATTTTTTTAAATCAGCAATTCAATTAAAATAATTAAAATAATCACGAAATACAGGGTTGTTACAATAGTAATGTAAACTATTAAAATAGCATTAGGGCGTTACCCATATCCGCTTTAACACATTTTATAGTGCCATAGTCTATACAGTACCGTAATACCTCCACAAACTGAAAGCTAATAAAGGGCACTCCATAGGTATGACACAAAATAAACTCTTAGTGGCTCGATATAGTAGGTGATACGGCACAACTAGGCAATGCCATGGTAGATATACCAATTACACTTTCGGGCTGTTGGTAACGCATAGCCGCAGCTACCGCCCAACTCGATCCACACTGCCAAAAATCCGAGGGTGCGCCCAATCAATTACAAAGTAATAGAATGGTATGGAAGAAGTGTGTCCGATCGGAGGAGCTACCTCACTTGGCCCGTCAATTGCTTCTGTTTTAGCCACCTTAAGCAAACTCACGGGAGTCAGGTCCACGTATATACCTCAAATAGAATCATCACCTACCATCCTACTTCATTTTTGAATCTCCACCATGTACACGGTTGTTAAAGTGGTATTCGGTATTGGCAGAGAATATCACAATAACCGATCCCGGTCTCTTTAACAACCAAAGGTAATTGTAATATCATGGTCATTTTATTTCAAATCATATCTTTTATGTCAAAATATCTTATCAATTTCAAAACCATATAAATCCGATATCATTACTCACTTTAATAATATACATTTCAATAATCAAAACACTTCCCACTTAAATAGTTTAGATATAAAATAGTATATATAATAAAAATAGTTATAAGTTAAAATAGTTTACATTATTAATATTATAAGTACATATATATATATATTAAATAATTTTATATTAAATAGTTTATATAATAAAATAATTAATATATGAAAATAGTTATAAGTTAAAATGGTTTATATAAAATAAAATAATAAGTATGTTAAAATAAGTATAAATTAAAAATAGTTTATATTAAAATAATATATACACACACATAGTTTTCATATATAGTAAAATACTTTATAAGATAAAATAGTTTCCTCTAACTTCACTACTCGATTCAAATAACTCGTATTTCAAAATCCCATTTAAATCAAATCTCGGTTCTTCCGTTTCAATTCAAATCTCAATAAACCATTTTATATCGATTTCAAATATAGATATAAACGACAAATTAAACCATTTCAACTTCAATAGATTTCAAAGCTTTAAATATTCAAACATTTACAAACTAAATTTGACAATTTCATATATATATATATATATATATATAATTTACCTTACTATTATTTAGTTTTGAAATATTTACTTAATCATTCCGATAACATTTAAATAAAACTTCAATTACAAATTTGAATAAACTGAATATCCCATTTCAATTTATATAAATTTGAAAATATTCATTTAAATCAATTTTAATCAAAATCAAGTTATAAAATCATATCTTTAAAATCTCAAATTTATTAAATTTCAAATCAAACTTGTTTGAGTATAATTCTTAAATAACTACAATTTTAAACCAATTTCTATTTCTCTTTCCAACCTTAATTTATAAAAAATTATTATAAACTCTATATTGAAAATAAATTTTTAAATAAATACTTAAACATATGATATTTTAATTAAATCAAACATTATTAAATTAAATCTTATTATTAAACTTATTTTATATTAAAACTTAATTTATATATATTTTTAAAATAGTAAAATTATAAGTAAAATCTAAAATTTAATGAATTTCAAAACTAACTTATAATTGATAAATTTCAAAACATATAATTTTAAAATCTAAAATTTTAAACATATATAAGTAACATTTATATATAATAAAATCAATATTTATATAAAACCATATATATTTCTTTTTCAAAACCCTAGAGATCATTTTAAAATATATATAGACGAACGGTGTTTGTATATAATTTTCTATCCTATGGTCAAGTGATACAGATATTTATCATATCAATCCGCAATTTAAATATCTACGGGTATATATCTTGTCAACCCGCTATCCCAAAATTCATATCAATGAAAATCGCTCGGGTTTATCATTTCAACCCATAACGATTTTCTCATATTCCATAAGATTATTCGGGTATGTATCATTTCAACCTATAGGAAATTCTGTACTAATCGAGAACTTACAGAGTGAGAACAGTGATGATACTAATATAACATATCAACAACAGGTATATATCATCAATAACAGATAAAATACAAATAACATATTATGGTGTCAGATGTCACAGGTGAACAGTTACAGATAATGGCATATCATATATATAGCAATTAAATTACTAACAACATCATATTTCAATTAACATTTCAAATGATATCAAATCTAACAAATATAAGAACGTTAATCGTGAGTGATTGCTCACCTTTCGAGGCTAGAGGAGTTTGACAATTGTACAAACTACAAATTCCAAAGCAAAGCAAGATTGGCATGAATTTGATGAAAAAGGCTGATAACAGGAATCGATGAATACAAATCAAATCAGTTTTTATATAAACTGAAAATATATACATTATTATTATATTATATATATTTTTATTTATTTTCTAAAGTAAATTCCAAAACATTTATTTTCAAATCCATATTTAGTTCGAACACATATAAATTTCTGCATATATATATCACATATACATACACACACACACACACATATGCTTGAACCAAGCATATATAGACTAATATTTTTAGACAAACTTATATTGTATATATATTTATATTGTATACATAACTAAACTAAAATAAAACATGCATGTAGACACACAACTAAATGTATATATGTATGCTAGTATTCAAAATCTATTTGAAAGTTATGAACTTCAGCTTATAAAAAAACTATTATGAACCAATATAGTACAACCCATCGAATTTGAATAAACTAATTTATAATTTTTTATATAATATGACTCATTAAACATATTATAATTTGTAACGCCCCACTCCGAGACCCACTCTAGTAAAGAGTATTACGGAGTAATACCGTCTACTAGAACGGAGAATAGAGTATAATGGAAGCGACCATATGCAATCAAGCTATAACTATCCACTGAATACGTCGAATAGGTGGTTTTCTTTCCTCAAGTGGTTCGACATATCCAATAGATATTTATAACGAAACTACAATGGCTAAGGAAAATAGGTTCAGAACAAACATAATACTAAATGATAACATCATCATCATAGAACAGTCACATAACAGTCACAGAACATAGGTACAATATGTCGTCAATACAGATCCAAGTATCAAAAGGTGGGTACAAAGCCACCGCTCACACATGTGAGTCAAAAATATGTACATAAGAGTCTGAACTAACAGAGTAGCTGAATAGTGGACAAATAAAAGAGCTATCTATCAGCATAGCAGATAATGTCCAAGCGGAAGCACAGAAAGCTAAGTCCAGAGACCTAACATGAAACAACTCGGTCTGACCCGAGCGAAAACACTCGGGTCAGGCAAGCTAAACAATCAGTAATGACTGAGATATATATAATAATGCAGTACATAAATAAAACAGTACTTCTCCAAAGAGAAGAGTAATATGGACTACATGAATATAATGACGATCCCTAATCATTATAAACAGTAAAAATCTCCAAAGGGAATACAAACACCAAAGTGTGGAATAAATAAAATCGCCTCATATCATCGGCGTAGCCAAAGCTATATAAAGTTGCCCATAGGCAATAATCCCAAGAGTGACCAGAGTCTGTGATCAATGCCCAAGCAAGGATCGATGCTCCAAAGAGCAATAGGGATATAATGAAAAATCAATGAAATCGAATACAGAAATTCAGTATCCAGAGACACTGTGAATCCATAGGGTAATCGCACTTACATCGTATGGTTCCATAGAACCAACACCGAATGGCGATACTCGAATGGATATAAAAATCATCAGATAATACAAATTTTGCACATGCACCGACCAAAGTCGTTGTTGCCAAGTACTGTAGAGTTGTGATCGATCACTCGCACAGATGCGGAACGCGCGAGACGGCGAGATCCTTCCCAGAAGGATAAAGGCCCAGAGGCGCACGTCGAAAAATAAACTGCTCCATAGAGCAGGTGTCCAAAGACGGTTGCCCAGAGGCGTGGTGACCCAAAGGTCCAGTACTGGCCGCCCAGAGGCTAATGTGCCACTAACTTCTCGGAGAGGAACCCGTAAAGTGTTAACAATGAGTCCCATACCCCACGTTCGCACTAAACGGTTTCCTAACCAATAGCAAGCTCACACTCCAAACAATAAAAAGTCCACCTCATATCATCGGTAGACTAGACCCAAAGGTCAATACGATCAATCGAATAGGTCGGGGATTAACCGGAAAGAAAATACACACGGTTTCCATAGGCCGGATATTTCCTAACCGTTTAAGCACCTTTCCACTTCGCTCGACGTGCTAAAAAGTGAGTGTGAGATTTTTATTATAGAAAATAATGGTGTAAAACGGATTTGTAATTGATTTCGAAATCACTTTTAAAACGGTCTTTTGAAAAGTCTCCTATTATGGAGTAATTAATTTAATAATTAAAAATAATATTATATAATAATTTTCAAAAGCCATTTTGGAGTGAAAAATCCTTTTAAATCCTTTTTATAAAGTCCGTGTACGAAATCCAGGGACAAATCTCAAAGAAATCGACGAAAACCAGAAAATCATAAAAAATATTCTAAGTGTTTGAAACCATTCAAAAAACTGCTGCGAACCCAAGTTCGGCAATTTATTTTGACCAGCAAACTGTGTCCAAATGGCATGAAAAATGGTAGGCATATAGTCCAACATCCCTACTTTAAGATGCAAAAAGAATTTCTGGATTCCAAGTTGAGACGAAATGGCAGCGACGTCTCAAAGTTGAACCCAGAGAAAGATTCATACTGTTTTCCAACAACGACCAGAGTCTAACTTTGGCACGAAAATCGAAGTACCAAACGAACTCCAATGTTGCCCAAATTTGCAGAGATGGAGTTCGGAACTCCACCTTTCCAACGAGCCCAAAAACGTCGAATTCCGGCTTCCGATGCGAGCGTGGCGGCATCGCGAAGTGGAGATCAAAATCTGGAAACCGAACTTTATTGTAATTTTTTTTTTTTTGGACGCGGGCTTCGGCCCGCGTCAGCCTGCCCCAGCCCAGGCTGGCTGGGGAGGCAGTTCAGAGCCCCCCAGCCCAGGTGGATTGGGGAGCTGGTGCAGACCCCAACCCACCTGGGCTGGGGCTGGGACACGGGCTGCGGCCCGCGTCCACTACTCCCCAGCCCAGGTGGGCTGGGGAGCTGGTGCAGACCCACAGCCCACCTGGGCTGGGGGTATGAGGTGCGGCCAGCCCACCAAGGGCTGGCCTGCTTCTGGCTAGCCCCTCTGGGCTAGCCCACTGCATCTGGGCAGCAGCCTGGGTGCAGCCCAGGGCCTTGTTTCAGGCTGTTTTCAGCCTGAATCATTCCAGCAAGCTGTTTTTTGTGTTTTTGATGGTTTAGGGGTGTTTTTTTCAATTTTTTGACATCAAAAAATCACTAATAACAATCACTAATCACCATATAAAGATTATTACACTAAATTAAAGGAAACCAAGGCCAAATCTTAGCATTACAACTAGCAATAATTACTAATCCATAGTAATTACCTCAATTAAGCAAAGGATCAAATGGTTTTAGTGCACAATATCAAGCAAGCCAAACTCCTCAACCCCAAAGCAAAGATCAAGAGGCTTCAAGGACCCAAAATCAACAAAGAAAACAAAATAATGATTACTTCAAGATGATAGAGATAAATGTGGATTAAGAAGGAGGATTAGAGAATAGGAGAGATTGCATTACCTTTCTTCTTCTCTTTTCTTTTTCTTCTAGGATTAAACTAATTTATGAAGAGAAGGAGATGGAGCTTCTAAATGGAGGCCATTAATTTTGTTTAGATCTTTTTTTTAGGAATTTATGAAGAGGAGGAGGGTTAGGGTTTATGGGAGGGGTTTGAGATATTAAATAGGAGTGGGTTGGTTAATGGGTCATGGTAAGAGGTTTTAAAACCCATTAGCACTTAGTTTATTTTCCTAAGGTTATCATGTGAACAAAATTCTAAGAAGCATTCTAGTTTTAAATAAAGCCATACAATTGCTCATTTGGCCCATTAACCTATAATCACATAAAAAAAATTCCCCATTTCAACCCAAAAATATTTTAATTTACGAACCAATTGCAAATTTAAATTCCCAAAAATTTGTTTAGCTCCCTTTTTAACTTAAAATCATAATTTTAATTCATTATTCGGTAATTGCAATCTCAGGGTTGTTACAGACTCCCCCCTTAAGAAAATTGCGTCCCCGCAATTCCTTAATTATAGAAGTCGTCTATAACATCTAATCCACAAAACGAATACAGAAGATAAAATATAGATGCTTACCCGTGCCGGAAGATGAAAGAAAACCAGGATAAGTACGCTCGATAAATTCTCTGGTCTCCCAAGTGCAGTCCTTAGGATTAGACGACCATTGAATCTTCACAAGCGGAACCTCTTTGTTTCGAAGACGTCTGACCTCCGAATCAAGCACACGAAGAGGTTGCTGTTCTTGAGATAGATCGGGTGAGATCTCCAAATCAGGTACGATATTAGGCTCGATAATAGAATCAGGTTTGCGGACACACTTGCGAAGCTGGGAAACATGGAACACGTCGTGTATTCCAGAGAAGTGAGCAGGTAGAGCCACACGATAAGCAACGGGGCCGATGCGTTCCGTAATAGGAAATGGTCCAATATAGCGAGGAGCCAATTTCCCTGTGGAGCTGAAACGCACAACCCCCTTCATGGGAGAAACCCGAATAAAGACAGAATCGCCAATGGAGAACTCAAGTGGCTTCCTACGGTTGTCCGCGTAGGATTTCTGGTGGTCCTGTGCCTCTTTCATTCTCTGACGGATAAGAACAGTCTTTTCAGAAGATTCCCGAACTGAATCTGGACCAAGAATAAGCTTCTCGCCAGATTCTAACCAACAAGCAGGAGAGCGACATGGCCTTCCGTATAGAGCCTCGAAAGGTGCCATGCCAATACTAGACTGATAGCTGTTGTTGTAGGAGAACTCTACAAGCGGTAAGTGATCCTCCCAACTACCTTCGAAATCCAGAATACAACAGCGCAAAAGATCCTCCAAAACATGATTCACCCTCTCCGTCTGACCGTCGGTCTGAGGATGATAAGCAGTCGAGAGATTCAGCTTTGTGCCCAAAACTGACTGTAGGCACTTCCAGAAATGACTAGTAAAGATAGTGTCTCGATCAAAGACGATAGAGCTAGGAATGCCATGAAGTCGAACGACTTCCTTCACATATAGCTTGGCAAGCTGAGGAGCAGTCCAAGTGGACCTAATCGGAATGAAATGAGCCGATTTGGTCAAGCGATCAACAATAACCCAGATAGAAGTATGGCCTGACCTCGATCGAGGCAGACCGTCAATAAAATCCATGTATATCTGATCCCATTTCCATAATGGAATCTCTAGCGGCTGAAGAAGACCAGATGGACGCTGATGCTCGGCTTTGATCTGTTGACAAGTCATGCAACGGCTTACATAACTTGCAACATCTCTCTTCAAACCCTCCCAATAATATAGCCGGCACATATCGGCATACATCTTACTCGAACCGGGATGAATAGTGTACTTAGAGCGATGACACTCGTCCAAAATGTCACGCCTAAGTGATAAATCAGATGGTACAATAATACGGTTCTTCCCACGAAGACACCGATGAAAATCAAGAGAATAATCCAGCAATGTCTCATCACTGGATCCCGATCGAGAAGATGAATAAGATGCAATAAGTCTGGATCCTGCCACTGAGCATGGGCAATGCAATCCAATAAGATAGGATGAGCTTCCAAGCTAAATAATAAGACAGGAGCATCAGAAGATGAAGCTCGATCTCTAATATCACATAAAGATAGAGTCTCAAGAACATTCCACTCGGCAATGATCATAGAAACTACCGCCGAGTGCTTGCGACTGAGCGCATCTGCAACACGATTACCCTTGCTAGGGGTATACTGAATATCTAAATCATATGAGGCGAGAAACTCAAGCCATCGCTGCTGCCTCATATTGAGATCCCTCTGACTGAATAGATACTTCAGCGACTTGTGATCGGTGTAAAGAGTGAAGAGTTCGCCTAATAGAAAGTGACGCCACGTCTTCAAGGCAAAGACGATAGCTGCCAACTCAAGATCATGAGTCGGATAGCGAACCTCATTCGGACGTAGCTGCCTAGAAGCATAAGCAACTACCCGATCCTTCTGCATAAGCACGGCACCGAGCCCGTACCACAAGCATCGGTGTAAACAACCAGATCCTGGTTACTCTCAGGAACCACAAGAATAGGAGCATGAGTGAGAAGTTCCTTCAATCGCTGAAAGGAAGCTTTACACTTATCAGACCAAATAAAGCGAACACACTTACGAGTCAGCGTCGTAAGGGGAAGTGCAACTCGAGAGATCGCTGCTGCCTCATATTGAGATCCGACGGTAATAACCCGCCAGACCAAGGAAGCTGCGAATATCATGAACGTTCTCGGGATGCTTCCAATTCTGAATAGCTTCGATCTTGGCAAGATCGACAGAAACACCCTCAGATGATACAATATGGCCCAAGAACTTGACCTTGCTCTCCCAAAAATGGCACTTGGAGAGCTTGGCCTTAAGCTGATGCCGACGAAGAGTATCCAAGACGATCCGCAAATGATGAGCATGCTCTGCCTCAGATCTAGAATAAATAAGAATATCGTCGATGAAAACCAGAACGAATCTATCGATGTATTCCCGGAATACTCGATTCATGAGATCGACGAAGAAAGCCGGTGCGTTCGTCAAGCCGAATGGCATGACCAACCACTCAAAAGAACCATAACGAGTGCGGAAAGCGGTAAGAGGAATGCTATCTTTCGCAACTCGGAGCTGATGAAATCCAGTGGCAAGGTCGAGCTGTGAAAAGACCTTTGCACCGCTCAACTGATCAAACATATCGTCTATCGGTGGCAATGGATAACGATTTCTGATGGTCAACTCATTAAGCTTGCGATAGTCAATGCAAAGCCTAAGAGAGCCATCGGGCTTCTTAACGAAGACCACAGCAGCACCCCATGGCGAAGAACTGGATCGAATGAACTGCTTCGCCTCAAGCTCAACTAACTGTTTCCTGAGTTCCTCATTCTCCTTAATAGACATACTCGTGGGAGGACGCCCAACAGGGTGGGAGCCTGGAATGAGATCGATGCGGAACTCAATGGCCCGCTTTGGCGGCAGGCCTGATACTGGCTCGAATATATCGGGGAAATCCCAAACAACAGGAATACGAGATATGTCCAAATCCTCATCTCGTGAATCAAGAGAAAATAAAGTAACATCAAAAATCCCAACATCCTGAAGAGCAATAGCTAATGGAGCGGACGAGTCAGGATGACGAAGAAATAATATCCGCTCCGAACAAATAATTTTGGCGTCATGCTGAGCGAGCCAATCCATGCCAAGAATCATGTCAAAGCCCAAATACTCCATAACGTGCAGATTCGCACGGAAAGAAAATCCACAAAGATCAATATCAACATCCTCACAAAGCAAGTTAAGGATCGTGGATCCGCCGATGGGATTCACAATCCTTAGGGAGGAAACCAAACAAGTAACATGCAAAGATAAAGCATCTACTAGATCCTTTGATACGAATGAGTGAGAAGCACCCGTATCAAAGAGAACTCTACAAGATCTATCATGAAATAAAATAGAACCTTCGAGAACGGAAGGATGTATACCTCGAGGCTGAGCTGAAGATGTAGGAGCCTTGGCAGCATTAAGCTTGCTAGGCTTGGCACTAGCTGGAGCAATAGGATAAGTGGAGATCCTGTGTCCCTCCTTCTTGCAAAAGGTAGAATAGAGAGGTTTGGGACACTCTCGAATAAAGTGATCTGGAGAACCCTAGTTGAAGCATTTCCTCGGAGGACGGGTTCCACTAGGCTGTGACTGAACCTGAGGCTGAGTCTGAGACTGAGCCTGGACAGCAGAACTGCCAGTCTTCTTCTTCTTGTTCCAAGGCTTGTTCTTTTGAAATGGACCCCGCTTCTGGTTGGGGTTTTTGGAACCCCCATGATCATCATCACTATGCTCCATCTCGACTGACTCAAGATGTAGGGCTGCATCGACTAGCTTCTCGAATGAGAGCTCAAGCTGTAGCATAAGATGCCTCTTCAGATATTTCTTCAAGCCCTCAACAAATTTGAGGTTCCTCTTATAAGGAGTAGCAATAAACTCAAGGCCGTACTTGGACAGGGCCTCGAAGGAAGAGACATAATCGGATACGGAGGACTTCCCTTGCTTGAGATCAAAAAAGCGGCGAGCAAGGGAGTTCTTCTCTGACTCTGGGATGAATTTGAGCTCAAATCTCTGACGAAACTGAGCCCAAGTAAGTGTGGTCTCATCGACCTCGGCAATAAGTAGTTCGTACCAATCCAGGGCACAACTCAGAAGCTGACTAGAAGCAATAAGAACACGGTCATGATCCGGGATATCCATACGAGTGAAAATGCGCTCGCATATCCGAATCCAAGCCTGAACCTCTAAGACATTCTCGGAGCCACTGAACGGCTTCCCTTCGAGATGGGTAAAATCACTGCAGAGACACGCAAAAACAGACATGCGCGGAGTATAAGCAACTGGGGCTAGAGACTGAGAATGAGACTGAGAATTCCGAACCAGCTCCATGATCTGGTCGGTAGTCACGAACACGCCCTCTGGATGAGTGTTGCTGGACTGCCCAGCAGCACTAGTCTGACGTGTGGTTCTCCCTCTTCCCCTTCCAGACATACTGAAAGTCAAACGGGAATTAGAGTTAGACATGATTCAATGATAGATATTTAATTAAGGAATACTACGGAATATAATAAATTCCAACACATATTCCTAACTTATCTATCAATAAGCATAAGGAAAGGATTTGATTTAATTCGGATCCAATTAAAATGTATTGTACTAAGTGTATCCGTTCTGTGTTTGTTATGCTTAATTCTGAACCTCGCTCTGATACCAAAATGTAACGCCCCACTCCGAGACCCACTCTAGTAAAGAGTATTACGGAGTAATACCGTCTACTAGAACGGAGAATAGAGTATAATGGAAGCGACCATATGTAATCAAGCTATAACTATCTACTGAATACGTCGAATAGGTGGTTTTCTTTCCTCAAGTGGTTCGACATATCCAATAGATATTTATAACGAAACTACAATGGCTAAGGAAAATAGGTTCAGAACAAACATAATACTAAATGATAACATCATCATCACAGAACAGTCACATAACAGTCACAGAACATAGGTACAATATATCGTCAATACAGATCCAAGTATCAAAAGGTGGGTACAAAGCCACCGCTCACACATGTGAGTCAAAAATATGTACATAAGAGTCTGAACTAACAGAGTAGCTGAATAGTGGACAAATAAAAGAGCTATCTATCAGCATAACAGATAATGTCCAAGCGGAAGCACAGAAAGCTAAGTCCAGAGACCTAACATGAAACAACTCGGTCTGACCCGAGCGAAAACACTCGGGTCAGGCAAGCTAAACAATCAGTAATGACTGAGATATATATAATAATGCAGTACATAAATAAAACAGTACTTCTCCAAAGAGAAGAGTAATATGGACTACATGAATATAATGACGATCCCTAATCATCAATAAACAGTAAAAATCTCCAAAGAGAATACAAACACCAAAGTGTGGAATAAATAAATCGCCTCATATCATCGGCGTAGCCAAAGCTATATAAAGTTGCCCATAGGCAATAATCCCAAGAGTGACCAGAGTCTGTGATCAATGCCCAAGCAAGGATCGATGCTCCAAAGAGCAATAGGGATATAATGAAAAATCAATGAAATCGAATACAGAAATGCAGTGTCTAGAGACACTGTGAATCCATAGGGTAATCGCACTTACATCGTATGGTTCCATAGAACCAACACCGAATGGCGATACTCGAATGGATATAAAAATCATCAGATAATACAAATTTTGCATGTGCACCGACCAGAGTCGTTGTTGCCAAGTACTGTAGAGTTGTGATCGATCACTCGCACAGATGCGGAACGTGCGAGACGGCGAGATCCTTCCCAGAAGGATAAAGGCCCAGAGGCGCACGCCGAAAAATAAACTGCTCCATAGAGCAGGTGTCCAGAGACGGTTGCCCAGAGGCGTGGTGACCCAGAGGTCCAGTACTGGCCGCCCAGAGGCTAATGTGCCACTAACTTCTCGGAGAGGAACCCGTAAAGTGTTAACAATGAGTCCCATACCCCACGTTCGCACTAAACGGTTTCCTAACCAATAGCAAGCTCACACTCCAAACAATAAAAAGTCCACCTCATATCATCGGTAGACGAGACCCAAAGGTCAAAACGATCAATCGAATAGGTCGGGGATTAACCGGAAAGAAAATACACACGGTTTTCATAGGCCGGATATTTCCTAACCGTTTAAGCACCTTTCCACTTCGCTCGACGTGCTAAAAAGTGAGTGTGAGATTTTTATTATAGAAAATAATGGTGTAAAACGGATTTGTAATTGATTTCGAAATCACTTTTAAAACGGTCTTTTGAAAAGTCTCCTATTATGGAGTAATTAATTTAATAATTAAAAATAATATTATATAATAATTTTCAAAAGCCATTTTGGAGTGAAAAATCCTTTTAAATCCTTTTTATAAAGTCCGTGTACGAAATCCAGGGACAAATCTCAAAGAAATCGACGAAAACCAGAAAATCATAAAAAATATTCCAAGTGTTTGAAACCATTCAAAAAACTGCTGCGAACCCAAGTTCGGTAATTTATTTGGACCAGCAAACTGTGTCCAAATGGCATGAAAAATGGTAGGCATATATTCCAACATCCCTACTTTAAGATGCAAAAAGAATTTCTGGATTCTGAGTTGAGACGAAGTGGCAGCGACGTCTCAAAGTTGAACCCAGAGAAAGATTCATACTGTTTTCCAACAGCGACCAGAGTCTAACTTTGGCACGAAAATCGAAGTACCAAACGAACTCCAATGTTGCCCAAATTTGCAGAGATGGAGTTCGAAACTCCACCTTTCCAACGAGCCCAAAAACGTCGAATTCCGGCTGCCGATGCGAGCGTGGCGGCATCGCGAAGTGGAGATCAAAATTTGGAAACTGAGCTTTATTGTAATTTTTTTTTCGGACGCGGGCTCCGGCCCGCGTCAGCCTGCCCCAGCCCAGGCTGGCTGGGGAGGCAGTTCAGACCCCCATCCCAGGTGGGCTGGGGAGCTGGTGCGGACCCCCAGCCCACCTGGGCTGGGGGGTATGAGGTGCAGCCAGCCCACCAAGGGCTGGCCTGCTTCTGGCTATCCCCTCTGGGCTAGCCCACTGCACCTGGGCAGCAGCCTGGGTGCAGCCCAGGGCCTTGTTTCAGGCTGTTTTCAGCCTGAATCATTCCAGCAAGCTGTTTTTTGTGTTTTTGATGGTTTAGGGGTGTTTTTTTCAATTTTTTGGCATCAAAAAATCACTAATAACAATCACTAATCACCATATAAAGATTATTACACTAAATTAAAGGAAAACAAGGCCAAATCTTAGCATTACAACTAGCAATAATTACTAATCCATAGTAATTAACTCAATTAAGCAAAGGATCAAATGGTTTTAGTGCACAATATCAAGCAAGCCAAACTCCTCAACCCCAAAGCAAAGATCAAGAGGCTTCAAGGACCCAAATCAACAAAGAAAACAAAATAATGATTACTACAAGATGATAGAGATAAATGGGGATTAAGAAGGAGGATTAGAGAATAGGAGAGATTGCATTACCTTTCTTCTTCTCTTTTCTTTTTCTTCTAGGATTAAACTAATTTATGAAGAGAAGGAGATGGAGCTTCTAAATGGAGGCCATTAATTTTGTTTAGATCTAGGTTTTAGGAATTTATGAAGAGGTGGAGGGTTAGGGTTTATGGGAGGGGTTTGAGATATTAAATAGGAGTGGGTTGGTTAATGGGTCATGGTAAGAGGTTTTAAAACCCATTAGGACTTAGTTTATTTTCCTAAGGTTATCATGTGAACAAAATTCTAAGAAGCATCCTAGTTTTAAATAAAACCATATAATTGCTCATTTGGCCCATTAACCTATAATCACATAAAAACAATTCCTCATTTCAACCCAAAAATATTTTAATTTGCGAACCAATTGCAAATTTAAATTCCCAAAAATTTGTTTAGCTCCCTTTTTAACTTAAAATCATAATTTTAATTCATTATTCGGTAATTGCAATCTCAGGGTTGTTACATAATTTTACTTTCATACATATATACTTATAACAAACTGAGCACATTAAATACATATAGACTGCACATAAAAGAATTTATATGGCTACTCAAAACATATACGAGTTATATATGCTTATATTCATGCAGACTTTATATGTGAAATATATATATATAATCAACTATTTATAAACTAATATATATATAATAATATGTAAATTAAACCCATATATAAACTTATATAAACAACACTGTTACAAACTGACGTATACTAAAAAACTTAAATCAAAACCCATTCATAACTATATATATATATATATATATATATATGCACACATTTATAACAAGATAAAGTATATGTACACAACCAAGACGCATATATACACCTAATATGTATTACCGTAAGCAGATAAGTAAAACTAGTAATATATATACACTAACATTATTTTATGCTTAACTTTATATATACAGAATATATATGCGATATATGAATATATACCGTCTACAAAAGATGAAGATGCTCGATATTGAGAGGAAATCGAGGCGGGATGAGACGCAAGGAACTATGCGGCTGCTTAGGTGGAGCTCGACGGCCGCTGTGATGGATTCACTACACCATAAAGCTGTTTTAGCCACACCCCTATCCGACTTATTTGATACGGCTCAAAGCCGTATCAAATTTGATACGGCTAAAAACCGTATCTAAACCTTTAGATACGGCTTTTAGCCGTATTAAATTTGATACGGCTTTGAGCCGTATCAAATTCGTGTCTATTTTGGCTAGAAAATCATACACCCTAGAAAGCACGGTCTCCCACAAATTCATTCCTTCCCCTCGTTTTTTTCATTCTCCCTCCAAATCATAAATGTCGTTCTCTTTCCCCTAAATTCACGTCCGTTGCATCCCAAATCTCTAAATCTCTTCGCTCTTCCCCTAACTCACGACCGTGATTTGCTGTACCTCGGTTCAGATCGATTTGCTGGCGATTGAAGGTTGCGCTTGCTCCCATTGTCGAACTCTTTTGCTGTGGATTATTGGGTAAAAATATTATTCTCTGATTATATCTGGATTTTTGTTCAGTCGATTGCTAGCCATACTATGGATTCAATTCCAGTATTGTATCTTGATGGAGATTGCTAGCCATACTTATGCAGGAATATGTAATAGCTCATCTTATAAACTCTTGGAAAGTAACTTTTTAGCACATTCCATATCCTGACTGTTTCTTCAAATGATCAGTTTCTTCACACAGAGTAATAAGTTACAATAAGCTATTCTACTATCAGATTTGATCAATTGTTCAGCCTTCTTCAGAACTAGCTCGGCTTTTTCAAAGAATCAAAGTGTGTTATAAATAGAAGCCAATTCGCAATTTATACTCCAATCCATTGAAATGTTTCTTGTTTCTATTTCCTCTATTACCCTTTCAGTTGATTCGATGTCATTTAGGTGTCCATAACAGTTGATAAGGAATCCATATGTGGTTGCATCAGGATCAAATTTTTCTACTTGCATTTCATTGATATATTGCAAGGACCTTCTTATATTGAAACAAGGTTGTAAGTTTGGTGAAGTGTGCACGTTCAGGTGAGGTGAAATGTGTGTGAGGGGATTGGTGGTTGAGGTTGCAGTTTTTGTTGTTACAGTTGGTTGAAGGGCTATTTTGAGTGTGGTTGCTGAAACTTGCAGTAGGGAGGAGTTGGTTGAGGTTGCAGTGTTTATGAATGGTCCACTTGCTTATTTCTATACCTGTAGCAGTTTTAATAGTAACAAATTCCTAGAGATTGAGAACAAACAATTTGCTCCTGCCAGAATATCAAACGTTTTAGTTTACTATCAATCATTTTACACTAGCACATGCATCTTGTATAATAGAACTTGGTTTTAGTCACTGTTGCATTATTTTAGCTGAGATTTTATATTCATACATGGCCATTTGCAATAAATTTGCTGCATTCAAAGCCTAACTGTACTCAGCATTTATACGTTCATATCACTAGCTACTCTTACTTTCTAACATGCTACTCGGTTCTTAGACTTGTCACCTTGAATTTATTGCGAGTATAAAATATCCAAACCACTTGTTTCCTCCTTTAGTGTTTGTGTGTTTTCTCCTAATAATAAAAAGGTTGAAATCTCATTCTCTTCATATCGAATGATAAGCAAAATTATCTAACAACATTTAAGGATCTGAACCATGACTTTTTTGTTATGTATTTTTAGTCGATTTTCTTAGCATTTATATATTCTTGTTTAAGTACAAACTTGGATCGTCCTTACTTCGGTGACTAGTTATATAAAAACAATGTACATAGGGTAATGAAGTATACTTTCTTGAGTCGTTCTCTCTGTTCGTAAATGGGGAATCCCTTAACTTTTCCCCTTGAAACAAAGTAGAAATTTTAATTCTTTTATGTCAAACATAAAGATTAACACTACAAGAAACACTACATCAACTGTAGAATTGAACTCTAACCTGTAAAGTGAGCTAGTCAATATAGCATTCATTTTTGTATACACTCCATATATATCGTAGTTTTTATAGTCATAAGTTTCTGGAGGTGGGTTTTGATCGAAAGCGTGGTTCATTTTGTGCTTCAGAGATACTAAGTACGGTGTATGAGGGATGTCTAAGGTTACATTTTTGATAGCGAAACGAATGTGGCCATTGACTACGTTGACTGAACCTAGTAGGAGGACTGTACAGTCAGATTTTGTTGGAGGAGGATGGATGTGATCAGGATGTGAACAGATGGATATGCTTTGTTGGATCTATTTTCTGTGTCGTTCCATAAGGGACCTGAAGGTGGAATTGTTGGGGGTGGTTTTCGTAAATTGTTTGGGTGTTAGTTTACTATTGTGGTGCCTGTTGGAGTTTCGGATGGTTCATCTACGACGTTGATGGCTATCCAGTAGTTTCTGGATGGATCTTGGTTTGTTGTTAGAATTACGGAGTATGTTTCGCCTGAGTGGATGTGAACTCAAAAATGTAATATGAACTCAAAAATATTGTATTCACAGAGTTCTTAGAATTTTCAGAAGTGACAGGCTGTAGAAAGGCTACTAAGTACTATATTTTGTATATTATTATTTTTTTCCTTCTACTTTTAGCTTCATGGTTGGGGTGTGATTTGGTGCGACAATTGCCTTAAGGTTATGTATCTTAGATCTTCATAATTTCAACATATTTTATAACATCAGTTAACCTGAAAAATAATAAATTTATCGCTATACCTCCCTTAGTAGTTTAGTAGTGTGTGCCTTGAGACACATCAGATGGGTGCAATCTTGTAACAGACTGACGTTTCTTAGTAAGTTAAATTTATAGAAACATGTTTCTAATTTGATGGAACACATTTTTAAGTAGATGTAAACTTGCAATGAGGGTCACCAAGATAAAGTAGAGGTTTTTTCATAAAGAAAAATGATAACTCTATGCGTATTTTGATTGAGCGTTCTATCAAATGTGTCAAAAGATGATTACTATCTTTTCCACTGTTGCAAGTTAAAGTTTGAATTACTTTTATATATACACACTATGTTTTGCAATAGTTCATACTTTGATATTTTATTATTAAAAGTTTATTTGTTGGTGAATTCCCTACATATTCAACAACTCCATCTGCACTATTTTCTTAAATCTTGTTGTTAAAATTATTTCCTACATCATTACATGTTCGACTCAGCTAGTTTACCAAAAAGAATGTGAACTTGTTCAAAGTCTCTGCTCCATCAGCTATCTACGAAACCTCCCAATTCTCATAGTATCTCAGAGTCTTAGGACCCCCATGTTGTACTGTTTGAGCATAAATCAGCTTCTATACAAGAGAAGTTTTCTTAACCACCTAGAAATGCATTTATTTTAACAAACACAACAACAAGTTAAAGCCTTTAGTCCCAAAAGGCTTTAATTTATTTTAGAAAATACAATTACATACCCCTTAGATGCAAAGTTATGCGTAGAAGAGAAAGAAGTGAAGTACTGTCGAAATTAAAGCATTTAGTCCCAAAATGGCTTTAATTTGTTTTAGACAGAAGTGAGGTGTTGTATACAAATTTTTGATTGTATGATTAATTAAGATAATGTTAAACAGAAATAACTTACCAAAACAAAATTCATTGGTTTTCGTTTATATTTAAGTTGATTACATCGCAAATATATTATATTTACGTCTAAGGTTCTAATATATATGATATAGGAGGGCAATATGTCTTTCAGTATAGACAAAAAGTGGATAAATGAATCCGATCAAAGATCTACATACTATATAGACAGGGTGAAGAAGTTTATTAGTTTTTTTGATGAAAACGGTGGTAAGAAAGGAGTGTATTTATGCCCTTGCACTCGGTGCAAAAATATGAAGACGATCAAATTAGATGACATTCATTTTCATTTTCTTAGATGGGGTTTTATCCAATCATATACCGTATGGTATTTTCGTGGGGAAAAAAGGGCAGAGAAGGAAAAACAACAATCAGTTAGTCATGCCATAAGTACCGATGAGCCTGAACATATTATGATGGAAGATCTAGTCAATGATGCAGATAGATTTCATCATTTTCAACCTGAAAATCCGTTGTCTGATCATGCTAATGTTGGAGAGCCGTCTACAGTTGATGGCAATTGGCAGGCCAATGAAAGTAAGAAGTATAAATCACTTTTTGGTAGCGCAAAAGAGCCACTGTATCCTTCATGTTCAAAAGGGTTGACGAAGCTGTATGCCATTGTGAAACTGAATAGCTTGAAGACCCAATACGGCTTTTCAGATAATGGTGTGACTGCACTCCTCAAACTAATAAAGGAGTTACTTCTCGAAGGTAACACGCTGCCGACAATGTACTCCGACGTGAAGAAGTTAATAAAGCAAGTTGGGATGAATTACAAAACTTATGATGCATGCATCAATGATTGCATATTATACTGGAAAGATGATGCGAATAGAGTTTCGTGTACAAATTGCAACGAACAAACTTATATGACATCATTCAACGAAGAAAGAAAAGGCATCAAAGTACCTCGAAAGACATTAAGACATTTTCCTTTAATTTCTATATTGAAGAGATTGTATACTGTACCATGGATAGCAGATGCGATGACCTGGCTTGGTCGTGCCAAGTCTGATCCAACTGTAATGCGTCATCCATGTGACACTTCTCAACGGAAAGCTGCGGATTATTTTGACCAAACGTTTGCTGTCGAGCCACGAAATGTCACACTTGGAATAGCAACAAATGGTTTCTGTCCATGTGCTTCTCTATCTAACCCTTACAGTTGTTGGCCAGTAATTGTCGTACCATATAATCTTCCTCCGTCTATGTGCATGAAACGAGAGTTTTCAATGTTAACACTGTTGATTTCTGGGCCAAAACAACCAGGGAAGGATATTGATGTTTATTTACAGCCGTTGATAGACGAGTTAAAGCAGCTATGGGAAGGAGTCGTTACGTATGATTCATTATCCGAATTCACAATGAGAGCTAGGGTGTTGTGGGCAATCCAGGATCACCCTGCTCTTGGGACTTTATTAGGATGTACAACTCACAGTTATTTTGCATGTCCAACTTGTGGGGAAAACACTGTTGAATATGCGCTTATATGATTTTTGTTTGATGATAATAAACATATATACATTCGTTTAAATGTATTTGATAATATACTATGTTATTCTTCACAGATTAAATAAATATTTGCTGAATAAAATAAATAACACGGAATTTGAATTCAAACGAATATTTTGTTAAAACAAATATTTATTACAATTTTGAATAGTATACAAATTCAAGCTCTCACTATACACTATACAACTTTGATACAAATTCAATTACATCACTATTTTACATCAGCACCTCACTACATATTACTCACACTCGTATTTATCTTCAACTGCATACCAGTTTGAATCCAGCATCTGAGCAATCTGCAAAAATATAAACTAACGCAGTAAAATTGAAAAAGAAATATTTTTGCAATTCAAAAATAAAAGATAATTTTTGAAAATATGATTTGCCTCAGTTATTTGGATTGTTCGTCATAATTTAAATTTGAATTCATCATACACGAACAACTTGTGACATACACAGTGTATTACTGTATATGCCACAAGGCCGTGCACACCGATATACACTTGATTGATTTACAGGGACAGGTGAGCACAGGTCAAACCCAAATGAAAAGCCGGGTTCAACTCACGTGCAGTATATTCAAAATTTCGACACGAGCACAAGGTCAAACCCGAGTTTTTGAAACTGGATTCAACACAGGGCAGTTAACATGTCGAAAACAGTTGCAACATGGATATCACAAGAAATGAAACACCAATCAGTAGCATGCTAAGGAAGACTGCATCAAAATGCAAGCACAAAAGTGCACAGCAACCATTAACTGCAACAAGTTGATCATGCAAACTGACTTGAAGATGGCCACCAACATAAGCAACAACATGAACCAACTATATGAAGTACACAATAGGCCGAGTTTCAAGACACTAAGCAGCAGCAACATGAATGTCACAAATATACAACAACATAGCAGTATGGAAGAATGCAAACCAGAGAACATCTACAAAGCAATGCAAGTAAAGATAACACAAACTCAAGCAAATGCAACAAAGATGCAAGTTGCAGCATACCAGAAGTACACAAGTACAGGCCACATCATCAAGTATGGCAGTGAAACAACTCAAGTGACGCCAGCAAATATACCAACAACAGTATGCAACAGTAAACCAATGAACCAACACAAGCATACACACACACATACATATGCATGTGTATACATGAGGAAGATTACAGATTCAAGTCCAAATGCACAGTTCAAACTACATGCAGGTGAACAAATGACCAAGTGCAACTGGAAACAACAAGTAGTGCATCAGTGTGCAAAGAGCTTGAGCACAGCAAATATGACACCAAGCTTCAAATATGCAGAGACGATAACCACATCACAAAAGTCAAAGCATATTCAAGTTGAAGCCAGGCAGTGAAGAATACTGAAGTGAATGAAGAGTAGTAAACAGGTGAAAGTGCAACACGTTATACACAGCAACGACCATCAAGTTTATATATACAATACTGCAAAATTAAATCCCATCAGATGTATAAAATCACATCGAAGATAACTGCAGTATAAAATCAAGAGCTAATGAACTAGCACATGAATTCACAAATGAATTTCAATATGAACAAATCAAGTCGTGATGAACAGAGCTACAGATCAGTCTAGTGAAATGCAACAATGCAGACTCGAGCACACAAACAAAAGACTACAAGTTCACGTCCAGTCACAACAAAGAAAATGTAAAGTCGACGTTCACAGTAAAGATCAATTTCAACAGTATGACCAAAGAAAATAAACTGGTCAAAGAAAATGTCAGTGCAGAGATGAACAAGGTGTTGAATAATTCACAAATCAGAAATCAAGTGTGTGTCAAATTGAAACAGTCAATGCCAAGTCGAACCAGAAAAATCATGACCGTGATGAGCAAGACAATTTCAAACCCGTGAGTAGCAAGTAAATCAGAAATATACGTTTATGAACAAGTCAAATCAATCTCAATCATTCAAGCATCATCAAGTGGTCGAAGTGATTCAGTAGACAAATTCAAATAAATTTATACGAACGCAAATCTAGGGTTAAAAACCCTATATAAATCAAATTCCCATCATCGGCAAAAGAGAGAGTTCGAACAAGCCAAAATTAGACAAGCAAAAGGATAAAATACATACCGAAATCACGAATCGAACTCGATCAAAATTGAAGAGCCGTGAGCAAAGCAAACTGCATCGAAGCATACCATCAAACTGTATCGAGCGGCGCTTCAATTTTGCACAACCCTAGTTTAAATCGCAAGCAGCAATAGCAAATTACCAGAAGCCCTAATTCGCAAAGAGGAACAAAGAGGGGCGGCCATTTTCTTTCACGAAGAAAATAATAGTAAAAGGAACGAGTTGAAGAAAATAAAAGGCCGGCCTAGTTTATGTCAAAAGGGGTTTTAAAAATTTATAAGAAGGGTTTAAATTTAAATAGGGTTTTGTTATTTTAATTTGTTTTTAATTTGTATTTTCTTTTAAACCGTTTTTAATTTTCTAGTCGTGTGACTAGGGTACAAACTACGGTGTGTAGTTTGGGAATTCGCAACTCGGTAGTTGAGTTGTAGTCAGGGTTTTGAGCGTAGAGTTAGATTAGTCAATAGCGGTGTATAGCGAGTTTACGTGTGTAAGCGAGGGACTATCTAATTTCTAGTAGAAACCTTGGGGGCAGCACGTAGGCAGGGTTTTGCCGAAGCTGGGTAAATTCTGTGTTGTTCTGTTTTATTCTGTTATTTATATTCTGCGATATCTGTGCTGCTATTCTGTGATCTGAATTGAAATTAATTTATAAGCTTCCGCGATTAATTTTTATACTTTACACTATCACCCTATTCACCCCCCCTCTAGGGTGAAATCGATCCTACAAGTGGTATCAGAGCTAGGAACAAAAGCCATTTTTGTTTTAAAATTTTGATTTTACAAAAACCAATTTTTAATTTAAAAATTCGTGTTTCAAAAAATCAATTTTTGTTTTAAAAATTCATGTTTCAAAAATCGGTTTTTGTTTTAAAAATTTGAATTTTTTTAAAATGGCTTCTTTTAATAATGCTTTTGCAGAAGGACAATCCATAGTTAGACCACCAATGTTCAATGGTGAATATGCTTACTGGAAAAATAGAATGCAAATTTTTCTGAAAACCATTGACGCTTGGAATATTGTTGAGACAGGTTATAGTATACCAACTATAACTGTAGATAATCAGGAAATAGAGAAACCAAAGGAACAATGGACAGAACTAGAAAATAAATTACAGAATACTAATGCCAAAGCTATGAATTCTATTATCTGTTCATTGGATCAATTTGAATTTAATCGTGTCTCACATTGTCTAACTGCGCAGGAAATATGGCACATACTAGAAGTGACTCACGAAGGAACATCTCAAGTCAAAGAATCTCGCCTTGCAACGCTAAGCAGCGAATACGAGAACTTTACAATGGCGAAAGAAGAAAATGTCAAAGAGATGTACGGACGACTTTCCAACATCGTATACAAATCAAAAGCTCTCAGAAAAACATACACTGAATTGGAAATAGTCCGTAAAATCCTCAGAGTTCTTCCACGAAGGTTTGAAGCAAAAGTTACTGCCATACAAGAATCGAAAGATTTAAAACAACTTAAAGTTGAAGAACTCATCGGAAATCTCACCACTTATGAGCTAGAAATGAAATTCAAAGAAGAGCGTGAAGGAGGTGACACTCAAAAGAAATCAATAGCTCTCAAAGGAACAACCGAAAGTGATGATGATAACGATGAAGATGATGGAGCAGCAGAATTGGAGCTGTTAATAAGGAAATTCAAAAAATGGAATCAAAAACATGGAAATTCAGCTCGAATTCAAAAAGCAAAAAGCAGAATAGCCAAAGCACTAGACTACTCGGAAGAACAAAAGTTTATTTGTTATAATTGCAACAAACCCGGCCATATCAAGCCCGATTGTCCACAAATTAAATCCAGCTACGGAAAGAAACAGAAAAAGAAAAGTTTTGCAGCCACTTGGGATGAAATAGACGAGAATGATCAAAGCACTGGCAGTGAAAGCGAAAAGGCAGAATTGTGTCTTCGAGGTGATACAACTGACAGTGACGATGACGAGCCAAGTGAGGTATCAAAACTTACTCATTCTGAGTTGCTTATATATTTTCATGAAGTAAATGGTTGTTTTGAACGACTTAGGGAAAAATACGCCAAACTTGAATCTCAAAAAGATACTTTGATAGAATGTAATAAACAACTTGATCAATTAGTTAAAACCTATCAAAGTAGGATCCCTAAGTGTGATAAGTGTCCAACATTTGATGAAGAAATTAAAAAATCAGAAATTAAAATAAAATCGCTTGAAAATGAAATTCTGATTTTAAAGGAGAATGAAAATACTAGGAGAGAGAATTCTATTAAAAGGTGCACACAGTTGTTAAACGAAAATGAATCTCTCAAATCACAAGTCCAACAATTGTCAACGACTTTAGATAAATTTTCAAAAAGTGAAAAATCATTGAATATGCTATTAGGAAAGCAAACTGTTAATACGGTTAGACAAGGACTTGGATATAATAATTCGAAAATTGTTGAAAACAAGATTAATCAAGTTAATTCTATGTGCACAATTTGTAAAAAATTTGGACACGGTCACAATAATTGTTGGTATAGACCCAAACATGTGAAAACTATACCGATTTGGGTTCCAAAAGGCACAAATATAAAATCTCTAAAAGTTAAACAAATTTGGGTGCCAAAGGGAACAATTATAAATAGTTTTGGGTCTACACAAAATTATTTTTCAAAATTTTCTGCCACTAACAACCATGGACCTATAAAAACAAATAGGTCACATAAATCTTTTTCCGTGTAGGTCTGGTGGCAGGCTAAGGACAACAATAGTGTTCTCTGGATTTTGGCTGTTCCAGAAACACAATGGGCGACAAAGCAAAGTTCCTTAGCCTAGTATAAGGGTGACAGAATCACAATGGACAACGACGAGAAATATCGTAAAGGTAAAGACAGGTAAAGGTATATTTATTTGTACGATATATTAAATGTGATAATCTGTACCATTTTCTGAATAAAATCAGCCAATTATGCGATGATGATATGATGATGATTTAATGATGATTTTGATTCTGACTTTATTCAAAATTGTTAGCCATTTATATTCTTATGCCAAAAACACTATAAAATTCTCTAGAATTACTTGATATATAAGTTTGAGAGAAAAATAGTGTTTTGATTCGATAATAATATTGTTGTTATAATATTTTTGGCTAAAACTATATTCATGTTTTGACACGGCCTCGATTTAAAATCCTCATGAATTCTATTTTAAAAATTGTAAAAAGGATTTTAAATTTTTTTTGAAAGTGTTGAAACTTTTAAGAAATTGCTTTGAAATAAAAATAATGTTTGATGGCTTCTAAAATTGACACTTTAATATATGTTTGATTGTTGACACGGTTTTCATTTCAAATCCAAGAGAATTTCATTTAAAATTTGTTGATAATAATCATGAGAAAATTTGTTGAAATTTCTTAATCTGGTCTTTGACATTCAACGAGTGAATTTTGAGTGAAATTTAAATTCAGATGCAGATTACACTGGTAATATGGTTGATAGAAAAATTATTAGTGTAACGTGATTAATTTTTGAAACATTCATTTGCTGCATCGTTTTTTCAAAGAAAATATCTGCATATTCTTCATTTCAAATAATTTTCAAATAGCAGAAAATTTTCTTTTAAAACCCCCTGGAGAAAATCATTTTTGACCATATTTTCAGATTATTCATTTTTGAAAAATTAATTTCATAATTATTTTTGAATTTGATTTTAAATGACTATTATGACTAATCTGACTCCCAAATGATTATCGAAAAGAAAAATAGTGATTGAAAAAGTGATGAGTGTCGATATTGATTATATGTTATAACTCGAGACGGTATAATTAATAAATTTCTTTAGAAATTTAAACAAGAGTTATAAAACTGTTTGTTGGTAAAAATTCCATGACCATCTCTATATCTATCATATTTCTAACGACCATCACTCATCAAAATTCTATATAGTTTGTCAATATGTGGTACTTTAAACAGGAATCGTTCGTTTTTCATTTTCACATTTTTTTTAAAAAAAACTAATTAATAATAATAATAAATAAATACCAAAGTATTCACTCTCATTTAAAAGTCCTCACGGTTATGCATGGGTGAATTACTTGGAATTTGTTATGTGCTTCCATGCTCATTTAAAAGTCCTCGCGGTTATGCATGTATGGAACGCAGATCAAAAGTTGATTTGTAAAATAAACAAGTTGATTCTAATCCCATTTAAAAGTCCTCACGGTTATGCGTGGTTAGAAGATACTTGAATTCATTTTTTTTAAATAAAATTGGAATACTACTAATCTCATTTAAAAGTCCTAACGGTTATGCATGGTTAGTAGATATTCAAATTCCTGATATAAATATACCACAAATAGACACAACTGTATGGTTTTATATGATGACATCATTTCCATCATTCTAAAAATTGGAATATGCGCCTAACAAAATATTTATGATTTTTGTTTGACTTTTTATTGAAATTTAATATTTATATTCAATTGAGTTTTAATGTTGGATTGATATCGATTACTTTATTTCTATTTTCTCTAACACTATAATTCTTTTGCTGATAACAAAAGGGGGAGAGAAAAGTTAAGATTTTGTCAAATAAAATCAAGCAAAGGTCAAATAATTTTCTATTTGCATCTAGAATCATTTGCATATTTTTATTTGTATGCATATATGTAGGGGGAGCATCATGTAGAGAGGAAGCATTTAAATAGGGGGAGCAATTAGAGCATATCAATGATCAAATACATTTAACATATTCAAAATCTTAAATATATGTTTGTTATCATCAAAAGGGGGAGATTGTTGAATATGCGCTTATATGATTTTTGTTTGATGATAATAAACATATATACATTCGTTTAAATGTATTTGATAATATACTATGTTATTCTTCACAGATTAAATAAATATTTGCCGAATAAAATAAATAACACGGAATTTGAATTCAAACGAATATTTTATTAAAACAAATATTTATTACAATTTTGAATAGTATACAAATTCAAGCTCTCACTATACACTATACAACTTTGATACAAATTCAATTACATCACTATTTTACATCAGCACCTCACTACATATTACTCACACTCGTATTTATCTTCAACTGCATACCAGTTTGAATCCAGCATCTGAGCAATCTGCAAAAATATAAACTAACGCAGTAAAATTGAAAAAGAAATATTTTTGCAATTCAAAAATAAAAGATAATTTTTGAAAATATGATTTGCCTCAGTTATTTGGATTGTTCGTCATAATTTAAATTTGAATTCATCATACACGAACAACTTGTGACATACACAGTGTATTACTGTATATGCCGCAAGGCCGTGCACACCGATATACACTTGATTGATTTACAGGGACATGTGAGCACAGGTCAAACCCAAATGAAAAGCCGGGTTCAACTCACGTGCAGTATATTCAAAATTTCGACACGAGCACAAGGTCAAACTCGAGTTTTTGAAACTGGATTCAACACAGGGCAGTTAACATGTCAAAAACAGTTGCAACATGGATATCACAAGAAATGAAACACCAATCAGTAGCATGCTAAGGAAGACTGCATCAAAATGCAAGCACAAAAGTGCACAGCAACCATTAACTGCAACAAGTTGATCATGCAAACTGACTTGAAGATGGCCACCAACATAAGCAACAACATGAACCAACTATATGAAGTACACAATAGGCCGAGTTTCAAGACACTAAGCAGCAGCAACATGAATGTCACAAATATACAACAACATAGCAGTATGGAAGAATGCAAACCAGAGAACATCTACAAAGAAATGCAAGTAAAGTTAACACAAACTCAAGCAAATGCAACAAAGATGCAAGTTGCAGCATACCAGAAGTACACAAGTACAGGCCACATCATCAAGTATGGCAGTGAAACAACTCAAGTGACGCCAGCAAATATACCAACAACAGTATGCAACAGTAAACCAATGAACCAACACAAGCATACACACACACATACATATGCATGTGTATACATGAGGAAGATTACAGATTCAAGTCCAAATGCACAGTTCAAACTACATGCAGGTGAACAAATGACCAAGTGCAACTGGAAACAACAAGTAGTGCATCAGTGTGCAAAGAGCTTGAGCACAGCAAATATGACACCAAGCTTCAAATATACAGAGACGATAACCACATCACAAAAGTCAAAGCATATTCAAGTTGAAGCCAGGCAGTGAAGAATACTGAAGTGAATGAAGAGTAGTAAACAGGTGAAAGTGCAACATGTTATACACAGCAACGACCATCAAGTTTATATATACAATACTGCAAAATTAAATCCCATCAGATGTATAAAATCACATCGAAGATAACTGCAGTATAAAATCAAGAGCTAATGAACTAGCACATGAATTCACAAATGAATTTCAATATGAACAAATCAAGTCGTGATGAACAGAGCTACAGATCAGTCTAGTGAAATGCAACAATGCAGACTCGAGCACACAAACAAAAGACTACAAGTTCACGTCCAGTCACAACAAAGAAAATGTAAAGTCGACGTTCACAGTAAAGATCAATTTCAACAGTATGACCAAAGAAAATAAACTGGTCAAAGAAAATGTCAGTGCAGAGATGAACAAGGTGTTGAATAATTCACAAATCAGAAATCAAGTGTGTATCAAATTGAAACAGTCAATGCCAAGTCGAACCAGCAAAATCATGACCGTGATGAGCAAGACAATTTCAAAGCCGTGAGTAGCAAGTAAATCAGAAATATACGTTTATGAACAAGTCAAATCAATCTCAATCATTCAAGCATCATCAAGTGGTCGAAGTGATTCAGTAGACAAATTCAAATAAATTTATACGAACGCAAATCTAGGGTTAAAAACCCGATATAAATCAAATTCGCATCATCGGCAAAAGAGAGAGTTCGAACAAGCCAAAATCAGACAAGCAAAAGGATAAAATACATACCGAAATCACGAATCGAACTCGATCAAAATTGAAGAGCCGTGAGCAAAGCAAACTGCATCGAAGCATACCATCAAACTGTATCGAGCGGCGCTTCAATTTTGCACAACCCTAGTTTAAATCGCAAGCAGCAATAGCAAATTACCAGAAGCCCTAATTCGCAAAGAGGAACAAAGAGGGGCGGCCATTTTCTTTCACGAAGAAAATAATAGTAAAAGGAACGAGTTGAAGAAAATAAAAGGCCGGCCTAGTTTATGTCAAAAGGGGTTTTAAAAATTTATAAGAAGGGTTTAAATTTAAATAGGGTTTTGTTATTTTAATTTGTTTTTAATTTGTATTTTCTTTTAAACCGTTTTTAATTTTCTAGTCGTGTGACTAGGGTACAAACTACGGTGTGTAGTTTGGGAATTCGCAACTCGGTAGTTGAGTTGTAGTCAGGGTTTTGAGCGTAGAGTTAGATTAGTCAATAGCGGTGTATAGCGAGTTTACGTGTGTAAGCGAGGGACTATCTAATTTCTAGTAGAAACCTTGGGGGCAGCACGTAGGCAGGGTTTTGCCGAAGCTGGGTAAATTCTGTGTTGTTCTGTTTTATTCTGTTATTTATATTTTGCGATATCTGTGCTGCTATTCTGTGATCTGAATTGAAATTAATTTATAAGCTTCCGCGATTAATTTTTATACTTTACACTATCACCCTATTCACCCCCCCTCTAGGGTGAAATCGATCCTACAAACACTTGTTCTTATCATCTTCCTGAAAGTAAGAAGATGTGTTACATGGGATATCGAATGTTTCTTTCTAAAGAACACAAGTTTCGATACGACAAGACAAATTTCAATAACGAACAAGAACTTCATCGTCCTAAACGAAAATTGACTGGTTTTGAAGTTGAAAAGAAAGTAGAGAATATCAAAATGAAAGTTGGTAAACACAAAGAAGAAATTAGTCGAAAACGGAAAAGGTCAATTAATGAAGAAGTTGATGATGTTTCTGCATGCTACAGGAGGTCTATCTTTTTTGATTTACCATATTGGAAAGCAAATATGATTCGCCATAATATTGATGTTATGCATACGGAGAAAAATGTCACAAAGCATCTCATCAGCACCATTATGGACCATAAAGATAAGTCAAAAGATGGCATCAATGCACGCAAGGATTTGAAAATCAAGGGTATAAAACAAAAGTTGTGGGTGATGGAAGATCCTGAAACAAATAAAATAATCATACCAAAGGCATCTTTCACTTTGAGCAAAGAAGAAAAGATACGGTTTTGCACCATTTTGAAAAACCTGAAAGTGCCCAACAAGTTCTCTTCAAACTTCCACAACAATGTGAGCATCAATCCTCCCGAACTAAGAAATATGAAGTCACATGATTACCACGTCATAATGCAACAATGGCTTCCGGTATTGCTTCAACATTCTTATCCACAACATAAGGATCTGCGAAATGCTATTCATCGTATTAGTCTATTCTTTAACGTTTTGTGCTCAAAGGTGATCAATAGGGAACACCTTATAAAAGCAAAGGCTAGTTTGGTAGAAGCAATGTGTGTTTTTGAAAAACATTTTCCACCTGCATTTTTTGATATCAGTATCCATCTTATGGTTCTTTTAGCCGATGAAGCATTAATTTGTGGTCCTGTCAGATATAGATGGATGTATCCCTTTGAACGGTAAATAACTAATTTCAGTTATGTACATCATTATTCGATAGAAATAGCTATTATGTACAATATATAATTGATCAAATTCACAGGTTGATGAAAACATATAAAGGATATATGCGCAACAAAAGATACATTGAAGGTTGTATTGCAGAAGGATATATCGTACAAGAAGCTAGCCTTTACTGCATTAATATGTGCCAAACGGGGGTGATGGCAATCATAAACATACCCGCGAAGCATTTTTAGACGAGGACGATGAGTTTGCTGGTGAGATACCTTTAGATAATGGTAAAGATATAACGTTAACCCAAGTGCAGTTTGAACAAGTGCGTAGATGGGTCCTTAATAAGTATGATGGATTGGATGAATATAAGAAGTAAGTTCACACCATTGTTTTGAATTTCCATTTTTTAATTCAATTTATGTATTCGTTTTGATATGTGTTTTCCGTAGGAGGTATAACTCCTATGCGAAAAGTACTAGATTTCAATCACGAGGCAGGGGTACAATTGTCGAAGTCGTTCAAAGTTTTACTCTATGGTTACGCAACGAGGTATTACGACATCTTAAGTATTTCACGTGTTTATAAGTTGGCAATACACCTTCGTGACCATGTTTTGTTTTACTTATTGTATTTTATGTAGTTGTTGAAGTGCATCGATGTTGATCCAACTCTTTGGCGGCTAGTGCATGGGCCGAAGTTCACGGCACTTAGTTATATACTAAGTACCAAGTGAATGGTTTTTTATTTTCCACGAAAATGTACGAAGATCGTATGGTAACACAAGATAGCGGTGTATACATGAAAGCAATTATAAAATTTAGAGCGAGTGGTAAAGATAAAAATTATAAGGGAGCAGAAACAATGTATTACGGAGTTATTCAGCAGATACTTGAGTTGGATTACACTGACTTCAAACAAACAGTTTTTTATTGTGATTGGGTAAAGGTCAAGGATAAGATCAATGGTTGCAAAATAAATCCTGTTTCAAACTTGATCATGGTTAATTTAGGGAAATTGAAGAGCAAAGATAGCATGAATGATGATCCATTTATTCTTGCATCAGAATCGAGTCAAGTGTTCTACTCAACAGATTTAAAAAATAACGGTTGGTCTGTGGTTTTGCATACACCAAAACGGTTGACTACAAATATGGATGACATTGAGTTTCCTACCGTCTGTCAATCAGCTTTTGAAGACAATGAAAAATTAGAAGACCTTACCAAAGCCATTTGTTAACTGATGAATTGTTAAATGCTTCATTTCTCGTTTGAATTTCTAGTCCTTGGGGTAGTAGAAGTGTGAGATATCATTGAACCAAACAAAAATTCGCATAAAGAGAAGGTTTCTTAAAATATATCCAACTTTACATTTGATACTGTGATGTCTTCCCTGCTGTGAATTGTTTTGTGCATTTCACTTCATTTCAAGTTTCATTGCAGTTTGCATTATAGTTGCATTTCATTCACAAACTGTTGTATTGCATTATACATTTGCATTCTCTGTTTTTTCACATCATTTGTTTTGCATTACATTTTAATTAAAAAAACATCAACTACAACTGTTTCTAACCACCACCCTCTTCTAACACAATCACAACCTACGACAACAATACAACAACCTGTACACCTCCCACCTTCACCAACTTCATCATTAATCCACATCCCAACCCGCTGCTTGATAATCAATCACCACCAGCTTCTGCCTTCATCTAATTCGTCAAATCAATTTAGCAGTCACCTCTTTATGTTCACTAACCACCATCTCACTTGTTTGTGTGTGTTTGCATTTGTGTTTTTATATTTGGCATTTGCAATTAAAAAAGAGAGAGATAGAGAGAAAAACATCCACAATTTCATAAAAAAATTTATTTCACTTTATTTTATTTTACATCTACATTTATATTTGGTTACTCTGTTACATTTCAATTTTTTTGGGACACTGTCACATTTATTTCTCTGCACACAACTTCCTCTCTGTCTCTACCACTCCTATTCACCAAACACTTCA
This sequence comes from Allium cepa, assembly GCA_030765085.1. Lineage (NCBI taxonomy): Eukaryota > Viridiplantae > Streptophyta > Magnoliopsida > Asparagales > Amaryllidaceae > Allium > Allium cepa. Next base: position 756,349,042 of record CM060940.1, on the reverse strand, counting down.
TCTACTGACATCTCAACTGTAGCTTATTTCTCCACCACGAACCATCACTGCCCTCTGCAATATCTCCTTCCCTACATTTCACATAAATTTCATTCAACAACCACCAATACATCTTCCATACTTGATCAACCAACAAGCTCAACCACCTACATATACTTACATCACAACAGCAGCAACTCTGTTGCACTTCCACAAAACAACAAAAACAACATACCTGAACTTCCAGTCATCAACTTGCCATTGCCACAACATTACTTCACTGTTTCATTGCCACTTGTTTCACTCCACCAGTTTCCAGTATCAACAACGAGTTGCCTTCGATTTATTACTATCTCCAGAAACCAAGATAACAGCACCATCCTACTGCAGCAATTTTCCAACACCTCCAAAACTCGAACATCACTACATCTCTGTTCCACTTGCCTCAACAGCTACAAACATCAACTGCACCTCTCCTCTGTCGCAGCACATTAACCACTACAAAAACCATTCTATACTAAATACAAACAGAGTTATCGAAGTTCTGTTGAGTACTGATCTAAATTATACTTTACAGTAAGGTTAACTTATTCTACAATCTAACAGTAAGGTTAACTTATTCTGCTGAGCACAAATTTAAACCATTTTCATTAGTTGATTGTAGTCAAATTTGAAATCCAAATGGTTCTTCTGTTGTTATTGCTTTTTTACTTTTTTATTGCCATGAATTGATGGTTGATGAGACCGCTTTTATTGGCTAAACAACAAATTTTACAGTGATGTTGATTTTATTTTTATTTCAGGACAGCCGAGTTGATATATTCATAGATTATTTGTTTTTTCTTTTCTTTTTGTAATCTGTGATACAATTACAAATGAATAATGGTTATTTAACCGTGTGTAGGAAACGATATCACAAAATCCAGTGTCATCACATTCATCATGTTCAGAAGAACAAAGAGTTGATCAAAACTTGCATGGTATTCCAGTCTCAGAAAACGCTGGAAAAATCGCCACTATGCTGTGTAAACTAGTAAGAGATCATGTGCCGATATCATTTATAAATTGGAATAAAGTACCCGGTACATATAAGGACTATGTTTGGACCCAATTGGTGGTTAGTCTGATAGAATTGATTAACTTGCTTAGGTCGGCAGCTCTATTATTTGATAGAATTGCTTCTTTAGTTTTCTTTTTATTAAGTCTGCTTGAATCCAGTTTACAAATGAACGGTGACGATCTTAAGTCTTAACATGTATTACATACAGACGTTCCATACTATTTTGTTTATGTATTTTACTTTTTGCAGAAAATGCAAGCGCTCGAACCGCTTTCAAAGGAAATTTTTTTCAAAAAGAATGCCCGAGGCTTTTAGGAGACACAAAAAATATTGAGAGCAAGTTTTTATGACACTTTCGACAATGACGAAGAACGGATGAAAAATTGTCCACCTACAATTGCTCAAGAAGATTGGAACGAGTTCATAAAAAATGAAGCAACGCCTGAAGCGAGCGGAATAAGGGAGTTAGCCAAAAAAATAGATCATTGCTCAGTTATGCTCACTATGCAGGCCGTAAAAGTCACGCTAGAGTAGAACACGAAATGGTAAGTTATATTCATTTTTTTTCAAAAATGGTAAAAATCACAACTAACATATTTTATATATTGCAGATCGTTGCAAATCCATCTGCAAATATCAACCGTCGTCATGTATGGGAGAAGACACACACGAAAAAAGATGGTAGCATATCAAATGCCAATTCTTCGTACTTCGTAAGTTAAAATTTCAGTTCTATGTGTACCATCTTTACACAAGTACAATTTCAGGTGTATATATATAGGAATAAGCATAGGAATATCTAGAGTCTGGTATATATTCATACAAGTACAATTTCAGTTCTGTGTGTATATGAATTAACAGTCTTGTATCCATTAACATAAGCATTAACATAAGTATAACCTTATATTAATACACACAGCAATAACAGCATACGCATGGCCGCATGGGGGTGAGTGTATTCTTGAAGCATCAATTCTGCAAAAAAAATTCACAATCTTTGAAAAGCTTAAGCTTTTAAATATACATAATCTGATTCAGTTTTGTGGACTCAACCATCTTTACACAAAAGCTTAAAATGTTATTTCATGTCAGCTACAAGTTAAAATTCTCTTACTGGTGCCATGTCATTTATAACTGAGTCATCTCACCACCAACTTACGTATATATGCATATAGACACATACACGCTAGGGTCATTTATAACTGAGTCACTTCACCTCAGATGGCCAGCAACGGTTTTGGAACTTAAGTTTTCAAAACATGTATACATACATATATTTTCATTATTCATATAAGTATTATGCAATCTCAGGATCAAATTGCGAAATTGAAGGAAAAGATCACCGACAGCGATGAAGAAAAATTGACAGTGGATGAAGATATCGTATCACAAGTGATGGGAAAGGATACAAGGGGTAGGAGACACGGAATTAGGACCGTCATACCAAAGACTAATATTAAGGCTTCTGCTATTGCACATAAGCGATTGAAACATGTTTGTGGAGACAATGCTGAGTTGAAAATGAGGATGGGAAGTTTGGAGAGTACGGTGGGAAGTTTGGAGAGTACAGTGGGAAATTTGTCTGGGCAAATGGAGCTTCTGATCAACATGGTGGGAAACATAGAACAAGGAGAACACAACACACAACTCAATGCTTCTAAATTCGTTGTTTCTCAATCCCAGGATACAACCAATGTGGCAAACAATCAAAAATGTGAAATCCTCAACTCTGATCTAGACATAATAGCAACAGGTATTTATTAGTTGTTTTTATTCTCACTTGTTTTCGCAACAATTATTTTGTTGGATAGATCTAGACAATAAATTTTATTGCAATAGGTACTGTATGTCGAGATTCTACATGTCCAAAATCCATGGGAAATCTGTACCATCCACACATGAAAAATTGGTTTTGGACAATATACTGCTACCAGATGAGAGAACCAACAAAATAAATCATCAATTTACAAAGACCTTTGTTGATGTTGGAGTGGGTGGGTATGTGTGCCATCCGAAGATTATGATTCGATATCTTTAGCAGGTATGATTCGAATCATTTGTTGTTTGATTTTAGTGTGTTTATTTTGGGTGTTAATTTGCATTTTAAAAAAAATGTTGTGTGTATGTTTGTTATGTGATTTGATTTGTGCGCTTATTATTTTTTGCATTTGCCTTTGCATTTCTATTTAAAAGAAAAAGATGTACACACAATTTCTTTCGAAAAGAAATTGTATTCCATTTCAATTTCTTTTGCAATTTTTGCATTTTCAATAACTTGTTAAAATTTTATTTTCTTTTATAATTCTACATTTACAAACACGGTTGCCTCACTACTGCAACCTTAACCTCTTTCACTATGCGTATCACTTACTTCTACCTATACATCAACTCTCCTCGAACCATTATAACTCCAACAAACTTCTTGCTGCATACGGACTTCACTAAACACTTCTCTGAACACTTTACAGTAGTAGCCATTCCATCATCACCAATTCATGCAGTAGTTACACCTTCCCCCTAACATGCAATCTCTTCATATACAGCAGTCTCTAACTTACCACAGTTATCACCACCAACCTCTATCTCAACATCCAGCTTCATTAACCACAACTACCCCTTCACTATATATACAACTACTGACCACATCCAACATCATCACTTCTTTGATATTCTCCACAGCCTCTCCAAACCATAGCCATACTTTATTCACAATTACAAAGCGACTTCTCTTATATCTGCTGTCACCGTACCACTTCAGTGCACATAGTGCACATACATTTGCCCACCATACTACAAACTCCCCTCCTTTGCACTGATTTGCACCACATCTTTACTGATTGCAAAAGCATACAAACATCCACCTCGACCATTCTAGCTGCTTCACATCTTCGAACAGCACATCATCACTGCAGTCCCCCCTTCTCCACTACCCTGACTGCAACAACATACATCCCCTCTTCCATTGCAACATACATACCATAACAACAGTCACAACCCCTACCATCTTTGTGCACAATGCACACTTCATAAACAAGTTTTTCTATGACAAACAACATACAAGCTTCTCTGACAAACCACCAGCAACCACCAGCTTCTCTGACAAACATCCCCTTCATACAAGCTTCTCTTACAAACCATTACAACCACCAGCACTTACATCTCCTCTACATACTTCACCTCTTCCTGAAACCATCATTCTCATATCTCATCAAGTTATCTCCATTGCCTGTCATCAACCTTCCCCTGTCATACCACACTGCATTTGGCTTTTGTTGAATTTTCAAAGTCCCACTTATTTTTCAAATATATTAACTCTTAGAGCAACCATTGTAGAGTCCATAAATTTTCTTATCCTATAATATTCTACAGTCTCTATAAATATTCTGCAGAAGAATTAAAAGCAAAAAGAGGAAATGAAGAACAACAGTGCAAGAAAGCAAGGAGAGTTATGAAAATTTAGTAACAAAGATACATCTATTTAAGTTTTTGTTAGTCCATGACTCCATATCTTTATATGTGGCATATGTACTTCAAAACCGAGAGTACATGTAGTTTATGTCAATACTTAAACAACAGTTTGCACATCGAATCAATTTCTTAATAGCTAACATGACAATATATTTTTTTCTTCAGCATTCATGGCCTAAAACAGTGATCAAGAAATTTCTTAACATCAGTAAAGATGATGCAGAATATAGCGCTGATGACGGTGACAATGATAGCGATTAATGCTTTTGTATATTATTGACCATATTTTGTATAATAATGCTTATATTGTAATCCAACTATTGTCGTATCTATTACTGCTTTAAATACTGCTTCTATTGTAAAATACTGCATCTATGCTGTTGTAATTCACGGCTATGAGCTGTGTGAATTAGATACTGCTTTTATTGTATTATACTGCATCTATGGTATTGCAATTTATGGTCATGAGCTTTGTGAATTAGATATTGCTGTATCTATTACTACTTTAAATACTTCTTCTATTAGATAATAGTGCATCTATGCTGTTGTAATTCACGGCTATGAGCTGTGTGAATTAGATACTGCTTTTACTGTATTATACTGCATCTATGGTATTGCAATTTATGGTCATGAGCTTTGTGAATTAGATATTGTCGTATCTATTACTGCTTTAAATACTGCTTCTATTGTATAATACTGCATCTATGCTATTGTAATTCACGGCTATGAGCTGTGTGAATTAGATACTGCTTTTACTGTATTATACTGCATCTATGGTATTGCAATTTATGGTCATGAGCTTTGTGAATTAGATACGGCTTATTGCTGTATCTATTACATCAATTAGATACGGTCGAAAGCCGTATCTAATTCATGTGCTTAGTATACGAATTAGATACGGCCATGGGATCTAATTTGCTAGTTAGATACGGCCATGAACCGTATCTAATTAGTAAATTAGATACGGCCCTGAGCCCTATCTAACTAGCAAATTAGATACGGCCTAGAGCTGTATCTGACTAGCTAATTAGATACGGCCCATGGCCGTATCTAATTTTCCAATTAGATACGGCCCATGGCCGTATCTAATTAAAAAACACGCTTTATATTAATACGGCTTACGGCCGTGCCTAATGTCGTTAGATACGGCCCTAAGCACTGCCTAATTCGCCTTTCTGGTGTAGTGATTGTTGGAGGAGGAATAGGTTTGGCTGGGATTGAAGGCGGTTCTCGAGAAGAGGTGGTCAGGATTTGGGTTGCGTGTTCGGGAATGGCACTCACTTGAAAAGAGAGGGGAACATAGGAGGCGGGTTGGGAGGAGCAGAGGAATGAGGCCGGGTGGAGTTGCTGTGATGGAGTAACGAGGCCGAGCACTCGGGAAGGTGACAGGGAACACGGTTTGTTAGGGAAGAAATTGTGTGGGGAGGAGCTTGCGCCATGGAAATGAAGTCATGGTTTTTAGGCGAGATGGTGAGGAGATGCAACAGTATCAGCTACCAAGAAAAAATTATACAAAACTTTATTATATTATCTTTATAAATTCTCAACCGAACAAAGAAAAGAAGAGGCATGAGAAATGAACCAGCATATGTTAAACATTGGGAATATAGGAAGCCACGCACAAGAATTTAGAAATCAATAAAAGCAAATTGCTGTATGATTTGAACTAGTGGATAACAGAATCGAAACAATGAAGTCAAAAAGTTAAATCATGTACCGGTACGATTAACCGTTCTACAGATTCAACGCGTATTAGATAGGGAAATTGACAAATGAATATACTGCGAAGATGAGCATGGCAGGACGATCAAAACAGTATACAGACATCAATGGTATGACCATTCTATCAAAATTCGATAATCGGTATCGAAAATGCTGCTAAAACTCCGAAAATAAGATAAACTGAGTAGTAGCAGTCCAAATTTGACGAAATGAAATATGACGTCTCACTCAGAAGATGATTCAAAAATTTATTATATAGAAATATTCCGGTTTGGAAAAAAATTTACTATCATCAAATATGAACTAATTTATATTTCAAATAAAATTAGACAAGAAAATAAACTTCCATATTATCAGATGAAAATTTACAAATTGCGATGTCTTGATAGACGCGATCCAAATATTAAATTTTCATTTCAAAATTCAACTATTTAAAATTTCACAAAATTCCAGTTCATTACATTATTAAATCTTTAAAATATCCGGGTTGTTACACTCTCCCCCACTCAAAACTTTTCGTCCTCGAAAAGGAACGAGATAAGAGAATAGAAACAACCAGAAAGAAAAGTAGATTAAAAATAAATAAATTAAAACCATATAAATTTCAATTAATATTCAACAATTTGGTTTAATCCATTTGATTTCACTTAAGTTAATTTCACTTATAATTTAATCTAAACTATTCCTAAATTCATATTTTTCTATTCATTATTTTATTATTCCATTTATCTAAATTTACATATCTATAATCATAAATTTAGTGTATAAACAATTAATATAATCATATTTTATTCAACAAATTAATTCTTTGTTTCCAAATTATTATATTATCTCATATAGATTAGGTAGATTGACACTAATTATAATCACTCAAATTTATTTAAAATTTACTTTAATATGATTTTATATTGTACTATTTAATTACATGTTTAACTTTTGAATAATTTAGATAGGTTATATATGCTGGAACGCAATTGAGTATTATACAAGTAAAATTTTCCTAATTCAATTATTTCAAGTTTAAATATTTATTCCAAAATTTTAGCTTCATTGAAACCATCCCAAAAGTTTAAGAGTTAAATTTTCGATTCACTTCAAGCCATTAGAGATAAGAGAGAGTGTGTGTGTGTGTGTCTATATATATATATAATCCAAAATCATATACCAATATATACAATAAATCAAGTCATACATAACAAATTCAAATCAAGTTCATTTTCCAAAACAAAACTGTAGCAAAGCTACAAAGTGATCTCCCCACTCTGAAACTCGAAAATGAATGTCGATGATGCTACAGTCATCACCGAAATTATTTTCCAGCGATGAAAGAAGATAGTACTGATTTAAAATTTTTAAAATTCTTTGGAAACAAAATTATATTCTAAATGCTTTAAATAATATACTTTAAAATTTAAAAACAAATTTTCTAATATACCAAAAATTTAATTCTTAGATCCTTAATTTAAAGCTAATTCAATTCCCAATAAATTTATAAACCATATTTTATAATTTCATTTGTTTATAGTTTACAAAGCAATAAATAAAAATCAAATATTATCATTTCTAACAACCCATTCATTTAACTATTAACTTTCATAAAATTTACTTATATATAGTATAATCATACAAGATTTATTTTATTTACCAATTTTTAAAATAGTATTGTGTTAGTTTACTCTGTTCAAGTGTTTTGGAATTCCTATCGATAATGTTGATCGGATAAATCGATTGAAACCCGAAATCAACATTAACAACTCAAACAACACAATATATAAAACATTTTAATATTAAATTCAAATACACTCCTTCACTCGATGATTCAAAAATGGATTTCAAAACAAGGATAGAGATTCAAATTTTTGAGGAACCCTAATCGAAGAGAACTCTAACTAAGAAAATATGCTCGAAAGGGAGATAAGATAATTAAACAACAAAAAGAAAAGATGGACAAACTTGTATAAATCACGGGTGACCTTAACCGGATCGACCGTGACTTCAAGAATAAGATCGATGATAAATTCTGAAGCAAATTGACATCAGATCACAAGAAATTAGAATTTGGCATAGCAAGAGATAGCAGCATCTAAACCGAGGGTACAAAAATATTCGGTTAATCGATGCCTGTTGTAAAGGAGTTTCACCCCTTTACAAATCATTCTAAGATTATAGAGATCAAGCGAAGTGGATTTATGGGATACTCCAGAATCAAGAAGAACACGAACAGGAAGAGACTCGAACAGATTTTCAGAATGAATGTGAGGAAGTTCCAAAATTCAAAGGCAATCTGAATCAAAGAGGAAGGAATTCAAGCCCGAACGAAGGCGATTCTGTAATTAAATTTACTATATATGCTGATTTTTCCTAAAACCAGAACTCTGATACCAACTATAACATCCCGAATGGAAGTGGGGTGAGACCCACCGTAGCAAACAATGGTACATGTGTTCTGTTTTTACGGCCAGTCTCTCAACTGCACCAACCACGCAGGGACATGTAGGAGTAAGAGTCAACTGTTCGCTACCAAACCAAGAAACGAGAACCCCCTATCATGCTACACCCGCCAAGTGCACAAACAGACACATATGTTGGACTTGAATTGCTCAAAATATCAGATTGTTAATTATATTTGGCAAAACTCGGCATATATAGTAAATAAATCAATGACAGAATAAATGACACAGATTAATATAACAATAAGCAGCGGAAACAAATGAATAGTAGTTCATGAAGCTACTATATATAACAGAATTAAAACAAGATACAACAGAAATCTCGAATACAATAGTCAAATAACAAAATCTGGATATATCACTGGAGTCAACTGAAATAACTGAAGGATGGATAGATAGATGGATCTCCAAGCGAAGCTCCAACTCCGAAGGTGAGTCTCAAATGCTGTGACACTCAGTCTGACCCGAGCATAAAGCAAAACAAAAAACAATCGAGTCAGGATTAACATTCTTATATCAATAAATCCAACTCAATTGAAATACTAACTGAAATACAAGTAACTTAAAGGATGTTTAAGATATCCATCCTCTAACGATCCGTGGAACTTTCTACTATGTAGTACAATACGCTATTATTATATTCTACAGTAAAGTAAACTATTGAAATAACGTTAAGGCATTACCCATATCTCCCTCAACACATTTTATATTGCCATATTCTATACAGTACCCTAGTACCTCCGTAAACTGGAAGCTACCAGAAGGAACTCCATAGGTACGACACAAAACAAACTCATAGTGGGCTCGATATGGTAGGTGACACGGCACAACTAGGCAATGCCAGGGTAGATATACCAATTACACTTCTGGGCTGTTGGTAATGCATAGGCGCAGCTACCTCCCAACTCGATCTTCACTCCCAAAAATCCTAAGATGCACCCAATCAATCACAAAGTAGCAGAATGGTATCAAGGAAGTGTGTCCGATCAGAGGAGCTACCTCGCTTGGTCCATCAATTGCTTCTGTTTTAGCCACCTTAAGCTAACTCACGGGAGTCAGGTCCACGTATATACCTCAAATAGAATCGTCACCAACCATCCTACTTCATTCTAGAATCTCCACCGCGTACACGGTTGTTAAAGTGGTTTTCGGTATTGGCAGAGAGTATGGCAATAACTGATCCTGATCTCTTTAACAATCAAACATTATTATAACACCACGGTAATTTTATTTCAAATCATATCTTTTATATCGAAATATCTTGTCCATTTCAAAACCATATAAATCCAATATCATTACTCACTTTAATAATATACATATCAAAAATCATAACATTTCCCACTTAAACAACTTAGATATAAAATAGTATATATAATAAAATTAGTTATAAGTTAAAATAGTTTACATTATTAAAATTATAAGTATATATATTAAATAATTTTATATTAAATAGTTTATATAATAAAATAATTAATATATGAAAATATTTATAAGTTAAAATAGTTTATATAAAATAAAATAATTAGTATGTTAAAATAAGTATAAATTAAAAATAGTTTATATTAAAATAATATACATACATACATACATATATATATAAATAGTTTTCATATATAATAAAATACTTTATAAGATAAAATAGTTTCCTCTAACTTCACAAATCGATTCAAATTAACTCCAATTCCAAAATCCCATTTAAATCAAATCTCAGTTCTTCCATTCCAATTCAAATCTCAATGAACCATTTTATATCGATTTCAAACATAGATATAAACGACAAATTAAACCATTTAATTTCAATAGATTTCGAAGCTTTAAATATTCAAACATTGACAAAATAAATTTGACAATTTCATATATATATAAAATTCACCTTACTATTATTAAGTTTTGAAATATTTACTTAATCATTCCAATAACATTTAAATAAAACTTCAATTACAAATTTAAATAAACTAAATATCCCATTTCAATTTATGTAAATTTGAAAATATTCATTTAAATAACTTTTAATCAAAATCAAGTTATAAAATTATATATTTAAAATCTCAAATGTATTAAATTTCAAATCAAACTAGTTTGAGTATAATTCTAAATTAACTACAATTTCAAACCAATTTCTATTTCTCTTTCCAACCTCAATTTATTAAAAATTATTACAAACTCTATATCTGAAAATAAAATTTTAAATAAATACTTAAACATGTTATATTTTAATTAAATTAAAATTTATTAAATTAAATCTTATTATTAAACTTATTTTATATTAAAACTTAATTTATATATATTTTAAAATAGTAAAATTATAAGTAAAATCTTAAAATTAATAAATTTCAAAACTAACTTATAATTGATAAATTTCAAAACTCATAATTCTAAAAATCTAAAATTTTAAACATATATAAATAACATATATATATATATATATATAATAAAATCAATACTTATATCAAAACATATATATTTCTTCTTCAAAACCCTAGAATCATTTTAATATACACACACACACACACACACACACACCAACGGTGTGTGTATAATTTTATATCCTATGGTCAAGTGATACGGATATATATCATTTCAATCCATAATTTAAATATCTATGGGTATATATCTTTTTAACCCGTAATCCCAAAATTCAATTTAATGAAAATCGCTTGGGTTTATCAATTCAACCCATAACGATTTTCTCTTATTCCATAACATCGTTCGGGTATGTAACATTTCAACCCATAGGGAATTCTTTACTAACAGGGAAATTTCAGTGTGAGAACAGTGATGATAATAATATAACATATCAACAACATGTATTTATCATTAATAACAGATAAAATATAAATAACAGATCAAGGTGTCAGATGTCACAGGTGAACAGTTGCAGATAATGGCATGTCATATATATAGCAATTAAATAACTAGTAACAACATATTTAAATTGTCATTTCAAATGAAATAAAATCTAATAAATATAAGAATGTTAATCGTGAGTGATTGCTCACCTTTTGAGGCTAGAGGAGTTTGACAATAGAATAAGCTACAAATTCCAAAGCAAAGCACGATTGGCACGAAATTGACGAACAGGGCTGATAACAGGAATCGATGAAAATAAATCAAATCAATTTTGATATAAACTGAAAATATATACATTATTATTATATTATATATATTTTATTTGTTTTCTAAAGTAAATTTTAAAACATATATTTTAAAATCCATATTTAGTTCGAACAAATATAAATTTATATATATATATATATATATGTATGTATATATACATATATATGTGTGAACCAAGCTTAAATCTTTATATATAGACTAATATTTTCAAACAAATGTATATTGTATTTATATCTAAACTATAAACAACATGAAGATTCATAGTTATAATATATATATATATATATATATATATATATATATAACTAAACTAAAATAAAATATGCATGTCGACACACAACTAAATGTATATATGTAGGCTAGTATTCAAAATCTATTTAAAAGTTATGAACTGCGGCTTATAAATAAACTATTATGAACCAATATAGTACAACCCATCAGATTTGTATAAACTAATACGTAATTATTTAGATAATATAATTCTTTAAACATATTGTAATTATACTTTCATACATACATACTTATAACAAACTGAGCACATTAAATACATATAGACTGCACATAAAAGAATTTATATGGCTACTCAAAACATATGCAGGTTATATATTCTTATATGCATGTAGACTTTATATGTGAGATATATATATATATACACACACACGAGTACTTTGGCACGTGCGATGCACGTGCATAGAAGAAATTGATATTAAAAAACGTTGTTTGTAAGGCTTTTTTTTGTTTTCAAAATGACTTTGACATGTACATAATATTACATTTTTTATGCGTGTAAATGCACAAATCAATCGTTTATTAAAATGTAAACAGACTAATTTATTTTACGAAATTATTAAATAGGTAAAGAAAATAATTAACTATTAAATGGATATCTAGAAGAATTCACGAAAATCATAGTTGTACAATCAAATTGATTCCTTGGTACACAATTTATCAAACAAAGGGTGTGTAAGAGGTCAGAGTGATCAACTAATGTCTGGTCCAAAAGAATGTGTCAAGTTATTGCAAGAACTGCCAGGTGTCAAGCCAGGTATTATGTTTTGGAATGAAGCTTGCATTTTGTTCATAAAGAAAGAAGCGAGGGAGTTGTTTGTAGTACAAAGTGTGATGCTCAGTCTCGTCTTTCCTTCATTCATGCGCTTTTTTCACGTAGTTACTTGAGGAACGTGTAAGTTAGTTTTTCTCCAAACTCTTCTTTATAAGATGATTTCATTATAAGTAATTTTTTGTGATGATTTTAGTACAGAGGATGTTATATATACTATCAATGGATATCATAAAAGATTTCATTTGTTATTCATACAGAATATATCAGTTAGGCAGAAAAAATAAAAGGCTTAAAAGTTTATGTTATTTTTGCTTTTGTTATTGATTTTGATTCCTGTAAAATTCAGACGTGCAGGTATCCAATTAATGATTGATGAGAAATACAAATAGTTGTTGCTTGTTATTGTCGTACCGAATATTTGTATTGTCTAATACGTATACAGTTTATTCTGAAAAATCATTACCATAAATCCACTGAATTCTCACATATATTGAAAAACTACTGCAACAACAATTACGATTATACCACGAATGTGTTATTTTTTAACTACAAATGAAATTCAGTATGATTTATAATTTTTGTTTATCTTTGTTGTATTATACTCTGTGCTGACTTCGACTACAACTTTCAGACAGTCGGCATCTTTTAGCATATCGAATACCTTGTTTATGTCCTCTAAACTAACTTCATGCATCAACGTTTCACTCAGTTTGATATCCTGAAACTCATAAAATTCTTGGTTAGGTTTACCAACCTTTATTCCATATAAAAATGAAGATTCAAATTCATAATTTCGCATACCTTATGAGTGCATTTGGATACAATGGATGGAAGATGAGAGTGTCGCTCAATTCCACCAAACATAGTGCCTTCAATTGTCCTTCCAAGCATGAGCCATATGCGATCAACTTCAACGTATTTTTCTACCGTTCTCCGGCTACAACAGTGATGCATCTTCCCTATATTGCACAATGCTGAGATATTAGAACAACAAAAATCTAACTGTAACCTTTAATTACCATGATAGTAGACTCAAAGGCTTGATTAGTAACACGTCCTACTCCAGAGCATTCAAAATTGTAATCAACACCAAGACCATCGGTCATTTCCCTGATCGAATTGTAATCAATTGCTTGCACCTAGCAACTCAGCTCCAACTATGGCCTAAATATAGTACAAATATGATCAAGTCCTTTTTTGGAATAAATACCAGAGCTGAGGAGTCTATTCTAAAAGTTATCTTTATCCTGACTACATGCGTAGAAATTAGTTCTGCATTGAAAAGAATGTCAGTTACCCCAATGCCGACTCCACCAAGGCCAATAACCCCAATACCCTACTGCTTCATGTCCCAACGCTCATGGAAATAGCGGCTGCACAATTTCCAATCTGTAGGAAAAATTAGTGAAATTCAAAGTTGGGTTAATTCAATACACATATAGAAATATCAATTTTACTGGATTATTACATGTATTATGCATGATTTATGTGCAAGTAATATGGAAAAATATAAAAGGAAAAGAGCAGTGAAATAAAAATGTGTAAAAATCCAGCCCTTTACTTCCACATCAGATGGAAGATAAATGATAATCCTTTAATTATGCTTCTGTAAAAAAATATAAAATAAGGAAAGCAACCCAAATCATTAAGATATTTAAAGTGTATGAATTAGATGCTGGAAAGAAACAAAACTGCATGGAATCCTAAAATTGCAAAAATAGTTGTTGTCCATAAACAGTAATTTCATGAACCCAAATTGGAAAAAGGAAATTGATGACTCAAAATTGAAAAATTGGAGTAAAACAAACATCATATTTCATGGCATGTATTATTACATTTGCAAACACATAGGATTACATCTAGATTCTTCAAAGCGTTGAAGGAACCAACTAATTATACTACTTAATTTTTTTTTCCTATCAAAAAAAATCTTTGAACACGTCAATAAGAGGGAAAGCTCAGAACTCCAAATTAGAGGATTTCAATTAAATCTCTATTTATGGTGTTGCAATTCAAATTGTAGAACAGAATTTACCTTGTAAAAATGTTACAGAATTACCTCATATATTTGATGGAGAACACCCATAGATCAAAAGCTGTATAAGATTATTTTGATCATGAAAGCTTCAAAAGACCTTAAAATTCCAAGAAGATCTCCTGCACACTATTTTGAAAACCTAACTTTACCACGAAGTGTCTAGAAAAGCATGAAAGCAAAATGATTAGTTGAATGGAGAAAGTTTGGGGCTTTATATTTATTTCCCAGCTTAATGCAATGTACTAACAGAAAAGCTTCGTATTAAAGTTTTCTTTGTATTATATATGTAAAAGTATGCGATGATACTCTCTATTTCCAGCGTTGTTACTCTAAAGGCTTACAGTGAATTAATGACATTATGGAAAAAGTCAGTTTATTATTTATATGGGTTCTCTATTGTATATCCAAACTCTGGGCCTTAAGTATTTGATCATTTTATATAATCAAAACCAGCTTATAGAAATAACAATCTCTTTAACTTTTGTTTAAAAAATCAAATTACAAAGACAAAAATTATGCAACAATAACCAAATTCATCAGATACTTACATTATATATATTCAACAATTATACAACATAAAAGGAGAGACAAAAAGATAGAGAAAAATACCTAAAAAAAGGATTGTCCAAATGCACAAAAATTTAAAGACATTAAACAACAACCCAACATGAGTTATAAATGTCTGACTTATCTATCAATTTTCCCTAAAATATAAAACAAAAAACAGCTTGAAGTTGTTATTAAATTTAATTTTTATGTTAGTTCATTCACATGTCATGTTTTAAATCAGCAAGGATTTATCTTTAACAAAGGAAGATTACAAACATGTTATATAAGCGAAATATCAGCAAGTTACCATTTTCAAGTGGTCTCCTAATAGAAAATTAGCAAGTATTGCTTGCTCCTTGCTCTTCCAAGTGTGTACTTGATCAGCAAAAAGACCGAGATTCGGAAAGAATACCGTTTAGACCTTACTTTGTCACTGCATTAAAATGAATTAGTTGATGAATCAAAGTATTCACTGTTGAAAAACAATCATATTATAGATCAGGATAATCAATGGCTATATTGAAAAATAGGAAATAAAACAGACACAAACATAACCTAAGAGCATGTTACCATTTTCTTCCAGTTTTCTGTACGGTTCAGAGATTGTAATATGAGTTGAGATAAAGAGGCTAAGGTTAATTTTAGCGATCTTAAAGATGCTTCAAATGAGTTGAGAATGTTACCCTCGCTGTTGATGGTCGCATCAATGGAACTTCAGGCGGTGCCTTTTGATTTAGTACGAAATTGATTTGGGAAAGTAGGTTATATTTGTGGAGGGAAAGAATCAAAAAAATGAGCTGTGATTGAAGTTGTCGACTGCTTCAGTTTTTCCTAATTTGATCAAATTCAGTTTCCTTTTTTTCAAGGCTCGTGTTGATGAAAATGGAACGTGGGGAGAACATGGGCTGCGAAATGAATTAGTAGTCTGATGTAGACGTTGAGTACAAATATACCCTTATTTTATTTATACAGAAATAATTCGATCAAGGACATTTTAGGCAATTCGAAAAAGGCTTCACTAAAGGAAGTATTTGCTTTATATATAAGATAAAATCAACTATTTATAAACTAATATATATAATAATATATAAACTAAACCAATATATAAACTTATACTTATATAACAACATTATTATAAACAAACATATATTAAATTTTTTAAAATAAAACCCATTCATAACTACAAATATATATACACACATACATTTATAACAAGATAAAGTATATGTACATAACTAAGATATATATACACCTAATATATATTACTGCAAATAAACAAGTAAAAAATTTAATATATATACACTAACATTATTTTATGTATAACTTTATATATACAGAATATGTATGCAATATATGAATATATACCATCTACAGAAGATGAGGATGCTCGACACTGAGAGGAAATCGAGGTGGGATGAGGCGCTAGAAACTATACAGCTGCTTGGGTGGAGCTCAGAGGCTGCTATGATGGATTGTCGGAGGAGGAATGGGTTTGGCTGGGATTGAAGGCGATTCTCGGGAAGAGGTGGTCGTGGTTTGGGTTGCGTGTTCGAGAATGGAACCTGCGTGAAGAGAGAGGGGAACATAAGAGGCGGGTTGGGAGGAGCAGATGAGGAACGAGGCCAAGTGGAGTTGCTGTGATGGAGTGACGAGGCCGAGAATTCGGGAAGGTGACAGGGAACGCAGTTTGCTAGGAAAGAAGTTGCGTGGGGAGGAGCTTGCGCCATGGAAATGAAGTCATGGTTTTTATGCGAGATGGTGAGGAGATGCAATAGTATCAGCTACTAGAAAAATTTATACAAAACTTTATTTTATTATCTTTATAAATTCTCAACCGAACAAAGAAAAGAAGAAGCATGAGAAACGAACCAGCATATGTTAAACATTGGGAATATAGAAAGCCATGCATGAGAATTTTGAAATCAATAAAAGTAAATGGCTGTACGATTTGTACCAGTGGATAACATAAAAGAAACAATGAAGTCCAAAAGTTAAAAAGTGTGCCGGTACGAATAACTGTTCTATAGATTTTTCGCATACCGGATAGTGAAATTGACAAACGAATATACCACAAAGATTAGTACGACGAGACGATCAAACGGTATACATACATCGATGGTATGACCATTCTATCAATAGTCTATAATCGGTACCAAAAATGCTACGAAAACGCCGAAAATAAGATAAACTGAGCAATAAAAGTCCAAATTTGACGGCTCAGAAGATGATTTACAAATTTATTATATAAAAATATTCAAGTTTGCGAAACATTTTATTATCATCAAATATTAACTGATTTAAATTTTAAATAAAATTATACAAGAAAATAAGGGCCTATTTGGTTCTCCATTTTCAATGTATTTTTAGTTTTCAATTTTGAAAAATGATGAAAACTTGTTTGCTTTACCATTTTGTAACATTCATTTTTGAAAATAATCATTTTCCGAAATGGGCTTACCATTGAAAATTGAAAACCGTTTTTCCAGTTTTTGGCCCATAATGAAGCTCAAAATCCAAATGGAAAACAAACGCGTTCAGAACCCTAGTTCTTTTCTCCGGCCGTGAAATCCAGAAATTATTTTATGAGCAAAATCATATTCTTCACTAGATTTTATTCCAAAATCATCAAAAATTAGGTAAATTCGACTCTTGTTTCTTTATTATCTCATTCTTTAAACTAATAATATCTAGCTTTAAACGCTAATGATTTGATGATCCCTTTGATTTACTTTTGTGAATTAGGGTTTTGCCTGTAATCGCATATTGATCTTTTACAGCTAATAATATCTAGGATTAAGCTGCTAACCACATATTGGTCTTTTGCAGCTACTTTATTTTGGTTGTTCGTTTTTATGGTATTATTCAATATTCATTGCTATCTTCAATCTGTTGCTTAGCATTTTTTTCTGAACGGAGGCTCCTTAATTTGTAGTGTATATAGTAGGCATATTTCTTGTTTAAATCATGCATGTGCTTTTTATAAGAATTGTATTTACCCTTTTCAGTATTTCTGGATGTGTATATGTGTCTAAAACACATATTAATTCAATTAGTAGCTTACCATGAGTTGAATTTATGGACTATAAAGAGGCATCATCTCTGTTTTACCACACATTGCTTAATTCTCCATTCTATTCGAACCTTAATAATTTTAGAACTGAAATACTATAAATTTTACCACTGATGTAAGTACTTTCCTTTAGTGCTAGCCACCAAAGGCCCTATCAAGGTTGCTTAGGTCATTCCTTTGGTAATATCTTCATTTTGTAAGTGCCGGTGCCGCAGCTCTTTTCTTTACCATTACTGATATCTTGTTCTAGTTGAGCATGAACTGTTTCTTATTTTAGGTAATGATAACATATATATTATTTTGAATTTGGTACAAGTTTTAGATAGATATAATGTTCTTGTTGGGAAAGATCAAGAAGTTTTTCCTAAGATAATACTCTATATTTGAAAAATAAGACTTAATAACCATTTAAATTTAGTCAATAAAACGTCTGTTTATGTTTGTTATATATTGTCAGAAGAAAAATTCTGATAGAAATATGATTGAAGCTAAATTTATCTAGTTTCATATTATTGTCTGAAAGTGCTTGAATAGTAAATTCATTGAGCTTTTTACATTTCAAACAACGTATTTGATTCCTTTAAAAAAATTGGAGAAATGGCCACACTTTATAACACAGGATATTGACATACTGAGATATAACATGTAATAATTATCTTTAGTAAAATTCGGACGTCTATTACTATTTTTAGTGAGAAGAAAAGTTTACCAATGGTGTGCTATTGGTTGTCTAGAAAACTAGTAAATGACAAGAATTCTTATTGTTATCTAATATACTATGATGAATTTAGTATACAAAAGAAACTCATAATATCAGTACATTTAAATGAGTTATTGTACAGGAAACTCTAAGGCAACACTAATGCATACAAATATTCATGTTCCTATGTAAAATTTCATATAGGTAACGGGAAAGAATATTATGTTTAAACACGGTAGAAGTAGCTCTGTTTAAGTTTTAAACTTGTGCATCATTGAGCTCATTCACATGCAATGAAAATCACATTTTTAGGAGCAAAAACTTTATATAGAAGTAGCTCTATTTAGTTATTGAGTGATGTTCTAGCCTGTTAGTTCATGATAAAACCTGGACATGAATGTTTTAGGACTAGAAACACAATTTCATTGATTTTTGTTAGGATTCAGGCTTGAGTAAGACCTTTCCAAGGAAGATAAATTATGATGCTTGAGTTATGCCCTGACCATGGCTTGGTTAATTTTGAACTCTTCATTAACTATCTTTATAATTAATTCTAACTTGACCATGGCTACCCTAAAACTTTAAAAAGGTGATGTGAAGTTTTCTTTCTAATTATGAAGTCGTGAAGTAACAAAATTAGAACTAGAAGAACAAATATAGGTGAACTCTTAATCCAACTATAGTTTTTGTAGTTCTAACTTGACCATGGCCGTCAGGAATATTTATCTCTACGTAATTATTTACATAGAATATGAGAGGTCATAGTAAGGCAAAGGAAAGGAACCAATGTCATGATATTTTGTTGAATTAGTAATTAAACAGTTTCAAGGTACTTCTATTACGAGTTACATGTGTACGTGGTTAGAGTTTTGTTTCATATACATGATTTCAGTTAAATGTCATAAATTTCATTTTACATGGCATGTTGTTATTTCTTTTTCCTATCAAATTTGTTCTGGCTCCATTTAACTTATATGGACTTGGGATTGATGGTAAAATAATACCAAGGTTTGAATTTGATGCATTTAAGAAATTACAAACCAGTATGCTTAGCAAAGCTTCAGCTAAGGGAAAAAGTAAGGTAACTTAACGTTGCTTGTTATTAAATTTTCACAGATTGTTGTTCAAATTATTTCATCCTGTTATAAAAATTTACAAATAAACTGTAGTGCGTATTCATAGCATATACATCTTACTTAGGCTTCATCTAAAGAAACTCTTCCATGCTTGTACTACAAAGTACCAGAAAGTTTAAGCGAATTTGAATGGCGGTAGGCATGGTACAAGTTAAAGGTGAAAATAATTAATTGTGTAACATTATTTGATTGTGTTTGTACATAGTTAGAGTTTAGTAGTACATACTAGATTTTGGACAGTCTATTTTGATTTTTATTTAATTCTGTTCATATATCGGTAAGGGCTGGCAAGATGAATTGTTTCAACGCATTCTCAACATCTAAAGTAGTATAAGTCAATTAAACTGTCAACGCATGTACATCTTAAAAACTGATGGATATGTAAGGAGTTGTCGGTGATATATTATTTCATTATTTCATATTATTACATTTTTGTATCCCTAACCATGTTGTTTTTCATACAGCTTGCCTTAATTTCAGCAGATGCCTCTGCTTAGGCTTTCATTACTTTTTCAACTTGAATCGACAACATGGCAGTCCAACGACTTATGCTGATATGATTGATATTTAAGCATAAGCTTTAATAGTTCTCTGAAATTCATATTACTTTGTCTTTTAAAACTATATAAGTGATTCTGATGTGTTACCAATTTTTTGTTAGACCAGAATCAGAAGAAAGAAAGCTCAAAGAAGAAATCAGTTATAAGTCCCAGTTATGTAATGTGGATAATGAGACTTCAAAAGTTCTTAGCGAGAATTTATCCCATTAAAATGAACCGATACTTGAAAAGGAAGGAGGATTAAGGCTGCTGATACGACAAATTCTTATCATGTTTCAGTTTACAATAACTTTTTTTTACACAAGTTATTATGCTGCTTCAGTTGAAACAACATAATGTATGCAATAAAATGCTGCTATGTTAGTGTTATTTTTGATCGATTTGTAGACTAAATGTAGTTGAGTACTTGGATTGCTGTGCATGCACTTGAACTAGCTGTAGTTTATGTGTTTATCAACTAAAACATTGAACTACGAAGATATGCTAGAAATGATATTATTTCATATCGTTTGTATATTTTACAGTTAAATTCTACCCAAATTTGAAATTGGCATTTTATTTTGAAATCTCATTTTTGATTTTCAGTTTAAAAATTATTTTTCAAAACAGCATAATCAAATATATTTTCTGAAATATTAAAAACATTAAAAATGAAAAACTGAAAATGGGCTTCAAAAACTGAAAAACAAAAGCTAAAAATGAAAACAAACATGGCCTAAACTTTCATATTGTCTGATGAAAATTTACTAATTGCTATGTCTAGATAGACATAATCCGAATATTAAATTCTCATTTCAAAATTCAATTATTTAAAATTTCACAAAATTCCAGTTTATTGCATTATTAAATCGTTAAAATATCCGACTTGTTACAAGTTGATTTTTTAATTATCGGATTTAGCTTTCTTCATGGTGTATCATCGCCTTAAAAATGATTTGTTGCTCAATCGATCTTTATTATCCTTTATCGAAAATTACTAAAACAAAAGTGTGAGAGGAAGCCAAGTCATGTGGGGTTTCTCCCATCAAAAGGGTATTTTCACATCTTATTTAGTTTGAATTCGGTTGTGCACTTAGATATGGAAATATTCGAACTCTCGATAAGGGCCGACGGGGTCCGGCTTGGTATTGCCTGAGAAGTGTCATGCAGTATATGAGCTTCTCAGGAGTATATTATTAGAGGTATACTCCAAGGGAGACGCACCTTTCTTGTCATTTGTGGAAAAATTTTCCTTTTCTTATTTGATTCGAATCCATGAATCTGTTTATCTTTAAATTGTCATGAGTAGAGTCAAATCCTCATCACAGCATTTAAGTATTGATTTAGTCCATTCTATCAAGTTTGGATTGTTACCTTAGCTACTTCATTCTATCATGTTGGATAGGTTTTCCTGTTCTATCCATTCTATCCGGTGGATTTTACTCGGTTTATTTCCATTCTTTCAAGTCTGATTTAATATTATTTATGCTCATTCATATTTGGATTTGTTCTAGATATTTATTTCTGCTCTTGCCTATATGGATGTTATTCTTATGAGGTGAAAACCCATTCCGTGTTAGCGGCATAGTCTCATAGAACTTTATACTTTGCCTATTATTTGAGTTATCTCACGTTGGTATTTCCAAACTAATCCGAGTGTTAATTATTTCTAATGCTCGGATCAGACCGAGTATTTTTCTAGGTTTCTATGGTGTTATGGAGGTCTTGAAGGAGAGCTGAAATTTACTCATTTTAGTATTTTATTTTCCACTGTATTATATAGTATGCCTATTGGAATTTGTAAGGTCAGGATCTTATAACTGTCCAGCTGATAAGGTTTGTTTTTAACTCTGATATACTCTGTATGTTTGGAGTGACAGTTTCTACTGTCCTTGTTATATTATATGTTGTCATTCCGCTATGAGATTCTATTTTTCTCCATTTTTTCTTTTTATTTACCCTAACAATCTGCTCTTTTGTCGATTGGATGCGCGACATTGGAACACAGAGGTAGTGTTCGGTGTCGACTTTCGATGGTCAAAAAGGTGGGTCGTTATAGAAATCAAGTGTTTCTTTTTTTTTTAAAATTGTAGATACACGAATTTTCAAAATCCTTTATTTTGATCGCTTTTCAAAATTCGTGGAACAACATGCCCAAAAATCAGTTAGAATTCGACCCATTCTCAGGTTTGTTTTTTATAAATTCGAGAACACCTCTTCTTCTCTTGGCCATAACTTCCTTAAAACTAACCCAAATCAATAAATTAATTTTTTGAAATCCTAGAGAAAAGAATTTCGAACAACTTTTATGTTGGCCACCTTTCCAAATTTAGAGAGCAAGAGGGTCAAAAACCCAAGAGAAAATGGCCAATTTTTCGGGTCTAGTTTTGAGAATTCAAGGTTGAAGCTCCACCACTTCTCTTCCATACTTTTGGCTACCCACTTCAAGTTTAGGCGAGCCTTCCCAAGGGTCTAAGGACCAATACAAAAGCACTAATGTGATCGTAGCAGAGGTATAGTCCGTTTAGCGAAGTTAGGAAGCAATAATGTTGAGAACTCTAACTTTAAACCATTATAAGTAGTTATAAATATTCAACATAACTATTTGGATGCTAATGATGTTTGGATGTTTGGTTGATGAATGCTTGAAAAAAATACTTAGCGAAACATAACTAAAAAGTGAGAAATTCCAAAACTATAGTCATATATGTTATTGGATAAAATATACGTTCGGAAAAGGTTGTTAATGATGGTTGTTTAATATGGTTGTTGAATATATATGCAAGTCACATTAATACACGTCGATAAGCACAAAGGAAATTACTTTCCTTTAATGAATGAAATGGTGTATGTAGAGTGTCTAATCCTCTTAAAAATGGTTTAATATGATTTAGAAATGTGGTATAAACATTGAAAAGTGTTTTGTCAAAGTTTAAATGAATATTGAAAATTGAGTCAAAATAGGTGCGTCGTGTAACGGTAGTTCGTGATATCGCTCCCTAAAAGTCAAACGAATATATAGAATAGAATATAGCTCTGAATTCATCGTGGTAAGAATTTTCCAAACTATTATATTCATATTTTTCAAACAGAGAAAGAAAATCGAGATTTGATAAGTAGTTTTGTAATATGAATAAAACAAGCTTTCGAAAAAATCGCCGTTTTGCAGATCGATATCCATAAAAGGATTTCTTTAAAAATGATATTTTAAAATTGTTAAAAATATGAAATAAATTCTAAAAGTATTTTAAAATGTTTTAAAAGTGATTTGAGTTATAAAAAATAATTTCCAAATGATAGAAAAGTCGTTTTGATCAATACAGCTTAAAAAGCACCATTTACAGCACTTTTTTATAGCTTTTGAAATATAGTTTTAAACGCAACCATTCTTTTCCAAATGTTTTGTAAATGTTTTTAAATGATCAATAAAGTATTTTAAAGTTTATATGTAGGATTTTTGAAGTGGTTATATAAATAATTAAAGTTTAATTGACTATGTTAAAAGATTTAGTGTAGATCAAATAACTTCACCACCTTATGGGCAATAGAGAGATAGTGTCTAAGCTTAAGTTTGGAAAACTTGTTTCCCGCTGTCCTTGGCTGTAACGATCTCGTTTTTTAACCAAATTTAATTTTGTAATGAATATAAATTTTAGAATTAGTTTGTGAATCAATTTGAATTTTTCAAAACAAATAGGATATGGGTTTGTTTATATATATATATATATATATATATATTAATTTGAATTTTAATTTGGAATTCAAATATAAATACCTTAAATAAATTGGATTTAAAAATAATATATATATATATATATGATTTTTATTAGTGTATAATTTTAATACAATTTTCTTTAAAATTGTATACAAATATTAATATAAGAAAATGTATATAAATTATATAGAAGACATTATTATCATGAAATTACAAATGTAAGTGAGATAATGTTAAATTTTTTACATATATTTAACGAGTGTAACTTGATTATAAACATGAAAATACAGGCGTAATAATTTTAAACATGAAAATAAACAATTGTCAAACTTCTTAATTTTTCTTTTATTTTTAAAAATAATAATAAAATCAGGCTATATATATATCTATTCTTCTTCTATCTCATTTTTCTTGTATTCAATAGCTCAAACTAGCAAATTAAAATAAAAAACCTGGGAAAACTTTAAAACCCCAAAAAAAATCAAAAACAAAACAATCTCTATCAAATTTTCAAACCTTAAGCCAGAATTCATCTCAAACCTGAATCAAAACATAGATTCAACAAACATCAAGCAATCAAGCAAATCAAGATCAAATATTCAAGGATCACTTCAAATCAAACAACAAAGAAGATCAACACTAGAAACATTTCCATATTTTCAAATTCAAAAACAACTTCCAGGCTTTCTGTTTTTAAAATCCTGGTGAGTAAACTAACTCTAAATCGACTTACAACTTGATATTTATGAAAGTGAAGCTGTGAAAAATGTTTGAAAGTATGTATATATGTTTGCATGTATACAAATATGTATACATATATTTGTGCATGTCTATTGAACATGTATATATATATATATCTGTTCTAAGTTTACAGGGTTTAAACCTGTTAAAAATCAAAATTCTCTCCCTCTAATCCTCTTTAGGGTTTAAGGTTCAAACAAAACATGTTTGTATAATCATGATTTAAGTTTTAAATTTTAATTATAATTTATTAAAGTATTTTTTGGAAATTAAGATATATAGTAAAACTTAAAAACATGTTAAAATTCAAGTATCATATTTTCTTGATTCACCTATATCATCCAACTCGCCTTCCAAAACCATGATTTTTAAAAATAAATTCAAAATTTTTAGATAATTATTAATTGAGAAATCTCGGGTTGAATGGTTTTGGGACTTTTGGTGTTTTCTAGCGATCGACCAAGGGTGGAGCCTTGGATCATGGCTAGAAGTAGTAGGGAGGTTGACGAACTCAGGAAAAATGATGGGTGAATTTCCCAATCACCCTGGTCACCGGGCGAGGTGGGTTTAGGGTTTTAGACCCAGTTTGGTCAACTCTGGTTTCCATGAAATTTTGTCGTCGATGATGTTTCGGACAGGATCACTGGTGGGGGAATCGATGCATGGGTCTTTAGTGGGGCTATGGTTGAAGTTTCAGGATTTCTGATGACCGAAGGTGGCCATGCTAGGTGATTTCTTAGGTGACAGTTTGTTCCAGTAGAGTTGCATGTTGTTTGATTTCAATTTTGTGGTTGCTTCGAAGTTCTGGATGGTTGTGATGCTCGTGGAGGTCGTCGCTGGCTTGTCGAAGGTCGGAGCGTTGGTCGGAGATGGCCAGATCGACCGTGCACGTTCTCATGTTACAGGGTTGTGTCACTAGTTTGGGTTTGAGGAAGAAGGTGTTTGCCATGGGTATTGCCTCGGGGAAGAAAAGGTTTGGCTCGAGTTTATGATCGAGTCATTTCACTGGGTAACAGGTTTTTTAAATTTTAAAGTAAAACAGAAAAAAGAAGATGTTGGGAATTTTCTAGGGGTTGGTCTCGGGAGAATGTTGGGTTGGCTTGGGTTTTATTCCGGGTATTTGTAAGGGCAGTTTTAAAAATTTTAATGAATCAAGTTTTTAAAGTTTAAAATAATCAAGTTTAAACTTTTCTTAGTTAATTCTTTTAAGTAGTTGTTTTTATTTAAGTTTGGAAATAGTAAACGTATTAAAGTAAATTATTTGAAATTAATTAAGTTTAAATCATTTATTTATGTGACCTTTATTTATAATAACTCCTTTAAAGTATTTAAACAAATTTAATAATGTAATTAGGTAGATTAATTACAAAAGGTAAAATGTTTTTAATTAACTTAAGGTCTTAAGTTAATTCATTTGTTAATGGTAATTAATTTCAAAGGTTTATTAGACTTAAATGTAATTAAGTGAGTAATAAAGATAAATTGTTTATCTTAAATTAACTAAGCTATTGGTTAAAGGTTAAATTAATTAAGTTTATAATTAAAGGTTCACTTAATTAAGTCTATAATTAAAGATTAATTAAGGTTGATTAATATATTTAAAGGATAATTAATTAATAATTAAAGGATTAATTAATTAATGATTAAAGGATAATTAATGTAATCAATTAAGGGTAATTAATTAATGTAATAAATTAAAGGTAATTAATTAATGTAATTAATTAAAGGATTGATTAATTACTTTCATTAAATTAAAAAGTAACATCAATTGGTTTATAATTAATTAATGTTAACTAAGCAGGATATAAAAGCAAATAAAGTAATTAATTTAATTTATCTAGAAATTAAATTGAATTAATTGGGAATTGAACAACTAATAAATCTTGCTTATGAATGATTGAATTATATTGAATGCCTTGCATTGGTTGGTATCTCTGATATGTGATTTGTGATACTTTATGATATGAATTGCTTTAGATTGAGCTATGATATCTGTGATATATTTCTGTGTGAATGTGAACTTCTGAATTGAAGTAAATTTGTTTACTTAAACCACTTGGCCTTTAAAATGGCAATTGAATTTCGATGCGACCGAGGGTCGGATTCCACATGGTTATTCGAAAAATACATCGAATCTTGAAGGTGAATCTTTTGATTAAAAGATTAAAATGGAAATGTGTATCCACGTGTTTTTAAAATAAGCGCTCATTATTCGGTTAAGCCGGAAATGGACAGTGAGTCATAAAACCTATTCTGAATAATTATACGACGAAATGGGATGACATTTGAAGACAGTGGTTGAAGACCGAGTATTTTCGAGAACAAAAGGATTACCTGTCGATTGTCTCTGCACTGAGTTGCTTCGGTATAGAGATTTCTCTATGTGATGGGGAGTCTGGTCGAGATTGTGGATATTTAAATTGCAAGGACTTTTTCCTTAATTGGATGAAGTGCATTTGGTTCCATTCAGACCCAGGATGGAGTTGTATGGATGTACGTCTGACATTACACTTTGAGATATAAAGTTGATTTCTATAAATACATTTCTGTTTGGTGGCGAAGAATTTATTCTCTTAGCTTAACACCCTTCTCTGAGACGTACGAGCTCAGAGGTTATGCAGTTGATGGTTATTAGTGATATACTCTGAATTTAGTAGTGTGGCATTCTAAGTGCTGGTCATTGGTTAATCGAAGCATGACTTTTGTGAAAAGCGTAGCTTTGTGGAACGAGACTTCATCGAACTTCACACCCCGAAAATGGTCGAAACAGGAAGGATGCGGCAAGGTTACGCGGGTCGTGCCCCTTCGGGTAATTTCCTTCTAGATAAAAAGTGGTATTCTAGTATGGAGTCCAGATATTTAACTTATGTGGTTGTTGTTGGGACCTCAGGAAAAAGGTTAGTTGCGACCAAGGGATGGCATACTCGTGACAGTTATTTACCTAGTTACAGAGGTAACCCGGTCTTGTGTTGGCACAGATCTGGTTAGGTTCTCGGCGCGTCCCACAAGAGGCATACCCTTTGGATAAAGGAAGTTCCTTAACCTTGGCCATTTGTTGGAAATCCAATCACCCAGTAAGTGCCATGTACGGTTTCAGTTGTAGAACCTGCTATTTAACATGGTAGCTATAGTAGGAATACTATAATGGTACGTATGCTGGGTAAGACTAATATTAAACTTTCGAAATGTTTTTCACACTATGCACTAATAATAATGTGATAGCCCGTATTTTGGACATCTGATAATTGGATAATTATCTGATTTTAACTATTGAAAACACTAATTCATAAGTTAAACAAATAAATCTGATAATAAATATTTATATTTGGATAAATATTTATTTAATAATCTCGTAATAGTTATTTAAAATGGGCAAAATTATTATTTCCAAATAAAATTAAATATGTGTTCGTTTAAAAATATATATATGAGTTGATTTTAAATTAAATTTGAATTCTAAATATTTATATATAAGTAGGATTTTGTTTGGTTTATAAATAAATTGTGATTTGGAATTTGGATTTGAAATTAAAATAAATATATTGAAAATATTACTTGTAATAAATAGTTGTATATTTAAAGAACATCATTTAATAAAAACATAATAGATAGATATATAAACATTTATTAACCTAATACATAATTTATAAAATATAACACATATGTTAAAATAAGAAATATGGTTTATGACATTTGTAAAAATCTAAGCAAATGCAAAAATGCAAGTGTTTGACTAATACAGCATGAATTTACACGTGGCAATTTGTTCTCTTAAAATATAACTAAAATATAAAACATAAGAAATCATTTGTAAGCTTGTAATACATGCATTTAAGCATGTGTAGGCTTAGAGAAAATGCATTTACAAGTGGCATTTTTTTTAATTCAAAATATGGATAACATGTATTAGAAAGAAGAATCAGGCTTCATTTTTACTTTTTAAAAACCTAAGAATCAAAAGAAGAAGAAAAAAAAATATGAGAAAAGAAAAATCCAAGAAAAATAATAATCTTTCAATTATTTCAAACTTGAAGATCCAATTCGAATCAGATCAGCAAGCACAAATCTCCAGTTTTAAGTTTTTAAGAGATCAAAGCGAATTCCAGTTTCACAAAGATTTCTCTGTTATCAACAAATGTGAGTAAACTCTAATTTTTTTTGGAATATCTTGAATTTGCATTTGATGATTCTTGAAAATATGATATGAATTATGATGTGTATGTTGATTTAAAATGATTTTACATACATATGTGTTAGTATCTGTGTACATGTCTGGAACAGGCATAACAGGCCTTTGTTCAGCATTTCAAGTTTTAAACCTGTTTCAAAAAATTTAAATCATCCCATTTATTGATTTTTAGACCTTGATCTCCAAATGGGATGTGTTTGTATGTGTACAACGTCGTCTTTAAAATTTGATTCAAGTGAAAATAATGAGTAAATTTCTCAGAAATAAATCTTTACAGTTTGAACAAATAGGTGTCAAATTTCGACTATTAAATTTCCATGTTTGGATTATCATAATGTAAACGTATTGCAATTTGTTGAATATAGAAATAGGAATAATGATTTTTAGGCTTGGAGTTTTAGGGAATTCTTGAGATGATCGGAATCGGGGTTGTCGTCTATTGCCAACGAATGGCATGGAATTGGTTACTGCAATTTTGACCGTAAGAGGATGGGTTCTCGTGTGTCGTGGACAAAATGGATTTAGGATTTATCAAGAACTGAGGAGGAAGAACGGAGTCGATTTAGGGTTTTAGGTTGAGTCATGGTCGGGTTTGTTGAATGGTTGTTCGCGGAGATGTGATAGTGTCGAGTTGGACCGGAGGTGCAGGAAAAGGTAGATGGAGGTCAGGCGAAGGTATTGGCAAGAGGACAGGGTCTCTTGTGGTCGGAGATGGCATGGAGAGGTGGATCTCGGCGATGGGTTCTGGAGTCAGCAGATGTTCAACCGTCCGATTTCGAATTTGCGAAGGGTTCGTCGACCTAGATGGTCAGTTTAACTCTGGGGAAGATGGTCGAGGTGTTGATGATCGGAGCGACGTTCGAAGCCGGCCAGGTGAAGTGTGCACGTACACGTATGCTACTTGTATCAGTTGGATGCTGAGTGTTTTGGGTAATCTGTCAGGACCCGATTCTTCGTCTTCCGAAAATTCAACATCGACACTCACTTTATCGACTGCCGAGTAATCGAACGACGGAAAACCGAACACTGAGGGTTTTAAGAAAAAGAATTTAAGAAAAAGAGATAAGAAGATAGAAAATAGAGAGGAAAGAAAAGAAAACAGAAGATAGAAAAAAATAGAAAATAGAACGGAACAGAAAGAAAACAATAGAACAACATCAGAATCTCACAATTCGCAGCGGAACAACATATAATAGATAAATGAATAATCTTTAAACAAAGAACTATATCAGTTATTACATTACATTTCATTTCATCATATCATCAGAGTATACAACAACAACATATAGTGCAGCGGAAAAAGAAATACTATATACAAGTAATACGCCATGCCATCCAGCTTGCCTCCAGCAACTCCAGAATATCCGGAATATCCTGATAAACCTAACTCTTGACTACCCGTGTGGAAATTGGTGGGCACCCAGAGTTTAGAAAGGAAAACAATAAACTCCGAGTCAGTCATGTGACTGGTGTGAGAACTCAAAACAGTTTATTTATCTTTAAAATCAAAATAGAGGAATATTTTTAAATCAATTCGCAATGCTTTTAAAAATGAGACTACCATAAGACATCCTGCCACACACACAATGCAAACGCAGACTTGGAGAAGATTTCTCCTTATGATAGTCAAAGATGCTTGATACGCATTTAAAAAGAACATTTGATATTATTACTAGTGCATAGTGTAGGAAAAATTTATTTCGAAAGTAGAATATAAATCTTAGCCAACATAGACATTCCGAACTATGCCTACTATAGCTACCATCCAAACAGTGGGGCGCCACCATAAGTGAATGATAGGTTCTACAACTAATACCGTACAAGATCGTATTGTTTCTTTGGATTTCCAACGAATGATCAGGCCAAGGAACTTCCCATTGCCACATGAGAATGCCTCTGGATGGACATCCCCGAGAACCAAACCGGATCTCTACCAACACAAGGCCGGGTTACACCTAACTGAGTAACAACTGACCGAATATGCCATCCCCCGGTCCTTTGGGACCTTTCAACCGAGCGCTCGCAATCAATTCACACAATCATAAAGTGTTTTCAACATGAGTAAGTATCTGGGCTCCATACCATGATACCACCCTTTTCCAGAAGGAAATGCACACATCCTAAAGGGCGCTACCCCTCATAACCTTGCTGCTTCTTTCCTGTTTTGACCATTCACGGGGTGTGAGGCTCGACGAAGTCACGTCCACAAAAACATACTTTATACAAAAGCCATGCTTTGGGTCAACAAATGATCATAGAAATGATCACCAGGATAGACGATCAAACAAATGATCCTATCACAAATAATCAACACAATGATCATTTCACAGCAACACTCAGCATGTCACATTACCAAATTGGGAATATATCGCTGATAACCTTCAACTACATAACCTCTGAGCTCGTACGTCTCAGAGAAGGGTGTTAAGCTAAAAGAATAAATTCTCCGCCACCAACAGAAATATATTTGAAAGAAATCGGCTTTATATCTCAATTTGTAACGTCAGACATACAATCTATACAAGTCTGTTCCGGGTTCGAACAGAACCGAAGGCACTTCTCACGAAGCCCTTGCAATCCGGGTATTCACAATCCCGATCGAATTTCCCATCACTTAGGAAATCTCTATACCAGGAGCTACCCAGTGCAGAGACAATCGATAGGTCATCTTATCGCTTTCGCAAATACCCGGTCTTCAACACCGGTCATCAAATGCAATTCATAACGACGTATCACATATTCGGAATGGGTTATACGACCCCATGGTCGTTTCCCGGTTAACCCGAATAGTGAGCGCTTATTCAAAAATAAGCGTGGCATTCAAATTCAAACAAATCACATCAATTACCCATTCAAAGGGAAATATTGATAGTCGGTTATTGAACTATCAATGGAAATGCACACATCACCAGTTTCCAAATAATTTTCCAAATTATTTATTTTCCAAAATAAAATATCTTTACAAGATATATAATTTCCAATTCTTTAAAAATAAATCAATATTTATTTTTAAACAACTTCCCTTTCTATTCATAAATTCCATAATGAATTTGTATTTCACAATATTTATGAATAACAATTTCAATTATTCATTTCAATTTATCTTCAAAAAGATAAATTCTCAAAATATTCACTTTATATTGGAAAACATTTCCATACTTATTTAATAAGTAATTCACAAATTTTATTTATTTTCAACACTTGGAAAATATTCAATATACTTAAATCGAAATTAAGTACATATTTCATTCTTTAAGGAAATCATTCTCTTAAACATATTTATTTGGGCCAAAACGAATGTTGCGTAAAACATCGTTACGACGTCCCAAAATCACTAGTATAGGGATTTGAAATTAAAATAGATATATAAATCCCAATACTATACAAAACATTTCCTTTCGGAAACCATTTAGTATAACAACAGTGTTATAGTCCACTATTTCCTTTTATTTCTCGAAAACGTCTATTTCAACAATAGATGTTGAAATCTATGGTTTCGAATCTCAACACATTTTAAAACATCGTTAGATCATTTTAATTCTATTTAAAATATCACATTCTAAACATTTTCTTTAACATATTATTCACTATTCAAAAACGTGAATATACTACGTTAACAATTTTTCATCCTTTTATACATTTTATTTCAAAGGATTATTCACAGTCAAAAATGTGAATATAACTCCATTAATAGGTTTCAACAATTTACTTATCAAAATAAGTCGTTTGCGAATTTATAAAACAACGTTTATAAATTCTATTTCTATTTATTCATAACTACTTCCTTTTATAAATTTTCTTTATTAATCTATTCGATTTATAACTCAATTATAAACTAAAGGTTCATATTATAAGTTAAATACTTATAATTTATTCGTTCACAAAAATCGTTCCTTTGAACTTCATAATTATAAATCTTATAACTTATAAGATTCAATGATTTATCCGAATATATTCTTTAATAATTTCACAAAATTTATAAATCTTACTATTTATAAATTTCATTTATAACTTCACCATTTATAATTTTATGAATTCCATTCATTTACAAAAATTCATTTTCACTTCATTCAAACACTTATAAAAACTCGTTTTATAATGTCAATATTTCAATTTATAAATATCCATTTATAAATCTCTTAATATAAATCAATTTATATTATTCTATTAAAACGTCTTTAAACTCCTTTAAAAACTTCATCATTCTCTTGATTTATAAAATAATTAAATTTTATAAATCCTATATTTAAACTTTTCACAATAAATTCTAAAATCCCGATGAAACTATTTTATAAAATCATTAGCATCATATTCTCAAAAATCAGTTTTTAACTATTTTTCTCAAAAATCGTAATTTTTATAACTTTAAAAATTATAACGTTTATTTATTTAAAATGAATCAATTTCCAAACATACAGTATATTTTCAAAAATCACTTTAAAAATCATTTTAAAATCCCAAATTTGGTCCAATGATGCTACACACCAAATAGTCAATCACGACAACAACGATATCATATATCGATATGATAATCCATCAAATATCAAAATATCTGAAATCAAATAAATACTGTTGAGGAATCCAGTTGGATCCCTCCAGCCTGTTTTCCTGCATCCACAAACATTAGCACAATACCAATTTCGCTCCAGTACGAAATTATCGCGGTATATGGGATTTAAAATATTATCCGCTTAATAGACGGCGCAATAGGGTCTCATCCGCTAAAAAAAATGCGGAAAATCAATAACTCCAATATATACATATGCCAATATATATATATATATTGCTATTATATATAATACCAATTTCACTGTTTATGAAATATTCGCGGTATATGTTTTTAATAAATAACATCCGCTTACTAACGGCGCATAATGTCTATTTTAACAATCAATAGATAACAGTCATCATTCAAACATGCATTCAAATATTTTAAATCTAACTATTTAAAAATAAAATCGAAACTGATTCGATTGAGTGAGAAGTTCTCACCTTGATTTCAATTTCGTTTTAGCGATTTATTTCGAATAAAATTAAACGGACATTTAATTTTACCCAAAATTCTCACTAACTCAAATCGACTCCAATCCAATTTCATCGCGTAGTGCTCGTCCATACGATTCCAACGCAACTGGTTTCGCGCGTTTTCGACCTCGTATGAAAAAGTTATGATTTTTCAAAGTTTATACGAATTTTTATAACTAAATTACAACATACTTTAACAATTTTCAAACCCACAGCAAACATTGGCCACTGGATCTCAACACCCCTCATCATGACCGTTCCCTCCTTCCTCTATCTCATGTTCACCATCTCCAGGTTAGAAATGAACGCACGCAACCCATAGGAGCCCAAACTAGGGTTAGATGCCGCGCCTCCATCGTTGATCGATACTCCATCATTCCACAACCGTTTGAAGCGCCATGCCAAGAGCCACCTTCGGCTGCGACAAGGTGGAGCTCGGCCACCTTATGTTCTCGAAAAACGTGAAAGACTCTCGGCCGTTCAAGACCACTTTGCCGCCAATCCACAACTCCAAACACGATCTCCACCGTTGAACACGAAGATCTCGTCGTGCTCTACCACTTTGTAGTTGATAAATTCTTGAAATAATGCTTAGATTTGAAGATAATTGAAGAGAATCGAAATGAATTCCTGGCCATTGAATTCCTAGGGCCGGCTGCGTTTAGATTAGGGTTTGTTATTATATTTTTTTTTTATGAAGGGGTATTGGTCTATTTATAGGAAATGAACGAACACTATTCATCCGGAAATTCCAAACTCCGATTCACGCACCGTAACTAGCGTTTCTAGGGTTTACCCCACGTTTCGGACACAATGGAAAAGGTTTCGGAAGCTAATTCGAACATCTGTGCGAGTTATGGCTATAAACGTTCAATTTAAATTAAACCGATTTAAACGATTTTCTAGGCGTTTTAATTCGTACCGGACAAACGGTAAATCCAATTGACACGAAATTTGAAACCTTACAATAATATCACATTACAGATCCGATGAAACTAGTTTCGTCGAAATCCGAGACTTTTTGAAAAATGGCTATTTTAACTCGCCAAATTAAAATTAAAAATAAATCGATGCGTTTCGAGCTGCCACGATCAAACGATAACTCCGATTGACACGAAAATTGAAATCCGATAATAACTAACTATTACGGATCCAATGGAACTAGTTTCGTTCAATTCTGAGACTGTTTAAAAATTGACTATTTTCACTAGTCGATTTTAATATTAAAATATTCAATTTTCACAAATTAACTTTTAATTCGATTTTAAAAGTTCTAAAATATCATTCTAACTCCAATATGATAAAATAAAATTTTACAAATCATTTTCAATCATATTTAACCCAAATTTCAATTATTTCCATAATTTAACATATTAAATTATCGATTTAATTATTCAATTAAATCCAATAATTCAAGATAAAATTTATTCGACTTATAAATTCACTTATTAATATTTAAAATTAATTAAATATTCAAATTTTAATAAATTAAAATCCTGGGTCGCTACATAATCGAAGAAGAAGGATTATACTTCGGGAAGGATGGTGCTTTGCGCGTAGTAGTTCTCGAGATTTTAGCGTGAAACAATGATTAGAATGACACGGGTCTGGCTCGAGAAGCTATAGGTCGGATTCAGATGTTTTAATTGTTAGGATATCAGGTTTTAAGTAACGGAATAGGAAGTTCAAAAGTATTAAGCAAATGGTTAAACCAATTTATGAGTTAAATAAAAAAATCAAGTTTGAACCTAATTTCTTAAAACTATTTTTTAAAATAATGATGTTTTATTTAAATTTTGATTTGTTAAAGTTGAATATTTTATTTTAACTTAGATTAAGAGAATCTTAAGTTGGTTTAAAACTTAATTAATAATGTAATTAAGTAATAATTAAAAAGGATGAAGCGTTTATCATTAAACTTAAAGACTCATGTTAATTTACAAGTTAATGATAATTAATACCAAGTTTATTAAATTCTGATGAAGATTAAGAAAGTGGTAAAGATAAATGGGTTATCTTAAAGTTAATTAAGGTCTTGGATAATTAATGATTAATTAAATTAATGAAGTAATTAAAGAGAAATTAATTAATTAATGATTAAGGATAAATTAATTAATGATCAGGGGTTATAAATTAATTAGAGATTAATTACTTAAATGATAGTTACTTAATGTAAGTAATTAAAGGATTAATTTGTTAAGGGTTAATTAAATTAATTAGTAGTTAAAGGATAATTAATAAATATTTAAAGGTAAATTAATTGAGGATAATTAACCAATGGGATAATTACATAATGAAAGTAATTATGATGGAAAATTAAAGGATGATTAATTAATGGTTTGAAATTAATTAATGTTGGGTAAGCAGGATTTAAAAGTAATTAAATTAATTAGAAATGGTACAATTAATTTATCTTGCTTATAGATGATTGAGATATATTAAATGACTTAGATTATTTGATATCTCTGATATGTGATTTGTGATGCTTTGTGATATGAGATACTTGGTTGAACTGTGATAATGTGGGTTGTCTATCTGAGATAGATTGTTGTGTGAATATGAAAGCCTGACTAAGTTGTATTGTTTAATCTTAAACATTTTGGCTTAAAGATAGTATTGAATTCGAAGAGACCGGGGTTGGGTATCAGTAAATACCCAAACCCACTTTGATTTGTAACTACAATGATTCTTTATAAATTGATATGTGAAATCAATAGGCTAGAATGGAATAATTTAAATGACTGGACCATTTAAAACTAAGTAAAGGTACCTAGGGATTGATTGTGAATATAAGTGTTGACTATAGCAAGTTGTGAACTTGTAGTGATGAACGAGTTACCCCGGGTTTTAAGTAAGTTTTATGCATTAGTATTTCTTGTTAGATGGGTTTACTCACGCTGATTTCCAGCCTGACCCAGGTGTTACTTTGATTTAATGCTCGGGTCAGACCGAGTATTACAGATTTTCAGGTTAGAACGTTCTGAAGCTCAGGAGGCGAGCTGGATGGTAGGAACGTATGGAGAGTATTCCGCTATGATATATTGTATTTTATCTAGGGCATGTTGATTTTAACTGTCCAATATTTTGTGTAAATGTTGTAACTCTAATGTATTGATATAAATTAACTGATTCAGTTTTCCTTTGTATAACTGCTATTTTTTTTACATTATATTTTGATCCGCTACGAATGTGAGAATCTGTGTTTTGGTGTTTCTGTTTCTTCTTCTTCATCTATCTCTTTCTTCTTTTCCCTAACTATCTAGAATTTTCGGGATCGAAAATTCCTGGTCGTTACATTTGGTATCAGAGCTGAAGGTTAAGCGAGAACCTTGGCTCTGGTGGGTTTATTCATTTGAATAAGGGTCAATAGTACCCTAGAATGAGTTATATATATATATATATATATATATATATATATATATATATGAGAGTGTATTTGTTATTTTCTTATAAAAAGATTTTAAAACGGTTTTAAAATTAGTTTTTATATAAGATTATATTTTGATATATAAAGTAATATTTCTTTCTAATTATTTAATATATTAAAGAAATTGGTTGTTGATCATTGGAATTAAATAAAATAACGAGAATTAAGTGGTAATAGTAATACAACCAAATTGAAATTAAATGAAGATAAGTTTGAATTGGATCCAAACTTAAACTAAAATCCTGAATTTGTAGAAGTAAGAATAAGATAAAAATGAATTGGTATCCAGATAAATCTTGGTTATTATCATAATGGTTATTGTGTTTAATAATGAATTATTTGTTAATGAGTAAGCAAAATGAAGTAAATTTTTAGATGAGTATAACTTATAAATTGAAGTGGGTTTTAAATTGTGAAGTTTTGAATCCTAAGTCCAGAAACATCTGAAATTGTTTTCAAATGTTAAAAGAAATGATATTATTCAGACTATTTTGAATGTGATGTTATTTTAAAATAAGAGATGTTTGGAAAATTTAAAGAATGTTGTTTTGAATTAAAACCAAAGGTGGTTTAAAAATTTAAAATATGACTTGGTGGGCTAAGGAATAAATATGTATATATATGAGGATATGCATAATATCAAAAATGATTTGGAATAAACTCTAAGTGTTGTGTTTTGATTTTCTCTGAATGTGATGTAAAAAGCCATAGTGAAATTTGAAATTGGAATTCAAACTGAATAAAAGTTGACAGGATTAAAATGAGATTTAACTTAGAGGAAGTTCACTAAGTTTAGAACAAACAACCTGAATTGGAAATTTCAAGATGAAATGGGTATTTAACTTAAGAAGTTAAATGGGTTGATTTGAGATGGGAATTATGTGTGATCTCAAACGGATTTGAGATCTGGAAATGGGTAATGGATGATATTGATTGGTGTTTGGATAATTTGGATGTTTATTTACCTTGGCTTATCCTCATATCACCCTATTGTTCTTAATAATCTATGGAACTGTGAATTAGATTGTTTAAATGAATTAGGAAGTAGATTGAGATAATATCTATTCCACTATTGGAATTTAATGAAATTAAACTTTAATTTGAAATTACTTACATAATTTTGATTTTAAAGATAAAAAAATTGAGCTTGTAAAAATGAGATCACTTTGAACATTAAGATTTGAATGTTTAAAATGAACATATAAACTGAAATGGTTAAGGATTGGTTTCAAGATTGAAATTGGGTAATAAATTGAATTTCAAAGATTAAATTGTTTAAAAAAGGGGTTTGAACTATGATTTGAACCTAGAAATAAGTGTATGAAGAAGTAAAGGTTAATTTAAATTAAAAGAATTAAATCAACATTTTAAAATTTAACTCGAATTTATAATTCGAGATGGTTTAAAGTGAGATTTAATTTGAAATTAGTTCAAATTGAAATTTTATTTGAATAATTTAGAATTGTGATTAAAGTCGAATAATTAAATTCAAATGGAATTTGATTTGAAATTGGAATGAAATTGAGGTAAATTCAGCTTGAATTGGGACT
Source organism: Allium cepa (assembly GCA_030765085.1). Taxonomy (NCBI): domain Eukaryota; kingdom Viridiplantae; phylum Streptophyta; class Magnoliopsida; order Asparagales; family Amaryllidaceae; genus Allium; species Allium cepa. The sequence goes on along the minus strand of CM060940.1, from coordinate 756,309,504 downwards.
GAATCAATTTAATGGGATAGGAAATTGATTTGGAAATGGAGATTGGAAAATTGAACAGTTTGGCTCTGGACTATTTTCAAAATAAATTATTTTCATATAAGCTTTCTTAAATCTATTTTCCAAGATATTTACCATATATAACCTTTTTTTAAAGCCAAACTATTTTATACTTATTTTACAATTATTTTTGGAACTATTTAACTATCTTACAACTGTTTTATAAACTAATTACTATTTTTAAACTATTTTATAACTAATTACTATTTTACAACTATTTTACAATTATCTAACTACTTTACATTTATTTTATAACTACTTAACTATTTCTAATAATTATTTTGCAACTACTTACCTATTTTAAACTTTTAAGTTATTTTCTAAATTTAAGCTGGTCGGAGAGCAAACTGTTTATAATTAAATATCTATATGAGATAAGAATTGAGATGATAATCCAAATGGTGATTGAGGCAATTGTGAATAAATGAATAAGAATCTAAGGGAATGTGGAAATTGATTTAGCTAATAATCATGGAAGATAGATACGTAGGACGTACGTATAATATTCTATTCTCATAGTGATTTGATCCAAATTTGAGCATAGAATTTTGAGATAGTATATCGATCCGAGTTGGAATTTTTCACTCGATTTTCGACGGCGAACCTGGATATGGATTTTTGATTGGTTCTAGAAATTCTCTATTATAGTTATGACTATGCAAGGAGAATGATGGTTTCTGATCAAGAAAATAGATCTGAGTCCGCACTAGGAAGTCGAGTGGACGATACTGGTTCGAAATTGAAATTGTGTGATCGAGTGAGGAATCGGATTTAATATTGCATACGGATGATATGTGTACATCGTACAGGTTTGAATGAAATTGATATTAAAAATTTGAGGATAAGAACTGTAAATGATTTTTGAAATGAAAAGTATATTTTGTCAAATATATGATTAAAGGTTCACTTTATGAAAAAAAGCAATGAAAGATGATTTTTGAAAAGAGAAGTATGTTTTGAGAATATGTAAATGGAATAAAATGGGAATTGGATATTTCTATGATTAGAACTCATTTTATAGAAAAGTAATATGGTTAATAACTTCATAAAAAAGTAATCAAATTTGAATATTTGATTTGAAATAAACAAAGTTATATATCTTTGTTATATATATGATAAAACTCCCCTTATTGAATCTTTTGCCAGAAGAAAAGGGTTTTTGAAAGTATTTGAAGTATAAAAAGGGAATTTATACAAGTATGAAGTGATCCAAAGATTTTCAAAGTTATATATATATATATATATATATATATATATATATGAAGGATTTTATGAGAATGATTTTGGGAAAAAGGTTTTGGAACTTATGGATTTTGGAAGGCTTTTGATTTTTGGGAAAAATCAATTTTAGGATTTGGAAAGCCTAGTTTGAGAATTATCGATCATGGGATAATCGATTTTGAGAAAGAAGATTTATATGGGATTCATACTTGGTGTATGATTTGGAAGATACTATATGGGTATAGTATAAAGTGTTTTGAAAATGGCTCTGGAGAAAAAGGCGCTCCCTTGAAATGAACTTCTTAGGAGTACCATAGGTTGGTACTGCCTTGAGCCCTAAGGGGGAGGCTCTAAAGTGGATCTTGTGAGGAAGTCCGGACAAACTGATGTTCCTGAGGATTATTGGTAGCGAAAGTCGAGGGCGCTGATGCCTGCAAAGGCATATGGGTTATGCTATGACGGCAGTGTAACTCAATGTCGTTGCGATCTACTGTGGACCATTGTGAAAATCATGTGGAGGTGAGTGTCAACGGTCTACGTTTGATTTTGTCGGAAGGCAACGTAACAACGGTAGACTGCGACCTATGGTCGAGGGGAGAAGTTTCATTTTTTGCAGCGAAATTCAAAGGCGCTGATGCCTACAGTTACATGGACATTTGCTGTGATGGCAACGTAACCCAGGATGTCGCTGCGATCTATAGAGGGTTCCATGGCGTAATCGAGGTGCGTAGAGTGCCTATAGTTATCTATGGATTTTGCCAGGATGGCAACATAACCATCGGGTTAACAGCGACCATGGACGGGGGTGATGATTTCTAGAGCATTCTCACCAAAGATGTTTCCTCTATTTTCAAAAAAAATGTTTTCTATATTTTCAGTAAAATTATTTTCCTAGTATTTTCACTAGATGTTGAAATAGGTTTACCAAGTACTTATAGATTTTCAGTCCTACGCCTGATCAACGTATGACTGAATTTCTGTGAGAACGAAGATGATCCTGTGGAAACATCAAGTTATAAAAAGTTTTTTATAACACTATTTTATAATATTATGTTGATTTTAAATTGTTTTAAAAATAATCAAAGAATAATTTATCTGATTTTGGGTATTGAATAAATTCTGGCTTCGTTCCTTTTCGAGGACAAAAAGATTCAAAGGGGGAGGAATGTGATAACCCGTATTTTGGACATCTGATAATTGGATAATTATCTGATTTTAACTGTTAAAAACACTGATTTATAAGTTGAGCAAATAAGTCTGATAATAATATTTATATCTAAAAATATTTATTTGATAATCTCCTAATATAATTATTTAAAATGGGAAAAATTATTATCTGCAAATAAAATTGAATATGTGTTCATTTAAAAATATATATACGATTTGATTTAAAATAAAATTTGAATTTAAAATATATATATATATAGGATTTGTGTGGTTTATAAATAAATTGTTATTTGGAATTTGGATTTGAAATTCAAATAAATATATTGAAAATATTACTTGTAATAAATAGTTGTATATTTAAAAAACATCATTTAATAAAAACATAATAGATAAATATATATATATATATATATATATATGTATATATATATAAACATTTATTAAACTAATACATAATTTATTAAACATAATACATATGTTAAAATAAGAAATATGGTTTATGACATTTGTAAAAATATAAACATATGCAAAAAATGCAAGTGTTGGATTAATATAGCATGAATTTACATGTGGCAATTTGTTTTCTTAAAATATAAATAAAATATAAAACATAATAATATTTAACTTATAGGTACAAAACATTTGTAAGCTTGTAATACATGCGTTTAAACATGTGTAGGCTTAGAGAAAATGCATTTAAAGTAGCATTTTCTTTAATTCAAAATATGGATAACATGTATTAGAAAGAAGAACCAGGCTTCATTTTTACATTTCAAAAACCTGAGAATCAAAAGTAGGAAAAAAAATCTAAGAAGAGAAAAAAATCCATGAAAATTAATAATCTTTCAATTATTTCAAACCTGAAGCTCAAATCTAAATTCAAGTTCAACTCAATTCGAATCAGATCAGCAAGCACAAATCTCCAGTTTCAAGTTTTTAGGAGAACAAAGCAAATTCCAGTTTCATAAAGCTTTCTCTGTTCTTCAATAAATGTGAGTAAACTCTAATTTTTTTTTTAAAATATCTTGAAGTTTCATGTGATGATTCTTGAAAATATGATATGAATTATGTTGTGCATGTTGATTTAAAATGATTTTTTATATGTATGTGTTAGTATCTGCGTACATGCCTGGAACAAGCATAACAGGCCTCTGTTCTACATTTCAAGTTTTAAACCTGTTTCAAAAAATTCAAATCATCCCATTTATTGATTTTTAGACCTTTATCTCCAAATAGGAAGTGCTTGTATGTGTACACATCATCTTTAAAATTTGATTCAAGTGAAAGTAATGAGTAATTTTCTCAAAAATAAATTTCCACAGTAATGAACATATAGGTGTCAAATTTCGACAATCAAATTTCCACTTTTGGATTATGTTAGTGACAACGTACTGCAATTTGTTCAATTTAGAAATAGGAATCTTGATTTTTAGGCTTGGAGTTTTAGGCAATTCTTGAGATGATCGGAGTCGGGGTTTTCGTCTATTGCCGACGAATGACATGGAATTGGTTACTGCAATTTTGACTGGAAGAGGCTGGGTTCTCGATTGTCGTGGAAAATATGGATTTAGGATTTATCGAGAACTGAGGAGGAAGAATGGAGTCGATTTAGGGTTTTAGGTTGAGTCATGGTCGGGTTTATTGAATGGATGTTCGCGGAGACGTGATAGTGTCGAGTTGGATTGGAGGTGCAGGAAAAGTTAGATGGAGGTCAGGCGAAGGTATTGACAAGAGGACAGGGTCTCCTATGGTCGGAGATGGCAAGGCGAGGTGGATCTCGGCGATGGGTTCTGGAGTCAACAGATATTCAACCATCCGATTTTGAATTTGCGAAGGGTTCGTCGACCTAGATGGTCGGTTCTACTCCGAGGAAGATCGTCGAGGTGTTAATGATCGGAACGAGGTTCGAAGCCAGCCAGGTTAAGTGTTCACGTACACGTGTGCTACTTGTATCAGTTGGATGCTGAGTGTTTTGGGCCATCGAAGAAGAAGGAATATACTTCGGGTAGGATGGTGATTTGCGCGTTGTAGTTCTTGAGATTTTAGCGTGAAACAATGATGAGAATGGCACGGGTCTGCCTCGAGAAACTATAGGTTGGATTCGAAATTTTTGATTGTAAGGATATCAGGTTTTAAATAAAGGAATAGCAAGTTCAAAAGTATTAAGAAAATGGTTAAACCAATTTTCAAGTTAAACAAAAAAATCAAGTTTAAACCTAATTTCTTAAAACTATTTTTTTTTAAATAATGATGTTTTATTTAAATGTTGATTTGTTAAAGTTGAATATTTTTAACTTAGATTAAGAGAATCATAAGTTGGTTTTAAACTTAATTAATAATGTAATTAAGTAATAATTAGAAAGGATGAAGTGTTTATCATTAAACTTAAGGACTCTTGTTAATTTACAAGTTAATGATAATAAATACCAAGTTTATTAAATTCTGATGAAGATTAAGAAAGTGGTAAAGATAAATGGGTTATCTTAAAGTTAATTAAGGTCCTGGATAATTAATGATTAGTTAAATTAATGAAGTAATTAAAGAGAAATTAATTAATTAATGATTAAGGATTAATTAATTAATGATTATGGGTTATAAATTAATTAGAGATTAATTACTTAAATGATAATTACTTAATGTAAGTAATTAAATGACTAATTTGTTAAGGGTTAATTAAATTAATTAGTAGTTAGAGGATAATTAATACATATTTAAAGGTTAATTAATTAAGGATAATTAACCAATGGGATAATTACTTAATGAAAGTAATTATGATGGATAATTAAAGGATGATTAATTAATGGTTTGAAATTAATTAATGTTGGGTAAGCAGGATTTAAAAGTAATTAAATTGATTAGAAATGGTACAATTAATATATCTTGCTTATAGATGATTGAGATATGTTAAATGACTTAGATTATTTGATATCTCTGATATGTGATTTGTGATGCTTTGTGATATGGGATACTTGGTTGAACTGTGATATTGTGGGTTATCTATCTGAGATAAATTGTTGTGTGAATATGAAACCCTGAATATAAGTTGTATTGTTTAATCTTAAACATTTTGGCTTAAAGATGGTATTGAATTCAAAGAGACTGGGTTCGGGTGTTACTAAATACCCGAACCCACTTTGATTTGTAACCTATAATGATTCTTTATAAATTGATATGTGAAATCAATAGGCTGAAATGGAATAATTTAAATGACTGGACCATTTAAAACTAAGTAAAGGTACTTAGGGATTGATTGTGAATATAAGTGTTGACTATAGCAAGTTGTGAACTTGTGGTGATGAACGAGTTACCCTGGGTTTTAAGTATGTTTTATGCAATAGTATTTCTTATTAGATGGGTTTACTCACGCTGGTTTCCAGCCTGACCAGGGTGTTACTTTGATTTAATGCTCGGGTCAGACCGAGTATTACAGATTTTCAGGTTAGGACGTTCTAAAGCTCAGGAGGCGTGCTGAACGGCAGGAACGTATGGAGAGTATTCCGCTGTGATATATTGTAGTTTATCAGGGGCATGTTGATTTTAACTGTCCAGTGTTTTGTATAAATGTTGTAACTCTGATGTGTTGATATAAATTAACTAATTCAGTTTTCTTTTGTATAACTGCTATTTTGCTTGATATTATATTTTGATCCGCTACGAATGTGAGAATCTGTGTTTTGGTGTTTCTGTTTCTTATTCTTCATCTATCTCTTTCTTCTTTTCCCTAACTATCAGGAATTTTCGGGATCAAAAATTCCAGGTCGTTACAAATAATATCAAAAGGATTTTTACATATCAAGCATGTTTGACTATCATAAGGAGAAACCATCCCCATGTGTGCGATTGCATTGTGTGTGCGCCGGGAGACCTTATGATAGTTTCATTTTCCAAAAAGCATAATGGATTTCTTTGTGTAATTTTTTTGTTCAAAACAGCTTCTTTATGTTTACTCATACCTGTCCCGTGACTGACCCGGAGTTTATTGTTCCTCTTCTAAACTCTAGGTGCCCATAATTTTCCACACGGGCGGCCTAGAGTCAGGTTATCCGTGTTCTGGAGCTAGTTCGGATAGTAGATGTGGATCTAGAAGTCTTTGGAAGTCTTTGAAGCTTTTGGTCTTCAGCTTTTGGGTTTTGAAGTTTTCATTTGGAAGTCTTCGGAGCTTTGGAGCCTTTGGATTGAAGATGCAGTAGTGTTGGATTCTCTTTTGGAAGACCATTTGGTGTTAGCCCCTATTGTTGTTCCGTTGTTATGTTATTGTTCTGTTTTTGTATCATATTCATTGTGCTCTGATGTTGCTGGTTGTTTATTGTATCAAATATTGTATCCATGTGTTGTATATCAACAAAATTCATTTTGTTTCCGCTGTGTTGTTATTCGTCTAATGTGTTATAAGCTCCAGTGAACTGGACTCCAACGTTTGATCCTCTGGCATTCGAATATGGGTGATGTATTGGATGTCGATTTTCGAACGTTGGATTCCGAGTCATTGTGATTTGGTATCAGAGCTAAATGTTGAGTAAGAACTTTAGCCTTCGAGTATAACTAATTAGGTGACTCATTAGAGATAGGGTTAGAAATGCCCTAGAATGAGTATATTCCCTAAGATATCTCGTTCACATGCCTAAATCAAGTTTTCTTACTATTTATAGATAGTGAGAATGAATGCAAGAAGAGGACGAGGTAGGAGAAGGGGAATTACCACTACAAATGGTCGAGACCCAGCAACAACAACAACGGAAAGAGCAGCACTTCCCGTCAAGCCCCAGCCAAATCAGCAGAATTATATCGGAGTTTCTCAAGACTTAGGGGGAAACCATTCATAGGCAAGGAGACTATTATACAAGTGCAAGCTTGAATTAGATCTTGTGAGAGAATTTTCAAAGGATTGAAGTTGGAAGATGATCAAATGAGGTTGATAGCTTCCTAGCAGCTCCAAGAAGAAGTTCTGGCATGGTGGGAGACTATTACATTGGCCAAGTCGGAGGATGAGTTTACCTGGGATAGATTCAAGTAAGTGTTTGAGTAGCGTTATATGTCGTTTATTGGTATCTCCAGGATGTATCAGGAGTTCACCGATTTGAAGCAAGTAAGTTGATCTTTTGAAGAATACTTTAACAAGTTTAACGAGCTACCCTAGTTTGGTCCTGAGTTGGTGAATACCCCTCTTAAAAAGAATGAGAGATTTATTAGAGGGATGAATAAGAAGTTTCATGAAAGGATGACAAGCCATGTGAAGGAGTCTTTTACTGATTTGATAGACATGGGGTATAGATATGCCACCCTAGATAAACAAGAATTCTAGAAGAGAAAGGAAGCAGAAGTAGTCCAAATTGGAAGAAGAGGAAGTTTGGAGGAAAGAAGCATTGGCAAGGCAAAGAAAAGCAGAATACTCAGGAGAAAAAGGCAAAGAATTTACCTCTTTCAATTGTTTGGAGAAAGGACATTATTCAAGTAGTTGTAAGAAGCCCAAGAAGCAAGGAAAGAAAGATCAACATAGGAAGTCAGGTCAAGAAGCCAGGGAATGTTACTATTGCCATAAACCAGGACACATAGTTAAAGAATGCCTGACAATGAGCAGGCTCAAGTAGCAAAGGCGTATGCAATCAAGGATCAGCTTTCAACCTCAGGAGCCTATAAAGGAAAAGGAGTTTTGGAAGGCAATCTTCTTATTTATGATAAAGTTGTTAGAGTTCTATTCGACACTGGAGCCACACGTAGTTTTATTTCTCAGCAAACCGTAGACGAGTTAAATTTTGAACATGAATTCGTAGACGAACCTATTTGTGTAAAGAACCTGGTTGGAGGTCCTGCGAATCTTTGTCTATGTTCTAGAAAAGTTCCTATCTCGTACTCTCATCATCGATTTCCTATTAGTCTTTTTGTTCTTGACTTTAATGAATTTGAAATTTTACTTGGAATGAATTGGTTAACAAAATACGAAGCTAAATTAGATTGTACCAATCAAACGATCTTGATCAAAACCAAATTTGGAAATTTTGTTGTGATTTCTTATGAGGATCCAAGTCCAAAAAGGGATAAGCTAATGTATACTTTAGGGTATCCTGATCCAATTTTGGAATCCATACCTATTGTTCGGGAATTTTCGGACGTATTTGAAGAAGTCAAGTCTTTACCTATGCATAGGGAAATTGAAATCAGAATCGACGTGGTTTCCAATGCTCGTCCTATTGTGCATGCAAGTCGTAGGATAGCACCAATGGAAAGAGTGAAGCTGGTTAAGAAAACCCAAGATTTACTGGAGAAAGGATTCATAAAACCTAGTTGTTCCAATTGGGGTTCAGCTGTGGTGTTTGTAGCCAGATTACCGCGATCTCAATAAATTAACTCTTAAAAATAAATTTCCTTTTCCCCAAATCGATGACCTATTCGATCAATTGTATGGTGCTCGATTCTTTTCCAAGACGGATCTAGCCCAAGGATTCCATCAATTGAGAATTGCGGAAGATTGTATTCATTTAATGTAACGACCTAGAATTTCTATTATTTGAAATTCATATATTTAATTGATTTTAAATATTAACAAGTAAAATTTGTAAGTCGAATAAATTTTATTTTGAATATCTGGATTTAATTGGATAATTAAATCGACAATTTAAAATGTGAAATTACAGAAATAATTTGAAATTGGGTTTAATGTGATTAAAATTGATTTGTAAAGTTGTATTAAATCATATCGGAGTTAAAATGATGTTATAGAACTTTTAAAATCGAATTAAAAGTTAATTTGCAGAAATTGAATATTTTAATATTTAACCGACGAGTAAAAATGGCAGTTTTTCAAACAGTTTCGAATTTCGACAAAACCATTTTCATCGGATCCGTGATGATAATTTATTTTAAGATTTCAAATTTCGTGTAAATCAGATTTACAGTTTGTCTGGGGCAAGTTAAAACGCATTGAAATCGGTTTGAGTGAATTTTTAAATTTAAATGGTCAATTTGAAAACCTATCTTTCAAATATGATCGAATTGGCTTCCGATACATATTCCATTGCGTTCGGAATAGGGGTAAGACATTATAAACGCCAGGCGGCACGCTTCGTTTGGAGTTCGGGAAAAATTCGGGTGAATAGTGGGCGTAAATTTTCAATAAAAGCCCCTAGATTTTCACCATTTTCACAAACCCTAACCCTAAAAGCTTCACCCACCACCTCCAATTTCAATGGCCGAAATGCATCTTCGTTCTTATTCAATTATCTTCCAATCCACACGTTAGTTCGAGAAATCTTCAACTACAAAGTCGTAGATCATCGCGAGATCTTTGAAACCAACGGTCAAGATCTAAATGGAGCTTCGGATCAACGGCAAGTCAAGTTCAACGCATGGAAGTCGCGCACGTTTTTCGAGACACAAGGGGGCCGACCTCGTCATGGTAGCAGGCGAAGATGGCTCTCGAGTTGGGCTTCGCAATGGTGGTTCCCGATCATCTTCAAGATCGTCGTGGTTGGTGCGAGCATTAGGGCATAACGGCAGCAAGTTGGGTTTTTGCATGCCTATGAAAACCTGGGGGAAGAAGGTTAACGGGTGCGGCCTGATGGTGAGGCAAAGGAATCAATGGCTATGATGGATTTAGGTTATAAATTAAATAAGAAAATTATAGATTATTATATTTAAAATTCATATAAACTTCTATAAGCTGTAACTTGTTCATACGAGGTCCGTTTTGGACGAAACGAATTGCGTCGGGTTCGTATTGATGAATACTACGCGATGGAGCTAGATTGGAGTTGATTGGAGCTAGTGTGAATTTTGGGTAAAATTAAACGCGCGTCTAATTTTATTTGAAATAAACGTTGAAACCACTATTAGAAACAAGGTGAGAACTTCTCACTCAATCGAATTGTGTTTCGATTTAAAATTTTAAATAGTTAGATTTAAAATTGCTTGATTGTATGCTTGGATGATAAATTATTATCTATTGTTTTTAAATTGGCCCTATACGTCGTATATTAAGCGGTGGTTATTTTATTAAAAACATGTACCGCGATATTCCACCTCGAAGTGGAATTGGTATTATATATGTACTTGGAGTTGATTTTCCTACATTATATAGCGGATGAGACCCTATCGTACCGCATAATAGCGGATAATATTTTATATAAACCCATGTACCGCCATATTCCGTCTTGAAATAGGATTGGTATTGTGCTAACATCTGTGCATGCAGGGAAACAGGTTGGTGGGATCCAACTAGATTCCTCAACAGTACTGAATTATTTACAGATATTTGCGATATATTCAGTTATCATATTGATATATGATGTTTGGATGCATTGGTTGATTTATTGGTGCTGTTGCAGCATTGGGCCTATTTTGGAAAATTAAAAGTGTTAAAGTGATGATTTTCAAATTTTAAAAGGATTTTTAAAGTAATTTTTGAAAGTATACATTTTATTGAATTTTGGAATTGATTCATTTTAAATAAATAAACGTTATAATTTTTATGTTATAGGAATTATGATTTTTGTGAAATATAACCGAAATGTGATTTTTGAAATAAGTAGTTGATTAATTTGTAAAATGGTTTAAATTGGGATTTTGGAATTATTATAAACGGTTTATATAAAAGATTTATAAAATTGATATTTATAAATTAAAATATAGGAATTATAAAACGAGTTTTTATAAGTGTTAAAATAAAGCATAAATGGATTTCATAAGTGAATGAAATTTATAGATTTATAAATTATGAAGTTATAAAATGAATAGATTTTGTAAATAAAAGATTTATAAATAATTAACTTATAAATTGGATTTCGGCATTTTAATGAGATATAAATAGAATTTGTTAATTAAGGGATTTTAAAAGTTGAAGGTTTTTTATAATATATGTGTGTGTGTGTGTGTGTGTGTGAATTTATAAACGTTGTTTTATAAATCCGAAACCAATTGAATTTGATAAGTAAATATGAAAGCTTATTTAAGGAGATATATCCATGATTTTGGACAGTGGATAATCCTTTAAATTAAAATACGTAGAAGTGTTGAATTTGGTAAACGATTTATATTCACGATTTTGGACAGTGAATAATATATTAAAGAAATATTTTGGGGAAGTGATATTTTAAATAGAATTAAAACAATTTAAAGTTGTTTTAAAATGTGTTAAGGATCGAAACCATAAATTTCAACATTCATTGTTGAAATAGACGTTTTTGAGAAATAAGGAAATGGTGGACTATAACACTGTTGTTATAGTAAATGAATTTCGAATGGAAATGCTTTTGTATAGTATTGGGATTTATATATCTATCTTAAGTTCGGAAATCCTATACTAGTGATTTTGGGTTGTCGTAACGATGTTCTACGCAACATTCGTTTTGACTCAAATGAATTGTTTAAGGGAATGTTTTCCTTAAAGAATAAAATATATACTTAATTGTGATTTAAGTATATTGAATATTTTCCAAATGATGAAAATAAATAGATTCATGAATTACTTATTATTAAATAAGTATGGAAATGTTTTCCAATATGAAGTGAAATGTTTTGATATGATATCGTTTAAAGATAAATTGAAAGTGAATATTTGAAATCGATTTGAAAATCTATATCAGTGGATATTTGGAAATTTAAATTCACCATGGAATTTATAAAGGAAACGAAAATTTTTTTGACGATAAACCTTGATATATTTTGAAGTGTGGAAAATATATCTTGTACAGATATTTTTGGAAAATAAATAATTTGGGAAATTATTTGGAATCTGGTGATGTTGTGCATATTGATAGTTAAATAACCGACTATCAATATTTACTTTTAAATGGGTATTTGTTGTGATTTGCTTGAATTGAATGCTACACTTATTTTTAAAATAAGAGCTCTTTATTCGGTTTAGCCGGGAGAAACCTTTAGGTCATAAATCCCATTTCGAATAGTGATTCGTCGTAATGGATAGCATTTGAAGACCGGTGTTGAAGACCGGATATTTTCGAAAACGGAAGAATTACCGTCGAAAGTCTCTGCATCGGCTAATCTCCGATATAGATATTTTATCACCCTTTGTGATGGGAAGTCCGGTCGTGGTTAGTGAATATCCGTATTTCAAGGGCTTCTTTGGAAGTGCTTTCGGTTCCGTTCGATCTTGGAACGGACTTGTATGGATGTATGTCTGACGTTACAATTTGAGATATAAAGCTGGTTTCTTGGCAATGGGAAGTTCCTTGGCCTGACCATTTGTTGGGAAATCCAAAGAAACAACACGAGCCCTGTACAGTTTTAGTTGTATAACCTGCCATGGAATGTGGCGATAACCTGCTATTGAACATGGTAGCTATAGTAGGCATAGATAATGGTCGTATATTAGCTAAGATTTATATCATACTTTCGAAATATTTTCCTACACTTTGCACTTATAGTAATAATATCAAAGAAATTTGCGTATCAAGCATGTTTGACTATCATAAGGAGAAATCTCCTCCGATTCTGCGTTTGCATTGTGTGTGTGTGCGTGAGGCCTTATGGTAGTTACATTTTCTAAAAGCATTGCGGATCTATTTTAAAAATATTTCTTTGCTTGTTTTAAAGATATAACTGTTTTAAGTTCTCACAAAGGTCACATGACTGACCTGGAGTTTATTTTTTCCTTCCTAAACTCTGGGTGCCCATCATTTTCCACATGGGCAGTCTAGAGTTAGGTTATCAGGTCATTCTGGAATTCAGGAGTTGAGGTGGAGATCAGGAGCAAGCTGGATGGCGTGGCGTATCAACTAGTATATAGTATTTCTTTTTCCGTTGTTTGTTGTTGTAAACTTTGATATTGTACTGTAATGTGATGTAATGTAATAACAGATATGATTCCTTGTTTTGAAGATTGTTCATTGATATATTATATGTTGTTCCGCTGCGATTGTGAGACTGTTATTGTTCTGTTTCTTTTTCTTTCTTCCTTCTTCTACCTCTTCTTCTTTAACCCTAACAATTCAATTTTCCGGCCTTTAATTGCTCGGTAGTTGATACAGTGGACGTATTAATGTCAACTTTTGTGAGTCGAAAATCCCTATCGTTATAATGTGTTATCAAAGCATTTGGTTAAGTGACAACCATGGCTCTGTTGGGAATTACTCATTAGAGATAGAGTGAGTAGTACTCTAGAATGAGTGTGACTGTAATGATAGATATGAGCGCGTATTTGTTAGTGAATACAAAAATGTTTTGTATTATGTTTGCTTATCCGTTGAGCTGTCTGTGAATTCTGGTCGGTAGGTGGGACGCCATATTATCGATAGGGATTTCTAAACTCTAAAGCGAGATAAACCGACATAGTATCATTTTGAATTGGGTAAATGAAATATTTTTGCTTCGATTATATTTTATATATAAAGGAATAATTTTTCAGAATTACTAAAGTGTATATGAATTGATTGTTTGGTTGTTGAAATGTAAGAATATATGCAAGTTAATAAAAGTTGTTTAAATAAGTTAAATGAAACATATTGTAAAAAAATAAATTGTATAAGCAAATGAATTATTAAGTATGGAATTATAATTAATGTGATTTACAATTCTGAAATAATCTTATATATAAGAAGTGAAACTATATGAATATATTTATAAATATGAGTTGTAAATAAAAATGAATTTGAACTATAAATTGAAAATGTTAAATGAAGTTAATTTTGGTATCGAAGTAAATTAATAAAGTGAAGTGATGAATATGAACTAGAGTTATGTAATGAAATTCAACTTTTGTGGTTAAATGAATTAGCAAATGAATTAATAAATGGATTGAATATTAATCAATCAAATGTAAATGAATTGATGTAGAATAATGAATGTCCGTGTTAATTCATTAAAAACTAGTAAATTGTAAATTGAATAATCGAAAGAAAAGTCAATTTAATATCAACCAATTGGAATTAAAAGTGTTAAACCAAATTGAATGTAAATTTAATAATTTGGTTATGTTGGTTTTGATTTGGTTGTTATATGATTGTTAGTTGATTGTATATAATTCATTAAGTGTTAATGAAGTTGAATTGATAAAAAAATGGAAAGCTATGTAATTTGATTTGAATGTGGAAGTGAACTACTTGAATGTAAATTAGTGAATTTAAACTAATTGAAAATGAATGTTAATAAAGTCTAATGTTAATGAACCAAATGTGATTAAATGAAAAATCAATTCATTGAATATTAATGAGAAGTGAATGTATATTGATTTGATGATTGGAATTTTTGTTGGATGATAGTTGTTTAGTGGTTACATTTATTGCTTTTTGTTGCATTTGCTATATTGGCACATATTGTTGTTGCTTCTGGTATATGTTGTATATCGATATTATTTTCTATATACATGTTTCTCATTGTTGTTGAGTATTTAGTAGGTGCAGATCGCGCTTGCTTCGCTTTTGGAGCTCGCTTTCACGCTATATTAGCCGTATATGCTCGCTAATAATATATAAGGTACTCGGATTACATATCGTACTTTTACACTTTTTCCCTACGGGATGCCTCATTACTTTGATGAGATGTATATTTGTGATATATATATTGCCATTTTTTTCTCGGATTGAGCCACGCAAAGGAGGCTGTGGCGAAATTTTCTGAAAATTTAAGGCGTTAGAATATTATTGAGAAAATTGGAAAATTTTGACAACTATAACTTTGATTTTGGAGTGAAAAGTTAAACGATATAGTCGGTTTTGAAAAGATAACTATGTATGATTTAAAAACTTAGTAAAGTTATTATAAGAAGTTCAACTATTGGATTTTGGGAAAGTTAAACACTTAAGTGAATTTGAAATCCATTTTGAATGGATGTTTGAAATGTTAATGGATTTCAAGACTTTTTCTTACTTCGTAATTTCGAGGATGAAATTCTTTTAAGGGGGGAAGTTTGTAACGACCCAGAATTTCTGTAATTTTAAATTCGTATATTTAATTGATTTTATATATTAACAAGTAAAATTTGTAAGTCGAATAAATTTTATTTTGAATATCTGGATTTAATTAGATAATTAAATCGACAATTTAATATTTTAAGTTACATAAATAATTAGAAATTGGGTTTAATGTGATTAAAATTGATTTGTAAAGTTGTATTAAATTATATTGGAGTTAGAATGATGTTATAGAACTTTTAAAATCGAATTAAAAGTTAATTTGCAGAAATTGAATATTTTAATATTTAACTAACGAGAAAAAATAGCCATTTTTCAAACATTCTCGGATTTTGACGAAACAAGTTTCATTGGATCCGTAATCTTAAATTATTGTAAGATTTCAAATTTCGTGTCAATCGGATTTACGGTTTGTCCGGGGCAAGTTAAAACGCACTGAAATCGGTTTGAGTGAATTTTTAAATTTAAATAGTCGATTTGAAAACCAATCTTTCAAATATGATCGAATTGGCTCTTGATACATATTTGCATTGGGAATGGGGGTAAAACATTATAAATGCCAGGCAGCACGCTTCGTTTGGAGTTCGGGGAAAAATTCGGGTGAATAGTGCGCGTAAATTTTCCATAAAAGCCCCTAGATTTTCACCATTTTCGCAAACCCTAACCCTAAAAGCTTCAGCCGCCACCTCTAATTTCAATGGCCGAAATGCATCTTCGTTCTTCTTCAATTATCTTCCAATCCATACGTTAATTCAAGAAATCTTCAACTACAAAGTCGTAGATCATCGCGAGATCTTTGAAACTAACGGTCAAGATCGTAAATGGAGCTATGGATCGACGACAAATCAAGTTCGAACGCTGGAAGTCGCGCATGTTTTTTGAGATACAGGTGGGGCCGAGCTCGTCATGGTTGCAGGTAAAGATGGCTCTCGAATTGGGCTTCACAATGGTGGTTCCTGATCATCTTCAAGACGTCGTGGTTGGTGCGAGCATTAAGGCATAACGGTGGTAAGTTGGGTTTTTACGTGCGTATGAAAACCCGGGGAGAAGAAGGTTAACGCGTGCGGCCTGATGTTGAGGCAAAGGAATCAACGGCTATGATCGATTTAGGTCATAAATTAAATAAGAAAATTGTAAATTATTATATTTAAAATTCGTATAAACTTCTAAAAGCTGTAACTTGTTCATACGAGGTCCATTTTGGACAAAATGAATTGCGTCGGGTTCATATTAACGAATGCTACGCGATGGAGCTGGATTGGAGTTGATTGAAGTTAGTGTGAATTTTGGGTAAAATTAAACGCACGTTTAATTTTCTTCGAAATAAACGCTGAAACCGCTATTGGAAACAAGGTGAGAACTTCTCACTCAATCGAATTGTGTTTCGTTTTAAAATTTTAAATAGTTAGATTTAAAATTGCTTGATTGTATGCTTGGATGATAAGTTATTATCTATTGTTTTGAAATAGACCGTATACGCCGTATATTAAGCGGAGGTTATTTTATTAAAAACATATACCGCGATATTCCACCTCGAAGTGGAATTGGTATTATATATGTACTTGGAGTTGATTTTCCCGCATTATATAGCGGATGAGACCCTATTGCACCACATAATAGCGGATAATATTTTATATAAACTAATGTACTGCGATATTCCGTCTTGAAATGGGATTGGTACTGAGCTAACATCTACGGATGCAGGGAAACAAGTTGGAGGGATCCAACTGGATTTCTCAACAGTATTGATTTGTTTACAGATATTTGCGATATATTCTGTTATCATATTGATATATGATGTTTGGATGCAGTGGTTGATTTATTGGTGCTGTTGTAGCATTGGGCCTATTTTGGACAATTAAAAGTGTTAAGGTGATGATTTTCAAATTTTAAAAGGATTTTTAATGTAATTTTGAAAGTATACATTTTATTGAATTTCGGAATTGATTCATTTTAAATAAATAAACGTTATAATTTTTATGTTATAGGAATTATGACTTTTGTGAAATATAACCGAAATGTGATTTTTGAAATAAGTAGTTGATTAATTTGTAAAATGGTTTAAATTGGGATTTAGGAATTACTATAAACGGTTTATATAAATGATTTATAAAATTGATATTTATAAATTAAAATATGGCAATTATAAAACGAGTTTTTATAAGTGTTAAAATAAAGTATAAATGGATTTCATAAGTGAATGAAATTTATAGATTTATAAATTATGAAGTTATAAAATGAATAGATTTTGTAAATAAAAGATTTATAAATAATTAACTTATAAATTGGATTTCGGCGTTTTAATGAGATATAAATAGAATTTGTTAATCAAGGGATTTTATAAGTTGAAGTTTTTTTATAATATATATATGTATGTGTGTGTGTGTGTGTGAATTTATAAACGTTGTTTTATAAATCCGAAACCAATTGAATTTGATAAGTAAATATGAAAGCTTATTTAAGGAGACATATCCATGATTTTGGACAGTGGATAATCCTTTAAATTAAAATACGTAGAAGTGTTGAATTTGGTAAACGATTTATATTCACGATTTTGGAAAATGAATAATATATTAAGGAAATATTTTGGGGAAGTGATATTTTAAATAGAATTAAAACAATTTAAATTTGTTTTAAAATGTGTTAAGGATCGAAACCATAAATTTTAACATTCATTGTTGAAATAGACGTTTTCGAGAAATAAGGAAATGGTGGACTATAACGCTGTTGTTATAGTAAATGAATTTCGAATGGAAATGTTTTTGTATAGTATTGGGATTTATATATCTATCTTAATTTCGAATCCCTATACTAGTGATTTTGGGTTGTCGTAACGATGTTCTACGCAACATTCGTTTTGACTCAAATGAATTGTTTAAGGGAATGTTTTCCTTAAAGAATAACATATATACTTAATTGTGATTTAAGTATATTGAATATTTTCCAAATGATGAAAATAAATAGATTTGTGAATTACTTATTATTAAATAAGTATGGAAATGTTTTCCAATATGAAGTGAAATGTTTTGATATAATATCTTTTAAAGATAAATTGAATGTGAATATTTGAAATCGATTTGAAAATCGTATATCAGTGGATATTTGGAAATTTAAATTCACCATGGAATTTATAAAGGAAAGGGAAATTTGTTTGAAGATAAACCTTGATTTATTTTGAAGTGTGGAAAATATATCTTGTACAGATATTTTTGGAAAATAAATAATTTGGAAAATTATTTGGAATCTGGTGATGTTGTGCATATCTATTGATAGTTAAATAACCGACTATCAATATTTACCTTTAAATGGATATTTGTTGTGATTTGCTTGAATTTAATGCTATACTTATTTTTAAAATAAGCGCTCGTAATTCGGTTTAGCCGGGAGAGAACCTTTAGGTCATAAATCCCATTTCGAATAGTGATTCGTCGTAATGGATAGCATTTGAAGACCGGTGTTGAAGACCGGATATTTTCGAAAACAGAAGGATTACCGTCGAATGTCTCTGCATCGGCTGATCCCCGATATAGAGATTTTATCACCCTTTGTGATGGGAAGTCCGGTCGTGGTTAGTGAATATCCGTATTTCAAGGGCTTCTTTGGAAGTGCTTTCGGTTCCGTTCGATCCTGGAATGGACTTGTATGGATGTGTGTCTGACGTTACAGTTTGAGATGTAAAGCTGGTTTCTTGGAAATGGGAAGTTCCTTGGCCTGAACATTTGTTGGAAAATCCAAAGAAACAATACGAGCCCTGTACAGTTTTAGTTGTATAACCTGCCATGGAATGTGGCGATAACCTGCTATTGAACATGGTAGCTATAGTAGGCATATGATAATGGTCGTATATTGGCTAAGATTTATGTCATACTTTCGAAATATTTTCCTACACTTTGCAGTTATAGTAATAATACCAATGAAATTTTTGTATCAAGCATGTTTGACTATCATAAGGAGAAATCTCCTCTGATTCTGCGTTTGCATTGTGTGTGTGTGCGAGAGGCCTTATGGTAGTTACATTTTCTAAAAGCATTGCGGATCTATTTTAAAATATTTCTTTGCTTGTTTTGAAGATATAACTGTTTTAAGTTCTCACAACAGTCACATGACTGACCTGGAGTTTGTTTTTTCCTTCCTAAACTCTAGGTGCCCATCATTTTCCACACGGGCAGTCTAAAGTCAGGTTATCAGGTCATTCTGGAATTCAGAAGTTGCGGTGGAGATCAGGAGCAAGATGGATGGCGTGGTGTATCAACTAGTATATAGTATTTCTTTTTCCATTGTTTGTTGTTGTAAACTTTGATATTGTAATGTAATGTGATGTAATGTAATAACAGATATGATTCTTTGTCTTAAAGATTGTTCATTGATATATTATATGTTGTTCCACTGCGATTGTGAGACTGGTATTGTTCTATTTCTTTTTCTTTCTTTCTTCTTCTACCTCTTCTTCTTTAACACTAACAATTCGGTTTTCCGGCCTTCAATTGCTCGGCAGTTGATATAGTGGACGTATTAATGTCGACTTTCGTGAGTCGAAAATCCCTATCGTTATAATGTGTTATCAAAGCATTTGGTTAAGTGACAACCATGGCTCTGTTGGGAATTACTCATTAGAGATAGAGTGAGTAGTACTCTAGAATGAGTGTGACTGTAATGATAGATATGAGCGCGTATTTGTTAGTGAATACAAAAATGTTTTGTATTATGTTTGCTTATCCGTTGAGCTGTTTGTGAATTCTGGTCGGTAGGTGGGACGCCATATTATCGATAGGGATTTCTAAACTCTAAAGCGAGATAAACCGACATAGTATCATTTTGAATTGGGTAAATGAAATAATTTTTCTTCGATTATATTTTATATATAATGGAATAATTTTTCAGAATTATTAAAGTGTATATGAATTGATTGTTTGGTTGTTGAAATGTAAGAATATATGCAAGTTAATAAAAGTTGTTTAAATAAGTTAAATGAAACATATTGTAAAAGAATAAATTGTATAAGGAAATGAATTACTAAGTATGGAATTTAAATTAATGTGATTTACAATTGTGAAATAATCTTATACATAAGAAATGAAACTATATGAATATATCTATAAATATGAGTTGTAAATAAAAATGAATTTGAACTATAAATTGAAAATGTTAAATGAAGTTAATTTTGGTATCGAAGTAAATTAATAAAGTGAAGCGATCAATATGAACTAGAGTTATGTAATGAAATTCAACTTTTGTGGTTAAATGAATTAGCAATTGAATTAATAAATGGATTGAATATTAATCAGTCAAATGTAAATGAATTGATATAGAATAATGAATGTACGTGTTAATTCATTAAAAACTAGTAAATTGGAAATTGAATAATTGAAAGAAAAGTTAATTTAATATCAACCAATTGGAATTAAAAGTGTTAAACCAAATTGAATGTAAATTTAATAATTTGGCTATGTTGGTTTTGATTTGGTTGTTATATGATTCTTAGTTAGTTGTATATAATTCATTAAGTGTTAATGAAGTTGAATTGATAAAATGGAAAGCTATGTAATTTGATTTGAATGTGGAAGTGAACTAACTTGAATGTAAATTAGTGAATATAAACTAATTGAAAATGAATGTTAATAAAGTCCAATGTTAATGAATCAAATGTGATTAAATGAAAAATCGATTCATTGAATATTAATGAGAAGTGAATGTATATTGATTTGATGATTGGAATTGTTGTTGGATGATAGTTGTTTAATGGCTACATTTATTGCTTTTTGTTGCATTTGCTATATTGGCACATATTGTTGTTGCTTTTGGTATATGTTGTATATCGATATTATTTTCTATATACATGTTTCTCATTGTTGTTGAGTATTTAGTAGGTGCGGATCGCGCTTGCTTCGCTTCTGGAGCTCGCTTTCACGCTATATTAGCCGTATATGCTCGCTAATAATATATAAGGTACTCGGATTACATATCGTACTTTTACACTTTTTCCCTGCGGGATGCCTCATTACTTTGATGAGATGTATATTTGTGATATATATATTGCCATTTTTTTCTCGGATTGAGCCACGCAAAGGAGGCTGTGGCGAAATTTTCTGAAAATTTAAGGTGTTAGAATATTTTTGAGAAAATTGGAAAATTTGAAAACTATAACTTTGATTTTGGAGTGAAAAGTTAAACGATATAGTTGGTTTTGAAAAGATAACTAAGTATGATTTAAAAACTCAGTAAAGTTTTTATAAGAAGTTCAACTATTGGATTTTGGGAAAGTTAAACACTTAAGTTGTAACGACTGGTCTTTTTGGACAGTTTAAACCGACGATCAAATACACATGTCTATTCCAAACCATTCACAAGGGCAGATGGTTATTGGGGTAAATAAGAAAAGAAAAGAAAGAGAAATAGAGGAAATGAAACAACACAGAATCTCGCAGCGGAACGATAAAATATAATAGTCAAATAAACAGTTCATGAAGCTGTTTACTATACCTTGATTACTATTTATACAACATTTATCAGAGTTATACATATACAACAAAACAATTAAAATAGTGCAGCAGACAACATGATGCACAGATAATAATAGTAATAGTGTACCAAATCTTCGTCTTCGTCCTCCAGAATAGATCTTCAAAAATCTGAAAACTCAGGACTGACCCGAGCGTAATGAAAAGACAAACACTCGAGTCAGGACTAAAATATCCTTATGAAAGTTAAATCAATCATAAATAAATATGAGTGTAACGGCGTCAGAGATGTTTACGGGGTTTGACATCTCATATCCAGTGTCAACGTGCGTGCAATAACTCAAGAGATGTTACGAGATTTTCCATCTCTCAAGGATCCGTGAAACTATCTACTATGTAGTAATATACGCTAAGTAGATAATGCCTATCAGTAATATAAAGTATCAAAATAGCGTTAAGGCATTTCCATAATCCCCCTTAACACATTTTTATAATGCCATAGTCAATACAGCACCGTAAGCCCCACCGTAAACTGGTGGTTATCAGAGGGTACCCCATAGGTACAACACAAAGCATAACGTAGTGGTCGCGAATAGGATAATCAGTATGACAAGCTACATTAGGCGATACCAACTAGGATACTAGTAGTTGCGTGATCCGGACTGATGTTGGGCATAGCCAGCAGCCACCCCAACACCGCGAAACAACACTCCCAAATCAAGGGGTGCACCCAAATCGCATCACAAATGTAATAGAAATGGTATCGAAGAAGCGTGTCCGCTAGAGGTGGCGAACCTCAATGGCCCGGCGCGGCTCCTGTTTTAGTCATGTCAGGGGTCATCCAATATCGTTCTCTTTCTTCAGTCAACGCGTTCACCAAATCATCCACTTCATTCTGGATCAACACTCCGCGTATAATAGTTATTAAAGTGGTGTTCGGTATCGACAGAGAGTATGTCCATATCCGATCCCGGTCTCTTTAATAACTACGTATTATTACACCGTTGGCTCTTTTACATTTCAAATCGAGTCATAATTGATATCAAAATATCATATTCGCTTCAAAAATCAAATCCATTTCAAATATCATCGTATCTATTCAACTGTAAGATTCCGTTTCAAAAATCATTTTTCGCATCAATATCTCATTTCGTTTTCAAAATCATTTCGAATTTCAGTTTAGGTTGCACTTCATTTAACTCAATTCGTATTTAAATTCAAGATTTAAATATAATCATTTCACCTTATTGACCAGCTTAGGACTTTAGAAACATAGTTTTAAGTAGTTTAAAAGTAGTTTTAAATAATTAAAATAGTTAAAATACTTTAAAATCTTAAAATGGATTTGAAATAGATAAATTAGTTTAAAATAATTTAAATTGGGTTAAGTAGATTTAAAATAGATTAAAATAGTTTAAGTATTCAAAATGGTTTATATAACCGAGTAATTTGGAAAACAAAATAAAACAGCTTCAAAATCAATCCATTTCAATTATAACTTCCCAATTCAAATCAATTCCAATTTCCATTCTACCGATTCAATTTCGATTTCAATTCGATCAACGTCAATTTTTACTTCGAATTAATTCAATTTTTCATTCACCTTTAATTTATTCAATTTCAATTTATATCGATTTGGAGCTTGATTTCTCAAAATATCAATTTATAACACTTTACAAAATTTCCAACAATATTCAAGTTTAAATCCAAATTCCAAATATGATTCAATTCCAAACTCGATTTCAAAATATCATTTTTTTATATCACTTTTACTTAGTAATATTCAAAGCTCGAATTAAGGTTAAATCTTTAAACAAATCAATTTTCGACATTCAATCATATCCAATTTCAAATTTCAAAGTCTCAACTTAATCATTTAACAAAATTTCTTTAACCAAAATTTATTTCAACATTCCAAACTCAGTTTTTTCGATGAATTCAATTTCTATAAATCGATTTCTATTTATAACTTTTAAATCAAAACATTTAAATAAATTTCAAATCGACGATTTCAAAATTATTAATTTAGCCAATTCGGTGTCCGTATATAATTTTCTATCCAATGGCCAAGTAGTTATTTTTTCAATTGAATGTCAGGGACGAATATATATATCACTTAAATCAATCATAGTGGCATATGTATGCATAACAGGTTATATATAAGCAAATAAGCATCCAAACATTTAAATATCAACCAATAGCATCTATTGAAATAAATCATCCAATAGACAATACAATTCATAGCAATTTCATAGTTTTCAATTTCAGGTAATTTAATCGCAATTAAATTTTAACTTCAATTTATCTGTCAATTTAATTTCAATGGTTAGTTCAAATGACAATCTATATGACAATTAAATTTCCTCAAACAACGACAAATAAAATCATAACACTTCATAATGTCAAATTTAACTAGCATAAAGATATTTAGTACGGTGTGAGCGTTATAAAATACTCACTTTGATTTCAATGCAGTTCCAGCGTTTTATTTCGAATAAAATTAAACGCGCGTTTAATTTTATCCGAAATTGCCACTAGCTCCAAACGACTCCAATCCAATTGCATTGCGTGGTGCTCGACAAAACGATTGCAACGCAATTCGTTTCGTGCAATTCCGACCTCGTATGACAAAGTTATGGTATTTTAAAGATTATACAATTTATTACATAATTAATTTACAATTAAAATTAAATTTCAAACCCTTCCTTCATCATGACCGTTGATTTCCATCCAACAGATCTTGGCCGCCCGTTCTCTTTTCCCCTTCTTCTTCGTTCACACGCGAAACCCAGTAACCCATAGCCGCCGTTCAACATCCCATATACACGGCCACCACGCTTGTCGATATCACGATCAGGAGCCACCATTAGGAAGCTCGTCACGTGCTCGACTCTCGGCTAGAACAGGGAGGAACTCGGCCCCCCCTCACTTTTGAAAAGCATGCGAACCAATGGTGGACGCGGCTCTTCTTTCCCCCCCACACTGCGCGATACCCCTAAACAACCACATAGATTCAAAGCTCTCCTCGAGCTCTAGAACTTTCGTGTTGAAGATTTCGTATGGAAGTTGATGGATCAGAAGAGATTGAGGGAGGAAGATGGTGCGTTTCCGGCCATTGAATTTCTAGGGCCGGCTATTGAATAAATTAGGGTTTGGACCAAAAGAAATGAATTAAGGGTCCTTTTATAGCCACTGACGAACATTATTCATTCCCAATTTTTCGAACTCCAAATCTCGCACAGTGACCGGCGTTTCTAGGGTTTACCCCGCGTTCCGGACGCAATGGAACAAGTTTCGGAAGCTAATTCCGTCATATGTGAGAGTTATAGCGATAAACGATCAATTTGAATTAAACGGATTAAATGATTTTCTAGGCGTTTTGGCTCGCCCCGGACAAATGGTAAATCCGATTGATACGAAATGTGAAACCTTACAATAATTTCATATTACAGATCCGATGAGACTAGTTTCGTCGAAATCCGCGACTGTTTGAAAAATGACTATTTTAACTCGTTAAATTAATATTAAAACAATTTCGATGCGTTTCGAGCTGCCACGGTCAAACGACAACTCTGATTGCTACGAAAATTGAAATCCGATAATAGTTAACTATTACGGATCCAATGGAACTGATTTCGTCCAATTCTGAGACTGTTTGAAAATTGGCTATTTTTCAGTCGCTAATTAAATATTAAAATATTCAATTTTCACAAATAAATTTTAAATTCAGTTTTAAAAGTTCTATAACATCACTATAACTCCAATATGACAAAATAAAATTTTACAAATCATTTTTAATCATATTAAACCCGTTATTCAATTTATCCAATAAATTCCAATTTTAAAATCTTATTAACTCTATTAAAATCCTAATATAACTTACATTCACTTTGGAAACCAATTTGAATCATATTAAATCAAATTTCAATTATTCACTCTATTTTCATATATTAAATTTCAATATCAAATTAATCATATCAAATTCGAAATTTAATTTATTCAAACATTCGTAATATTAAATTTAACAAATTTGATTATTCTTAAATCACTATCTTTTGAAATATTCAAAACGAACTTATAAAATTTAACTTTTGAAACGAATTAAGATTATAGAACAACTATTTCCATTATACGGTTATTCAATTCCCATTATTAAATTATTCAATAATTTCCAAATATTTAATTTAAACAATTTACTTGTTCAATATTCAATATTTGATTTTAAATAGATTTTACTTATCAATCAATTACTCTATTATACCCAATGAATTTCAACATTTATTATCCTATTCAACTATTGATTTCAAAGGCATTCACTAAGTAGCATTCATTTTCATTACTTGGATAATTATTGTTGCAATTCATTCCAGTTATTATTATTCCAAACGAAATTTCAAAACTTTTTCTCTAACATTAAATCACGAAATCTTTTAAATTAGCTATTTTAATTATCGAAAATTTACGGGTCGTTACATAAGTGAATTTGAAATCCATTTTGAATGGATGTTTGAAATGTTAATGGATTTCAATACTTTTTCTTACTTCGTAATTTCGAGGATGAAATTCTTTTAAGGGGGGAAGTTTGTAACGACCCAGAATTTCTGTCATTTTAAATTCGTATATTTAATTGATTTTATATATTAACAAGTAAAATTTGTAAGTCGAATAAATTTTATTTTGAATATCTGGATTTAATTAGATAATTAAATCGACAATTTAATATTTTAAATTACATAAATAATTAGAAATTGGGTTTAATGTGATTAAAATTGATTTGTAAAGTTGTATTAAATTATATCGGAGTTAGAATGATGTTATAGAACTTTTAAAATCGAATTAAAAGTTAATTTGCAGAAATTGAATATTTTAATATTTAACAACGAGTAAAAATAGCCATTTTTCAAACATTCTCCGATTTTGACGAAACAAGTTTCATCGGATCCGTAATGTTAAATTATTGTAAGATTTCAAATTTCGTGTCAATCGGATTTACGGTTTGTCCGGGGCAAGTTAAAACGCGCTGAAATCGGTTTGAGTGAATTTTTAAATTTAAATAGTCGACTTGAAAACCTATCTTTCAATATGATCGAATTGGCTCCCGATTCATATTCCATTGCATTGGGAATGAGGGTAAAACATTATAAATGCCAGGCAGCATGCTTCATTTGGAGTTCGGGAAAAATTTGGGTGAATAGCGCGCGTAAATTTTCTATAAAATCCCCTAGATTTTCACCATTTTCACAAACCCTAACCCTAAAAGCTTCAGCCGCCACCTCGAATTTCAATGGCCGAAATGCATCTTCGTTCTTCTTCAATTATCTTCCAATCCACACGTTAATTCAAGAAATCTTCAACTACAAATTCGTAGATCATCGCGAGATCTTTGAAACCAACGGTCAAGATCGTAAATGGAGCTATGGATCGACGACAAATCAAGTTCGAACGCATGGAAGTCGCGCATGTTTTTTGAGATACAGAGGGGGCCGAGCTCGTCATGGTTGCAGGCGAAGATGGCTCTCGAATTGGGCTTCACAATGGTGGTTCCTGATCATCTTCAAGATCGTCGGTGCGAGCATTAAGGCATAACGGTGGCAAGTTGGGTTTTTACGTGCGTATGAAAACCCGGGGAGAAGAAGGTTAACGCGTGCGGCCTGATGTTGAGGCAAAGGAATCAATGGATATGACGGATTTAGGTTATAAATTAAATAAGAAAATTGTAAATTATTATATTTAAAATTCGTATAAACTTCTAAAAGTTGTAACTTGTTCATACGAGGTCCGTTTTGGACAAAATGAATTGCGTTGGGTTCATATTGACTAATACTGGAGCTAGATTGGAGTTGATTGGAGCTAGTGTGAATTTTGGGTAAAATTAAACGCACGTTTAATTTTCTTCGAAATAAACGCTGAAACCGCTATTGGAAACAAGGTGAGAACTTCTCACTCAATCGAATTGTGTTTTGATTTAAAATTTTAAATAGTTAGATTTAAAATTGCTTGATTGTATGCTTAGATGATAAATTACTATCTATTATTTTGTAATAGACCATATATGCCGTATATTAAGCGGAGGTTATTTTATTAAAAACATATACCGCGATATTCCACCTCGAAGTGGAATTGGTATTATATATGTAGTTGGAGTTGATTTTTCCGCATTATATAGCGGATGAGACCCTATTGCGCCACATAATAGCGGATAATATTTTATATAAATCCATGTACCGCGATATTCCCTCTTGAAACGGGATTGGTATTGTGCTAACATCTGTGGATGCAGGGAAACAAGTTGGAGGGATCCAACTGGATTTCTCAACAGTATTGATTTATTTACAGATATTTGCGATATATTCTATTATCATATTGATATATGATGTTTGGATGCCATGGTTGATTTATTGGTGTTGTTGCATCATTGGGCCTATTTTGGAAAATTAAAAGTGTTAAAGTGATGATTTTCAAATTTTAAAAGGATTTTTAAAGTAATTTTTGAAAGTATACATTTTATTGAATTTTGGAATTGATTCGTTTTAAATAAATAAACGTTATAATTTTTATGTTATAGGAATTATGATTTTTGTGAAATATAATCGAAATGTAATTTTTGAAATAAGTAGTTGATTAATTTGTAAAATGGTTTAAATTGGGATTTTGGATTTATTATAAACAGTTTATATAAAAGATTTATAAAACTGATATTTATAAATTAAAATATTGGAATTATAAAACGAGTTTTTATAAGTGTTAAAATGAAGTACATATGGATTTGACAAGTGAATGAAATTTATAGATTTATAAATTTTGAAGTTAGAAAATGAGTAGATTTTGTAAAATAAAAGATTTATAAATAATTAACTTATAAATTGGATTTTGGCATTTAAATGAGATATAAATAGAATTTGGTAATTAAGGGATTTTATAAGTTGAAGTTTTTTTTTATAAAATATATATATTTGTGAATTTAAAAACGTTGTTTTATAAATCCAAAACCAATTGAATTTGATAAGTAAATATGAAAGCTTATTTAAGGAGATATATCCACGATTTTGGACAGTGGATAATCCTTTAAATTAAAATATGTAGAAGTGTTGAATTTGGTAAACGATTTATATTCACGATTTTGGACAATGAATAATATATTAAAGAAATGTTTTGGGGAAGTGATATTTTAAATAGAATTAAAATGATTCAAAGTTGTTTTAAAATGTGTTATGGATCGAAACCATAAATTTCAACATTCATTGTTGAAATAGACGTTTTCGAGAAATAAGGAAATGGTGGACTATAACACTGCTGTTATAGTAAATGATTTTCGAAAGGAAATGTTTTTGTATAGTATTGGGATTTATATATCTATCTTAATTTCGAATCCCTATACTAGTGATTTTGGGTTGTCGTAACGATGTTTTACGCAACATTCGTTTTGACTCAAATGAATGTGTTTAAGGGAATGTTCTCCTTAAAGAATAAAATATGTACTTAATTGTGATTTAAGTATATTGAATATTTTCCAAATGATGAAAATAAATAGATTTGTGAATTACTTATTATTAAATAAGTATGGAAATGTTTTTCAATATGAAGTGAAATGTTTTGAGATGATATCTTTTAAAGATAAATTGAAAGTGATTATTTGAAATCGATTTGAAAATTGTATATCAGTGGATATTTGGAAATTTAAATATACCATGGAATTTATAAAGGAATGGGAAATTTGTTTGAAGATAAACCTTGATTTATTTTGAAGTGTGGAAAATATATCTTGTACAGATTTTTTTGGAAAATAAATAATTTGGGAAATTATTTGGAATCTGGTGATGTTGTGCATATATATTGATAGTTAAATAACCGACTATCAATATTTACCTTTAAATGGGTATTTGTTGTGATTTGCTTGAATTGAATGCTACACTTATTTTTAAAATAAGCGCTCATTATTCCGTTTAGCCGGGAGAGGTCCTTTAGGTCATTAATCCCATTCTGAATAGTGATTCGTCGTAATGGATAGCATTTGAAGACCGGTGTTGAAGGCCGGATATTTTTGAAAACGGAAGGATTACTGTCGAATGTCTCTACATCGGATGATCTCCGATCACCCTTTGTGTTGGGACACCTGGTCGTGATTAGTGAATATCCGAATTTCAAGAGCTTCTTTGGAAGTGCCTTCGGTTCCGTTCAATCCCGGAACAGACTTGTATGGATGTGTGTCTTACGTTACAATTTGAGGTGTAAATCTGGTTTCTATCAAATGTATTTCTGTTGGTGGTGGAGAATTTATTCTCTTAGCTTAACACCCTTCTCTGAGACGTATCAGCTCAGAGGTTATGTAGTTGATGGTTACTAATGATACATTTCCAATTTGGTAGTGTGGCATACGAAGCGCTGCTGATCATTTGTTGATCAAAGCATAGCTTTTATATAAAGCGTAGTATTGCGGATGAGACTTCGTCGGACCTCACACCTCGGTAATGGTCAAAACATGAAAGATGCAGCAAGGTTTTAGGGAGTTACACCCCTTAGTGTATGTGCATTTCCTTTTGGATAGAAGTGGTATCATGGTATGGAGCCCAGATACATACTTATGTGGATGTCGCAAATGTATATGACTTTGTGATTGATGTTGGTTGAGGATCCTCGGATAAAGGTTGTTACAAATGGGGGATGACATACTCGTGTCAGTAGTTACCTACTTTTGCAGAGGTAACCCGGCCTTGTGTTGGCAGAGATCCGGTTAGGTTCTCGGAGCATCTCTCCAGAGGCGTACCCATGTGGCAATGGGAAGTTCCTTGGCCTGAACATTTTTTGGGAAATCGAAAGAAACAATACGAGCCCTGTACTGTTTTAGTTGTATAACCTGCCATGGAATGTGGCGGTAACCTGCTATTGAACATGGTAGCTATAGTAGGCATACGATAATGGTCGCATGTCGGCTAAGATTTATATCATACTTTCGAAATGTTTTCCTACATTTTGCACTTATTGTAATAATATCAAAGATTTTTGCGTATCAAGCATGCTTGACTATCATAAAGAGAAATCTCCTCTGATTCTGCATTTGCATTGTGTGTGTGTGCGGGAGGCCTTATGATAGTTACATTTTCTAAAAGCATTGCAGATCTATTTTAAAAATATTTCTTTATTTGATGTAAAGATATAACTGTTTTAAGTTCTCACACCAATCACATGACTGACCTGGAGTTTACTGTTTCCTTCCTAAACTCTGGGTGCCCATCATTTTCCACACAGGCAGTCTAGAGTCAGGTTATCAGGTCATTCTAG
Organism: Allium cepa; assembly: GCA_030765085.1. NCBI lineage: Eukaryota > Viridiplantae > Streptophyta > Magnoliopsida > Asparagales > Amaryllidaceae > Allium > Allium cepa. The sequence goes on along the minus strand of CM060940.1, from coordinate 756,278,459 downwards.
AATTCAGGAGTTGCTGTGGAGATCAAGAGCAAGCTGGATGGCGTGGCATATCAACTAGTATATAGTATTTCTTTTTCCGCTGTTCGTTGTTGTAAATTTTGATAATGTAATGTGATGTAATGTAATAACAGATATGATTCTTTGTTTTAAAGATTATTCATTGATATATTGTATGTTGTTCCGCTGCTACTGTGAGATTCTGTTATTATTCTGTTTCTTTTTCTTTCTTTCTTCTTCTACCTCTTCTTCTTTAACCCTAACAATTCTGTTTTTCGGCCTTCGATTGCTCGGCAGTTGATACAGTGGACGTATTAATGTCAACTTTTGTGTGTCAAAAATCCCTATTGTTACATATAACTGATTTTAGGGGTCCCGATATATTTTGTGAATGGTTAGTTATGCCCTTTGGACTATCCAATGCCCCTGCATATTTCATAGACTTGATGACCCGAGTATTTCGAGAAGTGGTGAATAAATTCATTCTCGTATTTATTGATGATATTCTGATCTATTCCAAAACTGAAGAAGAGCATGCCGAACACTTAAAGATAGTTTTGGAAATATTAAAGAGGAACATTATTTTTTCCAAATTTTATAAATGTCATTTTTAGGTTAAAGAAGTTATATTTGTGGGACATATTCTAAGAGAAGAAGGAATTTCTATAGACCCTGGTAAGGTTTCCGCTATCCTAGATTAGAAGCAACCCATAACTCCAAAGGAGGTCAGAAGTTTTCTGGGATTAGCCGAATACTACTGAAAGTTTGCCCATGATTTCTCTAAGTTAGTCAGTCCATCAACTAAACTAACTATGAAGAATGCCAAATTTATTTGGACTACAAAGGGAGAGGAAGCGTTCCAGGAATAGAAGAAAAGGTTGACCACTGCTCCCGCTCTTGCTATTATTAAAGGGAATAAAGGTTTATCTGTTTACAAAGATGCATGTAGTGAAGGTGTGGGTGTTGTTCTAATGCAAGAGGGTAGAGTGATTGCCTACGCAAGTAGACAATTGCAACCACATGAGAAAAGCTACCCAACCCACGATCTTGAGCTTTTGGCAGTAATCCTTGCATTGAAAATCTGGCGTCATTATTTTCTGCGTGAAAAATTTGAATTTTTCACCAACCATAATCTTTGAAATACCTCTTTACCCAAAAGGATTTGAATCTAAGGCAGCAACGTTGGTAAAGCTAACGAGGTAGCCGATGCTTTGAGTAGAAGACATGTTATTCTTGCTTATCTTGTTGTCACTCTTACTCTTCTTGAGAAGATCGCTAATAATCAAAATGAAGACAAGTTTCTTCAAGAAATTTATGGGAGAATACGCCGAAGTGAAGATTCCAGCTTTGAAATCGATAGTAGTGGAATTATAAGGTTGAAAGGGAGTATTTGTGTTCCAGACATCCCAGATCTCGAACGAGAAGTATTGAACGAATGTCACAAATTTAAGTTTAGTATCCATCTAGGGGTTAACAAAATGTATCGAGATATTAAGAGGACTTTCTAGTGGAAAACGATGAAGAGAGATATATCCATTTATGTTATTCCTTGTGTAATGTGCCAACAAATAAAGAGTGATCAAATGAAGATGACAGGTTTACTCCAACCATTGAAAGTGCCTAAATGGAAATGGGATCAAGTGTCTATGGATTTCATAGATGATTTGCCATGAACTCGGAAGGTTAATGAGGCGATTTGGGTTATAATGGATCGTCTGACCAAGACTGCCTAATTTATCCCAGTTAAATCCATATGAACGGCAGCGAGTTTGGCAGAGTTATATGTAAAAGAGATTGTTCGACTCCATGGAATACCAAGTAGTATAGCGAGTGATCGTGACCCTATCTTCGCTAGCAGATTTTGGGAGGCATTTCAAGCCGCACAAGGAACCAAGTTGAACTTCAGTATTTCTTAACACCCGCAGTCTGATGGGCAAACTGAGCGAATAAATCGAATCGTGGAAGATCTTTTGCGTGCTTCTATTCTCATTTTGGAGGTTCGTGGGAGGACCATTTGCATCTGGTTGAATTTTCATATAGTAATATTTATCAGGCCAGTATTAGAATGGCTCCTTTCGAAGCATCGTATGGTCGTCTTTGTAGATCACCTGCGTGTTGGATTGAGTCAGGTGATAGGCTTGTTCTTGGTCCGAACATGAAAAGAGAAACTACTGAGAAGATTGATTTCATTCGGAAGAAGTTGAAAACTACCCAAAGTAGACAGAAAAGTTATGCTGACTGCAGGAGAAGAACTTTAGAGTTTCAGGTTGGAGATTCAGTTTTCTTAAAGGTTTCTCCAACGCGTGGAGTTTTGAGATTTGGAAAAACGGGTAAGCTGGCACCGCGATATATAGTCCCATTTCCTATATTTGAGAGGATTGGTCCTTTAGCTTATCGAGTACAGCTACCAGATTGGTTAGCTGGCGTACATGATGTGTTCCATGTTTCACACCTTCGAAAATATGTGCACGACCCAGATCATATCTTTGAGGAGGCTGCTCAATTGGATTTGTAAATAACACCTAATTTGGTAGTGAAAAGAAAACCATTAAAGATTATTGATCGAGATGAAAAGAGGTTAAGGAATAAAGTGGTTAAATTAATGAAAGTGCAATGGAGTGGAGACCCGAATGATTGTAGTTGAGAAACAAACGGAAGCATGCAAAAGTCCTATCCCAAGTGTAGAATGGATATTTCGGCTTGATTTGGTAAGCCATTTCTCTATCTTTTTATGTATTCATATGTTCTTTATTTGTCCCTGTCTTTCAAATTTCAAGGACGAAATTTTCTTAAGGGAGCAATCTGTAATGATTCCCTTTTTAAACCAAATTTAATTTTGCAATTTATTTGAGTTTTAGAATTAATTTGTTAATCAATTTGAATTTTTCAAAACAAATAGGATATGGGTTTGTGTGTATATATATATATATATATATATATATTAATTTGAATTTGAATTTGGAATTCAAATATAAATACCTTAAATAAATTGGATTTAAAAATAATATATATATATATATGCTTATTATTGGTGTATAATTTTAAAACAAATTTCTTTAAAATTGTATATTAATATTAATATAAGAAAATGTATTCAGTAAATTTGAAAATAGAATATAAATTATTAAAACATATATGTAAAATATAGATAAATATAATGTAACATATAAATTATATAAAAGACATTATTATCATGCAAATTACAAATGTAAGTGAGATAACATGAAATTTTACAAGTGTTAAAAATTTAACATATATTTAACAAGTGTAACTTAATTATAAATATGCAAATATAAGTGTAATAATTTTAAACAAGAAAATAAACAAGTGTCAAACTTCTTAATTTTTCTTTTATTTAAAAAAATAATAAAATCAGGCTATATATATACGTTCTTCTTCTATCTCATTTTTCTTTTATTCAAAAACTCAAACCAGGAAGCTAAAATCAAAAACCTGTGAAAACTTTAAAACCGGAAAAACAAAACAACCTCTATCAAATTTTCAAACATGAAGCCTGAATTCATCTCAAACCTGAATCAAAGCATGGACTCAACAAACATCAAGCAATCAAGCAAATCAAGATCAAAGATTCAAGGATCAATTCAAATCAAACAACAAAGTAGGTCAACATCAGAAACATTTCCAGATTTTCAAATTCAAAAACAACTTCCAGGCTTTCTGTTTTCCAAATCCTGGTGAGTAAACTAACTCTAAATCGATTTATAACTTGATATTTGTAAAGTGAAGCTGTGAAAAATGTTTGAAAGTATGTAGATATGTTTGTATGCGTACAAATATGTATACATATATCTGTGCATGTCAATTGAACAGGTATATATCTCTCTGTTCCAAGTTTACATGGTTTAAACCTGTTAAAAATCCAAATTCTCTCCTTCTAATGCTCTTTAGGCTTTAAGGTTTAAGCAAAACATGTTTGTATAATCATGATTTAAGTTTTAAAAATATTTTTAAGTATATTAAAGTATTTTCTAGAAATTAAGATATAAAGTAAAACTTAAAAACACGTTAAAATTCAAGTATCAAATTTTCTTGATTCACCTATATCAAACTCGCCTTCGAAAACCATGATTTTTAAAAATAAATTCAAGATTTTTAGATAATTATTGATTGAGAATCTCAGGTTGAACATTTTTGGACTTTTGTTGTTTTCTAGTGATTGCCAAGGGTGGAGCCTCGAGATCATGGCTAGAGGTAGTAGGGAGGTTGGCGAACTCAGGAAAAATGATGGGTGAATTTTCTAATCACCGTGGTGGCCGGGTGAGGTGGGTTTAGGGTTTTAGACCCAATTTTGGTCAACTTCCGTTTCCGGTCAATTTCATCGTCGACGATGTCTCAAACAGGATCGTAGGTGGGGAAATCGATGCATGGGTCTTCAATGCGGCTATGGTCGCAGTTTCTGGATTTCTGGTGACCGAAGGTGGCCATGCGAGGTGATTTCTTGGGTGACAATTTGTTACAGTAGAGTTCCATGTTGTTTGATTTTGATTTTGTGGTTGCTTCGAAGTTCTGGGTGGTCGTGATGCTCGAGGAGGTCATCGCTGACATGTCGAAGGTCGAAGCATTGGTTGGAGATGGACAGATCGAACGTGCACATGCATATATTATAGGGTTGTGTCAGTAGTTTGGGTTTGAGGAAGAAGGTGTATGCCTTGGGTATTGCCTCAGGGAAGAAAAGCTTTGGCTCGAGTTTGTGATCGAGTCGTTTCACTGGGTAACAGGTTTTTAAATTTTAAAGTAAAACAGAAAAAATGTTGGGAATTTTCTCGGAGTTGGTATTGGGAGAATATTGGGTTGGCTCGGGTTTTATTTCGTGTATTTGTAATGCCAGTTTTAAAAATTTAAATGAACCAAGTTTTTAAAGTTTAAATAAATCAAGTTTAAACTTTTCTTAGTTAATTCTTCTAAGTAATTGTTTTTATTTAAGTTTAGAATCAGTAAAGATTTAAAGGTAAATTATTTGAAATTAATTAAGTTTAAATCATATATTTATGTGACCTTTACTTATAATTACTCCTTTAAATTATTTAAACATTTTTAATAATGTAATTAGGCAGATTAATCACATAAGGTAAAATGTTTTTAATTAACTTAAGGTCTTAAGTTAATTCATTTGTTAATGATAATTAATTTCAATGGTTTATTAGACTTAAGTGTAATTAAGTGAGTAATAAAGATAAATTATTTATCTTAAATTAATTAAGTTATTAATTAGAGGTTAAATTAATTAAGTTTACTATTAAAGGTTAAATTAGTTAAGTTTATAAGTAAAGGTTAATTAATTTTGGATTAAAGGTTGATTAACATATTTAAAGGATAATTAATTAATAATTAAAGGATTAATTAATTAATGATTAAAGGATAATTAATGTAATCAATTAAGGGTAATTAGTTAATGTAATAAATTAAAGATAATTAATTAATGTAATTAAGTATAGGATTGATTAATTACTTTCACACTAATTAATTAAAAAGTAATATCAAATGGTTTATAATTAATTAATGTTAATTAAGCAGGATTTAAAAGTAATTAAAGTAATTAATTTAATTTATTTGGAAATTAAATTGAATTAATTGGGAATTGAACGACTAATAAATCTTGCTTATGAATGATTGGATTATATTGAATGCTTTGAATTGGTTGATATCTCTGATATGTGATTTGTGATACTTTATGATATGAATTGCTTTGGATTGAGCTGTGATATCTGTGATATACTGCAATGTGAATGTGAACTTTCTGAATTGAAGTAAAATTGTTTACTTAAACCACTTGGCCTTTAAAACGACATTTGAATTTCGATGCGACCGAGGGTCGGATTCCAGATGGTTATCTGAAAACCACATCAAATCTTAAAGGTGAATTTTTTGTTTAAAAGATTAAAATGGAAATGTGTGTCCACGTGTTTTTAAAATAAGCACTCATTATTCGGTTAATCTAGGAGAGGACAGTGAGTCATAAAACCTATTACGAATAATGATACGACGAAACTGGATGGTATTTGAAGATGGTGGTGAAGACCGGGTATTTTCAAGAACGAAAGGATTACATGTCGATTGTCTCTGCACTGAGTCGCTCTGGTATAGAGATTTCCCTATGTGATGGGGAGCCCGATTGGGATTAGGATATCCAGATTGCATGGACTTTTTCTTTAATTGGACGAAGAGCCTTCGGTTCCATTCAGACCCAGGATGGAGTTGTATGGATATATGTCTGACATTACACTTTGAGATATAAAGCTGATTTCTATCAAATACATGACTGTTTGGTAGCGGAGAATTTATTCTCTTAGCTTAACACCATTCTCTGAGACGTACGATCTCAGAGGTTACGTAGTTGATGGTTATTAGTGATATACTCCCAACTTAATAGTGTGGCATGCTAAGTGCTGATCATTGGTTGATCGAAGCATGGCTTTTGTGAAAAGCGTAGCTTTATGGGACGAGATGTAACAACCCGCATATTTTACGATTGAATATTTTAATATTTTATCGTTAATCGGATTTTAGTCATAAAAGTTACTTTTTGCATACGGTCGAATTAGGACTCGGAACCCCTTCCACTGAGTTCAAAACACCGTTTGCGATCTTTTTGATTATAAACTTTGATATGTTTGGAGTTAGTGGAATTTTGCCATTTATTCACTTTGGGCTTTGGGTTTGGTTTAGCCCATTAGCCTATACTATTAACTCTAGCTCAACCCCCTTCCCTTCATAAATTCACTTTCATTTCCTAACACTCAAGCTTCATCAGAAATGGAGGAAGGAATGGGAAATTAAAACTCCAAGCCCTAGTTCATTTGCAAATCCAACATTTGACTCCAAATTCAAGGAGAAGCCATTGATTCTTCCTTTGATTTCAAGCTTCTTCTTCATTGATTTTGAGTAAAGGTGAGATTTTTATCTCACATCTTTGTCTATAACTATCTTTGATTGTTGGGTATGAATTCCTAACACTTTTTGTTATCCCATTTTTGGTCAAAACTGGAATATCAATGTTGTGTGCGTTTCCACCACGACCAGAACAAGAAGAAGCAAGCAAGCGTATATAAGTCTGGGATTTCACTCATGATTCAAGTACAAAGGTTCATTCGGTAAAGCAAGGCAAGAGTTCGTTCGACACTACACTCCCCGAGTTCATCCGGTAATAAGCGTCATCTGGTACTTAAAACCCCTCGCTTTCGTCCGTAGTTCAAGTGTTTGAGTTCGTTCGGTATTCGAACTCCCCATGGCTCATTCAGCATTCTCAAATATGAAGGCTCATTTGGCATTCCCAACACAAGGGATCATTCGGCATTCTCAGTATAGGATCCATTCGGTAGTACCAAGACCGAACCAACTCCACTTCCCTTCCCACTGAATCAACTACAACCGAAGCTCCATCTTTCACCACCCACTACCGGTCCAACATCTCCACTAAACCAATGCCGAACCGAGCCCCACAGAATCAAGCATCGGACCACCCTCACCGGATGGCTTCCCACCGATCCAAGTCCCACCGAACCAAACCAAGACTGGACCAACCCTCTACACACCACTGAATCAAACTCCACCAAGCAACGACCGAACCAGAGCATGCCGAACCAAAGTTGTCGGTCCAGATTGCGTCAGCCCAGGTCCACCAGCAGCTATAAACATCCTAGACCCCTGCCCCCAACCTCACTCTATAAATAGAGGGGCAGGGGTACGACAATGGCAGACAAGTTTGAGAGCTCAAGCCTGGAAGGAACTTTCAAACAACTTTGATATACTTGTAATCAAAGCTTTGCGCTTGTAATCGGATCGGAAAAGGAAAATAACATATAAAGTGGACGTAGGCACGTTCTGGCCGAACCACTATAAATCTGTGTGTCTTTTACAGTTTAGTCCCTGCTTTTTACATATTTGCATAAATCACCCAAATCACTAAGAACAACATATAATCAACTAAATCGTACGACTTTGAGGTGTTTGCCCATTTTTTGCGCAAACATTTTGGTGCTTTCACTGAGAAGAACTAGAGCCCGCTATATCGGATAGAAGTTTGGATTTGGGAGACAATGGCTAGGCTAAATAGTAGAAGGCAAAGGGCTGAGAGAAGCCAACCGGAAGGAAGTCAGCAAGCATCCTCCGGAGCTACGGAAGGACCGGCTTCGATCTACATAACCCGGGACGAAATGGAAGCCATAACAAATTCACTGCAAGAGAGGTTGTTGAAGAGTCAACAGGAGATGATGCAGACTTTCTTGGAGCAAATGAGAGCTGCAGGGACCCAGAACTTAGGAACAGCTACAGCGGCGGTGGATGCAGGACAAGGAGCTAGGGTTATGGAACCCAATGGAGGACAGGATGCAGAGCCAGAGGGCAATCGACAAGGGCTTGGGGGCAGGCCCGCAGGATCCAACACAGGAGGACCTTTGGAAGGAGTTCAACAGGCTAGAACCGACGTTGCTGCTAGCGAGCCACATGAAGAGTATGTACCGGAATTCCCTCGGGGGAAACCCCCGACAGACAACGCTGGATTGGTAGATATAATCAGGAAGACTGTGCAAGGTGGTGTGACCAGCGGAGACTTGGAAGGGGTAAACAGGAATCCGTTCGCTCGGGAAATAAGGATGGCTCAGAATCCACCTAAGTTCAACCTACCTAGCGTGGAGGTATACGATGGCAAGGCAGACCCTACGGATCACTTGATGAGGCACACCAGACACATGGAGGTGCTGGGGGCATCGGAGGAAGTGATAGCTCGATGCTTCCCTTTGTACTTAACGGACTTAGCTGCGATGTGGTTTAGGCAGCTGGGAGAAGGATCTATCAGGACTTGGAGGGAATTGGTGGAAAGGTTTTTGGGACAGTTTCGAGTTCATGTCAAGAGACCGAAGAACGTGATGACATTAACATCGGTAAAGCAAAGGATCGATGAATCGCTTAGAACCTTTCTAACTCGATTCAGTGCCGCAGTTGCTTCGGTGGATCGGCCCGATCCATCGATGGTTTTAATAGCAGCAGTATCAGGAGTCAGGGAGAACTCGGATTTCAAGGTATCTCTGATACGAGATCCCCCACGGGATCTCGACGAATTCTTACACGAGGCAGAAAGGTTCCTTCGGCAAGAAGATGCGAGTACGGATTTAAAGTTAAAAAAGGTTAATGCAATTGAGGTTGGAGGACCATCCAGCAAAGGTTTGGATAAAGACAAAGGAAAAAGGAAGTTGGACGATGATTCTAGAAATGCTAGGAAGCAATGGAAGGATCCAAAGTTTCCCACATACACAGGATTGAACGAGACGCTGGAGCGGATATACCTGGATACTCGGAATCGCCTTCCCTACCGGAGGCCGGCTAGGGGAGAACCAACAGAACGGGAAAGAACATCAGGAAGGCACTGTCTCTTCCATGATTTGGATGGACACGACACCAACAGCTGCAGGCACCTAAAGGACATAATTGAGGAGCATGTAAGGAATGGACAGCTGCCACAATATGTTGGACCTCAGAATGCAACGGCGGGGCAGGAGCAACCGCCGCCTACCTCAAGCTACGATGGCGAGAGGCCCAGGAATGATGGTCGGTTGATCATCCATTGACCAGGTTATTATGAAATAAGTAGTGAACTATTGGCAAGCAACCAAGTCATTTACACATGTACGGGGACGGAGATAGCCCCTAGGCATGCTCTAAATGATGATAAACTGCAATGCTATGGTTTGTGAAATTTATCTTCTGCTTTTGGATTGGACACTGCTTTTGTTTTTGGTTTTCGGTTTTGGAGCTTGGATTGAGCTCCTGGTTTTTCTTGCTTTTTGATTTGGATTTTGCTTTGAATGATTGTTTTCGATTTTGGATGCTGGTTTGGATTTCTGGTTTTGATTTGGATTTTGGATTTGGATTTGGATTTTGGATTGGATTTCGATTGGATTTTTATCTTATTTTTGATAAACGTTCGTCAGGTATGGATTATGCCTGGCAAGGGGTGAGTCGCTTCGCCCGAACATGGTAAATTGACTCATTCAGGTCGTCGAGTATGGACTATGCTCGGCAAGGGTCCGGAGTGACCAGGATTTGGCCTAGGACTTAGGCCCTATATTATCAATTGTTATTTTCAGGTCGTTGAGTATGGACTATGCTCCACAAGGGTCCGGAGAGACCAGGATTCGGCTTAGGACATAAGCCATGGCATTACACAACGTCCAGGGACACTGAACCAAGGTCGTCAAGTGTGGATTACGCTTGGCAAGAACCCGGAGAGGTTAACACAGCGTCCAGGGACACTGGACCAAGGTCGTCAAGTGTGGATTACGCTTGGCAAGAACCCAGAGAGGTTAACACAGCGTCCAGGGACACTGGACCAAGGTCGTCAAGTGTGGATTACGCTTGGCAAGAACCCGGAGAGGTTAGCTCAACGTCCAGGGACACTGGACCAAGGTCGTCAAGTGTGGATTATGCTTGGCAAGAACCCGAAGAGGTTAGCTCAACGTCCAGGGACACTGGACCACGGTCATCAGATGTGGATCACGCTTGGCAAGAACCCGGAGAGGTTATGGATTTGGATATCAACCCAAAGAGGTCCTGGATTCGGTTATTGGCTATTGGATAAGGATGGATTGGGACTCGGTTGTCGAGTTCGGATGGATACGGAATTGGCTCAGGCTTTGGTTATTGGATTTGGAATTGGACATCGACTCGGAGCAGTCAAGGATGATATACTCTGGCAATATGGCTATGGACTTTGGATAATGGATTCGGAACCATTCAAAACACGCCTTATTATCACAAGGCATGTTTTGGGGGGCAAAGTGTTATCCCATTTTTGGTCAAACTAGAATATCAATGTTGTGTGTGTTTCCACCACGACCGGAACAAGAAGAAGCAAGCAAGCGTATATAAGTCTAGGATTTCACTCATGATTCAAGTACAAAGGTTCATTTGGTAAAGCAAGGCAAGAGTTCGTTCGACACTACACTCCCCGAGTTCATCCGGTAATAAGCGTCATCTGGTACTTAAAACCCCTCGCTTTCGTTCGGTAGTTCAAGTGTTTGAGTTCGTTCGGTATTCGAACTCCCCATGGCTCATTCGGCATTCTCAAATATGAAGGCTCATTCGGCATTCCCAACACAAGGGATCATTCGGCATTCTCAGTATAGGATCCATTCGGTAGTACCGAGACCGAACCAACTCCACTTCCCTTCCCACCGAATCAACTACAACCGAAGCTCCATCTTTCACCACCCACTACCGGTCCAACATCTCCACTAAACCAATGCCGAACCGAGCCCCACAGAATCAAGCACCGGACCACCCTCACCGGATGGCTTCCCACTGATCCAAGTCCCACCGAACCAAAGCAAGACCGGACCAACCCTCTACACACCACCGAATCAAACTCCACCAAGCAACGACCGAACCAGAGCATGCCGCACCAAAGTTGCCGGTCCAGATTGCATCAGCCCAGGCCCACTAGCAGCTATAAACATCCTAGACCCCTGCCCCCAACCTCACTCTATAAATAGAGGGGCAGGGGTACAACAATGGCAGACAAGTTTGAGAGCACAAGCCTGGAAGGAACTTTCAAACAACTTTGATATACTTGTAATCAAAGCTTTGCGCTTGTAATCGGATCGGAAAAGGAAAATAACATATAAAGTGGACGTAGGCACGTTCTGGCCGAACCACTATAAATCTGTGTGTCTTTTACAGTTTAGTCCCTGCTTTTTACATATTTGCATAAATCACCCAAATCACTAAGAACAACACATAATCAACTAAATCGTACGACTTTGAGGTGTTTGCCTATTTTTTGCGCAAACACTTTTTCACATGCATTTGCTTTTGGTTTAGATTGAATTGATGAAAGTCCCAATTTTTAGTGTTTTGGGTTCAAATCTTTAAAAATCCTAACTTTGATGATTGAACATGTTTTTGGTGATGCATCGAGGAGCCAATAGGACCGGTAGCCGATGGGCGTAATCCCCTAGCGTCCTTGCTCGATCGGTTGCAAATTGAGAGAGTTTTTGCACTATCGTTGCTTAGGTCGTTCGGCCTGCACACAGGACTCTTGGCCTGCAGTTAGGTCGGCCTGCCATAGGTCGCAACCCCTAGGTCACTCGGCCATATGTGAAACCGTATCTCCTAGGTCGCGTCACTTAGGATCGGCCATTAGGTCGTTCTACCCCTTAAGTCGCTCGGCCATTGGGTCGTTCCGCCCCATAAGTCGCTTGCCTTGTGTTAGGCCGTTCCATGACTTAGGTCGCAACCCCCTTAAGTCGCTCGCCTTGGGTCGCTGGCCACATAGGTCGCTCGGCCATGTTAAATTGCGCCATACTTAGGTCGCGCCATGCTAGGTCGTCCCCACTTAAGTCGCTCGGCCTTTTCTTACGCCTTAGGTCGCGCCATACTTAGGTCGCGCCATGCTTAGGTCGTTTCCTCTTAAGTCGATCGGCCTGTTAAATCTCACAACCATTAGGTCGTGCCATGTTAGGTTCCACTGTTAGGTCGCACCATTTCCTAAGTCGCTCGGCCTGCTTTTCAACTTAGGTCGTTTTCAGTCCTTAAGCCTCTTGCATCTTAGGTCATTTTCGGTCCTTAAGTCACTTCCAATTTAGGTTGCTCGGCCTGCTTTTATAGGTCGCTCCATGATTATGTCACAACCACTTAAGTCGCTCGGCCTACTAGGTCGCGCCATGTTTAGTCGCAAGGGTATTTCTACTTTGATGGATTTGGAACCGAATTCTTTGGACATTATTCACGTCGACGAATGTGAACTTTTGTGATTTATTGTTTCTACAATCATTTTTGTGATTTGTCAATTTGAAAATTATAAAGGTTTCAATACTAGTAGTAAATATCAAAACTCTTTCCTCAAAATGATTTCAACCCTATTTTATTACAAAGCTTGTTTCTTAAACCATTTTCTAATCTACTAGTATATACAAACCTTTACCTCACTCGTACGAGAAATCTAATTAAACGGCTTAGTAAAACAAGTGGTATGAAACGCTTGTGTTTACTTTGCCGTCTAATTTTTGAACTTGTTCGATTGAATCTCTTGTGACAATTTTCGAGTGCAGATCTACAATTTGTTCGTAAATATTTAAGTTAAGCTAGTGGTTATGGGACATGAAGGTAAGCTTATATATCTACTAGCTTACTGTAATTGACACTTCTTGATGGTCGTTGATGATCATTTTTGTGATTTAGACTAGCAAATGTGCGATGTCTCTTTGTCTACGAGGGAGACTAAACCCCGTTCCTGTGGAGCTTCGGCTCAATTTGGTGGGGTAGAGACCCATGGTCTTTGGGCCGTTTTGTGGAGCTTCGGCTCAAAAATTAATGGTTAGCAACCATGGAATAGCATTCCATTTTGTGATACACGTGTTGGTGAGTTTTCATGCTCCCGTTTTGTGATAGGCCTCCCCCTTTTTGTGATTTTGGATTTCCATTGATGATTTCTAGAATTTGTGTTTCACCAATTTTCGTGATTTACATTGATAATTTTTATCAATATTTGTGCTTTGGTGAATTTGTGTGTCATTAACTTTTGTGATTGGCATTGATATAACGTCAATATTTATGGTTTGGTGAATAAAAATAAAGAGTATGACATTCTTTTTGATCTTTGAGAAGATTCTTGTGATATTGATCAATCTCTTGTTGATTTTCAATTACATACTTATCACAGTATGGTTTTATGGTTACCTTATGTTTTTGTCATATCTCTTATTCTATATCATTTCATCTGATATTTATAGCTAGACCGATCCGTTTATTATTTTCTTATTAAATAATACTCAGGTCAGACCGAGATGTTACAGGTGCTTCTACTTGACTTCACATCTGGGATTATCACCTTGGCTTTTGGCTAACTACTTAGATTAGTAGTTTTTGTTGTATACATTTGAGATAAAGACTGATTGATGTATCCATATTCTTTTATCTAGCACTTGTAGCTATTCTTTTGTGATATTGTGGATCTTTTTTGACCACTACTCTGATATACACTTTTATGTGTAATATTCATATCTATTTCCGCCTTTGTGATATGGATGTCCGTGATTGATTTGTGTTATGTTTATTTCTATACTTGTTTCCAAAGAATATATATATAGCCACCGGGTAGTAGCTTTGAGTTTGTATCGGTATGTCGGATTTCCTCCTGAAACCAAATGCATGTTGTACTATATGACATATTGGTGCTCGCACAAAGCAATTATACGGATGGTCGCTCCTCAATAGCCTTATTCTCCGCGCTAGTTGACGGCATTACACCGTAGTGTCCTTGGCTAGCGTGGGTATAGAGGTGGGGCGTCACAGATTGGCATCAAAGCCAAACTTCGGAACAATGTAGAATAATTTAACAAGGATCATCGTCCTAAGCCCTTCTTAGGAGTCGTGCTTTAGGATTTAATTTGAGTCTTCGTACCGATTCATCCTATTTTCTTTATGATTCCTTGTTTTATCTATCAAGATTGCTTGATATTCATTTGATGGATAACCTTTTCCTTCTTCTTTCTTTCTTTCTAAAGGAAGAGAAATGGTATGACCAGGCCGTCCCAGCGCCGGTCAATCTAGAGCTACTCCCCAAGATGAAGTATTTATGTCTGCCCAGCAGCTTCTTGATCTAGTAAAGAATGATCAGGCAGCCGGTTCAAATTCGAAGTCTACTCACCCTAGGTCTGGATTTGCACGTTTGTGCAACGATTATACCAATTTGGGTGGGAAGCCATTCAAAGGTTCTGAAACCATTATTGAAGTCCAGGCTTGGCTGAGAACGTGCGATCGAATCTTTTCTCGCATGAATCTTATTGATCTTCACCGTGTTCAGCTGGCCTCTAGTATGCTCCAAGAAAGAGCATTATATTGATATGAGCTTCTGATTTCTAAAATAAATGAAGTGGATCTTACTTGGGAGAAATTCCGGGAACGCTTCGAATTAAAATTTGTGCCAGAAGCTGAGAAGGTGACACTGGCTCCTCGTTTTATAGACCTTGTTCAAGGAGAATCCTCTGCAGACTATGTCGCATCATTCGAGTCACTTTCTAAATATGGGGTCGAGTACATAAACACCCCATTGAAGAAGAACCAAAGATTTGTCTATGGCTTGAACAAAAATCTCAAGAAGCCATTACTTCTAAAGTTAGAAGTTTCTTTTGATCAACTCGTTGATATCGCTCTTCGACTTGAAGAGGCGGATAAGGAGAGTTATGTTGAAGTTGTGGGTGCCAAACCAAACTTCAACAACAAGAAAAGGCCTAATAAGTTCAGAGGTCCTTATCCCAATAAGAAAGGGAAGAAAACAACTTCGGTGGCAAAGACTTCTACCTCTAGTAGTGGGCAATGCTAAAATTGTGGTTCTAAGGACCATTATGCGAACAAGTGTTCAAAGCCTCGTGCTTGTCGCTATTGCAAAAGCCCAGATCATTATTTATCTTCTTATCCCAAACTTCAAGGCGAGAAGGAGGGAAAGCTTAATGTTGCTCAAGCCCCTAGTAACACATCTCGTGGTCAAGGTATTTCTCATTCTATCCTTGATGGCATTATTTTATTTCGTGATCACCCTATTCGAGTTCTTTTTGATACGGGTGCGTCCCATTCTTTTATATCAAAAGAACTTGTCGATACTTTTCTTTGAGTGTTGTCGCTTTAATGACTTCTTTAGAATTGCAAATCCGGTTGGTGGATCCGCAATAATTAGTTGCGTTGTAAAGATGTTGAGATTATTTTGTGTGATTTTTCTTTCCGTGCCGATTTGCATGTTATGCGCTACTTAGGCTTTGGAATGATTTTAGGAATAGATTGGCTTAACCGCTATGAAGCCCAAATCCTATGTCCTGAGCGGACTATTCATCTTCGACATCCTCAATCTGTTAAGCAGATTTCTATTAACCTTAAAGATTCGGATTCTAGCTTAGTTTCCTCTTTATATTCTTTAAATCCTCATGATGACGATAATGATGATGAGGAAGATATTATTTCTCTTATTTACGTTGTTCGTGAATTTTTCAACATATTTGAGCCTGTTTTAGGATTACCACCTAAGCGAGCAATTGAGTTCAAAATTAATCTCATCCCTGGAGCTCAACCTATCACTCGTCCTCCTTATCGCATGTCCAATAAGAAAAATGAGAAGATGCGCAAACAATTATCCGAATTGGAGATGAAGCAATTTATTCGCTCCAGTTCCTCGCCTTGGGGAGCTTCGGCTATTTTTGTGAAGAAATCCGTTGGTACACTTAGGCTTTGCGTTGACTACCGCAAGCTTAATGAACTTACTATCAAGAATAAATATCCTTTACCTCGGGATGATGATCTATTCGATCAACTTAGTGGTGCTAGAGTCTTTTCACAATTAGACTTAGCTACCGGTTTTCATCAGCTTCGTATTGCTGAGGATAGCATTCCTTTGACATCGTTCCGTACTCGTTATGGATCTTATGAATGGCTTGTTATGCCATTTGGTTTAACGAATGCTCCGGCTTATTTCGTTGACCTTATGAATAGAGTTTTCAAAGACTTCCTCGATCGGTTTGTTCTCATCTTTATTGATGATATTCTTGTGTATTCAAAAACCGAAGAGGAGCATGAAAAGCATCTTCGGATTGTGTTGGAAACTCTTAGGAGTAATCAATGAAAAGCAAAATTTTCTAAATGCGACTTTTGGCAATCTCGTGTGAAGTTTCTCGGTCATATTATTTCCGAATCCGGAATATCAGTGGATCCTTCAAAGATTGAAGCGATTCAACATTGGAGGAGACCGAAGAGTGTGACAAAAATCCGTAGATTCCTTGGATTGGCGGGCTATTACCATCGTTTTATAAAAGACTTTTCAAAAATTTCCGTGCCTCTTACTAGCTTGACAAGGAAAGGTGTTAAATTTATTTGGTCGGACAAATGTGAAGCTTCTTTTCAGAAATTAATAGAACTCCTTTCCAATGTT
This sequence comes from Allium cepa, assembly GCA_030765085.1. Lineage (NCBI taxonomy): Eukaryota > Viridiplantae > Streptophyta > Magnoliopsida > Asparagales > Amaryllidaceae > Allium > Allium cepa. Next base: position 756,261,532 of record CM060940.1, on the reverse strand, counting down.
CCTATTCTTGTGATTCCCGAGGGAAACCAAGATTTTATTGTTTATACGGATGCTAATCGCGTTGGTTTGGGTGCCGTTCTTATGCAAAGAAAACGTGTTATTGCTTATGCTTCTAGACAGTTGAAGCCAGCCGAGACTAGATATGCCACTCATGATTTAGAGCTCGCGGCTATTGCTTTCGCCCTTCGAATTTGGCATCATTATCTTTCGGGAGAGAAGTTTATTCTCTATACCGATCATAAATCTTTGAAGTATTTATTTTTCCAAAAGGAACTTAATTTGCGTCAACAATGTTGACTCGAGTTCCTTGCATCTTATGATCTTGATATTCTTTATACTCCCGAAAAGGGAAATCGTGTTGCCGATGCACTTAGTCGCAAGCAACAAACGGTTGTTTCTATGATGATATCTGAATGGAATGATCTCGGAATTTTATTCACATGTGAGATTCAAGTTCATGTATCCAATTTGTGTTCATCTCTTGTTTTATGTAGTCTTGAGGCTCATCCTTCTCTTTTAGACCGCATTCTTGAAGCTCAAAAGCTAGATCCCAAATTGGCTCTTCTTGGCCAAAATTTTAGGGATAAAATTGATATTTAAGGTTTGAAAGACTTTGATATTGATTCTTGTGGCGGTATTCGAAAATTTTGTAGACTTATCGTGCCATATATTAGTGATCTTCGTAAAGATATTTTAGAACATTCTCATCGTTCTAAATTTACCATTCACCCCGGTAGTAGTAAAATGTACGCGGATATGAAGCGACTTTATTATTGGGAGGGAATGAAATCTGATATTGCTAACTTTGTTAAGTGTTACATGACTTGCCAACTTGTCAAGGCCGAGCATCAAAGGCCCGGTGGGTTATTGCAACCTTTAGAGATTCCAATTTGGAATTGGGACTAAATTTCCATGGTTTTATAGACGGCCTTCACCGTTCTCATTCGGGTCATGATAGTTTATGGGTGATAGTTGATAGACTTACTAAATCCGTCCATTTCATTCTCGTTCGGTCTAATCGAACCGTACCTCTTTTGGCCAAACTTTTTATCAAAGAAATTGTTAAATTGCTTGGAGTTCCTACTTCTCTTATTAGTGATCGAGATCCATTGTTTACTAGTGGATTTTGGAAGAGTCTTCAAAAAGCTTTGGGAATGAAGCTTAATTTTAGCACCGCTTATCATCCTCAGTCCGATGGACAAACCGAGCGTGTGAATCAAACTCTTGAAGATCTTCTTCGTGCGTGTGTTGTTGATTTTGGTGGAAGCTGGGAAGATCATATTTCTCTTGTTGAGTTTGCCTATAATAATAGCTTCCAATCTAGTATTGGTATGGCACCATTCGAGGCACTCTATAGAAGACCATGCCGTTCTCCTTCTTGTTGGCTTGAGGCCGGTGAGAAGCTGGTTTCAGGTCTAGATTTTATTCGTAATTCCACAAAGAAGATTAACCTTATTCGTCATAGGATGAAAGAAGCCCAGAGTAGACAAAAATCCTATGCCGATAACCGGAAAAGGAAATTAGAATTTTCTGTGGGAGATCTTGTGTTTATTCGTGTTTCACCTATGAAGGGTGTTGTACATTTCAGTCGATCGGGAAAGTTAGCACCTCGATATATTGGTCCATTCCCATCATCGAACGTATTGGTTCTGTGGCTTATCGCCTTTTATTACCGGCTCAGTTTTCTGCTATTCATGACGTGTTTCATGTTTCTCAATTAAGAAAGTGTCTTCGAGATTTCAATTCTATTCTTGAGCCCGATGTTGTGGAAGAAATTGAAGTTTCGCCTAATTTAACTTACGAGCAACATCCTATTCGTATTATTGCTTCGGAGGTCAAATGCCTTCGAAATAAAGATGTTCCACTTGTTAAAGTTCAATGGTCCTCAAATCCTAAGGATTGCTCTTGGGAATCTAGAGAATTCATCGAGCGAACACATCCGGACTTACTTTCTCATGCTCTTTGAGGTGAAATTCTTATTTCAAATTTCTTTTGTGTCGATATGCTTTCATGGTAGTTGCCTTATATTTTCTTCTTAAATATTGGGAGGACGCAATTTCTTTAAGGAGGGGAGTCTGTAACAACCCGCTTATTTTACGATTGAATATTTAAATATTTTATTTTAATATTTTATCGTTAATCAGATTTTAGTCTGAAAAGTTACTTTTTGCATACGGTCGAATTAGGACTCGGAACCTCTTCCATTGAGTTCAAAACACCGTTTGCGATCTTTTTTAGTATAAACTTTGATATGTTTGAAGTTAGTGGAATTTTGCCATTTATTCACTTTGGGCTTTGGGTTTGGTTTAGCCCATTAGCCTAAACTATTAACTCTAGCTCAACCCCCTTCCCTTCATAACTTCACTTTCATTTCCTAACACTCAAGCTTCATCAAAAATGGAGGAAGGAATGGGAAACTAAAACTCCAAGCCATAGTTCATTTGCATATCCAGCATCTAACTCCAAATTCAAAGAGAAGCCATTGATTCTTCCTTTGCTTTCAAGCTTCTTCTTCATTGATTTTGAGTAAAGGTGAGATTTTTATCTCACATCTTTGTCTATAACTATCTTTGATTGTTGTGTATGAATTCCTAACACTTTTTCACATGCATTTGCTTTTGGTTTGGATTGAATTGATGAAAATCCCAATTTTTAGTGTTTTGGGTTCAAATCTTCAAAAACCCTAACTTTGATGATTGAACATGTTTTTGGTGATGCATCTAGGAGCCAATAGGACCGGGTAGCCGATGGGCGTAATCCCCTAGCGTCCGTGCTCGATCAGTTGCAAATTGAGAGAGTTTTTGCACTTTCGTTGCTTAGGTCGTTCGGCATACACACAGGACTCACGGCCTGTAGTTAGGTCGGCCTGCCATAGGTCGCAACCCTTAGGTTGCTCGGCCATATGTGAAACTGTATCTCCTAGGTCGCGTCACTTAGGATCGGCCATTAGGTCGTTCTACCCCTTAAGTCGCTCGGCCATTGGGTCGTTCCGCCCCATAAGTCGCTTGCCTTGTGTTAAGCCGTTCCATGACTTAGGTCGCAACCCCCTTAAGTCGCTCGCCTTGGGTCGCTGGCCACATAGGTCACTCGGCCATGTTAGGTTGCGCCATACTTAGGTCGCACCATGCTAGGTCGTCGCCACTTAAGTCGCTCGGCCTTCTCTTACGCCTTAGGTCGCGCCATACTTAGGTCGCGCCATGCTTAGGTCATTTCCTCTTAAGTCGCTCGACCTGTTAAATCTCACAACCATTAGGTCGCGCCATTTTAGGTTGCTCTGTTAGGTCGCACCATATCCTAAGTCGCTCGGCCTGCTTTTCAAATTAGGTCGTTTTCGGTCCTTAAGCCGCTTGCATCTTAGGTCGTTTTCGGCCCTTAAGTCGCTTCCAATTTAGGTCGCTCGGCCTGCTTTTATAGGTCACGCCAGGATTATGTCACAACCACTTAAGTCGCTCGGCCTACTAGGTCGCGCCATGTTTAGTCGCAAGGGTATTTCTACTTTGATGGATTTGGAACCGAATTCTTTGGACATTATTCATGTCTTCGAATGTGAACTTTTGTGATTTATTGTTTCTACAATCATTTTTGTGATTTGTCACTTTGAAAATTATAAAGGTTTCAATACTAGTAGTAAATATCAAAACTCTTTCATCAAAACGATTTCAACCCTATTTTATTACAAAGCTTGTTTCTTAAACCATTTTCCAATCTACTAGTATATACAAACCTTTACCTCACTCGTACGAGAAATCTAATTAAACGGCTTAGTAAAACAAGTGGTATGAAACGCTTGTGTTTACTTCGCCGGTTAATTCTTGGACTTGTTCGATTGAATCTCTTGTGACAATTTTCGAGTGGAGATCTACAATTTGTTCGTAAATATTTAAGTTAAGCTAGTGGTTATGGGACATGAAGTTAAGCTTATATATTTACTAGCTTACTGTAATTGACACTTCTTGATGGTCGTTGATGATCATTTTTGTGATTTAGACTAGCAAATGTGCGATGTCTCTTTGTCTACGAGGGAGACTAAACCCCGTTTCTATGGGGCTTCGGTTCAATTTGGTCGGGTAGCGACCCATGGTCTTCGGGCCATTTTGTGGAACTTCGGCTTAAAAATTAATGGTTAGCAACCATGGAATAGTGTTCCATTTTGTGATACACGTGTTAGTGAGTTTTCATACTCTCGTTTTGTGATAGGTCTCCCCCTTTTGTGATTTTTGGATTTCCATTGATGATTTTTAGAATTTGTGTTTCATCAATTTTCGTGATTTACATTGATAAGTTTTATCAATATTTGTGCTTTGGTGAATTTGTGTGTCATTAACTTTTGTGATTGGCATTGATATAACGTCAATACTTATGGTTTGGTGAATAAAAATAAAGAGTATGACATTCTTTTTGATCTTTGAGAAGATTATTGTGATATTGATTAATCTCTTGTTGATTTTCAATTACATACTTATCACAGTATCGTTTTATGATTACCAAATGTTTTTGTCATATCTCTTATTCTATATCATTTCATCTGATATTTATAGCTAGACTGATCCGTTTATTATTTTCTTATTAAATAATACTCAGGTCAGACCGAGATGTTACAGGTGCTTCTGCTTGATTTCACATCTGGGATTATCACCCTGGCTTTTGGCTAACTACTTAAATTAGTAGTTTTTGTTGTATACATTTGAGATAAAGACTCATTGATGTATCCATATTCTTTTGTCTAGCACTTGTAGCTATTCTTTTGTGATATTGTGGATCTTGTTTGACCACTACTCTGATATACACTTTTATGTATAATATTCATATCTATTTCCGCCTTTGTGATATGGATGTCTGTGACTGATGTGTGTTATGTTTATTTCTATACTTGTTTCCAAGGAATATATATATATATATATATATATATATATATATATAGCCACCGGGTATTAGCTTTGAGTTTGTATCGGTATGTCGGATTTCCTCCTGAAACCAAATGCATGTTGTACTATCTGACATATTGTTGTTCGCACAAAGCAATTACACGGATGGTCGCTCCTCAACAGCCTTATTCTCCGCGCTAGTTGATGGCATTACACCGTAGTGTCCTTGGCTAGCGTGGGTATAGAGGTGGGGCGTCACACGAGACTTCATCAAACCTCACACCTTGGAAATGGTCGAAATAGGAAGGATGCGGTAAGGTTACGGGGTTCCCACTCCTTAGAGTATGTGCATTCCTTCTAGATAAAAAGTGGTATTCTTGTATGGAGTCCAGATATTTAACTTATGTAGTTGTTGGTTGTTGTTGGAGCCCCGGATAAAGGGCGGTTACGATCGAGGGATGGCATACTCATGACAGTTAGTTACCTAGTTATAGAGGTAACCAGACCTTGTGTTGGAAGAGATTCGGTTAGGTTCTCAGGGCATCCCTTAAGAGGCATACACTTTTGGATAAAGGAAGTTCCTTAGCCTTGGCCATTTGTTGGGAATATAATCACCCAATACGAGCCATGTACGGTTTTAGTTGTAGAACCTGCCATTTAACATGGTAGCTATAGTAGGCATACTATAATGGTACGTATGCTGGATAAGATTAATATTATACTTTCGAAAAGTTTTTCACACTATGCACTAATAATAATATCAAAAGGATTTTTACGTATCAAGCATGTTTGACTTTCATAAGGAGAAACCTTCCCTAAGTGTGCGATTGCATGGTTTTTATGCCAAGAGACCTTATGATAGTTTTATTTTTCAAAAAGCATAACGGATTTCCTTTTGTAATTTTTTTTTGTTCAAAAAAACTATTTTATGTTTAATCTACCAGTCCCATGACTGACGTGGAGTTTATTGTTCCCCTTCTAAACTCTGGGTGCCCATAATTTTCCACACGGGCATCCTAGAGTAAGGTTATCCATGTCTGGAGCTAGTTCGGATAGTAGATGTGGATCTAGAAGTCTTTGGAAGTCTTTGATGCTTCTGGTCTTCATATTTTGGGTTTTGAAGTTTTGGTTTGGAAGTCTTCGGAGCTTTGGAGCCTTTTGATTCACGATGCAGTAGTGTGGGATTCCCTTTTGGAAGACCATTTGGTATTAGCCCCTGTTGTTGTTCCGCTATTATTTTATTGTTCTGTTGTTATATCATATTCATTGTGCTTCGATATTGGTAGTCGTTTGTTGTATCAAATATTGTATCCATATGATGTATATCAGTGAAATTCATTTTGTTTTCGCTGTGTTGTTATTCATCTAATGTGTTAGGACTCCAACGTTTGAATCTCCAGCATTCGAATACGAGTGATGTATTGGATGTCGATTTTCGAACGCTGGATTCCGAGTCGTTACATTCGCTATCCGAACTGGCCTGATGGAGGAGATAATAAATTTGAATTACTCGGATAATTTTTTTTCAAAGTATGAAGGATATAATTTTCCAAATATAAATAACTTCGATTTTATGGAGATAATCTTCTTATACTTGGTATTAAATTGTATAGAGGGAACTCGTACTATCCATATGAATTTAAAGATGATTTTCATCGTTATTAAATGGATCGTAAAGGTCGAATATGAAAATTGACGTTGAGTAGAATTAATATAATTCTGTAGATCGTTTTTAACTCAATAAAATTTTCCAATATGACTTATGAAAATGGTTTGGAATTAATTTAATTCCTATACTTAAAATTTATTGGTTTGGGTTTACGGTAAACGATGTCTTAAACAACACTGTTTTTGACCCGATTTGGAAGATTGATTTGAAAATCTTTGTTAAGATTTAAAAGGAATAATTTGAAAATATTTTCCCAACTAAAGGATGAAATGATTTGAAATTACTCTAAGATTTAGAAAGGTTTAAAAGTAACCAAAGGATTTGATAGGAGATACTTAAAGATTCCGTATATACCAGAAAGGAATGTTTTATAGATATATATATATATATATCTTAAAGATATCTTTGATAAAAAGGAAGTAATAAACAAAAAGAATAATACCATATTAATTTAACATTTCTTTTATCGACGATTGGTTCGAAGGAACCAGGGTCGGATTTGGGTGATTCCTATCCGAAGACCACTTTAAACGAATTTATGTGTTCGAAAATAAAAGACATGAGATGATATGATTTAGAAGATAGAATGTAAGGCTTCTTGTCACTGGAGGAAATTTCCCATACCATATTATGTGATAGTTGTTCTCCATTTGAGATCTTCGATGCAAGGACTACTCGCTACTAATCCTAGGGGTAATTCTCAACAAGATGTCGTAGGAGAGTGCCTTTGGTTTGTCCTATTCTAGGATAGCATGTATTGAAAAATGTACGACGTTGCATTTCTAAGTACATTAATTGATCTCTATGAATGTATCATCTGTTTGGGGCGAAGAAGACAACTTCTCAAAGATGTACAAGCTTAGGAGTTATACGTTTGTAGAAATCAGTTGTGTGATTATGAATTGGTAATGTGGCATTCAAAGTGGAATGCGATATGTGAAAGGTAATGCTACCTTAGGCCTCATCACCGAGTAATGGCTTAAGTAGTGTATGTCGGTAACGACCGGGTGATGTCATATTAAGTTTCTATCCAGGCTATGTATGAGTGCCAAATAGAGATAGACCAGTCTTGCAAGTTGCGACGGATTGTTTATGCATCCTCGGTACATTCCTCTAGAGACCTACTATACAGAAAGTAGTCCCTTACCTGCCATTGTATGGAAATTCATTCTTTAATAAATGCCTTCGAACTTAGTTGTAAACTAATTATGCCATCAAATTCAACAAATGTAACAGTTTTGGCTATATTAATATGTAACTTGAAAAGCATTTTCCAAAGAATGTCATTAAAAATAATGTTTCTAGATTTCGCGTAGCAAATGATTTGGCTACCATAAAATAAAAACCCGTTCCACGTTTATATGCGGCGTGGTCTTATGAGATACCTTTGTTTTCAAAACGCGTATTTCGAGTTTCTCACACTAGTCCCATGACTGACCTGTAGTTTATTTTCCTTTCCTTAACGCTGGGTGCCCTAATTTTCTCGGGTAGCCAAGTAGTCAGGTTCCATTAGAAGAAATCTAGGAGATCTCGGAGCATGGAGTTAGAAGATTCTTCTGAATATTATTATCGATTTCCATCACACTCATGTATTATTGTATTCCACATTTATAAGGTAGGTATTTATAACTGTCCATATTGATAGCAAGTTAAACTCTGATAAATGTATTCAAAATTTAGCTATAAAGATTATATATCGAAACAATATATGTTATTCAATTCGTGTGAGATTCTATTATGTCTTTATTTTCTTTTCTACCCTTGAGAATCCACCTCTAAAGCACTTGAAATTGCGGCACGTAAATGCTGAGGATGTACTAGTGTCGATTTTCGAGGGTCGACTAGATGGGTCCTCACACTTAGGCTGTATATATATTTTCTAAGGGTTAAAAATAAAGTATCATTTCAAAAAGCTTTTGAAATAAAACCCGGGTATTTGGCTCGTAAGGTTTCAAAATAATAAGGTATTTTGATTAAAGAGTGGATTAAGAAATGAAGTTGTAATTGGGTTAAACTTAATAAGGAGGGTTAATAAATTTTGTTTTAGTAAAACGTGTCTTTTGATTTTAGCATCTAGGAAGTGAAAAATTATTTGATATTATTGGGTCGGCTAATGAACGTCTTTAACTTTGAGGTGTCCAAGAAGAATTAGACTCTAAGATAGAGTTTGGATACCAGCATCCTACTCTTCTTAGCTACTTACCAGAACGATTTGGTAAAAAGGTTGAATTGGCCAACTTAGTTTTAAGACCCCAACTATTTTGGACCTACATCTGAATTGTTAAAAGTGAATGGAATTAAAATTATATGTTTTGTGTATACTCTTAGGATGTAGTAGAGTATTATACAAGTTAATAAATTAAAATGATTTTATAAAAAGGTTTCATAAATAAATTGTACCATTTAAATTGTTTGAACCTACGTTCAAATTTTGTGAAATGTTTTCATAAATATTTTAGGGAGGGTAGATAGTAGTTGGGTAGTAAGAACCAATAAGATAAATATGTAATTTGTACATAGATACTTTCTCTTTTTCACATTGTTCTCGATCCAAGATTCGAGTACAAGACTCAAGGTGTTTTCACCATTTCAAATAAGGATTTATCACTCGATTTTTGATGGCGAACACTTAGTGAGGGTTCTTAATGTGGAACAAAATGTTTCTATCATAGTATATGGCTATGTAAGAAGAATGGAGGTTTCTAATTAAGAAGCCCAATCGGAGTTCGCACTAGGAAGTCGGATGAGAGACACTAGTTCGGAAGTAAAGTTTGTATTCGAGTGAGAAATCAAACCATATTTTGCATAGGAATGATCTATGTACATCATATTGACTGATGAGTGTTGGTAAGTGTTTCTAGGATAGGGTTGTGGTAAAATTTCGGGTTCGAAATTCTTTTAGGGGGAGAGTGTAACGATTAGGAATTCCACCGCTTTGATTTGTGAATATTTAATTAATTTTATATACTCAAATAATAGATTTTATATAAAACTCTTTTAAATAATAAATGAGATGGTGAAATTGTTTTCAAAATTAGTTTACAAAAATATTTAGTTTGAAGAAAAATCGAAAATGTGATCGGAAATCGTTTTTCGAATTATCGACTTTTCATTGAGTAAAAGTTGTCAAAAACATTGTGAGCACTTTAATATAAATATACACATTCATTTATAAATAATTAGGATTATATATATATTACAATATACACACACTTAAGCATGTATAAAGTAGCGTTACACTTTATGAAAAATAAATTATAAAACTTAAAAAGATGTTTTAAGTGAAAAGATTCCATGTGAAACATAAGTACAATTAGCATTTAATGTATGTTGGCTTAAACATGAGAGAGGGGGCATGGTTTCTTAAATTACATGGTGGGAAGGGAACACGCTTGGTAAGGTAGCAATTACGAAGAGGAGGTCATGTACTAAAGGGTATTTTAGTAATTTACAAAATGCATTTTATATAAAAGAGATTTTATAGTTTCTCTTTCTCATTTTTCTTCATTTCCATTTTTATTTTCAAAACTCCCATCTTCATCATGAATTCTTTAATGGCTTCTTTGGTTTTTCAAATGATTTAAAATCATTCCTTTTCTACACATTTGTTTAAAACACCTACTTCTTTTCTGCACTTTCCACCTTCAAAACCAAGTCCAAAATCTCCTTGCTCACACCATGGTCGAGCCACCCTCTAGGTCGAACCATTTTGATCCCTTAAGCCCATCAAAACTTCATTTTGCCAAATTCAAAGTATGGATATAGGTTTGGTTCAAAAGTTGGTGAAATATCGTAGTGTTTTGGTTTGCTTTTAGGTGAGAAAAGCTATCCTTTTTACTTAAAGTTTTGAACTCTAATATTGATAATAATCATAGCTTATATGTTGCAAAAATATGCTGCTTGTTTGGATACAATTGATGTTGATTGTATGTGTGTGTATATGCTTGGATGAGATAACATATAGTTTGGAAATGGAAGTTAACAGGTCAAGCTAGTTTACAAGTTATAATATTTTCTTGGTTATGTTAATGATGAAATGTATACATGTTAAGATGATGTTGTGTTATGCTATGTGTTGTATACTAAGAAAGTTATCACCTTTACTAGTTTAAGCGATATAAAATCTCTTGTGTGAAGACTAAGATCTTTGGTTTTAAATTTCAAAATATTTCAACGGTTGAAACTTGTTTAGTTTTCCAAGTACATACCTTAATGTTTTACAAAGTAGTAAAGTTTTATTCCAAGAACTAAAGTTAAAAAATACATAGAAACAAAATTTCTAGTTTTGAAAATTATGGGTCGTATAGTGATAGTCGCTATAGGTGCAGTTCGTTAAAATGAACTCTTTTTGAAAATTAAAAAGCGTTTTCACTTAGGCACCATTTTGGAAAGTGTTTAAAACCATATTTATGTAATAAAAATTATTTATTTACTTATTTTTTAATTAATTATTATTTATTTAATTAACTAAGTAAGGTAATTAGTACTTAGTCATTAGTTAACAAAGGTAATTAGTACTTGAATGTTAATTAAGTAAGTTAATTATAATTAATTGATTAATTTATTATTTAATTAACTTATTTAAGGATTAATTATTTTTAAATTAATGATTAAAGGTTAATTATTATCTAATTATTATTTAAGAAAGAGTTTAAATATTTAATTAATTAGCAATCAAGTTAAGATTTGATTAAAATTCAATGAAGGTTTAATTTATTATTTATTTAAGGATTAAGTAACCTAAATTATTAAATAAAGGTTTATATTATTATTTAATTCTTAATTAACGACTAATTATGATATAATTATTTATTTAAAGAATAATTATTATTTAATTATTTATTTAAAGGTAAATTACTGTTTAATTATTAAATAAAGGTTTAATTTATATTAATAAAGAGTTTAAATGTTGTTCAATTATTAAGTAAAAGTTTTAAACCACCTTATTTCTAAAGATCATTTTGTTTTAAATCAACTCTCTTTTAAAGGATGTTTTTTTAATCCAAGGGATTTCCTTTTTCAATTACCTTTGAGTAACCTTTTATGAATTTGAAACCCAATGATATCGTTTTAGCAAAATAAAACACCGTCTGTTAATTAAATTATATTTGACATTTGTTTGGTAGAATAAATCACAATTCTCCATAATCACCAAATAAATTATGTTTACATCTACTAAGCAGGAATTAAACCTCATTCTGCTATTTCAGTAACTTGGACATTTACCTATATGATGGTTGATTGTTATTTGTTGATTCCCTTTACATATCTACTTGTTACGTAAATACCCATGTTACAATTTGAAAAGTTAAACTTAATTAAATATGAGCCATTGTGGTTGCTAAGCCTCTTTCCAAACTTATAAAGTCAAATATTTAAATTCTATTCTTTTCAAAAATGGATTAAAGTTTATTATCATTTTTAAATATGATATTTAAAGGATAATTAAGCAATTATTTTATTAAAATGTTTGAAGTTAATTTAATGTTTTTAATTGATTGTTTAAATCATAATTTTGTTAATTATATTTAAAGATAATTAAATGAAGAATGTTTAAGTAATAAACTGTTTATTTAAAGGTGTTTTAAATAATTGATTGTTTATCGAAGGAACTTTATTGATTAAAGTTTATTAAAGAAGTTTTATTTAAAATAAGGAAAGTTTAGAAAAGGAGTTTTGTAAATTAAAAAGGAGATCTTGAAATTTGGGGAGAGTTTTATAAATGATTGTGGATATTTATAAAATATTTTATCAATAAACTTGGAGATTTATAAAGAGTTTTATAAATGGATTTGAAATTTCAGTAAAATAGATTTTCACAATTGAAAGAGATTTATTAAAAGGATTTATTGAAGAAATTTATAAAAGAATTTGAGATTGGTTTTTCTTTAAAGACCTTAATTTTGGTGGTATGGACATTCGTTCCACTTAACATCAAAGGAATAGTAATTTAGGTTATCATTATCTCCAATTTAAATAACTTTTGTTGCAATCCTTTTAATTTGATTTTGAAGTAACAAATCTTTTGGAATGTTTTGTGAATATACTTATGCATGTAAGATAAGTATATGAATATTATAACAAATATTTTTGAAAATGAAAGATTTATTTTGAGGCTTAGTAGTTAATATGGGTAATTAAATCTCTGAAAATTGTTGTTGTTTGTGGATCTGATAGTTAAATAACCGACTATCAAATCTTTGCCATTTTGACTAAGGAAGTAAATAAGAGCTTCACGTGTTCATATGGTATGAGCTCCCTCTAGAGAACTCATTCGGTGAAACATCTCTAACTTTAAGGGATATATTAGAGATCCCTTTGGGACTCTAGTATAGGCCACTTACTTCCAAAAGAACAAGAAATAAGTCAACCGAAAATTACCGGTTATTGGTTCGTAGAGACCGGGATCAAATATATTATCGAAAACCACTTCGAACCAACATATATGTTCAAGTGGAAGATAACTTGAGGATGATCTAAGATGGAGCTTTTTGAAGTGTAAGTGCTACTTGCTACTAATCCCGAGGGTGATTCCAAAATGGATGCAGTAGAGGTAGCGCCTTCAGATTTATTTAAACCCAGAACGAACTTATATGGATAAATCCTGGCATTGCATTTTTGCCTGGAGACAGTATTAGCATTCCAAGTGGGAATTTCTGAAAGAAGGTAAATCGTTGCCTCAAGCCTCACATCCCGAAAATGGCTAAAGCTAGATAAATGTAGCCGAGCTATGTGGGTCGCTGCCATTAGGGTATGATCATCGATTTATCTAGAGTTGATATACAAATGTAGGCTTCAGGGCTCATTTTTTGCTGTTGATCACAACCTAGGGTGATCATATTCGGTACTATCCAATCAGGGAAATGATGGTTTTGTGTTGGTAGAGGTTGAATGGTTTTCATTCTCAGGTACAATTTATCTAGAGGTGTACCGTCACGGCCCAAATTTTAACGTTCGAAAATCGACACCCGTACTTCACTTGTACTCGAATGTCGAGATTCAACCATTGAAATCCGACTCGTGCCGGAGCTTATAACACATTAAGTATAACAACACATCGTAAGAATGAATAATATATTATTGGTATACAACATATACAATATCTGATACAATAATAATACAATTTAGTATCGATACAAATATCAGAGATACAAGACAACAAAGAAAATGACACAAGAAGACAGTCTACACTTTGTGACCATTGACAGCGGAAAGATAATTCCAAAAGAATTCCAAGTGAGATAGCGAGAATCCAATATCTGAAACTTCATAGCCAAAGCTCCAATGCTCCAAACCAAATAGCTTAACCCAAAAGCTTCGAAGACTCCAATCCAAAAGCAGTTGTATCCAAACCATAAGCTCGAACTCTCATCATGATGACTTGTAGCAAATGCGATCCCAAAAATCCAAAGACTCCAATGATTTCCAAAAGCTACAAAACAAAAGGCTAATGGCTATCGAATCTACACCTACTATAAGATTTTCTAAAAAACCCAACTCTACACTGCCCGTGTGGAAAATTGTGGGCATCTAGAGTTTAGGAAGGGAATAATAAACTCCGGGTCAGTCATAGGACTGGTATGAGCAAACAAAAACAATTGTTGAAATAAAAACAGTTTATAAAAGAAAACTGATATGCTTTTTGGAAAATGAAATTGCCATAAGGCCTCCCAACACACACAATGCAAGCCACACTTGGAGGAGATTTCTTCTTACGACAGTCAAAAATGCTTGATACGTAAAAACCATTTGATATTATTATTAGTGCATAGTGCAGAAAACCTTTCGAAAGTATAATATTAACCTTAGCCAACATAGGTACCATTATAATATGCCTACTATAGCTACCACCTGAGGTGGCAGGTAATACAACTGCAATCGTAAAGGGCTCGTATTGGATGATTGGATTTCCAACAAATGATCAGACTAAGGAAATTCCTTTAAAATGGAACGCCTTTGGAGGGACACCCCCAAGAACCAAAATGGTTCCCTACCGACACAAGGCCGGGTTACCCCTTCTCGGAAGTAAAACGCTCAAGACATGCCATCCCCAGTCATAACCAACCTTTATCCGAACGCTCAACACCAACAACCACACAACAATAAGTACGCAGCAACCTCATAGGTAAATATCTGGGCTCCATACCATGATACCACCTTTTATCCAAAAGAGATGGACATACCCTAGGGGCGCGACCCCTGCAACCTTACCGCAAAATTCCTATTTCGACCATTTTCGTGTTGCGAGTCTCGATGAAGTCTCGTCCACAAAGCTACGCTTTTCACAAAACCATGCTTTGATCAACAAATGATCAGCAACACATCGTATGCCATATTACTAACATGGTAATGTATCACTAGTAACCATCAACTACATAACCTCTGAGCTCGTACATCTCAGAGAAGGGTGTTAAGCTAAGAGAATAAATTCTCCGCCACCAAACAGAAATGTATTTGATAGAAAATTGTTTTACATCTCAAAATGTAATGTCAGACACACATCCATACAAGTCTGTTCCAGGTTCGAACAAAATCGAGGGCACTTCAAAAGAAGCCCTTGCAAATTCGGATAATCCCTAATCACGTCCGGACTTCCCATCACATATGGAGATCTCTATACCGGGGCCATTCAGTGTAGAGACATTCGACGGGTTATCCTTTCGCTTTCGAAAATATTCGGTCTTCACCACCGGTCTTCAAAGGCTATCCACAACGTCGTATCATTATTTGGAATAGGTTACATGACACAAGGTTCTCTCTCGGCTAAACCGAATAATGAGCATAATATTTAAAAACATATGGATATTGGGATTTCAGTTAAGTCACAACTTAAATCCAAAACTTTCCTTTCAAATGGTTTAAACAAATTACCATTTCCAAATCTTTGAACAAAAAGATTCACTTCACAAAGTTCACCCATCTTTCACAGATTTCAAAACAATTTCCACTTCAATTGGATTAACTCATACAATCTTTAAATCAAAGATTTAATTCATAGCTTTCAAACCATTTCCAAAAATTCATTCATAACTTGGAAAACCATTTTCCTTTCAACTTTAAATCCTTCAACACAAATTGGAAATTCTTTCCTTATATGAAAGCTTTTATTATTTGAAAACAAATAGTTTTTGTTTCGGAAGAATCCGATTTCATTTATACAAGTTAAAGACCTTGGGTTAAATTCAAATTCCCAAAAACAAATACTTTTAAAATGGTTCAAACTCATTTAAACACATTTATAACTTGTATAACCTTTTTAAATCATAATTTCCAAACATAGAATTCAACTTCAAATTTTGAATTCAAATTTAAATCAAACCATTTAAATTTCAAAACTTTATCAAGTTATTCAAAATCACTTTTATCTTCAAAACAACTTTTCAAAAGCTTCTCATATTTAACTCAATTCCATTTCCAGAACTATATTGAATTCAAAATTCAATTGTAAAACTATTTCAAAAATCTGTGACTTAACCAATTTCCTCATGCAATCCATATTTTTGTGTGTATGGTGTAGTCCAGGGGTTTTACACAGTAGTGCAATATCATCAATCATCACCGATTCAATCATATCAATATCGATAAGCGGTATAATCTATAACGCTTATCTTCATTTATAGATTCACGGATAAATTTATCACAGATAAATAAATAAATAAATTGCACATAGCTCAATTCACAGAACAAATATCATAGTCCAGAGGTAATAATCAATTCAAGGCATTTCATACAAGGCAAACATTCGTAAGCAATCCAAGCTTTTAATAATCATTTATAAACATGATTAATTAATTGTTTGATCCTAAATTAATTCACTTTAATTAATTACTCATGAATTAATTACTCAATCCTGATTCAATAATTACAAATCATTTAGTGTTAATTAATTAATAAATTAATCCTTAATTATCCATATTAATTACCTTTAATTAATTAATTAGTCCATAATTAATATCATTAATTAAATTAGCCTTTAAGTTAATTACATAATTAATTAACCCTTAATTAGTTATTATTTAATTAATTATTCTTAATTAATTACAATGAGTGATTATCCTTAATCAATTTCATTATTTAAATGTTAATTACTTTCATTTAATAATTATCTTTAAGTAATTAATTACCTTTTAATTACTTATCATTAATTAAACTTAATTAATTATCCTTAAATGTAATTACACAAAGTAATTATACCTTAATTACATTAAGTAATAATCTTTTATTAATTACATTAACTTCATTAAGTGATCATCCTTTAATTACTTACTTTAATAATCAATCCTTCATTAAGAATCAATAATGATCCTTTAAGATAAATTCTTATCTTTACCGATCACTTAATTTCAACATTTGAAACTCATTAAATAAAATAAATTATTTTAAAATCTTTAAAACCTGTTTAAACATCTTGCTTTGGAACATAAATCATACTTTAAAATTTAAAACCTGTTTTTAATTTATTTTTAAACTTTGCACTATCACTCCATTAATAAAACTGTTTAAGTTTTCTTATACAATTATAAGCCTGGAAACTCATTAGATACCCGAGCCACTTGATCAAAATCTCAAGCTCACACCCGAGTCCCACACTACCTACAAAACCCCGAGACAACGCGCAATTTCCTCGAGTATCAACTCAAGACATTTGCTTCTTCCTCAAAACAAACACGACCAGACACCAAAGATGCATCGTGCACGTGCACAAGAGTTCTGACGAACTCCAGTCATCCCCGCCCCCTTCCATAAGTCAAAGATCATCCACTCCATCTCTCAGACCCTTCAGATCGACGATCCAATGACGAGCTCGAATTTGAGCAATTCGACTACCCACTGGGAAAAAACTCTGACCAACTAAAATAGCCCTCGCCGTCGACTCTGACAACTAGCCTCTGTGCCATTTCGACAAAGCTTCGATTTGGACCAAAGCTCCGTCGATCGCCCACGTACCTCTTCCCACCCGTCCAGTTGCCTCCGATCCATCATCGATAAAGGAATCGACTTGTTCTCTTCATTGAACAGAACTAGGTGAGATACCCTAGTTCATCGAACCCAGGCCACATCGATCATCAATAAATTGGCCGGCTATTTTTCCCATGATCACAAACTTCCTAACCATCTACAGGTCCAATCCCATCGTCTAATTCATTTCCGATCGACGGATTTATGAAAAAGCAATTTCCATTCAACATTCAATTTATTACAATTTATAAAACTAAAAATCTTGAAATGTTTTTCTAAAATCATTGTTTTCACTTTCGAATCGAATTGTGAAATCGAAAAACAAACTTGTGATCGTCACATTTTAACAGATATATGATCTTCACTGTATATTTATATTTTCCAGTTCATTATTTCTAAAATTTTCTTATGAACATTTTAAAAATTGAGATTTAGTTAATCTCAATATCTTTCCTTTAGGGATTATAACACAAATCTACTTATATCTTGAGATATAGATTTTTTTTAAATATGAAATACATATGCCTGTTTGCTAACAGAGGCATGGACATACATATATATATAGGCATGCATTCAACACAGTATATATATTCACATACGCACAGACATGCAGGCATCTTAACAACATAACAAGCATTTATCATTGCATATTTGCAGCATCAACATGCATATACACAGGTTTGGGTATGCTTGCTCACTTGGAACCATGAAACAGAGAACTGGAATGAAACTGGAAGTGTTTTGATTTGAGACTTGATTTTTAACTGCTTTGCATTGCATTTCTTAGGTTGAAGTAGATGTAGTTGAATCTGATCTGGTTTGGGATTTAAATCAGAAACTTGCATTAGATTTCTGTTTGTTGCATGCTTTGATCTAGCTTGAATATATTTTGTGTTTTTTTCCAGGTTGAAGATTTAAATTGCTGAGATGACTTTTGTTTTGATTCAACTTGGATCAGGTTTTGACTTCCAGATTGAAAATTGTTTTTGAATTTTGCTTTGACCTTCATTTCGATTTCCAGGTTCCTGATCCTTTTTGTTTTTGAATTTCCAGACTTGAAAACTAAAGCTTTAATTCCAGTTTTGATTCATTTTTTTGTCTTTGTTTCAGGTTTGATAATAACATGATTTCTATTTTCTCATACATGTTTATACAGTTTCAAATTAAAAGAAAATTTATCTTTGCCACTTGTATTTCTATAATAAAACCAATCTAACACTTGTCTTATTCCTTGCTATTTTTGTTACAAGTATAAATTTGTATGATAAATCCATAGCACTTGTAATTTATGTATTAACTAAATGTTTAAACATGATTTTCTATTTAATTTAAATATATATACGTTTTTATGAAGAAATCCTTGTACCAATCTTATTTATAATTTTTGTTCAAGTCCTTTACTTAAATTTTATTTAATTCTTATATTTTATATTTTGATTTTATATTTTCAAAATATATATATTTATGCCAAAGTCTTATATTCATTTACTAACTATATTTATTTCCATATGTATAAAAGAAAAATAATGTAAATCTTTTATCAAATCTTATTTAATCTCAAAAGATTTGTATATTAAAACCTTTATCCGTTCTTGTTTTAAAATATATACATTTTACCTAAATTTTCAATTATTTTTACTTACATAACTTTTTAAGAAAAATGTTTTAAAAATTAATTACTATCCATTTATTTATAAATATTTACATTTTTCTATTATTTAATTTTTATACAACTTTTTAAAGAAATGATTTAAAATGTAATTATACACAAATTAAAAATTATATATACGTATTTATTAGTTCTTTAAAATATAAAGATTTTTAACTTCAATTTATAAAACATTTAGTTTTGAATTCCAAATCAATATATTTATAAATATTTACATGTTGAATTTTTCCAAAATCAAAATTTTATTGACAATTTAACTTTCAAAAATAAATATTTATTCAAAATTTTCAAATGAATCCACAATCAAATTTTAAAAATTAAAATATTATTCTAAATATTTATTTTTGAATTTCCAATTAGAAATTCTATTTTAAAATCATATTTATATATATTTATACTAATAGACAAACAAATATCCATTTAAATTTGAAAATGCCAAATTAATTCACAATTAAATTTCAAATAAATAAACTACCAATTTAAATTTGGTTTAAAAAGGGGGATGTAGCAGACTTCCCTCCTTAGGAAAATTTCGTCCCCGAATTTGCCAAATAGGAAGATAACAAAGAACAGATGAATATGTCAAAGATATGGTTCACCAGATTAAACTGAATATTTGTTCTGCATTCGGCTTACTAAATCAGAACATCAACAATCGATAAGAGAACAAACTCAATCAATATTATACAAGATACTCGGGTCACCAGTTTACGAAATATGTCGGGGATTGGTTAGTTCGAAAGATAAATAACCGTTCGTAGAATATATCGAGACCCAAAAAGAACAGATAATGGACTTAATCATTCATAATTCTCAAACACTAAGTATAGATTTTAAACTCATGTTGAAATACCCTAAAGTATATATTAACTTGTCCCTCTTTGGACTTTGACACTCACCAAAAATTACAATAGAATTTCAAATTTGGTTTTAACCGATATTGTTTTATCAATACAAATCTTCATATTTAAAATTTATTCCGATAAAATTTCAATTTCTTTAAAGTTAAAAGAGAAAAGTGATAGAAATTTGATGAAGAGAATACGAGATAGAAACTTATCTATAACGATTTGTAGGGCCACCACCACATCAAAGCTTCTCCCTCGAGCTGCTACGAAGCCATTAAAGAATTGAAATCGGATCAAAGAAGATCGATAGAAAAGTTGTTTCCGTTGTTGTTTCAGGGTATTGACCATTTATAGTGGTACTTACCTATCCCCTATCTCGTCCTCTTCTTGCACTCATACTCACTATCAGTAAATAGTAAGAGAATTTACCGAGGCGTACGGAATGATATCTTAGGTAATATTCATTCTAGGGTATACTTTACCCTATCTCTAATGAGTCACTTAATGTGTTATACTCCTGAGCGAAGGTTCAACCTTCAGCTCTGATACCAAAATGTCACGACCCAAATTTCAGATTTCGAAAATCGACACCCATACTTCACTTATACTCGAATGCCGTAAATTCAACCGTTGAAATCCGACTCGTGCCGGAGCTTATAACACATTAAGTATAACAACACAGCGGAAGAATGAATAATATATCATTAATATACAACGGATACAATATCTGGTACAATAATGATACAATTTAGATATCGATACAAATATCAGAGACACAAGACAACAACGGAAAATAACACAAGAAGATGGTCTACACTTTGCGACCATCGACAGCGGAAAGATAATTCCAAAAGAATTCCAAGTGAGATAGCGAGAATCCAATATATGAAACTTCATAGCCAAAGCTCCTATGCTCCAAACCAAATAACTTAACACAAAAGCTTCAAAGACTCCAATCCAAAAGCAGTTACATCCAAACCATAAGCTCGTACTCTTATCACGATGAATTGTAGCAAATGCGATCCCAAAAATCCGAAGACTCCAACGATTTCCAAAAGCTACCAAACAGAAGGCTGATGGCTATCGAATCTACACCTACTATTTGATTTTCTGAAAAACCCAACTCTAGACTTCCCGTGTGGAAAATTTTAGGCACCCAGAGTTTAGGAAGCGAACAATAAACTCCGGTCAGTTATGTGACTGGTATGAGCAAACAAAAACAGTTGTTGAAATAAAAACAATTTATAAAAGAAAACTGATATGCTCTTTGAAAAATGAAATTGCCATAAGGCCTCCTGCCACACACACAATGCAAGTGCACACTGGGAGGAGATTTCTCCTTATGACAGTCAAAAATGCTTGATACGTAAAAACCATTTGATATTATTATTAGTGCATAGTGTAGAAAACCTTTCGGAAGTATAACATTAATCTTGGCCAGTATAAGTACCATTATACTATGCCTAATATAGCTACCACCTGAGGTGGTAGGTAATACAAATGCAGTCGTAAAGGGTTCGTATTGGATGATTAAATTTTCAACAAATGGTCAGGCTAAGGAACTTCCTTAAAAATTAAGCGCCTCAAGAGGGACGCCCCCAAGAACCAAAATGGTTCCCTGCCGACACAAGGCCGGGTTACCCCTTCCCGGAAGTAAAACCCTCAAGATATGCCATCTCCTATCGTAACCAACCTTTATCCAAGCGCTCGACACCATCAACCACACAGCAACAAGTATGCAACAACCACATAGGTAAATATCTAGGCTCCATACCATGATACCACCTTTTATCCATAGAGATGGACATACACTAGGGGCGCGACACCTGCAACCTTGCTGCAAAATTCCTGTTTCGACCATTTCCGGGTTGTGAGGCTCGACGAAGTCTCATCCACAAAGCTACGCTTTTCACAAAGCTACGCTTTTCACAAAGCCATGCTTTGATCAACAAATGATCAGCAGCACTTCGTATGCCAAATTACCAAATTGGAAATGTATCACTAGTAACCATCAACTACATAATCTCTAAGCTCGTACGCTTTAGGGAAGGGTGTTAAGCTAAGATAATAAATTCTCCGCCACCAAACAGAAATTTATTTGATAGAAACGGGTTTTACATCTCAAAGTGTAATGTCAGACACACATCCATACAAGTTTATTCCGGGTTCGAACAGAACCGAAGGCACTTCAAAAGAAGCCCTTGCAAATTCGGATAATCCCTAATCACGTCCGGACTTCCCATCACATATGGAGATCTCTATACCGAGGCCATTCGATGCAGAGACGTTCGACGGGTTATCATTTTGCTTTCGAAAATATCCAGTCTTCACCACCGGTCTTCAAATGTTATCCAAAACGTCGTATCATTATTCTGAACGGGTTATATGACACAAGGTCCTCTCCTGGCTAAACCGAATAATGAGCGTAATATTTATAAACATATGGATATTCACAGATTTCAATTCCATTTCAAATTGGATTAACCCATCCGATCTTTAAATCAAAGGTTTAATTCATAGCTTTCAAACCATTTCCAAAGATTCATTCATAACTTGGAAAACCATTTTCCTTTCAACTTTAAATCCTTTCAACACAAATTGGTAATTCTTTCCTGATATGAAAGCTTTTATTATTTGAAAACAAATAGTTTTTATTTTCGAAGAATCCGATTTCATTTATACAAGTTAAAGCCCTTGGGCTAAATTCAAATTCCCAAAAACAAATACTTTTCAAATGGTTCAAACCCATATAAACACATTTATAACATGTATAACCTTTTTAAATCATAATTTCCAAACATAGAATTCAATTTCAAATTTTGAATTCAAATTTAAATCAAACCATTTAAATTTCAAAACTTTATCAAGTTATTCAAAATCACTTTTATCTTCAAAACAACTTTTCAAAAGCTTCTCATGTTTGACCCAATTCCATTTCCAAAACTATTTTGAATTCAAAATTCAATTTTAAAACTAATTCAAAAATCTGTGACTTAACCAATTTCCTCGTGCAATCCATATTTGTGTGTGTATGGTGTAGTCTAGGGGTTTTACACAATAGTGCAACATCATCAATCATCACAGACTCAACCATATCAGTATCGATAAGCGGTATAATCTATAACGCTTATCTTCATTTACAGATTCACAGATAAATGTATCATAGATAAATAAATAAATTGCACACAGCTCAATTCACAGAACAGATGTTACAATCCAGAGGTAACAATCAATTCAAGGCATTTCATACAATGCAAACATCCATAAGCAATCCAAGCATTCAATAATCATTTATATACAGGATTAATTAATTGTTTAATCCTAAATTAATTCACTTTAATTAATTACTCATGAATTAATTACTCAATCCTGATTCATTAATTACTAATCATTTAGTGTCAATTAATTAATTAATCCTTAATTATCCATATTAATTACCTTTAATTAATTAATTAATTAGTCCTTAATTAATCTCATTAATTAAATTAACCTTTAAGTTAATTACATGATTAATTAACACTTAATTAGTTATTATTAAATTAATTATTCTTAATTAATTACAATAAGTGATTATCCTTATCAATTTCATTAATTAATTAACCTTAATTACTTTCATTTAGTAATTATCTTTAAATAATTAATTAACTTTTAATTACTTATCAATAATTAAAATTAATTAATTAATTATCCTTAAATGTAATTACACAAAGTAATTATACCTTAATTATATTAAATAATAATCTTTTATTAATTACATTAACTTCATTAAGTGATCATCCTTTAATTACTTACTTTAATAATCAATCCTTCATTATGAATCAATAATGATCCTTTAAGATAAATTCTTATCTTTACTGATCACTTAATTTCAACATTAAAAGCTCATAAAATAAAATAAATAAATTTAAAACTTTAAAACCTTTTTAAATATCTTGCTTTGGAACATAAATCATACTTTAAATTTAATACCTGTTTTTAATTTATTTTAAACTTTGCACTATCTCTCCATTAATAAAACTGTTTAAGTTTTACTTATAAATTATAAGCCTGGAAAATCATCAGATACTCGAGCCACTTGATCAAAATCTCGAGCTCACACCCAAGTCCCACACTACCTACACAAACTCGAGACAAAGCACAATTTCCTCGAGTATCAACCGAGACATTTTCTTTTTCCCCAAAACAAACACGTCCAGACACCAAAGATGCATCGTGCACGTGCACAAGAGTTTTGACGAACTCCAGTCGTCCCCGCCCCCTTCCACAAGTCAATGATCATCCACTCCATCTCTTTGACCCCTCAGATCGACGATCCAACGGCGAGCACGAATTTGAGCAATTCGACTACCCACTGGAACAAAACTCTGACCAACTAAAACAGCTCTCACCGTCGACTCTAACCACTAGCCTATATACCATTTTGACCAAAGCTTCTTCGATCGCCCACGCACCTCTTCTCACCGGTCTGGTTGCCTCTGATCCATCGTCGATGACGGAATCTTCTCGTTCTCTTCATCGAACAAAACTGGGTGAGAAACCCTAGTTCATCGAACCCAGGCCACATCGATCATCAATAAATTGGCTGGGTATTTTTCCCATGATCACAAACTTCCCGACCACCTATAGTTCCAATCCCATCGTCTAATTCATTTCCGATTGACGGCAATTTACGAAAAAGCAATTTCCTTTCAACATTCAATTTCTTACAATTTATAAAACTAAAAATCTTGAAATGTTTTTCTAAAATCATTGTTTTCGCTTTCGAATCGAATTGTGAAATCGAAACACAAACTTGTGATCATCATATTTTAACAGATATATGATCTTCAATGTATATTTATATTTTCCAGTTCATTATTTCTTAAATTTTCTTATGAACATTTTTAAAATTGAGATTTAGTTAATATCAACATCTTTCCTTTAGGGATTATAACACAATTCTGCTTAGATCTTGAGATATAATTTTTTTTTAAACATGAAATTCATATGCCTGTTTACTAACAGAGGGATGGGCATACATATACATACAGATATGCATTCAACACAGTATATATATTCACATACGCAAAGACATGCAGGCATGTTAACAACAGAACAAGCATTTATCATTGCATATTTCAAGCATCAACATGCACATACACACGTTTGGGTATGTTTTCTCACCTGAAACCATGAAACAGAGAACTGGAATGAAACTGGAAGTGTTTTGATCTGTGACTTGATTTTTGAACTGCTTTGCATTGCATTTCTTAGGTTGAAGTAGTTGTAGTTAAATCTGATCTGGTTTTGGATTTAAATCAGAAACTTACATTTGATTTCTGTTTGTTGCATGCGTTGATCTAGCTTGAGTATAATTTGTGTTTTGCTTCCAGGTTGAAGATTTAAATTGCTGAGATGATTTTTGTTTTGATTCAACTTGGATCAAGTTTCGTCTTCCAGATTGAAAATTGATTCTGAATTTTTCTTTGACCTTCATTTCAATTTCCAGGTTCCTGATCCTTTTTGTTTTTGAATTTCCAGAATTGAAAACTGAAGCTTTAAATTCAAGTTTTGATTCATTTTTTTGTCTTTGTTTCAGGTTTGATAATAGCCTGATTTCTATTTTGTCATACATGTTTATACAATTTCAAATTAAAAGAAAATTTATCTTTGCCACTTGTATTTCTATAATAAAACCAATCTAACACTTGTCTTATTCCTTGTTATTCTAGTTACAAATGTAAATTTGTATGATAAATCCTTTACACTTGTAATTTATATATTTACTAAATGTTTAAACATGATTTTCTATTTAATTTAAATTTATATACGTTTTTATGTTGAAATCCTTATACATCATATTTATAATTTGTGTCCATGCCCTTTAATTAAATTTTATTTAATTCTTATATTTTATATTTAGATTTTATATTTTCAAAATATATATATTCATACAAAGCCTTATATTAATTTACTAACTATATTTATTTCCAAACAGGTAAATAGGCACAAGGAAGAAGTTGCCAAAAAATTTAGTCTCAGGGACAACAAGTTTACTTCTTAGTCTGAAGGACACTTTTTAGTGCAAACTGAAAATGATAGTTACAACTATCATTCAGTGATTTATACTGAAAAGTGTCCTTCAGCCTAAAAAGCAAACTTCTTGTTCTTGAAATTAAAAGTTTCTCTACCTTTTTCCTTGAGCCTAAAAGCCTCATTTCCAGATGTATAAAAGAAAAATAATGTAAATCTTTTATCAAATCTTATTTAGTCTCAAAAGATTTGTAAATTAAAACCTTTATCCCTTCTTGTTTTAAAATATATACATTTTACCTACATTTTCAATTATTTTTACTCACATAACTTTTTAAGAAAAATGTTTTAAAACTTAATTTCTATAATAAATCCGATTTAATTATAAATATTTACATTTTTCTATTATTTAATTTTTATACAACTTTTTAAAGAAATGTTTTAAAATGTAATTATACACAAATTACAAATCATATATACATATTTATTAGTTCTTTAAAATATAAAGATTTTTAACTTCACTTTATAAAACATTTACTTTTGAATTCCAAATCAATATATTTATAAATATTTACATGTTGACTTTTTCCAAAATCAAAATTTTATTCACAATTTAACTTTCAAAAATATATGTTTATTTAAAATTTTCAAATGAATCCACAATCAAATTTTAAAAATCAAAATATTTATTTTTGAATTTCCAATTATAAATTCTATTTCAAAATCATATTTATATATATTTATACTAATAAACAAACAAATATCCATTTAAATTTGAAAGATGCCAAATTGATTCACAACTAAATTTCAAAAATTAAATAAACTACCATTTAAATATGATTTAAAAACGGGGATGTTACATGTACCATTTTCGAAAGGTAGTCCTTTACCCTGTCATTTGTTGGAATCCATTTTCCATATACATGACTTAGCGATTTTGGATTGCATACCTTTATTGTTGCGATGTGCACACATCATAGCTACTTGATTATTGGTATTTTAAACATTAGACATTATTAAAATATCACTAGATTTTTAATAAAAATGGTTTGGTTATCATAATGTAAAAGCTAGTCCATGTTTATGTGCAACACAGTCTTATAAGATACCTTTATTTTGAAAAAGGTTTTCCAATGTAGAAATCCATATGTTTTGATTCAAGTTTTACTCACGCTGGTTTACCAGACTGATCCAGGCATTATTTTCTTATAATGCTCGGGTCAGATGAGCATATTTTATAGATTTAGCTGGATCCTTTGGAGCTTTCATGTGACGAGCTGGATTCCTAAAGAAGAATTCACATATCTTATATTCTCTCGCCGTTTTTCTGTTTTGTTCTTGTTTGTATTTATCAGGAATTGTATGGATAGGAAGTTATAAATGTCTAGGCAGATAATAGGTTAGTGTACTCTGATGTTGTGTATATATTAAAGTTCTTTTCTTTTTGTATAGATCATATGTATATTATTTATTTCTCGTCGCGATGTGAGATTTTGTTCTGTCTTCTCTTTATTTAACCCTAAATGACATGTCTTTCGAACACTTAAATGATCTGCACACAAATACCGAGGATGCGTTAAATGTCATCTTTTGGTGTAAGAAAGGCATGTCATTATACTAACTTATCATCATATGCCTCATAGTCAAATTGTGAAATTCAATCCATAAGGTGTTCGTTTCAATGTGTAACAACCTGAAAAATTATCAATTGAATCAATTATATTTGTTTCAAAATTGCTCAAATATATGATTTTTTTAACACAGATTATGATTTTTTGAACAATAAATAATAATGATAATAATTATTTACAAAAATATATACTTTAGAAAAGTAGCGATAAAATGACCAAAACCCATTTTATTGATAAATAGCTCTATAATCGTCAAATGTCGTGCATGGAGCTGGATGCATACACTCACTTATCTATATGAGTGGGAATATGAAAAAAAGTTATTTATTTTATTTTTGGAAAACAAAATGTAATTATGACATCATCAACGAGGTCATTATATTTAATAATTGATTAATGATTTTTTAAATGGAAATTTAATGATTTAGTAATTACTATAGTTATTCAATAAATTTTTTAAATGATAATAACTCATTTTAATTAGTTATAAAGAAACAATAGGCCATATATAATAGTTTTGTAGAAGTATATACTTAATTTGAAAATATAGGAAAATTGATATCGCTTTGTTGATATTATAGCACTTTTTGTAAACTATTGTTTAACATTGATTTATATGGTTTTATAATTTAAGATCATTTTAATTAATTAATAATGATAAGAAATGAGTTTCCAAATTTTGCTTACTTTATATGTAATTTAGTTAATAATTGAAAAATGTGACCGAGAATCGGCTTTCCGATTTTCAACAGTTTTTAACAAATGAAAGTCATTTCAATTCGCTGCAACATTGTAAATGACACTAACACATATTTATATGCATGTATACATACTACATACTCACATATACATTCATATAGCATATATATAAATATATATATATATATGCATATATACAAATATATATATGCATCTGGGAAAATATCTAGAATATTCTCTAAAGACTTCACCATTAAGCAAACTAAAGTCAAACCCACGTGCATAAGGACATGAATGGATGGCTTGGAATAGAGAGAAGTGATGGAGGCACATGGGGGGATAGTAACATATGGAACATGATGGAAAAGGAGGGGGTGGGTGCACATAGTGATGGATAATGATGGTGTTTTAGATATTTTTACCACTCTTTGGCCTATAAATACATGGCCATATCCTTCATAACTCTCACACCATTCTTCACATTTCTAAGCTTCCTTTTCTTCTCCATGTGCTCTATAATGGCCTTCCCAAAGTAGAAAAGAAAATACCTCAAAATATTGGCAAAATATATACATACACACTTCACCTCAATTCACTTTCAAAACTAGTGCAAACACACCCTATCACCTTGCGACTCACGCCCCGTTATAACCCAAGCAAAAGCCGAGCGCCACTCATCTAAGGTTAAGTCCGAGAGCACCATAGGAGAAGGAAGCAAGTTGGTGAGCTCTGGAGTAAGAAAAAGAGGAGAAAATGCCGCTGAAGTGCCGCCAGTTCGATTTAGAAAACTATGGAATTGTTTGATGGAGTGGATATAAATAGTGAGTACTCACATTTTACTTATTAATCTCTAAATTATTTCAAGTATAATAATTTTAAAATTTAAATATACTGGATGGTTAAATGTTTGATATTGGATGATAACTTGGTTCATGTTATGATTGGTTATGTGGTTGATAACTTGGTTTGATAAATATTAAGAGAAATGGTTAGTAATTAACCATAGTTAACTAAATGGAAATTTATTCAAAAAATAATATGTTTATGGGGTTGTTTAGTCTCTTAATGGTTTTAAAAATATAAAAAGGTTTAATATGAATATTATAATATGAAAAGAAATGGAAAATGAGTTTGAAGTATGAAAAATAATTTTTTTAAATGATTTTAAAATGATTTAGAAGTGTTTTAAACATTTAAGAGTGTTTCAATGAAGTTTGAAAAGAAATTGAAAAACAAGTAAAAATAACGCGCGTCGCAAAACGATAATTCGCGATTTTGGACCGTGAAAGTCAAACGAGTATATACAATGCCATATAGCTCAGAATTCTTCGAGATAAGAATTTACCAAACTATTATATTCATAGTTTTCAAACAAAAGAAAAAAAATCAAGACTTCTTTAAGTAGAATTTGAAATATGAGCAAAACAAGTTTTCCAAATACTCGCGGTTTTACAATTCGGAATCCATAAAGAGAATTATTTTGAAATGATATTTTTAATTTCTTTAAAAATAAGGAATAAATTCTTTAAATCTTTTAAAACATTTTAAAATAGTTTGAGTTATAAAAATGGATTTCTAAATAATAGAAAAGTTGTTTTGATCAAATAAGGTTTGAATACACTATTTGTAGCACTATTTGCAGCACTTTTTGCAGCACTTTTGATAACTTTTGAAATATAGTTTTAAACTGTACAATTCTTTTCAAAATATTTTATAAGTATTCTTAAATGGATGATAAATGTTTTAAAGATGATTTGAAGGTTTTATAATTTATTTAAAAGAGTTTAAATAAATGATCTAAAGAAAAGCTGTTATAAGCTAATGGTTTAATCTTGGCTCTAGAAGCCGACGAGTAGACTGGATTTTTTTATTTGTGAGATTCAGGTGAGGTGCTTAAACTAAGGACATGTTTAGGAGCAACTAGTTCCCTGGCTCTTCTGACCTCTCCTGAGCGAGGGATAGATAAGGTCGAAATGTCGAAAATGAATTAAGTATAAAAGATTAAATTTTCAAAATTTAACTACTTGGGTTGCATGGAGATAATCTTCCCACACTTGGTATTAAATTCCATGGAGGGAACCCTACTATCCGTATGAATTTAAAAGGAAATTTCACCGATGTTCGACGGATAGTAACGGTCGAATATAGAAATTGATATTGAGTAGAATTAGCATAATTTCCATGATCCTTTTTACTCAATAATGTTTTCCAATATGAGATTTAAATAGATGATTTGGAATTATTAAAATTAAATAACATTGATTTTGACCCATTTTAAAAGTTATGATTTGGAAATCTTAGTGAAGATTTATATAAATGATTTGGAAATAATTTTCTAAGTAAAGGATAAAATAATTTGGAATTATTCCATGATTCAGAAAGGTTTAATTAACCAAAACGATTCGATAAATGAGGATTAATGATTCCATATACTATTAAGAAGATAAATGTAATAATTTAAAATAATATGTATCTCTGAGAAATTTATGAATGAATAAAAAGATGAATTAAATTGAATGATGATTGAAAATCACATATGAACTTAACGTCTTTTTAGTCGACGATTGGTTCGAAGGAACTGGTGTCGGATTTGGGTAACTTCTATTCGAAAACCACTTCGAACCAATGAATACGTTCGGAAGTGAAGAAATGTTGAAGATGATGACTATTAAAGAACAAAGATCTTTAGAATTTAAGGATTGCTGTCATGAGTCCTAAAGGTTTAACCCATATTATATTTAAATGGCAGTGTTGTCTGCATTCTGAAACCTTCATTGCATTGAAGACCGAGGATCTTCATAGTCAAAGGACTGCTTGTTTACATTCCTTAGGTCACTTCCAATATAGCGATGTTTATTATAGTAGTGGTCCTGTCGTGTTTTGAAATCTCGATAATGCAAGGACTACTCATTAGTGATCCTAAGATGTGGTAGGAGGACTACCTTCGGTCTCATTCAGTTCTGGAACTAACTTGTATAGACGAATGTCTGACAGTGCATTTCAAATCATATTAACTCTTTAACATCATATTATCTGCTTGGTGGCGGAGGAGGCAACTTCTCTTGGCTTAACACTCTTTTCTGAGACGTACAGCATGGGAGTTATACGTTTGTATAATTTATTTGTGTGATTAGGGAATGGCAATGTGGCATTCAACGTGTAACCTGTTATGAGAAAGGCAAAGTGTGTCTTTGTGAATAGAAAAACATGGCTTTGCGAAAAGTATGAGCGTAGCCTCTAAAGCCTCACATCTCGGTAATGATATGGGTAATTATGTGGTATGTAGGAAATATTTCAGGCTATCGATTGTATGGGTATGGAGGAGTACAGTGGAATTTGGATCCTAGTGGCATCTATTTCCTTATTTATTCTAACATAGTAGCTAGCTTGTGAAAA
This sequence comes from Allium cepa, assembly GCA_030765085.1. NCBI lineage: Eukaryota > Viridiplantae > Streptophyta > Magnoliopsida > Asparagales > Amaryllidaceae > Allium > Allium cepa. Next base: position 756,229,784 of record CM060940.1, on the reverse strand, counting down.
GTGATAAGGCAAGTGGATATTGGTAGTGTAGCAAATGAAGTTCCAAGTAGCTAGCTTAAGAAAAGTGATAAGGCTATCAGGAAATATGGTTCCTATGTGTGGATCAAAGGAAAAGGCCACTAGTTCCTTATCATATTGGAAATCCAATTCCAATACGAGCTTTACAGTTATAGTTATATTCCCAAAATAGCTATAATGCTTTGCAAACATTTCAGCTATCCCTTTTTGTATCATATATTCCATTCGGTATATTTCATTGACCTAGTCTAGATATATTACCATAGTCCGTGTAATGATACTTTCTCTGTATATATATTTATGTAAAAGTGTTTTCAAACTGATGTCATTAATAATAATATCAAAGTTATTTTCCATATAAATTATTTTGGTTATTGTAAGGTAAAAACCCGTCCGTATTTAAGAGCTGCCTGGTCTTACGAGATACTATTATTTTCAAACTTTTTGATTGACATTGGCAGGACATATACATTAAAAACTTTGAGTATCTTACGTTGGTTTATCACGCCTGATCTAGGTATTGTTAACACTCGGGTCAGATCCAAGTAGTTTCATGTTTAGTTGAAGATACATGGAGTTTTCAAAAGAGAGCTGAAGATCTTCACCTGCATATGGACGTATTCTATTATCCACTACATCTATTGCATTTGTTTTTATTCTTCAGCATTTGTAGGGATAGAGCATTTATAACTGTCCCCGTTAAATCTAGGTTAGATTGTGATATTGTATTCAGAAAACTTCCGCTGTAAAAGATTTTGTCATTAACAATATATGTTATTCCATTCATGTGAGATTCTGTTTTTCTACTCTGTTCTATCTTTATTTTCTTTTTCCCCCAACAATCGGGCTTTCCAACACTTGGATTTACGACATGTGAATATCGAGGATGTATTAATGTCGATTTTCGAGGGTCGAAAAATCGGTTTGTTACATGTGGTATCACAGCTTAGGTTGAGCAAACATCTAGGTTTTGGTAGGGTAAAACACATTAGAGATAGGGTTAGTAATACCTTAGAATGAGTGACTCATTAGAGATATGGTTAGTAACTCCCTAGAATGAGTTTGAGATTAGTATATATATGAGTGTGTATTTGTTATTTGATATAAAAATGTTTTGTGGTGATTAATCTGTTAAGTGGTTTATGAATCCAGGTCGGTGCATGAAGAGCTCCATGTAATCGATAGGGGTTCCTAAATACGTAAACAAGGTGAATTGACAAACCCTTTTAAAAGGAGTATATTTTATATATACAAAAGCATAAACATTCGTGTGATTTGGAAAATTTATAAGATGTTATTCCTTTGGAAAGTTCCAAAAATAAGGTCTTGATTTGTTTGGTAATGGTGGGAATAATCTTCTAGATATCGATCATATGTTGGCTTGGGTGAATGCTATCGAACATTTGGTAAATTAGTCTTTTTATCATTGTACAATCAAGGAAACTTCAAATCCGAACAAGTATGAATCAAATAATTTGGATAAGTCAAGAAATTAATGGTATGAAACTTTTTATCATAAATTAGTATATCATTTAGGTCAAGACATCTTATTTTATGCTAGGGGATGAGTATTGGGCTAATCAAAAGCAAGCACGAAGAGTAAATGCACAAGAAGAGCAGAAGGGAAATTAGAACTGCTGGCATCTTCTGTTATAGATGCGGTAAAGGATGGCATGATGCGGTTCTGTTAAGGATAAGAAAGTAAAAGAAAGGGATAAAAGGAAAGCAGAGAAAAAGAAGAAAGAAAATCTTTTAGGGTGATATATTCTATTTCAAGTGTAAAAGACTAGGACATTTTCTACGTGAATGCCCTAAAACAAAGAAAAAACCCAGAATTCGGTCAAGAAAGGCAAAGGGTTGCTACTGTTGCAAAGGACTAGGACATACAACCAAAGAATGTCCCAGAACTTGCATTTGGTGCTTCCAAGGGAAACACTTAATGAAGGACTGTCCAAAAATGAAGTGATTAACTTAGACCTCCAGGATAAAGCACCGTCTACCTCAAAAGGGATCCAGGAATAGTATATATAGCAGTTTTCAAGTATCTATATAAAAGATGGTGATGTATGATAGGACTTATTCCTTAGGGGTTATCTCTAAAAGTTTGTAATACATGCTAGGGTTTGTAATGAATGTTTAAATATAGTGTCAATTAATAAACTTATCTTGGATTATCCTCTCGGAGCCCTTCTTCTATCTTATATCCGATCAAATTTAATAAGATATTTTAAATAAGTAGATTATATATATAAAGAAATGCCTTAATAAAAAGTGTTTAAATTAAGAAATTATTTAAGAATATATTTGATAAAAGTATATTTTATAAAATAAAGTGTAATTAGAAAAAATAAATGATGTTCAAGAAAGATGGATTTGAGAATTCATATCCTAATGTTTTGAAAATGTATAAAAAGGAAAGTTATGTAATATAAAATAAGTTTGGAATTAAATTTATAATTAGACGTATTAATAAAGAAATTTCAAAAGAAGTTTGAGATAAAAATTTAATAATATATTCCAAAAAAAGATAAATGGTTCTTTTGGAAAGAGATAAAAATATTTTATGTATAAATATTTTGAAGAAATAAAGGTATTTGAATGGAAAAATAAAAGTTTTATGAGATGTTTGTGTAAAGATTTAAAAAAAGTTAAATAAGTTGTCAGTAGATCATTTTGTTACACGATTTTGATTTAGGATTCGAGTATGGAACTTTGAGATGTAAACACCAGTCTGAATAAGGTTTTATCACTCGACTCTTGACAACGAACATTGATGAGGGTTTATGGTTGGGTACTTGCATTTTCTATCATAGTTGAGAGCTTTGTAAGGAGAACGAAGTTTTCTGATCAGGAAGCATGATCAAAGTCTGCACTAGAGAATCGGAGAATCAATACTAGTTCGGAAGTAAAGTTGTGAGATCGAATGATAAATCGAATTAGATGCATACGAATGAAATATATACATCGTTTAGGGGTAAGTCTAAAAATAGATATTTGAATAAATACTTTAGGTTTTGCATTGTAATTTCGAGTACAAAATTCTTTTAAGGGGGAAGTCTGTAACAACCCGCAAATTTATCAATTTGATAAATTATATTTATTTTTAAACTATTCAAATATAATATTTTTTTAACATAATTATGATGATTTGAATAATAAATAATAATGGTAAAAAATATTTACAAAAATATATACTTTTGAAAAATGGCTATAAAATGACAGAAAGCGATTTTATCGATAAACATCTCTATAATTGTCAAACGTCATACACGAAGTTGGATACATACACTCATTTATCTATATGAGTGGGAATATGAAATAAAGTTATTTATTTTATTTTCCAAAAATAAAATGTATTTATAACATCATCGACGAGGTCATTATATTTAATAATTGATTAATGATTTTTAAATGGAGATTTAATGATTTTATAAGTACTAAAATTACTCAAATAGTTGCTTAAATGATAATAAATCATTTTAATTGGTTATAAAGTAATAATAAGTCACATATAATAGTTTTGCAAAAATATATACTTATTTGAAAATATAAGAAAATGGATATCACTTTAGGAATATATTAGCACTTGCTATAAACAATTGTTTAACACTGATTTATATGGTTTTATAATTCAAATGAGATCATTCTATTTAATTAATAATGATAAAAAATGAGTTTTCAAATTTTTGTTTAAATTTATATGTAATTTAGTTGATAAGTGAAAATGTGACCGGAAATCGGCTTCCCGATTTTCAACTATTTAACAAACGAAAGTCGTTTCAAGTTGTTGCAACAATGTGAATGACACTAACATATATTTATATGCATGTATACATACTACATACTCACATAAACATAAATATAACATATATACACATTTGTGAAAATATCGAAGATATTTTCTAAAGTTCACCAATAAGCAAACTAAAGCCAAACCCACATACATAAGGACATAAATGGATGGCTTGGTAGAGAGTGAAGTGATGGAGGCACATGAAGAGGGGTTGTAACATATAGAACATGATGGAAAAGGAGGAGGTGGGTGCATATAGTGATGGTGATGGATAAAGATGGTGTTTTAGATAGTTTATCGCTCTTTAGCTTATAAATGCAAGGCCATATCCTTCGTAATTCTTACACCATTCTTCACACTCCTAAGATTCTTCTTCTCCATATGCTCTTTAATAGCCTTCATAAAGTTGAAAAGAAAATACCTCAAAATATTGACAAAACACACACACACAATTCACCTCGATTCACTTTTAAAATTAATGCAAACACATCCCAATCCCCTTTGCAACTCATGCCACCCCTATATCCCAAGCTAAGGCCGATCACCACTCATCCAAGGTCAGGGCTGAGAGCACCAAAGGAGAAGGAAGCAAGTCAAGAAGCTCCAGAGCAAAAAAAGAGGAGGAAGTGTTGTAGAAGTACCGCCTGTTCGATTTAGAAATCAACGGAAAAGTTTGGTGGAGTGGATATAAATAGTGAGTACTCACATTTTACTAATTAATCTCTAAATTATTTCAAGTATAATAATTTGAAAGTTTAAATATATTGGATGATTAAATATTTGATATTGGATGATAACTTGGTTGATATTATGATTGATTATCTTGTTTTGATATGGTTGATAACTTAGTTTGATAAATAATAAGAGAAATGGTGAGTAATTAACCATAGTTAATTAAAATTTAATCCATATATTAATATTTTTATGGATTTTTTTAGCCTATTAATGGTTTTAAAAATCTAAAAAAGTTTAAAATGAGTATTATAATAATATAGTATTATATAATATGAAAAGAAATGGAAAATGTGCTTGAAGAATGAAAAGTATTTGTTTAAATGAGTTTAAAATGATTTAGAAATGTTTATAAACATTTAAGAGTTTTTCAACGAAGTTTGAAAAGCAATTGAAAAACAAGTCAAAACTAGGCACGTTGCTAGTTCGCGATTTCACATCGTGAAAGTCAAAACGAGTATATACAATGGCATATAGCTTAGAATTCTTCGAGACAAGAATTTTCCTAATTATTATATTCATAGGTTTCAAACAAAAGAAAAAAAATCAAGATTTCTTTTAGTAGATTTTGAAATATGAGCAAAACAAGTTTTCAAAATAATCGTGGTTTTGCAGTTCGGAATCCATAGAGGGAATTCCTTTAAAATTTATTTTTAAATTCTTTAAAAATATGGAATAAATTCTACAAATATTTTAAAATGTTTTAAAAGAGATTTGAGTTATAAAAATTGATTTCTAAATAATCGAAAAGTTGTTTTGATCAAATCATATTTGAAAACACTATTTGCAGCACTGTTCGCAACACATTTTACAGCACTTTTGGTGACTTATGAAATATAGTTTTAAACTTGACAATTCTTTTCCAAATCTTTTATAAGTATTTTTAAATGGATGATTAAGTGTTATGAAGATAATTTTAAGGTTTTATAATTTATTTAAAAGAGTTCAAATAATAAATCTAAAGAAATGTTGTTATAAGCTAATGGTTTAATCTTGGCTCTAAAAGCCGACGAGTAGACTGGATCTTTCTATTCGTGAGATCCGAGTAAGGTTCTTAAACTAAGGAGATATTCAGGAGCAACCAGTGCTCTGGCTCACCTGGCTAGGGATAGATAAGGTCGAAATGTCGAAAACAATTTAAGTATAAAAGATTAAAATTTCCAAAATTCAAACAACTTGGATTGCATAGAGATGATCTTCTTACACTTAATGTTAAATTATGAGGAGGGAAACCGTACTTTCTGTATGAATTTAAAAGGTAATTTCACCGTTATTCGACGGATAGTAAAGGTTGAATATGAAAATTAATATGAAGTAGAATTATTATAATTTTCATGATCCTTTTTACTCAATAATGTTTTCCAATATGAGATTTAAATAAATGATTTTGAATTATTTTAATTCCTATAGTTAAAATTAATTTTTTTGGTTTATATAACATAGTTTTTGACTTGTTTTAAAAGTTGTGATTTGGAAATCTTTGTAAAGATTTAAATAAATGATTTGGAAATATTTAATGGGTGAAGTAATTTGGAATTATTCCACGATTCAAAAAGGTTTAATTATCCAAAAGGATTCGATAAATGAGGCTTAAATGATTTCATATACTGTTAAGAAGATAAATGGAATAATTTAAAATAATATGTCTCTCTGAGATATTTATAAATGAATAGAAAGATGAATTAAATTGAAGGATGATTGATAATCACATATGAACTTAACATTTTTTAATCGATGGTTGGTTTTGGAGGAACTGGGGTCGGATTTGGGTAACTCCTATCCAAAAACCACTTCGAACAAATGTATACGTTCGGAAGTGAAGACATGTTGAAGATGATGATTGCTAAAGACCAGAGATCTTCAGAATGTAGGGATTGCTGTCGTGAGTCCTAGGGGTTTACCCCATATTATATTTATATGCCACTGGTGTCTGCATTTTGAAATCTTTGCTGCATTGAAAGCCGAAGATCTTCATAGCGAAAGGACTACTTGTTGACATTCTCTGTGTCGCTCCCAATATAGAGATATTTATTATAGCAATGAACCTGTTGTGTTTTGAATTCTCCATAATGCAAGGAATACTCACTACTAATCCTACGATGTGGTAAGAGGAGTGCCTTCGGTTTCGTTCAGTCCCAGAACGAACTTGTATGAATGAATATCTGACAGTGCATTTCTGGTTATATTAATTGAACTCTGTCAATGTATTATCTGCTTATTGGTGGAGGAAGCAACTTCTCTTAGCCTAACACCCTTTCCTAAGACGTATGAGCTCAGGAGTTATACGTTTATAGAAATCAATTGTGTGATTATTAGATGGCAATGTGACATTCAAAGTGGAACCTATTATGAGAAAGGCAAAGCGTGACTTTGTGAAAAGCAAAGCATAACTTTATGGAAAGTATAAGAGTAACCGCTTAAGGCTTACATTGTAGTAATGATACAGGTAATTATGTGGTCTGCAGGATATATATTTTAAGCTATTAGTTATATGAGTATGGATGATTCCGGTGGAATTTAGATCCTCAAGGCATCTATTGCCCCATTTATTGTAACATCCCGCCATTTCGTACGTTTAAGCAGACACACATGCTGACTCAAACCATATAGAAGGGCAGATTGTTATTGGGGTGAATAAGAAAAAACATAGAAAGAAAGAAAAAAAATAAAATCTCATAGCAGAATGACAAAATATAATAATCAAATAACAGTTCATGAAGCTGTTTTATAAAAACATTTGATTATACTTATACAACACAGAATCAGAGTTACACATACCAAAGAATACTAAATAACAATGCAGCCGAACAATGTGATGCAGTGGAACAATATAGTAAATAATAGTAATACAATCTTCGTCTTCGTCCTCCAGAAGTAAGGTCTTCAAACTCTGAAATGCTCAGGCTGACCAGAATGAATTGAAAAGACAAAACACTCGAGTCAGAACTAAAAGATCTTATGTAAGTTAAATCAACGGTAAATACTATGAGTGGAATGGTGTCAGAGATGTTTACAGGATTTGACATCTTTTATCCAGTGTCTAACGTGAGTGCAGTGACTTAAGAGATGCTTGGGATTCACATCTCCTAAGGATCCGTGAAACTATCTACTATGTAGTAATGTACGCTATAATAATAATGTCTAAAGTGAAATAAACTTACTTAAAAATAGCGTTAAGGCTTTACATTTTCCACCTTAACACATACAAAGTCCCAGTAGTCTATCTAGTACTATAGTCTCTCCTAATAGGGAAGCCACCAGAGGATACTCCATAGGCTACGGCACAAAACCAAAATCGTACAAGGCACGCTAGGGTAGGTGACATGGCAGAACTAGGCAACGTAAGGGTAGATATACCAATTACACTTCCAGACCGATGGTAACGCGTAGCAGCCACTACCGCCTACCTCGAGCCATACTCCCAAAAATCAAAGGTGTACCCAATCAATCACAAAGTAATAGAATGGTATCGAAGAAGTGTGTCCGATCAGAGGAGCTACCTCATTATCCCATCAATTACTCCTATTTTAGCCACCTTATGTTAACTCACGAGAGTTGGGTCCACCTATATACCTCAATAGGACGTCGCCACTCTCCAACTTCATTCTAGAATCTCCACCGCGTACACGGTCATTAGAGTGGTTTTTGGAGTTGACATAGAGTATGACAACTTCCAATCCCGGCCTCTTTAACAACCAAACGTCATTATAACACCGCGGTCATTTCGAAATAGTTTATACTTCAAAACCAAAATATCATTGTCATTTCAAAACCATATCAATACGATATCATTTCCATTTCAAAACCAAATACGATATCATTTCCGTTTCAAATATATCCATTTTCAAAATCATAGCATTTTCAAGGTTATAACACTTTCGAAACCAAATACTTGAAAATATAAAATTTTTAAAACATAAAACTTTGAAATTCAAAGGTTCGAAACCATAACTTTCACCACTTAAACAGTTTAGATATTCAAATAGTATATATAATAAGATAGAATTTAAAATTACTTTATAAAATAAAATAAATTCCTCAACTTCACAAATTGATTCAAATCAACTTGAATCCAAAACTCAATTTATATCAAATCTCAATTCATAAATTTCAACTCAATTAATTTTCAGTAAATCATTTCCATTTATATCGATTTCAAATACATATTTGAACCTCAAATAAACCATTTCATTTTCTATATATTTCAAAGCTTTAAATATTCCACCACTTCGAAACTAAATTTGATAACTTCATATATGCCTTAATTTAACTTCATTATTATTCAGTTTTGAAGTATTTACTTAACAAATCCAATATCTTTTAAATAAACCCCAAATTCCAAACACTAAATGTTCCTTCAGTTAATTTAAACTTGAAATATTCATTTTTAATCATCTTAAACAAAATCAAGTTATAAAATCGTATCTTTTAAAATTTCAAATTTAATAAATTACGAACCAAACTTATTTGAGTTTAATTCTTAAAAAAATTCAATTTCAAATAAATTTCAAATTTATCTTCCAACTTTAATTTATTTAAATCATTATAAACTCTATATCAAAATAAAATTTAAATACTTAACCATATTATCTTAAATAAAATCAAACTTTACTATCAAACTTATTCTATATTAAAATAAATTTATACATAGATTAAAATCAAGAATATAATAACATTTATATAATATCTAAATTCAATATTTATATAAAACCATACATTTCTTTACAAAACCATATAAATCATTTCAAAATGTTTATTTATATAGACCATGGTATCTTTATATAATTTTCTATCCTATGGTCAAGTGATACAGATATTTATCATTTCAATCCGCAATTTATTATTTTATGGATGTATATCATTTCAAACCGCAATCCCGAATCAATAATAATCCATAACGAATTTGTAGTTTATAACGATATAAACTAAACATCCATTCAACCAATATCAACAATTAACATCCATCACAATCATCATCCAAAACAATCCATAAATATCAATATAGAAACTGATAATAAATAACAAGTATTTAACTGGCAGTTTATATGCAATAATAATTAAATAACAATTTAATTCAAGTAAATTCAATTTAACTGAGATGATGATTAAAATTATACCAAACAATCATAAATAAATTTTTAATCACACCCTGAATTAAATTTAACAAATATAAGAAATTTTAAATGTTGTGAGTGGGTTAAAACACTCACCTTTGAATTTAAATTCAAAATAAGCACAAAATTTGAACGGGCTCAGAATTCATCCAAACAAGTGCCAAAATGTCCAGAATTTCGATACCATCTCAGCAAAACAAATCCCGCGTGAATCCGAGCTAGTATGAAAAAGTTATGAAAATTAGAATATTGGAAAATTCTGGTCCTTGGTCGACTTCAGGTTCAACTCCGGTCCGCCGCCTAGCAACCCGAGTCATTTTCTTCCTGACCCGAAGTTGCTGCAGGGTTTTGGCCTCTGAAACCTGAAGCGCAACCCGAAGTTGCAACAGATCCGCAAAAAAAATATATTCATTTTATTTTATTTTTTGAAACTGAAATTAATTTTTGGAATTTGGGAATTAGATTTTGTCTTCCATTGGAATGAGGAGTTAAGAAGGAGATGTACGTACAGACAAATGAAAATAAGGAGTGGCTAGGGTTTATAACGGGTTATTTATAGGCAAAGCTGAAAATAGAATGAATGGACAGGATTTGATTGAACGATAAACGACCCGAAAAGCTCGTTCAGCCTCCCGAATGAAAATAGGTCAACATATATGTATATATCAAAATAGATGTTTTTAATATTTTAAATTCAATGGAATTGGTTTCAAGTCCTAATTCCATCGTATGAAGAAGTTATGTTGAAATCTGCTTATTTCAAATTGATTTCATTTAATTTCAACTAAATTGATTTATAGACGTTTCGAATCCGTACGATCAAACGATAATCCGATCGTTACGAAACTTAAAATCCTAAAATAATTCAACGTTATGGATCCGATGAAACTGGTTTCGTCGAAATCCGATTCAGTAGCCAAAATGGCTATTTTTCAGTCAATTAAATAAACAAATATTAAATTAAATTAAATCACTTTTCATTCAAATTTTAAAATTTGTAATTTTTATCATCTTGGATTACTCTAGTAATTTATAATCCTTTATAACAAATTTTTATATCAATTTAAAGTTAATTTATTAACCAATTACAATATAAAATTTCAATATCAGTAGATTCATTAATTATCAATTGAAATTCCAACAAATCCATTTATTCGATTTTAAATCTTGTTATTCGGCCAATTATTATCTTGTGGGTATTATTACCTTTGGTTTATTTTTATTACATTAGTATTTCCCATTTTATCTTAATTTCAAGTAACATAGTATTTAATTTCATTTACTTAAAATTAATCCATTTGTTATAGATTAAATTCCAATTGATAAATTCAAAATAAACTGATTTGATCCAATTCTAAATTTTTTTATTAAGTCTATTATTACTTTATAACCTAGTTAACATTTGCTTGTCTTTCATTACATTCATATATTCAAATTTTCATCTTTCCTATGTATTAACCATTATTTTCGATTATATTAAATTTGTCAAATATATATATTTATTATAAATAAAAAACTCAATTAATCTATTCAACTAGGTTTCATTCCTTTATTTTATCTATGTATATAATATACATTTTCATTTAAGTCATTACATTCACAATCTACAATTACAGTCCTATCTTGCATTAATGAACATTTACTTACATTTAAATGTAATTGATTTCCTACTTTGAATTTAATAGCCTAAATAAGAAGGTAACTTGCATAAATGTTATCGCTCTCTTTATATTACACTCAAGTTTATTATTTCCACTAATTATCAGAATTGTTTACATAATGTTGAATTCATTCAATTACCATTAGTCATACAGATTCATTTATTCATATATTTATTTACTTATATTAAATTATATACCCAAATGTAATAGTTACAACTAAATTAATAGACCAATTAAACAGTAACTTACAACCGTTACTATAACCTTTAGTTTACATTAGTGAATTCATTATTTCCACACAGATGTTACAATTCCTTACATAACTCAAATTTTATTCAATCGTCATTTATTTCATACTATTTCATTTTATTAAACCAACGTTTACATTGGTTTTCTTATATAAATTCTATAACCAAGCATAACAATTTACATTATTTTATCATTGGAATTCCATTTCGGTTGTTAATAATTAGTTTTAATTACCATTGCTACATTTCATTTTAGAATTGATTTCATTATTAAATTACAAAGTTTTTATTTCTTTCCATATTAAATTACCAAAACTTATAAAATAAACAAGTTAAATAGTCGAAAATTTACTGGTCGTTACAGTCTCCCCCACTCAAAACTTTTCGTCCCTGAAAAGGAAAAAGAAGGGCAAAGAAAGAATTAAGTAAACAATACATCTTATTCAAAAATACTAACTTTATAAACAAATAAATTTACAAAATTAATTAATTTGAATAAAATATACCAATTTATAAGCATTAAATCTTTTTATACTCAAATTAATAAAGTTTGGAAAACATTTTTCAAAAATTTTCTACGTCAAAAATTCACAGGAAATTTCGACAGTCTCCTTTGTACGGAGAGGCTCGGGAGAAATTATAATATAAATAAAACGAAATATATCAAAATTTTCAAAATAATATATATCCCAATAGCGGAAAAAACAATATAATATCGCTAGAAAACCGTAATCCGAGAACGTACCTATTTGTCGGGCAATTAACGCTTAATTATGAAACCAAAAGCAGTAGCAATTGCTTCCATATACTGTATTTCACTTATATAATCTAAAACGAGTTAATAATTATATAAAATGAAATATTTAAAGTTATTCCAGCCACCAACAAACAAATCAATATCACCAACAATCACTTGCAAACTAACCTACAATCATTATATAAGATCAATGCAAATCAATTATCCATCCATATCAGCCAAAACAAATAGTTTGTTCGGGCTTAGACACTTTTAAATTGCGTGGAATGACAAATAAACTATTAAGTATACCATTTACTCAACAGTCTTAGATAAAGCTGAATACATTATTCATACATCCAAACAATTTTAAAGTATCCTTGCCCAAACAACCCATAAACCAAAACAAACAACAGATTCTATCATTAATTAAGTTTTGTCTTATTAATTTCTTTCCACAAAATTTGTTGTTCATTTTTTTTTCGTTCATTCGGTGATTACTTTCTTTAATTTTACATTTATTTCTTACAAAATTTTATTCCCATTCATTCAATGTTTATTTCATTTATTACTTACAAAAATTCATTTTCATTTATTCATATCAGGTCAATTTCTTTTTATTGCATTATATTTATTCATTCATTACTTAATTTCATTTGTTTACCTTAAGTTATACATAGCTTCAAACAGTAACTTAAGTTTATAGTCTTTCACTTATAGTATTCATCTTCCTACTTATTTTTATAATAAATAACTCCAACATTTACTTAAGTTTATAAATCATTTATTTATAGTATTCATGTTTAATTCCATTGCTTAGTATACCAATTCATTTAGTTAAGTTTATAATTACTTACTTACAATACCTACTTTCTGTCACATTTTATTATAGTAACATTCCAATTATAACCCAAGTTTATAACAACTACAACATCGAATTTTTATTTATTAAAGAACTTTATTGAATACTTTCATTATTTCAAGTTTTACTTGTATAATTCCTACTACATTTTCTTATTAAACATTAAAACTTTTAATATTTGGTAAGTTATATATATGCCTTTTAAGTATACAATTGAAAATTATACAAGTTTATCTCATTTGTTTTAATAAATTTAATGTTCAATAATCATATCCTTTGTTTTATAAGTTACAAAATTCAACTTTCTTGTAATTTCATTTATAACCTAGCATTTAATCTCTTATTTCATTTAGAGGTTCCAATTATTAATTAGTTGCATTCCATTTTACTACAATAATTGAAACTATTAATTAACAAAAACTTAAGAACTAAATACCGGGTTCCGTTTCAAATCATTAAAAATGATAATAGATAAATGTATATACTTAAAACTTATATATCCAATTATATTTAAACAATTTAAAATTTATATTTGTTTATCAAAATAAATATGTAGTAAAACTACTACAGTGGCCTTCCCACTTAGAAACTCGAAAATGAATGTCGATGATGCGTGCACTCATCAATGAAATTGTTTTCCACCGACATAGAGGGGAGTACAGAACTTATTTCTTTTCAAAGTTTCTTAAAAAAATTCTATCAAATTATATTGACATATTTATATCAGAAAATACTTGTAACTAATATTTGTATTATATTCCAAAACCATTCGAAAGAAATTTTCAAAAACCCCAGGACTTAGGTTCTAAATTTCCAATTTCATTTATTTTATTTTAAATCTTCTTTCCAACCAATATTTATCAATTTCACTACCTAACAACCAATATATTACAACCAAATATATCCCTTATAAAATATATTGTTATACATAAAATATAAAAAAGGAAAAATTATTTCATTTACCTATATTTCAAAACAAATATTGTGTCAGTGTGTCCTATTAAGTGTTTAGAAATCCCTATCGTTGTCATAGCGTCCTATGCACCAACCAGAATTTATAAATACAAAACGGAACAAATTAACACAATATCAAAACCCTTTTATAACACTATCAAATACGCTCTCTCATGTACGTACACTCAGCAACTCATCATAGGGTATTACTACCCTATTAATAAAGAGTCAGTCCCCACAAAGCTAAGTTTTATCGCCAAACCAAAGCTTTAATACCAACTGTAACATCCCGCCTTATCATACTTTTAAGAAAACACACATGCCGACTCAAACCATACAGAAGGGCGGATTATATTGGGGTGAATAAGAAAAAACAGAGAAAGAAAGAAAACAAAATAGAATCTCGCAGCGGAATGAAAAAATATAATAATCAAATAACAGTTCATGAAGCTGTTTTACAAAAACATTTGATTATACTTATACAACACAGAATCAAAGTTACACATACCAAAGAATAATAAATAACAATGCATCTGAACAATGTGATGTAGTGGAACAATATAGTAAATAACAGCAATACAATCTTCGTCCTCCAGAAGTAAGGTCTTCAAACTCTGAAATGCTCAGGCTGACTCGAGCGAATTGAAAAGACAAAACACTTGAGTCAGAATTCAAAGATCTTATGTAAGTTAAATCAATGGTAAATACTATGAGTGGGACGGCGTCAGAGATGTTTACGGGATTTGACATCTCCTATCTAGTGTCTAACATGAGGGCAGTAACTTAAGAGATGCTCGTGATTCACATCTCTTAAGGATCCGTTAAACTATCTACTATGTAGTAATATGCGCTATTATAATAATGCCTAAAGTAAAATAAACTTGCTTAAAAATAGCATTAAGGCTTTACATTTTCCACCTTAACACATACATAGTCCCAGTAGCCTATCCAATATCATAGTTCCTCCTAATCGAGAAGCCACCAGAGGATACTCCACCGGCTACTGCACAAAACCAAAATCGTACAAGGCATGCTAGGGTAGGTGACATGGCATAAGTAGGCAATTACAGGATAGATATACCAATTACACTTTCGGACCAGTGGTAACGCGTAGCAGCAACTACAACACACCTTGAGCCACACTCCCAAAAATCAAAGGTGCACCTAATCAATCACAAAGTAATATAATGGTATCGAAGAAGTGTGTCCGATCAGAGGAACTACCTCATTAGCCCGTCAATTGCTCCTGTTTTAGCCACCTTATGCTAACTCATGAGAGTTGGGTCCATGTATATACCTTAATAGGACGTCACCACCCTCCTACTTCACTGTGGAATCTCCACCACGTACACGGTTGTTAAAGTGGTTTTTGGAGTTGGCAGAGAGTATGACAACTTCCGATCCCGGTCTCTTTAACAACCAAACATTATTATAACACCGTAGTCATTTCAAAATAGTTTGTACTTCAAAACCAAAATATCATTGTCATTTCAAAACCATATCAATACGATATCATTTCCATTTCAAAACCAAATACGATATCATTTCCGTTTCAAATATATCCATTTTCAGAATCATAGCATTTTCAAGGTTATAACACTTTCGAAACCAAACACTTGAAAATATAACATTTTCAGAACATAATACTTTGAAATTCATAGCTTTGAAACCATAACTTTAACCACTTAAACAGTTTAGATATTCAAATAGTAAATATAATAAGGTAGTTTTAAATTTAAAATTACTTTATAAAATAAAATAATTTCCTCAACTTCACTAGTTGATTCAAATCAACTTGAATCCAAAATTCAATTTATATCAAATCTCAATTCATAAATATCAACTCAATTCCATTTCAATAAACCATTTCCATTTATATCGATTTCAAATATAGATTTGAACCTCAATTAAGCCATTTCAATTTTCATATATTTCAAAGCTTTAAATATTCCACCATTTCAAAACTAAATTTGATAACCTCATATATACCTTAATTTAACTTCATTATTATTCAGTTTTGAAATATTTACTTAAAAAATCCAATATCTTTTAAATAAACGCCAAATTCCAAACACTAAATGTTCCTTCAATTAATTTAAACTTGAAATATTCATTTTTAATCATCTTAAACAAAATCATATCTTTTAAAATTTCAAATATAATAAATTTCAAACCAAACTTATTTGAGTTTAATTCTCAAATAAGTTCAATTTCAAATTTATCTTCCAACTTTAATTTATTTAAATCAGTATAAACTCTATATCAAAATAAAATTTAAATACTTAACCACATTATCTTCAATAAAATCAAAATTTATTATCAAACTTATTCTATATTAAAACAAATTTATACATAGCTTAAAATCAAGAATATAATAAAAACTTATATAATATCTTAAATATTATAAAACCATACATTTCTTTACAAAACCATATAAATCATTTCAAAATGTTTTTATATATAGACAACGGTGTCTGTATATAATTTTCTATCCCATGGTCAAGTGATACGGATATTTATCATTTCAGTCTCCAATTTAATATTTTATGGTTGTATGTCATTTCAAACTGCAATCCCGAATCAAAAATAATCCATAACGAACTTGCAGTTTAAAACGATATAAACTAAACATCCATTCAACCAATATCAATAATCAACATCCATCACAATCATCATCGAAAATAATCCATAAATATCAATATAGAAACTGATAATAAATAACAGGTATTTAACTTGCAGTTTATATGCAATAGTAATTAAATAACAATTTAAGTCAAATAAATTCAATTTAACTGAGATGATGATTAAAAATATACCAAGCAATCATAAATAAATTTCTAATCACACCCTGGATTAAATGTAACAAACATAAGAAATTTTAGAAGTTGTGAGTGGGTTAAAACACTCACCTTTAAATTTAAAATGAATTTAAATTCAAAATAAGCACAAAATTTGAAGGTCTTAAAATTCATCCAATCCAACGCCAAAATGTCCAGAATTCCAATACGATCCCAGCAAAACTAACCACGCATAAGTCCGAGCTCGTATGAAAAAGTTATGAAAATTAGAAGATTGGAAAATTCTAATCCTGGGTCGACTTCGGGTTCAACTCCGATCCGCCGTCTCAAATCCCTGGTGCTTGCTCTGAGTTTTTGCCAAAAAGACCCGGAGCGACCCGAGTCATTTTCGTCCTGACCGAAGTTGCTGCAGGGTTTTTTCCTTTGAAAAGCGCGACCCGAAGTTGCTGCAGATTCGCAAAAAAAAAATTATTTTTTTATTTTTTTATTTTTTGAAATTGAAATTAATTTTTGGAATTCGGGAATTAGGTTTTGTCTGCCATTCAAATGAGGAGCTGAGAAGGGGATGCTCATATAGACAAATGAAAATAAGGAGTTGCTAGGGTTTATAACGGGTTATTTATAGGCAAAGCTAAAAATAGAATGAACGGACAAGATTTGATTAAACGATAAACGACCGAAAAAGGCCATTCTGCCTCCGGAATGAAAATGGGTCAATGTATATATATCAAAATAGATGTTTCTAAATATTTTAAATTCAATGGAACAGGTTTCAAGTCCTAATTCCATCATATGAAGAAGTTATGCTGAAATCTGCTTATTTCAAATTGATTTCAGTTGATTTCAATTAAATTGATTTATAGACGTTCTGAGTCCATACGATCAAACGATAAGTCCGAACATTACGAAACTTGAAATCCTACAATAATTCACTGTTACGGATCCAATGAAAATAATTTCATCAAAATCCGAGTCAGTGGCCAAAATGGCTATTTTCAAGTCAATTAAATAAATAAATATTAAATTAAATTAAAGCACTTTTCATTCAAATTTTTAATTTTTTAATTTTTATTATCTTGGATTACTCTAGTAATTTATAATCCTTTATAACAAATTTCTAAATCAATGTAAAGTTAATTTATTAACCAATTACAATATCAAATTTCAGTAAATTCATTAATTATTAATTGAAATTCCAACAAATCCATTTACTTGATTTTAAATCTTATAATTCAGCCAATTATTATCTTATGGGTATAATTGCCTTTGGTTTATTTTTATTACATTAATATTTCCCATTTTATCCTAATTTCAATTAACATAATATTTAATTTCATTTACTTACCATTAATCCATTTGTTATAGATTAAATTCCAATTAATAAATTCCAAATAAACCGATTTGATCCAACTCTAATCTTTTTATTAAGTCTATTATTACTCTATAACCTAGTAGCATTTGCTCGTCTTTCAATACATTCATATATTCAAATTTACATCTTTCCCATGTATTAACCATTATTTTCAACTATATTAAAATTTTCAAATATACATATATATATATATATATATATTTATTATAAATAAAAATCTCAATTAATCTATTCAACTAGTTTTCATTCCTTTATTTTATCTATGAATAAAATATACATTTTCATTTATGTCATTACATTCACACTTTACAATTACAGTCCTATCTTGCATTAATGAAAATGTACTTACATTTAAATGTAATTGATTTCCTACTTTGAATTTAGCAGCCAAAATAAAATGGTAACTTGCATAAATGTTACCACTTTCTTTACATTACACTCAAGTTTATTATTTCTACTGATGATCAGAATTGCTTACATAATGTTGAATTCATTCAATTACCTTTAGTTATACAAATTCATTTATTAGTACATTTATTTACTCAATTAAATTCTATACCCAAATGTAGCAGTTACAACTAAATTAATAGACCAATTAAACAGTAACTTACAACCGTTACTATAACCTTTAATTTGCATTTATGAATTCATTATTTCCACATGGATATTACAATTCCTTACATAACTCAAATTTTATTCAATGGTCATTTATTTCATACTATTTCATTTTATTAAACCAATGTTTACATTGGTTTTCTTATATAAATTCTATAACTAAGCATAACAATTTACATTATTTTATCATTGGAATTCCATTTCAATTGTTAATAATTAGTTTTAATTACCATTGCTACATTTCATTTTAGCATTCATTTCATTATTAAATTACAAAGTTTTTATTTCTTTTCATATTAAATTACCAAAACTTATAAATTAAAAAAAAAATAGTCGAAAATTTACTGGTCGTTACATTTATTTTAATATAGTAGCTAACTTATGAAAAGTAATAAGGCTACCGGATACTGGTAGTGTAGCAAGTGCAGTTCCAAGTAGCTAGCTTGAGAAAAGTTATAAGGCTACCGAGAATTATGATTGCTATCCATGGATTGAAGGAAAAGGCCATTAGTTCGCTATCATGTTAGAAATCCAATTCCAATACGACCTTTGCGGTTTTGGTTGTATTCCAAAAATAGTTAATGCTTTGCAAACATTTCATCTACCCCTTTTGATATCATTTATTCAATCCCGTATATTTTGTTGACCTGGTCCGGATATATTGCCATAGTTTGGGTATTGATACTTTCTTTGTATATATATTTATTTGAAAGCTTTTTAAACTGATGTCATTAATAATAATATCAAAGTGATTTTCCATATAAAGTAATTTGTTTATTGTAAGGTAAAACCCCATCCGTATTTATGAGCGGCGTGGTCTTATGGGATACTATTCTTTTCAAAGGTTTTGATTGACATTAGTAGGATCTATACATTAAGCATCGAGTATCTCACACTGATTTATCAAGCCTGATCCGGGTACTTTTAGTGCCCAGGTCGGATCCATGTAGTTTTAGGTTTAGTTGAAGACGCTTGGAGTTTCCAGAGGAGAGATGGAGATGTTTATCTACGTTTGGACGTACTCTATTAGCCGCCGCATCTATTGCATTTTTTTTATTTTTTAGCATTTGTAAGGACAAAGGTTTTATAACTATCCAGGCCGAATCTAGGTTAAACTTTGATATTCTATTTAAAAAAATTCTGCTGTAAAAGATTTTTTGATTAATAATATATGTTATTTCATTCATGTGAGATTCTATTTTCTAGTTTATTCTATCTTTATTTTCTTTTTCCCCTAACAATATGGCTTTCCGGCACTTGGATTTACGGCACATGAATATTGAGGATGTATTAGTGTCGATTTTCGAGGATCGAAAACTAGTTCGTTACACAGTGCGTCTACAATTACTGTCTACCCAACCCATGCAGTAAAAGTTAAACTTACTCATACTGTGGTTGAGCATAAATAAATAATAAAAAAGATAATAGTTACTCATAACCTAGTTGAGCATAACTAATAAATCTACAAATGATAATAATGCTCATAAACTGGCTGAGCATACTAAGCTAATCAATAAGAAATGATAAATGAATATTATTAGTCCCTATATTAATTAAACTACACTTACAAATCATACTTATATAAATTATCTATACACAAGATCTTTTAATTTTCGCAGTTGGAATACCTTTAAGGTATACATTTATAACAAATACGAATAGCTCTCATATGTGTACTGCACTCAACTCATTCTAGGGCATCTCTTATCCTATCTCTAATGAGTTATACCTAACCAAAACCAAGATTTTCGCTTAACTTTTACCTTTAATACCAATTGTAACAAACGGCCTTTTCGACCTCGAAATGTCGACACTAATACATCCATGGTATTCATGTGCTAAACACCCAAGTGCCGAAACGACAGATTGTTAGAGTAAAAAGAAAAGGCAGGCCTAAAGAACAAAAAAGAAAGAAAAAAACATATGAATCTCATAATGGGATGATAATATATAATATCCAAAAGTCAATGCAATAGGCTACTCTAAATACATAACATTTTAGAGTTACTAACCTAAGTACTATCATAAGCATGGACAATTATAATAGCCTTACCTCATAACAGATGATAAATACATACCAGTAGTGTAGCAGAAATAAAAATACAACGGTAGGTGAAAGCAACTAGCTCGTCTCTATGAGCTTTAGAGAACATCCAACGAAAACCTGCCTTTCTCCAACTACTTAAAAGAGCACCCGAGGATTTAAGGGAGGGATAAAACCATGAGTCAAACATAAGCCTAGTATGAGAAACTTAAGAAACATGTATCCATATGACAATATCTTTTGAGACCAATCAGATCGCCAGAGTGGTTTTCTTCTTAAAAGAACTAAACCATTTAATAAGTGCTTACGGCATAATAATAGATAGTGTCTAGGTGTAGAATATAAATCAGAAAATTATTGTGTGACTTGCATCTCACACCACAACAGTACTAGGTATATAATCAAAACCACAAAGGGTTGCGTTAGCATATGAATTTACGTTAGAGGTTCCCATAGTGCTTCGAAGCGGACCTCCTGACAAGGGTTAGAAACAACCTTCCAAAGCAACATATATCTCTAAATAGAATATACCACAAAGGTAAGCAAACTAGGTCTACGTCCTAAAATGTGATACTGAATATCATTAGCTCCCTGAGGCACCATCAATTGTAAGCATATCTAGATATAATGTTAATATACCCTTGGTTCAGCTAGACCCACTACCTATGCTCTTACTCTATTTTCTATCATTGCTAATGATGAAGTCGTTTTTAGCATCTCATCACACGATTTTTCATCACTCGAACAGATCTTAAATCTCTAAATGGATTCTAGCATCTGAACAAATGAGCCACCAACACTCGAATAGTTCATGAATTTCTCTAAGGATTCTAGCGTCATTCGTTTGATGAATGCTAAAACTATCCTCTCTCTTGGAATCACCCTCAAGGTTGACAGTACAACACAATAGCATCGTTCGAAATGATAACCTTAACCTCTTCCTCAGAGTTACCTTAGGATAGATAGTGGTGCAACTCATAACATTTTGCTTCCAATTTTTTCCAAAATATAGAACTCATATATTAGTTTCGAAGTGATTTTCGATAAGTAGTACCTAAGTATACTTATCCGATCCCGGACTCTTCAAAACTAAATCAGTAAATTTCTGCTTACCTCAATTCCGGTTCTTTAGAAGTAAGAAAATGATATATAGGAGGCCTCCTCGTGGGATCTCAAATACACTTTCTTAAAGTAAGAGGCATTTCATATAAATGAGTCCTCCTTGAGGGATCTCAAGCTATATAAAACCGTGATAATTTTACATACTTCCCTATTAATTTGGTCAAATTTGATAGTCGGCAAGTCAAATATCTAGTATGAAATAAAAACGATGGCATATGGAAACTAGATATCGTACACTTATTACCTCTTTCGACTTCTCAATTTTAGCGCTAAGTATATTACAAAATACTTCCCATAAATGAGTAAACACAGAAACATAATTAAGTCACACAAACGACTACTAATCCCCATATTCAAATAATACTTATTTGTCAATACTTGTGTATATATTTAAAATTCCTTTATAAAAGATGTATACATGTATACTACTACTTCACTATTCATTTCTACTCTTTACATTCTTTAAAATGTATTCACATAAGTATAAGAACATTCACAAATCATTTAACAAGATCTCATATTTTTAAATATAATCAAAGAGGTTAAAAACAAGTGTTACTCTATAATTTTTACTTTATACATATTCTCTCTGTTATAAATTAAACCATTACTTTTTCTAACCTTTTCCCAAAATAATCGATTCTTATCATTATTTTTTAAATTGCTCCTTTTAAAATTTTAAGTATATTCACAAGTATAATCAAAAGGGTTAAAAACCAATGTACTAATACATTGTTGCTATAAACCCAAAACCTTTTATACTTCTCATTATCTTTAAAACATTCTTTTGGAAGCTCTAAGTATTTTAAAAAGGGTTAAAAACGAATGTTACTAAAATATTGTTACTATAAACCCAAAACCTTCTATGATTTTTATTATCATTAAAATTCTATTTTTAAATAAATAAGTATATTCAAAAGTATATTCAAAGGGCTAAAAACAAATATTATTAACATATTGTTTTATAAACCCAAAACCATTTATACTTATCATTTTCTTTAAAATATTCTTTTTAAAGATCAAAGTAAATCTACATATATTTAACAAGCTAATATACTTTTAAATAACTTCTCAAAACCATTCGTTGTAACTTAATGTTATACCAAAACCACTTATCCTTTTATAAGATATTTAACTCAATTTTCCAGACTTATAAATATAAATACTTTTGAAATACTTAACATACTTTTCAAAACTTATATGTATATACACTTTTAAAATACATAACTTAATTTTCTAAACTTATGTATATACTTTTAAAATACTTATAAATAGGTTATAAAAAATCTATATAAAATATATGCAAAAATAATTAATTTACAAGTTACCAAAAACCATTTAAATCACTTAAAATAGTTAAAAACCACACAATACGCAGTGCTATAAAAAGCTAGAAGTGCTGTCGTATGTCCAAAAATGGTGTTGTTAATGCTGCTAAGGATACCTGGACAGAGAACCATTGAAAAAGCATGAAAGTTTGACCATTTTTATCAATCAAAACAAGTGGAATAAACGATGATTTTATACAGTAAGTACTATAACTACGGTACTTAACAAGCATGTAAAGAACCGCCTAAGTATATCTTTCAAAGCCACATTAAAAACTCCTAAAAACAAGGCATTTACAAAGTGCTTATATAGCGACCTTTCTCTCTTCTAACTTTAGCAACTTTGTTCTATAAGTTATAAAATGATTTAAACTTTGAACTTTTTATAGTAAGTACCATATTTAGGGTAATTAATAACAATGGAAAGAAACACCTAAGGATACCTTTCAAAGCCATATTAAAAATCTCCAAAAACATGGCATTTACAAAGTGCTTATATAACGACCTTTCTGGCTTCTACCTTTTGCAACTTCGTTCTACAAGTACCATGCTTCAACAAAACTTTTCCTTGTCAAATACTGTAACGAACCAGAATTTAATCACTATTTAAATGAGTATTTTATTATTTTTTAAATAATAAATAAATGAATTTTTATTAACAAATAAAACTGTTTTAAATTATAACTAATGGTGATAAAATCATGTTGAAAATTTGTTTACCAACATATACGGTTCATAGAGAAATAGAAAATGTGACAGGAAATTATTGTTTGAAATATTATTTTTGCATTGGTTAAAAGTTATTTTAAATGTCATAACACTATTGTAAATACTTATATACACAGTACAAACTATTGTAACATGATGAATATATGTGTATATGCATGTATATACTTCTCTTTAAAAGTGTATATGCATATAAGAATAAGATAAAGTAATTTATAAAGGAATATATATATATATATATATACATGTATACATACATACATACATACATAAACATATAAAACATTTGCAACACAAAGTACTTGGTGTATGGAATGAATAGTGCATGATTGCGGGGGGGGGGGGGGGGGGGGGGGCTACATGGTGGACGGAAATTAAGGGGAGGGAAGGAGTGGAGTGCATGCATGTATACATATCTTGTTATAAGCACTTACACTTTTTAATTAATTTCCTAAGCCAGTGTATACCACCACCCCTTCATTTTCTCATTTTTACAAGCCCCCTCTTCGTTTTAAAAATCCTAAGAGCTTGAAGTAACATATCCATGACTTCTCTTCGTATCTTCTAATGTGAGAAAAACCAATTCATTTAAAAACACTTCTATATATATTTCAACACCTCCTCTTTCAAAATAAAAGCACCCAAAACTCCTAGCCCACATGGATAAGCTCAACATGACCTAGGTCGAGCCCATTCAAGTATCCAATGGTCCAAAGTATCAATTTTTGCAAAATTTTAGCTTATATCTAAGTTTTAACAAAAATTCACCTTGAATTCATAAGCTATAGTGAGTAAAACTCTTATTTTTGGAAAAGAAAACAACTTGGAATATATTGTGAAGACCCAAAACTTTTGAGATAAAAATAATTTAGAAATGAAATGAATTTAGTTAACAGAAAATAATTAAAGAGTAAAATAATTTGAAAATAAATATCAAGAAGGAATGGGATAAACAAGTAAGGGAATAACTATTCTAATAGACAATGAAGAAAGAAAAATATAATAACTAAGTGTGAATGAATTTTAAATTCACATATCTCATGAATATTATATATGTGTGTAGTTAAAAAAAATGTGTAGAGTGATAAAATAACTTCCCTTGGTAATTAAAATGCATGAAAACCAGTTAAGCAATATTTACGAGTATGAATGCATTTTTGAAAATAAATCAAGAGGGAAACAAATGATAAAATATGATAGCTAGAAATCAAACTTTCAAAAAGAAATATGAGAAACAACTCAGGTATAACAAAATGCACTATGAAATTGGGCCATATGAGAATAAGGTGCACGTAAATCATGCAAATAACATATGCACAGAAAAGTAGTGAAGTAACTGCTTTTACCAGAAATAGAAATCAAAAGAAAATGGCACATTTAGCCATAACTATACACACATAATTCTCTAAGTGATGTGAGGATAAAATGGGTTTTTCCTCTAGTAAAACCCTAGTTAAATGATTTAAATCAAAGGGGAAAGTAGAGGTTTTCTCTGAGGGAAAACATAAACATATTTCAAAAAAAAAAAGAGCTCACACTGTTTTCAAGCCTAAGCATTCTTGGGGAAAAGAAGAGGAAGGTGAGTGATAATCACTTATGAGATTTGAGGCATTAAGACCCATGCTAAGGGCAACCAAGTTATTTTTCTTATATAAATAAAATTATAATATGGTTTTCTGTTTGATGATATTTTTATGAATGAATGTTTGTTGATCATGGATGTTTTTTTTGGTTGATCTTTTGGCTGAGACTTTAATTTATTTTGGTCTGTTAAGATGGTTTTGATTATTGCTTTGATATATATTTGATCTAGCACTTACCTTGATCACAGAAATGGAATTTTATAATCCAGTTTTTTAAGAGAATGAGTTAAACATTTTACTAAGAAACAGGGTATTAAAGGAATAAATGAAGTAGGCAGTATGAATAAGGAGTTTCATGCTCATGTCTAGTTCATTCAAAAATTGATATGAACAAAGCAATATTATATATATGTGCTGATTTTTCAGATCATAAGTCAATATGTTTTATGGGTTTTTCTCAAAAACCATATCCTATGTTCATAGTAAAAATAAATCTAGACTTTTATGAGATTTTATCAAATTTAGGCAAGCAATGGAAAAATTATTAGAAATAAATATATGAGCAGGTTTTGGAAAATTTGATTAAGTAAAATTACTTGAAATATGAGGTGGAATTTTATATGAATGCTTGCATGTTTGGATGTACACTTTGAGTGAGATCAATGACTTTGAACTTATGAAGTGAAGAAAAGAACACAAGCATTTCTGGAAATTAAAGAGAAAAGTTCCCCAGAAAATAAATAATCATGGTCTCTAAATTATAAAATAACTTAGGAGAAGTGCCTTGATCTGCTCATTATCAGGAGGATGATGGGTATGTGCATGACTTGCTTAAGTCCTGTAGACCTCTGTGTAAAGGGTTAACAGAATTGAGCCCCTTTACAATGCACATATGGTGTTCAATGGCCAGGAGTCAGACCAAATAAAAATGTAAAAAAATGAGATTGAGAAATCAAGCTATGGAAATTTGGGGTAAATCCATAGGAGCATGTACATGAATGTCTGAATGAAGTGAATGGATGAATGTTTGGGAGTATGTTAGTTAGATAAGTTTAAATATACATATGCTCAGGACTAACATACAAATGAATGGTACTAAATATATAAGTTTTCTGCATAACCTTAAGAATTTTAAATTATTTTAAATACTTGATTTCACTCACACCAAAATTTATTCTGACCCTATTTGTTGCCTTTGCAATATTTGGGGCGTCTCATTTTATTGAGGCAGCTCTAAATGTTGATGTAGGAAAAGAGGCATGAGAAACTTGCTTGCATGAATATTTGAAGGTTTAATTGAATTTTAAAGGCTTAAGGAATATGCCAGAAATATTGTAATCAATAAGCTAGGAAAAACTCTATTATGTTCTAAGTATTTTCAGAATTAACGTTAGCTTGTTTTTCTGTGTAAAGACTATGTAAAAGCTTAAGTATCATATGTGTGGTTGTGAGTTTCTGTTTTAAGCAACTGATCTGGATATTCTCTGGTGATTCATGATGCAGGAAATTATGCCATATAATTTGATATGTGGACATACTTTCCTTGGCAATGTCTGATGAATTTTTGATTGTAAAGTTGAAATTGTTTTAGGAAAAGCATGTAATAAATCTGTTAAGTGTTGAGTTGAACCTGGTCTGGGCTAACCAGTAAAGCTTGATCATGACTTGTAATTAATATAGGTATATGTCAAGCTTAAAAATAAGGCCTATAATTCTTAATCTGAGCATTAGATTTTTTCTTAGTAGGGATTTGTATTGCTTTGTGTAGTAAGATCATATGTATGTTTGGTACTAGTAGGCTTCACTGCAACTGTACTTAACAAATCTTATTATTTAAAATACATGACTCAAGCCTGGTTGCATCTGGCCATGAACAACCAAAAGTAGTCTGAAGTAACATGTGGTCTTAATTGCATTGAGCATGTTCATCACTCCACGGCACATTAATCCCCACCATTTGTTATTTTTTTAAGAGAATACCAAGGGTCTACATAATACGATCATCTGAGAATTTTGTATTGGTTAAATTTGACATTGCTTTAATTAAACAATTTTCATGAAAATGCTAAACTTTCATTTGGAAGGTTAGACTAAGTTTGCAATTAGTTTACTTACACTGTTTTATCTGTTTGACCTTTTAATCTAGTAATGCCACCATTTATTCTTATGGTCATTACATTCTTCATAAATCAGATAATGAGTATTGAATCTGACATAAAATTGTTTGAATTTAAAAGTAAGGACCCTGGGCTAAACAAATATGTATGAGTTGATCTAACACCCTGTATCAATCAAAAATATTTAGTATCAAATCCTTGAATTCTGTGGATCAAATGAATAGGTTGTAAATCCAGAAATTAATTAATTAAAGTTAATACAAGCTGGGAAATTAGACAAGAAAACAGTATGAGGTCATTTTTGAATAGAATTCAAATCAAGCCTGAGTTCAAAAAAAATGGATAATATGGCTATGTGACACAAAAATCTCTCAAATGTGAGAAATATTATGTGATTGAGTTTCTTTGCAATTTTTAGTTCCTCTGATAAGCAAAGAATCATTTATATATCTTCACATATATAAATGACAAGATTTGAATGATACACTGATATTTTTATATTGGTAAAAAAAATTATGGATCTTGGGAGAAAGAATTAAAAGAAGTGATCACTTAAAAAAAACTCACAAAAAATCACAAAAATGAATGAAAAGAGAAGTGGGTCACTTCATATATGGACAATGTTGTTGTAAAATATGTTGACGTGACGGTTGAATTATCATATTGATTTTATGATATATGTGTTACAAGTTTGTGGTTAAGCTTGGATTTGTGATTTGGATGATATGTTGATATGTTTGGTTTTAAATATGTGACCTTTGGTTGATGTTGTGATGGTAGTATAATTGCAAACCAGAACCAAGTGTATGCGATGTAAATGTTTTGAAGGTAGCACTTTTAAAATGTCGCAAAGGACTTGAGATCGGATTTGAAACAAAAGCTTTTTTTAGTTTTGGATTTAGTAAATGTTTTATTTTCCAAGTTTTCACTATTTGTTTATGATTTCAAAACCCTTGCATTTGTATTTTAAAATATGTAGTAGCTAGAGTTAAAGTGAGTGTTTCACCTAGAAATCAATTCTACCGAACTACACTCATAGCGATAGTCGCTATTGATGCAGTTCGAAAAATTTCACGATTTCAAGTTTTAAAGTGTTTTTTGGATTGTTTTTGAAAACTCATTCCAAAATAAGTAAGTCAAAGGTTTAAGTTTGAATTATTTAATAATTTAATTAATTAATTAGGATAATTATTAATTAATTAATTAAGTAATTAGGGTTAGTAATTAGAGTTTAAGAAATTATTAATCAAGTTAATTATTTTTAATTAAGGAATTTTTAAATAATGCTTAATTAAGGTAAAATAAAATTAATTTTTATTTAATTAAATTTATCTATTTTGATTAATTATTTAACTAGAGTTAATTATTTAACTATTATTTAATTAAAGGTTTGTTGTCCGCTTAAATTTGGTTTAATTCTTAAATGAATTTTATTTAATTAATTTTTTTATCAATTAAGGTTTAAGGTATGATTATTGATTTAATTAAGATCTACTGAAGTTTGATTAAGTTTTAAACTTATGATTTAATTAAAGCTTATTTATTGTAAAGCTCTTTCAAAACTCAATTGATTATTTATTTGAACCAACTTTCTTGTCTAAGAAAATTCTTTAAACCTAAGGATCTCTTGTTCTTACTATTAAGTAGTCAAATGAATTAAAGCAGTTGTAATAAAACATTGAAACCTTTTATTAAAAGTAAATCGATTTGTACTTATAAAAATACCGCACTTCGAAAACGTGATAAATACAAGAGGGTTAGTTTTGATAAGTGCGTCATGATAATCTAAGCATATGGAATGTATGTTCTTATGTAGATCTTACATCCTGATAGTAGGATTGTCCACTATAAACATATGCATTCGATTTACTTTTACCCGAAAACCACTTAGAACCAACATATGCATTCGAATTGGAAATAGAGAAGGCAAGGCCCAAGATGAAGACTTTCAAGTGTAAGGGCTATTTGCTACTAACCCAGAGGGTGATTCTAAAATGGATGCAGTGGAGGTAGTGCCTTTGATTCGTTCATCTCCTGAACAACTTGTATGGATGAATGTTGACAATGTGTCAACATCTGGAAGGCAATGTAAGCATTCCAAGAGGGAAGTTCTATATGTAAAAAGGTAAAGACGTAACCTTAGGCCTCATCAACTGGGAATAACTAAAACATGGGAGATGCAACAAGGCTAGATGGGTTGCTCCCATTAAGTTATGATCACTCCCATCTAGATATCTACTCATTTATACTTCGGTACGGTTTGATCTCAACCGAGGGGTGATCATATTAGGTACTATCTAGTGGTGACAGGGTTTAACAGTTTTGACCTCGGTACACAAATCTAGAGGTGTACTTTGATAGGAGTACCCCAGCAGCCCAGTCATTGTATGGAATCCATTTTCTGATAAGTGCATTCGATCTTAATTGTATATCTATTATGCTGGAATTTAATTAATGTAACAATTTCAACTGTGTTAGTTATTTACTTCAAAACCCTAGAAATTATCATAATACCATTGGCTTTCTATATAAAGTGTTTTGGTTATCATAAGGTAAAAACCCATCCGTGTTTATATGCGACGTGGTTTTAGGAGATACCTTTGATTTTCTAATCGTTTTATAAATGAAAATAAAGTTGTTTGAGATTACTCACACCAGACTCATGTCTGACTCGAAGTTTTCTTTTCTTTTCCTAAAACTCTTGGGTAATCAAATTTGTATGAGTAGCCAAGTGATCCAAGTTTCTTATGACTACACTTTGGAGGAGCTGGAGTGGTGGCTTCACCGTTTGATGTGCACGTAAATGTGCATATTTTTACCACCATATTTAATCTATTTGAATTAAATAAATGATCATATCGGGTATTTTAACTTGTTTAAACCAAAAATTCAAATTAATCCAAATTGTCACATATTCATCTTCATATATGGGCAAAACGGTCATTTGTGTGCATGTATTTCTTTGAGAAAAATTAATTGAAAATTTGTATATATTTTTGTAGGATTTTGATCTCAAATAGAAGTGGTTTCATGAAGATATGCATGCACAAAATTAATACAAAGGAATGAAGATGGAAATAATTCAAAGTGAAGAACATGGAGGACCCCACCTACCCACCTACCTTAATGTACAAATTAAAGGCTAATGCACATGCTTATGGAGCTAATGGTTTCATGTACATTTAATGGGGGATTAAGACATGTTAATGTTTACTTGGCCTTCACACTTCCTAAGGGGCATTTTGGGTACTCCCCAAAAATATGCATTAGGGTTTCTAACTTGTATAAATACCCCTTATGTTTCATGTAGTCATCACCCTCTTAGTTGGTTAGTTTTAGTTTAGAAAATAAATCAAATCTCTCTTTCTTTCCATGGCTACTTAGTCATTTCTTCTCTTATGTAATTCTTTTTTTATGCAATGTTAATTATTGTTTCTTTTTAATTACATGTTAATTTCCTTTTATGCAAGTAGTGTAGATTTTCCTTTATGCAATTAGAATAGTTGTCTTTTCCATTACCTTTCATTTTCCTTTCTTTTTGATTTCATGTTGCTTTCTACATGTGTTGATTTGATAACAAATATGAGAGCTTAATCCCTACAATTTAGGGGTAATGAAGCTCTCTAGTATGTAGATGCAACATTTTGATGTTTATGCTCTCTTTTTGTGCTTTAATGGAAACACTTGAAGTGGTTTAATGATGGTGTTTAGCTTTGAATTTGATAGTCTATGTTGTTTATAACAAATAGGCTATGCTTAAACAAACATAACACAAATTGCATCTTCATCTAAATATGATTATGGCAAAGAAGTGAATGTTGAAATTGAAATTTGATAGCCTATATTTCTAAACAATAGTTAATAGGCTGTGCTTAAAATAGATTTTTATTTCAACTTTGTTGTCATATTTCATGAGAGTTAAATGTGTATTAGTGGTTGTGTTATAGTTTGATGGTTTATATTGAGCTAACTAATAGCACAAATATACCATACTTATGATAAGCACATCATCTAATTCACTTATGACAAGAAAAGAGAGATCATAACTTCATTTTGTTGATTTATGTGATCTAGAGAGTGGAAATTGCCTCTAAATTGTCTTAACACTCTCATATTTTTATCTATTTTCTTTTGTCATTTTTCTTCTTCTTCTTAGTTAATCACTCTTCCAACTTTGGTTAATTTGATTGAGTAGAATTTT
The DNA here is from genome assembly GCA_030765085.1 of Allium cepa. Taxonomy (NCBI): domain Eukaryota; kingdom Viridiplantae; phylum Streptophyta; class Magnoliopsida; order Asparagales; family Amaryllidaceae; genus Allium; species Allium cepa. Next base: position 756,197,760 of record CM060940.1, on the reverse strand, counting down.
TAAAATCATCAATTCCCTGTGGATCGACCCGTATTCGCCGCGTGCTACATTCGTACACCGTGTGCTTGCGGTTATTTTTAATTTTAATTCGTTCGACGGTTTTCTAAACCGATAGAACTTCCGTCGACGAACACCGTTAGCTAGCTAATTATTTCTGTTTCCATTGTGTATGTATGTATGAACTTTGTATTTTGTATGGGCAGGTAGTTGTAACTGTCCAGTTGAAGTTGTAATGTAATGACTATGATGTATTAATAATATGGAAATGGTTATGTAATATCCTATGTTACCTATTATATGTTTTTCTTATTCACGGCGAGATTCTGTGATTCTATAGTTTCTATTATCTTTCCTTTTCTTCTACCCTTTAATAGCTCGTTTTTCAGAGTAAGAAAAGTAGTCATTACACATACACTACTATATGTTTAGAGTAGAATTGAAATATATCCCATTATAAGATATTTACATATCACCATTTTAAACATGTTAAACACAAGGGATTTTGAAGTGCATTTATAGCGACTCTTTCGCTTCAAACAAATTCACAACACTTCCACATCACATATAGCCGGACCAAAGAATTATGCACAAAGTCTAGGCCATGCTAAATGTTAATAGAGGGTAATATAAGTGAATATATTACATATAAAATTATTATTTGCCTTCCAAAGCAATAGGGGACTAAGGTTATAATTTTCATTATTCTGTATCTTTACATTACATTTTTCATTATTTCATATCTTTACTTTACATTCACACACTTATATATACATAATATATACTTTCAATAGTGAGTTAACTCACCTAAATCCTTGCGAACATCAAGGACAAGCCACTAGAACACATGACCACTTCCTACCTCAACCAAATTAGAGAAAAACTTCACCTTTGCTTCATATTGCTCTCGGACATGCTTCCCTCTACCCTATTACTATCAGCCCGATCAGATCTAGGTTGTTGTGCTCCCTTCCTTCCACCTTTGAGCTAATATTCCTTATCCTTAGGTTGCCTTAGACCCTTGGTCAAATTTTGGTGGAGTTGTGAGTTTATTTGCTTAGGTTGTAGAAAGTTGAAGTGAAGAGATGAAGAGGACGAAGGCATAGTTTTTGTTCCTTGTTTTGCAAAAAGATTTGTGAGCTTAGTGCAGTGTTTATATAAGGAGTTCTCAAGAGGTCACCCTACCTTTATCATCTCTTATGGCCGGCCAAAATTCACCCTCCATGTGCTAACTTTTCACTGCACTTCACCAAAGTATCTTCTTCCCTCCAAAATATCTTCCCTAATCTATTTTGTTAATCTCTTCAATAATCCTCTTTTAGTTAGCCATGCAAGCAAAATACTTTTTGTTTCTAATTAATGGCGCATAATATGTTAGACATGAGAGTAAAAATCCATTTATCCATAAAACGATTTGTAGCCACATTATCGATATTTCTTCGAACTATTTATTTTTGTAAACATATTTCAGAAACAAGTTTACCTTCAAGTGAGATAAATTAAAAAGGTTTTAAAAGGTTATAAAATCATTTTTAAAACATTTAATCCAAGATTCGAATATTTTAATAATTCAAATATTTAAAAACAAAATGTTCGAAATTATGGGTCGTTGCACAACTCATTGAATCATATTGACCAATACAATGATAATTTAATATATGTAAATACTCGCCATCATCATCTAATTCAACTCCATATCTAGACCATAAAGAATATATGTCATATTATTGACCAATAAAACAACCTCAGATTGACTCGAGGTTGATAAACAAATGACAAACCTTGAGTCAGGCTAGAAATCTAGTTGTGAGTGTAACAAAGCTCGAATAATAGCATAATGAGTGTGATAGGTTTAAATATAAATTTACTTGGTTATAAACACAATGTTATCACTATAATCAACACTCATAAATTATTTTCCAATAAACTCTGTACTTGAAACATTTAAAAATAAATTTCCAAATCGCTTTTCTTTCAAATCATTTCAACAAAATCACTTCAAAATGGATTTCCAATTTACTTCTATAAAATTAGTTTGTTCATAGAATTCCATACAATTAGTAATCATATACTGGAGGTCTTGTTTAAGGACGATATCAAATACATTTTAAATATAAATATTTATCAAAATATTTCCCAATTTGTATTAAACCTACCTTTGCACTATATTTCCCAAATCAATTTGGAAATTTGATTTATCCCCAAGTACTTTTTCAAAATATTGTGTAAAATACTATTTTTTCCCCCTTTATTTGTTTAAAATTGTTACTTTTCATTGTTTGAAACCATATCCAAATATTCGATAATTTCATCAAAATTAGATTTCAAAATACAATATGTTTTCACTAGATCTGGTTTAAATAAATATACTCATAATGTGAATTCTTGTCGTAATATATCATAATAGATCGTAACAAATCATTACATTACTCATCTACAATCGATACACAGGAAAGGAACCTTTAAATCCAATCTCTACGATCTAGACTCCGGCATTACCTTTGAGCGATATCAAACGCAGTAACATCTAAATGGATTATAAAACAAGTAGCAATCCCTTTTAAAAAGGTAAAAACATCAAAACCATTTCAAAATGGAAAAATACAAAAAATCATCAATTTAATTCTTTCAAATTGGAAACTTATCGGTAGTAGAAATACTATCAGTATACCTCTTGTTTATTTTATGCAAAACCGAAAAAACAACCTTTCGAATAATTTTTCAAAATTCTTTTATAGAAAATCTTATATAAATAAACCATTCAATCTTTATGGTTTAAATTCAAATTCAAACTATTTCCAACAAATCATTCTTTATTTTATAAAGAGTTTTTCTACTACAAAATCCAAATAAATATTTTCATATTGAATACTAAATTCAGTTTTAAATGAAATCCATTACTTTCCAATTGAAAATAAGTCAAACACAAATTCAAATTTCAAATGTAAATCAAATAAAATTTGTTTGGTATAAAAATCCATTAAAATTTATTTATTTCAAATTAATAAACCGAAAAGAAATCATTTCAAATAAAATTTGCACTTCTATTTACTTTCAAAATTGATATAAATGTGTGTGTGTGTGTGTGTGTGTGTGTTTATCAACTTCGTTTTTAATAATTCACTTTTAACTTTTTTCAAAATAAATTCAAATATTTTTCGCAATAAAATTATTTTAAAACACCATACTAGCTTAAATATTCATATCCTAATTTTCGTATAAATAATTCATATTATTTATTTTGATTAAAATTTTTATCTTCCAAAACAATCAATATCAACATTATAACATACCATTTAACCATATATATGCCCAGTTCAAACAATCATTGATCAAACAATCATAAAATATAAATTTGATTTGAAACCATTTTTAAAATCAAATCAATGTATTATTTTTCACTATAAATAAAAAATAATAATTTCTTTCATAAGAATAACAATATTTTAAATTAATCAAATAACTTTGAAAAATCGAATGGTTTAGTCATTGTTTGCGCCAAAATTGGTCATAAGCCTCAAATATCGTGAAAGCACCAGTGTATGAACATAAATCAGCAGTATATAATCACAGATCACAGATCTAGGTAATGTAAGGAATAAGAATGAAGAACATCAAATTTAAAACGGAAAGAAATAGATAGAGACACAAGGTTTGTAGTGTTTTGGCTATCTCTGTCCTACTTCCACTTCAAAATGATAATCATTTATTGACTTTGCTCACTGGTTACATCGTATTACATCAATAATTTTCGAGTACAACAGTAAAGCTTGAGTACAGAGTCTAGACGTCATATAATCAAAATTCCCTTTTCTGTAGGCTTTGGGATGTTATTTATAGGTGTAGGCTGCAAATATCTCGCTCAGATCTTGGGAGACATCTTCTGGCACGTGTGTGGGCCCACGTGATCGATCCCATATGATTTGCACTCGGTCTGTGATCGATACGAACCAATTCCGTATTGATCAAGATTTGGACCAATCGTGTTGAAATTGAGCAGGAACATTCTTTAGGTTGCATATAAGCTTCTGTGAAAATTTCATAGCATTTGGACTTGTAGACTGTGAGTTATGAACGATGCAAGATTGGGATTTATGTCGGCTGTCTCATTCGAGTTGATCCCTTCGTATCAATCGGTTCGAGTCAATATTGAGCATGTGCCTGCAAGTTGTCCTGGCACTTGATTTTAGGGTCGATCCAAAGATCGTGCCGAATCGACCGAGTCTCCCCTGTGCACGTGCCTTGTTCAAATCGATCTTACTTGTTGTTGTTCGAATCGATCGAAGCTACTCTGTTCGTGTCAAGTGTCGTAGCTTTGTTCGTATCGATCAAAGTTGAACTATTCATATTGACTGTGTAGCCTTGTTCTATCGATCGAAGCCGTTCCAACTTGATGGATACGAACAACGGATAATGTGATGGATATGAATAGATGGACGCGTGTGGGTTGATAGATACGAACAACTGATAATTTGATGGATACGAATAAGGCCTCGCTAGATCAATACGATCACGATGGATACAAGGCGAAGTCACTCTGATCGATATGAACACGATGGATGCGAATAGCACGGTCATGGATGGATCCGAACAGATCGACTCGATCATGGCTCTTTGATGGACACGGATGGCTTGTTTACTTGAGTTGCATTGATTATATCTCGAGCATACGAGCTTCGATTGACTTGAAATTTGGAATGTTGGCTTTTATAGCTTCGCTTGTCATGTCTTGTCAATTGTAGCTCAATCCAGACTCAGATAAAATTCATCGACATCCATATTAGACTTGTGTATTAACAATCTTCAGGACGAACTATTATCGGTTTTCAGTCAAGTTCTTGGTGTCACGGCCTTGCCAAAATGTGGGATAACATTTGTCCCCAAAAACATGTCTTTTGGTAAAAAAGCGTGTTTTGAGTAGCTTCAAATCCAATGTCGTGAGTCCATGCCTTATTCATAATTATAGTATCCTCAATCAAGTTCGTCGCTGTTCGAAGTCGAATCAGTATCCATTTTAACTTGTGGAAGTCGGTAATCAAATCTTATGGCCTCTCTGAACCATTGACGACCACTTCGGACCCTTGCTAAGTCCATTCCAAACTTAATGATCGAATAGAAAGATCATGCCGTGCTCCGATGTTGCTTTCTATCCCTTGCACTCTAACCCCAGCGAGGGCATATAACGATGTCATGGTCCTTCTAGACCGATCATAGCCTCTTCGGGCTCTTGCTAGATCCCATCCTGCAACTCTCCGGTGAAGGGGAAACAACATTGAGTGAGCCGATCCTATCGCTCTCTAGTGAAGCGGCGGCACCCACGCACTTCGGTTCAGCGTCCCCGAACATTAAGCGATGTCATGGCCTAAATCCTAGGCCGATTGTAGCCATTCCGGGCTCTTATCGAACCCCGATCCAATCACTCTCCAGTGAATGGGGAACGGCGTTAAGTGAGTTGATCCTGTCGCTCTCTGGCGAAGCAATTTACTTCTTGCACTCCGGACCCCGTCTCTCCGGACAGGGTCATAAAGCGATCAATGTCAAATTGACTTTCAATATTCATCCTTTAGCTTTCCGATCAAAGGTTTATTTTGTGAAATTAAAGTTCATTTATTAAATTCAAATTCCAAATGTTCAATCACAAACAAAGGAAAAGCCAAGATACTGCCTCTTCGGGCAGAGCGGTCTATTACCGTCTCAGAGCATGCCTAGGGATCTCTCCGGTTCCCTTACATATGTAAGTGGAATAGCCGTTTTATTTTGAAGTCAAATCTAAGAATTTATGTAATCGAACAAAGTTCAAGTCCTAAATTTGGCCCTTGCCATCATGATCAAGTGATGAAGAGCCGTGATCTCGATCCAGGATTAGTTCTGTTGGGTGCAGGTGGTAGTTTCTCTGGTCCTACGACCACTGCCCGATCTCTCACGTATTGTGGCAATCTACCACTTCTAACATGCTCTTCCACATCATCCTTCAGATGGCGATATTCATTAGTAGTATGCCCTTCCAGTTCATGGAATAGGCAGTACTTTCCACTTCTACATTCCTGTTCCGTGGGATCTCTCCTAGGTGGATTCCAATAGGGGAGCTGCACCCGAGTCTCCATGTAAATACATTCAAAAGTTTATTGTCAAGTCATCGTGTTGTTTGAATCCAGGTTCTCAGAATTTCTTCTGTTTATCAGGACCATCGTATCTATCATCCTGCTTCCACTTTCCTTTGTCTATTCCAAACTGTTCTTTGGAGGTTCCTTCGCCTTGCATAGCGTTTATTTCCTGCCTCTTGACACGTGAATCCTCTAGCCGAATGAATCTTTTACCTTCATGATAGAATTCTCCAAGGTCCTGTAGTAGGTCTTTTGCCAGCGAATCCTTGAACTTGTGCCTTCTGCAACCCCTGCTACCGCCGCCATCAAAATCATTGATGGATCCAGGCAATCAATTGAAGCGATCGTTGCACTGAATCATAATAGAAATTCTCTTATGGACTCTCCGATCCTCTGTTTCATGGACGCTAAGTTCATCACACTCTTGGGTCGCGTCACGTGGACCCTAAACAGCCTCATGAAGCGTTCCACTAGCACGCCCCATATTCTAATTGATCCATTCTTTAGCTGCCTGAACCTAAGCGCAGCCAAATCTGTCAAATATAGAGGAAAGCATCATGCCATCACTTCCTCAGATGCCCCCAGCACTTCCATATGCCTGATGTACCTGGTAATATGCATGGTCAGGTTTGATTTTCCATCATAAGCTTCAAGTGTGGGTAATTTGAATTTTGGAGGATTCCTTGCATTTCTGATATTCGGAGTGAACGGACTCTGACTAACTTCCTCTAAGTCTCCGCTCGGCAATCCACCCCTCATAATCCATCGCATTAGTCTAGCCATTCTTCGTCTCCATCCAAGGGCTGTCTCTTTAGCATGTTCCCATCCTGCCCCCATGTCCCGAAGGGTATTCTGGGTAATATTCTTCATGTGGATCATTAACATTGGCATTGGCTCTAGCCCGCTGAGCTCTATATATGGGTCTTTCAATGTCAGATCCCGAGGGTCTGCCCCTGGGTCCTTATTGATTGCCTTCACACTCTTTGTTTTGATCTTGGATCTAACCTCCATTGGTCTTTGTAACTCTAGCTCCTTGTCCTATGTTTGTAGCAACTGTAGCCGGCCCAAGGTCTGTGCTCCAGTTGCTCTTATTTGCTCAAAGAAGCTCTGCATTGTTTCTTCTTGGCTCTTCAGCAATCTTTCATGCATTGAATTCATCATAGCCTCCATTTCGTCCCTGGTGATGTAGATCGAAGCTTGTTGTTCTCCAGCTCCATAAGAGGCCTCTTGACTTTTTCCTTGTTGGCTCCTTTCTGCTCTTTGTATTCTATTTAATTGCCTTGTCATTACTTTTCAGATCTGAATCCTTAAGCCTTCAAATCCAATATCCAAGCGGTAGTGTGACGACCCGCCTTTCTAACCATAGAAAGACGTATCATCAATAAGAAAAGAAAGGGATAGAAATAGAAAAGAATAGAAAGAAAGAATAACAACATCAGAATCTCACAGCGGAATGGAACAAAATATAATACATCACATAACTATTACATAGTTTACATATATCAGGGTTATACAATATCATACACATAACGGTCATACATATATATATATATATATATATATATATATATATATATCACTATATACATCCCAAAATATAGCATATAACAACTAACACAGCGGAATCTAGGTAGATAGATATATACTCCTGGACTCCTGCTCCAGCTTCTCCAGAAAACTCAACAATCCAAAACCTATCACTTGGCAACTCATAAAAATTTGAGTACCCAAGAGTTTATGAAAAACAAAAATAAACTCTGGGTTAGACATGGGTCTGGTATGAGTAAACGGTTTAAAGTTGTTTAACTTTGTAAATCATTTGAAAATAAAGGTATCACGTAAGACTCCCCACACATAAATACGGTTAAGTTTTTACCTTACGCTAACCAAAACATTTTAATAGGAAATCCAGTTATATTATAATAGTGTCTAGGGTTTTCAAGTAAATAGAAAATAGCCGAAATTGTTACATGATTAAATTCCAGCTACTAGCCACAAAAGTAGGTAATACAAATCAAAACCATAGGGTCTCGTAGGGAAAATGGGTTTCCATCAATGGCAAGGCTACTGGGGTACCGCCGGTCACAGTACGGGGCCTAGATCACCGTATCAAGGATCACTCCCGACCCCCTACAACACAAGGCCGGAACCATTCCTTACTGAACAGTCCCGAACAAGATAACCCCGCGGTTGTAGCTAGCAACCGCCCACACAACCGAAATAAAAAGGGACATCTAGACAGGGGTATATCTCATCCTGCTTGGGCATGACCCACCTAACCTTGCTGCATCTCCCCTGTTTTAGCCATTCCCAGTTAATGAGGCTTGAGGTTACGATTACCTTTGTAGAACATATCTCTTAGAATGCACATCGTCCACCTGACGATGTTCTAAAAGCATTCAATCCATACAAGTTCGTTTCGGGTTCGAACGAAACCGAAGGCATTATCTCGTCACACTCATTTTGGAATCACCCTCGGAGTCAATGACAATAACTCTTGCATTCTACAAACACTATCTCGATCTTTACTTGATATTTTCACGACCTAACGTTTAATTTGGATCGATGTGGTTTTCGGATGATCATAATTGACACCCGATCCCGGTCTCATCGAAATCCAAACGCCATTTTAAAGGTCAAGTTGTTTAACAGTTTAAGTAATTTAAATTCAACACTTTGAATTCACACAACATTTATCACAGATAAATCATACAAAATCATCATAGATATATCAAGGCATATCATAGAAACATCACAGAATATCACCAAGTAATTATCACAAATCAGATATCCTACATATACAACATTCATAAGCAAACATCTTAAATTCTTATTGCAATTAGTTAAACCAATTACTTGAGAATTAACTACTTAGTCCGATATAATCAATCATTAATTAATAAATTATTCCATTTCAAATCATTTAATTTATTAATCATTTCTTAAATCTTAATTGCTTAATTAATTACCTTTAATCATTAACTAATAAAGCTTTAATTATTAATTAATAAAACTTAATTACCCATTTATTAACCACTTATTACTTAATTAATCTATTATTAATTCTTAATTAAATTACTAAATTAGTTATCTACTAATCATACATTAATTAACTTTAAGTAGTTAATTACAAATTTATTTATCACTTAATCATTAATCAATCCAAACTCTAATTATAATTATAAATTAATCATTCTTAATTGCTTTCCAAAATAATTAATTAATTTTAATTATTCAAATTAATTAACATTTTAAAAGTCTTCTTTTAAATTTGAAAATCAATTTATTATTAACTACAAAACTTTAAATGTTAATTAACTTTAACTTCACTTAAATTAATTACTTAATTAAAATGATAATTAATAGTTTAAAACATTGTTAAGTATTAACTAAAATAATTATAACTTGAATCAAAATCTTAACTTAAACTTGTTAAACATTTATTATGTTCACAGTGATTAAACTGGTTGAAGACAATTTGCTTAACCTTACTTTTTTTATAATATACTGCATTTTTGGAAAAACCCGAGAACTACCCCTAATTAACTCGAGTAATACTTCGAGCTAACCACCCATTTCCCCCGAGTCACTTTCCTGTTCTCGAACTCCATCTTCTTCTCCTCCCTTTTTTTCCCAGTAAGCTTAAGATTTAAACATAGGTTATAGTATCAAGTTCATATTCATGCACTCGATTTAAACCCGAAGAAATCACCTTGATAACTCGAGCAACAACTCGCGACCCATGACTTCAACGTCACTGATACCCATCCCCGCCGCCGTACACATGCACGGCGACGCCACTCAACTCCGGCGATCTCCAACACCATCGAAAAGTCACAAAATCCCAATAAACACGAAATCCAAACTCAAATCGCCTCCAAAAATTTCAAATCAAAATTTAGTCATTTCGCTCAAAAATTGTAACCAACCCCTCAGCAAAACGCCTCGCCACCGTCGCTCAAGCCACCTGCGACGCCCAAACTTCGCCCACACGACGACAACACACAAAGCTACCATTCCCCAGAAATTCATGCAACTCGATCACACATAGAAGATGAACTTGTCACATTTTCAGATCATAGTACAAACGAATTTAAACCCTAAGTTAGATTCGTTCGACCAATTCTTGCATTTGAAAAATTACTCAACAATTTTCCCAACATCACATATGTTCATACTAGCTTCAAAACAAATTTCAACATTTATTTTTGATTCAGTCATTAGTAATTGGTAAAAATACAATTTTTGTTCAAATACAAACTGCTCTTCGAATATGATACTAAAAATCTTCGTTTTTATTTTAAAAATCATAAATTGTAATAAGAATTCAAGATATAAACGTGGATTAATATTTTACAACAATCAATTTTTATCAAAATATTACTTGATTACCTATAAACAAGATTACAGCAATATATTCTTATAACATGGTTTAATCAGCTTTTAAAATCTAAATTTAAAGTTTAAACATCTTGTTTTAGTTGAAAAACTTAAAGCTTTACAATAATCTGATGATAATAAACTGAGTTTGGAAAAAAATATGCAACCTGTATCAATTAACAGAGGTGTACAGAGCATCACAAAAATATAATCAAACTGAAGCATGTACAAACCAGATTATCAATGAATCCCAAATTATTTTTAATTAAACTTAAAGCTTTAAAAATTATGTTTACTCACTTGCAAAGTTGCTGAACAAATAACACTCTGATGTTATGAAAACTTGTAGTTGGAACTGCCCTTGAATCTATTTGAGTTCTTGTCTGTTTTTAGTTTGAATTTCATTTGACTTTGTTTCATTTTTTTCTTTTCTCTTTTTCTTTCTTATGTGTTACTAAACGAAGTTAAGACATAAAGATGGACACATATATATACAGAAGAGAATATATGTATAAGGGAAGGTATTATCTGGTCAATGTTTTTCTTCTTTTGTTTGATCAAATTTTATATCTGAAATATAAAGATTTGTAAAACTTTTGAAATGATAAAATATTGGCTGAGATGATGGCATTAAATGCCAAGGTTTCTTAATATGTTTACATACCATTATTATCTTTGCTGTGTATATAGGTATTTTGTATGTAAATGTTCACTTGCAGTTAAACATTTTGGATTTTGTGAATGAAGATAATTTTGTATAAAGATTTGTTTTGTGAACTTCTAGCTTGAATAATTTATATGCATATGTTTGTGTCGGGTTTTACTTTATACTTTGCTTACAAATTTTAAAGTTATGTTGTATGCATACTTTAACTACTTAATTCTTGCTTTATATTTTACATTTCTATTTTATATTTTAACCATCAATATTTAAATTATGTTCATATGGTTTACTTATATTTTATATTTAAATTTTATATTGATAGAATTTGATTTTATTGTAAACATTCTCATATATATATATATATATGTATATATATATATATATATATATTACCAAATGTAAATAAGGTAAAGCATTTTAAATTCAATTGTATAAGATAAATTTTATTGTAAATAATTTTAAGAGATTTTATTTTAAATTTTCAAATCAAAATTTCCTTTTCAAAATACAAATCTATAATAACAAATGGCAAATATTTCCAAAAATCCTATTCACTTTAAAATGATCAGTTTACATTTTATTTAATTGGATTAAATATTTATTAAAATAACACTGCCAAAATTCCGGGTCGTTACATTCCTCCCCCCTTAAAAGAATTTAGTCCCCGAAATTTAAACAAAAGATAATTCAAAAATTGTTATATCAATCATTCAAACATGCATATCATTTATACATTACCAAACAACGAAACAATTTACCCTAATAAACATCACTAGCTATTCGGAAACAAATCCAGATAAGCTTTCCTAAAACTATCTAGAGTTTCCCAGGTGCAATCTCCGGGATCCTCGCTCCACTGCACTTTGACAAGCTTCACTACCTTGCTCCTGAGTTGCCTCTCGTCTTGATTAACAATCCGAACTGGATTCCTGACCACAGTCAAATTCGGCTCAACTTCCAAATCTTCCTGGACTACTGGTTCTACAACTAATGATGGATCATGAACAAATTGCCTTAGACGGGATACATGGAATACATTATGAATTCCAGACATCTGTTCTGGCAATTCAATTCCGTAAGCTACCGCACCAATCCTTTCCAATATCCAAAATGGTCCTATATATCTCGGGGTGAGTTTTCCCGTCTTTCCGAATCTAGTAGCTCCTTTGATCGGGGAACTTTAACAAAAAAAGTCACCAACCTCAAATTCCAATTGTCTCCTTCTCTTTTCTACGTACTTCTTATGTTGGTCCTGAGTAGCTCTCATCCTTTTCTTGATAAGCTCAACTTTAGCAGATGCTTCACGAATCAAATCAAGCCCAAGCACAAGACGATCTTTCGAATCAATCCAACAGGATGGGGATCTACACGGTCTTCCATAAAGAGCTTCATAAGGAGCCATCTTGATACTAGCTTGGTAACTGTTATTATAGGAGAATTCTACCAAATGAAGATGGTCTTCCCGAGATTCACCAAAATCCAAAACACGAGCTTGCAGCATATCCTCTAGAATTCGGTTCAGTCTCTCTGTCTGTCCTTTGTCTAAGGATGATAGGCTATACTCAATCTCAAACTCGTTCCCATAGCTGAATGCAGAGCCTTCCAGAATTTGCTGGTAAAGATAGGATCACGATCACTTACTATGCTGACAGGAACACCATGCAATCTGACTATCTCCCTCAAGAAAATCTCTGTCATAGAAACTACAGTACGAGTTGCCTTAACGGGTATAAAATGGGACTCTTAGTTAGACAATCCACAATAACCCATATTCCATCGTTTCCTTTCTTGGTTCTTGGCAAATCGTCGATAAAATCCATCGAAATCATCTCCCATTTCCATTTTGGGATTTCCAAAGGCTGCAACAAACCGGCTGACTTCTACTGATCTCCTTTAACTTGCTGACAGATAGCACAACTATTTACGAAAGCGGCTACATCCCTCTTCATGATCGGCCACCAGAAAACTCTTTTCATATCTTTATACATCTTAGAAATTCCTGGGTGAATAATCAGTCTAGAGCGATGACATTCAGATAAGACTTCTTGCCTAAATCCATCTATATTAGGCACACACAAACGACAATAAATCCTCAAAAAACCTTGATCGTCCACCTTGAAATCAGAATATCGACCATCCTTAATTCCAAGAATCAGTTCCTCAAAAGATCTATCGTCCATTTGTTTACTAATGATTCTTTCTTGGAGAGATGGAACAACTTCCAAAAGAGACAAAACTGCCTTCCTGCTAAGAGCATCAGCTATAACATTTGCCTTTCCCAGGGTATACAGAATATCCAAATCAGAAGATGCCAGAAACTCGACCCATCGCTGCTGCCTCAGATTAAGATCCCTTTTGAGAGAAATGATATTTCAACGGTTTGTGATCCGCAAATAACTCAAACTTTTCTCCCAAGAGATAATGTCTCCAAATCTTCAATGAAAAAACATTGGCTAACAACTCAATATCGTGCATAGCATAGTCCCCTTCATGTAGCTTTAAATGCCGACTCGCATACGCAATTACTCTTCCATTCTGCATCAACACTACTCCCAGTCCAACTATACAAGCATCTGTATATACTTAAAATTAGCTCTTCCCATCCGGAATAGCTAGCACCGGTGCACTGGTTAGCCTTGTCTTCAATTCCTGGAAAGCTTCTTCACACTGGGGTGTCCATTTGAACTTAGCTCCTTTCCTTGTCAACTTGGTCAGATGTGAGGAAATCTTGGAGTAGTCCTTGATAAACTTCCTATAGTACCCAGCTAATCCCAGAAAAAACTACGAACTTCCATTGGTGACTTCGGTTGCTTCCATTCCAGAATAGTCTCGACCTTCGTTGGATCTACAGAGATACCTTCACGAGAAACAATTTGCCCCAAAAATTTGACTTCCGATTTCCCGAAATGGCACTTAGAGAATTTCTCCTTCAAAACATGCCTCTCCAGTGTCTCCAACACTATCCTTAAATGCTGCTTGTGCTCTTCTTCCGACTTAGAATAGAGCAAAATATCATTGACGAACACCAGAACAAACTTATTTAATACATTCCGAAAGACTCGGTTCATCAGATCAACAAAGTAAGCAGGAGCGTTGGTTAACCCGAAAAGCATAACCAACCATTCATAGAAATAATTTGGTCCCCTAAATGTAGTTAAAGGGATACTGTCCTCAACTACCCTTAACTGATGGAAACCTGAAGCTAAATCTAGTTGAGAAAAGATAGAAGCTCCATGCAACTGGTCAAAAAGATCATCAATACGAGGAAGAGGAAATTTGTTTCGAATAGTCACCTTGTTAAATTCCCTATAATCAGCACAGAACCTTAGCGATCCATCCGATTTAGTGACAAACACCGCAGCAGAACCCCAACAAGAAAAACTGGGCCTAATCAACCCCTTCTCCAAAAGATCCTGAGTCTGCTTAACTAACTCTTCCCTCTTTCTAGGAGCCATCCTCCTACTAGGCTGAATCACCGGCACTGCTCCTGGAATCAAATCAATGCGAAACTCTATCTCTCGATGCAGAGGCAAACACTTAACTTCCTCGAATATATCAGGAAGAACTTGGACCACATCGATATCTTCAACCTTCTCTTGAAAAGTCTCAACTCCATATAATAGACTACTCAAGTGAATTCCAAAATCAACACATGACACTCTAGCAATTCTACCTAGATCGGTTTCCAAAGAAACTGTTCTCTCATCACAATTCAAAACAGCCTTATTTATCGAGCCAATTCATCGAAGAAATGGATCCTCTCTGCTACTTCTGAAATTATCTCAAGAAAAACTGCTGTTAGCACCAAAATTGGTCACTAACACCCTTAGAGAGATTGTATAGAGAGATTAATGAAGAAAGTAAATTAAAATATAGAACAATATGTAAATTTCAGTGCAGAGAATAAGGCCACCAAATTTATAGTGGTTCGACGTAACTGCCTGCGTCCACTTTGAAGTTGATTTCTATTGATTTCTTTGATAGTTGATTATAGGTACAGTCTGTTCCTAATTACTTGAATACAATTGCAAAACAAAAGATTAAGTCTTCAGTGAGTGTTGAATGCGGCAGAGTTTCTCCAGTGTTCCCTGAAAAACTGACCCTTTTCACTATGCCCCTGCCTCTTTATTTATAGACGAAGGTGGGTTAGACTTCCCTGGTGGGCCTGGTAGCTGGATATCACGGCTCAAATGGAGTAGACTCTGTGTGCCGAACTGAACATGCCGAACGGCCGAATGCCGATCCATCATCTTCATGCCGAATGATGCGGTGTTGCGTGGGAAGAGTAGGCCGAGCAATCAATCGAAGTGTGACGAGATTGAAAGAGTGCCGAACAATCTTTGGTTGCCCAACGTTCTCAAGAGGCTGAACAATCTCTGGATGCCGAACGATCTTACACCGAGCGTCCTTGGTATGCCGAGAGTTCTTGGGAGGCCGAACAATCTCTGGATGCCGAACGATCTTATGCCAAGCGTCCTTGGTATGTCGAACGTTCTCGGGAGGCTAAACGATATACAATGCCGAACGTTCCTTCATGCCGAGTGTTTCTCAATGCCGAACGCTTCTGGATGCCGAGCGCTCCTTCATGCCGATCGTTCCTTCATGCCGAGCGTTTCTTCATGCCGAATGCTTCTGGATGCCAAGCGCTCCTTCATGCCGACCGTTCCTTCATGCCAAGCTTTTCTTCATGCCGAACGCTTCTGGATGCCGAGCGCTCCTTCATGCCGACCGTTCCTTCATGCCAAGCGTTTCTCTGAGGCTGAACGATACATATATTGCCGAGCAGTGCACCAATGCCGAGTACCTAGTTGCCTGGTCAAACCCCAGGAAACACTTGCCTCCCAAAGTGTATCGTGTGACTGAACGTAATACGCTTTGAACAAGTCCTTTGTGCATCGCTTCGAACCATGGCCGATTAATCTTGGAGGTTATTTTCTAGTGAGTACTGGGTGGGATGGTGTGTGCTGATCGTAATGCAAATGCCGAGCGATACAACAGAAGCCGAACATCCCATGTACGCCGAGCGAAATGAAAGCCGATGTTGAACGATGCTGCTTTGACCGGTTCTACTGGTCATTGTCGCTTCGACTTCTTCTTCTTCTCTATAAAGGGCAGCACGTTCCTTCTTCTTCTCTTTCCACTTTTTTTACCTCCGCTGCCTTGTATTTGCTAACCTCGCCTGTTCACAGCCTCCAAAGATTCAATAATCCTTTCCAAGTTTCGATTTACTAACTAGGTATCGATTCTTCTATCTAAATCCTTTCCGTAACTAAAAAGCTTTTATGCTCAAGTTCAAAGAGGAACCGTAGCCGATAGGTGTATTAAAAAGCCGAGTCTAGGTTTAAGATATTTTTAGAGTTTTTAAGTGATGAGGAGGAAAGGAGGAGTAACTAGAGACGAGCGTCCATGGGAGCTGTTGGGAGTTGTATTGTGAATCGACACGGTTCCCTTGTGCCGAACGAGATTGGAGGAAAAAAGAATAGAGGAGGAGTAGGAGGTGGTTAGAATGCCGTACGACATGGACTGGCGTGACTCGCCAAACGACCTGTCCTTGTTGTTCGATGTGGATGGAGGAAGAGAGGAAAAAATGAAACCGTAGTTAAGGATGGAGTGCCGAGTGTTGGGGCTTGGCATAACTTTTTGGTTCGGCATGACTCATCACATGCCGAGCAGTGGGAGGGAGGGTTAGGGAGGAAGTATGAATTAGGTAGGATGCCGAACGTTACTTTGGCCAAGCAGAACTTAGGCCAGTCGTTACTTAGGCCGAACGATAGCTTGTCCGGTTGACAGTTAGGCCGAACAACATTTAGACCGATCAATTATGACTGCCAACCATATCTCAGCCGAACAATTATAAAGGCCGAACCATGTTTTACAGGCCGAACACTTATGGATGCCGAACCATTTTTTAGCCGAAGAGAACTTAGGCTGAACGATCATTTGCCTTGCATAATCATATAAGAAAACAAGGGCAGAGACTCCAGCATACTAGCATATTGAACTGATCCCGACTGATAACTTAAACTGACAAGAATAGACAAAAGCTTTCAACTCGTGTGCCAATGTCCGAGTCCAAAATTGAAAGCATCGCAAGGCTGGTTTTCGGAGATGGTCAACGATGACGGTCTTCGAAGGCGACAGTCCCAAGCTCGACTTTATATCATTAATTATGTGACTCGTAATCTCTCAGCACTTACACACGAATGATCGCACTAGTTCACACACCACACGGGGGAATTCTTGTGTTGTTAATTCTGACGTCGATTGTTTTTCAAGTAAGTTCAATTAGATACTCTACAGGATTCAATATTTATTGGAAATGTCTAAGAGATCTAGCTCCGCCACGATTTCAGATAGACTGGGATCGCCCACCCGACAAGAAGTCGCGGATGTTTCAAATCCGTCAACATCTCTTGCACATACCTTAGCCCCCGACGCTATGGAGGCAGCAATTCTCTTGGATAATCCTGTTGATTCACAAGCTTCGAAGGTCAATGAAGTTGCGCTTCGGCGAATATGCTCCATCCATGGGATCCCTTTTGACGACGTGTTGGTTCCCTCGGGGCACTATCGTCCACACTTTTCCTCCGGTTGGATACACAGCGTGTAATAAATTCATGTGCTGGGTTGGCAGCGTGCCACCGTTCAGTTTATTACTTCAGGATGTGATGCAATACATTGACATTGCCCCGTCGCAATTGCACCCGAACGACCACGCTTTCATCTATGGCACCTATATCCTCTTCATGACCGTCCTCTCTAGGCCTCCAACTCCAGGCGACATCAGATACATTTATATGATCAAGAAGCGTAGAGATAGCCCCTCTTTTGTGTTCCTCGAAACGCACCACAAATGCTAGATTTTAACCGGGGCATGGAGCAAGTTTTCCCTGTACAAACAGGAATGGTTCTATGTGCGTTGCCCTCCGGGTTTCGTGAAGAGATGGGTTGAAGGAAGTAAGTCTTCTTCTTGAAACGATACTCATGTTTGGTCGAAGCTATGCCTTTTCTAAATCTTGTTTCATCTTCTCAGGTATCAATCCATGTCCTGACGGCCGCGGATATTCTAAGGCCATTGAAGCCATTAGAGCTCTTCCCGTCGAAGAACGAGACAACCAAATTCTCATTTCAAATGAGTCACTATCGAGGTTCGGAATGTTAGAAGAAGGTGGTCGGGTTAGCCTTCATGAGGGCGTCTCCATACCCAAGCCCGCATTCGGTAAAGGAAAAAAATTAGCTGAGTCGTCATCACGTTGCACCCCTGATGCACAGGAAGAGGGGGAAACTCAAGGAAATGAAACACCCGAAGCACAAGGTGAGAACTTGGGTCCCGCTCAGGATCCGATAGTCAAAGTGCATGATATCGAAACGTCATCCTCCCCTTCAAAGAGGAAAAAGGGATTGACGTACAAGATTAGGAAGGAGAAGGTTGGCGGAACTTCAAAGGTTACGCTCATTCCAACAGAGAAAGAGGCCTCTTCACAGCATGTAGAAAGTTCTTTAAAGGGCCAATCGAACCTCTCCATTCCTGATGACCTGCTCAATTATGACTTCGATGATCAGGAAGCATTTCAACTTCACTCGCCCATCAGAGGTGATGCGGGCGCTCTGGCCCAGAGTCAGGGAGAGAAAACTCCCATTAGTAAAGCAACTGGTCCGTCGGGGGGAAACATTAGGACATGCACTAACACTTGCACTTCAATTTGCACTTAGATTTTTGTCATCGCGCTACTCTTCTCATTGCTAACTCTTTCTCAAATTTCACAGGTGGCATGGGACGTACACACGGCATTGATCGACTCTGCCGGTCGTCTGTTCTCTATCACTATGGGCGTGATTCAGGTTTCGAGAGACGTCGGGACAGAGACGATGATGGAGATAGGGATTATCATTCTCGGGACTCATCATCTGGGAAGAAAACATACTATCAGCCCAAGTACCACCATCATCCCTCTTCTCATTCGGAACCAAGCAAAGACAAGCGCGGCCATAAGGGGTCACAATCCGATGTCCCCCGAGATCAACACTCTGACTCCTCTACCACTCAACAGTCCTGAGATCCTCACAGGAGGGTTGAACTTTCTAAGCCGTCTCCTCCTGCTCCTGCAACAGATCCAACCATGTCGGAGAGGCTGGCCGAGCTTAAGGATAAATTTCCAAAAATCTTCTTTGATGGCCTAAAATTCCTCTTGGCGACTCATCCTATCCCCAGTCATGTCAAGCAGAGCGCCATCGCCTCTACCAAAAACATCTATGTTCAACATGACGGTTTAGTTCACTTGGATGAAAAACTTTCTGAAGTCTCCATGGAGCGCTAACATGAAATCGGTCACCTGAAGCTTGAGGCTATCCACGACAAAGACATCATTAAGGCTCAGGACGAGGAAATCGCAACTTACAAGTCTGAACTTGAAGTCGCCCATCAGAGCGCCAAGGACACCGCTGAGGCCGTCACTCGTCTGGAATCAACTCACAAGAAAGAACTCGACAAGGCGGTTCAACGCTGTAGGGCTTTGGCTCGAGAGAAGGACTCAGTTTAAAAGGAGAGGGACGCATTCAGGATCCGAGTCAAGGAACTTGAGGAGCAGCTCCGTTGAGAGAAGGAAAAGAAAACGGCAGCCTAAGAGGAGTCGCAACGATACTGTGATGAGATCGTTTCCACTCGACTCTTGAAAGAAAAACTTGAGGGCGTGCTTTCCAGAGTCGAGGCATTAAAGAGTGAGACCCGTAAAGTGGGCAAGAAGATAGCGTCCATTGATATCGACTCGCGTCTTCAGGTGGCTAGAGAAGAAGGCAGGGAGGAGGTCAAAAATATGTTTGACCCTCTAATTGTTGAGTTCAACGCCCACGTTCTCATGCATCGAGACTTGACTTTCTTGGGCGAGGGTTATCTTGAATCTCTGGCCGAGGCATGGGAGACTTTAATCGAAATCAGAAAGGCCGAGCACGGTACCGAAGAGATCGACGAGTTGGCCTTGATAAAAGAATTCCTTAAGGGGATCGAGCCTTCCGATTTGTCAGCAGCTAAATCTATTTATTGCAAAGGCTCCCCCTCAAAGAAAGGGAAAGAAGTGATTACTGGCCCATCCGGAGTTGTGCCTCCAGCTCATGCGCCTACTCGATTGGCCGATCGGCCGATACTCGATCCCTTTGAGCAGCATATCGGTTACAATCCGGAGGACCCTGGCCTCGGTATCCATATTCTGTCTCCCATTCCGGAGGGTGAAACCCCCTTGACGGTTGAGAGCCTTCCGGATCCTGGTAGATAACTCTTCACTTTAAGATTTCAAAAGTCGACATTCTTTATGAAGGACTATTGTATTCTAATGCTTGTTTTTCATGATTTTGCGCAGGCCGTTCTGATCCCGGGCCCACTTCGAGGAGCGATTTCGCCAAGGAGGTGGAGGAAAAGATAGGTGAGGCAACTCAGGCAGTAGAGGCTGCCGGCCCAGAGCTCAGGTGATCGGTGCGCTGGATGAAGACAAATCTGAGACTTCTTCTCCCATCGAGGGGAGTTATGAAGTAGAGATTACAGGCGCCTCCGAACACACATCTGAGATAAGCATGAAGGAGCGGCTCAAGAAGGAGAAGAGAGAGACGACCGAGATTAAGGTCGAGCCTCGAGTTGTGGACCCAGATGATCCCTTGCACAAGCCATTGAAGGTCATTCTCCCTGGCAGGTCCAAGCCCGTGGATGTTTCCCATACTTCTACAGCTGCTACCCCTCCATCAAAGAAGAGTACCAAGGGTAAACGCATAGGGAAGGAGCCGTTCAAGAAGACCACGGAGGTAAGGAAGTCGAAGAAGCACAAGAAGTGACCATTACTCTTGTTCAACGAGAGTTAGTTTATGTTATGTAATTATTTTCATCTACTTCCGTAGTCTTTGTAAATAGATTGTCTACTCCGAACTTTGTAGTAAAAACTTTGTCTAAATAAAGTTTAGTTCCTCTTTTTTTTCTGTCTTTCAAAGGATCTTGTCATTCAATTTTTGTATGATTGTGATTTAAATCCGAGCTGTTGTGAATAACATGGACTTCTCGGTTCACCTTCATATAGCTTGGAGATTCTTCGAGAGTTGTTCATTCTTCCTTCTGCGCTTCAAGTACTTAGAATATTTTTTAGTCCTCACATCGGGGACTTAGAATACTCCAGTCTGCACTCCGGGGACATGGAGATTTGAGTTGATTATACTCGAGTCCGCACTTTGGGGACTCAGGGTACTTCAGTCCGCACTCCGGGGACTTGGAGATTTTGAATCGTTTATACTCGAGTCCACACTCCAGGGACTTAGAGTACTCTAGTCCAAACTCCGAGGACTTGGAGATTTTGAATCGTTTATACTCGAGTCCGCACTCTGGGGACTTAGGGTACTCCAGTCCGCACTCCGGGGACTTGGAGATTTTGAATTGTTTATACTGGAGTCCGCACTCCGGGGACTTGGAGGTTTTGAATCGTTTATACTCGAGTCCGCACTCCGGGGACTTGGAGGTTTTGAATCGTTTATACTCGAGTCCGCACTCCGGGGACTTGGAGATTTTGAATTGTTTATACTCGAGTCCGCACTCCGGGGACTTGGTGGTTTTGAATCGTTTATACTCGAGTCCGCAGTCCGGGGACTTAGCGTACTGCAATTCGCACTCCGGGGACTTGTAGATTTTGAATCGTTTGTACTCGAGTCCGCACTCTGGGGATTTAGAGTACTCCAGTCCGCACTCCAGGGACTTGGAGATTTTGAATCGTTTATACTCGAGTCCGCACTGCGGGGACTTACAGTACTCCAGTCGGCACTTCGTGGACTTAGAGATTTTGAATCATTTATACTCGAGTCCGCACTCCGGGGATTTAGGGTACTCCAGTCCGCACTCCGGGGACTTAAAGATTTTGAATTGTATATACTCGAGTCCGCACTCCGGGGACTTGGAGATTTTGAATCGTTTATACTCGAGTCCGCACTCCGGCGACTTAGAGTACTCCAGTCCGCACACCGGGGACTTGGATATTTTGAGTCGTTTATACTCGAGTCCGCACTCCGGGGACTTAGAGTACTCCAGTCCGCACTCCGGGGACTTAGAGATTTGAAGTCATTTATACTCAAGTCCACACTCTGGGGACTTCGAGCACTCCAGTCCGCACTCCGGCGACTTTGAGATTTTGAGTTGTTTGCGCGTGTTCGTACGTCGGCCAGAATAATATGGTTTCGTTTGCCTGTCACAGGATCATCATACACAGAGACATTGGTAATTTATGGAAAAGGTGGCTTCAAGCCTTTATTAATGATAGCAAGCTGAATTGTCTTACCACATGCCAAGAACTAGAAATAAAGGCGTACTGGAAATAAATGCTACTAATACATGAAAGAAATAGACTAAGTATAATAATGCCGCAAGTGCTTGTTGTTCCATGCTCGAGGGAGTGTCGCACCATCGATGGTCGCTAGCTTTAAAGTTCCTTCTCCAAGCTTCCGTTCGATGACGTATGGACCTTCCCATGCGGGATTCATATGAGACAGGATCGGAAAAACTCGTTTCAAAACGAAGTCTCCCACACTAAAAATTCTTTGTCGGACCTTTTCGTTATAATATTTTGTGACTCTATGTCTGTATGCGGCCGCTCTCAAATTGGCCTCTTCGCGTTTTTCGTCAATGAAGTCCAATGATTCCAACAAAAGATTCTGGTTGGACTCGGGGTCGTAATAAGTTACCCGGTATGATGGAATTTCAAGTTCCACGGGTATGACAGCTTCCGTTCCATACGCCAATGCGAATGGAGTGTGGCCAGTCGCGGTCTTGTGGGTGGTCCTGTAGGCCCAAAGCGCTGTTGGAAGTTCATCCACCAACTTGCCTCTAGCCTTTTCCAGACGTTTTTTCAATATGGACTTGATTATCTTGTTTACGGCTTCCACTTGTCTGTAGGCTTTCGGGCGAGCAACCGCTGCAAACTTCTTTTCAATGCCATATTTCTGACAAAATTCTTTGAACTCCTTGCCTTCGAATTGAGTCCCATTGTCTGTGATGATGCTCCATGGAAGGCCGAAACGACATATGATATTTCGTACGACAAAATTAATAACCTTCTTTGTGGTTATTGTGGCCAAAGGCTCTGCTTCTGCCCATTTGGTGAAGTAGTCGACCGCAACTATTGCATACTCATGTTTGGTCGAAGCTATGCCTTTTCTAACTCTTGTTACATCTTCTCAGGTATCAATCCATGTCCTGACGGCTGTGGATATTCTAAGGCCATTGAAGCCATTAGAGCTATTCCCGCCGAAGAACGAGACAACCGAATTCTCATTTCAAATGAGTCACTGTCGAGGTTCGGAATGTTAGAAGAAGGTGGTCGGGTTAGCCTTCATGAGGGCGTCTCCATACCCAAGCCCGCATTCGGTAAAGGAAAAAAATTAGCTGAGTCGTCATCACGTTGCACCCCTGATGCACAGGAAGAGGGGGAAATTCAAGGGAATGAAACACCCGAGCACAAGGTGAGAACTTGGATCCCGCTCAGGATCCGATAGTCAAAGTGCATGATATCGAAACGTCATCCTCCCCTTCAAAGAGGAAAAAGGGATTGCCGTACAAGATTAGGAAGGAGAAGGTTGGCGGAACTTCAAAGGTTATGCTCATTCCAACAGAGAAAGAGGCCTCTTCACAGCATGTAGAAAGTTCTTTAAAGGGCCAATCGAACCTCTCCATTCCCGATGACCTGCTCAATTATGACTTCGACGATCCGGAAGCATTTCAAATTCACTCGCCCATCTGAGGCGATGCGGGCGCTCTGGCCCTGAGTCAGGGAGAGAAAACTCCCATTAGTAAAGCAAATGGTCCGTCTGGGGGAAACACTAGGACATGCACAAAAACTTGCACTTCAATTTGCACTTAGATTTTTGTCATCGCGCTACTCTTCTCATTGCTAACTCTTTCTCAAATTTCATAGGTGGCATGGGACATACATATGACATTGATCGACTCCGGCAGTCGTCTGTTCTCTATCACTACGGGCGTGATTCAGGTTCCGAGAGACGTCGGGACAGAGACGATGATGGCGATAGGGATTATCATTCTCGGGACTCATCATCTGGGAAGAAAACATACTATCAGCCCAAGTACCACCATCATCCCTCTTCTCATTCGGAACCAAGCAAAGACAAGCGCGGCCATAAGGGGTCGCAATCCGATATCCCCCGAGATCAACACTCTGACTCCTCTACCACTCAACAGTCCCGAGATCCTCACAGGAGGGCCGAACTTTCTAAGCTGTCTCCTTCTGCTCCTGCAACAGATCCAACCATGTCGGAGAGGCTGGCCGAGCATAAGGATAAATTTCCAAAAATCTTCTTTGATGGCCTAAAATTCCTCTTGGCGATTCATCCTATCCCCAGTCAGGTCAAGAAGAGCGCCATCGCCTCTACCAAAAACGTCTATGTTCAACATGACGGGTTTGTTCACTTGGCTGAAAAACTTTCTGAAGTCTCCATGGAGAGCTAACATGAAATCGGTCACCTGAAGCTTGAGGCTATCCACGACAAAGACATCATTAACGCTTAGGACGAGGAAATCGCAACTTACAAGTTTGAACTTGAAGTCGCCCATCAGAGCGCCAAGGACACCGCTGAGGCCATCACTCGTTTGGAATCAACTCACAAGAAAGAACTCGACGAGGCGGTTCAACGCTGTGGGGCTTTGGCTCAAGAGAAGGGTTCAGTTTAAAAGGAGAGTGAAGCATTCAGGCTCCGAGTCAAGGAACTTGAGGAGCAGCTCCGTTGAGAGAAGGAAGAGAAAACGGCAGCCCAAGAAGAGTCGCAACGATACTGTGATGAGATCGTTGCCACTCGACTCTTGAAAGAA
The DNA here is from genome assembly GCA_030765085.1 of Allium cepa. Lineage (NCBI taxonomy): Eukaryota > Viridiplantae > Streptophyta > Magnoliopsida > Asparagales > Amaryllidaceae > Allium > Allium cepa. The sequence continues at coordinate 756,172,772 of CM060940.1, read as the reverse complement.
AAACTTGAGGGCGCGCTTTCCAGAGTCGAGGCGTTAAGGAGTGAGACCCGTAAAGAGGACAAGAAGATAGCATCCATTGATATCGACTCGCATCTTGAGGTGGCTAGAGAAGAAGGCAGGGAGGAGGTCAAAAATATGTTTGACCCGCTAATTGCTGAGTTCAACGCCCACGTTCTCATGCATCGAGACTTGACTTTCTTGGGCGAGGGTTATCTTGAATCTCTGGCCGAGGCATGGGAGACTTTAGTCGAAATCAGAAAGGCCGAGCATGGTACCGAAGAGATCGACGAGGTGGCCTTGATAAAAGAATTCCTTAAGGGGATCGAGCCTTCCGATTTGTCAGCAGCTAAAGCTATTTATTGCAAAGGCTCCCCCTCAAAGAAAGGGAAAGAAGTTATTACCGGCCCATCCGGGGTTGTGCCTCCAGCTCATGCGCCTACTCGATTGGTCGATTGGCCGATACTCGATCCCTTTGAGCAGCATATCGGTTACAATCTGGAGGACCCTCGCCTTGGTGTCCATATTCTGTCTCCCATTCCGGAGGGTGATACCCCTTTGACGGTTGAGAGCCTTCCGGATCCTGGTAGATAACTCTTCACTTTAAGATTTCAAAAGTCGTCATTCTTTATGAAGGACTATTGTATTCTAATGCTTGTTTTTCATGATTTTTCGCAGGTATTTCTGATCCCGGGCCCACTTCGAGGAGCGATTTCGCCAAGGAGGTGGAGGAAAAGATAGGTGAGGCCACTCAGGCAGTAGAGGCTCCCGGCCCAGAGTTCAGGTGATTGGTGCGCCGGATGAAGACAAATCTGAGACTTCTTCTCCCATCGAGGGAGTTATGAAGTAGAGATTACAGGCGCCTCCGAACACACATCTGAGATAAGCATGAAGGAGCGGCTCGAGAAGGAGAAGAGAGAGACGGCCGAGATTAAGGTCGAGCCTCGAGTTGTGGACCCAGACGATCCCTTGCACAAGCCATTGAAGGTCATTCTCCCTGGCAGGTCCAAGCCCGTGGATGTTTCCCGCACTTCTACAGCTGCTACCCCTCCATCAAAGAAGAGTACCAAGGGTAAACGCATAGGGGAGGAGCCGTTCGAGAAGACCACGGAGGTAAGGAAGTCGAAGAAGCACAAAAAGTGACCACTACTCTTGTTTAACGAGAGTTAGTTTATGTTATGTAATTATTTTCATCTACTTCCGTAGTCTTTGTAAATAGATTGTCTACTCCGAACTTTGTAGTAAAAACTTTGTCTGAATAAAGTTTAGTTCCTCTTTTTTTTCTGTCTTTCAAAGGCTCTTGTCATTCAATTTTTGTATGATTGTGATTTAAATCCGAGCTGTTGTGAATAACATGGACTTCTCAGTTCCCCTTCATATAGCTTGGAGATTCTTCGAGAGTTGTTCATTCTTCCTTCTGCGCTTCAAGTACTTAGAATATTTTTTAGTCCGCACATCGGGGACTTAGAATACTCCAGTCCGCACTCCGGGGACATGGAGATTTGAGTCGATTATACTCGAGTCTGCACTTTGGGGACTCAGGGTACTCCAGTCCGCACTCCGGGGACTTGGAGATTTTGAATCGTTTATACTAGAGTCCACACTCCAGCGACTCAGAGTACTCTAGTCCGCACTCCGAGGACTTGGAGATTTTGAATCGTTTATACTCGAGTCCGCACTCTGGGGAGTTGGAGATTTTGAATCGTTTATACTCGAGTCCGCACACCGGGGAGTTGGAGGTTTTGAATCGTTTATACTCGAGTCCGCACTCCGGGGACTTGAAGATTTTGAATTGTTTATACTCGAGTCCGCACTCCGGGGACTTGGAGGTTTTAAATCGTTTATACTCGAGTCCGCACTCCGAGGACTTAGCGTACTCCAATTCGCACTCCGGGGACTTGAAGATTTTGAATCGTTTGTACTCGAATCCGCACTCTGGGGATTTAGAGTACTCCAGTCCGCACTCCAGGGACTTGGAGATTTTGAATCGTTTATACTCGCGTCCGCACTGCGGGGACTTACAGTACTCCAGTCAGCACTTCGTGGACTTAGAGATTTTGAATCATTTATACTCGAGTCCGCACTCCGGGGATTTAGGGTACTCCAGTCCGCACTTGTAACGTCCCGCCTTTTCGCACACTTTAAATCGGCACACGTGCCAATTCAAACCATACGGGAGGGCGGATTGTTATGGGGTAAATAAGAAAACAGAGAAGAAAAAAAAACTAAATAGAATCTCACAGCGGAAGGTTAAAATATAATAATCAAATATACAGTTTATAAATCTATTTACAAAACCATTTATATAATACATATCAGAGTTACACGTACCAATAACAATGCAGCGGAACAGTATGTAGTGCACTAGTATAAATAATAAAAATATAAATCTTCGTCTTCGTCCTCCAGAGCTAAATCTTCCAATCCTGAAACGCTCCGACTGACCCGGGCGAATTGAAAAGACAAATCACTCGAGTCAGAACTAAATGATCTTATGTAAGTTAAATTAACAGAAATAAATATGAGTGCAGTAACTCAAGAGATGCTCGGGATTTACATCTCCTAAGGATCCGTTAAACTATTTACTATATAGTATATTGTGCTATTATAATAGTGTCTATTTGTAAAATAAACTTACTTTTAAATAGCGTTAAGGCTTTACATTTTCCACCTTAACACAGTTATATATTTCCATAGTCTATACAGTACCGTAATCTCCCCCGTACTGGCCGTCGTCAGAGGGCACTCCATAGGTATGGTACAAAACCAAAATCGTATAAGGCGCGCTAGGGTAGGTGACACGGCATAACTAGGCAATGCCAGGGTAGATATACCAATTACGCTCCCGGGCCGATGGAAACGCGCAGCGCGCAGCTGCTGCCCACCTCGAACAAACTCCCCACATCAAAGAAATCAAAAGTGAAGGTGGCCACGGAAAAATCCAAAGTCAGAGTATATTATCGAAGGGTAGTGTCCGATCAGAGGTGCTACCTCATTAACCCGTCAATCGCTCCTGTTTTAGCCACCTTATGCCAACTCACGGGAGTTGGGTCCACGTATTTACCTTACAGGAAACGCCGCCACCAACCTACTTTATTCTGGAATCTCCACCGCGTACACGGTTAGTCAAAGTGGTTTTCGGTATCGACAGAGAGTATGTCCATATCCGATCCTGGTCTCTTTGCCAACCAATCGTTATTATAACACCGCGGTTATTCAAAAAAAAAATATACTTTTAAAACCATAATAAAATATCCATTTAAAACCCATATAAACCCGATATCATTTATTCTTAAAACCCCAAATCAATACGATATCATTTATTTTCCAATATATATTCTTTCCAAAATCATAGGGTTTCCAAAGTAAAATATTTAGAAATCAAAACTCTTGAATATAATATTTCCAAATTTTACTACCTTGAAAACACAGCTTTGAAACAAAATTTCCATCTCTTAAATGGTTAAATATTAAATTACTTTTATAAACAAATAGCTTCTTTAGATTTCACAAATCAATTTCAAATATCGATTTAAACTTCCAAATACCATTTCAATTCTTATGTTTCAAGGCTTTAAATATTTCACCATTTCAAACAGACTCATTTGACAATTCCATATATATATATATATCAAATTCAGTTACTTATTATTTAGACTTGAAATGTTTGCTTAATGAATTCAATATAACTTAAGAAAACCTTTAACTTCATATAACTGGATCATCTTTCAATTTATTATATATTCATCTAATCAACCTGATATTCATTCAAATCACTTTACACAGAAATCAAGTTATAAAAATCATATCCTTTAAAAATTCTAATTTTTATTAAATTTCAATTTAACTTAATATTCATCTTCCAAATCTATTCTCATTTAAGTCATAAAACTCCAGAAATTAAATTTTAAACAAATGTTTAATCTTATTTGATCTTAAAATCAAACTTTATTTAAACTTCAAATCAAATTTATACAAAGCTTAAAAACCGGAAATTACTATATATATATAATAGCCTTTATCAATAACCAAATCAATATCTCATAAACCATATATATATATATATATTATATATATATATATATATAACTTTACAAAACCATAGAAAAACATTTCAAAAATAATTTTATATATTTATCGCGGTGCCTGTATATAATTTTCTATCCTATGGTCAAGTGATACGGATGTTTATCATTTCAATCCGCAATTTGAAATGAAAAAAAAATACGGTTATGTATCATTTCAAACCACAATCCCAAATGAATGAAATGCATAGCAACTTGCAATTAATAAAATTAATCATCCATTCATCCATCAAATCATACATCCATTTATCACAGTCATCATCCAATTTCAAACAATCATCAATACATAACAGGTGATAAATAATGGTATCAATTATCAGTTTATACTCAAAATAAATTAAATAACTGTTAATTGGCAGTTTATATGCAAAAATAACCGTAAATTTAACTGGCAGTTAATATGAAATAAAAATTTAACATAACTATGACTGGCAGTTAATATGCAATTAAATAAATTCTAACTGTCAAATTTATGCAATAAATAAAATTAATTAACAGTTATATTAAATGAATGCGATTTATCAGAGATAATGAATAAAACATGCCAAACAGTCATAAATATTTATAAATAAAGATAAGAACACAAAATAAAAAGGAAATCACAAAAATAAATAAATAAATTTTAATTTAAATATAGTTTAGATGAAGAAAATAGCAGAAAAAGGAAAACAGCCTTTTAAAAATAGGAAATCATCATAGTAAATTTTAGAAAAATTCTATTATCATTTCAAAAATATTTAAAAGTCAAAATATACATAATATAACATATTAAAATATATTAAAATAAAATATGACAAAGAAAAATAAAATTTATACAATTTAAAATAACAAAATTGCAAAATAAACAATTTATACTCAAAATTGAAATGTACATATCTTTTGCAGTTTAACTCCGTTTTCCACGAAACAAAAAGCAACGTTCAAGTTATTAAATCTATTTTCATAATAAAAGATAAAATTTAAAATTTCAAACTTTTAAGTTTTTAAGTTAAAAGTCAAAGTTTGACTATTTTGACCAAAATCAACATTTTCTGGAAATATTCAATTTATGCATGTTTGAAATTCTAATCCACATCAAAATCAACATTTATATTTAAATTAACAAAATATATTAATTTTAATAAATAAAATAAAGTTTTTAAATTAGGAATTTAAATTAAAATAATTAAGGTTTCAAACAGTCAATAACATTACCTTAGCCCAATCCCCCATTTTCCAATTATTTTCCTTCAAATAATTCATGTCTCTATAAAACTTACATTTACACTTTATAGTTATTTTAATATATATTCCACACTCTTAACCCTTATCTTCACGTTCACCCACTTGTAATACTTAATTATATTTATTACAATTCAATGTTGGCATTTATTACTATTAATTTATTCAATGTTTACTGCCCCTTATTTCAATTTCTTCCATTTACAGTTGCGACTTTACTATTCATAGTTTCTTTTGTATACTCCTTTACTATTTAAACCAAATATAACAAATTCCAATTAAATCCAATTATTACCTTTAAAATAAATCATAACATTAGAATATCTCTATTAAATTTGAATGTTTCATTTTTGTTTATAAATGATCCACTTGCATTAACATAATTCTTTAAATTTATTCCCATTTACGGTTAAACAATGTTATACTACATTAATCAATTCAATATCTTCCTTTATTTTCTCATATTCAAAGTATATCTAGGTAAAATCTTTCCACTACTTAATTTATTGAATCTTATGCAATTTTTGCTATAAGTAAGTTTTAAATTACATTAACTGTACATTCAATTTCTATTCAATGTATATTTATGCTTTAATCAATTCGATATATACATTTGTTTCCTTCTATTTAATTTATAACCTAGTATACACTTTCCTAAATCCTATTTCATTACATTCATTGATGGGTGTTGCATTGAAATCAAATTTATTAGCTTATATCACAATATTACCATAAATTACAATTTGCTTACAAATTCTTATTCAATGCCTTAAATAAATAACATATTATTCAATACTTACTCTTATTTTCTCATATTCCATCAAAATCAAATCACAACTTTTTACATTATTTCATTGAATTGGAATTTCATTTTTTTGTCTTGTTAACCTTTAATTACAAACTTATTTATTTAACCAAATTAAATCTTATGAAATTTACGGGTCGTTACAGCACTCCGGGGACTTAAAGATTTTGAATCGTTTATACTCGAGTCCGCACTCCAAGGACTTGGAGATTTTGAATCGTTTATACTCGAGTCCGCACTCCGGGGACTTAGAGTACTCCAGTCCGCACTCCGGGGACTTGGATATTTTGAGTCGTTTATACTCGAGTCCGCACTCTGGGGACATAGAGTACTCCACTCCGCACTCCGGGGACTTGGATATTTTGAGTCGTTTATACTCGAGTCCGCACTCCGGGGACTTAGAGTACTCCAGTCCGCACTCCGGGGACTTAGAGATTTGAAGTCATTTATACTCAAGTCCACACTCTGGGGACTTAGAGCACTCCAGTCCGCACTCCGGCGACTTTGAGATTTTGAGTTGTTTGCGCGTGTTCGTACGGCGGCCAGAATAATATGGTTTCGTTTGCCTTTCACAGGATCATCATACACAGAGACATTAGTAATTTATGGAAAAGATGGCTTCAAGCCTTTATTAATGAAAGCAAGATGAATTGTCTTACTACATGCCAAGAACTAGAAATAAAGGCGTACTGGAAATAAATGCTACTAATACATGAAAGAAATAGACTAAGTATAATAATGCCGCAAGTGCTTGTTGTTCCATGCTCGAGGGAGTGTCCCACCATCGATGGTCGCTAGCTTGAAAGTTCCTTCTCCAAGCTTCCGTTCGATGACGTATGGACCTTCCCATGCGGGATTCGTATGAGATAGGATCGGAAAAACTCGTTTCAAAACGAGGTCTCCCACACTAAAAATTCTTGGTCGGACCTTTTCGTTATAATATTTTGCGACTCTATGTCTGTATGCGGCCGCTTTCAAATTGGCCTCTTCGCGTTTTTCGTCAATGAAGTCCAATGATTCCAATAAAATATTCTGGTTGGACTCGGGGTCGTAATAAGTTACCCGATATGATGGAATTTCAAGTTCCACGGGTATAAAAGCTTCCGTTCCATACGCCAATGCGAATGGAGTGTGGCCAGTCGCGGTCTTGTGGGTGGTCCTGTAGGCCCAAAGCGCTGTTGGAAGTTCATCCACCAACTTGCCTCTAGCCTTTTCCAGACGTTTTTTCAATATGGACTTGATTATCTTGTTTATGGCTTCCACTTGTCTGTTGGCTTTCGGGTGAGCAACCGCTGCAAACTTCTTTTCAATGCCATATTTCTGACAAAATTCTTTGAACTCCTTGCCTTCGAATTGAGTCCCATTGTCTATGATGATGGTCCGTGGAAGACCGAAACGACATATGATATTTCGTACGACAAAAGTAATAACCTTCTTTGTGGTTATTGTGGCCAAAGGCTCTGCTTCTGCCCATTTGGTGAAGTAGTCGACCGCAACTATTGCATATTTTGCTCCACCTTTGGCTATGGGTAAAGAACCAACTAGGTCAATTCCCCACATTGCAAATGGCCAAGGACTAACCATTTGTGTGAGTTCCGTCGGCGGAGCTCTCAGGATTTTTGCTTATATCTGGCATTTATCACATCTTTTCATATAGTCTGCAGCATCCTGATTCACAGTTGGCCGGTAGTATCCATAACGGAAGATCATCTTTGCTAATGTCTGCCCTCCAATATGGTCGCCGCACTCTCCTTCATGGATTTCTTCCACGACTCATTTTATCTCATCATGGGAAATGCATCGGAGTAGTGGGGTCGAGAATCCCCTTCGATACATTATTCCATCCTGTATTACATAACGAGAAGCCTTACGAAGGACTTGTCGTCTTTCGCTCCTTTCTTCGGGTAAGATTTCGAATAGTAGGTACTACTTGATAGGGGTCATCCACGATTCCTTCTCGATTTCTATTTCTAACGCGAAATCTACCTCCATCATATCTATACTCGGAGCATGGAGGGTCTCAATAGGAAATAATCCCATTTGTTGTGCGTTGCTTGTGCTTGCGCATTTTGCCAATGAATCGGCTTCCCTGTTTCGCTCACGCGGGACATGTGAAATATCATAATACTCGAGATTCGCCAGCAGCTCCTAAACTTGAACCAAATATGGAGCAAGTTTCTGCCCCCTTGCTTGGTAGTCTCCTCGCACTTGGTACACCACCAGCTGCGAGTCACTGAAGATTTCAATCCACTTTACTCCTAGTTCTTTGATAAGTTTCAAGCCAGCGATCAACGCTTCATTTTCGGCTTCGTTATTTATTGTTGTGAATTCGAGCTTCAAAGCGTAGCAGACTGATCGGTTCTTAGGAGTTACAAGAACTATGCCGACCCCCGAACAACATTCGTTAGATGCCCCACCGGTGTACATCTTCCATCGAACAGGAGGTATGACATTGTGGTCGTTTGATTCGTCTGTCATAGTAAATTCAACAATGAAGTCAGCTAGTTCTTGTCCTTGTATGGCCCTTCGCGGCAGGTAGGTAATGTCGAACTAACTTAACTTAATATTCCATTTAAGCATTCTCCTAGAAGTTTGTGGTCGTTGGAGTATCTGTCGCAAAGGTTGATCAGTGTAGACACTGATCGAGTGTGCTTGAAAATACGGGCGAAGCTTGCGTGATGCGATCACCAAGCAATAGGCTAGTTTTTCAATCTTTGGATAATTTCTTTCTGCCCCCGTCAAACGTTTACTAACATAGTACACTGGCTTTCGAACCCGGTCTTCCTCGCGAATCAAGGCTATACTGATAGCGTGCTAGGATACAGCCAAGTATATATACAACATTTCGTGGTCTATTGGTTTCGACAATACCAGGGGACTTTCTAAGTGCCTTACAAGAGCTCTGAATGCTTCCTCACAGTCGGATGTCCACTCGAAATTCCTCTTTCCTTTCTTTATGACATCGAAGAATGGAATACACTTGTCTGTGGCCCTGGATATGAATCGGCTCAGCGCGGCCACCTTTCCGTTCAAGCTTTGTACCTTCTTTATAGTTCTGGGCACTTGTATATCACGGATGGCTTGAATCTTCTCCGGGTTAGCCTCGATTCCTCGTGCATTCATAATGAAACCCAAAAACTTTCCCGACGCTACGCCGAATGAACGCTTCAAAGGATTAATATTCATTCCATATTGTCTGAGTATGTCAAACATCTCTGCTAAGTCTCGGATGTGGTCGTTTGACTGCCGCGACTTCACGAGCATGTCATCCACATAAAATTCCTTCGTTTTACCAATTTGGTCTTTGAACATCTGATTCACCAGACGCTGATAAGTTGCTCCTGTGTTTTTCAATCCAAAGGGCATCACTACATAGCAATACAACCCAACGCTTGTGACAAAACTGTTGTGTTCTTGGTCTGGGAGGTGCATCGGGATTTGGTTATATCCAAAGTACACATCCATAAATGATAGCAACTCATGCCTGACAGTTGAATCGACCAGCTGGTCAATCCTACGCAACGGGAAACTATCCTTCGAGCATGCTTTGTTTAAATCAGAATAATCGACATAATTTCTCCATTTTCCATTCGCTTTCTTTACTAGCACCTGGTTAGAAACCCATTCAGGGTAGAAGGCGTCACGAACGAACCCATTGGCTATGAGTTTGTCCACCTCCTCTTTGAGAGCCGCGGACCTCTCTGGGTCCATGCCCCTCCTTTTCTGTTTCATAGGAACATGTCTTGGGTCTATGTTCAACATATGACTCGCGATTGTAGGAGAAATCCCACACATGTCAGAATGTGTCCAAGTGAAGACATCAAGATTCGCTCGGAGGAAGTCAGTGAGGCTCTCGGCCACCACGGGGTCGAGTTGTGATCCAATTTTAAGAATTCATGATGGGTCATCTCGGCTGACTGGAATGTCAATTGTTAGTTCAGCCGGTGCTACACTTGTTTCCCTGGGTACCCCATCATCGTCTCTCGGATCTATGTCTCTATAGATCTGAGAATGTTGCCCGAGCCAGGGATCGGAGGCTACTTGTCAATCATCAGCATTTCAGATGCGGACGGAGCAGTCCGCAACCTTTCCTTTCTCTCTACGCTGAGCCTCTCTCAGCTCAGCCATATAGTAGGCACGTTCGGTCGCCTGATCGCCGTGTACCACTCCAACATCACTGTCTACGGGAAATTTTAAAGTCAGACACCAAGGGGCCAATGCTGCCCTAAATTCTACCAAGGTTGGACGTCCTAGAAATACGTTATATAGAGAGCCAACATCCAACACTGTGAATGGTAGGATCCGTACCCTGCTACACTCGCCTTCCCCCAGTTCAACTGGTAACTCCACATATCCCACTGCATCCGTTGCTGCGCCATTAAAGCCGTGGATTCTGGCTTTAGATGGTTTCAAATCCTTAGTCTCCAGCTTCATTTGGTCGTACACCTTCTTGAAGATGATGTTAACGGAACATCCACAATCAATTAGAATTCTCTTCACAAATGCCGTCCCGATTGTTGTAGATATGACCATCGAGTCGATGGTAGGGGCCTCCACTTTATCCACGTCTCTGTTCCTGAATACAATATAATCGTCCATCGTGTGTTGCTACTTTGTAGGGTTCCCATCCTCCACATTCGAACAGCACCCAAACTCCGCATGTCTTAAAGAGTTAGCATATCGCTCCATCTCCTGCCATTTCTTATCCACAGGATGAGATCCGCCAGCAATCGTGTTGATAACCAATCTACCCACAGTTCGACCAGGTTATTCTGGTTGGCGTGGAGCTGGCCCACGCCCGAGGTCCGGTGTCTCTTGTCTTCCGTCTTATGGGTCTTTGACGAACTCCTGCAGCGTCTAATCAGCTTTTCTATAGCGTCATGGAGGTATCTGCACTCCTCTGTATTGTGCCCATAAGACTCGTGAATGCGACAGTACTTCCCAGTCCGCTTATGTTCCTCTGTTGATTCCTTTGGGCGTGGTTTCCTATACTGAAAAGTGTTGCAAGTTGACAAAAAGATGTTCTCAAGTGATGCGTTGAGCAGGGTGTATTCATTGTAGGTCGGGATCCTTGACTTCCATTTCCCGTCTCTCTTTTCTTTCCGGGATTTCCACCTCCGGATCCTTTAGACTGCCCAGGCTTGTTTTGGAAGTTAAATTGAGCTTTCCACGGATCATCGCCGGTTTGCTTCATGGCGACGGTACTCTTCACAGTCTCCTGAGCAGGCCCTGGTGCCTTGTCTCGTCTTGTCCGTTGAGCTTCTTCCCTTCTTATGAACTGATGAGCTTTCGAGTAAAAACGTTCCAGTGTGGCTAGGAGCTTTCCCGCCAACCAATCTCCAAATTCAGAGTCTGGATCCATTCCACGCATTACCGCCATCAAAATTGCATGGTCTTTTGGATTGCTCACTTCGGTAGCAGCAACATGAAATCTCTGTAAGTATGCTTTCAACGACTCTTCCGGAGCTTGGATTACACTTGATAAGGACATCACATCCTTTGGACGAGTGGTGTGTATCCTGAATTCCTTTATGAATTTCATTGCCAATTCGTCAAAACTGGATATAGATCGTAGGGGAAGTCGAGTAAACCACATGGTGGCAATTCCAGACAGAGTGATTGGGAAGCACCTACATTTGGCTGCATCATTAGCTCTTGCAGAATCCATCATCCATCCGTACCTCATCACATGCTGCTTGGGATCAATCTTCCCTTCGTAGGTTGGGATAGTCGGCATATTGAACTTCTTGGAGTACTCATCCTGTAGGATACCGTCCGTAAAGGGAGTATGGCTTCTGGACACTCCCCAATCTTCATTGGTCAAGCCTTGATTTTCTCTCATCAACTGCCTGACCATAGCTGTTAAGTCCGGAGTTTGTATGGAGGTTGGAAGGTTGGGTTCCGTTCCATGGGACCGTGCGGGTTGGTGCCCCACCTGATTTGGGTCTTGGAGATTCGGATGTTCGGTCTCTTCACGGGCTTGATTCCCAACGCCTGTTTGTCACCTCATCCTTACGGTGTCTACGCCTAGGAGGTTCGTCAGCTGACGTTGAACAATCAGATTCAGAGTAAGGGGCAGGGTTACCTCCAGCATTCTGGGGCTGCTGCTGAGCGAGCTGAGTCATGAGATTAGTGTTGGCTTGAATCTGCTCACCAAGTTGCGTTCTACTTTCCTTGAGTTCTCTTATCAAGTCGTTGAACTCTGTTCAGGAAACGACTTCCGCTTGGTTTTGGGTGGAGGGCCCTGCACCTCTTGTTGCTTGCTGATTTCTAGGTCCAACTTGTTGTACGCTAGTTGTTTCATGGACATCTGCATTATGGGAGGCCGATCTGGTTCGTGGTCTTCCCATACTAGAGTTGTTGGTTATAACTCTGAATAGAATCAACAGATGCCTTGTCAATGATCTTGGATCTCCTTGGGGGGATTTATGCAATCCAGTAGCTACAAAGCAGATCCTAATAGCCTGAGAATTCAATTCTCAGTGAAAGCACCAAAATGTTAGCACCAAAATTGGTCACTAACACCCTTACAGAGATTGTATAAAGAGATTAATAAAGAAAGTAAATTAAAATAGAGAACAATATGTAAATTTCAGTGTAGAGAACAAGGACACCAAATTTATAGTGGTTCGACGTAACTTCCTACATCCACTTTGAAGATGATTTCTATTGATTTCCTTGATAGTTGATTACAGATACAGTCCGTTTCTAATTACTTGAATACAATTGCAAAACAAAAGATTAAGTCTTGAGTGAGTGTTGAATGCGGCAGAGTTTCCCCAATGTTCCCAGAAAAACTGACCCTTTTCACTGTGCCCCTGCCTCTCTATTTATAGACGAAGGTGGGTTGGACTTCCCTGTTGGGCCTGGTAGTGGGATATCATGGCCCAAATGGAGTAGACTCTGTGTGCCAAACCGAACATGCCGAACGGCCGAATGCCGATCCTTCATCCTCATGCCGAATGATGCGGTGTTGTGTAGGAAGAATAGGCCGAGCAATCAATCGAAGCCGGACGAGATTGAAAAAGTGCCGAACAATCTTTGGTTGACGAACGTTCTCGGGAGGCCGAACAATCTCTGGATGCCGAACGATCTTACGCCGAGCGTCCTTGGTATTCCGAACGTTCTTAGGAGGCCGAACAATCTCTGGATGCCGAACGATCCTATGCCTAGCGTCCATGGAGTGCCAAACGTTCTCGGGAGGCCGAACATATACAATGCCAAACGTTCCTTCATGCCGACCGTTCCTTCATGCCGAACGTTTCTCAATGCCGAACGCTTCTGGATGCCGAGCGCTCCTTCATGCCAACCGCTCCTTCATGCAAAGCGTTTCTTCATGCCGAATGCTTCTGGATGCTGAGCGCTCATTCATGCTGACCATTCCTTCATGCCGAGCGTTTCTTCATGCCGAATGCTTCTGGATGCCGAGTGCTATTTCATGCCGACCGTTCCTTCATGCTGAGCGTTTCTCTGAGGCCGAACGATACATATATTGCCGAGCAGTGTGCCAATGCCGAGTACCTAGTTTCCTGGTCAAACCCTAGGAAACATCTGTTAACCATAAAATCTCCTTGACGGCACATAGAACACTTCGAGCTACATTGCTGACCCAGATGCCCAAAGACTTCCTATCCAAAGTTCTTCAAGAAACTCGGACCTCGAACCAAACAGAAACACCCTACTAAACTTAGCCACAACACCGAAGCAGATATACTTCCTCAACTTGTTCCAAAGAAACATCTTCGGAGACATCCATAGTCACTATGTCTCATCACACAACTACAACATCCTGATGTATCAAGATATCATGACTTGCTTCCGCCCAACTGACAGATCCAAACTCTTGCTCGTCCAAACATACACTTCAAAGATGAACTCTGAACCTTAACAGGTTTACTTCAGAGATCAATGAAATCCTTACACCACCCAAAGCTTGCTCGAGACGGTAATAGGTCTACAGTCTCTATAGATACACTTCCAACCTTAACAATTGGTAGTCGTGTTACACACACCACTACCCTATCTACCTTTATAACTTATATTGGAGAACCAAAACGGGTAACCCAACAAATAGGTAGAAATATATATATATATATATATATATATATATATCAAAATTACAGATACGCTCTCTCAAGATAGAAATCACTCAAGAGCCTAGGTACTCGCTCAACCTAGCGCTATGATACCAGCTATGACGACCCGCCTTTCTAACCACAGAAAGACGTATCATCAATAAGAAAAGAAAGGGATAGAAATAGAAAAGAATAGAAAGAAAGAATAACAACATTAGAATCTCACAGCGGAATGGAACAAAATATAGTACATCACATAACTATTACATGGTTTACATATATCAGAGTTATACAATATCATACACATAACGGTCATATAAATTTATATATATGTATGTCACTACATACATCCCAAAATATAGCATACATGAACTAACACAGCGGAATCTAGATAGATAGATATATACGCCTGGACTCCTGCTCCAGCTCCTCTAGAAAACTCAACAATCCAAAACCTATCACTTGGCTACTCATAAAAATTTGAGTACCCAAGAGTTTATTAAAAACAAATATAAACTCCGGGTCAGACATGGGTCTGGTATGAGTTAACAGTTTAAGGTTGTTTAACTTTGTAAATCATTTGAAAATAACGGTATCACGTAAGACTCCCCACACATAAATACGGGTAAGTTTTAACCTTACGCTAACCAAAACATTTTAATAGTAAATCCAGTGATATTATATAGTGTCTAGGGTTTTCAAGTAAATAGAAAATAGCCGAAATTGTTACATGATTAAATTCCAGCTACTAGCCACAAAAGTGGGTAACACAAATCAAAACCGTAGGGTCTCGTAGGGAAAATGGGTTTCCATCAATGGCTACTGGGGTACCGCCCGTCACAGTACGGGGCCTAGATCACCGTAACAAGGATCACCCCTGACCGCCTACAACACAAGGCCGGAACCATTCCTTACTAAACAGTCCCGAACAAGATAACCCCACGGTTGTAGCTAGCAACTGCCCACACAGCCGAAATAAAAAGGGACATCTAGACAGGGGAATATCTCGTCCTGCTTGGGCATGACCCACCTAACCTTGCTGCATCTCCCCTGTTTTAGCTATTCCCGGTTGATGAGGCTTGAGGTTACGATTACCTTTATTGAACCTATCTCTTAGAATGCTCATCGTTCGCCTGATGATGTTCTGAAAGCATTCAATCCATACAAGTTCGTTCTGTGTTCGAATGATACCGAAGACATTATCTCGTCACACTCATTTTGGAATCACACTCAGAGTCAACGACAATAACCCTTGCATTCTAAAAACACCATCTCGATCTTTACTTGAGATTTTCACAACCTAACGTTTAATTGGATCGATGTGGTTTTCGGATAATCATAATTGACACCCGATCCCGGTCTCATCGAAATCCAAATGCCATTTTAAAGGTCAAGTTGTTTAACAGTTTAAGCAATTTAAATTCAACACTTTGAATCCACATAACATTTATCATAGATAAATCATACACAATCATCATAGATATATCAAGGCATATCATAGAAACATCACATAATATCACCAAGTAATTATCACAAATTCGATATCCTACATATACAACATTCATAAGCAAACATCTTAAATTCTGATTGTAATTAGTTAAATCAATTACTCAAGAATTAATTACTTAATCCGGTATAGTCAATCATTAATTAATTAATTATTCCATTTCAAATCATTTAATTTATTAATCATTTCTTAATCAATTATTAAATCTTAATTGCTTAATTAATTACCCTTAATCATTAATTAATAAAACCTTAATTATCAATTAATAAAACTTAATTACCCATTTATTAACCACTTATTACTTACTTATCGATTATTAATTCTTAATTAAATTACTAAATTAGTTATCTACTAATCATACATTAATTAACTTTAAGTAGTTAATTACAAATTTATTTATCACTTAATCAATAATTAATCCAAACTCTAATTATAATTATAAATTAATCATTCTTAATTGCTTTCCAAAATTAATTAACTTAATTAACATTTTAGAAGTCTTCTTTTAAATTTGAAAATTAATTTATTATTAACTACAAAACTTTAAATGTTAATTAACTTTATACTTAACTTAAATTAATTACTTAATTAAAATGATAATTAAGAGTTTAAAATATCATTAAGTATTAACTAAAATAATTATAACTTGAATCAAAATCTTAACTTAAACTTGTTAAACATTTATTATGTTCACAGTGCTTAAACTGGTTGAAGCCAATTTGCTTAACCTTACTTTTTTTAATAATATACTGCAGTTTTGGAAAAACCCGAGAACTACCCCTAATTAACTCGAGTAATACTTCGAGCTAACCACCCATTTCCCCCGAGTCACTTTCCCGTTCTCGAACTCCATCTTCTTCTCATCTTTTTTTCCAGTAAGCTTAAGATTTGAACATAGGTTATAGTATCAGGTTCATATTCACGCACTTGATTTAAACCCGAAGAAATCACCTAGATAACTCGAGCAACATCTCGCGACCCATGACTTCAACGTCACTGATACCCATCCCCGCTGTCATACAAGTGCACGGCGATGCTACTCAACTCCGGCGATCTCCAACACCATCGGCAAATCGTAAAATCCCCATAAACACGAAATCCAAACTCAACTCGCCTCCAAAAATTTCAAATCGAAATTTAGTTATTTCACTCAAAAATGTAACCCACCCCTCAGCAAAACGCCTCGCCACCGCCGCTCAAGCCACCTGCGACGCCCAAACTTCGCCCACACGACGACAACACGCAAAGCTACCATTCCTAAGAAATTTGTGCAACTCGATCACACATAGAAGATGAACTCGTCACATTTTTAGATCATAGTACAAACGAACTTTAAACCCTAAGTTAGAGTCGTTCGACCAATTCTTGAATTTGAAAAAATACTCAACAATTTTCCCAAAATCATAGATGTTCATACTAGCTTCAAAACAAATTTCAACATTTATTATTGATTCAATCATCAATAATAGGTAAAAATAAAATTTTTGTTAAAATACAAACTGCTCTTCGTATATGAAACTAAACATCTTCGTTTTTATTTTAAAAATCATAAATTGCAATAAGGATTCAAGACATAAACTTGGATTAATATTTTACAACAATCAATTTTTATCAAAATATTACTTGATTACCTATAAACAAGATTACAATGATATATTCTTACAACATGGTTTAATCAGTTTTTAAAATCTAAATTTAAAGTTTAAACATCTTGTTTTAGTTGGAAAACTTAAAGCTTTACAATAATCTGATGAGAATAAATTGAGTTTGGAAAAAAATATGCAACCTGTATCAATTAACAGAGGAGTACAGAGCATCACAAAAATATATTCAAACTGAAGCAAGTACAAACCAAATTATCAATGAATCCTGAATTATTTTTAATTGAACTTAAAGCTTTAAAAATTATGTTTACTCACTTGCAAGGTTGTTGAACAAATAACACTTTGATGTTATGAAAACTTGTAGTTGGAACTGCCCTTGAATCTATTTGAGTTCTTGTCTGTTTTTAGTTTGAATTTCATTTGAGTTTGCTTCTTTTTTTTCTTTTCTCTTTTTCTTTCTTATGTTTTACTGAACGAACTTAAGACAGAAAGATGGACACATATATATACAGAAGAGAATAGATGTATAAGGGAAGGTATTATCTGATTAATGTTTTTCTACTTTTGTTTGATCAGATTTTTATATATCTGAAATATAAAGCTTTGTAAAACTTTTGAAATGACAAAATATTGGCTGAGATGATGGCATTAAATGCTAAGGTTTCTTAATATGTTTACATACCATTACTAAGTTTGCTGTGTATATAGATATTTTGTATTTAGATGTTCACTTGTAGTTAGACATTTTGGGTTTTGTGAGTGAAGATAATTTTGTATAAAGATTTGATTTGTGAACTTCTAGCTTGAATAATTTATATACATATGTTTGTGTTAGGTTTTACTTTATACTTTGCTTATAAATTTTAAAGTTATGTTGTATGCATACTTTAACTACTTAATTCTTGCTTTATATTTTACATTTCTATTTTATATTTTAACTATCAATATTTAAATTATGTTCATATGGTTTACTTATATTTTATATTTAAATTTTATATTGATAGAATTTGATTTTATTGTAAACATTATCATATATATATATATATATATATATATATATATATACACCAAATGTAAATAAGGTGAAGCATTTTAAATTCAATTATATAAGATAAATTTTATTGTAAATATTTTTAACATATTTTATTTTAAATTTTCAAATCAAAATTTCCTTTTCAAAATACAAATCTATATAAACAAATGGCAAATATTTCCAAAAATCCTATTCACTTTAAAATGATCAGGTTACATTTTATTTAATTGGATTAAATATTTACTAAAATAATACTGCTAAAATTCCGGGTCGTTACGGGTAGAATCCCTGAGTTAGAGCTTCTCAGTGAAAGCACCAAACTGTTTGCGCCAAAATTGGTCACAAACCCCAAATATCATAAAAGCACTAGTGTATGAACAAAAATCAGCAGTATATAATCACAGATCACAGATCTAGGTAACGTAGAGAATAAAAATAAAGAAAAAAACTTAAAACGAAAAAAGATAGACAGAGACACAAGGTTTATAGTTGTTCAGCTATCTCTGGTCTACGTCCTCTTCAAATGATAATCTTTTATTGACTTTGCTCGCTGGTTACAGCGGATTACAGCAATAATTTTCGAGTACAACAATGAAGCTTGAGTACAATGGTGATTTCGGCAGAGTCTGGATGTCGTAGAATCAAAAGTCCCTTTTCTATAGGCTTTGGGATGCTATTTATAGGCATAGGCTGCAAATATCTCGCTTAGAACTCAGGAGACTTATTCTAGCACATGTGTGAGCCCACGCGATCGATCCCATGTGATTTGCACGGTTAGTGATCAATACGAACCAATTTCGTATCGATCAAGATTTTACCCAATCGAGTCGAAATTGAGCAGGAACATTCTTAAGGTTGCACGTAAGCTCCTATGAAAATTTCATAGCATTTGAACTGGTAGATTGTGAGTTATGATTGATGAAAGTTTGGGTTTTATGTCGACTTTCTCGTTCGAATCGATCCCTTCGTATCAATCAGTTCGGGTCAATATTGAGCACGTGCCTGCAAGTTGTCATGGCGCTTGATTTTAGGATCGATCCGAAGATCATGCCGAATCGACCGAGTCTCCCCTACGCACGTGCCTTGTTCGAATCGATCTTACTTGTTCTTGTTCTAATCGATCGAAGCACTTCTGTTCATATCGATGTTAGTTGAACTATTCTTATTAACTATGTAGCCTTGTTCATATCGATCGAAGTCGTTCCAACTTGATGGATACGAATAACAGATAATGTGATGGATATGAATAGATGGACGCACGTGGGTTGATGGAGACGAACAACTGATAATTTGATGGATAAGAATAAGGCCACGCTTGATCGATACAAACATGATGGATACGAGGCGAAGTCACTTTGATCGATACGAACAAGATGGATGCGAACAGCGCGATCATGGATGGATTCGAATAGATCGACTCGATCATGGCTTTTTGATGGATACGAATGGCTTGTTTACTTGAGTTGCATCAATCATATCTCGAGCATACGAGCTCCGATTGACTTGAAATTTGGAATGTTGGCTTTTACGGCTTTGCTTGTCATGTCTTGTCAATTGTAGCTCAATCTGGACTTGGACAAAATTCATCGTCATCCATAATAGACTTGTGTATTAACGATCTCTAGGATGAACTATCATCGGTTTCCAGTCGGGTTCTTGGTGTCACCGCCTTGCCAAAAGGTGGGATAACGGTCATACTCATTCAATATTAATTCTAGCATCAGATAAGAAGATTATCAACTCAAACCAGATGGAGTATGTATTGAATCAAGGTAAAATAAAATACATATGAGGCAGATTTTTGCCTGATGCTTCTAATCGATAAAGATGAATTAAATTTTATCAATGTTTTCTTGCTGATATTATACTCCCCTCCTCTTCTTACTGCCATGTTCACACCATAGTCTCCTTAACCTTCGCATGCTACCCAGAACTCGGTCATCGTCCTTCCCTAACGCATGAACATTTGTTCTTTCTTGAGACACTTATAAAGCCGTCTTCTTCGTTAATGTCGCCAAGGTCCTACCCTCGTGCCACCTAAGTTGTGCCTTTGTGCATGATTTTATTAATTTTAATTTTTTCCATTTTGTTTTTACATTTTTGTAGATTAGGGCTAGAACAGAACTCAAGTTTTGATAAGGAAAGAGGCGATATAAGATTGAGATATGGATGGAAGGGTGGTCCTGTAAAATGAAAGGAAATTTATTAATTTATTTTAAATTTAATTAACACCCCAAACCAATATTAGATGTAACCGCATTTAAATAAATGTTTTGCATTTGTTTAAAAATCAACTCAAGGAGTTTATCAAAATTTTATTTCATGCTTATAATGATTTTTCTTTTATTAAAATATCACTTTCTAATTTTAACATATTTAAATAATTGTTTTAGTTTTCAAAATAATTTCAATTTTCATAAATATTATTTATTTTTGGCAAAACAAAAATCCAATCAACTCTTGGATTATTAAAACACAACTCAAATTCTAAATTTGAATTTTCTATAGACTCCCATTCTTAAAGAAACAGTGTCCTTGCAATTTACTTAAGAGTAATGTATTTGATTTAACTAATAATATTAACCAACAAGTACTATATATACATACACACACACGCGCGCGCGTGCACACACACACAAATATATATATCATTTACTGTGCTTTTGTTATGCTACTCTAATAAACTCCTTTAATCTATATCACTTTTTTGAATTAATCTTATCGAGTCAACCATAAACAAGAAAACTAAACACTTCATTTCATTCAAATAAATAAAATAAGATTATAAATATAAGGCTTGAAAAATATTTAACTTTATAATTTTCTTTTTATAATTTTCTTTAATTTCAAAAAGTATAAATTTTTCAAATAAAATGAAAGTGTCGAAAATTTTCAAATTTTTTTGTATAGTCCCCTTTGTATGAAGAGTCTTCATTTGTACGAAGAGTCTTTCAGACAATTATAATATGATTAAATAGATATACATCGACTAAGACATAGTCAGAAGCAATTTATATCTCAAAAATTGCAATAGGTTATATAGTCTATAACGACCTGGAATTTTTCACCTTGATTTGGGAATATTTAATTATTAATATTCAATTTATGGTTTTTAAATTTTTTGACTAATAAATAATGTTATAAAATTCATTTTTTAATTTTGGTTACAAAAATAGATAGTTCGATGAAAAAAATAAATGTGACCAAAATCCATTTTTTAGAATTTCTACTTTTTATCGAACGACAAGTTGTAGAAAGTTGTTGAACCTTTGTGTACATTTTTAAAAAACATTTGAATGTTTAAAAAAATATATTTTGAGATATATATAATAATAAGGATTTAAAAACGTAAATTGTATTTAAATTTCAAATAAGAAATGATGAATGTGAAAGGAGATGGTTCCTTAAGTGTAAAAGTTAGTTTATGTACAAGGATCATTTTATTAACTAACATATTATTAAATGTAAGTACTCTAATGGATTGGTGGAAATAATGGTGAGAAGGTGGTAGTTGCATACGCAACAAAGAAGTGGGAAGAGTGATGAGGTGCCAAAATGTGTGGAGGGTAAGTGGATTAAGGACAAAATGGTAATTCTCTCATTTTATTTTTTATAACTATTTCTCTTTTGCTCCTTTTCCATTTTATTTTCACTTTTCCATTTCAACTTTTATTTCCTCTTCTCTCAAGCTCCACTTCCCAATTTAATGGCTTCTCAAAGTTTAAAAAAATTAAAAATCTACTCTTTTTTACTTTAAAATCCCTTATACTTTTTTAAAAACACTTCCTTTCTACCATACACCTTCCCTCTTTCCAATAGCGAGCCCAAATCTCCCCCAACAACCCAAGGTCAAGCCTCCACCACCCATGGTTGAACCACATAGGCCCCTCCAGACCTCCAAAAATCACTCTTTTGCAAAGTAAATCCAAGATCTAAGGCCAATACATGTTATGGTGGTAGTTTGGTTTACTTCCGCAAGCTTTTGGTGAGTAAAGCTCACATTTTTAAACAATTAAACTTTATTTTTTTTGGCTAATGATTATGCTAATTGTTGGATGAAAAAAATTGTTGTTGTGCTTTGCATATATGTGATTCTGTGTAATATTTGGTTATGGGTTTGTTAAGTATGGTTAAATTATTAAGTGACATTGAAAGTAGTGATTTTTACTTTGTGTATAATGTTATGGCATGTGATAAATGTATGCGATTATGCTATGTTGTTGTACGCTAAAAGAAAATAGCACTTAAAGTTGTTTTGTTGCAACATCGAGATCCCTTGATTTTAAACTTGTTTTACTTATGTATTTCTAGAAAATATTTTATAAAATTTTCCAAAAATTTGTTTTTGGTTTATAAAATAAGTTATGTTAAAAATAGGGGTTTAAAGGGGCATTTGATATGTAAAACTAGTTTTGAAGGTATGGTATCCATAGTGATAGTTGTTATGGATGTAGTTCGTAAAACGAACACTCTTTGAAAACTAAAAGTGTTTTTACGCTAAACATTTTTGGAAAGTATTTCAAGCATATTATAAGTATAAAGAGGTACGTATTACTTATTATTTAAGAAAAAGGTTTAATGATTATTTAATTTATTATTTAGGTAAAGATAATTAGTACTTTATCACTAATTAAGTGAAGGTTATTGGTACTTAATTATGAATTAAGCAAGATAATTATAATTATTAAATTATGTAAGGGTCATTTATTTATTAATTAAGTAAAGGTTTAGTTAATTATTCATTAACTATTAAAAAATTAGGGTTTAATTAATTAATTAATTAATAATCAAACGAGGCTTAATTATCACATGATTACTTATTAAGTTAATATTAAATTAAGATTTAATTATTATTTAATAAAGGTTTAAACTTATTTTAAATTTATCAAATAAAGGTCTAATTTTTAATTATTTTTTCTAAAGAGTGATGTGTTTAATAAGGCAGCTTTTTTTTCTAAAGAATGGTTTAAATATTAGAGATCCTATCTGTTTGTGCCATTAAGTAGCCCAATAAATACAGAATAGACTACGATAACATCTGTTTAGCAGAATAAATCTCTATTCTGCTATAACTTAAATGGAATATATTATTGATGACATCATTTTAGCAGAATAAATCTCATTCTGCTAAAATTAAATGGAATAGATTATTGATGATATCTATTTAGCAGAACAAATCCCCGTTTTACTATTACATCAATTTGGACATTTATTCATATACCAGTTAATTAATATTTGAAAAAAGATGTGTTAATATTAATGGTTAGCTATTAATTTTACTTATATATGTTTACTTATGTAAATACCAATTATGTGACTTCAAAAGTCAAATTGAAATAAATGGTAACTTGATTTAGTACCATTTTCCTACGTAGCCTCTTTCGAATTTGTAAAGTTATGGATTTAAAATAACTTAAATTTTATAACAACTTGAGGTTAAGTGTTTATATACGATGTCTTAAAGTAAGTTAGTTAATTATTTATTAATGAGGTTTTAAAGTTAATTAATTATTTAATTACGATGTTTAGAGGAAATTAATTAACTAAATAAAGATATTTATAAATAATAATTTATTTATAAAAGGGATTTTACTTAATAAAAGTATTTATTTTAAAGTGATTATCAAATGATATTTGGTTAATGATATTTCATAAAGGATTCTTATAAAGTTATAAAGGAAGATTTATAAAAGTGTTTTATAAGTAGAAAGGGATTTTAAAAGAGATTAGTAAAAAAAAATTATAAATAAATTTGGAGATTTTTAAAAGTATTTGTGAATATGAAATGGGCTTATAAAAAGGGACTTTGTAAAGAAATGAAATTTGTTTTTGATAATTAATCCTTCTTAATCATAGTGGTATGGAAACATTCTTTTCATACTGAACACCAAAAGAAAGTGGTTTGGTTTATAGTAAGAAATGTTTTAAACGATATTTGTTTGGCCCAGTTAAAATATAAATTTGGAAAAGAAGAAATATTCCTTTAGTATTGTAATATACTTATACCGTTGAGCTAAGTATATGGATATATTTTCTAAGAATCGAAAGTATAATGTTTGTAATATACTTATACTAGTGAGATAAGTATATGAATGTTTTTCAAGTATTTGAAAGGAGAATAAGGGGTTTGTGAAAATATCTTTTGTGAGTTTATTTTAAATCAAATAATTAAAAGAGATTTTAATTTATGAAAGGTTAATTAATAGAGGTTTAGTCAATCCCATTGAATCAAATCTATGTTTGATTGTTTGCTTATTTGATAGTTAAATAACGGGCTATCAAATTTGGACCAATTTTTAACTCTGGAAATATCTAAAAAAACATGAGAATTATATGGTACATTTATCCTTGGGAATGCTATACAATGTGTATAAAACTCGTGTATTGTTTTAGGACAAATAATAAGGAAATCCGGCCATTTAAACGGTTATGAGGTGATCTCCACTCTTATATATTGTTTATATATTTCCAAAAGAACTAGAATTGAGTTTACCGAAAACTATCGAATGTTGGTTCGAAGAGACTGGGATCAGATAAGTATGATTTATCCTAAAACCACTTCGAACCAACTTAAGTGTTTGAATTGAAGACATTTTAAAGATGATGAAATCGAAGATGGAGTTCTTTGAAGTGCAAGGGTTACTTTCTACTATTCCAGAGGGTGATTCCAAAATGGATGTAGTAGAAGTAGTGCCTTCGGTTTTGTTCAGTATCAGAACAAACTTGTATGGATGAATACTAGCATTGCATTGTTGCCTGAAGGGTAGTGGTAGTATTTCAATTGAGATTTGCTATAAAAGGTAAAACATAGCCTCAAGCCTCACTACCAGTAATGACTAAAGAGGGACATGCCAAAGGGATATGTAGGTTGCTCCCGTTAGGGTATGATCATACTTGTATCCAGATAGACATTTATTTAGGGATGATGTGTGTTTATGGCCACAAAAATGGTTTGTCAGGAACAACTGGTGTGAGGGTTAGTTATAACGATCCAGATTTTCGGACTAGTTAATATTGTCGAAAAATCCATCCTCTCTAAAACTAGTAATTGAAACAACCAACTTAATACACCATATTTGATAAATATTCAATATTACTAAATGTATATGACACAGTTTCAATTATACAACTTATCTGAGTAATTAATTAATTTATTAATTCTAGAAAATGTGCTCTAATACATACCAAATACAATGACTATAAATCTACTACTGCACAGCTCTGATGAGAGAGACAACACTATCCTTACCCGCGAACTCAATAAACATTGTAAATGCAGAATAAAATAGTAAGCAGGAAAGATACAATAACAAAAGATAAATAACAATCAATAATAGATAAACATGAAAGAGTTATATTATTTTAGGGGCTACATCACTACTACTTGTTACTGCCTACGTAACCCTATCTAATTGGATACCCAATTAGATGTAGGTCAAGCCAACGTAGTTCTTCTACCGCAAATAGGACTCATGGAGCCTACGATGCAACAAATAATATGCAATTCCCAAAACTACCCATTTAGGCTTAATCTTCAATTTTAGATTTTCAAATCTAATTACCTCTACGAAAATTATCTCTTTGGACTTTATTCTCTAATTCTTATTTCAAAACTTTTAAGATATATATATCTTTTATATTCAAATTATACTTTACTTTGGGATCTTAAATCAAATCTCTTTTGAAAAGTTTATTTGGAAATCCCAAATACTGTAATAAAAACATATCAAACCATATGTAACTAGATCAGGAGGTTTCTTCCAATAACAAGGCAACTGGGTCCCAACCTTCATACAATCGATAAATAAGTACATCCCTCTATTCTAAGAGCAGACTATTCCAAAAACATGTGGCCACTTTTTAGTTACGGGTTACCCGAATCATTGGTAGCATACCAAGTCATTATTATCCTGAAGCAATAAATCATTTCACACTAATATTCACAAGTACTTTCAAATCTATAATAATTTTCATTTCCCAAATCCGTTTAAAAATCATCTTAAAATCATCGGGTTTAGTTGTAACAACCCTGTATTTTGTGATTCTTTTCATTGATATTTTAATTGAATTTCTGATTTAAAAGCTTTATTTTATTTATTTGAAATGGATAATTTTGTTAGTTTAAATATAAATTTTGATTTTGATATGAATTAGAATTTCAAACATGACTAAAAGGAATATTTTCCAAAAAGTGAATTTTGGTCAATATGGTCAACTTTGACTTTTAAATTTAAAATTTGAAAGTTTGAAAATATGAATTTTATCTTTTATTATGAAAGTAGATAAAATTTTAAGAATACTGCTTTTCGTTTCGTTGAAATCTGACTTATATTGTGGAAGTTATTCCCTTTTTAAATATTGTGCGTAATTTGTTTAATTTAACAAAATTGTTTATGTTAAATTATATAAATAATATTTCATTTGGTCATGTAATTTTCTAATTTATGTTTATATTGGTAAATAACATGTATTGTAAATATTTTGGTTTTAAAACATTTTTTGAAAGTGTAATTGACATTTTTCAGTGTCAGTTGTATATTTTTACAATTGCTAATTTCTAGCTTCAATTAATTTAAGAAATTCTTTATTTATTTTCTATTTTCTTAAGATCTTATTTTATTATCATTCCTACTTTATTATGTTCCTCATTTTTTTTATTTGATATTTTATTTGTTTTAAAATGAAATAGAAATTTTTCCAAAGTTAATGGTATTTTATTTGTAATTTTCATGTCCTATTTCCAATTTTTAAACAATTTCTTTAATTATTTTTCTAATTTATCTAAATTTAATTATTTATTTCACTTTGAATATGTTTGAAAAATTATTTTTTTAAATTTTGATTTAGAATATTTTTAAAATGAAGTAGATATTTTTCCAAAGCCAGTGATGTTTTATTGGTAATCTTTTAACACTGTTTTGAATTTTTATGCAATTACTTCAATTCATTTTCTATTTCCTTTAAATTTAATTATATATTTCCATTTTATTTCACTTTATTTCGGTTTTAAAATGTATTTACTGAAATTATTTTGTTTTATTTTTTTAAAGGAAATGGAAAATTGAAGAGACAAAGACTCTTCCTTTTCTTATGGCTTTTCATATGCTAGATTTTTCATTCTCTATAACTTTTCATTAATTTTTGTTTTGGCCGTGCATTTTTGTTTCCTAGCCATGAATTTCATTTATCTTTCATGCACATAAACATCTCCCTCATCATTCTTCATGGCTAGAGAAAAATATTGGTAATGGCATCATCTTTTTATTCTTTTATTCTTATATTTTCCTAAGATTTTGCCTTGTTTTCTCATGTATGTTTGATCGGCCTCTCCTCCACAGCCACGGCCACCACCACCAATACCTCTTCCCTGCCATCATCACCAGCGATTCCTCTGGTCTTGACCAAGGCCGAGCTTACCATGGTGGAAAAACCCCAAAAAATGCAACATATGCCTTAAAACCTTCATAGCCAAGCCACTTTGCCTCATCTCCTTCAACCACCACCACGGCCACCACCCTAGCCGCCGCCACCTCACTGACCTGACCACAAAACACCCCTCCAGCCGCTGACTAGTCATGGTGCACCCCAGGCTGAGCCCAATCCTCCATGGCCGAGCCTTTGTTTTGGCGAAAATCACACTACATTGCCTAAAACCCCTTCAACTTCTCGTGTTATAAACTCCACCATGTTTATGCCTTAAACCCGAGCAATGCTAGCCCAAAACCCGAGCCATGTCCAGACCAAAACCTAAACATACGCACCCCTAGGCCGTGCAAAAGAATAGAGAAAGCAAGGCAAAAGTCGTTGCATGCATATTAGTTTTCATTCCAAAGTTATTTCATTCCAAAGTATATTGAATTTATAATTTGTTTTGATTTTTTTGGGTTGTTACACAAGATTTGTAGCATTGGATCTCGCTCTCCACTCAAATCTATAGTCTTATCATTGTGCTTTTGACTCTGTTATGTCATTTGCATTGCAACCTCCAGCACAAAGAGGTGAGTAAATCTCACCTGACATTCGTACTTATGCAATTATGTGAATTGACAACAATTGAATGTGTAGAATATTTTGCTATGTTATACCTGCCTATGATTATTAATTTATGATGTTAATTTACATGTCATATCATCTGGTACTGTTATATATTGTTAAACTGTTCATTTATGCTGATCATCACTGCCAGTTTCCTGTTAGTTTAGAAATCACTATGGGTTGAAATGATACATACCCGAACGGACTTTAGAATAGGAAAAAATCGTTATGGGCTGAAATGATAGACCTGAACGGTTTTTATTTATTTTTTTTACTTGGGATTGCGGGTTGAAATGATAGAACCCGGATTTTCTTTGTAAACTGCGGATTGAAATGATATATATCCGTATCACTTAACCTAGGTTAGAAAACTATATATAGGCCCGTGGGTGTTTTATAAAGTATTTTGAATATTTTAAAGTATTCCTAAAAGTGTAAATTTATGAAAATTTGATTTAAATTGGATTTTAATGTTTAAATAAAAAAATTTATTTTCTATAAGTTAAAAATGTTCAATAATTAAATGATTAAATTAAATTTTTTTGAAATATAACTTAAATATGGAAACTTGGACTTTTTCTTTTAAAATGACATTTAATTTATATAAATAAAATTTTAAGTGGTTTAAAATGTATTTATGATAATTTGAGTTAAATAGATTTTGAAATGTTTTAAGATAAAGAAATTATGATTTTTCTATGAGTTAAAAATTAAATTAATGAATGGTTAAGCTGAATCTTTTAAATATAACTTAAGTTTGGAAATTTGGAAATTTTGGTTTTAAAATGGTATTTAAGTTATATAGATAATATGGAAATTTAATTATATTTTGAAAATGGTAAATATGATAATTTGATTTAAATTTGAATTTAAATGATTTAATAAAGTATTGTTGATTTATCTATGAATTAAAATGGTTAAATAAATAAATGCTTAAAAGTGAAATTTTAAATTATAACTTGACTTGGAAATGTGAAATTTGGGATTTAATTAAATATTTAAGTTAATTAAATAAATTGGAAATTTAGTTAAATTTATGAAATGGTAATTTAAAGTTTAACTGTTAAGTTTATTTATTGAAAAGTAAAGAAATGGAAATTACACACTAGAATTAATAAGTGGAATTATTGAAATTTGGATTTATTTATAACAAATTGGTTTTATAAAAATCATATGTTAAAGGTATGTTAATGAACATTTTTGAATGTTAAAATATGATTTGTAATGTTTAAAGGATTTAAATTGAAGTTTATTATTTACTGGAAATTCACTAAAATCTGGAAAATACTTTTAATAGCATTCAGAAATGCTATGGTTTCTGTAAATGAACTTAAAACCTAATAAAAAGGCTATTACAGCAAAACTGAAATGCTGTAGTTGCTGAAGTAAACTAAAAGGATAAAAACTTAATAAAGGCCTATTACTACAGTTCTGTAAATGCTGTAGTGGTCTGCTGTCTTTGCTGAAATTAATAAAAACCTTTAATTTGACCTATTTCTAAAAATGTTGTCTTTGCTGTTTTAAACTAAAAATTCAAATAAAATGAGATTTAACAGCAGTTTTAAATGCTGTCTTTACTGAATTAAAATGTTTTCAAGTATAACTTATAACAGCTTTTTCTAAATGCTGTGAAAGACTGAAATTTTCAATGTTCATGGTTTTTGACTTAGTAAATGAGCTCAGAATGGTTAGAAACCTTGGAATTTGAATACTTTATTTGAAAGAATAATTACTTCACTTTTAAATGGTTTAAATGAATTAATCTAATTGGAATATAATCATTTTTAAAGGTGATTTGAAAGGATAATAAATGAATAATATCTTTGAATTTAAAAGTATTTAAAATTTAATATTTAGATTTGCATTCAAATGATGATTTGAAAATGAAATTCTGAAAAGATATGATATTTTGATGTTAAAATGATTTGAAAATGAAATTCTGAAAGGATATGATATTTTGATATTAAAATGATTTGGAAATGAAGTTTTGAAAGGATATGATATTTTAATGTTTGAAAGGAAGTTTTGAAAGGATATGATAATTTAATATATTGAAATGGTTAGAAATGACTTGATATTTATTTTGATAAATATTTGAATTTGAAAGATATGGTATGTTGATACATTGAAATGGTATAAAATGACTTAATCTTTATTTTGATCAAGATTTGGATTGAAATGATATTTTATTTTGAAGTATGAAATATTATTTTCAAGTTATAACCACGGGTTGTAATAACGATTGGTTGACAAAGAGACCGGGATCGGATATGGGCATACTCTCTGTCGATATCGAAAACAACTTTGACAACCGTGTACGCGGTGGAGATTCCATAATGAAGTAGGATGGTGGCGACGTTCGTGAGGTATATTACGTGGACCCAACTCCCATGAGTTGGCATAAGATGGCAGAAACAGGAGCGGTCTCGGGCCAAAAGGAGTAGCTCCTCTGGTCGACGCATTTCTTTTATACCATTCTATTGCTTTTGTGATTGTTTGGAGCCCCTTCGATTTTGGGAATGTGTTCCGAGGTGGGCGTATATGGCTGCTACGTTACCACCAGCCCGAGTGTCGTAATTGGAATATCTACCCTGGCATTGCCTTGTGTGCTGTGTCACCTACCATATCGAGCTTTTACTACGAGTTTCTATTTGTGTCGTACGTATGCAGTATCTTCTCATAGTCTCCTGATCAGGAGATATGCATGTAACAACCTAGATATTTTAACGGTTTTTATTAATTTAATTTACTGAATTTGTGTGAAATTTAATTAAAAAATAAATAAAATAAAATTTTAAAATATAAATTTGATATTTGGAATACGTCCAGTTAAACATAGCAACAAGTAAATTTTCGTCCGAAAATATGAAAGTTTATTTCGTGCGTAAATTTACTTCAATTTAATCAGTTAAAAAGCGATGAAAATAAAATGTTATCGGAACCTAAATATTTTTACATAGAAAAATTCTAAATCATCTTCTGAGCAAGGCGTCAATTTTCATTTTTTCAAATTCGGACGTCTTTAGCTCCGTCGATCTTATTTTTCTGTGTTTTTCATGCATTTTCCGCTAGTATAAAAA
Source organism: Allium cepa (assembly GCA_030765085.1). NCBI lineage: Eukaryota > Viridiplantae > Streptophyta > Magnoliopsida > Asparagales > Amaryllidaceae > Allium > Allium cepa. The sequence goes on along the minus strand of CM060940.1, from coordinate 756,141,330 downwards.
TTTTAAATTTTATAATTCAATCGTACCACTGATATCCGCATACCATTTTGATCGCCCCATTGTACTGATCTTTGCAATATACTCATTCGTATATTACGGAGTTGGGTATGTTGTGAAAACTGCTAAACGGTCATCCGTATCGGTACCCTTTTCGAAACTTTTTACTTCTCGTGATCATTCAATTGCCCCTTGTATAACCCAATAGCCGTAAATTTGTGATTTCTAGAAAATACAGCCTGAAGCTTTTACTATTTGCTTTTATTATTCTAGAAACTCGTGTGTGGCTATTCCTAGTCTCTGGTTTTGTTTCAAAGTGGGTTCATTTAATTCTTTTGCACGTTTCCTTTGCTGACCATTGAGTTCTCATGCATTCCTTTATTTGTGTTTCTGCTCATCACATTTTTTTTATTTTCTTCCTTCTCCTTAAATTTCTTTCTTCCTCCTCGGTTTGGCTGCCAGAGCAAATCTTCACATTCTTTCTGCACCAGCCGCATCCACTAACCCATACATGTAAACCCACCTAGCATGCATGCGAAACCCTACCAGCTTCCATTGTTCAAAAAAAAAATATCCACGTCCCCTCCCAGCCATGCAGCCGCCTTTATGCCACACAAGGTACGAGCAGTGTTTCTCTACAACCCTCGGCCACTCCTCACCACCACCCGCCTTATGCCGTGCAACACGACCCAACTCCGCCAAATCTCATGCCGCACCACCTCACGTCCCCCATGCCCATCTCTGATTGACGCCTCTTCCTTCCATCCGATAACTTCACCTTCAACCTTTTGCCGCTCCCCTCCTCCGGCCTTCCTCTGCCCATGGCAGCGGCAGCCGACCGAACTGCACCATCACCCAAGCCTCCACCTAGCCTCACGTGCATTCATCCAACATGAAGCCTTACAGTAGTATGCTATCTTGATTTTTTTGCATTGGTCTTAAAATTATAATATAAAGGGTATGTATATTTTGTGTTTATAAAATATGTTAGCTGCAAGTTAGGCTATACACTATTATACATCTATATCATTTTTTCCTTCTTTTTGTTGTTGTGTATTCCAACATGATATTTACTTTGAAAAAGAAAGAACGGTATCTGTTTAAGATTTACTTTGATTTTATATACATTACAAATTATAATATTGTGGTTCAAGTTATAGGGTACAGATATATAGTTATATATAGAGTTTGCCATATGTTCTAGTAGAGTTTTATATATATATATATATATATATATATATATATATATATATATGTGTGTGTGTATGTATGTATGTATGTATGTAAAATTCCAACATTTTACAATGTATAGAATTTGTATAATGCTATATTATGTTGTGTTCGTACATTTATATAATTATTTGTATATATATAGAGTTCAGATTTTAAGTTATAAATGGTTATATTGCCCGCATATATATTTTATAGTTTATTTTATAATCAATATGTGTCTGTGTTAAACTCTGTTCTAGTATACTGGGTATTTTAAAACGTCAATTTGATATGTTATAAGTTATGTACATATATATAATTAAGTTGCATTTGAGTTGGTTTTAGAAATAAATCCATGTACTAGATTGTTATAGATGTTTATACAATTACATAACAGCTGTTTATTTATGAAGTATATAAGCTTGTTGTATATTGAATACTTGCTGATGATGGGAATGAAAAACTATTTTTCCTGCAAGAAAGAAAGAAAAATGGGCTGTGTTCAGTTCATGTTAACAGCGGCTTGTTTATATATTGGTAATGTATATGAAGTTTTACAACACTTTTATGTATGTATATGTGTACATAGATTTGTTAAATTTGACTGAAGTTGTTCATGTAATAATTTGAGAAAAATTATATTATTCTATATAAATTAAATATCGATTTGGAATACATTTAACATTTTTCTTTAATATAATGAACTGGTGCTATGGGGTATATTATATTATGAACAAAGTACTATATATATATATGTATATATATATATATATATATAATTCACTGATATCAATTTTATTTGCATCAATCCAGTTCTGATTTGATTTATTCCATTTCGTATCTATCAGCTTGACCGTCGAATTTGTACCAACTCGCCTTGCTTTGAAATTCGTGCTTGGATTCGTAACTCATCTCGTTTTCATTCATCTCTCTAGCCTCGAAAGGTGAGAAATCACTCACGATTAATGTTCTTTTATTTATTTTTGATTTCAATTGAAACGACAATTGAAATATGCTGCTGTAGTTATTTACATTGTTATATATGTTATTACCTGTATCAGTTCACCTGTGACATCTGACACCATTATCTGTTAATTATTTATGCGACAATAATACAGTTTGGTTGATAATTGATTGATTGTTGTTGTTTATATTGGATGTTAAACTGTAATATATAAGTGATAAATATTATGCGATTGAATTGGACGTAGGATAGTTAAAAATTTGAATCGACATATGTGTTGAATTTGATTAGTTAAATTTTTATAATATGACTCCTTAAATGTTTAATTATTTACCACGTAGAAAAATGGTTAATTACCCTTGAACCGCTTGAATTTATGAAATCGAATAATAAATGTCAAGTGAAGAACCGTATAAATAATAGTGTAATAATCTTTAATCTACATGAAATGATAGTGTAGATTCTAGGAATAATTATATTAATTTGCACAAACAATAATGTGAATTAATACGATTATTTTGAGATTATTTGAATTAATCATTGGACAGTTATTGGTTATTGTTATTGCTTGTTTATTTACTATGACACCATCCCAGTTATCACACTGCAAGTTCCCTTTGCTATGCTTTGATATTTGAATTGAAATGGAATCGGGTTGAAATGATAAATACCCAAATTTAACTTTGACCTAGGATAGAGAATTAAATAAACTGATTGGTCAATAATTGATTTAAAAATAATATAAGATTTTATTTGAATAAATAATAAGATTTTGAAATGAAGTTGGAATTTGAATTTTTATGAAGGAAATGTTAATATTTAATAATCTGAAATAAAATATTAACATAGTAATTGATGAAAGAACATTGTTTAAAATTTAATTATTTAATAATTAAGTGTTGGAATTATTTAAAAATTAAGTTTGGAGTTATTTAATAATCAGGTTTGAGATTATGTAATAATTGAGTTTGAAATTACTTGATTAAGTTTTGAAATTATTTGATAATTCAATAAATTTGAATTATTTGAGAATTAGATAAAAATTTAAATTCTTGGTTAATAGAAATTGAACTTTTGAATAAGTGAATTTGAACTTCGTTAATAAATGAAATTGGGTTTCTTTATTAATTAAGTTTTGGAAAATTTAAGTAAATAAGTGGAATTGAACTTCTTGAATAAATGAAATTAAGTTTCTTATTTAATTGAGTTTTGAAATTTGTAACTAAGTAAAGAAATAAATGGAATTGAATTTATGTAACAAGAAATGAAATGAGATTTATTGAAAATATTGTAAGACATGTAATCTAAAGAGCTTGATTTGACGAATCTAATTTAATCAAATTTGAAGTTTTGACATAATGAAGTTGAACGTAAGTAATCGATTTAATGAATTGGAAATTTAAATGAAAATTGTTTTAAATGATAAATTAGCTTAATAAATATTGAATGAAATCGATAAATGAATTTAAAATTGATTAGAATGTTAAATTAAATTAATTAAAATGATTTCGGAATGAAATTTATATACGAACTTGGATCAATATTTGAAATGTTTTAAATAAAAGTTGAAATTGAAATGCAAGATTTTGAATTGGTAATTTGGAAGTTTTGAAACGTAAATTATGAAAATTGATATAGAAAGACAAGCAAAATATTGGTTTACAAATTCTAATTTGAAATTGAATTTGATTTTGTTTTGAAATATATTAAACGACCAATCAGTGTGATAATTACGAAAGTTATTAAAGAGACCGGAATCGGTTATGGGCATACTCTCTGTTTAAACCGAAAACCACTTTAATAACTGTACGCGGAGTGTGATCTAGAATGAAGTGGTTGGAATGATGTTCGCGATGACTGAAGAAAGAGAACGATAATGGATAGCCTTGACATTTGTGTCAAATTGGAAATGACTAAAACATGAGCCGTGTCGGGCCAAATGGGGATAGCTACCTAGAGCGAACACACTTCTTCGAAAAATAATCATTACTTGTTATTGATTGGTGCACCCTCATACTTTTAGGAGTGTTGTTTTGTGATGTTGCGATCGTTGCGGTGATGCGTTTTCACCAGTCTTAAAGCTTCTATTTTCCTTATGATTCCTTGTTTTATCTATCAAGATTGCTTGATATTTATTTTGAGAAAAACTTTTTCCTCTTTTTTATTTCTTTCTTTCTTAAAGAAGAGAAATGGTTAGACTAGGCCGTCCCAGCGCCGGTCAATCTAGTGCTACTCCCTAGGATGGAGTATTATGTCGGCCCAGCAGCTTCTTGATCTAGAAAAGAACGCTCAAGCAGACGGTCCCAATCCAGAGCCTACTCATCCTAGATCTGGTTTTCACGCTTGTGCAGAGACTATACCGATTTGGGTGGAAGGCCATTCATGGGATCCGAGAGTGTTATAGAAATTCAAGCTTGGCTCAATTCATGCGATCGTATCTTTTCTCGCATGAACCTTATTGATCTACATCGAGTCCAAGTGGCTTCTAGCATGCTCCAAGAAAGAGAGTTAGATTGGTATGAGCTTTTAATTTCTGAAATCGTTGAGGCGGATCTCACTTGAAGCAATTCCGAGAAAGATTCGAATTGAAATTCGTGCCGGAGGCTGAAAAAGTAACTTTGGCCTGGCGTTTTATTGACCTTGTTCAAGGTGAATCTTCTGTGACAGACTATGTCGCATCTTTCGTATCTCTTTCCAAATACGGGGTTGAGTACATTAATACCCCATTGAAGAAAAATCAGAGATTTGTCTATGCCTTGAATAAGAATCTTAAGAAGCCATTAATTTTGAAACTTGAAGTTTCATTTGATTAGCTTATTGATATCGCTCTTCGTCTTGAAGAGGCCGATAATGAAGGTGATGTTGAAGTTGTGCGTTCCCAACAGAACTTCGACAATAACTTGAAGAGGTCTATCAAATTCAAAGGCCTCGATTCTAATAAGAAAGGGAAGCAACAAACTCCGGTAGCAAAGACTCCTGCCTCTAGTCGTGGACGATGCTACAATTGTGGTTCCACTGACCACTATGCAAGGGAGTGCCCGAAACCCCTCTTTTGTCGTTATTGCAAAGGTTCAGTTCATCTTTTGTCTTCGTGTTCTAAGCTTCCAAGCAAGAGAGAAGGAAAGCTGCAAGCCCCCGGCAACTCTTCTCTTGGTCAAGGTATTTCTCGTTCGGTCCTTGATTTCATTTGTTTTGTGATTATCCTTTTCAAGTTCTTGTTGATATAATCATCTCGTTATTTTATATCAAGAGAACTTGTGATTCTTTTTCTTTAAACATTTATGGGCTTGATGACTTCTTTGAGGATTGCGAATCTGGATTAGTGGATCCGCAACACTCAATTTGCTTTCTATTGATGTACAAATTATTTTATGTGATTTTTCTTTCCGAGCCGATTTTTACTTAGGCTTCGGAATTGATTTTAATAAGGATTGGCTTAATCGTTGTGAAGCCCATATCCTATTTTTCCGTGTGGACTATTCATCTTCGACATTTTCTATCTGTTAAGCAGATTTCTATTTTTTCTTGTGATACCAATTTCAAATTTTTGATGACATCATTTTATTCTTTAAGCCCTCAAGATGAGAAAAGTGTTATTTCTCTTATCTAAATAATTTGTGAAACTTTTCCGGTATTTTTGAGTTTGTCTTAGGATTATCGCCTAAGAAATCTTTTGTGTGGTGTTAAGGTATTTCTAGTTCGACCTTGCCACCCATTTTCATTTGGCTACGAGTTGCGGAAATTAGCATTCCACCTACCGCATTCCGCACTCGTTATGATTCTTATGAATGACTTATTTTGTCATTCAGTTTGTCCAGCTTATTTCATCCATTTTATTAATCGAGTATTCTATGAATATTCCGGTGAGACCATTCTTGTGTTTATTGATTTTTGGATGACAATAGCAATTTAAAAATCCATGCAAATCTTTTTCGTAAGATTTATTTTTAAGTACAATTTGATTTTTTTCTCTTAAACGAGCAAAGAATATTCTCAAAACTTTTAAGAGATATTTTCATCAAATAGAAGATGATTTTGTGATTGTATTGCCCATTGAGTGCTTTAAGAATTCTAGTCGATGCGCTTGATCAACATTATCGATAGGAATTTCCTAAACGCTTTGATGAGACAGTCAGACACAATAAATTGACTTGTAAAAATGTAAATTTTTCTAGAAAGATTTTTACATTAAGATAATTGTAATTTTGAAAGTTATATCTTTTCGGGAAAGAAGATTATTTAAAAGAACTCTTTTCCGATACTCTTATTCTTGTGATTCCCGAAGGGAACCAAGACTTTATCTTTTGTACCAATGCTAACCGTATTGGTTTGGATGTCGTTCTCTTGCAAAAGATGACGTATTATCACTTGTGCTTCTAAATCATTAAAAGTCGATTGAGACTAGGTATGCCACTCATGATCTAGTGCTCGCGGCTATTGTTTTCGCTTTTAGAGTTTGGCATCATCATTTTTGGGGGAGAAATTTGTTCTCCACCTCACCTCGATCATAAATCTTTGGAATATTTATTTTTCTCATAAGGAACTTCATGTTTACTCGAGTTCCTGGCATCTTATGATCTTGATATTCTTTTCTTCCCGAAGGGGAAATCGTGTTGCCAATGCGCTTTGTCGTAAGCAACAAGTGGTTGATTCTTTGATGTTGTCTGAATGGAATTATCTTTTTATCAAGTTCATCGGACGTTTTGATATGCTTCGTTTTATTGAGCTTTATCTCATTTCCTTTTTAGACTTGCGTCTGATGTTCTTTTATGGTGTTCGGTTCATTGGACATACCGTTTTTGTACTACGTCGGTGTTCCGAAATTTCGAACTTTGGATCATCTGGCGTACTGTTATTGTACTACACCGTTGTTCCAAATTATTCGAGTTCCTTATTTCTCAGGCGCACCGTTTTTGTATCACGCCGTTGCACTGGCTCAATTTTCTTCTATTCTTGACGTTTTCTGCGTCTTTTAACTATGGACATGCTTTTGGGTTTCCTATTTTTATTCTTGAGCCTGGTGATATTGAGGAAATTGAAGTTTCACTAGGTTTGACTTATGAGCAACATTCTATTCGCATCATTGCTTCGGAGGTTGAGCGCCTTCGGAATAAAGATGTTCTTCTTGTGAAAGTTCAATAGTTCTCAGATCCTAAGGATTGCTCTTGGAAATCTAGAGAATTCATCGAGCGATCACGTTCGTGCTAACTCTTTCATGCTCTTTATGGTGAACTTCTTATTTCAATTTTCTTTTGTGTTGATATGCTTTTATGATTGTTACTCTTTATTTTCTTCTTAAGTATTGCGAGGACGCAATTTCTTTAAGGAGGGGAGTCTGTAACAACCCGCATATTTATCAATTGTATATTTAAATATTTTATTTAAATATTTCATCATTCGTCGGATTTTGGTCCGAAAAGCTACTTTTTGCAAACAGTCGAATTGGGACTCGAGACCCCTTCCATTGAGTTCAAAATGTCGTTTGCAACCTTTTTGAGTATAAGCTTCGATATGTTTGGAGTAAGTCGAATTTTGACCTTTTTCACTTAGGGCTTTGGTTTGGGCTGAACCCATTAGCCACTTACTAACTCAGTCCCAACCCCCACTCCTCTTCATTACTTCATTTCTCATTTCCTAATACTCAAGATTTTATAATAATGGAGGAGTGGAAGAGGAAATTAAAACTCCAAGCCCTAGTCTTCATTAGCTAATCTATCTTCTAGCTCCAAACTCAAGAGAACCCATTGGTAAGCTTTCTCTTCATCTTCTCCAACTCATTCTCTCTTTGATTTCAGAAATTTCCTAAACCTAATTTAGGAAATGTTTCACTTTTAAGCTTAGATTGAAGCTTCTTGAGTTGTTATTGAAGAGGAATTGATCTTAGCTTGTTTTTAAAGCTTCTTCTTCATTTGTTTGGGTTCAAAGGTGGGATTTTTATCTCACATCTTAGCTTGTTTTCATACCACTTCTTCATTAGCTAATTGTTAGGTATAAACCTTAGTGCCGATGCTCGACCAATAGCAATATGGAAGAATTTGGCATTCATTAGATTGGCTTGGGGAGAGCTGATTACAGGTCCGGCCGACCAAACTCAGGGTCCGGTCGACCGACCTGTTACCCCAAGCATTTCTGTTTTTCTGGTCCGGTCGACCGAGCTCTGTAGCTGGCCGACCGACCTGATGATATTTTGCCTATTTCGCCTAATTGCTTGAATTTCCAACTTTAATCGATTCGTATTGTTTCCTATTTGTTGTTATCATTTATTATCGACTTTGATGACATTTTCTTTGGGAATTTAGGATATATCCACTTTGATGGATTCGGTATTGATTTCTTGGATTTTATTCACTTCTTCGAATGTGAATTTTTATGATTGATTGTTTCTACAATCACTTCTATGATTTGTCACTTAAAAATATAAAGGTTTTCTATACTAGTAGTAAATATCAAAACTCTTTCTTCAAATGATTTCAACACTATTTTATTACAAAGCTCGTTTTCTCAAACCGATTTCCAATCTATTAGTATATACAAACCTTTACCTCACTTATGAGAAATCTAATTAAACGACTTAGTAAAACAAGTGGTATGAAACGCTTGCGTTTACTTCGTTGGTTAATTCTTGGACTTATTCGATTGAATCTCTTGTGACAATTTTCTAGTGGAGATCTACAATTTGTTCGCAAATATTTAAGTTAAGCTAGTGGTTATGGGACATGATGCTAAACTCATATATTTACTAGTTTATTGTAATGGACACTTCTTGATGATCGATGATGATCATTTTATGGTTTAGACTAGAAATGTGCGATGTCTCTTTATCTATGTGGAGGACTGTTCCTCGTTTTATTGAGCTTCGTCTCATTTCTTGCATGGGTCGTACCTATCTAGGTGCGTCGATGTTTGTTTACACATAGGTCGTACCTTTCTAGGTGCGTCGATGTTTATTTATGCATGGGGTGTACCTTTCATGGTGCATCGATGTTTATTTACTTCGTGGAGCAATCGGCTCAATAAGTCGGGACATGGGGCGTATCTTTCTAGGTGCGTCGATGTTCGTCTATGCATGGGGCGCGTCTTTCTAGGTACGTCGATGTTCGACTTTGCATGGGGTGTATCTTTCTAGGTGCATCGATGTTAGACATTACATGGGGTGTATCTTTCTAGATGCATCGATGTTTATTTATGCATGGGATGTATCTTTCTAGGTGCGTCGATGTTTATTTATGCATGGGGCGTATCTTTCTAGGTGCGTCGATGCTAGAGCATGGGGCGTATCTTTCTAGGTGCGTCGATGTTCGACTGTGTATGGGGCGTGTCTTTCTAGGTGCGTCGATGTCCAGTTTATGGGATTGGCCATCCTTTTATTGTGATTTCTGGATTTCTATTTGATGATTTTTGGAATTTATGTTTCACCACCTTTCTCAGTTGGCATTGATATGTATGTCATTTATTGTGGCTTGGTGAATTAAATAAAGAATATGATATTCCTTTTGATGCTATGAGATTCTTGAGCTTTTGTATGACTTTCGTGATTCTCTAATGTATACTAGTCGTAGTATGACATTTTTAGTTATCATACGTTTTAATATTATATCTCTTCTTATATCTCATTTTTATCTGATAATTATAGCTAGACTAATCCGTTTATTATTTTCTTCTTAAATAATACTCGGGTCAGACTGAGATTTTACAGGTGCTTCTGCTTGACTCCTTATCGGACTATCATCTGATCATTTGGCTAACTACTCTAGTTTGGTAGTTTTTGTTGTATACATTTAAGATATAGGCTCCTTGATGTATACATATTTTTGTCTAGCACTTGTATCTATTCCTTTGTGATGTTGTGGATCTTATTTGACCACTACTCTGATATACACTTTTATGTGTAATATTCATATCTATTTCCGCCTTTGTGATATGAATTGTCTGTGACTGATTTATGTGATGTTTATTTCTATATTTGGTTCCAAAGTTATTTTAGCCACTGTGTAGTAACTTTGAGTTTGTGTCGGTATGTCGGATTTCCTCTTGATAAAGAAATGCATGTTATACTATCTGACATATCGATGCTCGCACAAAGCAATTATACAGATGGTCGCTCCTCAACAGCCTTATTCTCCGTGCTAGTCGACAGCATTACTCCGTAGTGTCCTTGGCTAGCGTGGGTATAGAGGTGGGGCGTCACAGATAATTTCAATTATAAAATGAAATCGGAAATTTGAATAAAAATTTAAGACTGATTAATTAAATTAGAAAATTTAACTTGTACAATACTCAATTGCTTTACATCTAACTTACCTAAATTTTCAAAAGTTAATTATGTAATTGAATATTGCACGGTATAAAACGATGTTAAAAGAAATTTTTTTAAATAAAATTTGAGTGGGTATAATAGATGTTTTACTCTTAAATTTTAATTATAAAAAGATTAAAAGAGGCAAATAGAACAATAAGTTGATGGAATAATATATAACATGAATATTGTTAAAGGAATTGATATAAATTTGAGTAGGTTATAATAGGTATAAATATACTCAATAATGTGATAAGATATATTAAGTGAAATAAATTTAATAATTTGGAATAAAGAAGAATTAAATTTGTTGAATAAAATATGATTATTAATTTTAGAAAATTTTTAATAAAGAATAATTGGATAATAGGATAATGAATAAATGATATAAATAAATTCTCTCTTTGAAGAGTTAATACCAATTAATGAAATACTTTGAATTTAAATTCAATTATTGAATATTAATTTGATTTAAATCGAAATTTATAGTTTGAACTAACAAATTTAAATTTAATGAATATTATTGATTTAATACGAACGGATTTAAACCAATTAGTGAATATTTATCTGTTTAAATCGGAATTTATATGGTTTAGATTAATTGTGTATTTTGTTTTCCAATCTATTTTCCTTTCTGGTTGACTCTATTCTCCTACCTCTTTCCTTTTCGAGGACGAAAAATTTTGAGTGGGGGAGAGTGTAACAACCCGGATATTTTAACGGTTTTAATTAATTTAATTTACTGAATTTGTGTGAAATTTGATTAAAAAGAAATAAATAAAATAAAATATTTGGAATGCATACAGTTAAACATAGAAACCGGTAAATTTTCATCCAAAAATATGAAAGTTTATTTCGTGCGTAAATTTACTTCAATTTAATCAGTTAAAAAGCGCTGAAAATAAAATGTTTTCGGAACCTAAATATTTTTACATAGAACAATTCTAAATCATCTTCTGAGCAAGAAGTCAATTTTCGTTTTTCCAAATTCGGACATCTTTAGCTCCGTCGATCTTATTTTTCTGTGTTTTTCATGCATTTTCCGCTAGTATAAAATTTTTGAATTTTATAATTCAATCGTACCACTGATATCCGCATACCATTTTGATCGTCCCATTGTACTGATCTTCGCAATATACTCATTCGTATATTTCGGAGTTCGATACGCCGTGAAAGCTGCTAAACGGTCATCCGTATCGGTACCCTTTCGAAACTTTTTACTTCTCGTGATCATTCAATTTCCACCTTGTATAACCCAATAGCCATAAATTTGTGATTTCTAGAAAATACAGCCTGTAGCTTTTACTATTTTCTTTTATTATTCTAGAAACTCGTGTGTGGCTATTCCTAGTCTCTGGTTTTGTTTCAAAGTGGGTTCATTTAATTCTTTTGCACGTTCCTTTTGCTGACCATTGAGTTCTCATGCATTCCTTTATTTGTGTTTCTGCTCTTCACATGTTTTTTTTTTCTCTTCTCCTTAAATTTCTTTCTTCCTCCTTAGTTTGGCTGCCAGAGCAAATCTTCACATTCTTTCTGCACCAGCCGCATCCACTAACCCATACACGTAAACCCACCTAGCATGCATGTGAAACCCTACCAGCTTCCATTATTCAAAAAAAAATCCACGTCCCCTCCCAGGCACGCGGCCGCCTTCATGCCACACAAGGCATGAGCAGTGTTTCCCTCCAACCCTCGGCCACTCCTCACCACCACCCGCCTTATGCCGTGCAACGCGACCCAACTCTGCCAAATCTCCTGCCGCACCACCTCACATCTATCGCACCACCTTATGTCCACCACGCCCATCTCTGATTGTCGCCACTTCCTTCCATCCGATAACTTCACCTTCAACCTTTTGTCGCTACCCTCCTCCGACCTTCCTCCGCCCATGGCAGCGGCAGCCGACCGAACTACACCATCACCCAAGCCTCCACCTAGCCTCACACGCATTCATCCAACATGAAGCCTGACGGTAGTATGCTACCTTGATTTTTTTGCATTGGTCTTAAAATTATAATATAAAGGGTATGTATATTTTGTGTTTATAAAATATGTTAGCTGCAAGTTAGGCTATACACTGTTATACATCTATATCATTTTTTCCTTCTTTTTGTTGTTGTGTATTCCAACTTGATCTTTACTTTGAAAAAAAAGAACGGTATCTGTTTAAGATTTACTTTGATTTTACATATATTACAAATTATAATACTGTGGTTCAAGTTATAGGGTATAGATATATAGTTATATGTAGAGTCTGCCATATGTTTTAGTAGAGTTTTATATATATACATAAAATTCCAACAGTTTACAATGTATAGAAGTTGTATAATACTATATTATGTTGTATTCGTATATTTATATAATTATTTGTATATATATAGAGTTCAGATTTTAAGTTATAAATGGTTATATTGCCCGCATATATATTTTATAGTTTATTTTATAATCAATATGTGTTTGTGTTAAACTCTATTCTAGTATATTGAGTATTTGAAAACGTCGATTTGATATGTTATAAGTTATGTACATGTACATATAATTAAGTTGCATTTGAGTTGGTTTTAGAAATAAATCTATATACTAGATTGTTATAGATGTTTATACAATTACATAACAGCTGTTTGTCTATGAAGTGTATAAGCTTGTTGTATATTGAATACTTGCTGAAGATGGGAATGAAAATCTATTTTTCCTGCAAGAAAGAAAGAAAAATGGGCTATGTTCACTTTATGTTAACAACGGCTTATTTATATATTAGTAATGTATATGAAGTTTACAACACTTTTATGTATGTATATGTGTACATCGATTTGTTAAATTTGACTGAAGTTGTTCATGTAATAATTTGAGAAAAATTATATTATTCTATATAAATTAAATATCGATTTGAATACATTTAACATTTTTCTTTAATATAATGAACTGGTGCTATGGGGTATATTATATTATGAACCAAGTATTATATATATATATATATATATATATATATATATATAATTCACTGATACCAATTTTATTTGCATCAATCCAGTTTTGATTTGATTTATGCCATTTCGTATCTATCAGCTTGACCGTCGAATTCGTACCAATCTCTCCTTGCTTTAAAATTCGTGCTTGGATTCGTAACTTATCTCGTTTTCATTCATCTCTCTAGCCTCTAAAAGTGAGCAATCACTCACGATTAATGTTCTTTTATTTATTTTTGATTTCAATTGAAACGACAATTGAAATATGCTGCTGTAGTTATTTACACTGTTATATATGTTATTACCTGTATGAGTTTACCTGTGACATCTGACACCATTATCTGTTAATTATTTATGCGACAATAATACAGTTTGGATGATAATTGATTGATTGTTGCTGTTGTTTATATTGGATGTTAAATTGTAATATATAAGTGATAAATATTATGCAATTGACTTGGACGTAGGATAGTTAAAAATTTGAATCGAAATATGTGTTGAATTTGATTAGTTTAATTTGTATAATATAACTCCTTAAATGTTTAATTATTTACCACGTAGAAAATTGGTTAATTACCCTTGAACCATTTGAATTTATGAAATCGAATAATAAATGTCAAGTGAAGAACCGTATAAATAATAGTGTAATAATCTTTAGTCTACATGAAATGATAGTGTAGATTCTAGGAATAATTATATTAATTTGCACAAACAACAATGTGAATTAATACGATTATTTTAGGATTATTTGAATTAATCATTGGATTGTTATTGGTTGTTGTTATTACTTTTTTATTTATTTTGACACCATTCCAGTTATCACACTGCAAGTTCCCTTTGCTATGCTTTGATATTTGAATTGAAATGGAATCGGGTTGAAATGATAAATACCCAAATTTAACTTTGACCTAGGATAGAGAATTAAATAAACCGATTGGTCAATAATTGATTTAAAAATACGATAAGATTTCATTTAAATAAATAATAAGATTTTGAAATGAAGTTGGAATTTGAATTTTTATGAAGGAAATGTTAATATTTAATAATCTGAAATAAAATATTAACATAGTAATTGATGAAAGAACGTTGTTTAAAATTTAATTATTTAATAATTAAGTGTTGGAATTATTTAAAAATTAAGATTGGAATTATTTAATAATCAGGTTTGAGATTATTTAATAAACGAGTTTGAAATTATTTGATTAAGTTTTGAAATTATTTGATAATTCAATAAATTGGAATTATTTGAGAATTAGATAAAAATTTGAATTCTTGGTTAAGAGAAATTGAACTTTTGACTAAGTGAATTTGAACTTCGTTAATAAATGAAATTGGGTTTCTTTATTAATTATATTTTGGAAAATTTTAGTAAATAAGTGGAATTGAACTTCTTGAATAAATGAAATTAAGTTTCTTATTTAATTGAGTTTTGAAATTTGTAACTAAGTAAAGAAATAAATGGAATTGAATTTATGTAACAAGAAATGAAATGAGATTTACTGAAAATAATGTAAGACATTTAATCTAAAGAACTTGATTTGACGAATCTAATTTAATCCAAATTTGAAGTTTTGATATAATGAAGTTGAACGTAATTAATCGATTTAAAGAATTGGAAATTTAAATGAAAATTGTTTTAAATGATAAATTTGCTTAACAAATATTGAATGAGATCGATAAATGAATTTAAAATTGATTGGAATGTTAAATTAAATTAATTTAAATGATTTTGGAATGAAATTTATATACGAACTTGGATCAATATTTGAATTGTTTTAAATAAAAGTTGAAATTGAATTGTAAGATTTTGAATTGGTAATTTGGAAGTTTTGAAACGTAAATTGTGAAAATTGATATAGAAAGGCAAGCAAAATATTGGTTTACAATTCTAATTTGAAATTGAATTTGATTTTGTTTTGAAATATATTAAACGACCAATCGGTATAATAATTACGAAAGTTAGTAAAGAGACCGGAATCGGTTATGGGCATACTCTCTGTCTAAACCGAAAACCACTTTAATAGCTGTACGCGGAGTGTGATCCAGAATGAAGTGGTTGGAACGATGTTCGCGATGACTGAAGAAAGAGAACGATAATGGATAGCCTTGACATTTGTGTCAAATTGGAAATGACTAAAACAGGAGCCATGTTGGGCCAAATGGCGTTAGCTACCTCGAGCGAACACACTTCTTTGAAAACTACTCATTACATGTTATTGATTGGTGCACGCTCGTACTTTTGGGATTGTTGTTTTGCGGTGTTGCGATCGTTGCGGCGATGCATTTTCACCAGACCAGATCAGGCAAACGGTAGTTTCACTGCCTTGGGTATTGGCTCATGTGCCTTGTCATACTTGTATCCCTATATACGCGACCACTACGAATTTGTTTTATGTTATACCTATGGAGTACTCCCTGATATCCCACTAGTTTACGGTGGAGTTTACAGTGCTGTATAGACTATAACGCTTATATAAAATGTGATAAGGGGGATAATGGTAAAGCCTTAACACTATTTTGATATTTTATATTACTGATAGACATTATCTATTTAGCGTATATTACTACATAGTATATAGTTTAACGGATCCTTAGAGGATGGTTATTCCAACATCCTTTGAGTTACTTGTGTTTCAATTGTTATTTCACTTGAGTTGGATTTATTGATATAAGAATGTTAATCCTGACTCGAGTGTTTGTGTTTTTCTTTACGCTCGGGTCAGACTGAGTGGTTCAGCTTTTGAGACTCACCTTTGAAGTTGGAGATACGCCTGGAGATCCAGCTATCTATCCAGTTTTCAGATATTCGGTTGATTCCAGTAATGTATTCCGATTATTGTATTTGACTTCTGTATTCGAGACTTCTGTTGTAACTTATTAACTCTGTTATATGTATATAGTAGCTTCATGAACTACTATCTTTTGCTTCCGCTGCATATTATTACTCTGTGTCTGTGATTCGATGATTATTTATTTATTGTATATCTGAGTTTTGCCAAATTTAAATTAACAATTCGGTATTTTGAATTATTCAAGTCCGACATGTGCGGCTGCGAATAGTCCAAATAGCGGGCCGTTACAATGCAAGTACTGTATAGATTATTGGCATTATTTATGCTAAGGGGAATATTGGATCACTCCTTAATGCTATTAAAAAGTAAGTTTATTTTACAGTAGGCATTATTATAATAGCGCAATATACTACATAGTAAATTGTTTCAAGGATCCTTAGAGGATGGGCGGTCCCAAGCATCCTTTAAGTTACTTGTACCTTTACTACAATTCACTTGAGTTGGATTACATTGTATAAGTATGTATGTCCTGACTCGAGTGTTTGTATTTTTATTTACGCACGGGTCAGCCTGAGTTATTCATAGATTTGGATTGCACTTTCTGAAGATTGGAATCGCTGGAGATTATCTACTTGTCTAGTTTTATCTGTTTTATCTCTTTCAGTCTGTTGTTCCTTTCAGCTCTTGTATTAGTAGACTTCTATGTGTTGAGACTTCTGTTGTACTCTATTTCTTCTGTTGTATCTTATAACTCTGATATTTACATAGTAGCTTCACGAACTACTATTTCTTTTACTTCTGCTGCATTATTATTACTCTATGTCTGTGATATGTGATTATTTATTAACTGTATATTCTGAGATTTGCCAAATTTTATTTACAACGTGGTATTTCGAGCTATTCAAGTCCGACATGTACGGATGCGAATGGTTGAAAATACCCGGTATTACATTAGTCCTCGAAATTCTTTCCGTTTTATAAAACACTATTATAAAACCATTCATTATATAAATCACTTCAAAATATTTATTCTCAAATAACTCTTTTTTTCTCTTTTAAAGGAAAACATTTCATAGCATTTGAACTTTAAAATCAATCTTCAATACAATTCATTAAATTGAAGTGAACCAAATATTACCACTAAACACCTTATAGTCAAATCGTGAAATAAATCACAAGGTGTTATCCTACAATTATTTTCTACCCAGCCCATGCATATGGATAATTAATTGCTTATAAACTGGTTGAGCAAAGTCAATAATCAATGAATAATAATCGGTGCTCATAAACTGATCGAGAGCCATCCAAACAATCAAATAATCAATCAAAAAAATAAACACAATAATAAATGATAAATCAATGCTTCATTCTATCAAATATTTATACCCCTTAATTTTTTCTTGGGTTAAAATGATTTGATATTTATTTTGGAGCATCCGGGCTTTCCCTTCGACATGTTCCGTCCCTCGTCCAAATCTTCTTGGATCTCACAGACGAAACACATGCACCAGTCATTTCTGCATACCCCATTAAGTATTTAACTTCTAAATTTTAAAATATTTAATTAACCATCTAAATAGTCAAACAAGGAAATAATGCTATTTTTTTAGAAAACAAAGTAAACAAGCATTCAACAAGGATTTTCAAAAAACACTTAACACTTAATGTTCTTTCAACTTAGAAATGGTTTTAATGAACTTAAAATAAGAAATAACTTACTTTGGATTCCACCACGTCAAACTTTAAGGCAAGGAATTTAAGATGTAATGCATACTTCATACCATGCTTCGGAACCAAAAGAAAATAAGCCCGAATTCCTCCTTTCTAATGCTTGGCCAAGGCTAAAAATGAATATTGGCCGAAAGTATAAAGAAGAAGTGGTCGAGCTTTGAACTTGAATTCTTAAAATTAGACCCAAAAAATAGGTCATCTTCTCTCTTGTTTTCGACTCTCTTACTCTCAAAATTTGAAAATTTTGTTAACTGAAAAGTTATTGCAGATTCTTTTCTCTTAAATTTAAAAAAGCAATCACTTGATTTTGATTAGTTTTGAGGAATTGGTAAAAAAAAGAGCTATGCTCGGATTCACAAATATACCTGAAAATGTACTTCAAAAATTGAATTTCAGGTATACCAAATCTAAAGTTGTAGCCATTGGAATTTTATATGGTTTGAAAAAAAGCGTTTCTTAATTTGGATCATTTATAATCAAGTTATGATCAAAACAAAATGGGCCATTCTCTGGCTTAAAAAATGGGCCAGAGAATGCACTAGAAAAAAGTGGACTTTTTGACATGGTTAAGTTTAGATTGAGACAAAGTGGTCAGTATAAAAGTTGTAGCCACTAGAAAAATACATGATCTTAAAAAAATAATTTTGCATTTTGGTTATGGTTTGAAGAAGTTATGGCCGAAAGAAGAAGAGGTAAAATATGGAGAAAAGATGAGTTTGATTTGAAGAGGATGAACATTGATTTCTTTTGAATATTTTGTGAATATTTTTATATTATTTCTTTCTAGTTTTTTCCTATAGCTTAAAAGCCATTAAAGAGGAGAAGAAGTAGATGAAGAAGCTTAAGAAAAGAAGAAGAAGAAATGTGAATGAAAGTGAAGAAGGAGGTGGGTATTTATAGAAAAAGAAAGAAGTAGTAAATTTACCAAAATAACCTCTTAACAAATTACCAAACTAACCTTAATTCAACCTAAAGCAACATCCACTTTTTCGATAATTAACATCATTCTTTCGCTTCTTACTTTATGTCTTAGTCACTTAAAGATTGAGCAAAGAAAAGTAAGAATTTTGTTGGATTTTGATTTGATGTGATTTAATGTTTACTTTTCTTACTTTTGTTAATTCTTACTTACTTTTACTAATGGCTTCTAGAAGTTTGCTAATCCTATTTAGTAAAAGTAAACATGTTTAGTTATTAAAATGTGTAATATATATATATATATATATATATATATATATATATTGCAGCAACTTATTTTGAACAAAACGTTTATTTTTGACAAAACGTTTTCTGGTCATATTTTGACTTTTTGTTAAACTATTTATTCATGTAAACCAAAATTCAAAATAATTTTTTATTATCTTTAATAATTAAAACAAGCATATTTGACTTATAAAATAATATCCAAATCTTCTTCTAAAAATACGACATTGATTTATCGATATGGGCGAAATCAATTTTATAAAATAAGTTTTATATATTTATCGAACCATTATAAATTAAATTACTATTATTATCAAATGAGTTTGATATCGATTATATATACTTTTAAAAGAAATTATTTATCCTTTAAACAAATTCCTTCAATACTTATCCTATTTTATCGGAATCCGACTTTTGTCAATTTTACAATGGGAATCCAAAATCTTTATTCAATATCAAAAATAAGTTTATCATTATTATTAATTATATAAAACATGATTGTTTAAGTTTGAAAATTCTAAATTTGAATATTTAAAATAATTAAATAACTCATTTTCAAAGTGTTAAAATTATGGGTCGTTACATTAATCATATTCGGTACTATCTAGAAAGGGGTAGTGTAACGACCCGCCTTTTTGGACATTTTAAACCGACGATCAAATAAACATGCCGATTGCAAACTATTCAAAAGGGCAGACGGTTATTGGGGTAAATAAGAAAAGAAAAGAAATAAAGGAAAAGAAACAACACAGAATCTCGCAGCGGAACGATAAAATATAATAGTCAAATAAACAGTTCATGAAGCTGTTTACTATACTTTGACAATTATTTATACAACATTCATCAGAGTTATACACATACAACAAAACAATTAAAATAATGCAGCATATAACATGATGCAAGGGTAATAATAGTAATAGTATACCAAATCTTCATCTTCATCCTCCATAATAGATCTTCAAAAATCTGAAAACTCAGGACTGACCCGAGCGTAATGAAAAGACAAAACACTCGAGTCAGGACTAAAATATCCTTGTGAAAGTTAAATCAATCGTAAATAAATATGAGTGTAACGACGTCAGAGATGTTTACGGGGTTTGACATCTCATATCCAGTGTCAACGTGCGTGCAATAACTTAAGAGATGTTACGGGATTTTCCATCTCTTAAGGATCCGTTAAACTATCTACTATGTAGTAATGTACGCTAAGTAGATAATGTCTATCAGTAATATAAAGTATCAAAACAGCGTTAAGACGTTACCATAATCCCCCCTTAACACGTTTTTATAATGCCATAGTCTATACAGCACCGTAAGCCCCACCGTAAACTGGTGGTTATCAGAGGGTACCCCATAGGTATAACACAAAGCATAACGTAGTGGTCGCGAATAGGATAATCGGTATGACAAGGTACATGAGGCGATACCAACTAGGATACTAGTAGTTGCGTGATCCGGACTGATGTTGAGCATAGCCAGCAGCTACCCCAACACCGCGAAACAATACTCCCAAATCAAGGGGTGCACCCAAATCGCATCACAAATGTAATAGAAATGGTATCGAAGAAGCGTGTCCGCTAGAGGTGGCGAACCTCAATGGCCCGGCGCGGCTCCTGTTTTAGTCATGTCAGGGGTCATCCAATATCATTCTCTTTCTTCAATCAACGCGTTCACCAAATCATCCACTTCATTCTGGATCAACACTCCGCGTATAAAAGTTATTAAAGTGGTTTTCGGTATCGAAAGAGAGTATGTCCATATCCGATCCCGGTCTCTTTAACAACTACGTATTATTACACCGTTGGCTCTTTTGCATTTCAAATCGATTCATAATTGATATCAAAATATCATATTCGCTTCAAAAAAATCAAATCCATTTCAAATATCATCGTATCTTTCAAATGTAAGTTTCTGTTTCAAAAATTAATTTCCGCATCAATATCTCATTTCGATTTCAAAATCATTTCGAATTTCAATTTAGGTTGCAACTTCATTTAATCCAATTAGTATTCTAATTCAAGTTTAAACATAAACATTTCACCTTATTAACCAGTTTGGAATTTTAGAAAATAGTTTTAAGTAGTTTTAAAAGTGGTTTTAAATAATTAAAATAGTTAAAATATTTAAAATCTTAAAAATGGATTTGAAATAGATAAATTAGTTTAAAATAATTTAAGTTGGGTTAGGTAGATTTAAAATAGATTAAAATAGTTTAAGTATTTAAAGATGGTTTATCTAACAGAGTAATTTGGAAGACAAAATAAAATTGCTTCAAAACCAAACCATTCAGTTATAACTTCCCAATTCAAAACAAATTTCAATTTCCGTTTTACCGATTCAATTTCGATTTCAATTCAAATCAATGTCAACTTTGACTTCAAATTAATTCAATTTTACATTCACCTTCAATTTATTCAATTTCAATTTATATCGATTTTTAGCTTGATTTTTCAAAATATCAATTTATAATACTTAACAAAATTATCTTTCAATATTCAAATTTAAAACCCAACTACAAATATGATTCAATTTCAAGCTTAATTTCAAACTATCCCTTTTTATCGCTTTTACTTAGTAATACTCAAAGCTCGAATTAAGGTTAAATCTTCAAACAAATCAATTTTCGAAATTCAAATCAAATTCCAATTTTTAAATTTTAAAGTCTCGACTTATATTATTTAACAATTTCTTTTAACCAAAATTTATTTCAACATTCCAAACTCAATTTTTCGATAAATTCGATTTCTATAAATTTATTTCTATTCATAACTTTTCAATCAAAACATTTAAATAAATTTCAAATCGACGATTTTAAAAATTATTAATTTAGCCAATTCGGTGTCCGTATATAATTTTCTATCCTATGGCCAAGTAATTATTTATTTCAATTAAATGTCAAGGATGAATATATATCACTTAATCAAATCACGGTGTCATATGTATGCATAACAGTATATATAAGCAAATAAACATCCAAACATTTAACTATCAACCAATAACATCCATCGACATACATCATCCAATAGGCAATACAATTCATGGCAATTTCATAGTTATCAATGTAAGGTAATTTAATCGCAATTCGATTTCAATTTCAATTTAACTGTCAATTTAATTTTCAACGATTAATCCAAATGACAATCTATATGACAATTAAATTTTATAAAACAACGACAAATAAAATCATAACACCTCATAATGTCAATTTTAACTAGCATAAAGACATTTAGTACGTTGTGAGCGTTATAAAACACTCACCTTGATTTTCCTGTTGTCACCGAGGCGTTCCGGTTTGGAACTAAACCGGACGACTTCCAATTTTAGCCCAAATTTCATTTATCTCCAAATCCATCCAAACCAATTTCATTTCAAAGCTCTCGTCATCATGATCGCAACGCAGAAAGTCTCGTCTCAATTGGACCCCGTATGTGAGAGTTATACATTTTATAAGTTATCGACATTTGAATTTATAAAACAAGTTAATTTCTTTATAAAAAATAAACATTACCCAAAGGCCCGGCCCACAAAACTTCATCCCTCCCAAACTCCTAAAGCCAATTGCCTGTACACGAAACAGAGAAACCCATTCACGCGCGTGCAACATTTCGAGCGACACGGAGCTATAGTTTTCGAAACTCGAATCCGTCTTCGCCAACCTTCTTCTCTTCGAAGCCTCCATCATCTCGACCACAAAATAGCAAGCTCGGCCACCCCCAGTGAAACGGAACACGTGCATCCCCCTCTCGACCACGCGTAGGTCGCACGCCCCAAGACACCACCGAGCTCCACCAAAACGTGCGTCCCGATGCTATTCGACGAGGAGAATCCAAATACGAGCTTTATTTCTCGAATAGGTGAATGAAAACAAAGTGAAGCTTAACCCTAGCTTCAAAACCCCTCACGCCTTCACTGTCGCACTCCCAAACTCCAAGTCGCACCAGGCCAAAAGCATATAGGATCGAAGCAAACGATGAAATAGGATTTTTAGAGAAGGTTTCGTGATTTTTAATCGAGTATTTGAGGAGAAAGAATTTTTTTGAAGTTGGATTTATGTTTTCTCTCTGCCTGAAGCTCGCGTGCAGTTATTAAAAGGAAAGGAGAGGCTTTTGCGTGTTTGAATGGGTCAAAGGTACAGTGAAAAGGTGGGATAGCAGCTGAAAAGGAGATTTGACTAATTAAAATATTTATTTAAATTTCAAAATACCTCGATCTACGCAACTCGAAATCTCGAACCCCTATCAGGGCATGCCGCTAGGCGTTCATAATGTTATACCCCCATTCCAGAAGCAATGGAAAGGGTTTCGGAAGCTAATTCGATTGTATGCGCGAGTTACGGAAATAAACAATCAAATTTAAATTAAACCGATTAAACGAATTTCTATGCGTTTTGGCTCGCCCCGGACAAACGGTAAATCCGATTGACACGAAATTTGAAATCTTACAATAATATCACGTTACGGATCCGATGAAACCAGTTTCGTCCAATTCTGAGACTATTCGAAAATTGGCTATTTTTCAGTCGATAATTAAATATTAAAATATTCAATTTTCACAAATAAATTTTAAATTAAGTTTTAAAAGTTCTACAACATCACTATAACTCCAATATGATAAAATAAAATTTTGCAAATCATTTTTAATCATATTAAACCCGTTATTCAATTATCCAATAAATTCTAATTTTAAAATCTTATTAACTCCATTATAATCCCGATATAACTTACATTTACTTTGGAAACCAATTTGAATCATATTAAATCAAATTTCAATTATTCACTCTATTTTTATATATTCAATTTCAATATCAAATTAATCATATAAAATTCGGAATTTAATTATTCAAACATTTGTAATATTAAATTTAAACAAATTTGATTATTCTTAAATCACTATCTTTTGAGATATTCAAAACGAACTTAAAAATTTAACTTTTGAAACGAATTAAAATTATAGAACAACTATTTCCATTATACGGTTATTCAAATCCCATTATTAAATTATTCAATAATTTCCAAATATCAAATTTAAACAATTTCGCTTATCCAATAATTCATTATCTTTTGAAATATTGAAATTGAACTTATTAGATTCAACCTTTAAAACCAATTCACAATTTTAAAACACTATTTTCATTTTACAGTTATTCAATTATTCAATAAGTTTTAAATATTTAATTTAAACAATTTACCTGTTCAATATTCAATATTTGATTTAAATAGATTTCACTTATCAATCAATTACTCTATTATACCCCAATGAATTCAACATTTATTATTATTCCAAACGACTTACAATTTTTTTCTAACAGTAAAACACGAAATCTTATTAAATTAGCTATTTTAATTATTGAAAATTTACGGGTCGTTACAGGTAGGCCAGTCTTGAGTAGTAGAGGTGTAAAGTAAGGCAGCCTCAGTACATTTTCTCTAGAGGTGTACTGTACGGAAGGTAGATCTTTACCTCGTCATGTATGGAATCCATTCTTTTTAAGTGCCTTCAGACTTAATTGTATACCTACTATGTAGGAATTACATTAATGTAACAATTTCGGCTAAGATTCAATATTTATTTTAAACCCTGTACATTATTATAATATTAGATGATTTCCTACAAACGATTTGGTTATCGTAAGGTAAAAACCCTTCCGTGTTTATTTACGGCGTGGTCACACGAGATACCATTTATTTGGACAGGTTTTATAAGATATATGAATCCATTTGATTGTGTTTCTCATGCTAGTTTTACTAGACTGGTCCAGGAATTATTTTCCTTATAATGCTCGTGTCAGCCCGAGCATATTTTTCTGATTTAGCTAGACACTTTTAGCTGCAGGAGACGAGCTGGACCCTCTAAGACGTATTCATGTATTTTATCTTCCATTATATTGTTCTTGCTTTATTTATCAGCAGTTGTTAGGATAGGTTGTTATAACTATCCAGCGGCCGATAATAGGATAATTATACTCTGATTTATTTATGTATATTAGTTTAATTTTTTTGTAAAGACAATTGGTATATTATATGTCACTCATCATGTTTGTGAGGCTCTATTCTTTCTTTTGTTTCTTTCCCCCAAAATTTTGTCTTTTCGACACTTAAATGTTCGACACTTGAATACCGCAGATGTATTGGTGTCGATTTCTAGGGGTTAAAAAGGCGGGTTGTTACAGTTGGTATCGGAGTTGAAGGTTAAGCGAGAACCTTGGCTTTAGTCGAGTATACTCATTAGAAATAGGGTAAGAGATACCCTAGAATGAGTTTGAGTGTGTATGTGCGTGTGTATGAGAGCACATATTTTTTAGTGATATAAAAATGTTCTATATTGTGTTGTTTGATCGATTGAGTGGTTTATAAATTCTGGTTGATGCATTCGGTTTACGTTATTGATAGGAGTTCCTAAACACTTGCACAAGGCCAACCAACACTGTATTTTTATTTTTATAAATCGATAAATGAAATAATTTACCTAGGAGTATATTTTATATAAAAAGGATAATTTTCAGAAGTTAATGTAGTTTTTGATATTCCTGTTTGGTAAGAGGATGATATTCAATTACTGTCATTTAGGGTACAATTAGTCATCCTCGTCCAATTGTGGGCATTGACTAGTGTTTGTGGATTCATATGCAAATTTTCTTTCATTAAGCATGGATTAGGTGGATAGAATTGTGGAAACATTAAAACGAACAACCTACAAATTAAGTTTCACAATTTTACTGTAAAAGGTTCGATATTAATGTTGGGTTAAAATTGGATTTTAATGAAAGACATTATTAAAAGAAAGCTAGAATTTTTTGGGAATAAATATTTAAGAATATTTTGTATAAAGAAGTGGTTTTAGATAAATTTGGTCTACAACAATGTGCTTTATAAATGAAAAGTTTTGTGGATTTAATTCTCGGTGTCTTGAAGAAGATTTCAAATGTTTTATGGAAAAAGGTAGTAATATTTTTGATTGAAAATATTTTTCTAGTATAAATATTTTTGAAATTTTTTTAAAGTAAGAAGTATTTTCTTTCATTGATTCGAGGAATGATTCTTGATTTTTTGTGATAATTTGAATAATACTCTAAGTGACGGTCCGATGTTTCTCCAAGCAAAATGTAGTAGTGCACTTAGTAAATTATTCTCTTTACCATTGTACGATCGAAACAAGTTCAATTCCGAACGAACTCAAAGCAGGTTGGCAATTGATATTTGTTAAATGATTTATATAGAAATATATACAATGTTGTTTCAAAAAGGAATTTTGGAAAAGAAAAGTATTTCTAAGATAACTAGTTCGAGTGGCCCGAAAATAACTAAAAAATCGAAAAGAGA
This sequence comes from Allium cepa, assembly GCA_030765085.1. Classification (NCBI taxonomy): domain Eukaryota; kingdom Viridiplantae; phylum Streptophyta; class Magnoliopsida; order Asparagales; family Amaryllidaceae; genus Allium; species Allium cepa. The sequence continues at coordinate 756,114,850 of CM060940.1, read as the reverse complement.
TGTGCTCAAATGGTAAGCACTTCTCTTGAGTATTATCCTCCTTGGTAAGGGAATATAGGATACTATTTAGTAGTAGCCAGTACCTTAGTATCATTTTGGGGTTACTCAGACTATATGTATGCATTTTCTAAAGTTATTATATAGTATCATTTTAAAAAGGGTTTTGAAATAAAAATGGGTATTTGTAATTTGAGTTTACTTAATAAATTTAAAATGGAAAAGTTTGAACCAGATAGTGGCATATACTCTGAAGATGTGGGGTGTATCACATCAATTTTATAAAATTAAGTGGTGATTATTAAGATGTTTTCATAAATAATTTTAACAGAAAAAGAAATTGGTATTAGTGAAAACCAATAAAATGAGTATGTATGTTGAACGTAGATCACTTCTCTTTTTCGTATAGCTTTTGATAAAAGGTTCGAGTACATGAATTAGGTGTTTCACACCATTCCAAATAAGGATCTATTACTCGATTCTTGAAGACGAACAGTTAGTGAGGGTCCTTGTTATGGAACCAGAGTTTTCTATCATAAATATATGGCTATATAAGGAAAACAGAGGTTTTTTAACAAGAAGTCTGTTCAGAGTCCGCACTAGGGAACCGGGTGAGTGATACTATTTTGGAAGTGAAGTTATGTATTCAACTAGAGATCGGATGCGTGATACTAATTTGGAAGTGAAGTTATGTATTCGACTAGAGATCGGGTGTGTGATACTAGTTTGTAAGTGAATTTATGCATTCGAGTAGAGATTGGATGAGTGATACTAGTTTAGAAGTAAAGTTATGTATTCAAGCAGAGATCAAACAAGAATTTGCGTATGGATAATCAATGAACATCCTGAGGGATTATGGATAATGTTAAGATTCATGTGGTGAAGTTTAAGGGTCGAAATTCTTTCAAGGGAGAGAAAATGTAACGACCTAGAATTTTGTCACCTTAATTTGGGAATATTTAATTAATTTTAAATATTCTATTTATGGTTTCAATAATTAATTTTTTTAATTAATAACCAATGATAGAAAATTCATTTTTGAATTTTGTTTACAAAAATAGGTAGTTCGTTAAAAAATAAAAAATGTGACTGAAACCCGTTTTTCGGATTTTCAACTTTTTATCGAATGACAAGTTATAAAAAGTTGTTGAACCTTTGTGTAATGAAATGACTTTATGATCCTCGAATTTTGACATTAATACATCTACATTATTCATGTACCGAGCACCCAAGTGCTAGAAAGATGGATTGTTAGGGTAAAATAAAAAGAAATAGAACAAGAAAGAAGAGAACACAACATCAGAATCTCACTAGCGGAATGGTAATATATAATGCAAAAGAATAGTACAAAAGGTTACTCCGATACAGAAATTTTAAAGTTACAAAACCTAAGCACTATCATCAGCTTAGATACTTATAACTGTCTGTCCTCACAAATGCTGATATGTACAATATAGTAATGCAGTGGAAATAAGAGTACTATGGTAGGTGCAACATCTTGCTCATCTTCTCGAGCTTTAAAGAACATCAATGAAAACCTACCTTTCTCAAACTACTCGCAAGAGTACTCGAGGAATTTAGGGAAAACAAAAACCAAGCATCAGAATTAAGTCTGGTATGATAAACTCAAGAAATATGTGACCAACATATAATAGTACTTTTGAGACCGCGTGGAATGCCATAACGGTTATCCTTTCAAAAGAACCACCATCTAATAAGTACATAAGCTGATATAATAGAAAATGTCTCGGGTGAAGAATATAAATATATAACATAGCCGGAATAGTTATATTCGTTACATTCAACAGCATATTAGAGCACAATAAATCCGATAAGGAACATTAGCATATTGGATTTTCCAAGGAGATCGCTTCAGCGGAGCCAGATCCAATCTCATACATAAGGGTTAGAAAGTACCTTCGAGCAACGTATATCTCCAGATAAAATATATCAATTAGGTACACAAGCAGCCTATCGTCCGAATATAAACATGAACAACATGAACCAAATATCATCAACTCCTATCGGCCAACAATCGATAAGTATCTCTGGATATGGATTTGACAACACCTTGTTACGGGTCAGTAAACCCTAATTTATGAGGCGTACTGCTTTTTTAGTTATTTCCGATGTCGAGATTACGTTTTGCATCTTTCACATGAGTCTTCATCACTTGAAAAGAATAAAAATCCCAGTTTGGATGTAACATCCCCTATTTTGAGGCCTAAAGTAAAGCGCTACAGATGCTGCTGTCATATACAATATTAACTTGCGATGAAAAAATATGGTGGTGTTAAAGGCATCCATAATACCAAAAGCACATGAATATGAAATAAAATCAATACAAATTTCAAAAACAACATTTTTGATTACATTTCAAATCAATATTTCATATTTATGAACATAATCCCAAAACGATTTCCTGGCTTTGGTCAAATATAATTATTACAAATTATGCCAAGAGTAACATATGAAGATTCCCTCTTGGATAATCAGAGTACTAGATAGATAAACATATCAGTCATAAATACATCACAGCTGTTTGCGCAAAAAATGGGCAAACACCTCAAAGTCGTACTATTTAGTCGATTTTATATGGTTTTCAATGATTCGGGTGATTTATGCAAATATGTAAAAAACAGGGACTAAACTGTAAAAGACACACAGATTTATAGTGGTTCGGCCAAAACGTGCCTACGTCCACTTTATATGTTATTCTCCTTTTTCTCCTCAGATTACAAGTACAAAGCTTTGATTACAAGAGTATGAAAGTTGTTTGAAAGTTCCTTCCGTGCTTGAGCTCTCAAACTTGTCTGCCATTGTTGTACCCCTGCCCCTTTATTTATAGAGTGAGGTTGGGGGCAGGGGTCTTGGATGTTTATAGCTGCTGGTGGGCCTGGCGCATCTGGTTCGGCATCCTCTTGGTTTGGTGGAGGTGGTTCGGAGAAGTGCCGGTCCGGTGGTGGAGTTGGCCTGGATGAGTGCAGGTTCGGTGATGGAGTATGGCGGACCGGTAGTAGGAGCATGGTCTGGTTCAGCAGTGGGGGAGATGGTCTGGTTCGGCTTAGGCTTGGAGGTTGGTTCGGTAGGATCTGGTCCGGTGAGAGCTAGTTCGGTGGTAGGAGGGAGCCGGACGAAATTCTGCCCAACACACCGAATCAAATACCTTCTTTTGCCGATCCGGGTGATTTGCCGGATGAGTTTGTTGTTACCAAAGTACCGAATGGCTTACGTGCCGAATGTGGTTCCGCCGAATGGACTCTCGCATGGCTTCACCGAATGATCTTTTATATTTGAACCTTGAGTGAAATCCCTGACCTATGTACGCTTGCTTGCTTCTTCTTGGTTCGGTCGTGGTGGAAATGCACACAACATTGATATTCCAGTTTTGACCAAAAATGGGATAACATTTTGCCCCCCAAAACATGCCTTGCGATAGGAAGGCGTGTTTTGTAATGCCATGAGCTGGATGTTCATATCCTGTTGATGTCCTTGCGGTAGGAAGGCGTGTTTTGTAATGCCATGAGCTGGATGTTCATATCCTGTTGATGTCCTGTAAAGAGCTTGATATTTTATATGGCCCAAATGACGACCGTTCGGGATCGAGCTATTTGGGATGAAGCGCGGCCGTTCATGGTCAAGCGCCTAACTTCAAGTGACGACCGTTCGCGATCGAGTCATTTGAGGTGAAGCGCGACCGTTCGCGGTCAAGCGTCTAAATCCATGCGACGATCGTTCGAGATCGAGTCATTTATGGTGGAATGTGATCGTTCACGGTCAAGCACTTTACTTCAAATGACGACCGTTCGGGATCGAGCCATTCGAGGTAAAGTGCGACCGAGCCCGGTCAGAGGGCGGACCTCAAATGGCGACCGTTCGTGATCAAGCCACTTGGGGTGAAATGTGACCGTTCACGGCCGGTGCCGTTCGCGGCAAAAGATGAAATGGGACGTTCACGGTCAAGCGCCTTACTTCGGATGACGATCGTTCGAGATCGAGCCATTCGTGGTAAGGTGCGACTGTTGGCGGTCAGGGGGTGGACCTCAAATGGCGACGTTTCGCGATCGAGACATTTGTGGAAAGATGAGTTGTGCCGTTCGAGGCGAGTTTGTGACTGTTCGAAGTCAGGTGCCGTTCGAGGCGAATTGTGACCGTTCGAGGCCGGGTGTCGTTCGAGGCGAATTGTGACTATTCAAAGTAGGGTGCCGTTCGAGGCGAATTGTGACTGTTCGAAGTCGGGTGCCGTTCGAGGCGAATGAGTGTGCCCGGGGGGGACTTAATATTATCAGTGTCGGAGTTATTGTTTGGGGGAGTTTCCGAATCAAAGACTTCGGTAGTTCACTGCCATGCAAGTGGTGCTCGTGGACCGTTCGCGATCCACGGGCATACAAGTAATTTTTCAAATATCAAAGCAATAATCATACGAATTCCACAACAGGAATGTTCAAGTCAAGATCAAAGCAAGAGCAAGATGAGGATGTCAAAGTGTAAACTCTTACTATGGTGCGGTCAGTAGTCATTCAGAGCATGCCTATGGATCGTGCGCGATCGCTTACATGAGTAAATGATCTAACCGTGTTAGTGAGAGGTTTGCGACTTATTCATCTCTTTCAACCTGGCCCCCCGAGTTCAGGAGGGAATTTTACCTGCCCCCTGGATGAGCGTTCATTCCTTACCAGGTTGCTCGGAGGCCCCTATCTCTCTCTGGGATTGGATCAACATGCTCCAAGTGTGGTGCCCCCATGCAGGATCGATGCCTGATTAGCTTCTGAAGAAGCCTCTTGATTTTCCTTCATGTTCACATCTCTCTGGCCTTGGCCTTCTTCTTGATTGTCTCTCCATGACTCTTCCAATCTGAATCTCTAAACTCTCATATTCAAATTCCAAGCGGTAGAATCCTTGAGTTCAGTTCTCAGTGAAAGCACCAAAAATGTTTGCGCAAAAAATGGGCAAACACCTCAAAGTCGTACGATTTAGTTGATTATATGTTGTTCTTAGAGATTTGGGTGATTTATGCGAATATATAAAAAACAGGGGCTAAATTGTAAAAGACACACAGATTTATAGTGGTTCGGCCAGAACGTGCCTACGTCCACTTTATATGTTATTCTCCTCTTTTACTCCAGATTACAAGTACAAAGCTTTGATTACAAGAGTATTAAGGTTGTTTGAAAGTTCCTTCCGTGCTTGAGCTCTCAAACTTGTCTGCCATTGTTGTACCCCTGCCCTTTTATTTATAGAGTGAGGTTGGGGGCAGGGGTCTTGGATGTTTATAGCTGCTGGTGGGCCTGGCGCATCTGGTTCGGCATCCTCTTGGTTCGGTGGAGGTGGTTCGAAGAAGTGCCTGTCCGGTGGTGGAGTTGGTCTGGATGAGTGCAGGTTCGGTGATGGAGTATGGCGGACCGGTAGTAGGAGCATGGTCTGGTTCGGCAGTGGGGGAGATGGTCTGGTTCGGCTTAGGCTTGGAGGTTGGTTCGGCAGGATCTGGTCCGGTGAGAGCTAGTTCGGTGGTAGGAGGGAGCCGGACGAAATTCTGCCCAACACACCGAATCAAATACCTTCTTTTGCCGATCCGGGTGATTTGCTGGATGAGTTTGTTGTTACCAAAGTACCGAATGGCTTACGTGCCGAATGTGGTTCCGCCGAATGGACTCTCGCATGGCTTCACCAAATGATCTTTTATATTTGAACCTTGAGTGAAATCCCTGACTTATGTACGCTTGCTTGCTTCTTCTTCGTTCGGTCGTGGTGGAAATGCACACAACATTGATATTCCAGTTTTGACCAAAAATGGGATAACAACAGCGGAAATAATATTAAATAACTCCTATATAGCTAGCTTTGCCTCCTGCACGTCTTTGGAAGCTTATTCGTCCAACCTACTAAACCTAAAAAGTCCTTAACTCTCAATCTACTAAAATTTAATTTTGAGCACTCGAGAGTTTAAGGGGAAAACATAAACATCGAGTAAGACATGAAATCTGGTGTGAATAATTGTATTACATCTCGGTTTACTGATATTAAGTGAGATCACGCCACTTAGCGAAACGAGTTTCCCCTCACTAAGACCTTTTAAAATCATATATTTTGCAAATCAAAAACTTGTAATCAAACTGATTATAACAACAACAATAATAACATATATGCACATAAATCAGGTAATAAATGGACTATATGTCCAAACATTATAGTTATATCTGGCTAACTATTAACCACTGGCTGACTCGAGCCTACCAGACATGATAAATATTCTAACTTCTGTTAGATACAATACTGTACAATCTGTCCTTAACTTACTTCTTCTAGGGTTAACTGATCCTAATTGTTTTGTAGGCTCACCAATAACATACCAGTACTCTGTATATTCTTCTCTTAGTGTAACATCATTTTAGTCTTACCTGTGACAAAGCCCTACATAATGGAATTTTGGACTTATATTAGCAAGGGGCTAGAACCTATATTATAGGGCACGACCTCATAGCAGCCTCATCTGGTCTCCTAATATCCGAGTCATACACTTAGGGTTAACTACCTTATTCAAATTTCATTTTCTCAAAAATAATCTTTACAAAAGGTTTACTCTTGAAATCATACCTTTATAAAAGAAGGAAATCATACTATTTTCTTTACTCAAAATACCTATGCTATGATATATGCTTTACAAAAAAATGTTGATGAAATCTAAATCAAAGGGATTCTCCATCCCTTCAAAGTAAATTAAAGCCCCTTTTAACTTAGAAAACTTTAGGCTATAAAACGAAAAAACACCTTCGAGACCTTTGTTTAAAACCTTAAACAATCCCTTTCGAAATCATCGAAAGCGTCCCTTTCGTGTCTTGTTAACCACTTTAACCTTTAAAACATTGGGCCGAAAGGCCAAAATCTACCTTTCGAATATATTGGAAATAGACCTTTCGAAATCATTTAAAAACTTAGACATCCTCTTTCGAAACCATTAAACATGTCTTTCGAAAGCATTGTAAACATTACTTTCGAAACACTTAAAAAAAACCTTTCGAAACACTTAAAATATACCTTTCGAAGGCATTGGGTTCAAGTAAGAAATTATTGAAGCATAGCTTCAAAACCATTTAAAAGTATTACTTTCGAAATCATTGTTTAAAAACAAAACAAAACAAAACGTATACAAGGAAACACATCCGAAAGCTATCCTTTCGAAAGCTTAATGGTGACGACAACATACTTTCTCATGTATACTTTGGTCTAAAATAGCGGCTTTAATCATGTCGAAAGGTATAGGAGCGGCAACCCCCTTTCGCATGTATAAGTTAAAAGAAAAGCAGCTTCAATGGTTGTGGAAGGGTATTGGTTCGAAACCTACCTTTCGAACCCATTGATTAAAAGAGTTATAAAAGAGGCCTCTTACTAAGGCGATAGGTACAAATGCGGCAGTTTGGATATCGAAGGGGTTTAAAAGCGGCAAGCCTTTCGAAAACTTACTTTCAAAAATAGAGCCAAGTTAATGGATTCGAAAGCTAATAAAAGTGGCTTCAACGCTTTCGAAAGCATACCTTTTACACCATTCATTCCTTCCATCTTTCTAAAATACACTACATACCAAATATTTGATACCATGTGCATTGGTTTCGAATAGATGTGAAAGGTTATAAATGGGAGTATGATGACAAAAGAAAGCAAAAGAAAGTGTCAAAATTATACTGATTTTATGATTTCTAAAGTAATTTCTTTTCACCTAACTTGCATAATTTTCAAAAATATAATTTGCCTCCAATACGTTACGAAAATTCTTTTTAAAAAGCTGCTGAATTCGACATTTAATAATTGAAACATTTAAGTCATTAAGCCCTTCTCCTTAAAAACATTTAAGTCCACTATCTTAAATAATTTAATAACCATAGTAAAGCACTTAGGAAAAATCCCAAAAAATCATAATAATTCGTTTCAAATATGTTTTCTAACATATATAAATTTTAGACCCGAAGACATTATTTAATTGCCTTAAATAATTTGAATCCGAAATTAATTATTTTCTCTCATAGAAAATTCATAATAAATCCATATTCAATTAAAAAATTATGAAACTTGAAACCCCCTTCTAAAATAATATTTTTGACCATATATCAAAAACACAATTCATTTGGATGCCATTTGATAGGTATTCTAACCAAACATATCATAAAACCTATACTAAACCATATAAATCATCAACAATCATATATATATATATATATATATATATATCCATTTTAACAAACATAACATGGCATATAATTTGCAAACATAGTGCGGAACTCATTTGAAACCAATATCATTATGAAAAGTGAGATGTAAATTAATTATCCATATTGGCTTTGTGTTAAGAATGTTGAGATTTGCATTTAGGTTGATTTGCTTAAGCTTTCTACTTGAATCCTAGCTTTTCTTCTCCTTGAATCTTCTTAATGGTGCCTGGCTGAGTACCTTTAGAGTATTAGTTTTGTTTGTGAAAGTTAAAATGAATGAGGAATGAAGAATAGAAGGGTTTAGGGTATAGGAACAAAGGTTATTCCCATTTTACCCTCGCCAACTCCTCCTACTTATATATTTTTAATTCTCTTTTACCAATACATTCATTAAGACATGGATCCTTCTTAATTAACAAATCTCAATCCCTTAACTATCTATATTATTTCATTTAATTTATCCAATTATATGTTCTAAACAATGTTAGTCAAAATCAGGGTCATTACAGACTCCCCTTCTTAAATAATTTCGTCCTCGAAATTACGATATGTTACCCACAATAATCAAACATAAAGGTAAAACATACCATCAAACAAAGTAGGATAAGTATATCTAATCCTACTATTTTCCAAGTACAATCTGTCTCGTCGTCACACCATTAGACTTTGACTAATCTGATTGTCTTATTCCTTAGTCTCTTCTCACCTTTGGCAACTATACGAGCTGGTTTCTAACTATAGTCATATCTTGTTCCACTACTAGTTCTTCTAACCCAGTTGGCATAATAGTAGTATTTGGATTTCGAATACACTTCCTTAGATGAGAAATATGGAAAATATTGTGGACTCATACCAAACTATTTGGTAACTCTACCCTATACGCAAGTTTCCTGATCCTTTCAGTAATATGAAATGATCCAATGAATTTTGGTGCCAATTTCCTGATTTTATAAATGTGATCACTCCTTTCATCGGTGATGCTATAATGAAAATATGATCTCTAGCTGAGAACTCTAAGTCTTTCCATCTCTTATCAGCATAACTTTTCTGCCTAAGCTGAGCCTCCTTCATTCTAGCCCGAATTAACTCAATCTTCTCTGTAGCCTCTCTAATCAAATCTGGATAAAGAACTAACCTATCCTCCGTCTCTAACCAACAAATGAGAGATTTGCATGGTCTTCCATAAAAAGCTTCAAATGTTTCCATCCATATACTAGTCTCATAATCGTTGTTATACGAAAACTCGACTAAGTGTACGTGGTCTTTCCACGATCCTCTGAAATCTAACACATAAGCTCTTGGCAAATCCTCTAAGACTTTGTTAACTTTCTCTTTCTGCCTATCTGTCCATGGTTGGTAAGTAGCACTTATCTTGAGCTTGGTACCTAAAGTTTCCTATTGACTCTTCCAGAATCCGCTAGTAAATAAGGAATCTCTATCGCTTACTATACTATTAGGAATCCCGTGCAGTCTAACTATATTCTTCATGAATAACTTAGCTAAATGGTGTTGTCCTGGTCGACTTAACAGGTATAAGTGTGCGCTCATATTTAGCATGTCCACTATCACCCAGATACTCTCATTTCCTCTATTCGACCTTGACAGCCCATCTATAAAACCCATTGACATAGAATCCCATTTCCAGACCAGAACATCCAAAGGCTAAAGTAACTCAGTTTCTGATGTTCAGCTTTTACATGTTGACAGTCCAAACACCGCTTTACCCATAAGCCTACATTTCTCTTCATACCTTCCCAGAAGAAACTCCTTTTCATATCCTGATATGTCTTAGTTCCTCCAGGATAAATAGTAAACTTTGAACGATGGCATTCTCTAAGAACTTCCTTCCTAATGTTCCCCACATTCGGAACATATATTTGCCCTTTCTTCCTCAACCACCCATTTTGGTCAAGATTAAAATCTTTCAAGTCTCCACTCTTTGTTCCATTCCTTAACTTTCTGATTCGCTCAGCTAATAATGGGTATTCTCCCAGCTTAGAAGCAAGCCTTTCAATCTTCATCGGTTGAACTTTTAAACATTATAACATGGCAGTTTCTCGACTAGAACTAACCTCCGATCTCCATTGTACTACGCATGCAGTCAATGCTTCTAAATCTATAAACTTAGCTATCATTGCCAATACTGCATTCTATTATTTTCTGCTAAGTGCATCTGCAACCTTATTTCCTTTTCTTAGTGTGCGCTCGGTACCAAAGTCGTATGCAGCTATTAACTTTAACCATCTCTGCTGTCTCATATTTAACTCTTTCTGAGACTATAAACATCTTAGTTTTATGATTCGTAAACAACTCGAATCTCTCCCAAAAGTTAATCTCTCCATACCTTCAATGCGAAAATTACCATAGCTGATTCCAAATCATGATTTGGATATCTTACTTCATGCAGTCCGAGCTGTCGAGAAGTATAGGCAATCACTCTACCTCTCTACATTAACATAGCTCTTAATCATGTTCCACAAGCATCCGTGTATACCACTAAGTCATGATTCCCTTCTGGAACAGCTAACATAGGTGCATTAGTTAATAAATGTTTCAGTTTTTGGAATGCCTCCTCACACTTATTAGTCAAACAAACTTTACATCTTTTCGAGTTAGCTTAGTCATTGGTGCGGCTATCCGTAAGAAATCCTTAATGAATCCCATGTAGTAGCCAGTTAACCTAAGAAAACTCTTTATCTCAGTCACTATCTCTGATCTCTTTCAACTATTCACTACCTCGATATTAGTTAGATCCACTGACAACCCTTTCTCTGAAACTATATGACCAAGAAACTTCACTTCCTTCTTCCAAAAGTGACACTTCGAAAAAATTTCCTTCAACTGATGTTATCTCAGTGTCTCGAGCACTATCTTATGATGAAATTCAAGATCTCTTTCACCCTTGGAATATATCAATATGTCATCTATGAATACTAATACAAATCTTTCCAGATGTTACTAGAAGATTCTGTTCATCAAGTCCACAAAGAATGCTAGCGCATCAGTTAGACCAAACGGCATCACTAACCATTCATACGATCCATATCTTGTCCTAAACGTCGTCGAAAGAATACTATCTTTTGCTACTCTAAGTTGACGGAGCCCTGTTGCTAAATATAACTGAGAAAATACTTTGGCTCCACTCAACTAGTCAAACAAATCGTTAATCCTAGGTCATGGATATCAGTTCTTTATCGTCTTCTCATTTAGCTTATGATAATCGATACACAACCTCAATGATCCATCCGATGTCTTAACCAATATTACAACTACTCCCCAAGGTGAACTGCTTGGTCCCATAAAACTCTTACCTTCTTGATCCACCAATTGTACCTTAAGCTCCTTCGTCTCGGTAGGTGTCATTCTACTTAGCGGTCTGCTCACAGGTTCAGCCCGTGGTACTAAATCTATCTGAAACTTAATGGCTCGTTTTGACGATAGTCCTATCATGGGCTCAAAGACATCTACGAATTCTCTAATAATGAAGACTTGATTCAACTCGTCTTCTTCATCCATTAACACCCAACAAAGCGCAAGAATCTAATTTTTGGTTTCCTACAGTGTATATAATCCGATCACTACAACTAGGGTTTCTAAGTGATATTTTCCTATAATGGCAAAATATCCTAACATGGTACTTACTTGACCAATCCATTCCCAATATAATTCTGAAACCTACGAAATCAAAAACATGCAAAACAACAAGAAAATATATAACCTAACAACTCAAACTCTAAGTGGCCACATCTCTTCCGAAGAGTCACATGCCCTCCGATCTGGTTTGCAACCCTTAAGGACGTAAATAGATATGAGGGTTCTATGTTATGCTTTTCTACTAACAATGAGATATAAAAGAATGTGATGTACCAGTATCAAATATAACTCTAACTGACATGCCATGAATCAAAAGCGAACCTCCCAACACAGCTTTTCCTTTCTCCTCTACTGTTGGTCTTGAGGTAGCTGGTTCCAATGCAAATGATTTTCCCTTTCCATTCCTGGCTAGTTTCTTGCACTAGTTCTTATAATATCCAATCTGATCACAATTGAAGCATTTCATTCTTTTCTTGTCAACATCATTCTTTGCTTTGCCTGTCCGACACTCGTGAGCAAAAATGTCCCTTCTTATCACACTTAAAGCAAACCATACCTGCCTTCTTTGCAGCTCCTCCCTTCTGAGTTCCCTTCTTTTCGAAAAACTTTATATTCTGGTTCTGCCAACCTTGAGTTTCCATTGCTTTGTTACGATTAAAGAAAGAGTCATCTCCTCGTTCCTCAAAACCATCTCAAAAACTACATCGCACAGATCCCAAACATGTGGTAAAGTTGTTTTAGCAAGCTCGGGTCTCAATCCATGGATGAACTTCTGATTTCTTTTTGTTACTGCATCAACTGTAGCATATCCATATCTAGATAATTTCTCAAATATGGTATCATACATAAGCACTATCATGTCTCCAGGCACTAACTCGGCAAAATTCCTGAGCAGAGTTGACATGGTGATCTCTGATATGAATCTTTCCTCAAACCTCCTCCTGAATTCTATGTAAGTCATAGCTGCTTCAGCTACTTCTACAGTAACATAGTTCCACCAGTACAATGATGCTCCTTGCAACTGTCTGGACGCCAATCTCCTTTTCATCTCATCATTAACCCTAAATTACCAAAAATCCTTCACAATGAAGCAACCAATTCTCCACTTCAATTGCATCCCCAGTGCCGATAAACGGCTTCCCTCAAGCCTAGCATAGTTCTGCTTAGTACTGCATAGTTATTGACCACCGGAGCTTCCTGCCTTCCTTCTCCGGCATTTCCTCCAACTAATACCATAGCATCTCTAACTTGCATCATGTTGATGAAGAAATGATACATGGCTCCAATGTCAACTTATGGCGCTCCAGCACCCAAATTAGCAGCTTGTGCCGACCTAGATTCCTTCTAGTGTTTGGTCTGGCATTTCCATTGGTTATGGTGCTTCCTTCACCAAGGTTAACTATCCATTCCTAGCATCCATTTCTAATTTTATTAAAATCTACATTCGAGTTTTTGTAAGATACAGAAGAATAGCCTAAGAAAGATGGGAGAACAGAGATAAAGCATATACTTATATATAGCAAATACAAGTACGTTACTATAGCGCTATTCCATAGCCCAATCTTTTCTCTAATTCCTTAGGATTATGTTTTCAAAAATAATGCTAAGTTCAAAATTTATTTTTAAGTTTACATAAACCTATGTTTTGATACCAAGTTGTAAGATCCCCTATTTTGAGGCGTAAAGTTAAGCGCTACAGATGCTGCAGTCATCTGTAGTATTAACTCCTGATGACAAAATACAGTAGCATTAATGGTATCCATAATATTAGAAGCACATGAATATGAAATAAAATCAACATAGATTTCAAAAATAGCTTTTATGATTACATTTCAAATCAATATTTCATATTCAAGCACATAATCCAAAATCGATTCTCAAGTTTTGATCAAATATAATTATTACAAATTATCTAAGAGCGACATATGAAGATGCCCCTTGAATGATCAGAGTACTAGATAGATAGATATAGCAGTCATAAATACATCACAGCGGATATAATACTAAATAACTCCTATATAGTCATCTTGGCCTCCTGCATGTCTTTGGAAGCTTATTCGTCCAACTACTAAACCTAAAAAGTCCTTAACTCTTAATCTACTTAAATTTAATTTTGAGCACCCAAGAATTTAAAGATAAAACATAAACTTCGAGTCAGACATAAAGCCAGATGTGAATAATTCTACTACATCTCATTTTACTGATATTAAGTGAGACCACACCATTTAGTAGAACGGTTTTCCCTCACTAATATCCTTTTAAAATCATATCTTTTGCAAATCAAAAGCTTGCAAACAAACTGATTATAACAACAATATGCATATAAATCAGGTAATTAATGGACTATCTGTCTGAATATTATAGTTTTATCTGGCTAACTATTAACCACTGGCAGACTCGGGCCTCTAGACATGATAAATATTCTAACTTCTATTAGATAAATACTGGACGATCTATCCTTAACTTATTTCTCCTAGGGTCAACTGAGCCTAATGGTTTTGCGGGCCCACCAATAACCTATCTCTACTCTATGTATTCCTTTCTGTGTGTAACAACATTTTAGTCTTGCACGTGACAAAGCCCTACACGCTGGAATTTTGAACGTATCTTAGCTATAGGCTACTAGCTAAAGCATAGGGCATGACCCCATACCAGTCCCATCTTGTCTTCTAATATCGAAGTCATACACTTAGGGTTAACTACCCAATTCAATTTTCATTTCCTTAAAAACAATATTTACAAATGATTTACCATTGAAATCATATCTTTATAAAACAAGGAAATCATACTATTTGATTTACTCAAAATACCTATGTCATGATATATGCTTTACAAAACAATGTTGATGAAATCCAAATCAATTAGATTATCTGTCCTTTAAAGTAAGTTAAAGCCCTTTTTTAACTTAGAAAACTTTAGGCTATAAAGCCAGAGCAACACCTTCGAAAGCTTTGTTTAAAACCTTAAACAATCCCTTTTGAAATCATTGGAAGCATCCCTTTCGAGTCAAATTAACTACTTTAACCTTGAAAATATTAGGCCAAAAGGCCAAAATCTACCTTTCGAATGTATTGGAAATAGACCTTTCAAAATCATTACTTAAAACCTTAGATATCCTCTTTCGAAACCATTAAACATATTTTATTGAAATTATGGAAAAATTCCTTTCGAAACGCTTAAAACAAACCTTTCGAAACACTTAAAACATACCTTTCGAAGGCAATGGGTTCAAGTAAGAAATTATGTAAGCATAGCTTTGAAACCATTTAAAAGTATTGCTTTCAAAATTATTGTTTGAAAGCAAAACAAAACACAAAGTATAAAAGGGAATGCATTTGAAAGCTATCCTTTCAAAAGCCTTATGGTGATGGCAACGTACTTTTGCATGTACACTTGGGTTTAAAATAAGCGGCTTCAACCATGTCAATAGGTATAGGTGTGGCACCCCCCTTTTTCATGTATAAGTTAAAAGAAAAGTGGCTTCAATGGTTGCAGAAGGGTATTGGTTCAAAACCTACCTTCCAACCCATTGATTCAAAGAGTTTTAAAAGCGGCCTCTTACTAAGGCGAAAGGTATAAATGTAGCAGCTTGGGTATCAATGGGGTTCAAAAGCGGCAACCCTTTCGAAAGCTGTAACGACCAGCCTTTTTGGACAGTTTAAACCGACGATCAAATAAACATGCCGATTCCAAACCATTCAAAAGGGCAGATGGTTATTGGGGTAAATAAGAAAAGAAAAGAAAGAGAAATAAAAGAAAGGAAACAACACAGAATCTCGCAGCGGAACGATAAAATATAATAGTCAAATAAACAGTTCATGAAGCTGTTTACTATACTTTGACAATTATTTATACAACATTTATCAGAGTTATACATATACAACAGAACAATTAAAATAATGCAGCAGATAGCATGATGCAAGGGTAATAATAGTAATACTATACCAAATCTTCGTCTTCATCCTCCTGAATAGATCTTCAAAAATCTGAAAAACTCAGGACTGACACGAGCGTAATGAAAGACAAACACTCGAGTCAGGACTAAATATCCTTATGTAAGTTAAATCAATCGTAAATAAATATGAGTGTAACGGCATCAGAGATGTTTACGGGGTTTGACATCTCATATCCAGTGTCAACGTGCGTGCGATAACTCAAGAGATGTTACGGGATTTTCCATCTCTTAAGGATCCATTAAACTATCTACTATGTAGTAATGTACGCTAAGTAGATAATTCCTATTAGTAATATAAAGTATCAAAATAGTGTTAAGGCGTTACCATAATCCCCCTTAACACATTTTTATAATGCCATAGTCTATACAGCACCGTAAGCCCCACCGTAAACTGGTGGTTAT
Organism: Allium cepa; assembly: GCA_030765085.1. Classification (NCBI taxonomy): domain Eukaryota; kingdom Viridiplantae; phylum Streptophyta; class Magnoliopsida; order Asparagales; family Amaryllidaceae; genus Allium; species Allium cepa. The sequence goes on along the minus strand of CM060940.1, from coordinate 756,098,698 downwards.
CAGAGGGTACCCCATAGGTATAACACAAAACATAATGTAGTGGTCGCGAATAGGATAATAAATATGACAAGGCACATGAGGCGATACCAACTAGGATACTAGTAGTTGCGTGATCCGGACTGATGTTGAGCATAGCCAGCAGCTACCCCAACACCGCGAAACAACACTCCCAAATCAAGGGGTGCACCCAAATCGAATCACAAATGTAATAGATATGGTATCAAAGAAGTGTGTCCGCTAGAGGTGGCGAACCTCAATGGCCCGGCGCGGCTCCTGTTTTAGTCATGTCAGGGGTCATCCAATATCGTTCTCTTTCTTCAGTCAACACGTTCACCAAACCATCCACTTCATTCTGGATCAACACTCTGCGTATAATAGTTATTAAAGTGGTTTTCGGTATCGACAGAGAGTATGTCCATATCCGATCCCGGTCTCTTTAATAACTACGTATTATTACACCATTGGCTCTTTTACATTTCAAATCGATTCATAATTGATATCAAAATATCATATTCGCTTCAAAATCAAATCCATTTCAAATATCATCGTAACTATTCAATGTAAGATTTCGTTTCAAAAATCAATTTTCGCATCAATATCTCATTTCGATTTCAAAATCATTTCGAATTTTAATTTAGGTTGCAACTTCATTTAATCCAATTCGTATTTAAATTCAAGATTTAAATATAAACATTTCACCTTATTGACCAGCTTAGAATTTTAGAAAATAGTTTTAAGTGGTTAAAAGTAGTTTTAAATAATTAAAATAGTTAAAAATACTTGAAATCTTAAAACGGATTCAAAATAGATAAATTAGTTTAAAATAATTTAAATTGGGTTAAGTAGATTTAAAATAGATTAAAATAGTTTAAGTATTCAAAAATGGTTTATATAGCAGAGTAATTTGGAAAACAAAATAAAACAGGTTCAAAACCAATCCATTTGAATTTATAACTTCCCAATTCAAATCAATTTCAATTTCCATTCTACCGATTCACTTTAGATTTCAATTCAAATCAATGTCAACTTTGACTTCAGATTTATTCAATTTTATATTCACTTTCAATTAATTCAATTTCAATTTATATCGATTTAGAGCTAGGTTTTTCAAAATATCCATTTATAACCCTTAACAAAATTATCCATCAATTTTCGAGTTTAAATCCAAATTTCAAATATGATTCAATTCCAAGCTCGACTTCAAAATATCATTTTTGTATCACTTTTACTTGGTAATATTCAAAGCTCGAATTAAGGTTAAATCTTTAAACAAATCAATTTTCGAAATTCAATCAAATCCCAATTTTTAAATTTCAAAATCTCGACTTATATTATTTAACAATTTCTTTTAACCAAAATTTATTTCAACATTCCAAACTCAATTTTTCGATAAATTCGATTTCTATAAATTTATTTCTATTTATAACTTTTAAATCAAAACATTTAAATAAATTTCAAGTCGACGATTTTAAAAATTATTAATTTAGCCAATTCGGTGTCCGTATATAATTTTCTATCCTATGGCCAAGTAATTATTTATTTCAATTAAATGTCAGGGATGAATATATATCACTTAAATCAATCATAGTGTCATATGTATGCATAACAAGTTATATATAAGCAACAAACATCCAAACATTTAAATAGCAACCAATAGCATCCATCGAAATAAATCATCCAATAGACAATACAATTCATAGCAATTTTATAGTTATCAATGTCAGGTAATTTAATCGCAGTTCAATTTTAATTTCAGTTTAACTGTCAATTTAATTTTCAATGGTTAATTCAAATGACAAGCTATATGACAATTAAATTTTTATCAAACAACGACAAATAAAATCATATCACTTCATAATGTCAAATTTAACTAGTATAAAGATATTTAGTATGTTGTGAGCGTTATAAAACACTCACCTTGATTTCAATGTAGTGCCAGCATTTTATTTCGAATAAAATTAAACGAGCTTTTAATTTTACCCGAAATTTTCAATAGCTCCAAACGACTCCAATCCAGTTCCATAGCGTAGTGCTCGTCCATACGATTCCAACGCAAAAAGTTTCGTCGAATTCCGACCTCGTATGAACAAGTTATACACGTTTAAACATTACATGATTTACGATATAATTGATTCACTTTTAATTAATTACCAAACCCTACTATGCAATCAAGGCCGTTGATTCTTGCCCCCCAACCCCCCCCCCCCCCCCCCCCCCCCCCCGCCGATCTGAGCCGCACCCCATTCTTCCACAAGCACGTAACCTCTCCAGAGAATGCCGAACCCAACCTCCACCAAAACCCTAAATCAACGCGACCAATCCGAACCGCTAGAAGACGATCAACTGGTGCCATAATGAAGTCCATCCCCTCCTCTACACATGGTTGCAAAGGCTTGGAGCTCGGCCTCCCCCTCTCTCTCGAAAAGCGTGTGCAACTTTGGCCGTCTAAATAGAGATTGCCGCCAATCCGTGCAACGAAACTCGATCACAACCGTTGAAATTAAAGATCGCACTACCCTCTACGCTTTTGCAGTTGAACATTTCTCGTATTGATTCACGGATCTGAAGAAAATAGAGGAGGAAGGATGGTGTTTTCAGGCCATTGAATATGACAATGGCGGCTGTAACCCTAGGCCCCTTTTTTTGTTTTTAATTTGTGAATAAAGGGCTATTTGTAGGAAACGACGAATATTATTTATCCGGCTTTTCCAAACTCCGAATTTCACGCGGTAAGTGACGTTCCTAGGGTTTATCCCACGTTCCAGACACAATGGAATAGGTTTCGGAAGCTAATTCGATCGTATGTGTGAGTTACAGACATAAACGATCAAATTTAAATTAAACGGATTAAACGAATTTTTAGGCGTTTTGGCTCGCCCCGGACAAACGGTAAATCCAATTGATACGAAATTTAAAATCATACAATAATATCACATTACGGATCCGATGAAACTGGTTTCATCGAAATCCGTGACCGTTTGAAAAAATGACTATGTTAACTCACCAAATTAATATTAAAATAATTTCAACGCGTTTCGAGCTGCCACGGTCAAACGACAACTCCGATTGCTACGAAAATTGAAATATGATAATAACTAACTATTACAGACTCAATGGAACTAGTTTCGTCCAATTCTGAGACTGTTCAAAATTTGGCTATTTTCCAGTCGATAATTAAATATTAAAATATTCAATTTTCACAAATTTACTTTTAATTCAATTTTAAAAGTTCTACAACATCATTCTAAATTTAATATGATAAAATAAAATTTTACAAATCATTTTTAATCATATTAAACCCGTTATTCAATTATTCAATAAATTCCAATTTTAAAATCTTATTAACTCTATTATAATCCCGATATAACTTACATTCACTTTGGAAACCGATTTGAATCATATTAAATCAAATTTAAATTATTCACTCTATTTTCATATATTAATTTCAATATCAAATTAATCATATCAAATTTGGAATTTAATTATTCAAACATTTGTAATATTAAATTTTAAACAAATTTGATTATTCTTAAATCACTATCTTTTGAAATATTCAAAACGAACTTAAAAATTTAACTTTTGAAATGAATTAAAATTATAGAACAACCATTTCCATTATACGGTTATTCAATTCCCACTATTAATTATTCAAAATTTCCAAATATTAAATTTAAACAATTTACCTGTTCAATATTCAATATTTGATTTTAAATAGATTTTACTTAACAATCAATTACTCTATTATACCCAATGAATTCAACATTTATTATCCTATTCAACTATTGATTGCAAGGGCATTCACTAAGTAACATTTATTTTTCATTACTTGGATAATTATTGTCGCAATTTATTCCAGTTATTATCATTCCAAACGAATTACAAAATTTTTTCTAACATTAAATCACGAAATCTTATTAAATTAGCTATTTTAATTATCAAAAATTTACGGGTCGTTACAAAAGCTTACTTTTAAAAACAATGGCAAGTTAAAGGATTTGAAAGCTAATAAATGTGGCTTCAACCCTTTCGAAAGCATAACTTGACATCATTCATTCCTTCCGCCTTTCTCCAATACACTACATACCAAATATTTGATACTATATGCATTGGTTTCGAAGGATGCAAAAGGTTATAAATGGGGGTACGGTGGTGGAAGCAAGCAAATGAAAGTGGGGAAGTTGTAATTCAAAAAAAACTAATTTTATGCTTTTTAAAGCAATTCCTTTTCACCTAACTTGCATAATTTTCCAAAATATAATAGGTTGCCAATACTTTACCAAAATTCTTTCTAAAAAGCTGCCGAATTCAACATTTGACAATTGAACATTTTAAGTCATTAAACTCTTCTCCTTAATAAAATATTTAGGAAAAATCCCCAAAAATCACAATAATTCACTTTAAATATGTTTTCTAACATATATAAATTCTATACCCGAAGCATTATTTAATTGCCTTAAATAATTTAAATCCGAAATTAACCATTTTCTCTCATAGAAAATTCATAATAAATCCATATCCACTTGGAAAATTATGAAAATATAAACCACTTCTAAAATAATATTTGACCATATATCAAAAAAGAAACTCATTTGGATGTCATTTGATAGGTTTTCTAATCCAAACAATCATTAAATCTATACTGAACCATATAAATCGTCAACAAGAATATATATCCATTTTAACTAACATGACATGGCATATTATTTGCAAACATAGTTTGAAACTAACTTGAAACCGAAATCATTATCAAAAGCGAGATGTAAATTAATTATTCACCTTGGCTTTGTGTTTAGAAGGTTGAGATTTGCCTTTAGATTGATTTGCTTAAGCTTTCTACTTGAATCCTAGCTTTTCTTCTACTTGGATCCTCTTAATGGAGGCTGGCCATGTTCCATTAGAGTTTTAGTTTTGTTTGTGAAAGTTAAAATGAATAAGGAAGGAAGATATCTGGGTATAGGGTATGGGAACAAAAGCTATTCCCATTTTACCCTTTCCATATTCCTTCTACTTACATATTTTTAATTCACTTTTACTAATACGTTCATTAAGGCACGACTCCTTAATTAACAAATCTCAATCCCTTAACTATCTACATAATTTCACTTAATTTATTCAATTAAATGTCCTAAATAATGTTAGTCAAATTAGGGCCGTTACATTGGATCCCCACATCTCGAACAGATCTTGAAACCACACATGGATTTTAGCCTCTCAAACCAAACCACTTCTAAGGGAAAGAACATGTATCTCAGTCTTGAAGTGGTTTTCGGTAAGTAAAACAATTGTTGTTTCCGATCTCTTCAAGACTGAATCGACGAATTTGGTCATTCAATGATAATGAAAGCGATCACATATGGAAACCAAGTTGTGTATAATAATCATATTTTCGATATTTTCATCTCACACTATCCCTCGATCAAGAGTGAAGCTGGTAGGATTGAGCTCTATTACTCATATCCCTACACAAACATCAGTCTTAATTCCCAAAGCTAGACAAGCCTACTGCATCGGCTTTTAGTGCTAAGTATACGACTAAATGTTTTCCATAAACAAGGGAGCATACAATGCACGATCAAGTCACATAAACAACTTGTAATCACTTTTTTGTTTAATTAATCTTTTATTACTTAAAACCACTTTTATTAGTAAAACTTCTTTTATCCCATAAACTTCATTTATCAGTTTCTACTACTCATATGTAATCTTACAATACTTCAAAAAGTATTCATATGTTTATCTCAAATGGTATAAGTTTATTCATAAATCATTAACAAGATTCCTTACTTTAAACCTTTTCCTTTTCTATCTTTTTCCAAAAGATTCCTTACTTATAATTTCCTTTAAAATATTCATTTTAAGGATCTAAGTACTTTCACATATCCTTCCAAAAGGTTTAATACTAATGTTACTTAAACATTGTCACTACAAACCCAAACTATTTCATTTGTGCTTAATTTTAAAACATTCTTTTAAAGATCTATCTACATTCATAAGTTTAATCAAAAAGGGTTAAAGACGAATGTTATTAACACATTGTCACAACAAATTCGAAACCATTCCATAATCGTATTATCTTTATAAACAATCTTTATAAAGATCCAAGATAATATCTATTTAAGTTCGATGGTCGACCGATCGATTATCTAATCAAAACAATTGCTTATACAAATCAATGTTTTTATACTTAAACTCGTTTCCGACATTTCAGCTTAACTAATTCTTGTCCAAGAGTGAAGCCACGTAAGTTAGAGCATTGGTTGCATCAAAGCCTTACCTAGACACTTCATTCTTGAATCTCACAAATAGACAAGCATACTTGTTAACTTTTAGTGACAAGTATAGTATTAATGATTTCCATAAACAAGTAACAAATAGCACGATTTACCCATTTTCGACATTCCCGACTTAACTATTCCTCGTACAAGAAGGAAGCCGGTAGGTTAGAACTTTATTGCTTCATCCCTACTCGACATCAATCTTAACTCTCATAAATAGATAAACCTACTTCTTCGGCTTTTAGTGCTAATGTAACGACTCGTAAATTTTTAATAATTTTTTATTGTTTTAATAATATATTTAACTGGAAATTTTATGAAATTTTAAATAATTGAATTTGAAAATAAAAATTTAATATTTGGAATACGTCTGCTGGAACATAGCAAACTGTAAATTTTCATCTTAAAATATGAAAATTTATTTTATTGTGCAATTCTATTTTAGTTTATATCAGTTAATATTGATGATAATAAAATGTTTTCCAAACCTGAATATTTTTCTATAGAAAAATTGTAAATCCTCTTCTGAGCAAGAGGTCATATTTCCTTTCTCCAAATTTTGACTGTTTTTGCTCTGTCGATCTTACTTTCGGCGAAATAACCGCATTTATTGGGTACCTACATCGATTTTGATAGGATGGTCGTACCACTGTTATCTATATGCCATTTTGTTCGTCTCGTTGTGCTGATCCCCATGGTGTACTTAATTGTGCGTTTTGGTGTCCGGTACATGATGATCGCGAAACAGTTAGTCGTATCGGTACCTTCTAGAGTCTTTTGGTCTCCTGATACCTTCCATTATCAACGGTCATTTACTGTTAATGTTCATAAATTAAATGTAGCAGCCTTTGTAATTCCCTTCATGTACACGTAAGGATTTCATGCATTTGCCTAGAGTTTTAAATCTCCCACATTGTATATTGGTCTTGCCACCTGTTCAATCTTCCTTCCCTCCTTTTTGCCTGAAGCCTACCATTTCTTTTTTTTTCTTTTTTGTTGTTGTGTGAGCCGAGCCATCAAGTGATGAAGCACTTACCTCGAATCGCGCCACCACCAACCACGACCTTCGCCGTATGCCGCGACCTATTCCATCCCCGTATGTCGCGACCTACCCCATCACCGAAATCCATGACCTAACCCTAAGTCGCGAAGCTCCATCAATTCGCGACCTAACCCTAAGTCGCAAGCAAGAAGCAGCATCAATTCGCGACCTAACCCTAAGTCGCAAGCAAGAAGCAGCAGCCCTAAGTCACGAGCGAGACGCAGTAGGTCGCGAACAACATAAAATAGATCGCCTCCAGCTAAGTCGCGAGTCGCTTTCCTCCCTTAAGTCGCTGCCGAGTTTTATTAAATCGCGAACGAAATTACTTAAGTCGCGAAGCGACATAGCTTAGCTCGAGTGACAATTTTAAGTCACGCACTGTCTTTTTAGGTCGCAAACGAGACTGTTGAGTTGTTGTATTGTGTAGCTATATGTCGTGTACATATTATGTTGTAATTCATGTTGCATTCGTGTACTGAGTCGTGTTTGTGATGTAAGTGTAGTGTGAGCGTAACCCTATAAATAGGGATGTGTTGGTCATTTGTTGGGTTGTTGAATTTTGAATAAAATTTGGTTTGTGGTTTGTGCTTTGTGCCTCCATTTAAATTGGTAGTTGAGTGTTATCTCCTATCTCCACTTTTGGATATTCGAGTGCGCTCGAATCAACGAACATTGAAGCCAATTCGCGGAATCAAGTGCGCTTGATCAACGCTCAAAGAATTGTAGATCTTTCTTCACGGTATCGTGCGCGATCAACATGTCGAAGATTGCTAAAATCCGGTATCTTCGTGATCAACAGAGTTGGGCCTTTCGGTATTCTTAAATCCGTCGATTCTTCATCGATTCACCGATTATTTTCGCTAATCGTGTGAGATCCTAGACGGATTCGATTTACTTCATCGAATTCGCTTCCCACACTGCGTCAGTTTGGTATCAGAGCTTGGTCGCAAGAAGTTTGTATCAATTGGAGAATTAGGTTTGGAGAATTTGTAGTTTGGAGTTCAGATTTGTAATTGTTGAGGAGTTTGGTGTTCATCGTGAAGTTGCAACAAGTTTGGGGGTTTCGATCCATCTCACTTTGGATCAAAGTTTGAAAAGTGTTTGAAATTTTTTTTTGAGTTTGTTTGAAGTTCAATCATGCCTCCGAGATGAGCTCAACGTCATCACAACATTAATGCTTTGTATGGAAGAGAAGAGGCCGATGAAATGGAGCAACGAATCAACGAGAGTTTCACTGAGAAGTTGAATGAAGGAATTGGTCGATTAGAGAGAATGATGCTTGAAATGAATCAAAGTAGAAGAAGGGTTTCACCTGAATCGAGTCATGGGGGAAGTAGAGTTTCACCACATTCAGATCGGGAGAGAAGAGAAGATCATGGTCGTAGAAATATTGACGATCGTGATAGGAATGTTGATGAACGAAATCGGAGGAATGTATATCGAAGAAATGTTGGTGATAGAAATGGTGGTAGAGATATTGGTGATCATGAACGACATCGATATGCATCAGATTTTGATGAGGAGTTTGATGGTGGCAGTGTTCATAGTCGAAATCGAAGCCAAGGAAGAAATCATTCAGAGTATGATCACAAATGGGAGTCCGGAATGAAAATTGAAATTCCAGAGTTTAAGGGTGGTATGCAGGCTGAAGAATTTCTAGATTGGTTATCTAATGTTGAAGAGATCTTTGATTTCAAGGAGGTTCCGGAAGACCGTTGAGTGAAGTTGATTGCTACTTGTTTAAGAGGGAGAGCCATGGCATGGTGGCAATAGACAAAACTTACACGAGAACGGATGGAGAAGTCAAAGATTGTTTCATGGGGAAAGATGAAGAAGTTAATGAAAGCTACTTCTTACCTTACAATTATCAATCTCTTATGTATCAACGCTTAAAAAATCTAAGGCAGGGGACAAAGACTGTTAATGATTATGCTGATGAGTTTTATCAACTGATTGCTCGAAATGACATTATGGAGACAGAGGAACAGTTGACTGCTAGGTTTGTTGGAGGTTTGCGAATGTGGATCCAAGATATAGTTAATATGTTTGACCTGAGATCTGTGGCTGAAGCGCATCAGAAAGCATTGGCTTGGGAGAAGCAGGGAAGATGAGGAGGTGGTGTGTTTACAAATTCCAACAATCAAGTGAAGGGTGCTAGTGGAAGTTCCAATGTTTCTAAAGTTGTCAGTAAACCAGTTGTGAAGGAAGTTGAGAAGGCGAAGGTCAACAACAGTTTCAAATGTTATAATTGCTAGGAAGTGGGTCATAAGAGTAACGAATGTCCAAAGCCAAAGAAGAGAACGATGATTGCTGAAGTTGAAGGTGAGGATGTTGGTGAAGGTGATTCTAGTCCAATGGAGGAAGATGAACAGGATATCACGTCAGGAGATGAAGGATGTAATCTAAAGATGAGGAGATCTTGTTTAACACCGAAGCAAGAGGATGAGGCTAGTTGGTTGAGGAGTAACATCTTTCAGTCGACATGCACTATATTGGGAAAAGTTTGCAAGTTTGTAATTGACGGAGGGAGTTGTGACAATATTATTTCTACTGAAGCTGTGAGAAAGTTGAAGTTGAAAACGGATAAACATCCTAATCCTTACAAGTTAGCATGGCTAAGAAAAGGAGGAGAGGTGAAGGTGGACAGGCGAGTTCGAGTTCCATTTTCTATTGGGGAGAAATATAAAGACGAGATCTGGTGTGATGTAGTTGAGATGGATGTTAGTCATTTGCTTTTGGGAAGACCGCGGCAGTATGATCGAGCAGTGCAGCATTACGGTCGAACCAATAGCTACAGTTTTATGTTTGAAGGCGTTAAGATTATTTTAGTTCCAAAGAAGAGACAGCAGGGAGAGAGCAAGTCAGAAGAGATTGAGGAGCTTAAAACTTTGTTGACTTTGAAGGAATTTGTTAAAGAAGTAAAGGAGAATGCAGAGGTGTTTTTGTTGATTGGACATGAGGCTAGTGAATCTGTTGAAGTTCCAGAGGAGGTAAAGCCGGTAGTGGAAGAATTCAGAGATGTGTTTCCAGAAGAATTGCCGAAGGAGTTACCACCATTGAGGGACATTCAACATCAGATTGATCTTGTGCCAGGATCAGTATTACCTCACAGGCCGCATTACAGGATGAGTCCTAAGGAACATGAAGAACTAAGAAGGCGGGTGGAGGAGTTGTTAGAACAAGGGCGTGTTCAGGAGAGTTTGAGTCCATGCGTTGTGCCAGCCTTATTGGTATCGAAGAAGGATGGGACGTGGAGGATGTGTACGGACAGTCGGGCTCTAAATAAGATCACTGTGAGATATAGATTTCCTATGCCGAGGTTTGATGATTTGATTGACCAGTTGAGTGGGGCTGTTGTGTTGTCCAAGATTGACTTGAAGAGTAGATACCATCAAATTCGTATTAGACCGGGTGATGAGTGGAAGACTGCTTTTAAAACCAGGGAGGGTTTATACGAATGGTTGGTTATGCCATTTGGCTAGTCAAACGCTCCTAGTACTTTTATGAGAGTAATGAACCAGATTTTCAGACCATTTGTTGGTAAGTTCGTGGTTGTTTACTTTGATGATATTTTGATTTATAGTAGGAGTACGGAAGAGCACCTCCAACATTTGCGAGAAGTATTGTTGATTCTACGACAGGAGCAGTTCTATGCAGCAGCAAAGAAGTGCGTGTTTATGACGGACAGTGTTTTGTTTTTGGGATATGTACTGTCAAAGAAGGGTATTCAAGTGGATGAAAGCAAAGTGGAAGCTGTCAGAAGTTGGCCACAACCGAAGACAATTACTGAAGTAAGGAGTTTTCATGGGTTGGTATCTTTTTACCGAAGGTTCATTCCACACTTTAGCAGTGTGATGGCACCTGTAACCGATTGCATGAAAGGAAAGAAGTTCGTGTGGACAGAGGAAGCAAAGTTAGCTTTTGAGAAGATCAAGACATTATTGACGTCAGCGCCAATTCTAGTTTTACTGGATTTTCAGTCGTTGTTTGAGTTACATACTAATGCGTCGAAGGTCGAGATTGGTGGAGTATTGAGTCAGAATGGAAGACCAGTTGCTTATTTCAGTGAAAAATTATATGGGGCCAAGATGAGGTATAGTACTTATGATGTAGAGTTTTACACGATTGTTCTAGCTGTGAAGCACCGGAGACATTATTTGTTTCAGAAGGAGTTTGTGTTATATACCGACCATGAGGCATTGAAACATCTACAAGGCCAGGACAAGATTTCAGCAAGACATGCATCATGGATTGCGTATCTACAACAGTTCACTTTTGTCGTAAAGCACAAATCCGGGGTGTCGAATCGTGTGGCTGATGCTTTGAGCAGGAGGAATCACTTATTGACAACATTGAAAGTTGAAGTAACAGGATTTGAACTATTGCCAGAGTTGGTTGAAGAGGATCCTTACTTTGCAAAGTTTGTTGAGAAAGTTAAGGATGGGAGTACTGATGAATTTGTGTTGGTTGATGGATTCTTGTTCAAGGGGAATCGATTATGCATACCAGACTGTAGCTTGAGAATGAAGATTGTTAAAGAGTTGCATGAAGTAGGACATGTTGGACGGGATCGTACCTTACAGTTAATTTCACAATCTTATTATTGGCCTTCTATGAGGAAAGAAGTTGAAAGGTTTGTACGAAGATGTCATGTTTGTCAAGTGTCGAAAGGTACAGCTACAAATGCGGGTTTGTATATGCCTTTGACTGTTCCGACAAAACCGTGGGTTGATGTAAGTAAGGATTTTGTGTTGGGTTTGCCTAGAACTCAAAGGGGTAATGACTCTATATATGTTGTGGTGTATCGTTTCTCGAAGATGGTACATTTTGTTGCTTGTAAAAAGACGGCGGATGCAGTTCATGTGGCGCAGTTATTCTTTAGAGAGATTTATAGACTTCATGGTTTACCTGAATCTATTGTTTCAGATAGAGATACTCATTTTCTGAGCCATTTTTGGTTGAGTTTATGGAAGATGGTCGGAACGAAGCTGAATTTTAGTAGCGCTTACCATCCGCAAACTGATGGGCAAACAGAGGTGGTTAACCGATCGTTGGGAAATTTACTGAGATGTCTTGTGAAAGACAATTTGAAGAGTTGGGATTTGAAATTGTGTCAAGCTGAGTTTGCACACAATCACGCAGTTAATCGGAGTACAGGTTTCAGTCCATTTCAAATTGTATATTCAAACTTACCAAAGGAGCCGTTGGATTTGACGATAGTACCACAATCGAAGGGGACAGTTAAGCGGGCTGCTGATTTTGTCTATGGGTTGACAGAATGCCATAGAATCGTTCAGGAACGATTGGAGAAGACAAATGAGAAATATAAACAACTGGTCGATAAGAAACAAAGGAATGTGGACTTCAAAGTGCGTGATTTTTTTTACGCAATATTGACAAAAGATCGTTTTTCGGTTGGAACTTACAACAAGTTGAAGGCACGAAAGATTGGTCCAGTAGAAATTTTGAAGAAGATCAATGATAATGCGTATCGGCTAAGGTTGCCGGAAGAGGTTCATATTTCTGATGTTTTCAATGTCAAACACTTAATGCGGTATTATGGGGAGGAGTTTGTCGAAGATGACGAGAGCGTGAATTCGAGGACGAATTCCTTCCAACAATGGGAGGATGATGAAGCACTTACCTCGAATCGCGCCGCCACCAACCACGACCTTCACCGTATGCCGCGACCTATTCCATCACCGTATGCCGCGACCTACCCCATCACCGAAATCCACGACCTAACCCTAAGTCGTGAAGCTCCATCAGTTCGCGACCAAACCCTAAGTCGCAAGCAAGAAGCAGCATCAATTCGCGACCTAACCCTAAGTCGCAAGCAAGAAGCAGCAGCCCTAAGTCACGAGTGAGACGCAGTAGGTCGCGAACAACATAAAATAGATCGCCTCTAACTAAGTCGCGAGTCGCCTTCCTCCCATAAGTCGCTGCCGAGTTTTATTAAATCGCGAACGAACTTTCTTAAGTCGCGAAGCGACATAGCTTAGCTCGCGTGACAATTTTAAGTCACGCACTGTCTTTTTAGGATGCAAACGAGACTGTTGAGTTGTTGTATTGTGTAGCTATATGTCGTGTACATATTATGTTGTAATTCATGTTGCATTCGTGTACCGAGTCGTGTTTGTATTGTAAGTGTAGTGTTAGTGTAACCCTATAAATAGGGATGTGTTGGTCATTTGTTGGGTTGTTGAATTTTGAATAAAATTTGGTTGCTTTGTGCCTCCATTTAAATTGGTAGTTGAGTGTTATCTCCTATCTCCACCTTCGGATATTCGAGTGCGCACGAATCAACGAACGTTGAAGCCAATTCACGGAATCAAGTGCGCTTGATCAATGCTCAAAGAATTGTAGATCTTTCTTCACGGTATCGTGCGCGATCAACGTGTCGAAGATTGCTAAAATCCGGTATCTTCGTGATCAACGGATTTGGGCCTTTCGGTATTCTTAAATCCATCGATTCTTCGTCGATTCACCGATTATCTTCGCTAATCGTGTATGATCCTGGACGGATTCGATTTACTTCATCGAATTCGCTTCCTACGCTGCGTCATCAAGTCTCTCCCCTCTCTTGTCAGCCCTTTCCCTTTCCCACGTTACAACCGTCACCACTCACGCCATCTCGGACACCCAACCGCCTCCATGCTATCACCTCGACCGTCGAATTCCATCGAACCCAAGCCAGAGCCGAGCCTCGTTAGCTGCCTCCCATCACCTACTCAAGCCCATCCCCTACCTGATCTGGCCACCTCATAAAACCCGCAACTTTCACCTACCCAATGGCCAAAGCTACCTCCACCTGCTCCCGAAACAGATGAATCGATCACCCTGAACACATCAACCCACCCATTCGACCTCATCTTCAACCCGGCCTGCCTCTGTTGCACCATCTTCTGCTATAATCGATTTAAATATATAGGTAATATATTTTCAAATATGTTGTATCGTATATTATATCTATAAGACTATTTCTCTTATTCTATTTCATATTTAATATATATGTATTCGTATAGTACTATCTAGATAGTATTTATATTTTATGCAAGTGTTATATATCACTCTTCTCGTTTTCTCTGTTTCTTGTGATGATACATATATATTCATATACGTTATACCAAGCTGTTGTTCACTAAGTATTGTACAGTTGTTTATATAATAGTGTATAAGTTATATATAAATTTTTTTCAAATATGTTCAGTTATAAAGAATTATATCATATTAGTTTTTAAAAGTTGGTACAGTTTGGTATAATATAAATCACGAAAGAATATATGAATCATGAAGTTACTGTGCTGTAGTCTTCAAAGTATGTTGATGGCAACAATCAAGGTCTACAAAGGCTATAAGAGGCAGCACCCCTACTCTAGTATGTAGGTATATATATACACATACATATATGTGTGAGATATAGCTTACATATATAGTGGTGGTGCAAATTGCTATATAAATATATGTATATGCAAAATCTTTGTTTTACCATACCATTTTGTCTTGTTTTAAATATATTTTACATTGGTTTGGTATATTTTATATATATAGAGTTTACGCGTCGAGTTATATACGTATGTTAGTAAAATATATATGTCGGCTACTAAGTCATATAAACTCTCAATCTATATGAACTGTATGGTTTTGTAATTGATTATTATATAGATGTATACGGGTTTTGGGATGGTCAGTTTAAAATCTTATAAATATAGAGTTTTAGTATACATAAGTTTTAAATAATCCATTTATATTACATATACTTTTATTTTAATGTTGAAAGGCATATAGACTTTAAACTAATATATATATATATATATATATATGTTGATTTAAAAATGATTGGAAAGTTATATTATTTTAATATTTGTCTATGGTGTTTAACGTATACATATTTGATTTTTGTATATGTGATGATAATTTAAAAAGTATAATTTTGAAATATATATATATTTAATATGTGTTTAAATTAATAGTGATTTGAAGTTGAATTTATTCAAACACGTCTGATTTGAAATTTATTAAATTTGATATTTTAAGGATATGATTTTCTTTTGAAATATTTATATACATTTTACGTGTTTAAATTTGAAATATGACGTTATATGTATATATAGTTATATATATACACACACACACACACGTTCACTGATACCATTTACTTTCATCGATCCAATTCTAATTTGATTTCGTCTATCCCTTGCTATCAGCTTTGATCATCGAATTTATGCTTGGATTCGTAACTCAATTTCATTGCTCGTACCAATGCGCGTATCTGTGTCAACTCATGTTCTCTCTAGCCTCGAAAGGTGAGCAATCACTCAGATTAACGTTCTTATATTCGTTAAATTTGATTTCAATTGAAACGATAATTGAAATATGCTGTTGTTAGTTATTTACCAAGTTATATATATGCTATTATCTATATCTGTTCACCTGTGACATCTGCCACCATTATCTGTTATTTATATTGATGGTATATGCATGTTATATTATTATCATATATGTTATCACTCTGCAAGTTCCCTATTAGTATAGAATTCACTATGGGTTGAAATGATACATACCCGAACAAACTTTAGATTAGGAGAAAATAGTTATGGGTTGAAATGATGAACCCAAGCGATTTTCAATGAATTGAATTTGGGATTGCGGGTTAAAGTGATATATACCCATATATATATATATATATATATATATATATTTAATTTGCGGATTGAAATGATAAATATGCATATCACTTGACCATAGGATATAAAATTATATCATTACAAAAAACAGCTTTTTTACTATGGACAATGCCTATTGTGATATGGTTATCGCACCGGGCATGTGCCCGTTGTAATAGGCCTCGTTGTAATAGATCCATCATATTTTACAACAATGCATGTTGTAAAAACTATTGCAGTATACCTTTTTACAACGACCATAACCAATTGCAATAGCCTATTTCACAACATGTATTGACCGTTGTAAAATACATATTTAACAACGCACATTGCCCATTGCAAAATAAATGCAAATTTAAAAAAAAATTACAGCAGCATACATACAATACATCCACACTAATACTAAATAATGTCCTAAAATAATTAAAATCACATACGAAAAGACTAAAAACTAGAGTCATAGAATTCTAACACTCCAAAAAGTTAGATAAGTTTACGTGCCAAATGAAAGTGCTGGTGCGGATCGTGCTATATGGAATTATACTTTACTAGTGCGGAAATAAACTAAAAATACTATAGCAATGTAAATAAGTAAAAATAAAACAAGCACACCAGGAATTTTTATACTGGTTTGAACTTCCCGTTCTACGTCCAGTCCCAGACTACTTCTGGAATTTCACTAACAACAATCCTCACTTAACCCGGAGGAACAGGTTTACAACAACCCTTGAACAGCCGAACAAGGGACCTGAGCAGCAGAACAGGATTTCGCCTCAACAGCCGAAGAGGACTTCACTTGCCTAAACGACAGAACAGGACTTCAACTTATACAGAAAGTATATGACACAGTGTGTTCTCAATAACACAAATTTGTCTCTTGATAGTACAATCTTCCTATAATCTTCTCCTTTTGATATATATGTGTGTATGTGAAGAATATGGAAGTAAATGAATGATTATATAGAAATTTGAATGCTCAAAATGTTAGAATCAGTGTAGTATAGAAATAGAAAGCTTTTGATCGATTCGGTGATTTAAACAAATGATTCTAATATGTTTATATAGAGTATAAAGAGTTGTAATCATTCGTGAAAAGTTATCATGAAAGAGTATGGATGCATCTCTTAGTAAAAGGTTGTGACTCTTCATGAAAATGAAATGTCTTTTCAAAAATATAGCAGTTGAAGAAGTTAAGCCGTCTGAAAATAAATTTCAGACTTCTGAAATTTGAAACGTGCAAACCAGAAAAGAAATAGGCTATTTTTGCCTAGATTCAGACGTCTGAAATGGTCAATTCAGACGTCTGAATTTGACCTGTAACTAAAAATTACCATAGCTCAAATGGTTAGAGCATTTTCCTTTTGAACTAGTGACCCGGGTTCGAGTCCCGCTCCATGCAATTTTTGAAAACTTGATTTTTCATTTAAAATATGAATGTATATATGTGTATACCATTTGAAGAAGATTTTAACATTTGTAAACTCTAAACACGACACTCTATGACTAATAATACTTTGTTTGTCACCTTTATCTTGTCTCTATCGTATATATCTCTTCTTGTATCTCCATATACATTCTTTTATTCTTTTGTACTGTGTATCTTCATTTTGAATGTATTTGATCATCTCTTTTTGATGCTCATGTACCTGCAAATTAGCTTAGATATTCTTTGGCATAATTGTGTAGTTGTTGTCATTAAAATCCAACATTTGAGGTTCTAACATTCTCCCCCTTTTTGATGATGACAACTATACAATTTTTGAAAAATATTCATTCTATATAAAAAATAATATTAATATTTTTAAAGTTTCCCTAAGTATAACATCTCCCCCTAAGTATAATATCTCCCTTTATTAATATGCGTATGAATTTCTCCCCCTTTGTCATTATCAAAAAGAATGAGGGAATATATAAAATTATATAAAATATTTTGTATATAACGAGACAAACTCATTATTAAATATGAAGGAAAAATAAATTAAATTTTACCATATTTACTGAAGTCCATATTTTATTGTAAGCACGTAATTCTATTAAACGTAAGGAACATTCTTTAAAATTCCAAAATCTATCCTTTTCCTTTTGTTTCTCTGAGTACCTACAAAAAATAATAATAATTCTCGGTACCCACTTACTATCTTAGGGTCCGGGGGGTTAGGTCTTTGGAAACCATACCCATTTGGGTGTGGTTGAACCTTTATAAATATAATTTTCATTACAAATTACATTCTTATAATAGTTGCTAATATAAAGTTGTTTATCATGATCAATCATATTAGCTGGAATCCATATCTTAATACTATTAGTCATTAGCTTAGTACTTGAATAATAATTTCTAAACAAAGTACTATTATGACTATAACTAGTTTTAAAACTATCTCGATTACTAGTACTAGCACTAAAGTTAGTATACATGAATGCATATCTAGTACTATTTTTACTTTTAGCTTGTTTATAACCTAAACTGCTTTTATCATTGTGAGCTTTTGAATTCTTAAGATAACCTAATCCCTTCTTATTTGAAGCAGGTTGAGAATTTTCAATAATCTTGGATAAATTTTTTCTCCCTTTATTAAAATTGGAAATATTTTTAGTAATGTCATCAAGCTTAGTTTTGAGACTAGTGTTATCTAACTCAACAATTTTAATTTTTTTTTTAACTCGTGATTTTCAGAAGCTAGAGCATTATTCTTTTCTTTTTGAGCTTCTATTTCTTGACTTAATAGAGCGAGTTGAGAATTGTCTGAATCTTGAATTTTCTCAAGTTCTTCTTCTAATATTCTTTTCTCGTCTTTAAGCATATCTCTTTCGAATTCTGCTTTCTTATGATTTTCCAGAGCTTCCTTATATTTTCATTTGAGACTTTTTAAAGTGTCTAGAAGTTCTGAATTTATTTCTATCATATCATCAAAAGTTAGATCACTAACCTCATTAACTTTTGCCATAAAGCATTTGTTTGTTTGCTCCTTTGATTCTTCTTTATTGCTCTTCCTCTTCTTATTGCCTTGACTAGATCTCTTTGTAGCCATTTATTCTAGGATGTTGTTACGATCTCTAGAAAACCATGCTCTGATACCAAATGAAAGTGCTGGCGCGGATCGTGCTATATGGAATTATACTTTACTAGTGCGGAAATAAACTAAAAATACTATAGCAATGTAAATAAGTAAAAATAAAACAAGCACACCAGGAATTTTTATATTGGTTCGAACTTCCCGTTCTACGTCCAGTCCCAGACTACTTCTGGAATTTCACTAACAACAATCCTCACTTAACCCGGAGGAACAGGTTTACAACAACCCTTGAACAGCCGAACAAGGGACCTGAGCAGCAGAACAGGATTTCGCCTCAACAGCCGAAGAGGACTTCACTTGCCTGAACGACAGAATAGGACTTCAACTTATACAGAAAGTATATGACACAGTGTGTTCTCAATAACACGAATTTGTCTCTTGATAGTACAATCTTCCTATAATCTTCTCCTTTTGATATATATGTGTGTATGTGAAGAATATGGAAGTAAATGAATGATTATATAGAAATTTGAATGCTCAAAATGTTAGAATCAGTGTAGTATAGAAATAGAAAGCTTTTGATCGATTCGGTGATTTAAACAAATGATTCTAATATGTTTATATAGAGTATAAAGAGTTGTAATCATTCGTGAAAAGTTATCATGAAAGAGTATGGATGCATCTCTTAGTAAAAGGTTGTGACTCTTCATGAAAATGAAATGTCTTTTCAAAAATATAGCAGTTGAAGAAGTTAAGCCGTCTGAAAATAAATTTCAGACTTCTGAAATTTGAAACGTGCAAACCAGAAAAGAAATAGGCTATTTTTGCCTAGATTCAGACGTCTGAAATGGTCAATTCAGACGTCTGAATTTGACCTGTAACTAAAAATTACCATAGCTCAAATGATTAGAGCATTTGCCTTTTGAACTAGTGACTCGGGTTCGAGTCCCGCTCCATGCAATTTTTGAAAACTTGATTTTTCATTTAAAATATGAATGTATATATGTGTATACCATTTGAAGAAGATTTTAACATTTGTAAACTCTAGACACGACACTCTATGACTAATAATACTTTGTTTGTCACCTTTATCTTGTCTCTATCGTATATATCTCTTCTTGTATCTCCATATACATTCTTTTATTCTTTTGTACTGTGTATCTTCATTTCGAATGTATTTGATCATCTCTTTTTGATGCTCATGTACCTGCAAATTAGCTTAGATATTCTTTGACATAATTGTGTAGTTGTTGTCATTAAAATCCAACAATTGATGTTCTAACATCAAATACACAAAGCATTAACACATAACAGTCCGCTACAAATATCATGCTCTAAGTACAATCATACTATACCATCAAGTTTGCAAATTCCATGATAAGACGACTTCCATCAAATTCTCTACCATCCAAGCTGTACCTTGCATCATCTGCATCCCTAGGATCGCTGAATTCCTGTAATACTTCTTTCGAATTATGAAAAGGTGAAGCACATCACTAGTTATGAATGTTATACTTACATTACAATTTAGAATATTGCTTCTGTATAGTACGTCCACTTAAGAAAACCGCATCTTTGACTTACAAAACATTTAAATTTTGCAAAACTCTTAATACAAAGTTATTTCTTATACTATTTGCTTTTCAAAGTGCAAGATCATCAAAATTAGACAACCCGTTCAAAATATAAGGCCTAAATAGTTAGGCTCTAAACTCTAAAATTAATCATCCGGTCATATTTTTATTTTAAATTCAATCGAACTTCAACAACAATAGATTCCAAATTTTCAAATTCGACACACATGAAAGTTGTTCTGTATTGAAATACCTTTCAATAAAAAAGAGAATCGCCAAAATCGAACAACTAACTAAAGTTATGTTCATATTTTTTAAGTTCTTTTAAGAATATAATTTTTTTATAAAAAAAAACTCTCTCTGTCTTTTTTTTTCAAACTCGTTCTCTTTTTTCCTTTTTCGACTGCTGCCGCCCTATAGCAACAGCCAGCTTATTTTTCTACACATATAAAATTATAACAAGCTATAACAAGCTTCAAAGAGAATATGAACTTAAGTATACACTTGTATGGATACCCATGCATTTGCCAATATCTCAAATTTACAATCAATTGTTTAATAAGTAGCTTGTTTCTCAAAAGAAAGAAGAGCTGGAAATCAGACATGGTTAACTACTTAACGAACATGAACTCAAGAAACTATGAAGTAAGAAAAAAGTTGTAATGGAAGGAAAAAAAATAGGATAGGTCAAAAAAAATGGTTCGGTTTGTCAAGAGAGAAAGCACTGCTCTGTCTTCTATTTCAACGCAAGGATATATTCATACTAAGTCATATTAAGGATAATTCAATAATTGTTCGCTACGACTAGTCCAGAGTTTAACAAAAAAATACTACAGCTTATTCATGCTAACAAGCTTGATTTCAAAATCGGATGTATCTATTACAAGTGCTTCTATCAATCATGCCATAAGTTTACTGACATGATAAAACTTTGACATGTAATTCATTAGCATGTGTAATTACACTGTGTGAGTGTCCTAGACTATGGAATGTACATCATCATGACCCGGTAATAAAATTTATTTAAAGGAAACACGACTTTGTAATTAATGGAAAAGATTTTTACACTCAAAATTTGTACTCAAAAATCGCACTAGAATGAAATTTAAAGTTTTTTTCCACCAAAAGACTTAGGATATCATTGAACTTGACTTCACTCTTACTATTCAGTAATTCTTTTCTCCTAACACCATTACTTCAAGCATTAATGCAACAAATATTACACTCATCCCTAAGAACCCTACTTCTGTGAAGTACTTTCGACCTATATTACGTGTAAATGTATTTTATAAATGTATCTCTAAAACACTGGCCAATTGTCTCAAAAATTTAATAAATCCCATTATCTCCCTCAGGCAGCTTATAGTCCTCAAAGGTCCATTAGTGATAATAGTTTAACTACACAGGAGTTAATTAAATGTTATGGTAGACAGTCAATATCTCCACGGTGCATGCTTAAGCTTGATATTCAAAAATCTTTTGACATTGTCCCTTGGGGAGCAATTGCAACTGTCCTTTCAACAATGAGTGCCCCTCATCCTTTTTAAGCTTGGATTTACTCTTGCATTTCAACTCCCTATTTATGCATTTGCAGAAATGGTGCTTCTTTTGGCCACTTTAGCAGTAAGCATGTTGTTAGGTAGAGTGATACCATTTCAGCTCTTCTTTCAGTTCTTGTCATGAAAGCTCTAAACTCTCTTCTCTCATAAAAGGTTGCTTATAATCTTCTTGAGCTTCATCCCATGTTCAAGTATCCATAGATAACCCACCTTTTATTTGTAGATGATATTGTGTGCTTTACTAAACCATCACCTGCAAACATTCTTTGTATTTTGGATTCTCTTGCTAAGTCTAAATCTCTTTCTGTTTTAGCTATTAATCTGCAAAAATCCCAAATTTTGATTGCTGGCATTTCATCTGAGCAAAATCCAACCTGATATATTTATCTACCCTTTTCGAAATGCCAAACAATTCTACCTATCATGGAATTCCTCTTATCTTTGTAAGAATCTCTTCCATTGATTTCCTTCCTCTCTATGAAAGGGTTAAATCTAAACTGACTCAATGGCCTAATACCATGTTATCTCACGTAGAAAGGCTAATTACTATTCAATCTATTATGACCGCCATAATGAATTATTGGATGAGACATTTCATCTTACCCTAGAAGCTTATTAGCATGGTTAATCATGCTCTTAATAAATTCTCATGGCATAGTGACCCATTATCTAGCAAACTCGTCCCATTTGCCTTCAAGAAAGTCCAGCTTTCAAAGCAAAATGGTGGACTTGGTATAACAAACTTAAAAAATGGTATATTGTTGCTATGGTCAGGTACTATGATCTCCTCCTTTCTCCTAACACTAACTTCTGGTCTATATGGGTGCACTCAAGCCTAATCAAAAACAAAAAAAAAATTCTGGAGTATGGATATTGCTTCACTTTAAGTTGGAGTTGGAGGTACATTCTTAAGAACATACACATTCCTCTCATTCCTTAAAATAAAGTTCCATCTCCAATCCCCATACCGAGTTCTGGAATGATTTATAGATAGCTTATGGTGTTATTCCTTACACCATCATCCTCTCAAACCGTATATTTCTAACTAGAATTCCTAATGATGCCAAAGCTTGCAAGTTCATCCATGATGTTAAAGTTTGCTTCCCACACTATAGTTTAACTCTCATTAGGCAAGTATGGAATAACATAATGCAAATCAACTTCAATAATATCTCAAATTCTTTCCTTTAGTCCTCTAGCAGTCATAAATTAAGGATCTCAAATATTTATAAACTCCTTCTTGGTCCATAGGAAACCTTTGTTTGGCATGCGAGAAGATATGGGTAGTGTAGTGAAAAATAACTTTACTCTATGGAAGGTAATGGAAAATGCAATACAACCTAAGGGTAAACTCTATTGTCGTGGAATCATTAATGATGATCTTAACGTTTTATGTGGCCAAACTTTTAAATCCAACATTAACATCATCTTCAACTGCCCATATGTATTCCACATCTGGTCTAGATCCTAGCTACGGGGAACTTCCATAGACCAACTGGAAGCAGTACTTTAGAGTAGGGCAATATTTTCAATAGCATGAGATGGAAGACTCCTAGGACAAAGATGTTAATCATTTTCCTCAAGAGAGTGGTTGCTATTGTTTGGAAAGAAAGAAATGAGAAGGTCTTTACTTCTAATGCAAAGAACAAGAATGAATTATTTTATGTGATTATTTACCAAATCTCGAGGGACAACATGAAATTTCATACGAAAGACATGGGTATGTCATAGCAGTTAAAACAATACCTGCCATATCGGCCAAACAAGTCTTCAAGATCACGTGAACGGGTCCTTGATGATAAATGCCCAATGTACAACCTTGTGTTGCCGTAACGATCATCATAACGAGGCATGATTTTAAATTGCAGTCTGCAAAAAACTAAAGCTCGGTTTGACATGACAAAATTAGCATTATTATTTGTTTATAATGAAGAAAAATGATTGTTCTACACCATGGTTAATCCTGACCCAAACAAAGTCCAACCCTTACCATAAATCATTGACATCCAAAAACCGTTGCACCAGCGTCTCACAACTGTGTTATCACTTCTGATCACATCCAATACTTCATAAACATCCACCTTACGTAGCAGCACCCAACTCAAAAAACAACTGCCATAAGAAAAGGAAGTGTAAAACAAACTCAAGAAACCAAGCAAGCCATGTCAAGGCTTTAACATGAACGTAAAAGACCGACACACTTTCCTCCGCTTACCACAACAGATTAAAAAAATAATGACATACTTGATCTACTGTTCATAATTTTAATGAACTTATCATATGATATTTATTGGATCAACAACTCCAAGCTTGTATATAGATGTAAATAAACTTCACATGGTATCACCATCATGTAAACCATCTTATGTTCTCGTGCATAATGAAATCTCAAACTATATCCCACCAGAGATACAGAAAATACAAGTGTTGTTAATGTTGAAGTAGCATATGTGTTTTTATTTAGTAAAAAATAACATCAGGCACAGTAAGAAGAATTATTATTATGTTGTTTTAAAAAAATGTTGTTTATCTTGTTAGTTTTTGTAATAGCCAGTTGATAAATTAGAAGCTTCTCTTAAGTTCTAGAAATATAAAATTCAAATGTATGAAATGTTTGCAAAATAGATTCGGTTCCATAACTCGATTAACATTAAGATGATGTGTGTTCCGGTTAATGGTTTCATATCACCTTATATGGGGTTGTTTAATCTTCTAGCCTTCCAAAGTTATTTAGTAACTATTTTTAGCTTTGAAAATCCAACATTCAAACAAGATAGCCTTTATTTATATTTATTTTTAAAAATATGTTTCCAAATATACTAGCAAAAAAAGCTACAGCAAAACAAAAGGTTGCATACCAAAACAGAGAAATTAAGCGAATGTAGTGCTTCCTAAAGTTAGAAGACCAACAACTTTTCCAATACCAATTGTTTTTCCTGAGAGGAAAAAGGAAATTTTTACACCAAAAAGTACTCTATGTTATCATGTGATTCAAATTACTGATAACACCTTCTATACGAAGAGTAAACCTCCCAAGTTGTGGATAAGCAACCTCCATTAGCTCTATAACCATCCTCCCAATCACTGTCGCCTCACCACATCAAATCGCAAAACCCTATCGCTTGCTAGAATTCGAACAACCCAAGGCGAACCAAATCGCCTGCAGCCTAATTCCTCGAAACCACCACATCGTGAACCAACCACAACATCAAACGCAAACGAAATTGGAAATTTTAATTTTGGTTTTGAGAAAGTGATTTTGATTATGAGGAGATTATGGAAATCGACTTTTGTTCTTAGCGATTGATTTCGTTTGATTTTAAGGAACGAGCGGCCAACATTTTTACATAGCAATAGTGGAACGAAATAAAAGGAAAAATGGCCGGCCTTGTTTTCTTAATTGAAAATTAGGGTTTTTATTGGCACCTATTACAACGGACGTTTTTTGCTCGTTGTAAAATTGGCACCTATTACAACGGGCATGAATGGACCGTTGTAATAGCCTTCTATTACAACGAGCAACCGATGCCCGTTGTAAAAAGGGGATTGTATATGACATCTTTTACAACGGGCCTGAATGGACCGTTGTAATAGTCTTCTATTACAACGGGCAACTAATGCCCGTTGTAAAAAGGGCGTTGTAATAGGGTATTTTTGTTGTAGTGTATACATACACCGTTGGTCTGTATATAAATATTTCGAAATGATTTCTATGGTTTTAGAAAGAAATATATTGTTTTGTATAAATATCGATTTTAGATATTGCATAAATGCTATTTTATATATATATATATATATAGTCAAATTCTTGATTTAAGCTATGTATAAATTGGTTTGATATAAATAAGTTTAATAATAAAGTTGATTTATAAAAATATGGTATGGATAAGTATTTATTTAAATTATATTTTAATATAGAGTTTATAATGATTTTATAAATTAAGGTTGAGAAAATAGTTTTGAAACTAATTTGAAATTTGAATTCATTTAAGAATTAAACTCAAATAAGTTTGATTTGAAATTTATAAAATTTGAGATGGTAAAGGATATGATAACTTGATCTTGGTTTAAGATGATTTAAATGAATATATCAAGTTTAAGTAAATATTTCAAGATTATATAATAGCAAATTGGATTTGATATGCATATGAAATTATCAAATTTAGTTTTGAAATTTTAGAGTATTTAAAACTTGGAAATATATATATTTTGAAAGGGTTTATTTGTGGTTCAAATCTGTATTTGAAATCGATATAAATTTTAAATGGTTTATTTAGAAGCTAAATTGGAATTAATGATTAAATTTTTTATTAATTTGAATTTTTGAATTCGAGTTAATGTGGAATTAATTTGTGAAATCTGAGGAAAACCATTTTATTATATATACTATTTTAATGTTTAAATCGGTTAAGTGGGAAGTATTATGATTTCTAAACTATGATTTCCAAAGTGTTATAATTTTTAAACGTTTTGGTTTCGAAAGTGCTATAACTTTGGAAAATGTTGTGATTTTGGAAAAGATGTATTTGAAATGAAAATGATACCGTATTGATATGGTTTTGAAATAGAAATGATATTTTGGTTTTATAGTATAAATTATTTTGAAATGACCGCGGTGTTATAAGAATGGTTGGTGGTTAAAGATACCGGGATTTGAAGTTGTCATACTCTCTACCAACGCCGAAAACCACTTTGACAACCGTGTACGCGATGGAGATTTCAGAATGAAGTAGGATGGTGGCGACGTCCTTTGAGGTATATACGTGGACCCAACTCCCATGAGTTGGCATAAGGTGGCTAAAACAGGAGCAATTAACGAGCTATTGAGGTCGCTCCTCTGATCGGACACACTCCTTCGCTATTATATTCTGACTTTGAGATTGATTCGGTGGTCACTTTTGATTCTTTTGATTTGGGGGTGTGGCTCGAGGTGGGCGGTAGTAGCTGCTACGTGTTACTACCGACCTGGAAGTGTAATTGGTATATCTACCCTGGCATTGCCTAGTTGTGTCGTGTCACCTACCATAGAGCGCCTTGTACGAGTTTAGATATCTCCCGTAGCCCGTGGAGTATTAAGGGTAGTCTTTCGATCTGGAGATGCGTTGATACTGGATGGACTACTGGGACTATTACGTGTTAAGGTGGAAAATGTAAAGCCTTAACGCTATTTAAAAGTAAGCTTATTTTACTATATACATTATTATAATAGCGAAATATTACTATATAGTAAATAGTTTAACGGATCCTTAGAGGTTGGTTATCCCAACATCCTTTGAGTTACTTGTATTTCTATTGTTATCTCACTTGAATTGGGTTTATTGATATAAGAATGTTAATCCTAACTTGAGTGTTTTGTGTTTTCTTTACGCTCGGGTCAGACTGAGTGATACAGCTATTGAGACTCACCTTTGGAGTTGGAGCTTGGCTTGAAGGTCCAGCTACCTTTTGATTCCAGTTATCTAGTTGATTCTAGGAATGTATTCAGCTTTGTACTTGATTATCGTCTTTTTATTTTTGTTGTATCTTAAGACTTCTGTTGTCGCTTGTTTAACTCTGATGTTTATATATAGTAGCTTCATGAACTACTATTCATTTTGTTTCCGCTGCATATTGTATATTACTTTGTGTCCGTGATTCTGTGATTTATTTATTTACTGTTTATGCTGAGTTTGCCAAATTTATTTTACAATTCGGTATTTTAAGCAATTCAAGTCCAACATATGTGGATGTGAATGGTTGAAAATATCGGGTTATTGCATTTGGTATCAGAGCTTTGGCTCTAGGCAAAACTTAGCATATAAAGTAAATATAATAATGGAATGACTTTCGTTCGAGCTTAAATTCCTTCCTCTTTGACTCGGTTTCCTTTGAATTTTGGAACGTTCCACTCGGATCCAAAATCCATCCTTATCTCTTTCTATTTGTATTCTGGAGTATCCCATAACTCCACTTTAAACAATCTCTATAATAAATTGGCGGTCTCGCCAATCTTCAAATGATTTGCAAAGGGGTGAAACTCTTTCACAATAGGTATTGAAGTAACGACCCGGAATTTTTGATCCCGAAATTTCCAGATAGTTAGAGAAAAGAAGAAAAGATAAAAGAAGAGGAACAGAAAAGAATCACACAATCTCACATTCGCAGCGGATAAAATATAATATCAATAATAATAGTTATACCAAGAAAACTGTAGGTATCAATTTTCATCGACATATCAGAGTTACACAATTTTATACAACATTGGACAGATACAATTTAACATGTCTCAGATATATTCAATATAATAGTGGAAACTCTCCATACGTCCATGCCATCCATCTCGCCTTCTGAGCTCCAGATTTCTGATTACCGAAAAATCTGTAATACTCGGTCTGACCCGAGCATTACATCAAAGTAACACCCGGGTCAGGCTGGAAACCAACGTGAGTAAATCCATCTAATATACTATTCAACAATCATAAAACTTAATTTAAACCCACGGGTAACTCGTACTTCACAACGAGTTTTCAGTTTATCATGGTCAACACCTTCACACATCAATATCTATGTACCTCTACATATTTTAAAGGATCCAATTTCTTAATTCATTCCATTTCCAGCCTATTGATTTCACTTATTAAATCCATAAGGAATTTTATAGATGATTATAAATCGAAGTGGTTTCGGGTGTTTACTAATACCCGACTCCGATCTCTTCGAATTCCCTACCATCTTATCTTAAATTATTCAGGTGAAACCCAATTCAAACTTAAATACAGGGTGTCACCTATATGCATTAATTCATCATCAATGAATGACCACATTATCTCAGTTTAAAATCCAATCATATCACACCACACTGCATCTCAAAATACATACCGAAGATATCAATGAATCTAAGGCATACAATATTATTCAATCATTCCTAATCAAGATAAATTAGTCTTACCATTTCTAATTACTTCAAATAAATTAAATTAATTACTTCAGTCTCCATTAATACTGTTTAACATTAATTAATTACAAACAACTTAATTGATCATCCCTTAATTAATCATCTTAATCCTCTAATTAATTACACCAAATAATTGATCCTTAATTACTTCTCCTAAGTAATTAACCTTATATTAATTACATTCGATAATTTTATCCATCAATTACTTCATTAAGTAATTATACTTATCCATTCCCTTAAGTAATTAAATCAAATTAATCATCAAGTGACGATTAACAAATTAATTAATCACGTTCATTTCATTAATTACATCTGGTAATTTATCTATTAATTACCTTATAAATCAATTAATTAATCTTAAATTATTGATTAATTAACCATAATTATTAATTTATCTCTTTGAATACAAAGTAATCAATCCTTACGTACTTTTAGAATCAATAAGTTAACCTTTAATTAACTGATTTATTATCCATTAACTATTAATTAATAACCCTAATTATTAATCAATACTTCACAATACAAATTTATAAATCCAAAACGAATTAATCAATCTTTAATTATAGATTAATTATTCCTTAACTGTAAATTAATAAACCTTAAGTTAGTAATTGATTAATCTCAATTAACCCTTACATTAACATTCTTTGATTTACTTCCGTCAACAATTATTATTTACTTAATTACTCCATTAAGTAATTCAACCTCCATTAAAATATTCTTCAAAACCCTTTTTATCTCCTTTTATTTACCACTTCATAACCATGGTTTCCTTGCCAAAAGAAATCTGGGTTCTTCTTATAACTAAAATATCCTAAACATGGCTATCTTCTCACAATACTGGGCATCAATGTTTACCCGAGCACAAACAACAAAATCTCAAGAATCTCACGAGTTTTCTCTCATCTCTAATTACTTCGAGTCAACGCATAAAACACTCGAGTATGCCCCGAGACAACGCCTCCTTCCCAAACCCAGTTCCTCATGTCACCACCGTGCACGTGTACACACGTGTGCCACCGATCCAATCACCTCCGACGACGTCCCTGAGTCGCTAACGACCCCTACCCACATTCCAACCACCCAGAGCAGAAAATCACAACACCAATACAAATCAAGCAATTCTAAACAACCCAGACTCAACTTCCTCGACCAAGAAGATGTTTGCCACGGCGATCTCGACTACTGGAATCCATGCCCCTCTGACAACAACCTCGTCATTAACCCACGCAGCTATTCCATCACACGCGATCAAACTCAACGTCACGATTTAGGCTAGATCTCCTCGTCATTACACTTAGCAGAACACTCCTTCCAAAACCATAGATCGTCACCATTCGACTCCTCTGATCATCAATAACATAAATCGCCATTTTTCCCATGCAAAACAACCCCATAGTAACCTTTGACCAAAACCCCGACCCTTAAAATTTCTTCGATCAACAGAAAAGGGTGGAAGTTCTGTTTCTGATTATCTTCGAAATTCTTGTTCAAATTTCAACTAAAAATCTAAATTTTCATTTTAAAAATCCTAGTTTTTATAGATACATCAGATTATAAACTTGAATCTACATTTCAATCATGTTGAAATTTGGATAAAAACCAAGTTCTTACTGTTCTTCTTCCCTTATACTCCAAATACCATCAACCTCTTGCTAAAAGTAATTTTAATTTCACCATCATGTGTTTACAAACATATTTTGTTCTTAAATTTGAGTCTAGTAAGTAACAGAGAGATAAGTATGATTTTTTTTCTTCAAGATTGAATCCTGATATCAAAACAACATCACTCTGTTTACAGCATATACATTCCTATGTTCAGATATTAAATTGCATGCATCAGATCTTTTTAAAAAAAAAAACTTAAATGAGATTATTTACTCTCAAACAGAAATTTTCAAATAGTTTTGAACATTTAACCAGAGAGCTAGACTACTCACCTGCTTCTCAAAGACTAGCAAACCAGGTTAAAAGTTTCCAGATTGATCTAGATTTGATTTACATCTACTTTGCTTTATCTGAATTTTGATCTTGAAGATTAATTGTATAAACTTTAAATTTTCTTTACCTGACCTTCATTTTTTTTACTATTCTAGCAATTTCCAGAAAGATTTTCAACTTATTTCTTGTAAATAAAATTTTAAATCTTAATTACGTATAAAACAATCAATATTTGTTTGATTGTTTAGCCTAACAAGGATCACATGAAGAAAACTTAATTTAAAATCTTCTTATTGAGTCTGTTAGGAAATAACAGAGTTAAGCACAACTTGCATACCAATATGTACAGGCATATAATCATGTATCCATATTTAAACAAGCATGCATACAGAAATTTAAACATGTATCACGAAATTCACATCAATCATGTCACATACAACAATTAAAAACTGATTTATGGTTAGGATTAGTCACTTGTTTTGATGATGAACAAGAACAGATTCTGGAAAAAAAATGAAATCTGCCCTGATTTATGATCTTGCTCAATTTTGAGTAAACTTGAATCTTTGCTTAGTTTAAATCTGAAGTTGTTGCTAGATAAAATTGGATTGAACTTGCATGCATGCTATTGGAACTTGGACTTACTTTAAACAAATTTCCAGATTTGAAGAAAGATGCAGGCATTTATTTTCCAGATTTTAAAAAAATACTTGCAGCTTTGATGCTTCAGGTTTGCTTTTGATAATTAGTTACAGGGTTTAGATTGATTTATTATCTGGTTTTAGAGGCAAATTTTGTTTGAGGGATTGTTTGAGTTCATATTTGTTTCTTAGCTTTTGAATTTTTTTGAAAAAGAAATAGATAGAGAGAAGTATATGTTTTTAGGCTGAAAATTGTTTAACAAAAATAAAAGAGAATTAAATCTAAAAATGCCATTTGTCATAAACCTTAGTTCATTAGTTAACACATGTTAATATTAAGTTTTATTATGATAACACTTGTCTTTGTATTATTTTCTTTTTATTTTAAATGTTAATAAAGGTTATACTTAATTTATTTATTCTTATGTGACGAAAATGTAATAAAACAAATTATGAATAAAAGCACATCCAAATATCTTTAAATTCCAATATTGCAAAATATCCATCTTTTGAATTTCAAAACTTTAAATTTGAATTCAAATTCAAATTAAATCCTAAAATCCAATTTACAAATCAAGTTATACATATATAACTACTTATTCAGATACATATTTTCGTTACCATAATTATTTATCAACTTATAAATCAGTATTTTCCATTAATATTAGATAATTCAATTATCTGATACCCGAAAATCCGGGTTATTACATTCCTTCCCCCATAGAATCTTTTCGTCCTCGAAAAGGAACGAAGCCAGATTTATTAAAGTGCTTGTAATCAGATAAATTCTCTTTGATTATTTAAAAACTTTTAAAATCTATATAGTATTATAAATTAGTTTTTATAACTCGATGTTTCTACCTGTCCCTCCTTGTTCTCATGGAAATTCGGTCATATGTTGATCAGGCGTACAACTGAAAATCTATAAGTACTTAGCAGACCCGTTTTCAACATCCAGTGAAAATAATTGAAAAATAATTTTATTGAAAATATAGAAAACAATTTTTTTGAAAATAGAGGATATATCTTTGGTGAGAATGCTCTGGAAATCATCACCCTCATCCATGGTCGCAGTTAACCCGATGGTTACGTTGCCATCCCGACAAAATCCATAGATAACTGTAGGCCTCCGCGCCCCTCGATTACACCATGGAACCCGCTACAGATCGCAGCTACAACTGGGGTTACGTAGCTATCACAGCAAAAACCCATATAACTGTAGGCATCAGCGCCCTCGAATTTCGCTGCCAAAAGAATGAAACTTCTCCACTCCACTTGACCATAGATCGCAGTTTACCGATGTTGCGTTGCCTTTCCGGCAAAATCAAGTGTAGACCGTTGACACTCATCCTCCACATGATTTTCGCTATGGTCCCTACAAAAGATCGCAGTGACATCGAGTTACACTATCGTCACAGCATAACCCAAATGCCCCTGTAGGCATCAGCGCCCTCGACTTTCGCTACCCAATAATCCTCAGGAACTAGTTTGTCCGGACTCCTCACAAGATCAACTTTAGAACCCCCCTTGGGGCTCAAGGCAGCACCACCCGTTGGTACTCCTGAGAAGTCCATTCCAAGGGAGCGCCTTTTTCCCCAGAGCCATCGTCAAAACATTTCATACTATATATATAGTATCTTTAAATCATACACCTAGTATGATCTCATACAAAGCTTCTTTACACAAAATCGATTATTCCAAAGCCGATAATTCTCAAACTAGGCTTTCCAAATTCTCATATTGATTTTACCCAAAAATCAAAAGCCTTTTCCAAATCCAAAGGTTCCCAAAACCTTTTCCGAAATCCTCATATAATCCTTTATATATATATATATATATATATATATATATATATATATATATATATATTCAGATATATAAAATCTTTCGAAACTTTGGATCATTTCAAACTTGTATAAAACTCCTTTTGTACTTCAAACATTTTCAAAAACCATTTTCTTCTGGCAAAAGATTCAACAAGGGGAGTTTTATCTTATAAAACAAAGATATTTATTTTGTTTACTCAAAATCAGATATCCAAATTTGTTTACTCTTTTCAATATCATTTTCATCCAAATCCGTACGATGTGCACTTATCATCCGTATGCTATGCCAATCTTATCGCTCACTCGATCGCAAAATTTTACTTCCGAACTAGTATCGTCCACCCGACTTCCTAGTGCGGACACAGATCTGGTTTCTTGATCAGAAACCTTCATTCTTCTTGCATAGTCATAACTATGATAGAGAACATCCAGAACCAATCAACAATCCATATCCAGGTTCGTCGTCGAAAATCGAGTGAAAGATCCCACTCGGATCGATATAACTATCTCGTAATTCTGTGTTCGAATCTGGGTCAAATCACTATGCGAATAGAATAACATACGTACACCCTACGTATTTGTCTTTATTGGTTATTAGCCAAATTAATTTCATTTCTATTCACATCCACTTGATTTTTATTCATTTACTCACATTTACCTCAATCCATTTGGATTATCACCTCTATTCTTATCTCGATTGGATATTAAACCAATAACAGTTTAAACTCCGTCCAATTTAAATTTAGAAAACAACTTGAAAAGTTTGAGAAATAGATAAGTAGTTGAAAAATAATTACTAGTTTGTAAAATAGCTATAAAATAGTTCATTAATTGTAAAATAATTGGAAAATAGTTAAATAGTCATAGAAATTAAAATAATTGGAAAATATTTATAAAATAGTAATTAGTTGTTGAAAATAGTAATTAGTTTATAGAATAGTTAGAAAATTGTTAGACAGTTTCAAAAATAATTGTAAAACAAGTATAAGATAGTTTGGCTTTTAAAAGAAAGGTTGTTTATATAATGAATAGCTTAAAAAAATAGGTTTATATTAAAATAGTTTATATTAAAAATAATCCAGAGTCAAAACTATTCACTTCCCAACCTCCATTCTCATCGATTCAATTTAAATTCCCTTTTACATTTAAATTCACCCAATTCCAATTTAAATAACTTCAATTTCCATTGAAATTGATTCAATCCCAATTCAAATTGAATTAACCTCATTTTCTTTCCAAATTTAACTTTATTCAACCTTGATCTCAAATTCTACCAATTCAAATAAATTTCAATTTGACTAGTTCCAATTTCAATTCATTTCTACTCCAGTTTGAATTAATTCCAATTTCAAACCCCATTTCCAAATCAAGTTGAATTATTCTGGATTTCTTCCCAAATTCAATTCAAATTCCATTTGAATTTAAAACCATTCAATCATTAATTATAATTCCAAATTATTCCAATAAATTTGGACAAATTTCAATTGAATCCACTTAAATTTCAAATCATTACAAATTAATCCAATTCAAATTTTCCATTTGAATCTTATACTCATACATCTTCAATCACACTTTCAATTACTTCAAATCAAATTCAATTTGAACTAATTCAAATTTCAAATTTAAACCATCTCTCATTCATTTAAACAATTCCAATTCACAACTCAAAGATTTTTGACAACAACAGGATGATATTATCTAATTATTTCAAAACATCCATCCATTTTCAATTTTCGGATCTCAAACCCAATTTGAGATCACTCAAACTCCCTAATTCAAATCAACCGTTTAACTTTCCAGGTTAAATCTTAATTTCATCTTAAAATTTACAAATCAGGTTGAACATCCCAACATATTTAACTTTTCCCAAGTTAAACTCAATTCACTTAATCCAGTCAACCTTATCTAGTTTGAACTCCCATTTCAAATTTTGAACTTCTCATAAATAATCTTCCCACTTATTAAGTTCAAAAACTTAGCATTTCGGGTATCACATCTTATTCCATATTCAAAACTCAACATTTAGAGTTTATTTCAAACCATTTTTGATATTATGTATATCCACATATATACATATTATCTTCTTTTACATACCAAATTTTACTTTAAAATTTTAAACTACCTTTGGTTTTTAATTCAAAACAAATTTCTTTTAAATTTTCAAACAACCCTTGTTTGAAATAGGACCATTTCATTCAATTTCCTTAAATAATATTATTTATTATTTCTTTAAATTAATTACATCATTAATTAATTCCAATTAATCACATTCGGTAATTTACTTATTTCTTAATTACCTTCATTAAGTATTTGTCCTTTAAATTGCTTATCTCTAGTTACTTCATTAAGTAACTCCCTCTTTATTTATCATTTCTAATTATTATCCACTAATTGATCAAGTTTAATTAATTACATAAATTAATTGATTATTCTCATCCTGAAACCTTTCCCAAATTCAAGATTTAATTTCGGTTTGAATCCATTTCAAACTTGTCTTTAAATTTAATTCCAATTTGGTTGTAATTATTACCACTTAATTCTTACTATAACTTTAAGTTTAATTAATACTACAATCAATTTCCTTAATATAATAGATAATCTATTTCTTATATAAGATTCATTTACTTTTGAAATCATTTGAAATCCATTATATAAGAAAATAACAAGTACGCTCTCTCATATTGATACACTCAAATCATTATAGGGTACCACTTACCCTATCCTTAATGAGCAATCCCACCAGAGCCAAGGTTCTCGCTTAACCTTCTGCTCTGATACCAAAAGTAACGACCCGGAATTTACGATCCCTAAATTTCCAGATAGTTAGAGAAAAGAAGAAAAGATAAAAGAAGAGGAACAGAAAAGAATCACACAATCTCACATTCGCAGCGGATAAAATATAATATCAATAATAATAGTTATACCAAGAAAACTGTATGTATCAATTTTCATCGACATATCAGAGTTACACAATTTTATACAACATTGGACAGATACAATTTAACATGTCTCAGATATATTCAATATAATAGTGGAAACTCTCCATACGTCCCTGCCATCCATCTTGCCTTCTGAGCTCCAGATTTCTGATTACCGGAAAATCTGTAATACTCGGTCTGACCCGAGCATTACATCAAAGTAACACCCGGGTCAGGCTGGAAACCAACGTGCGTAAATCCATCTAATATACTATTCAACAATCATAAAACTTAATTTAAACCCTGGGGTAACTCGTACTTCACAACGAGTTTTCAGTTTATCATGGTCAACACCTTCACACATCAATATCTATGTACCTCTACATATTTTAAAGGATCCAATTTCTTAATTCATTCCATTTCCAGCCTATTGATTTCACTTATTAAATCCATAAGGAATTTTATAGATGATTATAAATCGAAGTGGTTTCGGGTGTTTACTAATACCCGACTCCGATCTCTTCGAATTCCCTACCATCTTATCTCAAATTATTCAGGTGAAACCCAATTCAAACTTAAATACAGGGTGTCACCTATATGGGTTAATTCATCATTTATGAATGACCACATTATCTCAGTTTAAAATCCAATCATATCACACCACACATCATCTCAGAATACATACCCAAGATATCAATGAATCTAAGGCATACAATATTATTCAATCATTCCTAATCAAGATAAATTAGTCTTACCATTTCTAATTACTTCAAATAAATTAAATTAATTACTTCAGTCTCCATTAATACTGTTTAACATTAATTAACTACAAACAACATAATTGATCATCCCTTAATTAATCATCTTAACCCTCTAATTAATTACACCAAATAATTGATCCTTAATTACTTCTCCTAAGTAATTAACCTTATATTAATTACATTTGGTAATTTTATCCATCAATTACTTCATTAAGTAATTATACTTATCCATTCCCTTAAGTAATTAAATCAAATTAATCATCAAGTGACGATTAACAAATTAATTAATCACGTTCATTTCATTAATTACATCTGGTAATTTATCTATTAATTACCTTATAAATCAATTAACTAATCTTAAATTATTGATTAATTAACCTTAATTATTAATTTATCTCTTTGAATACAAAGTAATCAATCCTTACGTACTTTTAGAATCAATAAGTTAACCTTTAATTAACTGATTTATTATCCATTAACTATTTATTAACAACCCAAATTATTAATCAATACTTCACAGTACAAATTTATAAATCCAAAACGAATTAATCAATCTTCAATTATAGATTAATTATTCCTTAACTGTAAATTAATAAACCTTAAGTTAGTAATTGATTAATCTCAATTAACCCTTACATTAAGTGATCATTCTTTGATTTACTTCCGTCAACAATTATTATTTACTTAATTACTTCATTAAGTAATTCAACCTCCATTAAAATATTCTTCAAAACCTTTTTTATCTCCTTTTATTTACCACTTCATAACCATGGTTTCTTTGCCAAAAGAAATCTGGGTTCTGCTTATAACTAAAATATCCTAAACATGCCTAACTTCTCACAATACTGGGCATCAATGCTTACCCGAGCATAAACAACAAAATCTCAAGAATCTCATGAGTTTTCTCCCGTCTCTAATTACTTCGAGTCAACGCATAAAACACCCGAGTACGCCCCGAGACAACGCCTCCTTCCCAAACCCAGTTCCTCATGTCACCACCGTGCACGTGTACACACGTGTGCCACAGATCCAATCACCTCCGACGACGTCCCTGAGTCGCTAACGACCCCTACCCACGTTCCAACCACCCAAAGCAGAAAATCACAACACCAATACAAATCGAGCAATTCTGAACTACCCAGACTCAACTTCCTCGACCAAGAAGATGTTCGCCACGGCGATCACGGCTACTGGAATCCACGCCCCTCTGACAACAACCTCGTCATTAACCCACGCAGCTATTCCATCACACGCGATCGAACTCGACGTCACGATTTAGGCTAGATCTCCTCGTCATTACACTTAGCAGAACACTCCTTCCAAAACCCTAGATCATCACCATTCGACTCCTCTGATCATTAATAACATAAATCACCATTTTTGCCATGCGAAACAACCCCATAGTAACCTTCGACCAAAACCCCGACCCTTAAAATTTCTTCGATCAACAGAAAAGGGTCGAAGTTCCATTTCTAATTATCTTCGAAATTCTCGTTCAAATTTCAACTAAAAATCTAAATTTTCATTTTAAAAATCCTAGTTTTTATAGATACATCAGATTATAAACTTGAATCTACAATCTAATCATGTTGAAATTTGGATAAAAACCAAGTTCTTACTGTTCTTCTTCCCTTATACTCCAAATACCATCAACCTCTTACTGAAAGTAATTTTAATTTCACCATCATGTGTTTACAAACATATTTTGTTCTTAAATTTAAGTCTAGTAAGTAATAGAGAGATAAATATGATTTTTTTTCTTCAAGATTGAGTCCTGATATCAAAACAGCATCACTCTGTTTACAGCATATACATTCCTATGTTCAGATATTAAATTGCATGCATCAGATCTTTTTAAAAAAAAAACTTAAATGAGATTATTTACTCTCAAACAGAAATTTTCAAACAGTTTTAAGCATTTAACCAGAGAGGTAGATTACTCACCTGCTTCTCAGAGACTAGCAAACCAGGTTAAAAGTTTCCAAATTGATCTAGATTTTATTTACATCTACTTTGCTTTATCTGAATTTTGATCTTGAAGCTTAATTGTATAAACTTTAAATTTTCTTTACCCGACCTTCATTTTTTTTTTACTGTTCTAGCAATTTCCAGAAAGATTTTTAACTTATTTCTTGTAAATAAAATTTTAAAACTTAATTACGTATAAAACAATCAATATTTGTTTGATTGTTTAGCCTAACAAGGATCACATAAAGAAAACTTAATTTAAAATCTTCTTATTGAGTCTGTTAGGAAATAACAGAGTTAAGCACAACTTGCATACCAATATGTACAGGCATATAATCATGTATCCATATTTAAACAAGCATGCATACAGAAATTTAAACATGTATCACGAAACTCACATCAATCATGTCACATACAACAATTAAAAACCGATTTATGGGTTAGGATTACTCACTTGTTTTGATGATGAACAAGAACAGGCTCTGGAAAAAAAATGAAATCTGCCCTGATTTATGATCTTGCTCAATTTTGAATAAATTTGAAACTTTGCTCAGTTTAAATCTGAAGTTGTTGCTAGATAAAATTGGATTGAACTTGCATGCATGCTATTGGAACTTGGACTTGCTTTAAACAAATTTCCAGATTTGAAGAAAGATGCAGGCATTTATTTTCCAGATTTTAAAAAAATACTTGCAGCTTTGATGCTTCAGGTTTGCTGTTGATAATTAGTTACAGGTTTAGATTGATTTATTATCTTGTTTTAGAGGCAAATTTTGTTTTGAGGGATTGTTTGAGTTCATATTTGTTTCTTAGCTTTTGAATTTTTTTGAAAAAGAAATAGATAGAGAGAAGTATATGTTTTTAGGCTGAAAATTGTTTAACAAAAATAAAAGAGAATTAAATCTAAAAATGCCATTTGTCATAAACCTTAGTTCATTAGTTAACACATGTTAATATTAAGTTTTATTATGATAACACTTGTCTTTGTAGTATTTTCTTTTTATTTTAAATGTTAATAAAGGTTTTACTTAATTTATTTATTCTTATGTGAAGAAAATGTAATAAAACAAATTATGAATAAAAGCACATCCAAATATCTTTAAATTCCAATATTGCAAAATATCCATCTTTTGGATTTCAAAACTTTAAATTTGAATTCAAATTCAAATTAAATCCTAAAATCAATTTACAAATCAAGTTATACATATATAACTACTTATTCAGATATATATTTTCGTTACTAGAATTATTTATCAACTTATAAATCAGTATTTTCCATTAATATTAGATAATTATTCAATTATCTGATGCCCTAAAATTCGGGTTATTACAATTGATTTACCGGAGATTTCTGTATCCTCGGTTTATGGTGCTATCTATCTCCTGCTATGCCTGAATTCTATCTTTTGCGATCGACTGTCGATTTGCCTCGGAATTCTGCATCGATCTTATTCTAGAAGTCACAATTGACCCAGTTAAGGTTTCCTGCAATTTAATAAACTTCCTATTTTGTCATTTAATCATCTTACCTTTGTTTCGAACCTATCTTTGAATCAAAATTTTCTTTGATTTGAGTCCATCAAATTTAAATCTCTATCCTTGCTTTGAAATCCATTCTTATATCGTTGAATGAGGAAGGGTATTTGTAAATTAATATTTAAAAAAATTTATTATATATTGTGTAGTTTGAGTTACTGTTGTTGATTTGGGATTTCGATCGATTCGTCTGATCGGCAATATCGATAGGATTTTCAAAACACTTGAACAGAGAAAACTGACACAATACTATTTTCAAATTTGGTAAATGAAATAATTTTGAATGATTATATTACGTATAGGTATAAATTTTTATGAAATTAAATTGTTAATGAATTCGTTGTCAGAGATGATATTATTTGATTTTCATTTATTGTTCGGTAAATCATTGATTTACCAACTTATAAATAAATGGAATTGTAAAACTTGGTTATAAGCTGATTTGGGAATTTAGATGAATTTAAAGTAAGAATTTGAGAATTTAATTTCCAAAAATTTCAAACTTTGGTTCTAAGTTTTAAAACGTATTATCTAAAGTATTTTCAAATAGAAACTGTTTTCTAAAGAATTGTAAATGTTTTAATAAGTGCTCTCTTGTTTTGTCGCTGGAAAATAATTTCGATGATGACGGCCGCATCATCGACATTCATTTTCGAGTTTCAGAATGGAGAGACCATTATGTAGCTTTGCTAAGGTTTTGTTTTGGGAATTAAATTGATTTAAATTTCTAAAGTATGACTTGATTTATAATACAGGTATATTTATAGATTTGATTTGACTCATACATACATACATACATACATATATATTGCTCTAAATGGTTTGAAGTAAATCGAAAATTTAGTTCTTAAATTCATGGTAAAGGTGATTTAATTATTAAAATGAAGCCAAATTTTTTTATTAAATATTTAAACTTGAAAAATTGAATTGGAAAATTTTATTTGCATAATACCCAATTTCGTTCTAATACAACTTACCTAAATTATTCAGAAGTTTGAATATGTAATCGGATAATATAAAGTATAAATGATTTTTAAATAAATTTGAGTAGTTATAAAAAAGGTTATACACTTAAATTTTATTATAAAAATGATAACAAAGATAAATAGAATAATGAGTCAATTGAATAATAAATTAGATTGACAAAATACATTCTGTTTTGAGGAATTTATAAATTGAAATCAAATCAACTTATTGAAATACCTTGAAATTAAAAATCAATTATTGAATATTAATTAATTTAAATTGAAATTTTATATGGTTTTAAATTAATTTCTACTTTTAATTTCAAATCTAATTCTCTTTCTGCTTGTTTCTATTCTCCTACCTCCCT
Organism: Allium cepa; assembly: GCA_030765085.1. Lineage (NCBI taxonomy): Eukaryota > Viridiplantae > Streptophyta > Magnoliopsida > Asparagales > Amaryllidaceae > Allium > Allium cepa. Next base: position 756,056,710 of record CM060940.1, on the reverse strand, counting down.
CCTTTTCGAGGACGAAAAGTTTAGAGTGGGGGAGAGCGTAACGACCCGTAAATTTTTAATAATTTTTATTGTTTTAATAAAATATTTAACTGGAAATTTTGTGAAATTTTAAATAATTGAATTTGAAAATAAAAATTTAATATTTGGAATACGTCTATTGGAACATATCAAACTGTAAATTTTCATCTGAAAATATGAAAATTTATTTTATTGTGTAACTCTATTTCAATTTATATCAGTTAATATTGATGATAATAAAATGTTTTCCAAATCTGAATATTTTTCTATAGAAAAATTGTAGATCCTCTTTTGAGCAAGACGTCATATTTTGTTTCTTAAAATTTTGACTGTTATTGCTCGGTCGATCTTATTTTCGACTGAAATAGCCATATTTTTTGGTACCGACATCCATTTTGATAGGATGGTCGTACCACTGTTATCTGTATACAGTTCTGTTTGTCTCATAGTGCTGATCCTGTAACGACCCGTAAATTTTAACGGTTTTAGTAACGTTATTAATTGAAATTTTATGGAATTTTAAACGATAAAATTTTGAAATATAAATTTGATATTTGAAATGCGTCTAGTTATATATAGCAACTAGTAAATTTTCGTCCTAAAATATGAAAGTTTATTTCGTACGTAAATTTACTTCAATTTAATCAGTTAAAAAGTGATGAAAATAAAATGTTTTCGGAACCTAAATATTTTTACATAGAAAAATTCTAAACCATCTTCTGAGCAAACGTTATTTTTCATTTTTCCAAATTCGGACATCTTTAGCTCCGTCGATCTTATTTTTCTGCGTTTTTCTTGCATTTTCCACCAATAGAAAATTCAAATTTTAAAAATTTAATCGTCCTACCGATATTTGTATACCGTTTTGATCGTCTTGTCGTGCTGATCTTTTTAGTATAATCGTTTGTCGGTTTCAAAGTTCGGGAAACAGCGAAAATCTTCGGAACGGTTTCCATATCGGTTCAGTATTTTTGGCCTTTTAAGCTCCAATGTCCTTTCATTCCATTATGTAAACCAAGAGACATCAGCCATTATGATTTCCAACTGTTATCTTTCAATATTCCCTTAAACTTTTGAAATATGCTATCTGATCGTTCCTATTCTCTCCCCTAGCTTCTGCTCATTTTGTACTAAACTAAAAAAAAATCAAGAGTTATAATTTGAAGCCTGCACACGTTCATGACTTTCTTTCTCTTCTTTCCCATGCCAAAATATCGCAAGTTTTCTCCTCTCCCATTCGACTCTTCCCTACCGAAGTCGTATGACCCGGGAGAAGCAACCGAGCTCCCTTTCCACCCTCCTGGTCCCGGCCTCGGCCTTGGCCTTTGCTAGGATTGTTTTTTTGATTTTTCGACCTACCCGATTTATCTAGTCGCCAGGTTTCCCTATTCAACCCCTTTGATGCTTTTAATTCCTCTGAACCTGGTGTGCCGCTGGTAGTGGGGAATGTTTCAACTGTGAATCCTATGCCTGATAATACGAATGCCTATCCTGGAGTCACTCTAAGAGATGTAGTGTGTGTGATGGATGATGTTATATTGCCCATGGCTGTTATGATCTCCAATTCAGTCATGTGCTCGCAAGGTGTTTGAAAAATCGTCATAGAGAAATGCCCTGCTACATTTCATAAAGCAACCGAAGCCCATGTGCCTTCCTGTAATCCCAGGTTGATTTCTGTGAGCGACTTAGTCAATATTCGTGCAACATCTTCTTACCCAAACCGCGATCTCCACCACCACTCGACTGACTGGCCAAGTCGTTCCTCCCTAGCACGTGCATCTCTCCTCTCTTGCTTTTCTCTATAAGTATATCATATATTGCAGATGTAAGTGCTTACTTTGTTGAAATATAGGTGCCTGATTCATATATATATATATATATGTATGTATGTATGTATGTGTATGTGTATGTGTATATTTCGTACGTATACGTGTAATATATTTGAGATTTGATATGTATATTAAAATAAGAAGGGTATGTATATATGATGTGTTTGCATATGTACATATATCAGTATAGTTACGATATATATATTATGATGTTTAACTTTAAAGTGCATGTATATAAAATATATATAAGCCATAGATATTTTTGGAGTAGCTACACATATTATACATAATAAAATATATATGTACTAAAGTCGGCGTACTGGATTTGGTCTGCATGTTCCTATGCATATATTCTGTTTTCTTCTTTTTACTTTGAATCCATACAGTCGCATCTGTATATATAGTATAGTATATGTATTTACTTTCTCTGCATTTTTAGCAACTGTTGTGTCAATTAGTTTGGTTATATATATATATATATATATTTATAGTATTTATGTATAATATGTTTTACAGTAAGGTATATAGCTTTACTGTCCATGTGTACTTTTACATTTTTATATTAAGGCTCTCCTTTGTCTGCATATTTATAAAGCGGTCTGCACATATATTAGTCTACGCATGGACATGGCATGCTTTAGTGGATAAGTAAGGGTTTGCTGTATATTTTACTAGGAGAAAATATGCGTAAATAATAATAATAATAAAGAAAAAAGAAAAAAGAGAAGGAAAAAAAAGCTCAATTTATATATATATATATATTTCTATTGGCGAAGCCTGTGTAAGTCGTATAAAATATTAGTCTGTACAAAATGTTTATAGAATATACACTAGCATGTACAAATACATTTGCAACCGTATGGAATTGTTATAGATTTATTTCTATATACGATTTTATTTTAAAGTATATTTTCAACGTGTCATTTTAAATTATCATGTATTTTGACAGTTATACATTTGTGTGTGTGTGTGTGTATATATATATTTGAAATCTTGTAGTAACATGTTGGTTGTGTATATTTGTTACGGGTCTGCGAACAGATTTTATTTTATATATATATGAGGCTGCATCGTATGTTAAATTTAGTTGTACAATGTGCTTGCAATTATGCACTATTACCCTACATACATGAGTCGGGTTTTATTAGAATAATAGGTATGTTTTATTAACTATTGACAAATTAAAACGTATACCTATAGTTTGTTTTGAAAACATATGTATGTATAATTTTAATGAGTTTCCAATTCAAGATTGGTTAAAGAAATAATATATTAAAATAGTATATATATTCTGTGGTCATTTATATTAATTCATATAAGTTATACTAGTTTATATATATATTTCGTCCAGTCTATATCAAATAGCTTTTGATTTATTTAAATTATTCCTTGTTATCAGCTTTGATCGTCGAATTCGTGCCAATCTAGCTCTGCTTAAAATTCGTGCTTGGATTCGTAATTCAAATTTTGATGTCCGTATCAGTGTGCGTATCCATGTCAACTCCTGTATTCTCCAGCCTCAAAAGGTGAGCAATCGCTCACGATTAATATTCTTTTATTTATTAAATTTGATTTGAATTGAAACGACAATTGAAATATACTGTTGGTAGCTATTTACACTGTTATATATGCTATTACCTGTATCAGTTCGCCTGCGACATCTGACACCATTATTTGTTAATTATACGATGATAATCCAGTTTGGTTGATGATTGATTGATTTTTGTTGTTTATGTTGGTTGTAAATTGAAATGTATAAAGTGATAAATATTATGCAATTTAATTTGACGTAGGATAGTTAAGAATTTGAAACGACATATGTGTGAATTTGATTTAAATGACATTTGTATAATATGACCCCCTTTAAATGTTAAATTAATTGACACGTAGGATTTGGTTAATTACATCTTGAACCATTGAATGTATGTTGTTTAAATTGATGATGTATGTAATTGTAAATAGATGACAAGTGAAGAACCGTAATGTAATAATCTTTAATCTACATGAAATGATAGTGTGGATTCTAGAAATAATTATATTAATTTGCATAAACAACAAATGTAAATTAATACGATTATTTAGGGATTATTTGAATTAATTATTGGATTGTTATTGATTGTTGTTATTGCTTGTTTATTTACTTTGACACCATCCCAGTTATCACACTACAAGTCCCCTTTGCTATGCTTTGATTTTTGAAATGGAATCGGGTTGAAATGATAAATACCCAAATGAACTTGACTTAGGATAGAGAATTAAATAAACCCGATTGGTCGATAATTTGATTTAGAAATAAAATAATGATTTTATTTGAAAAAAGAATAAGGTTTGGAATGAAGTTGGAATTTGAATTTTAATGAATGAAAAATGTAAATATTTAATAATCTAAAACAAAATATTAACAAAGTAATTGATGAAAGAACGTTGTTTAATCTAAGAAATGAATGAATTAAGTTTTGAAATAATTTAATAACTAAGTTTGGAATTATTTAATAATTAAGATTGGGATTATTTAATAATTAGGTTTGAAATTTATTTAATAATTAAATTTTGAAATTATTAATTAAGTTTTGAAATTATTTAATAAATACATAAATTTGAAATATTTGAGAATCAAATAAAAATTTGAATTTGATAAGAGAAATTGAACTTTTGAACAAGCGGATTTGAACTTCGCTAACAGAAGAAATTGGGTTTCTTTATTTACTAAGTTTGAAAAATTATTTAAGTAAGTTAATAAGTGAAATTGAACTTCTTGAATATATGAAATTTAGTTCCCTTATTAATGGAGTTTTGGAATTTGTAACTAAGTAAAGAAATAAGTGAAATTGAATTTCTCTAATAAGAAATAAGATGTGATTTATTGAAATTAACGTAAGACTTGTAATTTAAAGAATTGATTTGACGAATCTAATTTAATTCAATTTGTAAGCTTGATATGATGAAGTTGAACTTAAGTAATTGATTTAATGAATCGAAAAAAATAGAAATGTTTTTGAATGATAAATTAACTTAATGAAAATTGAATGAAGTCGATCAATGAATTTAGATTGATGTGAATGTTAAATTAAAATGATTTAAGGGAGTTTAGACACACCTGAATTAATATTTGAATTGTGTTTAATAAAAATTAAAATTGAATTATAAGATTTTGAAATTGTAATTCGAAAGTGTTTTAGAAACAAACGAAATGTGGATTTACAAATTTCAAATTCTAATTGAAATAGATGTGGTTTCAAAATCTATTAAACGACCGATCGGTGTAATAATTACGGAAGTTATTAAAGAGACCGGAATCGGTTATGGACGTACTCTCTGTCTAAACCGAAAACCACTTTAATAACTATACGCGGAGTGTGATCCAGAATGAAGTGGTTGGAATGATGTACGTGATGACTGAAGAAAGAAAACGATAATGGATAGCCTTGACACTTGTGTCAAATTGGAAATGACTAAAACAGGAGTCGTGCCGGGCCAAATGGGGTTAGCCACCTCGAGCGAACACACTTCTACGAATACAACTCATTACTGGTTATTGATTGGTGCACCCTCGTACTTTTGGGAGTGTTGTTTCGCGGTGTTGCGATCGTTGCGGCGATGTGTTTTCACCAGTCCGGATCAGGCAAACGGTAGTTTCACTACCTTGGGTATTACCTCATGTGTCTTGTCATACTTTTATCCCTATATATGCGACCACTACGAATTTTTTTTGTGTTATACCTATGGAGTACTCCCTGATAGCCCACCAGTTGACGGTGGAGTTTACAGTGCTGTATAGACTATGACGCTTATATAAAATGTGTTAAGGGGAATCATGGTAACACCCTAACACTATTTTGATATTTTAAATTACTGATAGACATTATCTATTTGGCGTATATTACTACATAGTAGATAGTTTAACGGATCCTTAAAGGATGGTTATTCCAACATCCTTTGAGTTATTTGTATTGCAATTGTTATTTCACTTGGGTTGGATTTATTGATATAAGAATGTCAATCCTGACTCGAGTGTTTTGTGTTTTGCTTTACGCTCGGGTCAGACCGAGTGTACCAGTATTCGAGACTCACCTTTGGAGTAGGAGCTTCGCTTGTAGATCCAGTTATCTATCCAGCTTTCAGATATTCAGTTGATTCCAGTGATGTATTCTGATTCTTGTATTTGACAATTGTATTCGAGACTTCTGTTGTAACTTATTTAACTCTGTTATATATATATATATATATATATATATATAGTAGCTTCATGAACTACTATCTTTTGCTTCAGCTGCAAATTACTACTCTGTATCTGTGATTCTGTGATTATTTATTTACTGTACATATGAGTTTTTCCAAATTTAAATTAACAATTTGGTATTTTGAATTATTCAAGTCCGACGTGTGCGGATGCGAATAGTCTAAAATAGCGGGTCGTTACAGATCCCCACGGTGTATTTATTTGTGCATTTTGGTGTCCGGTACGTGACGATAACCGCGAAGTAGTTAATCGTATCGGTACCCTTCTAGAGTCTTTTGGTCTCCTGTTCCCTTTCATTATCCGCTAGTTGAAATCAACAGTCATTTACTGTTAATGTTCACAAATTAAATGCAGTGGCCTTTGTAATTCCCTTCATGTACACGTAAGGATTTCATGCATTTGCCTAGAGTTTTTCATCTCCCAGATGTACGTTGCATAAACATATATATTGGTCATGCCATCTGTTCAATCTTCCTCCCCTCCTTTTTCCCTAAAGCCTACCATTTCTTTTTTTTTTCTTTTCTTTGTTGTTGTGTGAGCCGAGCCATCAAGTCTCTCCCCTCTCTTGTCAGCCCTTTCCCCTTCCCACGTCGCAACCGTCACCACTCACGCCATCTCGAACACCCAACCGCCTCCAAGCTATCACCTCGACCGCAGAATTCCATCGAACCCAAGCCAGAGCCGAGCCTCGTTAGCTGTTATCCCACCTTTTGGTCAAGACTGGAATATCAACCAATTGGCAAAAAAGGATGGATATCAGGATTGGAGATCGGTTGGAAACCAAGGCTGCAATCGACGTAGTTAAAACTTTGCCGAGCCCCGATCAGGATGGAATCGATTGGAAGTGATGAACTGGGTTAGGAGAGGCTACATTCAAATTTCAGGTCAATCGGAGTTCGTATGCTCGAGATATGGATGGATCAAGGTATGTGAATGTTGGTTCGAGTCGATACATTTCGTGTCGATCGTCAAGCAAGGTTTTGAATCGATACCGTTCGTATCGATCGGCAGTGGTTCGAATCAATGGCTTTCGTATCGATCAACATGGGTTCGACACAATGATTTCGTATCGGTCGGGATGGAAAGAGGTGGCATATCTTGAATCGATGCTCTCGTATCGATAGTAGAAGGATTTGGCACTTTCGTATCCATGGGAGGCTATCGGAGTTCGTATCCATCATGTAAAGCTTTGTTCGTATCCATCAGATAAAGCCTCGCTCGTATCCATCAGCTAAGGCTTCGTTTGTATCCATCATTGTGTCTAGTTTCATACCCATCTGTTGGCCCTTCGTGCGCTTTTCGTATCGATCAATAAGTCACCATTTCGTATCGGTCGGCTCATAGATCAAAACGAAACACATTCCTGGAATCGATACGAGAAAGAACATGAAGTATTGAAGCGAGCAATTGAATACGAACGTAATGGCGAAGCAGTGGACACGAACGAGCGTGAAGCGTGGATGCGTGCAAAGATCGACCATGATTCTAGGGAGGAAGCGTTCAAAACAGCAAGGAAACTAGATCGAGCCTTGGAAGTAGCGCCACGTCATCGATGCGCATGTGCTGGGGATTGACGTGGAGGGGCATCGATACGAATTGATCGGTGCGAACCAGACGGCATTAAGAAACCACAATTTATATCGATCATACCTTGAGTTCTACAAGTCCAAATGCTACGAAATTTTCATAGGAGCTTACGCGCAAGCCAAAGAACATTCCTGCCAAGTTTCAGCTCGATTGGATCAATTTCTGATCGATATGAAAGTGATTCGTATCGATCACAGATCGAGTCAAAGCTTGGTGGGGTCGGTCGTGTGGGCCCACTCACGTGCCAGAAGGAGTCTCCCGAAGTTTGAGCGCGATATCAGCCTCCTACACCTATAAATAGCCCAATGAAGCCTACAGAAAAAGGATCTTTTTGGCTATTCAACATACAGACTCTGCCGGATTCAATTCTACACCTTACCATCGCCGTTATACTCAAATTACTTCATTGTAATCGCTGTAATCATCTATAACCAGCAAGGATAATCAATAAAAGATAAAAATTTGAAGTGGACATAGGCCGGAGATAGCCGAACCATTATAAATCTCGTGTTTCTGTTTGTTATTTCTGGATAGCTGTTTGTTGTTTGCTTAGATCTGAGATTTATGCTTGAATATTGCTGATCTGTATTCATACACTGGTGCTTTCACGATACTTGGGGTTTGTAACCATTTTTGGCACAAACATTAGCCGCCTCCCATCACCTACTAGATTCCGTCCCCTCCCTGATCTGGCCACCTCATGAAACCCGCCACTTTCACCTACCCAATGGCCGAAGCCACCGCCACCTGCACCCGGAACCGATGAATCGATCACCCTGAACACATCAACCCGCCCAGTCGACCTCATCTTCAACCCGGCCGGCCTCTCTTGCACCATCTTCTGCTACAATCGAGTTAAATATATAAGTAATATACTTTCAAATATGTTGTACTGTATATTATATCTATAAGACTATTTCCCTTATTCTATTTTTATATTTAATATATATGTATTCGTATAGTACTATCTTGATAGTATTTATATTTTATGCAAGTGTTATATATCACTCTTCTCGTTTGCTCTGTTTCTAGTGATGGTACAAATATATATATATATATATATATATTCATATATGTTATACCAAGCTGTTGTTCACTAAGTATTGTACGGTTGTTTATATAATAGTGTATAAGTTATATATAAAGCTGTTTTCAAATATGTTCAGTTATAAAGAATTATATCATATTAGTTTTTAAAAGTTGGCACAGTTTGGTATACATAAATCACGAAAGAATATATGAATCATGAAGTTACTGTGCTTTGGTCTTCAAAGTATGTTGATGGCAGCAATCAAGGTCTATAAAGGCTATAAGTGGACTCTAGTATGTAGGTGTATATATATGTGTGTGTGTGTGTGTGTTATAGCTTACATATATATTGGTGGTGCAAATTGTATATAAATATATATATATATATATACACACATACACATATACATACATATATATATGCGAAATCTTTGTTTTACCTTACCATTTTGTCATTGTTTTAAATATATTTTACATTGGTTTAGTATATTTTATATATAAAGAGTTATGCATTGTGTTATATACGTATGTTAGTAAAATATATATGTCGGCTACTAAGTCATATAAACTGTCAGTCTATATGGACTGTATGGTTTTGTAATAGATTATTATATATAGGTGTATACGGGTTTGGGATGCTTTGTTTAAAATCTTATTAATATAGAGTTTTAGTATACATAAGTTCTAAATAATCCATTTATATAATATACACAGTTATTTTAACGTTGAAAGGCATATAGACTTTAAACTAAAATACATATACGAGTTTGATTTAAAAATGATTGGAAAGTTATATTATCTTAATATTTGTGTGTGGTGTTTAACGTATACATATTTGATTTTTGTATATGTGATGATAATTTAAAAACTATAAGTTTGATATATATATATATAATTTAATATGTGTTTAAATTAATAGTGATTTGAAGCTGAATTTATTCAAATACGTTTGATTTGAAATTTATTAAATTTGTTATTTTAAGGATATGATTTTCTTTTGAAATATTTATATACATTTTACGTGTTTAAATTTGAAATATGAAATTATATGTATATATAGTTATATATGCATACACTCGTTCACTGATACCATTTACTTTCATCGATCCAATTCTAATTTGATTTCGTCTATCCCTCGCTATCAGCTTTGATTATCGAATTCGTGCTTGGATTCATAACTCAATTTCAGTGTCCGTACCAGTGTGTGTATTTATGTCATCTCCTGTTCTCTCTAGCCTCAAAAGGTGAGAAATCACTCAGATTAACGTTCTTATATTCATTAAATTTGATTTCAATTGAAACGGCAATTGAAATATGCTGTTGTTAGTTATTTACCATGTTATATATATATGCTATTATCTGTATCTGTTCACCTATGACATCTGACACCATTATCTGTTATTTATGTTGATGATATATGCATGTTATATTATTATCATTTATGTTATCACTCTGCAAGTTCCCTGTTAGTATAGAATTCACTATGGGTTGAAATGATACATACCCGAATGGGCTTTAGAATAGGTGAAATTCGTTATGGGTTGAAATGATGAACACAAGCGATTTTCATTGAATTGAATTTGAGATTGCGGGCTGAAGTGATATATACCTGTATATATATATATTTAATTTGCGGATTGAAATGATAAATATCCGTATCACTTGACCATAGGATAGAAAATTATATACGGACACTGCTGGTCTATATATAAATATTTTGAAATGATTTCTATGGCTTTTAGAAAGAAATATATGGTTTTATATAAATATCGATTTTAGATATTGCATAAAAGCTATTATATATATATATATATATATATATATATATATATATATATATAGTCAAATTCTTGATTTAAGCTATGTATAAATTGGTTTGATATAAATAAGTTTAATAATAAAGTTGATTTATAAAAATATGATATGGATAAGTTTTTACTTAAATTATATTTTAATATAGAGTTTATAATGATTTTATAAATTAAATTTGAGAAGATAGTTTTGAAACTGATTTGAAATTTGAATTCATTTAAGAATTAAACTCAAATAAGTTTGATTTGAAATTTATAAAATTTGAGATGGTAAAGGATATGATTTTTATAATTTGATCTTGGTTTAAGTTAATTTAAATGAATATATCAAGTTTAAATAAATTGAAGGAATATTCAGTTATTTGAAGTTTAAAGTTTTATTTAAAGGACATTGGATTTATTAAGTAAATATTTCAATATTAAATATTAGTAAATATGATTTGATATGCATATGAAATTATAAAATTTAGTTTTGAAATTTTAGAATATTTAAAGCTTGGAAATATATATTTTGAAAGGTTTTATTTGTGGTTCAAATCTGTATTTGAAATCGGTATAAATTTTAAATGGTTTATTTAGAAGCTAAACTGGGATTAATGATTTGAAAATTTATTAATTTGAATTTTCGAATTCGAGTTGATGTGGAATTAATTTGTGAAATTTGAGGAAAACCGTTTTATTATATATATTATTTTAATATTTAAATCGGTTAAGTGGGAAGTATTATGATTTCTAAACTATGATTTCCGAAGTGTTATAATTTTTAAACGTTTTGGTTTCGAAAGTGCTATAACTTTAGAAAATGCTGTGATTTTGGAAAAGATATATTTGAAATGGAAATGATACCGTATTGATATGGTTTTGAAATGGAAATGATATTTTTGTTTTAAAGTTTAAATTATTTTAAAATGACCGCGGTGTTATAATAACGGTTGGTTATTAAAGAGACCGGGATCGGAAGTTGTCATACTCTCTGCCAACTCCGAAAACCACTTTAACAACCTTGTATGCGGTGGAGATTCCAGAATGAAGTAGGATGGTGATGACGTCCTTTGAGGTATATACGTGGACCCGACTCCCGTGAGTTCGCATAAGATGGCTAAAATAGGAGAAATTGACGGGCTAATGTGGTTGCTCTCTGATCGGACACACTCCTTCGCTATTATATTCTGACTTTGAGATTGATTCGGTGGCCACTTTTGATTCTTTTGATTTGGGGGTGTGGCTCGAGGTGGGAGGTAGTAACTGCTACGCATTACCATCGGTCCGGAAGTGTAATTGGTATATCTACCCTGGCATTGCTTAGTTGTGCCATGTCACCTACCATAGAGCGCCTTGTACGAGTTTGGATTTCTCCCGTAGCCCGTGGAGTATTTAGGGTAGTCTCCCGATTTGGAGATGCGCTGATACTAGATGAACTACTAGGACTATTACGTGTTAAGGTGGAAAATGTGAAGCCTTAACACTGTTTAAAAGTAAATTTATTTTACTATAGACATTATTATAATAGCGAAATATTACTACATAGTAAATAGTTTAACGGATCCTCAGAGGATGGTTATCCCAACATCCTTTGAGTTAATTGTATTTCTGTTGTTATCTCACTTGAGTTAGGTTTATTGATATAAGAATGTTAATCCTGACTCGAGTGTTTTGTGTTTGCTTTATGCTCGGGTCAGACCCAGTGATAAAGCTATTAAGACTCACCTTTGGAGTTGGAACTTGGCTTGAATGTCAAGCTATCTTTTGATTCCAGTTATCCAGTTGATTCCATGAATGTATTCATCTTTGTACTTGATTATCATCTTGTTATTTCTATTGTATCTTAAGACTTCTTTTGTGGCTTGTTTAACTCTGATGTTTATGTGTAGTAGCTTCATGAACTACTATTCATTTTGTTTCCGCTGCATATTGTATATTACTTTGTGTCTGTGATTCTGTGATTTATTTATTTACTATTTATGCTGAGTTTGCCAAATTTATTTTACAGTTCAGTATTTTTAGCAATTTAAGTCCGTCATATGTGAATGCGAATGGTTGAAAATATCGGGTTGTTATAGTTAAGCAAATTTAATTGCCATTTAAACAGTTAAGTAAACAATAATATTAACATGCTTTCGACATTCCAACTTAACTATTCCTCATTCAAGAGGAAAGCCGATAGGTTAGAGCTCTATTGCTCCATCCCTACTCGACATCAACCTTAACTCCAAGAAATAGAGAAGTCTGCCTCATCATATTTTAGTGTTTAGCATATCAATTACCATTTTCAAAACTTATATATACTTTAACATACTTGTAAGTAGGTTTTAAATATCTATTTAAAATATGACTTGAAAAAAACTAATTTATAATTCGATCAAAAACATGTTTTACATTATAAAACCTCTTTACTTTCAAAATACATATATAATTATTAAAAATATATTTAAACTTCAAAACCAACTTTAAGTTACTTTAAAACATGTTTAAAAACATCTCTAAAAAGATTAGAGAACAATACCAAATTTAAATATCATTTTTAAACAATTAAAACCATAAGTGACTTACTGTAGCATTTATAAATGTTATTAAATTGTTAAAAACAACATTGAAAGGCATGGTTTTTTCGACTAGTTTTAACCACTTTAGCAAATGATTAAAGACTTGAAATTTTTTATAATAAGTACTACCATTAGGGTACTAAAAAACCATTAAAAGAAACCCCTAAAAATATCTTCTCATTTATTTGTTAAAATTACCGAAAACCAGGGATTTAGAAGTGTACTTATAACAACTGTCCTCGCTTCAAACACTTTCAAACTTACTCAAATTAAACACACAAGTTAAACAACCATTTAAAAATTAAGTCAAGGCCACACTATATGTCTAATAGGGTAATACAAGCGATGTTATACTATATGAAGTTATAATTTGCTTTCAAAAGCAAGAAGTGTCCAAAGTTTATAACTTTACTAAGTGTCACTTTAACTATTATATTTTGCACACAACATATACACACACAATATATACTTATAAAATAGCAGGATAACTCACTTAGTTCCATGACAAACCCAAGCATAAAGCCAAAAGAACAAAGAACCCTTCTCTACCATCACCAAAAGCCTAAAGATCCAACCTTTAGCACTTTCAAACCAAAGCCACACTTCATCCTCCTCCCCCTTTGCTCACGCCCCCCTAGATCCCCACTTCCTCTTGCATTCTCCTGCTTTGTACTTACTAATCATGCTTCCCATGATGTTTTAGGCCATAGCTAAAGTTTAGAAGAGATTGAAAATGATTTTGTTGAGACATGAAAAAGCAAGAGAATAATTAGTGGATTAGTACTTAAGCACATCTACCATTTTTAATTCTCCTACTTCATTTCAAGCTTTGTGAATTAGTGATTATTTAACTAGGGCGATCCCCTTCTTATATACTCAAAATGGTGTAGCATAAGATTGTTCTCACTCCCCTTTCATGTAAGGATCACCTCCCATCACTTCTCCTTTATCATTTCTTAAGAGTCAAGACTTTCCTTTTAAGCTTATTTCATAATATCTTTGATGATATTACCCATGAAATCAACCATAAAGTTTATTTTTGTAAATTAAAACGTTTTTATTTCCTTTTATTGATTATCTAAGCAAATAATTATCTGTGAATAAAAATCTAAATAATGTCTGATGGTTAAAAAGCTGTTTATCAATAAAATAATTTTCGGTCTCATTATTGATATTTTTTCAAAGTATTTATTGTTGTAAACATTTTTCTAAAAAAAGTTTAACATTATTATGTATGATTAAAAGAGTGTTAAAAATCTTATTAAATTATTTTAATAACATTAAATCCAAGATTCAAATATTTAAATAATTCAGATATTTAAATATGGAATGTCCAAAATTTGGATTGTTACATTTTGTGAACGTTTTTAAACAACATTTGAATGTCTAAAGCAACTAATTTTGAGATATATAATAATAATAGGGATTCAAAAACGTAAATTACATTTAAATTTCAAATATGAAATGAAGAATGTGAAAGGAGATGATTCCTTAAGTGTAAAAGTTAGTTTAGGTACAAGGATCATTTTATTAACCAACATATTATCAAATAAGTACTTTGATGGGTTTGTGGGCATGATGGTGAGGAGGAGGTAGTTGCATGAGGAGAGTGATGAGGTGGAAAAAATGTGTGGAAGGTAAGAGGATTAAGGGTCTAAAGCTCCAATTCCTATTTTATGGCTTCTTATAGTTTTTTATATATTTAAAAATCTTCTCCTTTTACTTCAGAATCCCTTGTACATATTTAGAAACACATCCTTTCTACCTTACACCTTCTCCCTTCCTACAAGCAAGCTCAAATCTCCCCCACAAACCGAAGGACGAGCCTCCACTACCCATGGCCGAACCATTTATATAACGACCAGCCTTTTCAACCCTCAAGAGTCAGTACTAATTCATTCACGGTATTCATGTGTCGGGCATCTAAGTTTCGAAAAGATAGATTATTAAGGTGAATGAAAATAAAAGACAGAACGGATTATCACATCGTAACAAGTAATCTATAATATACACAATGATCTTTACAATAGAAAAACTATAATATATATACATACATCGAATCAGAGCTAACCAACTAATCATTAGCCTGGACAGTTATAACAACATATCCTCACAAATGCTGATAAGATAGGTAACCAATGCAGTGGAAAATATCTTATACGTGAGTACATCTTAGAGGCATCCAGTTCATGTCCTGAAGCCTTAAGCATCTAAACTAGATCTGTAAATATGCTCGGTTTGACCCAAGTAATGTAAGAAAAATAACTCTTGAATCAGTCTGGTAAACCATCTTGAAAAAACACAAATCAATTGGATTTGAAGGTTATAAAAACCTTCAAAATAAAGGTACCTTACAATACCACATCACGCATAAAGACAGATGGGTTTTGACCTTACAATAACTAAAATATTTCTGTAGAAAATCCATTATTTTATAATAATGTCTAGGGTTTAAAGTAATTATTGAATCATAGCTGAAATTGTTAAATTAATTAAATTCTAACATGATAGATATGCAATCAAGTCCGAGGGCTTGCATTGGAAAATAGATTCCAAATATAATAGGATAAGGGTCTACCCACCAAATCAATACACCTCTAGATAAAATATATAGGAGGCTACAACAAGTTTCACCTCAACTACTCAGGCCGATCCTACCTCTTATTGGATAGCGTCGAATATGATCGCTCCTTGGTTGGTCAACAATCATAACGGGCCCCAAAGCATACATAGATATCGATCTAGATAGGATATGACCATAACCTAACGGGAACGACCTATATAGCCCTGTCGCATGTCCTCGCTTTAGTCATTTATCGGGTGTGAGGCGTGAGGTTATGCTCTACCTTTTAAATAGCAAATCCACTTGGAATGCCAACACTGGCCTCCAAGCAGCAATGCAGTGCCAACATTCGTCCAAACAAGTTCGTTCTGGGTCTTAATGAAACCAAAGGCGCTATTTCAATGAAAGGGTAAGGGTCTACATACTGAATCAATACACCTCTAGAAAAATGTACTAGAGGCTACAACACGTTGCACCTCAGCTACTCAAGCCAGTCCTACCTCTTACTGAATAACGCCGAATATGATCACTCCTTAGTTGATCAACAACCATAATGGGCATCAAAGCATACATAAATATCAACTCTAAATAAGGAATGATCGTAACCTAATGGAAGCGACCCACATATCTCTACCGCATGTCCCTCCTTTAGTCATTTTCCAGGTGTGAAGCCTGATGTTACGCTTTACCTTTTGGATAGCAAACCCACTTGGAATGCTAACACTGCCCATTTTCCGGGTGTGAGGCCCGAGGTTACGCTTTACCTTTTGAATAGCAAACCCACTTGGAATGCTAACACTACCCTCCAAGCAGCAATGCAGTGTCAGCATTCATCCATATAAGTTCGTTCTGGGTCATAACGAAACAAAAGACACTACATCTACACCCACAGAATTAGTAGCAAGTAGCCCTTCTATATGAAACACCCCATACCCCTTAGTATACCCGAAAGGACACACTAAAATATGTGGTGCGTTGTTGGTATAACTAAAGCTAGCAGAGACTAAAATTCATAACACAAAATTGATATACAATAACACAACGGAAGTAATTAAAAACAATAAGTGATTTTAAAAATTAATACTTCATAACTACATCAGAAAAACCACATGCATTCCAAATACCAAATACAATTTTCTTATGAAAATAAAATCTCAGTCTCATCAGAAAAACCAGAGTACAAACACAAACTTTCCCTCAATATAGTGCTAGTACAATAAAAGAACAAAATGCTGGAAATAAAAAGAAGGAATACAAGATAGGGTCTCCAAGTCTGCAAGAAGCTGGGGTCCATCTTCCTTGCCCCTAATTTCCTATGGGAGGAGAAAAAGGGGAAAATAGAGGAGTGGGTCAGACTAAAAGTCTGGTGAAAGATTGTAATTACTAGAATCTTTAAGGAAAGTAAAAGTAATAGACTTACAACAGTTCTAGTATATAAAAGGAAACAAAGGAAATAGGGATAAGGAATAAGCTGGAAATAAATATGAATTAACATAATTGATTAACTTTGATTGTTTGCAATTGTCTTTGATAGGTGCTTTGATTAGGCTGAATTCCTAATCCTATAATTAGGCTGAAATCCTAATTCTATCCTTTGATCGGCCTGCTACTCCATAGACCTTATTGCGGACTAGACGCTATATAGCTTCCTATACAGAAGTGGTGTCTACGATGACACGCAAAGTACTATTGTGGACTAGACGTTATGTGGCTCTTTACATAGAAGGCAATGGTGCCTACAAAAGGCACACATACTAATCACTTGGAAATCATAACGATTATTGAGCACCCGAATGGAAGTCACATGCGTAACCGCCACCATGCTCATGTTACATGTTGTTCCACCTATTGGGTCTTCTTATTACCTCAAGCTCTAGCATAAGCGTACCCCTCATCCCACTTTAGGCTAATGTGAGATCACCGTGTCCATAGAAAATAGGGGAAATGTTGTTGGTACTGGCCCGTCATCCAAACAATATCTAGTTGCGCCCCTTGACCAAATCCCCATGATCTGGACTTCTACTTATTGAACAATTACTACTATTATTAGCATAAGCATGCCCCTCGTCTCACTTCAGGATTATGTGAAACATCATGTCCATAGAAATAATAAGGGAATGCTATTTGGTAGAGGTCCTATTTTAATTCTTGCTTATTAACTTAGATAAATTATTTAAATAAGCCTTTACTTTTTTCTTGCTATCTGTGCTTATTAATTTATCCTAATTCTTAAAATAAGCTTCATTCTATTCTTTTTCTTATTATAACCTACATTATAATTTAGCTTATTTACTTAACCCAAAAGTCTAAGTGTAAAAAAATAACCTCCTTTCATTTTATGCTCTTTTTTAGTTATAATTCTAAGTTATAACTAGGCCAATTATCTTTAATTAGTTCAGTTCTAACATTAATATCATAATAAGGCTCAATTTAAATCTTAATTCCATTTTTATTACAGTCTTTACAATTTACATCTTATGTTCCGTTATTTTAGTATTCTTATAATTTTAGTTTATATTCATGTTTAATCTATTCTAATCCATACATGAAGAAGGAGAAATAAAAGAAAAATGAAAATAGAAGAAAATCCAAAGCGTAGGAAAAAGATGTAAATAACGCATAAATAATAGTAAATAAATTAAAGTACCATAAATAAATGGAAAAGCTATAATTAACAGAATTAAACTAAAATTAACTGAAAAAAAGCTAAAAGAAATAGAGTAAAAATAATTCTAAAAGCTATAAATAAATAACTAAAAAGGTTAATCCAAAAATCATAGTAAAAACTACAACTATTGGAAACCCTATTATTTTAAATTACTTAAAGAAATCTAAAATAACTACAGCCACTCACCTATGGTCCTAAGCTCTTCCCTTTAGGCCTACCCTTATCCACTTGGGGTTGTTAAATATATTAATTTAAATCTATTTTCTCCTTGGAAAACTATTCTGCTTTGTGTCCTTTCAAAAAGGTGAATCCAATTGGAGAAAATCTTAGAATGAGAAAAATTGTTAGGCCTAGGGACTTATTTATGGGGGTAGAGGTGGATCTCAGACCATTAGATTTGGGGATTGAATAGGATGCAACCATGTTATAGGCTGAATAGGAGCCATCGGATGCAAGAATGGAAGGACTAGATGAAGCTAAAGAATGCAAAAATACGTGTACGAACGCTCTAGAATGAAGAAAATTTTCTTCATTCCAAACCTATAGGTGGGCCGACTAGGCAGTCGACCGTCCTTCCTCCTAACTGGACTGGTCGGTCGACCTAGCCCTTTCTTTCCCTCTGTTTTTGTTTATTTTGTTTCTAGCTCATATTAGCTTAGATTCTGACGTTCTCTATACGGAAATTGACCAAAAAATTACCACGGACACAATGTTGCAACTTATGTGGCTCAACTCTGATAATTTCACAAGTTATTTTATTATTTATTTAATTAATGAATTAATTATTATGAGTTAAGTTTTGGGTTGTTGCAATACATCCAAGAAACTCCATCTTCAAAACCATCATCAAGATGTCTCCAATTCGAATGCTTATGCTGGTTTGAAGTATTTTTCAAATAAGATATTCGTTTCCAGTCTCTACAAATCGGTAACGATAGTTTAAAACAACCAACATTTGATAGTCGGTTTTGCTACTATAAAATAACAAACAATTCAACCAGATATTCAACTTCCAAAGGAAGATAATGCTAGTTATGCATAAAGCACCTATTAGCCTCTTTAATTAATCCTTTCATTAATTAAAATCACTTTGCAAATACTTGTATCATAATACTTTTACAAAGATATATTCACAAACCCTTTTATACCTTTCAATACTTGGAAAAATATCCATATACTTATTTTGACGGTATAAGTATATTCACAAAAACACTACACTTTCCTTACTTAGAAAATGTATTCATAAATTTATCTCAATGGTATAAGTATGTTCACAAAACACTACACTTTCCCTACTTAGAAATTGTATTCATATACTTATCTCAGTAGTATAAGTATATTCACAAAACATTATGAAACATTTCTTATTTAAAAATCATATCAAAGGATTAAGATGAATATTGTTTTAGAAGAATAAAAGATAAGGGTAAATCCAAACACTATTTTATCAGTGTTAAGAATGGAATGTCCACGCCACCAAAATTAAGAAGGTCAATTTGGGGAAATCCAATCTCAATTTGTTTTACAAATTTCTTCAATAAATCTTTTTAATAAATCTCTTTCATTTATGAACATCTTCTTTACTAAAATTCCGAATCCATTTATAAAACTCTTAACAAATCTCCAAGTTTATTTATAAAACTCTTTTATAAATATCCAAAGCCATTTATATAACTCTTTTACAAATATCCAAAATATAAAACTTCTTTTAGAAATATCCAAAATCATTTATAAAACTCTTTTATGAATATCCAAAATCATTTATTAAACTTCTTTTATAAATATCCAGAATCATTTACAAAACTTCTTTTATAAATACCTAAAATCATTTATAAGTCTCTTCTATAAATATCCAAAATTATTTACAAAGCTTCTTTTACAAATATCCAAAATCATTTATAAATCTCTTTTATAAATCTATAAAATAATTAATGAAACCCTTTTTATAAGTATAAGCTCTAAAATCATTTTAGAATTCCTTTCATAAAATATCATTTATGAATTCCTTTATATATATATAACATAATTATAATATCCTTTTATAAATTTCCACACATATTGCAACTCTTTACAAATTCCAAATTCATTTATAACTTCTTTTATAAATTTCTAAATGGAATTACTAACTCCCTTTTTATAAAAAAACTCTAAATATAACCATAACTCCAATATATAATTATAAAACTTCTATACTTTCCATTATTGTATCATTCCATATATTTCCATAAATTCACAAATGGAATTATCTATTTCAATTTATCATAATGATACCTTTTTATTTATAAGATACCATTTATAAATCTATTCTTTCATTTTCAACATTTCATATGAACTCGTTTCACCAATATCCATTTCTAAAATATCTCCACCATCCTTTAAACATAAGATCTCCCTTTTTAAAATAAAAGACAACACTTTTAGTTTCCCTTTTTAAAAAACACTTATTATTAAAATTGTTTCATATAAAGACAAATACTTCCAAAAAAATTATTAATACCCTTACTCACATACATACATACATACACATATACATACATACATACATATATATATATATATGAATTTGAAAGAATAAATAAATAAGTTGAATTAAAATAGAAAAGTTCCAAAAATCATTTTTTAAAATAAAATATCACAGAAACCCCAAGATCAATTTATAAATCATTTTCCAAATCGAAAACCATTTCCAAAATCAAACATTACTTAACAATATTTCCAAAATACCATATCAAGGAAAATAGTTACTACAACACTCAACAAATTTTATTATTTTCCTTTTCACTAAAAAGGTTAAACTTTTCACAAGTGCCAGTGTCACATCCAATATGGCCACACAGTCGAATTTCAGCGTTTAACAATATATTCAACATGAATATAATTGAAACAAAATAATAGGAATATAAGTAGAAATTTATAATCACAATTTAGAGAAATCCAGATTTCTCTACAAATTTTCCTGTATTTCAATTTTAAATGCCAGTTACTTTTAAAACCGGATATTTAACCCAATCAGCAAATAAATTCAACCAACTACAAATAATAAAATTCTATATATTATATAATATACTAATTCATCTAAAGAGGTGAGTTTAACTCACCAAAATTTCAAATTGTGCCAAAGCGTTCCGTTTGAGCTAAAATCGAAGGACGTCCGATTTTAGCCAAATTCTCACTTGCTCCAAATTCAACCGAACTAATCCCATCGCATTGTTATCGCCATTACGAGCGCAACAAAAAATATCTCATCTTGATTGGACTTCATATGAGAGAGTTGTTACTTTTTACGTTTGATATGAATTAATATATAAGTTGAAATTAGCCACAAGGGCCTCTTTAGCAACTGCAATTAGTTTCTAGGACATACAACTGAAATAATTACTTTTAAGGACAAAATGCAAAATAATTAGTTTCTAAGGTCTAAAAAACTATGAATTATGTCCTTGAAAGTAATTGGATTGCTAATTTTGTCCTTAAAAGTAATTATTCTGTCGACTTCGGCCATGAAATTAATTTTTGTGGATGTGTGTCCTAGAAATTAATTGTACTGCAAACTTTGTCCTTCTGGTGAATGCCCCTTACTATAATTTATATCCACTAGTTACAGAATTTTTAGTTAATTATCCTATTATAAGTTTAAACCCTTCTTCCCCATTTCCTTTTCCTGCTTCTAACCAATAGTATACTCCTCCATGTCATGCCTTCCACCACCTGTATCCCCATGCCCATGCCACCTTTCGAGCAACCGACTCCATTGTCGAATTCATCTTCAAATTCTCCACCTTCCCATACCAAAATCGTCGATTCCACCTCACCTATACGTATCGTGACCTCCACCTCGGCCTAACGACGACGTAACCACCTCCACATAATCGCGCCTCCTTAAACTCGGTGTCGAGGTTCTCTCTTCCACTACAATCTCCAAAATGAAGTCGCCTAGCCCTCTCATCGACTAAATTGAGCATAATTTCCAGCCCTAGTTTACCTATTGCCAAAAACTACCATTGCTAACAATCAAACCAAAGAAAAATGAAGTCGCACCTTATATAAACCCATCTACAAGTAGATCTTGGCTTCCCACACTCAAAAATAACTTTTTATATCTTTTTGCTATTTGTTTTCGAATTTTAAAAGAGGTTGGTTTCTAGTTTTTCCTTTGTTTTAGGAGATGCACTGTTATAGTACAAGATTGGAAAGAAGATGATGATTTGTATGATAAGGGTTTGACTTGTTTTAATTTGTGCTTTTCGGAATTTTGCCGCATAGATTTTTGTTCGCGTTCGAACTTCGAACAATATAAAAAATACAATCGTGCTCATAATGGCGATGCGGTCTCAATACAATAATAATATACACTGGTTAATGTATTCTTTAAATCACCATTGATCATATCGTTTGTCGAAAAATCATCGAACGATAATTTGAATAACTTCCAAATTAAAAATTATGGAAAAATCAAGTGAATTTATTTAAAAATACTTCAATAGAAACCGGGTAATGAAAATACAAACAAATTTTCTTATTATTTATTCGAAACATTTATTACTATAACTAAATTTACAAAATCAATTGACCGTTATTATTTATTAATTAAAAGGAGTTCAATAAAGCTATTCAATCCATTAAATTAATATTTAACTTAAAGTCCAAATATTTAATTCATTATTAAAATATAAATTCACCAATTCAAAGATTTTAAATAATCCTTATATTTTAAATTTCGGTTATTAACTTTTAAAACCATGTAACATCCCTTATCTTGAGGCTCGAAGTTAAGCACTACAGATGCTACAGTCATCTATTGTACTAACTTCTGGTAACAAAATACGGTAATGTAAATGGTATCCACAATATTAGAAGTATATGAATATGAAATAAAATCACAGATTTCAAAATAGCTTTTGTAATTACGTTTCAAATTCGTATTTCAAATTCAGTTACATAATCCCAAAATGATTCATAGGTTTTGATCCAATATAATTATTACAAATTATGCCAAGAACGAAATATGAAGACGCCCCCTTGATGATTACAGTACTAAATAGAAATATCAGTCTTAATACATCATATTGGAAATAATACTAAATAGCTCCTACATAGCTGGCTTTATCTCCTACACATCTTCAGAAGCTTATTCGTCCAACCTACTAAAGCTGAAAAACCTTAACTCTCAATCAACTCAAATTATATTTTGAGCAACCGAAAGTTTAAAGTAAAAGCATAAACTTCGAGTCAGACATTAAGCCTGGTGTGAATGATACTATTACATCTCGGTTTACTAATATTAAATCACCATGCCGCTAAGCGGAACAGGTTTCCACTCACTAATATTCCTTTAAAAAACATATCTTTTGCAAATCAAATCCTCCAATCAAACTGATTGTAACAATTAAATAAAATACGTTTATGCATAAAGATAGGTAAATCAATGGACTATTTGTCCACACTATAGTTTTATTTGGCTAACTATTAACTATTGGATGACTCGATCCTACCAGACATAATCAATAATCTAACTCTGTTAGACCCTAAGCTTTCTTTTTCTTGAGTCAGTTGAACCAAATGGTTTTGTGGGCTTAACAATAACCTATCTTTACTCTATGTATTCCCTTCCGTGTTTAATGCTATTTTAGTCCCATCTGTGACAAAGCCCAACACAATGGAATTTTGGACTTATATTAGATAGGGACTATTAGCTAATGTATAGGGCATGAACCTACATCAGTCCCATCTTGTCTTCTAATATCTGAGTCGTAAACTTAGGGTTATCTACTGTATTCAAATTTCATTTCCTATCATATACATAGGGTTAACTACCCTATTTAAATTTCATTTCCTTGTAAACAATCTATGTAAATGATTTACTCTTGAAATTATATCTTTATAAAACAAAGAAATCATACACTTTGCTTTACTCGAAACTCTTATGCCATGATATATGATTTACACAAACAATGTTGACAAAACCTTATCAATAGGATTACCTATCTCTTCAAAGTAAGGTAAAAACCTTTTTTATTTTAAACGATTTTAGACCATGAAGCCAAGGTAAACCCTTCGAAATCTTTGTTTAAAGCCTTAAACAATACCTTTCAAAATCATTGAAAACAACCCTTTTGAAAGCTTTGTTAAAACCATAAACATCCTCTTTTAAAGCTATTTTAACTTGCCTTTCGAAAGCATTGGAAACCCTCCATTCAAATACTCAAAGTAAACCTTCAAAAACATTGTGGATCTCCCCTTCAAAACCCATATTATATGCCTTTCGAAAGCATTGAAATTATTCACTTGAAACTTACTTTTAGAAAACATTATGTTCAAGTAAAATTTTATGGAAACATTGCTTCGAAACCATTTAAAGTCTTTCCTTTCAAAACTTTTGGATTTAACCTTTAATATAACAAAGGGTAATAAAGAACTTGAGCGAAAGCATTGCTTTCGAAAGCATTGGTACTAAGTAAAAGAAAGAGGATGTTTCGAAACCACCCCTTTCGAAAGCATTGAGAAGGTGGCTCCAAAGCATAAAGGCTAAAGCAACCTTTCGAAACCATTGTTTAAAGGCTATAAAAAAAAGCAGCCTTAACTAATTTGAAAGGTAGAATGCGACAGCTAGGTTTTGAATAAGTTTTAAAGCGGCTATCCCACCAAAAGCAAGGTTTCCTTTTTAATTATATGTAAGCGGCAACTCATTCGAAGGTTCTTTTATATAAATAAAGGCAATTTGATTAAGTCAAAAGCTAACTTCAACCCCTTTGAAAGTCATTTATAAACAAAATAGTTTAAAGTTAATAACAGTAGCTTCTACCCCTTCGAAAGCAAGGTTTTGACATGGTTCCTTTTCTACAATTCACTATGTATCAACTGTTTGATACCATGCGCATTGGTTTCGAATGAGTTTGGTGGAGGTATGGTGTCGTAAGCACTAGATGGAAGTAGCGAAGAGGTAAATCATTGTGAAACTGATTTTTAGCCTTTAAAGGAAATTCTTTTCACTTAATTACCTTATTTGTCAACATGTAATTGGTTGCCAATTCTTTTTGTGAAAATCTTTTTCCACAAGTGCTGCCGAATTCAGAAATTATCAATTAAAAACATTTAAAAAGAAGCCCTTCTCCTTGGTAAAGCATATAAAACCTTTAAGTCTCATACCTTAAATAATTTTATAACTATAGTAAAATACTTAGAAAAATTCCCAAAAATTATCACAATTCACTTATAATATGTTGTTGGGCATATTTCCATGCACTACCGGTCCAACTCCATTTCCATGCACTGCCGGTCCAACTCCATTTCCATGCACTGCCGGTCCAACTCCATTTCCATGCCTAGTGGAACCACTCACCACCGAACCATCTACCTCCGAACCAAGACACAAGCTCACCTCTAAGGCCCGAACCATCCACCACCAGACCAAGCTACGCCCTCACCGTCGGACCAACACACATGCCATTCAATACCGAACCAGAGGCATTCTACCGCTACCGAACCATCATGAGGAAGGTATTACCGAACCAACACTGCCAGGCCAGATTACATCAGCCCAGGCCCACCAACAGCTATATACATCCAAGACCCCTACCCCCAGCCTCACTCTATAAATAGAGGAGTAGGGGTACAACAATGGCAGACAAGTTTGAGAGCTCAAGCACGGATAGAACTTTCAAACAACTTTCAGATACTTGTAATGAAAGCTTTGTACTTGTAATCTGAACAGAAAAGGAGAATAACATATAAAGTGGACGTAGGCACATTCTGGCCGAACCACTATAAATCTATGTGTCTTTTACAGTTCAGTCCATCTATTTTATATATTCGCATAAATCACCCAAATCATTAAGAACAACGTATAATCAACTAAATCATACGACTTAGAGGTGTTTGCCCATTTTTTTGTGAAAACATTTTTTGGTGCTTTCACTGAGAACTCGAGCTAGAAGCTTCAGCTTCCCCCACTCAACCTTCTTCCCAACAGCATCGCTCATTACTTGGAAAACATGCCTCCTAGGCAGAGGAAAGATGCTAGCAAAGGAAAGAACATCGCAACTAGCAGTATCCCAGATCCAGTGATCAGAGATCAAGAGAATCGTCCTGTTCCAACAGCAAATGGAAATCAGGAAAATCTGACAGCCCCTCCTATGGAACAACCAATTACTAGGGCAGACCTGGACAGGGTTGTGGCTGAAGTAACTAACCGCTTCGCATCTCAACAAGAAGCCTTGGTGGACCAACTCATGTCACGCTTAAGGGATGCTAAAGAATCCAACCGCAACACCGAATCATGGGGTGAGTCCCAGTCTGGAGGATCTGGGAGGCGACAAAGATCATTCTTCTTCGAAGAGGCTAACAACAGAAACAGCCATGGTAGGAGCCGAGCCCCTACTCAGCCCGAATTCCAACCCGAGGAAACACTTGGAACCGAACCCAACGGGCGAGGTACCAGGCAGGAGTCGGATATGGCTGAGCCTGTCATGCTACCTAACCATGGGAACATCCATGGACGGGGCCGATCTGGAGTCCAGCCCGAAGTTGGACCCAAGGGAACGCTTAGAACAGAGCCCAGCAGGGGAAGATCGAGGCAAGGGCCAACTGTGGCTGACCCCAGCATGCTCCTAGAGGACCGAAGACAGCCACCGGAAAATGTTAGGAGTAATAGACGATACCATCCCTACAGGTTATCTGGACAGACTCAATCCCGCAGAGAAGAACCAAACTCATTTCTATCCGCTCCAAGTTCTGATGAAAGGATGGCGTGATTGTTCAGAGAGTGCGTCCAACGGGACCAAAGGGATCGGGGGATAGGCGCTAGGGTAAGCAGCCCCTTCATCTGCAATATCGAAACTGCCGTCACCCCCTGGGAATGGAAAATGCCAACAATGGAACCTTACAAGGGAACCTATGACCCCGTTGTACACTTGCAGATATACACACAGCATATGCTCATGAGCGGAGCAACAGAGGGAGTGTTGTGTAAATGCTTCCCACTATTCTTGGCAGATCTAGCTACCTCCTGGTTCTGCCAACTACCCCAAGGATCCATCAGCGCATGGGAAATGTTGAAAGAAAAGTTCATCAGCCAGTTCTGCATTCATGTGGAACAACCCAAGGACGCTTATTCCCTATCTAATATCAAACAGAAGCCCGGAGAGACAGTGCAACAATATATAACCCGATTCAACGCCCCAGCGGCCGCAGTCCAAGATGCCGATGAGAAACTTATCCTAATGGCTCTTTGTAGTGGCGTACATCCGGATACCAAGTTTGCTAGAAGATCAGCGAAAGAAAAACCAGCAACCTTACCCGATTTCATCCATGAAGCCGAAAAATATATGAGACTTGAAGACGCTGCCACGGAAAGGTAGACAGGAAAACAAGCCATGGCAGCTCATGGCAACACACCCGCTGCAGCAAAGGACGTCGGAAGAAATGACTCTCGAGATAATGCTGGGGGCAGGAAGGGAGAAAAACGTCTATATCGGCCAGGACCAAGATTTGACGCTTACATTCCTTTGAATGAAACAGTCGAAAACATCTTCCTGGCCACCCAAGACGAACTTAAATACAAACGACCCCCGTATAAGAAGGAATCAGATCACGCAATCAAGTCTGGAAAGTTCTGCCATTTCCACGAATCCCATGGGCATGATACCAATGAATGCCGTCATCTCCGGGACCTGATTGAAGAAAACATCATAAGGAAGAGATTGAAACACTATGTAAAGGGTCAGGACAGGATCCCAGCTCCTGCCAAGGGGAACCAGGGCAACTCCACCCGGAGACAGGCGGAAGAAATCACAACACCAGCGGTTCCAGTCAAGAGAAGATGCTGCTCCATACAATATCGGGAGGACCACACATCGCCGACAGGAACTGGGCAAAAATGGAAAGATATGGAAAGTCACTTAGAAACAATGAAGACTGCATCAATTCCATCATGAAAGAACGCCGCCCGAAGCGGAAAGAGGATAATGACATCACATTCAGTAGGCGAGACCTAGAAGGAAGACAGTACCCTCAAATGGATCCTATGGTCATCTCTGCCTGGTTCGGCCCAACCGAAGTTTTTCGAATTCTGGTAGTTACTGGAAGCTCCGTAAACATTTTATTCAAGCATGCTTTCGACAAAATGAAGCTATCAATGAAGGATGTGTCTCCCTGCAACAAATCACCATACGGTTTCACTAGAGATGCGAAGATGCCCCTCAGGCAATTGGACCTCTTTGTTGAAATAGGAAGTCATCCCTGCTCCGTGGTGCGGAAACAAACATTTGTGCCAATAGATAACCACTCAACCTACAACGCCTTTTTAGGAAGACCAGCCTTGTCTGACTTCCAGATTGTCCTGGCCCCTTGGTGCCTGAAAATGAAATTTCCAACAGATAATGGGATAGGGGAAGAAGAAGGAAATCAAGACGCCACTCGAGATTGCTATGTAACTGAACTTCGCAATAACCACAGGAAGGATAAAGGGAAGGATGCAGAGACTTCTCTCTGCAAGAAAAAATTGGAAGCATAGCAACTAAAGAAAGCCCCTCCTCTTCAATACCAGTGATCCTTTCAATGAATTAGACCCCAGGGACAAAGTGTAGGATCTAGATTAACCCTAGAGGGGGGGGGGGTGAATAGGGTTATAGCAAATTTTCTCGATTTAAACACAGAAATAAACTGCAGAAATAAATATGCTGAATAAATCACACACAAAATTTACCCAGCTTCGGCAACCCCTGCCTACTGCTGCATTCACAGATTTCTATTAGAATTAAACAGTATCACGCTTACAAACAATCTACTAGACTCGCAGACATTTGCTCCCGCTCACAAACACTCTACTAGACTCGCACACCCTGCTCGCAAACATTTGCTCCCGCTCACAAACACTCTACTAGACTCGCACACCCTGCTCCCGCCTATAGAGTTTCGTTTACTCGCAAACTTTGCCTCCCGCCTATAGAGCTTCGTTTACTCGCAAACTCTGCTCCCGCCTACAATAGAACTTTGCAAACTCGCACACCCTGCTCACTGAACTAATTCTAACTAGACAATCTGACACGACCTAAACCCTAGGTGGTGATTTACCAGTTTTAGATTTGAAAAAGTTAAAAACAACAATTAAAAAAATAGTACTTAAACAACCCTGAACCAAAATTAAAAACCCTTAAATAAAGAAAGCCCTTTTATAAACAAGGCCGGTCCACTTTTTCTTTAGCCCGTTTGACTTTGCTCCGTTCCTTTTTGCTGTTGCTTGTGAAAATATGGCCGATCCTCTTTCGTTCCTTTTTGCGAATTAGGGTTTCTGCAAATTGCTTTTACTCCTTGTGATTCAAACTAGGGTTGTGCAAAAATTGAAGCGCCGCTCGATCTCGTTCGATAGTAGGCTTCGATGCTTTTGATTTGCTTACGGCTCTTCAATTTTGGATCGAATTCGTTCTCCTTTTTCGGTATGTATTTTTCTCCTTTTGCTTTGCTGGTTGATGCTTGAACTTGATGATTTATTGCCGATGATGATTAGGGCATTTATATAGGTTGAATTCCTATATTTGCGTTCGTATAAATTTGGTTGAATTTGTCAAATTCTTTGTACTGCCGCTTGATTATGCTTGGACGTTTGAGATGATTGCGACTTGTTCAATATGAATATGCTTTCGGTGATTTATTTCGTGATGACCACGGTGTTGATTTCTACTACTTCGGCCTTGACTCGTTCATCTTGAAATTGTTTTGATTTCTGAAGTCACGGCTTTGACTTTCTCAAAGATGCATACTTGATACACTGTCATGAATTCGAATTTTTTTTGTACTGTTAAACTTCGTTCATTTGTGCTTTGTTTCTTTATAGTGCTCGAACTTGTTCATGTGATTCATGCTTTATTTTGACCTGATCTTGTAGTTGTACTTTTGTAGTATGCATTTCATATGCTTGCAAACTTGCTACTGTATTCATGAGTTTTGATGCATATTTCAATTTGGACATGGTTTCATACTTGTTGTCATTTGCAACCAGTCTCTGTGCATTTCTCTGCTCGACTTCGACTTGGTTTTTGACTTGTTCAACATTGATTTCACTGCCACTTCGACTTGTACCTTGGTCTTGAACATTGCTGTGTCCATATGGTATTGTTTGTACTTCATGGTTGCTCTTCTAGTTGGATATGTTGGTGTTCCACTACTTTGTGCTTGTGTATTTCTGTTTTGGTTTAACCTGTACTTGTGTTGTAGCTGTCTTGACTTATCCATTCTCGAGTGTTCATCCCTGTAGTATATGCTAGTGATACATTTTCTCCAGTGGCATGTGGTCTTTGCTGTTATGTTGATGCATATGCTCTCTGTTTTGATTCATATGTTCTTCAAATCAGTGGTGCACTGTGCCATTTGATCTGTTGCACTGTTGAATGAATAATTTGCAGTGATGTTATCATATACACTAGTGGCTTGAACTTGATTCACTTCATGTTGTTGTTTAGACATTGTTTGAATTTGCAGTGGTGCATTGTCTTTGCATTCCATGTTGCATGCAGTAGTCTTGGCCATGTTGGTTCGAATTGCACTTGCTCTTTTGTACTACTTCACCATGTCACTTGAGGTTCTGCAGTTAGTTTATTGATGCATTCAAGTTCATGCAGTCTCAGCTCCATTCTGGTTTCTTCCCTGATCTTGCTGTGACATTTTGTTGCATGAGTTACTTCCATTTTTCATGTATCTGCTGGCTTGTACTGTGACTCGAGTTTTCACTGTCATAAGTCGTGCATGTGTGTTGCAGTTGTTTATATGCACTTCATCACTTCAGTATTGCATTGTTTTCACCTCTGGCCTGTTGTAGTTTGATTGTGTTCATATACACTACTGCCTCCTGTACTTGTATTCTGGTTCTTGTTGAGACCTCTGGTATGCTGCATATTTTCACTGTATTGGTTCGAGTCAGTTTGCATGGTCACTTATGCAGTTTGAAGCTTGCCACTGACTTTGGTTCTTCGCTTGCATCGTTGTAGTTGCATTTATGTCACGTAGTTGCATACTTTGACTTCACTGAGTCATTTGGAATTGGTCTGTTATGATTTGTCGAAGCTTTGAGCTGTTTGCAACTTGACACTGTTGTACACTTGCTCTTGTTGGCTGCGCACACGAGTTGGCGAGGCAGTGCACACGTGTATGAATGTACACGTGTGTATTGCAGCCACTTATGGCTACCTGTCCCTGTAATCTCTATGTGCACTACTTTGTGATGAAATCAAGTGTGAATGATGACGAACAACCCAAATAACTGAGGCAAACCATTTTTTCAAAAATCGTATTTCATTTTATATTGCAAAAATATTTCTTTTTCAATTTTACTGCGTTAGTGAATATTTTTGCAGATTTCTCAGATGCTGGATTCAAACTAGAATGCAGTTGAAGACAAAATACGAGTGTGAGTGATATGTAGTGAGGTTATCAATGTAAAAATATTTATGATGTAATCGTGATGTAATCAGAAATGTATATGAATAGTGAGAGCATGAAATTGTACTATTTAAAATTGTAATAAATATTAGTTTGAATAAAATATTCATTTGAATTCAAAATCTATGTAACTTGTTCTGTTTGAATTCAAATTCAAATTCTGTGTAATTTATTTTATTCAACAAATATTTATTTAATCTATGAAAAACAAAATAGTACATTACCAAATACATTTAAATGAATATATATGTTTATTATCATCAAACAAAAACATACAAGCGCATATTTAACAATCTCCCCCTTTTGATGATAACAAACATATATTTAAGATTTTGAATGTATTAAATGTATTTGATCGTTCAATTTGCTCCCCCTATTTGAATGCTCCCTCTCTACACAATACTTCCCCTACATATAGAAATATATAAATGAGCCTATATGCAAAGTGAAAATTATTTGACCTTTGCTTGATTCTATTTGACAAAATCTTAACTTTTCTCTCCCCCTTTTGTTATCAGCAAAAGAATAACAGTGTTATAAAAATAGGGATGAAGTGATAGACATGAATCAAACATTTAACTCAATTAAATATAAATATCAAATTTCAATAAAACTCAAACAAAAATCATAATTACCCTTGTCAAGCGCATATTCCACTTTCAGAAGTGATGGGGATAGAATCATCGAAAATTCATATAGATATGTCTATTTGTGGTATATTTATTTCTGGAAATTTGAATATCTACTAACCATGCATAACCGTTAGGACTTTTAAATGAGATTAGTAGTATTCCAATTTAATTTAAAAAATGAAATCAAGTATCTTCTAACCACGCATGACCGTGAGGACTTTTAAATGGGATTAGAATCAACTTGTCTATTAAATCAATTATTTTTGATATGCGTTCCATACATGCATAACCGTGAGGACTTTTAAATGAGCATGGAAGCACATAATCAAAAATCCAAGTAATTCACCCATGCATAACCGTGAGGACTTTTAAATGAGAATGAATACTTTGGATATTTATTTTTATTGCTAAATATAATAAGTTGAAGCACAAATAATTTCCTTCACCGATTTAAAGATATTGAAGAACAAATGATTTCCTTTGTAAACTACCACAAATTTACATACTAAATATGATCTTGATGAGTGATGGTTGATAGAAAGATGATAGAAATAGAAATGGTTATGGAATATTTACCCAACAAAAAGTTTTTATAACCCTTGTTATGAAATTCTAAAGAAATTTTCTAATTATACTTTCTCGAGTTATAATATATGATAAATATCAACACTCATCACTTTTTCAATCACTATTCATCTTTTCGATAATCAAAGGGAGTCGGATTAGTCAAAATAGTCATTTAAAATCAAATTCAAAAAAAATTATAAAATCAATTTTTCAAAAATGATTAGGCTGTAAATATGGTCAAACATGATTTTCTCGAGGGGTTTTATAAGAAAAATTTTCTGCTATTTGAAAATTATTTCAAGTGAAAAATATGCAGATATTTTCTTTGAAAAAAAACGATGCAGCAAATGAGTGTTTCAAAATAATTAATCACGTTACACTTAGTAATTTTCTATCAACCATATTACCAGTGTAATCTGCATCTGAATTTAAATTTCGCTCAATATTCACTCGTTGAATTTTGATTGACCAAAACATGAAGTGTACACCAAGAATTTCAAACTTAACATCAATTTAAATGACATTCTTTTGAATTTGAATTGAAGCCGTGTTAACACTCAAACACATATCATGATGTTAATTTCAGAAACCATAGGATAAACAATTATATTCATGAGTACTCAACAATCAATCATCATCATAATTATTTCAAAAACAATTTCTTGAAGTTTCAACAATTTCTTAAAATCCTTTTTCTCATGAATTTGAAATCATGCAAATTTACAAGCAGTGATCAAAATATCAGAACTAATATATCTACGTGTAGCATGAGTAACCATCATTTGACCGAACAAAATTAGTTCAAAATTGAAAATCTGATTGGTCATCATTTAAGCACAAATCAATGTCATAAATAAGAACAAGTTAAAAAAAATATCAATTAAGTTCGAATCAGTTAACCATCATAATTACTCCAAGTAATTCTATTTAAAGATGGTTGGTCAATATTTTGAAAGAGAATCATAACATCAAAATCATCATCTTTTGTTTATCTCAATATTGGCTGATTTAATTCAGATTATGGTGCAGATTATCACATTTGATATATCGTTCAAAAATAAATTTACCTGTTTTACCTTTACGATAATTTTTCGTCATTGTCCATTGTGATTATGTCACCTTTGAACTAGGCTAAGGAACTTTGCTTTGTCGCCCGTTGTGTTTCTGGAACAGCCGAAATCCAGAGAACACTGTTGTTGTTCCTTAGCCTGCCACCACACCTACACGATAAAAGATTTATGTGACCTATTTGTTTTTATAGGTCCATTGTTGTTAGTGGCAGAATATGAAAAATATGTTTTTGGAGACCCAAAACTATTTATATAGGTTCCTTTTGGCATCCAAATTTGTTTGACTTTCAAAGATTTTATATTTGTGCCTTTTGGAACCCAAATTGGTATAGTTTTCACGTGTTTGGGTCTATACCAACAATTATTTCGATTATGTCCAAATTCTCTACAAAACGTGCTCATTAAATTGACTTGATTAAATTTTGTGTTCTTATGACTATGATTTTCAACATGATTTCCAATTATTTCAGATCGAGTAAAAACACTTTTACTTTTTGCATTATCATCATTTTGTGATTTCCCATAGCCTAGTCCTTTTCTATTGTTAGCAAAAATTTGATTTCCCAATAGCATGTTGAAAGATTTTTCGCCTCTTGAAAAGTTATTCAAAGATTTCTCAAGATTTTGGACTTTAGTTTTTAATGTTGAGTTTTCAGTGACAAGTGAGGTGCATCGATTAATAAAATCCTTTCTCCTAGTGTCGATGGTTTCCTTAAGATTCAAGTTTTCATTTTCAAGACTTTCAAAGTTATTCCTCAGTTTTGATAATTCTGAATCTAAAATCTTACATTTTTTACATTCTAGGTTTTGAATATTTTCAAGTTCAGTTTTTAACCTAAAATTTTCACGAGCAAATTCTCTCCTATCAGATTTCAGTTTTTCAATTTTAGATTCAAGAGTATCCACTACCTTAGTAAGATCAGAACACATAAAAACAAGTTCTTTATAAGAAAACTCACCTGCCTCACTAGATTCGTCGGAGGTTGCTTCTGATTCTGATTTTGCCATGTAACACAAGTTAGCCTCCTCTGAGCTGCTATCCGAAGCTTCCTCTCCTTCTTCATCATCCCAAGTCGCTGCAAATACCTTCTTCGCC
Source organism: Allium cepa (assembly GCA_030765085.1). Classification (NCBI taxonomy): domain Eukaryota; kingdom Viridiplantae; phylum Streptophyta; class Magnoliopsida; order Asparagales; family Amaryllidaceae; genus Allium; species Allium cepa. The sequence goes on along the minus strand of CM060940.1, from coordinate 756,021,626 downwards.
TTTTTCTTTTCTTTGTTGTTTTTGAGAAGTGGGCATTTTGGTTTGATGTGGCCAGGCTTGTTGCAGTTATAACATGTCAGTTCATTATCGGAATTTTCGGAATCTTTTGACCTATTGCCCTTTGTTTTCTTCTTGCGTGGCTTGAATCTAGACCATCTTCTAAGATTATTGACAGCCATTGCAAGTTCTTCAATTGGATCTTCTTCATCGCTTTCTTCTTTGCTCTTTAAGGCAATCGTCTTTTTCTTTGGTTCGGAGTTGTTGCGTTCTTCCTTTGCTTTTAACTCAAGCTCATATGTCATCAAGTTGCCAATCAACTCCTCCATGCTTAGTTTGCTCAGATCTTTTGATTCTTGGATTGCTGTGACTTTTGCCTCAAAGTTCATTGGTAAAACTTGTAGTATCTTCCGCACAAGCTCTACCTCAGTGAATACCTTCCCAAGTGCTCTAGCGTTGTATACCAAGGTTGAAAAGCGTCCAAACATATCCTTTATGCTCTCGCCTTTGTCCATCACAAAGTTTTCGTATTCATTGCTGAATAGGGCTAGCCGAGACTCCTTGACTTGAGAAGTTCCTTCGTGTGTCACCTCCAAAGTGTGCCAAATTTCCTGTGTTGTTGTACAATGAGAAATTCTATTAAATTCATTTTTATCAAGAGCACATATCAAAGCATTCATGGCTTTAGCATTTGTCGTTTTCAATCTCTTATCGTTAGCATCCCACCTATCCTTAGGTTTAGGAATCTCAGTACCACCAACGATTATAGTGGGAGGTTTATAGCCAGTTTCAATAATATCCCAAACATCATAATCAACGGAACTAAGATAAATACTCATCCTAACTTTCCAATAAGCATAATCGTTCCCGTTAAACATGGGTGGCCTAGCAATAGATTGCCCCTCAGAAAAAGCATTATTTTGTAGACTCATGACTCTAGAGTTAAATAAAAAAAAATTACCGGGCTCTGATACCACTTGTAGGATCTAGATTAACCCTAGAGGGGGGTGAATAGGGTTATAGCAAATTTTCTCGATTTAAACACAGAAATAAACTGCAGAAATAAATATGCTGAATAAATCACACACAAAATTTACCCAGCTTCGGCAACCCCTGCCTACTGCTGCATTCACAGATTTCTATTAGAATTAAACAGTATCACGCTTACAAACAATCTACTAGACTCGCAGACATTTGCTCCCGCTCACAAACACTCTACTGGACTCGCACACCCTGCTCGCAAACATTTGCTCCCGCTCACAAACACTCTACTAGACTCGCACACCCTGCTCCCGCCTATAGAGTTTCGTTTACTCGCAAACTTTGCCTCCCGCCTATAGAGCTTCGTTTACTCGCAAACTCTGCTCCCGCCTACAATAGAACTTTGCAAACTCGCACACCCTGCTCACTGAACTAATTCTAACTAGACAATCTGACACGACCTAAACCCTAGGTGGTGATTTACCAGTTTTAGATTTGAAAAAGTTAAAAACAACAATTAAAAAAATAGTACTTAAACAACCCTGAACCAAAATTAAAAACCCTTAAATAAAGAAAGCCCTTTTATAAACAAGGCCGGTCCACTTTTTCTTTAGCCCGTTTGACTTTGCTCCGTTCCTTTTTGCTGTTGCTTGTGAAAATATGGCCGATCCTCTTTCGTTCCTTTTTGCGAATTAGGGTTTCTGCAAATTGCTTTTACTCCTTGCGATTCAAACTAGGGTTGTGCAAAAATTGAAGCGTCGCTCGATCTCGTTCGATAGTAGGCTTCGATGCCTTTGATTTGCTTACGGCTCTTCAATTTTGGATCGAATTCGTTCTCCTTTTTCGGTATGTATTTTTCTCCTTTTGCTTTGCTGGTTGATGCTTGAACTCGATGATTTATTGCCGATGATGATTAGGGCATTTATATAGGTTGAATTCCTATATTTGCGTTCGTATAAATTTGATTGAATTTGTCAAATTCTTTCTACTGCCGCTTGATTATGCTTGGACGTTTGAGATGATTGCGACTTGTTCAATATGAATATGCTTTCGGTGATTTATTTCGTGATGACCACGGTGTTGATTTCTACTACTTCGGCCTTGACTTGTTCATCTTGAAATTGTTTTGATTTCTGAAGTCACGGCTTTGACTTTCTCAAAGATGCATACTTGATACACTGTCATGAATTCGAATTTTTTTTGTACTGTTAAACTTCGTTCATTTGTGCTTTGTTTCTTTATAATGCTCGAATTTGTTCATGTGATTCATGCTTTATTTTGACCTGATCTTGTAGTTGTACTTTTGTAGTATGCATTTCATATGCTTGCAAACTTGCTACTGTATTCATGAGTTTTGATGCATATTTCAATTTGGACATGGTTTCATACTTGTTGTCATTTGCAACCGGTCTCTGTGCATTTCTCTGCTCGACTTCGACTTGGTTTTTGACTTGTTCAACATTGATTTCACTGCCACTTCGACTTGTACCTTGGTCTTGAACATTGCTGTGTCCATATGGTATTGTTTGTACTTCATGGTTGCTCTTCTAGTTGGATATGTTGGTGTTCCACTACTTTGTGCTTGTGTATTTCTGTGTTGGTTTAACCTGTACTTGTGTTGTAGATGTCTTGACTTATCCATTCTCGAGTGTTCATCCCTGTAGTATATGCTAGTGATACATTTTCTCCAGTGGCATGTGGTCTTTGCTGTTATGTTGATGCATATGCTCTCTGTTTTGATTCATATGTTCTTCAAATCAGTGGTGCACTGTGCCATTTGATCTGTTGCACTGATGAATGAATAATTTGCAGTGATGTTATCATATACACTAGTGGCTTGAACTTGATTCACTTCATGTTGTTGTTTGGACATTGTTTGAATTTGCAGTGGTGCATTGTCTTTGCATTCCATGTTGCATGCAGTAGTCTTGGCCATGTTGGTTCGAATTGCACTTGCTCTTTTGTACTACTTCACCATGTCACTTGAGGTTCTGCAGTTAGTTTATTGATGCATTCATGTTCATGCAGTCTCAGCTCCATTCTGGTTTCTTCCTTGATCTTGCTGTGACATTTTGTTGCATGAGTTACTTCCATTTTTCATGTATCTGCTGGCTTGTACTGTGACTCGAGTTTTCACTGTCATAAGTCGTGCATGTGTGTTGCAGTTGTTTATATGCACTTCATCACTTCAGTATTGCATTGTTTTCACCTCTGGCCTGTTGTAGTTTGATTGTGTTCATATACACTACTGCCTCCTGTACTTGTATTCTGCTTCTTGTTGAGACCTCTGGTATGTTGCATATTTTCACTGTATTGGTTCGAGTCAGTTTGCATGGTCACTTATGCAGTTTGAAGCTTGCCACTGACTTTGGTTCTTCGCTTGCATCGTTGTAGTTGCATTTATGTCACGTAGTTGCATACTTTGACTTCACTGAGTCATTTGGAATTGGTCTGTTGTGATTTGTCGAAGCTTTGAACTGTTTGCAACTTGACACTGTTGTACACTTGCTCTTGTTGGCTGCGCACACGAGTTGGCGAGGCAGTGCACACGTGTATGAATGTACACGTGTGTATTGCAGCCACTTATGGCTACCTGTCCCTGTAATCTCTATGTGCACTACTTTGTGATGAAATCAAGTGTGAATGATGACGAACAACCCAAATAACTGAGGCAAACCATTTTTTCAAAAATCGTATTTCATTTTATATTGCAAAAATATTTCTTTTTCAATTTTACTGCGTCAGTGAATATTTTTGCAGATTTCTCAGATGTTGGATTCAAACTGGAATGCAGTTGAAGACAAAATACGAGTGTGAGTGATATGTAGTGAGGTTATTAATGTAAAAATATTTGTGATGTAATCGTGATGTAATCAGAAATGTATATGAATAGTGAGAGCATGAAATTGTACTATTTAAAATTGTAATAAATATTAGTTTGAATAAAATATTCGTTTGAATTCAAAATCTATGTAACTTGTTCTGTTTGAATTCAAATTCAAATTCTGTGTAATTTATTTTATTCAACAAATATTTATTTAATCTATGAAAAACAAAATAGTACATTACCAAATACATTTAAATGAATATATATGTTTATTATCATCAAACAAAAACATACAAGCACATATTTAACACAAAGAGGAGGAGGCCACCGCCGAGCCTGCAGAGGCTATGGAATTTGTATCTGTAGACAAACACGACCCAAGTAGACTGCTGAGAGTCGGGTCTCAGTTAAGAGCAGAGTTGAAGGATCAACTCGTCGATTTTCTTCTCCACAACGTGGATGTATTTGCATGGACGCACGCTGACATGATTGGAATCTCCCCAGACGTAGCATGCCACGTATTGAACATCGATCCCACCAAGGTACCAGTAAAGCAGAAAAAGAGAAGCATGGGGGCAGAACGATCAGCAGCCCTCGAGGAAGATGTAAAGAACGTACTTGCCAATAACTTCATACGAGAAGCCATCTACCCAGAATGGATCGTCAACCCGGTACTAGTAAAGAAGGCTAATGGGAAGTGGCGAACATGCATCGACTTCTCCAACTTAAATGACGCTTGCCCGAAGGATTGCTTCCCACTCCCCCGAATCGATCAACTCGTGAACAGCACAGCCGGGCACGAACTCTTATCTTTCATGGACGCATACTCAGGATATAACCAGATCCCTATGCACGCCCCCGATCAAGACCACACTAGTTTCATCACTGACCGGGGATTGTACTGCTACAGAGTAATGCCTTTTGGACTTAAAAACGCCGGAGCTACTTATCAGCACCTCGTCAACAATATGTTTGCGGAACTAATAGGACAAACTATGGAAGTTTATGCGGATGACATGCTGGTAAAGTCGAGGAAAGCCAATGATCATGTAAGCCACCTGGACGAGATGTTTCAAGTACTTCGCCAATATGGAATGAAGCTGAATCCTCTAAAGTGCTCGTTCGGAGTGTCATCAGGAAGGTTCTTGGGATTCATCGTCCATGCCAGGGGGATTGAAGCAAACCCCGAACAAGTCCGAGCCTTGAAAGATATCAGGATACCTTCCACTCGAAAAGAAATGCAAAGCCTGAATGGGAAGGTGGCCGCCCTAAGCAGATTCATCTCTAAAGCAACCGACAAATGCATCCCTTTCTTCGAAACCCTAAAGAAAGACAAAGGAAAGTTTGAATGGACTGACGAATGCTCAACAACCTTCCTTAACCTAATCGAACATCTCCAGAGACCATCAGTACTCTCAACTCCAAATAAAGGCGAAGAACTATACCTATACCTTGTTGTATCGTCCCATGCTCTAAGCGCCGCTTTGGTGAGAGAAGACAACCGCGCGCAGCGTCCCGTATACTTTGTAAGCAAGAGATTTGCGGGGGCAGAAGCCAGATACCCTAAACTTGAGAAGCTAGCATATTGTTTGCTAATCACGTCACGGAAACTGCGACACCATTTCCAATCTCATTCCATCAGAGTTTTAACCGATCAACCGCTAAGGAAGGTACTCCATCGCCCCGACACTTCTGGGCGACTACTCAAATGGTGCATTGAACTGAGTCAATATGATATCACCTACCATCCTCGCACCGCCATCAAGGGACAAGCCATGGCCAATTTCATTGCCGACTTCACTACCAGCGAAGGTAAGGAGCAATCTGAAATAGCAGAAGATATCAAGTGGAATCTCTTTGTAGATGGAGCATCAAACGAACAAGGCTCGGAGGTAGGTATTGTGATAATCACCCCCAGGGGAAGGAAGCTGCACTATGCCCTAAGGTTGGAATTCGCTGCCACCAACAACGATGCAGAATATGAAGCAGTAATAGTAGGATTAGAACTTGCCTTAGAAATTGGAGTTAGTTCTTTATGTCTTCATAGTGATTCTCAACTTATCGTAAACCAAGTACTAGGAGAGTTTCAAACTCGAGGAGAACGACTCACGGCATATCTAAAGAAGACCAAGCTGCTACTCAATCAGTTGGACCACTATTTAATCAAACACATTCCTCGAGAGGAGAACCGAGAGGCTGACGAACTGGCAAAGCAAGCTAGCATGAAGAACAGCACCATTTCCGGAACAGTAGCCATCTCAAAACAACTAGCCCCAAGTTTCGAACAAGAGGATCTGATAGCAGCAGTCGAAGAAGAAACTTGGATGACTCCTATCTAGAAATACTTACAAGATGGCACACTACCCAACGAGCGTAACGAAGTCAGGAAAATCCTGAGGAGAGCTTCCCGCTACACAATACAAGAAGGCATCCTCTATCGACGCGGCTTCTCTAACCCCTTATTAAGATGTGTTGCTGGAAAGGAAGCCAAGAAAATCTTATCCGACAACCATCAAGGGAGCTGCGGAGATCACACTGGTGGGCAGACTCCGGCAAAGAAGACACTCCGATATGGATAATACTGTCCCACTTTAAACAAAGACGCCTTAGACTTCGTCAAAAGATGTGACAGATGTCAGAAATTTGCTAAGATTCCTCGACTACCAACAAATGAGATTACTCAAATGACCAGCCTTTGGCCCTTTGCAGTATGGGGAATTGACTTGATTGGCGGACTGCCGATGGGCCGAGGCGGAGCCAAATATGCTATAGTGGCAGTCGACTATTTCACCAAATGGGTGGAAGCGGAACCTCTAAATAAAATATCTTCGGAAAAGTTATTAACTTCTTGATCAAAAATGTTCTATGCAGGTACGGGGTTCCACTCAAAATCATATCGGACAATGGACTTCAGTTTGACAGCGAGGAGTTCGCCGACTGGTGCCAAGAGCACGGAATTCACAAAAGCTTCTCATCTGTGGCTTATCCCCAGACAAATGGGCAAGTTGAAGCTATCAACAAAATTCTTAAAACTCTAATCAAGAAGAAGCTTAAAAAGTCAAAAGGCGCTTGGTTGGATGAACTTCCTACGGCACTTTGGGCCTACCGCACGTCTTTCAGAACGTCAAAGGGCATACATCTTTCTCTTTGGCATACGGATCGGAGGCCATGCTCCCAGTTGAAACTGTAGTGCCATCCCACCGTAGGATCCACTACAACCCAGAAGAGAACGAAGAACTCCTCCACTTGTCTTTGGATCTAATCGAAGAAAGAAGAAATGATGCAGCACTCAAAGCAGCAGCTCACAAGCAAAAAGTGGCAGCATAATACAACTCCAAAGTCAAGCATCGCAACTTACAAGAAGGAGATTTTGTCATCAAGCGAATCTTCCCGCGCCCCGGAGCGCTGGATCCAATCTAGGTCGGACCATATGCAATTCATAAAGATCTCCACAACGGAGCCTATATTTTGTCAACAGTGGACGGAGAGGTGTTCCAGAGGGCATGGAACATCCTACACCTTCGTCGATACTTTTCTTAACTTGCACTGCCCATATAAAGTGAATTAACAAAAAGAATCAGTGGACGTATTTCGTGCCGAACCACTTTAAAAGCTTGTCTCTTTTTTAACTTGTTCCTTTATATCTTGGCTACTTGCTGAGCCTTATCCTTTTCTGTTGAACAAAATCCTGTGTAGACGGCATCCCCATTCAGGGCATCATAGCACAACTTCACCTGGACAAAACCTAACAGGTATTATACGAATCTATGCCCTCGCCAATGAGACACTTTTGCTCTAGCATCCCTCTGCTGCGGGTTAACTCATTGCTCATGACGGCCCTTAAAGCCATTTGTAATGAGCCGATTATAAGCCGTCGAGAAGGCCAGTTATGGCCTAGGCAGCTCATTACGGCGTTCGGCTCACCGGCGACCATGAACCGATTATAAGCCCCAACATAAGGTGTGGCCAGCCAGGGGCAGTTCACAGTTGACGATCGACACCCGCGCTAGCCGGCCACGGTAAATCGAATAATACCCAATATTACGGGCCATAATGGCCCGGGTAGTTACCATGCGCGATACCGGCTCCGATGTGTCTTAAGTACGGCTGTGGTAAAAAAGAAAAACTCCCCGCGGAGGCGTAAGATGGGTGACAAATGTCTCCAAGACCCACAGCTAGGGAAAGTGACTACAAAGCCCGTTTGCCACGAACTTAAGCGCGTCGAAGGCCTTCCGTGATTGGAAGTTTTACTAATTCTTATATTTCCATTTTATTTATAAAAACTTTCCTCCTATCCTCTATAATGATGACTAAAGTGTAGGACATAGGATACGAGACGCTCGCTAATAGGAATAAGAACTCACAGTTGGATGGCAGGTCATTCAGCTGCATTCCATATTCGATTATGCAAGGCATTCAAAGCTACCGTCTACAGCTAAAACTTGAATGGCGGTACAACTTCAAGTCTTGAGTTAGATAAGAGGGTCGATTACGCAAGGCATTTAAAGCTACCTAACCACTTGAAAATATTTGCCTTCGAAAAGAGGGTTGATTGCGATCCATAATGGATCTCAGGCGACACATTGACTTAGATAAAAAAATTCTTCGTCTTTTCTATCTTCCTATATATGTTCCTCGAGTCGAGCAAATCATTTATTCAAGCTGAGACATTCGATTCCTTCACACGACCCAATCTTCGTGCGAGCCAATACTAAGCGATTCAACGACTTCCCAGTGCTTCGATCCATCGATCTTTGGCGATTCCTTCCTTCCACCATGATCTTGATTTATGCCACTGTCTTTGGAGCATCGCCACTGACTTTGATCCAAACCCTAATTTTAAATCCAAGCTCGCCATCACCTTTAGTCGCCGCCAATGCATCCCTTAGCTCGTCCCCGGTCCACTTAAAGTCTGCTGATTTTAAATCTTTGATCATTCCTGTGCACTAGAGTTCAGCCTAAGGTTTTTTGCTAATTGGCTTTTTAATGATGTGTTCATTTAACGATATGACGGTGAGTTTGCATTTACGGTGTTGGTCGTGAAAAGTTTAATTTGATTGCGGTCTAATGGAGGAAGATAGTAAATCAAGTCTTGAGTTTCTCCTGGAATGACATTTGGGCCATGGTTCTATGCTTGACACGTTTTTCTATTTTCGTTCATTAGGCCAGAAACTAGTTGTGCCAAGTTCTGTAGCTGATACAGCATGACACATCGCTAATCGGTTTCGATTCTTTTGGAGGATTTGGACTTATCTGGCTTGCTCGTTGCATGCTCGATATCCTTGTAGTGAAAAGAGTTTTCCACTTCGCTATGGACAACGGATCCATTATCGATCGTTGATTGATAATGGTAAGTGTACATGAAGTAAAACCAAGTGGGAATGATGTGGGAAACATTTTTCCTTTTCTATTATGATCGAACTATCTACACGAGATAGAGCGTTTGTAGTGCTTCGGATACCGAGCTCACCCTCTATAGACAGTGCGTGCACTTGCCCCGGTATACTTTTAAAGTCCATCTCATGGACGCGAATCGATATCCCTCCGGAATTCAAGTGTAGTAAGGGGAAATTACTAAATTAGAATAAAATCACTTGATCGTTTTGAATGCACTATTATTTTAGAATGAATCACCCATCTTCGTGCCGTAAATCGAGCGGAGGAAGTACGGCATTTTCACAGCCGAGTCATCATTTGGCGCTCTTTGTCCTACCACTTCACAGCTGGAATATGGTAAATTGGTCTCGGTTGGGCCGGTCGTAGATCGAACGCCTCCCAGATTTAGAGTTCTACTTAACCCGCCAGAAAGAGCTTCTCTGGTGGTCTCCTCCAAAGTTCTGCACATTATCTCTGTGCAGCATGGTATACCAGAAAAGGACGTATGTATATCGGTAAAATACGAGTTTGCTCACATGCCTCCCCTAGGATATACCGCTTGCCATCATTATATATGCCTTAATGGAGCCATACCTTTTTTTACAACTTTCTACATTAGACCCTTTCTTATTTAGGCATTACCCCATCTCAGATTCATCCCAATGGCTATACTATCTTAACTTGCTGGCATGTTATTTTCATGCGGACGTTCAACCGTGCTTCAAACTTTGAAGAGTTAGGGTACGTTATATTTTTCAAAAAGAGGGATGAATGTCCATCCTTGATCGTAATTGAAGCCTAGAGAAACCGAAAAATCATTTTGTGTCTACAGAGCAAATTGTCCCAGTTCAAGATGCAGTATTTCTTCATTAGGTGCCTCCAGGTGTTTGACCATCTCTGGACTACAGGGGGTAAGTTCCTTTTCGAACTTATCGAGTTTCGACACGTTGCTATGGAGTTTCTAATGAGCCATATACTTCTTGCAGTTATTTCAATGCCAAATAAGGATGTGTCTCTTGATGAAATTTTTCAGAATCTAAAGGCTATTGATGCGGAGGAGAGATCCGTCAAAGTGTTGTTGACCGATGAAAACTTGCATCGATATGGGTTACTATATCTGGGTAGATTCGTCGTTCAAGTTGAGGTCCCTTCCCTTGCTCGGTCCATGGTTCATACATGATCCACTTCTTCTTCTCGCGGCTTCCAGGAAGGCGCTTCTCAAGAGAGAGAGAGGGCTTATCTGGAGAGTCAGTCGAAGAGGGCCGTGAAGGAAGAGATGTCACTATGGCCAGAGTCAGCAGCACGGTCAAAATGCCTCCGATCCAAGAAGAGGAAGAAGAGAGTTCCAAAAAAGGGAAGGCAAGGCCGCAGTGGGCTTAGATAAAGAGGAGGGGGAACTGAGAGTATCACCGATGAGTCCACCTCTAGTGACGACTTCTACGCAGAATCCGATGATGGTGAATCAAAATCTAGCGATGAGACTCTGGGCATAAGTCCCATCCTTTCGAGCTCTTCTCCTCCAGGTGCAAGCAACAAAACAATGCCCTAGAGGACATAGAACGTCAGATGTCCCAAATAAAGATGTTGGTGCAGAGTTCAGGGATTTGAGTGATGTCTACATCGATTTTGATGCGCTTATGGGTGAAGACTTTAAATTTGATAAGGTGCCCTTCGAGCAATACTGCATCTGAAGTTAGTCCGGTTTTGTCCACGACGGCCACCCGATCTGGTTCCTGACGACGCTTTAGGCCTTTCCCCGAAATACACTACACATCTAATTAGGATTGCGCTCACTTTCTCACTTTCTTCCCATGCCTGTTTTCTATTTCTATAATCTTTTATTTATGCTTTATGCTAGGTATGATGAGAGGACGTGGCCTCTATGATTATTTCAAAGAATTCATTAACTCCCAATACCGGTCTAAATGTCCTTCCAGTCGTTATCAGTCCTAAGAAATGGAGGAGTAGTACAGAAGAAGAAAGGAACTAGAGGCCAAAGCCCATCGAAGTGACGAAAGAGATCAAAGCCAATCATATAAAGGCAGGTATGAGAAAAGGAGATCTTTTGATGAAAGGAAGGAGCCATCAAACAGATCAAAATTCAATCACCGTTCGCACTCCTCGGAACACTAGGTTTTTGCTCTAGTGCGCTCCTTAACGGATAAAGAAATCCCCATCACTTCTTCTCCTACTCCTGCTCCGTCCTCAACTTACATCCCACCATCTTCCATTGTTATTACTGTCGGTGCTTCACGTCCTCACCAAAGACCTGCCTATATTCTTCCTTTGGCCCCCACCTAAGCTTGAGGCTGCACTCCCCAGTTGGTTCTTAAAAGGAGTTAAGTTTAATCGCGATCTGCACCCGGTTCGCAAAGATTTGTACATGCCACACCTTCAAACTTTCAGAGTGACTTGGATCAGGCCGAAGTATAGAAGAGATTGTGTAAACAGCTTCTGGGCACCAATCGCAATAACTACCAAGAAATCCTCTATTTCGCGTCGGAGAAGGATGATTTTGAATGAGCACTGCCAGAAAGTGATGCCAAAATTAAATTGCTGGCGGAAAAGAAGGCAGCGACACTGCAAGAGGAGCGCCGACTTGCTAAAGGAAATAAAAGAGGCTCATGCTAGAATTGAACATCTATAGGGACGAGATAAAAAAGGCTCACGCTGAAGTGGCGAAATTAAAAGAAGTGATCGCTTGCAACGTAACGATTGAGGCTCAAAGGAAAAACATTGCTAATCACGACCTCGTCGTTGAGGGCCACAACAAGACTATTTTCGACCAAAGCGAGATAATTACCAGGCTACAGGCTCAGGTTGCGTAGCATAGTGCTGATAAGTCTGCCATTGAAGTTGAGAAAGCTGCCGTTTGAGCGGATTACCTAGAGCTCAAAAATTCTTTTGAAACAAAGATGGAAAAGATGGAGGCGACCGTCTTGAATTTCTACGTTAACTCCCTGTTGCACCAAGGAAGTCTCAGCTACTTAAGCCCGAAGTTCTCACACACTCTTGCTTTGGTATGGGAAGAAGTCTTGTCTCGCTTTTCTAATAGTGGCAATGTCTACATCGAGCGGGAGTTGGAGGACACTTACCTTAATGAAGAGTTAAAGAAAGCGTTGCTCGAGGGCCGGGAAAATTTGCGAGCCGGGAATGAAAGAAGCTACCGATGCTTTCATGACATGTCGAAGCACTCACTAAGTCCTTTATTTCTAGCACTGGTGAATTATAAGGGCAGCCCCACAACCTGCTAGCAAGTTCAGAGCTCGAGAATTTTCCTTAGGTAGAGGAACCATTCGAAGAAGGTGAAGGTAGTGAATATGAAGTCAACATTCTCGACCATTCCTCCTGTGCAGGTAATATTCTCGCTTCCTATGAGTTCCGGAGCTTCCAACTTACGTCACAAGAGTAGGAAGAATTTAATGCTTTCGTTTTTAATCTTATAGGTCCATCTACCTTTCCTATTGATATGCCAGCTTCCTGAGCCCCCGGACCGCTGCTATTTCTGCAGCCTTCGTGGTCGTCTTTATTCATGTTCCTGTTTCTATGTCTGTGTCTGGCTCGCAACCGGGGTCGGAGTCCAAAAAGATAGCCTCACTTCGTTGCCTAGATCACCCTTCTGTGTCTTTACAAGGTGAGTAACAACGGTAGAAATTAAGGTAGGAAGTTTAGATAGAGCAGCTTCGCAAGACTCAACATGAATCCATCAGTATCAAGAAGGAGAAGGTTGAATAGATCAAAGCCTCAAAGAGATCTCATGAATCAAGGAAGAGCAAATCAAAGGGAGGGTCTTCTGAGAAGGTTGCGGAGAAAGAGGAGGACATTGCCGTTGAGGAGTTTGTCACATCACTAGCAGCAACACCACCCTTGAGAAGAAGCAGAAGCTGCCAACAAAGGGCGAAAAGAGAAGCGGTGGAAGGAAGAGTTGAGGAGCTTGTGTGAAGACCGATTTGAACTTTTGTTCCTTTTGAGTCATTTTGTTCAAGTGTAGGGTCTGGACTTAGTGTTTTTTCTGTGGAGTCTGTATTTTCTTTTTCTTGGGTAGTGTTGTGTAGGTACGACCCCCACGTTTTGACCTAGTACAAAGAAAATTATAAGCAATACATTGGTATTTTGACTGTATTCTTATTTGTCTACTCATGTGTGTTATGTACACTTGTGCTTATTTCGTTTACACTTATTTGATTTTTTTTAATTGCCACCAAATTTTTTATTTCGAGCAACCATTCTTTATTTGGAGTAACTACAATTCTCTATTTGGAGTAACATAACTTGTGAACTTATAATTTTCGATTGTTTTTGTTTAAGTACCAGTGTATGCCCTCCAGTACATGGGGATGTTACTTCAAATGACCTGTAACTTAGATTTAGATAATTTGCATATTAAACTTGAAATTTAGCTAAGTCGCAGCTTGATTTTCCTTTTTTTTGGAAGTTTTGCAACTTTGGCACGTAATTCGAGTTTCTTGTGATATTTTGGTAGGTATGCAATATATGCATGATTGAGAGGAGCACATTGCATGGGTTAACTTATAGCACACCAATTTTTTCGGAGTTTTGCCGATTATTCCCAATCATAAAAGCGGTTGGCACACTAGTTATGAGATGCGTGGTGTTTGGGATTGATATGGCTCATCGATTTGGTTCTGATGCTCCTTGACGTTGCCTATCTTCGGGCAATGTGAGGAAATCACACTTTACAAGCGTGATATTTTGGCGACGTTCCTCAGTGTTGCCTAACTTTGGGAAATGTGGGGAACTGTAGTTTTTTAAGAGTCCATGCATGTCCTGTGGCTTTTGGTTCTCCTTGATGTTGCCCATGTTCCGTCAACATGAGGAGTGTATTTTTTGCGTGGCTTATGGAATGTGCGGCTTTTGGTGCTCCTCGGTATTGTCTATCTTCAAGCGACACGAGGAGCGTATGTTTTCATGAAGCTTATGGAATGCATGGCTTTTGGTGCTCCTCAGCGTCGCCTATCTCCAGGCAATGTGAGGAGCATATGTTTTGGCATGGTATATGGAATGGGCGACTTTTGGTGCTCCCCGGAATTGCCTATCTCCGGGCAACGTGAGGAACGTAAGTTTTGGGCCTTTCCTATATTGCCGAAGCAATGTCGGTTTTTAGAAGGCAAGGATCGGGTTCCGCTGATCCAGTGTTTGAGTCGATTTCTTCCGTCGACCCGGTGGGTATTTATTGTGAACACAGTTTTGTCGGTTTAAAAAAGCGAATCAAATTTTGTTAAGGAAAGCAGGGCAGATTCTTTGCCTATTTACAATTCCTTGGCATCCTAGGACGGCTTATTTGCTGAAAAATCGAGAGTACGTAAAATAGTTTTCAAACGAAGTAACGACAGAGTGATCGCTATTCCAGGCCCTAGGGATTCGAATTTCGTCGATGGTGGTTAGCTTGAAAGTTCCGTCTCTTAGCTTTTGATTAATGACGTATGGTCCTTCCTAGTTTGGTCCGAAGGCCCCGGAATGGGGTAGACTCGCTTGAGCACAAGGTCGCCTACTTCGAAAGTTTGGTTATGAACTTTGGAGTTGAAGTACCGTGCGATTCTTTTTTGGTGGGCGGCGGTTCTCAATTTGGCTTCTTCCCTTCTTTTACCGATTATGTCTAGGATTCGAGTAGTAGCAGCGTGTTTTGCTTTTGATTGAAATTTTGCCTTCGGTGCGAGGGGACTTTTATCCCAACAGGAATCATTGCTTCTAAACCATACACTAGAGCGAATGGAGTGTGACCAGTTGCCGCTTTGCTGGTGGTTCGGTAAGCCCATAGTGCAAGTGGAAGTTCGTCGACCCAGTTTCCTTTGGCTTTAGTTAGTTTCTTTTTGATAGTAGATTTGATGATCTTGTTTATTGCTTCCGCTTGCTCGTTTTTCTGTGGATGAGCTATTGTTGAGAAGCTCTTCTCAATCCGGAAGCATTTGTAGAAGTCTTTGAACTTGGAACTTTCGAATTGGGTTCCTTTGTCAGTGATGTTTTCTTATGGCAAGCTGAACTTGTAGATAATGTTTTTAGTTACACAATTAATGACTTTCTTTGTGGTTAAGGTGGCCAGTGGTTCCGCTTCGGCCTATTTTGTGAAATAATCTTTAGTAACTATAGCATATTTGGCTCCTCCTTTTGCTATCGGTAGGACGCCAATCAGGTCTATCCCATCCCTATATTATGAATGGCCACGGGTCGATCATCTACGTTAACTCTGTTGACGGAGTCCTTTTAATTTTGCTGAATCTTTGAGAACAATCACATTGCCCGAAGTAAGCTGCAATGTTGTGGTTTATTGTTGGCCAGAAGTACATGTAACGGAGGACTTTCTTTGCAAGGGTTTGCCAGCCAGTATGGTCTCCACATTCGCCTTTTCTTTCAGGATTTGTCTAGCTTCGTCAGCGGACATATACCTCAGGAGGGGGGGTCAAGAATCCCCTTCGGTAAAGTACTTCATCTCGTATCATGAACCACTATGTCTTTCGAAGAAGCTTTTTCCATTGATTCCAGTCAGTCAGTTGGAAGTGTCCCTATAAGTAAATACTCCTTTATCAGTGTCATCCACGTATCTAGTTCGGTGGTGATTTCGTTGATCCAGTTGATATCCATTTCGTCTATGCTTAGGTTAGTTAGAATTTTAATTGGGGCTAATACCAATGAATAAGCTTCTCTAGAAATTGCAAGTTTAGCCAAATAATCTGCCTTAGTGTCTTTCTCCCATGGAATGTGAGTTATAGTGTAGTGTTCATTGTCGCTTAGCAATTCTTGTACTTTGGATAGGTACAAGGCAAGATTCTCCCCATGTGCCTCGTTTCCCCTTTTACTTGATAGACGACCAACTGGGAGTTGCTGTATATGTGAATAGATTTTATCTTAAGTTCTTTCACAACTTTCAGTCCAGTAATCGGTGCTTCATATTTTGCTTCGTTATTTGTTGTAGGGAATTCCAAGTGCAAAACGTAGCTAATGGCTCACCCTTTGGGATTTCAAGCACTACTCCTACTCTCGAACAGAGGTTGTTAGATGCGCCATCGATGAAGAGCTTTCATTGCATGTCTACTTCTTACTAGACTTCTTCATTATCGTCCCATATAGTGAATTTGGCAATGAAGTCGGCTAATGCTTGCCTATTGATGGCTTTCCTTGGGTGGTATATGATATCATATTGACTCAACTCTATATTCCACTTAAGTAGCCGTTCAAAAGTTTTAGGTCGGTATAACACTTGCTTTAGAGGGTTGATTAGTCAACACTTTAATTGGATGGGCCTAAAAGTACGGTCGTAACTTCCTAGATGCGATCAACAGGCAATATGCTAGCTTTCCAGTTTCCGATAGTTTTTCTCTGCTCCGGTGAACTGCTTGATGATGTAATATACGGGTCGCTATATTTTTTTATTCTTCGTGCACTAGAGCGGCACTCAATGCGTGGGGTGAGATTGTCAAGTAAATGAACAATTCTTCTCCATCCATAGGTTTGGATAGGATTGGCAGAGTCTCCATGTGCCGCAGCGGTTCTTCGAATGCTGTTTGATAAGCCTCACTCCATTCGAAGTTCTTCTTTCCTCTCTTCAGCGCATCGAAGAATGGTACAAACTTGTCATTATCTTTCAAGATGAATCGACTTAGCGCTGCAACCTTTCCATTTAAACTTTGCAGTTCCTTCTTATTCTTTGGAGTTTGAACTTCCCGTAGTGCCGTGATTTGTCCAGGATTTGCTTCGATTCCCCTGGCACTTATGATGATTCCTAGGAACTTCTTGGAGGCCACTCCAAAGTGGAACTTGAGTGGATTGAGTTTCATCCCTTACTTTCAAAGTATTTAGAACATTTCAACAAGGTTTTCCAGGTGGTTAAAATCTGCCCATGATTTGACTAATAGGTCATCTACATAAACATCCATCGTTTGCTCGATATGTCGCTTGAACATGGTGTTTACCAACCTTTGATAAGTTAACCCTATGTTTTTCAAACCAAATGGCATGACTATATAGCGGTATAGGCCCAGGTCAGTGATGAAGCCGGTATTTTCTTGATCAGGTTCATGCATCAAGATTTGATTGTACCCTGAGTATGCGTCTATGAATGATAGCAGCTCATGTCCTACCATTCCGTCCACAAGTTGATCTATTCTTGGGAGAGGGAAGCTGTCTTTTGGGCAAGCCTTGTTTAGGTTTGAGTAGTCGATACAGGTTTTCCATTACCCGTTGGGCTTTTTGACTAAGACCGAATTGGATACCCACTCTGGATAGGTTGCATCATGGGTAAAATCATTGGCACTAACTAGTCCACTTCTTCTCTTAGCACTTTGGATCATTCGGGACCTAGCTGCACTTTTTTCGCTTTACTGGTGTGAACTTGGGGGATACGTTAAGCCATGAGATGCGATTTCTTGAGACACCCCACACATATCGGAATGCGTCCAAGCAAAAACATCCAAGTTGGTGTAGTGAAATTTGGTAAGATCCATACGCATCTTGTTTCCAAGATGCGATCCAACGTTCAAAACTTTAGTTGGGTCGTCCATGTCGACTAAAACGGACACCGTCAATTCTTTCTACGTCGCCCGTTCCTCCCTTGAGCTCTTCTTTTTAGGGTCCAAAGCCGTATCGAATCGGATATGGTCCCCAAGCCAGAGGCATCTCTGTAGTTTCTATTCAAAGGGTTCATGGATGTGGAGAGTTCTAATAACAACCTTCCATATTTCCTTTCTTTTGGATTCGTGTAATTCTGCAATATAACATTCCTTGGCAACGCACTGATCTCCTTTCACCACTTCGATTCCATTTGCAGTAGGGAACTTCATGGTTAGACATCACTGGGATAGGCTATTTTGAAATCTACTAGGGCATGTCGACCTAAGAAGGCATTGTATGCTGACATTTCATCCACAATTACAAAGGTCTGAATGAGGGTGACTCTTCGGCCCTCTTCGAGCTCCGTAGGTATATCGATTGTTCCTACAGGTTTCTTGGGCTCATCAATGAATCCTTAGATCTTTTTTGTCATGAAAACATGCTTTTCATGACAATTTTCATCTCGTCAAAAGTACGCTTGAAAGGTATATTAACGGAACTACAACTATCGACCAACACTTGTCAGACTACAGCAGGTTCGATTCCTACTGTCACCACCATCGAATCAAGAGTTGGAACTTCGATTCCTTCGGTGTCCCGATTTTGGAACACTATATCATCACTTAAAACCTTTTGCAGCTTGACAGTTGTTTCATCATCTGTGAGAAACGAGTCTTTCAGAGCGTGTTTCAATGAACCCATAGACCGTTCCATTTCTCCCCATCTCCTTTGCACGAGGTGTGATCCCCCATATATCATTCCAATAATAAGTCCTTGGTTGGTTCGTTGCTACCCTTCGTAATTAGTTCCAGCTTGATTTCTTTGTTCTCTAGGAGACTGAGAGGCTGCAGGTTGATTGACTTTTGTAGCTTTTTCATGTACTATTGGAGCTTATTGTCTAACATCAACCCTTCAATGAGATCCTTTAGGTTGCAGCATTCGTTTGTATTATAGCCATGTGTCTCGTGGAAACGGCAGAATTTCTCTGAGCGCTTCTGCTGCTCAGTTGCCTCTCCTCTTAGGGGTTTCTCCATTCTTCGGTTTCCTTTATTGCAAGATAAATATTTTCCAAAATGTCATTTAGATGGGTATAATCTTCCTGTCTAAACCCTTAAATCTTTTGTTGCTGCCATGCTATTTTTTTATCGAAGTTATGATTTCTCCTCTTTTGATTCCTATCTTTTCCTGTGACTCCTTGAGCAGTTCCAAAATCACGCATATTCTGATTCGTCGCCACATTGCTATGTCCAACGTTCATCGGTTGCACACCAGCAGACATTCTTTCCAGCTCCTGTGCTTCCTCCGATCTTATGTACTGGCTTGCTTTATGATTGAAGTCATTCCTAGTGGTAGGTTGTTTCATTTTAATCCATTTCCTGAATTCGGTTTTCGGATAAATGGGATGAACTAACGCCATAAAAACCATGTCCTCATTAGGGTTGCTTACTTTCTTCACCACTGTATTGAACCGGTTCATGAAAGATTTCAGCAACTCGTTGTGTCCATGTAACAATCCGGATAGGGACATGACATCTTTTGGTTGCGTGGTATGGAGCCTGAACTGGTCAAGGAATTTTGTTGCAAGTTGGTCAAAGGTAGAAATAGATCTTGAGGAAAGTCTGGGTGAACCATATAAACGGAACTCCTTCTAGAAAGATAAGGAAACATCGACAGTGAACTGCCTCTTGAGCGTTGGCTCCGCCCATATACCAGTTATACTTGTATAGATGGGGTTTTGCGTCCTTTGTACCGTCGTAGGAGCGGACAGCTGGCATAGTGAATTTTCATCGGTAAAGGGAGTCCAACTTGGGGAAATTCCCCATTCATCATCTCATCGGTTTTTACTCTCCTCCATGAACTGTTTGACAATGTCCGCTATGTATACCTTTGTTGTTCGGTAGTCCTGGAGATGGCAATCAGTCACTACACTAAGTGTTTGGCTTTGCAACAGTCTTGGGACGAGGGTTGAAGCATAGGCTCCCCTGTCTTCGGAAGAGCCACTCCCGTGGGACCCCGTTGACTCATAGTTGGCCTGAATGGGGGGAAGTTTGGACGTTTCTAGCATCATCGAATGTATTGGCATTTTCTTCCATTTGATTGTCTTGCTCTCTATTTCTTGAATCGGAGAGATCTATAGCTATATCTTGTTACGAAGTCTTGGCACCTTGATTCAAGTTCAGAATGGGTAACCTTGCAGTAGTTGGAGTCTTCACATTCTCTTCTGCATTGTGTCTTGTTGTCACCCTTTTTAGTAGTTGTTTCCTATTTCTTCTATGTAGACCTAAAAAGGAGGAATTCTCCTATTCTAAAGCAGTCGCGGGTTCAGGCATAGTCCTTGGAGTAGGATTCGACTGTAGCCTTAAGAGAGCATTAAGTTTATCCATTAGAGCCTTTTGACTATTTTCCATTTTCAGGTTGACCTTATTAACCATCTTATTCAACTCATCCTTGGTGACAACTTCATGTTGGCTAGAGGATGTTGGCGCTTAATTTCCCAAGTTAGCAATATTTACTTCAGTTTGTTGGGCATTAACATCTTCTCCAACTATTGATGCCCTTATGGATCTTCTAGAGGCAGTTCTTCTTCTTTTAGGGGCCATTGATTTCAAGTGGTAGATTCTTCAGGCATAGATTGGGGATCTAACTTCCAGACCTAAGGGATCCAAAGTAGATAGCTAGATCTGGATCCTGAGTTGGATTTCTCAGTGAAAGCACTAAAATCTTAACCCAAAAAATGGATTAACAACCTGGTTTGAGTTTGAAAGCATTAGCCCTGTTCTTACAGAGCAATAATACATATTATAGGTGTAGAAAAAGACAGTAAAAGGAAAAAATGAGGAATTTTCATTGTGGTTCGGCTGTTAACAAAGCCTACGTCCACTTTATAGTTTTATTATGACTTAATGCTATTACAAGTAGTGTTTGGTTACAAGGATTTTGATTATCCTTTGCTAGATTGAATCCCCAGAGTTGGAATCCACTGAAGAATCACAGTGAATCCCTTTGGAGATTGTTGTGAGGGAGGTAGAGAGCAAAGAAATTTTTCAGCAGAGTTCCAGCAACCAGTTCGAAGAAGATCCAGTTTATGTTCCAGGCAGGACGATATTTATAGAGATCGGAGATTTCTGGGCCAGGCCACTTCATCCTCGCAGATGGGTACAAAATGACCTAGAGGAGTTTAGCTCACGATCCAAGCCAAAATCATGGATCGCTAGCGATCCATAGATTTGGCTTTCTTGCGACCTAATGACTTAGTTGCTCTCTATATCACTTCAATATGTTAGGTCGCAAATAACATGGCTCTATATGGATCGCTGGTGATCCATCGTGTATGGATCACCAGTGATCCATACACTTAGCATTTTTTGTGTTTCCGTCTTCTAGGCTCCTTATCCCTCACTTCTGTCCATGGGCTATTATTATTGCATGGATCGCTGGCGATCCAGAAGGTATGGATCACCAGTGATCCAAGCACATGGATTGTTTATGGAGTTTCAGGTTTGGAATGCCTTCATGGCTTTGTATTGACGTTGTTCGTGTAGTCTCATTACACATTACTCCGTTTCGATGATGGTCTACTAGCTGGTTGGGCTTCGATTGCAGATTTGATTGAACGGATGCTAGTCTCTTGGTTTAGTCGAACTCAGCCGTTGCTTTGGTAATAAGGCTTGGTTTTCTTTGACCTATTTCTTATTCCTTCTTGGTCAACTTTTGAGTCATTCTGATGTCGTAAAACCACTCTGGCTTCTACTAGATCCTGATGGGTTAAAAACCCGAATAACACCTTCAATACACCTTTTTGACTAGGTTTCTGTTGTGAAAACCTTCCTTTACTGGCCTTTCAACCCAATCAAAACACTTAAATTCCTTTCTTTATGACCTTTCGAGCCAACAAGTAATTTGATTATCCCTTCGAAACTTTCCTTTCGAAACACCTACATAACATAAAAGGATGGTTCTAAGGATTCAGGGGTAAGGTTTGACCAAGTGGGTTTTGACCTTATCGAAAGAAAAGTTATTTAGTGACTAGGATTTGGTTCTGGAATCTAAGGTAAAACCAGCTTGGGTTAAGGTTCCAACTCACTAGAGGTGAATGTTTGATGAATGGTGATTTCTAGTTAAAGAATTGGATTACTTGATAAAGCAGGGGTTACAACTTACTCGGAAGGTGCCTTTCGATGAGGTCAATACGTGTAAAATACAGTTAAATCCAAGTAAAAGCCTTCGAAATAACTATATAATCAAGAATATTGAAATCTTCCTTTTATTAATTCAATGAAGCCTTTACAGATCAATTTCCCCAATTTGATTTACAAATTAGGGTTTACAACTAAGAAAACACAAGTATGGAATGAACGAATCTGGATCCCCCAAAAATACACCCCTTGGATCTAATTTATAGATGCGGGTTGGCACCATTCAACTGGGTTGAAAGGTGGCTTCAAATGCCTTCTGACTCCTTTGACACTTACGCATCCCTCTACAATGTTTTCGAATGGGTTCAAATGCCTCCATCTTCATCGAAAGGGGTGGTTGCGCATTTCATTTTTATGTTGCTTTGTTGTCACAAGGTATGAAGGTAGAAGCTTTCGACTCTGTCGACAGGTGGTTTCCACGTGTAACGACCCGCAAACCTGAACCCCTTAAGTCAACACTATTTTCCAACACATCAACTCAAGATGAACCGAAATACGAACCGTTAGGATTAAAGAAGAAAGAGGTAGAAGAAGAAAATAGAAAAAGCATCAGAATCTTACCGATGCAGCGGAATAAAATATAATAGATAATAACTGATCATTACACAAAGGAAAAATATATCTATTATAAATTACAACATCAGAGTACAATAACCATAATACACACCACTAGACAGTTATCACAACTTATCCTTACAAAACTGAATACATATCTAATCAACACAGCGGAATATTTAAAATAAGTACGGGAGTACGTATCGCCATTCAGCTCGTCTCCTGAGCTCCATAGCATCCTTTCTTGTGTTCTATAATACTCGGCCTGACCCGAGCATTATAGTTAAATAACACCCGAGTTAGTCTGGAATACCAACGTCAGAAAACCACACTCAATTGGATTATTAAAGTTTCAAAATCCTTCGAAATCAAAAGCATCTCGTAAGACCACGCCATAAATATACATGTCAGGTTCTTACCTTACGATAGCCAAAACACTTTTTATCAAAATTCTCTGATATTATAATAGTATCTATATACAAATACTTATTAAAATAGCTAAAATTGTTACATGATTAAATTCCAGCATACTAGCCACAAAGTGGGTTCTACAAACAAAAATCATAAAGGCACGTAGGGAGAATGGTTTCCAACTAATGACTAGGCACTGGGGTACCACCTGTCACAGTACTTGGTCTAGATCAGCGTACCGAGGATCCACTCTAAATCCCCTGCAACACAAGACCAGAACTACCCCATACTGGATAATCCCAAGTAAGATCACCCCGTGGTTGGGATCAGCAACCGCCCACACAGCCGGAATAAAAAGGGATATCTGGACAGGGATGACCTCATCTAATGGGCGTGACCCACTTAGCCTTGCTGCATAACCCCAGATTTTCAGTCATTCTCAGTTGATGAGGCTCAAGGCTAAGCATTACCTTTTTAGAACATATCACGTAGAATGCTCACCATCCACCTGACAATGTTCTGAAAGCATTCATTCATACAAGTCCGTTCCGGGTCCGAACGGAACCGAAGGCACTACTCCTACTACATCCATTTTGGAATCACTTCAGGATTAGTAGCGACTAGCCCTTGCACTTCACTGCTCCACCTTCGAATCCAAACTCTTGTTTTCCACACGAAAACGTTCAAACCGGATCGAAGTGGTTTTCAGGAAATAAATTCCGATCCCGGTCTCTTCGAAACGACCAGCGCATTGTCCAATATTGATAGTCTGTTATTTAACTATCAATTAACATTCTCAAACAACCATCGAACATAAATAATTTCTCAAAATTATTTACTAATATCAAAATATCCACGCAAGATACATTTCCCAAATATTTTCTATTTCCACTGAAATTACCAAGTACAAATAATTTAAAACACTTATTATAAAATATACTTTAAAACATTTAAATAAAAAAACTACTTTAATACTTTATTCAAAGATATATGCTTTAAGAATTTTTAAAATAAAGCTACTTAATAAAACAATAAAACTAAATTTTTATCCTATTAAAATATAATACCAAGTCATCTTTAGATAATTACTACTAAAATAAATTTTAAAAAATACTTACTTTAAAATTTAAACATTAAAAATAATAAATTTCTAAAACATGCTTTTAAAACAACTTTAAACTTTTAACTCATACTTAAAAATTTGCTTTGAAAACGTCCTTGGCTATCTAGGAAAATACGCTTCTTCTCCACATCTTTTAAAAATAAATCACTATTTATTTTTAAACAAATTTACCCATTCCTTTAATAAATTCCCACCGTGAATTTATTCTTCCAAATATCCACTGATATATTACTTTATTTTTATAAACCCAGATTATAAATTTCTTAGTCCCATCCCCCTTTAAAATTCAAATTTCAAACACTTAAATCAATTTACAAATTGATTTCCAAGTTACTCCATTTTGAAATAAATTCCCTTCCTCACTCAATTTATTTCAAAAACCATTAACTTCAGATTTTATTTCTTAATTATGATTTAAAATCTTTTTAACTGAAAATACCAATTTCATATTTTTCAAATTACTTCTTTATCCTTTCAAATAAGTTTAAAACTTTAATTTTGAAGTAAATTCTTTTATTCCTTTAAATAACATCACTTAAGTTTTAAAATTCATTATTACTCTGTTTATTCAAAATCCCCTTTTCGGTAATCGAAACTGATTTATTAGAATTTTAAAATCACTTTCATTCTTTTCCTATTCATTCTTTAATTTATCCCAAATTTTCAATTACCATTTTATTTACAAATTCTCTCTTTTAATTTTCTTTTCAAAAAACCAATCTATATATTTTTGTTTACTCAGTACACCAAATATTTTCAATCAAACATAACATCCAACATTTCTGTTACCAATATAATTAATCACAGATTAGCAATGACCAAATCATAAAACGTTAAAACATTCTAAATAAATTTGAGGAATCCCGTTGTATCCCACCAACCTGTTTCCCTGCATCCACAGACATTAGAATAATATAAAATACCTATTCCACCAAATACGAATTCCACTTCGATGTAGAATATCGTGGTATATAGGTTTATATAATATCATCCGCTATTATGCGGCGCATAGGGTCTATTTAATTTTAACTAATGACAACCATCATCCAAGCAAAACAACCAATAATTTAAATTTAACTATAATAATCCATATGTGTGAGATTAACTCACCTTTGATTTTGTATGCAATCTATTTCCAATCCAGCTTGATTTCTTCCTGATTTAGACCTTGAATAAACATTTTCCATTCTATTAACATATGAAGTACTTGAACAATCAGTTACTAATTATTAATTTATTTTTAGCAATTTGTTCAAAATAAAATTAACTTTAAATCTTTAAAATGCTTTTAACTAATTAAATTCCTCCTTTGAAATCACATCCATTTACGAGAACATTTTTATAAGTTTCCAAAATCTAAAATTAAGTAAACTTATTATTATTATTATTATTATTATTATTATTATTATTATTTTCCGTAAGTTGTTAGCCAACTTTTAAACTTTAACAATTACCTAGTTTATTTTTATGTAATTACACAAAATTCCCAAACAACAGGAAATAAAAGAGAAGAACTCATACCCAGAGCTGAGCACAGACCAAGGCATCTCTTCTCCCGGATACGAGTCGAAAACACGACCAAACATGCGCGAGACGACACCGAGTTTCTTCAATCGGAGCTGGACCCGACATCGCCATCGACCCATCCATGACGCCCCCATCCCCTCGGCATTCTCGCACCTACTCAAACATCTTCGAGGAAAACGAAATCATTATGATCTCGACTACGAGAACAACTGACCTCCGATGAACCACCGCGCCTCACGAAGCACGTGCTCTGATCGACTCGCCGACTAAAAAACCCCGCTACTTCCTACGAATCTCTTCCCCTTCCACTATCGCTCCTCGCGAAAGACGCGACTGCAACAAGGCCGAACCCTCAAATTGCTAGCCTCACGCGAGCTTGCTCCTCTCTCGCGGTCGCCGCCTCGCCTGACTCCGCCTTCCATGACCCCTCTCCATGCCGTGCTCGCTGCTAATTTCCAGACCGATTCGATCGACCCCTCTCTCTAGCTTATTTTCCTTCGAAATCAAATTCGAGATTTAATAGAAAGGGGAAAGGCTCGAAATTTGTTTTGAGCGAAAGGATTCAATTTCAATTCGAGTTCGATTTTGTACCCATACAGTTTGATGAGGATGGGTTTAATACTGAGAGGAACGACCATGATTTAAATTTTCTTAAATGGAAATTAGTTCGTTTGTTTCATTTTGTTTTTTTGAATTGAAGAGGATAACTACGACTGTTAATATAAAAGAAGGAAGACACCTTGCGTGTAGCTTGCTGGCTACAGTAATATGAAGGGAAAGGAAAAGGTTATGACAGTGAAAGAAAGTAGGCTGATGTGAATTATCTTGACCAGTCAAACAATATATGGATATTTTATTTAAATTTAAATTTAAACCGGCTTGAATTCGTTGCTAAAAATCTTGACCTCCTATCGAGGCATGCCATGAGGTGTTTATAATGTTATACCTCTATTCCGAACGCAATGGAAAAGGTTTCGAGTCGTAATTCGACCGTATGGAGAAGATAGCTTTTTGGACCTAGTTATTAAATTAAATTTTCGATATAAATTCAGCGCGTTTATATATTGTACGCTCACACAACAACTCCAAACATTACGAAAATTGAAATCCGATAGCAATACAATATTACGGATCCAATGGAACTGGTTTCGTCAATATTTTTAACAAGCTCAAAACTCAAGATTAAATATTTTACTCAATCTTCAATTATTGAATTAAATAATTATATTATTCAACAAATTGTTGTATCTACATCCTGAATGGATAAATCCAATTTTTCCATATTCGAAACCAATTTATAATTCAATTTTCATATTTAAAACCATTTAAATATTCTAGATTCAATGTTGAAAAATCCGGGTCGTTACATTCCTCCCCCTTAAAAGAATCGTCCCCGAAATTGCTAAGGCAGACGAATGCCTCTACCCATTAACTTGCTAAAACCCATTTAGTGAAAATACCATATTCAATTTTCTAATCCTTTAGTTCCAACTAAACAATTAGCTTAAATTTCTATTTCCAAAATCTCTTATTTTAATTCCAATTTGAAATCGTTTTGTCGCTAACAAAAATTTTCAAGAAAAATTCAAAAAATTTCAAACTCCTAAAATTTTTGGAAAATTTTGGCAGAGCCTCCTTTTACAATTTGACAAGAGATATAAATATATATACATCGACCCACACGGTCAGAAAACATAAAAACAACAATAGTTCATATTTCCTAACTTTTATTGCGTAGGCGTACCTCTATTCAGAATTTTTAAGCAAGCGGCTTATTTAATTAGCAATTTGCGCAATCAAATCCAACCAAACGGCCTCCCTGGAACTGTACTTACTCAATTTAAATATGTAAGTATAAAATATATGCAACTCGCTAACAATTACTTACTTTCAATAGTTAGACACGTGCATTTCATAAGCAATATACACCAAACAATAGCCGAATGCAATTTATAAGATTCCGACACTAATTTCAATTGCTTACAACCAATTCTTAAACTATTATTTTCAATTTTTAAGCGATTTACAATTCACTTCCCTTCATTCAATTCATTCTAAGTGATACAAACTCATATTTATTCTAGTTGATATAAAAATCAATTTTATTTACTTCCAATGATTCATAGAATTTTATTTTCTTCCGTTTTCGGTTAACGACCAATTATTCTCATGAAAATTGGCGATACTCATCCAAGTAAGTAACCACTTAAGTCGATGACCATTTTAAATTGATTCCAACCCAATTTATATAAATTTCATTCCATTTCTAATTTATTCACAATCCATGCATTATCTTTTTCACTACATTTTTAATTTTATCTATTTTCTTACATTCCATTTCATTATTCAAACAGGTTCCATTCAAAACCATTCCATAAAGCTCATTAACAACCATTTAACAATTTACTTAAGTTAACAACTTTAGTTCATCTCCAATTTCAATTAGATTCCATTCTATTAAATTCAATTAGTGTACTCATTCAATCTATTTTAAACTTTGTTTCACATTTTCATTTCACCATATTTCAATCCAACTCAATTCACTTAACACTTCTAAGTTGAATTTTATTTATAACTCAAGTTTAACTTCACGAAATCCATTTTTAACTCCTAATTTAATTTTTTGTCCAACCAATCAAAATTCCATTGACATACTCACTTAACCCATTTATTCAAAT
The DNA here is from genome assembly GCA_030765085.1 of Allium cepa. Taxonomy (NCBI): domain Eukaryota; kingdom Viridiplantae; phylum Streptophyta; class Magnoliopsida; order Asparagales; family Amaryllidaceae; genus Allium; species Allium cepa. The sequence continues at coordinate 755,993,390 of CM060940.1, read as the reverse complement.
TAGTTCATTTCCTACTTTTAATTCAATATTTGATTTTTACCTTCAAAAATCACTTCACTTAATTTTCTTAAGTTCAATCTTTTTTATAATTCAAGTTTTGGATTTTTATTCATTTCCCAAAATGCAAAACAACTTTATTTTGGCCTATTTTTTCCCATTCAATCTTATTTAACTAAACTCCAGTTAAATCTAACCTCATACTATTCTTTTGACTTCACAATCCATTTAAATTTTATTAAGTAAGAACTTAATTTCATTTAATGTATCCACTATGTAATACAATTCCATTTCAATTATATTTCAACTTTAATTCAAATCCAATCACAATAGTATTAAACTTAGCTTAAGTTCATTAAATTCGACTTACTCTTCTAACTTATTTCGTTTCCATACTTATTTTAAATTAGTTCATTTACTAATTTATTTTAAATCTCAAATAAAAGTTTATTTCCAAACCTTTACTTAACACAATATAAATTAATTATCCTTCCAATATTCATTTGCTTACCTATTAAAATTAATTAGTTTACTTACTAATTTTATTTAAGCATTTTCATTCTTTTATAGCTATCGGAGTTTATTTATTCCAATTCAATGCTTACTTTGTTTACAATTATTTATTTAAGAATTTCATTCCATTAAATATTATCTATAACTCAACTGAATTTTATTTCAACTCAATTTTATTTTCACTTGATTTAAATTCAACCCAATATCATTAAACTTAGTTTAAGTTGACTTCAGTTCAACTATCCCCCATCTACTTAGCTTAAATTATTTCTAATTTAATTAAATTTTATTTCTTTCAAATCGCCATTAATTAAATTTTCCCACAACTAAATTTCTCCAAATTAAATTTATTTAAATTTTTCACTTTAAATTTTAATTCCAACATTCAAAGCTCATATTTTCCTTCCTTATTTAAAAGTAATCTCAATTATTATAAGTTCATAACTTATCTCGTCAGGATTTCCAATTCAAATAAGGATTCAGGATTTTTAAACAACCGGCTTTTGGTTTTCAAATCATCTTGAAATCACCATTATCCCAAAATCACACTTCTCAATTTTTTTTATTTAAACCAATCCTGGTTCTTATCCCCAACAAATTTCCTTTGAAACATGAAAAACAAAACTAGTTCTTCTGAACCAATCAGTGGCAGCAATCCCTCACTTAGAAACTCGAAAATGGATACTGATGATGCGGCCGTCATCATCAGAATTATTTCCAGTGACTGAAGTGAGCTCAATGCTATATCCCTTCCTAAAATTTATTTGAAACAATTTCCTTTTAGAAATACCTCCAAAATAATAATGCTATTATTTATCTTTAAAACACTTTGTAAATAACTTCCAAAATCTCCGGGATTTTAAATTTACAGATTTGATTTAAATCAAATTTTAACTATAATTCATTTGTATAATTTATGCTCATACAAATTTCCATTTGATTAGACAAGTCATTCCAATTTTTATAATCTTATTTGTTTAAAATATTATCATCCAAACATCCAAGTTACATAACAATTCAAGAAAATATTTATTTTATATCAAAATATATTTTTTGGGTAAAATTATTCAATTTACCCGCTTTCGTAAAAAATATTGTGTCGAACTGTTCTATTCAAGTGTTTAGAAACCCCTTCATTACAGTTATCCAGACTATGCCCACGAAGGTTCATATGCCACTCAATAAATCAATCAACACAATATAAAACCGTTTTTAATATCCACTAACAAATACGCGTTCATAACTATTAATACGCTCAAACTCATTCTGGAGTATTACTGACACTATCTCAAATGAGTAATCCCTACCAGAGCCAAGGTTCTCGCCCAACCTTTCAGCTCTGATACCAACTGTAACGACCCGCAAACCCGTACCCCTTAATTCAACACTATTTTCCAACACATCAACTCAAGGTGAACGGAAATACGAACAGTTAGGGTTAAAGAAGAAAGAGGTAGAAGAAGAAAATAGAAACAACATCGGAATCTTGCCAACGCAGCGGAATAAAATATAATAGACTAGTATGGAGCCCGTGCTGATGGCACGGATTGTAATTTTGTTCTTTTATAATTTATGTTATTATATGTTGCATGGACCTAAAGTTTGGTTTGGTGTTAAGAGGTTTTACGCTAAAATACCTTGTGCACTTAAAAATCTCTGCTTCAGCAAAATCCATAATTCTGCAAATATCATTCCATACAGCTTCATTATGTGTAATAATACTCACTTCAAACATGCTGACTAAAAATATCGATATAAAAAATCAACTGAAACATAGGAAAGTAAATATATGGTACATTTACAATTTAACCTTTGTTTTATGTCATACAGTTTGCTTTATACTATATATATTATGTGGCAAGGAAGGTGCCAAGCTGCCAGCAATAAACAAACTTACTACAACGTAATTTGGCATTGTTGAGCACCCTTAGTAACTATAACGACCCGCTATTTTTGAACTATTCGCATCCGCACATGTCGTACTTGAATAATTCAAAATATCGAATTGTTAATTTATACTCAGATATACAGTAAATAAATAATCACAGAATCACAAACACTGAGTAATAATATGCAGCGGAAGTAAAATGAACAGTAGTTCACGAAGCTACTATATATATAACAGAGTTAAATAAGTTACAACAGAAGTCTCGAATACAATAGTCAAATACAAAAATCAGAATACATCACTGGAATCAACTTATCATCTGAAAGCTGGATAGATAGCTGGATCTCCAAGCGAAGCTCCAACTCCAAAGGTGAATCTCGAAAGCTGAGCCACTCAGTCTGACCCGAGCATAAAGCAAAACACAAAACACTCAAGTCAGGATTAATATTCTTATATCAATAAATCCAACTCAAGTGAAATAACAATTGAAATACAATAACTCAAAGGACGTTGGAATAACCATCCTTTAAGGATCCGTTAAACTATCTACTATATAGTAGTGTACGCTAAATAGATAATGCCTATCAGTAATATAAGTATCAAAATAGTGTTAAGGCATTACTATTATCCCCCTTAACACATTTTATAAGCGTTATAATCTATACAGCACTGTAAACTCCACCGTAAACTTATGGGACATAAGGGAGTACTCCATAGGTATAACACAAAACAAATTCGTAGTGGTCGCGTATATAGGGATACAAGTATGACAAGGCACATGAGGCAATACCCAAGGTAGTGAAACTACCGTTTACATGATCCGGACTGGTGCGCATCGCCGCAACGATCGCAACACCGCGAAACAACACTCCCAAAATCCGAGGGTGCACCAATCAATAACAAGTAATGAGTAGTAGTTACGAAGAAGTGTGACTGCTCGAGGTGGCTAACCCCATTTGGCCCGGCACGGCTCCTGTTTAAGTCATTTCCAATTTGACATAAGTGTCAAGGCTATCCATTATCATTTTCTTTCTTCAGTCATCATGTACATCATTCCAACCACTTCATTCTAGATCACACTCCGCGTATAGTTATTAAAGTGGTCTTCGGTTTAGATAGAGAGTATATCCATAACCGATTCCGGTCTCTTTAATAACTTCCGTAATTATTACACCGATTGGTCATTTAATAGATTTCAAAACCAAATCAATTTCAATTTTAATAAAAATTATATATCAACATTTCATCTGTCTTTCAATATCAATTTCCAATATTTACGTTTCAAACCTCCTAAATTACTATTTCAAATCTCATAATTCAATTTCATATTTTATTCAAAACCATTCAAATATTGATTCAAGTTCGCATATAAGTTTCATTCTGAAATCACTTAATTAATTTAATTTATATTCAAATAAATTTAAATTCATTTATCGATTTCATTAAATATTCATTTAGTAAAATTTGTCATTCAAAACAATTCTATTTGATTTCCAACTCATTAATCAATTGCTTAAGCTCAACTTTATTATGTCAAAACTTCAAATTTGAATTACATTAGATTCGTCAATCAAGTTCTTTAACTTACAAGACTTACATTTATTCCAATAAAATCACGTTTTATTTCTTGTTAAAGTAATTCAATTTCCTTTATTTATTTACTTAGTTAAAAATTTCAAAACTCAATTAATAAAGAAACTCAATTTCACATATTCAAGAAGTTCAATTTCACTTATTAACTTACTTAAACAAATTTCCAGAACTTAATAAATAAAGAAACCAAATTTCATTTATTAGCGAAGTTCAAATCCACTTATTCAAAAGTTCAATTTTCCTTATCAAAGAATTCAATTTTATTCAATTATCAAATAATTAAATCTTATTCAATTATTAAATAATTTCAATCTTAATTATTAATAATTTCAAAATTTTATAATTACAACTTGATTATAAATTCAAACATAATTATTAAATCACTTCCACTTAATTATGAATTCAAACTTAATTATCAAATCATTTCAACTTAATTATAAATTTAACTTAATAATTTCAAACTTAATTATAATTTCAAACTTAATTATAATTTCAAATTTAATTATTAAATGATTTCAAACTTTATAATTTCAAAACTCAATTATTACTAATTCCAAATTATTTATTAATAATTCCAAATTTAATAATTTAATAATTAAATTTCAAACAACGTTCTTTAATCAATTACTAGGTTAATATTTGCTTCATATTTCAATCTTTACATTTCCTTTCAAAATTCAAATTCCGACTTCATTTTAAAACTTATCCTTTACTCGAATAAAATTATTATTTTATTTTAAATCAAATTATTGACCAATCGGATTTATTCAATTCTCTATCCTAGGTCAAATTCATTTGGGTATATATCATTTCAACCCGATTCCAATTTCAATTCAAGATCAAGCATAATAAAGGGAACTTGCAGTGTGATAACTGGGATGGTGTCAAAGTAAATAAACAAGCAATAGCATCCATTCATAACAATTCAACAATATTCAAATAATCCCGAAATAATCGTATTAATTTACATTTGTTATTTATGCAAACTAATAAAATTATTCATAGAATCTACACTATCATTTCATGTAGATTAAAGATTATTACATTACGTTTTTCCACTTGTCGTTCAATTTCAGTTTCATAAGTTTAAACAACATACATTCAATGGTTCAAGGTGTAATTAATCAAATCCTACGTGTCAATTAATTTAACCTTTAAAGGGGTCATATTATACAAATTTAACTAATCAAATTCAACACATATGTCGATTCAAAATTTTAACTATCCTACGTTAAATTCAATTTGCATAATATTTATCACTTTATACATCACAAATTAACATCCAATATAAACAACAAACAGTCAATCAATTTTCAACCAAACTGGATTATCATTGCATAAATGGTTAACAGATAATGGTGTCAGATGTCATAGGTGAACAAATACAGGTAATAGCATATATAGCAGTGTACATAACTAACAGCAGCATATTTCAATTGTCGTTTCAAATTGAAATCAGATTTAATAAATAAAAGAACATTAATCGTGAGTGATTGCACACCTTTCAAGGCTAGAGAGGTTCGACAAAAGGAACGAGATACGAATCCACACGAATTCCAAACAAAGCAAGATCGGCACGAATTTGATGAACAAAGCTGACATCTTGGAATAGACAAAATTGAATCACAACTGAATTGATGAAGATCATTTAAATAAGCGAATTGATATAGATATAACATATAAATTTATATATATATAATCACATTGTGATTTCAAACTCATATTAAACTAAATATATACGCATGCGTTTTCAAAAATCATTATTTAAATTAAAACACATATTATTAAAACCAAACATATATACAAATTATCTTTTCAAAATCAATATATATATATATATATATATATATTACCATTATAAATCAATATGTGCTAGTTATTCAATCATTAGTATATATCTATGTAGAGCAATATGCAATAGTGTGTATACTGACATGAACAACGTATGGACTAACGTGACTTTAAATATATCAAGCAATGTATAATATTAAATATGCAACGTATGGACTAACGTGACTTTAATATTAAATATGCAATAGTTTTTATTTTTATTTTTATTTTTATTTTTATTTTATTTTTTTAACAAATATATATATATATAGTTATACTTCAGATAAACATAATATATACCTTCTTATGCGCAGACCCCAAACACAACAAAATATACAGACAACTAACCATGTATACAACTAAACATTTTTAACATAATAAATATTTCAGACTATAAATCATTATTTCAAAAAAAAATATGTATGCATATATGCATATAACTTATGGTTAAAACCCAATTCATAAGATCAGTAATGTAAAACAAAATACGTACTTTAGGAATCTATCACATATATATACTATAGACTTATGTAAAACATAGCTTATATATATACAGTAACGTATATATGTACAACGGTAAAATATATAAATTAACTGATTGACCAACCTACCTAATAAACAAACTAAACTAGACCCATTTCAAAGCAAAAGTGGAAATGAACAAAATGAGTAGGCAAACAAAATTGATATATGTATGTGTGCGCGTGCGTGCCGAAACTACTATGCATACCAATAAATGTAAACTATGACATATATAACAGATTATACAACTCATACAACTAATATTTAGATAGAATACTTCTTTATATAGTATGTTCAACCAATAGGATGTATGCTGGGTGTAAACAAATATGTATAAAATAGTATGTAAGACCGCATATCAAACTAGTATAAACTTATACTGTATTGCAACAGAGCATGATATTATAAAACAAATATATATATATATATATATATATATATGTATGTATGTATATACAAGTTAACTGCAAAACCCATATACTTGTATTACTGAATCTATATATACTTTACACACACATATCTAATCGATGTACATATATTAATATATTTTCACCTATACCATAATTTATACGTATAAAACTATATAGATAATATACAATAAAATAACACTTCGTATATAAATATACCTGCTTAATATTATGTTGTATATAAACAGAAGTATAAACCTTGACATCTTATACCAATTATACACAAATATATAAAACAGTTATATAAATATGTATTTTATACCAAACGGCGGAGAAGTGCCGACGCAGCTCGGGTTTGCTAGCATGAAGCTTGGAGGGTGCGCATGCTTGCTGGAGAGAGGAAGAGTGGGGAGGCCAAAGCAAACCTTCTCAACTATTGTTTTTGATGTACAGGGAAGAAATGGACAAAGAGGAATTGCGAGCGAAGATATGATATGTGGGTTGCGTGTGTTTCATCATTCATTATTAGAATTTTCGTTTTTTTCTTTTTTTTCATGGTGGCCGTTGCTTTTGGGTAAGAGGGACTGTACAAGACCGAAATGAAGGAAGATCGGCAGGAAGCTTGCATAGTTCAGAGGCATGCATGTGTGTGAATTCTATTTCATAATTTCCAATGAAATGATGAATTCAAGAATGTTGATTATAAAAAATGGCAAACCGATGTATATAGTGGAAATGAACAGTCATAAGGAACAAACTCAAAAGGCACGAAGGAACGTGGAAATGTTCACTGTGGTACCGAATAACTAGTTGTTATCGCATATCTCACAACGCAACGAGGACAGAAATGCAGAAACGAATATACTACGGAAATTTACACGACGAGACAATCAAAACGGTATACTTATATCAGTGATTCGATTTAATTATAAAATTTCGAATTTTATAATAGCGGAAAATGCAAGAAAAACGCAGAAAAATAAGATCGACGGAGCTAAAGATGTTCGAATTTGGAGAAATGACAAACTGACGGCTTGCTCAGAAGATGCTTTAGAATTTTTCTATGTAAAAATATTTAGGTTTCGAAAACATTTTATTTTCATCGCTTTTTAACTGATTAAATTGAATTAAATTTACGCACGAAATAAACTTCCATATTTTTGGATGAAAATTTACCAGTTGCTATGTTTAACAAGACGCATTCCAAATATAAAATTTATATTTCAAAATTTTATCGTTTAAAATTCCACAAAATTCAATTAGTAACATTATTAAAACCGGTTAAATTTACGGGTCGTTACATTATCCCCCACTCAAAACTTTTCGTCCTCGAAAAGGAAGGAGGCGGAAGAATAAAGGCAATCAAATGAAATAGACTTGAATTACATAATATTCAATTAATTTAAACCATATGAATTTCAATTTAAATCAATTAATATTCAATAATTGATTTTAACCCAAGGAATTTCATTAAGTTGATATTATTTCAATTTATTTACTTTCAAAACAATTTTTATTATTATTCTTTAATCACATCTATTATTCAGTTAACTTATTATTCTATTTATCTGCATAAACATTTTATAGTTAAAATTTAAGTGAATAACATTTAATTATATGCACTCGCATTTTATTTAGAAAGACAACTTATATTATATATTATCCAATTTCCTTAAATTAACAATTTCAAAAATCGTAAATTTGAATAGTCATTTATTATAATCATAGTTTATTCGACAAATTTAATTCTTCTTTATTCGAAGTTATTATTAAATTTATCCTACTTAATATATCATATTACATATATTATGTATATTTACTCCTATTATAACTACTCAAATCTATTTATAAATTCCTTTATCATCATTTTTATATTGTATAATATTCAATTACATAGTTAACTTTTGAAAATTTAGTCAAGTTATATTGAATGCAATCGAGTATTACACAAGTAAATTTCTAATTCAATTCTCCTAAGTTTAAATATTAATTCAAAATTTTGGTTTCATTTATAATTGAAATCATCTTTTACCCAAATTTCAAGAATTAAATTTTCGATTAACTTCAAACAATTTAGAGATAATTATATACATACAATATATCCAAGTTAAATCTAAATTAAATACTAATATATATATATATATATATATATATATATATATATATATATAATTTTTAAATCTAGTCATACTTTAGAAATTTCAAATCAATTAAATTATTAATACACAAGTGCAGCAGAGCTACAGTATGGTCTCTCCACTTCGAAACTCGAAAATGAATGTCGATGATGCCGCCGTCATCACCGAAATTATTTTCCAGCGACAAAAGAGATAAGCTCAAATTTAATCATTTAAAATTCTTTGAAAACCATTTCTATTCGAAAATATTTTAAATAATATACATTTTAAAACTTTAAAACCCTAGTTTGGAATTTACCGGAAATTAAATTCTCAAATTTTGTTTAAATCTATCTAGATTCCAAATCAATTTTAACCAAGTTTTATAAATTCATTTATTTTATATTATTTAATAGTCAATGGTTTACAACAATAATCAAAATTTATTATTTCAACAATCAATTCATTAACTATTTAATTTCAGAAAATTTGTACTTATATATAATAAAATCATTCAATACTATCTTATTCACCAAATTCGAAAATACTGTTGTGTCGGTTTGCTCTGTTCAAGTGTTTTGGAAATCCTATCGGTAGCGTTGATCATACGAATCGATCGAAAACCCAAATCAACATCAACAATCAAACAACACAATATATAACATTTTAAATATAGATTTACAAATATACTTCCTCGCTCGACGATACAAGGATGGATTTCAAAATAAGTATACGAATTTAAATTTTGGTAGAAATCAAATCAAAGAGAATTTTGATTCGATAGTAAGTTCGAACAAAAGATGAGATAATTCAATTAACAGAATCGAGAGATGGATAAGCTTATTTAATTCATGGGCAACCTTAACCGGGTCGACCGTAATTTCAAGAATAAGATCGATGCTGAATTCCGAGGTTAATCAACATTCGATCTCGAGAAATAGAATTCAGGTATATCAGGAGATAGATAGCATCGTAAACCAAGGATACAGAAATCTTCGGTAAATCAATGCCTATTGTAAAGGCGTTTCACCTTTTTATAAATTATTCAAATTTTGGCGAGACCGTCGATTTATTATAGATATCATTCGAAGTGGAGTTATGGGATGCTCCAGGGTTGAAAGAAGACGAATAGTGAGGGATACGAATGAATTTTGGAACCGCAGGGAACGTTCCAAAATTTAAACGGATTGAGTCAAAAGGAAGAGATTGAAACTCGAATGAGAATGATTCTATAAGTATATTTACTATATATGCTAAGTTTTTCCCAAAGCTACCAAAAGCTATGATACCAACTATAATGACCCATTATTTTTGAACAATTCGCATCCGCACATATCGGACTTGAATAATTCAAAATACCGACTTGTTAATTTAAATTTGGCAATACTCAGATATACAGTAAATAAATAATCACAGAATCACAGACATAGAGTAATAATATGCAGCGGAAGTAAAATGAATAGTAGTTCATGAAGCTACTATATATGTAACAGATTTAAATAAGTTACAACAGAAGTCTCGAATACAATAGTCAAATACAAGAATCAGAATACATCACTAGAATCAACTGATCATCTGAAAGCTGGATAGGTAGCTGGATCTCCAAGCGAAGCTCCAACTCCAAAGGTGAATCTCAAAAGCTGAGCCACTCAGTCTGACCCGAGCGTAAAGCAAAACAAAAAACACTTGAGTCAGGATTAATATTCTTATATCAATAAAACCAACTCAAGTGAAATAAAAATTGAAATACAATAACTCAAAGGACGTTGGAATAACCATCCTTTAAGGATCCGTTAAACTATCTACTATATAGTAGTGTACGCTAAATAGATAATGCCTATCAGTAATATAAATATCAAAATAGTGTTAAGGCGTTACCATTATCCCCCTTAACACACTTTATAAGCGTTATAATCTATACAGCACTGTAAACTCCACCGTAAACTAGTGGAATATTAGGGAGTACTCCATAGGTATAACACAAAACAAATTCGTAGTGGTCGCGTATATAGGGATACAAGTATGACAAGGCACATGAGGCAATACCCAAGGTAGTGAAACTACCGTTTGCCTGATCCGGACAGGTGAAATGCATCGCCGCAACGATCGCAACACCGTGAAACAATACTCCCAACATCCGAGGGTGCACCAATCAATAACAAGTAATGAGTATTAGTTACGAAGAAGTGTGACCGCTCGAGGTGGCTAACCCCATTTGGCCCGGCACGGCTCCTGTTTTAGTCATTTCCAATTTGACACAAGTGTCAAGGCTATCCATTATCATTCTCTTTCTTCAGTCATCGCGTACATCATTCCAACCACTTCATTCTGGATCACACTCCGCGTATAGTTATTAAAGTGGTTTTCGGTTTAGATAGAGAGTATATCCATAACCGATTCCGATCTCTTTAATAACTTCCGTAATTATTACACCGATTGCTCGTTTAATAGATTTCAAAACCAAATCAATTTCAATTTTAATAAAAATTATATATCAACATTTCATATGTCTTTCAATATCAATTTCCAAAATTTACGTTTCAAACCTCCTAAATTACTATTTCAAATCTCATAATTCAATTTCAAATTTTATTCAAAACCATTCAAATATTGATTCAAGTTCGTATATAAGTTTCATTCCGAAATCACTTAATTAATTTAATTTATATTCAAATAAATTTAAATTCATTTATCGATTTCATTAAATATTCATTTAGTAAAATTTGTCATTCAAAACAATTCTATTTGATTTCCAACTCATTAATCAATTGCTTAAGCTCAACTTTATTGTGTCAAAACTTCAAATTTGAATTATATTAGATTCGTCAATCAAGTTCTTTAAATTACAAGACTTACATTTATTCCAATAAAATCACGTTTTATTTCTTGTTAAAGGAATTCAATTTCCTTTATTTATTTACTTAGTTACAAATTTCAAAACTCAATTAATAAAGAAACTCAATTTCACATATTCAAGAAGTTCAATTTCACTTATTAACTTACTTAAACAAATTTCCAAAACTTAATAAATAAAGAAACCAAATTTCATTTATTATTGAAGTTCAAATCCACTTATTCAAAAGTTCAATTTTCCTTATCAAAGAATTCAATTTTATTCAATTATCAAATAATTAAATCTTATTCAATTATTAAATAATTTCAATCTTAATTATTAATAGTTTCAAAATTTTATAATTACAACTTGATTATAAATTTAAACATAATTATAAATCATTTCCACTTAATTATGAATTCAAACTTAATTATCAAATCATTTCAACTTAATTATAAATTTAACTTAATAATTTCAAACTTAATTATAATTTCAAACTTAATTATTATTTCAAACTTAATTATAATTTCAAATTTAATTATTAAATGATTTCAAACTTAATAATTTCAAAACTCAATTTTTATTAATTCCAAATTATTTATTAACAATTCTAAATTTAATTATTAAATAATTAAATTTCAAACAACGTTCTTCGATCAATTACTAGGTTAATATTTGCTTCATATTTCAATCTTTACATTTCCTTTCAAAATTCAAATTCCGACTTCATTTCAAAACTTTTTCTTTACTCGAATAAAATCATTATTTTATTTTAAATCAAATTATTGACCAATCGGATTTATTTAATTCTCTATCCTAGGTCAAATTCATTTGGGTATATATCATTTCAACCCGATTCCAATTTCAATTCAAGATCAAGCATAATAAAGGGAACTTGCAGTGTGATAACTGGGATGGTGTCAAAGTAAATAAACAAGTAATAGCATCCATTCATAACAATTCAACAATATTCAAATAATCCCGAAATAATCGTATTAATTTACATTTGTTATTTATGCAAATTAATAAAATTATTCCTAGAATCTAAACTATCATTTCATGTAGATTAAAGATTATTACATTACGTTTTTCCACTTGTCGTTCAATTTCAATTTCAGTTTCATCAATTTAAACAACATACATTCAATGGTTCAAGGTGTAATTAATCAAATCCTATGTGTCAATTAATTTAACCTTTAAAGGGGTCATATTATACAAATTTGACTAATCAAATTCAACACATATGTCGATTCAAAAATTTAACTATCCTACGTTAAATTCAATTTGCATAATATTTGTGACGACCCTGGATTTTGGCCCTATTATTTTAATAAATATTTAATCTAATTTTGATAAAAAAAATAAACTTATCATTTTAAAATAAATATGACTTTTGGAATAATTGCCATTTATTTGTATGGATTTGTGTTTTTTGAAAGGAAATTGATTTGAAAAGATTTTAAAATAAAATCTCTTAATAATATTCATAATAAAATCTTTCTTATATAATTAAATTAAAATGCATACCTTGTTAGCATCTGATAAATAAATATATAGATAATAATGTTTGGAATGAAATCAAATTCTATCGATATTAAATATAAGTAAACCATATTGAATATAGTTTAAGTATTGAGAATTAAAATATAAAATATAAACATGATAAGTAAGCATGAATATAATTTAAATGTTGATGGCTAAAATATAGATATAAGTAAGTAAGCTTATGAATATAACTTAAATTTTAACAGTTAACATACAAATAGAATTAAAATGAAAATAAGAATTAAGTGGGTTTGGTATGCATACAACGTAAGTTGAAGTTTTGTAAGTACAAGATATAAAATAAAATAAGACAAACATTTGCATATGAATTGGGCAAGAAAATAATAAAACAAATGTCTTTGAACCAAAAAAAAAATCTTCATTTACAAGACCAAAGTATAAAATAAACCTGACAAAACATATGTGTATAAACTATTTAAATTAGAAGAAATATAACAAAATGTTTACATACAAAATATCTTCATTTACAAGCTAGGTCTACCTGCAAGTGTACTTTTACATACAAAAACTTTATACATAGCAAAACATAATTATAGCTTGTAAACATATTGGGAAAACAAAGCATTTAATTTGCTATCATTTCAGCCTAACATTTTGTCATTCAAAATGTTTACAAATCTTTTCTTTTCAGCCGAAATACTGTTTGAGTCAAAGCATGGAAAAAGGAAAAATCTGATCTAAGCAGAATAAGCCTATCTAGTTACAACCTACACTTAAGCATCCTGTTACCTTATTTATATATCCATTTTTCTGTTTTAGTTCGTTCAGGAAACATAAGAAAACCAGAGGAAAAAAAAAGAAGGGGCAAACTCAAATTTAATTACAATTAAAAACATATTTAACTCAAACAAGAACAGAACAGAAATTCAAGGCAGATTCAACTGTAGAGTTTCAAATCATCAGAGTGTTCTTTGTTCAACAACAATTTTTCAAAACATTGCGAGCCTGGAAAATCGAAGTTTTCAACTGTAAAGCAAGTAACAATTCAACATTTCCAGTTTTTCCTCTATTCAACTCAAAGATAGGTGAGTAAATTTTCCTTGAAACAGTTTAATAAATAATTTCTGGAATGCATGTGATAAATTATAAAGGAAGTTGTAATTTGGTTTGCATGTTTGTGATTATCAGGATCTATGCTTGAGTTTCCCTGTTTTGATGTGTATTTATATCTGTATATATGTATACAGACTATCTCTGCATATATTGCAGGTTTAAACAACTTTAAAAAAAATTGAATTTGCTCTTCCTCAAATCTTCTTTAAGATATGATATAAAAACAAGTTTGATAGTAACAACAAGACTATGGAATTAAAAATATTTCCTGCAAGTTTTGATGGTCATTGATATATAAAAGAGGAAGAACAGTATATATATATATATATATATATATATATATAAAACATATCAAAGATCTCAGTCAAGATAATTGGATGTTTCAGGTGTATTTTCTGTTATGTCATCTTAGATTAGTATTTCTAAAACTAAAATCTTGATTATTAAGATAATATTTTGAGAGTTATGGTGGGATGGCCAGTATTGGGATTTTTCGCAATCACTAATGATCGGCATGGAATTGATCTTCGAAATTGTGACTGAGGGAGGTTTGGGTAGTGACAAGTGATGGAAAAACACTTGGAGTATTTATCAAGTGTCGTGGGGGTGGATCGAGTGGATTTTAGGGTTTGTGGTTGCGTTTGGGTAGGAATTGTTTCATGGTTGATTTCTCTGTAGTGCTAGCATCGAGGTAAGCGAATGTCGGGGGGAAAAGAAGGATAAAGGACAGGCGAGGGTTCTGACATGAGGAGGGTGTCTCTAGTGGTCGGAGATAGTGATGCATGGCGAACTTTGGCAATGGTTCTGAAGCATGTAGTTGATTCGAATGTTCGATTTTGACTTTCTCGGGGAAAGAGAATTCTGGAGGGTCGCTCGTGTTGTAGTGGTCTTCGTCGACTTGGAGGAGGTACCGGTGGATGTGGTCGTGAATTCAATCGCGTGTGCATGTGCACACGGCGAGTTTGTGTCAGGCAGGAGATTGCTGATAGCTTAAATGAGAGAAGAGGAAGAAAGGAATTTGGGCCTGCTAATTTTAATCCGTAGAAAGGAGAAAGATTTCACTGTGTCTGATTGCGTAACATTGACTCGAGGATTTTGTTTAGGCCGAAGGTTTTAACTTGATTTAACCAAGTTTCTAGTAAGTGATTAATCTAGTTTTAAAGCCAAAGAAAGTGGAAGTAAGTAATTATCCTAGTTTTAAATACATTGGTTGGTAATACAATTATATAATAAGTTAATTACTTGATTTTATTTCTATGAGATTTTAAAGAAATTTTATAATGATTTGTTTAAATAGTTAATTAAGATTATGGTTTTTCTCAAAATTTATTAAGGTCTTATTTTATTAATGGAAAATAAATCAGAGCCATTAATTTGTATAATTTAAGTGATTAGTTAAGGATAATTACTTGAGTTGGATAATTAATGACTGAGACTGATAAATGTGAGTAATCAAGAATAATTAATTACTTAATAAATTAATTAAAAGGTAATTAATTGAATGTGATTAAGCGTGGTATAATTGATTTCTGAGAGTAGTTAAGGGTGATACAAATGTGTGAAGATGATTAAACCAATTCAATTATTATTAATAATTGAAGAGTGTTGGTTAAGGTAAATAATTTAATTAGTGATTAATAATTAAAGAATAATTAATCTATAATTGGGGTTTTAATTACTAAATGTAATAAAGGGGTAATTAATCAGTATATGATTAATTAAAGACTAGTTAATCAAGTGTGCTTAATTAAATGGATAATTAAGAGATAATTACTTAGTGTAATTAAGAATAATAAATCAAGGTGATTAATTAAAATGGTAATTAAGGAATAATTAATCAAGGGAGATTAATTAAGGTGGATAATAAAGTGATGATTACGCAGTGTAATTGAAGAATTACTTTATATAATGTGACGCCCCACCTCTATACCTACGCTAGCCAAGAACACTACGGAGTAATGCTATCAACTAGCATGGAGAATAAGGCTGTTGAGTAGCGACCATCCGTATAATTTCTTTGGGCGAGTACCGATATGCCAGATAAAAATATAACTTTTCATCACAAGAGGAAATCCGACATACCGACACAAACTCAAAGCTACTACACAGTGGCTATAGTAATCTTCGGAAACAAATATAGAAATAAGCATAGCACAAATCATTCACAGATAATTCATATCACAAAGACGGAAGAAGATGTGAATATATAATTAACACATGAAAGTGTATATCAGAGTAGTGGTCAAAAAGATCCACAATAATACAAAAGAATAGCAACACGTGCTATACAAAAGAATACAACTATGAGTCTATATCTCAAGTGTATACAACAAAATAAACTACTAATCTAAGTAGTTAGCCAAAAGTCAGAGAAATCAACCCCAAGTGAGAAGTCAAGCAGAAGCACCTGCAACATCTCGGTCTGACCCGAGTATTATTTAATAAGAAAATAATAAACGGATCAGTCTAACTATAAATATCCGGTGAAATGATATAGAATAAGAGATATGACTAAACACATAATAATCACAATGCCAAGCTGTGATAAATATAAGTAATTGAAAATCAACAAGAGATTAATCAATATCACCAAATCTACACAAGAATTAAAGAAAATGTCATACTCCTTATTTCGTTCACCAAGCCATAAATATTGACGATTATATCAATGTCAATCACAAAAGTCGATGACACACAAATTCACCAATGCACAAATATTGATAAAACTTATCAATGGAAATCACGAAAATTGGTGAAGCACAAATTCTAGAAATCATCTCAAGAAATCCAGACAATGACACACGAATTCACCTATGCACAAAAATTGATAAATCACATCAATAGAAATCACAAAAATAGGTGAAGAAGAAAGTTCCAGAATTCGACACACGAAATCCAGAAATCACACAAAATACGGGGGAGGCCTATCTCACGAACGGTAGCATGAAAACTCACCAACATATGTATCACAAGAACGAGACGCTATCTCATGGTAGCTAGCCATTAATTTTTGACACACGAACGGCCCGAAGACCATGGGGCGCTACCCCACATATGTGAGTTGAAACTCACACAAACGGGGTTTAGTCTCCTTCGTAGACAAAGAGACATCGCACATTGCTAGTCTAAATCACAAAAATGATCGTCATGATCATCAAGAAGTGTCAATTACAGTAAGCTAGTAAACATATGAGCTTAGCTTCATGTCCCATAACCACTAGCTTAACTTAAATATTTACGAACAAATTGTAGATCTCCACTAGAAAATTGTCACAGGAGATTCAATCGAACAAGTCCAAGAATTAACCGACGAAGTAAACGCAAGCGTTTCATACCACTTGTTTTACTAAGTCGTTTAATTAGATTTCTCATACGAGTGAGGTAAAGGTTTGTATAAACTAATAGATTGGAAATTGGTTTGAGTAAACGAGCTTTGTAATAAAATAGTGTTGAAATCATTTGAAGAAAGAGTTTTGATATTTACTATTAGTATCGAAACCTTTATATTTTTAAAGTGACAAATCACAAAGAAGATTGTAGGAACAATCAATCACTAAAATTCACATACGAAGATGTGAATAAAATCTAAAGAAACCGATAAAGAATCCATCGAAATGGATATTCAAAAAAAATCCCTAAAAAGGAGTCATCAAAGTCATAATAAATGATAACAACAAATAGGATCATCATGAATCGATTTAAATTGGAAATTCAATCCAAAAAGGCAAAATGGACTCAAACAGCAGGTTCAGTCGACTGAACAGAGTTTTCAGTCGACTGACCCTGTACCTGGAAATTTTCCAGGTTCAGGAAACTTTCTGTTTCCAGTTTCAGTCGACTGAACAGAGGATTCAGTCGACTGAATCATGCCTGGAAACTTTCGGGTTCCAGGTTCAGTCGACTGAACAGACTTTTCAGTCGACTGAATCTTGCCTGGGCTGTTTTTCAGCCTATCCAAATGAAGAGCAAACTCTTCCAAAATGCATCCGGACGAACATTGGCTCTAAGGGTTTATGCCAATCGGCAACCCGGCCCTATATGCTCCTCGATGCATCACCAAAAGCATGATCAAACATCCATAAAAGGATTTCACACAAATTTGACTTTAAAACCCAAAAATTGGAATATTCACAAAACCAACCCAAATCAAGAGCAAATGCACATGAAGAAGTGTTAGGAATTCATACCCAACAACCAAAGATAATTATAGTCATAGATGTGAGATAAAAATCTCACTTTTCAACCCAAACGATTGAAGAAGATGCTTGAAAGCATAGGAGAATCAACCACTCTTCAAATCCAACTCAAGAAGCTCGATTCTAAGCTTTAAAAGAAGAACATTCCCAAAGTTAGGTTTAGGAATTTTCTGAAATTGATAAGAGATTGAGTTGGACAAGAAGAAGAGAAGCTTACCAATGGGTTCTTCTATTAGTTTGGAGGTAGAACTTGATTTGCAAAAGAAAACTAGGGCTTGAGTTTTAATTTCCCATCTCTCCTACCATTGTTGCTAAAGCTTGAGTGTTAGGAATTGGAAATGAAGTAAATCAGGAGTTGAAGTGGAGTTGGGACTGAATACATAAGTTGGGTTATTGGGCTCAGCCCAAACCAAAGCCCTAAGCAAAAAGTAGCAAAATTCAACTTTCTCCAAACTTATCGAAGCTTATACTCAAAAAGGTCGCAAACGGCATTTTAAACTCAATGGGAGTGGTCCCGAGTCCTAATTCGACCGTATGCAAAAAGTAGCTTTTCGGACTAAAATCCGACTACGATACCACATTTAAATAAAACATTTAAATGTATAAATCATAACATATGCGGGTTGTTACAGACTCCCCTCCTTAAAGAAATTGCGTCCTCGCAATATTTAAGAAGATAATATAAAGTAACAACCATAGATGCATATCAACACAAAAGAAGAAATTAGAAATAAGAAGTTCACCTTAAAGAGCACGAGAGAGTAAGTCCGGATGTGTTCGCTCGATGAATTCCCTAGATTCCCAAGAACAATCCTTAGGATTTGAGGACCATTGAACTTTAACAAGAGGAACATTTTTATTTCGAAGTCGTTTGACCTCCAAAGCAATGATACGAATAGGATGTTGCTCATAAGTTAAATTAGGCGAAACTTCAATCTCTTCCACAACACCGGGCTCAAGAATAGAATCGGAATCTCGAAGACACTTCCGAAGTTGAGAAACGTGAAACACGTCATGGATAGCCGAAAATTGAGCCGGTAATAAAAGGCGATATGCCATGGAACCAATACGTTCAGTGATAGGAAATGGCCCAATATATCAAGGCGCTAACTTTCCCGATCGACTGAAACGCACAACACCTTTCATAGGTGACACACGAATGAACACAAGATCTCCCACAGAAAACTCTAACTTCCTTCTCCGGTTATCGGCATAGGATTTTTGTCTACTCTGGGCTTCTTTCATCCTATGTCTAATAAGTTCAATCTTTTCTGTGGATTCACGAATAAGATCTGGGCCTAAAACCAGTCTCTCATCGGCCTCAAGCCAACAAGAGGGAGATCGGCATGGCCTTCCATAGAGTGCCTCGAAAGGTGCCATACCAATACTAGATTGGAAGCCATTATTATAGGAAAATTCAACAAGTGAAATATGATCTTCCCAACTTCCACCAAAATCAAGAACACATGCACGAAGAAGATCTTCAAGAGTTTGATTCACGCGCTCCGTTTGTCCATCGGACTGAGGATGATAAGCGGTGCTAAAATTAAGCTTCGTTCCTAAAGCTTTTTGAAGACTCTTCCAAAATCCACTAGTAAACAATGGATCACGATCACTAACAATAGAAGTAGGAACTCCATGCAATTTAACAATTTCTTTGATAAAGAGTTTGGCCAAAAGAGGAACGGTTCGATTGGACTGAACGGGAATAAAATGGGCAGATTTAGTAAGTCTATCAACAATCACCCATAAGCTATCATGACCCGAATGAGAACGAGGAAGGCCATCTATAAAATCCATGGAAATTTGGTCCCACTTCCAAATTGGAATTTCTAAAGGTTGCAATAACCCACCGGGCTTTTGATGTTCGGCCTCAACGAGTTGGCAAGTCATGCAATGCTTAACGAAGTTAGCGATGTCAAGTTTCATTCCCTCCCAATAATAAAGTTGTTTCATATCCGCGTACATTTTACTACTACCGGGATGAATGGTAAATTTAGAACGATGTGAATCTTCTAAAATATCTTTACGAAGATCACTAATATTTGGCACGATGAGTCTACCAAATCTCCAAATGCCGCCACGGGAATCGATATCAAAGTCTTTTAAACCTTCAATATCAATTTTATCCTTAAAATTTTGGCCAAGAAGAGCCAATTCGGGATCTAGCCCTTGAGCTTCAAGAATGCGGTCTAAAAGAGAAGGATGAGCCTCAAGGCTACATAAAACAAACGATGAACATAAATCGGATACGCACTCTCGAATCTCACAAGTGGATAAGATCTCGAGATCGTTCCATTCGGATATCATCATAGAAACAACAGCTTGTTGTTTATGGCTAAGAGCATCGGCGACACGATTACCCTTACCGGGAGTATAAAGGATATCAAGATCATAAGGTGCAAGAAATTCGAGCCATCGCTGTTGACGTAAATTAAGTTCCTTTTGAGAGAATAAATACTTCAAAGACTTATGATCGGTATAAAGAATAAATTTCTCCCCCAATAGATAATGACGCCAAATTCGAAGAGCGAAAACAATAGCCGCGAGCTCTAAATCATGTGTGGCATATCTAGTCTCGGCCGGCTTCAATTGCCTTGAAGCATAAGCAATAACACATTCTTTTTGCATAAGAACGGCACCCAAACCAATGCGACTAGCATCGGTATAAACAACGAAATCTTGATTCCCCTCGGGAATAACGAGAATAGGAGCATCAGAAAGAAGTTCTTTTCATTTCTGAAAAGAAGCTTCACATTTGTCCGACCAAATGTATTTAACACATTTCTTCGTCAAGCTAGTGAGAGGCAAGGCAATCTTAGAAAAGTCTTTGATAAAACGACGGTAATAGCCCGCCAATCCAAGAAAACTACGAATCTCTGTCACACTCTCCGGTCTCTTCCAATTTTGAATCGCTTCAACCTTTGAAGGATCCACGAAAATTCCGGATTTGGAAATAATATGACCGAGAAACTTCATACGAGATTGCCAAAAGTGGCATTTAGAAAATTTTGCTTTTAATTGATTACTCCTAAGAGTTTCCAACACCATCCGAAGATGTTTTTCATGCTCCTCCTCGGTTTTAGAATACACAAGAATATCATCGATAAAGATGAGAACAAACCGATCGAGGAAGTCTTTGAAAACTCTATTCATAAGGTCAACGAAATAAGCCGGAGCATTCGTTAGACCAAATGGCATAACAAGCCATTCATAAGATCCATAGCGAGTACGGAACGATGTCAAAGGAATGCTATCCTCTGCAATACGAAGCTGATGGAATCCAGTAGCTAAGTCTAATTGTGAAAAGACTCTAGCACCACTAAGTTGATCGAATAGATCATCAATCCGATGTAAAGGATATTTGTTTTTGATAGTAAGATCATTAAGCTTGCGGTAGTCAACGCAAAGCCTAAGTGTACCATCGGATTTCTTCATGAAAATAGCCGAAGCTCCCCAAGACGAGGAACTTGAGCGAATAAATTGCTTCGTTTCCAAATCGGATAATTGTATGCGCATCTCCTCATTTTCTTTATTGGACAAACGATAAGGAGGACGAGTGACAGGTTGAGCTTCAGGAATGAGATTAATTCTGAACTCAATTGCTCGCTTAGGTGGTAATCCTAAAACGGGCTCGAATATGTCGGAAAATTCACGAACGACGTGAATAAGAGAAATAATATCACCCTCATCATCATCATCGTCATCACGAGGATTTAAAGAATATAAAGATGCAACCAAGCTGGAATCTGAATCTTTAAGATTAATAGAAATCTGCTTAACGGATTGAGGATGTCGAAGATGAATAGCCCGCTGAGGACATAGGATATGAGCTTCATAACGGTTAAGCCAATCCATTCCCAAAATCATTCCAAAGCCTAAATAACGCATGACATGCAAGTCGGCTCGGAAAGAAAAATCACACAAAATAATCTCGACATCTTTACACAATAAACTGATTGTCGCGGATCCACCAACCGGATTCACAATTCTTAAAGAAGTCATTAAACACAAAACATCCAAAGAAAAAGTATCAACAAGTTCTTTTGATATAAAAGAATAGGACGCACCCGTATTAAAAAGAACTCGAATAGGATGATCACGAAATAAAATAATTCCATCCAGAATAGAATGAGAAATACCTTGGCCACGAGATGTGTTGCCAGGGGCTTGAGCAACATTAAGCTTTCCCTCCTTCCTATTTTGAAGTTTGGGACATACATGCATAAAATGGTCCGGGCTTTTGCAATAGCGACAAGTACGAGGCTTTGAACACTTGTTCGCAAAATGGTCTTTCGAACCACAATTATAGCATTTCCCTTGAGTAGAGGAAAAGGTCTTTTCAACAGGAGTTGCTTGCCTCCCTTTCTTATTGGGATAAGGGCCTTTTAATTTGTTTGGCCTCTTCTTGTTGTTGAAGTTTGGTTTGGAACCCACCACCTCAACATCATTCTCCCTATCCGCCTCTTCAAGACGAAGAGCGATATCAATAAGTTGGTCGAAAGAAACTTCTAATTTTAGAAGTAATGGCTTCTTGAGATCTTTGTTTAAGCCATAGACGAACCTCTGGTTCTTCTTTAAAGGGGTGTTGATGTATTCAACCCCATATTTGGAAAGCGACTCGAAGGAGGCGACGTAATCAGTCACGGAGGACTCACCTTGAACAAGGTCTATAAATCGTCGAGCCAATGCCACTTTCTCTGCTTCTGGTACAAATTTCAACTCGAAGCGTTCCCAGAATTGCTCCCAGGTGAGATCCGCTTCATTAATCTCAGAAATAAGAAGCTCGTACCAGTCCAATGCTCTTTCTCGGAGCATACTAGAGGCCACCCGAACTCGGTGAAGGTCAATAAGATTCATGGGAGAAAAGATTCGATCGCATGACCTTAGCCAAGCCTGTACTACAATAATAGTTTCGGAACCTTTGAATGGCTCCCCACCCAAATTAGTGTAATCGTTGCACAAGCGTGCAAATCCCGACTTTGGGTGAGTAGGTTCCGGGTTAGCTCCAACTGCTTGAGCATTCGTCACTAAATCAAGAAGCTGTTGAGCAGTCATAAAAACTCCATCCTAGGGCGGAGTGCTATATGGTACGGCTCTGGGGCGGCCTGGTCTAGACATTTCTCTTCCTTTAGAAAGAAAGAAGAACAAGGAGAAGATTATTCACTAATGAATATCAAGCAATCTTGATAGATAAAACAAGGAATCATAAAAGAAAATAGGATGAATCGGTACGAAGACTCGAAGTAAATCCTAAAGCACGACTCCTAAGATGGACTTAGGACGATGATCCTTGTTATAATATTCCATATTGTTCCGAAGTTTGGCTTTGATACCAAGCTGTGACGCCCCACCTCTATACCCACGCTAGCCAAGAACACTACGGAGTAATGCTGTCAACTAGCACGGAGAATAAGGTGTTGAGGAGAGACCATCCGTATAATTTCTTTGGGCGAGTACCGATATGCCAGATAAATATATAACTTTTCATCACAAGAGGAAATCCGACATACCGACACAAACTCAAAGCTACTACACAGTGGCTATAGTAATCTTCGGAAACAAATACAGAAATAAGCATAACACAAATCATTCACAGATAATTCATATCACAAAGGCGGAAGAAGATATGAATATATAATTAACACATGAAAGTGTATATCAGAGTAGTGGTCAAAAAGATCCACAATAATACAAAAGAATAGCAACACGTGCTATACAAAAGAATACAACTATGAGTCTATATCTCAAGTGTATACAACAAAATAAACTACTAATCTAAGTAGTTAGCCAAAAGTCAGAGAAATCAATCCCAAGTGAGAAGTCAAGCTGAAGCACCTGCAACATCTCGGTCTGACCCGAGTATTATTTAATAAGAAAATAATAAACGGATCAGTCTAACTATAAATATCCGGTGAAATGATATAGAATAAGAGATATGACTAAACACATAATAATCACAATGCCAAGTTGTGATAAATATAAGTAATTGAAAATCAACAAGAGATTAATCAATATCACCAAATCTACACAAGAATCAAAGAAAATGTCATACTCCTTATTTCGTTCACCAAACCATAAATATTGACGATTATATCAATGTCAATCAAAAAAGTCGATGACACACAAATTCACCAATGCACAGATATTGATAAAACTTATCAATGGAAATCACGAAAATTGGTGAAGCACAAATTCTAGAAATCATCCCAAGAAATCCAGACAATGACACACGAATTCACCTATGCACAAAAATTGATAAATCACATCAATAGAAATCACAAAAATAGGTGAAGAAGAAAGTTCCAGAATTCGACACACGAAATCCAGAAATCACACAAAATACGGGGATGCCTATCACACGAACGGGAGAATGAAAACTCACCAACATATGTATCACACGAACGAAACGCTATCTCATGGTAGCTAGCCATTAATTTTTGTCACACGAACGGCCCGAAGACCATGGGGCGCTACCCCACATATGTGAGTTGAAACTCACACAAACGGGGTTTAGTCTCCCTTGTAGACAAAGAAACATCGCACATTGCTAGTCTAAATCACAAAAATGATCGTCATGATCATCAAGAAGTGTCAATTACAGTAAGCTAGTAAATATATGAGCTTAGCTTCATGTCCCATAACCACTAGCTTAACTTAAATATTTACGAACAAATTGTAGATCTCCACTAGAAAATTGTCACAGGAGATTCAATCGAACAAGTCCAAGAATTAACCGACGAAGTAAACGCAAGCGTTTCATACCACTTGTTTTACTAAGTCGTTTAATTAGATTTCTCATGCGAGTGAGGTAAAGGTTTGTATATACTAATAGACTGGAAATTGGTTTGAGAACACGAGCTTTATAATAAAATAGTGTTGAAATCATTTGAAGAAAGAGTTTTGATATTTACTATTAGTATCGAAACCTTTATATTTTTAAAGTGACAAATCACAAAGAAGATTGTAGGAACAATCAATCACTAAAATTCACATACGGAGATGTGAATAAAATCCAAAGAAACCGATAAAGAATCCATCGAAATGGATATTCAAAAAAAATCCCTAAGAAGGAGTCATCAAAGTCATAATAAATGATAACAACAAATAGAATCACCACGAATCGATTTAAATTGGAAATTCAATCCAAAAAGGCAAAATGGACTCAAACAGCAGGTTCAGTCGACTGACCCTGTACCTGGAAATTTTCCAGGTTCAGGAAACTTTCTGTTTCTAGTTTCAGTCGACTGAACAGAGGATTCAGTCGACTGAAACATGCCTGGAAACTTTCGGGTTTCGGGTTCAGTCGACTGAACAGATTTTTCAGTCGACTGAATCTTGCCTGGGCTGTTTTTCAGCCTATCCAAATGAAGAGCAAACTCTTCCAAAAGCATCCGGACGAACATTGGCTCTAAGGGTTTATACCAATCGGCAACCCGGCCCTATATGCTCCTCGATGCATCACCAAAAGCATGATCAAACATCCATAAAAGGATTTCACACAAATTTGACTTTAAAACCCAAAAATTGGAATATTCACAAAACCAACCCAAATCAAGAGCAAATGCACATGAAGAAGTGTTAGGAATTCATACCCAACAACCAAAGATAATTATAGTCAAAGATGTGAGATAAAAATCTCACTTTTGAACCCAAACGATTGAAGAAGATGCTTGAAAGCAAAGGAGAATCAACCACTCTTCAAATCCAACTCAAGAAGCTTGATTCTAAGCTTTAAAAGAAGAACATTGCCAAAGTTAGGTTTAGGAATTTTCTGAAATTGATAAGAGATTGAGTTAGAGAAGAAGAAGAGAAGCTTACCAATGGGTTCTTCTATTAGTTTGGAGCTAGAACTTGATTTGCAAAAGAAAACTAGGGCTTGAGTTTTAATTTCCCATCTCTCCCACCATTGTTGCTAAAGCTTGAGTGTTAGGAATTGGAAATGAAGTAAATGAGGAGTTGAAGTGGAGTTGGGACTGAATACATAAGTGGGGTTATTGGGCTCAGCCCAAACCAAAGCCCTAAGCAAAAAGTAGCAAAATTCAACTTTCTCCAAACTTATCGAAGCTTATACTCAAAAAGGTCGCAAACGGCATTTTAAACTCAATGGGAGTGGTCCTGAGTCCTAATTCGACCGTATGCAGAAAGTAGCTTTTCGGACTAAAATCCGACTACGATACCACATTTAAATAAAACATTTAAATGTATAAATCATAACATATGCGGGTTGTTACATATAATTAAATCTAGGAGTTGGTTCAATTAATGAAGTAAGTGAGGAAAGTTAATAACTTATTGTGATAAATCAAGGTTGATTAATGAATGTAATTAAGTTTTAAGTTAATTATTTAATAAAATTTAAGAATAATTAACTAATAAGTAGAGGATCATTAATTAATGTAATTAATGAAAGTGACCAATCTTTTTTATTAATTATTTAATGTTAAATGCCTTGGGTGGGTTGATATCTCTGATATGAATTGCTTTGTGATATGATATGATTGGATGGACAATCTATCAATTATGAATTTATGTGTTATCTAGTAATTAAAGTCAAATTGCATTTAATTGGATAACTTGGGTTTAGATGATATTGGATTCGAAGAGACCGGAGTCGGGTATTAGTAAATACCCGAAACTACTTCGATTCTTTATAATTTGATGTGTGAAATAAGTAAGGTCTATAACAGCTTGTGAAGTGGTATATTGATATAGTTACCCGGGTTTATATAAGTGTATGCTTTTGTACTCTTTGTTATATGAGTTTATTCACGCTGGTTTCCAGCCAGACCGGGTGTTACTTTGATGTAATGCTCGGGTCAGACCGAGTATTACAGATTTCCAAGTAAGGACGTTCTGGAGCTCAGGAGGCGAGCTGGAAAGCAGGAACGTATGGGGCATATCCGCTGAGTATTATAGTTATATATCTAGGACATGTTTTAAAACTGTCCTGTGTTGTGTAAATGATATAATTCTGATATATGAAAATGTAAATGTACTGACACAGTTCTTTTTGTAAACTGTTATTATGTGATATTATATTTTGACCCGCTGCGAATGTGAGGTTTTTTGTGTCTTGTTTCTGTTTCTTTTTCTTCTATCTCTTCTTCTTTTCTAACTATCTCGAATTTTCGGAATTCGAAATTTCCGGGTCGTTACAATATTTATCACTTTATACATCACAAACTAACATCCAATATAAACAACAAATAGTCAATCAATTGTCAACAAAACTGGATTATCATTGCATAAATGGTTAACATATTATGGTGTCAGATGTCATAGGTGAACAAATACAGGTAATAGCATATATAGCAGTGTACATGACTAACAGCAGCATATTTCAATTGTCGTTTCAAATTGAAATCAGATTTAATAAATAAAAGAACATTAATCGTGAGTGATATGCTCACCTTTCGAGGCTAGAGAGGTTCGACAAAAGGAACGAGATACGAATCCACATGAATTCCAAGCAAAGCAAGATGGGCACGAATTTGACAAACAACGCTGACGTCTTGGAATTGATAAAATTGAATCACAACTGATGAAGATCATTTATATAAGCGAATTGATATAGATATAACATATAAATTTATATATATACAATCACATTGTGATTTCAAACTCATATTAAACTAAATATATATGCATGCGTTTTCAAAAATCATTATTTAAATTAAAACACATATTATTAAAACTAAACATATATACAAATTATCTTTTCAAAATCAATATATATATATTACCATTATAAATCAATATGTGCTAGTTATTCAATCATTAGTATATATCTATGTAGAGCAATATGCAATAGTATGTATACTGACATGAACAACGTATGGACTAACGTGACTTTAAATATATCAAGCAATGTATAATATTAAATATGCAACGTATGGACTAACGTGACTTTAATATTAAATTTGCAATAGTTTTTATTTTTATTTTTATTTTATTTTCTTAACAAATATATATATAGTTATACTTCAGACAAACATAATATATACCTTCCTATGTGCAGACCCCAAACACAACAAAATATGCAGACAACTAACCATGTATACAACTAAACATTTTTAACATAATAAATATTTCAGACTATAAATCATTATTTCAAAAAAAAAAAAAATATGTATGCATATATGCATATAACTTACGGTTAAAACGCAATTCATAAGATCAGTAATGTAAAATAAAATACGTACTTTAGGAATCTATCACATATATATACTATAGACTTATGTAAAACATAGCTTATATATATACAGTAACCTATATATGTACAACTGTAAAATATATAAATTAACTAATTGACCAACCTACCTAATAAACAAACTAAACTAGACCCATTTCAAAGCAAAAGTGGAAATGAACAAAATGAGTAGGCAAACAAAATTGATATATATGTGTGTGTGCGTGTGCGTGTGCGACGAAACTACTATGCATACCAATAAATGTAAACTATGACATATATAACAGATTATACAACTCATAAAACTAATATTTAGATAGAATACTTCTTTATATAGTATGTTCAACCAATAGGATGTATGCTGGGTGTAAACAAATATGTATAAACTAGTATGTAAGCCCGCATATCAAACTAGTATAAACTTATACTGTATTGCAACAGAGCATGGATATTATAAAACAAATATATACATATATACAAGTTAACTGCAAAACCCATATACTTGTATTACTGAATCCATATATATATATACTTTACACACACATATATCTAATCGATGTACATATATTAATATATTTTCACCTATACCATAGTTTATACGTATAAAACTATGTAGATAATATATAATAAAATAACACTTCGTATATAAATATACCTGCTTAATATTATGCTGTATATAAACAGAAGTATAAACCTTGACATCTTATACCAATTATACACAAATATATAAAACAGTTATATAAATATGTATTTTATACCAAACGGCGAAGAAGTGCCGACGCAGCTCGGGTTTGCTGGCATGAAGCTTGGAGGGTGCGCACGCTTGCTGGAGAGAGGAAGAGTGGGGAAGCCAAAGCAAACCTTCTCAACTTTTGTTTTTGATGTACAGGGAAGAAATGGACAAAGAGGAATTGCAGGCGAAGATATGATATGTGGGTTGCGTGTGTTTCATCATTCGTTATTAGTATTTTCGTTTTTTTTTTCTTTTTTTTTCATGGTGGCCATTGCTTTTGGGTAAGAGGGGCTGTACAAGACCGAAATGAAGGAAGATAGGCAGGAAGCTTGCATAGTTCAGAGGCATGCATGCGTGTGAATTCTATTTCATAATTTCCAATGAAATGATGAATTCAAGAATGTTGATTAAAAAAAGGGCAAACCGATGTATATAGTGGAAATGAACAGTCATAAGGAACAAACTCAAAAGACACAAAGGAACATGGAAATGTTCACTGTGGTATCGAATAACTAGTTGTTACCGCATATCTCACAACGCTACGAGGACAAAAATGTAGAAACGAATATACTACAGAAATTTACACGACGAGACAATCAAAACGGTATACTAGTATCAGTGATTCGATTTAATTATAAAATTTTGAATTTTATAATAGTGGAAAGTACAAGAAAAACGCAGAAAAATAAGATCGACGGAGCTAAAGATGTCCAAATTTGAAGAAATGACAAACTGACGGCTTGCTCAGAAGATGGTTTAGAATTATTCTTTGTTAAAATATTTAGGTTTCAAAAACATTTTATTTTCATCGCTTTTTAACTGATTAAATTGAAGTAAATTTACGCACGAAATAAACTTTCATATTTTTGGACGAAAATTTACCAGTTGCTATGTTTAACTAGATGCATTCCAAATATAAAATTTATATTTCAAAATTTTTTTGTTTAAAATTCCACAAAATTCAATTAGTAACGTTATTAAAACCGGTTAAATTTAAGGGTCGTTACACTTAGTAAGACTATTGACTTATTTGGTAAAGCACTTAGATGTATTTCTTTGTAAGTTGGCTATCCTACAACATATAGTTCGGTAACAGTAAAAAAAAAAATACAATTCCTTGTAGTTATCTGTAACATCCAGCCTTTTCGCACACTTTAAATCGACACACGTGCCAATTCAAAGCATACGCAAGGACGGATCGTTATGGGGTAAATAAGAAAAAACAGAGAAGAAATAAAACAAAACAGAATCTCACAGCGGAAGGATAAAATATAATAACAAATATACAGTTCATAAACAGTTTACAAAAGCTTGATTTTACTTATACAATGAATATCAGAGTTACACATACCAAATACAACAATGCAGCGGAATAGAAAGAGTGTGTAGTGCAATACTATATATATAAAATAATACTGAATCTTCGTCTTCGTCCTCCAAAGCTAAAACCTGCTATCCTGAAACGCTCGGACTGACCCGAGCGAATTTCGAAAAGACAAAAACACCCGAGTCAGACTAGAATATCTTATGTGAGTTAAATAAACAGAAATAAATATGAGTACAGTAACTCAAGAGATGTTCGGGATTTACATCTCCTAAGGATCCGTTAAACTATTTACTATGTAGTATATTGCGCTATTATAATAGTGTCTATTTATAAAATAAACTTACTTTTTAATAGCGTTAAGGGGTTACCCATATAGCCCTTAACACGTAATAGTCCCAGTAGTCCATCCAATATCATAGTCCCTCCTGATCGGGAAGCCACTAGAGGATACCACACGGGCTACGGGAGAAAACCAAACTCGTACAAGGCGCGATAGGGTAGGTGACACGGCACAACTAGGCAATGCCAGGGTAGATATACCAATTGCTATCCAGGCTGATGGTAACGCGCAGCGCGCAGCTGCCGCCCACCTCGAACTAACTCCCCCAAAATCAAAATATAGAAGTGGCCACTGAATCAATCCAAGTCAAAGTATAATATCGAAGAGGAGCGTCCGATCAGAGGAATGACCTCATTGGCCTGAGAATCGCTCCTGTTTTAGCCACCTTATGCCAACTCACGGGAGTTGGGTCCACGTATTTACCTTACAGGAAACGTCGCCACCACCTACTTTATTCTGGAATCTCCACCGCGTACACGGTTAGTCAAAGTGGTTTTCGGTATCGACAGAGAGTATGTCCATATCCGATCCCGGTCTCTTTGCCAACCAATCGTTATTATAACACCGCGGTTATTTAAAAACAGTTTATACTTTAAAACCAGAATATAATCCATTTCAAAACCATAATATCTCGATATCCTTTCTTCTTTTAAACCCAAACAATTCATTTTGATATTAATTTATAAAGACTCAAATCAATGATATCGTTTCCCAAATAAATTTTCCTTTCCAAAAATTATGTCACTTTTATTATTTAATATCCCATGTAACCAATATTTTGTTTGTAACTTTCAACATAATTCTTCGAAAATCCATAGTATTTTAAAACCATTATTTTCAAAACTAAATGGTTTGGATATTCAACGGTATGCGAATTAAAAAGGTTTAACTTTACTGTTGCTTTATAAAGAAATAAATTACATGGCTTTCCAAATATTTCTTCTTTTAAAGTTAAACCAAAATCCAAAATATTACTTCAAGTCCCAAAACCATTTCAATTATATATATATTTATATCCATTTTTGAGCATTAATATTTCAACTAAAGTTGGATTTTTATCCTTTCAAAATCAATATTCTATTAATTAATCTTGACCATTCACATAAAATCCATAATTAATAAAACTTCAATTTCTAGTAAAATATATATATAAATTTTTCAATTCAATTTTTACTAGAATATCCATTTCTATTTATTTTGGGAAAATCCAATTACAGATATCATATCTTAAAATTTCCAACTTTACATTTAAACATAGGATATAAATTCACCAAACTCCATTTTCTAAATTTCTTCCATTTTCAATAAAGAAATTTATTCACCTTTTAAATTCCTAAATTTTCAACTTCATATATATATAACTATGGAAGAAAATATTTATCCAGTATAAAATTTAAGATTATTATAAACCGTATTCCATCCAAACCATAGAAATCACATTTAAAATGGTTATATATAGACCGCGGTGCCTGTATATAATTTTCTATCCTAGGTCAAGTGATACGGATATTTATCATTTCAATCCGCAATTTAAAAATAAACTTTGCGGTTTTATCATTTCAAACCACAATCCCGAATGAAATGTAAAATGTATGCTAACTTGCAGTTTAATGATATCCAAATAAACGTCCATTCAACAACACATCCATAATCCAATCACAAACGTCCATCATCCAATCACAAACATCCATCAATATCAATCAATAACAATATATGTTTGGTAATATACATCAGGTAATAATTGGCAGTTTTATTTAAAATTATATTTATCAACTATTAATCTAACAGTTTATATTCCCCAATAATTTATATAACTGTTAATCTATGCAGTTCATATGCAACAATAATTTCTAATAGCCAATTTATACGCAATCAATCAATTTAATGAACAGCTAAATTCAATAAAATGCAATTCAACAGATATGGATGGAATAACATGCCAAAAGCTCATAAATAAATTTCTATTCATTTCTAAAATTTATTTAACAAACATAAAAGCTTCTAGTAATTGTGAGTGGGTTAAAACACTCACCTTTTGAATTTAAATCGAATTAAAATTCGATTTAAACTCAAAAATTTGACGGTCTCCAAATCAGTCCAAACCAGTGTCATCAGATCTGGAATTAAATTACGATCCTAACGCAAAAAAAATCGTGTGAATCCGATATCGTATGTGAAAGTTATGAGAATAAAACGATATGAAAACATAATTAAAATAAAAGAAAGAAAGAACAAATCACCTTTCCTACTACACGCCATGTCATCAACTTTAATCACGCACGGCCAAATTTTCTCACGCGGCTTCCTCCATCCAGAAACGTTCGCACCCATCAGCCCCCTTAAAAACGAAAATCAAATGCAATTTTGCCACAGATCCAGCCGTTGATTCGACCAACGAACCATATAGATCTAACCCCCTCAGTCCCCTCTCCAATACCCAGAAACCGTTTCTCGATCCGATGAAGTTTTGTGCGATGATGATGAACGGTTTTGGGGCTGTTTGAATTTATTCTGGATGAATGACAGCTCCAAATGAAAAACGAATTGCACCAGTAGATTACGCGCATCGAATACTTCAACATATATTTTTTTGAGAATTTTCTGAAATTTTTGAGTTTTGACTTTTGATTTTGAACTGTGGATACATCTGAAAGTGGATCTGAGATGTATACATTTGGGGAAGAGGAAAGAGTGAAGAAATGAACGTACAGCAAATGAAAAAGAAAGGAGCTAGGGTTTATAGCTGTATATTTATAGATAGGCTAGAGGTAGGGTAGCTAGACTGGATACGCGAACGTGCGTGACAAACCATGGTCCAAAAAGCCCGCTATGCCTCCGGAGTCGAATTTGTTAAAACTATATATCCAAATAGGTGTTTTAAAATATTCTGAACGCGATGGAAAAAGTTTCGCGACCAAATTCGATCGTATGAAGAAGTTATGCTAAAAAAAACAAAAATTTCACATTGATTTCAAAATGCGTAAATTTCAAGGCGTTTCGAGTCCGTACGATCAAACGACAAGTCCGATCGTAACGAAACTTGAAACATTATTATAATTCACCGTTACGGATCCAATGAAACTGGTTTCGTCGAAATCCGAGTCCGTGACAAAAATGGCTATTTTTAATATTTATTAAATAAATTAAAATAAATCATAAAATCCAAATTTTCTTTCAACTTTAAATATTGGCCAAATTTCATTACTTATATAATCCAATCAATTCCAAATAATTTAGCGAGCTTGGATGTGAATTAAAATTTATAAGTATATAAATTTCGCAGTGTTAACCTCTGCGTTTTCTTATTATTTGGGAATTATAAATTTTATTCGCAAAACCCAATTATTAAATCATATACTTATACTCTCATCTTAAATCTAATTATATAAAAAACTTGATTTCTATTATCCAACTCAAAATATATCAAATTTTCTCCAACTACATAGTTAACGTTTCTTTTATATATCACTGTGGTAATATTTCAAAATGTTCATCTTTTGTTTGCATAAATTACTGTATTTAGATAAAATTTCAATTTTGGTAACTTATCACATAAATAAACTTAAAACCTCAACTAATACATTCCACCTTTGTTTCATCTTATTCATTCACTCATCAATATTCCGTACTAACTACAAAATTTGGTGTATTCCTTTAAATTGATCAAAATAAGACTTATCAACTAATAGAAAGATTTACGTACAAAATTTATTGTCATACATCAAATTTACAAGCCTATACTTAATTATTATCCTACAATACGTTTTACGTTACTATAATGTTCATTCTTCCGTTCCTACGCTTCTATAAATTTATTCCTTTATAATTTATTTAACGCAACACTTAATCTACACCTATTGCGATGTTCCAAATTTACTTGAATGAACAATTTTTTTTCTCAAAATAGTTGTTGTAAACTCTTAATTCCACATTTATAAGTGTATTATTATTTTCACTCAAATATTATACATATATATAGAGTATTGGGTTTTTATTTAATCATCATTTATCATATATATTAATTAATTAAATTCAATATTTAAGTCTGACTAAATTTATTCCCCAAATACACATTTACCTTTCTCAACCAATAAATATAACCAATCAAATTCTCATTTTATTGAACCTTGGTCAATTCCACACGTTAATTTTACTTAAAGTCTCAATTAATTAATTTACCTCGGTTTCATTACCTTATTACCTTATATGCATAATTGACATTGTTATATCTTCCATTACATCAAAAATTTACCATTTCATCTTACCATTTATTTACGTATCCTTTTATTGCACTGATTGAAATAAATTCACTTATTAAATTCCCAATTCCACCCTTCTATTCAAACCAAGTATCATGCTATGATAATATTTTACGTTGGTTACACACAAAAAAAAAATCAACTTTTTATCGTTATCAATTAAACATACATTAATTGCACAAATTAAAGGAATTAATTGCCATTTATCCAATTAAATTTTTCATACATCAATCTATTTCATCTAAATCCTTACCTATGAATATTGCAACCTTTAATTCCATTAAATACCAATTAACCCAAATTATTTCATTTATTCTAAGTCATATCACTAAAATAATTCATCATAATAAACTTAAAATCTATACGTTTATTGATTTATTTCTATTTGTCTTATGTTAAATTCTAAATTTAGTAAGACAACCTAAAGTACTCCATTCAATCGACAGTCCCTTTCAATTGTTAATACGTACTTAAATTTCTACAGTTGCCTTCCATCTGCACTTCCGTTACTATGATAAAAATTAGTAACGTTTATGCCATCAATCCATCATAATTACTTACCCTTAATTGAGTTTGATTTCCAAATAAATTTGCTGACCCTTAATTAGACAATTTATAAAAGTTTGTCATCATACCTATAGTTCTACGCTTATGCTATGTCTTAAATTTCAATAAATTTATAAATTTTGAGATGTTCATTAGGGTTTACAAATTTATTGACTTGCAATAACAGGGTTTCTTAATTATTCAATTTATCGTTCACAATCTTATATTGCATTAAATTGGTTTAATATTCCCATATTAAATTTTATGTCCAGGTAAGAATTTTTCTTTCTTTCTCTACTTAATTCATTTGAATTTTATTCAAATGTCTTTAAATAGGTTTCTAAGTCACTTCTATATAATTTATTCTAGCCTACATTTTAATATTTATCTACCACCATTATTCTTTCAACTAAAATAAATTACAAAAATCCTATTAAACAAACAATTTTAAATGGTCGAACTTTACGGGTCGTTACACTCTCCCCCACTCAAAACTTTTCGTCCCCGAAAAGGAAAAGGAAGGGAGAAGGAAGAATAAAACAGTATATCTAATTTCAAATATTAACTTATAACAATAATTTACTAAATTAATTTCCTTTAATGAATTACCCTTGTTTTATAATCATTATGTCTTTTAATACTTAAATTATTAAAGTTGGAAAAATATCTTTAACAAAATTCTAGGTCCAAAATTTACGAAAATTTTTGGCAGAGTCTCCTTTGTACGGAGGGACTCTGGAGAAAATATAATATCCAAATATACAAATATATTACATATATATCCAAAATAAAATATCCCACACGGGAAAATATATAAATAGCGCTTTAATCGTAATCCGAAAACGTACCTATTTGTCGGGCAATACGCTTATTATTTTGGAACCAAAAGCAGTAGCAGTTGCTTCCAACCCCTGTATTCACTTATATAATCTAAAAGTTAAATATCTATATTACAGTGAAATGTTTGGGTAGATTCAATCATTCATATCCAAATCAAATGCAACAACCATACATTTTAACAAACAGCACACACCACAAACAACAATCATTCAATCAACAACCATTAGTTGTTCGGGTTCAAATTCTGAAATTTTACGGAGTGAGAAATAACTATCAAGTGCATCCGTTACTCAACAGTCTTAGATGGAATAGAGATAGATTATTGTTCCTCCAACAACTCCAAAATTCCTTACCCAACAACCATACATCAACCAAACAATTCAAATCAACACCACAATAGCTTATTATACATTTATTTCATGCTTCAGTGGTTTTATTTTCTTTCTTTCATTTATGGAGGGATTTCTTTGTTTCTTACAATTTTCATTTTCCATTTGTTACAAAATTCATTATATTGTATTCCAATTTATTGACTAAGGTTTATATCATCTATTTATACTACTTACCCTTTCTTATATAGTAAAATTTCCAATTTAACTTAAGTTTATACAATTAATTCTCATTTATAACAGCAAATTTATTGAATACCTTAATTACCTCAAGCTTCACTTGTAAGATTTCCCCTTACATTTTCTTACTAACATTGCAACTTTTATTATATGGTAAGTTATGTATGTTTAAGAATGCAAGTGAAAATTTACAAGTTTCTTCTCAATTCCTTTTTATTTATTAATGGTTCAATAAATATATATTCGTTTTATAAATTACAATTTCAACTTACCCTTAATTCCATTCCTTTATTTAATGTTTACGTTTTATTATATTTAATTACAGTAACCCTCTACTTACACTTAAATTATTAACCTTAAAACCTCCATTTTTATAAATAAAGGATCTTATTAATTCATTATCTAGGGTTTACAGACATTTATTTATATTACCTACTTTTTATTATCTTACTAGTAGCATTTTAAAACATACTTAAGTTTATAACCCTACACATCAATCTTTATTTATTAAAGAATTTCATTTTATTTACTTAAGTTAAAATCACCTATTAAAAATACTCACCTTTAATTTGGGTAAAATTTCAATTATCACTTAAGTTTATACCAATAAATTCTTATTATAACAGTAATTTATTGAATACTTCATTTTTCCTAAATTCCTACTTGTAAAATATTCAATTCCAGTTTCTCATTTAACACTTCAACTTTTATATTTGGGTAAGTTATTTATGTTAAGGAAATTGCAATTGAACTTATACAAGTTTAATCTCCATTCTTTTAATTAAATTTAATGTTTATTCATATTACCCTTTGTCTCATATGTATGCAAATTCCTCTTTATAGCTTTGCAGTTATTCTCTTATTTCAATTAGAGGTTTCAATTCATTTATTACTTAACTTTTATTTCACTAACAAATTTTAAACAATTAATTAACGGAAAAATTTAGAATTAAATACCGGGTTAAATTTCAATTTATTTCAAAATAATAGATAATTAATTTCTTGCAACTTTTATATCTCTAATTATATTTAGAACAATAAAAGAAAATTTCTAGAAAATTTCAAAATAAATCTGCAGTAGAATTTACTACAGTGGCCTTTTCCCTTCGAAACTCGAAAATGAAAGTCGATGATGCGGCCGTCATCACCGAATTTATTTTCCAGCGACAGAGAGAAAAGTACAAAATTTATTTTCTCCAAAATCTTCTTTAAAACAATTCTTCCAATTTATACGAAATATTTATACAAGAAAATACTTATAAACCGAACCATTATTTTTCATAAATTCTTTGAAAACATATTTGGAAAAATCCCGGACTTAAGTTCTAAAATCTCCAATTTGATTTATCATAATTTCAACTTAGCTTCAGTTATTATAGATATTTTTATTTTCTAACACCCAATCTATAGCAACCAAATATATATATATATATATATATATATCTTTATAAAACTATTTTTTTATATATAGAAAATATAATAGGCAAAATTATTTCATTCACCAATATTAAAAACAAATATTATGTCGGTCTGTCCTATTAAGTGTTTAGAAATCCCTATTGATGACATAGCGTCCCATGCATCAACCAGAATTTATAAATACAAAGCGGAACAGATTAACACAATATCAAAATCTTTTATTAATACTAACAAATACGCTCTCTCATATATATACACTCAGCGACTCCCATAGGATATTACTACCCTATTAACAAAGAGTCAAACCCCACAAAGCCAAGGTTTATCGCTAAACCAAAGCTCTGATACCAACTGTAACATCCAGCCTTTTCGCACACTTTAAATCGACACACGTGCCAATTCAAAGCATACGCAAGGATTATGGGGTAAATAAGAAAAAACAGAGAAGAAATAAAACAAAACAGAATCTCACAGCGGAAGGATAAAATATAATAACAAATATACAGTTCATAAACAGTTTACAAAAGCTTGATTTTACTTATACAATGAATATCAGAGTTACACATACCAAATACAACAATGCAGCGGAATAGAAAGAGTGTGTAGTGCAATACTATATATATAAAATAATACTGAATCTTCGTCTTCGTCCTCCAAAGCTAAAACCTGCTATCCTGAAACGCTCGGACTGACCCGAGCGAATTTTGAAAAGACAAAAACACCCGAGTCAGACTAGAATATCTTATGTGAGTTAAATAAACAGAAATAAATATGAGTACAGTAACTCAAGAGATGTTCGGGATTTACATCTCCTAAGGATCCGTTAAACTATTTACTATGTAGTATATTGCGCTATTATAATAGTGTCTATTTATAAAATAAACTTACTTTTTAATAGCGTTAAGGGGTTACCCATATAGCCCTTAACACGTAATAGTCCCAGTAGTCCATCCAATATCATAGTCCCTCCTGATCGGGAAGCCACTAGAGGATACCACACGGGCTACGGGAGAAAACCAAACTCGTACAAGGCGCGATAGGGTAGGTGACACGGCACAACTAGGCAATGCCAGGGTAGATATACCAATTGCTATCCAGGCTGATGGTAACGCGCAGCGCGCAGCTGCCGCCCACCTCGAACTAACTCCCCCAAAATCAAAATATAGAAGTGGCCACTGAATCAATCCAAGTCAAAGTATAATATCGAAGAGGAGCGTCCGATCAGAGGAATGACCTCATTGGCCTGAGAATCGCTCCTGTTTTAGCCACCTTATGCCAACTCACGGGAGTTGGGTCCACGTATTTACCTTACAGGAAACGTCGCCACCACCTACTTCATTCTGGAATCTCCACCGCGTACACGGTTAGTCAAAGTGGTTTTCGGTATCGACAGAGAGTATGTCCATATCCGATCCCGGTCTCTTTGCCAACCAATCGTTATTATAACACCGCGGTTATTTAAAAACAGTTTATACTTTAAAACCCGAATATAATCCATTTCAAAACCATAATATCTCGATATCCTTTCTTCTTTTAAACCCAAACAATTCATTTTGATATTAATTTATAAAGACTCAAATCAATGATATCGTTTCCCAAATAAATTTTCCTTTCCAAAAATTATGTCACTTTTATTATTTAATATCCCATGTAACCAATATTTTGTTTGTAACTTTCAACATAATTCTTCGAAAATCCATAGTATTTTAAAACCATTATTTTCAAAACTAAATGGTTTGGATATTCAACGGTATGCGAATTAAAAAGGTTTAACTTTACTGTTGCTTTATAAAGAAATAAATTACATGGCTTTCCAAATATTTCTTCTTTTAAAGTTAAACCAAAATCCAAAATATTACTTCAAGTCCCAAAACCATTTCAATTATATATATATTTATATCCATTTTTGAGCATTAATATTTCAACTAAAGTTGGATTTTTATCCTTTCAAAATCAATATTCTATTAATTAATCTTGACCATTCACATAAAATCCATAATTAATAAAACTTCAATTTCTAGTAAAATATATATATAAATTTTTCAATTCAATTTTTACTAGAATATCCATTTCTATTTATTTTGGGAAAATCCAATTACAAATATCATATCTTAAAATTTCCAACTTTACATTTAAACATAGGATATAAATTCACCAAACTCCATTTTCTAAATTTCTTCCATTTTCAATAAAGAAATTTATTCACCTTTTAAATTCCTAAATTTTCAACTTCATATATATATAACTATGGAAGAAAATATTTATCCAGTATAAAATTTAAGATTATTATAAACCGTATTCCATCCAAACCATAGAAATCACATTTAAAATGGTTATATATAGACCGCGGTGCCTGTATATAATTTTCTATCCTAGGTCAAGTGATACGGATATTTATCATTTCAATCCGCAATTTAAAAATAAACTTTGCGGTTTTATCATTTCAAACCACAATCCCGAATGAAATGTAAAATGTATGCTAACTTGCAGTTTAATGATATCCAAATAAACGTCCATTCAACAACACATCCATAATCCAATCACAAACGTCCATCATCCAATCACAAACATCCATCAATATCAATCAATAACAATATATGTTTGGTAATATACAACAGGTAATAATTGGCAGTTTTATTTAAAATTATATTTATCAACTATTAATCTAACAGTTTATATTCCCCAATAATTTATATAACTGTTAATCTATGCAGTTCATATGCAACAATAATTTCTAATAGCCAATTTATACGCAATCAATCAATTTAATGAACAGCTAAATTCAATAAAATGCAATTCAACAGATATGGATGGAATAACATGCCAAAAGCTCATAAATAAATTTCTATTCATTTCTAAAATTTATTTAACAAACATAAAAGCTTCTAGTAATTGTGAGTGGGTTAAAACACTCACCTTTTGAATTTAAATCGAATTAAAATTCGATTTAAACTCAAAAATTTGACGGTCTCCAAATCAGTCCAAACCAGTGTCATCAGATCTGGAATTAAATTACGATCCTAACGCAAAAAAAATCGTGTGAATCCGATATCGTATGTGAAAGTTATGAGAATAAAACGATATGAAAACATAATTAAAATAAAAGAAAGAAAGAACAAATCACCTTTCCTACTACACGCCATGTCATCAACTTTAATCACGCACGGCCAAATTTTCTCACGCGGCTTCCTCCATCCAGAAACGTTCGCACCCATCAGCCCCCTTAAAAACGAAAATCAAATGCAATTTTGCCACAGATCCAGCCGTTGATTCGACCAACGAACCATATAGATCTAACCCCCTCAGTCCCCTCTCCAATACCCAGAAACCGTTTCTCGATCCGATGAAGTTTTGTGCGATGATGATGAACGGTTTTGGGGCTGTTTGAATTTATTCTGGATGAATGACAGCTCCAAATGAAAAACGAATTGCACCAGTAGATTACGCGCATCGAATACTTCAACATATATTTTTTTGAGAATTTTCTGAAATTTTTGAGTTTTGACTTTTGATTTTGAACTGTGGATACATCTGAAAGTGGATCTGAGATGTATACATTTGGGGAAGAGGAAAGAGTGAAGAAATGAACGTACAGCAAATGAAAAAGAAAGGAGCTAGGGTTTATAGCTGTATATTTATAGATAGGCTAGAGGTAGGGTAGCTAGACTGGATACGCGAACGTGCGTGACAAACCATGGTCCAAAAAGCCCGCTATGCCTCCGGAGTCGAATTTGTTAAAA
This sequence comes from Allium cepa, assembly GCA_030765085.1. Lineage (NCBI taxonomy): Eukaryota > Viridiplantae > Streptophyta > Magnoliopsida > Asparagales > Amaryllidaceae > Allium > Allium cepa. The sequence continues at coordinate 755,950,910 of CM060940.1, read as the reverse complement.
CTATATATCCAAATAGGTGTTTTAAAATATTCTGAACGCGATGGAAAAAGTTTCGCGACCAAATTCGATCGTATGAAGAAGTTATGCTAAAAAAAACAAAAATTTCACATTGATTTCAAAATGCGTAAATTTCAAGGCGTTTCGAGTCCGTACGATCAAACGACAAGTCCGATCGTAACGAAACTTGAAACATTATTATAATTCACCGTTACGGATCCAATGAAACTGGTTTCGTCGAAATCCGAGTCCGTGACAAAAATGGCTATTTTTAATATTTATTAAATAAATTAAAATAAATCATAAAATCCAAATTTTCTTTCAACTTTAAATATTGGCCAAATTTCATTACTTATATAATCCAATCAATTCCAAATAATTTAGCAAGCTTGGATGTGAATTAAAATTTATAAGTATATAAATTTCGCAGTGTTAACCTCTTCGTTTTCTTATTATTTGGGAATTATAAATTTTATTCGCAAAACCCAATTATTAAATCATATACTTATACTCTCATCTTAAATCTAATTATATAAATAACTTGATTTCTATTATCCAACTCAAAATATATCAAATTTTCTCCAACTACATAGTTAACGTTTCTTTTATATATCACTGTGGTAATATTTCAAAATGTTCATCTTTTGTTTGCATAAATTACTGTATTTAGATAAAATTGTAATTTTGGTAACTTATCACATAAATAAACTTAAAACCTCAACTAATACATTCCACCTTTGTTTCATCTTATTCATTCACTCATCAATATTCCGTACTAACTACAAAATTTGGTGTATTCCTTTAAATTGATCAAAATAAGACTTATCAACTAATAGAAAGATTTACGTACAAAATTTATTGTCATACATCAAATTTACAAGCCTATACTTAATTATTATCCTACAATACGTTTTACGTTACTATAATGTTCATTCTTCCATTCCTACGCTTCTATAAATTTATTCCTTTATAATTTATTTAACACAACACTTAATCTACACCTATTGCGATGTTCCAAATTTACTTGAATGAACAATTTTTTTTCTCAAAATAGTTGTTGTAAACTCTTAATTCCACATTTATAAGTGTATTATTATTTTCACTCAAATATTATACATATATATAGAGTATTGGGTTTTTATTTAATCATCATTTATCATATATATTAATTAATTAAATTCAATATTTAAGTCTGACTAAATTTATTCCCCAAATACACATTTACCTTTCTCAACCAATAAATATAACCAATCAAATTCTCATTTTATTGAACCTTGGTCAATTCCACACGTTAATTTTACTTAAAGTCTCAATTAATTAATTTACCTCGGTTTCATTACCTTATTACCTTATATGCATAATTGACATTGTTATATCTTCCATTACATCAAAAATTTACCATTTCATCTTACCATTTATTTACGTATCCTTTTATTGCACTGATTGAAATAAATTCACTTATTAAATTCCCAATTCCACCCTTCTATTCAAACCAAGTATCATGCTATGATAATATTTTACGTTGGTTACACACAAAAAAAAAATCAACTTTTTATCGTTATCAATTAAACATACATTAATTGCACAAATTAAAGGAATTAATTGCCATTTATCCAATTAAATTTTTCATACATCAATCTATTTCATCTAAATCCTTACCTATGAATATTGCAACCTTTAATTCCATTAAATACCAATTAACCCAAATTATTTCATTTATTCTAAGTCATATCACTAAAATAATTCATCATAATAAACTTAAAATCTATATGTTTATTGATTTATTTCTATTTGTCTTATGTTAAATTCTTAATTTAGTAAGACAACCTAAAGTACTCCATTCAATCGACAGTCCCTTTCAATTGTTAATACGTACTTAAATTTCTACAGTTGCCTTCCATCTGCACTTCCGTTACTATGATAAAAATTAGTAACGTTTATGCCATCAATCCATCATAATTACTTACCCTTAATTGAGTTTGATTTCCAAATAAATTTGCTGACCCTTAATTAGACAATTTATAAAAGTTTGTCATCATACCTATAGTTCTACGCTTATGCTATGTCTTAAATTTCAATAAATTTATAAATTTTGAGATGTTCATTAGGGTTTACAAATTTATTGACTTGCAATAACAGGGTTTCTTAATTATTCAATTTATCGTTCACAATCTTATATTGCATTAAATTGGTTTAATATTCCCATATTAAATTTTATGTCCAGGTAAGAATTTTTCTTTCTTTCTCTACTTAATTCATTTGAATTTTATTCAAATGTCTTTAAATAGGTTTCTAAGTCACTTCTATATAATTTATTCTAGCCTTCATTTTAATATTTATCTACCACCATTATTCTTTCAACTAAAATAAATTACAAAAATCCTATTAAACAAACAATTTTAAATGGTCGAACTTTACGGGTCGTTACATTATCATTGTAAAGTAAATGGAAGACAAATAAACCATTACAGCTTTCTTAACGTTCATCTGAACCCAATAGTTGTCATGGTGTCGCATAAAGCTAGCTACTTCCTCCAAGGCAGTTTGCAGGCTTATGTAGCACTGTTTAAATGTGTATCCTTTGGACTCCTTATCATGGCTTCATGGTTTGTTAGTTTCTCTAGACGTAATTTGCAAGTGTCCACATTAGTGTATACTCAAGCTTCATGAATTTCAATCGCTAATGTTATAATCAAAACGAAAAGAACACATGAAATGATAAAATGAAAATCATAAAGAAATTGCTGGACTGAAATGATGATGAGTAGGTGGAGAGCAATCATGGAGTTGGAAGTTATGACGCAACAAGGAACTTTGAGGTGCCTTTAACAACGTTAACAAACGTGGGTAGTTTAATAGATGGAGCTACGAGTAGCAATATAAACACCGTTAGTTTTACGCTGACATGTATAAGTAATAGCCCTCTGATGTCTTTTCCAATGTTAAATCTCAACCCTTCTTTGTCTTTTCTGTTAAACAAAAGAAAATTTGTTATATAGATAGTAGGTAGCCCGTGCACTGCACGGGTTCGTAGGTTATTACTATTTATGCTTGGTTGTATTAATGTAAGAAAGAGAAAATATACTGTGTTTAATTATACATGATGATTCACTGAGATTAATGTGTTTAGCCTACTGTGTTTAATTTTACTTTTAATGTTTTATTTCAGATACGGTGAATGTTACAATTATAATGTGTTTAAATGCTGAATTGAGGTTAGAAGGCAAAGAATGAAAATGTTGTGGAGCTTTTAATTAAGCTCATTTAATGGATGTTATTATTGCATGTTTGTAATGTTTACTTTGTTCCATAATCTAAACTTGAACCACTTTATATATGTATATCTACAGAATTGGAATAATTTAGTGGTTGGAGAAATTATAAAAAATGGTGGGTTATGACTTTGACCGCACACACAAAGTATAACAATACCCTTGCATAATACATGATCAGCACATGAACTCCAAACTCATGTGTGTTTAGCCTTTTTTATATCAAATAAGAAAGTGGTAACTGAATTTTGATTGAATAAGAATCAGTTACATCTTATAAAAGAGTAAAAGCTTAATAGATAAAAAATTAACTTGGAATTTACATTACAACTGTCATTTAATCTTGTAGAACCAAATATAGGAAAGTAGATTTTGTGTAAACATCAACACAAACAACCATAAGCACTGATTGTAATAACAATGGGTATAAAATATACATATATGTTTCGAAAAAAAGGATAGCAAGAAAAGAAATTAAATTGAATAGTTAGTAAAAAATAATATTAGAAATAAATGAATAATGGGTTTATTATAGGATGAGTCTTATATAAATTACGCGAATTATGCATACGGAAATGAGCAGTTTGGTCGGCATATTAATTCTCAATTAAGAGGATGAGTCATATAACGAATTGCTTTCTGGAAAGCATAGAATGAAAATTACGTGAGCCTAAAGTGCATTTAATGCATGCTATTATTGAATGCTACTGTAGTTTATTTTGTTCAGGAATCAAAGCGTTAAACATATTATACGTGCAAATGTTCACAAAACCTGAATCATTTTGCATCTCAAAAATATTGGACTTTGAGTAGTCCCTCTGTTGCATATCATTAAAGAATAAAAGATAGTAATTAAAAGATTAATGCACATCTTTTATTACCTATACCTGAGAAGTCTCTCTTTCGCATATCATTAAAGACTAAAAGATTAGCAAGCAAAAGTTTAATGCAAATGTTAGACCACACACTGGCAAGAATCATCTATTAACAAATATATGACAGTAGATTGATGTAAAATCAATAGAGAGATCTACCAGGTCTCAACTATTATTAAAATGGTTACAATTTCATATTTGAGTACATAAAGAACACTCATTACCAAATTTAGAGCATATATACTATTATAAATTGGTAAGAAGTTTTATAAATAGAAACCACTAATTAAATTAATGTACAAAAACCTTAAAGAAACATGTGCTGCGGATTTTTACTTAAATCCACTCGCTTCCATGATCAAATATGGTGCATGCAAATCAAAATAGAGGATACTTGCAAATTTGACTTATATCATAGGTAATATGGTTCTATACATTTCAAATTAATAAATCAATAGTAGTAAAACGTCAGTATGTATATTATATTCTTTTGAATTTGTTTACATAAGACTCAATATTCAAATACATATACAGCCGAACTAATTGACTGTGTTCAACCAAATAATAATTTGACGGCTTAAGTGAAGAGTGATAACCATTGATTATGTAGTATAACTAAAAGTAAGCTGATGAAAAAAAAGACATTCAACAATTACAGGGAATAGAGATCAAATAACTTTTGCTATGTAGACAAATATAAGCACATTTCAAACAGTAACATACATGCATGCATACAGATATATACTTAGATTGAAAACGAACAGAGATGAACCTAAATGGAAGTGGATTAAGAAGCAGCATCACATATTCGACTAAGTTCATTTTGTAAAGCATCTAATAAATTGGTATCTCCTCTGCTTCAACTTTCACTGCAATGGTGGAGTCAACATTCTCGCCCTTCGCTTCTCTCTTTTCAGGAGTTGCTTTCTGTCATATTAGAAGAATAAACAGCGAGGAAAGTAAGTAAAAGTGTTGCACAATTTTGAAGAAGTATGAAAGTACCCGCTTTATAGTGAAACTTTTGTTTGAACTATCAAAAAATGGAAGAAACAAAAACAAATAGAATTAGTAATCATTTCACTTTTTTATAATGTATTTACTCAAATAATTCATGTGCAGAAAACGAAAATGAGTAAAACAGAAGCCACAACTGTAAAAAATTTAAGGGTGGAAGAAGGGTGGTAGAAGGAGGAAAGGAAGATGAATCAGTATCCGACAATTTGTGATGAAGGAAGAGGAGAAGCTATGATGGGTAATATGACCTAAAACTGCTACAGTATAAATATAGATGGGAAGGGCTAAAGGAAACTGGGTAGGTAGAGATTTGCATGGGAAGTGGAGTGACTTGTATCAACCTTGTAAACGTAGGCTGAAGCACTATTGTGAATTGGGTTAACGGAGGTATGTAAGCTGATACGTGGATTAGTGTACTACCATCTGATGTCTATTGATGTAACAACCATGTATTTTGTAATTATTTTATTGTATATTTTAATTATTTTTAATGTAAGGTTTTGATTTAAAAACTTATTTTACTTATTTGAAATGATTAAATTTATTATTTAAATATAATCTTGATTTTTATATGAGTTATAATTCCAAACTTGTGTAAGCTGAATATTTGCCTGAAATGCTGATTTTGGTCAAAATAGTCAAACTGTGACTTTTAACTTAAAATTTAAAAGTTTAAAAATTTAATTTTTTTTCCTTTATTATGAAAGTACATACAATTCTAAGAACACCACTTTTCATTTCGTTGAAATCGGATGTAAATTGTGGAAGTTATACCCTTTACAATATTGTGCGTATATAGGGTTATTTAACAATGACTATTTTAAATTGTATAAGTTACTTCTTCTTGGTTATATTTTATTTTTAATATGTGATAATATGTTATATTATGTATATTTTGACTTTTAAGTATTTTTAAAATGATAATATAATTTTCTAAAGTTTATTTGAATTTATTTCAATTTATAAAGCCTAGTCTACAATTTTAAGCCATTTTCTTAATTTAATTATATATAATTAAAATTTATTTATTTATTTTATGCACTCACTTTTATTTGCTTTGTTTTACTTTATTTTATTCATTTTACATGTATTTAAATTAAAGTAAATTTTTCCAAAGTATATTGAAGTTATTTCTAATTCTTAAGTCAACTTTTTATTTTCTGTGCTATTTTTCTTGTTTTAATCATATCTAATTAATATTTAATTATTAATATTTTGTTTATCTGTTATACTTTCGAATTTTAACTGAGATTTTAATTATTTTCAGTTATTTAGATGTATATAAATATATATGAGAAATTTGAAAGGGTTAAAGGCTAAGAAACGTAAAAACGTTTCACTGTTTCTTTTGCAGTTTCTTTTGTCATCAATACATCTGTTTTTTGCATTTCCCCATACCATCTCCAGCCGACTTTCCTTGCTCATTTGTCACGAAATTTTTCTCTTTCTCAACCCTAAAAATCATGGCCTCCATCTTGAGAAAATAATCTGGTAATGGCTACATCTTTTTCTACCTTTTTCTTCTCATTTTCTATGTATTTTGCCTAGTTTTCTATGCTTTCTGGATTGGCCTCCACCACCCACCATCACCACCATACTCTCCACCATCCCCTACCACTCTTCCTTGGCATCATCTCCAGCCATCATTTCAGATCCATCCATGGCCACACCTCCCTTGGTGACAAAACTCCACAAAATTGCAAATAATGTCCAAAACAATGCACTAGCCGCCACTATTACTTCACCACCTTCATACTTCACCATGGTCACCACCTTTAGCCACGACCACCACCTTGCTACCACCACTACACTTCATCTTAGCCTCTGTCCAGATCTGAAATTGACATGGCCAAGACTCCATGAACCAAAACTCCACAAAAACAATGCATAAAGCCTTGAAACATTCATGATAGCCACCTTATCACTTCATATCTTCATCCACCACCTTGGCCACCACCATAGGCCGCCACCACCACCATTTCCAGACCTCCCCACACCCCTCCATCTACTGTCCAAACCTGTACAAGTATGGCCAAGCCCCACTTGACCCAAGGCCGAGCCTTGTTGTGCTCAAAAACTTTATGTATGTTGCCTTGACTAATTGTATGCTTCATGTTATAACCCTACCACTCCATACTCCTTCTAGCCGTGAGTTATGGTGCCAAACCTGAGCTATATCATCATCATGGTTGAACCCAAGAACCTCCTAGGCCAAGCATTTGAATGGTTAAAGCAAGGTCAAGTAATCTATTCCTTTGTTGCTTCGTATTTTCATTGTTTCAACATTGTTTTGCGTTAAATATTTATGTGTATATTGTCTTGTTTTGGTTATTGTTTACAAGACAAATATCAACGCTCTCCATTCATTCAAATCAAAAGTCATGCTATATCGTGCTTGTCATGCTTTTGGAATCGCACTTGTGTTTGTTGTTTTGGTCTTCAGCTTGAAAAAGTGAGTTTTTCTCACTCTAACATTTATACTTATGAAAAGTGAATTGATGACAAGTGTTTAGTAATATAAAATGTTTATGCAAGTTAATGATGATCATATGATATGCTATGTCATGTTATTACCATATTATTACCATGTTAAAACTGTTAATTTTCACCTGACATCTGATATATGACTGTATATTGTGATATTGACCTTGTTTATATTATTTCTGCATATGATCACACTACAAGTTCCCTGTTAGAAAAAAAATGTTATGGGCTGAAATGATAGGCCTGAATGGTTTTAAAATTTTTCATTTTGACTTGCGATTGCGGGTTTGAAATGATAAAACCCGGATTTTCTTTGTAAATTACGGGTTGAAATGATATATTACCTGTATCACTTTACCTAGCGTAGAAAATTATATACAGGCCCGTAGTTAAAATATGTTTTTCGAAAATTTTAAATATTTTAGAAATTTAATTATTATAATATTTTGATTTTAAATAAAAAAAAAGGATTTTTGTAAAATATTATTGATTTTCTGAATAATTGTAAGTGAAATGAATTAATGAAAAAGTTAGAAATTTTGAACGTAAGTTATTTTGGAAAATTTGATTTAATTATAATTGGAAATTAAATTGAATATGAAATTATGATAAATTTATGATAATTTGAATTTAAATGAATTAAAAGTGATTTTATATCATATTAATGATTTTTTTAACAAAGTTGAAATGTGAAATGAATGAATATTGTAAGTTGAAATTTTGAAATATAACTAAAACTGGAAATTTATGAAATTGACGTAAAGGTGAACTTTTAGTTAAGTAAATAAAAATAAAACTAAGTTGTATTTGAGAATTTGAACTTAAGTGTTAAGTTGAAATTTAATGTAATGGATTTTAAAAATTCAACATTGCATTTTAATAAGTGAATTATTATTAAATCTTGATTTTTGAATGGAAATTTAACTTTATAAAATCATGAACTTGAGGAAAATTAAATGATGTTATAAATGTGAAAATGTATGATTTTATAAGTTAAAAATGTTTTTAATAAAAATATAATTGGTTGAGAAATTTTATTGAATATTTGAAGTTAATTGACTGCATTTTTGAAATGCTATTAATTACATGTAAATGATATTACAGCATTTGTAAACGCTGTAGTTGATGATAATGAACTAAAAAGCTAAGTTGAATTAAAAGCTATTATAGCAATCTTTGTAAGTGCTATAATTTTTGAATTTAACTAAGTTATTCGAAATTTAAGTAAACCTATTATAACATTTTAAAATGCTATCTTTTGCTAAATTGAACTGTTTTGAATGTAACTTTCCGTATAAGTTTTCTAAATGATGCGAAAAGTGAATTTTCACGGTTTTGATAAACTTAAGTGAATAAATAAACTTTGGAAGTTGAAATTTTTGGAAATTTAATAATTTAATTATTAAACATAATAACTTCATTGAAATGATAAAAAAAGAATTTTTGGAATATAAACTGTTTTGAAATATGAAATGAAATGGTATTTTAGATTGAATAAAATGAATAATGATTTGAAATGAATGAAGTTTGAAAAGATACGATATTTTGATATATTAAAATGATTTGAAATGAAGTTTTGAAAGGATATGATATTTTGTTATATTAAAATGATTTGAAACGAAGTTTTGAAAGATATGATATTTTTGATATTAAATGATTTGAAAAACGGAGTTTGAAAGATAGGACATTTTGATATTAACGTGATTTAAAAAGAAGTTCTGAAAGATATGATATTTTGGAACTGAAGCTTTGAAAGGTTATGATATTTTGATATATTAAAATGATTTGAAAGGTAGTGTTGAAAGGGTATGAAAATTTAATATATTGAAATGGTTAGAAATGACTTGATATTTATTTTGATAAATATTTGAATTGAAAGATATTTTACGATGATATATTGAAATGGTTATGGAAATGATTTAATCTTTATTTTGATAAAGAATTGGATGGAAAAGGATATTTTATTTTGAAGTATAAAATATTGTTTTAAAGTTATAACTTCGGGTTATAATAACGATTGGTTGTTAAAGAGACCGGGATCGGATATTGTCTTATAGCCGGCCAATACCGAAAACCACTTTAACAATTGTGTACGCGGTGGAGATTCCAGAATGAAGTAGGATCGTGGCGACGTTCTCGAGGTATATTACATGGACCCAACTCCCGTGAGTTGGCATATATGACTAAAACAGGAGCTATACCGGGCTACACAAAGGGTCGCACCCTTTCATCGAGCATGCTCCATCGGAAACCATTCTATTACTGTTGTGACTCGATTCGGTGGCGCCACTTTGATTCGGGGATACTGTTCGAGGTGGGCGGAAGCTGCTGGCTTGCCGTCACCACCGGTCCGGGAGTGCAAACGGTGTATCCACCCTGGCATTGCCTCGCGTGCCATGTCATATCCTTATATAGAGCCCACTACGATTTTGGTTTTAAAGATCCGACCGCGTTAAGGTTCACCATCCCCTTAACGTTATTTTCTATATGATTATACTTTACTGATTAGACACTACCGTATATAGCGTATATTACTACATAGTAAATAGTTTAACGGATCCTTAGAGGATGGGCGGTCCCAAGCATCCTTTAAGTTACGGATGCATTTTGTTACTGTTCACTTGAGTTGATTTACAGTTTATAAGTATTTATGTCCTGACTCGAGGGTTTTGTGTTTGCTTTACGCTCGGGTCAGATTGATTGAGTTAGCATTCAAGATTCACCTTCGGCATTGGAGCTTTCCTTGAAGATCCAGCCATCTATTTTGTTTCAGTATCCAGTGGTTCAGTGATGTATCTGATTTGTACCTGATGTATCCTGTTACTCTTCTGTTGTATCTTATTTAACTCTGATGTATCTTATATTTTATATAGTAGCTTCATGAACTACTATCTCTTTTTCTTCCGCTGCGTTTTTATATACTCTGTGTCTGTGATCTGTGATTTTTATTTACTGTATATTCTTAGGTTTACCAAAATTTTATTTACAACACGGTATTTTGAGCAATTCAATTCCGGCATGAGTGTCTGCCTATGCACTTATAATGGATGCGAATGGTTGAAAATACCGAGTCGTTACAGTTGGTATCAGAGCTTTGGTAGCTCTAAGCAAAACTCAGCATATGGAGTAGATGTAATTACAAAATCACTTTCATTCGAGTTGAATTTTTTTCTTTTGACTCGATTCCTTTGAATTTTGGAACGTTCCCTACAGTTCCAAAATCCATTCATATCCCTCACTATTCATGTTCTTTTGACTCTGGAGCATTCCATAACTCCGCTTCGAATGATCTTTCTATTGAGTCGGTGGTTACGCCAATTTCAAATTGAATTGAAAAAAGGGGGAAACTCCTTTACAATTAGCATCGATTCACCAGAGATTCTTATCTATCCTTGGTTTAGATGCCAATATCTTTTGTTATTCCAAACTCTAACTCTTGAGGTCGAATGCAGATTTACCCTAGAAAATCCACATCGATCTTATTCTTTAAGTCACGGTTGACCCGGTTAAGGTTGCCCGTGATTTATATAAGCTTATCCATCTTCCTATTCTGTTATTTAATCATGTCATCCTTGTTTCCAACTTATTTTTAAATCATAATCTCCTTTGATTTGTGTTAATCAAAAAAATTTGAATCTCTATCCTTCTTTGAAAATCTATTCATGTGTAGTGTATTTGTAAACTAGTATTTAAAATTTAAAATGTTTTATATATTGTGTTGTTTGAGTTGTTGATGTTGAGTTGGGTTTCTGATCGATACGTCTGATCAGCGTTATCGATAAGATTTCCAAAACACTTTGACAGAACAAATAGACACAATATATTTAAAAAAAAATTTGGTTAATGAAATAAATTTTGATATATAAGTAAATTTATGGAACTTAATGAAATGAATTTAAAACAAGAATTTGAGGATTTAAATCCCGATTATTTCGAACTTTGGTTTAAAGTTTTAAAAGGTTATATTATTTAAAGTATTTTGAATAGAATTTGTTTTCAAAGAATTTTTAAAGGTTTAAAATTAGTGCTTTTCTCTTTGTCGTTGGAAAATAACTTCGGTGATGATCGCGACAACATCGACGTTCATTTTCGAGTTTCGAAGTTAGGAGACTGTTCTGTAGTCTTGCTACAGCTTTGTTTTAGGAAATTAAATTGATTTGAATTTCTAAAATATGACTTGATTTATAATATATATATATATATATATATATATAGATATATGATTGAAATTTTATTTGACATATTATATATGTATATATATTATTACTTATCTCTAAATGGTTTGAAGATATCGGAAATTTAATTCTTAAATTTTATTTTAAAGAATAATTCCAAAAAAAAAAATCAATCTATCAAAATTTTGGATGAATATCAAGCATGAAATGATTTAATTGGAAGGTTTATTTGTATAATACAATTGCATTCAAATATAACTTACCAAAATTTCAGAAGTTAAAAATGTAATTGGATAATTTACAATATAAAAAAGATGTATAAATAAAATTTGAGTGGTTATAATAAATGCTATACACTTAAATTTTAAGTTATAAAACGATTAACAGAGTTAAAGAATAATAAAGGGTAATTGAATAACTTACAATAAAACAATGTTAGAAGAACTAAGAATAAAATAAAGCAGTTATAATAAGTGTAAGTATATTTAACATCAGTGATGAATATATTGAGAGGAATAAATTTAATTTTAATTAGGAATAAAGAAGAATTAAATTTATTAAGTACAATGTGAGTGTAATAAAAGATTATTTTTCAAACCCATGGTTTTAAAAATTGTTAATTTAAGATGATTGGATAATACGATAATGAAATTTGAGATAGTTAAGATTTATTTAACTTGTGTAAAGATTTATTCTCGGTTTAAGTTGAAATCTCCATGCTTTCAAATTCATTTCCTTATTTTGTTTTTCAAACTATCTTTTGGTTGTCCTTATCATCCTTATCTTGCTATAGACCGGTATAGGCATCTTTCTATAATCTTTCTGTTTAGAAATCTTTTTATAATCTTTGATAATCTCCACCTTGTAAAACTTACCTATAACAATAGTTATCAGGTATAACTCCAATCTTCTTGTCATCTTATCTTAATCCTATTTCACTCTATCTTTTCTGTGCCCTTCCATACCACATTCCTTTTCAGGGACGAAAAGTTTTGAGTGGGGGAGAGTGTAACAACCCTGTATTTTGTAATTATTTTATTGTATATTTTAATTATTTTTAATGTAAGATTTTGATTTAAAAACTTATTTTACTTATTTGAAATGATTAAATTTATTATTTAAATGTAATCTTGATTTTTATATGAGTTATAATTCCAAACTTGTGTAAGTTGAATATTTGCCTGAAATGCTGATTTTGGTCAAAATAGTCAAACTGTGACTTTTAACTTAAAATTTTAAAAGTTTAAAATTTTAATTTTTTTCCTTTATTATGAAAGTACATACAAATCTAAGAACACCACTTTTCGTTTCGTTGAAATCGGATGTAAATTGTGGAAGTTATACCCTTTACAATATTGTGCGTATATAGGGTTATTTAACAATGACTATTTTAAATCGTATAAGTTACTTCTTCTTGGTTATATTTTATTTTAATATGTGATAATATGTTATATTATGTATATTTTAACTTTTAAGTATTTTTAAAAAGATAATATAATTTTTCTAAAGTTTATTTGAATTTATTTCAATTTATAAAGCCTAGTCTACAATTTTAAGCCATTTTCTTAATTTAATTATATATAATTAAAATTTATTTATTTATTTTATGCACTCACTTTTATTTGCTGTGTTTTACTTTATTTTATTCATTTTACATGTATTTAAATTAAAGTAAATTTTTCCAAAGTATATTGAAGTTATTTCTAATTCTTAAGTCAAGTTTTCATTTTCTGTGCTATTTTACTTGTTTTAATCATATCTAATTAATATTTAATTATTAATATTTTGTTTATCTGTTATACTTTCAAATTTTAATGGAGATTTTAATTATTTTCAGTTATTTAGATGTATATAAATATATATGAGAAATTTGAAAGGGTTAAAGGCTAAGAAACGTAAAAACGTTTCACTGTTTCTTTTGCAGTTTCTTTTGTCATCAATACGTCTGTTTTTGCATTTCCCCATTTTATCTCCAGCCAACTTCCCTTGCTCATTTGTCACGAAATTTTTCTCTTTCTCAACCCTAAAAATCATGGCCTCCATCTTGAGAAAATAATCTGGTAATGGCTACATCTTTTTCTACCTTTTTCTTCTCATTTTCTATGTATTTTGCCTAGTTTTCTATGCTTTCTGGATTGGCCTCTACCACCCACCATCACCACCATACTCTCCACCATCCCCTACCACTTTTTCTTGGCATCATCTCCAGCCATCATTTCAGATCCATCCATGGCCACACCACCCTTGGTGACAAAACTCCACAAAATTGCAAATAATGTCCAAAACAATGCACTAGCCACCACTATTACTTCACCACCTTCATACTTCACCATGGCCACCACCTTTAGCCAAGACCGCCACCTTTCTACCACCACTACACTTCATCTTAGCCTCTGTCCAGATCTGAAATTGACATGGCCAAGACTCCATGAACTAAAACTCCACAAAAACAATGCATAAAGCCTTGAAACATTCATGATAGCCACCTTATCACTTCATATCTTCATCCACCACCTTGGCCCCCACCATAGGCCGCCACCACCACCTTTTCCAGACCTCTCCACACCCCTCCTTCTACTGTCCAAACCTGTACAAGTATGGCCAAGCCCCACTTGACCCAAGGCCGAGCCTTGTTGTGCTCAAAAACTTCATGTATGTTGCCTTGACCAATTGTATGCTTCATGTTATAACCCTACCACTCCATACTCCTTCTAGCCGTGAGTTATGGTGCCAAACCTGAGCTATATCATCATCATGGCTGAACCCAAGAACCTCCTAGGCCAAGCATTTGAATGGTTAAAGCAAGGTCAAGTAATCTATTCCTTTGTTGCTTCGTATTTTCATTGTTTCAACATTGTTTTGCGTTGAATATTTATGTGTATATTGTCTTGTTTTGGTTATTGTTTACAAGACAAATATCAACGCTCTCCATTCATTCAAATCAAAATTCATGCTATATCGTGCTTGTCGTGCTTTTGGAATCGCACTTGTGTTTGTTGTTTTGGTCTTCAGCTTGAAAAAGTGAGTCTTTCTCACTCTGACATTTATACTTATGAAAAGTGAATTGATGACAAGTGTTTAGTAATATAAAATGTTTACGCAAGTTAATGGTGATCATATGATATGCTATGCCATGTTATTACCATATTATTACCATGTTAAAACTGTTAATTTTCACCTGACATCTGATATATGACTGTATATTGTGATATTGACCTTGTTTATATTATTTCTGCATATGATCACACTGCAAGTTCCCTGTTAGAAAAAAATGTTATGGGCTGAAATGATAGGCCTGAATGGTTTTAAAAATTTTCATTTTGACTTGGGATTGCGGTTTTGAAATGATAAAACCCGGATTTTCTTTGTAAATTACAGGTTGAAATGATATATTATCTGTATCACTTTACCTAGCGTAGAAAATTATATACAGGCCCGTAGTTAAAATATGTTTTTGTAAAATTTTAAATATTTTAGAAATTTAATTATTATAATATTTTGATTTTAAATAAAAAAAGGATTTTTGTAAAATATTATTGATTTTCTGAATAATTGTAAGTGAAATGAATTAATGAAAAAGTTAGAAATTTTGAACGTAAGTTATTTTGGAAAATTTGATTTAATTATAATTGGAAATTAAATTGAATATGAAATTATGATAAATTTATGATAATTTGAATTTAAATGAATTAAAAGTGATTTTATATCATATTAATGATTTTTTTAACAAAGTTGAAATGTGAAATGAATGAATATTGTAAGTTGAAATTTTGAAATATAACTAAAACTGGAAATTTATGAAATTGACTTAAAGGTGAACTTTTAGTTAAGTAAATAAAAATAAAACTAAGTTATATTTGAGAATTTGAACTTAAGTGTTAAGTTGAAATTTAATGTAATGGATTTTAAAAATTCAACATTGCATTTTAATAAGTGAATTATTATTAAATCTTGATTTTTGAATGGAAATTTAACTTTATAAAATCATGAACTTGAGGAAAATTAAATGATGTTATAAATGTGAAAATGTATGATTTTATAATTTAAAAATGTTTTTAATAAAAATATAATTGGTTGAGAAATTTTATTGAATATTTGAAGTTAATTGACTGCATTTTTGAAATGCTATTAATTACAGTGTAAATGATATTGCAGCATTTGTAAACGCTGTAGTTGATGATAATGAACTAAAAAGCTAAGTTGAATTAAAAGCTATTATAGCAATCTTTGTAAGTGCTATAATTTTTGAATTTAACTAAGTTATTCGAAATTTAAGTAAACCTATTATAACATTTTAAAATGTTGTCTTTTGTTAAATTGAACTGTTTTGAATGTAACTTTCCGTATAAGTTTTCTAAATGATGCGAAAAGTGAATTTTCACGGTTTTGATAAACTTAAGTGAATAAATAAACTTTGGAAGTTGAAATTTTTGAAAATTTAATAATTTAATTATTAAACATAATAACTTCATTGAAATGATAAAAAAGAATTTTTGGAATATAAACTGTTTTGAAATATGAATTGAAATGGTATTTTAGATTGAATAAAATGAATAATGATTTGAAATGAATGAAGTTTGAAAAGATACGATATTTTGATGTATTAAAATGATTTGAAATGAAGTTTTGAAAGGATATGATATTTGATATATTAAAATGATTTGAAATGAAGTTTTGAAAGATATGATATTTTTGATATTAAATGATTTGAAAAACGGAGTTTGAAAGATAGGACATTTTGATATTAACATGATTTAAAAAGAAGTTCTGAAAGATATGATATTTTGGAACTGAAGCTTTGAAAGGTTATGATATTTTGATATATTAAAATGATTTGAAAGGTAGTGTTGAAAGGGTATGAAAATTTAATATATTGAAATGGTTAGAAATGACTTGATATTTATTTTGATAAATATTTGAATTGAAAGATATTTTACGATGATATATTGAAATGGTTTTGGAAATGATTTAATCTTTATTTTGATAAAGATTTGGTTTGAAAAGGGTATTTTATTTTGAAGTATAAAATATTGTTTTAAAGTTATAACTACGGGTTATAATAACGATTGGTTGTTAAAGAGATCGGGATCGGATATTGTCTTATAGCCGGCCAATACCGAAAACCACTTTAACAACTGTGTACGCGGTGGAGATTCCAGAATGAAGTAGGATGGTGGCGACGTTCTCGAGGTATATTACGTGGACCCAACTCCCGTGAGTTGGCATATATGACTAAAACAGGAGCTATACCGGGCTACACAAAGGGTCGCACCCTTTCATCGAGCATGCTCCATCGGAAACCATTCTATTACTGTTGTGACTCGATTCGGTGGCGCCACTTTGATTTGGGGGTATTGTTCGAGGTGGGCGGAAGCTGCTGGCTTGCCGTCACCACCGTTCCGAGAGTGCAAACGGTGTATCCACCCTGGCATTGCCTCACGTGCCGTGTCATATCCTTATATCGAGCCCACTACGATTTTGGTTTTAAAGATCTGACCGCGTTAAGGTTCACCATCCCCTTAATGCTATTTTTTATATGATTATACTTTACTGATTAGACACTACCATATATAGCATATATTACTACATAGTAAATAGTTTAACGGAACCTTAGAGGATGGGCGGTCCCTAGCATCCTTTAAGTTACCGATGCATTTTGTTACTGTTCACTTGAGTTGATTTACAGTTTATAAGTATTTATGTCCTGACTCGAGGGTTTTGTGTTTTGCTTTATGCTCGGGTCAGATTGATTGAGTTAGCATTCAAGATTCACCTTCGGCGTTGGAGCTTTCCTTGAAGATCCAGCCATCTATTTTTTTTCAGTATCGAGTGGTTCAGTGATGTATCTGATTTGTACCTGATGTATCATGTTACTCTTCTGTTGTATCTTATTTAACTCTGATGTATCTTATATTTTATATAGTAGCTTCATGAACTACTATCTCTTTTTCTTCCGCTGCATTTTTATATACTCTGTGTCTGTGATCTGTGATTTCTATTTACTGTATATTCTGAGGTTTGCCAAAATTTTATTTACAACACGGTATTTTGAGCAATTCAATTCCGGCATGATTGTCTGCCTATGCACTTATAATGGATGCGAGTGGTTGAAAATACCTAGTCATTACAATTGAAGCTTAAATCAGAATCGTTCTTTATGTTTTGTTTGTCTTCCGTTAACTTACTTCGTTAAATTCGGCCTATTTTGTTATATAGATAATAACTAATCTTTACACAAAGGAAAAATATATCTGTTATACGTTACATCATCAGAGTACAATAACCATAATACACACCAGTGGACAGTTATCACAACTTGTCCTTACAAAACTGAATACACAGCTAATCAACGCAGCGGAAATATTTAAAACAAGTACGGGAGTACGTATCTCCATTCAGCTCGAGTCCTGAGCTCCATGGCATCCTTTCTTGTATTCTATAATACTCGGTCTGACCCGTGCATTATAGTTAAGTAACAACCGAGTCAGTCTGGAATATCAGCGTGAGAAAGCCACACTCAGTTGGATTATTAAAGTTTCAAAATCCTTTGAAATCAAAAGCATCTCGTAAGACTACGCCACAAATAAACATGTCGGGTTTTACCTTACGATAACCAAAACAATTTTTATCAAAATACTCTAATATTATAATAGTGTCTATATACAAATACTTATTAAAATTGCTGAAATTGTTACATGATTAAATTCCAGCATACTAGCCTCAAAGTGGGTTCTACAAACAAAAATCGTAAAGGCACATAGGGAGAATGGATTTCCAACTAATGACTAGGCACTGGGGTACCACCTGTCACAGTACCCTGTCTAGATCAGCGTACCGAGGATCCATCCAAAATTCGCTGCAACACAAGACCGGAACTACCTCTTACTGGATAATCCCGAGTAAGATCACCCCGCGGTTGGGGTCAGCAACCGCCCACACAGCCGGAATAAAAAGGGAAATCTAGACAGGGATGACCTCACCCTAATGGGTGCGACCCACTTAGCCTTGCTGCATAACCACTGATTTTCAGTCATTCCCGGTTGATGAGGCTCAAGGCTAAGCGTTACCTTTTTAGAACATATCATTTAGAATGCTCACTGTCCACCTGACGATGTTCTGAAAGCATTCATCCATACAAGTCCGTTCCGGGTCCGAACGAAACCGAAGGCACTACTCCTACTACATCCATTTTGGAATCACCTCAGAAGTAGTAGCGACTAGCACTTGCACTTCACTGCTCCACCTTCGAATCCAAACTCTTATTTTCCACACGAAAACATGCAAACCGGATCGAAGTGGTTTTTAGGAAATAAATCCCGATCCGGGTCTCTTCGAAATGATCAGCGCATTGTCCAATATTGATAGTCGGTTATTTAACTATCAGTTAACATTCACAAACAACCATCAAACATAAATAATTTCCCCAAATTATCTATTAATCTCAAAATATCCTCGCAAGATATATTTCCACTTTTCAACCCTTTGAAAACAGTGCCAAAGCATCATCCTCTTACGGAACACATTTCCCAAATATTTTCTATTTCCACTGAAATCGCCAAGTACAAATAATTTAAAACACTTATTATAAAATATACTTTAAAACATTTAAATAAAAAAACTACTTTAATACTTTATTCAAAAATATATGCTTTAAGAATATGTAAAATAAAGCTACTTAATAAAATTATAAAACTAAATTTTTATCCTTTTAAAACGTAATACCAAGTCACCTTCAAATAATTACTACTAAAATAAATTTGAAAAAAAATACTTACTTTAAATTTAAACATTAAAAATAATAAATTTCTAAAACATGCTTTTAAACAACTTTAAACTTTTAACTCATACTTAAAAATTTGCTTTGAAAACGTACTTGGCTATCTAGGAAAATACACTTCTCTTCCACATCTTTTAAAAACAAATCACTATTTATTTTTAAACACATTTACCCATTCCTTTAATAAATTCCCACTGTGAATTTATTCTTCCAAATATCCACTGATATATTACTTTACTTTTATAAACCCAGTTTATAAATTTCTTAGTCCTATCCCCATTTAAAATTCCAATTTCAAACACTTATATCAATTTTCAAATTGATTTTCAAGTTACTCCATTTTGAAATAAATTCCCTTCCTCACTCAATTTATTTCAAAACCCACTAACTTTATATTTTATTTCTTAATTATGATTTAAAATCTTTTTAACTGAAAATACCAATTTCATATTTTTTAAATTTCTTCTTTATCCTTTTATGTAAATTTAAACTTGAATTTTAAAGTAAATTCTTTTATTCCTTTAAATAACATCACTTAAGTTTTAAAATTCATTATTACTCTGTTTATTCAAAATCCCCTTTTCCATACTCCGAACTTATTTATTAGAATTTTAAAATCACTTTCATTCTTTTCTAATTCATTCTTCAATTTATCCTAAATTTTCAATAATCATTTTATTTACAAATTCTCTCTTTTAATTTTCTTTTCAAAAATCCAATCTATATATTTTTGGTAACTCAGTACACCCAAATATTTTCAATCAAACATAGCATCTATTACCAATATAATTTATCACAGATTAGCAATGACCAAATCATAGAATATTAAAATATTCTAAATAAATTTGAGGAATCCCGTTGGATCCCTCCAACCTGTTTCCATGCATCCACAGACGTTAGCACAATATAAAATACCTATTCCACCAAATACCAATTCCACTTCGAGGTGGAATTTCGCGGTATATGGATTTATAGTCATCCGCTATTATGCGGCGCATAAGGTTTATTTAGTTTTAACTAATGACAACCATCATCCAAGCAAAACAACCAATAATTTAAATTTTACTATAATAATCCAGATGTGTGAGATTAACTCACCTTTGATTTTGTATGCAATCTATTTCCAATCCAACTTTATTTCTTCATGATTTAGACCTTGAATAAACATTTTCCATTCTATTAACACTTGAAGTACTTGAACAATCAGTTACCAATTATTAATTTATTTTTAACAATTTGTTCGAATTAAAATTAACTTTAGATCTTTAAAGTGTTTTAACTAATTAAATACCTCCTTTGAAATCACATCCATTTACAAGAACATTTATATAAGTTTCCAAAATCTAAAATTAACTAAACTTATTATTATTATTATTTTCCCTAAGTTGTTAGCCAACTTTTAAACTTTAATAATTACCTTGTTTATCTTTGTGTAATTACACAAAATTCCCAAATAATTGGAAAAAAAAAGAGAAGAGCTCATACCCAGAGCAGAGCACAGACCAAGGCCATCTCCTCTCCTGGATACGAGTCGAAAACACGACCAAGCATGCGCGAGACAGCCACCGAGTTTCTTCAATCAAAGCTAGACTCGACATCGCCATCGACCCATCCACGATGCCCTCATCCCCTCGGCATTCCCGCACCAACTCAAACATCTTCGAGGCAAACAAAATCAGTATGATCTCGACTACGAGAACAACTAACATCCTATGAACCACCGTACCTCACGAAGCACGTGCTCTGATCGACTCGTCGACCAGAAAACCCTGCTACTTCCTACGAATCTCTTTCCCTTCCACTGTTGGTCCTCGCGATCGACGCGATTGCAACGAGGCCCTACCCTCCAACTGCTAACCTCGCACGCGCATGCTTCTCTCTCAAGGTCGCCGCCTCGCCTTACTTCGCCTTCCATGACCCCTCTCCATGCCGTGCTCAGCGCTCATTTCCAGACCGATTCGATCGTCCCCTCTCTCTAGCTTATTTTCCTTCGAAATCGAATTTGGGATTTAACAGTAAGGGGAAAGGCTCGAAATTTGTTTTGAGCGAAAGGATTCAATTTCAATTCGAGTTCGATTTCGTACCTATACAGTTTGATGAGGATGGGTTTAATACTAAGAGGAACGGCTATCATTTAAATTTTCTTAAACGAAAATTAGTTCATTTGTTTCGTTTTGTTTTTTGAATTAAAGAGGATAATTACGGCTATTAATATAAAAGAAGACACCTTGCATGTAGCTTTTTGGCTACTCTAATATGAAGGGAAAGGAAAAAGTTATGACGGTGAAAGAAAGTAGGCTGATGTGAATTATCTTGACCAGTCAAACAATATATGGATATTTTATTTAAATTTAAATTAAAATCGACTTGAATTCGTAGCTAAAAATATCGACCTCCTATCGGTGCATGCCACTAGGCATTTATAATGTTATACCTCTATTGCGAACGCAATGGAAAAGGTTTCGAGTCCTAATTCGATCGTATGGAGAAGATAGCTTTTTGGACCTAGTTATTATAATAATCTTTCTATATAAATTCAATGCGTTTATATATTGTACGCTCACACAACAACTCCAAACATTACGAAAATTGAAATCCGATAACAATAAAATATTACGGATCCAATGGAACTGGTTTCGTCAATATTTTTAACACGCTCGAAAGTCAAGATTAAATATTTTACTCAATCTTCAATTATTGAATTGAATAATTATATTATTCAACAAATTGCTGTATCTACATCCTGAATGGATAAATCCTATTTGTTCATATTCAAAACTAATTTATAATTCAATTTTTATATTTAAAACCATTTAAATATTCCAGATTCAACACTGAAAAATCCGGGTTGTTGCACCATGGGTTTCGATGGTGTTGAAATGCTAATGGTTTCAATGTTGTTAGTGGCTTTCGAACATATGCTTGCGACTGATGCAGAACCTTCCCTAGATATTAAAGGCATCGACCGGTTCGAAAGGCATGATTTTGCTTTCAAATGGGTTATTATAACCAAGGCATGTTCCTGAGTAGTTTGAATGAAGGCGAAACCTTTGGTTTCGAAAGGTTTGGCGCGCATATTAAGGGTTGCCATTCCTTGTCTTCGAAAGGTGTTGTTTTAACTCAATCGAAAGGTCTTTATGCATGTAGAAGCACCATCTTCACAAAGGGATATCTTGAAGCGGAAGGGTGCTTTCGACCCTTTCAACCCCTTCAAAAGGTTATGATATTTCTAGTCTTTTTCTACGCATCCCTTCGATTCCTTCGAAAGATCTTGCTGGTGCTTCTTTCTCTTGTTCTTCTCTGTCTTCTATTCAATCGGGTTTCAACAAGTTCGAAAAGATATTTGGTAGTAACATTCATTTTCTTATTGTTTTAATTTTGTTTCCTTATATATTGTTCTTTACATCACTCTGTTTGGATTTGGATATTGAATCTGCGGTGTTATCATATTAATTGAGATTTTTTGACCAATTTTGGTGAAAATATTTTGGTATCGAAGCCAAGTTATTTGCACCTATAGATTTGGAAATGATTTGGAGCTTGGATTTGGATCAATGATTAGGCAATCTACAAGGAAATCACATGCGGATGGAGTCACCATGAAGGGAAGTCAAAAGGCATCCTCAGGAGCTGTAGCTAATTAACCCACCATCTACATCACTTGGAACGAGATGGAAACTATGATAGAGGCGATGTAGGACGAACGTAAGGAGGCAAGAGAAGAAAATACAGAATTTCCTCGGGAAAATTGGACAAGTTGGAGCATAAAACCAAGGATTTGGAGCGGCTAGTAATCTGGATCAAGGAATTGGAGCACCAGAAGCTGCAAGAAATCAAAATCAGGAGCATGGAGTCAGTCAACAGGCAGGAAAATGGAATGGAGTAACTGGGGGTGGTCCTCGGCCAACAAGGAGGGATCGGCATCGATCTCCTCGTAAGGTTTGTCATCAATCGCCCTAGGCCTGAGGGCACGCCCCTGGGACAGGCTAGTAGGGGATTTGGTGTGGTTACTGTTCGAACCGTGGTTGATGCAGGACCTGCAGCTGGGGATCAAAGCGTGGATGTGTATATTTCAAAGTACTCTTACGGAGTCAGAGGCAGGCTGGTAATATGGATTGAAGACCACCTATGTATGAGAATGAAACGATGACTGAGCTCATGCATCAGATAAGGAGAGGCAGATTGCCCAATAGGAATTTGAAAGATGTCAATCGAAGTCCTTTTACTTCGAATATTAGGAATGCTAGGAAACCACCGGAGTTTAAACAATCAACAATAAAGGTATATGATTGAAATTTAGATCCAACAACACATATGATGAGGTATATCTGGCATATGGAAGTGTTCGGGCATCGGAGGAAGTCATGTCAAGATGTTTTCCTTTATACTTAACGAAATTACTTGCTATTTGGTTTAGGTAGCTAGAGAATGGATCAATAAAGGCATGGAATGAGCTAGTAGATAGGTTTATGAAATAATTTTGGGTCAATATTTTGTGACGCAAGAATGTGATGACATTGACGACACTAAAAAAGAGCGCTGAAGAGTCCTTGCACTGTGTCACAAAGTGAATCAGACAACAATGATCAAACAACATAAGGTAGATTTGGTGTTATCCCAATATTTTCCACTGCTTCACACAATACATGGAAAAACCATTTGTTATGTGTCATAGCCCATGAAATCTTTGTTTGAGATTTCATTTATTCTATTCAGGCAACATTTTATCCATTATCTGATTGAAATTATCAAAATTTCATTTTGGCTCCTTATCAGAATTTTGGTTTCTTTCTCAATGTTGCCTAGATTATTTCATGGCGGCGTTCTTTCAATTATTTTTCCCTCTTTCTTTCATTTTTGAAGAAAAAATGGTGTTTGTTCCTTCAATTATTTTCCTCACTGCCTTCGCCAATGCCTCCTCGTAGCCATCGTCCACTTCCGACCCTAGCCTTCTCCCATCCCATCGATGTTCTTCGATGAACTTAGGGTTTCCCAATCAAAGCCGTCTCTTTCATCTATATTCTAAAATTAAGGTTTCATGAAGCTGCTGCTTGAAAGTTAAGCTTCAAACCACCTTGATCTCTTCCTTCCTAATAGATTGCGTAATTTGATTTACTAACTATTGATGGTTGCGGCTCCTCCTTTTCGAGTGTTCATTGATTGATATTGGTATGATTTATGCCCTTTTCAATTTAAATTGTTCTCAACTTCTAATCTCTGGCCGATGATGATTTAGGTTTCTTATATGAGAATTTATTTCCTAAATATGCGAATATATGATTCAATTTGAATTTTTCAAATTATTTTTCTCGGCTATCGATTTATGTTTGAACGCTCTTGATGATTTTCTGATTATTGGATTTCTACTTTGTTTTCATTTGCTAATTTGATTGCTATGTTGGACCTTTTTTTTCATTACATTACCTGATCAGGTGCTCTTGATTTCATATTTGAGTTAGTGGATTGTTATGTTTGACCTTGTTGTCCAAGGCAGTGTTGACTGGAACTGCCTTATTCAATGCAATGCACTTCAACGCTGAACATGTGTTGCAT
Source organism: Allium cepa (assembly GCA_030765085.1). Taxonomy (NCBI): domain Eukaryota; kingdom Viridiplantae; phylum Streptophyta; class Magnoliopsida; order Asparagales; family Amaryllidaceae; genus Allium; species Allium cepa. The sequence continues at coordinate 755,925,763 of CM060940.1, read as the reverse complement.
ATATACATGTGTAAATGTACGTATACGTGTGTGTGTTGCTTACTGTATTTATACATGAACTTATATGCTTGTGCACTTCCATGTGCTTGTGCACTTTCATGTGCTGTGCCCTTACGTGCTTGTGCCCTTTCACGTGCTTGTGCCATTACTTCATGTTGTTTTGTTTGATTACTTTCATGTGCTTTGCTTTCTTATATGCATTTTCATGTGCATTTTCATTTGCTTGTGCCTTTATTTCATATTCTTTTTGCTAATTCGATGGTTTGAACTGCTTGTTGCTCACTATGTACATATATACATGTATATACATATGTGTATATTAGTTATGCTATCTTGGTTCATCAATGTATATACATGCATAAACGTATATGTACTATGGTTTGGCCTTGTTATATGGTTTAGCCAGAAATTTATACTTGTTCACTTGTTGCATTGTTGTCTACACTTTTTTTTACTTGGAGTAGTACTGTGCAGTAAGTTCAACAATCGGTCGAGGTAAGTTTGTGCACTTTGATTCCAATATCCTCCATGTATATATATATCTATGTATATATGTGTGTGAATGTTGGTAGTTTGGATTTGTGGTTAGTGTTAGTGTCTTGTTCAATTTTATGACACATGTTCAATTTGTGGTTAGTTGATGTGCACGTAAATGTGCATATTTTTACAATCATATTTAATCTATTTAAATTAAATAAATGATCATATTGGGTATTTTAACTTGTTTAAACCAAAATTCATATTATTTGAAATTGTCACATCTTCATCTTCATCCAGGGGCAAAATGGTCATTTTTGTGCATATATTTCTTTGAGAAAAATTAATTGATATTTTTTATATATTTTTGTAGGAATTTGGTCTCAAATAGGAGTGGTTTCATGAAGAAATATGCATGCACAAAGAATACAAAGGAATGAAGATGGAAATAATTCAAAGTGAAGATCATGGAGGACCCTACCTACCCACCTACCTTAATATACAAATTAAAGGCTAATGCCATGCTTTTGGAGTTAATGGTTTCATGTACACTAAATGGGGGATTAAGACATGTTAATGATTGCTTGGCCTCCACACTACCTCAAGGGTATTTTGGGCATTCCCCAAAAATATGAATTAGGATTTCATACATAAATAAATATCCATATGTTTCATGTAGCCATCTCTTCTCTTAGTCTCTCTTAGGCCTCCTTCTCTTTAGTTTAGTTTAGATCAAAAATAAAAAGAAAGCTCTCTTTTTCTTTTCATGGCTACTTAGCCATTTTTATTTTCATGTAATTTTCCCTTTTTTTATGTTATTAATACATGCTCTTTCCTTTTACATGCCTCTTTTTTATGTTGTAGTGTAGATCTCTTTTCTTTTATGCAAGTTAATTAGCTTATCTTTTCATTTTGCTCTCTTTTTCCTCTTCATTTTGCTTTCATGTCGTTAGCTACATTTGTTAATAAAATGACAAATATGAGAAGCTAAACCACTTCAATTTAAGGGTAATGAAGCTCTCTAATTAATGTAGCTTCAACATTTTGTTAATTCATGCTCTCTTTTTGTGCTTAATGATGATGATAGAAGTGGTTTTATTTGTTGTTTTTGCTTTGAATTTGATAGTCTATATCGTTGACACGAAATAGGCTATGCTTAAACAATCACTAACACAAACGCCTCTTCATCAATATATGATTATGGCATAAGAAAGTGATTTGAAATTAAAATTTGATGGTCTATGTTTCTAATCAATAGTTAATAGGCCATACTTAAAATAGATTTCATTCTCATTTTCTTTATCAATTTTCATGAAAGTTAGTAAGTGTTTTAAGGGGTGAGTTATAGTTTGATGGATTATGTTGGCTAATCAATAGCTCAAATATGTCATACTTATGATAAACACATCAATTAAAACACTAATGACCATAAAAGAGAGATCATGATTTCATGTGTTGAACTACATGATCTAGAGAGTGGATTTATTCTCTAAATTGACATTCAACTCTCATATTTGCATTTCTTTTCTTTTTGTTAGTTAGTTCGTTTTCTTATTTTCTAGCTTAAATACACTCTCGACTTTGGTATAATTTGATTGAGTAGAAAATTTAAATCAATCAATTCCCTGTGGATCGACCCGTATTCACCCCGTGCTACATTCGTACACCGTGCGCTTGCGGTTATTTTTAATTTAAATTCGTTCGACGATTTTCTAAACCAATAGAATTTCGTCGACGAACAAGTTTTTGGCACCCTTGCCGGGGAGTTGTTTTGATTTTAAATTTTTATTCTTCGGATTATTTTTATTTGTTTGATTTTTGTATGCTTTTTATTTTGTGTGTGTGTTTGCATTTTCCTTGTAAAAACAAAAAAAAAATTGGTTGTTTATTTGTTTGCATTTGTGCTTGTTAATTTGCATTCGCATTTAGTTGTTGCTTTTCTAGTTCTTCTAGTTAAAAAAAAATCTTATTGCATTTCTGTTTTCTTTCTACTGTGCATTCTATTTTTGTTATAAAATTCTTGTTCTCTATTAGTTTATGTTCTAGTTTGTATGCTCTCTGTTTTTCTTGGTTTAGCTTGTAACCGTGCTCTGTTACTTATCGCTTAGTTTTCAGTTCTTTGTGCATTCAAACTGCATTCTTCTTGCTTACAAAGAAAGAAAGAAATAAGAAACATTTCATTACAATTTAGTTTCAGTTACACTCTCTGTTTATATTTTCTGTTTTTTTTTCTATTTTCACCACTTCTTCACTCACTACATTTCGTACAATTTCATTCACTTACTTCACAACAATCTTCTTCTACAATCACCCATCAAATTCCAACATTGTTCCCCAAGCCTGACAACCAGCCATCTACATCTCATCACAATACAACAGCCACCTCACAACATCACTGCGGAGACCAATTACCATTGAAATACCCCACTCCAGCACTTCAAACTTCACTACCAAAACACCGCCTGAACCCGCATCATCTCCTCTACCATACCAACCCAGTGTACCACTATTGCCAAAGTCATCCACCATTAATTCTTCCCCCTAACCAAATCAACAACACTGTTTCTACAATCAAAACAGTGCAAACCAACCTCTACAAACCATACTTCATTTCTGATCACAATCACCATTCTTCCTCCCACTATCAAACCATAACTCCAAGCTATCAATTGCTACATCACACAAACATACCTTCCTACCATTGCATATACATCACCATAAACTGACATCTCGGGCATCATAACAAACCCCACCACAGTTCACACAGTACATATCAACTCAACTGTCCCTGACCACATTCTACAACACAGTTCAACATCGATCTTCCCATCGAATAGCCGAACCTCAATCGTTACGAACCCTATAAAATTGCAATCCTCATCTCAAATCGCCACCTCCTCCTTCCCGAAACCAAAATCGGCCTGGTCAAACAACCCAATCCGCCCTATCATCAAACATCACTGTGACCAATTGCCTAAAACCCAACTGCGATCCCCCAAAGAATCACCTTCCGCCACCATACATCGAACTCCTCTACCTAAATCAAACAACTGCCTCGCCTATCAATCTAACCAAATCAATTCAAATGATTTACCCAAGCCTCTGCTATTACCCATAAAAAAAATAAAGAGAAATTTTTGGTTAGCATAGTTGAATTCGATTTGAGAATTTGGAGTAGTGAGAAAATTTATTTGGAAGTTTGGTCCTGTTGCTGTCTGATTGTGGAGTAAAACGCGATTTTAACTTTATTTTAACTGGGCCGCGTTATAAAGCCTAGCGTGTAGGCAGTGAAATTTACTCTACTGTTGCTTAGTTTTAATTTGATTGTTTCACTCTTTTCTTTTTAGTCCATCTTTACAAAAAAAAGTTAGTTTTTGTTTGCATTTCTTCTTTAATAAAAAAAGGGGTTTGTTTTTGTTTCCTTTGGGAACCAAAATTTTCCTTTTGAGAGAACCAAAAATAAAAATAAAAAAAAGGTTGTGTGTGTATATCTATAAATATATATCTTCTTTTTCATTTCAGGTTGCCAAAATAAAGGAAGGAGCAGAAGTGGTTGCTAAAATAAATTGCTTGATTTGCTGATCTCGCCAAAAAAATAATTGCTTGCTTATTTATAATTTTCTTTTTATTTTCCTTGCATTGTATATATCTATTGTTTTTGTTTGTCTTGCATTGTTGTTAACTTGCATTGAAAAAAAAATCGAAAAACCAAAAACAAAAACAAAATCTATTTGTAGTTGCATTGTTAATATACGTTTAATTTCTGTTTTGCATTTCATTCTAGAATTTTGATTAATAATAACGGTTAGACATTGATAACACTTAATTGCATATTGACAATTTGTCTTCTTTGAACAATTTAATTTCTTGGTGTCTAGGTTACGGCAGAGTAATAACCATTTATAAATATTACGGTGATTCGTAAATATTATAGTGGTTGTTCCTCTGAAGGTACTTAAACCTTCGGCTGCATTGCTAAGGTGATTCGTGGCGCACCGATAAATCATGTCTGTTACCTGGCTGAGAAATATCTTGTTTATCTAAGACAAAGTGTGAATATACAAATTTGTGTTAACTTAGGATTAAATCATTTGTAATTAACCATTGCATTCATTTAGTTGCATTAGTTCATGCATATTTAAAAAAAACTAAAAATTTCAAAACTAAAAAAAATTTGTAAATATTACCTTTTCTTTTGAAACTTTTGAATCCTTTTCCTTTGAAATTTCAAAAATCCAAAAAGAATGTAAAAAAACAAAAATCCAAAAAAAAATATAAAATCTTTTCAAAAGCCAAAAAAATAGAAAATTCAAAAACAAAACAAAATTCAATTTCCTTTTGAAAAATAAATTTTATTTGTAAATATTTTTTCTTTATAAAAAAACAAAAAAAAATTCTTGAAAATGTCTGAGTTTCAGTTTCCCTACTCACTTGAATTTTACAATAGTTGTGAAAATCAATATAATCCATATGATTTCACTTCGAATTCGTATGGATATTTTAACGACAACCATTGTTTAAACAATTCGAATTTTGAAAAACAATGTTTTCAAAACGATGACCAACCTCGAATCTCGAAAATAACATTTCATCTCTACTTGAAATCTCTACACAACAAAATCAAATGATAAATGATTTATGTAATTTTTATTTGTGCTATAACTCGAATCAAAGTTTTCAAAAGAATCAAAATTTGAATTCGCTTCAAAATTCAAATGATTTCGATGATAACCCGTGCCAATTCAATTTTGAACTCCAAAATGAATTTCAAAATCAAAACGAAAATGTGATCCACTTTTCAAATAATTTTGGCAATGGGAATAATCTTGATTATGATATGAGTGAAATTTTTTGTTCTCAACGAATCCAAATCGAAAATTCTCAAGTTAATAACTATAAATTGGATTTTATTGAGCAAATGAATGAAATTTATGATGAGCACATGAATTCATTGTTTGAAACATATATGAAACAACGTAAACAACAAAATCAAATTCCAATGTGTGACGAGTCAAACGATAATCAATCTTTTACCTAAATTGACGATTATCAAGTAACAACTTTTGAAATGGAAAATAACAATCTTAATGAAGTTGCTGAAAACACCGTAATTAAGTTGGATTTCAATTCTTTTGAGGGTGAGAAACTCGATTTAAATTTCGATCTTCCTTTTTCTGAAAATTTGAATACAACAACTTTGGATTTTGAAATGGATATATGCGATGAAGTTGTTGATAATCCAACGAAGAAAGATGAATTCAACGAACACGAGTTTTATGGACTTTTCGAAAATGAGTCATTAAATTCTGATGGGGAAGATTGCGATCATAATTTTGACTTTAAAATCGATAATTTGGAAGAAGTTTTCAATGATAAACTTGAATTTCAATTTGGTGAACATAAATATGAATTTCAATCAATTGTTTTATCAACCCCAATAATCATTGAAAATAACAACTCGTACGATTTTTAATAAAAAGACATTCGTTTTTCCAGATCAACGTTCAACTTTGAAATCTTTTACGGTTTGGTTTTTCGTGCTTAAGTTGTGTCTCACATATTTGACGAGACAAATGAATCAATCTTTGGAAGACCGTTTCATTTACTCTTTAAGTGTATATTTTCTGATCTCTTGTAAATAATAACCTTTTCATTTTCATTTAAATAAAGGTCATGTTTTTCTTTTTATTTTTCTCCTTCCACTTGGGTTGACTGTGGGGACACAGTCAAAATCAAGTGTGGGGGGAGGCTCATCTTCATTTTTTTTTCATGGTTTGTGTTTGCTTTTTTATCTCAAAAAAAATTAAAAAAGTCCCAAAAATAAATTTTCTTTTGATTTATTTTAAAAAAAACACTATAAGATAAATGTATGGTTTTGGTTTATTAAATTGAAATTTTTGAAAATTTATTTGTCTTGACAAAAATAAATTGAAGTTTGATTACAAATAATAATGGTTTAACTAGTATATAGGAAGATTCATACGTGTTAACATCCTAACTGAAAATCTTTGTTTTAAAAAGTGGTTGATTTAAATTAAAAGATATAACATTTTTTTTTCTTCCAAGTTAAATGGTGCTAAGATGATTTTGCAAAACTCTCTCTCTCTCTTAAAAAAATATATAAAAATAAAAAATGATAACGTCCAAATATTCACTCTCATTTAAAAGTCCTCAAGGTTATGCATGGGTGAATAACTTGGAATTTTTGATTATGTGCTTTCATACTCATTTAAAAGTCCTCACGGTTATGCATGTATGGAACACATGTAAAAAAAACAGACTTAATAAAAATCGCCTACGGTCGATAGGTGTATGCACTTTCGTGTGTGCACTCGTCATGCTCTGTACTCCCCTCACATAAGCCCGAAAGGCAGTGCATGGGTGGTATATCTGGCCTCAGTTTACCTGAGCTAGGTGTGTAATTTTTCTTGCAAATAATGAGAGAGCAAGCAATTGAAATCTTAGCACTATTTTTACTTAGTTGATTTGATTTGTTATTGAAAAGAAATGAAAATACCACTTTGATAAACTTTGATAATCAACTAAGGATCCATTTCATAGTTACAATGTGTTATTAACCAAAACAACGAGTTAAACTATTGTCTATTTGTTGTGATAACTTGATTTTTATTGGAAATTTTGACGAATAAATAACTTAAATTTCAAGATGATGACCAAGACCTATATTTAACTTATTCGTGTCAAGTTAAAAATAAATCCTTCATTTGTAAATATTTTTCAAAAACTCGCACTCATCTCTTTGTAAATAAATCTTGCATTTTGTAAATATTTTCATCTTGCATTTGGATTTTGTGGGTAGTATCCGCTGAAAACCCTCACGAGACAACACTCGTCCTACTGGGGACACCCAGAGGTTTAATGACTTATTGCATACGCTCAATGCAATCGTGCTCCCTACGAAAACGGATTTATCTTCGTTTTTCTTTATTCGAGGACAGATAAAAAGATAGGTGTGGGGGTATTTGATGTGTACATAAATGTGCATATTTTTACAACCATATTTAATCTATTTAAATTAAATAAATGATCATATTGGGTATTTTGACTTTTTTAAACCAAAATTCATATTATTTGAAATTGTCACATCTTCATCTTCATCCAGGGGCAAAATGGACATTTTTGTGCATATACTTCTTTGAGAAAAATGAATTGATATTTTTTATATATTTTTGTAGGAATTTGGTCTCAAATAGGAGTGGTTTCATGAAGAAATATGCATGCATAAAGAATATAAAGGAATGAAGATGGAAATAATTCAAAGTGAAGATCATGGAGGACCCTACCTACCCACCTACCTTAATATACAAATTAAAGGCTAATGCACACGCTTTTGGAGTTAATGGTTTCATGTATACTTAATGGGGGATTAAGACATGTTAATGATTACTTGGCCTCCACACTACCTCAAAGGTACTTTGGGCATACCCCAAAAATATGAATTATGATTTCATACATGTATAAATGTAATGCCACACCCCGAGACCCACCTTAGTAAAGAGAATTAACGAGTAATTCCGTCTACTAAAGCGGAGAATAGGGCTGGTTAAGGGCGACCATCTATAACTTTGTCTTAAACATCTACTGAATACGTCGATAAATGCAATACAATTTTCTTTTCTATCTCAATGGATCGACATACATAGTAAACGTTTAATCCAAAACTATAGGTGGTTGACGGATCTATCAGAACAAAATACAATAACTTAATGTATAGCACATCGCAGAACAGTAATCGATATCATATATATACATATACACTGATACATGTTTAGTACAATACAATATGAATACAATAAAGGTGGTACTCGACCACACCATATACATCAAATCAAATGTAAAAACATCAGAGTATGCGGAAGAAATAAACTACTCAAGCGAAAGAAGAAATTATCCAACACCAACTTCAAGCTAAGTCCAATAGATGATACCTGAAACAACTCGGTCTGACCCGAGTATAAATACACGGGTCAGTCTAGCTACCCAAATCAGTCAATATCGATAATATGAAGCAGAATGGACATAGTGATACTTCTTCTCGAATAAGGAGAAGGATTAGATAACTCATAGCTCAATACTTAAGTAACAAACGTTACCTAAGTGACTAAATACCTCGAAAGAGGCAACTCAAACTCAATACTCAAATAAAACACAAGTGCCTCATATCATTAGCGATAACCCATAATGAACTCAAATCAACTCATATAAAACTCAAGCAAAACTCAAATGGTTCGATGAACCATTACTCAAAAAAGGAGAAAACTCATCTCAATCACAAATAGAAGTCATGAAAGCAACACAAGACAACTCCATAAGAATGCGAGATCTCAAACTCATAAGTAGGCCAAGGCGACTAAATCTCACACATACATCTCAATCATAAAAAACTTATGGAACTCGATATGAATTCAAACTCATAAAATATCAAACTCAATAAAGAATTCGATGCATGTCCAAACTCAGAAAATCTTAACACTAATGCGTCAAAAACGGCGAATTCAAAGCTCAGAAAACTCGGATTGGCCATATCCCTGAATACAATGTCGAAGCAATGCTGCACGTGCTAAACTCAAACGGCCGAAGCCTTAAACAAGGTCGCTAACACCTTCCAAAGCAGTTCGTCCTCATGACAAGGTCGTTGATACCTTTCCAAAGCCTTTCGTCCTCATGACAAGGTCGCTGACACCTTTCTAAAGCAGTTCGTCCTCATGACAAGGTCACTGACACCTTTCCAAGCCATTTTGTCATCCCTAACAAGGTCGCTAACACCTCCAAAGCAGTTCGTACTTATGACAAGGTCGCTGACACTTCTCAAAGCAGTTCTGTTAGGTAAACATCGTGAATGTGTCACAAACTCACGGATAGGAACCCGAAAAGTATTAACGTGTGCCCATACCACACATTCGCACTTAGCGGTTTACTAGCCGTTAGTCGATGCCACACTAAAAACATCATAAAACTCAGAAAATTATATCTCGCCCAGTCTCATTGGGGAGTGATAAAGAGATACCATACTTGTCTCATCATATCGACAAGTGAAAAACATCATGATGGTTTCTCATAAACCATAAATCTCGAAATATGAAATCATAAACTCAAGACTTGCCTTATGTTATTGACAAGTAAATAAAACATCGTGATGGTTCACATCGATCAAACTCCTACATAGGAGATCTCAAACCATAATACTTGCCAAATATTGGCCATCTTAAATAATTCCAATAAATAGGAATTATAAAACTCAAAATACGCCATAAAATGGCAAAACATCTCAGAATCATTAAACTCAAATAGCTTCGATCGTAAAAGTCCGAAATTAACCGAAATAGTAAACGCACATGTCCCATACCACGTGTTTTACTAAATCGTTTAATTCTCTTTCTTATACGTTCGAATAGTACAAAAGTGTATGTTTTATATTTAAAATAGTTTACTAGAGAAAACAGGCTTTTAAAACTTTTTTTTTCCTTTCCAAAAAGATTAATAAAATCCATATTTAAAGTTCCTTTATTATAGGAAATAAGTAGATTTTATATTAGAAAAATAATTTTAAAATACTATATAATAATAATTTGAAATTTTAATATAATTCAAAAATCACTTCAAAAATGGTTAGTGGAAACCGTGCTCGAAAATAAAGAAAAACAAGAAAGATAACTCAAGACCGATAACTTGAGTTCAATACGAATTCAATTCAAATTTAACCCTAAATCAATTCAAATTCAATTAAAATTTCAATTTCAATTTCTTCAAATATAGCTAGCCTATTGATAGGCATCATAACTCTTAAAATATCTCAAAACAACATCAAAATCGAATAAGAATGAGAGCAAAAATAAACTAATACAATTCTCGGGTCAATAATTGTTATTGCTGTCCTTTTGCTCTCGCAACAGCGACAAACAAACACAGTTTTGATCAAGAAAACCTCAAAATTTCAAGAAATACAAAACATTAAACTTTTAGTACAAAGTTTAAGCTTTTCGGAACATCTAAGATTATTAAATTTGGATAAGAAATGAGAAAGTTATGATAAAAATAGTTCAGAGATCTAAATTCAACACCGCTGTCATTTTGATCTCGGGATAGCAACGATCAAATGCAGTTTTGATCAATATAACTTCAAAATTTCAAAAATCTCAAAACATGAAACTTTTGGAACAAATTCTTAGATTTCCATAACATTAAAGATTATTGAATTTGGATAAAAATTGAAAAAGTTATGCTTAATTTAGTTTCAGATTCAACAAGAGAGAAAATAATAGTTTTGCTCTCGGGATTACAATAGAAACACTCAAATTTGAAATAGATAACTTCAAAATTATGAAAAACACAAAACATGAAACTTGTAGTATATGATCTAAGATTTCCAAAACATCTAATATTCTTAAATTTGGTTAAGAAACGAAAGAGTTATGCTTAAATTACTAACAATATTAGTACTGAAATTTGACAGGGCAAAGACTATTACTCTGTTAAAAAAAAGGGATTTTGACCAAGAAATCTTCAAAATATGAGAAAGTAACTAAAACAAAAGTTCTTCCATAGAAAGTTATCTTTCTACTTCAAAAAGATACAACACAATTGGATTTACCAATCAAAAGTTATGTCCATTTTACTTTCAGGTATTAAATCGGAAATGTTTTATATGGCTGTGTTATAACATTAGTTTCAAACTCAATTTCGACCAATTTAACAGCTAAATTTCGAAATATGATTAAAAAAACTTGTAGCTAATTGAAATAGCTTTCAACCACAAAAGGATTGAGTCAATTTGGATTAGTCTACCTTATATTATCATTGTTTTACTGCAGCTACTTTTTGTTACCAAATTTCCAGCAAACAATAACACAAAAATCACACAAGCTTTCAACCAAATTGCACACAATTGAATCAAAAATCATTCAAATAATAATGTGCAGCAAACAAAGATTTATAAATAGGCATGTGAGTTATTAACTCACCTCTATCCTTTAATTCACCAATCGTTATTATCACTTCAGCCCAAATTTCCAAACTAGTAAACCCTAAACAAAAATCAATCCAAAATATACCCAAAAGCCCTAATTTAGTTTACTGTAAATTGAGAATTCAAATCATTGAGATGTATTTAAGCTAGAGATGATTACCTGCACAAATGAGCTCCTAAAGATGTTTAATTTACCATGAATTGAAGAAGAGATTTGATTTTTCTCTCTAGGTTTTGAAAGAGGAATTGAGTTCTCTGGAGGGTTAGGAAAGAGAATGAAAATGTACGTACTGTAACTTTCCTCTTCTCATTTCTTAGGTTAATAGGCCAGTAAAGAATATTTACACTAATTGGGCTAAGGTCCAACAAAATAAAAGAAATAAGATTTTTTTTTTTTTACTCAATCACTTAACCAAGTATGTTAAGAAATGAACATATCAATATTTCAAGCTCTACTTCTTTAAAAATTATGAAATTCATTACTTATGATAATAAAAATGTTTTATATCCAATTAAAAGATGATTTACATAATTAGAACATATTTATTATCATATTTCTCTATTTAAAGAAAATAGCAAATTTACATTATTAATTACAAAACTCATTGTAATTAACACTATAAATTACAAAAAAATCACAGTTTTGTGTCATAAAATTCTATAACTCATTTCAAATATAGTTTTATGCTCAACTTATATTTTTAAACTCAATTCCATCATTTTATTAAATATATCCCATTTTAAAAGTAATTACTCCTTTTTTTAAAAATAATATTAAATGAAGTAAAGAGCAACAATTAACAAAATTATTGCATTAACTCTAAATAAAACACATTTTCCTCATTTTATCCTTAAATATACTGTTTATTCCCAATAAACAATTTAATTTCCTCTTTAATTATTAATTTACGCTATTAAATTATAACTACCGTCATAATTTAATATTTTCAGGTAATCGCAAAAACTAGGGTTGTTACAGACTCCTCCGCTTACAAAAATTGCATCCCCGCAATTTTCTAGAAAAAGAGCTATAAAAACATAAAAGATACAATCATCGAAGGGTAAAGACAAGCTCGAATTCCAAATCATTCATACTCTCAATATAGAATGTAGAAAGAAATAAGGAAAAACTCATTTGGTTAATTCAATGGCCTATCATATGCACAATAGTGATTAGCAAACCATCGAATTTTCCAAGAACTCGAAAGAATTTCAAAGATATCTCATCTTCGAATCAAAACTCAATAAGATGCTCAACAATTAATCAATTGAAAATGATTGATTTCACAAAACTCTACGAATAGAGTTGGGATCAAACTCACTTAAAGCCGAACTCTAAGCAATAAAGAAGATCATCAATAGGATTTTCCGCATAAAGATACGGAAAGAACATCCTCACAATAGAGTAGAAACAATAGATAAGATAGATAAATCACAAAATGACTTCTTACAGGGCCACCAAACTTGAACGACCATGAAAATGCATGTCGTTGTTATTAACTCAAGGATAGAATATACATAAGAGACAAGGATATAAGCTCGAATTACTTTTCAATCCAAGATATTTATAATTTTTAAATCTCAACATCTTTTAAATTTAAAATCTCAATTTTCAACATTTGAAAATTTTCTAATTCTTTATTATATTACTTAGTAAGTAATTTAAAAATCAAATTATAAGTCCAAATTTCTTATCTACTTCAAAATTAATTTCCAAAGAAATTTGTAAATCCATAATAATAATCCTCAAAATAAATTGAGGGTTTAAATTCTCTTTACTTTTTTTTTTAAACCACCTAAATAGTTTAAAAACAATCTTCAAGTTCTCTTATAACTTTTCTCTTAAAACATCCAATGTATATAATATAGATTCTAAAATCCCAAAATATGCTTTCAATAAAGTATAGCTCGAGAATAATCTCACTTATTCTCATCTTTAAAATTTCAAAATAAATAAATAAATGGCACTGCCTCGCCATTGAATCTCAAATAAATAGATATATCTGTTGGCTGCAGAGTTGACCGAACGATCAAAACTGCCTCGCCACTCTATTACTCATCTCTAAATCAATGGCTGCAATTACCATTCAAAAATAAATTTAATATTTAATCTCAAAATATTATTTTCAAAATCTCAATCCTTAAAACACAAATCTTCGGGTTTGATTGCCTCATCATAGCATTTAGGAGATTCCTATCGATAACGTTGATCAGGCGTATCGACCAGAACTCTTAACTACTCGATGGATAACCCAACACTCACAAATTATTTCTATGAAAGAATACTGCTCATATAAATATATTCTCAAAACATTCTTCGATTTTTAAAATATCTCAAAACTCCAATTTCTCTTTTTAAAACTCATATTTATATAGCTTCAAACCTCAAACCAAAGAACATTAAGAGAATGCATCGAGATATTCCCAGTATATTCGACTCTCAAAATCAACAAAAGGAGATAGCGCGTTTGTCAATCTTACGATGTCACGAGCCACTTCCAAAAATCATCAAGATATAGGATAAGCAAGATATTCTTCTCGAAGGAGAAGAAGCATACAAACCACAAATCATTACTTCATACAAAGTAATGCTACAAAGGATAACACCGATCGAGTATTCGGAAAGGATAACTTAAAGAAACTGAACGATAAACTCAATCAAACTCGAATAATCTAGCAACTCACCTCATTCCTTAGTGGATGTCCTCATGGAAGGATAGCCGAAGGCTAAAAGCTAAAAATAAGGTTAATTCAACACTCAATTCCCCGTTTGGATATCAAACCCAAACGGACTCATCAAAATTCAACAAAGTCACCTTGATTGGAATTCGAGTTATATCAACAACATCTCGATACTCAAGAGTGAATTCAGAAACTTCGAAATCATCATTAACATTCCAAAGTGATAGAAATAATAAACCAATAAAAATAGGAAACCTAAATATACAATAGGATCCTAAAAAAACAAAGGATTGGCCTTAATATCAAATAAATCAATCCATCTCAAATCAAATGCATCTCAAGATCGTGAGTAACAAACAAATACTTAATAAAGCAGCAACAAATAGAAAAATCAAAATGCTTAGAACAAGCCAATCGTTATGGATCCCTCCAATAGGATTCACTACTCTCAAAGGAACACAACAAGAATACTATAAGAAATCAATAAGCTTCATCGATACGAACTCACTCGCATCGACAAAAATAAGAATAGAATAATCCCAAATAAGATTATTCATAAGATAAGATGACAACCAACTCTATTATGGAATACTACGGAATACAATGTATATTTTCCTAGACATATTCCATCTCAACAATCCCAAAACCCTAAAAAGAATCAAGGCTCGATTCAAAAACAAGCTCGAATAAAGGACAATGATTCACTAGTATTGTACTTCGATGTATCATGATATGCGTACTGTTCTATGTTTATTCTACTTTGTTCTGATCACAGCTCTGATACCAAGCTGTAACGCCCCACCCCGTGACCCACCTTAGTAAAGAGAATTAACGAGTAATTCCGTCTACTAAAGCGGAGAATAGGGCTGGTTAAGGGCGACCATGTATAACTTTGTCTTAAACATCTACTGAATACGTCGATAAATGCAATACAATTTTCTTTTCTATCTAAATGGATCGACATACATAGTAAATGTTTAATCCAAAACTATAGCTGGTTGACGGATCTATCAGAACAAAATACAATAACTTAATGTAAAGCACATCACATAACAGTAATCGATATCATATATATACATATACACTGATACATGTTTAGTACAATACAATATGAATACAATAAAGGTGGTACTCGACCACACCATATACATCAAATCAAATGTAAAAACATCAGAGTATGCGGAAGAAATAAACTACTCAAGCGAAAGAAGAAATGATCCAACACCAACTTCAAGCTAAGTCCAATAGATGATACCTGAAATAACTCGGTCTGACCCGAGTATAAATACACGGGTCAGTCTAGCTACCCAAATCAGTCAATATCGATAATATGAAGCAGAATGGACATAGTGATACTTCTTCTCAAATAAGGAGAAGGATTAGATAACTCATAGCTCAATACTTAAGTAACAAACGTTACCTAAGTGACTAAGTACCTCGAAAGAGGCAACTCAAACTCAATACTCAAATAAAACACAAGTGCCTCATATCATTAGCGATAACCCATAATGAACTCAAATCAACTCATATAAAACTCAAGCAAAACTCAAATGGTTCGATGAACCATTACTCCAAAAAGGAGAAAACTCATCTCAATCGCAAATAGAAGTCATGAAAGCAACACAAGACAACTCCATAAGAATGCGAGATCTCAAACTCATAAGTAGGCCAAGGCGACTAAATCTCACACATACATCTCAATCATAAAAAACTCATGGAACTCGATACGAATTCAAACTCATAAAATCTCAAACTCAATAAAGAATTCGACGCATGTCCAAACTCAGAAAATCTTAACACTAATGCGTCAAAAACGGCGAATTCAAAGCTCAGAAAACCCGGATTGGCCATATCCCTGAATACAATGTCGAAGCAATGCTGCACGTGCTAAACTCAAACGGCCGAAGCCTTAGACAAGGTCGCTAGCACCTTCCAAAGCAGTTCGTCCTCATGAAAAGGTCGCTGACACCTTTCCAAAGCCTTTCGTCCTCATGACAAGGTCGCTGACACCTTTCCAAAGCAGTTTGTCCTCATGACAAGGTCGCTGACACCTTTCCAAGCCATTTTGTCATCCCTAACAAGGTTGCTAACACCTCCAAAGCAGTTCGTACTTATGACAAGGTCGTTGACACCTCTCAAAGAAGTTCTGTTAGGTAAACATCGTGAATGTGTCACAAACTCACAAATAGGAACCCGAAAAGTATTAACATGTGTCCCATACCACACATTCGCACTTAGCGGTTTACTAGCCGTTAGTCAATGCCACACTAAAAACATCATAAAACTCAGAAAATTATATCTCGCCCAGTCTCATTGGCGAGTGATAAAGAGACACCATACTTGTATCATCACATCTACAAGTGAAAAACATCATGATGGTTTCTCATAAACCATAAATCTCAAAATATGAAATCATAAACTCAAGACTTGCCTTATGTTATTGGCAAGTAAATAAAACATCGTGATGGTTCTCATCGATCAAACTCCTACATAGGAGATCTCAAACCATAATACTTGCCAAATATTGGCCATCTTAAATAATTCCAATAAATAGGAATTATAAAACTCAAAATATGCCATAAAATGGCAGAACATCTCAGAATCATTAAACTCAAATAGCTTCGATCGTACAAGTCCGAAATTAACCGAAATAGTAAACGCACATGTCTCATACCACGTGTTTTACTAAATCGTTTAATTCTCTTTCTTATACGTTCAAATAGTACAAAAGTGTGCGTTTTATAGTTAAAATAGTTTACTAGAGAAAACAAGCTTTTAAAACTTTTTTTTCCTTTCCAAAAAGATTAATAAAATCCATATTTGAAGTTCCTTTATTATAGGAAATAAGTAGATTTTATATTAGAAAAATAATTTTAAAATACTATATAATAATAATTTGAAATTTTAATATAATTCAAAAATCACTTCAAAAATGGTTAGTGGAAACCGTGCTCGAAAATAAAGAAAAACAAGAAAGATAACTCAAGACCGATAACTTGAGTTCAATACGAATTCAATTCAAATTTAACCCTAAATCAATTCAAATTCAGTTAAAATTTCAAATTCAAATTCTTCAAATATAGCTAGCCTATTGATAGGCATCATAACTCTCAAAACATCTCAAAACAACATCAAATCGAATAAGAATGAGAGCAAAAATAAACTAATACAATTCTTGGGTCAATAATTGTTATTGCTGTCTTTTTGCTCTCGCAACAGCGACAAACAAACACAGTTTTGATCAAGCAAACCTCAAAATTTCAAGAATCATAAAACATGAAACATTTAGTACAAAGTTTAAGCTTTCCGGAACATCTATGATTATTAAATTTGGATAAGAAATGAGAAAGTTATGATAAAAATAGTTCAGAGATCTAAATTCAACACCACTGTCATTTTGATCTCGGGATAGCAACGATCAAATGCAGTTTTGATCAATATAACTTCAAACTATCAAAAATCTCAAAACATGAAACTTTAAGAAAAAATTCTTAGCTTTCCATAACATTAAAGATTATTGAATTTGGATAAAAATTGAAAAAGTTATGCTTAATTTAGTTTCAGATTCAACAACAGAGCAAATAATAGTTTTGCTCTCGGGATTACAATAGAAACACTCAAATTTGAAATAGATAACTTCAAAATTATGAAAAACACAAAACATGAAACTTGTAGTATATGATCTAATATTTCCAAAATATCTAATATTCTTAAATTTGGTTAAGAAACGAAAGAGTTATGCTTAAATTACTAACAATATTAGTACTGAAATTTGACAGGGCAGAGACTATTACTCTGTTAAAAAAATGGATTTTGACCAAGAAATCTTCAAAATATGAGAAAGTAACTAAAACAAAAGTTCTTCCATAGAAAATTATATTTCTACTGAAAAAAGATTCAACACAATTGTATTTACCAATCAAAAGTTATGTCCATTTCACTTTCAGGTATTAACTCGGAAATGTTTTATATGGCTGTGTTATAACATTAGTTTCAAACTCAATTTCGACCAATTTAACAGCAAAATTTCGAAATATGATTAAAAGAAAACTTGTACTAATTGAAATAGCTTTCAACCACAAAAAGATTGAGTCAATTTGGAATAGTCTACCTTATATTATCGTTGTTTTACTGCAGCTACTTTTTGTTATGAAATTTCCAGCAAACAATAACATAAAAATCACACAAGTTTTCAACCAAATTGCACATAATTGAATCAAAAATCATTCAAATAATAATGTGCAGCAAACAAAGATTTAGAAATAGGCATGTGAGTGATTAACTCACCTTTATCCTTTAATTCACCAATCGTTATTATCACTTCAGCCCAAATTTCCAAACTAGTAAACCCTAAACAAAAATCAATCCAAAATATACCCAAAAGCCCTAATTTAGTTTACTGTAAATTGAGAATTCAAATAATTGAGATGTATTTAAGCTATAGATGATTACCTGCACAAATAAGCTCCTAAAGATGTTTAATTTACCATGATGAAGAAGAGATTTGATTTTCCTCTCTAGGTTTTGAAAGAGAAATTGAGTTCTCTGGAGGGTTAGAGAAGAGAATGAAAATGTACGTATTGTAACTTTCCCCTTCTCATTTCTTAGGTTAATAGGCCTGTAAAGAATATTTACACTAATTGGGCTAAGGTCCAACAAAATAAAAGAAATAAGATTATGTTTTTTATACTTAATCACTTAACCAAGTATGTTAAGAAATGAACATATCAATATTTCAAGCTCTACTTCTTTAAAAATTATGAAATTCATTACATATGATAATAAAAATGTTTTATACCCAATTAAAAGATGGTTTACATAATTAGAACATATTTATATCATATTTCTCTATTTAAAGAAAATAGCAAATTTACATTATTAATTATAAAACTCATTGTAATTAACACTATAAATTACAAAAAAATCACAATTTTGTGTCATAAAATTCTATAACTCATTTCAAATATAGTTTTATGCTCGACTTATATTTTTAAACTCAATTCCATCATTTTATTAAATATATCCCATTTTAAAAGTAATTACTCCTTTTTTTTAAAAATAATATTAAATGAAGTAAAGAGCAACAATTAACAAAATTATTGCATTAACTCTAAATAAAACACATTTTCCTCATTTTATCCTTAAATATACTGTTTATTCCCAATTAACAATTTAATTTCCTCTTTAATTATTAATTTACGCTATTAAATTATAACTGCCGTTATAATTTAATATTTTCAGGTAATCGCAAAAACTAGGGTTGTTACAATAAATACCCATATGTTTCATGTAGTCGTCTCTTCTCTTAGTCTCTCTTAGGCCTCCTTCTCTTTAGTTTAGTTTAGATCAAAAATAAAAAGAAAGCTCTCTTTCTCTTTTCATGGCTACTTAGCCATTTTTATTTTCATGTAATTTTTTTTTTATGTTATTAATACATGCTCTTTCCTTTTACATGCCTCTTTTTTATGTTGTAGTGTAGATCTCTTTTCTTTTATGCAAGTTAATTAGCTTATCTTTTCATTTTGCTCTCTTTTTCCTCTTTATTTTTCTTTCATGTGGTTAGCTACATTTGTTAATAAAATGGCAAATATGAGAAGCTAAACCCCTTCAATTTAGGGGTAATGAAGCTCTCTAATTAATGTAGCTTCAACATTTTGTTAATTCTTGCTCTCTTTTTGTGCTTAACGATGATGATAGAAGTGGTTTTATTTGTTGTTTTTTCTTTGAATTTGATAGTCTATATTGTTGACACCAAATAGGCTATGCTTAAACAATCACTAATACAAATGCCTCTTCATCAATATATGATTATGGCATAAGAAAGTGATTTGAAATTAAAATTTGATGGTCTATGTTTCTAATCAATAGTTAATAGGCCATACTTAAAATAGATTTCATTCTCATTTTCTTTATCAATTTTCATGAAAGTTAGTAAGTGTTTTAAGGGGTGTGTTATAGTTTGATGGCTTATGTTGGCTTATCAATAGCTCAAATATGTCATACTTATGATAAACACATCAATTAAAACACTAATGACCATAAAAGAGAGATCATGATTTCATGTGTTGAACTACATGATCTAGAGAGTGGATTTATTCTCTAAATTGACATTTAACTCTCATATTTGCATTTCTTTTCTTTTTGTTAGTTAGTTCATTTTCTCATTTTCTAGCTTAAATACACTCTCGACTTTGGTATAATTTGATTGAGTAGGAAATTTAAATCAATCAATTCCCTGTGGATCGACCCGTATTCTCCCCGTGCTACATTCGTACACCGTGCGCTTGCGGTTATTTTTAATTTAAATTCGTTCGACAATTTTCTAAACCGATAGAATTTCGTCAACGAACATTAGTGTATATAGTGTGATGTTAGTGTCTTGTTTGATGGTGCTTTGATGGGGCTTTGCTTTGGTTTGATGGTGCACTGCCATTGCCCTTTTCAAGACAGTGCACACTGGCATTTTTTATCTTTGCCGGTCTATGTCGTTGAAGTGTTGAAACTTGTTTTTGCTTTGAATTTGCATGTATATACATACATATTTATGTATATATAGTGAAAGTTGGTGGTTCGAATTTGTGGTTAGTGTTAGTATTTTGTTCAATTTTGGCACTTGATCAATTTGTGCTTTGTCCAGTTTATGGCACATGTTCAAGGCAATGATATGAAATTCTTAGTGACATGGACTTATTATTGTTCAATTTGTAGAAATTGTTCAATTATTGACAAGACTGAACCTATGAGTCTAGTTTAACTCTTTTATATGCTGTCAATTTTGTTTTATGATTTTGAAGCTTTGTTAGATGGTGCTTTGATGGGGCTTTGCTTTGGTTTGATGATGCACTGCTACTGCCGTGTTCAACGCAGTGCATATTGGTGCCTTTTGATTTTTTGATCTTTGCTAGTCTATGTTGTTGAATTGTTGAAACTTTTTTGCTTTGAATTTCCATGTATATACATACATATGCATGCATATATGTATGAATGTTGGTGGTTCGAATTTGTGATTAGTTTTAATGACTTGTTCAATTTTGTGGCACTTGTTCAATTTAGGCCTTGTTCAATTTGTGGAACTTGTTTAAGGCAGTGATATGTTGTGATATGGACTCACTATTATTCAATTTGTTGCACTTGTTCAATTATTGACATGTTTGAACCTATGAGTCTAGTTTAACTCTTTTGTATGCTGTCAATTTTGTTTTGTGACTTTGAAGCTTTATTTGATAGTTCTTTGATAAGGCTTTGCTTTGGTTTAATGGTGCACTGCTACTACCCTGTTCAGGGCAATGCAAAATGGCACTTTTTGGTCCTTTTGATCTTTGCTATCCATGTTGTTGAATTGTTGAAACTTGTTTTTTCTTTGAATTTCTATGTATATAATAGTGAATGTTGATGGTTAATCTGATTTGTGCACTTTCATGTGCTTGTGCCTTTATTTGTTTGTGCAATAGTCCATGAGATTCAATCGATGCCCGGCCTTATGATATTCACAATGATAAACTATGCATATCATAAGTTGTCCATGCACATATGTATTTGTCCTTATCTAAAACATAAAGGAAAAAACAAATCCATGAACTGAGGCAATATTAGTATTCAAATTCAATTTATTTATGCAATTTAGGTATGTTTCCTTTCCATTTTACTGCGTTATTTAATTGACAATTATAGGAGATGGCTAGATACAAGCTCGAGTAAGCAAATCAAGATCAATACATTAAAAATAAACTCGAGTGAGTGTGAGTGTGAGTGAGAGCGAGTAAAAAAAGGTTATATATGAGAGTGTAGAGAAAAGTTGTATATATGAGAGTGATGGTAAAAAATATAAATTATTTGTTTAAATAAAATTGTGATTCGTTTATTTCATTTTGCAAATATAATACAAGTGTAAATAATATGCATATCAATCAATATATATATGTTGTATAATAGGATATTCTAGAAATGATACTAAAACATTAGACAACATATGGTTTTTTGTTGTGTTAGTGCATATCCGATGACGAGGCATATCTGTGGTATGGTTTGAAATGAGACGGCACGGGATTTAAAGATAGGTAATATGCAATCAAACAATGGAGCATATCTGTCATCTGATGCACTTTTTCCCATAGTGTTAAGGAGTTTCTTGACATGGTTTAATGTGGTAATTGCTTTGGTGGATCGGTCGAATCCATCAATGGTTTTAATGGTGGTAGTATCCAGGATTGCCGATGACATAGACTTTAAGATTTCACTGGTACGAGATCCACCAATGGATCTTAAGGAATTTTACCATGAAGCGGAGAGGTTCTTGTGGCAAGAGGATGCACGAACCGACAAACGGGAAGTAAATGCTCTGAGAGATGAAGGACCATCTGGAGAAGGGTCTAGAAAGGATAAGGGCAAATAGAAAATGAATGATGGTTATGATGTATCAAAAAGGCAAAAGAAGGAATGAGAGTCAAAATTCTCATCTTATTCGGATTTGGGGGCAAGTTTGAAAAGGGGGCAGCTCCCTTATTAGAAACTGACGAGAAGGGATCCTACAGAGTGGGAACAAAGGTCTGGAAAGTATTGTGTGTTCCACAAACTTAATGGGCATACTATGGATGAATGCTGGCACTTATGGGATATGGTTAAGGAACATGTCGAGGATGGTAGGCTATTGCAGTATGTAAGGACTCAGGCCACAGCAGTGGAGCAGGAGCGGTACCATCCATATCAAGAAATGTCCTTGGACCAAGGTTATAGATCGTCATCTCCTAATCGGGATTCCATGAACTAAATAAATAATAAATTCCATAAAAAACGGCTAAGTCACTAACATATGTACGTAATCGAGGTCAGACCCTAAGCATGCTCTATGATGAGATAAACCGTCATGTCCGAAGAGGCAATGTTTGGTTTTCCTTGTTTTTTGGTTTTCTAGCTATAAGAATTTAAATTTAGTAATTTAATTTGAATCTGCAGTGATGTGATGAATAAAAGGGGTCACGGCTGTCCCAACCAGAGAGATGGGGCGATAACCACAAGGTGTGAGTCCCTTTGCTGGAGAGCGATAGGATGGACTCGTAGTTCATGGATTAAGCCCTCGACTAGAGGGTCGAGACCGGGGAAAGGAAGTCGATAAAAAATTGATCGCTTTATGCCCATGACCGAAGATTTAGGGACCAGACTACAAGAAGTGAGTTGCTTCGTCGAAGAGCGACGGGGCCGACTTACTTATCGTTGTTCCCCATTTCACCGGAGAGTGACTTGATAAGGTTTGGTAAGGGTCTGGAGAGACCATGATCGGCCTAAGAAGGCTATGACACTGCATTATGTTCAGGGGAACTGAATCGGAGTGCAGGAAGTAATTCCACTTTGCAGGAGAGCGATAGGATCTGCTTACTTTCCCTCCCGCACCAGAGAGTGATAACATGAGGTCCAACAAGAGCTCGAAGAGGCTATGATTGGTCCAGTAGGATCAAGACATCGCTGTATGCCCTCCAAAAGGGTTGGAGTGCACGGTCTAGGTTGCTTTGTTGGAAAGCGACGGGATCGGCTTACTCATCGTTAAGTTTGGATTGGATTAGCGTGGGTCAAGAGAGACCATTGATCTGTCCGAAGAGACCATGAACTTGGATTATGATCCAGAGAGATCGCAGATAGGCTTACTGACTTCCAGATTTCAAACAGTTATGGATTTGGATATCGACCCAAAGAGGTCACGGACATGGATATTGACCCGGCGTGGTCACGGATAACGATAATGATCCGGTGAGATCAAGGCTCTGGATTTGGCAAACGATCCAATGAGATCGTGGATTTGGTTAATGGCTTTGGATGGTTGTGGATTCACCTAAGGATTTGGAATGGTTTTGGAATTGGCTATCAACTCAGAACAGTCGCGGACTATGGCAATTTGGTATGGCAAAGGATTAGATCCATGATTAGAAATTGGCTATCGATGGATACCGGGCTCTGATTTATGGCAATTCTAAACACACCTTCCTATCACAAGGCATGTTTTATGAGGCAAATGTTATCCCGTCTTTTGGCAAGGCCGTGATACCATAGAGTTGGCTAAATAGGTTTGTGATCATCAAGGCTGGAAGCCCAGAGAGATGATTATCGATTTGGAGATCGGCTATAAGCAAGGCTATGGGTGATAGTCAAGCGGATTCAAGGAAGTGGCATCCAAGAAATAGCTAAGTATGAATTTTTACTTCCCCTGGATAGGGGATCAGGTTGGATAAATATGGTTAGGAACGGATCGTATTTCTATGGATATTGATATTCAACTCAGCAGATCAACTCAACAGAACTCGGTCAATATCTCAACAAACACTCAAGGAATTACGCAAGAAAACAAAATAAGTCATGGAGGGGGGACTCACCATAGGTATTGTCGGGCCCATGTGGTCTTCTTGACCGATCGATGTCGATCTCGCACACAAGGATCGGTGACGGTCGCTCATAAAGCCTTGGATAGGCTCTTTTTTCTAGAATGGTCAGTCTTGGCCTTAGTCATCTGACAAGGACTTTCAATTGGATATTTGCATATCTTCCTTAATAAATATCGGATCATTGGCTTAAGGAAGGGGATCTGCACTCTCGCACTCTTCTTCTTCTCACTTGGCTGAACTCTGCCATTTTTATTCTTGAATTTCACGGATTGTAACTGTAATCAACAGTATAAATAAAGGAAAAAACTTTTGAAGTGGACGTAGGCTGAAGTCAGCCGAACCACTACAAAATCTCTTGTGTTCATTCTCTTATTGTTTTAATTTTCTTCATATTTTGTTCTCTACATCATCCTGTTTGGATTTGGATATTGAATTTGTGGTGTTTTCATGTTAATTGAGTGCTTGCGATCAATTTTAGTGCAAACAAGTGCATTTTCACAATCAGCTGGATGAAATTTATTTCTAGGTGGCAAACGTTGGGCAAACTGATGTGCATGCATTTTCAGTAAGGTCCTCTACAAAGGAGATATGTTTGTGCTTCTAGAAGGATTCATTCACTTTCAGTTCAATGTTGGTCATGTTAGAACCTCAAATTTTGATGTTTTGATTGTGGCAACTATATAAGTAAATATTATACGAACTAACCAAATTTGCAGGAGAAGAAATCGTTAGAGGGATAATCACAAACATATGAAGATCAGGTTCCAAATTGTACCTACATTATATTGTTAAGTATAGAGTCTGAGTCGAGAAGTAGAAATATGTTAAGATCTCTCGAAATGGTATACATATACACACAAAATATAAGATTCATAAAAACAAATGATATTGTTCAAAATAGGACATTCAGCCGGCTGAATGTGCACTTTCAACCGTCTGAATGTTATGCACTTGCACAAAAAATTTACAATATTCAGCCTGCTGAAGTATAATATTCAAATGGCTGAATAAGGGATATTTTGTACTATTTCCTTGCTATCTTGATTTTCACTCGATTCAGCTGGCTGAAACGTTTAGTTTAGATGGCTGAATATTTATAACGGCTAGTTTTTGAAAAAGTGCTTCTCTTTCATGAACAGAAACAACTCTTGATTCCAGAGTAGCCTCCATGTCTCTTTATGGCTACTCTTCATGAATGTATACAACTTTTAATCTCTATAAATAGAAAATAATTTCAATGCCATAAACATCAATTTTATCATTCTTAAATCTATCTATTCTTGCTATTTTAACTCGAAAGCATTCTATACATAAAAACTCTATTTTGATCACTGTATATTCATATTTACTAGTCTTGTAATCAAATAAATTTCCTTTCTTCATGAACTACACAATATACCACAATGGAGAAGATTATAGGAAGGGTGTACTTTATCGACTTATCTGTGCTACTCAGGAGCATACTCGGTCAGAAACATTTCTACTATTTGTATTAAAATTCATGTTGTAGTATCCTTAGGCAGTTGAAGTCCTATTCGATTGTCTAGGCAGTTGTAGTCCTGTTTGGTTGCTTAGGCAGTGTAATACCTATTCCTCCAGGTTAAGTGAGGATTTCGGTTAAATCCAGAATGATTCGGGGACTGGACGTAGAAGGGGAAGTTCGAATCAGTATAAAAATATTTGGTGTCATTTACTTTACTGCTTTTATTTTATATTTATATTACGCACAAATAAATAATTTAGTTAATATCCATATTACAAGATCATTAGTCATTTTCATTTGGTATCTGAGCAATTCATCATATAACCAAATAATATGGATAATAACATTAGCACAAGTTTTATTTAAGGTCAATCCACTACACGAGCACTACTGTTTAATGGATTAAATATAATTATTGGTCAACTAGAATGAGAATTTACATGCAAGCAAATGGATATGATACTTGGAATATCACTCAGGATGAATACATTGTACCTACTACACCATATTCGCAATGGTCTAACATACAAAAGTTAGATGCTATTGCAAATGCTAAAGCCATGAATATGTTATTTAGTTCACTAGAAAAAAATTAGTTTAACAAATTTAATATGTGTATGTAACGACCCAACTTCCAAACTCCAGGAAGTCGCATCACTAATAAGAAAGAAAGGGATAGAAAAAGAAAGAAAGAGAAGAAAGAAGAAACAACACATCAGAATCTAAACAGCGGAACGAATAAATTATATTAATACATAAAATATTTACATAGTTTACAACCACTACCAGAGTACACAGATAATACAACCCATACTACACAATTATAAACACCTGTCTAGTATTTACAACATAATACAATCCAGAGACAACACAGAACACATAGCGGAATACTATATATTTAACGCAGAAGCCTCCTGCTCCATTGCTCCTCCAATATTTGTCAAAGCTAACCTGAATCCTAACCTGAATCCCTTGGCTACTCGTAAAAATTTGAGTACCCAAGAGTTTATGGAAAACAAAAATAAACTCCGGGTCAGACATGGGTCTGGTGTGAGTAACAGGTTAAAGTTGCTTAACTTCAAAAACCTTTTAAAAAGAAAGGTATCACGTAAGACTTTCCACACATAAACATGGAAAAGTTTTTACCTTACGCTAACCAAAACATTTGATAGGAAATTCGATGATATTATAATAGTGTCTAGGGTTTTCAAATAAATATGAAATAGCCGAAATTGTTACATGATTAAATTCCAGCTACTAGCCACAAAAGTGGGTAATACAATCAAAACCGTTGGCACTTATTGGATTTTGGACTCCATACAATAGCAGGGCTACTGGGGTACCGCCCGTCACAGTACGTGGCCTAGATCACCGTACCGAGGAGTACTCCCACTCCCCTGCAACACAAAGCCGGACCTATTCCTTACTGAACAGTTCCGAACGAGACAACCCCAGCAGTTGTTGCGACCAACCGCCCACACAGCCAAAATAAAAAGGGACCTCTAGACAGGGATCAATCTTGCTCTCCAATGGGAGCTACCCACGAAGCCTTGCTGCACCTCCCCTGTTTTAGCCATTCCCGGTTGATGAGGCTTGAGGCTACGATTACCTTTATAGGATATCAAATCTTAGAATGCTCACCGTCCACCTGACAATGTTCTGAAAGCATTCAATCCATACAAGTTCGTTCCGGGTTCGAACGAAACCGAAGGCACTATCTCGTTGCACTCATTATTGGAATCACCCTCAGAGTCAACGACCATAGCCCTTGCACTCTGATTCACCATCTCGAATCTATAAGCACTATTCCGTCAAATTCATTACGGAATCACCCACAGAGTTATACTGACGTATAGCCCTTACACCTCGAGTCTTCACTTGCTCAACTTGGATTAACGACCTAACGTTTAATTGGAATCGATGTGGTTTTCGGATATCCAAATATGGAAACCCGATCCCGGTCTCATCGATATCCAAAGCGTCTCTTTTAGGTCCAAGTTGTTTTAAGTTTAGAACAATTCAATTCTAATTATCCATATATACATAGATAGATAATTCATATCATCATAATAGATAATCAATATTATCATAAACAGGAAATCATCACAAATTGATAATCTATATTATCATTACCAATAGATACTAATATCATCATCATAATGCAACCAATGCATCCATAACATACAACACTATTTATCTCATGTCTGAGATTCAAACCATTCAAGTCAAACCAAATCATCCATTCATAAGCAAGGGTCCATAATCACACCATCCATAATTAATTTAAAATGAATTAAATTAATTGCTTCTATCTCTAATTAATTTAAAGTGAATTAAATTAATTACTTATTCCTTAATTAATTTAAAATGAATTAAATTAATTACTTCACCATTTAAAACTTGCTTACTTAACTCTTAATTGATCACAAATCAATTAATCAATTATCCTCAAATTTATCACCTTGATTAATCACCCTGGATTAATTATCCCTTAATTACATTCATGTAATTATCTTTAATTAATTTTACAAATTAATTATTCTTAACCAACCCAGTATTAACCTTTAATTACTTCATTAATTAATTAATTACATTAATTAATTACTTCCTTAATCACTTATCATTGATTAATTAATCATAATTACTTAATCCTTAATTACATCATTAATTATATTAATTAATGATCCTTAATTAAATTTAAATTAATTACTTATTTAAATTAATTACATTAAGTAATTAACCTTAATTAAACCAAATTTATTAATCACTTTTGATTAATCATATTCAGTAATTAACTAACCTTAATTACTTTCTTAATTACTCCTAAATTAATTACATTTAATAATTAATTATATTTATTTATCAATCTTGATTAATCTCATTTGTAATTAATTACCCTTAATTAATTACATCACTTAATTATTTTCAAAAGACTTAATCAACCCATGCTTAAATTAATTACACTAAGCAATTAATTATTAATTACTTCATAAAGAAATTACCTTCCATATTAATTACACAAAGTAATTAATTCCCAAAACTCTTCTCTACTTTAATTAATTATCTCCAGTAATTTACTTATCTTAATTACTTCTTTAAGTAATTATTCATCATTGATTACTTATCAACCCATTCAATGATTATTTTAAATTAAATTAAGTTAATTAATTAATTTAAACTAACCTAATTAATAAATTAATTAATTACAATGAGTAATTAATAACTTTAATTATTTCCATAAAGTAATCATAATTAATTAAGTTCCATAATTGATTATCAAAATTAATTAATCCAATTAATTTATCAAAATTAATTACATTAATTAATTAATAAATAATCCCAAGTTAATGACCTTCATTAACTTATCATTAATTCTTTTAATTACTTTTCTTAAGTCATTAACTTAAATTAATTAATATTAATTACAAATTTAATTAATCTTAATTTTTTTCAAATCTTTAATTAATTAAATTAATTAATTAATTATCTAATTTATAAATTTAATGTTTCAAAATTCATTAAATTCTTTGATTTACTTGAAAACAAAAAATCTCTTGTTAATGTTTATATTACCATTAACAAAGTAAATTTAAAACAATTTAACTTAAAATTGTTTCAAATTATATTTTAAATTTAAAATTTAAAACGAAATTAAACTTAACTTTAACAAAGTTTTAAAACATTCAAAACCTTTAAAATCTTATGCTAAAGATTTCTTATTTTATAAAAGAAGTTAAAATAAATTTAAACCCCAAATTCATTTCAAAATACAAATCATATTTAAATATGTTTGAACAACCAATTTGTTTAAACATTTAAATTTCTTTTTAAAACTTCCTTTATTTTCAAAACATTGTTTCAAAATTGAAGTTTGATTCCAGATTTAAACTTATGTTTAAATCTGTACTTAAATTTAAAACTTTATCTTAAATTCAAATATTTAAACTCTTTTGAAGATGTTTAAACATTTTAATTTATAAAATTTAAATTACATTTTAAACTGGGATTCAAACTTAGTTTTGAATCCATACTTAGAGTTTAAGCTTTAAAGTTTATTTTAAAACTTGATTCAAATTTTGCTTTTAAATTTTAGAGTTGAGAACATTAAGGTTTCTCTGGAAACCTGTAACCACTAAGATACCCGAGACCACCCTTGTTTTACTTCGAGTAAAACCCTTAACTTCTTCGAGCTAAACATAAAATCACCCGAGAAATACTTGATGCAAAATATTATGCAATCCCCAACTTCACCTGACACTTTTCTTCGCCGTGCACATGCACGGTGGTTCTAGCCACCTCCGGCCACTACCCAACCAACGAACAAGTCGCCGACCCTCTGAATCACATCGCGATCCTCCAAAACCTATCATCTGCTCGAAATCAATTTCGAGCTACCCCAAACCAACTTGTCATCAACAGTATAGAATAACACCCCAACCTGAAAACAGCTCATCTCCTCAACGCCGACCATCGGAGACGTTGGAACCACGCCCACCTCTTCTTCAACACCTGAGCTACCCTCTCACCCAAAATTGTTGCACTCGATCGTCCCTTGACTGTGTGATGATCGAAATTCCCAAACCAGTTAAAATTAGGTTTACAGAACAAAATAACCCACCACCGTCACTCCGATGATCTTCCACCTCCATCCCTATTTTTCTTCCACTCTCAGATCATCCCATCATCACCAGAAACAACCCAACCTCCCAAAACCCGAGATCCTCTGAATTTTCAAAAAAAAAACCCAAAACAGTGCAATCCCTGATATGCACTTCAAATCAATTTTAAAAATTAAGATTTAGATCTTAAAAATCCTATTTTTGAATCAGTATTCAATTTATAATCCTCAATATAAGAATTACTATATTTGAATTTTTACTAAAAACTTAACTTTCCTATTGTTCTTGTTTCCTTAGCAAATGACAATTTGTTTTAGCTTGAATAAAATTTTAAAGCTTTCTTTATAATCAATCAAACATATATCATTTGAATCCTAAATCTTAACATAAACTTTTTAAGAGAAAAATGGATTTTTAACAAAATCCTTGCTTCTGAAATTAGATACAGGCAAGCAGATTCACACTACATACATTCAACATTCATATGTATATAAATAGCAATGCATTTAAAATTATACTCACAAACATACTAATCAACATGCAATCCAGATAACATACACAACATACTTATTTAAGCAACCAACTTATTTTAAATTTTAAAAAGTGTTACTCACCTGAAAACAGTGATGAAGCAGAGCAAATTTTTTGAAAAGCTGCTGTTTGATTTTAAAAATCCGGAGTGCCTTGCCTTTAAAGACTTCAATCTGAATGCTTTTACTTCTTTGAAATTTTGTTACAGCCTTAAGAACAGATTTGAAAATGCAGGCTTTTCATTTGCTTTTGAAAATGGTTTTACAGAGGAAAGGAATTTCAGGTTTGATTTTGAAAACAAATTGTAGGATGTGGATTTGGTTAGAGAGGTGTTCAAATGTGAGACAAAAGGTGTACAGGGTTTTAAAGAAATGCAGGCATAAGCTTTTGGTTTCCAGATTTTGATTTTTAAGAGTTTGAAAGCAAATTTTGTTTTAGCTGGAAAAATTTCTTATCTTAGAAAAAAAAATGAACATTAGAAAAATGAGAGTGAAGAAAAACATGTTTTATATAAGTGTATAAATGATTTATTTAAAAATTAAAAGAAAATCAAAATAAAAGACACTTGTCTCAAACTTATATTAATATGATAACACATGTCTCATTAGTTACTTAGGATATCAACACCTGTTTTATACATATTTTTTTATACTTTATTAAATGAAATTCTCTTTACTTTATTAAATACATATATAGTAGTTTCATTAATAAATGTATATGTATTTATTTTTAATGAAAATGAAATAAAACATAATTTACATAAAAGTGAAAACTTATTTACAAGATCTACATGTATTTATTAATTTGAATTTCAAAATTAAATCAAATTCAAATGTTATTTATACATTAAAAATTCCACTTAAAACTAATTTATCAACCTATTATAATTTTAAAATAATAACATTGTCTTATAAAAATCTTGTCTATATTTATATTTATTACTATGTTATTTGAAAGTAACATATTTATCAAGTTTAAATAATTTATAAAAGAAATTATAAATTACATATACTATTTAACTTATTTAAATGCATTAATGTTTTTAATATATAAATGGTATTTTAAATTTTTAAATAATTCCAAATTAAATTATTAAGCTATATTTAAAACAAATAAAATAAACTTTTATTTATCTTATTAAAATTTAAACTATATTTAAAATACAATTATACAATTTAAAACAATTACTTTAAGTATTTTAAACAATTAGTTATTTATTAAATAAAATAATAATCTTCAAATTATCAAATGAATATTAGAATTTTAAAAACCATATTTTATTTGTTCATTTAACTTCAAATCAAACTTATCCATTCACAATATATATATATATATATATATATATATATATACATACATACATACATACATACATACATTACAAATAGGAGTACAATTATTAGCTTTTAAAAGATAAAATTCATCAATTACACATTTATTTAATTGGATTATTAAATCAAGTAAATTTTTATTAAAATTTTATCAAATCAATTTAATTTTAAATACAGATTATTAAATTGATATTGCTAAAATTTCCGGGATATCATATTCCTTCCCTCTTAAAAGAACTTCGTCCCCGAAATTTAAAAGCAAAGGTAATTTAATAATCTCATTTAAGATTTAAATTTAAATCACAAGCATACATCAATAATATGCTAACAACCAAAGCAACCAATTTGTCTAATCAAATCAAATTTAATTATCCAAGAAAATTCTGGATAGAAATTTCTCGAGTTTCCCCAAGTATATATATATATATACACACACATATACATACCGGGATACTCGCCCTATAAAATACAAACAATCTAAACTACGAAGCTACAGAGCTTCTACTCATCTAGATCTATAGAACTAGACAAGATATCAGACTACAAACGAGTCTGACTCAACCACTAAACCTTCTTGAACAGCTGGTTCCACAACCAGAGATAACTCATACACGTACTCCCTCAGAGACACGTGAAACTCATAAATCCAATTATCCAAACTGGCAATTCTATTCTTGAAAACCATACACCAATCTAACCAAAACACAGAAGAGATCCAAAACAAATCTCTGACTCAGGTATCCAATTTCCTTCATCTCTTATCTCCAAAACTCTTCTGACGATCTTGGGCTGTCTACATCCAAACTGATCAGCTCAACTCTTGCTGATTCCTCTAGAAATAATCTAGACCAAAAAAAATCCAACACAACGATATTCTCAAGATCAATCAAGACCAAGATCACCAACTCTACTCTTCAAACATTAGAAGAACAACTTACTTCTTCTATCTAGAAAAGACAAAACAGAAGCATTCCCAAACTGCTTCCGCTGCACAACTCTGAACTGGCACAGAAGACACCGTTGATGAAGAACATGAGCACAAACTGGACATCACTTCCCAGAAATATGGCTCAACATATCCAAGAAAACTCAGAAGTTCTACCAATCCTGAGCTGCCTCACCAAACCTATCTCGAGAAATCCTCCTTCTACTAGCTGATCCACCGGTAGCACTCCTGGAATCCAGACGATAAGAAAACTCAATCTTCAGAAGTGGACAAACCTCCGAATTCTCAGAAGACACCCAGATAATTCTCTGATAACACAAGAGAACACTCAAACTATCGCAAGTCACTTTTGCGATTCACCAAACCAAATCCAGGAAAACTGTTCTCTCTTGACCAAACAGAACAGCTTACACTCAACTAGCCAATCCATCGAAGAAATGGATCTACTCTGCTGCTTCTGAATTCCACCTTCAGAAACTGCTAAGTCAGAAAACTTCTACCAACACAGACACTCCGAGCTGCACTGCTGACACCAAAGCCAAAATTTCCTTAGCTGAAGTTCTTCGAGAAACTCAGCCCTCAAAGCCAACCACCACATCCTACTGAACTCAGTCACAACACCGAAGTAGACACACTTCCTAACTCATTCCAAAGAAAACATCTTCGAAAATATCCATATTTACTGCATCTCATCACGCAGCTACCACTTCCTGAGGTATCAAAATACCATCACACACTTCTGCCAACCAACAGATCCAAACTCTACTCATCCATCTATAAAGATAAACTCTGAACCTTAACAGGTTTCCTTCAGAGATCGATGAAACCTCTACACTCTGCACAACTCACTCGAGACAGTATTAGGTCTACAGTCTCGACAAATACACCTCCAACCTCAAATATTCAAACTCCAACCAATGGTAGTAATCGTGTTACACAACATCACTACCTTATCTACCTTTATAACTTATATTGGAAAATCCCGAACAGGTAACCCAACAGATAGGTAGAAATAATATATATATATATATATATATATATATATATATATATATCAAAACTACAAATACACTCTCTTAAGATAGACACCACTGCAGAGCCTAGGTATTCACTCAACCTAATGCTCTGATACCACTGTAACGACCTAACTTCCAAACTCCAGGAAGTCGCATCGCTAATAAGAAAGAAAGGGATAGAAAAAGAAAGAAAGAGAAGAAATAAGAAACAACACATCAGAATCTAAACAGCGGAACGAATAAATTATATAAATACATAAAATATTTACATAGTTTACAACCACTATCAGAGTACACAGATAATACAACCCATACTAGACAGTTATAAACACCTGTCTAGTATTTACAACATAATACAATCCAGAGACAACACAGAACACACAGCGGAATACTATATATTTAACGCAGAAGCCTCCTACTCCATTGCTCCTCCAATATTCGTCAAAGCTAACCTGAATCCTAACCTGAATCCCTTGGCTACTCGTAAAAATTTGAGTACCCAAGAGTTTATGGAAAACAAAAATAAACTCCGGGTCAGACATGGGTCTGGTGTGAGTAACAGGTTAAAGTTGCTTAACTTCAAAAACCTTTTAAAAAGAAAGGTATCACGTAAGACTTTCCACACATAAACATGGAAAAGTTTTTACCTTACGCTAACCAAAACATTTGATAGAAATCCGATGATATTATAATAGTGTCTAGAGTTTTCAAATAAATATGAAATAGCTGAAATTGTTACATGATTAAATTCCAGCTACTAGCCACAAAAGTGGGTAATACAATCAAAACCGTTGGCACTTATTGGATTTTGGACTCCATACAATGGCAGGGCTACTGGGGTACCGCCCGTCACAGTACGTGGCCTAGATCACCGTACCGAGGAGTACTCCCATCCCCTGCAACACAAAGCCGGACCCATTCCTTACTGAACAGTTCCAAACAAGACAACCCCGGCAGTTGTCGCAACCAACCGCCCACACAGCCAAAATAAAAAGGAAACACTAGACAGGGATCAATCTTGCTCTCCAGTGGGAGCACCCACGAAGCCTTGCTGCACCTCCCCTGTTTTAGCCATTACCGGTTGATGAGGCTTGAGGCTACGATTACCTTTATAGGATATCAAATCTTAGAATGCTCATCGTCCACCTGACGATGTTCTGAAAGCATTCAATCCATACAAGTTCGTTCCGGGTTCGAACGAGACCGAAGGCACTATCTCGTTGCACTCATTATTGGAGTCACCCTCGGAGTCAACGACCATAGCCCTTGCACTCTGATTCACCATCTCGAATCTATAAGCACTATTCCATCAAACTCATTATGGAATCACCCACAGAGTTATACTGACGTATAGCCCTTACACCTCGAGTCTTCACTTGCTCCACTTGGATTAACGACCTAACGTTTAATTGGAATCGATGTGGTTTTCGGATATCCAAATATGGAAACCCGATCCCGGTCTCATCGATATCCAAAGCTCTCTTTTAGGTCCAAGTTGTTTTAAGTTTAGAACAATTCAATTCTAATTATCCATATATACACAGATAGATAATTCATATCATCATAATAGATAATCAATATTATCATAAACAGGAAATCATCACAAATTGATAATCTATATTATCATTACCAATAGATACTAATATCATCATCACAATGCAACCAATGCATCCATAACATACAACACTATTTATCTCATGTCTGAGATTCAAACCATTCAAGTCAAACCAAATCATCCATTCATAAGCAAGGGTCCATAATCGCACCATCCATAATTAATTTAAAATGAATTAAATTAATTACTTCTATCTCTAATTAATTTAAAGTGAATTAAATTAATTACTTATTCCTTAATTAATTTAAAATGAATTAAATTAATTACTTCACCATTTAAAACTTGCTTACTTAACTCTTAATTGATCACAAATCAATTAATCAATTATCCACAAATTAATCACCTTGATTAATCACCCTTGATTAATTATCCCTTGATTACATTCAAGTAATTATCTTTAATTAATTTTACAAATTAATTATTCTTAACCAACCCAGTAATTAACCTTTAATTACTTCATTAATTAATTAATTACATTAATTA
The DNA here is from genome assembly GCA_030765085.1 of Allium cepa. Taxonomy (NCBI): domain Eukaryota; kingdom Viridiplantae; phylum Streptophyta; class Magnoliopsida; order Asparagales; family Amaryllidaceae; genus Allium; species Allium cepa. The sequence continues at coordinate 755,889,223 of CM060940.1, read as the reverse complement.
ATTACTTCCTTAATCACTTATCATTGATTGATTAATCCTAATTAATTAATCCTTAATTACATCATTAATTATATGAATTAATGATCCTTAATTAAATTTAAATTAATTACTTATTTAAATTAATTACATTAAGTAATTAACCTTAATTAAACCAAATTAATTAATCACTTTTGATTAATCATATTCAGTAATTAACTAACCTTAATTACTTTCTTAATTACTCCTAAATTAATTACATTTAATAATTAATTATATTTATTTATCAATCTTGATTAATCTCATTTGTAATTAATTACCCTTAATTAATTACATCACTTAATTATTTTCAAAAGACTTAATGTGACGCCCCACCTCTATACCACGCTAGCCAAGAACATTACGGTGAATGCTGTCAACTAGCATGGAGAATAAGGCTGTTGAGGAGCGACCATCCGTGTAATTGCTTTGTGCGAGCATCGATATGTCAGATAGTATAGCATGCAATTCTTTTCAAGTGGAAATCCGACATGCCGACACAAACTCAAAGCTACTACACAGTGGTTATAATATCTTCGGAAACAAATATAGAAATAAACATAACATAAATCAGTCACAGATAATTCATATCACAAAGGCGGAAATAGATATGAATATTACACATGAAAGTGTACATCAGAGTAGTGGTCAAATAAGATCCACAACATCACAAAAGAATAGATACAAGTGCTAGACAAAAGAATAAGTATACATCATAGAGTCTGTATCTCAAATGTATACAACAAAAGCTACTAATCTAAGTAGTTAACCAAAAGATCAGATGAAAGTCCGATAAGGAGTCAAGCAGAAGCACGTGTAAAATCTCTGTCTGACCCCAGTATTATTTAAGAAGAAAATAATAAACGGATCAGTCTAGCTATAAATATCAGATGAAGTGATATATAATAAGAGATATGAAATAAACATATAATAATCACAATGCCAAGCTGTGATGAATAAGTAATTGAAAATCTACAGGAGATTAATCAATATCACAATAATCTACTCAAGATAAAAAAGGAATGTCATACTCCTAATTTCATTCACCAAGCCACAATAAATGACATATACATCAATGCCAATCGTAAAAGTTGGTGAAACATAAATTCCAGAAATCAACACACGAAATCCAGAAATCACAAAAAGGTATGTGTGAATCGAAATCACACAAATGGTGTCTAGGCTAACCAAAAAGCATAAAGGTATGTGTGAGTCGAAATCACACAAATGGTGTCTAGCCTAACCTTGCAAACAAAAAGATATGTGTGAGTCGAAATCACACAAATGGTGTCTAGGCTAACCGAAAAGGTATGTGTGAGTCGAAATCACACAAATGGTGTCTAGCCTAACCTCGCAAACAAAAAGACATCGCACATTGCTAGTCTAAACCATAAAGATGATCGTCATGATCAACGAGAAGTGTCAATTACAATAAGCTAGTAAATATATGATCTTAGCTTCATGTCCCATAACCACTAGCTTAACTTAAATATTTACGAACAAATTGTAGATCTCCACTAGAAAATTGTCACAAGAGATTCAATCGAACAAGTCCAAGAATTAACCGACGAAGAAAACACAAGCGTTTCATACCACTTGTTTTACTAAATCGTTTAATTAGATTTCTCATACGAGTGAGGTAAAGGTTTGTATATACTAATAGATTGGAAATCGGTTTGAGAAAACGAGCTTTGTAATAAAATAGTGTTGAAATCATTTGAAGAAAGAGTTTTGATATTTACTACTAGTATAGAAAACCTTTATATTTTAAAGTGACAAATCATAGAAGTGATTGTAGAAACAATCGGGCATAAAAATTCACATTCGAAGACGTTAATAAAATCCAAAGAAATCGATATCAAATCCATCAAAGTGTATATATCTAAAATTCCCAAGGAAAAGGTCATCAAAGTCGATAATAAATGACAACAACAAAAGGGAGACAACACGAATCGATTAAAGTTGGATATTCAAACGGATTAGCAATATAGGCTAATCTGGCAAACAGTAGCAGGCCGGTCGACCGGACTCCCTGAGTCAGTCGACCAAACCTAGAGGTTGGAAGTGCTCGGGGCACCAGGTCGGTCGACCGGCCCAGGGGGCTCGGTCGGCCGAAGCCTGTAACCGGCACTTCCAAACAGAGGCAGGAAGTGCCTGGATTACAGGTCGGTCGACCGGCCCAGAGGGCTCGGTCGGCCGAACCTGTATGTTTGCACTTCCTACCCTATTTCAAAGGAGGTGCAACTCTCGATCAAATTGCAATTGCACGAGCAACGGCGCTAAGAGTTTATGCCAATCGACTACCCGGCCCTATATGCTCCTCGATGCATCACCAAAAACATGTTCAAACATCAAAGTTAGGATTTTTAACGAATTGAACTCAAAACACTAAAAATTGGAATATTCACAAAAGCAATCCAAATCAAAATCAAATGCACATGAATAAGTGTTAGGAATTCATACCTACCAATAGAAGAGAATTATAAGCATAGATGTGAGATTAAAAATCTCACCTTTGAACCCAAATTAATGAAGAAGATGCTATGAAGCAATGGCAAGAACAAGCACTCTTCAATTCCAACTCAAGAAGCTTGATTCTCAACTCAAAAGAAGAACATTCCTAAATTTAGGTTTAGCAAATTTCAGAAACCAAAGAGAGAATGAGTTGGAGAAAAAGAAGGAGATGCTTACCAATGGGTTCTCATAGATTTTGGACCAAGAACTTGGATTTTGCTATGGAACTAGGGCTTGGAGTTTTAATTTCCACTCCTCTCCACCATTGTTGCTAAAGCTTGAAGGGTTAGGAATTAGAAATGAAATGAAGATAAGTGGAGAAGGTTGGGACTGAATACATAAGTGGGGCTAATGGGCTCAGCCCAAACCAAAGCCCTAAGTGAAAAAGAGGCAAAAATCAACTTTCTCCAAACATATCGAAGCTTATACTCAAAAAGGTCGCAAACGGCATTTTGAACTCAATGGAAGTGGTCTCGATTCCTAATTCGGCTGTTTGCAAAAAGTAGCTTTTCGGACCAAAATCCGATGAACGGTGAAATATTTAAATAAAATATTTAAATATATAATCGATAAATATGCGGGTTGTTACAGACTCCCCTCCTTAAAGAAATTGCGTCCTCGCAATACTTAAGAGGAAAATAAGAAGTAACAACCATGGAAGCATATCAACATAAAAGAAAATTTGAAATAGGAAGTTCACCATAAAGTGCACGAAAGAGTTAGCAAGAAATCTGGTGAAACTTCAATTTCCACAATATTACCGGGCTCAAGAATGAAAACCGGAATCCCTAAGGCATTTCTGTAGATAAAAGATGTGGGGAAACGTCAAGAATAGAAGAAAATTGAGCCAGTGCAACGGCGTAGTACAGAAACGGTACTCCCGAGAAACTAGAAACTCGAATAATTTGGAGCACCGACACAGTACAAAGACGGTACGTCCAATGAACCAAAAAGCCAAGTCATTGATGTAGTGCAAACGGTACATCCAATGAATCAAAAAGCGAAGACATTGATGTAGTACAAACGGTACATCCAATGAATCCAAAAAGAAAATACATTGATGTAGTATAAACGGTGCATCCAATGAATCAAAAAGCGAAGACATTGATGTAGTACAAACAGTACATCCAATGAATCAAAAGCAAAGACATTGATGTAGTACAAACGGTACATCCAATGAATCCAAAAAGAAAAGACATTGATGTAGTACAAACGGTACATCCAATGAATCAAAAAGCGAAGACATTGATGTAGTACAAACGGTACATCCAATGAATCAAACGCAAAGACATTGATGTAGTACAAACGGTACATCCAATGAATCAAAAGCAAAGACATTGATGTAGTACAAACGGTACATCCGATGAATCCAAAAAGAAAAGACATTGATGTAGTACAAACGGTACATCCAATGAATCAAAAAGCGAAGACATTGATGTAGTACAAACGGTACATCCAATGAATCAAAAGCAAAGACATTGATGTAGTACAAACGGTACATCCAATGTATCAAACGCAAAGACTTTGATGTAGTACAAACGGTACATCCAATGAATCAAAAGCAAAGACATTGATGTAGTACAAACGGTACATCCAATGAATCGAATAGCAAAGACATTGATGTAGTACAAACGGTACATCCAATGAATCAAAAGCAAAGACATTGACGTAGTACAAACGGTACATCCAATGAATCAAAAGCAAAGACATTGATGTAGTACAAACGGTACATCCAATGAATCCAAGACACTGATGTAGTACAAACGGTACATCCAATGTATCAAAAGCAAAGACATTGATGTAGTACAAACGGTACATCCAATGAATCAAATAATTCGGAATACCGACGTAGTACAAAAACGGTACGTCCAATGATCCGAAGCCCGAATGATTTCGGAACACCGACGTAGTACAAAAACGGTACGTCCAATGAACCGAACACAATAAAAGGACATCGGATGCTAGTCCATAAAAGAAATGAGATGAAACTCAATAAAACGAAGTATACCAAAACGTCCGATGAACTTGATAGAAAGATAATTCCATTCAGACATCATCAAAGAATCAACCACTTGTTGCTTACGACAAAGCGCATTGGCGACACGATTTCCCTTTCGGGAATAAAAAGAATATCAAGATCATAAGATGCTAGGAACTCGAGTCAACATGAAGTTCCTTATGAGAAAATAAATATTCCAAGGATTTATGATCGAGATGGAGAACAAATTTCTCGTCCAAAAATGATGATGCCAAATTTTCAAAAGTAAAAACAACAGCCGAGAGCACTAGATCATGAGTGGCATATCTAGTCTCGATAAGCTATAATGATTTAGAAGCACAAGTGATAGCACGTTCTCTTTGGCAAGAGAACGGCATCCAAACCAATACGACTAGTATCGATACAAATAGAAAAGTCTTGGTTCCCCTTCAGGAATCACAAGAATAAGAGTATCGAAAAAGAATTCTTTCAAATAATTTTCTTTCCCGAAAAGCTAAAGCTTTCAAAATCACAATTATTTCAATGTAAAAATATTTCTAGAAAAATTTACATTTTATAAGTCAATATACTGTGTCTGAGTGTCTCATCAAAGCGTTAAGGAAATTCCTATCGATAACGTTGATCAAGTGCATCGACCAAAATTCTTAAAGCACTCAACGGGCAATACAGTCACAAAATCATCTTCTATATGATAAACGTGTTTCTAAAAACTTTTAAGAATATTCTTTGTTCATTTTAAAAACAAAATCCAGTTTTACTTATAAATAAATCTTATGAAAAAGATTTGCAAAATTTTAAATTACTATTTTCATCCAAAATCAATAAATACAAGAATGGTCTCATCGAAATATTCATAGAATATTTGATTTATAAAATGGATGAAATAAGCTGGACAAATTGAATGACATAATAAGTCATTCATAAGAATCATAACGAGTGCGGAATGCGGTAAGTGGAATGCTAATTTCCGCAACTCGTAGCAAACGAAAATCGGTGGCAAGGTCGAACTAGAAAGACCTTAACACCACACAAAAGATTTCTTAGGTGATAATCCTAAGACAGACTCAAAAATACCGGAAAATTTCTCAAACTACATGAATGAGAGAAATAACACTTTCCTTATAAGTGGGCTTAAGGAATAAAATGATGCCATCAAGTTGGAATCAAAATTATAAAGGAAAAATAGAAATCTGCTTAACAGATTGAAAATGTCGAAGATGAATAGTCCACTCGAAAAATAGGATATGGGCTTCACAATGATTAAGCCGATCCTTTCAAAATATCAATTCCGAAGCCTCAGTAAAAATATCGGCTCGGAAAGAAAGATCACATAAAATAGTTTTCGACATCAAATAAAAGCAAATTGAGTGTTGCGGATATACCATCCGGATTCGCAATCCTCAAAGAAGTCATCAAGCCCAAAATATTCAAAGAAAAAGAATCGACAAGTTCTTTTGATATAAAATAGTGAGATGGAACCCATATCAAAAAGAACTCAAATAAGAAGATCACAAATTAAATGTAATCAAGGATTAAATGAGAAATACCTTGACCATGAGAAGTGTTACCAGGAGCTTGCACAATATTTAGCTCTCTCATGTCCTTGTTCAAAAATTTGGGACATGCAGATAAGACCCGGTTTCTTGCAATAGCGACAAGAATGGGGTTTTGGACACATATTCACATAGTGTTCCATAGAATTACAATTGTAGTATCCTCCGCGATTAGGGATTGGAGTCTTTGCTACAAAAGTAGTTTGCTTCACTCTCTTATTGGGATTAAGGCTCTTGAACTTAATATGCCTCTTCTTGGAAGTCCCAATATCACAAACACTTCCTTTACCAACCTCTCCATGAAGAAGAGTAACATCCACAAGCTGATTGAAAGAAACTTCAAGTTTCAATGGTAGAACCATTTCGGGGTTCTTACTCAAAGCATAGATAAACTCTTGATTCTTTACAAGATCCAAAAGTTGTTGAGCAGACATGAATACTCCATCCAGGGGAGTAGCACTAGATTGACCGGCGCTGGGACGGCCAGGTCTAACCATTTCTCTTCTTTAAGAAAGAAAGAAAGAAGAGGAAAAAGTTATTCTCAAGATAAATATCAAGCAATTCTTGATAGATAAAACAAGGAATCATAAAGAAAATTGGATGAATCGGTACGAAGACTCGAATTAAATCCTAAAGCACTACTCCTAAGAAAGACTTAGGACGATGATCCTTGTTATAATATTCCATATTGTTCCGAAGTTTGGCTCTGATACCAAGCTGTGACGCCCCACCTCTATACCCACGCTAGCCAAGAACATTACGGTGAATGCCGTCAACTAGCACGGAGAATAAGGCTGTTGAGGAGCGACCATCTGTGTAATTGCTTTGTGCGAGCATCGATATGCCAGATAGTATAGCATGCAATTCTTTTCAAGTGGAAATCCGACATGCCGACACAAACTCAAAGCTACTACACAGTGGCTATAATATCTTCGGAAACAAATATAGAAATAAACATAACATAAATCAGTCACAGATAATTCATATCACAAAGGAGGAAATAGATATGAATATTACACATGAAAGTGTACATCAGAGTAGTGGTCAAATAAGATCCACAACATCACAAAAGAATAGATACAAGTGCTAGATAAAAGAATAAGTATACATCATAGAGTCTGTATCTCAAATGTATACAACAAAAGCTACTAATCTAAGTAGTTAACCAAAAGATCAGATGAAAGTCCGATAAGGAGTCAAGCAGAAGCACCTGTAAAATCTCGGTCTGACCCGAGTATTATTTAAGAAGAAAATAATAAACGGATCAGTCTAGCTATAAATATCAGATGAAGTGATATATAATAAGAGATATGACATAAACATATAATAATCACAATGCCAAGCTGTGATGAATAAGTAATTGAAAATCCACAGGAGATTAATCAATATCACAATAATCTACTCAAGATAAAAAAGGAATGTCATACTCCTAATTTCATTCACCAAGCCACAATAAATGACATATACATCAATGCCAATCGTAAAAGTTGGTGAAACATAAATTCCAGAAATCAACACACGAAATCCAAAAATCACAAAAAGGTATGTGTGAGTCGAAATCACACAAATGGTGTCTAGGCTAACCAAAAAGCATAAAGGTATGTGTGAGTCGAAATCACACAAATGGTGTCTAGCCTAACCTTGCAAACAAAAAGATATGTGTGAGTCGAAATCACACAAATGGTGTCTAGGCTAACCGAAAAGGTATGTGTGAGTCGAAATCACACAAATGGTGTCTAGCCTAACCTCGCAAACAAAAAGACATCGCACATTGCTAGTCTAAACCATAAAGATGATCGTCATGATCAACGAGAAGTGTCAATTACAATAAGCTAGTAAATATATGAGCTTAGCTTCATGTCCCATAAACACTAGCTTAACTAAAATATTTACGAACAAATTGTAGATCTCCACTAGAAAATTGTCACAAGAGATTCAATCGAACAAGTCCAAGAATTAACCGACGAAGTAAACGCAAGCGTTTCATACCACTTGTTTTACTAAATCGTTTAATTAGATTTCTCATACGAGTGAGGTAAAGGTTTGTATATACTAATAGATTGGAAATCGGTTTGAGAAAACGAGCTTTGTAATAAAATAGTGTTGAAATCATTTAAAGAAAGAGTTTTGATATTTACTACTAGTATAGAAAACCTTTATATTTTAAAGTGACAAATCATAGAAGTGATTGTAGAAACAATCGGGCATAAAAATTCACATTCGAAGATGTGAATAAAATCCAAAGAAATCGATATCAAATCCATCAAAGTGGATATATCTAACATTCCCAAGGAAAAGGTCATCAAAGTCGATAATAAATGACAACAACAAAAGGGAGACAACACGAATCGATTAAAGTTGGATATTCAAACGGATTAGCAATATAGGCTAATCTGGCAAACAGTAGCAGGTCGGTCGACTGGACTCCCTGAGTCGGTCGACCGAACCCAGAGGTTGGAAGTGCTCAGGGCACCAGGTCGGTCGACCGGCCCAGGGGGCTCGGTCGGCCGAAGCCTGTAACCGGCACTTCCAAACAGAGGCAGGAAGTGCCTGGATTACAGGTCGGTCGACCGGCCTAGGGGGCTCGGTCGGCCGAACCTGTATGTTTGCACTTCCTACCCTATTTCAAAGGAGGTGCAACTCTCGATCAAATTGCAATTGCACGAGCAACGGCGCTAAGGGTTTATGCCAATCGACTACCCGGCCCTATATGCTCCTCGATGCATCACCAAAAACGTGTTCAAACATCAAAGTTAGGATTTTTAACGAATTGAACTCAAAACACTAAAAATTGGAATATTCACAAAAGCAATCAAAATCAAAATCAAATGCACATGAATAAGTGTTAGGAATTCATACCTAACAATAGAAGAGAATTATAAGCATAGATGTGAGGTTAAAAATCTCACCTTTGAACCCAAATTAATGAAGAAGATGCTATGAAGCAATGGCAAGAACAAGCACTCTTCAATTCCAACTCAAGAAGCTTGATTCTCAACTCAAAAGAAGAACATTCCTAAATTTAGGTTTAGCAAATTTCAGAAACCAAAGAGAGAATGAGTTGGAGAAGAAGAAGGAGATGCTTACCAATGGGTTCTCATAGATTTTGGAGCAAGAACTTGGATTTTGCTATGGAACTAGGGCTTGGAGTTTTAATTTCCACTCCTCTCCACCATTGTTGCTAAAGCTTGAAGGGTTAGGAATTAGAAATGAAATGAAGATAAGTGGAGAGGGTTGGGACTGAGTACATAAGTGGGGTTAATGGGCTCAGCCCAAACCAAAGCCCTAAGTGAAAAAGTGGCAAAAATCAACTTTCTCCAAACATATCGAAGCTTATACTCAAAAAGGTCGCAAACGGCATTTTGAACTCAATGGAAGTGGTCTCGAGTCCTAATTCGGCTGTTTGCAAAAAGTAGCTTTTCGGACCAAAATCCGATGAACGGTGAAATATTTAAATAAAATATTTAAATATATAATCGATAAATATGCGGGTTGTTACACTTAATCAGCCCATGCTTAAATTAATTACACTAAGCAATTAATTAATAATTACTTCACAAAGAAATTACCTTCCATATTAATTACACAAAGTAATTAATTCCCAAAACTCTTCTCTACTTTAATTAATTACCTCCAGTAATTTACTTATCTTAATTACTTCTTTAAGTAATTATTCATCATTGATTACTTATCAACCCATTCAATGATTATTCTAAATTAATTAAAGTTAATTAATTAATTTAAACTAACCCAATTAATAAATTAATTAATTACAATGAGTAATTAATAACTTTAATTATTTCCATAAAGTAATCATACTTAGTTAAGTTCCATAATTGATTATCTAAATTAATTAATCCAATTAATTTATCAAATTAATTACATTAATTAATTGATAAATAATCCCAAGTTAATGACCTTCATTAACTTATCATTAATTCTTTTAATTACTTTTCCTAAGTAAGTAACTTAAATTAATTAATATTAATTACAAATTTAATTAATCTTAATTTTTTTCAAATCTTTAATTAATTAAATAAATTAATTAATTATCTAATTTATAAATTTAATGTTTCAAAATTCATTAAATTCTTTGATTTACTTGAAAACAAAACATCTCTTGTTAATGTTTATATTACCATTAACAAAGTAAATTTAAAACAATTTAACTTAAAATTGTTTCAAATTATATTTAAAATTCAAAATGAAATTAAACTTAACTTTAACAAAGTTTTAAAACATTCAAAACCTTTAAAATCTTATGCTAAAGATTTCTTATTTTATAAAAGAAGTTAAAATAAATTTAAACCCCAAATTCATTTCAAAATACAAATCATATTTAAATATGTTTGAACAACCAATTTGTTTAAATATTTAAATTTCTTTTAAAACTTCCCTTATTTTCAAAACATTGTTTCAAAATTGAAGTTTGATTCTAGATTTAAACTTATGTTTAAATCTGTACTTAAATTTAAAACTTTATCTTAAATTCAAATATTTAAACTCTTTTGAAGATGTTTAAACATTTTAATTTATAAAATTTAAATTACATTTTAAACTGGGATTCAAACTTAGTTTTGAATCTATACTTAGAGTTTAAGCTTTAAAGTTTATTTTAAAACTTGATTCAAATTTTGCTTTTAAATTTTAGAGTTGAAAACATTAAGGTTTCTCTGGAAACCAGTAACCACTAAGATACCCGAGACCACCCTTGTTTTACTTCGAGTAAAACCCTTAACTTCTTCGAGCTAAACATAAAATCACCCGAGAAATACTTGATGCAAAATATTATGCAATCCCCACCTTCACCTGACACTTTTCTTCGCCGTGCACATGCACGGTGGTTCTAGCCACCTCCAGCCACTGCCCAACCAACGAACAAGTCGCCGACCATCCCTGAATCACATTGCGATCCTCCAAAACCTATCATCTGCTCGAAATCAATTTCGAGCAACCCCAAACCAACCTGTCATCAACAGTATAGAATAACACCCCAACCTGAAAACAGCTCGTCTCCTCAACGCCGACCATCGGAGACGTTGGAACCACGTCCACCTCTTCTTCAACACCCGAGCTACCTTCTCACCCAAAATTGTTGCACTCGATGGTCCCTTGACTGCGTGATGATCGAAATCCCCAAACCAGTTAAAATTAGGTTTACAGAACAAAATAACCCACCACCGTCACTCCGATGATCTTCCACCTCCATCCCTATTTTTCTTCCACTTTCAGATCATCCCACCATCACCAGAAACAACCCAACCTTCCAAAAACCTGAGATCCTCTGAATTTTCAAAAAAAAAAACCAAAACAGTGCAATCCCTGATATGCACTTCAAATCAATTTTAAAAATTAAGATTTAGATCTTAAAAATCTTATTTTTGAATCAGTATTCAATTTATAATCCTCAATATAAGAATTACTATATTTGAATTTTTACTAAAAACTTAACTTTCCTGTTGTTCTTGTTTCCAAAGCAAATGACAATTTGTTTTAGCTTGAATAAAATTTTAAAGCTTTCTTTATAATCAATCAAACAGATATCATTTGAATCCTAAATCTTAACATAAACTTTTTAAGAGAAAAATGGATTTTTAACAAAATCCTTGCTTCTGAAACTAGATACAGGCAAGCAAATTCACAATACATACATTCATATGTATATAAACAACAATGCATTTAAAATTATACTCACAAACATACTAATCAACATGCAATCCAGATAACATACACAACATACTTATTTAAGCAACCAACTTATTTTAAATTTTAAAAGGTGCTACTCACCTGAAAACAGTGATGAAGCAGAGCAAAAATTTTGAAAAGCTGATGTTTGGTTTTAAAAATCCAGAGTGCCTTGCCTTTAAAGACTTCAAGCTGAATGCTTTTACTTCTTTGAAATTTTGTTACAGCCTTAAGAACAGATTTGAAAATGCAGGCTTTTCATTTGCTTTTGAAAATGGTTTTACGGAGGAAAGGAATTTCAGGTTTGATTTTGAAAACAAATTGTAGGATGTGGATTTGGTTAGAGAGGTGTTCAAATGTGAGACAAAAGGTGTACAGGGTTTTAAAGAAATGCAGGCATAAGCTTTTGGTTTCCAGATTTTGATTTTTAAGAGTTTGAAAGCAAATTTTTTTTCAGCTGGAAAAAATTTCTTATCTTAGAAAAAAAAATGAACATTAGAAAAATGAGAGTGAAGAAAAACATGTTTTATATAAGTGTATAAATGATTTATTTAAAAACTAAAAGAAAATCAAAATAAAAGACACTTGTCTCAAACTTATATTAATATGATAACACATGTCTCATTAGTTACTTAGGATATCAACACTTGTTTTATACATATTTTTTTATACTTTATTAAATGAAATTCTCTTTACTTTATTAAATACATATATAGTAGTTTCATTAATAAATGTATATGTATTTCTTTTTAATGAAAATGAAATAAAACAATTTACATAAAAGTGAAAACTTATTTACAAGATCTACATATATTTATTAATTTGAATTTCAAAATTAAATCAAATTCAAATGTTATTTATACATTAAAAATTCCACTTAAAACTAATTTATCAACCTATTTTAATTTTAAAATAATAACATTGTCTTATAAAAATCTTATCTATATTTATATTTATTACTATGTTATTTGAAAGTAACATATTTATCAAGTTTAAATAATTTATAAAAGAAATTATAAATTACATATACTATTTAACTTATTTAAATGCGTTAATGTTTTTAATATATAAATGGTATTTTAAATTTTTAAATAATTCCAAATTAAAATTATTAAGCTATATTTAAAACAAATAAAATAAACTTTTATTTATCTTATTAAAGTTTAAAATATATTTAAAATACAATTATACAATTTAAAACAATTACTTTAAGTATTTTAAACAATTAGTTATTTATTAAATAAAATAATAATCTTCAAATTATCAAATGAATATTAGAATTTTAAAAACCATATTTTATTTGTTCATTTAACTTCAAATCAAACTTATCCATTCACAATATATATATATATATATATATACACACACACACACACACACATACATTATAAATAGGAATACAATTATTAGCTTTTAAAAGATAAAATTCATCAATTACACATTTATTTAATTCGATTATTAAATCAAGTAAATTTTTATTAAAATTTTATCAAATCAATTTAATTTTAAATACAGATTATTAAATTGATATTGCTAAAATTTTCGGGATATCACAGTGTAATTCTGCATATGAAATTAAGCGTGCACTTAAAGTTACACATGAAGGTACTAAAAAGTTAAATAAAGCAAGATTTACATGCGTAAGTATCAGTTCCAGAACTTTAGAATGAAGTAAGATGAAATAATAAATGAAATGTATTCTAGGTTTCAAGATATATATCATTAACTTTTGGCATTAGAAGAAAAATAAATAGATTTTGATATCGTTTCAAAATCCTCAACTCTTTAACGGATGAATGGGAATGAAAAGTTTTAGCAATTGAAGAAGCTAATGACATTACAACTCTAAAACCAGAAGATTTGATAGGAAATTTAATGTCATATGAAGTTAATGTATAGGAAAAACGTATTCAGGCACAAGATAAAAAGACAATTGCATTCCAACTGAAAAAGAAGAATTAGATTCAGATGAAGATGACATGGCATTTACAGCTAAAAGATTTGAAAAGTTAATGAAATTTAGGAAGATCAATAAGTTTGGAAATAAGAAGAACAACCACAAACCATCATATTAAACTCTTAAATGTTATGAATGTCACAAAAAGATCACTTGAAGAAAGATTGACTGAGCGTAAGAAAGAAAAACACAACTACAAGAACAAAAGAGGCAAATATAAGAAGTAGTAAGTATTTTCTGTTACATGGGATGATTCATATTCGTCTTCCTCGTCGGATAGTGAAAATGATAGTGACACTGAACAAGCCAGTGTATGTTTTATGACCATAATTGACAATGTAAGTAATCTGTCTTTTGATGATTTAGTAGATATAAACTCAAAATTACAAGGTAAACTAAAGAACCTCAAAATAAAATATAAAGATTCTTAAGAAAAAAGAAAAAAAATAGAAGTTGAAGTTGATATGCTAAGAGATGAGAAGAATATTTTAAAAGAAGAACATGTAAATTTACAAGAATCCTGCGCTAATATTACTACTCAGCTTATTATGTTTAGTAGTGAAATAGAAACACAAAAAGAAAATAATGACACTCTATCAACTGAGAATCATGAGTTAAAATCTACTGTTAAAATTCTAGAATTAGATAATTTTGGTCTTAAAACAAAACTAGAAAATATTACAAAAAAAAAATTCTACTTTTAATAAAGGAAGAGAAAATCCTTCTAGAATTATAGAAAATTCACAGGCTATCTCAAATAAAAAGGGTTAGGATACAAGAAAATGAAAAAAAATAATCCTAAACATGATTATTTATACACTAACTTTAGAAAGTGTAACATCCTGTATCTGGAGGCCAAGTGCTAAACGCTACAGATGCTGCAGCCATCCATAATATTAACTGCTAATGGAAAAATATTGTAATGATAATGGTATCCATAATATCAGAAGCACTTGAATATGAATAAAATCACAGATTCCAAAAATAACATCTTATAGATTACATTTCAAACAAATTCACATCCAATTAGATAATCCCGTAATCGTTTCCCATGTAAAGATCAATTATAATTACAATAGTATGCCAAGAGCGATATATGACAATGCCCCCTTGTTGATTAGAGTCAATATAGTCATATCTGACTTAATATAATGACCCGTAAATTTTAGTGGTTTGTTTATTTAATTAATTGAAATTTAGTGAAATTAAATTTGGAAATAAAAATTTAATATTTGAAATACGTATAATTAAACATAGTAAATGGAAAATTTTCATCGGATAATATGAATTTTTATTTTATTGTAATTTTATTTCAATTCAAATCAGTTAAAAAGTAATGATAATAAAATGTTTTCCAAACCTAAATATTTTTCTATAGAAAAATTGTAAATCATCTTCTGAGCAAGACATTGTATATTATTTAACCAAATTTGGACTGTTATTGCTCCGTCGATCTTATTTTCTGACAAATTAGTTGTATTTTGGTACCGATATCGATTTTTGATCGGATGATCATACTATCGATATCTGTATACCGTTTTGATCGTCTCGTCGTGTTGATCTCCGTGGCATATTCAATTCTGTGTTTGAAGTCTGGTTCGCAACGGAATTCGTGAAAACGGTTAATCGTATTGGTAACCGTTTTTGAGTCATTTCGTTTTCCTTGACTATTCATTTCTCGGTATGCAAAGCTGTCATCCACTAGCCTTTATTTTATTTTATTTTTCGAAATCAATGTCTGACCTTTTATTTCATTTGCGGTTTCCAATATTTGGGGCCGGTTCATTTTATTCTTTGTTCCTCCACAGTGCCACAGCCCATTTTTCATTTGAACCTTTTTATTTCTTCTCCCTTTTTTTTGCTCAGCCTCCTTCTTTCTTTTTGTAACATTCTATAATTTTCGACTTTCGAAAATTCAACATCGACACTCACTTTATCGACTGCCGAATATCGAAGGCCGAAAACCGAGAAGTTATGGGTTTTAAAAAGAATTTTAAGAAAAGAAAACGAGAGAAGTAGAAGAAGATAACAGAAAATAAAGGGAGAGGAAGATAGAAAAAAAGAGAGAAGAGAGAAAAGAAGGTAGAATATTTTAAAATGGAAGAAAACAGAAAGAAAACAGAACAATAGAATCACATCAGAATCTCACAATTCGCAGCGGAACAACATATAATAATAAATGAATAATCTTTAAATAAAGAACTATATCAGTTATTACATCACATTATATTTCATTACATCATATCATATCATCAGAGTGTACAACAACATACAACAATAAACAGTGCAGCGGAAAAGAAATACTATATAAACTAGTAATACGCCATGCCATCCAGCTTGCCTCCAGCAACTCCAGAATATCCAGAATATCCTGATAAACCTAACTCTTAACTGCCCGTGTGGAAATTGGTGGGCACCCAGAGTTTAGGAAGGAAAACAATAAACTCCAAGTCAGTCATGTGACTGGTGTGAGAACTCAAAACAGTTTATTTACTTTAAAATCAAAATAGAAGAATATTTTTAAATCAATTCGCAATGCTTTTAAAAATGAGACTACCATAAGGCCTCCCGCACACACACACATGCAAACGCAGAATCGGAGGAGATTTCTCCTTATGATAGTCAAAGATGCTTGATACGCATTTAAGATAACATTTGATATTATTACTAGTGCATAGTGTAGGAAAGTCATTTCAAAAATAAAGATATAAATCTTAGCCGACATAGACATTTCGAACTATGCCTACTATAGCTACTATCCAAACAGTGGTGACCACCATAAGTGAATAGCAGGTTCTACAACTAATACCGTACAAGTTTCGTATTGGGAATTGGATTTCCAACAAATGGTCAGGCCAAGGAACTTCCCATTGCCACATGAGAATGCCTCTGGAAAGACATCCCCGAGAACCAAACCGGAACTCTGCCAACACAAGGCCGGGTTACCCCTAACTGGGTAACTACTGACACGAGCACGCCATTCCCCGATCGTAAACAACCTTTTTCACGGGATCCCGATAACCAACAACCATAAAGTAATAAACTCGTAGTAACCACATAGGTTAAATATCTGGGCTCCATACCATGATACAACCTCTATCCAGAAGGAAATGTACATACCCTAAGGGGAGCTACAGCAACCCCTAATAACCTTGCCGCATCTTTCCTGTTTTGACCATTTCCGGGATGTGAGGCTCGACGAATTCACATCCACAAAAACATACTTTATACAAAAGCCATGCTTTGGGTCAATAAATGATCAACACAATGATCACTAAGATAGACGATCAAATAAATGATCCTATCACAAATAATCAACACAATGATCATTTCAGCATCACTCAGCATGTCACATTACCAAAATGGGATATATTGCTGATAACTTCAACTATATAACCTTTGAGCTCGTACGTCTCAAAGAAGGGTGTTAAGCAAAGAATAAATTCTCCGCCACCAACAGAAATATATTTGAATGAAATCGGCTTTATATCTCAAATTGTAATGTCAGGCATACAATCCATACAAGTCTGTTCCGGGATCGAACAGAACCGAAGGCACTTACAAAGAAGTCCTTGCAATCCGGATATTCACAATCCTGATCGGATTCACCATCACATATGGAGAACTCAATACCGTAGCTACTCGGTGCAGAGTCAATCGATAGTTCATCCTATCACTCTCGCAAATACCGGTCTTCAACACCGATCTTCAAATGCGATTTACAACGACGTATCACATATTCGGAGTGGGTTATACGACCCCATGGTCCTTTCCCGGTTAACCCGAATAGTGAGCGCTTATTCAAAAATAAGTGTGCATTCAAATTCAATCAATTCACATCAAATACCCATTCAAAGGGAAATATTGATAGTCGGCTATTGAACTATCAATGGATATGCATACATCACCAGATTCCAAATAATTTTCCAAATTATTTATTTTCCAAAATATCTTTACAAGATATATTATTTCAACACTTCAAAAATAAATCAACATTTATTTTCATACCAATTTCACTTTTCACATATAAATTCCATAATGAATTTATATTTCAAAAAATTCGTGCATATACGATTTCAATTATTCATTTTCAATTTATCTTCAAAAAGATAAATTCTAAATATTCACTTCACATTGGAAAACATTTCCATACTTATTTATTCATAAGTAATTCACAAATCACTTTTATTTTCAACACTTAGAAAATATTCAATATACTTAAATCGAATTAAGTATATATTTCATTCTTTAAGGAAATTATTCACTTAAACATATTTACTTGGGCCAAAACGAATGTTACGTAAAACATCGTTACGACAACCCAAAATCACTAGTATAGGGATTCGAATTTAAAATAGATATATAAATCCCAATACTATTAAAAACATTTCCTTTCGGAAATCATTTACTATAACAACAGTGTTATAGTCTACCATTTCCTTTTATTTCTCGAAAACGTCTATTTCAACAATAAATGTTGAAATCTATGGTTTCGAATCTCAACACCTTTTAAAACATCACTAGATTGTTTTAATTCTATTTAAAACATCAAATCTAAAATATTTCCTTTAACATGTTATTCACTATTCAAAAACGTGAATATACTATGTTAACAAATTTCATCCTTTTTATACTTTTTAACTTAAAGGATTATTCACAGTCTAAAACGTGAATATAACTCCATTTATAAGTTATAACAATTAACTTATCAAAATAAGTCGTTTGCGAATTCATAAAACAACGTTTATGAATTCCATTTCTATTTATTTATAAAAACTTCTTTTTTATAAATTCCTTTATTAACATATTTCAGTTTATAACTCAATTATAAACTACAAGTTCATGTTATAAGTTAATTACTTATAAAACGATTATTTTACAAAATCGTTCATTTAACTTCCCAAATTATTAATCTTAACTTATAAGATTGTTTATTTATCCAAAATTCATTCTTTCGATAACTTTATAAATTTTATAAACCTATTGCTTATAAAATTTCATTTATAACTTCACAGTTTAAAATTTCATAAATTTCATTCATTTAGGAAATTCATTTTCACTACATTCAAACACTTATAAAAACTCGTTTTATAACGTCCATATTTCTATTTATAAATATCCATTTATAAATCTCTTAATATAAATTAATTTATATTATTCTTTTAAACGTCATTAAATTCCTTTATAATTTCATCATTTCGATTTATAAAATAATCAAATTTTATAAATCCTATACTTAAACTTTTATCATATATTCAAAATCCAATCTAAATTATTTTATAAAATCATTAGTTCATATTTCTCAAAAATCGACTTTTAATCGTATTTCTAAAAATCAGCTTTTTTTTACTATATTTCACAAAAACCATAATTTTTATAACTTTAAAAATTATAACGTTTATTTATTTATAATGGATCAATTCCAAAAATATAGTATATTTTCAAAAATCACTTTAAAAATCATTTTAAAATCCCAAAATCTGGGTCCAATGATGCTACACACCAAATAGTCAATCCCGACTAACAACGATATCATATATCGATATGATAATCCATCAAATATCAAAATATCTGAAATAAAATAAAAACTGTTGAGGAATCCAGTTGGATCCCTCCAACCTGTTTCCTGCATCCAAAAACATTAGCACAATACCAATTTCGCTCCAGTACGAAATTATCGCGGTATATGTTCTTATTAAATATTATCCGCTTAATAACGGCGTAATAGGGTCTCATCCGCTAAACAAAAAATGCGGGAAATCAATCAACTGCAATATATACATATGCCAATATATATATATTGATATTATATATAATACCAATTTCACTGTTTATGAAATATTCGCGGTATATGTTTATATAAATAACATCCGCTTACTAACGGCGTATAATGTCTATTTTAACAATCAATAGATACAGTCATCATTCAAACATGCATTCAAATATTTTAAATCTAACTATTTAAAATAAAATCGAAATCTATTCGATTGAGTGAGAAGTTCTCACCTTGGTTTTAATTTCCGTTTTAGCTTTTATTTCGAATAAAATTAAACGCGCGTTTAATTTTATCCAAAATTCTCACTAACTCCAAACGACTCCAAACCAACTCCATCGCGTAGTGCTCGTCCATACGATCCCAACGCAACTGAGTTTGCATTTTTTCGACCTCGTATGAAAAAGTTACGAATTTTACAAGATACACGATTTTATATTAACTAATTACAATATAACCTTAGTTAACAAACTCAACTAAATCAAGGCCATCCAACTCATCCCCAAACACATCTGGCCGTTCCCCTTCATCTTCCTCATCACGTCCCTTCTACAGACCATTGCCGAGCAAATTGAACCCATAGCACAAACTTAGGGTTAATTATCACCACCACCACACACGATGAAATTTCGATCAGGAAGCTCCATGCTGTAGCCCCCTCCATCACCCACCTTCGGCCCCAATAGGGAGGAGCTCGGCCCCCTTGTTTGCGTGGAAATGCGTGCGCAGCCCCCCAGTGGACGCGGCCTGTAGCTCCCTCCACACGACTCCGTTTCCGATCATACCCGTTCACTTTGCAGATCTCAATGCCCTCTACGAATTACTAGTTGAAAGATTTTGCTAATAATCGATGGATAAGGAGATCGGAGGGGAAGATGTTGAGAACGCCTCAGCCGTTCATGCGTTAGGGCCGGCTAGGGTTTTGCATATATTTATTTATTTATATTTTTTTTTTTTAGTTTGAGAGGGGTGGTCTATTTATAAGAAACAGCTAGCGTAAACACTATTCATCCCGGGAATTCCGAACTCCGATTTAGACGCCGTAACCAGCGTACCTAGGGTTTACCCCGCGTTCCGGACACAATGGAACAAGTTTCGGAAGCTAATTCGGAAGTATGTGCGAGTTATGGCTACAAACGCTCAATTTAAATTAAACCGATTTAAATCGATTTCTAGGCGTTTTAATTTGTACAGGACAAACGGTAAATCCAATTGACTTGAAATTTGAAACCTTACAATAATATCACATTACGGATCCGATGAAACTGGTTTCGTCGAAATCCGAGACTTTTTGAAAAATGGCTATTTTGACTCGCCAAATTTAAATTAAAAATAATTCG
This sequence comes from Allium cepa, assembly GCA_030765085.1. NCBI lineage: Eukaryota > Viridiplantae > Streptophyta > Magnoliopsida > Asparagales > Amaryllidaceae > Allium > Allium cepa. Next base: position 755,868,387 of record CM060940.1, on the reverse strand, counting down.
ATGCGTTTCGAGCTGCCACGATCAAACGATAACTCCGATTGACACGAAAATTGAAATCCAGTAATAACTAACTATTACGGATCCAATGGAACTGGTTTCGTTCAATTCTGAGACTGTTCAAAAATTGACTATTTTACAGTCGATTATTAAATATTAAAATATTCAATTTTCACAATTTAACTTTAAATTCAATTTCAAAAGTTCTAAAATATCGTTCTAACTTCAATATGATAAAATAAAATTTTAAAATTCATTTTCTATCATATTTAACCCAATTTTCAATTATTTCCATAATTTAACATATTAAATTATCGATTTAATTATCCAATTAAATCCAATAGTTCAAATTAAAATTTATTTGACTTATAAATTCACTTATAAATATTTAAAATTAATTAAATATTCAATTTTTAATTAATAAAAATTCTGGGTCGTTACACTTTTCATGGCAGAGCTTCCATAAAAAATGAAATGACAGCACAGTGTTTGCGCATGTCTCATTTCCTCCACACGTCTTCACCTACTCGACTGCAAGCCAAGCCCGGCCTCTTCCCCTTGACACTGCCTCCTTCACCAAATGTTGACCGACACATACCCGTGAACTGCGTAGCTTTTCACTTCAACCACCACTTGCCGCATTTGCCCACCACTCCAGCAACAATCCTCCGCCTGAACCACCTTCGTCCCACCGACCCACGTCCAATTGCCGAGCAGCACCATTTCCACCGCTTCCACACCGGTCCCTTCCCTCTCGCGCGACGACCTCCAAACCCATACACGGCAACTGCGCCCATACCTCCCATATTCGACCACTAGCCACGCTCGGCCTGACCAATCTCCGAGCCTCTGCCACCCCTTCCCTGTGAGCACCGACCCACCCCATCATAGCATAAGTCCAGCAGCCCAATGCTAGCCTCCACCGGCCGCCCTCAGCGTGCCTTCCCCTCTCTGCTAATAATCAAGCAAGGTTAATAATTGTTATTTACATTGTTTTATATTATGTATATTTATATAAATAGTTGACTGTTGTATATTCAAAATATATTATGCAAGCCTATCATTTGAGTTACACTACTATATGCTATACGCCTACAGTGTTTTATATGTTCAAAGGTATGTATATATTATTTTTTCTACTACAATCTATATATGTATGTGAGTATATAAGTCTTCTTATATATGCGTTTTGATTTCAAGTTATACCAGCTGTTCGTGTATATAAGTAAAAAAATATGCATAACCTTTCGTTAGTATATGTGGGTATAAAATATAGTATAGATTTTTGTAGCTTTCTATAGATTTAAATTATAAGTCTATATAAATTATATATATTGATATGTTATAAATTTTACTCTATATATTTATATTATGGGTATGTCAATGTTTGTTTAAAGCTATGTAAATATATACATATACATATATATACATATATATACATATATATACATATATATATATATATATTTGTTGGTTTTAAATATACAGTACATGTTATAAAGTATATATATTATGTTTAGCTTGATATGGGAAATTTTGAAAGGATATGAAGTATAAAGTTTCTATATGCATTAATTAAATAGCCTGCATATACATGGATTTGGATATGTTTATGTTAAAAGTAATCTTCACACTTATATATATTGGAAGCACAGCCGAGACTTTGCAGTATTATATGCATGCCATATTATATTATACTATTTTAGATTTTATTTCATTTCACCGTACTATATCATATTAGATTTTTATTTTATTACATTCTATTGCATTATATATTTGTTGTTTTTGTGAAAAGGTTACAAGTTAATAATGAATATTATATAAATATGTTACTATGAACTATCGGTACAAATATCTGTTAAGTCATAAGTATAATGTGTTATATTATATTAGTGATAGTTTTATGAACCGTGACTATATTTAAATTGTTAGGTTTGAAAACCATGCTGGGTAAACTATGTCAGGTTATGGTGTTTTAGTTTTAATTTTAAAATTTGAAAAAAAAAACTATGTGTTTTATTTTGTAAGTATAAAATTTTGATGTCGGGTATTGATTGAGAAATAATTTATATATACGCTCATTTTAATATTTAAGTTTTAAGTATAATGATTTGAATTTTATTTATTGTTAATATTTGACATGAGCAAAAATATTGAAATTATATATATACAATATAATAATAATAATGTATACATTTTCAGTTTATATCAAAACTGATTTTATTTGTGTTCATCGATTCCTGTTATCCGCTTGTCCGTCGAATTCGTGCCAATCTTTCTTTGCTTTGGAATTCGTACTCGGATCCGTAACTTATCTCATTCTCGTTCATCTCTAACCTCGACAGGTGAGCAATCACTCATGATTAATGTTCTCATATTTATTAAATTTGATTTCAATTGAAACACAATTGAAATATGCTGCTGTTAGTTATTTACATTATTATATATATGCCATTATATGTTATCTGTTCACTTGTGACATCTGACACCAATATTAGTTATTTATATTGATGATAGTTATGTTATTATCATATATGTTATCACTCTGCAAGTTCCCTGTTAGTATAGAATTCACTATGGTTTGAAATGATAAATAACTCGAGTGGACTTTAGAATAGGAGAAAATCATTATGGGTTGAAATGATAAACCCAAGCGATTTTCAATGAATTGAATTTGGGATTGCGGGTTGAAATGATATATACCCGTATATATTTAAATTGTGGATTGAAATGATAAATATCTGCATCACTTAACCATAGAATAGAAAATTATATACAAACACCGCTGGGCTATATATAAAAATATTTTGAAATGATTTCTATAGTTTTGGAAAGTATAAGGTTGTATATAAATATTGATTTTTTATGTTATATAAATGCTTTTTATGTATAGTTAAATTCTCGATTTAAACTATGTATAAATTTGTTTGATATAAAATAAGTCTAATAATAAAGTTGATTTCATTAAAATATAATACGAATATGTATTTATTCAAATTAAATTTTAATACAGAATTTATAATGATTTAATAAATTAAGGTTAAGAAGAAAGATTTGAAATTATTTGAAATTGGATTTAATTAAGAATCTATTTAATAAATCGATTCGAAACGTATGGAATTTAAATTTTAAAGTGATATAATTTTATAACTTTGATTTGTGGTTCAAGGTGAGTTGTATGGAATTATTAAGATTTAGTTTTGAAGTTATGGAATATTTAACCTTGAAATATATGGAAATTTGAAATGGTTTGTTGAAGTTCAAATTGTATTGGAATTGATATAAGTTGAAATGGATTATTGAAACTGAATTGAATTGAAATTGATGATTTGAGATTTGATTAACGTTTGAATTCTCGAATTCGAGTTGTTTTGGAATTTATTTGAATAAAAATTTAAGAAGATATTTTATTGTACAAAGTATTTTTAATATCTAAACTGATTAAGTGGTGGAAGTTATGATTTCAAATCTTGAATTTCAAAGTGTTATGATTTAAAATATTATGATTTCAAAGTGCTATGATTTCAGAACGTTATGATTTCCAAAGTGTATGATTTCAAAATATTATGGTTTCCAAGATCTTATGGTTTCAAAGTATTTTGGTTTGAAATTTATAACTTTGAAAGTAATATTGATTTGGAAGAAAAATATGTGAAATGGGAAGATAGCATATGAATTTGGTTTTCAAATGGTAATGATATTGTATTGATTTGGGTTTTGAAATTAAAATGGTTTTGGCTTCGAAGTATAAACTATTTTGAAAGGAATATAGTTTCGAAATGAAATGATTTGATTTTTGAAGTATAACTATTTTGAAATGACCACGGCTTTATAATAAAGATTGGTTGTTAAATAGACCGACGTCGGAAGTTGTCATACTCTCTGCCCACTTCGAAAACTTCTTTAACAACCATGTATGCGGTGGAGATTTCAGAATGAAGTAGGATGGTGGCGTCGGTCTTAAGGTATATTACGTGGACCCAACTTCCGTGAGTTGGCATAAGGTGGCTAAAACAGGAGCGATCTCAGGCCAAAAGGGGTAGCTCTTCTGGTAGGACACACTTCTTCGATACTATACTCTAACTTATGGTTGATTTGATGGCCATCCTTCGATTTTGATTTGGGAGTGTGTTCCGAGGTGGGCGTATGTGGCTGCTACGTTACCACCAGCCCGTGTGCATAATTGGTATATCAACCCTGACATTGCCTTGTGTGCCGTGTCACCTACCATAGCGAGCTTTACTATGAGTTTTTATTTGTGTCGTACCTATGGAGTATCTTCTCACAATCTCCCGATCAGGAGATATGCAGGTACTGTATAGAATACTGGCATTATTACGTGTTAAGGGCTATATGGGTAACCCCTTAATGCTATTTTAAAGTAAGTTTATTTTACTATAGACATTATTATAATAGTGAAATATTACAACATAGTAAATAGTTTAACGGATCCTTAGAGGATGGTTATCCCAACATCCTTTGAGTTACTTGTATTTCTGTTGTTATTTCACTTGAGTTGGATTTATTTATGTAAGAATGTTAATCCTAACTCGAGTGTTTTGTGTTTCGCTTTACGCTCGGGCCAGACTGAGTGATTCGGAATTCAAGACTCACCTTCGGAGTTAGAGCTTTTGCTTGATGATCCAGCCATCTATTCTGCTTTTAGTATTCAGTGATTCCAGTGATGTATTCTTATTTGTACCTGATGTATCGTATTACTCTTCTGTTGTATCTGGTTTAACTATGATGTATCATATATATTTATATAATAGCTTCATGAACTACTATCTCTTTTACTTCCGCTGCATTATTATTTACTTTGTGTCTGTGATTTATGATTATTTATTTACTGTATATTCCGAGATTTGCCAAATTTTATTTACAACGCGGTATTTTGAACAATTCCAGTCCGACAAGTGCGCATGCGAACGGTTGAAAATATCGGGTTGTTACATTTGGTATCAGAGCTTTGGTAGCTCTAGGCAAATTTAACATATATGGTAAATGTATTTACAGAATCACTTTCATTCGAGTTTGAATCTCTTTCTTTTTGACTCGATTCCTTTGAATTTTGGAATGTTCCCTGCAGGTCCAAAATTCATTCGTGTCCCTCACTATTCATCTTCTTTTGATTCTTGAATATCCCATAACTCCACTTCGAATGATCTTGATAATGAGATGACGGTCCCGCCAATCTCAAATTAATTTTTAAAGGGGTGAAACTCCTTTACAACAGCATCGACTCATCAGAGATTTTATATCCTCGGTTTAGATGCTAGTATCTCTTATAATTCCGAGCTCTATCTCTTGAGACCATATGTGGATTTACCCCAGAAATCCACGTCGATCTTATTCTTTAAGTCACGGTTGAGCCAGTTGAGGTTGTCCGCGATTTATATAGACTTATCCATCTTCCTATTTGTTATTTAATTATCTTATCTTTGTTTCGAATCTATCTTCTAATCAAAATTCTCTTTGATTTGAGTCCATAAAATTTGAATCTCTATCCTTGCTCTGAAATCCATTCTTTTATCGTCAAGCGAGGAAATGTATTTGTAAATCAATAATAAAAAAACGTTTATATATATTGTGTTATTTAAGCTGTTACTGTTGATTTGGATTTTCGATCGATTCGTTTGATCAACGCTTTCGATAGAATTTCCAAAACACTTGAACAGAGCAAACTGACACAATGTTGTTTTCAAGTTTGATAAATGAATAACGCAGTATGATTATATTTTATAAGCATAATTTTCTGAAATTGAATTGTTAATGAATTGATTGTTAAAAATGATAATATTTGATTTTCATTTATTGTTTTGTAAACCATTGATTTTACCAACATATAAATAAATGAATTTAAAAACATGGTGTATAAATTGATTTGGAAATTTGAATGAATTTAAATCAGGAATTTGAGATTTAAATTTTTGGTGATCTCAAACTTTAGGTTTAAATTTTAAAATGCATATTATATAAAGTAATTCCGAATTGAAATTAAATCAGTGCTCTCCTCTTTTGTCGTTGGAAAATAATTTCGATGATGGCAGCCACATCATCGACATTCATTTTTGAGTTTCGAAGTGGAGAGACCATTATGTAGCTTTACTACACTTTTGTTTTGGAAATTAAATTGATTTAAATTTCTAAAGTATGGCTTGATTTATAATATATATATTGACATATGATTATTTTGATATATGTAAAATATATAAACATATTTATCTCTAAATTGTTTGAAGATAATCGGAAATTTAATTCTTAAAATTAAAGGATGATTTCAATTATAATTGAAGCCAAAATTTTGAGTGAATAGTTAAATTTGAAATAATTGAATTAGAAAATTTACTAGTATAATACTCAGTTGCATTCCAATATAACTTACCAAAATTATTCAGAAGTTAACTATGTAATTGAATAATATATAGTATAAAAAGATGTTAAAGGAATTTATAAATAAATTTGAGTGGTTACAATTAGTGTAAATATACTTACTATATGTGATAAGATATATTAAGTGGAATAAATTTAATAATTATTTGGAATAAAGAAAGATTAAATTTGTTGAATAGAATATGACTACAATAAATGACTATACAAATTTACGATTTTAGAAATTGTTAATTTAAGATAATTAGATAATAAGATAATCATTTAGAAATAGTTAAGATTGATTTAATTTACGTGAAATCAAATTGATTAAATCGGTTATTGAATACTAATTAATTTAAAATTTAAATTTAGATGATTTTCAATTAATTGTTTATTTTATTTTCTGTCTATTTTCTTTCTAGTTGTTCTATTCTCCTACCTACTTCCTTTTCGAGGACGAAAAGTTTTGAGTGGGGGAGAGTGTAACGACCCGTAAATTTTAGTGGTTTGTTTATTTAATTAATTGAAATTTAGTGAAATTTTAAATGATAAATTCGAAAATAAAAATTTAATATTTGAAATACATAAAATTAAACATAGTAAATGGTAAATTTTCATCGGATAATATGAATGTCAATTTTGTTGTAATTTTATTGCAATTCAAATCAGTTAAAAAGTGATGATAATAAAATGTTTTCCAAACCTGAATATTTTTCTATAGAAAATTGTAAATCATCTTCTGAGAAAGACGTCATATTTTGTTTCTCCAAATTTGGACTATTATTGCTCTGTAAATCTTATTTTCTGACAAATTAGCTGCATTTTGGTACCGATATCGATTTTTGATCGGATGATCGTACTATCGATATCTGTATACCGTTTTGATCGTCCCGTCATGTTGATCTCCGCGGTATATTCAATTCTGTGTTTGAAGTCTGGTTCGCAGCGGAATTCGTGAAAATGGTTAATCGTATCGGTAACCGTTTTTGAGTCATTTCGTTTTCCTTGATTATTCATTTCTCAGCGTGCAAAGCTGTCAGCCACTAGCCTTTATTTTATTTTTCAAAATCAATGCCTGACCTTTTATTTCATTTGCGGTTTCCAATATTTTGTGCCGATCCATTTTATTCTATGTTCCTCCACAGTGCCATGGCCCGTTTTTCATGTGAACCTTTTCATTTCTTCTCCCTTTTTTTGCTCGGCCTCCCTTCATTCTTTTCATGGCAGAGCTTCCATAAAAAATGAAATGACAGAACAGTGTTTGCGCTTGTCTCATTCCCTCCACACGTCTTCACCTACTCGACTGCAAGCCTAGCCCGGCCTCTTCCCCTTGACACTGCCTCCTCCACCAAACGTTGACCGACACATAGCCGTGAACCGCGTAGCTTTTCACTTCAACCACCACTTGCCGCATTCGCCCACCACTCCAGCAACAACCCTCCACCTGAACTACCTTCGGCCCACCGACCTACGTCCAATTGCTGAGCAGCACCCTTTGCACCACTTCCACAGCTAGTTCGCCGAACCCGGTCCCCTCCCTCTCGCGCAACGACCTCCAAACCCATACACGGCAGCCGCGCCCATACCTCCCCTATTCGACCACTAGCCACGCTCGGCCTGACCAATCTCCGAGCCTTCGTCAACCCTTCCCTGTTTGAACCGACCTACCTCCATTATAGCATAAGTCCAGCAGCCCAATGCTAGCCTCCACCGGCCATCCTCGGCGTGCCTTCCCCTCTTTGTTAATGATCAAGCAAGGCTAATAATTGTTATTTACATTGTTTTATATTATGTATATTTATATGAATAGTTGACTGTTGTATATACAAAATATATTATGCAAGCCTATCATGTGAGTTACAGTACTATATGTTATACGCCTATAGTGTTTTATATGTTCAAATGTATGTATATATTATTTTTTCTACTACAATCTATATATGTACGTGAGTATATAAGTCTTCTTATATATGCGTTTTGATTTCAAGTTATACCAGCTGTTCGTGTATATAAGTAAAAAAAATATGCATAACCTTTTATCAGTATATGTGGGTATAAAGTATAGTATAGATTTTTGTAGCCTTCTATAGATTTATATTATAAGTTTATATAAATTATATATATTGATCTGTTATAAATTTTACTCTATATATATTTATATTATGGGTATGTCAATGTTTATTTAAAGCTGTGTAAGTGTGTGTGTATATATATATATATATATATATATATATATATATATATATATATTTGTTGGTTTTAAATATACAGTACATGTTATAAAGTATATATATTATGTTTAGCTTGATATGGGAAATTTTGAAAGGATATGAAGTATAAAGGTTCTATATGTATTAATTAAATAGCCTGCATATACATGGCTTTGGATATGTTTATGTTAAAAGTAATCTTCACACTTATATATATTGGAAGCACGGCCGAGACTTTTGCAGTATTATTATATGTGTGCCATATTATATTATACTATTTTAGATTATATTTGATTTCACCGTACTATATCATATTAGATTTTTATTTTATTACATTCTATTGTATTATATATTTGCTGTTTTCGTGAAAAAGTTACAGGTTAATAATGATTATTATATAAATAAGTTACTATGAACTATCGGTACAAATATATGTTAAGTCATAAGTATAATATGTTATATTATATTGATGATAGTTTTGTGAACCGTGACTATATTTAAATTGTTAGGTTCGAAAACCATGCTGGGTAAACTATGTCAGGTTATGGTGTTTTAGTTTTAATTGTAGAATTTGAAAAAAAACTATGGGTTTTATTTTGTAAGTTTAAAATTTTGATTTCGGGTATTGATTGAGATATAATTTATATATACGCTGATATTAATATTTAAGTTTTAAGTATAATGATTTGAATTTTATTTATTGTTGATATTTGACATGAGCTAAAATATTGAAATTATGTATATATACAATATAATAATAATGTATACATTTTTCATTTTTTATCAAAACTGATTTTATTTGTGTTCACCAAATCATGTTATCAGCTTGACCGTTGAATTCATGCCAATCTTGCTTTGCTTTGGAATTTGTACACAGATTCGTAACTCATCTCATCCTCGTTCATCTCTAACCTCGACAAGTGAGCAATCACTCACGATTAATGTTCTTATATTTATTAAATTTGATTTCAATTGAAACGGTAATTGAAATATGCTGCTGTTAGTTATTTACATTGTTATATATATGCCATCATATGCTATCTGTTCACCTGTGACATCTGACACCATTATTTTTTGTTTATATTGATGACATATGCCTGTTATGTTATTATCATATATGTTATCACTTTGCAAGTTCCCTGTTAGTATAAAATTCACTACGGGTTGAAATGATACATACCCGAATGGACTTTAGAATAGAAGAAAATCGTTATGGGTTGAAATGATAAACCCAAGCGATTTCATTGAATTGAATTTGGGATTACGGGTTGAAATGATATATACCCGTATATTTTTAAATTGCGGATTGAAATGATAAATATCTGTATCACTTGACCTTAGGATAGAAAATTATATACAGACACCGCTGGTTTATATATAAAAATATTTTGAAATTATTTCTATAGTTTTGGAAAGTATATGGTTTTATATAAATATTGATTTTTGATATTATATAAATGCTTTTACATGTATAGTTAAATTCTCGATTTAAGCTACGTATAAATTTGTTTGATATAAAATATGTTTAATAATAAAGTTGATTTCATTAAAATATAATACGGACATGTATTTATTTAAATTATATTTTAATATACAATTTATAATGATTTAATAAATTAAGGCTGAGAAGATAGATTTGAAATTTATTTGAAATTGGATTTAATTAAGAATTTATTTAATAAATCGATTTGAAACGTATGGAATTTAAATTTTAAAGGGATATAATTTTGTAACCTTGATTTGTGGTTCAAGGTGATATATATGGAATTATTAAGATTTAGTTTTGAAATTATGGAATATTTAACTTTGAAATATATGGAAATTTGAAATGGTTTGTTAAAGTTCAAATCTGTATTGGAATTGATATAAGTTGAAATGGATTATTGAAACTGAATTGAATTGAAATTGTTGATTTGAGATTTGATTAAAGTTTGAATTCTGGAATTCGAGTTGTTTTGGAATTGATTTGAAAAAATTGAAGAAGCTATTTTATTATACAAAGTATTTTTAATATCTAAACTGATTAAGTGGTGGAAGTTATGATTTCAAGTTGTGAATTTCAAAGTGTTGTGATTTAAAATATTATGATTTCAAAGGGCTACGATTTCAGAACGTTATGATTTCCGAAGTGTATGATTTCAAAGTATTATGGTTTCCAAGATCTTATGGTTTCAAAGTATTTTGGTTTGAAATGTTATAACTTTGAAAGTAATATTGATTTGGAAGCAAAATATGTGAAATGGAATGATAGCATATGAATTTGGTTTTCGAATGGTAATGATGTCGTATTGATTTGGGTTTTGAAATAAAAATGGTTTTGGCTTCGAAGTATAAACTATTTCGAAAGTAATATAGTTTCGAAATGAAATGATTTGATTTTTGAAGTATAACTATTTTGAAATGACCTCGGCGTTATAATAACGATTGGTTGTTAAATAGACCGAGATCGGAAGTTGTCATACTCTCTGCCAACTTCGAAAACTACTTTAACAACCGTGTACACGGTAGAGATTTCATATTGAAGTAGGATGGTGGCTTCGTTCTTGAGGTATATTACGTGGACCGAACTCCCGTGAGTTGGCATAAGGTGCCTAAAACAGGAGCGACCTCGGGCCAAAAGGGGTAGCTTCTCTGGTCGAACACACTTCTTCGATACTATACTCTAACTTATGGTTGATTTGATGGCCATCCTTCGATTTTGATTTGGGAGTGTGTTCCGAGGTGGGCATATGTGGCTGCTACGTTACCACCAGCCCGTGTGCATAATTGGTATATCAACCCTGGTATTGCCTTGTGTGCCGTGTCACTTACCACAGCGAGCCTTACTACGAGTTTCTATTTGTGTCGTACCTTTGCAGTATCTTCTCATAGTCTCCCGATCAGGAGATATGCAGGTACTTTATAGACTATTGGCATTATTACGTGTTAAGGGCAATATGGGTAACCCCTTAACGCTATTTTAAAGTAAGTTTATTTTTCTATAGACATTATTATAATAGCAAAATATTACTACATAATAAATAGTTTAACGGATCCTTAGAGGATGGTTATTCCAACATTCTTTGAGTTACTTGTATCTCTGTTGTTATTTAACTTGAGTTGGATTTATTTATATAAGTTAATCCTAACTCGAGTGTTTTGTGTTTCGCATTACGCTCGGGTCAGATTGTGTGATTCAGCGTTCAAGACTCACCTTCGGAGTTAGAGCTTTGCTTGAGGTTCCAGCCATCTATGCTGCTTTCAGTATCCAGTAATGTATTCTGATTTGTACCTGATGTATCTTGTTAGTTTTCTATTGTATCTGGTTTAGCTCTGATGTATCTTATATATTTATATAGTAGCTGTTGCGAATTTTCTATTGATTAGAAAAGCACAAATTTTAATTAATTCTGCAAGCGCACAGGCGTGTAGTATGCTGGTCGAACACAGGGAATTGTGTTTTGAAATATTTTAAATCCCTATTTAAATCTTAGGCGTGTTAAACAAATTCGATGATGGATCTTGAACAGGAAATAAAAGCAATAATATACTCTAAGTGGATTTCGAATTTAATCAAAATTGCAATTAAAATATAAAATTGTAGAAATCGGAGGAGAAAATAAAAGTTCTTAAAAGAAAATAATAGAGCAAACAACTGAAATAAAATGAACTGAATTTATTAACTAACTGGAAAGAGTGCAGAAAATAACTAAGAACAAGAATAAATAAATTGTTAAATATAATTAACAATCCTATTTATTCCGTTCGAAAATAAAAACACTACTGAATTTAAAATTGAACTTGAAGAAGAGTGATGGGGTAAGAGATGATTTTCCATCTGCATTGCTCTCTCTATTTAAAGACTTTAGCCTCCAAAAATAATCCTACTATTTAGGTCCATGTGCTTGATATTTGGAGAATAATAAGGCTACCTCACTTTGAATTGGTCTTTGCTTTGTTATTGGATTAACAAGTGGCCTTGCTTTGAGAGATTTTTAGGCTAAACTTTGAAAGTGTATTTTCAATATTTGCAATTGATTTCTTGCATGAATAGTATACATGTTGGTGACGTGAGATGCATTTCTTCATGAACGATATATACTTTCTCTTCGAATTATTCGGTACTCAAATGTTGCACTCTTTTTTTGAGTGCCATTTGAACTATTAGACGGCACAGCCGATTAATTTCAACATTGCACTTCAGAATCTATAATCTGCAAAACCACATCAAAATACCCGTATAATACCGCTTTATTAAAATAAAAATATATGAAACAAATGGGTTTAAAATGCAGAAAAATATGTTTATCAAATACCCCCACACTTGAACTTTATTCGTCCTCGAATAAACGAGAAAATAAAAACTAACTAAATCCTTTTTCGTAGGAAACACGATTGCATTGAGCATATGCAACAAGCCGTTAAACCTCTAGGTGTCCCTAGTAGGACGAGTGGTGTCTCGTGAGTGTTTTCAGCGGATACTACCCACAAAATCCAAATGCAGTATGTGATGATTCTAATGTACTACCTGAATGCAGAATTTTAAACAAATGGAGACTTGATTTACTTTAGAATAGTTGCAAAAAAAATAATGTATATCAGTTTTAGTCAACTTCTTCAAATTTTTGGTTCCTCGTTAATCATAAATTTTAATATAACTCAAGTTTTCATACATTAGATTCTAGTTTGGCCAGTTGTTTCGGTCGATAGCATAGTGAAGCCATGAAATAAATTCTTCACTGTTAATCACAGTTTTTTTTTCAAAATGGTATTTTTCATTTCCATTTGTATAATAAGCCAAATCAATAAAGTCAAGAAGTGTTTGGGTTTCAAAGCTTAGTCTCTCTTTACTATTTTTTTTATACACCTAACTTTTGGACCAAGGTATACCACCACGCACTGCCTCGCGGGCTTACGTGACAGTTGGGACTGAGCTTGGCGGATTGTGCAAACCGACGCTAACTATGTCAGAAAAAGTCGGTAATCCTTAGGTGATTATTTATTTAATTTCTTTATACACCTAACTCAGAATGCTGAGGCCAGATATACCATCAATGCACTGCCTTGCGGGCTTATGTGAGAAGAGTACGGAGCATGGCGAGTGCACACACTTTCATAAGTGTGCACACCTATTGACTCTAGGTGTTTCTTATTAGATTTTTTTGAAATTAACTAAAGAGAGTTATGCAAATCAACTTATCACCACTTAACTTTTATAATTTGAAATGTCAACTCATGTACTTTAAATCTGCCTTTTTTTACAGTTTAGAAAGGATTTCATAGCCATCACCTACGAATCACCCTATATACTAACCTCACTATTAACGCTGGTAATTCAACTTCTCATTATATTTTACATTTAAAATTAGTGATTCACAAAAAAATTCATCAATTGACTTCAACTGTTTACTTACTTTATCTTAACTAATTAAAAATAAATCAAAGTCTTAAAAAAATGGAAAATGAGATGAAGCTTGAAAAATGGAAAAAAACGGAAACAAATAATGAGATGATTTTTTTTAAATGATGCCATACTGTGAAATATGAACAAACGGTATGAGATATGCGTCCCCCCACACTAGAATGAGATAGTGTCCCAGCTGTCGAACAGAATGCAAATGCAAAATAGAAAAATAAAATAAAAAATATACAACCTGATATGTACAAGATAGTGAGTGGCTTATGCCGAGTAGGTAGGATCATGGAGATCCACGAACTCGTCGTCCTCGTGTTGTTCAAATTCTAGAAATGGCTTCAAGCGTTATCCATTTACCTTTGAAATGGAACTGTCCCTAGGATTTTCAATTTCAACTGCACCACAAGGGTATACTGTTTCCACAATATATGGACCTGTCCAACGGGAACTCAATTTTCCCGGAAACAAATGAAGTTTGGAATTATATAAGAGAACTTTCGGACCCATTTCGAATGTCTTACGAAGTATGGATTTATCATGATAAAATTTAGCTTTCTCTTTATAAATCTTTGCATTTTCATACGCTTCATTTCTTAGATCTTCTAATTCTGACAATTGTAATTTACGATGCGATCCGGCTTTTTCTATGTCAAAATTAAGGTATTTGATTGCCCAAAGTGCGTAGTGCTCGAGCTCAACGGGTAAATGGCATGTTTTTCCAAAGACTAATCGGTATGGTGACATTCCTAGACCGGTTTTATAAGCTGTGCGAAATGCCCAAAGGGCGTTTATCAATTTAGATTACCAATCTTTTCTGTTGGAGTTAACCGTCTTTTCAACAATTTGTTTAATTTGTCTATTGGAAATCTCGACTTGACCGTTGGTCTATGGATGATATGGATTAGATGGTTTATGAATAATAGAGTATTTCTTAAAAAGAGATTCAAAAGCACGATTACAAAAATGAGAACCGTTATCACTTATAATGGCTCGAGGTGTGCTAAAACGGGAAAATATGTTTTCTTTCAAAAATTTGACAACGACTTTATTGTCATTCATTCTGGTGGGAATAGCCTCAACCCATTTAGACACGTAATCTACTACAAGTAAGATATAGAGATTTCCAAAAGAATTAGAAAAAGGACCCATAAAATCGATGCCCCAAACGACAAAAATTTCGATGACAAGGATTGGGTTTAGGGGCATCATGTTATGTTTAGAAATACGACCTGTTTGTTGACATCTAGCGCATTTGGAGCAAAATTCGTGGACATCACGAAAAAGAGAAGGCCAATAAAAACTGCACTTCAACACCTTGGAAGCAGTTTTCTTTGTTCCAAAATGTCCTCCACATGCTTAATTATGTGAAAAAGTGAGGATTCTATGGAATTCATGTTCAGGGACACATCTACGTTTGATTTAATCAGTGCAATATTTGAAGAGAAAAGGATCGTCCCAGTAAAAGTTTCGAATATTGGAGAGAAATTTCTGTTTATCTTGTTTTGACCAATGGGAAGGTGTTTCATTTGTGACAAGATAATTTACGATGTCCGCGTACCCATGGTGCACTGGGGAGGGAAAGAATTTGTTCATCGGGAAAATGATCGTTGATTTGAGAGTTATCGTTTTCATGAACAATACGAGAAAGATGATTAGCTATGACATTTTCAGCACCCTTTTTATCCCGTATTTCTAGGTCAAACTCTTGAAGAAGGAGAACACAATGGATTAAGTGGGGTTTGGCATCCTTTTTCGTGAGTAAATACCGCAATGCGGCATGATCAGTGTAAACTATGACCTTAGAACCTATGAGATATGATCTAAACTTATCGAGGGCAAAGATAACTGCTAAAAACTCTTTTTCTATGGTTGAGTAATTCAATTGAGCTTCGTTAAGAGTTTTTCTAGCATAATAGATGACTCGAGGAAATTTATTGAACTCGTGAGTATTTTAAGTTTTGACAAGTTTAAAATTTAAGTCAAAAACAAAGTTTAGAAAAATATATTAGAAGTTTGCTCAGGAAATCTGGAGGTTGGCTCAAGGATTTTGGAAGTTTGTCTTGGTCAGTTTGTAAGTACCAGGTTTTAAAGTTTTGAAGTAAACTTTGATCAGGTTTTGAAATGTAAAATGAACAGTATCCAGATTTATAAAAAGGCAAGGGAAGTCAAAGTTTAATAGCAAATTAAAAATTAGTTTTCCAAAATTAAATTTATATAAAGGATGTTTTAAAACTGTTAATTAACTTTCAAGGTTTGAGTTAACATATTTGTTAAAAGAAATTTATTACTTGAAGTTAATTACTTAATAAAAGTAATTAAGATAAAATTGATTAATAATCCAAGTTTAATTAATCGAGTAATTAATGAATAATTAATTAAAAATAATTACTTAATGAAGGTAATTAAGAATGGATAATTAATGAGTTAAGTTTGATTAATCAATTGTTTAAAGATTTATTAATTTAAAGAATAATTAATTAATGTGATTAATTAAGGTAATTAATTTGAGAATAGTTAATAAATTAAAGGTTAATTAATTAAAAAAATTAATTGAGGGATGATTAATTAATGAAGGTGACTAAGAATTAATCAATAGTAATTAATGATAAATTAATCATTGATTTTAGATAATTAATGAAAGTAATTATGTGGTTAATTAATTTAAACCACACGATTTATTCATCTTAATTGAAGATGTTTGATTGTTATTGAATGATGTGTATTGGATTGATATCTCTGTTATGTGATTGTGATGCTATGAAATATGAATTACCTTGTGCTGAGCTGTGATATCCGTGATGAATATATTGCTATGTGAATACGAAAACCCTTTGGCCTGTAAAATGGCATTTGAGTTTCGTTGCGATAGGGAGTCGGATTTCAGGTGGTTATCCGAAACCCACATCGAACCGTAATGGTGAATCTTTGTAATTGATAAATTGACTTTATTTGTGAATATGTGAATGAAGATAAGCGTTATGGATTATACCGCTTATCGAGATTGATATGATTGAATCTGTGATGATAGATGATGTTGCACTATTGTGTGAAACCCCTAGACTACACCATACACAAAAATATGAATTTCACGAGGAAATCGATTAAGTCACAGATATTTGAATTTAATTCAAAATAGTTTTAAAAGTTGAATTTTAAATCCAAACGGTTTTGGAAATGGAATTGGGTTAAATATGAAAAGCTTTTTAAAAGGGGTTTTGAAGATAAAAGTTATTTTGAATAACTTGATAATGTTTTGGAATTTAAATAATTTGAATTCAAGATTTGAAATTGAAATCTGTGTTTGGAAATTATGGTTTTAAAAGATTATATAAGTTATAAATGTGTTTATATGGATTTTAAACCATTTTAAACGTATTTTTTTGGGAATTTGAATTTAACCCAAGTTTTATATTTGAAAGGCTTTAACTTGAGCAAATGTAATCGGATTTTCCGAAATGAAAACTATTTGTTTTTAAATAATAATAGCTTTTATATAAAGAAAGGATTTCCAAATTATGTTGAAAAGATTTCAAATTTGAAATAGAATGGTTTTGAAAGCTATAATTGAATCTTTGTGAAAGATAGTTGAACCCTGTTTTGGAATTGAAGAGGAATTTAAATGGTGTATCTTTTATATATAAAAGATTTAAAACGGGAATTGTTTTGAAAGTTATGAATGAATCTTTGAAAATTGTTTTGAAAGCTATGAAATGAGTCTTTGATTTAAAGACCGGATGAGTTAATCTAATTTGAAATGGAATTGTTTTGAAAGCTATGAATTAAATCTTGATTTAAAGATTGGATGAATTAATCCAATTGTTTTGAAAGGCTATGAATGAATCTTTGTGAAAGATTGGTGAACTTTGTGAAATGAATCTTTTTGTTTAAAAGATTGGAAATGGTAATTTTTTTTAACCATTTGAATAAAAGGTTTTGGGCTTTAATCTGTGATTTAACTGCGATCCCAATATCCATATGTTTTTAAATATTGCACTCATTATTTGGTTTAGCCGGGACATGACCTTTGTGTCATATAACCCATTCTTAATAGATGATACGACGTTATGGATAGCATTTGAAAACCGATGGTGAAGACCGGGTGTTTTTGAGAACGATGGGATAACCTATCGAATGACTCTGCACTAAGTAGCTACGGTATAGTGATCTCCATATGTGATGGGGAGTCCGATCGGGATTGGGGATACCCGGATTGCATGGGCTTCTTTGGAAGTGCCTTCGGTTCTGTTTGAACCCGGAACAGACTTGTATGGATGTGTCTGACGTTACACTTTGAGATGTAAAGCTGGTTTCTATCAAATACATTTTTATTTGGTGGCGGAGATTTATTCTCTTAGCTTAACACCCTTCTCTGAGACGTACGAGCTCAGAGGTTATGTAGTTGATGGTTACTAGTGATACATTCCCAATTTGGTAATGTGGCATACGAAGTGCTACTGATCATTTGTTGATCGAAGCATGGCTTTGTGGACGAGACTTCATCGAGCGTCACAACCTGAAAATGGTCGAAACAGAAATGTTGCGGCAAGGTTTTTAGAGGTGCGCCCCTAGGGTATGTCCATTTTCTTATGAATAAGAGGTGGTATCATGGTATAGAGCCCAGATATTTAACCTATGTGGTTACTGCAATCTCATTACTATGTGGTTGTTGGTTGTTGGTGTTGAGCGCTCGGCTAAAGGTCGGTAATGACCGGGGATGGCATAGCTCGTGTATTAGTTACCTAGTTACAGCTTGGTTAAAGCGTGAGGTAGCGTCGGCCTTGCTTGGCAGAGATCCGATTAGGTTCTCGGGGGAGTTCTTCCAAAGGCGTTCTGTTTCGGTGTGGGAAGTTCCTTTGCCTGACCATTTGTTGGAAATCCAAAGAAACAATACGAGCCCTGTACGGTTTTAGTTGTATAACCTGCCATGGAATGTGGCGGTAACCAGCTATTGAACATGGTATCTATAGTAGGCACACGATGAAATGTGGTATGGTGGCTAAGATTAATATTATACTTTTGAAATGTTTTCTGCACTATGCACTAATAATAATATCAAATGATTTTTGCGTAGTAAGAATTTTTGACTGTCATAAGGAGAAATCTCCTCCAAGTGTGCGCTTGCATTGTGTGTGTGGCGGGAGGCCTTATGGAAGTTTCATTTTCCAAAAAGCATTGCGGATTTTTGTTAAAGATAAAGTGTTTTTGTTTGCTCATACCGGTCCCATGACTGACCTAGAGTTTATTGTTCCCTATCTAAACTCTGGGTGCCCAAATTTTCCACACGGGCTACCTAGTGTTAGATTTTCAGATGGTAGATGTAGATTCGGTAGCCTACAGCCTTTGGAAATCTTCTTCAGTCTTTGGATGTTGGCAGTCGCATTCACAACTGACCTTGCTTAGTATATAGTGATTGGGAGTTCGAGCTATTTCTGTATTGGTGCTTTGGAGTTGGAGTTGCTGTTGTTGTTTGGAGTTTATGGTGCTGCTATATCATATTGTTATTCCGCTGTAGCATTGTTATCTTGTATCTCTGATATTGATCAGTGTTGTAGCATTTTGGATATTTTATCAATGTTGTATATTGTTATTCATTTTTCTTCCGTTGTGTTATTGTACTTAATGTGTTATAAGCTCCAGCAAATCGGATTTGAACGATCGAATCTGCGGCATTCGAATACGAGTTGAAGCATGGTTGTCGATTTTCGAACGCGAAAATCCAGGCCGTCACACCTTTTATTTTGGAAGTGTGTCTCGAGGTGTGCGGTAGTAGATGCAATGCATTACCACCAGTCCGGATCTGTAAAATGGTAGTATCCAACCCTGGGCATTGCCTCGCGTGCCTTGTCGTATGCCTTATCGCGCCTCCTATGAGTTTGGTTTGTGTCGTACCTATGGAGTGCTCCTTGATAGCCCACCGGTTCGGTGGAGTTTACAATACTGTATAGACTACGGCATTTTATTTAAAATGTGTTAATAGGGATATGGGTAATGCCTTAAAGCTATTTTAACAGTTTACTTTACTATAGACATTAACTATGTAGCCTATTGTACTATGTATATATATATAGTTTAACAGATCCTTAAAGGGTGGAATCCCAAACATCCTTTGAGTTACTTTGTATTTCACTTGACTTTTCACTTGAGTTGATTTAATGGTATAAGAATGTTAATCTTAACTCAAGTGTTCTATGTTTTGCTACATGCTCGGGTCAGACTGAGTGTCACAACTTTGAGACTCATCTTGGAGCTTGGAGCTTAGAGCTTTGCTTGAAGATATGTCGTTTATTTATTCAGCTTCTCCGTTATTTCCAGTTGATTTTTGTAGACTTGTGACTGGCATTTGTATTAGTAACTCCTGTATATTAGAGATATCTATTGTATATTACTTTAAACTCTGATGTTTATATCGTAGCTTCATGAATTACTATTTATCTATTCCACTGCTTATTGTCAATTATATTACTCTATGCCTATGATTCCAATATTGATTTATTTACTGTATATGCTGAGTTTGGCTAAATATAAATTAACGATCTGTTATTTTGAGCAATTCAAGTCTGACATGAGTGGATGATTGTCGACTTGAATGGTTCGAAATAGCGGGTCGTTACATGTATTAAATTGGTTTATGAGATATTTCATAAACATATACTTTAGTTTATAAACATTCTACTAAACTTATTTACGACACACTTACATAAGTAAATAAATTCATCTAAATGTAAAATAATTTAAATCTGCAATAAATTCTGGCTGTAAAAATAAAATTTTAAATTTTTGGTATTCGACTTTGAAGAGGAACATAATATTTCGATATGCCTTAAGATTTTAGGCTTATAAACCATTTATACTTACTCGCATTGCTTAAATATAAGATATATAAATAAAATATTCTCATAGTATTATACAAAGGTTTTCCCCAAACAGTTTAAAATAATATTAGAAATTGATATCAAAAACATTTTAAACAAGCTTTAAAATAACATTTCTTTAAAATTCGACGATTTATTAAATTCATCGTATAAATAAATCTAAACTCAAAGACCATTAAATTGAAACTAACACAATATTTAACTCTTGCATTAAATTTTCTATTTCAAATCAAGAGTATATAATTTATATCTTAGTAGCTACAAAAATATTTATTTTAAAATAATTATTCAAATCATGAAATACATTTATTTCGGTCTATTATAAATTTTGATAGTGCATAAACTTTCAAATTATATATTATTACTTCAAAACCAAGTAAAATACTACAAAATCCCATTTTCTTTCAAAATACTTATTCAAAAAAAAATTCAAGCATGTTATATTAGAAATAATAACTTTCCAATCATTTGTTCCATAAAATTTTAAAACGGAAGAATTTTACATCCTCTATTTATATAATATCTCTATATTTTGTATTTGAAGAAAATTATATAAATCTCATTTTTTTTTGCAAAAATTAATAATCCTTAATATGTCAATAGTTTACAAAATTAATTTGTAAATTTACTCACTTCACGTAAGGTAAAATCATTTATAAATAATATTTAAAAATTCAAAATAGACATCCTTGAAAATGTGTGTAAAATGTTTGAAAATTACTATTAACATCATTACTTATATTTAGAAATAAGATATTTGAATTCTTAAATCCATTATTTAAAAATTTGCTAGTTTTAATATCAAAATACTTTTTCAAACATTACTTATTAAACAATAATAATCTATCTTTAAACGTTATTATAATAAATAACAATTTACATCCCAACATTTTTAATATATAATAATAATTAATTCCAAAACATTATCAATAAATAATTAACTTCAAAAAATATTAATTATTTAAATAAATAATTTTTCACAATATTAAAACATGGATAAATAACTTTTAAACCATACTAAATAAACAACCTTTGAAACATTTCGAAATCTTTTAGAAAAGACAGATAAATTTATATCAAAATAGTTTTTTTATATAACTCGATGTCTTGACAAATTTACCCTCCTTCTTACAGACTTTAGCCGTAAATTGATCAGGCCGAGGACTAAAAATCTTCAAGTACTTAGTGGTCTGTTTCAACACCCAGTGAAAATACGTGAAACCTTTCAAAACAAATATGGGAAGTACCACTCGATAACCAATCATGGATCACATTTACATAATGGATACTCTTGGAGAATCCATGGTAACTGTAGCTAATCTCTGCACCTCAATTTATTCCATGTAACATTATGGATCGAAGTTATACAATGGTTAAGTCGCTATCCCAATGAATCCATGGTAACTGTAGGCAATCTCTATCCCTCGATTTACACCACAAAAGCCTACATGGATGACAGTTATGTAATGGTTACATAGCTATCCCAACGAATTCATAGTAACTGTAGGTATCACACCCCCTTGATTTACACTATGAAAAACAAAAATCAAAGGAACGCGGGAGTTCATGTACGAACAACTTGCATCAAATTCAATTGAATCCACCAAGTTGGATTACCAACTTTTCATTGAGGGTACTTCCCCATATCTTCAATTTCATAATGTATCATAATATACATAGTACGCTTTCATAGTATCAACTTCATATATATCATACTTATATAACTTCATTTATATAAGATCATTAGTTTCCAAATCGAATACCTTCCAAAATCAATTCGAAATAAGTTCATACTTATATAAAATCCTCTTTAAAAGAATCGAAAACTTCCAAATCGAATATTTTATGACATCAAAGGTCTTTGAAAATCAATAAGTTTCAAAATATTACCTCGGTTTCATATTTATATAAAATCTCAAAATCATTTTTCCTTCTTCCTCAAAATCGAATACCATTCAAAATTCACTATTTTCAAAATAAATACTTTCAAATATATAATGGAGACTTATATAAATTAAATTTTCTTTAAAATGGAATACTTTTAAAATCATTTCATAAAGAAATAAAGTTTATAACATTAACTAAGTTCATAAACATTTCTCAAAGCACCAATTCATTATAAAACATTTCACACTTAAGTTCACACTTGTATAATACAAAATAATCTTATTCATTTACTTATCAAGAGTATTTAATAGTTTAAAACTTGTTTAATTTTATTATCTTCTAATTTAAGAGTTATAACGCTCAAATTTTATATTTTTACTAAAACACTTTGCTGAGTGTTACATGCCACGAACCATTGGATCCAGAATAATGAATTGTTATACGCCGTCAAGTTTTGTAGCGATCGAACGTATTGTGTGGTCATGCGAGCTTGAAACGCATATCAATTGATTTGAAGAATTAAATATAATTTTATTTTATTTGAAAAGTTAACTTCTATATATTATGGAATTAGGCCGGTTACTAGTTCCATTATGTCCGGAATGAGGGTATTTAGTATAAACACTAGGCGGCACGACTCGTTCGAAGTACGAGATTGTTAGAAATGAATAGTGTTTGAAAATCTTCTATATAAGGAACTCGCTATCTTTGTTTTCTAAAAACCTAATCCTAAACCTATCAAAATCTAATGGCTGTGATTGATTGGCGCCTTTAGGGGCAATTTAGGCGATGGTCCCAACTAAGAAAATGTTCAACATAGTACGTCGAGTATAGTGAAAGGTTGTATTAACATGGATCGAGGTGCGGCGGGCAGAAATTGGCCACGATGGTCGCAGCTAGGGCTTAATTATGCGTTGTCGTTGACTATCTATAAGCAGTGGTGCTAAAGGGGAAAGTTGGAAGGGGAAGTAGGATATTTGTTGATGGAGTTTGATCGCGATCGGAGCACTGTAGCGGCGGCTAAAAGTAGGTGAACGTCGGTAATCTTTGATGGGTTCATTCTCGAGCAGTGGTCATCATGGGCCGATATAATGAGTGCCACTGGGTTTTTCAACGTTTAGGGAATCGGCAGAGTAGGAGCGACAGTTCAGGTGGAGGTCAGCGGTGGTGAACGACGAGATATTCGCGATGGGTTTGAGAACGGTGGCCTGTGATATTTAACATCACGGAGAAGGTAATTTAGTTAATAACCTTAATTAATTATGTTAATTATCAGTAAACTAATCTCGAATAGTCTAACAATCGTAACTTACTCATACGAGGTCCGATTGAGGCATCGTCTTTGCTGATGAATCCGTATCAGGATTATCTACGCAATGGAGTTGGATTCATTGAGTTTGTAGCTGGTTGGAATTGTAGTAAAAAAATAAACGATGTTCCATTATGGACTATTCAGAAAAGCGAAAGCGTTAACTGGAACTTTGATGAATTGTACTGACCAGTTGATTATATATTGTTGTATACATAATTGTTGTTGTTTGCAAAATATAAACTGTATAATGAACATTGCAAGTTGTAACTATTTTACCCCGCCTTGTTTTGTAAAACAAGTGAGAACATTATTATTGAGTATAATAATCTCTATTTGATCACCAATAACATGTATCATGGCCAGATTACTTGTTTGATATTACTTTATGAAAAGCGATAGTATGTTATGAATGTTACAAACGGTTTATAAACGTGCTTTGAAATCTCTAATATTTGACATATGTTAAATTGGATAATTTGGGTAAATTATGGAAATATATATGTATGTATGTATGTATTGGGTTGTTCTACACACGTTTGGGTGTGTTTGACATAAAGGGGATTGGTTTGGACATTTATGGGAAATTGGAAATGGAAATTGGAAATGGGTGAATCGAAATGGTCGCAACGTATGCACTTTGAAATCGCTGTGATATGCGATTTTAAAGTTTACTTTGAAAGACATCCTAGGGCTTTTTCATATCTAATTAATAAGTACTGTTAGTGTACTTGTTATAGGAAATTACCGAGGTTTAAATATATTTCTGAAAATCAATTACGGATTTATAAAGTAATGGTTTTAAATAATAAAACTGGTTTTTAACTGGGTTTCAAAATA
This sequence comes from Allium cepa, assembly GCA_030765085.1. Lineage (NCBI taxonomy): Eukaryota > Viridiplantae > Streptophyta > Magnoliopsida > Asparagales > Amaryllidaceae > Allium > Allium cepa. The sequence continues at coordinate 755,843,505 of CM060940.1, read as the reverse complement.
AGTATAAATAATTTAAAGTACGTTTTTATTATATATATGTTTTTTGAAGTTATTAAAGATTTTATTTGAGAAGTAAAAGGGTTCTATATTATAATATTTTACAAATGGTTTATGTTATTTTATTAAATAAATTTATTTCACAAATAAATTAGAATAATTATGAATATATATCTCTTTAAAGGTACTTAGTATATTTGGAAGCTTTTAAAAGGATATTACAAAGGATATTGATAAAGGATTGTAATGGAATATTTCATAAAGGAATTATAAAGAAGCTTTGGATTATAACACTTACCTTATAATGGATTGTTTTTACAAATTGATTAAAAAGGTATATTACCTTGTTTAATAAGTAAATCTATATTTAGAACTTTAAATGGATATTTTAAAGTAAATGGCAAGTACAAAAGTGATTTTGGGTTCATAGTATCGATATTTGTGCAACATCTGTTTTAACCCATTTAACTATACATTTGAAAAGTGAATGGATCTTTAAAATGGAGTTTTAAAGATACTGGAATAGTAAAGTGATGGTGGGTTTGTCGTAAACAATGTTTTAGAAACATTTGCTTTTAAACGCTTGGATAATATTTTAAAGTTTTAAAATATTGTAAATAAGTTTGGAAAAATACTTTTATCTTTAATAATGGGATTTTAAGGAGGACAACAAGTATGATTTGGTTTTGCATTTGTTGTGGCAATGTGTTAGTAGCATTTGCCTTTAACCCATTTTAATTATACTCGTAAATGTAAATGGATCTTTAAAAAGAATGTTTTAAAGTAAATCATAAGTGAAATTTTCTTGGGTTAGTAGTGATGACATTTGAGTAACATTTGTCTTAAGCCTTTTGAATTGATTAGTGAATATACATATACGATTGAAAAACGTATATGAATACTTTTGGGAAGTGTTGAAATGTGTTGAAAATGAATAGTGATGTTTAGTTAAATAGTGGAGTTTAATTAACAAATGGAGTTTCATTTATATTAGAGTTTATTGAGTAAAAATGAATTTTACTAATAGAATAATATTTTAATTAATAAAGGAGGATTAATTTAAAAAGGGATTAGAAGTTATTTATATGACTTGATCATGCAAGCTTGTTTTGATCGTGCTTTGTGTGTTACTTGCTTATGGAAAGTATACGGGGACTTTTTTCCGTATGCGCTAATTGTGACGAACCGAATTTTTTTCAACCCTCTAAAACTAACACTGATACATCCACTGTATCACATGCCGAGCAATCGGAAATAGGAAAATCCGATTGTTAGGGAAAGAAAAAAGGAAGAAGATATGAAGAAAAATAAACAACACAAAATATCATAGCAGAATGAAGTATCTATAATGTACCACAAATCTTTACACAAAAGCAAACTATAATATGTATATATATAGGTACACAAACATCAATTAGAGTATACTAACCTATTTTAGCCTAGACAGTTATAACAGCGTGTCCTCACATTTTTGATAACCATAACAATGAATAAAGCGAAAAATAACCATCTGCGTCGATACGTCTCTGGGCCTCCAACTTGTCTCCTGAAGCTCCAAACATCCAAACTAATCTGTAATATGCTCGGCCTGACCCGAGTATTATAATAAAATAACACCCGAGTCAGTCTAGAAAACCATGTGATAAAAACACACCCAACTGGATTTTAAAGTTATATAAAACCTTTGAAATCAAAAGTATCTCGTAAGACCACGCTGCACATAACACAAACAGTTTTATATCTTACGATAACCAAAATATTTTCTATATAAAATCCATTTATATTATAATAATGTCTAAAGGTCAAAGTAAAATATGAATATAGCTGAAATGCTTGCATCTCACGTTTCGGCATATTTGGTATACAACTAAAACTGTAAAGCTTGTATATGAAAATAGATTCCAATTGATGACTGGGCTACCGCCCGTCATAGTACACCTCTAGAACAATGTACCGAGATCATACCTAATGACCCCTACCAAAATAGGACTGGCCTATCCTTTGTTGGATAGTACTGAATATGTCATCACCCCAGTTGTTCCCAACCTTTATGGAGCTCCCTCATGAACAACTGATTCTGAAAATATGAATGGTCATCTAGAAAGGTGATAACATAAACTTTGTGGGAGCTACCCACACCTAACCCTGCTACATCTCCCATGTTTTAGTCATTTTCATTTGATGAGGCTTGAGGCTACGTTTTACCTTTCACATATAGCACTTACCTCTTGGAATGCTAACACTGCCCTTATGGCATCAATGCAATGCTAGCATTCATCGATACAAGTTTGTTCTAGGACTGAACGAAACCGAAGGCACTGCTACTATTACGTCCGTTATGGGGAATCCCTCATAAATATTAATAGATAATAGCCCTAGCACTTTAGACTCCATCTTCGATTCCATGCTCTTCAAATGTCTTCGTGAAGCGGTCTTCATCACGAAACATTGAGTTGGATCGAAGTGGTTTTCGGATAACTGATCCAATCTCGGTCTCTTCGAAACAACTCCTATAGTTTTCGTTAAACTCAACCCGATTCTTTAGGAAATAAACAGACAAACAAATAAGTGCAGAGTTTACCTTCTAACTCTTTGAATGAATGGGGTTTCCTTATTATTTGTCCTAGGAGAATGAAACAAGTTTATACGTACAGTATAGCACCACCGATGGTAAATGTACCATATAGTTCACGCGTTTCTCCTATATGTTTCCAAAGTTACATTTTGGGTCCAGATCTCAATAGTCAGTTATTTAACTATCGAATAACAAACATTCAATCAGGAATTTATTTCATAAGGATTGGTTAAGCATATAAGCGACCATTAGCCTCGTTTTATAAATCTTTTACGAAATAAAACCACTTGTAAATTTCCTGTATAGGAATACTTTTACAAAATATATCCATTGATCTATATTTTCAATACTTAGAAAATATCTATATATTTATCTCAACAGTATAAGTATATTTACAGAACTGAGAAACATTCCCCTTTTATTCAATTCTCAATCATTTATAAATTTCCTTACAATTTTCCAAACCATTTATAAATCAATTTGTAAACCTCTCTAAAAAGCATTTGTAATTCCTTCATAAAAATTAAATCACTTATAAGCTTCTTATACATTTCAAAAATCACTCATAAACCTTTTTTTCGTATCCATAAACCATTTATAAAGGCTTCTTCCTATAAACATGTTTCTAAAATTCGTTTATAAATATCTAACTATTTATTAACTCCTTCTCCTTGCAAATAACCTCTTCTTAACCGTTCAATCCATTTTGTAATTTCATTTATAAAATTGAAGTCTTTCAACTCTATTCATGGTCTTGCAAACATTTATAAATAATTAAATTCATTTACTTCAAACAATATTACATAATAATACTTATTAATAATTGTTTGTACCAAAATTGGGCATAATATTCGGATGTGCTTGAAGAGATAAAATGAATAGAATAAATGAAAATGAAGCATATCTAACAAACACACCAACAAACATATAAGAAAATGCAAAGAAACACATGGATTTAGAGTGGTTCGACAAATTGTCTACATCTACTATGAAATGACTGATGTTTATTTAATTTTACTCGCTGATTACAAAATATTACAACAGTATAACTGAAGTTTGATGATTTCAGTAGAGTATCAACGTAGATAAGACCAAAGTCCCTTTTCTGGATGCATATGGCTGCTATTTATAGGCGTAGGCTAAAAATATCTCATTCAGATCTCGGGGGACTTCTTCTCAATGTGGTTGGGCCTACGGGATCGAGTTCAGGTGGTTTCGACTCAATCTAGGAGCGATACGAATGGAAATCGTATCGATCAAGAATTGATTCTTTTTGGTTGAAATTTATCTGGTACATTCTTGACGTGTAGGCAAGCTCCTGTGAAAATTTGGTGGCATTTAGAGTTGTAGATCTCGAGTTATGATCGATGCGAGTTTGGATTTGCATGACAATGTCGTCTTCGTATCGATACTATTTTGCATCGGTCCTACGTGGCTGTGTTCGTATCGATGCTTGCATGCTACTTCCTATTGATGGTTGGAGGCCGCCTTCGTATCGATGCTTCATGTTTCCTTCTTCGTATCGATTGGTGGTTGTCGTTGTTTGTATCGATGATGGGAGATCGATACGAGATGGACAAAGGGAGACCGATACGAAATAGACAATGGTTGATGGATACGAAGTGTTATTAACATGGAGGATACGAAGTAGCTTCATGGATATGAAGGAAGTTAGTGGGCGATGGATACGAATTGAATCTCTCTTGGGGAATGGATAACAAATTGGATGGATACGAATAGAGTTGGATTTCTCAACCGTAATCGATCAATATCTTGAGCATACGAACTCTGATTGACTTGAAATTTGGAACATTGGCTTTCATAGCTTTGTTGGTCCTGTCATATCAATTGTAGCTTGATCCGGACTCCGACAAATTTTACCAGTATCCATAGTCGACCTATGTATTAACGATCTCCAGGACGAACTATCCTTAGTTTCTGTCAAGTTCATGGTGTCATGGCCTTGCCAAAGGGTGAGATAACAACAATGAACATTATAAATAAATGGAAATCATTAACTTTAAATATCTTAAAATAATAATTAATCATTCCAAAATATTGTTTAAAAATAATAATAATAATAACAATAATAATAATTAATCCTTACCATTTCATAAATAATAATAATTTTTAAAACCATGTTATGTTAATTTCAAACCATAATTATTCCTAAATAATTCTTTCAATTTATTAATCTTTTAATAAATTCTTAAAACATACTAACTGCAAATAAATAAATTTTAAAAAATATTAAAATAATTAAATAACTTTAAAACAATGTTAATACGATTATATAACTTTAAAACAATTTTAATATCATTAAATGACTTCAAAAAAATATTATTGTAATTTGATAACCTTAAATTAATTTTTATAATTTAATAACTTAAAATAATATTAATACATTTATTTAACTTAAAAATGATATTAATATATTTAATCAACTTCAATAATCCTTAAACAACATGTTTTCGAAACCTAATTTCAGATTTACAAATCCTTCCTTGTCTCAAAGCCCAATACCGACTTAAACGGCAATTTATAGTGTTTTTATAATACCAATTTGAGGCCTATAGCCACCCAACACTTAACCAATATCCGTATTGATTTTTCAATCACTATCGAGTTTTATTTTCAAACATATAACGATGTTATAACCATAGTGTCCACAATCATATTTATTATTCAAAAATCCATATAAAAATATATTGCTGAAAACCATTCAACACTAGTGAGGAACCTCGTTGGATTCCTCAAACCTATTACCCCCGCATCACAGCTTGTATATATATTAGCACACATATATGTAAATAAAATCAACTATTGTGAGGAATCCTGTTGGATCCCTCCGACCTGTTTTTCCTGCATCACAAACATTATATAATCATATAATATAAATCAACAGCCTCGAGGCGAGATTCGTATGCAAAGGGTCATCCGCTCATACACGGGAACGTAATAGGGTCTCATCCACTCCAATAGACGAGAATATATCAAAACCAACAAATAAATATAATAATTCATCCAATAATCATTCAACAATTTATGTCAATTATAAATTATATTGGTTAACCAAAAAGGTAAGATTAACTCACCAAATTTTCTATTGCCTCTTAGGCGTTCCGATTTGGGACTAAAACCGAATGATGTCCGATTTTAGCCTAAATTTCAAAAGTCTTTGAATTTATTAAACCAACTTCATCGTGAAGCTCTCATCGATACGAGCACAAAACAAAAAGTTTCGTCTCAATCGGACCTCATATGAAGGAGTTATGAATTTTATAAGTATTGATACATTTAAATTTAAAAATTAATAAACCAATTTACAACTTCAATATATTTACAACTCTACCCACCTTCATCTTCCCCAACCTGACCCTTCCCTATGCGTGAAATGGAAACCATGCCTTGGTCATGCACGGACAGGCCACTTCAGCCAATAATCCACCGAAACAAACCCACCATCCCACTCCTCATTGATCTCCTTCTACTGGACACCAAAAACATAAGGCCGAAGCCCCTCATCAAATTGTGAATTTCAACCGTGCCTCTCGTAGCCATGTCAGATGCATCCTTCATCCAGCAAGTGAGCTTAACCAAAAACCACCCGGAGATACAAAATTCCATTTTGGAACCAAATCAATACCCCGTTTGGCGAATCGATGCCCAAAATTACAACAAAACCCAATCCTAGTTGCAAAACAATGCACGACCTCCCATCGAGCTCCATCAATACACGACGAGCCCATCCAAAAGCATTGCAGATCAATGCTCTCATCAAAACAAGAATTTAGTTAGATTTTAGTTGAGTATATCGTTATATTTAAATTTTTGAATTCTTGATAATTAAGAAGAAGCCCCCTTTTTATTTACAGTAAGGTATATTTAAAAGGGGAAGGGGTATGGGTTGGTATACGGCCTAAAGAGATGGATCATGGTAAAGGTTGGCTTGTACGGTGTAAGGTCAGATCAACTGGTCAGGGTTCATTGTTGAGGTGATGATATAAAGGTGTGTGGTCAAGTCAAAGAGTGTGTGTATATGTGTATTAAATTCAAAATCTCTAGCTATATAATTTTGAACTCCGATCGAGACGTGTCGTCTGGCGTTTTATATGTTATACCCTTATTTTGGACATAATGGAACTTGTTTCGAGACCTAATTCGACCGTATGTAGAAGAGTTTTTTGAAACCAATTTATTATATTAAATTTCAATATAAATTTAAACGTATTTCTATTCCATATGACTAAACGATACGTCTGATCACTGCGAAATTTGATGAAGTATTATAATTCATTATTACGGATCTAATGAAACTTGTTTCGTTGAAATCCAAGGCAGTGCCTCGGGAGGCTATTTTCAATCGTTAATTAAAACAAGTTATTTTCAGAATCAGTTAAATCACCATTAAATACAGTTTAAAATTTTATTACCTTTTTCTTATTATATAGAAATTTAATAAGTTTTTAAATCATTTTTATTCAATTAAAAATCCAAGATTCAATTATTTAAATGACCTTCAATTATTAAATTGAACGATTAACTTATCCAATAAATCACTATAATTGAAATTTAAGTTATTAAATATATAAAATTAACTTTTTCAATATTTAAGATTAATTAAATATTTCTATTTCAAATAACTAAAATTCTGGGTCATCACCTTCTTCCCCCTTAAAAGAATTTCATCCTCGAAATTACCAAGATAGGAAAAATGCACAAACCCAATTTGTTGAAACCTTGTTATTACTTTTTACCATCTTTCCAATTCATTCATAGATCTCAATTAATATTAATCATTCAATCATTTCAACTTATAACTCAAAATAAAATTTTAGTTACCCAAAAGTTTCTAACTCTTTAAATTTTCGAAAAATTCCGCCATCGTCACCTTTGCGCGGCTCGATCAGAACAACCACAAATCGCCACTTCGAGCTCAAACCACCAAAAGAATAAAAATCCAAGTGGCTCAATCATAAAATCATTGAATTAAAACAACAATATAAACATGTAACTTTTTGTTGGGTAACCTAATTTTTACTTATGAAATCCAGGGCATCAAATTAGCTCTTGCTTTTATATACCCACATTTTATTTATCAATGATATCCAATCATATAATTCATAATCATATTATTCTAAAATTTTAATTTTCATTCTTTACTCTACTAAAACTCATATGATTTAAATATATCATACGTACGCAATATAAAATCTGATCGCTCCCTCAATAACACAACTCTCTTCTGAACTAGTATCATTCATTCTTAACCATTAGAATGAATGGGTTTCCTTATCATTTGTCCTAGGAGACGAAAAAAGTTTATATGTGCAGTATAGCACCACCGATGGTAACTGTACCATATAATTCCCACGTTTCTCCTAGACGTTTCCAAAGTTACGTTTTGGATCCAGATACCGATAGTTGGTTATTTAACTACCGAATAACAAACATTCAATCAGGAATTTATGTCATAAGGAAACCAACATTGGTTAAGCATATAAGCAACCACTAGCCTCATTTTATAAGTGTAACGACCCGTTAAATTAATAATATTAAATGAATTGAATTAATATAATTTCTAATCTAATCTAATTTAGAATAAATGTAGAAATTTGGTATAGTAGTTGTAATTTAGTGTAACAATAAAATTTTATGACAATAGATTTGGATAATGTAATTTTTCACTTTTTGTTAAAAAGTAAATTATAAGAAATCAATAAATGTTGAATTGAAAATATTAATAAAAATATTAACTAAAATGAGATTCATTAATATAAAATCAGTAGTGAAGTGGTTACCTTTGGTTATAATAAAGGTGAATTCTATTAGTGGATGTCAACACTTAATAAAATTTATTTAGAATACAAAGGTTTCAAATGCATGTTTGCATTGAATATGTAATTGATGGATTAAGGGTAAGTAATTAGAATTTAATCCTATAAGATTTGGAACTAAATGTATGAAGATAATTTGGTAGAAATAATTAATTAACCTCTTAATTGTGCATACCCAATATAATATAAATAACAACAGGACTAGAACTTGATTTGCCTAGGTATGTATATAGGTTTATAAACTATAACCAAGTGAGAAATTTGGTAGTAAATAGGGGATAAGTTGACTAAGGCAATTACTAATTTAATAAATGAATACATAGTAAGTAAGTGGAAATGTATGCATAAAAATATTTTCATATATGGGATAATTACAAAAGTTTACCCATTTATCTAATGTATATAATTGAATCTAAATTTAGGGCAACATTTTGTTATTGATGGTATAAGTGAATTTGAATAAAAGGGTAAAAATTTATGTAGATTTAACATGTATTGAGTATATAGCTAAGAAGGGCATTCGATGTAAATGAATCTAAATTAATGTGTCTAGTCAATAAAGGACAACTTTAAGGGAATAAATATAAATGAATGTATTTGGGGAATGGAGTCCTTTTATATGTTGAATAGTATAACGTTGTTATTAAGAATGAACGTTACTTTAGTAATTATTAATATGGTAACGGAAGAGTGTATAAATTTTATAGTAACGTAAAAACGTATTGTAAGATAATAATTAAGTGTAGACTTATAAAATATATTTATGACAACAAATTTTGTAAGTTATTTATTCTATTAGTTGTTAAGTTTTATTTATGTGTAAGTTAACAATATTACAATTCAATTGAATACAGTAATTTATGCAAACAAAGGATGAACATTTGGAAGTATTACTGTAGTGATATATATATAAGAAACTGTAACTTTGTAGTTGGGGAATAATTGATTTATTTGTGAGTTGTAATCAAATAGAGTCAAATTTATTAGAATTTAATGCAATTTATGGGATTAATTGCAGCAACCTTTGAAGATTTATTCACTAAAATAATTGACGATGGAAATTATATGTAAATTTGCTTTTAGTTAATTTAAAATATCCAGAGGGCTAGAAATGACACAAATCTACTAGTTTAGAAATTTACAATAAAAAGTGGTAAGTAATTTTTCTAAATATTTAGATAGTAGGAAGATGTAGATTTAGATGGAATTTATTATTTAACTATTTCATAAGTTGAGATCTAAGTTTAGAATTGAGATTTTTAACGTATAGATATTGAGCCAATGTTAGTTTCATTAAATTGACATCAATAACTTTGAATAATAGAAAGAAAGTGAATTTAATAAATTTAATCAAACGTATAATGTTGAATTTATTAAAAATTGGAATTTAACCTTTAAGTAAGGATTAACATCTAAATTGATGAATAGAACAACTATGTATTGACACTTGAATTGTTTAGAATTGGAATAAATAATTAAGAAAATTTAAAGGGAGAAAATTTGGTCAATTTTTGAATTTAGATGTAAAAATTGGATTTTTATAATTTATTTAATTTATTTAATGAATATTAAAAATAGCCATTTTGGCCACGGACTCGGATTTCGACGAAACCAGTTTCATCGAATCCGTATCGGTGAATTATTATAGGGTTTTAAGTTTCGTATCGATCGGACTTGTCGTTTGATCGTACGGGCGTGAAACGCCTTGAAATCAATTTTAATAAAATCAATTTGAAATCAATTTGGAAATTTTGTTTTCAGCACAACTTCTTCATACGATCAAATTTGGACGTGAAACTTTTTCCATCGCGTTCAGAATATTTTAAAATACCTATTTAGATATATGGGTTTAATAAATTTTGTTCCGGAGGCTAAACGGGCTTTTTGGGCCATAGTTTGTGGCGTACGTTCATCCTTCTAGTCTATACGCTCTAACCCAACCCTAACTATAAATATATAGTAATAAACCCTAGCTCCATCCTATTGCCATTGGCTGTACGTACATTTTTCTTCATCTCCTTCTCAACTCCTCATTCTAATGGCAGAAGAAAAAAAACCTAATTCTCAAATACCAAAAAAAAAATTTCAATTTCAAAAAAAAAATTGCGGATCTGCAGCAGCTTCTGGTCGTGCTTCGGGTTTCAGGGGAGAAAACCCTAGAGCAACTTCGGGTCAGGAAGAAAATGACTCGGGTCGCTCCGGGTCGTTTTGGCGAAAACTCCAAGCAAGCACCGGGGAATTGAGGCGGCGCACCGAAGTCGAACCCGAAGTCGACCCAGGACCAGAATTTTTCATTTTTCAAATTTTCATAACTTTTGCATACGAGCTCGGATTCGCGCGCGGTTTGTTTTGGTGGGATCGTATCGGAATTTCTGACGTTTTGGCACTAGTTTGGATGAATTTGAAGACTATCCAATTTTTGGGTTTAAATTGGATTTGAATTCGATTTAAATTCCAAATGTGAGTGTTTAAACCCACTCACAACTACTAGAAGCTTTTATGTTTGTTAAATTAATTTTAGAAATGAATAGAAATTTATTTATGAGTATTTGGCATGTTTCTTTCACTCATATTTGTTGAATTGCATTTATTAAATTTAACTGTTAATTTAATTTATTTATTGCGTATTAATTGATAGTTAGAATTTATTTGTTTGCCTATAAACTGCTAGTTAACAGTTATATAGATTATTACTGAATATAAAATGTAGATTAATATTTGTTAAATTTAATCTGAATAAAATTGCCAGTTATTACCTGTTATATATTATCAAATATAAATTGTTATTGATTGATATTGCTTGATGATTGTGATTGGATGATGGGTGATGTTGATGGATGTTTTATTGTATATCATTAAATTGCAAATTATCATGCATATTTCCTTTCATTCGGGATTGTGATTTGAAATGATATACAACCGCAAAATTTTATATCTTTTAAATTGCGGATTGAAATGATAAATATCTGTATCACTTGACCATAGGATAGAAAATTATATACAGGCACCGCGGTCTATATATAACTATTTTAATGTGATTTCTATGGTTTGGATGGAATACGGTTTATAATAATCTTAAATTTTATATTGTATAAATATTATTCTTCCATATATATACATATGAAGTTGAAAATTTTGAAATTAAAAGGTGTATAAATCTCTTTATTAAAAATGGAAAAAAAAAATTAAGAAAATGGAGTTTGATAATTTATATCATATGTTTAAATGTTAAGTTTGGAAATTTTAAGATATGATATTTATAATTGGATTTTTCCCAAGATAAATTGAAATGAATATTCTAGTATAATTTGAATTGAAAAATTATATATTTTATTACTAGAAATTGGATTTTTATTTATTTATGGATTTTATGTGAATATTCAAGACTAATTAATAGAACATTCGATTTGTTGAAAGAATAAATTCCAACTTTAGTCTGAAATATTAATACTCCAAATGGATATACGTATATATATATATAAATTGAAGTGGTTTTGGAACTTGAGAGAGATAATACAAATTTTGGTTTAGACTTTAATAAAGAAATGTATTTGTAAAGCCATGAGAACTATTTTCTTTATAAAGTAACATTTAAGTTAAACCTTTTAATTCATATACCGTTGAATATCCAAACCATTCAAGTTTTAAAAGTTATGGTTTTAAATTATGATTTTCAAAATATTATGCTTTGAAAATATTTGATTTTCAGGCGTTATGAAGTTAAAGCATTATGATTTTGGAAAAGAATTATATTTGGGATAAATGATAAAATATGGTTTTGGGTTTTGAAATGATATCGTATTCATGGTTATGAAATGGAATGTTTATTCTGATTTTTAAAGTATAACCTATTTTTAAATGACCGCGGTGTTATAAAAACGATGGGTTGGCAAAGAGACCGGGATCGGAATGGACATACTCTCTGTCGATACCGAAAACCACTTTGACTAACCGTGTACGCGGTGGAGATTCCAGAATGAAGTAGGTGGTGGCGACGTTTCCTGTAAGGTAAATACGTGGACCCGACTCCCGTGAGTTGGCATAAGGTGGCTAAAACAGGAGCGATTCTCAGGCCAATGAGGTCATTCCTCTGATCGGACCCTCCTCTTCGATATTATACTTTGACTTGGATTGATTCAGTGGCCACTTCTATATTTTGATTTTGGGGAGTTAGTCCGAGGTGGGCGGTAACTGCGGCTACGCGTTTCCACCAGCCTGGATAGTAATTGGTATATCTACCCTGGCATTGCCTAGTTGTGCCGTGTCACCTACCATACCGAGCCTTTACTACGAGTTTCTATTTGTGTCGTACCTATGGAGTATCCTCTGGTAGCCTCCCGATCAGGAGGTATTACGGTACTGTATAGACTATTGGCATTTTACGTGTTAAGGTGGAAAATGTAAAGCCTTAACGCTATTTAAAAGTAAGTTTATTTTATGAATAGACACTATTATAATAGCGCAATATACTACATAGTAAATAGTTTAACGGATCCTTAGGAGATGTAAATCCCGAACATCTCTTGAGTTACTGTACTCATATTTATTTCTGTTAATTTAACTCACATAAGATCTTTTAGTCCGACTCGAGTGTTTTTGTCTTTTCAAATTCGCTCGGGTCAGTCCGAGTGTTTCAGGATCGAAGACTTTAGCTTTGAAGGACGAAGGCGAAGGAGTCGTATTATTATTATATATAGTATTGCACCACACTCATACTGTTCCGCTGCATTGATTGTATTGGTATGTGTAACTCTGATATTTATTGTATAAAGCAAATCAAGTGTTTGTAAACTGTTTTGAACTGTATATTTATTATTATATTTTATCCTTCCGTTGTGAGATTCTGTTTTGTTTTTATTTCTTCTCTGTTTTTCTTATTTACCCCATAACAATCCGCCCTTGCGTATGCTTTGAATTGGCACGTGTGTCGGTTTAAAGTGTGCGAAAAGGCGGGATGTTACAGTTGGTATCAGAGCTTTGGTTTAGCGATAAACCTTGGTTTTGTGGGGTTTGACTCTTTGTTAATAGGGTAGTAATACCCTATGGGAGTCGCTGAGTGTATATATATGAGAGAGCGTATTTGTTAGTGTTAATAAAGATTTTGATATTGTGTTAATCTGTTCCGCTTTGTATTTATAAATTCTGGTTGATGCATGGGACGCTATGACATCAATAGGGATTTCTAAACACTTAATAGGACAGACCGACATAATATTTGTTTTTAATATAGGTGAATGAAATAATTTTGCCTATTATATTTTCTATATATAAAAATATTTTTATAAAGATATATTTTGGTTGCTATAGTTGGGTGTTAGGTAATAAAAATATTTGTAATGAATTAAAGCTAAGTTGAATTTTAATAAATCAAATTGGAGATTTTAGAACTTAAGTCCGGGATTTTTGAAATCTTCTTTCAAAGGATTTATGAAATATAATGATTTGGTTTATAAATATTTTCTTATATAAATATTTAGTAAAATTCGAAAGAATTGGTTTAAGAGGATTTTGAAGAAAATATGTTTGTACTTTCCTCTATGTCGCTGGAAAATAATTTCGGTGATGACGGCCGCATCATCGACTTTCGTTTTCGAGTTTCGAAGGGAAAGGCCACTGTAGTAAACTCTACTGCAGATTTGTTTTGAAATTATTTAAAATTTTAATTATTTAAAGGTAATTAGAGATATAAAAGTTGTAAGAAATTAATTATCTATTATTTTAAAGTAATTTTGGAATTTGACCCGGTATTAATTCTTGAATTTCCATTAATTAGTTGTAAAAAAAAATTTAGGTTAGTAAAATAAAGGTTAAGTAATCAATGAATTAAAAGGGTTGAGATTAAACTTGTATAAGTTCTTTTGCTTTTTCTTTAACATAAATAACTTACCAAGTATAAAAAGTTGAAATGTAAATTAAGAGTGGAATAGAATATTATGCAAGTAGAATTTTGGAAAAAAAAATGAAGTTTTCAATAAATTACTGTTATAAATAAGAATTTAATGGTATTAACTTAAGTGATGATTGGAATTTCACTAAAATTAAAGGTTGTATTATTAATAGGTGATTTCCTTAAGAAAGTAAAAATGAAATTCCTTAATTTATAAAGTTTGATTGTAGGGTTATTAACTTAAGTATGCTTTAATTCCCCCTATTCTAATATAATGGAAAGTAGGAAAAATATAAATGACTGCAATCCATAGTTAATGAATGAGTAAAATCTTTCACTTATAGGAATGCAGGTTATAAGGTTAATAAATTAAGTGGAATTAGAGGGTTATTGTAAATAAATATAATAGGAACGTAAACATTAAGTAAATGAATGAAATTAAAGGTAAGTCGAAATTGTAATTTATAAAACAAATATATATTAATTAAAGGAATGGAGAAGAAACTTGTAAATTTTCACTTACATTCTTAAAACATACATAACTTACCATATAATAAAAAGTTGCAATGTTAGTAGGAAAATGTAAGGGGAAATCTTACAAGTGAAGAGTAAGGTAATAAAGGTATTCAATTAATTTGCTATTATTAATGAGAATTAATTGTATAGACTTAAGTTAAATTGGAAATTTTACTATAAGTAAAGGTAAGTAGTATAAATAGATGATAGAAACTTTAGTAAATAAATTGGAATACAAATATAATGAATTTTGTGATAAATGGAAAATGAAAATTTGTAAGAAATAAAGAAATCACTCCATAAATGAAAGAAAGAAAATCAAACCATTGAAGCATGTGATAAATGTATAATAAATAAATTTGGGTGTTGGTTTGAATTGTGTTGTTTGATTTATGTTGTTGGGTAAGAAATTTGAAGTGGTTAAATGAATAAGTATCTATTTTTGTTCCATCTAAGACTGTTGAGTAAAGGATGCACTTGATAGTTAATTTCATTTCATACAAATTTCAAGTTTGAACCCAAACAACTATTTGTTTGATGGATTAAATGGTTGCTTTGTTTGTGTATGTATGTTGTTTGTAAGGTTGATGGTTGTTGAATTGTTTGGTTGATTAATGATTGAATCCACTTGAATAGTTCACTTTAAAATAAATATTTAACCTTTTAGATTATATAAGTGAATACAGGTGATGGAAGCAACTGCTACTGCTTTTGGTTCCAAAATAATAAGCGTATATTGCCCGACAAATAGATACGTTTTCGGATTTCGTTTTATAGCGCCATTTTATATAGTTTCCCGTGTTGGGATATAATATTTTGATAATATATGTAATATATTTGTATATTTGGATATTATATTTTCTCCAGAGTCTCTCCGTACAAAGGAGACTCCGCCAAAATTTTCCGTAAATTTTGAACTTAGAATTTTGTTGAAAATGATTTCCAAACTTTAATAATTAAGTATAAAATAATATAATGATTATAAACAGGTATATTTTATTTAAGAAAATAAATTTAGTAAATTATTGTTATAAGTTAATATTTGGAATAAGATGTACTGTTTTATTCTTCCTTCTCCCTTCTTTTTCCTTTTCGGGGACGAAAAGTTTTGAGGGGGGGAGATTGTAACGACCCGTTAAATTAATAATATTAAATGAATTGAATTAATATAATTTCTAATCTAATCTAATTTAGAATAAATGTAGAAATTTGGTATAGTAGTTGTAATTTAGTGTAACAATAAAATTTTATGACAATAGATTTGGATAATGTAATTTGTCACTTTTTGTTAAAAAGTAAATTATAAGAAATCAATAAATGTTGAATTGAAAATATTAATAAAAATATTAACTAAAATGAGATTCATTAATATAAAATCAGTAGTGAAGAGGTTACCTTTGGTTGTAATAAAGGTGAATTCTATTAGTGGA
Organism: Allium cepa; assembly: GCA_030765085.1. Lineage (NCBI taxonomy): Eukaryota > Viridiplantae > Streptophyta > Magnoliopsida > Asparagales > Amaryllidaceae > Allium > Allium cepa. Next base: position 755,827,263 of record CM060940.1, on the reverse strand, counting down.
TGTCAACACTTAATAAAATTTATTTAGAATAAAAAGGTTTCAAATGCATGTTTGCATTGAATATGTAATTGATGGATTAAGGGTAAGTAATTAGAATTTAATCCTATAAGATTTGGAACTAAATGTATGAAGATAATTTGGTAGAAATAATTAATTAACCTCTTAATTGTGCATACCCAATATAATATCAATAACAACAGGACTAGAACTTGATTTGCCTAGGTATGTATATAGGTTTATAAACTATAACCAAGTGAGAAATTTGGTAGTAAATAGGGGATAAGTTGACTAAGGCAATTAGTAATTTAATAAATGAATACATAGTAAGTAAGTGGAAATGTATGCATAAAAATATTTTCATATATGGGATAATTACAAAAGTTTACCCATTTATCTAATGTATATAATTGAATCTAAATTTAGGGCAACATTTTGTTATTGATGGTATAAGTGAATTTGAATAAAAGGGTAAAAATTTATGTAGATTTAACATGTATTGAGTATATAGCTAAGAAGGGCATTCGATGTAAATGAATCTAAATTAATGTGTCTAGTCAATAAAGGACAACTTTAAGGGAATAAATATAAATGAATGTATTTGGGGAATGGAGTCCTTTTATATGTTGAATAGTATAACGTTGTTATTAAGAATGAACGTTACTTTAGTAATTATTAATATGGTAACGGAAGAGTGTATAAATTTTATAGTAACGTAAAAACGTATTGTAAGATAATAATTAAGTGTAGACTTATAAAATATATTTATGACAACAAATTTTGTAAGTTATTTATTCTATTAGTTGTTAAGTTTTATTTATGTGTAAGTTAACAATATTACAATTCAACTGAATACAGTAATTTATGCAAACAAAGGATGAACATTTGGAAGTATTACTGAAGTGATATATATATAAGAAACGGTAACTTTGTAGTTGGGGAATAATTGATTTATTTGTGAGTTGTAATCAAATAGAGTCAAATTTATTAGAATTTATTGCAATTTATGGGATTAATTGCAGTAACCTTTGAAGATTTATTCATTAAAATAATTGACGATGGAAATTATATGTAAATTTGCTTTTAGTTAATTTAAAATATCCAGAGGGCTAGAAATGACACAAATCTACTAGTTTAGAAATTTACAATAAAAAGTGGTAAGTAATTTTTCTAAATATTTAGATAGTAGGAAGATGTAGATTTAGATGGAATTTATTATTTAACTATTTCATAAGTTGAGATCTAAGTTTAGAATTGAGATTTTTAATGTATCGATATTGAGCCAATGTTAGTTTCATTAAATTGACATCAATAACTTTGAATAATAGAAAGAAAGTGAATTTAATAAATTTAATCAAACGTATAATGTTGAATTTATTAAAAATTGGAATTTAACCTTTAAGTAAGGATTAACATCTAAATTGATGAATATAACTACTATGTATTGACACTTGAATTGTTTAGAATTGGAGTAAATAATTAAGAAAATTTAAAGGGAGAAAATTTGGTCAATTTTTGAATTTAGATGTAAAAATTGGATTTTTATAATTTATTTAATTTATTTAATGAATATTAAAAATAGCCATTTTGGCCACGGACTCGGATTTCGACGAAACCAGTTTCATCGGATCTGTATCGGTGAATTATTATAGGGTTTCAAGTTTCGTATCGATCGGACTTGTCGTTTGATCGTACGGGCGTGAAACGCCTTGAAATAAATTTTAATAAAATCAATTTGAAATCAATTTGGAAATTTTGTTTTCAGCACAACTTCTTCATACGATCAAATTTGGACGTGAAACTTTTTCCATCGCGTTCAGAATATTTTAAAACACCTATTTGGATATATGGGTTTAATAAATCTTGTTCCGGAGGCTAAACGGGCTTTTTGGGCCATAGTTTGTGGCGTACGTTCATCCTTCTAGTCTATACGCTCTAACCCAACCCTAACTATAAATATACAGTTATAAACCCTAGCTCCATCCTATTGCCATTGGCTGTACGTACATTTTTCTTCATCTCCTTCTCAACTCCTCATTCTAATGGCAGAAAAAAAAAACCTAATTCTCAAATTCCAAAAAAATAATTTCAATTTCAAAAAAAAATTGCGGATCTGCAGCAGCTCCTGGTCGCGCTTCGGGTTTCAGGGGAGAAAACCCTAGAGCAACTTCGGGTCAGGAAGAAAATGACTCGGGTCGCTCCGTGTCGTTTTGGCGAAAACTCCAAGCAAGCACCGGGGAATTGAGGCGGCGCACCGAAATCGAACCCGAAGTCGACCCAGGACCAGAATTTTTCATTTTTCAAATTTTCATAACTTTTGCATACGAGCTCGGATTCGCGCGCGGTTTGTTTTGATGGGATCGTATCGGAATTTCTGACGTTTTGGCACTAGTTTGGATGAATTTGGAGACTATCCAATTTTTGGGTTTAAATTGGATTTGAATTCGATTTAAATTCCAAAGGTGAGTGTTTAAACCCACTCACAACTACTAGAAGCTTTTATGTTTGTTAAATTAATTTTAAAAATGAATAGAAATTTATTTATGAGTATTTGGCATGTTTATTTCACTCATATTTGTTGAATTGCATTTATTAAATTTAACTGTTAATTTAATTTATTTATTGCGTATTAATTGATAGTTAGAATTTATTTGTTTGCCTATAAACTGCTAGTTAACAGTTATATAGATTATTACTGAATATAAACTGTAGATTAATATTTGTTAAATTTAATCTGAATAAAATTGCCAGTTATTACCTGTTATATATTATCAAATATAAATTGTTATTGATTGATATTGCTTGATGATTGTGATTGGATGATGGGTGATGTTGATGGATGTTTTATTGTATATCATTAAATTGCAAATTATCATGCATATTTCCTTTCATTCGGGATTGTGGTTTGAAATGATATACAACCGCAAAATTTTATATCTTTTAAATTGCGGATTGAAATGATAAATATCCGTATCACTTGACCATAGGATAGAAAATTATATACAGGCACCGCGGTCTATATATAACTATTTTAATGTGATTTCTATGGTTTGGATGGAATACGGTTTATAATAATCTTAAATTTTATATTGTATAAATATTATTCTTCCATATATATACATATGAAGTTGAAAATTTTGAAATTAAAAGGTGTATAAATCTCTTTATTAAAAATGGAAAAAAAAAATAAGAAAATGGAGTTTGATAATTTATATCATATGTTTAAATGTTAAGTTTGGAAATTTTAAGATATGATATTTATAATTGGATTTTTCCCAAGATAAATTGAAATGAATATTCTAGTATAATTTGAATTGAAAAAAATATATATTTTATTACTAGAAATTGGAGTTTTATTTATTTATGGATTTTATGTGAATATTCAAGACTAATTAATAGAACATTCGATTTGTTGAAAGAATAAAATCCAACTTTAGTTTGAAATATTAATACTCCAAATGGATATACGTATATATATATAAATTGAAGTGGTTTTGGAACTTGAGAGAGATAATACAAATTTTGGTTTAGACTTTAATAAAGAAATGTATTTGTAAAGCCATGAGAACTATTTTCTTTACAAAGTAATATTTAAGTTAAACCTTTTAATTCATATACCGTTGAATATCCAAACCATTCAAGTTTTAAAAGTTATGGTTTTAAATTATGATTTTCAAAATATTATGCTTTGAAAATATTTGATTTTCAGACGTTATGAAGTTAAAGCATTATGATTTTGGAAAAGAATTATATTTGGGATAAGTGATAAAATATGGTTTTGGGTTTTGAAATGATATCGTATTCATGGTTATAAAATGGAATGTTTATTCTGATTTTTAAAGTATAACCTATTTTTAAATGACCGCGGTGTTATAATAACGATGGGTTGGCAAAGAGACCGGGATCGGATATGGACATACTCTCTGTCGATACCGAAAACCACTTTGACTAACCGTGTACGCGGTGGAGATTCCAGAATGAAGTAGGTGGTGGCGACGTTTCCTGTATGGTAAATACGTGGACCCGACTCCCGTGAGTTGGCATAAGGTGGCTAAAACAGGAGCGATTCTCAGGCCAATGAGGTCATTCCTCTGATCGGACCCTCCTCTTCGATATTATACTTTGACTTGGATCGATTCAGTGGCCACTTCTATATTTTGATTTTGGGGAGTTAGTCCGAGGTGGGCGGTAACTGCGGCTACGCGTTTCCACCAGCCTGGATAGCAATTGGTATATCTACCCTGGCATTGCCTAGTTGTGCCGTGTCACCTACCATACCGAGCCTTTACTACGAGTTTCTATTTGTGTCGTACCTATGGAGTATCCTCTGGTAGCCTCCCGATCAGGAGGTATTACGGTACTGTATAGACTATTGGCATTTTACGTGTTAAGGTGGAAAATGTAAAGCCTTAACGCTATTTAAAAGTAAGTTTATTTTATGAATAGACACTATTATAATAGTGCAATATACTACATAGTAAATAGTTTAACGTATCCTTAGGAGATGTAAATCCCGAACATCTCTTGAGTTACTGTACTCATATTTATTTCTGTTAATTTAACTCACATAAGATCTTTTAGTCTAACTCGAGTGTTTTTGTCTTTTCAAATTCGCTCGGGTCAGTCCGAGCGTTTCAGGATCGAAGACTTTAGCTTTGAAGGATGAAGGCGAAGGAGTCGTATTATTATTATATATAGTATTGCACCACACTCATACTGTTCCGCTGCATTGATTGTATTGGTATGTGTAACTCTGATATTTATTGTATAAAGCAAATCAAGTGTTTGTAAACTGTTTTGAACTGTATATTTATTATTATATTTTATCCTTCCGCTGTGAGATTCTGTTTTGTTTTTATTTCTTCTCTGTTTTTCTTATTTACCCCATAATAATCCGCCCTTGCGTATGCTTTGAGTTGGCACGTGTGTCGGTTTAAAGTGTGCGAAAAGGCGGGATGTTACAATAAGCCTTTACGAAATAAAACCACTTTTAAATTTCCTATATAGGAATACTTTTAAAAGATATATCCACTAATTCTATATTTTCAATACTTAGAAAATATCTATATACTTATCTCAACAGTATAAGTATTTACAAAACTAAGAAAGATTTCCTTTTTATTCGATTCTCAATCATTTATAAATTTCCTTACAATTGTCCAAACCATTTATAAATCATTTTATAAACCTCTCCAAAAACTATTTATAATTTCTTTATAAAAAATCAATCCCTTATAAGCTTCTTATACATTTCAAAACTCACTTATAAACCTTTTTTTGAATCCATGGACCATTTATAAAAACTTCTTTTTATAAATCTATAAACCTATTTCTAAAATTCGTTTATAAATATCTAACTATTTATAAACTCCTTCTCCTTGCAAACAACACCTCCTTAAGCCTTTAATGTCCATATAAAATGCAAGTCTTTCAACTCTATTCATGGTCTCGGAAACATTTATAAATGATTAAAATTATTTACTTCAAATAATATTGTGTAATAATAATTATTAACAAAGAACATTATATTGAAATCATTAACTTTAACTATCTTAAAATAATAATTAATCATTCCAAAATATTGTTAAAGAAATAATAATAATAATTAATCCTTACCATTTCATAAATAATAATAATAATTTTTAAAACCTTGTTATATTAATTTCAAACCAAATTATTCTTAAATAATTAAACATTCAATTTTTTAACCTTTTTATAGATTCGTAAAACATATTAACTATAAACAAATAACTTTTAAACAAAAATAATCAAATAGCTTTTAAATGATATTAATATGATTATATAACTTTAAAAAAATTAATATCATTAAATGACTTCAAAAAAATATTATTATAATTAGATAACCTTAAATTAATTTGTATAAATTATTGACTTAAAACAATATTAATATATTTATTTAACTTAAAAAGAATATTAATACATTTAATCAACTTCAATAATCCTTAAACAACATGTTTTCGAAACCCAATTTTGGGTTTATAAATCCTTCCTCGTCCCAAAACCCAATTTCGACTTAAACGGCAATTTACAGTATTTTTAAAATACTAATTTGAGGTGTATAGCCACCCAACACTTAACCAATATCGATACTGATTTTCTATCATTACCGGGTCTAATTTTCAAACATATAACGATGTTATAACCACAATGACCACAATCATATTTGCTATTTAAAAAATTAATATAATAATATATTATTGAAAACCATTCAACACTAGTAAGGAATCCCATTGGATTCCTCCAACTTATTACCCCCTGCATCACATCTTTTATATATTAGTGCATATATATAAATAAAATCAACAATTATGAGGAATCCTGTTGAATCCCTCCGACCTGTTTTCCCTGCATCACAAAAATTTTATAATCATAAAATGTAAATCAACCGCCTCAAGTTGGGATTCGTATACGAAGGGTCATCCGCTCTAACATGGGAATGTAATAGGGTCTTGTAACAACCTGTATATTTGTACCATTTAAATTGACGATATTCCTTACTTGTCAACTTAAATAATACAAAACACGAATCATTAATGGAGTATATATATATATATATATATATTTATAAATGAGAATCATCACAGAATCACAGAATATAATATCACAGAATAGTGCAGTGGAAATACAACATAGTCATAAGAGTAGTTCATGAAGCTAACCATAAATACAACAATGTCTCAGATAAAATAAAATAGAACAACATAGATGTCCAATTGTCTGAATAGAAAGAGCAATACTGATAAGATAAGATAATGATAGTCTTCGGTCTTCAGCTCCAAGTAGAAACAGCAACAGCAATCCTCAGTCTGATCCGAGCATATGCACAAACAAAAACTCGAATCAGGACATATATTCTTATACAGTTAATATGATCCAAATTCAAAAAAACAATAACTCAAAGATGAATGGAATAACATCTTTAAGGATCTGTTAAACTATTTACACATAATAGTGTACAGTACATAGATAATGTCTATCAGTAAAGTAAAATATCAAAATAGTGTTAAGGCGTTACCATTGTCCCCCTTAACACATTTCATATAGCATTATAGACTATACAGCACTGTAAACTCCACCGTAAACTAGTGGGATATCAGGGAGTACTCCATAGGTATAATACAAAACAAATTCATAGTGGTCGCGTATATGGGAATACAAATATGACAAGGCACATGAGGCAATATCCAAGGTAGTGAAACTACCGTTTGCCTGATCCAGACTGGTGAGAACGCATCGCCGCAACGATCGCAACACCGCGAGACAACACTCCAAATTCAAGGGTGCGCACCAATCAATAACAAAAGTAAATGAGTGGTTTACGAAGAAGTGTGTTCGCTCGAGGTAGCTAACCCCATTTGGCCCGGCACGGCTCCTGTTTTAGTCATTTCCAATTTGACACAAGTGTCAAGGCTATCCATTATCGTTCACTTTCTTCAATCATCGACGTTCGCCAATCCAACCACTTCATTCTGGATCACACTCCGCGTATAGTTATTAAAGTGGTTTCGGTTTAGATAGTGAGTATGTCCCTAACCGATTCCGGTTCCTTTAATAACCTTCGTAATTAATTTACCGATTGGTTGCTTAATATATTTAAAAAGCAATTCAATTTCAATTTCAATTATATTTCGTAAATCAACATTTCGTTAGTCATTCTAATCAAGTTCCAAAATTTACATTTCATAAATTCACAATTTCATTTCAAAACTTCTATAATTCAATTTCAAAGTTTCAATTTAAAACAATTCAAATATTCATTTAATTTCATGTATAAGTTCATTTCAAAATCATTTAACGTTCAAATCGATTTAAACTCAATTATCGATTTCATTCGATATTCATTAAATTAATTTATCATTAAATAATTTCAATTAAATTTCCAATTCATTACATTACTTTCTTAAGTTCAACTTCATTATCAAATCTTATACCTTTATTCAATTTAAATTTGTCAAATCCAATTCTTTAATTTCAAATCTTTCATTTGTTTCGATAAAACGCATTCTATTTCTTGTTAAAGAAATTCATTTCATTCATTTATTACTTTCGTTACAAATTTCAAAACTTAATTAAAGAAATTAGTTTCACTTATTCAAAAATTCGATTTCTCCTAATAAGAAAATCCAATTCAATTTAATTTAATCATTAAATAATTCAATCTATTCAAATTATCAATAATTTCAAATCTTAATTATTAATCATTTCCAAACTTAATTATTAACAATTCCAAAAACTTAATTATTAATACATTTTAAAACCTAGTTATTAATAATTTCAAGACTTAATTATTAATAATTTCAAACTTCGTTATTAATAATCGCAAACTTCATATTAATAAATTTCAAGACTTGATTATTAATAGTTCCAAAATAATTATTACTTATTTCAACTTCATTAATCATAACTCCAAAATTAATTATCAATTAATTCTAAATTTAATTATTACATAATTAAATTTTAAACAATATTCTTTGTCAATCACGACGTTAAATTTGTTTCAAATTCAAATATTCACATTTACATTCATTCGAATTTAAATTCCAATTTTTATTCAGAACCTTGTTATTAGTCAAACAAAACTTTATTTTATTTTAAATCAAAACATTGACCAATCAGTTCTAATTTAATTTTCTATCCTAAGTCAAAGTTATTTGGGTATTTATCATTTCAACCCAATTCCATTTCAATTCAAAATCAAAAACATACAAAGGGAACTTGCAGTGTGATGATGGTGTCAAAGTAAATAAACAAGCAATAGCATCCATTCACAACAATTTAACAATTTATTAAATAATCCCGAAATAATCGTATTAATTTACATTTGTTGTTTATGTAAATTAATATAATTATTTCTAGAATCTACACTATCATTTCATGTAGATTAAAGATTATTATATTTTGGTTTATCACTTGTCGTTCAATTCAATTTTACTACTACAACAATTTATCAAATATACGTTCAAAGGTTCAAAGTGAAATTTATCAAATTATACGTGTCAATTAACTTAACAATTAAAAGAGGTCATATTTAACTAGTCCATATTCAACATATAAGGGGTCAAGTTAATCAACATTCATCCTATATAATTCACTTAATATGGTTAAATATCCTATATCACTTTCAACTTGCATATTTTATCACTTAACGACAACAATCAACATTCAATTCAATTATCACATAGCAATCAGTTATCAACCAAACTAGCATAAGAATATATGTCGTGAAAAATTTGTTTCACATTTCGTGGATAAAGAAATTAGCGACCAAGCAAGAAAAGCACGAATAAAGTCGGTACAATGCGAACAACGGACACTGTAAATATCGATAAAGGAGAAATATTAATTCAATGGACGTCATATATAATTATAAAATTATATAACCGCGCTTACCGATAATGAAGAGAAGAATGAGAGATTGATGCTGCTACGAAGGAACTCAGATAGTTGCTGCAACAACAACAGGAAAACGAAAATTGGTTACAACAGTAAACGCAAATTTTTAAAAAAAGCAAGGCTGAGACTAAAATGCATCAATTTTAACCCCTCCTTACGCACGCATGAAATAACATGCACAGACCTTCCACTCAGCTAAACACACAACTCTCCTTCCCAAAAAATTTTTTATGCACGCGACCCATCCTGTACACAACATAACTACACATGCACGCCCATGTACAAGCATCCCCAGCATGCATTATACTACACACAGTTGCTTCTTTCTTTTATATATATTTTTTTTAAAATAAAACACAAGCACATAACACACACACACACTTTCAATACTCGACAACTCACGCATGCAAAACATGTAGGCACCACAAAACCGAGCCTCATTTGTCCCTTTCACCTCCACGCATGCAATCAATATGCACGTACACGGCCCATCATTCTCTTCTCCCAGCAATACAACACGGCCCTTCACACACAACACTACACACGCACACAGCAACACTCACGCACGCATGGAAGTGAAGGATATGACTTCGGTGGTAATTCGAAGGTTGTTGGAGAATGAAAGAGGGGAGGAGGCTGGACTGTGGTCGCGGGTGGGGTGATGGGCTTCGGTGGAACGAAGTTTGGGCGAAGGGTAGGCGGAGCTCGGTCGGCACGCGGCTGGAGGGCTACGGCGCTGGAGTGGGAGATTGAAAGAGGCTTGCTGGTAAGGGAGAGGGGAGAGGCAACGTGTCAATGTTCGGCCCTTCATCTTTGTTTTTTTTTAAAGTCACAGGGAAGAGGTACAAAAATATAAAAAGAGAAGAGGAGGGAGAAGGTACCTGGAGAGTTTTGCAAGAAAATGAAAATAGTACGTCTGACATATGAACTTTATAAATTTTAAAGTAAAATAAATGTGCTTCGTAACCCGCAAAGCCACTCCATTTTTTCCAAACGTTGCATGGATTCCCAAACCACTCACTTATTTCCAAGCAACCCCCCCATCTTTCAACTACAACATTTATTTCTTTCAGCTGAGACTTTATTTACAAATTTTTGAATGCATATGGCTACAATTTTGGGTTGAATATTATTTAATCGGTTCATCCGGAACCGTTAAATTAACACGAATAATTTTACGTCGGACTCCGATTTACACGAATGAGTATACCGTTTTGATCAGTGCGACGATGCGCTTCCGAAAGTACACATATTATTGCAATACGATGGTTTTGTAAAAATACGAATTACGCAGCTTAAATTGTACGATTTGTAAAACAATTTAAACGGAGCAGGAGATTTCAGTTTTAGACGAAACGAACTACATCATCTTGATCAGAATAATTTTTACAACATAACTGTGTAAAAATATGTGGATTTGAAAGATAAATTTTACGAAGCTTTATATAGATTGATATACAGTAAAACGCGGACGAAGTTTACTGTAATAATTTGCGGCGAAACTTTTTCTATGCTCATATCTAACTAGACGTATCTTATAAATAAAGTTTGGACGTAAATTGAGATTGCTTATATATTTCAAAAAATTTATATTGAAACGATGGATATAAGATTTTAAAATGAGGTCGGAAATTCAGGGTCGTTACAATATCCCCCACTCAAAAATTTTCGTCCTCGAAAAGGAACGAGACGAGTGAAGTAAGCAGAGAATCAAGATAGATTATAAGAAATTTGAATTATACCTGAAATTAGTAATTCGGGGTTTGAATCTCGAATACTATCCTTAGTTTCCCATGTATAATCTCGCTCATCTGCACTCCATTGGACTTTGACGAGATTTACCGACTTCCTTCTGAGCTCACGATCGAATATCCGAAGTGGCTTACGCTCAATGATCAAGTCAGGCTCGATAACAATCTCATCCAACTGAGCAGTAGGGATGGTCATAGATGGATCATGTACAACTTTGCGAAGATGTGAGACGTGGAACACGTTGTGTACACCAACGAACTTCTTTGGTAATGCAACTCTATATGCCAATGTTCCTACTCTTTCCGTAATCTCAAACGGACCAACGAATCTCGGAGCTAGCTTCCCTTTTCCTCCAAATTGAACAATATTCTTCAAAGACGACACTTTCAGAAATACTTTGTCTCCTACACTAAATTCAATACCTCTCCTTTTGTCAGCGTAGCTCTTCTGTCTATCCTGTGCCGTCTTTATTTTCTTCCTGATTTTTTCGACCTTTTCAGAAGCTCCATTATTATTTCTTGACCAAGCACTAATCGATCACCCGACTCGATCGAACAAGCTGGCGATTTGCACGGCCATCCATATAAGGCTTCGAATGGTGCCATACCAATGCTTGCCTGATTTATAAATATGATTAATTCAAATTCAAATATACTTATTCAAATTTGAAATTCAATTTCTTTACCTGTAACTATTATTATAAGTGAATTCAATCAAATAAAGATGGTCTTCCCAAGATCCGGCAAAGTCAATAGTACAAGCTCGGATAAGGTCTTCCAAAATCTGATTCACCCTCTCAGTTTGGCCGTCTGTCTAAGGATGATAAGCCGTGCTCAGATTCAGTTTGGTGCCCAAAGTATCCTGAAATGCTTTTCAGAATTTACTGGTGAAAATAGGATCTCGATCGCATACGATACTAGATTGTACACCATGAAGTTTAACAACTTCTCTCATATATCTCTGCCAAATTCGAAGCTGTATGAGTGGACTTGACTGGAATAAAGTGAACGGATTTCGTCAATCTTTCGACAATCACCCAAATGCTTTCGTTACTCTTTCTAGTCCTTGGCAGTCCATCAATGAAGTCCATAGAAATCTGCTCCCACTTCCATCCTGGAATCTCTAATGGTTGAAGCAAACCAGCTGTCTTTCTATGATCATCTTTAACTTGCTGGCAAGTTGTGCATCTGCTTACATAGGTAGAAATATCACGCTTCATTCCACTCCACCAATATAGCTTCTTCATATTATGGTACATTTTAGTGACACCGGGATGAAATGAAAGCGAAGAGTTGTGGTTTTCTCTCAGCACTTCTCGCCTAAGACCATCAACATTAGGAACACAAATGCGATTATCAATTCTCAAGACTCCATTACTATCAACATGTGCATCCAATTTATTGTCAGCATTTCCAACTCTTCCAAGGACTATTTCCTTGATGCGATAAAGCAAAGTGTCCTCGTATTGCTTGGCTATAATACGATCCATAAGAGCTGGGGAGACGGAAAGCTGGAGTAACATTCCTTCAACAAGATTACAACATGCCATCGCTTGGTTTCTGCTCAAAGCATCGGCTACGTCATTTGCTTTCCCTGGAGTATAACTAATATCAAGATCATATGCAGCTAGAAATTCAAGCCATCGGACTTGTCTCTGATTCAAATCCTTTTGCGAGAAAATATATCTCAATGACTTGTGGTCAGTGAATAACTCGAATTTGGTTCCCAATAGATAGTGCCTCCATAACTTAAGAGCAAATACAACCGCAAGAAGCTCTAAATCATATATTGCGTAATTTGCTTCATGGGTCTTTAACTGACGACCCCCATAGGCAATAACCTTCCCTTTCTGCATTAAGACTGCTCCAAGACCATCACGACAGGCGTCTGTATAGACGGTCAATCCTTCGCTACCATCAATAACTGTAAGAACTGGGGCAGATGTCAAGCTTCGCTTCATCTCATTGAAAGCTACTTCGCACTTTTCACTCTAAATAAATTTCACATTCTTTCTGGTCAGTGCGGTAAGTGGGGCAGCGATACAAGCAAAGTTTTCTATAAATCTGCGATAATAGCCAGCCAAGCCCAAGAAATTGCGAATATCTGTAGGAGTTTTGGGAGTCTCCCAATCCTGCAAATTCCAAGGATTCGAATTTAGATATAGATAAGTTGTTTAGATAGATTTGACGAGTAAGAATAGAACTTACATTGATTACGGTGATCTTAGCTGGATCAACCGAAATCCCATTCTCTGAAACAATATGGCCAAGGAAACGAACTTCATCTCGCCAAAAGTGGCATTTCAAAAACTTGGCTTTATGCTAGTGTCTGTGAAGAGTTTCGAGAACAAAAGCCAAATGTGATCTATGCTCTTTCTCATCTTTGGAGAAGACGAGAATATCATCTATGAAAACAAGAACGAACTTGTTAAGAACATCCCGAAAAACTCTATTCATCAAATCGAAGAAATAAGCTGGAGCATTAGTAAGGCCGAACGGCATAACTAGCCATTCATAGAAACCATTTTCTGTGCGGAATGTTGTTTTAGGAATACTACCCTTAGCGATTCTGAGTTGGTGAAAGCCGGTAGCCAAATCAAGCTAAGAAAAGACTTTAGCTCCATGAAGCTGGTCGAATAGAACGTTGATGCGGGGCATCGGATACCTGTTCTTGTGTGTGAGCTTATTTAGCTCTCTATAGTCCACACACATTCTGAGTGAGCAATCAGATTTGGTGAGAAATACAACTGCAGCACCCCATTCTGAATGACTACGCCGAATCAAGCCTTTAGAAAATAAGTCTTCAATTTGAACATTCAACTCTGCCTTTTCTTTACGAGCCATTCTCCTTGGAGGAAGAACTATTGGTCGTACACCAGGAATAAGGTCAATGCGGAATTCGATTTCCCACGGAGGTGGTAGAGAATTGACTTCTCCAAATACATCATAAAAGAGTTGAACTACTGGAGTGGAGCTAAGTTCATTTGGATGGGATTCAAGAGAGAATATAAAACTCCCAGCATATTCTTGAGGTGATTTGCCTTTAACAACTAAAGGCATACTCTTGTCGTCAATAAGAGAGACGGTTCGAGCTTTACATGAGATAACAGCTTCAAACTTTCGTAGCCAATCAATGCCTAATAGAATATCAAATGCCTCGAATCCAAGAACATAGAAATCCCAAGTAAAACGGTAAATGCCATGCATAAGAGTGACGATTTGCAAACCCTTTTGAGGTTAGCGGGCCCTCCAATAGGGTTAGATACACATAAGGAAATAGATGCAAGAGTGGGTTCCAAGCCAAGTTTATCACATAAATCAATAGATGTGAAGCTATGTGTAGCTCCGGTGTCAAATAAAACTCTAACAGGCCGGGTATGCAACATAAAAGTACTTTGTAAAGTACCTTGATTTTCCGGAACTTCCGGGGTAGGAACTCCCGAGGCAGGTGTGGAAAGAGCAAAGACTCCTGATGGTGTACCTCTCTTCTGTGTTGGGCAGTCTTTCTTGAAGTGTCCAGGTTGTAAGCAGATATGACACACATCCCTCCTAGTCATTTGTGCTGGTGGTGGAACAGCTGTGCCCTTTGGAGATGGGCAGCTACTAGCATAATGACCCTTTTTGTTGCAGTTGAAGCAAGTAATAGATGATATGTCAATGGGCTTCTTCTGAGAATAGCCAAGCCCGGATTTCTTCTTCCAGTTCTTCTTCTGTTGTGCAAAATTTGGCTTCCTCTTCCCAGTCTGACTAGAGGATGGCTGAATAGCGGGAACCTTAATGACTGAAGTTCCCTTTGGCTTTCCCTCACATCGAAGAGCAAAATCCATCAACTCAGTGAAAGTCCATGGACATGAGCGATGAGGAGCTCGTAATACTCAAGGCGTGCGCCGTGTATAAACTTCTCATTCTTAAGCATAGGTGTATCAATCAGGCCAGGTCCAAAGTTAGATAGTTCGTTGAATTTTCATTCATACTCAGTGAAGGTCATGTTGCCCTGCTTGAGATCCATAAAATACCGATAGAGCTGGGCCTTCCCAGCAGCTGGTATCCACTGAGCCATAAAGGAATCCCTATTTACAAGTGATATGAAAACGAATCAAAATTTGACGAGATAAAAGGAATTTTTATTTAGATGAAATTTTAGATAGATTACTACATAAACTGGGCCCAAGTGATGGTTTCCTCATCAGTACGAGAAGTGACTGACTCCCACCAATCCTGTGCAGCATCCTGAAGCTCCCAAGCAGCCAACTTGCGCTTCCGAGCATCTGTGATCTCCAAGCCAGTAAAGATCCTCTCCAAACTCTTTAGCCATTGTTGTGCTTCGATGATACTCTCGGAGCCAGTAAATTTGACTCCTCGAAGCTGAGAGTACTCCTTGCTAAGAGTGGAGAATCAGACTACGGGAGCTGGAACATGTGGACCTGGAGCATTTCCACCCCTTCCTCCTCTAACATTTCTTCTAGTAGCCATCTTGGAATACCAAAAGTGATTTAGAATCAAAGATAGGAGTTTATAGAACATAAGTAAATTCTACTCAAACGAATTCAATAAGAAAGATGAATCAAAGGATGTGGATTCTGAAATGATTCTCCTCATTTTAGGGTATATTTACCCATCTCTAATGAGCTTTAAAACTCCACAGGCTAAGGTTATCGGGAACCAATGCTCTGATATCAACTGTAACAACCTGTATATTTGTACCATTTAAATTGACGATATTCCATACTTGTCAACTTAAATAATACAAAACACGAATCATTAATGGAGTGTGTGTGTATATATATATATATATATATATAAATGAGAATCATCACAGAATCACAGAATATAATATCACAGAATAGTGCAGCGGAAATACAACATAGTCATAAGAGTAGTTCATGAAGCTACCCATAAATACAACAATGTCTCAGATAAAATAAAATAGAACAACATAGATTTCCAATAGTCTGAATAGAAAGAGCAATACTGATAAGATAAGATAATGATAGTCTTCGGTCTCTTCGGTCTTCAGCTCCAAGTAGAAACAGCAACAGCAATCCTTAGTCTGATCCAAGCATATGCACAAACAAACACTCGAATCAGGACATATATTCTTATACAGTTAATATGATCCAAATTCAAAATAACAATAACTCAAAGATGAATGGAATAACATCTTTAAGGATCCGTTAAACTATTTATACATAATAGTGTACGATACATAGATAATGTCTATCAGTAAAGTAAAATATCAAAATAGTGTTAAGGCGTTACCATTGTCCCCCTTATAACATTTCATATAGGAGTATAGACTATACAGCACTGTAAACCCCACCGTAAACTAGTGGGATATCAGGGAGTACTCCATAGGTATAATACAAAACAAATTCGTAGTGGTCGCCTGTATGGGAATACAAATATGACAAGGCACATGAGGCAATACCTAGGGTAGTGAAACTATCGTTTGCCTGATCCAGACTAGTGAGAACGCATCGCCGCAACGATCGCAACACCGTGAGACAACACTCCAAATTCAAGGGTGTGCACCAATCAATCACAAAAGTAAATGAGTAGTTTACGAAGAAGTGTGTTCGCCTGAGGTAGCTAAACCCATTTGGCCCGGCACGGCTCCTGTTTTAGTCATTTCCAATTTGACACAAGTGTCAAGGCTATCCATTATCGTTCACTTTCTTCAATCATCTACATTCGCCAATCCAACCACTTCATTCTGGATCACACTCCGCGTATAGTTATTAAAGTGGTTTCGGTTTAGACAGTGAGTACGTCCCTAACCGTTTCCGGTTCCTTTAATAACCTTCATAATTAATTTACCGATTGGTCGCTTAATATATTTCAAAACCAATTCAATTTCAATTTCAATTATAATTCGTAAATCAAAATTTCGTTAGTCATTCTAATCAAGTTCCAAAATTTACATTTCATAAATTCACAATTTCATTTCAAAACTTCTATAATTCAATTTCAAAGTTTCAATTTAAAACAATTCAAATATTCATTTAATTTCATGTATAAGTTCATTTCAAAATCATTTAACGTTCAAATTGATTTAAACTCAATTATCGATTTCATTCGATATTCATTAACTTAATTTATCATTAAACAATTTCAATTAAATTTCCAATTCATTACATTACTTTCTTAAGTTCAACTTCATTATCAAAGCTTACACCTTTATTCAATTTAAATTTGTCGAATCCAATTCTTTAATTTCAAATCTTTCATTTGTTTCGATAAAATGCATTCTATTTCTTGTTAAAGAAATTCATTTCATTCATTTATTACTTTCGTTACAAATTTCAAAACTTAATTAAAGAAATTAGTTTCGCTTATTCAAAAATTCGATTTCTCCTAATAAGAAAATCCAATTCAATTTAATTTAATCATTAAATAATTCAATCTATTCAAATTATCAATAATTTCAAATTTTAATTATTAATCATTTCCAAACTTAATTATTAACAATTCCAAAACTTAATTATTAATACATTTTAAAACCTAGTTATTAATAATTTCAAGACTTAATCATTAATAATTTCAAACTTCGTTATTAATAATTCCAAACTTAATATTAATAAATTTCAAGACTTGATTATTAATAGTTCCAAAATAATTATTACTAATTTCAACTTAATTAATAATAACTCCAAAATTAATTCTAAATTTAATTATTACATAATTAAATTTTAAACAATATTCTTTGTCAATCACGACTTTAAATTTGTTTCAAATTCAAATATTCACATTTGCATTCATTCGAATTTAAATTCCAATTTTTATTCAGAACCTTGTTATTAGTCAAATAAAACTTTATTTTATTTTAAATCAAAACATTGACCAATCGGTTTTAATTTAATTTTCTATCCTAAGTCAAAGTTATTTGGGTATTTATCATTTCAACCCAATTCCATTTCAATTCAAAATCAAAACATACAAAGGGAACTTGCAGTGTGATAGCTGGGATGGTGTCAAAGTAAATAAACAAGCAATAACATCCATTCACAACCATTTAACAATTTATTAAATAATCCCGAAATAATCGTATTAATTTACATTTGTTATTTATATAAATTAATATAATTATTTCTAGAATCTACACTATCATTTCATGTAGATTAAAGATTATTATATTTCGGTTTTTCACTTGTCGTTCAATTGAATTTTACTACTACAACAATTTATCAGATATATATTCAAAGGTTCAAAGTGAAATTTATCAAATTATACGTGTCAATTAACTTAACAATTAAAAGAGGTCATATTTAACTAGTCCATATTCAACATATAAGGGGTCAAGTAAATCAACATTCGTCCTATATAATTCACTTAATATGGTAAAATATTGTAACAACCCAGGGTTTTGCCACAGATTAGTTATCGTCATTTGACGATTTAAATTGCTAACAAGTTGATTTTAGAATTTTTAAACGGGTTGAAATTCTTTAGAAAATTTGTTAAAAGGGTATGGGCTTTATAATAATCTTGGGCCATGTTTTAATTTGGTGGCTGGGAAAACTCTCCAAGTAAATAACCGTTCCTTCATTTTTCAATTTAAAACCCTAACAAAACAAACAATCGAGAGAGAAAAAATGGCGGCCTCATTCTTTCGTTCCTCTTCGTACAAAAATTAGGGCTTGTGGGAGAATCGAAGACGCCGACTTCAACTATGCGATCGAACGATGATTTTCAACCATCTGTAGATCGACGTCTCTTCGCTTCGCTCACGGCTGTTTCAATTCGTCGAAAAGGTGAGTGATTTCCTCACTCACATCTAGTTCAAAATCGTATGAGCTTTTGTTACTTGATTTCCATAGCTTTGATTTTTGGTTTGAAACTGCTGTGACATTATTTGATTCTTAATTCTCACGGATTTGATTTTTTGCGAAAATAATTTGAGTTCGAATTGGATAAAACTGCTAATTGACTGTGGTCATTTTTGAAACTTGCTGTTCGATTTTTTTTGATAGCCCCATCTCTGGCCTGTTCATCTCATTCTTTGATCACGGCTTTGACTTGGTTCGATGTGGACTTCGATTTTTATTGAAATTATCGTTGTAGCCGTGGCCTACAGTCTTCACTGCACCCCTCTTTGCATTGTATAATTGTGTGCTTAGCACTGACTTCACTTTAATTTGTTCAACTTGAAATTGTTTCAAGCACTTGTTCATTTTTGACCATTGTGTCAACCTGCACTTTTTTGATTTTGGTAAACTCACGGCTTTGACTTTGGTTACTCTGTAGCTTCAGCATGTATACACTTGATAATCATGTTGTATTGCGCTGCATCACCACTTTCGCAAGTGTTCTTTGTTTTCAGTGACTCCGATCAGTAGTTTATGGCTTGTTTATGTGATTTCATGGTATTAGCATGATTTAACACTGTCACTATACTACTCATATATTGTGGCTCCTACATCATGATTTAGTGTTGTATTTGCATTGACTTTGGATATTTTATTTCCGGAACTGTCGCCTTATGAGCTATACATGCACTTCTTTAGCATAATCTAGTTTAGTATGCAAAGATACTACCTACATGGGTTATTGTTTGCAGTATTGAAATGTTTCCCTCCCTTAGCTGCATGCGTGAGTAGCTATTTTGCAATATTGAAGTATTCACACTACTACAAAACAGGTCATTTGCATCGACTCATTTGAATCGGTTGCAGTAAAAACTGATGCAAATAGAACTATTTGCATCAGTTCTGTCTTAGTAACCGCAATTGGTATGTGGAAAGCAATAGGTAATAAAAAATCAAATTTGCATCAGTTTTCACCAACAACCGATGCAAATACGTCGATGCAAATAGTTTTAGTCGCATCGGTTTCATAGCCAACCGATGCAACTACGTCCAAAATAATAATTTTCACATCGGTTCCCTACCACAGGCGATGCAATATGATTTAGGTTATTCGTTGCTCACGTGTTACTTCCCGCCTTTTCAATTTTTTTCGCCGCTCAATTCTTTTCCCCAAATAATTCGCCTGCTTAAAAAAAACCCTAAAATGGTTTCTAGAGTCGCTACTGATTCCACAGTTCGTATTTGAGATTCCACGGTTGCGATCAATTTCTATAGATTCCGCAGTTGCGATCAACTTCTTCCTAATGCTGCCCGCTACCGATTCATGACAATATTTTTCATGATCTTATCACAATTCTCACAATTTTAAAAAAATCGATGCAGAGCCTAAGCGTTTCCTCGCAAATTGAATTTCACAAATCATGTCAAATCGCTCTGGATTTCACAAATCAAAATTCCTAATGCGGTGGTCGTAGTTGTCGGCGGTGAAGTATTTTGGAATTATGGGTTTCGCGATTGTGGTAGGGAGATGTTCATGAGAGGATGGATTCGTGATAGTTCGTTGGTCGCGGCGACTTTGAGTTGAAGGGATAAGGTCGACGATTCAGGGAGGTAGGGGATTTTGGAGGAAGTGCAATGGTGTTGTGGTGAAGCAGGTTGCTGTAGAGGGCAGACAGAAGGAAGTGAAGTCAATTAGATTATTCTTTCATATGTTTTCTTGTTTAGAATTTTCTTTTCGCTTCCAAGGATGACAGCTCCAAGTTAATGGCTATCGATTTTGGTTTATCAGATTATGTGAAGCCAGGTTTGTTTTCAAATGTTATTATGTATAATAAGGTTTCTTTTCCCTTTTTGAATAACTTTTCTTAGTTGTTTATAGATGAGAGACTGAATGACATTGTTGGTAGTGCATTTTACGTTGCACCAGAAGTTCTTCACAGATGTTATAGCACCGAAGCTGATGTACGGAGCATTGGTGTGATTGCATATATTCTATTATGTGGTAGTCGATCATTTTGGGATAGAACTGAATCCGGTATTTTTCGAGCAGTTCTTAAATCTCATCCAACTTTCAATGAATTGCCTTGGCCATCTATTTCTTCTGAAGCTAAAGATTTTGTTCGACGCTTGCTTAATAAAGATCCATGAAGAAGAATGAGCGCTGTGCAAGCTTTGAGTTTGATTCTTTAAACTTCAACTCCATCAGTGGTTCATTTTAAAATATATTACAGAGACAAATCACTTTATAAAAAAAAGTCATTAAAATACTGTTCTGCAATTTGAAATCATGTCACTGTATTTTAGTTAAAAAGTGGCATAATATTTTATACTTAGTTTGCTGAAGTCTTCCATATTGAGAAGAAATCCTCGACTTTTTGGTTTTAGAATATGTCTCTAATTTTACCACTCACATTTGATTTCAGGTCATCCTTGGTGAGAAGCTACAATGATATTAAAGTTCCTTTAGATATTCTAGTACTTAAACTATTGAAGACATATTTGCGTTCTTCATCTTTGCGTAAAGCTGCTTTAAGGGTTAGTAACTATCAATTACATTCACACACGTGCAATTAACAAACTATATTTTCATTATATATCAGTTTAGAAAATGATTGAAAATGCAAACGAGTGCTCAAGAATTTACAGGTTAATAAAGACATGTTACATTTCGTTGTAATATGGATTCTACTCTCTACAATTATCTTATGTATATCACAGGCATTGTCAAAGACATTAACAGCTGATGAACTCATGTATTTGGAGGGCCAATTTGCTTTGTTGGAGCCAAATACAAATGGTTGCATTATGCTCGATAACATTAGAATGGTAAGTAATGCCGCTATTATGGTGAATTACCAATTCAGATGTTCATCCATTACTTTTTGTAATCATTTAGAATAAAAGTAAACTAAATGCACACCCAGTGAATTTAAATAAACTCTCCATATTGTGATAGTTCTGATGGGTGAATTTCTGCTTTGATAATTAACAGAGAAAAAATACTTTTTCCCCATCTTTATGCAAGTTATTCTTTCTTCTTTCTCTTAAAGGCACTGATGAGAAATGCTACGGATGCAATGAAAGAATCTCGTATTCAGGACTTTCTCAGCTCGGTATGTTTCAAAATGACCCTGTAGAGTTTGACTTCATCATTTTACTTCATGGCTTACTTTTTTCCTCTAACACATGCACGAGCTTAGCATAGCATTTCACTTGATGTATTATGTTGTGTAGTTAAGCGCACTTTAGTACAGAAGAATGGACTTCGATGAATTCCGTGCTGCTGCATTTAGTGTGCATCAACTTGAGGGATTAGACAGATTGCAGAAGCATGCTCGCTGTGCTTATGAAATTTTTGAGAGAGATGGAAATAGAGCCTTAATGATAGATGAACTTGCTTCAGTATGTCTTTTTTTTTTTGAAGATATATAATTAATTTCTTCTTAACCTTGTTAATACTTTCAACCATTGATGAATTATGAAACCATGATCCAAAACTACAACCGCGTCAAATTTTTGTTCAAAGCTGATAGTAGAGTTTTGTTACTGCATAATTTTTATTTTTTTTCAAAGCTGATAGTAGAGTTTTGTTACTACAACCGTTGATGTAATTGTCATATTACATTTAAATGTTTGTAACTTAGACATATAATTAGCCTAATGCACATGCAGTCTCATAAATTCAGATCTCAGATGGAGAAATTTGGTCTTTATAGTCAGAGGCTGAATTAGAAACCTGTATGTTATCTTAAGTGAAAGGAGAAACCAAAAAAGCTGATGTGGCATCACAATTTTTTTGTTTGTTTTTGTTTTTATTTCTAACTTTCTCATTAATTCAGTGTTTAAATATATAATTAAACCAAAGATCACAGGTTCAAGTCCCATCAAATTCACAATTCCATTATTTCACTGTCTAAATGTATAGCTAACTTCAACGATCATGAATTTGAGTCCTTCCAAATGAATAATCGTTTAATTTTAATATGGAAATACCAATGCTTTCAAATTATTTCTTTTAATCTTCCTCCTTATTAATATATTATCAAAATAACCTACAAATTTTCAAAAAAATTAAGAGTAAATCTTTGAATAATTTTCAAAAAAAGCCTAATTATGGTAGATAATTTTTTCATGCATATTACAACTTTTATAAATACCTAATTTATAAATTTTAAAAGAAATTAATACTTTTATGAAACGCTTTAAATTGCGAGAGAAAAAGCAATATAACTTAATTCGCATATTAGAATTATTTCTCAACGTAGTAAATTAAAAGTATCAAGTGATTTATTTTATAACTATTATGAAATGCTTGACTAATAACTAACGTGCAAGACCAATTTTAACAAGAGTGAGGTTATAACCCACATTTTAAACTTGAGTTGTCCATACAAGAGTAGTTTCCAAGGATGTTAAAGAAAATAAAGTATGTTTAAAGAAGACTCTTGGGCAAATAAAAAATGTCTTAAGCAGAGATTCAAATAAATATAATCATCTGAATCTGAATCTCAGCAACAATTTTCCATTGCTACTCTTGGGCAAATAAAGCATGTTTAAAGAAAACAAATCCAACTATTTAGAACATACCAACTTTTTACTTTGATGGATCAATGTTCTGGATCAACCTCTGCCTTGGTAAATTACCAAAGCAGAAGACATTCAGCCATAATCTACTATCGTTTTCTAGTGTTGTATTGCCTATTTACCACTGGTATTGAAGATGCATATAGAATACATATCCTAAAAATTCTAGGAGAGTAACAAATTTATATTTATAAGTATATGGTACAAAATAATATGCAAAGTACTATTCAATTATACCTATATGCTAATTAATCAGGTCTAAGTTTATTATTAACTAGTAAAATTATTACAAGTATACATACTGTCTTTTAGAAATACATATGTAACAGATCAGATACATTTTGTCTATCTTTTCTTTGGTCTAATCTAATGATTCCACAGTATGTGTGCTTTAGTATTCAGAAAAAAAACAATACATCCTTTATCCTTTTGAATTTTATAATTTCCTTGGTGTATGAATCTTTTTTGGGTATACGGCTTGGTCATTTATTGTTTTGATTTTCAAACTTGTTCTGCATGAACAGATTTAGTATCATCTTGTAGGACAAATATAATTTGGTATGTAATTGGGAGAACTAAAAATCCTTTAACATGTTCGCTTTATAAAGTTTGCTCGGTCCCTAGGTGTGTGTGCATAAAGGGATTATAAAAAATAAAATACATCCTACTTAACATAATTATATTAATTTTTGTTTTGTTAATTCACATTTTTGCTTCATGTAGGTGAAATCTGTTTATGTGGAAGGTATTCCAACTACTTGGAGTGAGAAAAAAGTCAGAGAACAGTTTATAAAGTTCGGGGAAATTGAGTGACTTGTTCTCGCTCGTAATATAGATCCTGTAAAGAAAAAGGATTTTGCCTTTGTTAATTATAAAACCCGAGACGCCGCACTTTCATGCATTGAATCCTTTAGTGCAGATGAGTTAACTGCTGATGGATTAAAGGTTTCTTATCTTATGCTTTAGACTACTTACTCGTACTCATATATCAGCCAACATGCATTATTTGATTTTATCATGTACATATAAATGTGAAGGTATCACTTGCCAAACCAGCACAAAAGGATAAGCAACACAAAAGCAGTTTGAAGTTTGGCAGTAAGGATAAAATAACAGAGAAGCCTAGGCCATTTGTTAATACCTTCGAAATCAGCATATGCAAACCTCAATACATTAAATATGTTTTCATAACCTCAAAGGTAAGATTGCATTTCTATTGAAATCGATGCCCTACCCGAAACCATAAGGTGGCTCCCACGCTGGTCTTCATTGCATTATAAATTAGTTTTGTACGTTAAGAAATGAATCTGATTAATAGAGAGCACCGAGCTACTTGCCCAAGTATAATGATTGATACTAGCTAGTTAAAAAATTCACTTTTACATTTGAAAAGCAGGACTGCAAAATTTTATGCATACATGTGCAAGGTTTCAAAAAGTACATCAAAACCAGCGGTTGGAATCATATTCTGTTGTTGCTTATTATATCTGTCACCGCACATATTCTTCAGTGCCGTGCATGTTTTGTCCAAACAAAATCTGCATTATTCATTTTCAATGCGGGTTCCACTGATTAATTATCTTGAAAAATAACGTATGACTTTTAACTATATTGAGGACACGAGAACATGTAAAATAATAAAAGAGGATCTTAACTCATATTTCACTGTTTAAGGATGGTATATGTACTTGGATTTTAATTTTTAACCATATGTCATGCATGATATGTATACATGGAAAACAAATAAGTTTACCGTTCATCTTGTTGATTGTGTATTAGAATTTAAGACGAGCATTGGATGCTGGTAAGATGCTTCCTTTCCCTGACGGAATTTTTATCAACGGACGTGGATCAAACGGTGTATCTTTCAATGTTGACCAAGGTATACATTTAGAGATTATATATGAGAATGAATTATACATATTATACATATTTTTTACTATTTGTATATGGTTAAACATCAATCGATCAATTGTATAATGTATTTGATTTCCTGTGTGCCGCCTAGTTATATTTTATGTAGCCTTTTTAATATTTGAGATCTATATGTCTTGTTTTTCTGTACGAAGTGGGAAGAGTAACTTTTTGGTGTTTGAGAGTACATATCACTTCAAGCATACTGTGATTGACTGCCAACATGTTTTGCAGGCAAGACATACAGATTCCGAATATCAAATGTAGGCCTACAAAACTCACTAAACATTGGTTCCAAGACCATAAAATGAAGCTAGTAGAAGTTGAAGTTTGAAGTTTGGCGATTTGTTGCTGCTGTATATGTGAGAAGTTTGACGACTGAGTTTGAAGTATTGTTGCTGCTTTGTAGTGGTGAGTTTCTGGTGTGGTGGTTTGTGCTCTGGTGGCAGCTAGTTGATGATGGACAGTGTGACTGTGACTGTGTGATTGTAGCAAGAGGGTTTGCAGCAAGAGGGTAAGCAATTTGTATGCAGGGGAGATATTGGTGAGAGCAGTTGTTATGGATGAAGTCTGCATTAGTAGTTGAAATGCAAGGGGATGACAGTTGTGTATTTGTTTGGTTATGATCATGGTAGAGCAGCAGTTAGATGGGTTTCTGATGTTCAGATGGAAGATGTATGTATTTGCAAGGCAGTTTGACGTGACTAGAGGAGATGGTAGAAGGCAAAGGTGGTAGACTGGTATAGATCGTCACTGAGTAGGAGGATGTGGAAGCAAGGCAGTGAACAAAGGGATGCGATGTTCTCTGGTTTGATGAAGTGGAGGAATGCACTGGAGATAGAGGCAGCGATGATGAGGGTGGTTGAGTATTGATGGTGGTAAGTTTTTAGGGTATGTTAAGGGAGGACAAGGAGAGTTTAAGGTAGATATGTGCAGATATGATGACCAGGGGGGATGTTGATGATGATGGGCTTTGTGGAAGTTTGTACAGGTGATTGGGGAATGTTAGTATTGATATGAGAAGAGGTGAAGGTATTTGACTGCAAGTGTGACAAGTGGGTATGTAGGAATGCAAGTGGGGGCAAATTGATATGGTAGGCAGTTGCAAGAAGTAGGCAAATTGAAACTGGCCGAGTTAACATTGGCTGTAAGTACCAAGTATTGGTTGTAACTACAATCTATAATATGAATTGCAAATAATTGTATGTGGGTGTGTTATTGTTTTGAGGTAAATCACATTTAATGCTCTGCAAATAATTGTATGTGGCTGTAACTACATCTATAATATGAACTGCAAATTAAGTTTTCTTATTGTTTCTGTATTTAGGATGATGCTGGAGATGAAAACAAGGAGGCTTCTGTATTTAAATGATAATGAAATAATCTTTTTATTTTTATTTTTTGTGTATGTTTTTTTCTTTTATATATATATATATAAAAAGATTATCAATAATATATATATATATATATAGTCTATTTGAGTATTGTAATAATGGTTTCTGAAGGATTGGGTTGCATCGGTTGTTATAAAAAACCGATGCAATAGAGGGATTAGTTTGCATCGGTTTTCAACAACAACTGATGCAATAAGTTCCTTTGTTGCATCGGTTTTCATTACAACCGATGCAACATGGGGGCTGTGTTCAAGCAACCAACCATGATATTTTGCATCAGTTCTTAGTAGCAACCGATGCAAAAAGGACCTTTTTGCATCGGTTTCAAAACTGATGCAAAAGTGTTATGCCTGTTGCATCGGTTGCATATGCATCGGTTGTTGAACTGATGCAAAAGAGGGGTAAACAACCGATGCAAATGGCCTGTTTTGTAGTAGTGTCAAGTTGTTGTCATACTTGTTAGAATGCACGTTCCCTCAAATTGGTTTCATGTCAAGTATACACATGTTTCAGGCTAGTATGATCTAGCGTGATCATTCATGTTATATTCATTTCATCACTACTGTTGCATTCTTGTATATGCTTTGGGTCACTGTTACATTTCTCCGACCTTTTGACACACAGACTTCATTTCATGTTAATCTTCACCGTAACATGCTGCACTGTTCACTGTATATAATGTTGCTGCATCATGTTGCATTGAACACCTCATTTGATCTACTTGCAGTGACATTGTCACTTTTTGATATAATTTGCATTTCAGTTGTGCAGTTTGCATTTGGGATATATTGTCTTGAGCTCGAGTACATGTAACATTAGGTTGACCTCTGTCTTTATTTGTTGTTTGCATTTCCAGTTTCATTTAGTTGAAAATGTTCCACTGCACTTGTGTTGAGTCCTAATAACAGAGACTTGACCTCTGCATCTGGTTAATGATCTTGGCTATATCTCTGTTGCTGTCACCTTATTCTACTGTGTCTTCATGTTTGTACCACTGCCTTTATTTATTTGTTAGCACTGTTTTGGATTGTTTTATTACACTTGAGTTGAATCCGGTATTTTGGGTTTGACCTATCGTTGTGTACATATGTGCACATTGTCCATGTCTGTCTACTTTGACCATTGAGGTCGTGGCATTGATATTTAAACCTTCATTGATTTTGGTTCGTTGATCTTTTGTGTACATCATCACTGTAGTGGCAAGGCAGTGCAGCAAGCGTGAACTGCAGCCACACGGTATTGATTTCATTGGTATTTCTTTTGCTTTTGATGCGTTGATCTTTTGTGTAATGCATGTTGTAGTGGCGAGGCAGTACATGCGTGCGTGTACTGCAGCCCTACCCGAGTTGATATTTTAATTGATATTTCAATTGTTTGAACTGTTTCGTTTATTCACTTCAATATGATTTAAATTGTATTTTGATTGGTTTAATTTGATGATTTTGTTGTTAATTGCCGATTAGGCAATTTTGATGTTTACCAAATTATCTTCATTGATATTCTTTTCACTTATCTTTGTTGATGATTTGAATCTGCTGATTTATTGTTTAACACTGTTACGTGTTATATTCATCGTTATTCAATTTTTTTATTTAAGGATCGGATAGACGAGATTTATTGGGACTGTCGTCTATTTGTTACTTAATTATTATTGCTTCTGTGCACTAATAATTGAGTTTGAATTAGACTGACCCGTATATTATTTTCTTTTGAATTTAATACTCGGGTCAGACCGAGTTATTATAGGTTGTAGATATCTTGCATTGGGTTGCTGCTAGAGCTATGAAGTTCTTTCATACCTTTTGGAGTAGTCGTCGTCATCTTATTGTAGTCAGTGTATTAGTATAGGATGATATGTATTCATGTATATTATTCACGATAATGTACTTGTATATGTAACTTCCTGAGTCGACTGTTGTAGTTGTATCATATGTACTGTATCATGTGTATTGTAACTGACATCAGTTATTATATATATGAGACTTTTTTTTAGTTTTATCTGTGTTCCGCATTTATATTATCTGTGTCATTATTATATCTACTGTCCTAAACTATTATGAACCATCATAGTTCATTTTATACTGGAATTGGGGTATGTCGATGGGAGTACATAAATCAGAGATTAAAAATGAAAGAATATATATACCACTCCTATCGAGATAACCAATACTAGTGTAAGGCCTAACTACGGATGGCCGCTCCTCAATAGCCTTATTCTCCGTGCTAGTTGACAGCCTTACACTGTAATGTTCTTGGCTAGCATGGGTATAGAGGTGGGGCGTCACAGCTTGGTATCAAAGCCTGGGGTTTGTGGAGATAATATAAAACATAACTTAGATGGAACATGTGTTACAACTATTTGTCTATGTTTTATCTCTCATCTTTGCCTATGATTATCTTTGCTTGTTAGGTATGAATTCCTAACGCTTATTTATGCGCATTTGATTTTGATTTCGTGAAAGTATTTTGGCTTCGGCCTCCATTTGCTTTGCGAACTCAAGTTGAGTTTTTGATGATGAGGATTTTGTTCTTGTGTTTTCGGCTTTGAATTGATTTAGCCGATGTTGATTTTGTTGGAATTTGGCCAATTAAAGCTATTTTGACCTCTGGGCTTTGTTCCACTTTGTGCTATGCTATGCGTGTCATTGTATACCTGTTACACTATGATGAAAAATAGCTCGACCGGTAGCAAATTGAGTGATTATGATTTTTCACTCATATCTAGTTCGAATCTCAGCGATTTTGAGCTTGATATTTTGTGTTTCCTTGGCTTGATTTCCATTCGACTTCGGTCACTTTGTTTTCGTGAAATTGCTAGTTTCTTGATTTCCAAGACTGACTTTGTTTGCCGTTGAATTCTTTGATGATGATATTGATTCATTTTGTACTCGACTGTGGCCATTAATTGTTGACTTCGGCATTGACTTAATTTTATTTTTTGTTGAGGTCATTTATGCATTTATGCTCGTTCTGCTTTGTTTTTCCAATTGTTAATCGATTCTTCTTTTCCGATTAGTTGTTATCACCTTTGTCGACTTTGATAACTTCTATTTCTGGAATTTTTGGGTATTTCTATTTTGTTGAATTTGGAATCAATTCTTTGGATTTTATTCACGTCTTCGAATGTGAATTTTAGTGAATTGATTTGGTTTCCAAATTTAATCGATTCTTGTTAATTCCTCGATTTGTTGCTATCATTTATTAGCAACTTTGATGACATTTTCCTCGGGATTTTTGTGAACATACTTTTTGAAGGATTCGGTATCGATTTCTTTGAATTCTATTCACATCTTCGTATGTGAATTCTTGTGATTGATTGTTTCTGCAATCACTTTTATGCTTTGTCACTTTGAAATTATGAAGGTTTTCTATACTAGTAGTAAATATCAAAACCCTTTTCTCCAAACGATTTCAAAACTATTTTACTACAAAGCTCTTTTCCTAAACCTTTTTCCAATCTATTAGTATATACAAACCTTTACCTCACTCGTATGAGAAATTGAATTAAACGGCTTAGTAAAATAAGTGGTATGAAACGCTTGCGTTTGCTTCATCGGTTAGCTCTTGGACTTGTTCGACTGAAACTCTTGTGACAATTTTCTAGTGAAGATCTACAGTTTGTTCGTAAATATTTGAGTTAAGCAAGTGGTTATGGGACATGAAGCTAAACTTTTATATTTACTAACTTAGTGTAATTGACACTTCTTGATGATCATGACGATTGTTTTTGTGATTTAGACTAGCAACTGTGCGATGTCTCTTTGTCTGCGAGGGAGACTAAACCCCGCTCTTGTGATGTTTCGCCATCGCATTTGTGTGATGTTTCGCCATCACTTATGTGGGGTAGCGCCCTACGGTCTTCGGACCATTCATGTGTCAAATTTAATGGTTGGACACCATGAGATAGCGTCTCGTTTTGTGATACCGGTTGGTGAGTTTTCATGCTCCCATTTTATGTTAGGCCTTCCCCTTTTTATGATTTAGACTAGCGATTGTGCGATGTCTCTTTGTCTACGAAGGAGACTAAACCCCGTTTGTGTGATGTTGCGACTCACATATGTGGGGTAGCGCCCCACGGTCTTCGGACCATTCGTGTGTCAAAATTTAATGGTTAGCCACCATGAGATAGCGTCTCGTTTTGTGATACCGGTGTGGTGAGTTTTCATACTCCCGTTTTGTGATAGGCCTCCCCCTCTTTGTGTTTTCTGGATTTCTAGAATTTGTGTTTTCTGGATTTCTTGTGATGATTTCTAGAATTTGTGCTTCACCAATTTTCGTGATTTCTATTGATAAGTTTTATCAATTTTTGTGCATTGATGAATTCGTGTGTCATTGACTTGTTATGAATACAAGTTTAGGGTATGATACCCCTTTCTATCTTTGAGAAGATTCTTGTGACATTTTTGATGAATGAAAATTCATTGGTATTATATTTTGATGCCAATTATTTTGATGAGATTTTGACGTATAAAAATTACTGTCGCTTTGACTTCAGTAACCGTCAATTTTAAAATGGATTTTCAAGCGGTTATCCCGCGATGCTTATTTTGTTGTCCGTTTTTACGGTATTTTGAGAAGTGCAATTTCCTTGTCGAAGTTGCTACTGATGTTGTTGTTTTAATCAGTGTTTCAAAAAATTGTTTCAAAAATAAAAAAAATTATTTTCAAATTTTTTTTCAGTTTACGTTTTCAAAAGAATGAGGAAGCGATTTAAACGTTTCAACAAGATCGAGGACTATGACCCCTTTCTTTTACTGATTCGTTTAATTCCGGACTTGTCCGTTTGAGAATGTGAAATGTTATTTTTGGAATACACAATTTTGCACTTTCATGGAAACGACGAAGAGAATTAAACAATTTAGTAAAACTCGTGGTTATGGGACATGTGCGTTTGCTATGTCGGTTAATTCCGGACTCGTTAATTGAAATATTTGTGATTTCTGATTATCGTTTTTGATAATCGGATATTTGTGATTTCTGATTATCCTTTTTGATAATCGGATATTTGTGATTTTTGATTATCGTTTTTGATAATCGGATATTTGTTGATATTGATTATCGTTTTTGATAATCGAATATTTGTTGTTTTTTATTATCGTTTTTGATAATCGGATATTTGTTGATTTTGATTATCGTCTTTGATAATCGGATATTTGTTGATTTTGATTATCGTTTTTGATAATCGAATATTTGTTATTTCTGATTATCGTTTTTGATAATCGGATATTTGTTGATTTTGATTATCGTCTTCGATAATTGGATATTTGTTGATTTTGATTATCGTTTTTGATAATCGAATATTTGTTGTTT
This sequence comes from Allium cepa, assembly GCA_030765085.1. Lineage (NCBI taxonomy): Eukaryota > Viridiplantae > Streptophyta > Magnoliopsida > Asparagales > Amaryllidaceae > Allium > Allium cepa. The sequence continues at coordinate 755,795,094 of CM060940.1, read as the reverse complement.
TTGATTATCGTTTTTGATAATCGAATATTTGTTGTTTTTTATTATTGTTTTTGATAATTAAATATTTATTGATTTGAGATTTGATTATCGTTTGTGATAATTAAATAATTGTTGATTTGAGATTTGATTATCGTTTGTGATAATTAAATATTTATTGATTTGAGATTTGATTATCGTTTGCGATAATTAAACATTTGTTGATTTGAGATTTGATTATCGTTTGTGATAATTAAATATTTGTTGATTTGAGATTTCGGATTATCGTTTTTGATAATCGAATATTGGTTGATTTGAGATTTCTGATTATCGTTTTGGTGATTAGATGTTTGTTGTTTTTAAATTATCTGGTTAATAACTAGATAATTGCAGTTTTGCAAATTTTGATTTGTGTTTTCTAATTATCTTTGTTGATAATTAGATTTTGCCGTTCCCTAATTGTCGTATCGATAATTAGATATTGCTGTTTTATGATTTTGTATTCTAATTATCTAATTGATAATTTAATAGTGTTGATAATTGCATTTATTCAGTTTTGTTGTTTTCTGATTATCTACTTGATAGTTAGATTTTGTTGAGAATTTGTGAATTTCTTTTATGAAATTAAAAGATTTCTTTGGCGTTGGAATTCCCAACTTTTATTTTCTAGCTTAACCAGTTTATGTTAGAAGAATAATCGTTATGGACGACCTTAATTATGAAAATTGTAGGGACGCAATTTCTATAAGGGAGGGAGTCTGTAACAACCCAGGGTTTTGCCACAGATTAGTTATCGTCATTTGACGATTAAAATTGCTAACAAATTGATTTTAGAATTTTTAAACGGGTTGAAATTCTTTAGAAAATTTGTTAAAAGGGTATGGGATTTATAATAATCTTGGGCCATGTTTTAATTTGGGGGCTAGGAAAACTCTCTAAGTAAATAACCGTTCCTTCACTTTTCAATTTAAAACCCTAACAAAACAAACAATCGAGAGAGAGAAAATGGCGGTCTCATTCGTTCGTTCCTCTTCGTACAAAAATTAGGGCTTATGGGAGAATCGAAGACGCTGACTTCAACTATGCGGTCGAACGATGATTTTCAACCATCTGTAGATCAACGTCTCTTCGCTTCGCTCACGGCTGTTTCAATTCGTGGAAAAGGTGAGTGATTTTCCTCACTCACATCTAGTTCAAAATCGTATGAGCTTTTGTTACTTGATTTCCATAGCTTTGATTTTTGGTTTGAAACTGCTGTGACATTATTTGATTCTTAATTCTCACGGTTTTGATTTTTTGCGAAAATAATTTGAGTTCGAATTAGATAAAACTGCTAATTGACTGTGGTCATTTTTGAAACTTGCTGTTCGATTTTTTTTTTGATAGCCTCGTCTCTAGCCTGTTCATCTCATTCTTTGATCACAGCTTTGACTTGGTTCGATGTGGACTTCAATTTTTTTTGAAATTATTGCTGTAGCTGTGGCCTACAGTCTTTACTGCACCCCTCTTTGCATTGTATAATTGTGTGCTTAGCACCGACTTCACTGTAATTTGTTCAACTTGAAATTGTTTCAAGCACTTGTTCATTTTTGACCATTGTGTCAACCTGCACTTGTTTGATTTTGGTAAACTCACAGCTTTGACTTTGGTTACTCTGTAGCTTCATCATGTATACACTTGATAATCATGTTGTATTGCGCTGCATCACCACTTTCGCAAGTGTTCTTTGTTTTCAGTGACTCCGATCAGTAGTTTATGGCTTGTTTATGTGATTTCATGGTATTAGCATGATTTAACACTGTCACTATACTACTCATATATTGTGGCTCCTACATCATGATTTAGTGTTGTATTTGCATTGACTTTGGATATTTTATTTCCGGAACTATCGCCTTATGAGCTACAAATGCACTTCTTTAGCATAATCTAGTTTAGTATGCAAAGATACTACCTACATGGGTTATTGTTTGCAGTATTGAAATGTTTCCCTCCCTTAGCTGCATGCGTGATTAGCTATTTTGCAATATTGAAGTATTCAAGTTGTTCTCATACTTGTTATAATGCACGTTCCCTCAAATTAGTTTCATGTCAAGTATACACATGTTTCAGGCTAGTATGATCTAGCGTGATCATTCATGTTATATTCATTTCATCACTACTGTTGCATTCTTGTACATGCTTTGGGTCACTGTTACATTGCTCTGACCTTTTGACACACAGACTTCATTTTATGTTAATCTTCACTGTAACATGCTACACTGTTCACTGTATATAATGTTGCTGCATCATGTTGCATTGAACACCTCATTTGATCTACTTGTAGTGACATTGTCACTGTTTGATATAATTTGCATTTCAGTTGTGCAGTTTGCATTTGGGATATATTGTCTTGAGCTCGAGTGCATGTAACATTAGGTTGACCTCTGTCTTTATTTGTTGTTTGCATTTCCAGTTTCATTTAGTTGAAACTGTTCCATTGCACTTGTGTTGAGTCCTAATAACAGAGACTTGACCTCTGCATCTGGTTAATGATCTTGGCCGTATCTCTGTTGTTGTCACCTTATTCTACTGTGTCTTCATGTTTGTACCACTTCCTTTATTTATTTGTTAGCACTGTTTCATCATGTCACTGCCATGTGCATTTGGATTGTTTTATTACACTTGAGTTGAATCCGGTATTTTGGGTTTGACCTAGTGTTCGTTTGTGAATTTTCATTGTGTACATATGTGCACATTGTCCATGTCTGTCTACTTTGACCATTGAGGCCGTGGCATTGATATTTGAACCTTCATTGATTTTGGTTCGTTGATCTTTTGTGTACATCATCACTGTAGTGGCAAGGCAGTGCACGCAAGCGTGAACTGCAGCCACACGGTATTGATTTTATTGGTATTTCTTTTGCTTTTGATGCGTTGATCTTTTGTGTAATGCATGTTGTAGTGGCGAGGCAGTACACGCGTGCGTGTACTGCAGCCCTACCCGAGTTGATATTTTAATTGATATTTCAATTGTTTGAACTGTTTCGTTTATTCAATTCAATATGATTTAAATTGTATTTTGATTGGTTTAATTTGATGATTTTGTTTTTAATTGCCGATTAGGCAATTTTGATGTTTTCCAAATTATTTTCATTGATATTCTTTTCACTTATCTTTGTTGATGATTTGAATCTGCTAATTTATTGTTTAACACTGTTACATGTAATATTCATCGTTATCCGATTTCTTTATTTAAGGATCGGATAGACGAGATTTATTGGGACTGTCGTCTATTTGTTACTTAATTATTATTGTTTCTGTGCACTAATGACTGAGTTTGAATTAGACTGACCCGTGTATTATTTTCTTTTGAATTTAATACTCGGGTCAGACCGAGTTATTACAGGTTGTAGATATCTTGCATTGGGTTGCTGCTAGAGCTATGAAGTTCTTTCATACCTTTTGGAGCAGTCGTCGTCATCTTATTGTAGTCAGTATATTAGTATAGGATGATATGTATTCATGTATATTATTCATGATAATGTACTTGTATATGTAACTTCTTGAGTCAACTGTTGTAGTTGTATCATATGTACTGTATCACGTGTATTGTAACTGACCTCGGTTATTATATATATGAGACTTCTTTTTAGTTTTATCTATGTTCCGCATTTATATTATCTGTGTTATTATTATATCTACTGTCCTAAACTATTATGAACCATCGTAGTTCATTTTATACTGGAATTGGGGTATGTCGATGGGAGTAAATAAATCAGAGATTAAAAATGAAAGAATATATATACCACTCCTATCGAGATAACAAATACTAGTGTAAGGCCTAACTACGGATGGCCGCTCCTCAACAGCCTTATTCTCCGCGCTAGTTGACAGCATTGCACCGTAGTGTTCTTGGCTAGCGTGGGTATAGAGGTGGGGCGTCACAAATATCCCATATAACTTTCAACTTGCATATTTTATCACTTAACGACAACAATCAACATTCAATTCAATTATCATATAGCAATCAGTTATCAACCAAACTAGTATAAGAATATATGTCGTGAAAAATTTATTTCACATTTCGTGGATAAAGAAATTGGTGGCGAAGCAAGAAAAGCACGAATAAAGTCGGTACAATGCGAACAACGGACACTGTAAATATCGATAAAAGAGACGATATTAATTCAATGGACGTCATATATAATTATAAAATTATATAACTGCACTTACCGATAACGAAGAGAAGAATGAGAGATTGATGCTGCTGCGAAGGGATTCAGATAGTTGCTGCAACAACAGCAGGAAAACGAAAATTGGTTACAACTGTAAACGCAAATTTTTTTAAAAAAAACAAGGCTGAGACTAAAATGCATCAGTTTTAACCCCGCCTTACGCACGCATGAAATAACATGCAGAGACCTTCCACTCAGCTAAACACGCAACTCCCCTTCCCAATTTTTTTTTTAATGCACACGACCCATCCTGTACACAACATAACTACACATGCACGCCCATGTACAAGCATCCCCAGCATGCATTATACTACACACAGTTGCTTCTTTCTTTTATATATATTTTTTTTAAAATAAAACACACGCACATAACACACACACTCTCAATACTCGACAACTCACACATGCAAAACATGCAGGCACCACAAAACCGAGCCTCATTTGTCCCTTTCACCTCCACACATGCAAGCAATATGCACCCACACGGCCCATCATTCTCTTCTCCCAGCAATACAACACGGCCCTTCACACACAACACTACACACGCACACAGCAACACTCACGCACGCATGGAAGTGAAGGAGATGACTTCGGTGGTAATTCGAAGGTTGTTGGAGAATGAAAGAGGGGAGGAGGCTGGACTGTGGTCGCGGGTGGGGTGATGGGCTTCGGTGGAACGGAGTTTGGGCGAAGAGTAGGCGGAGCTCGGTCGGCGCGCGGCTGGAGGGCTACGGCGCTAGAGTGGGAGAATAAAAGAGGCTTGCTGGTAAGGGAGAGGGGAGAGGCAACGTGTCATGGTTCGACCCTTCATCTTTGTTTGTTTTTTAAAGTCACAGGGAAGAGGTATAAAAATATAAAAAGAGAAGAGGAGGGAGAAGGTACCTGGAGAGTTTTGCAAGAAAATGAAAATAGTACGTCTGACAAATGAACTTTATAAATTTTAAAGTACAAGAAATGTGCTTCGTAACCTGCAAAGCCACTCCATTTTTTCCAAACGTTACATGGATTCCCAAACTACTCACTTATTTCCAAGCAACCCCCCATCTTTCAACTACAACATTTATTTCTTTCAGCTGAGAATTTATTTACAAATTTTTGAATGTATACGGCTAAAATTTTGGGTTGAATATTATTTAATCTGTCCATCCGGAACCGTTAAATTAACACGAATAATTTTACGTCGGACTCCGATTTGCACGAATGAGTATACCGTTTTGATCAGTGCGACGACGTGCTTCCGACAGTACACAGTTTATTGCAATACGATGGTTTTATAAAAATACGAATTACGCCGCTTAAATTGTACGATTTGTAAAACAATTTAAACGGAGCAGGAGATTTCAGTTTTAGACGAAACGAACTACATCATCTTGATCAGAATAGTTTTTACAACATAACTGTGTAAAAATATTTGGATTTGAAAGATAAATTTTACGCAGCTTTATATGGACTGATATAAGGTAAAACGCGAACGAAGTTTACTGTAATAATTTGCGACGAAACTTTTTCTATGCTCATATCTAACTAGACGTATCTCATAAATAAAGTTTGGACGTAAATTGAGATCGCTTGTAATTTCAAAAAATTTATATTGAAATGGTGGATTTATGATTTTAAAATGGGTCGGAAATTCAGGGTCGTTACAGGTCTCATCTGCTCCAATAGGGGAAATATATCAATACCAACAAATAAATATAATAATTCATCTAATAATCATTCAGCAATTTATGTCAACTATAAATCGTACTAGTTAACCAAAAAGGTGAGATTAACTCCCTAAATTTTTCTATTGTCACTGAGGCATTTTGGTTAGAGACTAAAATCGACAGACGCCCAATTTTAGCCTAAATTTCAAAGATCTTTATATCTAACCAAACCAGTTCCATCGTAAAGCATTCAACGATACGAGCACAAGGCAAAAAGTTTCGTCTCGATCGAACCTTATATGAAGGAGTTATGAATTTTATAAGTATCCATGCATATAAATTTAAAAATTAATAAACCAATTTACAACTTCAATATATTTACAACTCTGACCACCTTCATCTTCCCCAACCCAACTCTTGCTTGTGCACGAAATGGAAACCATGCCTTTGTCATGCATGGACATGCCACTTTGTCCAATAATCCATCGAACCAAACCCACCATTCCACTCCTCATCTCAATCTCCTTCTACCGGACCCCAAAAACATACGGTTGAATCCCCCCATCAAATTGCGAATTTCAACCGTGCCACACGTAGCCATGTCAAGTCACGTCCTTCATCCAGCAACCGAGCTTGACCAAAAATCACTCGGAGATACTAAATTCCATTTTACAACCAAATCCATACTCTGATTGGCGAATCGATGCCCAAAATTACCACAAAACCCAACCCTAGTTGCCAAACATTGCACGGCCTCCCCTCGAGCTCCATCAATACATGACGTGCCAAAAGCATAGCAGATCAATGCTCTCATCAAAATGAGAATTTTAATGCTTGTTTTAAGATTTTTAGTTGAGTATATCGTTATATTTTAAATTTTTAATTCTTGATACTTAATGAAGAAGCCCCCTTTTTGATTTACAGTCGGGTATATTTAAAAGGGGGAGGGGTATGGGCTCGTATACCACCTGAAGAGATGGATCATGGCAGAAGTGTGGCTTGTATAGTGTAAGGCTATATCAATTGGTGAGGATTCATTGTTGAGGTGATGATACAAAGGTGTGCGGTCAAGTCAAAGTATATTTATATGTTAAATTCAAAATATCTTGCTATATAACTTTGAACTCCGATCGAGGTGTGCCACCTAGCATTCTATATATTATACGCCTACTTCGGACATAATGGAACTTGTTTCAAGACCTAATTCAATCGTTTATAGAAAATAATGTTTTGAACCCAATTTATTATATTAAATTTCAATATAAATTTCAATGCTTCTATTCCGTACGACCAAACGATTTGTTTGATCGCTTTATAATTTGACGATGTATTATAATCATTATTACGAATCCAATGAAATTGGTTCGCTGAAATCCAAAATAGTGCCCCTGAAGGCTATTTTCAATTGTTAATTAAAACGAGTTATTTCAAAATCAGTTAAATCACCTTTAAATACAATTTTAAAATATTTGTTATCTTTATTCTTATTAAATAGAAATTTAACAAGCTTTTAAATCATTTTTATCCAATTAAAAATCCAAGATTCAATTATCTAAATGATCTTCAATTATTAAATTGAACAATTAGCTTATCCGATAAATCACTATATTTGAAATTTAAGTTATTAAATATATAAAATTAACTTTTCAATATTTAAAATTAATTAAATATTTCAACTAAAATTCTAGATCATTACATTCTTCACCCTTAAAAGAATTTCGTCGCCGAAATTGCCAAGGTAGAAAAAATACCAAAACCCAATTTGTTAAAACCTAGTTATTAATTTTTACCATGTTTCCAATTCATTCATAGATCCCAACTAATATTATTCATTCAATAATTTCAAGTTATAACTCAAAATGAAATATTAGTTATCCAAAAGTTGCTAACTCTTTAAATTTTTAGAAAATTTCGCCAGCGTCACCATTGCGTGGCTCGATCAAAATAACCACAAATCGCCACTTCAGGCTCAAACCAAGAAAAGAATCCAAAGCCAAGTGGCACAATCATAAAATCATCGAATTCAAACAACAATCTAAACATGTACCTTTTTTTGGGTAACCTAATTTTTACTTATGAATTCCAGGGCATCAAACTAGCTCTTGCTTTTATATACCTACATTTTATTTGCCAATGATATCCAGTCCTATAATTCATAACTGTATTATTCTAAAATTTCAATTTTCAACCTTTACTCTATTAAAACTCATGCGATGTACATATATTGTCAGTACGCATTGTAAAATCTGATCGCTCGCTCGATCACACAATTTCTCTTCTGAACTAGTATTGTTCACACGACCACTACAGTGCGGAATCAGATTTGATTCCTTGATTAGAAACCACCATTCTCCTTGTATAGCCATATATTATGATAGATAATTCTAGAATCAATCAAAAATCCATACCCAGTGTTCGCCGTCGAGAATCAGTGAAAAATTCCAAGTCGGATCGATATAAATCATCTCAAAATCCTATGCTCGAATCTGAATCTAATTGTTATGCGAATAAAATAATATACGTACAACTTACGTATTAATTTTAATTGATTTCTTAGCTATCCCAAATTCTTTTTATTCACCTTACCCCGTTCTCATTCATTTTATCAACATTCAGTTGATCTACATTCAATTATCCTCATTCACTTATTACTTAGTATATTATTTTCCAATACCATTATCTCTTAGGGACCAATTCATCAAATTTCATGTTTAACACATTTCAATCTATATTAATTTCATTTATGAACCATTTCATTAAATTTTACTTAATTTTATAAACATTTTACACAACTCTTCTCATGTTTATTCCTATTTCATAACTTAAGTCCTCATCCATTTCTAACCAAATTCAATTCCATTTTCCATTTTCAGCATCCAATTTTAGTCAATCAACATTCCAAAGAATATCCAATCCACTCATAATTTAATTAGCTCATTTCGTTAATTTATTTGAATCTCATCAAATTTATTTCAAAAATTATTGCATTTAGGCTAACTTAGGTTAGATTCCTTTTCAAAATTCATTTTTGTTCAACTTGTCTTGAGTTAAATTTTATTCCCAAGTTTAGTCCGAAATTTGCTTTTCTTCAAATTAATATTCGATAATCTAAACATTGTTTTAATTTACTAATTTGCAAATTTTATAAGTCGTCAAACTTATTTTCTCATATTTTCATAAAACACCTAATTGAAAATTACCAAAGTTTAAACACCATATTATTATTCATTTCAAATCATTTTGAAATAGTATATACGTAATTCCCTTTGGTGTATCAAATCATTCTTTTGGATTTTAAAATCAAACCTAGCTTTACCAAAACAAAACTATAACAGTAGCAATTCCTCTCTTGGAAACTCGAAAATGAACGTCGATGATGCTGCAGTCATAACCGAAATTATTTTCTAATGACCGAAGGGAGTTCAGTGCTTTTATCCCTTTTAAAACCCCTTTTAAAATATTTCCATTCAAAAATATTTTCCAAATAATACTATTATTATTTTCCCAAAACTTTGCGAAATTATTTCCAAAATTAACGAGATTTAATTCTCAAATTTCCAGTTTTTAAATCTTTTTTATAAATCATATTTATAATATACTTGTTTCATTTCCTTTCAATTTATAAATCACATTTATAAAATATATATTTATATAATCTCACTTTAGTTATATCAAATCACTTCTTAACTTTTAATCTAGTTTACTCACTTTAGTTATATCAAATCACTTCTTAACTTTTAATCTTGTTTACATTATAGTATCAATCTTTATTCGATTACAGTTAACAATCAACAAATGATAATAATCAAATATTATCATTCTCTAACAACCAACCACACATATATAACTATAATAATTTATAAAAAATTATTTCTTTGCATATAAAAATAATCAAGGTAAAATTATAACATTTACCCAATTTCAAAACAAGACTATGTCGAATTGCTCTATTCAAGTGTTTAAGAATCCCTATCAATAACTTTAATTACTCATATTGACCAAAATCCATAAGCCACCCAATAGATCAACCAACATAATATAAAACATTTTTATATCACTACCAAATACGTGCTCACACACACACACACACACACACACACACACACACAAAAACTCGTTCTAGGGTGCTACAGAGCCCTATCTCCAGTGAGTTACCCACCAAAGCTAAGGTTCTTGCTTAACTTGGCTCTGATACCAAATGTAACGACCGTAGGCTTTTCAACCATCCGGCAGTGATGACCGGCAGGATTTTCGACCATCCCAGCCCCACCGTGGCATACACCGGTACCTCAAATATGCTATTACGGCTAGCCTCGCGACTTTAAGCACCTAGCAAACCAACCCATCAATTCCTTATACTACATCTTCGGGACGTGTAGGGGTAAGAGTCTCTTGCTCGGCACCAAACAAAAAGCAAGAACCCCCTATCATGTTAATCCAACCAATGGAAACAGATATGTTCCCCGTCCCTTCGAAAAAACTTCGATAGTTTTCGGTAAACTCAACCCTAGTTCTTTAGGAAATAAATAGACAAACAAATAAGTATGAATTTCACCTCTTAACTGTTTGAATGAAAGGGTTTGCTTATCATTTGTCCTAGGAGAATAAATCGGGTTTTCAACTCTTGAAAACCGACGCTGATACATCCACCGTATGAACTGCCGAGCAATCGAAAGCAGGAAAACCTGATAGTTAGGGAAAGAAAGAAGGAAGAAGATAAGAAGAAAACTAAACAACACAGAATCTCATAGTGGAACTAATAATCTATAATATTCCACAAACCTTTACACAAAAGAAAAACTGTAATATGTATATGTATACAAACATCAATCTGAGTATACCAACCTATTTTAGCCTGGACAATTATAACAGCCTGTCCTCACAAATTCTGATAAACACAACAATGAATAAAGCAAAAAATAACCATCTATGTGGATACAACTCTGGGCCACCAACTCATCTCCTGAAGCTCCAAACATCCAAACTAATCTATAATATGTACGGTCTGACCCAAGCATTATAATAAAATAACACCCGAGTCAGTCTGAAAAACAAGAGTGAGGAAAAAAACCCAGTTGGATTTTAAAGTTATATAAAAGCTTTGAAATCAAAAGTATCTCGTAAGACAACGTCGCACATAAAAATGAACGGGGATATACCTTATGATAACCAAAACATTTTTTTATATAAAATCCATTTATATTATAAAAATTTCTAGGGGTCAAAGTAAAATATGAATATAGCTGAAATGCTTGCATCTCACATTTCAACATATTTGATATACAACTAAAACCATAAAGCTCGTATTGGAGAATGGGTTCCAGCTAATGACTGGGCTATTGGGGTACCGCCCATCATAGTAACCTCTAAAATAATGTGCCGAGATCATACCTAACGACCCTAGCCAACACAGGACCGGCCTATCTCTTTTTGGATAGTACCTAATATGTCATCAATCCCGGTTGTTCCCAACCTTTATGGAGCTCCCTCATGAACAACTGAATTTGAAAATATGAATGGTCATCTAGAAAGGGGACAACATACCCATTGTGGGAGCTACCCACACATGTCCCTACTGCATCTCCCATGTTTTTGTCATTCCCGATGGATGAGACCCAAGTCTACATTTTACCTTTCACATATAGCACTTCCCTCTTGGAATGGTAACTCTGCCCTCATGGCATCAATGCAATGTTAGCATTCATCCATACAAGTTTGATCTGGGAGTGAACGAAACTGAAGGCATTACCTCTATTACATCTATTATGGGAAATCCCTCCTAAGGATTAATAGAGAATAGCCCTTGCACTACAAACTTTGTCTTTAATTCCATGTTCTTTAGATTTCTTCATCGCAAAACATTGATTTGGATGGAAGTAGTTTTCGGATAACAGGTCTGATCCCGATCTCTTCGAAACAAATTTGATAGTTTTCGGTAAACTCAATCCCGGTTCTTTAGGAAATAAGCAGATAAACAAATAAGTGTGGAGTTCACCTCCTAACCATTAGAATGAATGGGTTTCCTTATCATTTGTCCTAGGAGAATGAAACGAGTTTATATGTGCAGTAGAGCACCACCGACGGTAACTATACAATATAATTCCCACGTTTCTACTAGATGTTCTCAAAGTAACGTTTTGGGTCCAGATACTGATAGTTGGTTATTTAACTATCGAATAACAAATATTCAATCAGGAATTTATGTCATAAGGAAACCAACATTGATTAAGCATATAAGCGACCACTATCCTCGTTTTACAAACCTTTTACGAAATAAAACCACTTGTAAATTTCATGTATAGGAATATTTTTAAAAGATATATCCAATAATTCTGTACTTTCAATACTTATAAAATACATATATACTTATCTCAATAGTATAAGTATATTTACAAAACTAAGAAAGATTCCCTTTTTATTTGATTCTCAATCATTTATAAATTTCCTTATGTAATGGCTCGTTTTTTCGTACGTTTTGAAGATAATAAACCACACATGTCTAACTCAAATTGCACGAAAAGACGGATCATTAAGGGTAGAAAGAAAATAAAGATAGAATAGAATCTCACATGAATGGAATAACATATATTATTTCAATAATAATCTTTAAGCAGAAAATATTAAAATACAATATCAGAGTCTAACCGAGATTCAGCCTGGACAGTTATAACACCTGCCCTTACAAATGTTGACAAACTACAAAAAAAATACAATAGATGCAATGGGTAATAGAATATGTCCGTACATGGATGAATACCTCCAGCTCTCCTCTGGAAACTCCCAGCGTCTTCAAGTAAACCTGAAACTACTCGAATCTGACCCAATTATTGAAAATACTCGGATCAGGCTTGATAAACCAGCATGAGAAAACTCAATGATAACATCTATCATCCTTTGAATAAAATACTTTGAAAAGATGGAGTATCTCATAAGACCACGTCCACATATAAACACGGATGAATTTTTACCTTATGATAAATTAAAACACTTTTATATATCAAAACATTTGATATTATTTCTAATGACATTCTTTGAAAACATTTGCAAATAAACTTATTAAGCTTAGCCGAAATTGTTACATTGATTAAATCCAGCATAATAGGTTTACAATCAAATACATAGGTTCTTATTGAAGAATGGATTTCCATATAAATGATCAGATGAAGGGACTACCTTCTGATGGATACACCTCTAGACGGATGCCCTGAGGCACACCTCTACCAACACAAGACCGACCTACCTCTGTAACTAGATAGTACCAAATATGTCATCCCTCGATCATTACCGACATTTAATCGAGCGCGCTTTAGCATACAAACCACATTAATTTACATCCCGAACGTCAAAGCGAAAAGAAATATATCTATAAGGGAATGATCATACCCTAATTGGGAATGACCCACTTAGCCTTGCTACATCTAACCCTGTTTCGGTCATTTTCGATTAATGAGGCTCGAGGCTACGATTAACTTTTCACAAAACACATCTTCTTTCGCTCTGAATGCCACGCTGCCATTCCTTTAATTACTATTTGACTCCTACAAACATACAACCTCTGAGCTCGTATGTCTCAAAGAAGGGTGTTAAGCTAAGAGAAGTTTCCATCTCCACCACCAAGTAGATGTACATTTGTAAAAGTCAAACGTTGTGTCTCAGAAATGAAATGTCAGAATTCATCCATACAAGTTCGTTCTGGACTGAATGAAACCAAAGGAACTTTCCTGGGCCATTACTTAGCGAGAAGCCCTTGTGGTTTTGAGGTTTTTCATAAAAAAGATACTACTGCTACAATATAGTGAATCGGGAATTTATCCCCAATTAATCAACAAGTAGTTCTTCGTTATTATTCATCTCAATATCTCCGTCCTCAAACATCTTCATTTTTCGAACGTGTAAACTTGTTCGAAGTGATTTTCGGATAGGAATCGTCCAAATCTGACCTCGGTTCCTTCAAAACCAACTATTGATTTAAAAGATGTTAATTTCATATGTAGATATCAATCAACAAACAATTACTTCGTCTTTTAAAAAATATCTTTCCAAGATATGTTCTTTTCAATTTATTCCATTTTCTTTTCAAGAGTATATGGAATCATTAAGCCTCGTTTATCAAATCAATTGATTTATTTGAACCTTTCTTAAATCTTGGAATAATTCCAAATCATTTTCTCTTTTACTTAGGAAAACTTTCCAAATCATTTATTAAATCTTAATCAAAGATTTCTTATATTCAAGTTATAACTTTTAAATTAGGGAAAATATTCCCAAATAATTCATGAAATCTTAATCAGTGATGTTTTATATTCAAGTTATAATTTTTTACTCAGGGAAAATATTCCCAAATCATTTATTAAATCTTAATCAAAGATTTCTTTCTTAACTTCAAATCATGTTCTTGCAAGTCGAAGATTTTCATAACAGAGCACTACTGCCACCTTAGATATGGTAAATTTCACCTCTAGGGACTAATGGTAAGTAATCATACATCATGATGATCTTTGTCATCATCGATCATTATCTTCAATATTTTTATTTCGAAAATTAGTTTAAAGGGTTTTACAGATAGGAATCACCCAAATCTGATCTCGGTTCTTTCGTACTAATCATCGATAAAAAATGTAAAGTGGTTAATTAACATTCAAATAATTTGTTTAATTTCTTTTATTTTGGAAAAACTGAAATATGATCTTTTAGAGCATCCGGTCTTTCCTTTCTATCTATTCCACCCCTCGCTGTAAGTTCAGAGCGCTGGTTGCTCCATCCCTAAATTTAGTTAAATACCTTGTTTTATCTTCCCAGATTTCACAAGTGGTACAAATGTACTATTCGTTTCCGCATACTCGGTTTGTTATTACATTCAATATTCTTCACTTTGTGTTTAAGTGTTACAAACAATTTCCCTTGATCATTTATTCAAACTCTTATTAAAACTTCCAAATCATCTTTAAATTACTTAATTATTCTTTTTAAAATCATTCACGGAAGATTTAGGAAAGAATTGTTAAGTTTAAATTCATATTCAAAAGGTTATAGAATTCGCAGCATAAAAGTGCTGTGGAAAGTGATATATAAGCTTATTAGATTTAAACAACTTTTTAATATTCGAAAATTCATATTTTCCATTCCTAATCTATTTTATATCATTTTAATAGATTTATAAAATTTATTTCATATTTTTAAAACATTTAACACGTCATTTATAAAGAAATCTCTCTTTGGATTCCGAACTGCAAAACCGTGATATTTTTAGAAAATTGTTTTGGACATATTTCAAACTCTACTCGATGAAACATTTATTTTCGTATTTCATTGGAAAAATATGGATATAATAGACCGGAAATATTTTATCTTGGAGAATTCCGAGCTATATTCCACTTTGTACGCTCATTTAACTTTTATGGCACGAAATCGCGAACTACCGTTATGCGACGCTCACAGTTTTGATTTTTTTTCAATTTCTTTTCAAACTTCTTGGAAACACTTTTAAATGTTTATAAAACATTTCTAAATCATTTTAAAAAATATTTTTTATATTTCAAACTCATATTCCATTTCATTTCACTTTATAATTTTATATTATCGTAATATCATTTCTAACCTTTTTAGATCATTTAAAACCATTAAGAAGCTAAATAACTTTCATACACATATTTGTACGGATTTAATTTTCATTTAATTAATGATGGTTAATTACTAATCATTTCTCTCATCATTTATCAAACCAAGTTATCATTCATATCATAAACGTATAACCAACCATAATATCAACCAAGTTATCATCCAATATTAACCAATATTCAACATATTAATTTCTAATTTAACATGTGTATTATCAACTTATGTTTTATTAAGCTAAAACTAAAATTTGAGTATTCACCTTTAACCAAATTTTTCACTTCCTACCAACATTCATATGCAACAACGCTACACTAAATCCTCTTAACTACACCAAACCATCACGTAAACAACTTCACCTCACTTTCTAGTGCTCGTCCATCACCTCCTTCTCTTTTTCTCGCTCCGGAGCCCCTTGAACTTGCTTCTCCTCCTCCATAGGTTCGGCCACACCTTGATCCTCCCCTTCCTCCATCATTTATTCACTTCTTAGATGTTAAATCATGTTTTAATGGTATTCTAAGGTCTTTGGCAAAGTTTGGTGGTGTTTTGACATTATTTGATATGGTTTTGAAAAGTTAGTAAGGAAAAGATAAAAGAAGAAACCATTAACTGAAGAAAATATTGAAAAAGGAGGAAGAAAAAATGAGAAAGTGGATGCTTATTTATAGAAAAAATTTTGGATTAAAATAATATTTTATAAAAAGACCAAAAATACTCTTTACTTACTTTTTTAGCAACCTTATATTTTCAACACTTAACATCACATTGCAAATCATTATTTTATGTCATTTTCGCTTAAGTATTAAGTGAAGGAAGTAATAATTATGTTTGTTTGATTTGATGTTTATTTTTTCTTTGAAACTACATGTTTGTCTTTTTGTGCTTACTTTTTCTTAATTATATTCTAAATTTTCTAAGTATCTTTAGTAAAAGTAAACTTGATTAGTGAATTAATTTATACTTAAACTAATTGAATATATGTTTCTATATAAGAAAACAAAAGTGTGACAACGTTGCGACAACTTTTAATCGATAAAACATTGATTTTCGACAAAATATTTTACGGTCACATTTTGACGTTTTAGTCAAACTATTTATTTAGGTAAACCCAATTTAATAATAAATTTGTACATTGCTATTTAAAAATATAAACACTCATAAATAAATTAAAATAATTTATTTAACCATTGAAACTTATCTTTCTAAAATCAGCATTTTGTCACTTTTATCGATTGTGACGACCCGGAATTTTGGGCAATATCAATTTAATAATATTTATTAATAATTAAATTTGATTGATAATTTTCCTTTATAATTTTAATTTAAATTGATAAATTTAAATCTTTAAAAGGGCTAATAAATATTTAATCTTGCAATATTTATTTATATCTTTTCTAACAATTTAAAATTGGTAAGATTTATCTTTTAAAACTAATAAAAGTATATTCTATATTATAATGTATATATTATTATATATATTGTGCATAGGAAATCTTTTGTGTAAAATAAAAGATGTGTTTTCAAATTGTAATGTATGCGTATGTATATATTATGATTTGAAGGTTGTTTTAAAATTTAATATAATTATTCTCAAAATTTATGTTAAAAATATTTTCTATTTAAAATGTATATATATTTGTATATATTAAAATTTTGGTTTGAGTTGAATAAAAGTGTTTTAAATTCTAATATATATATATAAATTAAAATTTGGAAGTTATAATTTAATATAATACTTTTTCAAAGGGTATTTGAAATTTTAATTTATAGTTCTTAAACAATCAAGATAATTATTTTGAATTCAAAAATATATGTATAAGATATTATTTGTATATAGTTTGTTTTATAATATTTTCTTTAGAAGTAATTTATATATATATATATACATATATTTAGATAAGTGTTTATTAATTAGTAAATTTAATTTAAAAATCTTTTAAACTATTTACAAAATTATTTAAAATACCTAATGAAAGTTTAAATACATTAAAACATGTTAGTAACATGTGTAAGGTAATTAAGTAATATAAAGGACACATGTAAGTTTTTAAAACAAGTGTCATCTTTTAAATTTTATTTTCTTTAATTCTTAATAAACCATAACTTAATTCATAAAAACATACTTTTCATCTCTTCAATCTTTTTTTCCTATTCTCAGCTAAAAACAAAGAAAATTCCAAACTAAACCCTGTAAAACTTTTCATCAACTCAATAATCAAAATTTGGAAACCAAACTAATGAAATCTGGAACAAATGCAACTTTAATCAAAATGAAAATCAAGCTTCAACCTGAGGTTTTGCAAATCAAAATGAAGATTTCAGATTCACCAATAAATTCAACACCAGATTCAACATCTTCAAGCATGCAACAAGAATTCAAAATCAATTCAAAAAAATAATGCAAACAGCAAGCAGAATTCAAAACAGAGAAGTTCAAAATCAAATAAATCTAGAACATGCTCTATGTTCTCTGCAATAAATAAGTGAGTACTCATTTCTTCTAAAACAGTTTAATTTTGATTTATATCTAATGCATGTGATGATATTGTTTTAAATGGAAGTTCTTCTGCTTGAATCTATTTGAATTGATATATATATATATATATATATGTAAGCAATTCTGTAAATATATATACAGATGTCTGATCTCTGTTGTTTCATAGTTTTGTTTGGCCCTCAAGAATTCATATATCTCAATCAAACCCATATTAGCCTCTGATATTCGAATGGAAGTTGTTTGTTAATGTATAATGATGATTTTAAAAATAGTTTCGGTGTTTAAAATTCAACAAATTATTTTTAAGAAATGAAATAACAGTGGAAATGTGTATATATGATAAAAGTCAACTAATTCAATTTCTGTTTTGAATTGCATGAATGAATAAGTGATGGAAAATCATGATTTTTAATATGCATTTCATAATTTTTAGAGTGATATTTCATGGGAATTTTCGATTCGTTCGTATTGGGTGTTTTGGGAGATTGCCGACGATCGACGATGATTGGAGGGTCGGCGTTTGGGCTGGAGGTGGTCTGAGGCATGGGGGTCTCAGGATCATTGGCCGAGACGAGCAGGATTTGGCGAACTAGGGTTTAGGAAGGTGTTTTGCTCGTCGTGGTTGTCAGGGTGTTTTCATCGTAGGTGAATGACCGGGTGAAATCGCGATAGGGGGAAAAGTGACTGAAGTTCGAGGGGAGGCTAGGTTGAGTTTGTCGAGGTGCATCACTGATTGGTTCGTCAACGGCAAGGGGATTTGGTCTTCGGTGCTATTCCAGTTTTAGGGTGAGATGCTCGTTTCTATTCTATGTCGATTTTGGCAAATCTGGGTGATCGAACTTCGTGTGTGGGTAGTCGACGACTTGTGAGCATCGTCGGCGATGAGCCGATGTCGCTCTGATGATCATGCACGTGCACAGGCACTATGCCGTGTCAGGGTGGTTTCGTTGGTTTGGAACGAAGGGTTGTGCTCAGTTTTTGGCTCGTGCGAATGGTGGTTTGTCTCGAAGCAGATGAAAGTGGGTGTTGACTCGAGGCAGGCACGTGGGTTTTAGGGGGTTAGACTCGAGTTTTACTGTAGTGATATTTTGGTTTTAACTAAAGGCTAAATTTTGTAAAGGAAATAAGGTTTACAAATTTAAAAGCTAGTTCTTTCAAAATAAATGTTAATCAAACTTCAAGAGTGTTAATTGAATATATTTTCAAATTTGAAATGTTTAAGATAATTGCTTTTGAAAATAATTAACTAAATTAAATTTTGAATTTTAATTCAAAGGGCGTTTCCAATTTAAAATATTAGATCAAAGTTTTTAAGTAATTATAAGTAATGTTTAAAAACTAAGTTTCCAAGTTATATTAAAATGGATAAGTTTTAAAGATATGATAATTAAGTTACCAAAGATAAATATTTATAGAATTTAAACTAAACGTGTTTAAAAGGTTTCAAAGATTTTAAAGTTTGAATTAGATGATTAAATTGTTTTTAATTTTAAATTGATTTCTAAATGTTTTATTTTTAAATAAGGTTTAATGATATAATTATGTAAATCAATTAGAAATAAAGAGTTTGTCTTTAAGTTATTAAGATTTTGATTAATTAAAATAATTAATTTGTGAAGATAAATAAGGTTAATTAATTATTGTTATTAACTTAAGAATAGTTAATTAATGTAAGTGATTTGTAAATAAGTAAAGGTTTAATTAAGATAAGTCATTTTCTTAATTAATTAAGGATTTTTAAATATAAGAAGTTAACTAATTATTTAATTAATTTTAAATGATTAGTTAATAGTTTGGTTAATTTAAACTTAATTATGAAATAATTAAGTATAATTACTTGATAAAGTAATTAATGGATAATTACTAAAGTAATTAATTAAGGATTATTAATTAATGTAATTTATTAATAATTACTTAATAAAGTAATTAAGGATTAATTAATTAATGTAATTAATCAAAGGGTTAATATAATTAATTAAGGAGTTTATTACTTAGGTAAGTCATTACAAGATGATTAATTACTGTTCATGATTAATTAAGACTAATTAATGAGTGTGGTTAATTAAAGATTAATTATTTAATTAATTAAAAGGTTAATTAATTAGTGAGGATCATTAATTAATATAATTAATGAAATTAATCAAGGTTGATTAACGGAAGTAATTATTCAAAATATGATTAATTAATTGTAATTAATTAAGGATCAGTGATTAATTGTAATTAATTAAGGATCGGTGCAATTAATTATAGTTAATTAATTAAAGGAAGTAAATGGAGGGTCATTAATTAATGTAATTAATGATAGTAATTAAAGGTTAATTACTGTAAGTGGTTAAGGATATTTAATTTGTGTAATTAATTAAAAGGATAATTACTTAATGTAATTAAAGGATAATTACTTTATGTAATTAAAGGATAATTAATCAAGTAAGATTAATTAAGGAAGATCATTAATAGATGATTAATTAATTAATTTTTAGTTAATTAATGTTAAGTAAGCAGGATTGAAGTATTCCAAGTGATTAAAGGTTAGTAATTAATTTAATTAGAGGCTAATTAAATTGATTAATAGTGAATCAAACCTGCTTATGGATGATTGATTGATATTAGGTGATTGATTGATATTGGATGATTGATATTGGATGATTTGGATGTGATATCTCTGATATGAGTTCTATGCTGCTTTGTCAGATGTTGGTTGATATGAATTATCTATCTATGATAATGTGAATCATCTATCTGTATATGTTATTTTGAATATAAGTTTAAACCCTTAAACAACTTGGACAATTAAAATAGCGTTTTGGATTTCGGTGAGACCGGAATCGGGTTTTCAAATTTAGATATCCGAAAGCCACATCAATCCAAATTAAACATTAGGTCATGAATCTAAGTGAAGATCAAAGTGAAGACTCGAAGTGTAAGAACTATTCGTCATTATAACTCTAAGGGTAATTCCGAGATGAGTTTGACGGAAATAGTACTTTCAGGTTTGAGATGGTGATTCAGAGTGCATGGGCTATGGTCGTTAACTCTAAGGGAGATTCCAAAATGAGTGTAACGAGATAGTGCCTTCGGTTTCATTCGAAACCGGAATGAATTTGTATGGATCGAATGCTTTCAGAACATCGTCAGGTGGACGATGAGCATTTTACGATAAATGTGTTCTATAAAGGTAATCGTAGCCTCAAGCCTCATCGGAAATGGCTAAAACAGGGGAGGTGCGGCA
The DNA here is from genome assembly GCA_030765085.1 of Allium cepa. Classification (NCBI taxonomy): domain Eukaryota; kingdom Viridiplantae; phylum Streptophyta; class Magnoliopsida; order Asparagales; family Amaryllidaceae; genus Allium; species Allium cepa. Next base: position 755,773,914 of record CM060940.1, on the reverse strand, counting down.
AGGTTAAGTGGGTAACACCCAAGTAGGACGAGATTTACCCCTGTCTAGAGGTCCCTTCTATTTTGGCTAGTGTGTGGTTGATCGTGCCAACCACGGGGTGGTCTTGTTCAAAACTGTCTAGTAAGGGATGGTTCTGGCCTTGTGTTGCAGAGGATTTAGGGTGGATCCTCGATACAATGATCTAGGCCCCGTACCGTGACGGACGGTACCCCAGTAGCCCTGCCATTGATGAAAACCCATTTTTCCTACGTGCCCTTATGGTTTTGAATGTATTACCCACTTTTGTGGCTAGTAGCTGGAATTTAATCATGTAACAATTTCAGCTATTTCTTATTTACTTGGAAACCCTAGACATTATTATAATATCACTGAATTTCCTATCAAATGTTTTGGTTAGCGTATGGTAAAAACTTTTCCATGTTTATGTGTGGGAAGCTTACATGATACCTTTCTTTCAAAGGATTTTTAAAGTTAAGCAACTTTATATCGTTTACTCACACCAGACCCATGTCTGACCCAAGTGTTTACTTTTTGATTTATTAAACTCTTGGGTACTCATATTATGTACGAGTAGTCGAGGGATTTAGGTTAGCTTTGACGAATTCTGGAGGAGATTTGGAGCAGGAGGCTTCAGCGTATAGATATTATTGTGGTTCCGCTGTGCTAGTGTTTTGTGTTTGTATCCCTGTTATATCCTGAGTTGTATATTAAACAGTTGTTTATAACTGTCTAATTTGTAAAGTATAAGTTATGTACTCTGATGTATTTATTACTATGTAATATTTTATGTAATATATTATATTTCATTCATTCCGCTGTGAGATTCTAATGTTGTTGTGTTCCTTCTTTTCTATCCCTTTCTTTCTTAATTCATGATGATCTTTCTAGTGATAGGAAGACGGGTCGTGAAAGTTGGTATTTAGAGCGCTAGGTTGAGTGAATACCTAGGATGTGGAATGATTTCTATCTTTCTTGAGAGAGCGTACTTGTAATTATATATGTATGTATGTATGTATGTATGTATGTATGTATGTATGTATGTATGTATGTATGTATGTATGTATGTATGTATGTATGTATGTATGTATGTATGTATCTACCTGATTTGTTGGGTTACCTGTTCGGGTTTTCCAATATGAGTTCTAAAGGTAGATAGGGTAGTAGTGTGTGTAGCACGACAACTACCAATGGAAGGAGGCTCGAATGTTGGGGTTAGAAGAGTATCCATCAAGACTGTAGACCCAATACCATCTTGAGTAAGCTTTGTAGCTTGGAGTAAGGATATCTCTGATCTCTGAAGGGAATCTTCTTAAAGATTCAGAGCCCATCTTTGAGGTGTGAGTTTGGTTGCGCTCGGTGAGCAGATTTTCTAGAGTTTGGATTTGTCGGATGTGCAGAAGAAAGTGATGGTATCTTGGTAACCGTAGGAAGGAGTTTTTCGGATTTCAAGCAAGGAGTTTTGTTTGTTTTGAAGTATGAGACTAAGGTCGATGAGCGCTGTTTCGGACATGGTCTCATTATTACCCCCCCCCCTTAAGAAGAGTGAGTTGTTAGTGCTTGGTTTGGAACCCGAGTTTCTTTTGGGGATGTCTACCCATCTCGAGGAGCCTTTGGATTAGAAGTCTTTGGTTAGCTGTGGTAGCAGTTTCAACTCGGAGGTGTTTGTGTGCCGATAAGAAGGTCTCATGCCTTAGTAGTGTCCTAGAGGTGGAGCTTGGAGGCAGCGGTGTGGTCCGATCCTTCGATGATTCAGAAATCATTGTGTTTCTTTCTATCAGCAGTCCGGGCAGATGGTGAAGGCTTTCTTGAAGAGTTAACCTTGTTTGGAGAAGCTTAAGGCTGTTCTAATTGGTAAAGAGAGAACAGTTTCTTTGGAATCCGAACTAGGTAGGATCGCAAAAGTGACTTGCGATTAGTTTGGGAATTCATCTTGGGTAATCTTTTTGTTTGAGATTGAGGCTTCTCATGAGGAAGTGAGAGCTATTGAAGTAGTCAGAAGTATGTCTACATCTGGAGATTGAGTTTCGTATCGACCTGGTTCCAGAAGCGATACCGATGGTTAGCCTGGTAGTAGAATGGTTCTGAGAGAGAAGAGTTGGTGTAGCAGCTCAGAAATATTTGGAAATAGATTGGTCAGATCTAGTTTTCTAGTTGGATTCTACTATAAGGTTGTGTGACCGAGTCTAATGTGTCACTAAAATTTTGTGGATCTGATGAATCGTGTCTCCAGGATGAAAGTAACTACTATGGCTAGCTATTACTTAGGATCGTGTAATATGGAATATAATTAAATCTAAATGCGGAGCAAAGTAAATAAAAATAAAACAAGCACACCAGGAATTTTTATACTGGTTCGAACTTCCCGTTCTACGTCCAGTTCCAGAATCCTTACGGAATTTTAACTACAACAACCCTCACTTAACCCGAAAGAATAGGTTTACACTACCTGAGCAACCGAACAGGACTTCACCCGCCTAAGAAACCCAATAGGACCTCAATACAAAAGATATCTGACTGTGGTGTGTTCTTAAATAACACTGATAAGTCAATTGAGAACAGTCTTCCTATAATCTTCTCCTTTTTATGATATATAGTGTGATATGCTTTGAGAATTGTGGAAGATAAAGTGATCAATGATCAAAATATGTAAGAGTTTGAGTACATTTTGAAAACTTTGAGAATAGATAAGAATTCAAGAACGATAAAAGTAAATTCGGTAATTTGTTTATTGAATTCTATAATCTATATATAGTATACGAAGAGTTGCATCTTTAAATGAAAAGTTACATAGAAAAGAACGGATGCAACTGTTGATTTAAAAGGTTGTTTCTCTTGGTGAAGAGAAGTGACTTTTCAAGAAAATAGCAGTTGGGGATATTCAGACGTCTGAATAAAAAAGTTCAGACTTCTGAATTAGATTGAAAACGTAAAAAGCAAGGAAATAGTTCATTTTTGAGCTCATTCAGGCATCTGAATATTTTAGTTCAGACGTCTGAATATTATGAAACAAATATTCTCATTTCAATAGTCAGACGTCTGAATGAATGGATTCAGACGTCTGATTTTGCTGTTTTGTGCATGTATGAGCATGTGTGTGAATGTGTATGCATATGTTTATATATATATATATATATATATATATATATATCATTTAAGGAGAGATTTTAACAAATTTTCTAAGTAATATACAGACTCTAGACACATAATATATAGCTATAAACATCTGTAGATGAATCTGCAATAAATCTCCTGCAAAGATGGTTTAAAATATACATAACATTTTATATAGGTTGTTATAATCAAAATCGAGAGTCTAACATTCTCCCCCTTTTTGATGATGATAACTATATAAAATTAATAGACTAGATACTCCCCATGTTGATGTGCACAATTTAAATTTCTCCCCCTTTGTCATCGACAAAAAGGAAGAACATGAATAATAATAGATAATCTATTTCATTAAGCAAATAGAGAAATAGTACATAAATAAATAATTTTATAGATAGTTCTCATACAACTAACATAAAGAAATGAAAGTGATAAATAAACATAAAAAATAAAGCAAGATAATTTTAAAATTGACTTGAAAGAGATGGATCATTGTGATTAGAGCTAGAGCTTGAGGAAGACCATTCAAAAGGAGATGGATTGTAAGCTTGAGTAGATGTAGAGCCGGAACAAGAAATTCGACCCCATATCTTATTGAGAAAACCTTTGATAGAGTTGAATTTTCTTTTCGTCTTTTTCTCAAGTACTTTTATGTCCCGATGAATCTTTGATTGATTTCAGGAGAGAGTGATGATGGCTTGTCTTGAAGAAGTATCCGGGCCAATTTCTTGGATGGTGTAAACATCCTCCTCTTCTTCTTCATGATGGGTACGGGAAGAAGAAGCAATACTAGTGTATCGAGGTTGAGGAACACCTTGTTGAATATTTTGTGACCATTGTTGGAAGGAAATGATTTGTTGAGAAGGAGGCCGTAGAGGAAGACCCATCAACACTAAATTTTTAGCGCCTAACTCACTAGTACTTGTAAAATCGGAATCAAGCATTGGCACTCCAATATTTAGGAGAATGCGGATAATATAGGCCCCATAATGAATAGTTCTACATTTTCTTCGGATTGTTATATCTTGGAATTCATCCAAAATAATCTTCCCCCAATTTACTTGTTGATTAGAATAGATAGAATAAAGTGCTTGAAAGTTTTCTTTATACACTTTTTCATAGCTGCCTGTTCTTGGCTGGAGAGACCGAACAAGAGCATGGTGAATTAGCCTAGCTTGTGGTCGTAAGTAGGTAGACTTTAAATTGCCCATATTTATAAGTTCATCGGATAAAAATTGATGTGAAACATCATCACGATGTTCCATATCAACTTCAATTTCATTAATATCAATCCCTTGATAAGGACAATTTAAAATATGACCTAGTCTTTGTAAAGGTAAGAAAATTCTTATGCCACAAACTAACGATCAAACACAATCTTGACGGTTTTGAGGATTTTGATGATCCAAATTTAAGTTTGCAAGAAAAAGCTTAATCATAAGATGATTAATCTTAACATTATTAGGAGTATACCCAATCAAGTTGTATCATAAGATGAAATTTCTCCGCTAATTCTCTAATTCGATATGCTGCGAAGTCCAGGAATTTCATGAATGCTCCTTCAACGATGTTTGAGTTCTTCATGGAATTGAACCGAGAAACAGCAACATCGTTCCATAGCCATTGCGAAATTTGGTCTTCGGATGGTCCGAAAGTTGATTCTCTTGCTCTCTTTGATCTTGGTGCCATTGGTAAGTTAGAGGAAGAGTAGAAACTTTTAATAAGATGAAAATGGGGGCTAGGGTTCTGAAGTAAGAGGTAAAGAAGTGAAAAAGTTATTATATAGATCATGAAAAGGTAGGGATAAAAAGGTAATAAATATAGAATAAGAAAGGTAGACAAAAAATCCCCAGCAGGGATTCAGGCGTCCGAATAATTCAACTCAGACGTCTGAATTTGGTTGGTTTGCAACCCGCAAGGATTTAGTTCAAAATTGGGCTAATTCAGACGTCTGTTTTTCTTGATTCAAACTTTTGAATTTGGGGTAAAAAGATTTGTCAATGAATATTTAGACGTCTGTTTAAACCAATTCAGACGTCTGAATTGTACATAGAAGCATATATTTGGAAATAGTGAGAAAAAATAAATATTATTGAATAATTTTCAATATTACAAATAGAATAACAGAATGAAATGACAAAATAACAAATTATATATATAAAAAACGATTAAATAGATTTTGAAGAAGATGATGGAGTATGATAAGATTCTTCTTCAACTTTGGTGTTCTCCACATATGGTCGAACCATGTTCCAAAGAATTTGGAGTTGTTGGTGGTGTAGGATCGATTTCACCCTAGAGGGGGGGTGAATAGGGTGATAATGTTAATTATAAAAATTAATCGCGGAATCTTATAAAATATTCAATTCAGATCACAGAATAGCAGCACAGATATCGCAGAATATAAATAACAGAAAAAACAGAACAGCACAGAATTTACCCAGCTTCGGCAAAACCCTGCCTACGTGCTGCCCCCAAGGTTTCTACTATAAATTAGATAGTCCCTCGCTTACACACGTAAACTCGCTATACCCGCTATTGACTAATCTAACTCTACGCTCAAAACCTTGCCACAACTCAACCACCGAGTTGCGAATTCTCAAGCTACGCCACGTAGCTTGTCCCCTAGTCACACGACTAGAAATTTAAAACGGTTTAAAAAGAAAACACAAATTAAAAGAAAATTTAAAATACAAAACCCTAATTTAAAATACTATAACCCTTAAAAATAAAAAGGCCGGCCCTCTTTGTAATTTATCTTGACCGTCTCCTTTTATTTCTTCGGCCCAATTTTTTTTAAGATAATGGCGGCTCCGTGTTCGATCAAAATTAGGGCTTGCTTCTGAAGTTGCCGACCTTTGATTGCTCAATCGAAAATGATTTTCAGTTTGTTGCTTTCGTCGATTGCTTGGCTCTTTGAATTGTCTTCGGCTTCTTCAATTTGGTCGAGTTATTTGTCAAAAACGGTATGCGATTGTTCCTTTTTCGATGTAGATTTCTGCTCGACCTTTGATTCGAGTTATTGATATTTCTCTGTTGTTACTTGAACTCGAATCATCCCATTGCCGATGATGATTTGTGGGTTTTTATAGGAGTCAATTTCCTGAATTCTCGTTCGTCTGATTTTTTCAATTTTATGCTATCGGCCATCTGATATTTGTTGAACGATGATGATTTATTTGACTTTGTCAATTTCGTATTATCGTTGCTTGGCTCTCACGACTTTGAATCTGAACTGTTTGTTTTACAATTACGTCTCTGACTTGTTCAACATTTACTTTGGCACGAACTTGAAACTGATACTTGAACGATTGGTGATTAATCTGACTTTGTTCAGTAGCACACTATTTTGATCTTGTTCGTCCCTGAACCTTACTGTTTTGCTTTAACCTGTATATCATTATCTTTGGTCTGGTTTGCTCTAAAAGAATGGTGGCTTGTTTTCCTTTGACTTGTAGTCAGACATGATTGACTTGTTGTTTCGAACATACTTCAATTCATCTGTACTTGGTGCCTGGTCTTGTGATATGATTATAGCCATAGTTTGCTGGTGCCATGATTATTGTTGCTGTACACTTATCTTGATACTTGCCTGGTCTGGTTCTCGACCTATAGTGTTCATGATGCATTTTGTTGGTTTCAAGTTTTGTTGACATGTGCATTTCTTTTTCATGCTGTAGCTTGATTCATGTATACATTCATGAATTCTCTAGTTGACTTCCTGCCGTTGCATACACTTTGTCATTCTGGCCTTGAACCTGTACTTGTAGTTTGCATTCATGTACTTACTGTCGTAGATGTTGCACTGCTTCATTCTGATTCACTTGCACCTGTCTCATTTCAGTTGTGTCTGCATTTGTCACTGTTGCCTTGAACTTGATTTTCTGATGTTGTTTATTACTGCAATACTTGTTGCACTTTTATGGTCTGCACTGCTTGTTTTGAGTCACTTCTAAATGGTGCATTGTCACTGTGTTGCATTGTTATTGATACAAGGTTGTTCTGTGCTTTGATATTGTGACACTATTGCTTCAACTTTTCACTTGATATTGTTGACTGATATTCTCTTCACTTCATGTTTGCTGTCATTACTATATTGTTTCTGGCCTGTGCACATTGTTGCATGCATTTGCTATGACTTGTATCTCTGCATCCATTCTGGTTGGTGCAGTATTCATGTTGTTGTTGGTCTGGACATTTGGGTTTGTCGATGTTGTGAGTAATTTTGTTCTTTAGTTGGCTGCTGTGTTGATCTTGCTGCATTGTCACTTGGTCGACACTTGCAGTTGTACTTGCTTTGATGCTGGTTTGAGGCTGTGTCATGTTTGAACATAGCATTCGTGTTTACTTTTTGATTTGCACCTGAGTTGAATCCAGTTTTAAAACTCGGGTTTGACCTTGTGCTGAGAGTTGTGACTTTTATGTTATTGCACGTGAGTTGATCCCGGTTTTTCATTTGGGTTTGACCTGTGCTCACCTGTCCCTGTAAATCAATCAAGTGTATATATCGACGTGCACGGCCTTGTGGCATGTACAGTGATACACTGTGTATGTCACAAGTTGTTCGTGTATGATGAATTCAAATTTAAATGATGACGAACAACCCAAATAACCGAGGCAAATCATATTTTCAAAATCCATCTTTTATTTTATATTGCAAAAATATCTCTTTTTCAATTTTACTGCGTTAGTGAATATTTTTGCAGATTTCTCAGATGCTGGATTCAAACTGGAATGCAGTTGAAGATAAATACGAGTGTGAGTGATATGTAGTGAGGTGAATTGTAAATGTGAAATGTGAATTGTAAATGTGAAATGTGATGTAATTGTAATCAAAGTTGTATAGTTATAGTGAGAGCTTGAAATTGTACTATTCAAAGATGTAATAAATATTTGTTTGAATAAAATATTCATTTGAATTCAAATTTCGTGTTATTTATTTTATTCAGCAAATATTTATTTAATCTGTGAAAAAATAAGATAGTATATTATCAAATACATTTAAATGAATGTATATATGTTTATTATCATCAAACAAAAAATCATATAAGCGCATATTCAACAATCTCCCCCTTTTGATGATAACAAACATATATTTAAGATTTTGAATATGTTAAATGTATTTGATCATTGATATATCCTAATTGCTCCCCCTATTTAAATGCTTTCTCTCTATACGATGCTCCCCCTACATATATGCATACAAATAAAAATATGCAAATGATCCTAGATGCAAATAGAAAATTATTTGACCTTTGCTTGATTTTATTTGACAAAATCTTAACTTTTCTCTCCCCCTTTTGTTATCAGCAAAAGAATAATAGTGTTAGAGAAAAATAGAGATAAAGTAAATGATATCAATCCAACATTAAAAACTCAATTGAATATAAATATTAAATTTCAATAAAAAAATCAAACAAAAATCATAAATATTTTGTTAGGCGCATATTCCACTTTAGAATGATGGAAATGATGTCATCATATAAAACCATACAGTTGTGTCTATTTGTGGTATATTTATATCAGGAATTTGAATATCTACTAACCATGCATAACCGTTAGGACTTTTAAATGAGATTAGTAGTATTCCAATTTTATTTTTAAAAAAAAATGAATTCAAGTATCTTCTAACCACGCATAACCGTGAGGACTTTTAAATGGGATTAGAATCAACTTGTTTATCTTACAAATCAACTTTTGATATGCGTTCCATACATGCATAACCGCGAGGACTTTTAAATGAGCATGGAAGCACATAACAAATTCCAAGTAATTCACCCATGCATAACCGTGAGGACTTTTAAATGAGAGTGAATACTTTGGTATTTATTTATTTTATTTTATTTTTATTTTTTTTTATTTTTTATTTTTTTATTTTTTTTTTAAAAAAAATGTGAAAATGAAAAACGAACGATTCCTGTTTAAAGTACCACATATCGACAAACTATATAGAATTTTGATGAGTGATGGTTGATAGAAATATGATAGGTATAGAGATGGTCATGGAATTTTTACCAACAAAAAGTTTTATAACTCTTGTTTACATTTCTAAAGAAATTTTCTAATTATACTTTCTCGAGTTATATAATATATAATCAATATCAACACTCATCACTTTTTCAATCACTATTTTTCTTTTCGATAATCATTTGGGAGTCAGATTAGTCATAATAGTCATTTAAAATCAAATTCAAAAATAATTATGAAATTAATTTTTCAAAAATGAATAATCTGAAAATATGGTCAAAAATGATTTTCTCCAGGGGGTTTTTAAAAGAAAATTTTCTGCTATTTGAAAATTATTTGAAATGAAAAATATGCAAATATTTTCTTTGAAAAACGATGCAGTTACTAAATGTCTCAAAAAAAAATCACGTTTCACTAGTAATTTTTCTATCAACTAGATTACCAGTGTAATCTGCATCTGAATTTCTCTTTCACTCAAAAATCATCATCAATTGAATTTTATAGACCAAAACATGAAGTGTGCATCAAAAATTTCAAACTCAATTTTTTCATCAATTTAAATGACATTCTTTTGACTTTGAAATGAAGCCGTGTAAATAATCGAAAAACGTGAATATAGAGTCAATCATATTATAACCAATTGTAATATCCAACAAAACACTATTTTTAATCAAAAATGATATATATGAAGTAATTCAAAGAATTTAGAGATTTTTATAGTGTTTTTGGCATAAGAATATAATTGGCTTAACTATTTTGAATAAATCATAATCAAAAATCATCATCTTTTCATCAATCTCAATATTGGCTGAATTAATTCAAAATACGGTGCAGATTATCACATTTAATATATCGTTTAAAACATACCATACCTGTTTTAACTTTACGATATTTTTTGTTGTTGTCCGTTGTGATTCTGTCACCTTTATACTAGGCTAAGGAACTTAGCTTTGTCGCCCGTTGTGTTTCTGGAACAGCCAAAATCCAGAGAACACTATTGTTGTTCCTTAGCCTGCCACCACACCTACACGGAAAAGGATTTATGTGACCTATTTGTTTTTATAGGTCCATGGTTGTTAGTGGCAGAAAATTTTGAAAAATAATTTTGTGTAGACCCAAAACTATTTATAATTGTTCCCTTCGGCACCCAAATTTGTTTAACTTTGAGAGATTTTATATTTGTGCCTTTTGGAACCCAAATCGGTATAGTTTTCACATGTTTGGGTCTATACCAACAATTATTGTGATCGTGTCCAAATTTTCTACAAATCGTGCACATTGAATTTTCTTGATTAATCTTGTTTTCAACAATTTTCGAACTATTATATCCAAGTCCTTGTTTAACCGTATTAACAGTTTGCTTTCCTAATAGCATATTCAACGATTTTTCACTTTTTGAAAATTTATCTAAAGTCGTTGACAATTGTTGGACTTGTGATTTAAGAGATTCATTTTCGTTTAACAACTGTGTGCACTTTTTAATAGAATTCTCTCTCCTAGTATTTTCATTCTCCTTTAAAATCAGAATTTCATTTTCAAGCGATTTTATTTTAATTTCTGATTTTTTAATTTCTTCATCAAATGTTGGACACTTATCACACTTAGGGATCCTACTTTGATAGGTTTTAACTAATTGATCAAGTTGTTTATTACATTCTATCAAAGTATCTTTTTGAGATTCAAGTTTGGCGTATTTTTCCCTAAGTCGTTCAAAACAACTGTTTACTTCATGAAAATATATAAGCAACTCAGAATGGGTAAGTTTTGATACCTCACTTGGCTCGTCATCGTCACTGTCAGTTGTATCACCTTGAAGACACAATTCTGCCTTTTCGCTTTCACTGCCAGTGCTTTGATCATTCTCGTCTATTTCATCCCAAGTGGCTGCAAAACTTTTCTTTTTCTGTTTCTTTCCATGGCTGGATTTAATTTGTGGACAATCGGGCTTGATATGGCCGGGTTTGTTGCAATTATAACAAATAAACTTTTGTTCTTCCGAGTAGTCTAGTGCTTTGGCTATTCTGCTTTTTGCTTTTTGAATTCGAGCTGAATTTCCATGTTTTTGATTCCATTTTTTGAATTTCCTTATTAACATCTCCAATTCTGCTGCTCCATCATCTTCATCGTTATCATCATCACTTTCGGTTGTTCCTTTGAGAGCTATTGATTTCTTTTGAGTGTCACCTCCTTCACGCTCTTCTTTGAATTTTATTTCTAGCTCATAAGTGGTGAGATTTTCGATGAGTTCTTCAACTTTAAGTTGTTTTAAATCTTTCGATTCTTGTATGGCAGTTACTTTTGCTTCAAAGCTTCGTGGAAGGACTCTGAGGATTTTCCGGACTATTTCTAATTCGGTGTATGTTTTTCCAAGAGCTTTTGATTTGTATACGATATTGGAGAGTCGTCCGTACATCTCTTTGACATTTTCTTCCTTCGCCATTTTGAAGTTCTCGTATTCACTGCTTAGCATTGCAATGCGAGATTCTTTGACTTGAGATGTTCCTTCGTGAGTCACTTCTAGTATGTGCCATATTTCCTACGCAGTTAGACAATGTGAGACACGATTAAATTCAAATTGATCCAATGAGCAGATAATAGAATTCATAGCTTTGGCATTAGTATTTTGTAATTTATTTTCTAGTTCTGTCCATTGTTCCTTTGGTTTCTCTATTTCTTGATTATCTACAGTTATAGTTGGTATTCTATAACCTGTCTCAACAATATTCCAAGCGTCAATGGTTTTCAGAAAAATTTGCATTCTATTTTTCCAGTAAGCATATTCACCATTGAACATTGGTGGTCTAACTATCGACTGACCCTCTGCAAAAGCATTATTAAAAGAAGCCATTTTAAAAATTCAAATTTTTAAAACAAAAACCGAATTTTTGAAACACGAATTTTTTTAAAATTTTGATTTTTGAAACACGAATTTTTAAACAAAAATTGGTTTTTGTAAAATAAAAATTTTTAAAAAAAATGGCTTTTGTTCCTAGCTCTGATACCACTTGTAGGATCGATTTCACCCTAGAGGGGGGGTGAATAGGGTGATAATGTTAATTATAAAAATTAATCGCGGAAGCTTATAAAATATTCAATTCAGATCATAGAATAGCAGCACAGATATCGCAGAATATAAATAACAGAAAAAACAGAACAGCACAGAATTTACCCAGCTTCGGCAAAACCCTGCCTACGTGCTGCTCCCAAGGTTTCTACTAGAAATTAGATAGTCCCTCGCTTACACACGTAAACTCGCTATACCCGCTATTGACTAATCTAACTCTACGCTCAAAACCTTGCCACAACTCAACCACCGAGTTGCGAATTCTCAAGCTACGCCACGTAGCTTGTCCCCTAGTCACACGACTAGAAATTTAAAACGGTTTAAAAAGAAAACACAAATTAAAAGCAAATTTAAAATACAAAACCCTAATTTAAAATACTATAACCCTTAAAAATAAAAAGGCCGGCCCTCTTTGTAATTTATCTTGACCGTCTCCTTTTATTTCTTCGGCCCAATTTTTTTTAAGATAATGGCGGCTCCGTGTTCGATCAAAATTAGGGATTGCTTCTGAAGTTGCCGACCTTTGATTGCTCAATCGAAAATGATTTTCAGTTTGTTGCTTTCGTCGATTGCTTGGCTCTTTGAATTGTCTTCGGCTTCTTCAATTTGGTCGAGTTATTTGTCAAAAAGGGTATGCAATTGTTCCTTTTTCAATGTTGATTTCTGCTCGACCTTTGATTCTAGTTATTGATATTTCTCTGTTGTTACTTGAACTCGAATCATCCCATTGCCGATGATGATTTGTGGGTTTTTATAGGAGTCAATTTCCTGAATTCTCGTTCGTCTGATTTTTTCAATTTTATGCTATCGGCCATCTGATATTTGTTGAACGATGATGATTTATTTGACTTTGTCAATTTCGTATTATCGTTGCTTGGCTCTCACGACTTTGAATCTGAACTGTTTGTTTTACAATTACGTCTCTGACTTGTTCAACATTTACTTTGGCACGAACTTGATACTGATACTTGAACGATTGGTGATTAATCTGACTTTGTTCAGTAGCACACTATTTTGATCTTGTTCGTCCCTGAACCTTACTGTTTTGCTTTAACCTGTATATCATTATCTTTGGTCTGGTTTGCTCTAAAAGAATGGTGGCTTGTTTTCCTTTGACTTGTAGTCAGACATGATTGACTTGTTGTTTCGAACATACTTCAATTCATCTGTACTTGGTGCCTGGTCTTGTGATATGATTATAGCCATAGTTTGCTGGTGCCATGATTATTGTTGCTGTACACTTATCTTGATACTTGCCTGGTCTGGTTCTCGACCTATAGTGTTCATGATGCATTTTGTTGGTTTCAAGTTTTGTTGACATGTGCATTTCTTTTTCATGCTGTAGCTTGATTCATGATACATTCATGAATTCTCTAGTTGACTTCCTGCCGTTGCATACACTTTGTCATTCTGGCCTTGAACCTGTACTTGTAGTTTGCATTCATGTACTTGCTGTCGTAGATGTTGCACTGCTTCATTCTGATTCACTTGCACCTGTCTCATTTCAGTTGTGTCTGCATTTGTCACTGTTGCCTTGAACTTGATTTTCTGATGTTGTTTATTACTGCAATACTTGTTGCACTTTTGTGGTCTGCACTGCTTGTTTTGAGTCACTTCTAAATGGTGTATTGTCACTATGTTGCATTGTTATTGATACAAGGTTGTTCTGTGCTTTGATATTGTGACACTATTGCTTCAACTTTTCACTTGATATTGTTGACTGATATTCTCTTCACTTCATGTTTGCTGTCATTACTATATTGTTTCTGGCCTGTGCACATTGTTGCATGCATTTGCTATGACTTGTATCTCTGCATCCATTCTGGTTGGTGCAGTATTCATGTTGTTGTTGGTCTGGACATTTGGGTTTGTCTATGTTGTGAGTAATTTTGTTCTTTAGTTGGCTGCTGTGTTGATCTTGCTTGCATTGTCACTTGGTCGACACTTGCAGTTGTACTTGCTTTGATGCTGGTTTGAGGCTGTGTCATGTTTGAACATAGCATTCGTGTTTACTTTTTGATTTGCACCTGAGTTGAATCCAGTTTTAAAACTCGGGTTTGACCTTGTGCTGAGAGTTGTGACTTTTATGTTATTGCACGTGAGTTGATCCCGGTTTTTCATTTGGGTTTGACCTGTGCTCACCTGTCCCTGTAAATCAATCAAGTGTATATATCGGCGTGCACGGCCTTGTGGCATGTACAGTGATACACTGTGTATGTCACAAGTTGTTCGTGTATGATGAATTCAAATTTAAATGATGACGAACAACCCAAATAACTGAGGCAAATCATATTTTCAAAATCCATCTTTTATTTTATATTGCAAAAATATCTCTTTTTCAATTTTACTGCGTTAGTGAATATTTTTGCAGATTTCTCAGATGCTGGATTCAAACTGGAATGCAGTTGAAGATAAATACGAGTGTGAGTGATATGTAGTGAGGTGAATTGTAAATGTGAAATGTGAATTGTAAATGTGAAATGTGATGTAATTGTAATCAAAGTTGTATAGTTATAGTGAGAGCTTGAAATTGTACTATTCAAAGATGTAATAAATATTTGTTTGAATAAAATATTCGTTTGAATTCAAATTTCGTGTTATTTATTTTATTCAGCAAATATTTATTTAATCTGTGAAAAAATAAGATAGTATATTATCAAATACATTTAAATGAATGTATATATGTTTATTATCATCAAACAAAAAATCATATAAGCGCATATTCAACAGGTGGTCGTTGTGGTGATGGTTCTCAAGGATTGCGACGACTTGGAGAACGAGCTGTATATGGTTGATGAACAAAATATTTTGATGAAGAACCACAGAACTTTAATGCTACTTGTTCCAAAAAGCTAAGGCTTTTGGCATTAACTTTTTGCTCATAGTATAATTCACGTTGTAAGTCTAATATTTCTTTTTGATAATGATGAATATCATCGATTTTCTCTTCTATGGACGCTGATCCAAAAAAAGGAGACCGTCTTGTTTTTTTGCTGGTGGAGTATACCCAGTATGAGTAGAGGGTGGAACGATCGAAACCGGTTCATATATAGGAGTAGGTGTTGGTAGATTCTCCGATTCCGACGAAGGAGAGGTGTAAGATAGGTTAGATGAAACGGAGTTATTCTGAGATGACATGATTGAACAGAAAAAAGATAGTAAAAAAGAATTGTAAGAATTCAGCAATATATAAGAAGAGGTTTGTTTAAAAATAGAGGACAATGTATGGTTTTAATGTTAGAGAAATGGTATCCATAGGAAAGAAGGAGAGAATGGAAGGTATATATATGAAGTGAATGACAACCTTATATTCAGAAAACAATAGAGAGTGAAGTGGTAGTGTAGAGGACTACCGAGTATGAGGTCTTAAGTTCGAGTGCTAGATGACACTTTTTATTTCTTATGAATTCTCAATTATTATTATTATTTTATTTTTTTATAAAAGAATATATATATATATATATATATTAACTTAAAAAATTTTAAGAGAGACGATACCAAGTTCTCGTCTTAAATTAATGAAAGTATTTTCATTTAACGGTTTTGTAAAGATATCTACCAATTGTTTGTCAGAGGTTACATATTCTAGATTTATTAAATCTTTTTCAATATTATCACGAAGAAAGTGATGACGAATGTCAATATGTTTTGTTCGTGAATGATTTACAGTATTTTTAGATAAGTTTATAGCACTAGTATTATCACATTAAATAGTTGATTTACGCAAATTAAAACCAAAATATTGTAGTGTTTGCTGCATATAGATAACTTGAGCACATGCCAAAGCTGCAGAAATATATTCTGCTTCACATGTAGATAATGAAACACAGTTTTGTTTTTTACTAAACCAAGATACAAGACACCGTCCAATGAAGTGACAAGTCCCACTTGTACTTTTTCTATCTGTCCGGCTTCCTCCAAAATCAGCATCACTATAGGACACTAATTCAAAAGGACATTCCTTTGGATAGAATAGTCCAAAGTCCTTGGTTTTATTAAGATATCGTAGTATGCATTTCACTGCTCGTAAATGTGATTCTTTGGGATCTGCTTGAAATCGTGCACACAAACAAACACTCATCATTATGTCGGGTTTACTAGCTATTAAATATAGTAACGATCCAATCATACTTCGACATAATTTTTGTTCAATACTTTTACCATTTTCATCTTTATCAAGATGTATGGTTGTACTCATAGGAGTTGGTTTGGTAGAAGTATTTTCCATACCAAAGCGTTTAATTAGATTGTTACAATACTTTTCTTGATTAATAAAAATACCATTTTTTAGTTGTTTTATTTGTAATCCAAGAAAATAATTTAACTCGCCCATATGTGACATTTCGAATTCTTTAGTTTTTATTTTAGAAAAATCTTGACAAAGTCTTTCATTTGTAGATCCAAAAATAATATTATCAACATATATTTGAACAATTAAAATATATTGTTTATTTCTTTTAATAAAAAGAGTTTGATCAACCTTTCCAATTTCAAAACCAAAATCTATTAAATATCTTTTAAGACGATCGTACCAAGCACGGGGTGCTTGTTTAAACCATATAAAGCCTTTTTAAGCTTATAGACATGGTTAGGAAATTGTTCGTGTATGAATAATGAAGATTGTTCAACATATACATTTTCTTTTATGAAACCATTTAAAAATCACTTTTGACATCCATTTGATATAATTTAAAATTATAAAAACATGCAAATGCTAGTAAGATTCATATTGCTTCTACTCTAGCGACTGGAGCAAACGTTTCTTCATAGTCAATTCCTTCTTCTTGGTTATATCCTTGAGCAACTAATCTAGCTTTATTTCTAGTAATATTTACTTGTTCGTTTGCTTTATTCTTAAAAACCCATTTAGTACCAATTACTGGTTGATCACTAGACCGTGGAACTAAATTCCAAATGTCATTTCTTTCAAATTGGTTTAGTTCTTCTTGCATAGCGATTAACCAATTTTCATCGGTAGATGCTTCTTTAATATTTTTAGGTTCAATATTAGATAGGAAAGCAACATGACCCATTTGATTTAATAGACTTCTTGTTCTAACAGATGAGTTTAGTTCTCCAATAACATTATCATAAGGGTGATCTCTTAATATCCTAGGTGGAGATCTTAATTCATTGTTATTGTGATTAATATTTTCATTATTTTCAATATTTGAAATTTCTGTGTTTGTGATATTATCAGTAAATTCTTCATCATCTCTTATACTTGGCGTTTGTTTAAAACTTTCATCTAAAGATACATGAAGTGTTTCTTCGATGATATTTGTTCATTTATTATAAATTCGATAAGCTTTGCTTCGATCCGAATATCCTAAAAAGATTCCTTCATCGGATTTTGGATCGAATTTACCAAGCTGATCTTTTGTGTTTAAAACAAAACATTTCGAACCGAAAATTTTGAAATAATAATATTTAGTTTTCCTCCATTAAGAAGTTCATAAGGAGTATTCTTAGTTAGAGGTCGAATAGAAACATGATTTAAAACATAACAAGCTGTTGCAACTGCTTCAGCCCAGAAATGTTTTGGTAATGTACTTCCATTTAACAAAGTTCTTGCACATTCTTGTAAGGTTCTATTTTTACGTTCTACAACTCCATTTTGTTGTGGAGTTCTAGGAAATGAAAAATTATGGAATATTCCCTTTTTCTTACAAAATGTTCGAAGGCTTCGTTTTCGAATTCTCCTTCATGATCACTTCTTATGTTTTTTATTTTCAAACCTTTAAAATTTTGAATTCTTTTAACAAAAGTTTTGAAGTTATCAAAAGTATCACTTTTATTTTTCAATAAAATAGTCCACGTATATCTAGAAAAATCATCAACAATAACAAACACATATATACTGTTATTGATGGATTTTACTTGTGTTGGTCCAAATAAATCCATATGTAGTAATTCAAGTGGTTGTAAAGTTGAAATGACCTTTTTAGATTTAAAAGATGACTTTGTTAACTTTTCTAACTGACATGCATCGCAAATATGATCAGATTTCAAATTCATTTTTAGTAGACCTTTCACTAATTTGTTTATAGTTTTGAAGTTAATATGACAGAATCGTTTGTGCCATAACCAAGGATTATTTTCTTTGGCTATTAAACACAAATCTGAATTACATTTTATTTTCATATTCAGAACATAGATGTTTCTGTCTCTATTACCTTCAAAGATAAGATTTTGATTTTGATCAAAAATATTACATTTGTTTTCAGAAAAAGTCATTTTGAATCCTTTGTCACACAATTGACTGATACTAAGTAAATTATGTTTTAAATTTTTGACAAGCAACACATTTGAAATAAGAGGTAAATTTGACATACCGTTATTGCTCACATTGCCTTTGCCGATGATATAACCTTTGGAGTTGTCTCCAAATGTGACTAATCCTCCATCTGAGTAAATAATATTTGTTAGCATATCTTTGTCTTCTATCATATGTTTTGAGCAAACACTGTCGAGTATCCATTTTCCTCTTTTCTTGAGTGGGACCTACAAAAAATAAGAGATAATATTAGTACCCACCTTTTTTTAATAGGGTCCTAAGTGTTAAATCTTAGGAAACCAAACCCAAGAGGGCTCAGTATCCCATTTAAAAATATAATTTTTATTTTTATGAACCGTTTCAAAAATGGTGTTTATATATTTCTTCCTAATCAAACTGTTTGTCTGTTTTAGGAACCCAGATGTTCATACTTTTTGGGTTAGAATTCCTTTTGTCTGTTCAATTGTAGACTTAATATTTTTCTTAATTTTCTTTTTAGGTGAATTTGTTGTTTTCTTAACATATCCTAATCCTTTTCTACTTGAAACAGATTGAGAGCTATTAATAATTTTAGATAAGGTTTCTCTTCCATTATTAAAATTTGAAACATTTTTGGTAATGCTTTCTAAACAAGCTTTAAGACCGCTATTATCCAACTCTATCAAGTTTATCTTAGTTTTTAGTTCATGATTTTCAAAAATAAGAGCATCATTCTTTTCTTTTTGAGTTTCAATTTCATGACTCAAAAGTGTAAGTTGAGAATTTATATTAGAGAATGATTCTTGTAATTTTTCAAGTTCTTCCTCTAGTATTTTCTTCTCATTTTTAAGCATATCTCTTTCGAATTCTGCTTTATTCTGATGTTCACGAGTTTCCTTATTTTTCTTTTGAGATTTTTCAAAGTATCAACTAGTTCTGAATTTATCTCAATCATGTCATCAAAAGTAAAATTACTAACCTCGTTTTCAGTAGCCATAAAACAGACATTTGCTTGCTCGTTTTCACTTTCACTACTGTTATCTGATAAAGAAGTATCTGAATCATCCCATGTTACGGAGAATGCTTTCTTTTTCTTATCTTTTCTGCTCTTGTTGAATTATTTATTCTTTAATTCTGGACATTCTTTCTGGATATGACCTTTCTTATGGCAGTTAAAGCATTCTAGAATTGAAGATGATGGTTTGTTTGGGAAATTCTTTTTTCCATTATTTCTGTTGTTTTTCCTGTATTTCAAGAATTTTTTGAAATTTTTGGCAATAAATGCTAGATCTTCTTCATCCGAATCTTCATCTTTTTCTTCTTTAGCATGGAAAGCTATATTCTTTTTGTCTTGTGTTTGTACTCGTTTTGCCTGCAAATTCACTTCATAGGACATTAGATTTCCTGTTAACTCTTCAGGTTTTATGGTATAAAGATCATTAGCTTCTTCAATGGCAAAGACTTGAGTTTAGGATTTTTTATACAATATCAAAATCAATGTACTTTTCTCCTAATCCTAATAGTGAATGATAGATATCTTGAAATCTAGAGTACATATCATTTATGGATTCATCTTGTTTCATTTTAAAGTTTTGAAACTGATTTTTGAGCATGAAGATTTTGCTTTGTTTAACTTTGTTGGTTCCTTCATGAGTGATTTTAAGTGTTCTCCAAATTTCATAAGCAGATTGACACATGCTAACATGGTTAAATTCATTTCTATCTAGTGCGTAGAATAACATGTTCATAGCTTTAGCATTGGCAGTAGCATCTAATTTTTGAGTGTTTGACCAAGTAGAATACTCTCCGGTAGGAATGACTGTATTCATTTTGTGTGATATTCCATGATTCAAAACTATTAGTGTAACGACCCAGCTTTTTCAACCGTTAAGTTGTGATATTTAAAATGAATTTAAATATTCAATTTGAAATATAATTTGTTTTCAATATGAAAAGTCGGTTTGATTTAATAAAAAGAACTCAGAATTTAAAATATAACAATTAATTGTATAAATTAAATAGTAATTGACAATTGGGTAAATTATTTAAATATGGAATTGTAAGCTTGTTAGAAATATTTTAACGGCTTATAAAACTTATATTGATAATACTGAGAATAATAGATGGATTAAAATTGAATTTAACTGTCGTTTGTTCAATTTTAAATTTACATTGTTTAAATTGACAATTAAAAATAGCCTTCCGAGGCACAGTCTCGGATTTCGACGAAACCAGTTCCGTTGAATCCGTAATATTGAATTATTACCGGATTTCAAATTTCATAATTTTCGGAGTCTGCGTGTGAGCATACGAGGTAGGAACGTCTAGACGAAAATTAATCATTTAATTTAAATTATCTCACATCGTTTCATTAGTCAAGTTGCTTTCCTTTCAGCCGAAAAATTTATCAAATCATAGCCGCATTTTTTTTCTTTCAGCTTCCCTAACACGCCTCTCCCTCTCTAATTAAAAACGCAACACTTTCTGTTAAAATGAAACCGAGCTTCTTCTTTCAAAATCAGAATTCGTAGAGGGAAAAAAAAAATTAATGCCCGATCCTTTCCCTCTTTTCAAATTCGATTCGTTCGAATATATATATAAAAAAAAGATAGCTTGATATCGAAATCAAATTCAATCGGCCGCATACTTTCGTTCTCAAATCAAACGAGGCCGCATCTCCTCTTATAAATCAATTTTTTTTCCTCTTCTGTCTTTAATTGTAATCGAGTAAAATCGAATCTTTTCCACTTCCTCAGTTCAATCTATGGTCGAACCCACACGAGAGGAAGAGAGAGTTGTCACGTGCTTGTGTACGCGATTCTAGGCGAAGTGGGGCGGCGAGCGATCGAGGGGAGGGAGCGCATGCTCGCGCGTGAAGGTGGTGGTCTCGGAGTCGGCGCTTCAAGGCAGGTGGCGGCGCTGGGGTAGGCAAGCACGCGGGAAGGATCTGGAATCGAGATGGCACGCGAACGTGAGGTCGCGTCGATCAGGAGAGGCGGCGGCGTGGGTCTTGCAGTGAGGTATTTATCTACCCTTCGATAATTCCTGTTAAAAAAAAAGGGGGTTTTGACAGTAAAATAAATTATTGCTGTTATGATAAGAGGGAAAGCAGATTTTTTAGAAATATAAATATATATATATAACTACACCTTCATACTCAAATATATGTGTAAGATTTTAGGGGAATATATAGGGATTTTAGGATGCTGAAAAGTCTATATACAAATTGGACTTTTAAAACCAGTAAAACAGAATTTTATATAGGACTTTGGAAAATAATAATAATATTAAGATTAGATTGTTAAAATAACTATAAGTGGATTTAGTGATTAAATTGTTTAAATTACTAAAAGATATTTTTTTATAAAGGGAGAATTAGTTTAAAATCTAATTATTTGCTAAAAATAAAACATTAGTTAAGATTAAAATTACTAGATTAACATAAATTTATTTAAACGATAAATAATTATTCGATTTGTTCGAATATTAATAAAATCCATGCAATTGTTATTCAAGGTCAAAAATATGGAAACATATCGGGATTGGGAAGGATTGCAACAATTAAATCAAAGGTGAGTTAATCTCACTCAGTGGAATTTAAATTTAAATTGTTGAATTTAAATTTATTTGTTGAATTGCTTGAATGATGGTTGAATTAGTGAATAATTAAATAGGTCCTATATGCCATGAAATAGCGGATGTTAGAAATATTAAACTCATATACTGCAATATTTCATATTGAAGTGAAATTGTTATTTTATTGTGCTAACATCTGTGGATGCAGGAAAACAGGTTGGAGGGATCCAACAGGATTCCTCAAAACTATTTATTTTATTTTGTATATATGCTGTTTTGTGACAGGATGATATATTGATTTGGGTGGTTTTAGAGATAATTGAATTATCAACTGTTGAATAACAGATAAGTTGAAATTTTGAGATTTCTATTACCGTTGATAAATTAATTTGAAGAAGTTAAATAAAACTCAAATAGAAAATATTTATTTGAAATTTAAATCTACTTTAATTGAGAATGAAGAAAAGAAATAAAAGTATATTTTTACTTAAGTTAAACCTTAATGTGATAAAGTTGAGTTTTGGAAATTTAAATTTATAAATTTATACTTGAAGGAATATTGTAATTGATAAGTGAATTAAAGAAAATGGAATTATATTAAGAAATGGAAATGGAGGTCTATTAAGGAAATAAAAAGAAATATTAATAATAAAAGAAAAGAAATTTATTAGGAAATAAAGAAGATGCTATTAAGAATTACGAATAAGAAATTCTATTAAGAGTCAAAAGGAGATTTTATTTAATAATGAATGGAATTTATTAAATGGGACAATATGGAACTTTATAGAAATAATAAATTATAAAGATGGGATTTTTAAATCAAACTATCTTATAATAAATGAAAATCCAAGAAGATTTTATAAATTCATGAATGAAATTTACAAATGAGATATGAAATTGGTTGAATGGAAATAGCAGGATATTTCCAAAGGTGAATGTGGACAGGAGGCATTTATAAATGGATATTGGATTTTCTAAAATTATAATTTATTTTAAAAAGAATATTTTAAATTACTATACTATATAAATCTTTTTATAAACTATTTTTTGATTGTAAAAATATTTTCGAATTAGTTATTTTGAAGGCTTAGAAATTATTTGTAATAAACTCTAATTTTTCTAAAACCAGCTTTGAAACTTATAAATAACTAGATATAAATATTTATATTTAATATTACTTCTTATCTTATAAATCTATATGTTTTCAAAATGTTTTTAAAATCCAATTAAAATCCTCTTGTAATGGTAAGCAGGTTTAATTAAATGAGATAAGATTTAGGAGAAATCTTATAAAGTGGAGAAACTGAGTATGTAAATTTATAAGCAAAAGTATAAATTGATTTTTGAGGAAGAAATGAGAAAATAGGAATATTTTCAAAGGATAAATCAATTGTGAGTGAGTATAAGAAATCAGTTAAATGATTTCATGGAAAGAAAAGGACTTCGAAAAATTATTTCAAATGGGTTTAATGGAAATAATATCTGAATGATATTTGAGATAAATAATTTGTGGAAATTATTTGATGGTTGCTTGTGAATGATTAATTGATAGTTAAATAACCGACTATCAATATTGGACAATGCGCTGATCGTTTCGAAGAGTCCGGGATCGTATTTAATTATCTGAAAACCACTTCAATCCGGTTTGAACGATTACGAATGAAGACCGTGAAGAGTTGAAGACGGTGATTCGGTTTGTCCAGACCCAGGGCAACTTGTATGGATTGAATGCTTCCAAAACATCGTCAGGTGGACGATGAGCATTCTAAGTGATGCGTTCTTGAAAGGTAACGTTTAACCTCAAGCCTCATCAACCGGGAATGGCTAAAACAGGGGAGGTGCAGCAAGACTTCGTGGGTAGCCCCCACTGGAGAGTGAGGTTTCCCCTGTCTAGATGTCCTTTTTTATTTGGCTTAGTGGGCGGTTGGTCGCACCACTGCTGGGTGATCTTGCTTGGGACTGTTCTGTAAGGAATGGTTCCGGTCTTGTGTTGCAGGGGAGTTAGGGTGGTTCCTCGGTACTCTGATCTAGACCAGGTACTGTGACGGGCGGTACCCCAGTAGCCCTGCCATTGTATGGGATCCAATCTCCAATAAGCGCCTGTACGGTTTTGATTGTGCCCAACTATTGCTGAAACGTGAGATGCAAGCATTTCAGCTAGATTCTATTTACTTTCTATAGGCACTATAATAATATCAGAGAACTTTAATAAAAATTGTTTTAGCTATCGTAAGATAAAAACCCGACATGTTTATTTGTGGCGTGGTCTTACGAGATGCTTTTGTTTTCAAAAGATTTTTGAAACTTTAATAATCTAATTGAGTGTGATTTTCTTACGCTGGTTTTCCAGACTGACTCGGGTGTTGTTTTATATGATGCTCGGATCAGACCGAGTTAAACAGGATTCAGGTTTTATATGCTGGAGCTCAAGGGACGAGCTGGTGACAGAGCGTATTTCCGTATTTGTCTATTATTTCCGCTGTGTATGATCATATATTAGTTGACTATGTATGACTGATTGATGTACTCTGATAATGATATGTATGTATACGTATACAGTACAGATTTCTTGTATTTAAAACTGTATTCTATATATTATATTTTATTCCGCTGCGATGTGAGATTCTGATGTTGTTTTTGGTTCTTCTTCTTCTATCCCTTTCTTCTTTTTCATAACTATCTGGAGTTTTCGGGTTCGGAAATTCCGGGTTGTTACACTTGGTATCAGAGCAGAAAGGTTAAGCGAGAACCTTGGCTCTGGAGGGGAATTACTCATTAGAAAATAGAGTCAATGGTACTCTAGAATGAGTGTGAGCGTATAAATAGATATGAGTGCGTATTTGTTAGTGAATATAAAATGGTTTATTATTGCGTTGATTGATTTATTGAGTGGTATATGAACCTTCGTCAGCACGGTCTGCACAACTGTGCCGAAGGGGTTTCTAAACACTTGAATAAAACAACTTGACACAATATTGTTTTCAAAAGTGGGTGAATGAAATAATTTCATCCAAAATATATTTTGATATAAAAGAAATATTTTCTACAATTATTATAACTTGGATGTTTGGATGATAATATTTTAAATGAGATGATTAAATTTAAAATGGTTATCTAATCAAGGAAAACATCAAATGTTGGATTTTGGAATTAAAATCTAAAGTGGATTTGAAATGAGGAATAAAACTTAAAGTGGATTGAAATTAATTCAAATTATGTGAATGGAAGTAAATTGAATTAAACTGAAATTAAAATTCAGTTGTATTTGAATTAAATTGTGATTTGAATTAAAAAAATGGAATTTAGTGATGAAACCTAAGTTATAAATAGAAATTCCATTGAATGGTAAGTAAATTAAATGTGAATTAGAATTGTTTTGGAATTGGACTAAAGTAAAGATAATTTGAAGTTACAAATTAGATCCAAATCAAGTATGGATGGAATAAATTAGCCCTGGATGTTATTTTAACAAATTTAGATTGGTTAAATAAATCACATGGGGTTTGATCTAGATGAGTATCAAATCAATTGCAATGAATTTAAGTAAGAAGTTGCGATAAATAAAATTAACGTAAGATTTAAAATTTATGGAAAGGTGATTTCGAAGGAAGTGAGAGTTTATTGTATAAATGGATGGGTAAAGCACCTTAAACTTTGGATGTGATTGGATAGTGAATAGAAAATTTAATTGGATTGAGAACTTTGATTGTACTAAAATTAACTTAAGCTAAGTTAATGTTTGAATTTGAATGAAGATGAATTAAATTGAGATATAGATGATATTATAATAAAACTCTCACTTGAGTAAAATTCATAACAGTGAAATGAAGATGAATTTAATGTAAGCTAAGTGAAATTTGAATTTGAAGTAATAAGACTTCGATAGCTTATAAAGGAACTGAGAGGTGCTGAAATAACTTGGCTAAGTAAAAATATATAAACCCGAAGTAAAATAAAATGGGAATATGGTTAACTGGTAAATAAATGGAAGTGTGAAGATAAATAAGAAGTGGACTTATAAAATTAAGATGGAATAAAAAAGTCAAATAGAATTATTTGAATTTGGAAAATGAAAGAAAATCCAAACCTGAAATTTCAAATTAGAATTGAACCAAAGAAATTTAAATGAAGAGATTTTAGAAGCTAAGAATCAAATATTGAATTATCACTTGGGAATACACTAATTTGGGATAAATTAGTAACTTGAATATGTGAATAAACTTTGAATTGGTTAAATAGAGTTGAATGGTGAAGTAATAAAATAGGGTTGTGAATTTAAGTGAATGGTAGAAAGAGAACTTGAGCTATATATCTAAAATTCAATTTGGATTGGTTGGTAAATAAAATGAATTTGGATTAAATATAATGGTTAAAAGTGCAAACAAAATCCAATTGAGAATAAATAAAGTGAAAATGGTCTTGAATTTAATTAAATAAGTTCGAGAATGAATCGAACATGGGAATTGAAATTTTTAAAATGAAATAATTAATTAAGTTAAGAAGTAAATGAAAGAGATTTGATTTGAATAAAATCAAATTAAATTGGAAATGAATTTTTGGTCAAAGGAAACAAGTTTAAGTTATGAAAGTTAAATAATTTGAAGTAAATTAACTTAAGTAAAAAGTCAATGAAGCATGACTTATGTAAATATGATTAAATTAAGTTCTATGGAATAATAGAAGTAATTAAACTTGATTTTTGAATGAATTGCCATAAATACAAAATAGTGAATGGATTCCGGATTGGATAGAGTGATTTAAATTAAGTAAGAGCAAGTAAATTAATATGGAAACCTTATTACCTGCTTATAGAACTTGATTCGCGTATAATTGCTAATAAAATATGGTTTTTAATTGATAAGAAGCAGAAATTGATTTTTGAAATCAATTAAATGGAAAATGGGTTTGTGTGGGCATAATTATGAATTGGAGTTAAGTAAAAGTGTCGTAACTCACTTCAAGTTGAATGCAAACGGTGTTTGTGTCAGTTATAAACAAATAGAACTAGTTTGGGAACTATATAAATTTGTTATGAAGTTATTTATATTGCATTGCTTATGATTTTGATTGTTGTAGCTGTTTAAATGAATGCAATGTTATAAATTTCATACATATGTTACTTATGAGTTAAAATTGAGTAAGTACAGGTACCAGAAGACTGTATAACGAGATTTTGGACGCACATATGCTAAATTAAATAAGCCGCTTGCTTAAAATGCTAAATAAGGTACGCCTACGCAATACAAACTAGGAAATATGAACTGTTTTTGGTTTTTCCGACCGTGTGGGTCGATGTATATATATTTATATCTATTGTCAAATTACAAAAGCTCCTCCGTACAAATGGGACTCTGCCAAAAAAATTCAGAAATTTTGGGAGTTGGAAATTTTTTGAAGTTTGTGAAAATTTTGTTAACGATGAACGTTTTCAAATTTGAAATGAATAAATTGGAGAATGCAACTAATTTAAAATAATGACATGAATTTGATATGAATGAAAAATAAATTTAAATATTCAGAGTTAAAGATAAAATTGAATTCTTATGAAAATGAATAGAATTAATGGAATAAGAATAGATACAAACTATAGTAGTAAGATGGAAATTAATATAAGAAATACATAAGATGCTTATATTAACTTAAGTAAGGAATTATGCATTCTCATTGGGAATTTATATTGCATAAACAATCTAAAATAATATTTGAATGAATAAATATTGACATATGAAAGAATGTCGATAAAATGTTTTGTATATTGTGATTGGATATATTGCTGTATAAGATATGCACGTAATATAAAGGGGTAAGAGAATTGAGTTTGGTTTCAAAAGATAAAATTGAAATGCTCGACAAAAAGGTATGTGTTTAAGTTTCTATATGGAGATTGCTTGGGTTTTTGATCGAGCCACTTGGCTTTTTGTTTTCTTTTGAGTTTTTGAGAGGCCGTAGAGCCATTTTGTAGTTGTACCGAGCTAGCCACGCAAAGGAGACGCTGGCAAAAAATTTCGAAAATTTGGAGAGTTAGAAAAATTTTGGAAAAAATTTTTGATAAGTCAAAATTTGAGTTTAAATTGAAACTTGAATAGTTAAGCATATAGTATAGTTTGATACTAGGGAAAAAGTTTAGAAAGTTATTAAGAAGGGTAATGCGTCTTTTATTAAAAGATAGCTAGTAGAATAGTGGAAGGTTAGTTTAGAAGCAAATAATAACAGGTATGGGACCATTCTTCCTAACTAGTAATTTCGGGGACGAAATTCTTTTAAGGGGGGAGGAATGTAACGACCCAGCTTTTTCAACCGTTAAGTTGTGATATTTAAAATGAATTTAAATATTCAATTTGAAATATAATTTGTTTTCAATATGAAAAGTCGGTTTGATTTAATAAAAAGAACTCAGAATTTAAAATATAACAATTAATTGTATAAATTAAATAGTAATTGACAATTGGGTAAATTATTTAAATATGGAATTGTAAGCTTGTTAGAAATATTTTAACGGCTTATAAAACTTATATTGATAATACTGAGAGTAATAGATGGATTAAAATTGAATTTAACTGTCGTTTGTTCAATTTTAAATTTACATTGTTTAAATTGACAATTAAAAATAGCCTTCCGAGGCACAGTCTCGGATTTCGACGAAACCAGTTCCGTTGGATCCGTAATATTGAATTATTACCGGATTTCAAATTTCATAATTTTCGGAGTCTGCGTGTGAGCATACGAGGTAGGAACGTCTAGACGAAAATTAATCGTTTAATTTAAATTATCTCACATCGTTTCATTAGTCAAGTTGCTTTCCTTTCAGCCGAAAAATTTATCAAATCAAAGCCGCATTTTTTTTCTTTCAGCTTCCCTAACACGCCTCTCCTTCTCTAATTAAAAACGCAACACTTTCTGTTAAAATGAAACCGAGCTTCTTCTTTCAAAATCAGAATTCGCAGAGGGAAAAAAAAATTAATGCCCGATCCTTTCCCTCTTTTCAAATTCGATTCGTTCGAATATATATGTAAAGAAAAAGATAGCTTGATATCGAAATCAAATTCAATCGGCCGCATACTTTCGTTCTCAAATCAAACGAGGCCGCATCTCCTCTTATAAATCAATTTTTTTTCCTCTTCTGTCTTTAATTGTAATCGAGTAAAATCGAATCTTGTAACAAACGGGCTTTTCGTTCTCCGAAAAAACCGACATCGACACTCACTTTATCGACTGCCGAGAAATCGAAGGCCAAAAACCGAGATGTTATGGGTTTTAAAAAGAAAAGAAAAGAAAGAAGAGAGAAAAAGAAAAATAGAGGGAAAAGAAGATAGACAATTTTTAGAAAACAGAGAATTAGAAAAACAGAAGATAGAAAAATTTAAAAATAGAACGGGAAGAAAGAACAACAGAACAACATCAGAATCTCACAATTCGCAGCGGAACAACATATAATAATAAATGAATAATCTTTAAACAAAGAACTATATCAGTTATTACATTACATTACATTTCATTTCATTACATCATATCATCAGAGTGTACAACAACAACATCAAACAATGCAGCGGAAAAAGAAATACTATATAAACTAGTAATACGCCATGCCATCCAGCTTGCCTCCAGCAACTCCTGAATAT
Organism: Allium cepa; assembly: GCA_030765085.1. Classification (NCBI taxonomy): domain Eukaryota; kingdom Viridiplantae; phylum Streptophyta; class Magnoliopsida; order Asparagales; family Amaryllidaceae; genus Allium; species Allium cepa. The sequence continues at coordinate 755,744,324 of CM060940.1, read as the reverse complement.
CCTGAATATCCTGATAAACCTAACTCTTAACTGCCCGTGTGGAAATTGGTGGGCACCCAGAGTTTAGGAAGGAAAACAATAAACTCCAAGTCAGTCATGTGACTGGTGTGAGAACTCAAAACAGTTTATTTACTTTAAAATCAAAATAGAGGAATATTTTAAATCAATTCGCAATGCTTTTAAAAATGAGACTACCATAAGGCCTCCCGCACACACACACAATGCAAACGCAGAATCGGAGGAGATTTCTCCTTATGATAGTCAAAGATGCTTGATACGCATTTAAAATAACATTTGATATTATTGTTAGTGTATAGTGCAGGGAAAAATCATTTCGAAAGTAGAATATAAATCTTAGCCAACATACGACCATTATCGTATGCCTACTATAGCTAACTATGTTCAATAGCAGGTTACCGCCACATTCCATAGCAGGTTCTACAACTAAAACCGTACAAGTCTCGTATTGTTTCTTTGGATTTCCAACGAATGATCAGGCCAAGGAACTTCCCATTGCCACATGAGAATGCCTCTGGATGGACATCCCCGAGAACCAAACCGGATCTCTACCAACACAAGGCCGGGTTACTCCTAACTGAGTAACAACTGACCGAATATGCCATCCCCCGGTCCTTTGGGACCTTTTCAACCGAGCGCTCGATATCCAACATCACACCATAATAAATAGAGTGTTCTCAACATGAGTAAGTATCTGGGCTCCATACCATGATACCACCCCTTTCCAGAAGGAAATGCACATACCCTAAGGGGAGCTACAGCAACCCCTAATAACCTTGCCGCATCTTTCCTGTTTTGACCATTTCCGGGATGTGAGGCTCGACGAAGTCACGTCCACAAAAACATACTTTATACAAAAGCCATGCTTTGGGTCAATAAATGATCAACACAATGATCACTAAGATAGACGATCAAATAAATGATCCTATCACAATAATCAACACAATGATCATTTCAGCATCACTCAGCATGTCACATTACCAAAATGGGATATATCGCTGATAACTTCAACTATATAACCTTTGAGCTCGTACGTCTCAAAGAAGGGTGTTAAGCAAAGAATAAATTCTCCGCCACCAACAGAAATATATTTGAAAGAAATCGGCTTTATATCTCAACTTGTAATGTCAGACATACAATCCATACAAGTCTGTTCCGGGCTCGAACAAAACCGAAGGCACTTACAAGAAGTCCTTGCAATCCGGATATCCACAATCCTGATCGGATTCACCATCACATATGGAGAACTCAATACCGTAGCTACTCGGTGCAGAGTCAATCGATAGTTCATCCTATCGCTTTCGCAAATACCGGTCTTCAACACCGATCTTCAAATGCAATTCACAACGACGTATCACATATTCGGAATGGGTTATACGACCCCATGGTCCTTTCCCGGTTAACCCGAATAGTGAGCGCTTATTCAAAAATAAGTGTGCATTCAAATTCAATCAATTCACATCAAATACCCATTCAAAGGGAAATATTGATAGTCGGTTATTGAACTATCAATTGATATGCACACATCACCAGATTCCAAATAATTTTCCAAATTATTTATTTTCCAAAATATCTTTACAAGATATATAATTTCAACATTTCAAAAATAAATCAATATTTATTTTTAACAAGTTTCACTTTCACATATAAATTCCTTAGTGAATTTATATTCCAAAATATTCATGCATATACGATTTCAATAATTCATTTCAATTTATCTTCAGAAAAAGATAAATTCTAATTATTCACTTCATATTGGAAAACATTTCCATACTTATTTATTCATAAGTAATTCACAAATTCCTTTTATTTTCAACACGGGAAAATATTCAATATACTTAAATCGAATTAAGTATATAATTCATTCTTTAAGGTAATCATTCCCTTAAACATTTTTATTTGGGCCAAAACGAATGTTGCGTAAAACATCGTTACGACAACCCAAAATCACTAGTATAGGGATTCGAAATTAAATAGATATATAAATCCCAATACTATTCTAAACATTTCCTTTCGGAAATTATTTACTATAACAACAGTGTTATAGTCCACCATTTCCTTTTATTTCTCGAAAACGTCTATTTCAACAATAAATGTTGAAATCTATGGTTTCGAATCTCAACACATTTTAAACCATCGTTAGATCGTTTTAATTCTATTTAAAACATCATATCTAAAACAATTTCTTTAACGTATTATTCACTATTCAAAAACGTGAATATACTACCTTAACAAATTTCATCATTTCTATTCATTTTATTTCAAAGGATTATTCAAAGTCTAAAACGTGAATAAAATCTCCATTTATAAGTTATAACAATTTTTTTTCTTATTAAAATAAGTCTTTTTACAAATTTATAAAACAACGTTTATAAATTCTACTTCTATTTATTCTATAAAAACTTCCTTTTTTATACATCTCCTTTATTAACTTATTCGATTTATAACTCGGTTATAAACTACAGGTTCATATTATAAGTTAAACACTTATAATCTATTCGTTTGCAAAACCATTCCATTGAACTTCATAATTATAAATCTTATAACTTATAAGATTCAATTATTTATCCAAATCTTATTACTTTAATAACTTTACAAATTTTATAAACCTACTGTTTATAAAATCCCATTTATAACTTTACAGTTTAAAATTTCATAAATTTCATTCATTTAGGAAATTCATTTTCACTACATTCAAACACTTATAAAAACTCGTTTTATAACGTCCATATTTCAATTTATAAATATCCATTTATAAATCTCTTAATATAAATTAATTTATATTATTCTTTTAAACGTCATTAAATTCCTTTAAAATTTCACCGTTCTCTTGATTTATAAAATAATCAAATTTTATAAATCTTATATTCAAACTTCTAATAATAAACTCAAGAATCCAGTTTAAACTATTTTATAAAATCATTGGTTCATATTTCTCAAAAATCGACTTTTAATCGTATTTCTAAAAATCAGCTTTTTAACTATATTTCACAAAAACCATAATTTTTATAACTTTAAAAATTATAACGTTTATTTATTTATAATGGATCAATTCCAAAAATAAAGTATATTTTCAAAATCACTTTTAAAATCATTTTAAAATCCCAAAATCTGGGTCCAATGATGCTACACACCAAATAGTCAATCACGACTAACAACGATATCATATATCGATATGATAATCCATCAAATATCAAAATATCTGAAATAAAATAAATACTGTTGAGGAATCCAGTTGGATCCCTCCAACCTGTTTCCTGCATCCAAAAACATTAGCACAATACCAATTTCGCTCCAGTACGAAATTATCGCGGTATATGTTCTTAATAAATATTATCCGCTTAATAACGGCGTAATAGGGTCTCATCCGCTAAACAAAAAATGCGGGAAATCAACAACTGCAATATATACATATGCCAATATATATATATTGATATTATATATATAATACCAATTTCACTGTTTATGAAATATTCGCGGTATATGTTTATATTAAATAACATCCGCTTACTAACGGCGAATAATGTCTATTTTAACAATCAATAATTTACAGTCATCATTCAAACATGCATTCAAATATTTTAAATCTAACTATTTAAAATAAAATCGAAATCTATTCGATTGAGTGAGAAGTTCTCACCTTGGTTTTAAATTCCGTTTAAGCTTTTATTTCGAATAAAATTAAACGCGCGTTTAATTTTACCCGAAATTCTCACTAACTCCAAACGACTCCAAACCAACTCCATCGCGTAGTGCTCGTCCATACGATCCCAACGCAACTGAGTTTGCATTTTTTCGACCTCGTATGAAAAAGTTATGCATTTTTGAAGTTACACGTATTTATATAACATAATTTTTCAACATAACTTTAAATTTTTAAACTCCAACTCATCTCAGCCCTTGATCCATCCATATGCAAATCCTGGCCGTGCATTGTTGCTTCTTCCCCAAATCCTTTTGCACGCAACATGTACAGGAAGGAGCACGCACAACATAACCCACCAACCAAGAACTAGGGTTCCAATTTTCGATCTCATTTCTCGACGAAACTCGATCAAACCACTTGCAAATCGAAGCCCTACGCGAGAGCTACTCCCACCACCAACCACCTGAAGCTCGGCCCTAGGATTGGCCTTGAAAAGCGTGCGAAAATCTGCAGGTTTCGGCCCCTTTTTCTCCTTCTACGCGACTCCAAACACGATCTCCACCGTTGAATCTCTAGCTCGTGTTGTGCTCTTCATCTTTGTAGTTGAGCACTTCGCGTGAATGTCGACGGATTGGAAGATCTAGAGGGATAAAGTTGGAGCATTTCTGGCCATTCAGGGGGGGGTGGCGGCTGGAGTTATTAGATTAGGGTTTTGTGATAATTTTTATCAAATTTATGAAGGCTCATGTCTATTTATAAGGAACGAGCGACACTATTCATCCCGGAAATTCCGAACTTCGATTTAGACGCCGTAACCAGCGTACCTAGGGTTTATCCCGCGTTCCGGACACAATGGAACAGGTTTCGGAAGCTAATTCGGAAGTATGTGCGAGTTATGGCTGAAAACGCTCAATTTGAATTAAACCGATTTAAGCGATTTTCTAGGCGTTTTAATTTGCACCGGACAAACGGTAAATCCAAATGACTTGAAATTTGAAACCTTACAATAATATCACATTACGGATCCGATGAAACTGGTTTCGTCGAATTCCGAGACTTTTTGAAAAATGGCTATTTTGACTCGTCAAATTTAAATTAAAAATAAATCGATGCGTTTCGAGCTGCCACGATCAAACGATAGCTCCGATTGACACGAAATTTGAAATCCGGTAATAACTAACTATTACGGATCCAATGAAACTGGTTTCGTTCAATTCTGAGACTGTCCAAAAATTGACTATTTTACAGTCGATTATTAAATATTAAAATATTCAATTTTCACAAATTAACTTTTAATTCGATTTTAAAAGTTCTAAAATATTTCTATAACTCCAGTATGATTAAATAAAATTTTACAAATCATTTTCTATCATATTTAACTCTATTTTCAATTATTTCCATAATTTAACATTTTAAATTATCGATTTAATTATCCAATTAAATCCAATAATTCAAATAAAAATTTATTTGACTTATAAATTCACTTATAAATATTTAAAATTAATTAAATATTCAAATTTTAATTTATAAAAATTCTGGGTCGTTACAATCTTTCCCCCTTAAAAGAATTTCGTCCTCGAAATTACAAGTAAGAAAGGTTACAAAATCTATTAACTTTCCAAAATTCATAATTAAACTTCTTACAATAACTTTACTAAGTTTTCAAATCATACTTAGTTATCTTTTTCAAAAACAACTATATCATTTAACTTTCAATTTCAAAATCAAAGTTAAAGTTTTCAAAATTTTCCAATTTTCTTAAATTTTTCTAACGCCTTAAATTTTCGGAAAAATTCGCCATGTCTCCTTTGCGCGGCTCGATCCGAAAAAAAAAAATGACAGTATATATATCACAAATATACATCTCATCAAGTAATGAGGCATCCCGAAGGGAAAAAAGTGTAAAAGTGCGATATTTAATCCGAGATATGTACCTTATATTTTATTAGCGAGCATATACGGCTAATATAGCGCTAAAGCGAACTCCAAATGCGAAGCAAACACGATCCGCACCTACTAAACACTTAACAAACAACATGAGAACATGCACATATGCAAATAATCTCAATATACAACATATAACAACATGATAACTATATATGTCACATAGCAAATGCAACAATAGCAATATATATTCAACCATCATCCAATTACCATTCAACAAATTCATAACCAATATATTCATTCATATTTTCATTCATATACAATGAATTGGTTTTCACTCTAAATCATATTTGATTTATCAACATTGGATTTTATCAACATTCTTTTTCAATTCAATTAGTTTGCATTCACTAATTAAATCCAATTCACATTAAATTCTATTCAAATTTATTTACTTCTAATTTGAATTCAATTTCATAGCTTTAAATTTTACTAATTCAATTTCATTAACTCTTAATGAATTATATACAACCAATCAACAATCAAATAACAACCAAAGTATATTAGTTACAACCAAATTCCTTTGCTTATATTCATTCTCATTCAATTTATTCAACTTCTAATAACATTAGATTTCAATGAATTAATACTTACATTCATTTTGGTTCAACCGTTTTAATTCCAATTTGTTTAACATTCAATTGATTTTCATTCTATTATTCAACTATTTTCAAATGAATTTACACTTGCATGCATCATTTCATATCAACTTTTCCAAAGTTAAAATCTTTCCTTTTTATTTATAAATCACCTTTTATAAATCTTTTCATTTAGTTCTATTTTCATATACAAGATTATTTCACAATTGGAAACCGTTTTAATTATAATTTCATACTTATAATTCATTTGTTTAACCAATTCATTTTTATTTACAACTCATATTCATAAATATATTCATATAGTTTCACTTCTCATATATATAAGTTTATTTCACAATTGTAATTCACTTTAATTATAACTCAATTCTTATAATTCTTTTGCTTATACAATTATTCTTTTATTTAGATTATCCAAACAACCTAACAATCAACTTATATACACTTTGATAATTCTGAAAAATTATTCCTTTATATATAAAATATAATCAAGGTAAAATTATTTCATTTACCCAATTTTTAAATCAATATTGTGCCGAATTGTTCTATTCAAGTGTTTAGAAACCCCTTCGGCATAGTCTTGCGGACCACGCTGACGAAAGTTCATATGCCACTCAATAAACCAATCATCACAATATAAAACAATTTTTATATTCACTAACAAATACGCTCTCATAGCTATTATTACACTCAAACTCATTCTAGAGTACTGCTGACTCTATCTCTAATGAATTATACCCTACAGAACCATGGTTGTCGCTTAACCATAAGCTCTGATACCAAATGTAACAAACGGGCTTTTCGTTCTCCGAAAAAACCGACATCGACACTCACTTTATCGACTGCCGAGAAATCGAAGGCCAAAAACCGAGATGTTATGGGTTTTAAAAAGAAAAGAAAAGAAAGAAGAGAGAAAAAGAAAAATAGAGGGAAAAGAAGATAGACAATTTTTAGAAAACAGAGAATTAGAAAAACAGAAGATAGAAAAATTTAAAAATAGAACGGGAAGAAAGAACAACAGAACAACATCAGAATCTCACAATTCGCAGCGGAACAACATATAATAATAAATGAATAATCTTTAAACAAAGAACTATATCAGTTATTACATTACATTACATTTCATTTCATTACATCATATCATCAGAGTGTACAACAACAACATCAAACAATGCAGCGGAAAAAGAAATACTATATAAACTAGTAATACGCCATGCCATCCAGCTTGCCTCCAGCAACTCCTGAATATCCTGAATATCCTGATAAACCTAACTCTTAACTGCCCGTGTGGAAATTGGTGGGCACCCAGAGTTTAGGAAGGAAAACAATAAACTCCAAGTCAGTCATGTGACTGGTGTGAGAACTCAAAACAGTTTATTTACTTTAAAATCAAAATAGAGGAATATTTTAAATCAATTCGCAATGCTTTTAAAAATGAGACTACCATAAGGCCTCCCGCACACACACACAATGCAAACGCAGAATCGGAGGAGATTTCTCCTTATGATAGTCAAAGATGCTTGATACGCATTTAAAATAACATTTGATATTATTGTTAGTGTATAGTGCAGGGAAAAATCATTTCGAAAGTAGAATATAAATCTTAGCCAACATACGACCATTATCGTATGCCTACTATAGCTAACTATGTTCAATAGCAGGTTACCGCCACATTCCATAGCAGGTTCTACAACTAAAACCGTACAAGTCTCGTATTGTTTCTTTGGATTTCCAACGAATGATCAGGCCAAGGAACTTCCCATTGCCACATGAGAATGCCTCTGGATGGACATCCCCGAGAACCAAACCGGATCTCTACCAACACAAGGCCGGGTTACTCCTAACTGAGTAACAACTGACCGAATATGCCATCCCCCGGTTCTTTGGGACCTTTTCAACCGAGCGCTCGATATCCAACATCACACCATAATAAATAGAGTGTTCTCAACATGAGTAAGTATCTGGGCTCCATACCATGATACCACCCCTTTCCAGAAGGAAATGCACATACCCTAAGGGGAGCTACAGCAACCCCTAATAACCTTGCCGCATCTTTCCTGTTTTGACCATTTCCGGGATGTGAGGCTCGACGAAGTCACGTCCACAAAAACATACTTTATACAAAAGCCATGCTTTGGGTCAATAAATGATCAACACAATGATCACTAAGATAGACGATCAAATAAATGATCCTATCACAATAATCAACACAATGATCATTTCAGCATCACTCAGCATGTCACATTACCAAAATGGGATATATCGCTGATAACTTCAACTATATAACCTTTGAGCTCGTACGTCTCAAAGAAGGGTGTTAAGCAAAGAATAAATTCTCCGCCACCAACAGAAATATATTTGAAAGAAATCGGCTTTATATCTCAACTTGTAATGTCAGACATACAATCCATACAAGTCTGTTCCGGGCTCGAACAAAACCGAAGGCACTTACAAGAAGTCCTTGCAATCCGGATATCCACAATCCTGATCGGATTCACCATCACATATGGAGAACTCAATACCGTAGCTACTCGGTGCAGAGTCAATCGATAGTTCATCCTATCGCTTTCGCAAATACCGGTCTTCAACACCGATCTTCAAATGCAATTCACAACGACGTATCACATATTCGGAATGGGTTATACGACCCCATGGTCCTTTCCCGGTTAACCCGAATAGTGAGCGCTTATTCAAAAATAAGTGTGCATTCAAATTCAATCAATTCACATCAAATACCCATTCAAAGGGAAATATTGATAGTCGGTTATTGAACTATCAATTGATATGCACACATCACCAGATTCCAAATAATTTTCCAAATTATTTATTTTCCAAAATATCTTTACAAGATATATAATTTCAACATTTCAAAAATAAATCAATATTTATTTTTAACAAGTTTCACTTTCACATATAAATTCCTTAGTGAATTTATATTCCAAAATATTCATGCATATACGATTTCAATAATTCATTTCAATTTATCTTCAGAAAAAGATAAATTCTAATTATTCACTTCATATTGGAAAACATTTCCATACTTATTTATTCATAAGTAATTCACAAATTCCTTTTATTTTCAACACGGGAAAATATTCAATATACTTAAATCGAATTAAGTATATAATTCATTCTTTAAGGTAATCATTCCCTTAAACATTTTTATTTGGGCCAAAACGAATGTTGCGTAAAACATCGTTACGACAACCCAAAATCACTAGTATAGGGATTCGAAATTAAATAGATATATAAATCCCAATACTATTCTAAACATTTCCTTTCGGAAATTATTTACTATAACAACAGTGTTATAGTCCACCATTTCCTTTTATTTCTCGAAAACGTCTATTTCAACAATAAATGTTGAAATCTATGGTTTCGAATCTCAACACATTTTAAACCATCGTTAGATCGTTTTAATTCTATTTAAAACATCATATCTAAAACAATTTCTTTAACGTATTATTCACTATTCAAAAACGTGAATATACTACCTTAACAAATTTCATCATTTCTATTCATTTTATTTCAAAGGATTATTCAAAGTCTAAAACGTGAATAAAATCTCCATTTATAAGTTATAACAATTTTTTTTCTTATTAAAATAAGTCTTTTTACAAATTTATAAAACAACGTTTATAAATTCTACTTCTATTTATTCTATAAAAACTTCCTTTTTTATACATCTCCTTTATTAACTTATTCGATTTATAACTCGGTTATAAACTACAGGTTCATATTATAAGTTAAACACTTATAATCTATTCGTTTGCAAAACCATTCCATTGAACTTCATAATTATAAATCTTATAACTTATAAGATTCAATTATTTATCCAAATCTTATTACTTTAATAACTTTACAAATTTTATAAACCTACTGTTTATAAAATCCCATTTATAACTTTACAGTTTAAAATTTCATAAATTTCATTCATTTAGGAAATTCATTTTCACTACATTCAAACACTTATAAAAACTCGTTTTATAACGTCCATATTTCAATTTATAAATATCCATTTATAAATCTCTTAATATAAATTAATTTATATTATTCTTTTAAACGTCATTAAATTCCTTTAAAATTTCACCGTTCTCTTGATTTATAAAATAATCAAATTTTATAAATCTTATATTCAAACTTCTAATAATAAACTCAAGAATCCAGTTTAAACTATTTTATAAAATCATTGGTTCATATTTCTCAAAAATCGACTTTTAATCGTATTTCTAAAAATCAGCTTTTTAACTATATTTCACAAAAACCATAATTTTTATAACTTTAAAAATTATAACGTTTATTTATTTATAATGGATCAATTCCAAAAATAAAGTATATTTTCAAAATCACTTTTAAAATCATTTTAAAATCCCAAAATCTGGGTCCAATGATGCTACACACCAAATAGTCAATCACGACTAACAACGATATCATATATCGATATGATAATCCATCAAATATCAAAATATCTGAAATAAAATAAATACTGTTGAGGAATCCAGTTGGATCCCTCCAACCTGTTTCCTGCATCCAAAAACATTAGCACAATACCAATTTCGCTCCAGTACGAAATTATCGCGGTATATGTTCTTAATAAATATTATCCGCTTAATAACGGCGTAATAGGGTCTCATCCGCTAAACAAAAAATGCGGGAAATCAACAACTGCAATATATACATATGCCAATATATATATATTGATATTATATATATAATACCAATTTCACTGTTTATGAAATATTCGCGGTATATGTTTATATTAAATAACATCCGCTTACTAACGGCGAATAATGTCTATTTTAACAATCAATAATTTACAGTCATCATTCAAACATGCATTCAAATATTTTAAATCTAACTATTTAAAATAAAATCGAAATCTATTCGATTGAGTGAGAAGTTCTCACCTTGGTTTTAAATTCCGTTTAAGCTTTTATTTCGAATAAAATTAAACGCGCGTTTAATTTTACCCGAAATTCTCACTAACTCCAAACGACTCCAAACCAACTCCATCGCGTAGTGCTCGTCCATACGATCCCAACGCAACTGAGTTTGCATTTTTTCGACCTCGTATGAAAAAGTTATGCATTTTTGAAGTTACACGTATTTATATAACATAATTTTTCAACATAACTTTAAATTTTTAAACTCCAACTCATCTCAGCCCTTGATCCATCCATATGCAAATCCTGGCCGTGCATTGTTGCTTCTTCCCCAAATCCTTTTGCACGCAACATGTACAGGAAGGAGCACGCACAACATAACCCACCAACCAAGAACTAGGGTTCCAATTTTCGATCTCATTTCTCGACGAAACTCGATCAAACCACTTGCAAATCGAAGCCCTACGCGAGAGCTACTCCCACCACCAACCACCTGAAGCTCGGCCCTAGGATTGGCCTTGAAAAGCGTGCGAAAATCTGCAGGTTTCGGCCCCTTTTTCTCCTTCTACGCGACTCCAAACACGATCTCCACCGTTGAATCTCTAGCTCGTGTTGTGCTCTTCATCTTTGTAGTTGAGCACTTCGCGTGAATGTCGACGGATTGGAAGATCTAGAGGGATAAAGTTGGAGCATTTCTGGCCATTCAGGGGGGGGTGGCGGCTGGAGTTATTAGATTAGGGTTTTGTGATAATTTTTATCAAATTTATGAAGGCTCATGTCTATTTATAAGGAACGAGCGACACTATTCATCCCGGAAATTCCGAACTTCGATTTAGACGCCGTAACCAGCGTACCTAGGGTTTATCCCGCGTTCCGGACACAATGGAACAGGTTTCGGAAGCTAATTCGGAAGTATGTGCGAGTTATGGCTGAAAACGCTCAATTTGAATTAAACCGATTTAAGCGATTTTCTAGGCGTTTTAATTTGCACCGGACAAACGGTAAATCCAAATGACTTGAAATTTGAAACCTTACAATAATATCACATTACGGATCCGATGAAACTGGTTTCGTCGAATTCCGAGACTTTTTGAAAAATGGCTATTTTGACTCGTCAAATTTAAATTAAAAATAAATCGATGCGTTTCGAGCTGCCACGATCAAACGATAGCTCCGATTGCACGAAATTTGAAATCCGGTAATAACTAACTATTACGGATCCAATGAAACTGGTTTCGTTCAATTCTGAGACTGTCCAAAAATTGACTATTTTACAGTCGATTATTAAATATTAAAATATTCAATTTTCACAAATTAACTTTTAATTCGATTTTAAAAGTTCTAAAATATTTCTATAACTCCAGTATGATTAAATAAAATTTTACAAATCATTTTCTATCATATTTAACTCTATTTTCAATTATTTCCATAATTTAACATTTTAAATTATCGATTTAATTATCCAATTAAATCCAATAATTCAAATAAAAATTTATTTGACTTATAAATTCACTTATAAATATTTAAAATTAATTAAATATTCAAATTTTAGTTTATAAAAATTCTGGGTCGTTACAAATCTTTTCCACTTCCTCAGTTCAATCTATGGCCGAACCCACACGAGAGGAAGAGAGAGTTGTCGCGTGCTTGTGTACGCGATTCTAGGCGAAGTGGGGCGGCGAGCGATCGAGGGGAGGGAGCGCATGCTCGCGCGTGAAGGTGGTGGTCTCGGAGTCGGCGCTTCAAGGCAGGTGGCGGCGCTGGGGTAGGAAAGCACGCGGGAAGGATCTGGAATCGAGATGGCATGCGAACGTGAGGTCGCGTCGATCAGGAGAGGCGGCGGCGTGGGTCTTGCAGTGAGGTATTTATCTACCTTTCGATAATTCCTGTTAAAAAAAAAAGGGTTTTGACAGTAAAATAAATTATTGCTATTATGATAAGAGGGAAAACAGATTTTTTAGAAATATAAATATATATATAACTATACCTTCATACTCAAATATATGTGTAAGATTTTAGGGGAATATATAGGGATTTTAGGATGCTGAAAAGTCTATATACAAATTGGACTTTTAAAACCAGTAAAACAGAATTTTATATAGGACTTTGGAAAATAATAATAATATTAAGATTAGATTGTTAAAATAACTATAAGTGGATTTAGTGATTAAATTGTTTAAATTACTAAAAGATATTTTTTTATAGAGGGAGAATTAGTTTAAAATCTAATTATTTGCTAAAAATAAAACATTAGTTAAGATTAAAATTATTAGATTAACATAAATTTATTTAAACGATAAATAATTATTCGATTTGTTTGAATATTAATAAAATCCATGCAATTGTTATTCAAGGTCAAAAATATGGAAACATGTCGGGATTGGGAAGGATTGCAACAATTAAATCAAAGGTGAGTTAATCTCACTCAGTGGAATTTAAATTTAAATTGTTGAATTTAAATTTATTTGTTGAATTGCTTGAATGATGGTTGAATTAGTGAATAATTAAATAGGTCCTATATGCCATGAAATAGCGGATGTTAGAAATATTAAACTCATATACTGCAATATTTCACATTGAAGTGAAATTGTTATTTTATTGTGCTAACATCTGTGGATGTAGTAAAACAGGTTGGAGGGATCCAACAGGATTCCTCAAAACTATTTATTTTATTTTGTATATATGCTGTTTTGTGACAGGATGATATATTGATTTGGGAGGTTTTAGAGATAATTGAATTATCAACTGTTGAATAACAGATAAGTTGAAATTTTGAGATTTCTATTACCGTTGATAAATTAATTTGAAGAAGTTAAATAAAACTCAAATAGAAAATATTTATTTGAAATTTAAATCTACTTTAATTGAGAATGAAGAAAAGAAATAAAAGTATATTTTTACTTAAGTTAAACCTTAATGTGGTAAAGTTGAGTTTTGGAAATTTAAATTTATAAATTTATACTTGAAGGAATATTGTAATTGATAAGTGAATTAAAGAAAAAGGAATTATATTAAGAAATGGAAATGGAGGTCTATTAAGGAAATAAAAAGAAATATTAATAAGAAAAGAAAAGAAATTTATTAGGAAATAAAGAAGATGCTATTAAGAATTACGAATAAGAAATTCTATTAACAGTCAAAAGGAGATTTTATTTAATAATGAATGGAATTTATTAAATGGGACAATATGGAACTTTATAGAAATAATAAATTATAAAGATGGGATTTTTAAATCAAACTATCTTATAATAAATGAAAATCCAAGAAGATTTTATAAATTCATGAATGAAATTTACAAATGAGATATGAAATTGGTTGAATGGAAATAGCAGGATATTTCCAAAGGTGAATGTGGACAGGAGGCATTTATAAATGGATATTGGATTTTCTAAAATTATAATTTATTTTAAAAAGAATATTTTAAATTACTATACTATATAAATCTTTTTATAAACTATTATTTGAATGTAAAAATATTTTCGAATTAGTTATTTTGAAGGCTTAGAAATTATTTGTAATAAACTCTAATTTTTCTAAAACCAGCTTTGAAACTTATAAATAACTAGATATAAATATTTATATTTAATATTACTTCTTATCTTATAAATCTATATGTTTTCAAAATGTTTTTAAAATCCAATTAAAATCCTCTTGTAATGGTAAGCAGGTTTAATTAAATGAGATAAGATTTAGGAGAAATCTTATAAAGTGGAGAAGCTGAGTATGTAAATTTATAAGCAAAAGTATAAATTGATTTTTGAGGAAGAAATGAGAAAATAGGAATATTTTCAATGGATAAATCAATTGTGAGTGAGTATAAGAAATCAGTTAAATGATTTCATGGAAAGAAAAGGACTTCGAAAAATTATTTCAAATGGGTTAAATGGAAATAATAGTTGAATGATATTTGAGATAAATAATTTGTGGAAATTATTTGATGGTTGCTTGTGAATGATTAATTGATAGTTAAATAACCGACTATCAATATTGGACAATGCGCTGATCGTTTCGGAGAGTCCGGGATCGGATTTAATTATCCGAAAACCACTTCGATCCGGTTTGAACGATTACGAATGAAGACCGTGAAGAGTTGAAGACGGTGATTCGGTTTGTCTAGACCTAGGGCAACTTGTATGGATTGAATGCTTCCAAAACATCGTCAAGTGGACGATGAGCATTCTAAGTGATGCGTTCTTGAAAGGTAACGTTTAACCTCAAGCCTCATCAACCGGGAATGGCTAAAACAGGGGAGGTGCAGCAAGACTTCGTGGGTAGCCCCCACTGGAGAGTGAGGTTTCCCCTGTCTAGATGTCCCTTTTTATTCGGCTTAGTGGGCGGTTGGTCGCGCCAACTGCGGGGTGATCTTGCTTGGGACTGTTAAGTAAGGAATGGTTCCGGTCTTGTGTTGCAGAGGAGTTAGGGTGGCTCCTCGGTACTCTGATCTAGACCAGGTACTGTGACGGGCGGTACCCCAGTAGCCCTGCCATTGTATGGGATCCAATCTCCAATAAGCGCCTGTATGGTTTTGATTGTGCCCAACTATTGCTGAAACGTGAGATGCAAGCATTTCAGCTAGATTCTATTTACTTTCTATAGACACTATAATAATATCAGAGAACCTTAATAAAAATTGTTTTAGCTATCGTAAGGTAAAAACCCGACATGTTTATTTGTGGCGTGGTCTTACGAGATGCTTTTGTTTTCAAAAGATTTTTGAAACTTTAATAATCCAATTGAGTGTGATTTTCTTACACTGGTTTTCCAGACTAACTCGGGTGTTGTTTTATGTGATGCTCGGGTCAGACCGAGTTAAACAGGATTCAGGTTTTATATGCTGGAGCTCAAGAGACGAGCTGGTGACAGAGCGTATTTCCGTATTTGTCTATTATTTCCGCTGTGTATGATCATATATTAGTTGACTATGTATGACTGATTGATGTACTCTGATAATGATATGTATGTATATGTATACAGTACAGATTTCTTGTATTTAAAACTGTATTCTATATATTATATTTTATTCCGCTGCGATGTGAGATTCTAATGTTGTTTTTGGTTCTTCTTCTTCTATCCCTTTCTTCTTTTTCATAACTATCTGGAGTTTTCGGGTTCGGAAATTTCGGGTTCGGAAATTTCGGGTTGTTACAATTAGATTGCATATAAATTCTCATACGAGTAGACCAATAATTATAATTTAAACCATTGAAAAATGGAGGTCGTGCAGTGGATTGATCTTCAATAAAACTAGTGACAGCGTTGGTAGTGCTGGTGTTGTTTTCCATATTAGCAAAAATATCAGATAACTGTGTAACGGTTATAAGATGCCTTTCTTTGATACCAATTGAAAGTAACTACTATGGCTAGCTATTACTTAGGATCGTGTAATATGAAATATAATTAAATCTAAATGCGGAAATAGATGATAATAACAAAGTAAATAAAAATAAGACAAGCACACCAAGAAATTTTATACTGGTTCAAACTTCCCATTCTACGTCCAGTCCTAGACTCCTTCTGGAATTTTAACTACAACTACCCTCACTTAACCCGAAGGAATAGGTTTACACTGCCTAAGCGACCGAACAGGACTTTACCCGCCTAAGCAACTGAATAGGACTTCAATACAAAAGATATCTGACTGTGGTGTGTTCTTAAATAACACTGATAAGTCAATTGAGTACAATCTTCCTATAATCTTCTCCTTTATGATATATAGTGTGATATGCTTTGAGAACTGTGGAAGATAAAGTGATCAATGATCAAAATATGTAAGAGTTTGAGTACAGTTTGAAAACTTTGAGAATAGATAAGAATTCAAGAATGCTAAAAGTAAATTCGGTAATTTGTTTGTTGAATTCTATAATCTATATATATTATATGAAGAGTTGCATCTTTAAATGAAAAGTTATATAGAAAAGAATGGATGCAACCGTTGATTTAAAAGGATGTTTCTCTTGGTGAAGAGAAGTGACTTTTCAAGAAAATAGCAGTTGGGGATATTTAGACGTCTGAATAAAAATAGTAATTTGAGCATTTTTGACCTCATTCAAACGTCTGAATAGCAGTTGGGGATATTCAGACGTCTGAATAGCAGATGAAAATGTAAACAGTAAAGAAATAATTCATTTTGACCTCATTCAGACGTCTGAATATTTTAGTTCAGGCGTCTGAATATTGTGAAACAAATATTCTCATTTCAGTAGTCAGATGTCTGAATGAATGGATTCAGAAGTCTGATTTTGCTGTTTTGTGCATGTTTGAGCATGGGTGTGCATGTGTATGTATATGCTTATATATATATATATCATTTAAGGAGAGATTTTAACAAATTTTCTAAGTAATATACAGACTCTAGACACATAATATACAGCTATAAACATCTGTAGATGAATCTGCAATAAATCTCCTGCAAATATGGTCTAAAATATACATAACATTTTATATAGGTTGTTATAATCAAAATCGAGAGTCTAACACAGGATATATTGAATAAGTTTATACTCAAGTTTATCAACAGTATTCTCGTCTATTCCTGAATCAGAGTTGTGCAGCGGAAGCAAGGTGGCAGCTGTTCTAGAGTGGAAGCAACCGGAAATGGCGGTGTTTTGGATTAAAGGGTTTCTACAGGAAGTTTTCGGGATCTAAAGATCAGATTGGCGAGTACCACCTATTTTGGTTATTCCAGATTGGGGAAGTAAGTTCAGTCTGCTATTACTTGGGAAGTAGAGCTTGTGTTCTGGATATCGACGAATTTTAAAAGACCTTTCTGTTAAGTAGGATCCAGAGATTGGTTTGTCTTGGTCCAGTTGTTTCTGGAAGCATCTGCATAGATTGAGCTGATCAGGAAGAAGACAGGCAGCCCAGGTTCATCAGAAGGAGTTATGTGGATAAGAAGGATGAATTTGGAATTCGAAGTAGGAGACTTCATTGTTATTAAGGTTTCTCTGGTTAAGAGAGCGGTAATTTGATAAGATTGGAAGGCTAGCTCCCAGGTATTTGGGATTTCTTATCTGTGTTCTTGATAGAATAAATTCTTTGTCTATAGGATTGAATTGCTAGTTCAGATGACTATGATTTATTGTATTTCACGTATCTCTGAGGGAGTACGTGTATGGTCTATCTCTGGTTGTGGAATCAGCAGTTCAGAAGGATTTGGAAGTTGAGCTAGACTTGAGTTTGGTCTGATGTTTTGTTCAGATTGTTGGATCTAGAAGAGAGAGAGAGCTCTGGATCATAGTAGTATTGTTAGTTAAGGTTTTGTAGAGTGAGTATTCTAGGGATTTGTACCTGGGAAACTCTAGATAGTGTTAGTAAGGTCTATCCTGATTTGTGTCAGGATAGTTAGTTAGATTTGTTTGTTAAAATAAATTGGTTGCTATGGTTGTTAGTATCTTGCTGATACATGTGGTTGCTGATTTAATATAAAAACCTTAGATGGATTATTAAATTATCTTTGCTTTTAAATTTCGGAGACGAAATTCTTTTAAGGGGGAGCAATGTGACGAACCGGAATTTTAGGCAATATCAATTTAATAATCTTTACTAATAATTAAATTGGATTGATAATTTTCCTTTATAATTTTAATTTAAGTTGATAAATTTAAATCTTCAAAAGGGCTAATAAATATTTAATCTGGCAATATTTATTTATATCTTTTCTAACAATTTAAAATTGGTAAGATTTATCTTTTAAAATTAATAAAAATATATTATATATTATAATGTATATATTGTTATATATATTGTATATAGGAAATCTTTTGTGTTAAATAAAAGATGTGTTTTCAAATTGTAATATATATGTATGTATATATTATGATTTGAAGGTTGTTTTAAAATTTAATATAATTATTCTCAAAATTTATGTTAAAAATATTTCCTATTTAAAATTATTTGTAAATATTAAAGTTTTGATTTGAGTTGAATAACAGTGTTTTAAATTCTAATATATATATATATATATATATATAAATTGAAATTTGGAAGTTATAATTTAATATAATACTTTTTCAAAGGGTATTTGGAATTTTAATTTATATTTCTTAAACAATCAAGATAATTATTTTGAATTCAAAAATATATGTATAAGATTTTATTTGTATATAGTTTGTTTTATAATATTTTCTTTAAAAGTAATTTTTTTATATATATACATATATTTAGATAAGTGTTTATTAATTAGTAAATTTAATTTAAAAAGCTTTTAAACTATTTTAAAAATTCATTTAAAATACCTAATGACAAGTGTAAATACATTAACACATGTTAGTAACATGTGTAAGGTAATTAAGTAATATAAAGGACACATGTAAGTTTTTAAAACAAGTGTCATCTTTTAAAATTTATTTTCCTTGATTTTCAATAAACCGTAACTTAATTCACAAAAACATACTTTTCATCTATTAATCTTTTTTTCCTATTCTCAGCTGAAAACAAAGAAAATTCCAAACTAAACCCTACAAAAATTTCATCAACTCAATAATCAAAATCTGGAAACCAAACTAATGAAATATGGAACAAATGCAACTTTAAGAAAAATGAAAATCAAGCTTCAACCTGAGGTTTTGCAAATCAAAAATGAAGATTTCAGATTCAACAATAACTTCAACACCAGATTCAACATCTTCAAGCATGCAACAAGAATTCAAAATCAATTCAAAAACATAATGCAAACAGCAAGTTGAATTCAAAACAGAGAAGTTCAAAATCAAATAAACCTGGAACATGCTCTCTGTTCTCTGCTATAAATAAGTGAGTAAACATTTCTTTTAAAAACCGTTTAATTTTGATTTATATCTAATGCATGTGATGATATTGTTTTGAATGGAAGTTCTTCTACTTGAATCTATTTGAATTGATATATATATATATATATATATATATATATATATATATATCTGTGTGTGTGTCTGTGTGTGTCAACAAGTCTGTAAATATATATACAGATGTCTGATATCTGTTGTGTCATAGTTTTGTTTGGCCTTCAAGAATTCATATATCTAGATCATACCCATATTAACCTCTGGTATTTGAATGGAAGTTGTTTGTTAATGTATAATGATGATTTTCAAAATAGTTCCAGGGTTTAAAATTCAACAAATTATTTTTAAAAAATGAAATAACAGTGGAAATGTGTATATATGATAAAAATCAACTAATTCAATTTATGTTTTGAATTGCTTAAATGAAGTAATGATGAAAAATCATGATTTTTATTATGCATTTCATAATTTTTAGAGTGATATTTCATGGGAATTTTCGAGTTGTTCGTATTGGGTGTTTTGGGAGATTGCTGATGATCGGCGATGACTGGAGGGTCGGCGTTTGGGCTGGAGGTGGTATGAGGCATGGGGGTCTCAGGAAAAATACTGGATTGGCCGAGGTGAGCAGGATTTGGTGAACAAGGGTTTAGGAAGGTGTTTTGCTCATCGTGGTTGTTAGGGTGTTTTCGTCGTAGGTGAATGACCGGGTGCAATCGCGATAGGGGGAAAAGTGGCTAAAGTTCGAGGAGAGGCTGGGGTGAGTTTTTCGAGGTGCATCGCTGATTGGTTCGTCGCCAGCGAGGGGAATTGGTCTTCAGTGTTGTTCCAGTTTTAGGGCGAGATGCTCGTTTCTATTCTCTGTCGATTTTGACAAATTTGGGTGATCGAACTTCGAATATGGGTAGTCGACGACTTGTGAGCATCGTCGGTGATGAGCCGATGTCGCTCTGATGATCATGCACGTGCATAGGCACTGTGCCGTGTCTGGGTGGTTTAGTTGGTTTGGGAACAAAGGTTGTGCTCGGATTTTGACTCATGCGAATGGTTGTTTGTCTCGAAGCGGATGAAAGTGGGTATTAACTCGAGGCAGGCACGTGGGTTTTAGGCGGTTAGACTCGAGTTTTGCTGTAGTGATATTTTGGTTTTAACTGAAAGCTAAATTTTGTAAAGCAAATAAGGTTTACAAATTTAAAAGCTAGTTCTTTCAAAATAAATGTTAATCAAACTTCGAGAGTGTTATTGAATATATTTTCAAATTTGAAATGTTTAAGATAATTGCTTTTGAAAGTAATTAACTAAATTAAATTTTGAATTTTAATTCAAAGGGTGTTTCCAATTTAAAATATTAGATCAAAGTTTTTAAGTAATTATAAGTAATGTTTAAAAACTATGTTTTCAAATTATATTGAAATAGATAAGTTTTAAAGATATTATAATTAAGTTTCTAGAGATAAATATTTATAGAATTGAATTAAACATGTTTGAAAGGTTTCAATGATTTTAAAGTTTGAATTAGATGATTAAATTGTTTTTAAATTTAAATTGATTTCTAAATATTTTATTTTTAAATAAGGTTTAATGATATAATTATGTAAATCAATTAAAAATAAAGAGTTTGTCTTTAAGTTATTAAGATTTTGATTAATTTAAAATAATTAATTAGTGAAGATAAATAAGGTTAATTAATTATTGTTATTAACTTCAGAATAGTTAATTAATGTAAGTGATTTGTAAATAAGTAAAGGTTTAATTAAGATAAATGATTTTCTTAATTAATTAAGAATTTTTAAATATAAGAAGCTAACTAATTATTTAATTAATTTTAAATGATTAGTTAATAGTTTGGTAAATTTAAAATTATCACTTAATTATTAATTAAGTATCATTACTTGATAAAGTAATTAATGGATAATTAATAAAGTGATTAATTAAGGATTATTAGTTAATGTAACTAATTAATAATTACTTAATGAAGTAATTAAGGATTAATTAATTAATGTAATTAATCAAAGGGTTAATATAATTAATTAAGGAGTTAATTAATTAGGTAAGTAATTACAAGATGATTAATTATTGTTCATGATTAACAAAGACTAATTAATGAGTGTGATTAATTAAAGATTAATTATTTAATTAATTAAAAGGTTAATTAATTAGCGAGGACCATTAATTAATATAATTAATGAAATTAATCAAGGTTGATTAATGGAAGTAATTAATTAAAGTATGATTAATTAATTGTAATTAATTAAGGGTCAGTGTAATTGATTATAGTTAATTAATTAATGGAAGTAAATGGAGGATCATTAATTAATGTAATTAATGATAGTAACTAAAGGTTAATTACTGTAATCGGTTAAGGATAATTAATTTGTGTAATTAATTAAAAGGATAATTATTTGATGTAATTAAAGGATAATTACTTAATGTAATTAAAGGATAATAAATTAAGGAAGATCATTAAGAGATGATTACTTTATTAATTTGTGTTTAATTAATGTAAAGTAAGCAGGATTGAAGTATACCAAGTGATTAAAGGTTAGTAATTAATTTAATTAGAGGCTAATTAAATTGATTAAGAGTGAATCAAACCTGCTTATGGATGATTGATTAATATTGGGTGATTGATTGATATTGGATGATTTGGATGTGATATCTCTAATATGAGTTCTATGTTGCTTTGTGAGATGTTGGTTAATATGAATTATCTATCTGTGATAATGAGAATCATCTATTTGTATATGTTATTCTGAATATAAGTTTAAACCCTTAAACAACTTGGACATTTAAAATTGCATTTTGGATTTCGGTGAAACAGGGATCGGGTTTCCAAAATTTGGATATCTGAAAACCACATCGATCCAAATTAAACGTTAGATCGTGAATCCAAGTGAAGATCAAAGTGAAGACTCAAAGTGTAAGAACTATTCGTCATTATAACTCTGAGGGTGATTCTGAGATGAGTTTGACGGAAATAGTACTTTCAGGTTCGAGATGGTGATTCAGAGTGCAAGGGCTATGGTCGTTAACTCTGAGGGTGATTCCAAAATGAGTGTAATGAGATAGTGCCTTCGGTTTAGTTCGAACCCGGAACGAACTTGTATGGATCGAATGCTTTCAGAACATCATAAGGTGGACGATGAGCATTCTAAGATAGATGTGTTATATAAATTAATCATAGCCCCAAGCCTCATCAACCGGGAATGGATAAAATGGGGGAGGTGCAGCAAGGTTAAGTGGGTATCACCCAAGTAGGACGAGATTTACCCCTGTCTAGAGGTCCCTTCTATTTCGGCTTAGTGTGCGGTTGGTCGCGCCAACCACGGGGTGGTCTTGTTTGGGACTGTCCGGTAAGGGATGGTTCCGGCCTTGTGTTGCAGGGGATTTAGGGTGGATCCTCGGTATGGTGATCTAGGCCCCATACTATGACAGGAAGTACCCCAGTAGCCCTGCCATCGGTGGAAACCCATTTTTCCTACGTGCCCTTACGGTTTTGATTGTATTACCCACTTTTGTGGCTAGTAGCTGGAGTTTAATTATGTAACAATTTCAGCTATTTCTTATTTATTTGAAAACCCTAGACACTATTATAATGTCACTGGATTTCCTATCAAATGTTTTAGTTAGCGTAAGATAAAAAAAATTCCATGTTTATGTGTGGGAAGTCTTACGTGATACCTTTCTTTCAAAGGATTTTTAAAGTTAAGCAACTTTAAACCATTTACTCACACCAGACCCATGTCTGACCCAAGTGTTTATTTTCTGTTTTATTAAACTCTTAGGTACCCATATTATGTATGGGTAGTCAAGGGATTTAGGTTAGCTTTGACGAATTCTGGAGGAGATTTGGAGTAGGAGGCTTCAGCGTATAGATATTATTGTGGTTCCGATGTGCTAGTGTTTTGTGTTTGTATCTTTGTTATATCCTGACTTGTATATTAAACAGTTGTTTATAACTGTCTAATTTGTAAAGTATAAGTTGTGTACTCTGATGTATTTTTGTTACTATGTAATATATGTAATATATTATATTTCGATGTGAGATTCTAATGTTGTTGTGTTTCTTCTTTTCTATCTTTTCTTCTTCTGTCCCTTTCTTTCTTAATTCATGTTGCGTCTTTCTGGTGATAGGAAGACGGGTCGTGACATCAATATAGGCAAATGTTTCTATTTTTGCGTATACTTCTCTTTCCAAATCCTTTCTAATATTGTTTGAATCATATAACCTTACCTATTTTATATTTAAAATTACTTTAAATAGTATATTTTAAAGTGGTCAAATTCTAGGTCGTTACGTTCTCCCCTACTTAAAAGAATTTCATCCTCGAAACTACCCAAAGCAAAAGTTTGCCTAAAACATTTATCTTCAAACTTAATTCCATATAATATACACAGATCATTCATATGAAATATCTTATTCAGTCTCCTATTCGAATACAAAACTTTACTTCCGAACTAATATCAATCCCCTGATCCCCTAATGCAGACTTTAATCGGGCTCTTTGCTCGGAAACTTTTGCTTTCCTTGCATAGCTCTCAAATATGATAGAAAACTCAAGTATTTACCCACAAACCCTCATCAATGTTCGCTATCAAGAATCGAGTGATAAATCCTTTTTCGGACCAATGTAAAAACCTCAAAGTTCTGAACTTGAATATCAGATCAAAATTTGTGTGATGAAATGATCTACATATAATATATGTATTTACTAACTTTCAAAAACTTTCCATAAACTTTTATTTAATTTTAAACATTTTATAAAGGTGCTTCTTTATATAATCCCTTCAATGATTTATTTCCAAATATTTTTATTAAAGGAAAATATTCTAAAGAAACCATTTTTCACTCAAAAGATAATTTATCTTTATAAGAAAGTTTTCCCACAATCTTTTAACTCGGTATATTTCCTTTAACACTAATATTATTTAAGAATTATTTCGTAAAACTTACTTAAGTTTATTTCATCTTATAACTTATGCAAATCAATCTTATTTTAAAGAGTTGAGTCCAAATTCTAAATTAATAGTAGAATTCATTAATAAAACATTTTGTAAGTTACAATTACCTTTTTAAAGAGTCATTATTTTACTTAATAGTTCACGATCTAAATTTACATTTGTATGATATACCTTTATATCCTAAGAGTATATACAAATCCCAAATTTCAAATTTGTTTTACTTAAATCCGTTTGTCTAACAAATTTAGACTTTGTTGTAATTTACTAATATCTCAAATTCATAATCTATAAAACTTATTTCCTATTAATATTATTATTAATTTTCTAGCTTTAAAAAACAAATTTTAAAAACACCCATATTTAAGTCCTCAAACTTTAAACTCTTAGATCTCTTTTTTTCTTTATAAATCAGATTTATAAATTATCCTTATCTTATTTCATTTACTCAAAGTACTTCATAATCCTTCACCAAAAGTTTTCACAAAATTTTTAGCTTTGAGCAATGTACGATTCAGAAATTTTCGGCTGTCTAAAATTGTCGGAAAATCTGCTTTTAGCAATTAGCGATCCTAATTTATCTTTAGTTTAAACGCTTTTATAAAAATTACTAAACAATTTCAGTTAATGATTCACATTATTTCTTTAACTTAAGAAAATTTATATAGATCGACTAACTCCAAAACAATCCAAGGAACTATGTACTACCAATAGTATCATATAGTCTCTTAACAAGAAGAGTAATACTTAAAAGAAGTGCTTACCATCTGGATGCATTTCTTGCCCATTTTTAGTTTATTTTCAAGCTAATCGAATTAGTTATCATAAAATACCTTTTCTATTTTTAAAATCCTTTAGAGATTACTTTATAAAACCTTTCTTATAAATTCATTTTATCTTATATTAATTAATTTCATTTAAATATCCACAATTCTTTTACTCGAATTTAAATTCTTATTCCTTCTATATTTATCTTTTTACACAATCATTTAAATACATTGTTATCTTACGTGTTCATTCCTTAAACAAATCTTATTATCAAACACCTTATAGTCAAATCGTAAAACTTAATTCACAAGGTATTTGTACTTAAACTTTTAAATCAAACAATTGATTGATTTACGATAGAAACTTAACATCATTTCCTAATTTATTATTTTGGAATAAGTATTAAAGACCTTAATTACCTTATCGAATTTCTTGCTTATCGACTATCTTTATGAAACATCTTATAGTCAAACTGTGAAATTCTAATCACAAGATGTTCATATTTAAATTTCACTAATCCTGATTTCTAACTATACAACTTTTCAAAATATATACTTTATATTCAAAATATAATCCTAGGTAAAATTATTTCATTTACTAATTTTTCAAAATCAGTGTGTCGGTTCGCCTTGTTTAAAAGTTTAGGAACCCTCATCGATAAGGTGATCAAGCGTATCGATTAGAATATATAAATCACTCAACAGATAAATCGACACAAAAAAAATTTATATCCAACAACAAATACGCGTTCATATATAATACACTCAACTCATTCTAGGGTGTTACTAACCTTATCTATAATGAGTTACTCTTCCTACGATATTTCTAACCCTATCTCTGATGAGACTTACCCCCAACAAAGCCAAGGTTCTTGCTTAACCTTCAACTCTGATATGTAACAACCCTGTATTTTGTGATTATTTTAATTGTATATTTTAATAATTTCAATTGAATTCCTAATTTAAAAACTTTATTTTATTTATTAAAATGAATAATTTTTGCTATTTTAAATATAAATTCTGATTTGTATGTGAATTATAATTCCAAACATGAATAAATAGAATATTTTCCTGAAATGTGAATTTTGGTCAATATGGTCAAATTTTGACTTTTAAATTTAAAATTTGAATTTTTTGAATTTTATCTTTTATTATGAAAGAAAATAAAATTTTAGGAATATTGCTTTTCGTTTCATTGGAATCTGATTAATATTGTGAAAGTTATGTTTTTTACACTATTGTATGTAAATTGTTGTATTTAACAAAATTGTATATTTTAATTTATATAAGTAATATTTTTTTTTGTCACATTTATGTTCTGATTTGTGTAACATGACATGTTATGCATATTATTTTATTTTTAAAACATTTTAAAAGTGTTATTATAATTTTCAAATGTTTAGTGTATTTTGTTTACAATTTTTAATGCTAGTTTCAATTTAATAAGCTATTTTCTTATTTATCTTCTATTTTTCCTAAAATTATTTATTTATTTTATTTTTCACTTTATTTTTGTTTGTCTTTATTTTATTTACTGAATTTTATTTTGTTTATTTTGATTAAAAGAAATTAGAAATTCAAAGAATCAAGGCTTTTCATTTCTAGTGACCTTTTATTGTCTTTGCCTTTTCATGTGCTTGTTTCACTTTCTTGCTTTTGGCCGTACATTTCTATCCTATAGCCGTGAGTTTCTCATTGTAATTCACGTGAAAAATATCCCTCTCACTTCATTTCTCATGGCTACCAACCTTGAGAAAAAAATTTGTAAGTTTATGGCTTCTTCTTTTTCTTCTTATTTTACATTGATTTTACCTTGTTCCTCTTGTGCTTTGCTAGACCGCTACCACCCATCATCACCATCATCTTCTCCACCATCACCAGCCACAGCAGCCACCACCTCCTCCTTCGACCAATGGTGGTTGTGACCATCCCATAATACAAACACCACAAAAACAATGCAAACTCCACCAAAATATTGCCTAGCCGACCACTATACTTCACCCCACCACCATATATTGCCTTGGCCACCCCCTAGAACCACCATACCTACCAACACCACCTCTGGATATCACTTCAGATCAGGTCTGATCTATACCATGCAAGGGTCGAGCCCACTTGCCCTTTGGCCGAGCCAAAAAGTTGACCAAACCACTTTCTTTTGCCTTATCCTTTGATCTTCTTCACCTTGTAACCCCTACCTCTTCACATCCCATGGTTTTGCCTTCTTTTTGCTGACCATTGGCCGAGAATTTCAGGTCTATACCTGATCATGGCTGAGCCCAAGAATCTCCTAGGCCAAGCATTTGAATGGTTAAAGCAAGGACAAGTAATCTATTCCTTTGTTGCTTCTTATTTTCATTGTTTCAACATTGTTTTGTGTTGGATATTTATGTGTATATTGCCTTGTTTTGGTTATTGTTTACAAGATGAATATCATGGCTCTCTATTCATTCAAATCAAAAGTCATGTTGTATCGTGCTTGTCGTGTCTTTGGAATCATTCTTGTGTGTCGTAGTGGTCTGTAGCTTTGATAAAAGTGAGTCCTTCTTACCCTGACATATTTACTTATGAAATGGTAAATGGATGACAAGTGATTAGTAAATAAAATGTTTATGCAAGTTAATGGTGATTATATGGTTTGTTATTCCATGCTATTACCATTTTAACTTTGTTAGTTATCACCTGACATTTGATAAATGACATTATATATTGTGACATTTACATGTTAGTGTAATTGTTTATATTGTTTATGCATATGTTCACACTACAAGTTCCCTGTTAGAATAGAATCACCATGGGATGAAATGATACATACCCGAATGGACTTTAGGATAGATAAAAATCGTTATGGGCAAAAATGATAGACCTGAGTGATTTTTATTTATTTCATTTACTTGGGATTGAGGGTTTGAAATGATAGAACCCGTGTTTTCTTTTTAAATTGCGGATTGAAATGATATATATCCATATTACTTGATCTAGGTTAGAAAATTATATACAGACCCCGTGGTATTTTTTTAAATGATTTTTCTTAAGATATGTATTTTTAAAGTATGAAATTTTGTTTTAAAAATATATATTTTATGGTTTAAGAAGGCTAAATATTAAGTTTTGAATTTGGAAATTTAAGTATGTAAATTTGAAGTAAATGTGATTTTTGACTTTAAATTATATTTTTTAAATGTGATTTTTGACTTTAAATTATATTTTTAAAATGTAAATAAATAATGGAAATTAAATTTAAAGTTTTGAAATGATATTTGAAGTAAAAGGTTAAGTTTTATTAAATTTTCAAGTTAATAAACAGTGAACTTTGACTCAACAAATGAATTGATTTTTAATTAGATATTTAATTATAAATTTTTGTTGTGATAAATCATATGTTAAAATTATTTAAATGTGGAATTTTGAAGTCTAGGAATATGATTTATAAGTTTAAAATAACAAAAATTTGGAGTGTTAATGTTTCTGAAGTTATAATAAAATTTGGGATTTTATTAATAGCATTTCCAAAATTACTGTGGTCTTATGACAGCATTTCTAAATGCTGTTGTTTTTTAATTTAACTATGTTGAAATAACTAAATATTTATTACGGCATTTTATAAATGTCGTTGTTCTTGAACAAAACTATTTTGGAAACTATAAGCTACGATAGCACTTTATAAATGTTGTCGTTGCAATAATTTGACAATGTTTTGAAATATTATAGATTTTAACACTATTTGTGTCATATTTTAAAGTGTTAAATGATTTAACTTTTGAAATTGATTATTTTTGAAATTTAAGGAGTGTGAATATATAACTTAATATTCAAATTTGAATTTTAAGGAATTTAAATTGAATTTGAATTCAAATAAGGTTTACTTGGTTATATGTTAAATGGAATGAAATGAAATGAGATAAATGAATTTTTGAATGAAATTTTGGAATGTGTTTTGTAATGATATTTGAAATAATAAATGAATGCTTATTTGACTTAAATATGATATTTAAATTTGGATATTTGAATTTGAATTCAAATAAGGATTTGATAATGAGGTTTTGAAAAGGAAATGATTTTGAAATGGTTTTTAATGACATAACCTTTATTTTGATAAAGAATGTGAATTTGGAATGATATTTGATTTTGATCTATTCGATAAATGAATATTTGAAGTTTATATTAGTATGAAGGATATTTAGTGTACTTGTAATTATGGTTTATTTGAAAAAATATTGGATTTATGAAATGAATATTTCAGAACTACGTAAGAATGAAGTTAAATTTAAGATATATGAAATTACAAAATTTAGTTTTGAAATATGATATATTAAAGCTTTCAAAATATAAAAAAAATTGAATAGTTTATTTTATGGATCGAATCTGTATTTGAAATCTATAAAATTTGAAATGTTTTGTAGAGAAACTGTATTGAATTGAAACTGATGGTTTGAATTGAATTAAATTGAAAATTTAAAAATTTGGGTTTAATTGAATAAATTTGTAAAATGTAAAGAATTTAAGGAATGTTTCATGATTTCAAATGTTTGATTTTGAAATGTTATGATTTTCAAAGTGTAATGATTTCAAGTATTTTGGTTTCGGAAAAGTTATAAGTTTGAAAGTATTATGACTTTTGAAAGGTGAATATATGTTTGAAATGGAAATGATAGCGTATTGATTTGAATATTTTTTTGAAACAAATATGGTTTTGGTTTCGAAGTATAAAACTATTTTGAAAGGAATATAGTTTGAAATGAATGATTTGATTTTTGAAGTATTAACTATTTTGAAATGACCACGGAGTTATACGTTTGGTTGTTAAAGAGACCGGGATCGAAAGTTATCATACTCTCTGCCAACTCCGAAAACCACTTTAACAACTGTGTACGCGGTGGAGTTTTCAGAATAAAGTAGGATGGTGGTGACGTTCTTGAGGTATATTACGTGGACTCGACTCGCGTGAGTTGGCATAAGATGGCTAAAACAGGAGCGATTCCGGGCCAGTGAGGTAGCTCCTCTTATCGGACACACTCCTTCAATACCATTCCATTATATTCTGACTTTGAGATTGATTCGGTGGCCACTTTTGATTGTTGATTTTGGGGGTGTGGCTCAAGGTGGGCAGTAGTTGCGCACTATGAGTCACCATCAGTCCAGATAGTAATTGGTATATCTACCCTGTCATTGCCTTGTGTGCCGTGTCACCTACCCTATCGCGCATTGTACGAGTTTGGTTTTCTCTCGTAGCCCGTGTGATATCCTCTGTTGGCTTTCCGATCAGGAGGAACCATGATACTGGATGGACTACTGGGCCTATTACGTGTTAAGCGGAATATTGGGTCACTCCTTAACGGTATTTAAAAGTAAGTTTATTTTACTATAGACAGTATTATAATAGCGAAATATTACTACATAGTAAATAGTTTAACGGATCCTTAAAGGATGGGCGATCCCAAGCATCCTTTAAGTTACTGATAAATTTTGTTACTGTTCACTTGTGTTGATTTACATTTCATAAGTATGTATGTCCTGACTCGAGTGTTTTGTGTGCTTTACGCTCGGGTCAGACTAAGTGATTCAGCATTCAAGACTGACCTTCGGAGTTGGAGCTTTGCTTGGAGATCCAGCCATCTATTTTGCTTTTAGTATCCAGTGATTCCAGTGATGTATTATGATTTATACCTGATGTATCTTGTTACTCTTCTGTTGTATCTTATTTAACTCTAATGTATCTTATATATATATATATATATATATATATATATATATATAGTAGCTTCATGAACTACTATCTCTTTTACATCCGCTACATTATTAAATACTCTGTGTCTGTTATCTGTGATTATTTGTTTGTTGTATATTCTGAGATTTGCCAAATTTTATTTACAACACGGTAATTTGAGCAATTCAAGTCTGACATGTGCGGATGCGAATGGTTCAAAATATCGGGCTGTTACATGTGGTATCAGAGCTTTGGCTCTAGGCAAACTTAGCATATACGGTAAATATATTACAGAAACACTTTCATTCGAGTTTTAATCTCTTCCTTTTTGACTCGATTCCTTTGAATTTTGGAACGTTCCCTGCGGTTCCAATATCCATTCATGTCCCTCACTATTCGTCTTCTTTTGATTCTGGAGTATCCCATAACTCCACTTCGAATGCACTTTATATTGAGTCGGTAGTCCCGCCAATCTCAAATTTATTTGTAAAAGGGGTGAAACTCCTTTATAACTGCATCAATTCACCAGAGATTTTTATATCCTCGGTTTAGAAGAAGTATCTCTTATAATTCCAAACTCTATCTCTTGAGACCGAATGCAGATTTACTCTAGAAATCCACACCGATCTTATTCTTTAAGTCACGGTTGACCGGGCTAAGGTTGCCCGTGATTTATATAAGCTTATCCACCTCCCTATTCTGTTATTTAATCATCTCATCTTTGTTTCCAACTTATCTTCAAATCATTCTTGAAGTGTATTTGTAAACTAATATTTAAATTGTTTTATATATTGTGTTGTTTGAGTTGTTGATGTTGATTTGGGTTTCCAATCGATTCGTCTGATCAACGTTATCGATAAGATTTCCAAAACACTCGAACAGATCAAACTGACACAACATAGTTTTTCAAATTTAGTAATGAAATAAATTTTGTAACTATATTATAAACTTTTTGGGATTTTTATTGAATTGATTGTTAAGAAATAATATTTGATTTTATGTATCATTATCTCTTGTTTCATATATAAATAATTGAACTATAAAACATGGTTATAAATTTAATTGGAAATTTAAAATGAATTTAAAACAAGAATTTGAGAATTTAATTTCTGATGGATTTCAAACCTTGTGTATAAAGTTTTAAAGGATATATTACTTAAAGTATTTTCTCATAGAAATTTATTTCCAAAGAATTTTAAAATTTAAAATTAGTGCTCTTCTCTTTGCCGCTGGAAAATAACTTCGGTGATGACTGCAGCATCATCAACATTCATTTTCGAGTTTCGAAGTAAAGAGACCATTCTGTAGTCTTGCTACAGTTTTTTTTTGGGGAATTTAATTGATTTGAATTACTAAAATAAGACTGGATTTATCATATATACTGATATATGACTTAAATTTGAATGGATATATATAGTATATGTGCATTTATTTATCTCTAAATAGTTTGGAATTTATCGGAAATTTAATTCCTAAATTTTAACTTGAAGGATAACTTCAAGTATAATTTAAATATTTGGATAAATATTCAAGCTTGAAATGATTAAATTAGACAGTTTTATTTGTATAATACACAATTTCATTCCAATATAGCTTACCTAAATTATACAGAAGTTGAATATGTAATTGGATAATATACAGTATGAAAAGATTTAATAAATAAAATTTGAGTGGTTATAATAAATGTTATACACTTAAATTTTAGTTATAAAAAGATTAACCGAGGTAAATAGAGAAAAGAAAAGGGTAATGGAATAATTTATAATATAAAATGATGTTAAAGGAACTAAGAATAAATTAAAGCAGTTATGATAAGTGTAAATATATTTAGCATAGTTGAGAAAATATATTGAGAGGAATAAATTTAATTTTAATTAGGAATAAAAAGTATTAAACTTATTGAGTACATTATGAGTATAATACATGATTTTTTTTCAAATCCATGATTTTAGAGATTGTTTATTTAAGATAATTGGATGATAAGATAATGAAATTCGAGATGATTAAGATTTAATTAACTTATGTAAAATTAATTTACAATTTAAGTTGAAATTTTTCATGGTTTCAAATTTATTATCTTACTTTGTTTTTCAAACTATCTTTTAGTTGTCGTTATTTTCCTTATCTTACTACAGAATGAGAAGGCTATTGCTTATACCAGTCTGTTTGGAAATCTTTCTATAATCTTTAGTAATCTTTGGTACTCATTTTGAATTTGAGCACTGCTTGCCGTCCACAGACCGTCAGTCAAGCGGAAAAAGTGAATTAGATTCTAGAGGATCTTTTTCGTGCTTGTGTTCTTGATTTTGGAGGATCTTGGTAAGATCATATCCGCCTTGTTAAACTTACCTATAACAACAGTTATCAGGTATAATTTTAATCTTCTTGTCATCTTATATTAATCCTATTTCATTCTATCTTTTTTCATGTTTCTCCGTACCTCATTTCTTTTCGAGGACGAAAAGTTTTGAGTGGGGGAGAGTGTAACAACCCTATATTTTGTGATTATTTTAATTGTATATTTTAATTACTTCAAATGAATTACTGATTTAAAAACTTTATTTTATTTATTAAAATGAATAATTTTGTTATTTTAAATATAAATGTTGATTTGTATGTGAATTATAATTCCAAATATGAATAAATAGAATATTTTCCTAAAATGTGAGTTTTGGTCAATGTGGTCAAACTTTGACTTTTAAATTAAAATTTAAAAAATTTAATTTTTTGAATTTTATCTTTTATTATGAAAATAAATAAAATTTTAGGAATACCGCTTTTCGTTTCGTTGGAATCCGATTAATATTGTGAAAGTTATGTTTTTTACACTATTGTATGTAAATTGTTGTATTTAACAGAATTGTTTATTTTAATTTATATAAATAATATTTTTGTTGTCATATTCATGTTCTAGTTTGTGTAACATGACATTTTATGTATATTATTTTATTTTTAAAACATTCTAAAAGTGTTGTTGTAACGACCCAGAATTTTTAGAAATTAAAATTTGAATATTTAATTAATTTTAAATATTAATAAGTGGATTTATAAG
This sequence comes from Allium cepa, assembly GCA_030765085.1. Lineage (NCBI taxonomy): Eukaryota > Viridiplantae > Streptophyta > Magnoliopsida > Asparagales > Amaryllidaceae > Allium > Allium cepa. The sequence goes on along the minus strand of CM060940.1, from coordinate 755,709,993 downwards.
TCGAATAAATTTTTATTTGAATTTTTGGATTTAATTGGATTATTAAATCGATAATTTAATACGTTAAATTATGGAAATAATTGAAAATAGGGTTAAATATGATTGAAAATGATTTGTAAAATTTTATTTTATCATATTGAAGTTAGAACGATATTTTAGAACTTTTAAAATCGAATTAAAGGTTTATTTGTGAAAATTGAATATTTTAATATTAAAATCGACTAGTGAAAATAGTCAATTTTTGAACAGTCTCAGAATTGAACGAAACCAGTTCCATTGGATCCGTAATGGTTAGTTATTATCGGATTTCAATTTTCGTGTCAATCGGAGCTATCGTTTGAGCGTGGCAGCTCGAAACGCATCGAATTGTTTTTAATTTAAATTTGACGAGTGAAAATAGCCATTTTTCAAAAAGTCTCGGATTTCGACGAAACCAGTTTCATCGGATCCGTAATGTGATATTATTGTAAGGTTTCAAATTTCGTGTCAATTGGATTTACCGTTTGTCCGATACAAATTAAAACGCCTAGAAATCGATTTAAATCGGTTTAATTTAAATTGAACGTTTGTAGCCATAACACGCACAGGTGTCCGAATTAGCTTTCGAAACCTGTTCCATTGTGTCTGGAACGCGGGGTAAACCCTAGAAACGCTGGTTACGGCGCGTAAATCGGAGTTCGGAATTTCCGAAATGAATAGTGTTTACGTTCGATTTTCTATAAAAGGAGACCATTGCCTTCATAAATTAAAAAAAAAATATTAGGTTATGAAACCCTAGCCGCCTCTTTACAAACCAATGGCCAGAATTTTTCAATTTTCATTCCTTAATCTCTTCCAATCCGTGAAGTTTTAGCCAAAGTGATCAACTACAACATTGTAGAGCATGAAGAGGGCTTTAAATCCATAAGGTGATGATGGAGTTTGGCGTCGCGTGGAGGGGGGAGAGTGGCTGCGTGCGTGCCGTGTATACTTGCGTGCGCGCGTATCAAGGCTTGACCGAGCTTCTCATGCTTATGGCCGAGCATGGTTGTGGTGGAGAGCTTCGAATTGCAAGTTGTTGATCGAGTTTTCATCGTGTGTGGTGTTTGCAAAATCAAACCCTAGTATTTAAGTAATGGGTTTGTTGTTCGGCTATTTACTGGAGCTTATGCGTGAGAGGAAGGAGAGAAAGGGGGGACGGTCCAGATGAGGAGAAGTTGGATCTAAGGGCTGTGGATGGTTAGGTTTAAAATAATTATAAATTTTGTTGTAAATTCATAGTTAAAATCGTGTAAACTTGTAAAATCATAACTTTTTCATACGAGGTCGAAAACGCGCGAAACTAGTTGCGTTGGAATCGTATGGACGAGCACTACGTGATGGAGTTGGATTGGAGTCGTTTGGAGTTAGTGAGAATTTTGAGTAAAATTAAACGTCCGTTTAATTTTATTCGAAAGAAATCCCTAAAACGGAATTTAAAATCAAGGTGAGAACTTCTCACTCAATCGAATCAGTTTCGATTTTATTTTAAATAGTTAGATTTAAAATATTTGAATGCATGTTTGAATGATGATTGTTATCTATTGATTGTTAAAATAGACATTATACGCCGTTAATAAGCGGATGTTATTTATTAAAAACATATACCGCGAATATTTCATAAACAGTGAAATTGGTATTATAAATAATATCAATATATATATATTGGCATATGTATATATTGCAGTTGTTGATTCCCCGCATTTTTTAGCGGATGAGACCCTATTGCGCCGTCTATTAAGCGGATAATATTTAAATCCCATATACCGCGATAATTTCGTACTGGAGCGGAATTGGTATTGTGCTAATGTTTGTGGATGCAGGAAAACAGGTTGGAGGGATCCAACTGGATTCCTCAACAGTATTTACTTGATTTCAAATATTTTGATATTTGATGGACTATCATATACGATATATGATGTCGTTGTTGTCGTGATTGACTATTTGGTATGTAGCATCATTGGACCAAATTTGGAATTTTAAAATGATTTTTAAAGTGTTTTTTTTGAAAGAAAACGTTTATAAAATATGTTTGGAATTGATCCATTATAAATAAATAAACGTTATAATTTTTAATGTTATAAAAATTATGATTTTTGTGAAATATGGTTAAAAGCTGATTTTTGAGAAATAAGGGTTAATGATTTTATAAAATAGTTTAATCGGGATTTTAGAATTTACTGTGAAAAGTTTAAATATAGGATTTATAAAATTTAATTATTTTATGAATCAAAATGGTGAAATAATAAAGGAGATTAAAGACGTTTTAAAAGGATAATATAAATTGATTTATATTAAGAGATTTATAAATGGATATTTATAAATTGAAATATGGACATTATAAAACGAGTTTTTATAAGTGTTTGAATGAAGTGGAAATGAATTTCATAATTGAATGGAATTTATAGAATTTTAAACAGTGAAGTTATAAATGGAATTTTATAAACAGTAGGTTTATAAGATTTATAAAGTTATTGAAAGAATGAATTTTGGATAAATAAACAATCTTATAAGTTATAAGATTTATAATTTGGGAAGTTAAAAGAACGATTCTGTAAAATAATCGTTTTATAAGTATTTAACTTATAATACGAACTTTTAGTTTATAATTGAGTTATAAACTGGAATAGGTTAATAAAAGAATTTATAAAAAGGAAGTTTTTATAAATAAATAGAAATGGAATTTATAAACGTTGTTTTATAAATTCGCAAATGACTTATTTTGACAAGAAAATTTGTTGAAACCTATAAATGGAGTTATATTCACATTTTTGAATAGTGAATAATCCTTTGAATTAAAATGAATAAAAGGATGAAATTGTTAATGAAGTATATTCACGTTTTTGAATAGTGAATAACACGTTAAAGAAATTGTTTTGGATTTGGATGTTTTAAATAGAATTAAAACGATCGAACAATGTTTTAAAATGTGTTGAGATTCGAAACCATAGATTTCAACATTTATTGTTGAAATAGACGTTTTCGAGAAATAGAAGGAGATGATGGACTATAACACTGTTGTTATAGTAAATGATTTCCGAAAGGAAATGTTTTGTATAGTATTGGGATTTATATATCTATTTTAATTTCGAATCCCTATACTAGTGGTTTTGGGTTGTCGTAACGATGTTTTACGCAACATTCGTTTTGGCCCAAATAAATATGTTGAAGAGAATGATTTCCTTAATAGAATGAAATATATACTAAATTTCGATTTAAGTATATTGAATATTTTCCAAGGGTAAAAATAAATAAAATTTGTGAATTACTTATGAATAAATAATTATGGAAATGTTTTCCAATATAAAGTGAATATTTTGAGAATTTATCTTTTTGAAGATAAATTGAAAAGAAATATTGAAATGAATAATTGAAATCGAATATTCATAGATATTTTGGATTATAAATTCACTAAGGAATTTATAAAAGAAAGTGGAATTGGTTTAAAAATAAATATTGATTTATTTTTGAAGTATGAAATAATATATCTTGTAAAGATATTTTTGGAAAATAAATAATTTGGAAAATTATTTGGAATCTGGTGATGTGTGCATATCCAGTGATAGTTCAATAACCGACTATCAATATTTCCCTTTGAATGGGTAATTGATATGATTTGTTTGAATGTGAATGCTACACTTATTTTTTAATAAGCGCTCACTATTCGGGTTAACCGGGAAAGGACCATGGGGTCGTATAACCCATTCCGAATATGTGATACGTCGTTATGAATTGCATTTGAAGATCGGTGTTGAAGACCCGGTATTTGCGAGAGCGATAGGATGACCTGTCGATTGTCTCTGCACTGAGTTGCAGCGGTATAGAGACTCCCTAAGTGATGGGAAATCCGATCAGGATTGTGAATATCCGGATTGCAAGGACTTCTTTGTAAGTGCCTTCGGTTTTGTTCGAGCCCGGAACAGACTTGTATGGATTGTATGTCTGACGTTACAAATTGAGATATAAAGCAGATTTCTTTCAAATATATTTATGTTGGTGGCGGAGAATTTATTCTTTTAGCTTAACACCCTTCTCTGAGACGTACGAGCTCAGAGGTTATATAGTTGAAGTTATCAGCGATATATTCCCAATTTGGTAATGTGACATGCTGAGTGTTGCTGTAAATGATCATTGTGTTGATTATTTGTGATAGGATCATTTATTTGATCGTCTATCTTAGTGATCATTTCTATGATCATTTGTTGACCCATAGCATGGCTTTTGTATAAAGTATGTTTTTGTGGACGTGACTTCGTCGAGCCTCACACCCCGGAAATGGTCAAAACAGGAAAGATGCGGCAAGGTTATGAGGGGTAGCTCCCTTTAGGGTATGTGCATTTCCTTCTGGATAGAGGTGGTATCATGGTATGGAGCCCAGATATTTAACCTATGCGGTTACTGCGAATTTATTACTTTGTGGTTGTTGGTTATCGGGATCCCGTGAGAAAGGTCGTTTACGATCGGGGAATGGCGTGCTCGTGTCAGTAGTTACCCAGTTAGGGGTAACCCGGCCTTGTGTTGGCAGAGTTCCGGTTTGGTTCTCGGGGATGTCCATCCAGAGGCATTCTCATGTGGCAATGGGAAGTTCCTTGGCCTGACCATTTGTTGGAAATCCAAAGAAACAATACGAAACTTGTACGGTATTAGTTGTAGAACCTATCATTCACTTATAGTGTCGCAACACTGTTTGGATGGTAGCTATAGTAGGCATAGTTCGAAATGTCTATGTTGGCTAATATTTATATCTTTATTTTCGAAATAATTTTCTACACTATGCACTAGTAATAATATCAAATGCTTCTTTTTAATGCGTATCAAGCATCTTTGACTATCATAAGGAGAAATCTCCTCCGATTCTGCGTTTGCATTGTGTGTGTGTGCGGGAGGCCTTATGGTAGTCTCATTTTTAAAAGCATTGCGAATTGACTTTCAAAATATTCCTCTATTTTGATTTTAAAGATAAATAAACTGTTTTGAGTTCTCACACCAGTCACATGACTGACTCGGAGTTTATTGTTTTCCTCCCTAAACTCTGGGTGCCCACCAATTTCCACACGGGCAGTCAAGAGTTAGGTTTATCAGGATATTCTGGATATTCTGGAGTTGCTGGAGGCAAGATGGATGGCATGGCGTATTACTAGTTTATATAGTATTTCTTTTTCCGCTGCACTGTTTGATGATGTATATTGTTGTACACTCTGATGATGTGATGTAATGTAGTAACTGATATAGTTCTTTGTTTAAAGATTATTCATTTATTTATTATATGTTGTTCCGCTGCGAATTGTGAGATTCTGTTTGTTGTTCTATCTTCTATGTTTTTTTCTTTGTTTTCTATTCTCTTTTCTCTCTCTATCTGTCCTATCTTTTTCTCTCTTTTTCTTTCTTCTTCTCTTTTCTTAAATTCTTTTTCTTAAAACCATAACATTTCGGGTTTCCGGCCTTCGATTTCTCGGCAGTCGATAAAGTGAGTGTCGATGTTGAATTTTCGAAAGTCGAAATTTTCCGTTACGTTACATTTGGTATCAGAGCTTATGGTTAAGCGACAACCATGGTTCTGTTGGGTATTGTTCATTAGAGATAGAGTAAGTAGTACTCTAGAATGAGTTTGAGTGTAATAATGGCTATGAGAGCGTATTTGATAGTGAATATATAAAATTGTTTTATATTGTGATGATTGGTTTATTGAGTGGCATATGAACTTTCGTCAGCATGGTCCGCAAGACTATGCCGAAGGGGTTTCTAAACACTTGAATAGAACAATTCGGCACAATATTGTTTTTAAATTGGGTAAATGAAATAATTTTACCTTGATTATATTTTATATATAAAGAAATAATTTTTCAGAATTATTAAAGTGTATATAAGTTGATTGTTTGGTTGTTTGAATAATCTAAATAAAAGAATAATTGTATAAGAAAAAGAATTATAAGAATTGAATTATAATTAAAGTGATTTACAATTGTGAAATAAACTTATATATATAAGAAGTGAAACTATATGAATATATTTATGAATATGAGTAGTAAATAAAAATGAATTTAAAGTTAAATGGAAATTTACTTTAGAATTGGAAGCTGAATTGATTTATAAATGGGAATTTAAGTTAAGTAAAACCAAGTGATAGATGTGAACTTAAGTTATATAAATGAAATTCAACTGTTGTAATTGAATTAAATTAACGGATTGAATGTTAATCAATTAAATGGGAATTAAGTTGATATGAAATAATGAATATAAGTGTTAATTCATCTAAAATATAATGTTATTGGAAGTTGAATAGTTGAATGAAAATCATTTAATTAAACCAATTGATAAGCAAAGGAATTTGGTTGTAATTATATATACATTGGTTGTTATATGATTGTTAGTTGATTGTATATGAATTCGTTAAGAGTTAATGAAATTGAAAGCTAAAGTAATTGAAATTTAATTTGAAGTTAAGTGAATCTTAAATAAAATTGAATTTGATTTGGAAGTGAACCAACTTGAATATGAATTAGTGAATATAAGCAAATTGAAAATGAATGTTAGTAAACCCAATGTAAATGAATCAAATGTGATTAAATTGAAAACCAATTCATTGAATATTAATGAGAATATAAATGAATATTTATTGGTTATGGATGTTAGTTGGTTGATGTTTGCTTTTATTGCATTTGCTATGTTGGCATATATAGTTATTATGTTGTTATATGATGTATATCGATACTATTTTCATATATACATGTTCTCATGTTGTTTGTTGAGTGATTAGTAGGTGCGGATCGCGTTTGCTTCGCATTTGGAGCTCGCTTTCGCGCTATATTTGCCGTATATGCTTGCTAATAAAATATAAGGTACATATCTCGGATTACATACCGTACTTTTATACTTTTTCCCTGCGGGATACCTCATTACTTGATGAGATGTATATTTGTGATATATATACTGTCATTTTTTTTTTCGGATCGAGCCGCGCAAAGGAGACTATGGCGAATTTTTCCGAAAATTTAAGGCGTTAGAAAAATTTGAGAAAATCTGGAAAATTTTGAAAACTTTAACTTTAATTTTGAAATTGAAAGTTAAACAATAGTAGTTGCTTTTGAAAAGATAACTAAGTACGATTTGAAAACTAAGTAAAGTATTATAAGAAGTTTAACTATGGATTTATGGAAAATTAATAGAATTCTATAACTTTTCTTACTTGTTAATTTCGACGACGAAATTCTTTTAAGGGGAAAAGATTGTAACGACCCAGAAATTTTAGAAATTAAAATTTGAATATTTAATTAATTTTAAATATTAATAAGTGGATTTATAAGTCGAATAAATTTTTATTTGAATTTTTGGACTTAATTGGATTATTAAATCGATAATTTAATACGTTAAATTATGGAAATAATTGAAAATAGGGTTAAATATGATTGAAAATGATTTGTAAAATTTTATTTTATCATATTGAAGTTAGAACGATATTTTAGAACTTTTAAAATCGAATTAAAGGTTTATTTGTGAAAATTGAATATTTTAATATTAAAATCGACTAGTGAAAATAGTCAATTTTTGAATAGTCTCAGAATTGAACGAAACCAGTTCCATTGGATCCATAATGGTTAGTTATTATCGGATTTCAATTTTCGTGTCAATCGGAGCTATCGTTTAAGCGTGGCAGCTCGAAACGCATCGAATTGTTTTTAATTTAAATTTGACGAGTGAAAATAGCCATTTTTCAAAAAGTCTCGGATTTCGACCAAACCAGTTTCATCGGATCCGTAATGTGATATTATTGTAAGGTTTCAAATTTCATGTCAATTGGATTTACAGTTTGTCCGGTACAAATTAAAACGCCTAGAAATCGATTTAAATCGGTTTAATTTAAATTGAACGTTTGTAGCCATAACTCGCACAGGTGTCCGAATTAGCTTCCGAAACCTGTTCCATTGTGTCCGGAACGTGGGGTAAACCCTAGAAACGCTGGTTACGGCGCGTAAATCGGAGTTCGGAATTTCCGAAATGAATAGTGTTTACGTTCGATTTTCTATAAAAGGAGACCATTGCCTTCATAAATTAAAAAAAAAATATTAGGTTATGAAACCCTAGCCGCCTCTTTACAAACCAATGGCCAGAATTTTTCAATTTTCATTCCTTAATCTCTTCCAATCCGTGAAGTTTTAGCCAAAGTGATCAACTACAACATTGTAGAGCATGAAGAGGGCTTTAAATCCATAAGGTGATGATGGAGTTTGGCGTCGCGTGGAGGGGGGAGAGTGGCTGCGTGCGTGCCGTGTATACTTGCGTGCGCGCGTATCAAGGCTTGACCGAGCTTCTCATGCTTATGGCCGAGCATGGTTGTGGTGGAGAGCTTCGAATTGCAAGTTGTTGATCGAGTTTTCATCGTGTGTGGTGTTAGCAAAATCAAACCCTAGTATTTAAGTAATGGGTTTGTTGTTCGGCTATTTACTAGAGCTTATGCGTGAGAGGAAGGAGAGAAAGGGGGGACGGTCCAGATGAGGAGAAGTTGGATCTAAGGGCTGTGGATGGTTAGGTTTAAAATAATTATAAATTTTGTTGTAAATTCATAGTTAAAATCGTGTAAACTTGTAAAATCATAACTTTTTCATACGAGGTCGAAAACGCGCGAAACTAGTTGCGTTGGAATCGTATGGACGAGCACTACGTGATGGAGTTGGATTGGAGTCGTTTGGAGTTAGTGAGAATTTTGAGTAAAATTAAACGTCCGTTTAATTTTATTCGAAAGAAATCGCTAAAACGGAATTTAAAATCAAGGTGAGAACTTCTCACTCAATCGAATCAGTTTCGATTTTATTTTAAATAGTTAGATTTAAAATATTTGAATGCATGTTTGAATGATGATTGTTATCTATTGATTGTTAAAATAGACATTATACGCCGTTAGTAAGCGGATGTTATTTATTAAAAACATATACCGCGAATATTTCATAAACAGTGAAATTGGTATTATAAATAATATCAATATATATATATTGGCATATGTATATATTGCAGTTGTTGATTCCCCGCATTTTTTAGCGGATGAGACCCTATTGCGCCGTCTATTAAGCGGATAATATTTAAATCCCATATACCGCGATAATTTCGTACTGGAGCGAAATTGGTATTGTGCTAATGTTTGTGGATGCAGGAAAATAGGTTGGAGGGATCCAACTGGATTCCTCAACAGTATTTACTTGATTTCAAATATTTTGATATTTGATGGACTATCATATACGATATATGATGTCGTTGTTGTCGTGATTGACTATTTGGTATGTAGCATCATTGGACCAAATTTGGAATTTTAAAATGATTTTTAAAGTGTTTTTTTTTGAAAGAAAACGTTTATAAAATATGTTTGGAATTGATCCATTATAAATAAATAAACGTTATAATTTTTAATGTTATAAAAATTATGATTTTTGTGAAATATAGTTAAAAGCTGATTTTTGAGAAATAAGGGTTAATGATTTTATAAAATAGTTTAATCGGGATTTTAGAATTTACTGTGAAAAGTTTAAATATAGGATTTATAAAATTTAATTATTTTATGAATCAAAATGGTGAAATAATAAAGGAGATTAAAGACGTTTTAAAAGGATAATATAAATTGATTTATATTAAGAGATTTATAAATGGATATTTATAAATTGAAATATGGACATTATAAAACGAGTTTTTATAAGTGTTTGAATGAAGTGGAAATGAATTTCATAATTGAATGGAATTTATAGAATTTTAAACAGTGAAGTTATAAATGGAATTTTATAAACAGTAGGTTTATAAGATTTATAAAGTTATTGAAAGAATGAATTTTGGATAAATAAACAATCTTATAAGTTATAAGATTTATAATTTGGGAAGTTAAAAGAACGATTCTGTAAAATAATCGTTTTATAAGTATTTAACTTATAATACGAACTTTTAGTTTATAATTGAGTTATAAACTGGAATAGGTTAATAAAAGAATTTATAAAAAGGAAGTTTTTATAAATAAATAGAAATGGAATTTATAAACGTTGTTTTATAAATTCGCAAATGACTTATTTTGACAAGAAAATTTGTTGAAACCTATAAATGGAGTTATATTCACATTTTTGAATAGTGAATAATCCTTTGAATTAAAATGAATAAAAGGATGAAATTGTTCATGAAGTATATTCACGTTTTTGAATAGTGAATAACACGTTAAAGAAATTGTTTTGGATTTGGATGTTTTAAATAGAATTAAAACGATCGAACAATGTTTTAAAATGTGTTGAGATTCGAAACCATAGATTTCAACATTTATTGTTGAAATAGACGTTTTCGAGAAATAGAAGGAGATGATGGACTATAACACTGTTGTTATAGTAAATGATTTCCGAAAGGAAATGTTTTGTATAGTATTGGGATTTATATATCTATTTTAATTTCGAATCCCTATACTAGTGGTTTTGGGTTGTCGTAACGATGTTTTACGCAACATTCGTTTTGGCCCAAATAAATATGTTGAAGAGAATGATTTCCTTAATAGAATGAAATATATACTAAATTTCGATTTAAGTATATTGAATATTTTCCAAGGGTGAAAATAAATAAAATTTGTGAATTACTTATGAATAAATAATTATGGAAATGTTTTCCAATATAAAGTGAATATTTTGAGAATTTATCTTTTTGAAGATAAATTGAAAAGAAATATTGAAATGAATAATTGAAATCGAATATTCATAGATATTTTGGATTATAAATTCACTAAGGAATTTATAAAAGAAAGTGGAATTGGTCTAAAAATAAATATTGATTTATTTTTGAAGTATGAAATAATATATCTTGTAAAGATATTTTTGGAAAATAAATAATTTGGAAAATTATTTGGAATCTGGTGATGTGTGCATATCCAGTGATAGTTCAATAACCGACTATCAATATTTCCCTTTGAATGGGTAATTGATATGATTTGTTTGAATGTGAATGCTACACTTATTTTTTAATAAGCGCTCACTATTCGGGTTAACCGGGAAAGGACCTTGGGGTCGTATAACCCATTCCGAATATGTGATACGTCGTTATGAATTGCATTTGAAGATCGGTGTTGAAGACCCGGTATTTGCGAGAGCGATAGGATGACCTGTCGATTGTCTCTGCACTGAGTTGCAGCGGTATAGAGACTCCCTAAGTGATGGGAAATCCGATCAGGATTGTGAATATCCGGATTGCAAGGACTTCTTTGTAAGTGCCTTCGGTTTTGTTCGAGCCCGGAACAGACTTGTATGGATTGTATGTCTGACGTTACAAATTGAGATATAAAGCAGATTTCTTTCAAATATATTTCTGTTGGTGGCGGAGAATTTATTCTTTTAGCTTAACACCCTTCTCTGAGACGTACGAGCTCAGAGGTTATATAGTTGAAGTTATCAGCGATATATTCCCAATTTGGTAATGTGACATGCTGAGTGTTGCTGTAAATGATCATTGTGTTGATTATTTGTGATAGGATCATTTATTTGATCATCTATCTTAGTGATCATTTCTATGATCATTTGTTGACCCAAAGCATGGCTTTTGTATAAAGTATGTTTTTGTGGACGTGACTTCGTCGAGCCTCACACCCCGGAAATGGTCAAAACAGGAAAGATGCGGCAAGGTTATGAGGGGTAGCTCCCTTTAGGGTATGTGCATTTCCTTCTAGATAGAGGTGGTATCATGGTATGGAGCCTAGATATTTAACCTATGCGGTTACTGCGAATTTATTACTTTGTGGTTGTTGGTTATCGGGATCCCGTGAGAAAGGTCGTTTACGATCGGGGAATGGCGTGCTCGTGTCAGTAGTTACCCAGTTAGGGGTAACCCGGCCTTGTGTTGGCAGAGTTCCGGTTTGGTTCTCGGGGATGTCCATCCAGAGGCATTCTCATGTGGCAATGGGAAGTTCCTTGGCCTGACCATTTGTTGGAAATCCAAAGAAACAATACGAAACTTGTACGGTATTAGTTGTAGAACCTATCATTCACTTATGGTGTCGCAACACTGTTTGGATGGTAGCTATAGTAGGCATAGTTCGAAATGTCTATGTTGGCTAAGATTTATATCTTTATTTTCGAAATAATTTCTACACTATGCACTAGTAATAATATCAAATGCTTCTTTTTAATGCGTATCAAGCATCTTTGACTATCATAAGGAGAAATCTCCTCCGATTCTGCGTTTGCATTGTGTGTGTGTGCGGGAGGCCTTATGGTAGTCTCATTTTTAAAAGCATTGCGAATTGACTTTCAAAATATTCCTCTATTTTGATTTTAAAGATAAATAAACTGTTTTGAGTTCTCACACCAGTCACATGACTGACTCGGAGTTTATTGTTTTCCTTCCTAAACTCTGGGTGCTCACCAATTTCCACACGGGCAGTCAAGAGTTAGGTTTATCAGGATATTCTGGATATTCTGGAGTTGCTGGAGGCAAGATGGATGGCATGGCGTATTACTAGTTTATATAGTATTTCTTTTTCCGCTGCACTGTTTGATGATGTATATTGTTGTACACTCTGATGATGTGATGTAATGTAATAACTGATATAGTTCTTTGTTTAAAGATTATTCATTTATTTATTATATGTTGTTCCGCTGCGAATTGTGAGATTCTGTTTGTTGTTCTATCTTCTATGTTTTTTTCTTTTTTTTCTATTCTCTTTTCTCTCTCTATCTGTCCTATCTTTTTCTCTCTTTTTCTTTCTTCTTCTCTTTTCTTAAATTCTTTTTCTTAAAACCATAACATTTCGGGTTTCCGGCCTTCGATTTCTCGGCAGTCGATAAAGTGAGTGTCGATGTTGAATTTTCAAAAGTCGAAAATTTTCGATACGTTACAGTTGTTATAATTTTCAAATGTTTATTGTATTTTGTTTTCAATTTTTAATGCTAGTTTCAATTTAATAAGCTGTTTTCTTATTCATCTTCTATTTTTCTTAAAATTATTTATTTATTTTCTTTTTCACTTTATTTTTGTTTGTCTTTATTTTTATTTACTGAAATTTATTTTTTTATTTTGATTAAAAGAAATTAGAAATTCAAAGAGTCAAGGATTTTCATTTCTAGTGACATTTCATTGTCTTTGCCTTTTCGTGTGCTTTCCTTTTCACTTTCTTGCTTTTAGCCGTACATTTCTATCCTACAGCTGCGAGTTTCTCATTGTAATTCACGTAAAATTTATCCCTCTCACTTCATTTCTCATGGCTACCTACCTCGAGAAAAAAATTTGTAAGTTTATGGCTTCTTCTTTTTCACTTTTTCTTCTTATTTTACATTGATTTTACCTTGTTCCTCTTGTGCTTTGCTGGGCCCCTACCACCCATCATCACCATCATCCTCTCCACCATCACCAGCCACAGCAACGGCCACCTCCTTCTCTGATCAATGGTGGTCATGACCATCCCATAATACAAACACCACAAAAACAATGCAAACTCCACCAAAATATTGCCTAGCCGACCACTGTACTTCACCCCACCATCATATATTGCCTTGGCCACCCCCTAGAACCACCACCACCTGCCAACACCACCTCTGGACATCACTTTAGATCTGGTCTGATTTTTACCATGCAAGGGCCGAGCCCACTTGCTCTTTGGCCGAGCCAAAAAGTTGACCAAACCACTTTCTTTTGCCTTGTCCTTTGATCTTCTTCACCTTGTAACCCCTACCTCTTCACATCCCATGGTTTTGCCTTCTTTGTGCTGACCATTGGCCGAGCATTTCAGGTCTATATCTGATTATGCCTGAGCCCAAGAATCTCCTAGGCCAAGCATTTGAAAAGCAAGGTCAAACAATCTATTTCTTTGTTGCATCTTATTTTCATTGTTTCAACATTGTTTTGTGTTGGATATTTATGTACATATTGTCTTGTTTTGGTTATTGTTTACAAAATGAACATCAAGGCTCTCTATTCATTCAAATCAAAAGTCATTCTATATCATGCTTGTCGTGCCTTTGGAATCGTTCTTGTGTGTCGTAGTGGTCTCTAGCTTTGATAAAAGTGAGTCCTTCTCACCCTGACATATTTACTTATGAAATGGTAAATGGATGACAAGTGACTAGTAAATAAAATGTTTATGCAAGTTAATGGTGATTATATGATAAGTTATTCCATGCTATTACCATGTTAACTCTGTTAATTATCACCTGACGTTTGATAAATGACATTATATTGTGACATTTACATGTTAGTGTAATTTTTTGTATTGTTTATCCATATGTTCACACTGCAAGTTCCCTGTTAGAATAGAATCACTATGGGTTGAAATGATACATACCCGAACGGACTTTAGAATAGAGAAAAGTCATTATGGGCTAAAATGATAGGCCTGAGCAATTTTTATTTATTTTTTTTACTTGGGATTGCGGGTTTGAAATGATAGAACCCATGTTTTCTTTTTAAATTGCGGATTGAAATGATATATATCTGTATTACTTTACCTAGGTTAGAAAATTGTATACAGACCCCGTGGTATATATTTTTCAAATGATTTTTCCTAAGATATGTATTTTTAAAGTATGAAATTTTGTTTTAAAAATATATATTTTATGGTGTAAGAAGGCTAAATATTAAGTTTTGAATTCGAAAATTTAAGTATGTTAATTTGAAGTAAATGCAATTTTTGACTTTAAATTATATTTTTTTAAATGTGATTTTTGACTTTAAATTATATTTTTCAAATGTAAGTAAATAATGGAAATTAAATTTAAAGTTTTTAAATGATATTTGAAGTAAAAGGTTAAGTTTTATTAAAATTTTAAGTTAATAAACAATGAATTTTGACTCAACAAATGAATTGAGTTTTAATTGGATATTTAAGCATAAATTTTTGTTGTGATAAATCATATTTTAAAATTATTTAAATGTAGAATTTTGAAATCTAGAAATATGATTTATAAGTTTAAAATAACAAAAATTGGGAGTGTTAATGTTTCTGAAGTTATAATAAAATCTGGGATTTTATTAATAGCATTACCAAAAATGTTGTGGTCTTATGACAGCATTTTTAAATGCTGTTGTTTTTGAATTTAACTATGTTGAAATAACTAAATATTTATTACTGCATTTTATAAATGCAGTTGTTCTTGAACTAAACTATTTTGGAAACTATAAGCTACGGTAGCACTTTATAAATGTTGTCATTGCAATAATTTGACAATGTTTTGAAATACTATAGATTTTAACACTATTTGAGTCATATTTTAAAGTATTAAATCATTTAACTTTTGGAATTGATTATTTGTGAAATTTAAGGAGTTTGAATATATATTTTAATATTTAAATTTTAACTTTAAGGAATTTAAATTGAATTTGAATTTAAATAACGTTTACTTGGTTATGTGTTAAATGGAATGAAATGAAATGAGATAAATGAATTTTTGAATGAAATTTTGGAATATGTTTTGTAATGATATTTGAAATAATAAATGAATGACTTATTTGACTTAAAAATGATATTTAAATTTTGATATTTGAATTTGAATTCAAATTATGATTTGATAATGAGGTTTTGAAAAGGAAATGATTTTGAAATGGTTTTTAATGACATAACCTTTATTTTGATAAAGAATGTGAATTTGAAATGATATTTGATTTTGATATATTCGATAAATGAATATTTGAAGTTTATATTAGTATGAAAGATATTTAGTGTACTTGTAATTATGGTTTATTTAAAAAAATATTGGATTTATGATATGAATATTTCAAAACTACGTAATAATGTAGTTAAATTTGAGATATATGAAATTATAAAATTTATTTTTGAAATATGATATATCAAAGCTTTGAAATATATAAAAAAAATTAAATAGTTTATTTTGCGGATCGAATCTATATTTTAAATTTATAAGATTTGAAATGTTTTGTAGAGAAACTGTATTGAATTGAAACTGATGGTTCGAATTGAATTAAATTGGAAATTTGAAAATTTGGGTTTAATTGAGTAAATTTGTAAAATGTAAAGAATTTAAGGAAGTTTCATGATTTCAAATGTATGATTTCGAAATGTTATGATTTTCAAAGTGTAATGATTTCAAGTATTTTGGTTTCTGAAAAGTTATAACTTTGAAAGTATTATGACTTTTGGAAGGTGAATATATGTTTGAAATGGAAATTATGCCGTATTGATTTGAATATTTTTTTGAAACAAAAATGGTTTTGGTTTCGAAGTATAAAACTATTTTGAAACGAATATAGTTTGAAATGAATGATTTGATTTTTGAAGTATAAACTATTTTGAAATGACCACGGCGTTATAATAACGTTTGGTTGTTAAAGAGACCGGGGTCGTAAGTTGTCATACTCTCTGCCAACTCCGAAAACCACTTTAACAACTGTGTATGCGGTGGAGTTTCTAGAATGAAGTAGGATGGTGGCGACGTTCTTGAGGTACATTGCATGGACCCGACTCCCGTGAGTTGGCATAAGGTGGCTAAAACAGGAGCGATTCCGAGCCAATGAGGTAGCTCCTCTTATCGGACACACTCCTTCGATACCATTCCATTATATTCTGATTTTGAGATTGATTCGGTGACCACTTTTGATTTTTGATTTTGGTGGTGTGGCTCGAGGTGGGTGGTAGCTACGCGCTATGCGTCACCACCAGTCCGGATAGTAATTGGTATATTTACCCCGACATTGCCTTGTGTGTCGTGTCACCTACCTTATCGCGCCTTGTACGAGTTTGGTTTTCTCCCGTAGCCCTTGTGGTATCCTCTGGTGGCTTCCCGATCAGGAGGAACCATGATACTGGATGGACTACTAGGACTATTACGTGTTAAGGGGAATATTGGGTCACTCCTTAACGCTATTTAAAAGTAAGTTTATTTTACTATAGACACTATTATAGTAGCAAAATATTACTAGATAGTAAATAGTTTAACGGATCCTTAAAGGATGGGCGATCCCAAGCATCCTTTAAGTTACTGATGCATTTTGTTACTGTCCACTTGAGTTGACTTACATTTCATAAGTATGTATGTCCTGACTCAAGTGTTTTGTGTTTTGCTGTACGCTCGGGTCAGACTGAGTGATTCAGCATTCAAGACTCACCTTCGGAGTTGGAGCTTTGCTTGAAGATCCAGCCATCTATTTTGCTTTCAGTATCCAGTGATTTCGGTGTTGTATTCAGATTTGTACCTGATGTATCTTGTTACTATCTTGTTGTATCTTGTTTAACTCTAATGTATCTTTTATATATGTAGTAGCTTCATGAACTACTATCTCTTTTACTTCTGCTGCATTATTAAATACTCTGTGATCTGTGATTATTTATTTGCTGTATATTCTGAGATTTGCCAAATTTTATTTACAACATGGTATTTTGAGCAAATCAAGTCTGACATGTGCGGATGCGAATGGTTCAAAATATCGGGCTGTTACATAATACCAAATGTAATGGCCCGTTTTTTCGTACCCTTTGAATCGAAAATAAACCACACATGTCTCTCAAATTGCATGAAAAGACAGATCATTAAGGGTAGAAAGAAAATAAAGACAGAACAGAATCCCACACGAATGGAATAACATATATTATTTCAATAATAATCTTTACAACGAAAATATTAAAATACAGTATCAGAGTCTAACCTATATTCAGCCTGGACAGTTATAATACCTACCCTTACAAATGCTGACAAACAAACAAAAATACAATAGATGCAGCGGATAATAGAATATGTCCGTTTGTAGATGAATATCTCCAGCTCTCCTCTGGAAACTCCAAGCGCCTTCAAATAAACCTGAAACTACTCGAATCTGACCCGAGTATTGAAAATACCCAAATTAGGCTTGATAAACAAGCATGAGAAAACTCAATAATAAATGATAGTGTCATCTATCAGCCTTTGAATAAAATCCTTTGAAAAGAAAGAGTATCTCAAAAGACCACGCCCACACATAAACACGGACGGGTTTTTACCTTATGATAAATCAAAACACTTTTATATATCAAAACATATGATATTATTTCTAATGACATTATTTGAAAATGTTTGCAAATAAACTTATTAATCTTAGCCAAAATTGTTACATTGATTAAATTCTAGCATAATAGGTTTACAATCAGATACATAGTTTCTTATTGGAGAATGGATTTTCGTACAAATGACCAGATGAATGGACTACCTTCTGATGGGTACACATCAAAATGGATGTCCCGAGGCACAGAACATATGCCCTCTACCAACACAAGACCGGCCTACCACTATAACTAGAAAGTACCAAATATGTCATCCCCCGATCGTTACCGACCTTTAACCGAGTGCGCTTTAGCATATAAACCACATTAATTTACGTCCAGAACGTCATAGCGGAAGAAATATATCTAAAAGGAAATGATCATACCCGAATTGGGAATAACCCACTTAGCCTTGCCGTATCTTACCATGTTTCAGTCATTTCCGGTTGATGAGGCTTGAGGCTACGATTACCTTTTCACATAACACATCTTTTTTCACTTTGTATGCAACACTGCCATTCCTTTGATTACTATTTGACTCCCACAAACATACGACCTCTGATCTCGTATGTCTCAGAGAAGGGTGTTAACTAAGAGAAGTTGCCACCTCCACCTCCGAGCAGATGTACATTTGTAGAAGCTAAACATTGTGTCTCAGAAATGCAATGTCAGACATTTGTTCATACAATTTCATTCTGGGACTTAATGAAACCGAAAGAACTTTCCTTGGCCATTGCTAGGTGAGATTGTGGTTTTGAGGTTTTTCATAACAAAGAGGCAATTGCTACAATATAGTGAATCGAGAGTTTATTCCTAATTAATCAACAAGTAGTTCTTCTTTATTATACGTCTCAATATCTCCGTCTTCAAGCATCTACATTTTTCGAACACGTGAATTGGTTCAAAGTGGTTTTCGGATAGGAATCACCCAAATTCGACCCCGGTTCCTTCGAAGCCAATTATCGATTTAAAAGATGTTAAGTTCATATGTAGATATCAATCATCAAACAATTACTTCACCTTTTATAAAATATGTTTCTTAGATATATACTTTTCAATTTATTCCATATTCTGTTCAAGAGTATATGGAATCATTAAGCCTCATTTATCAAATCATTTGATTTATTCAAACCTTTCTTAAATCTTGAAATAATTCTGAATCATTTTCTCTTTTACTTAGGACAACTTTTCAAATCATTCATTAAATCTTAATCAAAGATTTCTTATATTCAAGTTATAACTTTTAACTTAGGAAAAATATTCCCAAATAATTCATTCAATCTTAATCAACAATTTCTTATATCCAAGTTATAACTTTTAACTTAGGGTAAATATTCCCAAATCATTTATTAAATCTTAATCAAATGTTTCTTTTTAACTTCAAATCATATTCTTGTAAGTCAAGATTTTCATAACAGAGCACTATTGCCACCTTAGATATGGTAAATTTCACCTCTAGAGACTAAGGCAAGTAATCCTACATCATGAAGATCTTTGTCATCAATGATCGTTATCTTTGGTATGTATTATTTCGAAAATTAGTTTGAAGTGTTTTTCGGATAGGAATCACCCAAATCCATTCCCGGTTCTTCAGATAGGAACACACAAATCTGATCCTGTTTCTTTCGTACTAATCATCGATAAAAATATGTTAAGTGGTTAATTAACATTCGAAGAATTTTTTTTCTTTTCTTTTATCTTGGAAAAAATTAAATATGATCTTTTAGAGAATCCGGGCTTTCCTTTCTATCTATTCCACCTCACGTCTAAAAGAGAAAACATAGACCAGGTAATTTCAGGGCACTGGTTGCTCCATCCCTAACCTTAGCTAAACACCTTGATTTATCTTGCCAAATCTCACAGGCGGGACAAATGTACTAGTCGTTCACGCATACTTAGTTTGTTATTACATTCAATATTCTTCACTTTTTGTTTAAGTGCTACAAATAATTTCTCTTAATCATTTATTCAAACTCTTATTAAAACTTTCAAATCATCTTTAAATTACTTAATTATCTTTTTAAAATCATTCACAAAAGATTTAGGAAAGAATTGTTAAGTTTAAACTCGTATTCAAAAGGTTATAGAATTCGCGGCATAAAAGTGTTGCGGAAAGTGCTATATAGGCTTATTAGATTTAAACAACTTTTTAATATTTGAAAATTCATATTTTCCATTCCAAATCTCATCTTAACCATTTTAGTAGATTTATAAAATTTATTTCATATTTTTAAAACATTTAAAATATCATTTATAAAGAAATCTTTTTTTGGATTTCGAACTGCAAAACCGCGATGTTTTTAGAAAATTGTTTTGGACATATTTTAAACACTACTTGACCAAATCTTGATTTTCTTTCTTCGTTGGAAAACTATGGATATAATAGACCAGAAAATTCTTATCTTGGAGAATTCCAAGCTAGATTCCACTTTGTACGCTCATTTAACTTTTATAGCACGAAATCGCAAACAACCGTTACACGACGCGCATAGTTTTGATTTGTTTTTCAATTTCTTTTCAAACTTCTTGGAAACACTTTTAAATGTTTATAAAACATTTCAAAATCATTTTAAACTCATTTTAAATAATATTTTTAGATTTCATACTCATATTCCATTTCATTTCACTTTATAACATTATATTATCATAATATCATTTCTAACCTTTTTAGATCGTTTAAAATCATTAACAGGCTCAATAACTTTCATACACATATTTATATGGATTTAATTTTCATTTAATTAACTATGGTTAATTACTAATCATTTCTCTTATCATTTATCAAACCAAGTTATCATCCACATCACAAACATATAATCAACCATAATGTCAACCAAGTTATCATCCAACATCAACCAATATTCAACATATTAATTTCTAATTTAACACGTGTATTATCAACTTAAGTTTTATTAAGATAAAACTAAGATTTGAGTACTCACCTTTAACCAAATTGTTCATTTCCTACCAACATTCATATGCTACAACGCTTCACTAAATCCTCTTAACTACACCAAATCATCACGTAAACAACTTCACCTCACTTTCTAGTGTTCGGCCATCGCCTCCTTCTCTTTTTCTCACTCCGGAGCTCCTTGAACTTGTTCCTCTTCCTCCATAGATTCAGCCACACCTTGATCCTTCCCTTCCTCCATCATTTCTTCACTTCTTAGATGTTAAACCGTGCTTTAATGGTATTCTAAGGTCTTTGAAAAGTTTGGTGGTATTTTGACTTTAGTTGATATGGTTTTGGAAAACTTAGTAAGGAAAAGAGAAGAAAAGAAGCCATTAGAGAAGTGGAGAAAAGATTGAAAAATGAAGAAGAAGAACTGAAAAAAATTGAGAAAGTGGATGCTTATTTATAGAAAAAGATTTGGATTAAAATAATATTTTATAAAAAGACCAAAATACCCTTTACTTACTTTTTTAGCAACCTTATTATTTCAACACTTAACATCACATTTCAAATCACTACTATTTATTATTTTCACTTAAGTATTAAGTAAAGAAAGCAATAATTATGTTCGTTTGATTTTATGTTTACTTTTTACTTTGAAATGACAGTTTGTATTTTTGTGCTTACTTTTTTTTAATTGTATTCTAGAATTTTCTAAGTATGTTTAGTAAAATTAGACTTGATTAGTGAATTAGTTTATACTTATACTATTTGAATATATATTTCTATATAAGAAAATATAGGTGCGACAATGTCGCAATAACTTTTAATCGTCAAAACGTTGATTTTCGACAAAATGTTTTACGGTCACATTTTGACGTTTTAGTCAAACTATTTATTTATGTAAACCAAATTTAAAAATAAATTTGTATATTTCTATTTAAAAATATAAACACTCATAAATAAATTAAAATAATTTATTTAACCATTGAAACTTGCTTTTCTAAAATCAGCATTTTGTCACTTTTGTCGATATAGGCAAATGTTACTATTTTTGTATACATTTCTCTTTCCAGATCCTATCTAATATTTTTTGAATCATATAACCTTACCTATTTTATATTTAAAATCATTTTAAATATTATATTTTAAAGTGGTCAAATTCTAGGTCGTTACACCTTACAATTCTCCAAACTATTTATAAATCATTTTATAAACCTTTCCAAAAACTATTTATAATTCCTTTATAAAAATTAAATCCCTTATAAGCTTCTTATACTTTTCAAAACTCACTTATAAACCCTTTTTTGAATCCATGGACCAATTATAAATACTTCTTTTTATAAATCTATATTCTTATTTCTAAAATTCGTTTATAAATATCTAACTATTTATAAACTCCTTCCCCTTGCAAACAACCCCTCCTTAAGCCTTTGATCCATTTTATAATTTCCACTATAAAATGCAAGTCTTTCAACTCTATTCATGGTCTCGAAAACATTTATAAATAATTAAAATTATTTACTTCAAACGATATTATATAATAATAATTATTAACAAAGAACATTATATTGAAACCATTAACTTTAACTATCTTAATCTTTCCAAAATATTATGAAAGAAATAATAGTAATAATTAATCCTTGCCATTTCATAAATAATAATAATAATTTTTAAAACCTTGTAATATTAATTTCAAACCATAGTTATTCTTAAATAATTAAACTTTCAATTTATTAACCTTTTTATAAACTCTTAAACATATTAACTATAAACAAATAACTTTTAAACAATGTTAAAATAATTAAATAACTTTTAAATAATAATAATATGATTAAATAATTTTAAATAAAATTGATATCATTAAATGACTTCAAAAGAATATTATTATAATTAGATAACCTTAAATTAATTTTTATAATTTAATAACTTAAAACAATATTAACATATTTATTTAACTTAAAAATAACATTAATATATTTAATCAATTTAAATCATCCTTAAATAACATGTTTTCGAAATTCAATTTCGGATTTACAAATCCTTCCTTGTCTCAAAACCCATTTCGACTAAAACGGCAATTTATAGTATTTTTAAAATAGTAATTTGAGACCTATAGCCACCCAACACTTAATTAATATCGATATTGGTTTTCTATCATTACCAGGTTTTATTTTCAAACATATAACGATGTTATAACCATAGTGTCCACAATAATATTTATTATTATAACATTGAAAACCATTCAAGACTAGTGAGGAATCCCGTCGAATTTCTCCAACCTGTTACCCCATGCATCACAGCTTATATATATATTAGCGCATATACATGTAAATAAAATCAACAGTTGTGATGAATTCCGTTGGATCCCTTTGACCTGTTTTTCCGGCATGGCAAACATTATATAATCATAAAATATAAATCCACCACCTCAAGGCAGAATTCATATACAAAGGGTCATTCGCTCTTACACGGGAAAGTAATAGGGTCTCATCCGCTCCAATAGGCGGAAATATATCCAAACCAATAAATAAATATAATAATTCATCCAACAATCATTCAATAATTTATGTCAAACATAATTCATACTAGTTAACGAAAAAGATGAGATTAACTCATCGAAATTTTCTGTTGTCGCCAAGCGTTCCAGATGCGAATAAAATCGAAGAACGTCCGATTTTAGCCCAAATTTCAACTGTCTTTGAATTTAACCAAACAAGTTCCATCATGAAGCTCTTGTCGATACGACCACAATGCAAAGCATAGCAGATCAATGCTCCCATCCCAAAGCATAGCAGATCAATACTCTCATCAAAATGAAAATTTAAGTGCTTTTTTAAGATTTTTAGTTGAGTATATCATTATATTTAAATTTTTGAATTCTTGATATTTAAGAAGCCTCCTTTATGATTTACAATAAGGTATACTTAAAGGGGGAAGGGGTATGGACTCGTATACAGCTTGAAGAGGTGGATCATGGCAGAGGTGTGGCTTGTACAGTGTAAGGCTAGATCAATTGGGGGTCATTATTGAGGTGATGATACAAAGATGTGGTTAAGTCAAATATATATATATATATATATATATATGTATGTATGTATGTATGTATGTATGTATGTATGTATGTATGTATTAAATTTAAAATATCTAGCTATATAATTTCGAACTCTGATCGAGACGTGCCGCCTGGCGTTCTATATGTTATACCCCAATTCTAAACGTAATGGAACTTTTTCCAAGACCTAATTCAATCGTATGTAGAAGATATCTTTTTGAACCCAATTTATTATATTAAATTTCAATATAAATTTCAACGTGTTTCTATTCCGTACGACTAAACTATATGTCCGATCAATTAGACGGCGTATTGTAATTCGTTGTTACGAATCCAATAATACTGGTTTCGTCGGGATCCGAGACAGTGCCCCGGAAGGCTATTTTCACTCGTTAATTAAAACGAGTTATTTTCAAAATAGTTAAATCACCTGTAAATACAATTTAAATGTTTTATTATCTTTATTCTTATTAAATAGAAATTTAATGAGCTTTTAACGAATTAAAAATCCAAGATTCAATTATTTAAATGATCTTCAGTTATTAAATTGAACAATTAATTATCCAATAAATCGCTATATTTGAAATTTAAGTTACTAATTCTATAAAATTTACTTTTCAATATTTAAAATTAATTAAATATGTCGATTTCAAATAACTAAATTTTTGGGTCATTATAATTATTCTCATTGTATTGGATTTTTAGTTTGTTTGATAGTTAAAGAGCCGAATATCAAATCTTGGCCATAATATACTCTGGAAATATCTAAAAGAAACACGAGTATTATATGATACAGTTATATTTGGTGATACTATATTATATGTATAAACTCGTTTTGCCCCTCTAGGACAACTGATAAGGAAATCCATCTGCTTAAACGGTTAGGAGATGACCTTCGATCTTATGTATAGTTTATCTATTTCCTATATAACCTGGGTTGAGATTCCCACAAAATTGTTTGATTGGTTTTGGAGCACCCAGTAAGTGGGAGAAGTGTACTTATATGAGATGACTTGAAACCATAACCACTCCAAACCATATACGTGTCCATGGTTCATGATCGGTTCATGATTGGTTTGTGATTTCTTCGTGATGGCTTCATGATTGCTTCATGATGGTTTCGTAATTGATTCGTGATTAATTCATGATGCTATGATCTATGTGGAGATTTGATATATGTTTGAGATGATCGAACACATGTAGTTGTTTGTGATCTATTCTGGATGTGGGGATTCATGTATGATTTCGAAACCTGTTGAGGTATGGGAATCCATGTGTGATTCTAAGATCTATTGAGGAATCCATGTGTGACTCCATGATCTATTCGAGTTGGAGCTCGTATAGAAGATATGTTGGGTGGTGACTCGTGGGATGGAATGTCGGATGTAGCCTCATCATCGGTATGGAAAAAAAACAAAAATAGGAGATACAGCCGATAGGGTTGGCAAACCCGTAGGGTGCATGCGACTCCATTTCTAGAGATACCTATTGCGATATGCATGCGGAAGCCATGCATCAGGTCTTAGCAAGACCAACTGTGGTTTTCCTATGGTACCTTCACTAAAGACGTACGATGCTTCAGAAGGATATCTCTGATCCTTGTGCAGTAATTCGGATTCGGCTCCCTCGAAGAGATCTATGGGGAATCCTACACAATTAAAGAAAGTGCCTTAGCGGTTGTGATTGTATACCTATTATTGTTGTGATGTACACTCACTTGCATCGCAGCTATGTGATTATTTATATTCCACACCTTAGACATTAATATATTATCACCGGATTTTATAATGAATGGTTTGGTTATCATAAGGGAAAAAATCATATAAGTTTACTGACGGCGTGATCTTACGATATACCCTTATTTTGAAACGTTTTAAGATATAATAAATCCTATGTGATTTGATTTTCTCACATCCTAGTGTTGTTCTTTTATAATGCTCTGGTCAGCTCGAGTATGTTTCTAGATTTAGCTGTTGTTTATTAGAGCCCTTGAAGAGGAGTTGGGTGGTTTTTTACTGTATTTATTTTTTGTTGTATTACTTGATTGTGTCTATCAGTATTTGTGAGGATGGGATGTCATAACTTTTCCAGGCTGATGATAAGTTAGTTTTCTTTGATTAATGTACGTATATAAAGGTTTTCTTTTTGGTAAAAACCTTTTAAGATATTATATATTATCGTTCCGCATGTGAGATCTTGACATTGTGTTCTCTTCTTTCTTGTTATATTTCTTTTTCTTCTACACCAACTATTCGTCTTTCCGGTATTTGAATACTCGGCAAGTGAATACCTTGGATGTATTAGTGTCGACAGTTGAGGGTCGAAAAATCGAGTCGCTACACTTAGTATCAGAGCTAAAGATTAAGCGAGAACCTTGGCTTTGTAGGGTATAACCCATTAAGAGATAGGGTAACGGAATGCCTTATTATGAATTGAGTGTATATATACGAGAGTGCGTATATGTTATTATTATAAAAATGTTTTGTATTGTGTTGATTGCTTTGTAGGGCTGCTTATGGATTCTGATCAATACGAGTTGCTATCATTATTGATAGGGATCAATAAACACTTAAACTGGGCAAACCGACATAATATTGCTTTTGAAATTGGTAAATGAAATAATTTTACATTAGATCATATTTTATATATAAAAGAACAATTTTCATAAATTGATATAGTCATTTATCATGTGTTTGTTTGTTAGGAAATGATAATTTTCTATTATTATCATTTGTTATTTGGTTAGTTGTGCTCCACCATTTTATGAGAAGTTTTACACTTTCACTACATGGGTTGGGTAGATAATAAACTGTGGGAACATTGAAAGACGACAATAATGTTGGGTTAAAAATTTACTTTAACAAGATTTGTTTATTATAATGTAAACAAGGATATTTTGGACTAAATATTCATGAAATAGTTTTATATAACAAAATGACTTATATAAGTATAGTTTATAAATATAGTTTATAAATATGGAAAAGATTTAAACTGAGATTTTGAGAACTTAAACCCCGGTGTTTCAAAAATTATTTTCTAAGGTTTTGGAAAATAATACTAATATTATTTTGAAGTAAATATTTGGGAACCGGTATTTGGAATTGATATCATGGTACTTAGTAATATTTACGAACTATTTGATACCGCTTTGGAAATGATTTTGGTTAAATTCGAAAAGCATGGTTCGGATGTACTGAACTCACTTATGTCGCTAGATAATGGTTCTGATGACGACTATAGCATTGTCATCGTTTATTTTCGAGTCTTAAAATGGAGAATGATATAGTAGCAATTTGCTATAGAGTTGTTTTGGTAAAACAGATTTTTATTTAATTACCAGAAATATGGTTTGATATAAAAAGCTATAAGCATATATATTTCAAAATGATTTGAAATAAGA
Organism: Allium cepa; assembly: GCA_030765085.1. Lineage (NCBI taxonomy): Eukaryota > Viridiplantae > Streptophyta > Magnoliopsida > Asparagales > Amaryllidaceae > Allium > Allium cepa. The sequence continues at coordinate 755,682,659 of CM060940.1, read as the reverse complement.
TCGGGTGTTTAGTTCTGAAGATTTTGGTTAAGTTATATTATGGACACATATAACTTATGCATTAGGACTGAATGATCTATGCATCGTACTTGATGTGTTTGGGTGATAGTTTTTCATTTGTTAAAATGAAAAGGAATTTTCAATGATTTTGGACAATTGAAACTTCGGAATTTGTATAATAAATTGAAGCTAAGTGTTTTGTTAAAATATAGAGATGAGTTATATAACACTTGAACTTAGAGATAGTAGAATTTAAAATGTTTTAAATTGAATGAATATCCATGTTAAGTAAAATGAATTGGATATTTTTGTTTATACTCTGAGGATATAGTGGAGTATTTTATGAGTATGAACCTAAGTTATACACTGCTTGATAACATGAAGTAAATTTTATAAAATGATTCATAAGCAATTTTAGTATTAGTTGAGGAATACTAAGTGATAAATGAATGTGAATTAAAGTGAAAAGTAATTAGTGTAATTAAAGGAACCAATTTAAATAGAGTGCTTAAGTTGTACGTAGATCATTTTATTTGCTTGACAGTAGTTGATTTGGGACTCGAGTACACGGATTTCTAGGTGTTTTATAGATCCGAGTTAGATTTTCACTTAATTCTCGATGGAGAACACTTGATACGAATTTTTGATATGATCCCGAAGTTTTCTATCATGATATATGGCTTTGTAAGAAGAATGGAGGTTTCTAATCAAGGAACCGGATCTGATCCCGCACTAGAGTGGTCAGATGAGATATACTAGTTCGGAAGTGAGATTTATGTGATCAAGTTAAGTGATTAGAGTTGACATTGGGTATGGATGATATAAGTATATCGTATGGGCTTTAAAAATATTTGTATGCTATGTGTGTTGGCTTATGGAGAGTTGAGGGATGACTCTTTGAATTGTTTGAGGTAGCTTGAGTGATTGACTAAGTAATAAATGAGGCTGTTGAGCAGACGGTATTGCTTAGTGGATTGTTTGCCATCCTTGGGCGATGAGATAGTTTTTGAACCTAGGCGAACCATGAGTTTTGGTTGCTAATGATTGCAGTACCGTATAGTATTGTGATGTGATTGTTTCTTGGCTTGCAATACCGCTAGGTATTGATGTGTGTTTGTTGCTTTGTGGATTATGTTGGAATTTCGGGGGAGAAATTCTCTTAAGGGAGGAAGATAACGACTTTGATTTTTTGAAAAGTTTATAATTAAATATTGGAATTATTTAATTAATTGAATCTTGGATTTAATTTGAACAAAAATGATTTCGAAAGCTTATTTAATTTTTGTTTAAATGAGAATGATGATGGTAGGATTTTAATTATGAATTAAAAGTGATTAAACTGGTTTAATAATAATTCGTTTTAATTAATGTGAGAAATTATCATTCTGGGACACCGCCTCGGATTTTGACCAAACTAGTGCTGTCAGATCCAGAATAATGAATTGTTATACGCAATTGAGTTTCAGGGCGATCGGACATATTGTATGGTCATGCGAGCTCGAAACGCAAAGCAATTGATTTCACGAATTAAATATAATATAATTTGATTTCAAAAGCTAATTTGTGCATATAATGGAATTAGGCCCCGATACTAGTTCTATTGTGTTCGAAATGAGGGTATTTAGTACAAAATGCCAGGCGGCAAGCCTTATTTGGAGCTCGAGATTTTTAGGAATGAATAGTGTTAGAAAATCTTCTATATAAGGACCTCGCTAATTATTTTTCATAAAACCTAATCCTAAAGCTAGCCAAATCCAATGGTTGTGGCTGATCGACGTCTCCAGGGGCCGTTTCAGGTGACGGTCCCAACTAGAAAAATGTTCGGCATGGTATATTGAGTATTTTAAATGGATGGATTAGCATGGATCAAGGCATGGTGGCAAAAAATTAGCCACGACGGTCGCAGTTAGGGTTTAATTATGTGGCGTCGTTGACGATCTATGGGTGGCGGCGTTGAAAGAGAAAGGTTTAGGGGGACGTAGGCAACTTGCTGATGGAGTTTGGTGGCGATCGGAGCACTACAGCGGCAGCTAAAAGAAGATGACATCAGCAATCTTCGTTGGGTTCGTTCTCGAGCAACGGTCATCATGGGGCGACATGATGGGTGCCGTTGGGTTTGTCGAGGTTTGAGGAACCGACGGAGTAGGAGCGGCAATCTTAGGTGGAGGTTGACGATAATGAACGATGAGATGCTCATGATGGGTTTGAGAATGGTCGGCTTGTGATGTTTAATGTGAAGGTAATCTAGATAATAACCTTAATCAACTACGTTAATTATCAATTGACTAATCTTGAATGTTCTAACGATCGTAACTTGCTCATACAAGGTCCAATTTAGGCTCCATCTTCGCCATTGCATCGTATCAGGATTATCTACGCAACGGATTTGGACTCGTCGAGTTTGAAACTAGTTGGAATTTTAATCAAAATCAAACGACGTTCGATTTGGGACTATTCAGAAACGCGAAAGCGTGAACTACAGCTTGGATGAATTTTACTGACCAGTTGATTATATATTGTTGTATATATGATTGTTATTGTATAGAAAATATAAACTGTATAGCGAACAATGCAAGTTATTGCTTTTGGACCCCGCCTTGTTTTGTAAAACAAGTGAGAACATTATTGATTATGTATAACATGTATGATGGCCCATACTTCTTGTTTACAAGTTTGATATTGCGTTGTGAAATGTGATAGTATGTTCGTTATAAACGTGCTTTGAAATCCCTGATATTTGACATATGTTAAATTGGATAATTTGGGTAAATTATGGAAATATATATGTGTGTGTGTTTGTTGTATGTATATTTGGGTGTGTTTGACATAAATGGGATTAGTTTGGACATTTGTGGGAAATTGGAAATGGTAGAACTGAAACGGTTGCGATCAATGCACTTTGAAATCGCTGTGATTTGCAATTTTAAAGTTAACTTTGAAAGATATCCTAGGGCTTTTGCGTATTTGATTAATAAGTACTATTGTGTACTTATTATGGGGAATTATCAAGGTTTAAATATAATTCTGAAAATCAATTATGTATTTATAAAGTGATGGTTTTAAATTATAAAATAGGTTTTTAAATGGGTTTTAAATAAAAGATTTTAAAATAAGTATAAGTACTTTAGAGTGTGTTTTTATTATATATATGTTTTTAGAAGCTATTAAAGATTTTATTTGAAAAATAAAAAGGTTTTATATTATAATATTTTACAAATGGTCTATGGAATTTTATTAGATATCTTTGTTTTATAAATAAATCAGAATAAATATAAATATATATCTTTTTAAAGGTATATAGTATAATTGGAAGTTTTTAAAAGGATATTTATAGTGGATATTGATAAAGGATTGGTATGGAATATTTTATAAAGGAATTATAAAGCAGTTTTGGATTATAACACTTATGTTATAATGGATTGTTTTTATAAATTGATTAAAAAGGTATATTACCTTGCTTAATAAGTAAAGCTATACTTAGAACTTAAATGGATATTTCAAAGTAAATGGAAAGTATAAAAGTGATTTTGGGTTCATAGTAACGATGTTTGTGCAACATCTATTTTAACCCATTTAACTATACTTTTGAAAAGTGATTTGATCTTTAAAGTGGAGTTTCAAAGATAATGGAATTGTAAAGTGATGATGGGTTTGTCGTAAAAAATGTTTTAATAACTTTTTTAAAACACTTGGATAATTGTAACGTTCGCCTTTTCGCACGCTTTAAATCGACACACATGTCAATTTAAACCATACGGAAGGGCGGATTGTTATGGGGTAAATAAGAAAAACAGAGAAGAAATAAAAAGAAAACAGAATCTCACAGCAGAATGATAAAATATAATACTAAAATATACAGTCAATAAAAATGTTTACAAAACATTTGATTCTTCTTTATACAATTAAATATCAGAGTTCACATACCAATAATATCAATGCAGCGGAATACAGTGTAGTGGAACCATATAATATATAATAATAATAATAGTAATGAAATCTTCGTCTTCTTCCTCCAAAAATAAAGTCTTCAAATCCTGAAACGCTCGGACTGAGCCGAGCGAATTGAAAAGACAAAACACTCGAGTCCGAACTAAAAGATATTATGTAAGTTAAATTAACAGAAATGAATATGAGTGCAGTAACTTAAGAGATGCTCGGGATTTACATCTCCTAAGGATCCGTTAAACTATTTACTATATAGTATATTGCGCTATTACAATAGTGTCTATTTGTAAAATAAACTTACTTTTTAATAGCGTTAAGGGGTTACCCATATAGCCCTTAACACAAATAATGCCAATAGTCTATACAGTACCGTAATACCTCCTGATCGGGAGGCTACCAAAGGATACTCCATAGGTACGACACAAATAGAAACTCGTACAAGGCGCGATAGGGTAGGTGACACGGCACAGCTAGGCAATGCCATGGTAGATATACCAATTACGCTTCCAGGTCGGTGGTAACGCGTAGCTGCTACTACCGCCCACCTCGAACAACACCCCCAAATCAAAGAAATCAAAAGTGGCCACCGAATCAATCCAAAAGTCGATGTATAATATCGAAGGGATGTGTCCGATCAAAGGTACTACCTTATTAACCCGTCGATCGCTCCTGTTTTAGCCACCTTATGCCAACTCACGGGAGTTGGATCCACGTATTTACCTTACAGGAAACGCCGCTACCATCGTACTTTATTCTGGAATCTCCACCGCGTACACGGTTGTTAAAGTGGTTTTCGGAGTTGGCAGAGAGTATGACAACTTCCGATCCCGGACTCTTCAACAACCAAACGTTATTATAACACCGTGGTCATTTTAAAAATAATTATAATTTCAAAACCAGAATATAATTATCCATTTCAAAACCCATAAATACGATATCATTTCCTTTCCAAAACAAACTCATTTGATATTATTTTTATAGAAAACCCAAATTAGTATAATATCATTTTATTTCAAATATATATTTCTTTTCCAAAATCATGTTGTAATGACCCAGGATTTTTGATAATTAAAATTTGAATATTTAATTAATTTTAAATATTAATAAGTGAATTTATAAGTTGAATATCGAATAATTGGATTTAATTGAATAATTAAATCGATAATTTAATATGTTAAATTATGGAAATAATTGAAAATTGAGTTAAATATGATTGAAAATGATTTGTAAAATTTTATTTTATCATATTGGAGTTAGAATGATATTTTAGAACTTTTAAAATCGAATTAAAAGTTAAATTGTGAAAATTGAATATTTTAATATTAAATCGACTAGTGAAAATAGTCAATTTTTGAACAGTCTCAGAATTGGACGAAACCAGTTCCATTGGATCCGTAATAGTTAGTTATTACCGGATTTCAATTTTCGTATCAATCGGAGTTGTCGTTTGACTGTGGCAGCTCGAAACGCATCGAATTATTTTTAATATTAATTTGACGAGTTAAAATAGCCATTTTTCAAAAAGTTTCGGATTTCGATGAAACTAGTTTCATCGGATCCGTAATGTGATATTATTATAAGGTTTCAAATTTCGTGTCAATTGGATTTACCGTTTGTCCGGTACAAATTAAAACGCCTAGAAAATCATTTAAATCGGTTTAATTTAAATTGAACGTTTATTGCCATAACTCGCACAGATGACCGAATTAGCTTCCGAAACATGTTCCATTGTGTCCGGGACGTGGGGTAAACCTTAGAAACGCCAACCGGCACGCTTCGTTTGGAGTTCGGAAAATCCGGGATGAATAGTGTCGCGCGAATTTTCTATAAAAGCCCCCTCCTCTTCATAATTTGCAAAAATATCTAACCCTAACCCTAATTTTCAATGGCCAGCCGTCACTTATATTTCTAAGGCCAGAAATCATCCTCCTTTCCTCCTCAATTACTTCCAATCCGTCGACAATTAGCTAAAGTGTTCAACAGCAAAGTTGAAGAGCGCGAAGAGAGCTTTCAATCTATACGGTGATGATCGTGTTTGGAGCGACGAGGTGGGGGCTACATGGCCACGTTCACCATCAGGTCGGCCTTGTTTTGCGTGCCAAGATGGTGGCCGAGCTTGCTATGGTGGCAGGCGTGGGTAGAGGAGGAGATGAGCTTCGTGTTGCAAGTTCCTGATCAACCTCTAGTGCGTCGTGGAGGCTTGGAAATTAAACCCTAGTTTGCTTGCTTATGGGTTATCTTGTGCGGCTTTGTCTGAAGAGAGCAACGTGAGGGAGATGGAGGGAAGGGACGGCCTGATGTTGAGGGTGCTGGATCTAACGGTGGAGATTAGATTAGGTTTGAAAATAGTTAATCTATTTGTAAATTATGTATATAAAATTTGTGTAAACTTCAAATATTCATAACTTTTTCATACGAGGTCGAAAACGCGCGAAACAAGAAGCATTGGAATCGTATGGACGAGCACTACGCGATGAAATTGGATTGGAGTTGTTTGGAGTTAGTGAGAATTTTGGGTAAAATTAAACGTCCGTTTAATTTTATTCGAAATAAATCGCTAAAACGAAAATAAAATCAAGGTGAGAACTTCTCACTCAATCGAATCGGTTTCGATTTTATTTTAAATAGTTATATTTAAAATACTTGAATGCATGTTTGAATGATGATTTTTATCTATTGATTGTTAAAATAGACATTATGCGCCGTTAGTAAGCGGATGTTATTTATTAAAAACATATACCGCGAATATTTCATAAACAGTGAAATTGGTATTATATATAATAGCAATATATATATATTGGCATATGTATATATTGGAGTTATTGATTTCCCGCATTTGTTTAGCGGATGAGACCCTATTGCGCCGTCTATTAAGCGGATAATATTTTAAATCCCATATACCGCGATAATTTCGTACTGGAACGAAATTGGTATTGTGCTAATGTTTGTGGATGCAGGAAAACAGGTTGGGGGGATCCAACTGGATTCCTCAACAGTATTTATTTGATTATGAATATTTTGATATTTGATGGACTATCATATCGATATATGATATCGTTGTTGTCGTCATTGACTATTTGGTATGTAGCATCATTGGGCTAAATTTTGGAGTTTTAAAAGGGGATTTTAAAGTGATTTTTGAAAGTATACGTTATAAAATATTTTTGGAATTGATCCATTATAAATAAATAAACGTTATAATTTTTAATGTTATAAAAATTATGGTTTTTGAGAAATATAGTTAAAGACTGGTTTTTGAAAATATGAGGCTAATGATTTTATAAAATAGTTAAATAGGGATTTTTGAATTTATTGTGAAAAGTTTAAATATAGGATTTATAAAATTTAATTATTTTATAAATCAAGAGAATGATGAAATTATAAAGGAGATTAAAGATGTTTTAAAATAATAGTATAAATTGATTTTTATAAAGGATTTATAAATTGATATTTATAAATTAAAACATTTGAATTATAAAACGAGTTTTTATAAGCGTTTGAATGAAGTGAAAATGGATTGCATAAGTGAATGGAATTCATAGAATTATAAACGGTGAAGTTATAAATGGAATTTTATAAGCAGTAGGTTTATAAAATTTATAAAGTTATTGAAAGAATATATTTGGATAAATAATTGAATCTTATAAGTTATAAGATTTATAATTATGAAGCTTAAAGGAACGATTTTGTAAAATAATCGTTTTATGAGTATTTAACTTATAATATGGACTTTTGGTTCATAATTGAGATATAAAGTGAATAGGTTAATAAAGAAAATTTATAAAGGAAGATGTTATAAAATAAATAGAAAAGGAATTTATAAACATTGTTTTATAAATTCGTAAACAACTTATTTTGATAAGTAAATTGTTGAAACCTATTTATGGAGTTATATTCACGTTTTTGACTGTGAATAAACCTTTGAAATAAAATGAATAAAAGGATGAAATTTGTTAACGTAGTATATTCACGTTTTTGAATAGTGAATATTATGTTAAAGAAAATGTTTAGATTTGATATTTTAAACAGAATTAAAACGATCTAACGATGTTTTAAATGTGTTGAGATTCGAAACCATAGATTTCAACATTCATTGTTGAAATAGACGTTTTCGAGAAATAGAAGGAAATGGTGGACTATAACACTGTTGTTATAGTAAATGATTTCCGAAAGGAAATGTTTTGTATAGTATTGGGATTTATATATCTATCTTAAATTCGAATCCCTATACTAGTGATTTTGGGTTGTCGTAACGATGTTTTACGCGACATTCGTTTTGGCCCAAACAAATATGGATAAGAGAATGATTTCCTTAAAGAATGAAATATGTACTTAATCTCGATTTAAGTATATTGAATATTTTCCAAGAGTTGAAAATAAAAGATTGTGAATTACTTATTAAATAAGTATGGAAATGTTTTCCAATATAAAGTGAATATTTTGGGAATTTATCTTTTTGAAGATAAATTGAAATGAATAATTGAAATCGTATATGCATGGATATTTTGGAATGAAAATTCACTATGGAATTTATGAATAGAAAGTGGAATTTGTTAAAAATAAATATTGATTTATTATGTACTTAATCTCGATTTAAGTATATTGAATATTTTCCAAGAGTTGAAAATAAAAGATTGTGAATTACTTATTAAATAAGTATGGAAATGTTTTCCAATATAAAGTGAATATTTTGGGAATTTATCTTTTTGAAGATAAATTGAAATGAATAATTGAAATCGTATATGCATGGATATTTTGGAATGAAAATTCACTATGGAATTTATGAATAGAAAGTGGAATTTGTTAAAAATAAATATTGATTTATTTTTGAGGTATTGAAATTTTATATCTTGTAAAGATATTTTGGAAAATAAATAATTTGGAAAATTATTTGGAATCTGGTGATGTTGTGCATATCAATTGATAGTTCAATAACCGACTATCAATATTTCCCTTTGAATGGGTAATGGATGTGATTTGTTTGAATTTGAATGCCACACTTATTTTTGAATAAGCGCTCACTATTCGGGTTAACCGGGAAAGGACCATGGGGTCGTATAACCCATTCCGAATATGTGATACGTCTTGTGAATAGCATTGAAGATCGGTGTTGAAGACCCGGTATTTGCGAAAGCGATAGGATGACCTGTCGATTGACTCTGCACCGAGTTGCTCCGGTATTGAGTTCTCCATATGTGATGGTGAATCCGATCAGGATTGTGAATATCCGGATTGCAAGGACTTCTTTGTAAGTGCCTTCGGTTCTGTTCGAGCCCGGAACAGACTTGTATGGATTGTATGTCTGACATTACAAATTGAGATATAAAGCAGATTTCATTCAAATATATTTCTATTGGTGGCGGAGAATTTATTCTTTTAGCTTAACACCCTTCTCTGAGACGTACGAGCTCAGAGGTTATATAGTTGATGGTTATCAGCGATATATTCCCAATTTGGTAATGTGACATGCTGAGTGTTGCTGTGAAATGATCATTGTGTTGATTATTTGTGATAGGATCATTTATTTGATCGTCTATCTTGGTGATCATTTCTATGATCATTTGTTGACCCAAAGCATGGCTTTTGTATAAAGTATGTTTTTGTGGACGTGACTTCGTCGAGCCTCACACCCCGTGAATGGTCAAAACAGGAAAGATGCAGCAAGGTTATGAGGGGTAGCGCCCTTTAGGATATGTGCATTTCCTTCTGGAAAAGGGTGGTATCATGGTATGGAGCCCAGATACTTACTCATGTTGAAAACACTTTATGATTGTGTGAATTGATTGCGAGCGCTCGGTGAAAGGTCCCAAAGGACCGGGGGATGGCATATTCGATCAGTTGTTACTCAGTTAGGGGTAACCCGGCCTTGTGTTGGTAGAGATCCGGTTTGGTTCTCGGGGATGTCCATCCAGAGGCATTCTCATGTGGCAATGGGAAGTTCCTTGGCCTGATCATTTGTTGGAAATCCAAAGAAACAATACGATCTTGTACGGTATTAGTTGTAGAACCTATCATTCACTTATGGTGGCGCCCCACCGTTTGGATGGTAGCTATAGTAGGCATAGTTCGGAATGTCTATGATGGCTAAGATTTATATTCTACTTTCGAAATGAATTTTTCCTACACTATGCACTAATAATAATATCAAATGTCTTTTTAAATGCGTATCAAGCATCTTTGAATATCATAAGGAGAAATCTCCTCCGATTCTGCATTTGCATTGTGTGTGTGTGCGGGAGGCCTTATGGTAGTCTCATTTTTAAAAGCATTGCGAATTGACTTTAAAAATATTCCTCTATTTTGATTTTAAAGATAAATAAACTGTTTTGAGTTCTCACACCAGTCACATGACTGACTCAGAGTTTATTGTTTTCCTTCCTAAACTCTGGGTGCCCACCAATTTTCACACGGGCAGTCAAGAGTTAAGGTTTATCAGGATATTCTGGATATTCTGGAGTTGTTGGAGGCAAGATGGATGGCATGGCGTATTATTATGTATAGTATTTCTTTTCCGCTGTTTGTTGTTGTTGTTGTACACTCTGATGATGTAATGAAATGAAATGTATAAAATGTAATAACTGATATAGTTCTTTGTTTAAAGATTATTCATTTATTATTATATGTTGTTCCGTGCGAATTGTGAGATTGTGTTGTTGTTCTGTTATTTTCTTTCCGTTCTATTTTCTATTTTCTTTTCTATCTATTTTCTGTCTTCTCTCTCTTCTTCTATCTTTTTTTCTTTTTCTTAAACATTGATAATTCGTATTTCTGTTCATCTTGAGTTAATCTATGGAGATTAGTGTATATTCAAGGAGTATGGACTTGCGGGTCTTCCTAGGTGGTATCAGAGCTTATGGTTAAGCGACAACCATGGTTCTGTTGGGTATTACTCATTAGAGATAGAGTCAGTAGTACTCTAGAATGAGTTTGAGTGTAATAATAGCTATGAGAGCGTATTTGTTAGTGAATATAAAATCGTTTTATATTGTGATGATTGGTTTGTTGAGTGGTATATGAACCTTCGTCGGCGCAGCCTCGAAACTGAATCGAAGGGGTTTCTAAACACTTGAATAGAACAATTCGACACGATATTGTTTTAAATTGGGTAAATGAAATAATTTTTGCCTTGATTATATTTTATATACAAAGGGATAATTTTTCAGAATTATTAAAGAGTATATAAGTGGATTGTTTAGTTGTTTGAATAATCTAAATTGAAGAATAATTGTATAAGTAAAATGAATTATAAGAATTGAATTATAATTAAAGTAATTTACAATGGTGAAATAAACTTATATATATGAGAAGTGAAACTATATGAATATATTTATGAATATGAGTTATAAAAGAAAATGAATTTTAAAGTTAAATGGAAATTTACTTTAGAATTTGGAATCTGAATTGATTTATAAGCTGGAATTTAAGTTAAGTAAAAAAACCAAGTGATGTTTGTAAAATGGAGTATAACTTAAGAGATGTTGAATGATGTTGATTTTGATATTAAAGTAAATTATTAAAGTTAAGTGATAGATATGAACTTGAGTTATGAAATGAAATTCAACTTTTATAATTGAATTGAATGAATGGATTGAATGTAAATCAATTGAATGAAAATAATTGATATGAAATAATGAATATAAGTGTTAATTCATTAAAATCTAATGTTATTGGAAGTTGAATAATTGAATGCAAATCAATTTAATTAAACCAAATTGAATGAATATAAGCAAAGGAATTTGGTTGTAATAAATATACATTGGTTGTTATATGATTGTTAGTTGATTGTATATAATTCATTAAGTATTAATGAAATTGGAAGCTAAAGTAATTGAAATTCAATTGAAAGTTAAGTGAATCTTAAATGAAATTGAATTTGATTTGGAAGTGAACTAACTTGAATATGGATTAGTAAATATAAACTAATTGAAAATGAATGTTAGTAAAAAACATCCACGGTTAAAGAATCAAATGTGATTTAAATTGGAAAACCTATTTCATTGAATATTAATGAGAATATGAATGAATATTTATTGGTTTTGGATGTTAGTTGGTTGATAGTTGAGTATATTGCTTTTACTGTATTGGATATGTTGACATATATAATTATTATGTTGCTATATGTTGTATATCGATACTATTGCCTATATGCATGATTCTCATGTTGTTTGTTGAGTGTTTAGTAGGTGCGGATCGCGTTTGCTTCGCATTTGGAGCTCGCTTTCGCGCTATATTAGCCGTATATGCTTGCTAATAAAATATAAGGTACATATCTCGGATTACATACCGTACTTTTATACTTTTTTCCCTTCGGGATGCCTCATTACTTGATGAGATGTATATTTGTGATATATATACTGTCATTTTTTTTTGGATCGAGCCGCGCAAAGGAGACTATGGCGAATTTTTCCGGAAATTTAAGCGTTAGAAAAATTTGAGAAAATTGAAAAGTTTTGAAAACTTTAACTTTGATTTGGAATTGAAAGTTAAACAATAGTAGTTGTTTTTGAAAAGATAACTAAGTATGATTTGAAAACTTAGTAAAGATTATAAGAAGTTTGACTATGGATTTTGGGGAAAGTTAATAAATTCTGTAACTTTTCTTACTTAATAATTTCGAGAACGAAATTCTTTTAAGGGGGGAAGATTGTAACGACCCAGGATTTTTGATAATTAAAATTTGAATATTTAATTAATTTTAAATATTAATAAGTGAATTTATAAGTCGAATAAAATTTAATTCGAATAATTGGATTTAATTGAATAATTAAATCGATAATTTAATATGTTAAATTATGGAAATAATTGAAAATTGAGTTAAATATGATTGAAAATGATTTGTAAAATTTTATTTTATCATATTGGAGTTAGAATGATATTTTATGAACTTTTAAAATCGAACTAAAAGTTAAATTGTGAAAATTGAATATTTTAATATTAAATCGACTAGTGAAAATAGTCAATTTTTGAACAGTCTCAGAATTGGACGAAACCAGTTCCATTGGATCCGTAATAGTTAGTTATTACCGGATTTCAATTTTCGTATCAATCGGAGTTGTCGTTTGACTGTGGCAGCTCGAAACGCATCGAATTATTTTTAATATTAATTTGGCGAGTTAAAATAGCCATTTTTCAAAAAGTCTCGGATTTCGACGAAACCAGTTTCATCGGATCCGTAATGTGATATTATTGTAAGGTTTCAAATTTCGTGTCAATTGGATTTACCGTTTGTCCGGTACAAATTAAAACGCCTAGAAAATCGTTTAAATCGGTTTAATTTAAATTGAACGTTTATTGCCATAACTCGCACAGATGACCGAATTAGCTTCCGAAACATGTTCCATTGTGTCCGGGACGTGGGGTAAACCTTAGAAACGCCAACCGGCACGCTTCGTTTGGAGTTCGGAAAATCCGGGATGAATAGTGTCGCGCGAATTTTCTATAAAAGCCCCCTCCTCTTCATAATTTGCAAAAATATCTAACCCTAACCCTAATTTTAAATGGCCAGCCGTCACTTATATTTCTAAGGCCAGAAATCATCCTCCTTTCCTCCTTAATTACTTCCAATCCGTCGATAATTAGCCAAAGTGTTCAACAGCAAAGTTGGAGAGCGCGAAGAGAGCTTTCAATCTATACGGTGATGATCGTGTTTGGAGCTACGAGGTGGGGGCTACATGGCCACGTTCACCATCAGGTCGGCCTCGTTTTGCGTGCCAAGATGGTGGCCGAGCTTGCTATGGTGGCAGGCGTGGGTAGAGGAGGAGATGAGATTCGTGTTGCAAGTTCCTGATCAACCTCTAGTGCGTCGTGGAGGCTTGGAAATTAAACCCTAGTTTGCTTGCTTATGGGTTATCTTGTGCGGCTTTGTCTGAAGAGAACAACGTGAGGGAGATGGAGGGTAGGGACGGCCTGATGTTGAGGGTGCTGGATCTAACGGTGGAGATTAGATTAGGTTTGAAAATAGTTAATTTATTTGTAAATTATGTATATAAAATTTGTGTAAACTTCAAATATTCATAACTTTTTCATACGAGGTCGAAAATGCGCGAAACAAGAAGCGTTGGAATAGTATGGACGAGCACTACACGATGAAATTGGATTAGAGTCGTTTTGAGTTAGTGAGAATTTTGGGTAAAATTAAACGTCCGTTTAATTTTATTCGAAATAAATCGCTAAAACGAAAATAAAATCAAGGTGAGAACTTCTCACTCAATCGAATCGGTTTCAATTTTATTTTAAATAGTTATATTTAAAATACTTGAATGCATGTTTGAATGATGATTTTTATCTATTGATTGTTAAAATAGACATTACGCGCCGTTAGTAAGCGGATGTTATTTATTAAAAACATATACCACGAATATTTCATAAACAGTGAAATTGGTATTATATATAATAGCAATATATATATATTGGCATATGTATATATTGGAGTTATTGATTTCCCGCATTTGTTTAGCGGATGAGACCCTATTGCGCCGTCTATTAAGCGGATAATATTTTAAATCCCATATACCGCGATAATTTCGTACTGGAATGAAATTGGTATTGTGCTAATGTTTGTGGATGCAGGAAAACAGGTTGGGGGGATCCAACTGGATTCCTCAACAGTATTTATTTGATTATGAATATTTTGATATTTGATGGACTATCATATCGATATATGATATCGTTGTTGTCGTGATTGACTATTTGGTATGTAGCATCATTGGGCCAAATTTTGGAGTTTTAAAAGGGGATTTTAAAGTGATTTTTGAAAGTATACGTTATAAAATATTTTTGGAATTGATCCATTATAAATAAATAAACGTTATAATTTTTAATATTATAAAAATTATGGTTTTTGAGAAATATAGTTAAAGACTGGTTTTTGAAAATATGAGGCTAATGATTTTATAAAATAGTTAAATAGGGATTTTTGAATTTATTGTGAAAAGTTTAAATATAGGATTTATAAAATTTAATTATTTTATAAATCAAGAGAATGATGAAATTATAAAGGAGATTAAAGATGTTTTAAAATAATAGTATAAATTGATTTTTATAAAGGATTTATAAATTGATATTTATAAATTAAAATATTCGAATTATAAAACGAGTTTTTATAAGCGTTTGAATGAAGTGAAAATGGATTGCATAAGCGAATGGAATTCATAGAATTATAAACGGTGAAGTTATAAATGGAATTTTATAAGCGGTAGGTTTATAAAATTTATAAAGTTATTGAAAGAATATATTTGGATAAATAATTGAATCTTATAAGTTATAAGATTTATAATTATGAAGTTTCAAGGAACGATTTTGTAAAATAATCGTTTTATGAGTATTTAACTTATAATATGGACTTTTGGTTCATAATTGAGATATAAAGTGAATAGGTTAATAAAGAAAATTTATGAAGGAAGATGTTATAAAATAAATAGAAAAGGAATTTATAAACATTGTTTTATAAATTCGTAAACAACTTATTTTGATAAGTAAATTGTTGAAACCTATTTATGGAGTTATATTCACGTTTTTGACTGTGAATAAACCTTTGAAATAAAATGAATAAAAGGATGAAATTTGTTAACGTAGTATATTCACGTTTTTGAATAGTGATATTATGTTAAAGAAAATGTTTAGATTTGATATTTTAAACAGAATTAAAACGATCTAACGATGTTTTAAATGTGTTGAGATTCGAAACCATAGATTTCAACATTCATTGTTGAAATAGACGTTTTCGAGAAATAGAAGGAAATGGTGGACTATAACACTGTTGTTATAGTAAATGATTTCCGAAAGGAAATGTTTTGTATAGTATTGGGATTTATATATCTATCTTAAATTCGAATCCCTATACTAGTGATTTTGGGTTGCCGTAACGATGTTTTACGCGACATTCGTTTTGGCCCAAACAAATATGGATAAGAGAATGATTTCCTTAAAGAATGAAATATGTACTTAATCTCGATTTAAGTATATTGAATATTTTCCAAGAGTTGAAAATAAAAGATTGTGAATTACTTATTAAATAAGTATGGAAATGTTTTCCAATATAAAGTGAATACTTTGGGAATTTATCTTTGAAGATAAATTGAAATGAATAATTGAAATCGTATATGCATGGATATTTTGGAATGAAAATTCACTATGGAATTTATGAACAGAAAGTGGAATTTGTTAAAAATAAATATTGATTTATTATGTACTTAATCTCGATTTAAGTATATTGAATATTTTCCAAGAGTTGAAAATAAAAGATTATGAATTACTTATTAAATAAGTATGGAAATGTTTTCCAATATAAAGTGAATATTTTGGGAATTTATCTTTTTGAAGATAAATTGAAATGAATAATTGAAATCGTATATGCATGGATATTTTGAAATGAAAATTCACTATGGAATTTATGAATAGAAAGTGGAATTTGTTAAAAATAAATATTGATTTATTTTTGAGGTATTGAAATTTTATATCTTGTAAAGATATTTTGGAAAATAAATAATTTGGAAAATTATTTGGAATCTGGTGATGTTGTGCATATCAATTGATAGTTCAATAACCGACTATCAATATTTCCCTTTGAATGGGTAATGGATGTGATTTGTTTGAATTTGAATGCCACACTTATTTTTGAATAAGCGCTCACTATTCGGGTTAACCGGGAAAGGACCATGGGGTCGTATAACCCATTCCGAATATGTGATACGTCGTTGTGAATAGCATTGAAGATCGGTGTTGAAGACCCGGTATTTGGAAAGCGATAGGATGACCTGTCGATTGACTCTGCACCGAGTTGCTCCGGTATTGAGTTCTCCATATGTGATGGTGAATCCGATCAGGATTGTGAATATCCGGATTGCAAGGACTTCTTTGTAAGTGCCTTCGGTTCTGTTCGAGCCCGGAACAGACTTGTATGGATTGTATGTCTGACATTACAAATTGAGATATAAAGCAGATTTCATTCAAATATATTTATGTTAGTGGCGGAGAATTTATTCTTTTAGCTTAACACCCTTCTCTGAGACGTACGAGCTCAGAGGTTATATAGTTGATGGTTATCAGCGATATATTCCCAATTTGGTAATGTGACATGCTGAGTGTTGCTGTGAAATGATCATTGTGTTGATTATTTGTGATAGGATCATTTATTTGATCGTCTATCTTGGTGATCATTTCTATGATCATTTGTTGACCCAAAGCATGGCTTTTGTATAAAGTATGTTTTTGTGGACGTGACTTCGTCGAGCCTCACACCCCGTGAATGGTCAAAACAGGAAAGATGCAGCAAGGTTATGAGGGGTAGCGCCCTTTAGGATATGTGCATTTCCTTCTGGAAAAGGGTGGTATCATGGTATGGAGCCCAGATACTTACTCATGTTGAAAACACTTTATGATTGTGTGAATTGATTGCAAGCGCTCGGTGAAAGGTCCCAAAGGACCGGGGGATGGCATATTCGGTCAGTTGTTACTCAGTTAGGGGTAACCCGGCCTTGTGTTGGTAGAGATCCGGTTTGGTTCTCGGGGATGTCCATCCAGAGGCATTCTCATGTGGCAATGGGAAGTTCCTTGGCCTGATCATTCGTTGGAAATCCAAAGAAACAATACGATCTTGTACGGTATTAGTTGTAGAACCTATCATTCACTTATGGTGGCGCCCCACCGTTTGGATGGTAGCTATAGTAGGCATAGTTCGGAATGTCTATGCTGGCTAAGATTTATATTCTACTTTCGGAATGAATTTTTCCCACACTATGCACTAATAATAATATCAAATGTCTTTTTAAATGCGTATCAAGCATCTTTGACTGTCATAAGGAGAAATCTCCTCCGATTCTGCGTTTGCATTGTGTGTGTGTGCGGGAGGCCTTATGGTAGTCTCATTTTTAAAAGCATTGCGAATTGACTTTAAAAATATTCCTCTATTTTGATTTTAAAGATAAATAAACTGTTTTGAGTTCTCACACCAGTCACATGACTGACTCGGAGTTTATTGTTTTCCTTCCTAAACTCTGGGTGCCCACCAATTTTCACACGGGCACTCAAGAGTTAAGGTTTATCAGGATATTCTGGATATTCTAGAGTTGCTGGAGGCAAGATGGATGGCATGGCGTATTATTATGTATAGTATTTCTTTTCCGCTGTTTGTTGTTGTTGTTGTACACTCTGATGATGTAATGAAATGAAATTTATAAAATGTAATAACTGATATAGTTCTTTGTTTAAAGATTATTCATTTATTATTATATGTTGTTCCGCTGCGAATTGTGAGATTGTGTTGTTGTTCTGTTATTTTCTTTCCGTTCTATTTTCTATTTTCTATCTATTTTCTGTCTTCTCTCTCTTCTTCTATCTTTTTTTCTTTTTCTTAAACATTGATAATTCGTATTTTTGTTCATCTTGAGTTAATCTATGGAGATTAGTGTATATTCAAGGAGTACGGACTTGCGGGTCTTCACACATGTTGTTTTCAAACTTATAATAATCGGAAACCAAACATCGAATTATAACTTCCAAACTAAAATACTTCGAAAATTCATAACTTTAAACCATAATTTCTAAAACTTAAATGGTTTGGATATTCAAGCAGTATATAGCATAAATAGTTTGGATTCAAAATTTCTATATAAAATAAAATAATTTCCGCGACTTACAATTTATTTCATTTAAGATTAAGTCAAAATCCATAAATTTAAAAATCAATTCCAGTTTAAATAACCACTTCAGTTTCCATATATTTCAAACTTTGAATGTTAAACAATTGGAACTAAGGTTGGAAATTTCTATTTCACCAATTTAAAGTCCTATTATTTAGTTTGAAATAATAATTGCATAATAAACCCATAATCATTTAAGTAAAACTCAAATTTCTTATAAAAGAAAATTTCCTTCAATTTTTATACTAGAAATATTCATTTAATTCACCTTAAATAGAATTCAGTTATAAATATCATACCCTTTTAAAATTTCAAGTTAATAAATTTTACATCAACTTATGGAGTTAATTTTTTAATTAAGCTCAATTCCAAATAAATTTTCCAATTTAACTTCCAATCTTAATTAATTTAAATCCAGTAAAATTATATATATTTTCAATATCTTAACATGTACTTAACCATATAATATAAAATAATCAAACTCCATCATTCAACTTTTTTTTTATTTTAACAAATCCATACATAGCTTAACTTCAATACTTTAACTATAGATGTATATATATATAATAAGATTTTATTTAATATAAAAATCTATATTTATTAACCGTATCCTATCCAAACCATAGAAAAATCATTTCAAAATATAATTTTTATATATATACCGCGGTGCCTGTATATAATTTTCTATCCTATGGTTAAGTGATACGGATATTTATCATTTCATTCCGCAATTTAAAAATAAAAATTTTTGATTTGAATTGGATCAGAAATTTGCATCCATTGAGGAAGAGAAAGAGTTTAGGAAAAATGAACGCACAACAAATGAGAATAGATGGAGGCTAGGGTTTATAACTGGGTTTATATAGGTAGGTTAGAAATAGAATAGATGGATCCGATAAACAAACGTGCTGAACAATAATTGGCCTAAAAAGCCCGTTCTGACCCCGTAACAAAATTAGTTAAACCCATATATCCAAATAGGTGTTTTAAAATACTCTGAGCGCGATGGAAAAAGTTTCAAGTCCAAATTCCATCGTATGGAGAAGTTATGCTAAAATCAATATTTTCAAATTGATTTCAATTGATTTCAATTTCGATTTCAAGGCGTTTCGAGTCCGTGCGATCAAACGACAAGTCCGATTGTTACGCAACTGGAAATCGTATAATAATTCACCGTTACGGATCCGATGAACTGATGTCGTCGAAATCCGAGTCAGTGGCCAAAATGGCTATTTTTATATTAATTAAATAAATTTACAATTTATTGATTAAATCAAATTTTAAATTCCAATTCTAAAATTTGTAAATTTTATCACCTTTATATTTCTCAACATTTACAATTGTTTTAAACAAATCTTTATGTCAATTTAGAGCTGATAAATCTACCAATTGCAGTGTCAAAACTTCTGTTTCATTACATTCAAAATTATAAATTAAGTTCCAAAATTTCTATTAAATTAAATAGTCAATGATTATTCCATCTAAAATTTTTAAGTAGATGGATTCAAATGTTGGGTTCAAAAACTATTATTTTAATATTCTTGAATTTCAGTTAAATCTCTATTAATGTAATATTTAAACGTTAAATTTCATTTATTTTGCAATACTTCAATTAAATCAATAAATATTGCTTTCTATACTTAAATCTATATTAACAAAACGTTAGCTT
This sequence comes from Allium cepa, assembly GCA_030765085.1. Lineage (NCBI taxonomy): Eukaryota > Viridiplantae > Streptophyta > Magnoliopsida > Asparagales > Amaryllidaceae > Allium > Allium cepa. The sequence continues at coordinate 755,662,406 of CM060940.1, read as the reverse complement.
TGGATTGATAGAATTTGATTTACCATAGTTTACTTACACAATACAAACTATATTAATTTGCCGCCTATTAGTTCTTAATTATATTTTTAAGTTCGTTACCTATCCATCTTGATTATAATTCCATCTATAAAGCAAATTTAGTTAGCCTTAACGTTACTACACTAAATCTACAATCAGCTTCAATTAATATAGAATTAAATCCTAATTACTTACCATTTATTTATAAATTAGATTACCTTCCAAATAAATTTGATTCCTAAGTATTTGATTGGATTGCCATCATTACTATGTCCATTATTAATTAGCTTCAAATTCTACAACTTCACTTCTTAAATTCACCCTTTGCTATATTATAAATAAAATTTACATTGGTTACATTTCACATAAATGTATCATTTATTTACATTTACGTCAAACTTATTTCCAAATCCCAACTAACAATCTAAATAAATGAATAGGCAACCTACCATAAACATTACCGTTACCTTTTTGTCACATACAAAATCTTTTATTACAAAAATCAATTTTGGCATATATTTTCATACTACAAATTCAATTTACTTATGTTCAAATTATAGCCAAACCCGACTTTTAAATTATTTTATATAAAATTGGAATTTCATTAAGTTTATTAATTATTATCCTTAATTGGCATTTATTACCTTATATTCTCGTTATTATTTCATAGATATGATTCCCAATTATTGCTTAAATCTATACTCACATTGATTCATTCAAATTGCACTTATTATGTATTATTTCAACAGCTTATTTATAACTTTGAATCTATTCCCTAATTTTCACATTTCTATTGTTATATTATTTGAATTCCATTCTATTTAATATTCTTATTAACACAAATTCAACATTTATATTGGTTTCTTATATTGAACTTGTAACTAAGTAAGCCAATCTCAGTCCAATTTATTGCCATATAAATATTAAATTGTTAACATTAAATTACAAATTGCTTCAACAAATTTCTACATCCACTCTACTATAAATTTTAAGACTTTTATTTCTTTCTAAATTAAATTTGAAATCCTATTTAATTAACTCTTTTAAAATCATCGAATTTCACAGGTCGTTACACTCTCCCCCACTCAAAACTTTCCGTCCCCGAAAAGGAAAAGAAGGGAAAGAAGAATCAAGAAATCAATATACCTTATTCAAGCATTAACTTTATAAACAATTAAATTTATAAAATTAATTAATTTAGATAAAAATATCTCAATTTATAACCATTAAATCTTTTTATACTTAAATTACTAAAGTTTGGAAAACATTTTCAAAATATTCTAAGTCTAAAATTTACGGAAAATTTTGGCAGAGTCTCTTTTATATGGAGAGGCTTGGGAGAAAATATAATATTAAATATAACAATTATATTACATATATTATCCAAAATATTATATCCCAACACGGGAAAACAATATAATAGCGCTATAAACCGTAATCCGAAAACGTACCTATTTGTCAGCAATTTACGCTTATTTATGGAACCAAAAATAATAGCAATTGCTTCCATAACCTGCACTTCACTTATATAATCTAAAAGGGTTAACAATTTATATAAGGTGAAGTATTTAAGTGGTTTCAACTACTAACAATAAATCAATACAACAACCATCAATTTCAACAACCAGCATGCAACAAATACAAAACAACCATTCAATCAAACAAACAAGTAGTTGTTCGGATTCAAAACTTTTAAACTGTACGTAATGAAGAATAAACTACTAGCGCATCATTTACTCAACAGTCTTAGATAAAACTAAATAGATTATTCATTCTCTCAAACCCAATTTTTAAAGTATCTTACCCAAACAACCATAACCAAACAACAACCAAATTTGAACAACAACTTTTTTTGTTTATCCTTATTAATTTCATTCGTGCATTTGTCGTTTAATTTCTCTTTTTTTACCACATAAATTTTCCTTTTATAATTTACATTTATTTCTAACAAATTTTCAATTTCATTTACTCATTCAATGTTTGTTTCATTTAATTTCACTTATTACTTACAATTGTTCATTTCCATTAACTCAGGTTATGCCAGTTCTTTTTATTTCATTATAATTATTCATTCATTTATTGCATGCCTATATTTATTTACATTTGTTTATCAATAGTATTCATGTCCCATTTAATTTCTTAGCATTTCCATTTTATTTACTTAAGTTGAAAATCATCTATTTGAATTACTTACCTTTAATTATATTCACTTATAGTAAAATTTCAATTATAACTTAAGTTTATAACATTAAATTCTCATTTATAATAGCAAATTGATTGAATATTTCCATTATTTCAAATTTCTACTTGTATAATATTCTCTTAAAATCTCTTATTAAACATTTCAACTTTTAATATTTGGTAAGTTATATATATGTTATTTAAGAGTGTAATTGAAAGTTATACAAGTCTGTTCTATTTTCTTTAATTAAATTAAAATTCAATAATACTATCCTTTGCTTACATGGGTTACAATTTCAAATTTCTTTAAATCCATTAATACTTAGCATTAAATTTCTTTTTCAATTATTAGTTAAATTCTGTTTTACTACAATAATTGAAACAATTAATTAATGGAAATTTAAGAATTTAATACCGGGTTTAAATTTTCAATTTATTTTAAAACAATAGATAAATATATTCTTACAACTTATATATTTCTAATTATATTTTGAAACAATTCAAAATTTATATATTTTCAAAAATGAATTTGCAGTAAAACTACTACAGTGGCCTTTCCCTTTCGAAACTCGAAAATGAAAGTCGATGATGTGGCCGCCATCACCGAAATTATTTTCCAACGATAGGGAGGAAAGTACAAAACTTATTTTCTCCAAAGTCTTCTTTAAAACAATTCTTCCGAATTATATTGAAATATTTATATCAGAAAGTACTTATAAACAATATTATTATATTCCAAAATTTATTCGAAGAATTCAAAACCCTGGATCTTAAGTTCTAAATTTCCAAATTTCATTTATCTTATTTTTCAATCTTATTTCTATTATTATTTATACACTTTATTACCTAACAACCAATCTATTGCAGCCAAATATAGACATCATTTTAAAAAAATCTATTTTATATACATAAAATATAATAGGCAAAATTATTTTATTCACCTATATAAAACAAATATTATGTCGGTCTGTCCTATTAAGTGTTTAGAAATCCTTATTGATGTCACAGCATCCCATGCATCAAGCAGAATTTATAAATACAAAACGGAACAGTTTAACACAATATAAAAATCTTTTTATAACACTGACAAATACGCTCTCTCATATATATACACTCAGCGACTCCCATAGGGTATTCCTACCCTATTAGTAAAGAGTCAAACCCCACAAAGCTAAGGTTTATCGCTAAACCAAAGCTCTGATACCAGATTGTAACGTCCCGCCTTTTTGCACGCTTTAAATCGACACACATGTCAATTCAAACCATACGGAAGGGCGGATTGTTATGGGGTAAATAAGAAAAACAGAGAAGAAATAAAAAGAAAATGGAATCTCACAGCGGAAGGATAAAATATAATACTAAAATATACAGTCAATAAAAATGTTTACAAAACATTTGATTCTTCTTTATACAATTAAATATCAGAGTTCACATACCAATAATATCAATGCAGCGGAATACAGTGTAGTGGAACCATATAATATATAATAATAATAGTAATGAAATCTACGTCTTCTTCCTCCAAAAATAAAGTCTTCAAATCCTGAAACGCTCGGACTGACCCGAGCGAATTGAAAAGACAAAACACTCGAGTCAGAACTAAAAGATCTTATGTAAGTTAAATTAACAGAAATGAATATGAGTGCAGTAACTTAAGAGATGCTCGGGATTTACATCTCCTAAGGATCCGTTAAACTATTTACTATATAGTATATTGCGCTATTACAATAGTGTCTATTTGTAAAATAAACTTACTTTTTAATAGCGTTAAGGGGTTACCCGTATAACCCTTAACACAAATAATGCTAATAGTCTATACAGTACCGTAATACCTCCTGATCGGGAGGCTACCAGAGGATACTCCATAGATACGACACAAATAGAAACTCGTACAAGGCGCGATAGGGTAGGTGACATGGCACAACTAGGCAATGCTAGGGTAGATATACCAATTACGCTTCCGGGTCGGTGGTAACGAGTAGCTGCTACTACCGCCCACCTCGAACAACACCCCTAAATCAAAGAAATCAAAAGTGGCCACAGAATCAATCCAAAAGTCAAAGTATAATATCGAAGGGATGTGTCCAATCAAAGGTGCTACCTTATTATCCCGTCGATCGCTCATGTTTTAGCCACCTTATGCCAACTCACGGGAGTTGGGTCCACGTATTTACCTTACAGGAAACGCCGCCACCATCCTACTTCATTCTGGAATCTCCACCGCGTACACGGTTGTTAAAGTGGTTTTCGGAGTTGGTAGAGAGTATGACAACTTCTGATCCCGGTCTCTTCAACAACCAAACGTTATTATAACACCGCGGTCATTTTAAAAATAATTATACTTTCAAAACCAGAATATAATTATCCATTTCAAAACCCATAAATATAATATCATTTCCTTTCCAAAACAAACTCATTTGATATTATTTTTATAAAAAACCCAAATAGTATAATATCATTTTATTTCAAATATATATTTCTTTTCCAAAATCATGTTGTTTTCAAACTTAAAATAATCGGAAACCAAACATCGAATTATAACTTCCAAACTAAAATACTTTGAAAATTCATAGCTTTTAAACCATAATTTCTAAAACTTAAATGGTTTGGATATTCAAACAGTATATAGCATAAATAGTTTGGATTCAAGATTTCTTTATAATAAAATAATTTCCGCGACTTACAGTTTATTTCATTTAAGATTAAGTTAAAATCCATAAATTTAAAAATCGCTTCCAGTTTAAATAAACCACTTCAGTTTCAATATATTTCAAACTTTGAATATTAAACAATTGGAACTAAGGTTGGAAATTTCTATTTCACCAATTTAAAGTCCTATTATTTAGTTTGAAATAATAATTGCATAATAAACCCATAATCATTTAAGTAAAACTCAAATTTCTTATAAAAGAAAATTTCCTTCAATTTTTATACTAGAAATATTCATTTAATTCACCTTGAATAGAATTCAGTTATAAATATCATACCCTTTTAAAATTTCAAGTTAATAAATTTTACATCAACTTATGAAGTTAATTTCTTAATTAAGCTCAATTCTAAATAAATTTTCCAATTTAACTTCCAATCTTAATTAATTTAAATCCTTTAAAATTATATATATTTTCAATATCTTAACATGTACTTAACCATATAATATAAAATAATCAAACTCCATCATTCAACTTATTTTTTTTATTTAACAAATCCATACATAGCTTAACTTCAATACTTTAACTATAGATGTATATATATAAAATAAGATTTTATATAATATAAAAATCTATATTTATTAACCGTATCCTATCCAAACCATAGAAAAATCATTTCAAAATATAATTTTTATACGTATACCGCGGTGCCTGTATATAATTTTCTATCCTATGGTCAAGTGATACGGATATTTATCATTTCATTCCGCAATTTAAAAATAAAATTTTTTGATTTGAATTGGATCTGAAATTTGCATCTATTGAGGAAGAGAAAGAGTTGAGGAAAAACGAATGCACAACAAATGAGAATAGATGGAGGCTAGGGTTTATATAGGTAGGTTAGAAGTAGAATAGATGGATCCGATAAACAAACGTGTTGAACGATAATTGGCCCAAAAAGCCCGTTCTGACCCCGTAACGAAATTGGTTAAACCCATATATCCAAATAGGTGTTTTAAAATACTCTGAGCGCGATGGAAAAAGTTTCAAGTCCAAATTCCATCTTATGGAGAAGTTATGCTAAAATCAATATTTTCAAATTGATTTCAATTGATTTCGATTTCGATTTCAAGGCGTTTCGAGTCCGTACGATCAAATGACAAGTCCGATTGTTACGCAACTGGAAATCCTATAATAATTCACCGTTATGGATCCGATGAAACTGGTTTCGTCGAAATCCGAGTCAGTGGCCAAAATGGCTATTTTTATATTAATTAAATAAATTTACAATTTGTTGATTAAATCAAATTTTAAATTCCAATTCTAAAATTTGTAAATTTTATCACCTTTATATTTCTCAACATTTACAATTGTTTTAAACAAATCTTTATGTCAATTTAGAGTTGATAAATCTATCAATTGCAGTGTCAAAACTTCTATTTCATTATATTCAAAATTATATATTAAGTTTCCAAAATTTCTATTAAATTAAATAGTCAATAATTATTCCATCTAAAATTTTTAAGTAGATGGATTCAAATGTTGGGTTAAAAACTATTATTTTAATATTCTTGAATTTCAGTTAAATCTCTATTAACGTAATATTTAAACGTTAAATTTCATTTATTTTGCAATACTTTAATTAAATTAATAAATATTGCTTTCTATACTTAAATCTATATTAACAAAATGTTAGCTTTGGATTGGTAGAATTTGATTTACCAAAGTTTGCTTACACAATACAAACTACATTAATTTTCCGCCTATTAGCTCTTAATTATATTTTTAAGTTCGTTACCTATCCATCTTGATTATAATTCCATCTATAAAGCAAATTTAGTTAGCCTTAACGTTACTACACTAAATCTACAATCAGCTTCAATTGATATAGAATTAAATCCTAATTACTTACCATTTATTTATAAAATAGATTACCTTCCAAATAAATTTGATTCCTAAGTATTTGATTGGATTGCCATCTTTACTATGTCCATTATTAATTAGCTTCAAATTCTACAATTTCACTTCTTAAATCCACCCTTTGCTATATTATAAATAAAATTTACATTGGTTACATTTCACATAAATGTATCATTTATTTACATTTATTACAAACTTATTTCCAAATCCCAATTAATAATCTAAATAAATGAATAGGCAACCTACCATAAACATTACCGTTACCTTTTTGTCACATACAAAACCTTTTATTACAAAAATCAATTTTGGCATATATTTTCATACTACAAATTCAATTTACTTATGTTCAAATTATAGCCAAACCTGACTTTTAAATTATTTTATATAAAATTGGAATTTCATTAAGTATATTAATTATTATCCTTAATTAGCATTTATTACCTTATATTCTCGTTATTATTTCATAGATATGATTCCCAATTATTGCTTAAATCTATACTCACATTGATTCATTCAAATTGCACTTATTATGTATTATTTCAACAGCTTATTTATAACTTTGAATCTATTCCCTAATTTTCACATTTCTATTGTTATATTATTTGAATTCCATTCTATTTAATATTCTTATTAACACAAATTCAACATTTCTATTGGTTTCTTATATTGAACTTATAACCAAGTAAGCCAATTTCATTCCAATTTATTGCCATATAAATATTAAATTGTTAACATTAAATTACAAATTGCTTCAAAAAAATTCTACATCCACTCCACTATAAATTTTAAGACTTTTATTTCTTTCTAAATTAAATTTGAAATCCTATTTAATTAACTCTTTTAAAATCATCTAATTTCACGGGTCGTTACAATAATATTGTAAAGCGTTATAATATTATAAATGAATTTGGAAAAACACTATATCTTTAATAATGGGATTTTAAAGAGGATAACAAGTATGATTTGTTTTTGGGTTTGTTGTGGCAATGTGTTTGTAACATTTTCCTTTAACCCGTTTTGATAATACTCGTAAATGTTAATAGATCTTTAAAAAGAAAGATAATCATATGTGAAATTGTTTTGAGTTTGTAGTGATGACGTTTGGGTAACATTTATTTTAAGCCCTTTGAATTGATTAGTGAATTTAATTATACGATTGGAATAAGTATATGAATACTTTTGGGAAGTGTTGAAATGTGTTAAAAATGAATGGTTATTTTTAGTTAAATAGTGGAGTTTAACTAACAAATGGAGTTTCATTTATATTAGAGTTTATTGAGTAAAAATGATTTTTACTAATAAAAGAGAATTTTAATTAATAAAGAAAGATTAATTAAAAAAGGGATTAGAAGTCATTTATATGACTTGATCGTGTTAGTTTGCTTTGATCGTGCTTCGTGTGTTACTTGCTTATGGACAGTATATGGCAAATTGGTTTTCCGTATACGATTATTCTCATTGTATTGGATTGTCTGTTTATTTGATAATTAAAGAGCCGACTATCAAATCTTGGCCATAATATACTCTGGAAATATCTAGAAGAAACATGAGGATTATATGGTATAGTCATATTGGTGATACTATACTATATGTATAAACTCGTTTTACCCCTTTATGGCAAATGATAAGGAAATCCATTCGCTTAAACAGTTAGGAGGTGATCTCCGATCTTATGTATTGTTTGTTTATTTCCCACAGAATCGGGGTTGAGATTCCCGAAATTGATCGCTTGGTTTTAGAGCACCCGGTAAGTGGGAGAAGTGTACTTATATGATATGACCTGAAACCGTAACCACTCCAAACTATATATGTGTCCTTGGTTCATGCGGTTCATGATTGGTTTGTGATTTCTTCAAGATTTCTTCATGATGGTTTCGTGATGATTTCATGATGCTCGAACACATGTAGTTGTTCGTGATTTATTCAGGATGTAGGGATCTATGTGTGATTCTGAAACCTGTTGAGGTATGGGAATCCATGTGTGATTCCAAGATCTTTTGAGGAATCCATGCATGGTTCTGAGATCTGTTTAAGATATGGGAATCCATGTGTAATTCCATGATCTATTCGAGTTGGATATCGCGTGGAAGATCTATTTGGGCGGTGACTCATGGGCTAAAATGGCAGACGTAGCCTCATTATCGGTATGGCGAAATCCATAGATAGGAGACATAACCAACCCATAGGGTGCATGCGACTCCATTTGTAGAGATACTTATAGATATGCACATGGGAGCGATGCATCAAGTCTTAGTAGGACCAGCTATGGTTTTCCTATGATACATTCACCGGAGATGTAAGACACTTTGGAAGGATATCTCTGATCCTTGTGCAGTAGTCTGGATTCGTCTTTCCCAAAGAGATCTACGTAGAATCCTACACAATTAGCGAACGCGCCTTAGCGATTATGGTTATGTACCTATTATTATTGTGATGTACGCTCACTTGCATCGCAGCTGTGTGATTATTTATATTCCACGCCTTAGACATTATTATTATCACATGATTTTATAATAGAATGGTTTAGTAATTGTAAGGGAAAAACCGTCCATATTTATTGACGGTGTGGTCTTACGATATACCCTTATTTTGAAAGGTTTTAAGATATAATAAATTCTATATGATTAGAGTTTCTCATGCTGGTTTACCATATTGATCCAAGTGTTATTCTCTATAATACTTGGGTCAGCTCGAGTATATTTCCAGATTAAGCTACTGTTCATTGGAGCTCTTGGAGAGGAGTTAGATGGTTTCCTATCGTACTTATTTTTCACTGCATTATTTGATTGTATCTATCAGCATTTGTGAGGACAGGATGTTATAACTGTCCAGCCTGATGATATGTTAGTTTTCTCTGATTGATGTATGTATATAAAAGTTTTCTTTTTCGTAAAAACCTTTTTGAGATATTATATATTATTTCTCCGCATGTGGGATTCTAACATTATGTTCTCTTCTTTCTTATTCTATTTATTTTTATTTTACCTAACTATTCTTCTTTCCATCACTTGGGTACCCGGCACGTGAATACCATTGATGTATAAGTGTCGACAGCTAAGCGTCGAAAAGTCGGATCGTTACGCTTATATAAGTGACTTCTTAAATAAAATCATTTCACAAGTGTAAGCCTTTGTTCAGATTAAAATAAACAACTTTATTAAATTCAATTAAATTTAACCCAACATTATCGCCGAATACCTTATAGTCAAACTGTAAAACTAAATCAACAAGGTTTTTGATGTAGTGTTTCAAATAAATTGATATCTACCCATCCTATGTGGAAAAGGCAAATTACTTATAACTGGTTAAATACAATTCAAACATCAACTTCCAATAGTCAATGCTTATAAACTGGCCAGGCACAACTAATTAAGCAATAAATAATAAATAAATATTATCATTATTATTTTTCAAACAAACACATCATGAATAACTTATTAAATTTTACAAATTATTCTTTATATATCAAACATAATATTAGGTAAAATTCTCCCGTTTACTAATTACAAAACATTTTGTAACACTAACAAACGCGTGCTCTCGTACACACACGCATTCAACCTCATTCTAGGGTGTTGCTAACCAAATCTCTAATGAGCATACGCTACAGGCCTAGGTGTTCACTCAACCTAAGCTCTGATACCACTCATGACGACCCATCTTTTTGAACGATTCAAATCGACAACAAACCACACATGTCCAACTCAAACTGTTCAAAAGACAGATTATCAACGGGTTTTATTCTAAAGAAATAACATATCGAAGAACAAAAATACAGAATCCCACGATGGAATGACGATACATAAACAGTTCATGAAGTTGTTTTAGAATATATATTTGATTTACATTTTACAATAACATCAAATTGTACATTAAATAGACATAACAATAAAACGCAGCAGAATAATACTAGTAATACCGTCTTCAAACTCTGCCTTCATCTTGGAGAACAAATTCTTCAAAACACTAAAATACTCAGGCTGACCTGAGCTTAAAGGAAAACAATACTAGATGTAAGTTAAATCAAAATCAGGTGAAATATGGATGCAAATAACTTCATTTTTGCTTCAATAATTCGTAGAAAGTTTCAAAGTTTTAAACACCTTTTAGAATCATTAAGTTTCATACATTTCCAATCGATTAGCGATTTCCACAAATTTCAAGCGACTAATTTCAGGGTTTAAAATTTTAAAGTTACTAAATCACTGAAATAAGTACGTGTTATTTTATCAAATATCCTTTAAATAACTTACTAGAGTTACAAAAAAGTTTCAAGTTACTTTACACTTTTACAAATATATTTTATACATTTGAATTTAAATTTTATAAATAAGTTTCACAACAACTTTTCAAAAATCTACTTTAACCAACATTTCCAAATTTACATTCTTTATAACATATAATTTTACTTAAGTTTAAAGTTATAATTATTGAAATCTAATTTAAAATTCTCTAAAAATCTAATTTAAAAATCAATTTAAAAAATGATTTCCACTTTAAAAACAAAGCAGCAGTTGATTTTTCAAATTTTACTTTTGTGGCCAAAGTAAAACGTCCAAATATTTCCACAAATCAATATCAAGTGTTCATATCATAATCCAATGTCCAGATGATCAATATGACAACTCATATAGTTCAATAGTAACAAGGATGATAACAGGGATATATTAGAATTAATAAGAACATGCATCCAGTCACAAAATCATTCATCACAACATCATCCATTAAAACATGAAATCTGCATCCAAATCAACCGATTCAACCGTATATCACCACCGTCATCATTTGTCAGATGTTCGGGTGTTTATCTAACAGTGATGTTCAATTTCAATGTCAATTTAAATTTCCAAACAAAAATCAATATTTTGTCACTTCATGACTCGGTTTAACTTATAGTGGGAATTTTTAGTATTGTGTGTGGGTTTAAGCTCTCAACTTTTCTCGGATCTAAAAATCGATCGAAACGAACAATACCGAATCTAACTCCAAGACGAAACAACGTTGATATGAATCCAACGTAAAAGACGGCATCCAAAACCGACCTTGTATGAACAAGTTACGAACTAATTATCATTTTGAAACTAATTAATTTTAAATTCACTTAATTAGAAATGTTAATTAAGTTAATCACCTCCAAATAATCGCATTTCTCGCTAATCCTTCATGCTAATCACCTAGGGGCGAACAAGGTAACCCGACGTCGTGATTTCTCGCCTTTCACTGCGGATGACCGGACATCTTCGCCCCTTCGTCACTGATATCCCCAACCACGAGCTCCGCTCCAATACCAACCTCGTCACCAATCGTCACCTCAAACACGGGCTCGAACCCATTTTCACGTCATCGTTCAACCTTGATTTCCCTTCATTATTTACTGCCTTAGACCACCAAACTTTGCCAAATCAAAGCCCTAGCCCCCCTCGACCTTTTTGCTTCAGCGTCGCCACCCAGATGCTAACATTGACGTCAAAAATTCAAATCCTAGCTATGCCAGTTGCACGCAATTTCTGTCTGCCTCGCTTTGCTGATTGATGATACAACCGGTTAAAACGCTCGTCTCGCCCTCATGTGCATTTTTCGTGTTAGGATCATCGCCTAAATCGGCCTTTAGCGGTTGTTTCATCTTATTAATTACAATTAACTTCAAATTATATTTCAAAAAAAATTCTAATAATAACAAATGTTTTCTCATTTAATAATTAAAAAATTATTTATAAAATTATTATATACAACAGGAGTTAAAATTTACTTACCAAATGATTGTTTTGTCTTATTTCTGAAATCAACTTATCTAAGATATAATTTAAATAAACTTATGCTTCCTTTTTTAATGAAATATTCATTCTATTCTCTATTCAAATTAACATTTATTATTAAAATCTCTATTACAAATTACATACAAACCAATATCATTAAATTATATTCTAATATATGATTCCATTGCTTCTCTTATTGCAATTTGTTGTCATTTTAAAAATTCAATTTAAGATCATAACTTTCGTATTAGTGTATTTTTCATTTTTAAATCATAAATTTTATTTCTAATTGTTTTTATTCAATAATTTTATTAAATTTAATATTTTTAAATGGTTAAAAAATGGGTCGTTACAAAAATACAACATCATCTAATTGACTGAGACTAATGCATTTAGTGCATTACTAATAATGAGGTAATTTGATTTATTACCATAATGACCATATTTAATGCATTTATGATAAAAATAAATGCAAATAACCGTTATGTGGTCTAAAAAATAAATTGTTGTCATAACTAAGTGATTTCTTTACAAATATGAATCAATTGAAACACATTACTTAAAGTAATAAAACTTCACCTCGGATCTAGCTACTATATTACTCAATAACAAAATCAAAATGAGCACCTTAAAGAGAAACTTTATTTCTCAATAATCAATATTTCTATAATAATCAAAATACCTCTTGTATATTACGCTTATTCAAAATTTGAGTAAAATAATATAACCATAGAATCAAAATTCTATATCCCCTTGCATAAATATTCTAAATTATGTGAATCTGTTTATATCATTCATAAACATAAAAAATAACAACCATATATTTTTGATCCAAATTATTTCCCTCATAAGAAAATAACTCCATGATTCTTTACCAAATATATCAAAACAAACATGTTGATATTCAAATCAACACAAGCTATTTTTAAAATTTAGGAAACTAAGATTATTTTCCAAAATATAAGATCATTTCAAAATTTTATTTTATTAAACCATATACAGATCATTTAAAATTCTTTCAACATTAAAATATTTTTTTAATCTTTTAGTTTAGGAAAAACTACTTCAGTACTAGACTAAATCCAAAATTATCATAAAAAAATTCTTCATACATAGATCAAATAGATCTATAATTTGAGTAAGATATTACGTGAATTCACTGACGTATAAACAAAGTCCATTCAAAACTACTTCAATATAAAAATTCTAAATTCTAGATGAAATCAATGATGAGTGCCAATAATACCATCTGTTTGAAATTTAAACCGATTCAAAATGAATTATTGATCAAATACAAATTTTGAAAGGATAAACAATATTGATTCCAATTAGAAGAAATGTTAAATAGGTAATCTCAAAATCAATACCTGATTTCACACATTGAATAAGATGAAGAGATGGATCTACAGGAAAAAGGAAGGATCTAATTTTTTAAATTATCACAACTTTATATCTATAATTATTGATCAAGAGATCGTACTGATAACATGTTGTATACTATGTAAAAATGGGAAACCATTAGAGAAAGAGAGAGAAGAGACTTTATTCGTTAGATATTGGCACATTCATTTCATTACATAGGCTCCTTTATATATAGGCTTTGGAGCTTACGATTGAACTTATCGCACGATGTGGGACTAAACAAAAACAAAAAAAAACATTGTACCACATTTTAGCATATTCACTCTTATAATTACACATATTTTATAACATAATTATACTTATTTAAAAAGTCCAAACTAATTTTAAATATGGATTTAAATGTTAAACAGCAGTAGACTTGGGGAAATATTTGTCAAATTATAAAAGTTATTAATTGTTGGTATCTAAATGTAAATTTTGGTATGTTTTAGAAAAATAATATTACAAATGCTTTTAAAGAATCAAATTTTTTATGCAATATACATGTTGAGTTGTTTAAATAATTAGCTATTGCTGATCTTATTATCTTTAAAGTATGTATTTTAGTTATGTGATTTATGTGCTTCTACATTTGTACAAAAATTATCATTTTTGTAGATAATAAAGAGTTAGGTACAAATTTTTTTTGTTTAATATTTATTATGAAAATATATGAAAGTTAATATTTTTTTATTAATTTTAAAACTAATGTTTTTGTAAATTTCAATAAATAAATATTTATATACGTAGATTTTGAATTTAACATTTAGTATATTTTTTCTAAAAGATAAATGACATATAAGCTAGATTTCAAATATTACTTGAGAGAAAAACAAAAGTACCTAAAAAATAAATGCAATAGTAATCAAAATATTGTATATTTTTAATTGCTAATTAACGCAAGCTATGAACAAAAATAACTAAATTTAATATTTTTACAAAATGATTAACTAAAAATAACGTAATCAAAATTGTTGTTTTTAGGGTTTATCAACTAATAAATATTTATTGATTAAATTTATATGAAAAGTCTTAATTAATTTAAACATATGGACTTAAACGTAAAACAATAGAAGAAAACCTAGGGGTCTATTTTTGGAGAATTGAATTTATTATGCAATATATGGTGAATTCGTTGAGATAACGAGTCATTATTTAATTGATCATCTTTTAAATATGTAATTTTTTAGCATTTAATCTTTGTTAATAAATAAATGAAAGTTAGTTTTCTTAATTAATTTTAAAAAATATGCAAATTTCTACAGATAAATATTTATATACATAAATTTTGAGTTTTAACATTTAATTTTTAGTACATTCAATTTCAAATATTAATTGAAAGAATGAAAAATTACCAAAAAATAAAGCGTAATAGCAATAAATTAGTATATTTTTATGCATTTCAAGCTATTGCGGCTAATATCAACATCAGAAATAAGTATGCTATACTATCAAAATGATAAAAAAAAAAATTGTTTAATGACTAAAAAAATATTGATTAAATGAAATATTCTAAATCATATTATTATTATAATTACGAAGAAATAATAGCTTGGTTTTTAATTCGTTGTTCCATACTTCAATAACTAGTGTGTAATCTGTGCATTGCACATGTTACGTGGTTTAAAAACAATGATATAAATAATTTTGAAGAATAGAATTTATTTCGTAATATATAGTGAATTTGTTAAGATAAATGAGTTATAAATTGAAATTTATAAATTTCTAGATGTGTAATTATTGTTATAAGATTTACATACTTTAAATGTAATTAAATTATTATTTTTGTTAAAAAAAGAGTTATATATAGATTTACTATTTTTCAGGATTCAATAATTATTAAGCAAATAAATAAAAATTAGTAGTTTTAGTTAATTTTGAAATTAATATTTTTTTAAATTTTATGGATAAATATTCATGTATATAGATTTTGAAATTGACATTAAGCTTTTAATACATTTGACTAAATGATAAATAATATGTAGACTGAATTTCAAATATTACTTGAGAATTGGTGAAAATACATAAAAATGGAAGTGTGATGTTAATGAATCAACGTATTTATATGCATTTACAGTTTTTACAGCATATTATGGTCAAAATAAGAATGTAATATTATGAGAGTGACAAAAATATATTTATTTAGCTATTAAAAGAATATTAAGTGAAAATAAGTCCTACAATGTTACAAATCACATATTCATTTTAATTATATATATAAATGATCTTAAATCCAGTATTTTATACCACAATTCAAAAAGTATTTAACAATTACCTTTAAGATAATAAAATACAAAAGAAATATTTTTCTAATCAAGATATGGTATAATATCTGTCCATTGATTATTGAAAATGACAAAAATAAATATTCAAACTGAAATATTTTTGTAAAAACATTCTAACTGTAACTTTTTATTGTTGTTTAACATCATAAAATAAAAACATTCACCAATTATCATTAATTGCAATGTTGTTCTTCACAAAATTAAAATTTATTAATGACAAAGAATCCACTTGGCATACCAAATTTGGAAAGAAAAAATGTTATACATGTTTGCAATGATATACCAATTTTAGAAAGAAAAAATTATGTATATATTTTCTTGTAATGAAATACCAACTTTAGAATGAAAAAAAATTAAGTATATATTTATTTTTATTAAAATACTAATTTCATAAAGAAAGAAAATTTTAAACTTTAATGTAGAATAATGTAATGGTATTTTAAAATAAACTGTATATAATTTTAAATTTCATTAATTATATAGACATGAATGAAATTTTTTTTACAATTTTCTTCAATGGGATTGTACTATACACAACGAATTTTCATTTTTATGATTTATTAGATTAGTTCATGTTATCCACATATTTTACAAGCCAAAGAACTCAGTCAGATTGATGCCAAAGCACTAAAATCAATACTGAAAGATAGGATCAATGCTGCATCCAATCAGTGTCTTGTGAATTCAATGTCGCGCTCCATAAATACTGCTCCGCATTGATGTCACTCCAAATGGATGCTGCCTTTAATTTATGCCTCCACTCTCCATTATCATCTCTCATGTGATGTCGCACTATAACAATCAAAATTTCGACTCTCGAAAATCAACACTTACAAGTCCATTGTATTGCATGTCGAGCATTCAAGTGCTGGAAAACTTATCATTAGGGGTGAAAGAAAGAAACAATAGAAGAAAAGAACTAAACAACATAGAGTCTCACAACACAATGGAAAAATATATACTAATCAACATAATATATTACGAAGTCGTTTCAAAAAGATTACATCATAGTCATATTAATACAAATTCTATCTTAGGATGGTTATAATAGTCTATCCATACCAAACTGAATACAATATACATATAATATAGTGGAAACAAGAAAATAACTAGCTATCGATGAAGCCGCCTGCTCCAAGCTCCTTCTAGAGAATCGTTGGAAGAACCTAAACTTCTTGCATGCCCATTCAAATTTGAGCACCCAAGAGTTTAGAAAAAGAAAACAAACTTCTGGTCAAACATGTGTTTGGTGTAAGTAAACTCAAAACTACTTTAAAAAACTTTGAAATCAAAGGTATCTCATATGACCATACCGCACGTAAACAGAGACATGTTTTTACCTTACGATAGCCAAAACATTTTTATATAAAATCCAATGATATTATAATAATATCTAAGTATTCAAATACATATCAAAATAGCTGAAATTGTTATTAAATTCCATCATGCTAGGCTTTAAAATCAAAAACCGAAAAGGCTCATATTGAAGATGGATTTTACACTATGGCAAGGTAAGGGACTACCTTCTGATGGTACACCCCTAGAAAATGCACCGGAGTCTGACAAGAACTTCTTGTATCCATACTACACAGAGCCAGCTGCCCCCTTTAACATGGAAAATCGATTACCCCATCCCTTTTTGACACCGAGGCCTTATACGACCATGTTGTTTGCATGCAAAACAACTCAAATTTGGATAGTATAGAATGGGATGGCGGCTTCTAATGGTAGTTGACCACATAGCTCTGCTGCATACCATGTTTTTGCCATTTTTCTGGTTGCGAGGCTTGAGGCTACGCTTTACCTTCTTGCATACTAGCATACTAGCATACCTTCTTTCATACCTTATGATAGAACAGACATTCCACATTACTATCTTTCATTTTGGAATCACCCTTAGAAAGAATAGTATAACTCCACAGCATACGTCAATATGATTTAACATTGTTCGTTATTAGTTTGGATAAATATGGGGACTGGTATCTCTAAAACTAAGTGATAATTTTCGGCTAAATCAATTCCGGTTCTTTTAGAAGTATGCACTAAGCAATCGAATCCTCACTGGGGAACTCGAATATACCCAATATACCACCTGAGTAAAAACAGGTCTAGATTTGATAGTCGGTTATTTAACTATCAAATAAACAAACAATAACCAATTCCACTTGAGATTTATTTACCCATAGCAACCACAAAGCCTCAAAACAAATCTTTATTTAATAAATCTCTTTAAAAAACGTTTGTCTAAACATTCATATATTTTTCTCTCTAACATAAGTATATTCACAACACATTTGCGAATGACTTCTTTCTTCCAAATCATGTGAAAAGGGATTAAACAAATATTGTTTAAATTAGAGGTAAGGACAACCCTAACCATTATTCCCTTGGTGTTAAGTGTGGAATGGATGTTCCATACCACCATTTTTAAAAGGTCGGTTTAAAGAAACCCAGATCTCAAATTCTCTTTTAATATACCTTTCGATAAATCCTTTTTAATCAAATTTATTCCATTCATGAAATCTCTTTTACTTGAAATATAAATCCATTTCAAAATACTTCTCAAACTTTCAAATTCACTTATAAAAACCTTTTATAAATATTCTAAATCATTTATATAAATTTCTTTATAAATATCCAAACTTGTTATATAATTTCTTATAAATATCCAAACCTTTTTATAAACTCCCTCTATGAATATCCAAATCATTTTCTATTTTTTTTATAAAGACCCAAAGTCATTTATAAAACTTCTTTTATAAATACCCCAAAATCATTTATAAAACTTCTTTATAAACCTTTCATGTTTAAACATACTTCTTAAATAACCTTAAATCAATTTAGCTTGCATTGATAAGCAAAACCATTTTATAAATCTCCCTTATTTTTGAAATCTTCTTTGCTTAAAAACTCAAATCCATTTATCCAAAACACCCCATAAATTTCCAAATTCATTTATAAAACTCTATATAAAAGCTATTTTTTATAACATGGGAAACCATTTCCGTTAGTTAAAATATCCTCAGTAAAACCATTTATCAAATCATTCTTTAAATATCTTGTTCAAATGCACTAATTTTGAAACCATTTCAAAAAGAAAATGAAAATTTACCCTTACTAAATCAAACGGAGGCCTAATGATCACTTGGTGCTTTTAATTTGGTTTTACTTATCCAGTTTAACATCGCATCACATAACAACATGTATATAAGGGATCGACACAAAACAATCAATCAATACATTATATGGTAAATGTCCAAGTACTTATAATAGTAGAAAGATGTTTTGTTCTGCCAATAGATGTCATTTGTTTTCCTAACCATAAAAGGTTACTTAAGACTTAGATAAGAGATCCTTCACTTTGAAAACAGCTCACTTAGATAAGAAAACTGGTTTAAAATAAATAACTGATAGAGTTTAAAGAAATTTTAAAATGAATAAACCTTAATTAAATCATAAGTTAAAACTTAATTAAATCTTAATAAATCTTCATTAAATTAAATCATAATTAAACCCTAATTTAGGTTATTTAACTCTTAGTTTATTTAACTAAAATTTAAATCCCAATTAAGCTTGGTTAAGTCTTAATTAATCAATAATTAAACCTTAATCAATTAAAAATTAATTAATAATTAAACTTTAATTAAACAAACATTCATCTATAATTAAAACCTAATTAAGTAATAATTTAGTGAATAATTAACCTTTAATTAAATAATAATTAACTAAATAATCAATAACTAATTAAATAATTAATTAAAGTGTAACGACCCGGATTTTCCTTTATTTGATTTTGAATAATTAACTGGTTTTAAATGTTGGATTTGGAATATAAATTGATTTAAATATGAAGGTTTTGGTTGAAATTGTAGAATGAACTTAAATTTCAAATATAGCGATTATCGTAATGGGAAATAGTGCAAATAATTGAAATTTGAGTTGAAAATGAATCGAAATGGTTTTTAATATGAGTGTAAATTCTAATTGAATTATAATCGAGTTAGTAAGTTTTTCAAACTGAAATTTAAGTGATTTCGTCAATTTTTGAAATCGTCGTTTTAATCAACGTGTTGAAATAGCTATCTGGGGCACAGTCTCGAAATTGATGAAACCAGTTCCATTAGATCCATAATAGTGTATTATTATCGGGTTTCAAATTTTGTAGTGTTTGGATTTTCCATTTGGTCATGCAAACTGAAAACACACATGATTAATTTAATTAAAAAATCGTCGATTTAAAAAGTAATCTTTTACATACGATCGAATTAGGCCTCGAGACGTTTCATTGGGTTCGGAATAGAAGCCTAACATATAGAACACCAGTGGCATACCTCAATAGGAGTTTAGGATTTTTGAGATACGTGCTGGAGATATTTTGATTAAAAAATATAAAATAAAATAAATATAACTCGGCTGGCCTAAACTAGACCTAGCCGCACCATAACTTTGTGAGTGCCACCCTATGCATAGCCGCTTTCTTCATCATTTAAAATTGGGATGCCACTCCTCCTTCCTCTTCTATTTAGCGCATCAGATAAAAAAATGAAATCGAATATGATCTGCTACCAAAAAAAAATCTCGAACTAAGGCAGGCTTCGATTTGGGCCTGCATCATTGCATGCGACGCAAGGGAGGGAGGCGCGACATCAGTTTAGTGTTCGACTCGAATCGTGAATCACGACAAGGTATAACGGCGAAGGAAGGTTCTGGGTATGGTCAGGGAAGTTGCGATTTCAGGAAGGTGAGTGGGTGGAGATTGGTGGTGTTTGGAATTTTCGGTTGCTATACACTTTGATTTGGATAATTTCCTGTTATAGCGATTTCAGGAAGGGAAATTGGTGATGTCTGGAGTTTGTCGATTCTAGAAACCTTTCCCTTCTTTAGTTGACAATCGCGGCTACAGTTGAGGAGTTCGAACAACTAACAGTGGATGTTTAAGCTAGAATTTGTGGGTTTGAGATCGACTGCGAGGGCTGGAAGCAAAGAGGATGTGCAGTGATGGAATTGTACGTGTGCAGCAGATTAACTTTAAATTTATTTTAATTAATGTGTAATTAATTTAATCGTAGAAAAATCATTAACTTATATGTGTTGTAAATTATTTGTGCGAGGTCTAAGATTAAAAAAAAATTCACCATTGGATCGTAGCGACAAACACTACGCAAAGGAATAAATTTGGGATTGGAACAATTAATAAACTCGAAAATCAAGATGAGCAAATCTCACTCATTTTGAATGACTGGTTTAAATTTACGGTAACTAGAATTAATTATTGTTTGATTTGATGAATTGATAAAATATTTATTAGTTGGATGTTATATTATATATAGTAGTATATATAGTAGTATTTGAGTATATTCCCGCCATTGGAGCGGATGTGACACTATGCACCCTGCATAATAGCGGATGACTCTTTTTATTGCGATATCTTGTCTTGAAGCAGGATTTATTATTTTATGTTATATAACATCTGTGGCTGTAGAAAAATAGGTGGGAGGGATGCAACTAGATTCCCTAAAATGTTTGTTTTTAATTTCATATAAGGTGATATATGATGTGTTAGAATAATCTGTTATAAATTATGTTATGATTTTATTTATTGAAGGCTATAGTAGCACTGACCTTAATTTTGGTATTATAAATACCATAAATATTATTTTTGAATTTAAAAGGAAATTCAAAGGCGATTTTGGAATTGGAAATATTTATATTGAAATTTGGGATTTCTGGGAATATAAAATAGAAGTCGAAATCGAGATTTAAAATGTTTGGAATATAGCTCGAATTTATTAAGAAATAGATTTATAAATGGGAATTTAAATAGAAACCGTTTTATAAATGGTGTTGTTTAATATGAATCTGTTATTAACAGAGAAATGAGAGTTGAATTTATAAATTTATAAACAATGTTTATAAATAAAGTGGACTGATTATCATTTGATAAATTGGGAAAATAAATTCGCAGTATGAATTTAAAATGAGATATGAAAATCGGTTTAGAAAGAAATAGTAAGTTCTATTTTGAAATTTGGGAAATAATATGAAACTGGAAATGTAAATCGATTTGTGATAAATTGAGAGAGATTTATAAGTATAATGATGGATATGTTGAATATTAAAAAAAGGTTTTTTTTCAAAAGAAGTTAAAGTTTGTTTTTACAAAAGGATTTTTATTTATTAAACTATGTAGTCTTAAAACTATTAGTTGGATTAAAATATTAAATTTGTTGAAATGGATTCTAAGTTTATAAATAAGTTTTTTTAAATCGATTAGAAATTTTATAAATGAACTGAAATTAGTTATTGATGTTTATTTTAAAAGTGCTTTGAAATTTTAAATAATTATTTAACCATTTTTTTGAAATTTATCATTATATATATATATATATATATAATTTAAAAGTAAGAGATTGCAATTTATTTATAAATACTCTCGAGATTTGTGAACCGGATTTTATTTAACGGATGTGGTTTTATAAGAGAAAATCTTATAATGGAATTCGAGAACTTAAGAAAACTTGAGAAAAGGAAATTTCCAAATTGTTTGGATATGAGAACTTCGAAAATGAATTTGAATTCACTAAAGGAGTTATAAATTGTTAGTTGGTAAAAAACAAGTATAATCGATAATTTTTTTGGAAATTGTAAAGGGTAAAAATTCTGGAGATTTATGAGATAAGTATGGAATATTTCCTATGTATGGATATTAGAAATGATTTTAGGAAAAAGACTTATAATATTATCCTAAGTATTGAAATTAAAGGTTTTGGAGATATTTTAGAGACGAAATGATTTGTATAGAAATGTTCTTTCTTTCTAATTAACGATTTATAAGTTGGATTTGGAAATATTTCTAAGCACTGATATGGTTGAAAATATCCTGTTATGGATATAAGAAATTTGAAATTTAATTTTCATATATTGAAAAACTAGAAGAAATTTGAATATATATATATATATATATATATATATATATATATATATCTTTGTGAAGATATTTGAAACAAACGTTTTGAAAGATTTATAATATGGCCCAGTGACTACTTATGTGCATAACTTGATAGTTAAATAACCGAATATCAAATCTTGCCAATTTCATTGATTGTTTAAAAGATACCGGGATCAGATTTAATTATTTGAAAACCACTTCAATCCGATTTGTGCGTTACGAATTGTGATATCTTGAAGATGAATGAAGACGGAGTTTTTAGAGTTTCGGTTTGTTCAGACCTAGAAAAACTTGCATGGATGAATGCTATCATTGCATCGTTTCTTGGAAGGCGGTGTTAGCATTCCAAGAATGAATGTTATTCTTACGTAACCTCAAGCCTCATCAACCGGGAATGACTAAAAATCAGGAGAGATGCAGCAAGGCTAAGTGGGTTGCACCCATTTGGGCACGTTGTCGCCTTTCTAGACACCCTACATCTACATATTTATGAATTGCTTGTGCATGAGATCTCAAATGTTGGGAACAACTGGGGTGATGACATATTCGGTACTATCCAATAAGGAGTAGGCCGGTCTGGTATTGGCAGTGATCGATAGGTTCGATCTCGGTACATTTTTCTAGAAGTGTGTTGTGATAGGTGGTACCATAGTTGCTAGTCATTGTATAGAATCCATTCTCCAATAAGCGTCGTACGGTTTTGATTATGTCCAACTATGTTGAAATGTGAGATGCAAGCATTTTCAGCTATTTTATAGTTTATTTTTCCATAGACACTATTATAATATCGTATGGTTTTGATATAAAAGATTTTGGTTGTCGTATGGTAAAAACCGTCGTATTTATGTGTGTTGTAGTCTTACGAGATACCTTTGTTTTTAAAAAGATTTTTGAATTGAGTGTGTTTTCTCACGCTGGTTCTCTAGACTAACTTGGGTGTTATTTTATTATAATGCTCGGGTCAGACCGTGTAACATCCCGTATTTTTAAGCCGTTGAATTTGAACATTTAATTTGTTTTAAATGTTTAATGTGGATTTTTAATTGATTTTTTAAATGGATGAATTTGGGTTCAATCAATGAAATAAACTATAATTTTTAATTATAGTAATTCCGGTTGAATTTGAATAATGAGAAAATAATAATTTGAATATTCAGAATATAAATAAAAGGTAAATCCGGATGTAAATAGTGATAAGAATGGTTTAAAAAAATCGATTTTGAGTTATTTGAGTGTAAATGGCTTGGTGAAAAATTTAGATGAATTTTAAAGTTGATAAATTAATATTTGGGATTTTATATTAATTTAAAAATGAATTTAATATTATTAAAATGCAATTTAATCAGATTTTGGTCTGAAATGAGCCAAAATGATTTTTAATGTGAATATAAATTTTATACGAGTTATAATAAAGTTAATAAAGTTTTAAAAGCGAAATTTTAAGCGTTTTCGTCAATTTGAAAATCGCCCGATTAAATAGACGAGTTAAAATAGCATTCCGGGGCACAGTCTTGGAATTTGACGAAACTAGTTCCATTGGATCCATAATATTTAATTATTATCGGATTTCAATTTTCGTAGCAATCGGAGTTGTCGTTTGACCGTGGCAGCTCGAAACGCATAGAAATCGATTTAACCGATTTAATTTTAAATCGATCGTTTAATTTCGTAACTCGCACATACGATCAAATTAGCTTCCGGAACTTGTTCCATTGTGTCCGGAATTCGGAAAAACCTTAGAAATGCCTGTTGGCACGCGTTGTTCGGAGATTGTTTGTAAAAGTTGTTTTATAATGGATTTAATATTAAAATAATGGTTATTAATATATACATAAACAAGTTAATAAGCAAACCCTAGAACTACTCTTCAGGCCGCCGCTTATACTCATCTCGATGGCCGAAAAACAATTCCATTCTCACTTGTTTTTCTCAAAATCTACACAATATTGGTAAAGACAGTTAACTACAAGTTTGTTGAGCATCTCAAGCTCTAAAAATCCATACGGTCATGATCAAATATAGCGTGATGGATCATCTCGATTTTCGAGCTGATGGTGCGCCGTTCGATGGGGTTTCGCTCGTTGTTGGTGAGGCTATAGGGGTGCGGTCTTCGGAGGCATGTGAGGAGGAGCTTGGCACGTCACCTGGAGCTCGTTGATCAGGTTTTCGATCATCATGGTGGTTGCGTTCTGGAGAGATGGAAGGCGGCGTGAGTGGGTTGTTCTTTTTCCTGTACGCGTTGTTGAAGAAGAGGCTTCGGCCTGGATTCACGACTTAACGCACGGCCCTGATTGTTGTGGTAAAAAAAAGAAAAATATATAATAAAAGCAATTGGTTTTAAATTTAGTTCAAGCTTTAAAAATCCGTAACTTACTCATACGTTATCAGATTGGAACGAAATTTTCGGCACCGGAGTCGCAGAAGCATGTACTACGCAGTGGTACAGTTCGGAAACCATTCCGGGCAAGTAGAATTTTGGGTTAAATCGAACGTCGTTAGGTTTAATTTGAATTTCGAACGCTCGTCGAAACTCAAGGTGAGTTAATCTCACCCACATCTGGAATGTTAGCTGATTTAAATAGTTAATATTTAAATATCTGTGTGATTGGTTGAAATGTTTATTTATATCAGCCTGGATTGATATTTATATATGCGATGTGCTAATATTTGTGGATGCAGGAAAAACAGGTTGGGGGGATCCAACTGGATTCCTCACAATGTAGTAATTATTTTTTATAATTGATGATGATGCCTGTTATATATTGTGATTGATAAATTTGGGATTAAATTGTATTGTGAAATTGTGAGATAAATATAAGCCCAGAATGCTAAACTATAAAGAAATTTGGAGTTTTAATTATAAAGAAATTCAATTGGGTTTTAAAAAGGAATTAAGAAATTAATAAATAAGGAATATAAAAATTAGAATCTGCTTGGATGGAAAACTGAAATAAAATTGGTATTGGAATATTGCTGGGTAAATTATAAATCCATAATTAATTATAAATGGATAAATTGAATTTTAGAGAAATAAAAGATATTGTTAAATAATGAAATTTAAAGGAATTAAAATTTGAAATCTATTTGGAATGAAAATTGAAATTTGGTAAATCTGGAATGATAAACAAAGAGAAACGTTATCAGTTGTTAAATGTGAAAGTAAATTTATGTTATTAAAACGTAAACCTGAATTTAAATAAAACGACAGAATTTATAAGAAGGATTTTCTGGGATATTTAAGTAGGAATGAGTTTCCCTGGGAAAAATCAAGTTTGAGTTTTAAACAGATTTTATTAAAAGTGAAATTTAAGTTTAAAACTTGATATAAATGAGTGTTTGGAAAATTATTGTTTTAAAAGCTAATTAATAAGGTAACAATAGTGGTTATTTTCGATTACATTGGTAATTAATTTTATAAAATTATTGTTTTGAAAAAAGCTAGTTTTGACCTAAATTATTTGAAATTAGTATTAAGCCTTTTACAACTCTATTTTTAAATTTAGTTTAACTAAACCTTATTTTTAAATCAAGTTATATCTTATAAAATAGTTTTACTTTAAATATTTCGAAATTATATTTTGAGTAAATAACTAGAAGTAAATTTGCATATTTTAAAGTATATTTCAGTACAAAATATTTTAACTGTTTTAAATTTAAATTGTTTTGAATTTGGTTATTTCCAATGGGAATATATGGTAAAGGATTTACCTTGTAAGGAAGAATTTTGGGAAATTGTTTTCAAGTGAGTTTTGAAACTTTGGAAATATATCTTGTAAAGATATTGAGGCAAATAAATAATGTGGAATATTATTTATAGTGTGATGGATGTTTATGAATATAAATTGATAGTTAAATCACTGACTATCAATATTGGACAAATGCGTTGATCGTTTCGAAGAGATCGGGATCGAGATTTATTTCTCGGAAACCACTTCGATCCGGTTTGTACGTTACGTGCGAAAAACATGTTCGGAGTAGAAGATGGAGAAGTGAAGTGCAAGGGCTAGTCGTTACTAATCCTGAGGATATTTCCAAATGGATGTAGTAGGAGTAGTGCCTTCGGTTCCGTTCGAACCCAGGACGGACTTGTATGGACGAATGCTTGCGAAACATCGTCAGGTGGACGATGGGCATTCTAAGTGAAAACATTCTAAAGGTAACGCTTAGCCTCAAGCCTCATCAACCGGGAATGACTGAAAATCAGGGGATATGCCGCAAGGTTAAGTGGGTCATGCCCAAGCAGGACAAGATATTTCCCCTGTCTAGATGTCTCTTATATATTTTGGCTTAGTGGGTGGTTGGTCGCGCCAACCACGGGGTTTATCTTGTTCGGGACTGTTCAGTAAGGAATGGTTCCGGCCTTGTGTTGCAGGGGATGAAAGGGGTAATCCTCGGTACGGTGATCTAGTCCCCGTACTGTGACAGGTGGTACCACAGTGCCTAGTCATTGTTGGAAATCCATTCTCCCTACGAGCCTTGTACAAGTTTTGTTTGTATTACCCACTTTTGTGGCTAGTAGCTGGAATTTAATGAATGTAACAATTTCGGCTATTTTATAAGTATTTGTAAATAGACAGTATTATAATATCAGAGGATTTCTATAAAAAGTGTTTTAGCTATCGTAAGGTAAAAACCCGACATGTTTATTTGTGGTGTAGTCTTACGAGATGCTTTTGTTTTCAAAAGATTTTTGAAACTTTAATAATCAATTTGGATGCATTATTATCAACTGGTATTCCAGACTGACTCGGGTGTTATTTCATTATAATGCTCGGGTCAGACCGAGTATTATATGTTCAAGACAGGATGCTATGGAGCAGGAGAGGAGCTGGAGTCCGAGACGTATTATATGTACCTATATATATATCCGCTGCTGTGATTGTATGGTAGGTCTAATTAGTATTGGTTGATGTATGAGATACTCTGATGATATGATGTATAAATCAGTAATAGATTTCATTTTGTGTAAAGTTCTATATTTACTATTATATTTTATTCCGTTGCGACTGTGAGATTCTGAAATTGTTTAGTTTCTTCTTCTTCTATCTCTTCTTCTTTAACCCTAATGTTCGTAATTCTGTGCCACTTGAGTTAGTAGAGGTAGAATAGTGTTGATTCAAGGGGTACGGATTTGCGGGCTGTCACACTTGGTATCAGAGGTTAGGTTGGCGACAACCTAGGCTTTGGTGGGGAAATTACTCATTAAATAGAGTCAATAGTACTCTATAATGAGTTGAGTGTATTCATAAATATGAGAGCGTACTTGTTAGCGAATATAAAATTGTTTTCATACTGTGTTGATTTACCGGTTGAGTGTTTATGAATTCTGGTCGGTGCGGGAAGTACAACCGTATCGATAGGGATTTCTAAACGCTTGAACAAGATAAACCGACATAGTAACGTTTTAAAAGTGGGTAAATGAAATAATTTGCCCAAATTATATTTTGGTATAAAAGAAATAAAATTTTGAAATTATATATATATATATATATATATATATATATATATATATATTTGGTTGATTGAGTGTTAACACAATAAGTAAATAAGAATCTAAAAGTTAATCAAAATGTGAAATGGATATAACCAAATAAATTCCATGAGTATAAAGTATACAAAAGAGAATAACTAATTTAAACCAAACCAGAATTTGAAATGTATTGAAAGCAAAGTTTGGAAATTTAAAATCCTGGGAAAGTTTGAAATGTTTTCCAAACTATTTGAAGGCGATGATGAAATATTATTTTGGGAAGTATTTTTGTATAGAAATTGTTTTGAAATAAATTTGGGAAAGTAAGAAGCATTTGTGAAGCCCCACCTCTATACCCACGCTAGCCAAGAACCCTACGGAGTAATGCTGTCAACTAGCACGGAGAATAAGGCTGTTGAGGAGCGACCATCCGTGTAATTGCTTTGTGCGAGCACCGATATGCCAGATGAAATATAACATGCATTTCTTTTCAAGAGGAAATCCGACATACCGACACAAACTCAAAGCTACTACACAGTGGCTATAATGTCTTCGAAAACAAATATGGAAATAAACATAACATAAATCAGTCACGGATAATTCATATCACAAAGGCGGAAATAGATATGAATATATATAACACATAAAAGTGTTCATCAGAGTAGTGGTCAAAAAGATCCACAATAATACAAGAGAATAGCAACACGTGCTATACAAAAGAATACAACTATGAGTCTATATCTCAAGTGTATACAACAAAATAAACTACTAATCTAAGTAGTTTGCCAAAAGTTAGAGTAATGAATCCCAGGGGAGAAGTCAAGCAGAAGCACCTGAAAAATCTCAGTCTGACCCGAGTATTATTTAAGAAGAAAATAATAAACGGATCAGTCTAGCTATAAATATCAGATGAAATGATATAGAATAAGAGATATGACTAAACGTATAATAATCACATTGCCAAGCTGTGATAAATAAATAATTGAAAAATCAATAAGAGATTAATCAATATCACAAAGATCTTCTCAAAGATAAAAATGAATGTCATACTCCTAATTTCCTTCACCGAGCCACAATAAATGACATATAGATCAATGCCAATCGTAAAAGTTGGTGAAACATAAATTCCAGAATTCAACACACGAAATTCAGAAATCACAAGAAAAGGATGGCCAAGACATTGATGTAGTGCAAACGGTACATCCAATGAATCATAAAGCAAAGGCGTTGATGTAGTGCAAACGGTACATCCAATGTATCAAAAGCAAAGACATTGGTGTAGTGCAAACGGTACATCTAATGTATCAAAAGCAAAGACATTGATGTAGTGCAAACGGTACATCCAATGTATCAAAAGCAAAGACATTGATGTAGTGCAAACGGTACATCCAATGTATCAAAAGCAAAGACATTGATGTAGTGCAAACGGTACATCCAATGTATCAAATAATTCGGAGTATCGACGTCGTATAGCGTGACGCCCGATGAACCGAATCAAAAGGGACATCGCACAATGCTAGTCTAAAACATAAAATGATCGTCATGATCAAAGAGAAGTGTTGATTACAGTAAGCTAGTAAATATATGAGCTTAGCTTCATGTCCCATAACCACTAGCTTAACTTAAATATTTACGAACAAAGTGTAGGTCTCCACTAGAAAATTGTCACAAGAGTTTCAATCGAACAAGTCCAAGAATTAACCAACGAAGTAAACGCAAGAGTTTCATACCACTTGTTTTACTAAGTCGTTTAATTAGATTTCTCATACGAGTGAGGTAAAGGTTTGTATATACTAGTAGATTGGAAAACGGTTTAGGAAACAAGCTTTGTGATTGAAAATAAAGTTGAAATCGTTTTGATGAAAAGGGTTTTGATATTTACTACTAGTATAGAAACCTTTATATTTTTAAAGTGAAAATCATTGAAAGGATTGTAGGAACAATCAATCGTCAAAATTCACATACGAAGACGTGAATCAAATCCAAAGAAATCGATATTAAATCCATCAAAGTGGATATTTCCAAAAATTCCCAAGAAAATGTCATCAAAGTCGATAATTAAATGATAACAATAAATAGGATCATCACAAATCGATTTAAATTGGAATTCTCAAGCAAATAGGCAAAAAGAGTGCTGATTCAGACGTCTGAAATCAAGGATTCAGACGTCTGAATCTGAAAAATAAATATTTTCCAAAGACAGAATTCAGACGTCTGAATCCTTGGATCCAGACGTCTGAAATAGACATTTTTTAGCCTATTTCCTTTCTGGTTCCAAAAGAACCAATTCAGACGTCTGAAACCATATATTCAGACGTCTGAATCTGGGAATAGAAATCTTCCCAGAACAATATTCAAACGTCTGAATATTACGTTTCAGACGTCTGAATGAAGGGTTCAGGGCATTCCATGAACCTAGGCCAAAAATGGCCAAACGGATACCGGAAGCGATCGATCGAGCGACGATGACTAAGGAATTACGTCGAGCGACAACCCAGCCTAAACGGCTCTTCGATACGCCTCAAATATCAATGTCCAAATATCCATAATAGGATTTTCATAAATTAGACCAAAACACCAAAAATTGGAATATACACAAAATCAATCCAAATCAAAATCAATTGCACAAGAGTAAGCGTTAGGAATTCATACCCAACAATCGAAGATAATTATAGACTAAGATGTGAGATAAAAATCTCACCTTTGAACCCAAATCAATGAAGGAGAAGCTTTAAAAACAAGCTAAGATCAATTCCTCTTCAATAACAACTCAAGAAGCTTCAATCTAAGCTTAAAAGAGAAACATTTCCTAAATTAGGTTTAGGAATTTTCTGAAATCAAAGAGAGAATGAGTTGGAGAAGAAGAAGGAGATGCTTACCAATGGGTTCACTTAAGTTTTGAGCAAGAAGATGGATTTGCTAATGGAAACTAGGGCTTAGGATTTCCTAATTCTTTTTCTCTTCCCCCATTTTTGATGAAGCTTGAATGTATTAGGAAATTATGAAGTAATGAAGAGGAGAAGGGGTTGGGACTGAATACATAAGTGGCTCAGCCCAAACCAAAGCCCAAAGTACAAAGTAGCAAAAATCAACTTTCTCCAAACATATCGAAGCTTATACTCAAAAAGGTCGCAAACGGCATTTTGAACTCAATGGGGTTGGTCTCAAGTCCCAGTTCGACTGTTTGTAAAAAGTAGCTTTTCGGACCAAAATCCGACGAACGATAAAATATTTAAATAAAATATTTAAATATAAAATCGATAAATATGTGGGTTGTTACAACATTGAACTCACTTCAGTCGCTGGAAAATAATCCTGATGATGCTGGCCACATCATTAGAATTCATTTTCGAGTTTCTAAAGTGATGGATTGCTTCCCTAATATTTGGTTATGGTATTGTTTGGACTAGTTGGGTATAACAGCTGTTTTGGACATTCCAAAAATGGGGAAATTTGTTTTGGTATAAACAAATTGTTTTGGAAAAATCGGGAGATTTGATTGATATATCAAATAGGTATATATTTGATATATTTCAAAATGGTTTTGAAATAAAAACCGGGTAAAATGAATTCTGGGAAAATTCTAATTAAATAATGTGTAAAGTTGAAATGAATTAACTATTGAACTTATTAAGTGAAGTAGATATTAATAAGAAGGAAGAAATGAAAATTTTAATCTTGGAATTAAAAACTTAACTTGAATAATTGGAAATGAATAAAATATATTAAAGTGAATTGGAAATTTGAATATAACTTGGATAAGTTAAATAAATTGGACTTAGAATTAAATTGATTTGGGTTGGATTAAAATGTAAGTGACTTTGAAATTGTGGGTCATTGTGAAATGGATTGTACCCATAGGTTATTAAGTTGTATACTTATAATTTGAGATTGAGGATTTAATATTGTGTAAGAAGGTAAATGAAAGAAATTTGTATCCTTAAGGATTCAGTGATACACATATATATAATTTGAAATTGTGATTATATGCTGTAAATGGATTCAAATGAGCAATATGAGCTTTAAAATAAATAAGTTGGTGAACTTATATAAATAAGAATGAAATTATAATCATAATTGGGAAATAGTTGAATGGTATGGTGAGTCCAAACTTAATCTCAAATGAAATGTACATTGAAATAAGGTAAAGTGAGATATAAAGGAAATGAATGAACTTAAATTAGTAAACAAGTTTTGAACTTGTATATGGAGAATTAAAATTGAGAATTTGAAATTGAATTAAATCTAAATGAATTAAAATTAGATTGAATTGGAATTAACTTCAATTGAATGGAATTGAGATGGAATTGGATTAAATAAGGAGAAGCTTGAAGGTGAATTTAGTATAAGCTAAATTAAATGAAAATAGTACTGGAATGGGTATAATTTTGAAAGCTTGTTAATAATTGAAGGGTAAATTGAACCTAGTTCTTGTTTAGAACATTTGAAAATGGTCGTATTGTAAATAAGTTCAGTATGAATTGAGGAAGTGAATTAGAACCTAATATGGATTAGGTTAGAGACTAATTGAATTACAATTAAATGGAATTTGTTTATTGTAATGAATAGAATTTTGATAATTGATCAAAATTTGGAAAGTAAATAGAAATCCAATTGTAGTATGGGATTTAAATTTGTGGTAACAAATAATGAGGTGTGAATGAAAAATGGAATTAAATTATAATAGTGATGGTTTGAATTGTAGATAAATTCAAATGAGTGAAATAATTTAAAGTGGTCTCTTTGCTAATAAAATAAGTCTAAAATGGATTTAATAAATAGGCAAAGTGCATTAGAGTTTGTTAATGAATTGGAATTTGATTTGGATGAGAATCAAATGAAAATAAAAATTTGATTTATAAGAAGATAATGGAGATATTGTAAAGAAAGCTTAAGCAAATTAAATAATTGTGGTTAAGCTGAATGTTTAAGCTAATGGGATTAAAATTTGTAAATGGTTTGATTTGGTAAGAATCAATTAAAATGGAAACAAATTGAGATATTATGGAACTGAAATCATTTAAGAAAGATGATGAGATGGTTATTTTTAGGCTTATGAAAATAGCTTAAAATGAAATGTGTTTGCAAAATAAAATTTGGATGCAAGCAAATGACTTTTAAAATTGTAATTGTGAGAAAGAAAGAATATATGAGTGTAAATAAGATGGAATGATAAAAGTAAACTTAAGTTGAATAATGGATTTGAAATATGAAAATCAAGACTTGGTTTTAAAAATAATAATATAATAATAATAATAAAATAATAAAATAAACTTAAGATGATTAATAAATTTGAAAAGTGTGAAAAAGGATTGATTTAATAATTGAAATGGAATAAGAATGCTTGGATTTTGAACTATGCAGAATTGAATAAAATTTATATAAATCTAGACTGGAATTAATTTTAAATGGGTGTAAGCTGAAGTGATGATTAATTGCTTGAATGGCATGAAAATTACATGTATTCGCAATTGAGTTGTTTAACAAGCAATTGAAATTTATTTTTGAATAAATTGAACTAAATTGGAATCTGATTCAAGGAGTTTGTAAATGAATGCAAGTGAATTGGTTTAAAGAAGCAAATGGAATTGGTTTTGAATTAATTAGAATGGATTGAAATGTTATTAAGTGATTTTGCATATGAATGGAAATGGATCATGAAAGAAATGCATATGTTTCAAGTTTAAAATAGAATTTAATTGTAAATCAAATTGGGAATGTAAGTTAAAATAAGGAAATGTAAGTAAGGCATATGGTAAACTTGAACGTAAATCATTTAAGTGAAGTAAAATGAAGTTGGTTTGGATGAAAGTAGAATGGGCTAAAATCTTAATAAATGGATTTGAGTATAAATGTAAGTGAGTTATAATAGAAATGCAAATGTAACAAATTAAAGTGAAAATTTGCTTGGTGAATTAATTCGAAAATTGGGTAGAGTATGAATTAAGAATGGTAAACTTGTATGTAAATCATTTGTGCAAAATAAAATGGAGTTTGGCATTAGAAAAGGGACTTTGTATATGCTTTAAAATATGATTTACTTATGAAATTATGCAAAGGGTTGTTTGGGATGTAAATGGATATGTTTGGCTTGCATTTATATTGGAAATGTTGTTAAAACGTGCATATCTTTGAAACTAATGGGTTTGTTGAGTAAGTACAGGTATGGGAGGCGTCCGAGAGAGTTGGAGCGCGTATATGCGTTATATTAGCCGCTTGCTATTAAAATTTGCTAAAAAGGTACGCCTACGCAAATATAATTGGGAAAATGATATATATTGTGATATATTTTGGTTTCCGACCGTGTGGGTCGATGTATATATATTTATGTGTATCGCGATATCGCGAAAGCTCCTCCGTGCAGGGCAGACTCTGCCGAAATTTTTCGGAAATTTTGGGAGTTAGAAATTTTTTGGGAATTTTGAAAATTTGTAATTAACTTGGAAAGTTATAGGTTAAAAATTAAAGACTTAGAGTAAATGAAGCAAATGGTTTGGGATTAAGCTAAAGGATTTTGGAAAAGTAAATATAAGCTTTTAACTAAGCAAATTGGGTAAGTAAATGGGTTGAAGGGTATTTTCTATCTTAGCAAATTTCGAGGAAGAAATTTTTATAAGAGGGGAGGAATGTAATATCCCGTATTTTTAAGCCGTTGAATTTGAACATTTAATTTGTTTTAAATGTTTAATGTGGAATTTTAATTGATTTTGTAAATGGATGAATTCAGGTTCAATCAACGAAATAAGCTACAATTTTTAATTATAGTAATTCCGGTTGAATTTGAATAATGGGAAGATAATAATTTGAATATTCGGAATATAAATAAAAGGTAAATCCGGATGTAAATAGTGATAAGAATGGTTTTAAAAAAATTGATTTTGAGTTATTTGAGTGTAAATGGCTTGGTGAAAATTTTAGATGAATTTTAAAGTTGATAAATTAATATTTGGGATTTTATATTAATTTAAAAATGAATTTAATATTATTAAAATGCAATTTAATTAGATTTTGGTCTGAAATGAGCCAAAATGATTTTTAATGTGAATATAAATTTTATACGAGTTATAATAAAGTTAATAAAGTTTTAAAAGCGAAATTTTAAGCGTTTTCGTAAATTTTGAAAATCGCCCGATTATATAGACGAGTTAAAATAGCATTTCGGGGCACAGTCTCGGAATTTGACGAAACCAGTTCCATTGGATCCGAAATAGTTAGTTATTATTGGATTTCAATTTTCGTAGCAATCGGAGTTGTCGTTTGACCGTGGCAGCTCGAAACGCATAGAAATCGATTTAACCGATTTAATTTTAAATCGATCGTTTAATTTCGTAACTCGCACATACGATCAAATTAGCTTCCGGAACTTGTTCCATTGTGTCCGGAATGCGGAAAAACCTTAGAAATGCCTGTCGGCACGCGTTGTTCGGAGATTGTTTGTAAAAGTTGTTTTATAATGGATTTAATATTAAAATAATGGTTATTAATATATATATAAACAAGTTAATAAGCAAACCCTAGAACTACTCTTCAGGCCGCCGCTTATACTCATCTCGATGGCCCAAAAACAATTCCATTCTCTCTTGTTTTTCTCAAAATCTACACAATATTGGTAAAGACAGTTAACTACAAGTTTGTTGAGCATCTCAAGCTCTAAAAATCCATACGGTCATGATCAAAAATAGCGTGATGGATCATCTCGATTTTCGAGCCGATGGTGCGCCGTTCGATGGGGTTTCGCTCGTTGTTGGTGAGGCTATAGGGGTGCGGTCTTCGGAGGCATGTGAGGAGGAGCTTGGCACGTCACCTGGAGCTCGTTGATCAGGTTTTCGATCATCATGGTGGTTGCGTTCTGGAGAGGTGGAAGGCGGCGTGAGTGGGTTATTCTTTTTCCTGTACGCGTTGTTGAAGAAGAGGCTTCGGCCTGGATTCACTACTTAACGCACGGCCCTGATTGTTGTGGTAAAAAAAAGAAAAATATATAATAAAAGCAATTGGTTTTAAATTTAGTTCAAGCTTTAAAAATCCGTAACATACTCATACATTATCGGATTGGAACGTAATTTTCGGCACCGGAGTTGCAGAAGCATGTACTACGCGGTGGTACAGTTCGGAAACCATTCCGGGCAAGTAGAAATTTGGGTTAAATCGAACGTCGTTCGGTTTAATTTGAATTTCGAACGCTCGTCGAAACTCAAGGTGAGTTAATCTCACTCACATCTGGAATGCTAGCTGATTTAAATAGTTAATATTTAAATATCTGTGTGATTGGTTGAAATGTTTATTTATATCAGCCTGGATTGATATTTATATATGCGATGTGCTAATATTTGTGGATGCAGGAAAAACAGGTTGGGGGGATCCAACTGGATTCCTCACAATGTAGTAATTTTTTTTTTATAATTGATGATGATGCCTGTTATATATTGTGATTGATTGGGATTAAATTGTATTGTGAAATTGTGAGATAAACTATAAGCCCAGAATGCTAAATTATAAAGAAATTTGGAGTTTTAATTATAAAGAAATTAAATTGGGTGTTAAAAAGGAATTAAGAAATTAATAAATAAGGAATATAAAAATTAGAATCTGCTTGGATGGAAAACTGAAATAAAATTGGTATTGGAATATTGCTGGGTAAATTATAAATCCATAATTAATTATAAATGGATAAATTGAATTTTAGAGAAATAAAAGATATTGTTAAATAATGAAATTTAAAGGAATTAAAATTTGAAATCTATTTGGAATGAAAATTGAAATTTGGTAAATCTGGAATGATAAACAAAGAGAAACGTTATCAGTTGTTAAATGTGAAAGTAAATTTATGTTATTAAAACGTAAACCTGAATTTAAATAAAACGACAGAATTTATAAGAAGGATTTTCTGGGATATTTGAGTAGGAATGAGTTTCCCTGGGAAAAATCAAGTTTGAGTTTTAAACAGATTTTATTAAAAGTGAAATTTAAGTTTAAAACTTGATATAAATGAGTGTTTGGAAAATTATTGTTTTAAAAGCTAATTAATAAGGTAACAATAGTGGTTATTTTCGATTACATTGGTAATTAATTTTATAAAATTATTGTTTTAAAAAAAGCTAGTTTTGACCTAAATTATTTGAAATTAGTATTAAGCCTTTTACAACTCTATTTTTAAATTTAGTTTAACTAAACCTTATTTTTAAATCAAGTTATATCTTATAAAATAGTTTCACTTTAAATATTTCGAAATTATATTTTGAGTAAATAACTAGAAGTAAATTTGCATATTTTAAAGTATATTTCAGTACAAAATATTTTAACTGTTTTAAATTTAAATTGTTTTGAATTTGGTTATTTCCAATGGGAATATATGGTAAATGATTTACCTTGTAAGGAAGAATTTTGGGAAATTGTTTTCAAGTGAGTTTTGAAACTTTGGAAATATATCTTGTAAAGATATTGAGGTAAATAAATAACGTGGAATATTATTTATTGTGTGATGGATGTTTATGAATATAAATTGATAGTTAAATCACTGACTATCAATATTGGACAAATGCGTCGATCGTTTCGAAGAGACCGGGAACGAGATTTATTTCTCGAAAACCACTTCGATCCGGTTTGTACGTTACGTGCGAAAAACGTGTTCGGAGTCGAAGATGGAGCAGTGAAGTGCAAGGGCTAGTCGCTACTAATCCTGAGGATATTTCCAAATGGATGTAGTAGGAGTAGTGCCTTTGGTTCCGTTCGAACCCGGGACGGACTTGTATGGACGAATGCTTGCAAAACATCGTCAGGTGGACGATGGGCATTCTAAGTGAGAACGTTCTAAAGGTAACGCTTAACCTCAAGCCTCATCAATCGGGAATGACTGAAAATCAGGGGATATGCCGCAAGGTTAAGTGGGTCATGCCCAAGCAGGACAAGATATTTCCCCTGTCTAGATGTCTCTTATATATTTCGGCTTAGTGGGTGGTTGGTCGCGCCAACCACGGGGTTTATCTTGTTCGGGACTGTTCAGTAAGGAATGGTTCCGGCCTTGTGTTGCAGGGGATGAAGGGAGTAATCCTCGGTACGGTGATCTAGTCCCCGTACTATGACAGGTGGTACCCCAGTGCCTAGTCATTGTTGGAAATCCATTCTCCCTACGAGCCTTGTACGAGTTTTGTTTGTATTACCCACTTTTGTGGCTAGTAGTTGGAATTTAATGAATGTAACAATTTCGGCTATTTTATAAGTATTTGTAAATAGACACTATTATAATATCAGAGGATTTCTATAAGAAGTGTTTTAGTTATCGTAAGGTAAAAACCTGACATGTTTATTTGTGGCGTGGTCTTACGAGATGCTTTTGTTTTCAAAGGATTTTTGAAACTTTAATAATCAATTTGGATGCATTATTATGAACTGGTATTCCAGACTGACTCGGGTGTTATTTCATTATAATGCTCGGGTCAGACCGAGTATTTTATGTTCAAGTCAGGATGCTATGGAGCAGGAGAGGAGCTGGAGTCCGAGACGTATTATATGTACCTATATATATATCCGCTGCTGTGATTGTATGGTAGGTCTGATTAGTATTGGTTGATGTATGAGATACTCTGATGATATGATGTATAAAACAGTAATAGATTTCATTTTGTGTAAAGTTCTATATTTACTATTATATTTTATTCCGCTGCGACTATGAGATTCTGAAATTGTTTAGTTTCTTCTTCTTCTATCTCTTCTTCTTTAACCCTAATGTTCGTAATTCTGTGCCACTTGAGTTAGTAGAGGTAGAATAGTGTTGATTCAAGGGTACGGATTTGTGGGCTGTCACACTTGGTATCAGAGCTTAGGTTGGCGACAACCTAGGCTTTGGTGGGGAAATTACTCATTAAATAGAGTCAATAGTACTATAATGAGTTGAGTGTATTAATAAATATGAGAGCGTACTTGTTAGGGAATATAAAATTGTTTTCATACTGTGTTGATTTACCGGTTGAGTGTTTATGAATTCTGGTCGGTGCGGGAAGTACAACCGTATCGATAGGGATTTCTAAATGCTTGAACAAGATAAAATGACATAGTAACATTTTAAAAGTGGGTAAATGAAATAATTTGCCCAAATTATATTTTGGTATAAAAGAAATAAAATTTTGAAATTATATATATATATTTGGTTGATTGAGTGTTAACACAATAAGTAAATAAGAATCTAAAAGTTAATCAAAATGTGAAATGGATATAACCAAATAAATTCCATGAGTATAAAGTATACAAAAGAGAATAACTAATTTAAACCAAACCAGAATTTGAAATGTATTAAAAGCAAAGTTTGGAAATTTAAAATCCTGGGAAAGTTTGAAATGTTTTCCAAACTATTTGAAGGCGATGATGAAATATTATTTTGGTTTGTATAGAAATTGTTTTGAAATTAATTTGGGAAAGTAAGAAGCATTGAACTCACTTCAGTCGCTGGAAAATAATCCTGATGATGCTGGCCACATCATTAGAATTCATTTTCGAGTTTCTAAAGTGATGGATTGCTTCCCTAATATTTGGTTATGGTATTGTTTGGACTAGTTGGGTATAACAGCTGTTTTGGACATTCCAAAAATGGGGAAATTTGTTTTGGTTTAAACAAATTGTTTTGGAAAAATCAGGAGATTTGATTGATATATCAAATAGGTATATATTTGATATATTTCAAAATGGTTTTGAAATAAAAACCGGGTAAAATGAATTCTGGGAAAATTCTAATTAAATAATGTGTAAAGTTGAAATGAATTAACAATTGAACTTATTAAGTGAAGTAGATATTAATAAGAAGGAAGAAATGAAAATTTTAATCTTGGAATTAAAAACTTAACTTGAGTAATTGGAAATGAATAAAATATATTAAAGTGAATTGGAAATTTGAATATAACTTGGATAAGTTAAATAAATTGGACTTAGAATTAAATTGATTTGGGTTGGATTAAAATGTAAGTGACTTTGAAATTGTGGGTCATTGTGAAATGGATTGTACCCATAGGTTATTAAGTTGTATACTTATAATTTGAGATTGAGGATTTAATATTGTGTAAGAAGGTAAATGAAAGAAATTTGTATCCTTATGAATTCAGTGATACACATATATATAATTTGAAATTGTGATTATATGCTGTAAATGGATTTAAATGAGCAATATGAGCTTTAAAATAAATAAGTTGGTGAACTTATATAAATAAGAATGAAATTATAATCACAATTGGGAAATAGTTGAATGGTATGGTGAGTCCAAACTTAATCTCAAATGAAATGTACATTGAAATAAGGTAAAGTGAGATATAAAGGAAATGAATGAACTTAAATTAGTAAACAAGTATTGTAAATAAGTTCAGTATGAATTGAGGAAGTGAATTAGAACCTAATATGGATTAGGTTAGAGACTAATTGAATTACAATTAAATGGAATTTGTTTATTGTAATGAATAGAATTTTGATAATTGATCAAAATTTGGAAAGTAAATAGAAATCCAATTGTAGTATGGGATTTAAATTTGTGGTAACAAATAATGAGGTGTGAATGAAAAATGGAATTAAATTATAATAGTGATGGTTTGAATTGTAGATAAATTCAAATGAGTGAAATAATTTAAAGTGGTCTCTTTGCTAATAAAATAAGTCTAAAATGGATTTAATAAATAGGCAAAGTGCATTAGAGTTTGTTAATGAATTGGAATTTGATTTGGATGAGAATCAAATGAAAATAAAATTTTGATTTATAAGAAGATAATGGAGATATTGTAAAGAAAGCTTAAGCAAATTAAATAATTGTGGTTAAGCTGAATGTTTAAGCTAGTGGGATTAAAATTTGTAAATGGTTTGATTTGGTAAGAATCAATTAAAATGGAAACAAATTGAGATATTATGGAACTGAAATCATTTAAGAAAGATGATGAGATGATTATTTTTAGGCTTATGAAAATAGCTTAAAATGAAATGTGTTTGCAAAATAAAATTTGAATGCAAGCAAATGACTTTTAAGATTGTAATTGTGAGAAAGAAAGAATATATGAGTGTAAATAAGATGGAATGATAAAAGTAAACTTAAGTTGAATAATGGATTTGAAATATGAAAATCAAGACTTGGTTTTAAAAATAATAATATAATAATAATAATAATATAATAAAAATAAACTTAAGATGATTAATAAATTTGAAAAGTGAGAATAAGGATTGATTTAATAATTGAAATCGAATAAGAATGCTTGGATTTTGAACTATGCAGAATTGAATAAAATTAATAAAAATCTAGACTGGAATTAATTTTAAATGGGTGTAAGCTGAAGTGATGATTAATTGCTTGAATGGCATGAAAATTACATGTATTCGGAATTGAGTTGTTTAACAAGCAATTGAAATTTATTTTGAATAAATTGAACTAAATTGGAATCTGATTCAAGGAGTTTGTAAATGAATGCAAGTGAATTGGTTTAAAGAAGCAAATGGAATTGGTTTTGAATTAATTAGAATGGATTGAAATGTTATTAAGTGATTTTGCATATGAATGGAAATGGATCATGAAAGAAATGCATATGTTTTAAGTTTAAAATAGAATTTGATTGTAAATCAAATTGGGAATGTAAGTTAAAATAAAGAAATGTAAGTAAGGCATATGGTAAACTTGAACGTAAATCATTTAAGCAAAGTAAAATGAAGTTGGTTTGGATGAAAGTAGAATGGGCTAAAATCTAAATAAATGGATTTGAGTATAAATGTAAGTGAGTTATAATAGAAATGCAAATGTAACAAATTAAAGTGAAAATTTGCTTGGTGAATTAATTCGAAAATTGGGTAGAGTATGAATTAAGAATGGTAAACTTGTATGTACATCATTTGTGCAAAATAAAATGGAGTTTGGCATTAGAAAAGGGACTTTGTATATGCTTTAAAATATGATTTACTTATGAAATTATGCAAAGGGTTGTTTGGGATGTAAATGGATATGTTTGGCTTACATTTATGTTGAAAATGTTGTTAAAATGTGCATATCTTTGAAACTAATGGGTTTGTTGAGTAAGTACAGGTATGGGAGGCGTCCGAGAGAGTTGGAGCGCGTATATGCGTTATATTAGCCGCTTGCTATTAAAATTTGCTAAAAAGGTACGCCTACGCAAATATAATTGGGAAAATGATATATAGATTGTGATATATTTTGGTTTTCGACCGTGTGGGTCGATGTATATATATTTATGTGTATCACGATATCGCGAAAGCTCCTCCGTGCAGGGGAGACTCTGCCGAAATTCTTCGGAAATTTTGGGAGTTAGAAATTTTTTGGGAATTTTGAAAATTTGTAATTAACTTGGAAAGTTATAAGTTA
This sequence comes from Allium cepa, assembly GCA_030765085.1. NCBI lineage: Eukaryota > Viridiplantae > Streptophyta > Magnoliopsida > Asparagales > Amaryllidaceae > Allium > Allium cepa. The sequence continues at coordinate 755,619,446 of CM060940.1, read as the reverse complement.
AAAATTAAAGAGTTAGAGTAAATGAAGCAAATGAGTTTGGGATTAAGCTAAAGGATTTTGGAAAAGTAAATATAAGCTTTTAACTAAGCAAATTGGGTAAGTAAATGGGTTGAAGGGTATTTTCTATCTTAGCAAATTTCGAGGACGAAATTTTTATAAGAGGGGTGGAATGTAACATCCCGTATTTTTAAGCCGTTGAATTTGAACATTTAATTTATTTTAAATGTTTAATGTGGATTTTTAATTGATTTTGTAAATGGATGAATTCGGGTTCAATCAATGAAATAAGCTATAATTTTTAATTATAGTAATTCCGGTTGAATTTGAATAATGGGAAAATAATAATTTGAATATTCAGAATATAAACAAAAGGTAAATCCGGATGTAAATAGTGATAAGAATGGTTTAAAAAAAATCGATTTTGAGTGTAAATGGCTTGGTGAAAATTTTAGATGAATTTTAAAGTTGATAAATTAATATTTGGGATTTTATATTAATTTAAAAATGAATTTAATATTATTAAAATGCAATTTAATCAGATTTTGGTCTGAAATGAGCCAAAATGATTTTTAATGTGAATATAAATTTTATACGAGTTATAATAAAGTTAATAAAGTTTTAGAAGCGAAATTTTAAGCGTTTTCGTCAATTTTGAAAATCGCCCGATTAAATAGACGAGTTACAATAGCATTCTGGGGCACAGTCTCGGAATTTGACGAAACCAGTTCCATTGGATCCGTAATAGTTAGTTATTATCGGATTTCAATTTTTGTAGCAATCGAAGTTGTCGTTTGACCGTGGCAGCTCGAAACGCATAGAAATCGATTTAACCGATTTAATTTTAAATCGATCGTCTAATTTCGTAACTTGCACATACGATCAAATTAGCTTCCGGAACTTGTTCCATTGTGTCCGGAATGCGGAAAAACCTTAGAAATGCCTGTCGGCACGCGTTGTTCGGAGATTGTTTGTAAAAGTTGTTTTATAATGGATTTAATATTAAAATAATGGTTATTAATATATACATAAACAAGTTAATAAGCAAACCCTAGAACTACTCTTCAGGCCGCCGCTTATACTCATCTCGATGGCCAAAAAACAATTCCATTCTCTCTTGTTTTTCTCAAAATCTACACCATATTGGTAAAGACAGTTAACTACAAGTTTGTTGAGCATCTCAAGCTCTAAAAATCCATACGGTCATGATCAAATATAGCATGATGGATCATCTCGATTTTCGAGCCGATGGTGCGCCGTTCGATGGGGTTTCGCTTGTAACGTACGCGATTTTTCGTTGCCGAAAAACCGAATAGCTATGGGTTTTTTAAAAAAAGAATTTAAGAAAAGGAAAAGAAAGAAGACAGAAGAAAGAAGGTAGAAAATAGAGAGGAAAGAAAAGAGGAAATAAATAGAAAATAAAGAAAACAGAACGGAACAGAAAGAGAACAACAGAACAACATCAGAATCTCACAATTCGCAGCGGAACAACATATAATAATAAATGAATAATCTTTAAACAAAGAACTATATCAGTTATTACATTTTATACATTACATTTCATCATATCATCATCAGAGTGTACAACAACAACAACAACAAATAGTGCAGCGGAAAAAGAAATACTATATACTAGTAATACGCCATGCCATCCAGCTTGCCTCCAGCAACTCCTGAATATCCAGAATATCCTGATAAACCTTAACTCTTGACTGCCCGTGTAGAAATTGGTGGGCACCCAGAGTTTAGGAAGGAAAACAATAAACTCCGAGTCAGTCATGTGACTGGTGTGAGAACTCAAAACAGTTTATTTATCTTTAAAATCAAAATAGAGGAATATTTTTAAAGTCAATTCGCAATGCTTTTAAAAATGAGACTACCATAAGGCCTCCCGCACACATACACAATGCAAACACAGAATCGGAGGAGATTTCTCCTTATGATAGTCAAAGATGCTTGATACGCATTAAAAAGAACATTTGATATTATTATTAGTGCATAGTGTAGGAAAAATTCATTTCGAAAGTAGAATATAAATCTTAGCCAACATACGACCATTATCGTATGCCTACTATAGCTACCATCCAAACAGTGGGGCGCCACCATAAGTGAATGATAGGTTCTACAACTAATACCGTACAAGTCACGTATTGTTTCTTTGGGTTTCCAAGGAATGATCAGGCCAAGGAACTTCCCATTGCCACATGAGAATGCCTCTGGATGGACATCCCCGAGAACCAAACCGGATCTCTACCAACACAAGGCCGGGTTACCCCTAACTGAGTAACAACTGACCGAATATGCCATCCCCCGGTCCTTTGGGACCTTTCACCGAGCGCTCGCAATCAATTCACACAATCATAAAGTGTTTTCAACATGAGTAAGTATCTGGGCTCCATACCATGATACCACCCTTTTCCAGAAGGAAATGCGCACATCCTAAAGGGCGCTACCCCTCATAACCTTGCTGCTTCTTTCCTGTTTTGACCATTCACGGGGTGTGAGGCTCGACGAAGTCACGTCCACAAAAACATACTTTATACAAAAGCCATGCTTTGGGTCAACAAATGATCATAGAAATGATCACAAAGATAGACGATCAAATAAACGATCCTATCACAAATAATCAACACAATGATCATTTACAGCAACACTCAGCATGTCACATTACCAAATTGGGAATATATCGCTGATAACCTTCAACTACATAACCTCTGAGCTCGTACGTCTCAGAGAAGGGTGTTAAGCTAAAAGAATAAATTCTCCGCCACCAACAGAAATATATTTGAAAGAAATCGGCTTTATATCTCAATTTGTAATGTCAGACATACTATCCATACAAGTCTGTTCCGGGCTCGAACAAAACCGAAGGCACTTACAAAGAAGTCCTTGCAATCCGGATATTCACAATCCTGATCGGATTCACCATCACATATGGAGAACTCAATACCGTAGCTACTCGGTGCAGAGTCAATCGACTGGTCATCCTATCGCTCTTGCAAATACCGGGTCTTCAACACCGATCTTCAATGCAATTCACAACGACGTATCACATATTCGGAATGGGTTATACGACCCCATGGTCCTTTCCCGGTTAACCCGAATAGTGAGCGCTTATTCAAAAATAAGTGTGGCATTCAAATTCAAACAAATCACATCAATTACCCATTAAAAGGGAAATATTGATGGTCGGTTATTGAACTATCAATGGATATGCACACATTACCAGTTTCCAAATGTTCCAAATTATTTATTTTCCAAAAATATCTTTACTAGATATATAATTTCACACTTCAAAAATAAATCAATATTTATTTTTAGACAAATTCCTCTTTCCTTTATAAATTCCATAGTGAATTTATATTTCACAATATCCATGCATATACGATTTCAATTATTCATTTCAATTTATCTTCAAAAAGATAAATTCTCAAAATATTCACTTTATATTGGAAAACATTTCCATACTTATTTATTCATAAGTAATTCACAGATTTTATTTATTTTCAACACTTGGAAAATATTCAATATACTTAAATCGAGAGTAAGTATATATTTCATTCTTTAAGGAAATCATTCTCTTAAACATATTTATTTGGGCCAAAACGAATGTTGTGTAAAACATCGTTACGACAACCCAAAATCACTAGTATAGGGATTCGAAATTTAAATAGATATATAAATCCCAATACTATACAAAACATTTCCTTTCGGAAATCATTTACTATAACAACAGTGTTATAGTCCACTATTTCCTTTTAGTTCTCGAAAACGTCTATTTCAACAATAAATGTTGAAATCTATGGTTTCGAATCTCAACACATTTAAAACATCGTTAGATCGTTTTAATTCTGTTTAAAATATCAAATCTAAACATTTTCTTTTAACATAATATTCACTATTCAAAAACGTGAATATACTACGTTAACAGATTTCATCCTTTTATTCATTTTATTTCAAAGGATTATTCACGGTCAAAAATGTGAATATAACTCCATTAATAGGTTTCAACAATTTACTTATCAAAATTAGTCGTTTGTGAATTTATAAAACAACGTTTATAAATCCCATTTCTAATTATTTTATAACAACTTCCTTTTATAAATTTTCTTTATTAACCTATTCGATTTATAACTCAATTATAAACTAAAGGTTCATATTATAAGTTAAATACTTATAATTTATTCGTTCACAAAAATCGTTCCTTTGAACTTCATAATTATAAATCTTATAACTTATTAGATTCAATTATTTATCCAAAACCATTCTTTTAATGACTTTATAAATTTTATAAACCTACTGTTTATAAAATTCCATTTATAATTTCACCGTTTATAATTCTATAAATTTCATTCAATTTATGAAATTCATTTTCACTTCATTCAAACACTTATAAAAACTCGTTTTATAATTTCAATATTTCAATTTATAAATATCCATTTATAAATCTCTTAATATAATTTAATTTATATTATTCTTTTAAAACGTCTTTAATCTCCTTTATTATTTCACCATTTTGATTCATAAAATAATTAAATTTTATAAATCCTATATTTAAACTTTTCACAATAAATTCTAAAATCCCAATTAAACTATTTTATAAAATCATTAGCATCATATTCTCAAAAATCAGTTTTTAACTATATTTCTCAAAAATCATAATTTTTATAACATAAAAATTATAACGTTTTATTTATTTAAAATGAATCAATTTCCAAACATACAGTATATTTTCAAAAATCACTTTAAAAATCATTTTAAAGTTCCAAATTTGGTCTAGTGATGCTACACACCAAATAGTCAATCACGACAACAACGATATCATATATCGATATGATAATCCATCAAATATCAAAATATCTGAATTCAAATAAATATTGTTGAGGAATCCAGTTGGATCCCTCCAACCTGTTTTCCTGCATCCACAAACATTAGCACAATACCAATTTCGCTCCAGTACGAAATTATCGCGGTATATGGGATTTAAAATATTATCCGCTTAATAGACGGCGCAATAGGGTCTCATCCGCTAAACAAAAAATGCGGGGAATCAACAACTCCAATATATACATATGCCAACATATATATATATATATATATATTGCTATTATATATAATACCAATTTCACTGTTTATGAAATATTCGCGGTATATGTTTTTAATAAATAACATCCGCTTACTAACGGCGCATAATGTCTATTTTAACAATTAATAGATATCAATCATCATTCGAACATGCATTCAAATATTTTAAATCTAACTATTTAAAAAAAAATCGAAACTGATTCGATTGAGTGAGAAGTTCTCACCTTGATTTTAAATTCCGTTTTAGCGATTTATTTCGAATAAAATTAAACGGACATTTAATTTTACACGAAATTTTCACTAACTCCAAACGACTCCAATCCAATTCCATCGCGTAGTGCTCGTCCATACGATTCCAACGCAACTGGTTTCGCGCATTTTCGATCTCGTATGAAAAAGTTATGATTTTTTGAAGTTTTACACAAATTTTTATAATAATTTACAACTTAAATTAAAATTTTATAACCTAAACCTGCATCCACCGTCCATCACAGATCCAACACGCCTCCTCTTCTCCTTCCTCTTCTCGTATGTGCGTGCGTTCCCCCCTTATAGCCGAACCCATCAACTTCGATTAAGGTTAAATTATACTCCATCATACGTCGACGATAATTCGATCAGGAAGCATGAACATGTGCGCCTCACTCCCCTCCATGCTCGGCCTAAGAACAAGCAAGCTCGGCTGCCTCCTGCTCCTCGTTTTGCGTGCGCAACCGGCCCCCTTTCCACTCATTTTCTGGCCACCACGTCGCTTCAAAACCCATCTCCACCGTTGGATATGTTCGCCTCGCCATGCTCTACATCTTTCTAGTTAAACACTTCTTCTAATTATCTACAGATTTAGAGAAATTGAGGGGAGAAGATGATGTTGTTTCAGCCTTTAATTCCTATGAAGGTGGCGGCCTGAACATGATTAGGGTTTTATTTTATTTTTATTTTTATTTTTTGATTTTTAAGGTGTATTTATAGAGAATTTTCGAACACTATTCATCCGGAAATCCCGAACTCCGATTCACGTGCCGTAACCAGCGTTTCTAGGGTTTACCCCACGTTCCGGACACAATGGAACAGGTTTCGAAAGCTAATTCGAACATCTGTGCAAGTTATGGCAACAAACGTTCAATTTAAATTAAACCGATTTAAACGATTTTCTAGGCGTTTTAATTTGTACCGGACAAACGGTAAATCCGATTGACACGAAATTTGAAACCTTACAATAATATCACATTACGGATCCGATGAAACTGGTTTCGCTGAAATCCGAGACTTTTTGAAAAATGGCTATTTTAACTCGCCAAATTAATATTAAAAATAAATCGATGCGTTTCGAGCTGCCACGATCAAACGATAACTCCGATTGACACGAAAATTGACATCCGGTAATAACTAACTATTATGGATCCAATGGAACTGGTTTCGTTCAATTCTGAGACTGTTCAAAAATTGACTATTTTCACTAGTCGATTTAAATATTAAAATATTCAATTTTCACAAATTAACTTTTAATTCGATTTTAAAAGTTCTAAAATATCATTCTAACTCCAACATGATAAAATAAAATTTTACAAATCATTTTCAATCATATTTAACTCAATTTTTAATTATTTCCATACTTTAACGTATTAAATTATCGATTTAATTATTCAATTAAATCTAATAATTCAAATAAAAATTTATTTGACTTATAAATTCACTTCTTAATATTTAAAATTAATTAAATATCCAAATTTTAATTATTAAAAATTCTGGGTCGTTACATCGCTCGTTGTTGGTGAGGCTATAGGGGTGCGGTCTTCGGAGGCATGTGAGAAAGAGCTTGGCACGTCACCTGGAGCTCGTTGATCAGGTTTTCGATCATCATGGTGGTTGCGTTCTGGAGAGATGGAAGGCGGCGTGAGTGGGTTGTTCTTTTTCCTGTACGCGTTGTTGAAGAAGAGGCTTCGGCCTGGATTCACGACTTAACGCACGGCCCTGATTGTTGTGGTAAAAAAAAGAAAAATATATAATAAAAGCAATTGGTTTTAAATTTAGTTCAAGCTTTAAAAATTCGTAACTTACTCATACGTTATCAGATAGGAATGAAATTTTTAGCACCGGAGTCGCAGAAAGATGTACTACGCGGTGGTACAGTTCGAAAACCATTCCGGGCAAGTAGAAATTTGGGTTAAATCGAACGTTGTTCGGTTTAATTTGAATTTCGAACGCTCGCCGAAACTCAAGGTGAGTTAATCTCACTCACATATGGAATGTTAGATGATTTAGATAGTTAATATTTAAATATCTGTGTGATTGGTTGAAATGTTTATTTATATCAGCCTGGATTGATATTTATATATGCGATGTGCTAATATTTGTGGATGCAGGAAAAACAGGTTGGAGGGATCCAACTGGATTCCTCACAATGTAGTAATTATTTTTTTATAATTGATGATGATGCCTGTTATATATTGTGATTGATAAATTTGGGATTAAATTGTATTGTGAAATTGTGAGATAAACTATAAGCCCAGAATGCTAAATTATAAAGAAATTTGGAGTTTTAATTATAAAGAAATTAAATTGGGTTTTAAAAAGGAATTAAGAAATTAATAAATAAGGAATATAAAAATTAGAATCTGCTTGGATGGAAAACTGAAATAAATTTGGTATTGGAATATTGCTGGGTAAATTGTAAATCCATAATTAATTATAAATGGATAAATTGAATTTTAGAGAAATAAAAGATATTGTTAAATAATGAAATTTAAAGGAATTAAAATTTGAAATCTATTTGGAATGAAAATTGAAATTTGGTAAATCTGGAATGATAAACAAAGAGAAACGTTATCAGTTGTTAAATGTGAAAGTAAATTTATGTTATTAAAACGTAAACCTGAATTTAAATAAAACGACAGAATTTATAAGAAGGATTTTCTGGGATATTTGAGTAGGAATGAGTTTCCCTCGGAAAAATCAAGTTTGACTTTTAAACAGATTTTATTAAAAGTGAAATTTAAGTTTAAAACTTGATATAAATGAGTGTTTGGAAAATTATTGTTTTAAAAGCTAATTAATAAGGTAACAATAGTGGTTATTTTCGATTACATTAGTAATTAATTTTATAAAATTATTGTTTTCAAAAAACTAGTTTTGACCTAAATTATTTGAAATTAGTATTAAGCCTTTTACAACTCTATTTTTAAATTTAGTTTAACTAAAACCTTATTTTTAAATCAAGTTATATCTTATAAAATAGTTTTACTTTAAATATTTCGAAATTATATTTTGAGTAAATAACTAGAAGTAAATTTGCATATTTTAAAGTATATTTCAGTACAAAATATTTTAACTGTTTTAAATTTAAATTGTTTTGAACTTGGTTATTTCCAATGGGAATATATGGTAAAGGATTTACCTTGTAAGGAAGAATTTTGGGAAATTGTTTTCAAGTGAGTTTTGAAACTTTGGAAATATATCTTGTAAAGATATTGAGGCAAATAAATAATGTGGAATATTATTTATTGTGTGATGGATGTTTATGAATATAAATTGATAGTTAAATCACCGACTATCAATATTGGACAAATGCGTTGATCGTTTCGAAGAGACCGGGATCGAGATTTATTTCTCGAAAACCATTTCGATCCGGTTTGTACGTTACGTGCGAAAAACGTGTTCGGAGTCGAAGATGGAGCAGTGAAGTGCAAGGTCTAGTCGCTACTAATCCTGAGGATATTTCCAAATGGATGTAGTAGGAGTAGTGCCTTCGGTTCCGTTCGAACCCGGGACGGACTTGTATGGATGAATGCTTGCGAAACATCATCAGGTGGACGATGGGCATTCTAAGTGAAAACATTCTAAAGGTAACGCTTAGCCTTAAACCTCATCAACTGGGAATGACTGAAAATCGGGGAATATGCAGCAAGGTTAGGTGGGTCATGCCCAAGCAGGACAAGATATTTCCCCTGTCTAGATGTCCCTTATATATTTCGGCTTAGTGGGTGGTTGGTCGCGCCAACCACGGGGTTTATCTTGTTCGGGACTGTTCAGTAAGGAATGGTTCCGGCCTTGTGTTGCAAGGGATGAAGGGAGTAATCATCGGTACGGTGATTTAGGCCCCGTACTGTGACAGGTGGTACCCCAGTGCCTAGTCATTGTTGGAAATACATTCTCCCTACGAGCCTTGTACGAGTTTTGTTTGTATTACCCACTTTTGTGGCTAGTATCTGGAATTTAATGAATGTAACAATTTCGGCTATTTTATAAGTATTTGTTAATAGACACTATTATAATATCATAGGATTTCTATAAAAAGTGTTTTTGCTATCGTAAGGTAAAAACCCGACATGTTTATTTGTGGCGTGGTCTTACGAGATGCTTTTGTTTTCAAAGGATTTTTGAAACTTTAATAATCAATTTGGATGCATTATTATCAGCTGGTATTCCAGACTGACTCGGGTGTTATTTCATTATAATGCTCGGGTCAGACCGAGTATTATATGTTCAAGTCAGGATGCTATGGAGCAGGAGAGGAGCTGGAGTCCGAGACGTATTATATGTACCTATATATATATATCCGCTGCTGTGATTGTATGGTAGGTCTGATTAGTATTGGTTGATGTATGAGATACTCTGATGATATGATGTATAAAACAGTAATAGATTTCATTTTGTGTAAAGTTCTATATTTACTATTATATTTTATTCCGCTGCGACTGTGAGATTCTGAAATTGTTTAGTTTCTTCTTCTTCTATCTCTTCTTCTTTAACCCTAATGTTCGTAATTATGTGCCACTTGAGTTAATAGAGGTAGAATAGTGTTGATTCAAGGGGTACGGATTTGCGGGCTGTCACAGACCGAGTATTACATAGGTTAGGATACTATGGAGCTTAGGAGACGTACTGGAGGAGTCTCAGGCATATTCATGTATTTGTTTATATTCCGTCGTATGTGTTATGCTGTATATTTGGAACTTGTGAGGAAAAGTTATTATAACTGTCTAGATTGATATTGTTGACTGTTGTACTCTGATGATGGTATCCATATTAACAGTTGCAGTTTCTTTTTGTATAAAGATCTGTTATTATATATTATATATTGTTCTGATGCGATTTGTGAGATTATATGTGTTGTTTCTATTTCTTCTATCCCTTTTCTTCTTCACCCCCAATGATCTGGTATTTTTGGCACTCCATTGTTCGGCATGCTATACAGTGAACATATTGATGTCAACTTTCGAAGATCGAAAATTCCAAGTCATTACATAAAGTAAATAAAATTGATAAGGTAAAAGTTATTTACCTTTTATCTTAATTAATCCTTACTTAAAACTTCCACGATTAAAATAATTAACTTGGTTAATAATTTCTTAAACTCTAATTATTTAACCTAATTACTTAATAATTTAATAACTATCCATAATTAAATAATTATTATATAACCAAAATTTAATCTTTTTACTTAATGAGTTTGAGAAGAGTTTTCAAAAACAATTTCAAAAGAAAACACTTTAAAAGTTGAAATGGTGAAATTTTCTCGAACTCAATCCATTGCCATTATCGCTATGAGCGTGGTTTGCTAGAATTGATTTCTAGGTGAAAATCTCACTTTAATTCCTGCTACTACACATTTGAAAACATAATGGAAGAGTTTTGAAAACTTGAACAAAGGGTGAAAACTTGGAAAACATTTTGTAAATCCAAAATTAGAAAATGAGCTTTTATTTTCAAATCGGATCTCAAGTCCTTTACGACATTTAAAGGGGCTAACTTCACCACATTTTCATCACATACACTTGGTTTTGGTTTCATAAACACATTACCCTCATATCATAACCAACCGCTTACATATCCATATCCAAACATATCATTAAACATCCAAATCACAAATACAAGCTCAATCACAAACTTGTAACCATATGTCATCAAAGCAACATGATATTTCAACACAACAAGAGCTATATTTTTACAACATATAGTTCAATATAATCAAGTCAACACCTTTTCCAAAAATGAGAGTTTTACTCATTGAAGCTTACTAATTTAAACCAACTTTTGCTAAAACTTTGAAACCTAAGATCTTGCAAAATTAAAGACTTTGGATGCCTACACACCCAAAATGGGCTCGACCTTGGACACTTTGGGCTCGGCCATGCACTATTAGGGCTCGGTCATGTAGGGTTAGGTGGATGATGGTGCTTGTATTTGAATGTGAAGTGAAGAAATGGATGAGAAGGGTTTTAACAAGTTATATAAGGAATTGAAAGTGGAAAATGTGAGATTTTTATAACATAGAAAATACGTAGGAAGCCACGAAAACTCTCTTAAGCTTTAGGAAATTTGACATGAAGAAGAGAAGTTGTAAGGAGGAAATTATGAAATGGAATGGGTATTTGTAGGCTTAGGAAAATATTTTAAAAATATAAAGTGGTTATAATTTAATATATACATATGCATGCATCACCATACTTCTCCCCCATGATCCGACCATGCTATACCCCCCCTCCCCAACCCCAACCCCAACCTTGCAACTATTCAAGCCATGATCCTATGTACTTCGTGTTGAAAGAGGTATTTATATATATTAAAATATAAACATTTCTATATAAAAATCTTGCTTATTTTTATATATACATATGCTTAAGTGAAAATATATGTACATGTATATATTCTCATAACAAAATAGTTTGTAGTGTATATGGATGTGTTTACAATAGTGTTTTAACATTTCCGATAACTTTTAACCAACGAAAAATCAAAATTTCAAAAATTGAGTACCGGTCGCATTTTACTTTTTTTAAACTATATATATTGGTAAACATAATTTAAAAACGATTTTATCATCATTAGTTATTATTAAAAATAAGTTTATTTGTTGTTAAAAATTCATTTATTTAAAAATCTAATTAAATATTCATCTAAATAGTGATTAAATTCTTGGATCGTTACACGCACTTTGTTGCATAGACTCTATGCCGCATCTAGTTAATATCGCATTTAATCAATGATGCATCTAATCGGCAACACGTTCTATCTATCAATCCAAAGGAAATATATGAAGAAACATGGTATTAGTGTGGTAAAGGCATAATGCATTTCCAATGTCGAAGTTCCCTAATGCCATATGACATCAATAATCTTCATCTAGTGGAGGATTTTGAGCTTCAAGAAACCTATGAACAAGGTTGTCGTCAATTAACGATATACGAAAGCAAGTCACAAAGTCAACAAGAAATCTCGTGCACCATCAACGTGGCAACAAGTCATCGACGAGAAGGAATGTTTCATCAATAAGTGAAACCATGTTGAAATCCATTTACAAGATAAAGTAAGCATCATGTATTAATCGATCCCATACTTCATGAATATCGCGTGACGCCTAACATTCATGCTACTGGATGTCAAAGATCATACAAGGAAAGAGGAATGAAGTCATTCATAAGAAGGAGTTCAAGAGGCTTTGATGTATTTTCCTCCATAAAAGTTTCAAAGGCCTTCGCATTCCACTGTTCCACTGCATGCTCTATGTTGGAGCTACCACTAAGCTGTAGCAAATGGCGCCATAAGTCCCATATCGTCAATTGGAGTAATCTAACTTCCTTACAACCACTATAAATAAAGACGCACCCCTTCATGAAAAAGGTCCTTGACTTCTCTCTCTCTCTATCTCTCTCTCTCAACAGCTTCTCCTAGTAGGATCTTTTCTAAGCCCACTTTATTGAGACGAAGAGAGCTCGAGGACAGACTCATGGGGAATAGTTAAACATGAAGAAAAGACATCTTTATGAGCAAAGGGCTTGAACAATTAAATAATTGCATATTTGCATATTTGTAACATATTCTTGATCGAGTAAAGGACATGACTTGAGTATATTGCCTATTGACTTATGGACTTGCTTATTTGCCTACTTGCCTACTCGCCTTTTTGATTTGCCTATCTAACCATTTGAACTTATGAACTATGATTTAAACGAACTTGTGAATTGTCATAGGACCAAGGGTATTCTTAGAATTTCTACGATCATGCCTCCTTGTACGCACATGTTGAACGTTGAACCAAATTTTGGTTTAACATTTTGGAATTGAAAGAAGGGCTCGAACTTTTGATTTTTTTGAAAAATGAGCAAAAATACCGTATAAGAAATTTTTGAACCGCGAACTGATTTCAAATTTAAATTGGAAACTTAAAGATTAACTTTATTTGTGTTTTACATATTTTCCAAGAATGAACAACGGCGAGGTCAATTTTAATTTGACATCTCCTTTCCATGAAGTTCCTATCTCATAAAAAAAATTGAATCTACAAATCTGGATGTCAATTCGACATTAAATTTTCATTCCATTTCAATTTAATCCCAATTCTTATCTACTTAACATTGAGATCTTGAGAACAAAATTCGATTCTAATTCATTTGATGCCACTCTTAATTCATTCCATTAGTTTCAGATTTAGCGAAAAATCAAATTCATAGATATAGATGAATTTGAAATAGACCTGAGTGAATTCAAAGCAGAGCTAATGATTCCCAAAGTCGATTTGAGTTAGTGAGCGATGACGAGTACCTATTATTAAGGAGATGATTTCAGATGGTAATGGAAATTGATGTCGTGACCAAGGGTTAATGTCGACGAGGTCAGTGGTGTTGTAAGTGAATGATGTCAAGGGCATTTATAGGGGCTCAAGAAGGAAATCGATGCCGCCAATAACGAAGGTAATCGATGCTTCCAATAGCGAAGGTACTTGATACCGCCAACATTTCAATGTCGCGAGCATTCAACATCGTAAGTGTTCGAAGTAAATGATGTCACGAGTAATCAATGCCGCAAGTATTCAATGGCATTGCCTAAAGTGATGTCGTGAGTCACCTAATGCCATCTGTATCCTGATGCCGTGAGTTATCTAATGTCACCTGCATCTTAATGTCATGAATCATCTAATACCATCGTAATTAAAACCGCTAGGCTTCATGTCGAGAGATATGAAATTGAGTATCGAGAGATGCGACGTCAACATCAATTTTATACCACCGGTCACGCCAAAAGGCAATACCATGCTAGCAAAGTTTTTCGTTGTTACCCGATTGTTTGACCATGTAACAAGAGGCTCGGCATAGATACCTCGGTCGGCACAGGCCTCGTTCTACGCACCTCCTCTCATTCGGCATGTGAATGTCGTTCGGCATAGAAAGGTCGCTCGGCACAAGGCCTCCTTCGGCATGGAGGGGTCGATAGGCATGGAGCCTCGTTTGGCATAGAAAGGTTGGTCGGCATGCAGCCACATTTGGCATAGAAAGGTCGCTCGACACAAGGCCTCGCTTGGCATGGAAGGGACGATCGACATGAAGCCTCGTTCGACATGACGCCACGTTCGGCACAAGACCTCGCTCGGCATAAATGAGTCGTTCGGCATCTCCCGTCGACCAGCATAAAGTCTTGTTCGGCATAAGCCTCGTTCGGCCGACACTCTTCACTCAGCGCAATTCCTCGTTCGGCATACGAATGCCGTTAGGCTTGGATGTGTGGTTCGGCAATTGCCGTTCAACATCTACGGCTCGGTGCACAGAAGTTACTTTCCACGGGCCGAGTTACCTTGTTCCTAGGCCTATGAGGGAAGTCCAACCTATTTTCGTCAATAAATAGAAGGGCAGCGACACAGTGAAATGGATCTTTTTTCGAGAACACTGGGGAGACTCTGTCGCTTTCAAGACTCTTTCTTTTCAGTTAACACGTACTCAATTCATTATTGTACAGATTGTATCTGTGATCAATCACTTGTGAAAACAATAAAGATCAAAACTCAAAGTGGATGTAGGCAATTATGCTGAACCACTATAAATTCGGTGTTCTTGTTTTTGCATTTAATTTAGCATACAGTTCTCTGTTTTAATTTACTTTCTTCATTAGTCTCTCTACAGAATCTTTTTCAAGGGTGTTAGTGACCAATTCTGGTGCTAACATTTTGGTGCTTTCACTGAGAAGCGAATTCTCAGGCCACTAGGATCTGCTTTGTGGCTACTGGATTGAATAAATCCCCCAAAGGAGATCCAAGTCATTCATAGGACGTCCGTTGATTCTATTTCTATCAACAACTCTACTATGGGAAGACCACGTACCAGATCAGCCTCACATAATGCGGAAGTCAACGAGACTGCTAGCGTACAACAAATAGGACCTAGCAATCAGCAAGCTAGTCCTGGCGTAGTCGGTGCCCATAGTTGTCAAAATGTTGGAGGTAGTCTCGTTCCTTACTCTTTATCCGATAGCTCGACTTTATCCGATGAACCCCCCAGGCGTAGACGCCGCAAAACTGAAACTACACAAGCAGGTGCCACTGATCGATCTACTAGGGATCACTTACATCTTGGAGACCACACCCAAGCTAAAGCACGAAACTTAGGTGCTGGAGCACGTGTGGAAAATGGATGCCCGGCTCACTAAGACCCTAATGAAGCTGGTCCCCAAGATACACGTTTGGCAGATCGCCAACAGAGGAAACATCAACCCAAATGGTCCCGTAGAACAGAGTCCAACCTTTCATCCTCTATACAAACCACGAACTTATCGGCTATGGCCAGACAGTTGATGAGAGAAAATCAAGGCTTGACCAACGAAGATTGGGGGATATCCAGGAGTCATACTCCATTCACAGAGACTATTCTACAGGCCGAGTACCCCAGGAAGTTTAGCATGCCAACTATCCCGGCCTACGAAGGAAAGACTGATCTCAGACAGCATGTGATGAGGTATGAGTGGATGATGGATTCAGCTAGAGCGAATGACGCGACCAAGTGTAGATGCTTCCCAATTACTTTATCCGGAATCTCCACCATGTGGTTCACTCGACTTTCCCACGGTCTATATCCAGCTTTGACGTATTGGCGATGAAATTTGTAGAACAGTTCAAGATACATGCCACTCGTCCCAAGGACGTGATGTCCCTATCTAATGTAATTCAGGCTCCGGGGGAGTCATTGAAAGAGTACTTACAGAGATTTCATGTTGCGACCACTGAGGTTAGAAACCCTAATGACCATGCAATTCTGATGACGATAATGCAAGGAGTGGATCTGGATTTAGAGTTTAGAGATTGGTTGGCAGGAAAGCCTCCAACTATGCTGGAGCGTTTCTATTCAAAGGCTCATCAATTCATAAAAAGAGAGGAAGCCAGATGGACGACACGAGATAAGGCACCAAGGCCTATTCAGGAGACTGTGAAAAGCAACTTCATTGTAAAACAGTCCGGTGACAATTCAGGGAAGGTTCAAGTCGTCCAAAATAAGCCCGGGCAATCTAAAGGGTCCGGAGGAGGAAATCCAAAAAGAAAAGGGAAATAGGGAAACGGAAGTCAAGAATTCCCACTTACAACGAATATACTCCTTTGAATGCATCTTTGGAGAATATTTACCTGTCAACTTGTAATACTTTCCAATAAAGAAAGCCGCGCCCAAAGGAGTCAACATAGGAACAAAAACGGACTGGGAAGTACTACCTCTTCCATGAGACTTATGGGCATAATACAGAGGAGTGTAGGCACCTCTACGATGCCATAGAAAAGCTGATTAGGCAGAAAAATTATAGGAGTTTGTCAAGAACCCGCAGGAAGGTAGGCAAGGAACATCGAATCCCAGACGCGGGACGGCCTCATGCCATCCAGAGGAACCTGCTCGAACTGTAGGTAGACTGGTTATAAACACTATAGTCGGTTGACCTTATCCTGCAGACAAGAACTGGCAGGAAATGGAGAGGTATGCTAACTCCTTAAGGCATGCAGATTTTGAATGTTATTCGAATATGGAGGATGGGACCACTGCTAAATAGCAACGCATGATGACAGACGATATAGTGTTCAGGAGCCGAGATGTTGACAAGGTGGAGGCTCATACCGTTGAGCCGATGGTCATATCCGCGGTAATCGGGACAACATATGTGAAGAGAATTTTAATTGATTGTGGAAGTTCTGTTAACATCATCTTCAAAAGACATACGACCAAATGAAGATGGAGACAAAGGATTTGAAACCATCTAAATCCCGTATCCATGGCTTTAATGGTGCAGCAGCTGATGCAATGGGAAATATTGAACTGCCAGTTGAACTTGCATAAGGTGAGCGTAGGAGGGTGCGAATCTACCTTTCATAGTTTTGGATGTTGATTCTCAATATAATGTGTTTCTGGGTCGATCCTCCCTAGCAGAGTTCGGGGCAGCTTTGGCCCCGTAGTGTTTGACTTTGAAATTCCCGATAGATATAAGGTTGGTGTGGTGCATGGCGATCAGGCGACCGGTCACGCGTCTTGTGTGGCTGGGATGAGAGAGACCCAACGGAGAGGGAAAGAAAAGGTTGTGGACAGCTCCATTCGCACACGGATACTGACAATTGACAAGTATTTCCTGAGCCCTGGCTCGGGTAACATTCTCGGATCTATAGAGACATAGATCCAAGAGATGATGATGATGATGGGGAACCCAGGGAAGCAAAAGCAGCACCAGCCGAATTGACGATTGACATTCCAGTCAACCGAGATGACCTATCGCGAGTACTGAAGATAGGATTACAACTCGACCCCTCAATGGCCTAATATCTTATTGATTTCCACCGAGCGAATCTAGATGTTTTCGCTTAGACGCATTCGGATATGTGCATGATTTCTCCCACTATAACGAGTCATATGTTGAACATAGACTCGAGGTATGTACCAGTAAAGCGGAAGAGGAGAGGCATGGACCTGCAGAGGTCCGTTGCTTTCAGAGAGGAGGTGGACAAACTCAAAGCCAATGGGTTCGTCCACGTCGCCCTTTACCCTGAATGGGTGTCTAACCCTGTGCTAGTGAGGAAAGCCAATGGGAAGTGGAGAACATGTGTAAATTACTCGATCTGAACAAAGCATGCACAAAGGATAGTGTTCCTTTACCCAAGATTGACCAGCTGGTTGACTCAACAGTGGGACACGAGTTGCTGTCATTTATGAATGTGTACTCGGGATATAATCAAATCCCCATGCACATTCCAAACCAAGAACACACCAGTTTTGTCGCAGATGTCGGGTTATATTGCTATGTAGTGATGCCTTTCAGATTGAAAAATGTGAGAGTGACTTATCAGCTTCTGGTGAATCGAATGTTTAAAGACCAGATTGGTAGAACAATGGAAGTCTATGTGGATGATATGCTCGTAAAGTCACAACGGTCAAACGACCACATTCAAGACTTAGCGGAGATGTTTGAGATACTTAGATATTATGGGATGAAAACTAACCCTTTGAAGTGTTCCTTTGCGTTGCATAAGGAAAGTTTTTGGGTTCCATTGTTAATGCACGAGAAATTGAAGCTAACCCAAAAAAGATTCAAGCTATTGGGGACATACAAGTGCCCAAAACAATATAGCAAGTACAAAGCCTAAACGGAAAAGTAGCAGCGCTGAGTTGATTCATACCAGGGCCACAGATAAATGTATTCCCTTTTTGATGTCATAAAAAAAGGAAAGAGAAGTTTCGAAATGGACATCCAACTATGAGGAGGCATTCCAAGCTCTAGTAAAGCATTTAGAAAGTCCCCGGTGCTATCGAAACCGGCAGACCATGAAATATTGTATGTGTACATGGTTGTATTCGAATATACTATCAGTATGGCTTTGGTTCGCGAGGAGGACCGAGTTTAAAAGCCAATATACTATGTTAGTAAAGGTTTAACGGGGGCAGAAAGAAATTATCCTAAGATTGAGAAGCTAGCCTACTTTTTGGTGATTGCATCACGCAAGCTTCGTCCGTACTTTAAGGCACACTCGATTAGTGTTATCAACCCTTGTGACAGGTACTCCAACGACCAGAAACCTCTGGAAGGATGTTAAATGGAATATCGAGTTCAGTCAGTTTGATATTACTTACCTGCCACGAAGGGACATACAAAGGAAAACGCTAGCAGACTTCATCACTGAATTCACCGTGTCAGATGAATAAAACAGTCATAATGTCATACCTCCTGTTCGATGGAAGATGTACGTCGATGGGGAATCTAACGACCGTTGCTCTGGGGATGGTATAGTTCTTATGACTACCGAAAATCGATCACCTTGTTATGCTTTGAAGCTTGAATTCCCAGCAACAAATAACGAAGCCAAGTATGAAGCATTGATTGCTGGCTTAAAGCTTATCAGGGAACTGGGGGTAAAGTCGGTTGAAATCTTTTGTGACTCACAATTGGTGGTATACTAGATGAGCGGGGCTATCAAGCGAAGGGATGGAGATTTGCCCCATACCTAGCACGGGTTCAAGAGCTGCTAGAAAATCTAGAATATTATGATATATCGCATGACCCACGTGAACAAAACAGAGAAGCCGATTCATTGGAAAAATTTGCAAGTACTGACGATGTACAGCAGATGGGATTGGTTCCTGCCGAAACCTTACATGCTCCGAGTATAAATATGATGGAGATATATTTCGTATTAGAAACAGAAATCGAGAAGGAATCATGGATGACCCCATCCAATAAATAATTGCTACACGGGATCTTGCCCAAAAGAAAGAGCGAAAGATGACAAGTCATTCGTAAGGCTTCACGATATATAATGCAGGACGGAATGATGTATCAAAGGGGATTCTCGACCCCCTTACTCCAATGCATTGCCCACAATGAGGTAAAACGAGTCATGAAGGAAGTCCATGAAGGAGAATGTGGTGAATCCTACCTTTCATAGCGTTGGATGTTGATTATCAATAAAATGTGTTTCTAGGTCAACCGGCCCAAGTAGAGTTCAGGGCAGCTTTGGCCCCGTAGTGTTTGACTTTGAAATTCCCGATAAATATAAGAGTTGGTGTGGTGCATGGCGATCAGGCGACCGGTCATGCATGTTATGTGGATGAGATGAGAGAGACCCAATGGAGAGGGAAAGAAAAGGTTAAGGACAGCTCCATCCGCATCCGGAATACTGACAATTAACAGGTAGTGCCCGAGCCCTGGCTCGGGTAACATTCTCAAATCTATAGAGACATAGATCCAAGAGATGATGATGATGATGGGGAACCCAGGGAAGCAAAAGCAGCACTAGCTGAATTGACGATTGACATTCCAGTCAGCCGAGATGACCCATCGCGAGTACTGAAGATAGGATCACAACTCGACCCCTTGATGGCCGAAGATCTTACTGATTTCCTCTGAGCGATCTAGATGTTTTTGCTTGGACGCATTCTGATATGTGCGGGATTTCTCCCACTATAACGAGCCATATGTTGAACATAGACCCGAGGTGCGTACCAGTAAAGCAGAAGAGGAGAGGCATGGACCCGAAGAGGTCCGCTGCTTTCAGAGAGGAGGTAGACAAACACAAAGCCAATGGGTTCATCTGCGTCGCCCTCTACCCTGAATGGGTGTCTAACCCTGCGCTAGTGAGGAAAGCCAATGGGAAGTGGAGAACTTGCGTAAATTACTCGATCTGAACAAATCATGCCCCAAGGATAGTTTTCCTTTACCCGGGATTGACCAGCTGGTTGACTCAGTAGCGGGACACGAGTTACTGCCATTTAGGGGTGCATACTAGGGATATAATCAAATCCCCAAGCACATTCCAAACCAAGAACTCACCAGTTTTGTCACAGATGTTGGGTTATATTGCTATGTAGTGATGCCTTTCGGATTGAAAAATATGGGAGCGACTAATCAGCATCTGGTGAATCGAATGTTTAAAGACCAGATTGGTAGAATAATGAACGTCTATGTGGATGACATGCTCGTGAAGTCACGACGGTCAAATGACCACATTCGAGACTTAGGCGAGATGTTTGATATACTTAGATATTATGGGATGAAAACTAACCCTTTGAAGTGTTCCTTTGGCGTTGCGTCAGGAAATTTTTGGGTTCCATTGTTAACGCGCGAGGAATTGATGCTAACCCGAAAAAGATTCAAGCTATTGGGGACATACAAGTGCCCAAAACAATATAGCAAGTACAAAGCCTGAACGGAAAAGTAGCCGCACTGAGTTGATTCATATCCAGGGCCACAGATAAATGTATTCCCTTCTTTGATGTCATAAAAAAAGGAATCAGAAGTTTCAAAATGGACATCCGACTGTGAGGAGGCTTTCCAAGCTCTAGTAAAGCATTTAGAAAATCCCCAGTGCTATCGAAACTGACAGACCATAAAATGATGTATGTGTACTTGGCTGTATCCGAATATGCTATCAGTATGGCTTTGGTTTGCGAGGAGGACCGAGCTCAAAAGCCGGTATACTATGTCAGTAAACGTTTAACGGGGGCAGAAAGAAATTATCCCAAGATCGAGAAGCTAGCCTACTTCTTGGTTATTGCATCATGCAAGCTTCGTCCATACTTTAAGGCACACTCGATTAGTGTTTATACCGATCAACCCTTGCGACAGGTACTACAACGACCAGAAACCTCTGGAAGGATGTTAAATGGAATATCGAGTTGAGTCGGTTCGACATTACTTACCTGCCACGAAGGGCCATACAAGGGAAAACGCTAGCAGACTTCATCACTGAATTCACCGTGTCAGACGAATCAAACGGTCATAATGTCATACCTCATGTTCGATGGAAGATGTACACCGATGGGGCATCTAACGACTATTGCTCTAGGGCTGGTATAGTTCTTATGACTCCCAAAAACCGATCAATTTGTTACGCTTTGAAGCTTGAATTCCCAGCAACAAATAACGAAGCCAAGTATGAAGCATTGATTGCTGGCTTAAAGCTTATCAGGAAACTCGGGTAAAGTCGGTTGAAATTTTTTGTGACTCACAATTGGTGGTATTCCTGGTGAGGGGGACTATCAAGCAAAGGGACGGAGACTTGCCCCATACCTAGCACGGGTTCAAGAGCCGCTAGCAAATCTAGAATATTATGATATTTTGCATGTCCCGCATGAACAAAACAGAGAAGCCGATTCATTGGAAAAATTTGCAAAGTACCGATTAAGCACAACAGATGGGATTGGTTCCCATCGAAACCTTACATGCTCCGAGTATAAATATGATGGAGATAGATTTCGTGTTAGAAACGAAAATTGAGAAGGAATCATGGATGACCCTATCCAAGCAATACTTGCTACACGGGATCTTGCCCGAAAGAAAGAGCGAAAGATGACAAGTTATTCGTAAGGCTTCACGATATATAATGCAGGATGGATGTATCAAAGGGGATTCTCGGCCCCTTACTCCAATGCATTACCCACAATGAGGTAAAACGAGTCATGAAGAAAGTCCATGAAGGAGAATGTGGTGACCATACTACGGGGCAGACGTTAGCAAAGAAGATCCTCCGCTATGGATATTATTGGCCAGCTGTAAATCGGGATGCTGCAGACTACGTAAGAAGATGTGACAAATGCCAGAAGTATGCAAAAATCCCAAGAGCTCCATCGACGGAACTCACACAGATGGATAGTCCTTGGCTGTTTGCAATGTGGGGGATCGATATAATCGGTTCTCTACCCATATCCAAAGGTGGTGCGAAATACGCGATAGTCGCGGTCGATTACTTTACCAAGTGGGTAGAAGCAGAGCCCTTAGCCACGATCACCGCTAAGAAGGTCATTAATTTCATTGTACGAAACATTATATGTCATTTTGGCCTTCCACGGACTATCATTACAGACAATGGAACTCAATTCGAAAGCAAAGAATTCAAAGAATTTTGTCAAAAATACGGCATTGAAAAAAGGTTTGCAGCAGTTTCTCAACCAAAAGCCAATGGACAAGTGGAAGCCGTGAACAAAATAATTAAGTCCATATTGAAAAAGCGTTTGGAAAAGGCTAGAGGCAAGTGGGTGGATGAACTTCTAATAGCACTTTGGGCTTATAGAACCACCCACAAGTCCACAACTGGCCACACTCCATTCGCATTGATATATGGCATGGAAGCTGTTATACCCATAGAACTTGAAGTTCGGTCACATCGTGTAACTCATTACGACCCCAAGACGAATCGAGATCTTTTGCTGGAATCATTGGACTTCATTGATGAAAAATGTGAAGAAGTTGATTTAAGAGCAGCCGCATATAGACACCGAGTTGCTCGATATTATAATGAAAATATCCAGTCGAGAGTCTTTGATGTGGGTGTCCTCGTTTTGAAACGAGTTTCCCAGTCCCGTCATATCTGAATCTCACATGGGAAGGTCCATACGTCATTGAACGGAGGCTTAGGAAGGGAACTTTCAAGCTAGCGACTATTGATGGCGTGACACTCCCACGAACATGGAATAGCGAGCATCTGCTATATTATTATACTTAGTCTATTCTTCTATCTTTGTTGCAATTATTTTCAGTATGTTTTTATTTCGTTGATTCTTAGTTTTCGGCATGTAATAAGACAATTTAGCTTGTTTTCATTAATATAGGCTTGAAGCCCTCTTTTCTATGAATTATTAATGTTGTATGATAATTCTATGGAAAAAACTAGAGTTACATTATTCTATCTGACTTACGAACGTGCATAAACGACTTAAAATCTCCAAGTCCCCAGAGTGTGGACTAGAGTACTCTGAGTCCCCTGAGTGAGGACTAGAGTATAAATGACTTAAAATCTCCAAGTCCTTAGAGTGCAGACTGGAGTACTCTGAGTCCCCTGAGTGCGGACTAGGTATAAAACGACTTAAAATCTCCAAGTCCCCAGAGTGCGGACTGGAGTACTCTGAGCCCCTGAGTGCAGACTAGAGAGTAAACGACTTAAAATCTCCAAGTCCCTAGAGTGCGGACTGGAGTACTCTAAGTCCCTAGAGTGTGGACTGGAGTACTATAAGTCCCCTGAGTGTGGACTAGAGTACAAATGACTTAAAATCTCTAAGTCTCCAGAGTGCAGACTGGAGTACTCTGAGTCCCGAGTGCGGACTAGAGTGTAAACGACTTAAAATCTCCAAGTCCCCAGAGTGCGGACTAGAGTACTCTGAGGCCCCTAAGTACGGACTAGAGTATAAATGACTTAAAATCTCCACGTCCCTAGAGTGCGGACTAGAGTACTTTGAGTCCTCTGAGTGCAGACTAGAGTATAAACGACTTAAAATCTCCAAGTCTCCATAGTGCGGACTGGAGTACTATGAGTCCCCTGAATGTGGATTAGAATATAAACGACTTAAAATCTCCATGCCCCCAGAGTGCGGACTGGAGTACTTTAAGTCTCCAGAGTGCGGACTAGAGTATAAATGATTCGAAATCTACAAGTCCCCCGAGTGCGGACCAAAAATATCCTAAGTACCCATAGCATGAAACTTACGATTTCCAAAAAATCTCTGAGTCTTATGGAAGTGAACTGGAATTTATGTAACTCACAAGATTTTGGGCCTCGACCACAGTTATATAGTAAGCTATACAATAAAACTTGTTTGAAGGACAAAGGAACTAAATTTTATTTATCAATCCAAAATGAGGTTCTACTATAGCTCCTCCAGAACTCGGAGTCAAAAGTTTATCTACATCGACTGGAAAAATAAATAAAAATTATTACATAATTTAAGCTAACTCTCATCGAACAAGAATGACAACTAGTTCTTCGGTTTCTTATCTTTCCTTGTTTTCTCGGATGACTCCTCCCCCATGCATTTTCGTTTGGACGCTTTGCTTAATGGGGAAGTAACATCTGAGGAAGGGCAAGGAACTTCCATTGGCCTGGACCCACCAGGGAGGATAACCTTCAAAGGCCTGTTCAACGGATCGTCTAGCTCCATCACTTGGGGCTCGACCTTGATCTCGACTTTCTTTTTCATCTCCTCTGCAAGTTGCTCCTTCATGCTCATTGAAGTGTGCCCAGAGGAGCCCATAATCTCAATTTCATAATTTTATTCAATAGGTGACGAAGTTTCAAACTTGTCCTCATCAAGCGCCTCAATCACTTGAGCATCAGGACCAGGAGTCTCTCCCGCTTGAACAGCCTCGCTCGCCTTCTCCTCCTTGGCATCATCGCTCCTTGGAGTAGGCTCGGGGTCAAAGCGACCTACGCAAAATCAAAAGAGACAAACGTTAGAATACAATAACCTCTCGTCGAAAACGATGGCTCTTTGAACTTTAAGAAGAAAATTTATTTACCGGTTTCTTGCTGGCCCTCAACCGTTCGAGGAGTCTTACCCTCTGGAATGGGAGATAGAATGTGAATGTAGAGGCCAAGGTCTTCCGGGTCATAACCAACGTGCTGTTCGAACGGATCAAGTATTGGCCGAATAGCCGGTTGAGTAGGAGGAGGCACTGGAGATTCAGTTCAAGATGGACCGGCAATGTCATCTTTTCCTTTTGACGAGGAAGAACCTTTGCAGTAGAGAGCCTTCGCTGCAGATAGGTCTGAAGGCTCATCCCCTCTGAGAAATTCTTTTACTAAAGCCGGTCTCAACCTTTCTGATCTTTATCAAAGTTTCTCATGCCTCGGCTAGAGATTCGAGGTAACCCTCGCCTAGAAAAGTTAAGTCCCGATGCATGAGGACACGGGCATCGTATTCTACAATAAGCGGGTCGAACAAGCACTAGATCTCCTCCCTGCCAGCCTCTGTAGTCGCCTCAAGGCGAGACTCAAACTCCATGGATGCAATTCCTTTGCCCTGCTCATGGGCTTCATCCTTCAGCATCTCAACTTGAGAGAGTTCGTTGTCGAGCTTTGTCAGGAGTCGCGTAGCAACAATCTCATCGCAATATCATTGCGACTCTTCCTGAGAAGCAGTTTTTTCCTCTTTCTCTTTGAGGAGCAGCTCTTCCAACTCTTTGATTCGTTGGCGAATGCATCCCTCACCTTTTGAACAGAATCCTTTTCTAAAGCTAAGGCCCCGCAGCGTTGGACTGCTTCGTCAATCTCTTTCTTATGAGTCTTCTCTAGATGATAAACGGCCTCCGCCGTGTCTTTAGCACCTTTTTGGGCCGCTTTAAGCTGAGACTTGTCTGAAGAACTTTTCATCTTGAGCTTTAATAATGTCTTTATCGTGAATAGCCTCGAGCTTCAGGCGATCAATTTCGTGTTGACGCTCAGTAGAGACTTCCAAGACTTTTTAGATAAGTGGAAAAACGTGTCATGTTGAACGTAGACGTCGTTAGTATAAGGAATAGCGCTTTGTTTGATGTGTCCTGGAATGTGATGAATCACTGGGAGAAATTTCAAACCATCAAAACATATTTTCGGGAATGGGCCTTGAGCTCAGCAAGTCTTTCTGCTACCGACGGATTAGGTACAGGAGCGGGAGGAGTTCGCCTGGAGACTATAGATGTTTTGTGGGTTCCTTGGATTGCCTAGTACCGGATGAACCAGAGTGTTGATCTCGGTGGGCCTCAGGTTGGGACCCCTTATGCATGGACTTCTCCTTGCCTTGCTCTGATTGAGAAGGAGGATCGCAAGAGTAGGAGGACTGGCTGTAGGTTTTTCTTCGATAAGATGATTCTCAGTGGCGGTAGTCTCGATGGCCAGTGTCATCTCTATCTCGATATTTGCTGGAATCCGAATCTCGGCCAGAATGATGAAAAATATATGACCCGCGAAGACGATCGAGTCCGTAAGTATGTCCCATGTCACCTGTGCAAAATTTGGTTAACGACAAGTTAGCAAAGAGTAGTATGATGGCTAAAAATTGAGTGCGAGGTAAAGTGCACATGTCCATGTGTGTCCTATTGTTTACCCCAATGGACCAGTTTCTTTGTCATTACTTATAGGAGTGTTTTTCTCCTTGGTTTTGGGCTTGAGCGCCTGCATCGTCTCTCATGGGAGAATAAAGCTTAAGGACTTCTGGATCATTGAAGCCACAATTAAGCAAATCATTGGGAATAGTGAGGTTCGACAAGCCTTTTAATGAACACTTTAAGTGTTGAGGAGAAGGCTCTCTCTCCACCAGAGTGATGGTGACCTTAGAGGTTCCACCCGCTGTCTTCTTCCTCAAATTGTAAGTCAGTTTTTTCTTTCCCTTCGTAAGGGGAGGCATCATTTTGATATCGTGAACCTTGACTACCGGCTCTCGAGTGGTGCTAACATTCTCGCCAGGTACTTCGGGCATTTTAGCTTCTTTAATCTCCTCCTCCTTAGTTGTGTCAGGGGAATCACATGCTGAAGGACCAGCTTGCGTTTTTCCTTTTCCCAAGGCAGACCCGGTTATAGTGATGCCTTGAGGAAGGCTTATTCGACGACCTATCTCCAGCAGCCCAAACTTCGAGAGAGATTCGTTTGAAATAAGAGATCTAATGTCCCGGTCTCCTGCGGGGATAGCTCAGATAGCCTCAACGGCTTCAGAATACCCAAAGCCTTCGGGACGTAGGCTGATACCTTTGAAGTAGAGAAAGAGTTAGAAAAGGTGCAATTTTCGCCGAATGCAAGTATTGATCAAGAAAGGAAACTTACTCCTTTCCACCCATCTCCTTGCAAAGCCAGGGGGACAACGCATGTAGAACCATTTATGCTTATACTGGGCGAATTTGCTCCATGCCCTGGTCAGAATCTGACACATGTTATGCGGCTCGAGAAATAAAAAAGATGGATTGTCAGATCATCTCTTGAAATGATAAATATAGCGAATATCGTCAGGAGTCGGGAGCCTGAAAAGGATGCTCATGAAGAGAATGCACGTGCCATATGCAAACGTGTGACTATTAGGATGCAAATGTGATGGAGCGATCTCGATGTACTGTAATAGGTCGAGGAGGAAGGAGTTGAATGGTGGCATGCTACCAACCCAGCACATAAATTTGTTGCACGCCATATATCCGACTAAGGGCAAGTGAGGACGATCTTGTCCCGATGGAACCAACATATCGTCGAAAGGAATCCCGTGTACTGAGCATATGCTATGAAGAGCGCTTTCGTTAATTCTCGAAGCTTGGGAATCGATCGGATCGTCTGAAAGATCGCTGCATCCATGGCATCAGGAGCCAAGTCGACGGATGCGATCATGAGGCTCAGAATATCTTGTACAGGATTGTTGATGGATATAAGCTTCCAACCATTTCCTATTGAGAAGATGACCCGGGTCTGTCCGGGATCGTGGCAGAACTGGATTTCCTAGACATCTCTAATGAGTGTGGGATCTAGTGAAACACCTATTTAAACTATACTTGAAAAACGATCGACATTAGACATAACAACAACATACTCCCCCCGTGTGGTGTGTGAACTAGTGCAACCGTTCAAGTATAAGTGTCAAAGAGTTACAAGTCGTAAAGTTGATGAAATAAAGTTAAGTTTTGGATTTTCGCCTTCGAAGATTGTCATCGTTGACCGTCTCCGAGAGCTTGTCGAGCGATGGTTTCTGTTTTGAGCCCGACATAGACACTGCATGTGGAAGGTTATTATCCGTTTTAATCAAGTTAAAAAACATAGGAGTTATCAATCAGGAGTGTCGTTCGACATAGAAAGGTCACTCGTCACAAGGCCTCGTTCGGCATGGAAGGGTCGATCGGCATGGAGCCTCGTTCGGCATAGAAATATCGGTCGGCATGAAGCCTCTTCGGCATAGAAAGGTTTCTCAGCACAAGGCCTCGCTCGGCACGGAAGGGTCGATTGGCATGAAGCCTCGTTCAGCTTAGAAATGTCGCTCGCCATGGAAGGGTCGATCAGCATGAAGCCTCGTTCGGCATGAAGCCTCGTTCGGCACAAGGCCTTGCTCGGCATAAATGAGTCGTTCGACATCTCCCCTCGACCGGCATAAAGTCTCGTTCGGCACAGCGTCGTTCGGCCTACACTCTTCACTCAGCGCAATGCCTCGTTCAGCATACGATTGTCATTCGGACTGGCTGTGTCGTTTAGCAATTTCCGTTCGGCATCTATGGCTCGATGCGCAGAAGTTACTTACCATTGGCCAAGGTACCTTGTTCCTAGGCCCATGAAGGAAGTCCAACCCATCTTCGTCTATAGATAGAAGGGCAGGGGCATAGTGAAATGGACCTTTTTTCGAGAATACTGGGGAGACTCTACCGCTTTCAAGAGTCTTTCTTTTTAGTTAGCACTTGTACTCAAGTTATTATTGTACAGATTGTATCTATAATCAATCACTTGTGAAAGCAATAAAGATCAAAATTCAAAGTGGACGTAGGCAGTTATGCTAAACCACTATAAATCCGGTGTTCTTGTTTTTGCATTTAATTTAGCATACAGTTCTTAGTTTTAATTTACTTTCTTCATTAATCTCTCTACATAATCTTTCTCAAGGGTGTTAGTGACCAATTCTGATGCTAAAATTGCCATCTCAGAATTGAAGTAATTGATTTGGGCCAAGGCAGAGAACCCAAAAATCAGGTTAATGGTTGTACCCAAAAAATTTATAAATAATTCTTTTCTGATGAATTTTTGAATGTTTCAAAAATGGTATTTTAGATTTCAGAAATGTTTCAAAGGAAATTAATTTCGAAAATTCACAATTATTTGTTAATTTTGATTTCAATCTTATTGAATTGGAAAAAGGGTATAAGGTATTTCAAGTATGATCTTATTAGCATCGAGCCTCATTAAATTTTGTGAACATTAATTTTTGAATGATGAATCTACGTGCGTACCAGACTTCACAAAAACAAAATTTTCATTAAATTCTTGCAGAAACAACATATTACACAGGTTTTTCAGCAAACACTAACTTCATATATTAAGTTTTTAAATGCAGACATGATTTCAAGAAAATTTGATCTTTCATACATACCTGTTTCAAGTATCTATAATTTGTTTCAGACTTCTGGTTACCTAAATTTCAAGAGCATAGGGCTTTAGCTACATCTGGTAAGTTTTAGAAGTATTTAGTACATGAATTTTGAGTGCATATTTCAAACCTTAAAGGTGTGTGTGTATACACACACAACTAGAATTTCGAAGATAATAAAGCTATGATTTCCAATATCTAAAATTCTAAATGGACAAGATTTCAAATATAAATTAATTCTGAAAATAATTATTTACAGATTTTGTGCATAAGAGTCTTGAAAGAACAGAGATTTCGAAATGTATCTGTTGCTTTGAAATTATAAGGTTTCTCATACATCTGGTTTGCGAAAATAATAATTTTGAGAATATCAAGTTCGAGTATATTAGTATACTACATGAATTTGGAATATATGATATGGTTTTATATATAGCAATTTCGAGTATATAAGGTTGTTGGATATTACAACAAAATTTAAGTTTGAATGCATGAGGACTTCAGATATATCAAACTTACACACACACATATATATAAAGTATAGTCTCAAATATATATGAATTTCAGAAGTAAACAATCTCGAATATAAAGTTTAGTATGAATTTCAAGAGTGTGTGTGGGGAGGGGGTGTTTGAACATGTTAGAAATCTCAAAAACATGGTTTAGTGTATAAAGGTTTCAAATGTAGAAATTTCGGATGTAAGTTCATATCATCTTTTAAATATTGTAAAAACTTCAAATATGCAAAAGTTTCTCAACTATGAGAATTTTCGAATATTGTGCAGTTTCATGTGTATGCATATATAGCTTTTGGATATGTATATTGTGTCACGTGTATTGGTTTCGAGGCATGCGTGCACACATGAAAATTTGGACATGTACAGGCTTTTGAATAAGAAAAGGTTCATAAGTTTTAACACATATTCAAATATATAATCTTATATACACATGGGTTTTATAAGCCTGAAATCCTTTAATATATCTGTTAGGCTTTGGAAACTTCAAATGTCGATAGTTTAAAATATCATATTTTCAAAGATATATAAATTTTGAGTGCATATGGCTTTGAATGTACATATCATCATATTTCAAGATCATATAGCTCATTTATATAGACTTCATATATGCAAGTTTCAAAGGTGTTTGATATCCCGAATGTAATGTTGAGAAGTCTGTTGATCTGAATGAACCAGGAGAAGTTGCTTGAGGCACGTCGAAAACGTTGTCCTTAAGGAATTATTCGCCCCCACAATTTGTTGTAGTAATGGCGGCGAAATTCCTCCAGGATACAACAAGTACTGTGTTTTACAGAAGCAGAGAAGAAGAGGGCAGAAGAATGAATTCGAAAATGTGATCTGGGCAGGAAGAAGGGAGATGTATTTATACAGGACGAAAGGGTGAGACCGTTGGGGACAGTTGTGTCCACTCGTTCAAAAAATGCGACTGTTTGGAACGGTCGAACCCAGGCCGTACGATCACGCACGCGCCCACGTGCCCTAAGTGCCCAAGTGCCTATCTTTGACCCGTATAATATTTTATAGGCCTAAGCCCATCATCCCTTATCATTGAGTCCATTTCCAAGCCCATGTTATTTCAAATCACAATGTTCAATGTAAGCTTCTCCTATATAAGGAGAAATATATCATACTATTTGCCCATGTGGGACAAGTAGTATTACAATCTTCCCAATAATCCCCCACAAGATTGTAATATTATTTATGCATACAAGAAAGTACCTTTCAGTTTAAACTTTTCTTCTTAGTCCATATGTTTAAGTTTCAACAGAATATCTGGTAGTTAATACTTTAAACCAAAATCCTATGCGATGAAACGAAATATATGAACACATAAATATTTATAGTACTTCTGTAAATATCATAACCACTAATTGGTTATTAATCTCCTCCTGGTTTTCGTGAACATTTACAAAGTTACAACTTAACTTTATAAGACACAAAGTCATATGTTCATATAGGTGTCTATTTTTTTCCGTCTCTGTTACTATAGACAAATGAACACCACCACGTAACAATACGATCACATTTCTGTAACTTGTTTTTACCCTTTAAACCTTGAATAATTTAAGGTTTGGTTTCCATTACAGGTGATTAGAATGATTTCAGACCCATTGCACTACTAGTAGTTTTCACCAGTTCTCTTGGTAATCCTTTAGTTGGTGGGTCTGCCAAATTTTCCTTTGATCTAACATATATAATAGTAATGATACCATCTACAATTAATTCTCTGACATATGCATGTCGTAAACTTATATGTCTAGACTTTCCATTATAGATCTTATTATAGGCTCTAGACAATGTAGCTTCGCTATCGCAATACACAGAAATGGCTGGCATTGGTTGTGGCCACAACTCTATATCTAATAACAGATTCCTTAGCCATTCTGCCTCCTTGCCCGATGCATCTAAGGCAATGAATTCAGCTTCCATTGTAGAGTGTGATATGACCGTTTGTTTCTTGGAAGCCCAAGATACAGCACCGCCTCCAGGAGTAAAAATCCATCCAGTAGTTCCTCTATTTTCATTTTCAGGCGTTGAACCGCTTGCATCTGAATATCCTTCTAGAACTGCTGGAAAACCTTCGTATCTAAGTCCTAGTCCCATGGTTCTTTTAAGGTAACCTAGAATTCTGCATATTGCTTTCCAATGTTCAGTGCTTGGCTTGTGCGTATATCTAGATAGTTTACACACAGCAAAAGCAATATCTGGACGAGTGCAATGCATTGCATACATAAGACTTCCAATAACACTTGCATATTCTAATTGAGCTACTGTCCTTTCAGTATTTGCAAATAGTTTAATGGAAGAATCATAAGGACTGCTTGCTTCTTTAATATTTAAATGTTTGTATTTAAGAAGCAACTTCTCTATGTAATGAGATTGACATAATGCATAACCACTACTGTGTTTCTTTACCTTAATTCCCAATATAGTATCAACTTCATTTAAGTCTTTCATTTTAAAACATGAAGTTAGATATTTCTTTGTATCATTAATTCCTTCCATATTGGTGCCAAATATAAGTAAATCATCCACATATAAACATATAATGATACCATATCTATCCGTAAATTTAGAATAGATACATTTTTCAACATTATTATGTTTAAAACCATTGGACAAGATCATAGAGTCAAACTTTTCATGCCACTGTTTAGGTGCTTGTTTCAATCCATATAATGATTTAACAAGTTTGCAAACTTTGTGTTCATTTCCAAGCATAATAAAACCTTCTGGTTGTTCCATATATACTTCTTCATCTAGATCACCATTTAAAAATGCAGTTTTAACATCCATTTGATGTACATACAATCCGTGAATGGAGGCAAGTGCGAATAGAGTTCTAATGGATGTTAACCTTGCAACAGGAGCATATGTATCGAAAAAATCAATACCTTCTTTTTGCCTGAAGCCTTTAGCAACTAATCTTGCCTTAAAAGTTTGTATTGATCCATCTGTATTATATTTTCTACGAAATACCCATTTACATCCAATTGGCTTTGATCCGCCAGGTAAGTTGGTTAATTCCCAAGTATTATTAGATAGAATTGAATCCATCTCATCTTGTATTGCTTCTTTCCAGAAAGAAGCATCCCTAGAAGTCATTGCTTCTTTAAAGGTTTTGGGATCATCTTCCGTACCTAGTACATAAATTATATCATCGATGACATCTTTTCTGTCACCTATAACAAGATGTATTACATCATCTGGTGAGACAAAATCAGGTCCCAACTCTTTAGCCTTCTTTGTTCTTTGACTTCTTCTAGGTTCTTCTGGTATATTAGAAGATTTTCTTTTGTTAGAAGAAGTTTGTTCAGAATTTTTGTCGTAGATAATTTGAGTAGGATCTGACACTTGATTGGAATCACATATAAACTTATTTTCAATAAATTCCACATCTCTTGATTCTACGATGATATTAGAATCTAAGTCAAGCACTCGATATGCTTTGGAATTCTCGGCATATCCTACAAATACACCTTTTAAAGCCCTTGGACCTAGTTTATTCCTTTTTGGATCTGTTATTCGATAAAAGGTCAAACAACCCCAAACTTTCAA
Source organism: Allium cepa (assembly GCA_030765085.1). NCBI lineage: Eukaryota > Viridiplantae > Streptophyta > Magnoliopsida > Asparagales > Amaryllidaceae > Allium > Allium cepa. The sequence goes on along the minus strand of CM060940.1, from coordinate 755,585,716 downwards.
GTATTTCAAACTTGGTTTTCTACCTTTCCATAGTTCATATGGAGATACTTTTGTCTTTCTTGATGGAATTCTATTATGCAAGTGACATGCTGTTAGAAGTGCCTCTCCCCATAAATTTATATTTTGTTTGGCATTTAAAATCATAGCATTAGTCATTTCCACTAATGTTCTATTCTTTCGTTTAGCCAAACCATTCTGTTGCGGGGTGTATGGTGCGCTTGATTGATGTATAATTCCATTTTCCTCACAGAATAAGGAAAACTCTGTAGAGAAATATTCTCCACCTCTATCACTGCGCAATACTTTGATTCTTTTTTCTTTTTGATTTTCGACTGTGACTTTAAAGCGTTTAAACATATCAAAAGCCTGATCTTTTGTTTTCATTAGATAAACATATGTATATCTTGAATAATCATCTATAAAAGTAATAAAATATCTATTCCCTCCTCTAGTTAATACACCATTCAATTCACATATATCAGAATGAATTAATTCAAGTAATTTTGTATTTCTTTCAGATTTGGGAAATGGCTTTTTGCACATTTTGGCTTCAATACATGTTTCACATTTAGATAATAATTTACTTTCATATGAGATTAAACCTTCTTTAGACATAAACTTCAAAGATTTAAAATTTAAATGCGCTAATCTAGCATGCCATAAATCAAATGAATCAAGGACATAAGCAAATTCATTCATTTTATTAATACTTAATTTGAACATCCCGTTACAAGCATATCCTTTTCCAACAAATATACCTCCTTTTGACAATATGAGACTGTTACCATCTAGGACACATTTAATGCCTTTACTACAAAGAAGACTTGCAGACACAAGATTCTTCCTAATGTCTGGAACATGTACAACATTTACAAGCACGAGTTTCTTTCCAGAAGTGAATTCTAATTCTATGGTTCATTTTCCAATGACACTTGATGTATTATTGTTTCCCATTAGTACTTTATTATCATCGGAAACTGCCTCATAGAATTTGAACATTGATCGGTTGTTGCAAACATGTATCGTAGCGCCAGAATCATACCACCAATCAGTATCCTTGGCATTATCGGCCATGTTTACTTCTGTCACCATATCAACATTTAACTTTGATATCATTGCAATAATTTCTGACTCGTACTGTTGAAGCATATTTGCTTTCTGAGAAGAATCTGAGTTCTTCTTTCCTTGAGTCGAAGGATGTCCGTGCTCCTTCTTTTGCCTTTTAAAGAATCTGCAATCTCTTTTGAAATGCCCTGGTTTTCCACAGAAATAACAATCCTTCCCCTTTTGATTGGGTTTTTTCTGGTTGTTATCCCTCTTCCACTTCCCATTTAGGTTATTCTCTTTACGATCATTTACTACATTATGTATATTTGAATCAGATTCAAATACCCTCTTTTCACGAATTCTTGTTTCTTCTTCAATACGAAGATGTTTTAGAAGTTGTTCCATAGAGAAATCCTCAGTGGAATGCATAAGCTTTTTCCTGTAGTCAGTCCATGTATGCGGAAGTTTGTCTATAACAGCCCCAACTTGGAGTTGTTCAGGAATGTTAATTTTAACATCCATTAACTTGTTGAAAATAACCTGTAACTCGTGAATCTGATCTAGAACAGAACTGTTGTCAAGCATTTTAAATTCGAAAAACTCGTAAATTAAGAACTTATCTGCGCCTTGTTTTTCGTTGCTGTACTTTGCTTCTAAACTTTTCCATATTTCTCTCGGCGACCTGACAGAAGTGAATAGATCATAAAGTCGGTCGGATAGAGTGTTGAGTATATGCCCTCTGCAAACAATTTCATCTTCTTCGCGCTTTTTCCTTTGGGCAACAACTTCTGCACTATCCTTGTCAGTAGGTGGTGGAATCGGCTGCAGGTTTTCATCAAGCACATACGCAATTTTAAGAGTAGTCAGAAGGAAGAGGAGCTTATCTTGCCAACGGGTGTAGTTAGTGCCATCAAAACGATCTAACTTGGTGAATTCCTGATTCATTATCCGGTAGGTTGATTCAGAGGATGCCATCATAATTCCTTAAGATTGTTGAGAAGTCTGTTGATCTGAATGAACCAGGAGAAGTTGCTTGAGGCACGTCGAAAACGTTGTCCTTAAGGAATTATTCGCCCCCACAATTTGTTGTAGTAATGGCGGCGAAATTCCTCCAGGATACAACAAGTACTGTGTTTTACAGAAGCAGAGAAGAAGAGGGCAGAAGAATGAATTCGAAAATGTGATTTGGGCAGGAAGAAGGGAGATGTATTTATACAGGACGAAAGGGTGTGACCGTTGGGGACAGTTGTGTCCACTCGTTCAAAAAATGCGACTGTTTGGAACGGTCGAAGCCAGGTCGTTCAAAAAACGCGCCCACGTGCCCCAAGTGCCCAAGTGCCTATCTTTGACCCGTATAATATTTTATAGGCCCAAGCCCATCATCCCTTATCATTGAGTCCATTTCCAAGCCCATGTTATTTCAAATCACAATGTTCAATGTAAGCTTCTCCTATATAAGGAGAAATATATCATACTATTTGCCCATGTGGGACAAGTAGTATTACAATCTTCCCAATAATCCCCCACAAGATTGTAATATTATTTATGCATACAAGAAAGTACCTTTCAGTTTAAACTTTTCTTCTTAGTCCATATGTTTAAGTTTCAACAGAATATCTGGTAGTTAATACTTTAAACCAAAATCCTATGCGATGAAACGAAATATATGAACACATAAATATTTATAGTACTTCTGTAAATATCATAACCACTAATTGGTTATTAATCTCCTCCTGGTTTTCGTGAACATTTACAAAGTTACAACTAACTTTATAAGACACAAAGTCATATGTTCATATAGGTGTCTATTTTTTTCCGTCTCTGTTACTATAGACAAATGAACACCACCACGTAACAATACGATCACATTTCTGTAACTTGTTTTTACCCTTTAAACCTTGAATAATTTAAGGTTTGGTTTCCATTACAGGTGATTAGAATGATTTCAGACCCATTGCACTACTAGTAGTTTTCACCAGTTCTCTTGGTAATCCTTTAGTTGGTGGGTCTGCCAAATTTTCCTTTGATCTAACATATATAATAGTAATGATACCATCTACAATTAATTCTCTGACATATGCATGTCGTAAACTTATATGTCAAGGCTTTCCATTATATATCTTATTATAGGCTCTAGACAATGTAGCTTCACTATCGCAATACACAGAAATGGCTGGCATTGGTTGTGGCCACAACTCTATATCTAATAACAGATTCCTTAGCCATTCTGCCTCCTTGCCCGATGCATCTAAGGCAATGAATTCAGCTTCCATTGTAGAGTGTGATATGACCGTTTGTTTCTTTGAAGCCCAAGATATAGCACCGCCTCCAAGAGTAAAAATCCATCCAGTAGTTCCTCTATTTTCATTTTCAGGCGTTGAACCGCTTGCATCTGAATATCCTTCTAGAACTGCTGGAAAACCTTCGTATCTAAGTCCTAGTCCCATGGTTCTTTTAAGGTAACCTAGAATTCTGCATATTGCTTTCCAATGTTCAGTGCTTGGCTTGTGCGTATATCTAGGTAGTTTACACACAGAAAAAGCAATATCTGGACGAGTGCAATGCATTGCATACATAAGACTTCCAATAACACTTGCATATTCTAATTGAGCTACTGTCCTTTCAGGCAAATAGTTTAATGGAAGAATCATAAGGACTGCTTGCTTCTTTAATATTTAAATGTTTGTATTTAAGAAGCAACTTCTCTATGTAATGAGATTGACATAATGCATAACCACTACTGTGTTTCTTTACCTTAATTCCCAATATAGTATCAACTTCATTTAAGTCTTTCATTTTAAAACATGAAGTTAGATATTTCTTTGTATCATTAATTCCTTCCATATTGGTGCCAAATATAAGTAAATCATCCACATATAAACATATAATGATACCATATCTATCCGTAAATTTAGAATAGATACATTTGTCAGCATTATTATGTTTAAAACCATTGGACAAGATCATAGAGTCAAACTTTTCATGCCACTGTTTAGGTGCTTGTTTCAATCTATATAATGATTTAACAAGTTTGCAAACTTTGTGTTCATTTCCAGGCATAATAAAACCTTCCGGTTGTTCCATATATACTTCTTCATCTAGATCACCATTTAAAAATGCAGTTTTAACATCCATTTGATGTACATACAATCCGTGAATGGAGGCAAGTGCAAATAGAGTTCTAATGGATGTTAACCTTGCAACAGGAGCATATGTATCGAAAAAATCAATACCTTCTTTTTGCCTGAAGCCTTTAGCAACTAATCTTGCCTTAAAAGTTTGTATTGATCCATCTGTATTATATTTTCTACGAAATACCCATTTACATCCAATTGGCTTTGATCCGCCAGGTAAGTTGGTTAATTCCCAAGTATTATTAGATAGAATTGAATCCATCTCATCTTGTATTGCTTCTTTCCAGAAAGAAGCATCCCTAGAAGTCATTGCTTCTTTAAAGGTTTTGGGATCATCTTCCGTACCTAGTACATAAATTATATCATCGATGACATCTTTTCTGTCACCTATAACAAGATGTATTACATCATCTGGTGAGACAAAATCAGGTCCCAACTCTTTAGCCTTCTTTGTTCTTTGACTTCTTCTAGGTTCTTCTGGTATATTAGAAGATTTTCTTTTGTTAGAAGAAGTTTGTTCAGAATTTTTGTCATAGATAATTTGAGTAGGATCTGACACTTGATTGGAATCACATATAAACTTATTTTCAATAAATTCCACATCTCTTGATTCTACGATGATATTAGAATCTAAGTCAAGCACTCGATATGCTTTGGAATTCTCGGCATATCCTACAAATACACCTTTTAAAGCCCTTGGACCTCGTTTATTCCTTTTTGGATCTGTTATTCGATAAAAGGTCAAACAACCCCAAACTTTCAAGTATTTCAAACTTGGTTTTCTACCTTTCCATAGTTCATATGGAGATACTTTTGTCTTTCTTGATGGAATTCTATTATGCGAGTGACATGCTGTTAGAAGTGCCTCTCCCCATAAATTTATATTTTGTTTGGCATTTAAAATCATAGCATTAGTCATTTCCACTAATGTTCTATTCTTTCGTTTAGCCAAACCATTCTGTTGCGGGGTGTATGGTGCGCTTGATTGATGTATAATTCCATTTTCCTCACAGAATAAGGAAAACTCTGTAGAGAAATATTCTCCACCTCTATCACTGCGCAATACTTTGATTCTTTTTTCTTTTTGATTTTCGACTGTGACTTTAAAGCGTTTAAACATATCAAAAGCCTGATCTTTTGTTTTCATTAGATAAACATATGTATATCTTGAATAATCATCTATAAAAGTAATAAAATATCTATTCCCTCCTCTAGTTAATACACCATTCAATTCACATATATCAGAATGAATTAATTCAAGTAATTTTGTATTTCTTTCAGATTTGGGAAATGGCTTTTTGCACATTTTGGCTTCAATACATGTTTCACATTTAGATAATAATTTACTTTCATATGAGATTAAACCTTCTTTAGACATAAACTTCAAAGATTTAAAATTTAAATGCGCTAATCTAGCATGCCATAAATCAAATGAATCAAGGACATAAGCAAATTCATTCATTTTATTAATACTTAATTTGAACATCCCGTTACAAGCATATCCTTTTCCAACAAATATACCTCCTTTTGACAATATGAGACTGTTACCATCTAGGACACATTTGATGCCTTTACTACAAAGAAGACTTGCAGATACAAGATTCTTCCTAATGTCTGGAACATGTACAACATTTACAAGCACGAGTTTCTTTCCAGAAGTGAATTCTAATTCTATGGTTCCTTTTCCAATGACACTTGATGTATATGGTTTCCCATTAGTACTTTATTATCATCGGAAACTGCCTCATAGAATTTGAACATTGATCGGTTGTTGCAAACATGTATGGTAGCGCCAGAATCATACCAACAATCAGTATCCTTGGCATTATCGGCCATGTTTACTTCTGTCACCATATCAACATTTAACTTTGATATCATTGCAACAATTTCTGACTCGTCCTATTGAAGCATATTTGCTTTCTGAGAAGAATCTGAGTTCTTCTTTCCTTGAGTCGAAGTCTGTCCGTGCTCCTTCTTTTGCCTCTTAAAGAATCTGCAATCTCTTATGAAATGCCCTGATTTTCCACAGAAATAACAATCCTTCCTTTTTTTATTGGGTTTTTTCTGGTTGTTATCCCTCTTCCGCTTCCCATTTAGGTTATTCTCTTTATGATCATTGACTACATTATGTATATTTGAATCAGATTCAAATACCCTCTTTTCACGAATTCTTGTTTCTTCTTCAATACGAAGATGTTTTAGAAGTTGTTCCATAGAGAAATCCTCAGTGGAATGCATAAGCTTTTTCCTGTAGTCAGTCCATGTATGCGGAAGTTTGGCCATAACAGCCCCAACTTGGAGTTGTTCAGGAATGTTAATTTTAACATCCTTTAACTTGTTGAAAATAACCTGTAACTCGTGAATCTGATCTAGAACAGAACTGTTGTCAAGCATTTTAAATTCGAAAAACTCGTAAATTAAGAACTTATCTGCGCCTTGTTTTTCGTTGCTGTACTTTGCTTCTAAACTTTTCCATATTTCTCTCGGCGGCCTGACAGAAGTGAATAGATCATAAAGTCGGTCGGATAGAGTGTTGAGTATATGACCTTTGCAAACAATTTCATCTTCTTCGCGCTTTTTCCTTTGGGCAACAACTTCTGCACTATCCTTGTCAGTAGGTGGTGGAATCGGCTGCAGGTTTTCATCAAGCACATACGCAATTTTAAGAGTAGTCAGAAGGAAGAGGAGCTTATCTTGCCAATGGGTGTAGTTAGTGCCATCAAAACGATCTAACTTGGTGAATTCCTGATTCATTATCCGGTAGGTTGATTCAGAGGATGCCATCATAATTCCTTAAGATTGTTGAGAAGTCTGTTGATCTGAATGAACCAGGAGAAGTTGCTTGAGGCACGTCGAAAACGTTGTCCTTAAGGAATTATTCGCCCCCACAATTTGTTGTAGTAATGGCGGCGAAATTCCTCCAGGATACAACAAGTACTGTGTTTTACAGAAGCAGAGAAGAAGAGGGCAGAAGAATGAATTTGAAAATGTGATCTGGGCAGGAAGAAGGGAGATGTATTTATACAGGACGAAAGGGTGTGACCGTTGGGGACAGTTGTGTCCACTCGTTCAAAAAATGCGACTGTTTGGAACGGTCGAACCCATGCCGTACGATCACGCACGCGCCCACGTGCCCCAAGTGCCCAAATGCCTATCTTTGACCCGTATAATATTTTATAGGCCCAAGCCCATCATCCCTTATCATTGAGTCCATTTCCAAGCCCATGTTATTTCAAATCATAATGTTCAATGTAAGCTTCTCCTATATAAGGAGAAATATATCATACTATTTGCCCATGTGGGACAAGTAGTATTACAATCTTCCCAATAATCCCCCACAAGATTGTAATATTATTTATGCATACAAGAAAGTACCTTTCAGTTTAAACTTTTCTTCTTAGTCCATATGTTTAAGTTTCAACAGAATATCTGGTAGTTAATACTTTAAACCAAAATCCTATGCGATTAAACGAAATATATGAACACATAAATATTTATAGTACTTCTGTAAATATCATAACCACTAATTGGTTATTAATCTCCTCCTGGTTTTCGTGAACATTTACAAAGTTACAACTAACTTTATTAGACACAAAGTCATATGTTCATATAGGTGTCTATTTTTTTCCGTCTCTGTTACTATAGACAAATGAACACCACCACGTAACAATACGATCACATTTCTGTAACTTGTTTTTACCCTTTAAACCTTGAATAATTTAAGTATTGGTTTCCATTACAGGTGATTAGAATGATTTCAGACCCATTGCAGTACTAGTAGTTTTCACCAGTTCTCTTGGTAATCCTTTAGTTAGTGGGTCTGCCAAATTTTCCTTTGATCTAACATATATAATAGTAATGATACCATCTACAATTAATTCTCTGACATATGCATGTCGTAAACTTATATGTCTAGACTTTCCATTATAGATATTATTATAGGCTCTAGACAATGTAGCTTCGCTATCGCAATACACCGAAATGGCTGGCATTGGTTATGGCCACAACTCTATATCTAATAACAGATTCCTTAGCCATTCTGCCTCCTTGCCCGATGCATCTAAGGTAATGAATTCAGCTTCCATTGTAGAGTGTGATATGACCGTTTGTTTCTTGGAAGCCCAAGATATAGCACCGCCTCCAAGAGTAAAAATCCATCCAGTAGTTCCTCTATTTTCATTTTCAGGCGTTGAACCGCTTGCATCTGAATATCCTTCTAGAACTGCTGGAAAACCTTCGTATCTAAGTCCTAGTCCCATGGTTCTTTTAAGGTAACCTAGAATTTTGCATATTGCTTTCCAATGTTCAGTGCTTGGCTTGTGCGTATATCTAGATAGTTTACACACAGCAAAAGAAATATCTGGACGAGTGCAATGCATTGCATACATAAGACTTCCAATAACACTTGCATATTCTAATTGAGCTACTGTCCTTTCAGTATTTGCAAATAGTTTAATGGAAGAATCATAAGGACTGCTTGCTTCTTTAATATTTAAATGTTTGTATTTAAGAAGCAACTCCTCTATGTAATGAGATTGACATAATGCATAACCACTACTGTGTTTCTTTACCTTAATTCCCAATATAGTATCAACTTCATTTAAGTCTTTCATTTTAAAACATGAAGTTAGATATTTCTTTGTATCATTAATTCCTTCCATATTGGTGCCAAATATAAGTAAATCATCCACATATAAACATATAATGATACCATATCTATCCGTAAATTTAGAATAGATACATTTGTCAGCATTATTATGTTTAAAACCATTGGACAAGATCATAGAGTCAAACTTTTCATGCCACTGTTTAGGTGCTTGTTTCAATCCATATAATGATTTAACAAGTTTGCAAACTTTGTGTTCATTTCCAGGCATAATAAAACCTTCCGGTTGTTCCATATATACTTCTTCATCTAGATCACCATTTAAAAATGCAGTTTTAACATCCATTTGATGTACATACAATCCATGAATGGAGGCAAGTGCAAATAGAGTTCTAATGGATGTTAACCTTGCAACAGGAGCATATGTATCGAAAAAATCAATACCTTCTTTTTGCCTGAAGCCTTTAGCAACTAATCTTGCCTTAAAAGTTTGTATTGATCCATCTGTATTATATTTTCTACGAAATACCCATTTACATCCAATTGGCTTTGATCCGCCAGGTAAGTTGGTTAATTCCCAAGTATTATTAGATAGAATTGAATCCATCTCATCTTTTATTGCTTCTTTCCAGAAAGAAGCATCCCTAGAAGTCATTGCTTCTTTAAAGGTTTTGGGATCATCTTCCGTACCTAGTACATAAATTATATCATCGATGACATCTTTTCTGTCACCTATAACAAGATGTATTACATCATCTGGTGAGACAAAATCAGGTCCCAACTCTTTAGCCTTCTTTGTTCTTTGACTTCTTCTAGGTTCTTCTGGTATATTAGAAGATTTTCTTTTGTTAGAAGAAGTTTGTTCAGAATTTTTGTCGTAGATAATTTGAGTAGGATCTGACACTTGATTGGAATCACATATAAACTTATTTTCAATAAATTCCACATCTCTTGATTCTACGATGATATTAGAATCTAAGTCAAGCACTCGATATGCTTTGGAATTCTTGGCATATCCTATAAATACACCTTTTAAAGCCCTTGGACCTAGTTTATTCCTTTTTGGATCTGTTATTCGATAAAAGGTCAAACAACCCCAAACTTTCAAGTATTTCAAACTTGGTTTTCTACCTTTCCATAGTTCATATGGAGATACTTTTGTCTTTCTTGATGGAATTCTATTATGCGAGTGACATGTTGTTAGAAGTGCCTCTCCTCATAAATTTATATTTTGTTTGGCATTTAAAATCATAGCATTAGTCATTTCCACTAATGTTCTATTCTTTCGTTCAGCCAAACCATTCTGTTGCGGGGTGTATGGTGCGCTTGATTGATGTATAATTCCATTTTCCTCACAGAATAAGGAAAACTCTGTAGAGAAATATTCTCCACCTCTATCACTGCGCAATACTTTGATTCTTTTTTCTTTTTGATTTTCGACTGTGACTTTAAAGCGTTTAAACATATCAAAAGCCTGATCTTTTGTTTTCATTAGATAAACATATGTATATCTTGAATAATCATCTATAAAAGTAATAAAATATCTATTCCCTCCTCTAGTTAATACACCATTCAATTCACATATATCAGAATGAATTAATTCAAGTAATTTTGTATTTCTTTCAGATTTGGGAAATGGCTTTTTGCACATTTTGGCTTCAATACATGTTTCACATTTAGATAATAATTTACTTTCATATGAGATTAAACCTTCTTTAGACATAAACTTCAAAGATTTAAAATTTAAATGCGCTAATCTAGCATGCCATAAATCAAATGAATCAAGGACATAAGCAAATTCATTCATTTTATTAATACTTAATTTGAACATCCCGTTACAAGCATATCCTTTTCCAACAAATATACCTCCTTTTGACAATATGAGACTGTTACCATCAAGGACACATTTGATGCCTTTACTACAAAGAAGACTTGCAGATACAAGATTCTTCCTAAGTCTGGAACATGTACAACATTTACAAGCACGAGTTTCTTTCCAGAAGTGAATTCTAATTCTATGGTTCCTTTTCCAATGACAGTTGATGTATTATGGTTTCCCATTAGTACTTTATTATCATCGGAAACTGCCTTATAGAATTTGAACATTGATCATTTTTTGCAAACATGTATGGTAGCGCCAGAATCATACCACCAATCAGTATCCTTGGCATTATCGGCCATGTTTACTTCTGTCACCATATCAACATTTAACTTTGATATCATTGCAATAATTTCTGACTCGTCCTGTTGAAGCATATTTGCTTTCTGAGAAGAATCTGAGTTCTTCTTTCCTTGAGTCGAAGTCTGTCCGTGCTCCTTCTTTTGCCTCTTAAAGAATCTGCAATCTCTTTTGAAATGCCCTGGTTTTCCACAGAAATAACAATCCTTCCCCTTTTGATTGGGTTTTTTCTGGTTGTTATCCCTCTTCCGCTTCCCATTTTGGTTGATCATTGACTACATTATGTATATTTGAATCAGATTCAAATACCCTCTTTTCACGAATTCTTGTTTCTTCTTCAATACGAAGATGTTTTAGAAGTTGTTCCATAGAGAAATCCTCAGTGGAATGCATAAGCTTTTTCCTGTAGTCAGTTCATGTATGCGGAAGTTTGGCCATAACAGCCCCAACTTGGAGTTGTTCAGGAATGTTAATTTTAACATCCTTTAACTTGTTGAAAATAACCTGTAACTCGTGAATCTGATCTAGAACAGAACTGTTGTCAAGCATTTTAAATTCGAAAAACTCGTAAATTAAGAACTTATCTGCGCCTTGTTTTTCGTTGCTGTACTTTGCTTCTAAACTTTTCCATATTTCTCTCGGCGACCTGACAGAAGTGAATAGATCATAAAGTCGGTCGGATAGAGTGTTGAGTATATGCCCTCTGCAAACAATTTCATCTTCTTCGCGCTTTTTCCTTTGGGCAACAACTTCTGCACTATCCTTGTCAGTAGGTGGTGGAATCCGCTGCAGGTTTTCATCAAGCACATACGCAATTTTAAGAGTAGTCAGAAGGAAGAGGAGCTTATCTTGCCAACAGGTGTAGTTAGTGCCATCAAAACGATCTAACTTGGTGAATTCCTGATTCATTATCCGGTAGGTTGATTCAGAGGATGCCATCATAATTCCTTAAGATTGTTGAGAAGTCTATTGATCTGAATGAACCAGGAGAAGTTGGTTGATGCACGTCGAAAACATTGTCCTTAAGGAATTATTCGCCCCCACAATTTGTTGTAGTAATGGCGGCGAAATTCCTCCAGGATACAACAAGTACTGTGTTTTACAGAAGCAGAGAAGAAGAGGGCAGAAGAATGAATTCGAAAATGTGATTTGGGCAGGAAGAAGGGAGATGTATTTATACAGGACGAAAGGGTGTGACCGTTGGGGACAGTTGTGTCCACTCGTTCAAAAAATGCGACTGTTTGGAACGGTCGAAGCCAGGTCGTTCAAAAAACGCGCCCACGTGCCCCAAGTGCCCAAGTGCCTATCTTTGACCCGTATAATATTTTATAGGCCCAATCCCATCATCCCTTATCATTGAGTCCATTTCCAAGCCCATGTTATTTCAAATCACAATGTTCAATGTAAGCTTCTCCTATATAAGGAGAAATATATCATACTATTTGCCCATGTGGGACAAGTAGTATTACAATCTTCCCAATATATAATAGTTTAACAAATATAAATCTTTGAACATATCCAGTTTTTTAAAAAAGACATGGATTTCATAAGATATTAAGCTTTCAATATATGATCTCAAGCTTCATAAATATTAAGATTTGACTATACATATTCAGTTCATGTTAGAAGATTCCAAGTGCATATGTCATTATTTCTTGGATATGTATAAGGTCCTATGTATATCCGATTTCTTGATACATAGTGCAAACTTCACAAACACGTTTATTTTGAATATATTCAGTTTTTCATGTAGTAAATTTTCAAGTGGATACAATTTCATATATACATGTTTTAAGTATATGTCAGTTTTGTATATCTTAAGTTTTAAGAATCAATATCAATGTTTAGTGTGTGCTGTTTCACATGATTATAATTTTTGAATACAATATTTCCCATATACATTGTTCTTATATATGTTTGCAAAATTTAGATAAACATGATCCTTCACATACGCATAGTTTCAAAATTCTGAATATATAGAGTCAGAGTGTATGAGACATTTTAGCTTTAATAAATTTCAGTTTTCTAATTATACAGAGTTATTTTACATGTATGGGTTTCAACTGAGTATGTATCATAAAATTTTATATGTATAAGATTTCAGTTCCAAGATGATTTTGTAAACATAGGATTACAAGGTAATAATAATAATAAAGATCTTCAATCTTTTCCTAGTACAAAAGATTTTCTAGGATTATCAATGAGATTACAATACAAGGGATTTTCAAAACTAGAATTTTCAAAGATTTGTTGATACAAAGGTTTCAAAAGTAAATACCTCGAATATAAATATCAAATTTCCAAACATATAATTTCTATATATGTGAATTTCCAATGAATACCTGGGATATAGAAGACTATATATATGGATTTAGATGTGTATAAGGTTCAGACAAAATACAAGTTACATATATGACTGAGTTTCAAACGGATATCGATCTTTAAAAGAAAGATATATACAGGATTTCAAGATTTTGGGTTTCAGTGTGGATAAGTGATGTCATATAGATTAGATGGTGCCGTAAGTATTGAGAACTTTGGGGCCATGTTAAGTGATATTAGATGACATCCATAACGATCAGTGATGTTACACATGGATTAATGTCACAATGACAGATGACTTCAACCGTATCAAATACCATCAAGGAATATCAGTTGCACTAGTGGGTTCATATGCATCAATTGGTCTCCTACACATTGATTTCTTATATCTTAAGTTTCTTATATATAATTTCATATATTGAGACTTTCAAATATATATATATATATATATATATGTATGTATATATGTATATATATATATATATTGGAAAGTCTATTTAGACACAAAATATATATACAATTGGTGACACAAAGAATCTCCACCACTGTGTTATCTCCTGTATTCCACCTTCCCCATAAAGACAAAAAAATCCAATGGTCTGGATCTTTTGTGTCACTATTATGTGTTTAATTTTGTATTCGTATTATTACCAGATGGATTTATGGTCTTATATTATTGCCAGATGGATTTATGGTCTTATATTATTATCAAATGGGATTTTCGGACTTCTATTATTATCAGATGGATTTTTGATCTTTTTGGTTTTCTTTATTATCAGATGAATTTCTGGTCTTCTTTTATTATAGAATGGACTTTTGGTTTTCTATTATTTCTAGAAGGTTTTTTGTAACGACGTAGAATTTTGGATATTTGATATTGAATGCTAAATTGACTTCTAATTTTTAAAAGTTAAATTTTAACTTGAATTTCAAATATAACTAATTCTTGGATAATTTAATTATTGAATTTAATAATGGAAAATTGGTTTAAATAGTAAATCTGGAGTTTAAGGCTTGATAAAAATAATTTAAAGGCTTATAAAAATTATATTAGTAATACTGAAAACAATGAATGTAATTAAATTCAAAGGTGATTTGTTCAGTTGTTTTAATATATGTGTGTGTGTATATCGTTTAAGTTTACACTTAAAAATAGCGATCCACAACACAGTCTCGAAATTTGACGAAACTAGTTCCATTGGAGCCGTAATAGTATATTATTATTGGATTTTAAATTTCGTTGCATTTGGAATTATCGTTTGGTCGTACGGGATATAAATGCTTTGAAACTAATATTGAAATTTAATAAAATAATTGGGTCCAAAAAGTTATCCTCTCCATACGACCGAATTAGGACTCGAAACCTTTTCCATTGCATTTGAAATATGGGTATAACATTATAAACGTCTGGCGGCATGCCTCGATAGGGATTCGAGATTTTAAGTAATGAAATCGAGACAATTTGAGAATTAATATAATATATATAAATATTTATTTGATTGACAATATTCCCATCACCCTTTTTTCCTTCACCTCAGTCGCTGTAGATGACCGATTAAAACATGCCAACATCACAAATTCCTTCACCTTTTAAAATCCGCGTATAACTTTCCTCTTCTTCATTTTAAAAGTCAAATTGAGAAAGGAAAAAATGGGGAAAATGGCTCCTCCATGTTTAAACTTCGACTTCATTTCCCTTCCCAGTCAAAAGCTCGAATCAGAAATCAAAACCTTTTTTTTCAAAAGCTCGTAAAAACGCGGTTCTTCCTCCTACCGCCGTGAGATCGTTGTCGATTAATAAAAAAAAAATTAAATATCACAATCGAATCGCTTGGCAAGCGTGGCAACGTAGTGATTATAGAAGAAGGTTGCGATCGATTAGATAGCAATTGGAATTTTTTATAGGATGTGGCCGCGATTTTTGTGGGTTAGGGGTTCTGTGGTTGTCGATATTAGCGTATGGGGGTTCGTGTTCGCGAACGTGGCTTCTCCAGTAGTCATGGTGGAAGTAGACAGCTATCGCTGGAGTTGGAAAATCACTGCGATAAGGAGGGGTTGCCTGTGGAATTGCGGCACTGACGAGGCCAAAGAGGTGGAAGTTCCAGTCACAAATAGGCTAGGTAGGGTTGAGTGTGAGCTTGCGAAGAAGGTATAAAAGAATTTATTTTTATTAGTTTTAATTTAGAGTAGTTAATTATTAATTATAATTAAAATTTTGAAATCATTAATTTATAAAATTTGAAATTTGCTTGTATGAGGTTGTGGCTTTTAATTCATGGGATACAGAAGGAGATTGGAATGGGTCTGCAAATAAAAATCAAAGGTGAGAATCCCTCACTCATTTGGATTACCGCATTAAAATTTAAAGGTTTAAATTCAAATTATTGGATGCTTGGTTGGACCGATAAACTTATAATTATTTGTTGGATGACTATATATATAGTAGTATATATATTAGTAATTGGAGTGATATGTGATATTCCCAAACATTATAGCGGATGAGACCATATATGCCCTGCGTAATAGCGGACGACCTTATATACCGCGATATCTCCCTCGAAGTGCAATTGGTATTTTCATTGTCGTCTAACATCTATGGATGCAGGGAAAACAGGTTGGAGGAATCCAACTGAATTTCTCAAATATATTTTTGTTTTTCATATATATATATATATATATATATATATATATATATATATATATATATAATGCTCGGTTGTTGTGTATTGTAAATTTTTAAATGTTATAGCAGCATGGAAATTAACCTGGGTATATTAAATATCATAAAAAATTATTTGAATTTTTTTTAAAAGAATTTAAAGGGGATTTTTAATATAAAAATCAGTATATCGGAATTTGGATTATTTTAAAGAGATTAATTTGAATAAGCAAAAATGGATTTTTGATCATATTAAATAATGCCGAAAGAAAAAAATTAAATAGAGATTTTAAATGAATTATATAAAGGGGATTCTAAAGACTAGATTTTAAATAATTTGAAGAATGTAGAAAAAAGTTGAAATCGATATTAAAAATAGATTGGCAAAAATGAATGAAATTTATAAAATAGAATTTTATAAATGAGGTTATTTTAATGGAACTCGAAGAAGTTATAAAAAAGGGATAGTTTAACTCACTAAGTTTCAAAATAGAAAAAACATCCTCCCCAAACTAAATTTACAATTCCAGTCCTTATTTTCAAATCCACGTGTGCAAAAAGATCCAAATACCCTTTACGTTTTTAATATTTCAAACGTGTATAACTTTCTGTAGAAATATCGAATCAACATACCGTTTTCACCGAAAAATCAAAAAATTATGATCTTTCAAATGAGATCCATTGTTGATACCCATAAAAACATATTTGCAGTAATGCTGCAATTATTCCATATATTTACAAAGAATTCTGCAATTTTTGAACATCATCGAGTTTTCTTCAAATGTCAGCAATTATTTCATATAAATGTAAACTTTTATGGAATTGTATGGAATAATTGTAGAATTTTACGTAATTATTTCATATAAGTGCATACTTTTATGCAATTATGTCGAATAACTAATGAAAACTCTACAATTTAATCATAGAATTGTCTACAATCATATTGTATAATTGCAGACATTTCTGCAATCATACCGCATAATTGCAGACATTTCTGCAATAATTGCATATAATTGTAGACATTTCTGCAATTATTGCATATAGTTGCTGCTTGTCTACAACTATACCATATAATTGTAGATATTTCTGCAACTATTGCATAAAATTGCAGACATTTCTACAATTATTGCATATCATTGCCGAATGTCTGCAACTATACCACATAATTGCAGACATTTCTGCAATTATTGCATATAATTGCAGACTTTTATGCAATTATTGCATATAATTGCGGAATTGTCTGCAATCATACTATATGTTGTTTTTACATATGCACAATGCCACACATTAGAAAGATAATAAAATTTGTGATTTAACGGTAACAACGGTTTTTTAGTCCGTCATTTCTACAAAAAGTTACTGTGTTTTAAAGATTGATAATTAAATGAGGTGCAAAATTTAACGTTGCATGTAAGAATAACATGCACGTATGAAGAATGCAATGGAATAAAGGGTTATTTTAGGAAAGAAATTTGGAGTATTTGAAAATAAGGATGTAATTTATATCTTTTTTTTGGAAGCATGTTTTGTTTATGAGGTTTGATTCTAGGGATGTGTCCCTTATTTTCACTGTAAAAAAATTATAAACAATGTTTATAAACAAGGGAATTGATATTAGATGATAAAATTGGGAACATAAATTTGCATGGGGAATCTATATTTAATATTGAAATAGGGTGAGAGGAAAAAAGTGGAAACTATTTTTGAAGCGAAAATGGTTAAGGGGATCAAAATGGAAGTGATGTATTGGAAATTGAGAGGAATTTATAAATTGAAATTTGGTTATTGATATTTAAAGATATATTTTTGTTTGTAAGTTAAGTTTTAATTTTAAAAAGGAAAATTTTATTTATTAAACTATGTAATTTAAAGTCGGTTAGTATTTAAATACTTTAGAAGTTATTTTTTAAATGCTTACTATCTATTTAAATAAATCCAAAATTTCAAATCTGCTTTGAAAAGTGATGTATAAAGAGTGTTTCAATATTTTAGATAATTATTTGAACATGCCTTAAAAATAAAAAATTAGTGTTTCAATATTTTAGATAATTATTTGAACATGCCTTAAAAATAAAAAATTATTATTCTTTTAAATACTTATTATATATATATAAAAAGAGTTTTTGAAATGCTTTAAATTCATTTATAAACCTTTTCGGAAGGCTGGAAATAGGGTTATTCAGTATACGATATTTATAAGAAAATCCTTAAAATAGAATTGGGAGGAAAAGTAAGGAAAATTTCAAAGTAGTTAAGTAAAAGTGAACTTCGAAAAAATGAAATAGAATTCACAATGGAGTACAAGGGGAAATTGGATTTTATAAACAAGTATAATTGGCTTTGGAAATATTAAAGGGAATTAATTAAAGAATGTCGAAATTTATAGAACTCATTATAAACTAGTCAAGGAATTTACAAATAAAATTGTAAATTATCTCGAGAAAGAGGAAGTAAGGAAATAGATGAGATACTTTCTAAGTGTGAATATAAATGAAGTGGGGAAAAATATTCTAAGTATTGGAATGGGTGAAAAATATTCCATTGACAATATAAGGATTTGAAACTTTTTTCAAATGTTGATGTACTGAACGAATGTCTTTGTTAAAATATTTTCAAAAGAGTAATTTGGAAGAGATTCTAAATAAGGACCTAGTGATTGCTTATGGATGTTATATTGACAGTTAAATAGCCGGCTATCAATCTTGGCCAATTTCGTTAATCATTCGAAGAGACCGGAATCGAATTTAAATATCCGAAAACCACTTCGATCCAATTTGAACGTAACCGTGAAGATGATGAAGATGGTGATTCGGCTTGTCCAGACCCAGGACAACTTATATGGACGAATGCTATCAGAGCATCATCATTGGAGGACGATGAGCATTCTAAGTAGAGTTTTGTTCTTGAAAGGTAACGCTTAGCCTCGAGCCTCATCAACCGGGAATAACTAAAGCATGGAAGATGCAACAAGGCCAAGTGGGTCGCATCCAATTAGCGTATGTTATCACATTTCTAGATGTCCTCGAAAACTTATATATTATTAATATGGTTGTACATGGAAGGAGCGCTCGGTGGTAAGGGTGGGAACAACATGGGTGATAACATATTCGGTTCATCCAAGTTAGGGGTAGGCCGGTCTTTTATAGCAGGGGATCCCTGCATGGTCCTCCATACATTGTTCTAGAGATGTACTCTAATGGACGATACCCCAGTGGCCCAATCATTCGTTGGAATCCATTCTCCGATCTGAGATTGCGTTTTTGTTTGTAAAGCCTAGTATGCTAGAATTTAATTAATGTAACAGTTTCAGCTAATTGAATAAGTATTTGTATTTAGACACTATTATAATATCACATGATCTTCTATATAATGTTTTGGTTATCATAAGGGAAAAACCCATCGTGTTTATGTGTGACACGGTCTTACGAGGTACCTTTGTTTTTCAAAAGATTTGATAACTCTAATAATTCAAATTGAGTGTGTTTTTTTCTCATGCTAGTTTTCCAGACTGACTCTGGTGTCATTTTATTATAATGCTCGGGACAGACTGAGTATTACAGATTCAGGTTAGAATGCTGTGGAGCTCAAGAGACGAGCTGGGGGAGTTCAGACATATAGCACATACTTGATTTGTATTTCCACCATGTGAGGTCAAGATATTATAATTGTCCATTTGATGTATTGAATTTTTGTATTGTGATAGTGATATGTGTATTAATAGTACAATTCTTGTATTTAGAATCTATTATTATATATTATACTTTGTTCCATTGTGATTATGAGATTCTATGTTGTTGTTTCTTTATTTTCTTCTACCTTTTACTTCTTCACCCCTAATGAACTGTTATTTCTGATACTCGATTGCTCGGCATCTTATACAGTTGACGTATTACTGTCGATTTTCGAGAGTCGAAAATCTCTGTTCGTTACATTTTTGTCTTCCATTCGAATTACTATTAATAGATGGTTTTGTTAGTCTTCCATTATTATCAGATAATTTTTTGGTCTTCTATTTAGAAGGATTTTGTGGTTGTCTTTTAAGATAACTTTCTAGTTTCCTATTCGGAGTATTATTGCCGATAGATGGGTTTCTGGTCTTTTATTCACAATATTGCTAGAGAAAATTTCTGATGCTTCCTCCTATGACATTCTAAATAATTTTTGTGGCTTCCATTTGAAACCTTACTGTTGTTTACCGATCTCTTATGGCAGAATTATAATCTTAACTCACATAGACAATATAGATAACATATACCTACTTATAACTCGATCAAATCCAAAAAGGGATTGCTTGGAATTGAAATTGTGTTTAGAGTTAAAAACAAAAGTTATCATTCATTTTACATTTTTACAGGAAAACGGGATTGGAAAGGAAATCTCACAAGGAATCGAGAAGTAAAGAAATTCTTGGTTTCACACTAAAGTGTAAAAAGCTTCTTCTATATTAGGGAGGTAAATGTTATCCATATATTTTCCAAGCCAGTGAACTCATTCAGATTGATGCCAAATCACTAAAATCAATACCGAAAGATAGGATCAATGCCGCAACCAATCGGTGTTGTGTGAATTCAATGCCGCACTTCATCAATATCGCTCCCCACTTATGCTGCTTCAAATGAATTCCACCACTATTTCATGCCTCCACTCTCCAGTATCATCTCTCACGTGATGTCTCACTTTCCTCCATAGACTACATGCCATATCCAGTCAATATCACATTTAATTAATGACGCATCTAATTGGCAACGCGTTTTATCGACGTTGCACTTCATCAATCCAAAGGAAATACAAAAAAGAAACATGTAGTAAGCCATTAGTGTGGCAAAGGCATAATGCGTTGCCAATGTCGAACTTCACTAATGCCATATGACATCAATAATCATCACCAAGTGGAGAATTTTTAGTTTCAATAAACCTATGAACAAGGTTGCCATCAATTAACGATATACAAAAGCATGTCATAAAATCAACAAGAAATTTTGTGCACCGTCAACATGGCAACAAGTCATCGACAAGAAGGAAGGTGTCATTTTTCATCAATAAGTGAAAGCATGTTGAAAGCCACTTATATGATAAAATAAGCATCAGGTATTAATCAATGTCATACTTCATGAATATCGTGTGAAACCCAACATTCATGCTATGAGATATCAAAGATTATAAGAGGATAGAAAAATAAAGTCACTCACAAGAAGGAGTTCAAAAGGATTTGATGTATTTTCCTTCATAAAAGTTTCAATGGCCTTCCTATTCCACTACATGCTCTATATTGGAGCCACCACCAAGCTAGTAGCGCCATAACTCCCACATCGTCAACTAGAGCAAGCTAACATCCTTCCAACCGCTGTAAATAGAGATGCACCTCCTCATGAAAAAGGGCCCTTAACTTCTCTCTCTCTTAACACCTTCTCCTTGTAGGATCTTCTCCAAGCTCACTTTATTAAGATGAAGAGAGCTCGAAGATAGACTAATGGAGAATGATTAAAGAGGATGAAGATGACATATTTACGAACAAAGGGCTCGAACAATTGAATAAGCATATTAGCACAGTTTTAACATATTCATAATTGAATAAGGGACATGACTTGAGCATCTTTCCCATTGACTTATGGAATTGCCTATTTACCTACTTGCCTTTTTTATTTACATATCTTACCTTTTTAACTATGATTTAAACAAACTTGTGAATTATCATAAAACCAAAGGGTATTCTTGGAATTTCTACGACATACCTCCTTGTAAACACATATTGAACGTTGAACCAAATTTCGCTTTAACAGTTAATAAATATTTGTTAATTGGATTTATTTAAAATGTGTAAATTTAAGATCGCTTGATCAATTCAAATATATATGGACTTGAATGTAAAATAATATAAGAAATCTTAGGAGAAACTAATAAATAACTATAAAACCTTTAGGTGTTGGCTTTTAAATGTGAAATGATGGAGTAGAAAATTAGTAATAATCATGAAAATTTTAAACTATATAGACTTCAATGAAAATTTTGTTTTACCAATTTTATCAATATGAATGTGGAACACACATTGATTTTTCATTTTTTTAGAATTTATTTGATAAGTTAATGAATATGTTTTGATTGTATTTATTTAAAAAGTTTAAATTTAATATGATCTAATTAATTTTAATACATGGGCTTAAATGTAAAATAATAGAAGAAATGAAATCTTAAATAATTACCAAAATTATTAAATGTTTGTATTTAAATATAAAACAGTAGAAAAGTGAATCGGTAGAAATATTCTAAAAATTACCATAATGATAAATAGAAGGGTTTTAAAAATAAAATATCTTGAGAGAATGAAAGAGAATGGAGGAAATTCCTCAAATCAATAGGAGAGCATAAAATTTTGTTGCTTTACTATTATTTAATTGATTTTAATACATGGACTTAAATGTAAAATAAAAAAAGAATTGAAATCTGTAAATAATTGCAAAAACTATTAAATGTTTGTATTTAAATATAAAATGATAGAAAAACTGATCAATATAAATATTATAAAAATTACAATAATGATAAATTGGAGGATCTAAAAATAAAATATGTAGATAGAATGAAGGAGAGTGGAGGAAATTTCTATAATTAATAGGTGAGCATAAAATTTTTGTCCTTTTACTATTAATTAACCAATGTGTGATCCGTGCATTGCATATGGTAATATTGTTAAAAATAGTTTTTTCATTTTAATTATTGCTAAAAGTATATTTTAGTATGCAACATATGATAAATTTAGTGTGATATATTAATCATAAACTAAAACGATTTGCGACGCTCGGATATAAGGTTGAGGGTCCATTACACGCTATCTACATATCTTTGTAAAAGTTAATGGCCTAAGCCAAAAAAATTATAAATTAAAATTGTTAATGTTATATATGTAGATAATTTATGTTACGTGATATACATTTTTTATTTGTATGAGTGAATAAGTAACTTCAATATTTTGTTAATATGATTGTTGTATATTGTTGGCGCCAAAATTGGTTACTAACATCCAAATCTAGATGAAAGAACCAAATCACAGTCACAGAACACAGATAGAATGTATGTAGAGAGTATAAATATGAAGAACGGTAAAATTTAAAAAGAAAGCAGTAAGAACAGAGGATTTATAGTGGTTCAGCTAATTCCGGCCTACGTCCACTCCAGAAATTTCCTTTTCATTGATGTTAGAATCAATTACAATTACAATCCAGAGTTTTTGGAATAACATTGGCAGAGCAGCCTTAGTATAGAAGATGAAGGAAAACAGAATGAAGATCCATTTTCTGAAACCCCACATGTTGTATTTGTAGGCCAAACCTAAGTTATTGGGCTTCCTGAGTAGTCTAGGCCCATCAAGACCATAGCCAAGCCAACATCATTCATCACTACTGACCCACTACGGCTGAACCACACATGGCCGACCCACCATTGCCGAACCACATATGGCTGTTCCACATGCTCCAATCCTCTTGAGTCCAGAATCATTCATGTCGAACCATTCCAATGACGACCCACTCTACGCCAAGCCCTAGCCTTCCTGCCAATCCATACTGTATCGACCAATATCCTTCTTGTCAACCTAAACCACTCCATCTAGACCGATCCACACCATCAAGGCTGAACCAGCCTCAACACTACGATCGAACCAAGCAAGTCGAGCCATATCCATTGATCCACTTCAATACGACCGAACCAAAACATGACGAACCACCAAGACCGATCCCATCGAGGTCAAACCACCAATGCTGATCCCATATATCCAATCCACCAAGGCCGATCCCTTCGAGACCGAACCACTAGTGTCGATCTACTCCAAAGCCGAACCATATCTAGCAGACCCACCTCAACTTGCACACCATGACCGAGCGACTCAATCTAGACCGACCCTACATGATCTCCACTGAACATGACTCGAAGCAGGCCTTCCCATAACTTGGAGCAAACAAAGCTTGGACTCGGAGCAACCAAGTACCGAACCTCCTTCCTTAAAACACTGACCCCTTTAGCTGACCTAATTCCATCACCAAATCATGCCACCAAGACCGAACCATGCATGGTCTCCATTCCTCGACCGAGCCATATATGACCGAGCCACATTGACCGAACGGCTGACCCACATGGCCAAACCAAGTTATGTTGAACCCCAGCTGTGTAATCATATATATATATATATATATATAACATCCGTGATTGATCGTTTATCCATCCATTTGATTCAAACCCATCGTATTCCAGCCTTGGCAAACGAGTAGTCGATTTAGTTAAATCCGTATGCCTACGGCCTTGCCAAAAGGCGAGCTAACATTTGCCCCCCAAAACATGCCTTGCTATTGGAAGGTGTGCTTTGAATAGCTTTTGATCCGGTATCCCAAGTTTACATGTTATCCATAGCCATGTCGTCCGACTCATAATCCAATCCATTTTATCCAAGTGATATTGCCGTATTCTTATCCAAATCTATGACTGCTCCGAGTCGATATCTGATTCTTATCCAGTAATCAAATCCTTATCCATTCCACATCCATCGGAACCCGATAATCGAGTTCTGATCCATCCATATCCAATAACGAATAATCACATCCATGGCCTCTCCGGGTCGATATCCAAATTCGGGACCAATTAGGGTCCATGCCCAAATCCTTAATTGTTCATAGCCAATATCCAAACCCGTAACCTCTCCAGGTTCTTGCCAAGCTCAACCTGCACCTGACGACGTATGTCAAGGAACGCTATGGTGTTCCTGGTTCAATGTCCCCGAATGTTGAGTAATGTCGTGGCTTAAATCCTAACCTGAATCCTGGTCACTCCGGACCCTTGTCAAGTATAGTCTATACTCAACGACCTGTGATAGTAACCGATAGATGATATGGGTCCTAAATCCTATGCCAAATCCTAGTCTCTCCAGACCCTTGCCGAGCATAGTTCAAGCTCGACAATCTTTTAGCCACAAACCAAAAAAAAGTCAACCAAAATTCAATCTGAAATCCAAATTCAAACCAAAAAACCATATCAAAAGTCCAAATCGAAATCCAAATAAAAAATCAATCATCCAAACCAAAATCCAACCCAAAAAACCAACGCAAACTGGGAGTTCAAACCGAACTCCAAAACCAAAGTAGAAAAAGAAAATATCCAACCCAAAAGGAAAAAACAGATTTCACAAACTGAAGTGTCTCGGTAAACCATCTTCTCAGATCATGCTTAAAAGTTATCTCTGACCCCATACATGAGTAAGTGATTCAGCCGTTTGCCCAAAGTTTGTTACTTATTCCAAACCATCACGATTAGTTGATGACCAACCGGCCTCCATTTCCGGACCTTGTGCCATCATCGTTCAAGGTAAGCAGTGGCTGCTCCTGTTCCACCGTCGCATTTTGAGTTTCGACATATTGCCGCAACTGACCATTCCTTACATGCTCCTCGATTATTTCCTTTAGATGTCGGTAGCTGTTAGTATCATTTCCGTCCAGATCATGAAAGAGACAGTGCCTTCCTGATGCCCTTTCGCGTTCTTAGGGTTCCCTCCTACCGGCCTTTGATAAGGAAGGCGATCTCGAGTATCCAAGCATATCCGCTCCAATGTTGCATTCAATCTTGTGTAAGTGGAGAATTTTGGTTCTACCCAGCGCTTCCTCTTCCCTTTATCCTTGTCTTTTCCCGAGCTTTCACCAGGCAGTCCTCCATCCTTAACCATGTTTACTTCCTTTGATTTCATATCCAAACATGCATCCTCTTGTCGAAGAAATCTCTTAGCTTCATGAAAGAATTCCTCGAGATCCATTAGTGGGTCCTGTACCAACGATATTTTGAAATCCGAATTATCCCTGACTCCTAATACTGCAGCCATCAGAACCATTGATGGATCCGACTGATCCACCAAAGTAACTGCTGCATTAAACCGAGTTAAGAAAGTTCTGACCGATTCATCTGCCCTCTACTTAACTGACGTTAGTGTCATCACATTCTTCGGCCTTTTTATGTGAACTCGAAACTTTCTCAAGAACTTATCCACTAACTCTGTCCATGTTCCAATAGATCCATCGTTTAGCTGTCTGAACCACATAGCAGTTATATCGGTCAAGTATAGGGGGAAACACCAAGCCATAACTGAAAAGGAGTGTGGATTAAGGATCTTAAGGCTAATTTAACACTAGAGGGTGGGTGAATAGCGTTTAATGGATTCTAAGACTTATATGGACTAAATTAAAATTATGACACAAACAAATGCAGAACTTAATCACGGAACAATCACAGAATCAAATACAGATACATAAAGTAAATAAAAAGCAGTAAAAGGAAAGAACACACGGATTTTATACTGGTTCAGAGTTACCTTACGTCCAGTCCTGCACCAAGGCAAACACCTCGTATAGATTTTTATTATACCAATATTGATATTACAATTCTTAATTTCTAAAGGCCTTAAAGTACCCTCCTGTCTTCGAGTCCGGGGGAAAACTCTCTTGCTTTACGGGGCACAAGATCACGCAGTTGATTTCCAAGAACAACCATACCTTATAGAGAGACTCAATAACTTTTGATTACAAATTGATCTGATAACTCTGAATGGCACTTTGATCTTAGAGAGAAGGCAGAGAATCAAACAAGAATGAGATTCTAATTTGATTCACTTGGGAATTCGGCAGAATTTCGGCACGATCCTAAAAATATGAAAATTTTAGAATATGGATTTGTGAAGAAGAAGGAGTGAAGAAAATAAGAAAATAGTTAGTTAAAAAATTCATTTGTAAAGGCTATTTATAGACAAATAATGGTCATAACCATTCGTGAAGAGATTTCAACGAATAGACGCATCTTTTGAAAAATGAAACTTTTGAATTTAACGGCCACTATGTTGACATGGGGTATCCCATGATGTCGACCTCCCTTAGTTAAAAACTATGTAAAATTTGTTTTGAAAATGGTATTGAAAGAAAAACAAGATGAAATGATTCTAAAGTAAAATAAACTAATTTTCCTATGTTTTAAAATAAAAAGAGTAGAAAAACATATTTTTAGAATGTATATATAAATTTGATTTTAAATTTCAAGTACATATCTATTATAAATAATATTTAAATATCAGAAGACAGTTTTAAAAATAAATGAAGTTTATAACAAGAGTTTATTTTGAAAACAAAAACAAACAATATTTAAGGCTAAAACATCTTTTTGAAAATCATTTGAAAAGTTAATTTTTAAAGCTAAAATATTTTGAAAAGTAATTTTGAAAATCATTTTGAAAGACCATTTTGAAGTAGTTTTGCAAGCTTCTTCCTGCAGAATGTTTCATCACATCGGGACTCGAGAACTTGTACAAAGCCAGGATGTTCATGGGTTTGTAAGCCACTTGTCGTAGGTTTGTAAGCTATTTCTCGTGGGTTTGTAAGCCACTAAGAAGGTAGAAATGGATTCCATCCCAAATGAAATTTGGAATGAAGATTTCCATGCTATTATGAAGTTTTAACAAAACTAGACACTTATCTTGAAATCTTGATCTTGATACTCATGAGTCTTCAAACTTTATTTCTCCATTCTTGATATTTATACTGTACAGTCTTCAATAATCAGAGCCTGCCTTATGTATATCCTGCATAATAACATTCACATATATCTAGACAATAGTGTTAGTATATAAGTTATAATAAAATAAGTTACAAAGGTTGTTGTCATCAAAACCACTATTTCCAGTTCCTAACAATTTCCCCCTTTTTGATGATCACAGCCTTATAAAATATACTTACCACTTTGATCATACCATAACTTCCTCATACACCAACAATCTCTTTACTTCAAGCCTACTATTTTATATAACTTCTCCTCCTTTGTCATCAACAAAAAATAACCTATAAACCTTGAACTTAATAGAAAATAAGATAAACAAACATATGACATAAGAATAATAACTACGTATGAGTGAAATATAGCATCCTAAGTTAAATGGAATTCAAGATTTTATATACCAAAGATTGTTTTTAGAAGAACATTAATTAAGATAACGTTTATATACAAATTAACAAACCAATATACAATCAACAAAGAGAAAAAAGAAAAACGTTTAACGAGGACTCTTTACTCTTGGTGATTTATGTACTGAACAATTTGGATAGTGGAGATAAAAGTTTCCACGTTGTTCGACCAAGTTCCCATTAGCGTCAAAAAGGACCTCTCCGACCGGCGCCGCGAACCTCATCTCATCGGCGACACCACTGTCGTCCAACCTGACAACCCAGAAACTCGAAATCATAACCCACTCGAAATCGAGCAGGACAGCTTCCTTTGGATCCCGTCGATCATCCTAAAATTGTCTCGACTTCGACGATCCGATCACCTGAAGCCTCGAAATTCCGGCCACATCTCCTCAAGGAATCCTCGCATCTATTCCCCTACGACTGATCATCTCCCGACCACCCACGACCTCGCAAATGATCCGACTTCATTGATAACCCAT
The DNA here is from genome assembly GCA_030765085.1 of Allium cepa. Classification (NCBI taxonomy): domain Eukaryota; kingdom Viridiplantae; phylum Streptophyta; class Magnoliopsida; order Asparagales; family Amaryllidaceae; genus Allium; species Allium cepa. The sequence goes on along the minus strand of CM060940.1, from coordinate 755,557,312 downwards.
CAGGCTTCCAAAACCCTACATCATCGATTTGCCGCCGCCTTGGTATATATAAAACCCGTAACTGATTCTACCGACATCGCCTGCTTCTAGGCTAGCTCTAGCCAAAATCTCGAAAACCCAAACTTTGTCGGTCATCGAAGAATGCTCGAAACCCAATTTCCAACCAACATTCATTATCTCATGAATTACCAACCTAAAAATCATGATTCTTCTTTTAAAATCCTAATTTTTGAAGACAATTAAAATTATACACCTGAATTCACAAATCGATCACATCGAATTTTTGATATGTAAAAGTTTTTTACTGTAAATCTCACACTCCAGGTAAAACTGTCATCAAGTTCTATTTTAATTATTTTTGAAATTCAAATCTTGTTATTATAAACATTTTTCATCTATATATCTAAGCCTGACAATGATTACGAAAATTGAATTTTTGATTTTGATCAAATTGAAAGCCTGTTAATGAAGAACAGGGTAGAGGCTCTGGTGTTCAGACATGCACACAAATTTTCTATATACATATATAAACATTCAGCTTTAAAACAATCATGCAAACATATATTCAAACATACATCACTATCTACTTCAAACATTTACCACATGCATCAAATTTAAAATTATTTTAAGCTTAGTTTACTCATCTGTAGAAGATAACAAAGGACAGGCCTTTGAAATATTTGAAATCTGTTCTTGAATTTAAAACTGGAACTTGATTTACTTTGGTTTGCATGGATCTTGAATCTTCTTGCTTTGCTCTGAACTTGATTATTATGAGATGAAGCTTGTTTGATCCTAGTTTAATTACCAGGTTTTGTATTGTTGTTGAGTTTCTTTGATTTCGTTTTCTGGTTTTAGGTTATAAGTTTTGTTCTCTTTGTTTTGAGAATGAACAGATCAGGAAAAAATATGAAAAGAGAGGGATAGAGCTTAGTTAAATTTATTTTTAAAATAAAAAGAAAATGATTTACACTTGTTCAATTGGCTTACAAATGTCATTAGCATGCCATAATCAATTTAAACTTGTATTAAGATAAAAGCTTAGGCTTACATTTGTAATTTTGTATATATATAACTTACATTTGTTATTTATGTTGTATTAATATATTTTATATGTTATATATATATATATATATATATATATATATATATATATATATATTATATTTTATATTTAGTTTTGTATTTATTCATGTCTTTATTTGAACTTTTTCTTCATTTATCTATATATTACTTAAAAGAAAATGAAATAAAAACCCAACTAAAAATAATTATACAAATATACTAGTTTAATATATTATTTGAAAATTTAATACATTGAATTCAAATTAATGTTCACAATTCACAAAACATATATATACACTTATATACTTATATATGAACACACTTAAAAATTTTAACATTATTAAGTTTGTACATCACTATTTATGTATTTATATACATTAATTTACTATAAGATATATCATTTCCAAATATTTATATTTCAACATTTATGATAGTTTTAAATCCATCCAGATATTTTTATATTACCAGAATTTTATCTGTTCTACTGGATAAAACTAACTAATTATTCAATTATCGGATGTCAAAAATCCAGGCTATCACAATGTTCTTCTTCTTGATCCCCTTGTGGTTCATTTAGAGGCTCTTCTTCTTCAAAATCCATGGCTTGTGATGATTCTTCGATGACAATGGGATTGACATGGTTATTCATAAGGAAGTTTTGTAAATTCCTAAGGATTTTGCCTTGCCTGTCATGTTCCCTAGCCATTCACAGTTAACTCACTTGAATTTCCATCATCATTTGAAGCAAATCTCTCATCTTCTCTTGTAATTTGATGACTCCTACGTGTTACGTTGAAAAGGACCAGAATGAGGAGAAGTAGGTGAATGAGGCCCATTAATAAAGGAGGAAGCCATTAATTTACTGTTTTAGAAGTTTATTACAGAGAATATAATAGAGAAAAGGAGTAAAAGTCGAAATATATAAATATATAACCAAATAGCTTCTTTTAGAGGGAAATTTAAATTTGAAAATCTCGGCATGTATGTCGACATAAGGGGATGGGTCATGTCGACATGCCCAGTTCAATTTTTGAGAAATTTTCATTTATATTAATTATTAACTATACTTGTATTATTTATGATTTATATTTCAGTTAATGAACATATACCTAATTTTCTTCTAAATTTAGTAAAGTTTTCTTCGTTTAATGATTTGGTTAATACATCAGTAATTTATTTTTCAGTATCAATATATTCAAGAGTTATGACTTCTTTACTTATATTATCTCTAAGAAAATGATGTCTAATATCAATATGTTTTGTTCTTGCATGATGAGTTGGATTTTCAGATAGGTTTATTGCACTAGTATTATCAGAAGAAATTGGTGATTTAGTTATAGTTAATCCAAAATCTTTTAAAGTTTGTTGCATATATATCACTTGAGAACAAACCAAAGCAGCAGATATATATTCTGCTTCAGTTGTTGATAAAGATACAGTGTTTTGCTTCCTACTACACCAGGAAACCAGAGAATTTCCTAAAAAGTGACAAGTTCCACTTGTACTTTTTCGGTCTGATTTACAACCAGCTTAATCAGCATCATAATATGAATCAAATACATCATTTTTAGGGTAAAATAATCATAATCTAAAGCATATTTTACATACCTTAAAATTCTTTTAACAACTTTTAAGTAAGTTTCTTTAGGTTGAGATTGGTATCTTGCACAGAGACAGACGCTATGCATGATGCCAGGACGACTTGCTGTTATATAAAGCAGCGAACCAATCATTCCCCTGTATAATTTTTTATCAACATCTTTTGATTTATCTTCTTTACTTAAATCTACATTAATTGTCATTGGAGTTAATTTCCCACTAGAAGTGGTCAATCCAGATTTATTAATTAAATTCTTAGCATATTTGTCTTGACTAATGAAAATTCCTTTATCTAATTGTTTGATTTAAAGTCCTAAGAAGAAACTTAGTTCTTCCATATGACTCATTTCAAATTCTTTAGTCATTATATCTGAAAATTCTTTATTCATTATGTTATTAGTTGACCCAAAATTATATCATCTACATATGTTTGTACTAATTGAATTTCATTTTTGTTTCTTTTAATAAAAAGAGTTGTATCGATTTTACCAATTTCAAAACCTGATTGTAGTAAATAAGATCTTAGTCTTCTGTAACAGCCTCTAGGAGTTTGTTTCAGATCATATAAAACTTTCTTTAATTTATATACATGATTTGGAAATTTATTATCTTCAAAAAGTGGAGGTTGTTCAACATAAACATCTTATTTTACAAAACCATTTAGAAAAACACTTTTAACATCTATTTGATATTACTTGAAATTATTGTAGTCTGCGAAAGCTAGTAGAATCCTGATAGCTTCTAGTCTTGCTACAGGTGCGAAGGTTTCATCATAATCAATTCCTTCTTCTTGATAATAACCTTGCGCGACTAAACGAGTTTTATTTCTCACGACCTCACCAAGTTCATTCATTTTATTTTTATAAACCCATTTTATTCCAATTATACTTTTATCCTCAGGTCTAGGAACAAGTTCCCAAACATCATTTCTGGTGAACTGATTCAATTCTTCTGCATAGCAAGAATCCATGAATCATCATATGACGCTTTCTTTGGATTTTTAGGTTCAATGGTTGATATAAAAGCTACATTACTCATACTATTTAGTTGATTTCTTGTTTTAACTATAAAATCAATATTTCGTAGTATATTTTCTACAGGATGATCTTTTAATAAACTACTTCTATTATTAGGTTGAATGATTTCACAATTAGTTTCATTAGGTTCATTATTTAAAGTTACAAAATATTTTTCATCTTTTATTTGTACAATATCTTTAAAATTTTCATCAAAAGATACATGCATTATTTCTTCAATAGTGTTAGTTCTTAAATTATAAACTCTAAATACTTTACTTCTATTAGAATATCCGATAAAGATACCTTTGTCGGATTTAGGTTCAAATTTATCTAAATTATCTTTTGTATTAAGAACAAAACACTTACTACCAAAAACTTTACAATAAGCTACTATGGGTTTCTTATTGTAAAGTAATTCATATAGTGTTTTACTAGTTAATGATCTAACTAAAATCCTATTTAATAAGCTCTAACTAAAATCCTATTTAATAAGCTCTAGTTTAAATCATATGGTGTTTTACTAGTTAATGATCTAACTAAAATCCTTCTTGTAAAGTAATTCATATGGTGTTTTAGGTACGTTACTATCGGAAAGCATTGTCCTAGCACACTCTTGAATCATTCTATTCTTACGTTCTACCACTCCATTTTGTTATGGAGTTCTTAGAAAAGAGAAATTATGAATGATTCCTTTTTTATTATAGAAATTCTCAAAAATTTCATTTTCAAATTCTCCACCGTGATCACGATGAATAGTTTTTATTTTTAAAGAAAGTCGATTTTGAATTCTTTTAGCAAGATTCTTAACTAATTCAAAGGCATCACTTTTAAGTTTAAGAAAAATTGTCCAAGTATATCTAGAATAATCATGTACAATTACAAAAACATATTTATTATGATTAATTGATTGAACTTGAGATGGACCAAATAAATATAAATTAAGTAATTCTAGAGATTTAGAAGTAGAAACTATATCTTTTAATTTAAATGAACTTTTCTTAAGTTTTCTTAATTGGAAAGCATCACATATACTATCTACTTCAAAGTTTAACTTGGGAAGATAACTAAGTCAAGTTTTGTTAACCTAGATAATATTTTGAAATTTAAATGACCAAATCTTTTATGCCAAATCCAAGGGTCACTTGTATTAGCCAAAAGACATAAGTTATCATTTAAAACTTTCATACTAAGGATGTAAATGTTTTTCTTCCTAGTTCCTTTAAAGATAATATTTGACTTATTACCTTCGATGCGACACTTATATTTTCCAAATTTAATTTTAAATCCTTTATCACATAGCTGATTTATACTAAGCAAATTATATTTTCAATTCCTAACTAGCAAAACGTTAGAAGTAAGAGGAGTTTTAGAATTACCGACATTGCCGATGCCAATCACATATCATTTTGAATTATCTCCAAAGTTGACCAATCTACCATCTTGATATATAATGTCGTTGAGTATCTCAGGATTTCCAGTCATATGCCTTGAACAGCCACTATCAAGTATCCATTTATCTTTCTCAATTTGCACAGTTTGTCCATTGGTTGTTGATTCTTCAAAAGCCATGTAACATGTCTGTTCCTGCATAACAAACTAATTCGGTAGATAACTTGATTCTTCATAAAACTATATGCAGACTTATGATACTTTGATGAAATGCATAAATTCAAACTAGTATTAACAAAATTTTCTAAAAATGCCATTTTTAACTTATCAAGTTTCATATTATGAAAACTATGAAAACATACGCTCTGATACCAATTAAAAGGGAGTGCGAATTAAGAATCTTAAGGCTAATTTAACAATAGAGGGGGGAATAGTGTTTAATGGATTCTAAGACTTATATAGACTAAATTAAAATTATGACACAAACAAATGCAGAAATTAATCACAGAACAATCACAGAATCAAACACAGATGTAGAAAGTAAATAAAAAGCAGTAAAAGGAAAGAACACGCCGTACTTTATACGGGTCCAGAGTTACCCTACGTCCAGTCCTGCACTAAGGAAAAAACCTCGTACATTTTTTATTATATCAATGTCAAGACTACAATCCTCAATTTATAAAGGACTTAAGGTACCCTCCTATCTTCAAGTCCAGGGCAAACTCTCTTGATTTATGGATACAAGATCACCCGATTGATTTCCAAGCATAACCACAACTTATAGAGAGATTCGATAACTTTGGATTATAAATTGATCTTATAACTCTGTATAGCACTTTGATCTTCGAGAGAGGGCAAAGAATCAAACAAGAATGAGATTCTAATTTGATTCACTTGAGAATTAGGCAGAATTTCGGCACGATCTTAAAAATTGGAGAAGAAGAAGTGAAGAAAATAAGAAAATAGTTAGCTAAAAAATTCATTTGTGAAGGCTACTTATAGACCAGTAGCGGTTATAACCATTTGTGAAGAGATTTAAACGAATAGACACTTCTTTTGAAAATTGAAACTTTTGAATTTAGCAGCCATCATGTCGACATGGGGTATCCCATGGTTTGGACATGTCTTAGTTAAAAACTGTGTAAAATTTGTTTTGAAAATGGTATTGAAAGGAAAACAAGATGAAATGACTCTGAAGTAAAATAAATTAATTTTCCAATGTTTTGAAATAAAGAAGAGTAGAAAAATATATTTTTAGAATGTTTATATAAATTTGATTTTAAATCTCAAATATATATATATATATATATATATTATAAATAATATTTGGAAATTAGAAGATAGTTTTAAAAACAAAAGAAGTTTAAAAAAGAGTTTATTTAAAAATAAAAACAAAGAATATTTTAAGGCTAAAACATCTTTTTGAAAATCATTTGAAAAGATAATTTTTAAAGCTAAAACATTTTGAAAGCAGTTTTGAAAATCATTTTGAAAAACCATTTTGAAGTTGTTTTGCAAGCTTCTTCCTGCATAATATTTCATCACAGCAGGACTCGAGAACTTGTACAAAACCAAGATCTTCGTGGGTTTGTAAGCCACTTGTCATAGGTTTGTAAGCTACTTGTCGTGGGTTTATAAGCCACTCAGAAGGTAGAAATGAGTTCCATCCCAAATGAAATTTGGAATGAGGATTTCCAGGCTATTATGAAGTTTTAACAAAACTAGATACTTATCTTGAAATCTTGATCTTGATACTCATGAGTCTTCAAACTTGATTTCTTAATTCTTGATCTTTATACTGTACACTCATCAATAATCAGTACCTGCCTTATATATATATATATATATATATATATATATATATATATATATATATATATATATATATATCCTATATAATAACATTCATATATATCTAGACAATACTCTTAGCATATAAGTTATAATAAAATAAGTTACGAAGGTTGTTATCATCAAAACCACTATCTCCAGTTCCTAACAATAACCTCCTTTGATTCCCCCAACACTTCCATGTGCCTTGTGTACCTCATTAAGTGGTTAATGTGAATCGTCATACCGTTGTATACTTCTAGAGTGGGTAGCTTGAAATCGGGTGGATTCCTAGCCATCCTAATGTTATCGGTAAAACGGACTTCTGTTTACCCCCTCCAAATCCGTGTTTGTCAGACCTTCTCGAATAGTTCGCCTGATGATGTCGGCCAATCCAGTATTACCTGCCAATGGTTGCCCCTTATCTACACTTCCTAAGCTCCCTCCAAGTCCTTGAGGGAATTCCAGCACATACTTCTCGTCATGCACTCCTGCATTCCTGTTAGCGCTGAGCCGTGCAGCGTCATCTGGTATCCCTTCATGGTTTGGTCCAACATTACCTGGCGGCATTCCCCCGAGCCTAGGTCCACTCGGATTGATAGTTGTTTGGTGATTGGGCGCTACCCCTATTGAACCACTCCATCTACTCGTCGGTTGAGTTCTTCTGATCCAGTTTATGGATCTGAGCTCCTGCAGTTCCTGCTTGTCCAAATTGTCTGAAAAGTGCCTACATCATTTCCTCTTGCCTTTACAACTGTTCCTGCATGGAATTCATCATGACCTGCATCTCATCCCTAATGATGTGGATGGAGGCTTGATTAGCTCTAGAGGAGGCCTCCTAATTTCCCTCTTGTTGATTTCTTTCCGTCCTTTGTCTCCTAGTTGATTGCTTTGCCATAATCTCCATAATCCAAGTTCATAAGCTTTAAATCCAAACTCCAAGCATTTGAATCCCTGAATGCTAGCTTTCTCAGTGAAAGCACCAAATGGTTAGCTCCATATTGGTTACTAGCGCCCAAATTAAGATGAAAGCACCAAATCACAGTCACAAAACACAGATAGAATCTATGTAGAAAGTATAAAAATGAAGAACAGTAAAAATTAAAAAGAAAGCAGTAAGAATAGAGGATTTATAGTGGTTCAGCTGACTTCGGCCTACGTCCACTCCAGAAATTTCCTTTTATTGATGTTAGAATCAATTACAGTTATAATCTAGAGTTTTTGGAATTAAAATGGCAGAGCAGCATTAGTATAGAAGATGAAGGGAAACAAAATGAAGATCCCTTTTTTTAAGCCTCATATGCTGTATTTATAGGAAAAACCTGAGTTACTAGGCTTCCTGAATAGTCCAGGCCCATCAAGACCATAGCCGAGACAGCATTCTTCATCACGACCGACCCACTGCGGCCGAACCACGCATGGCTGACCCACTATTGCCGAACCACATATGGTCGATCCAAATGCTCCAATCCTCTTGAGGCTAGAATCATTCATGCCGAACCATTCCAATGCTTCATTGGCCGAATCAAAATTGCGACATGGGGAAGCTTCATGTAGTGATGGTCGTTAATTCGTTCGTCTATAAAAAAAAGACTCGCGATTTCCAGAAAGTCATTGACCAAATCAAAATTGCGACATGGGGAAGCTTCATGTAGTGATGGTCGTTCGAGAGGAGGGGCGCGATTTCTGAGGCGATTTCAAGGAGGGGACTCGCGACATGAGAGTCGCGCGCGTGAGCAAGGGTTTCTTCAAGTGGGGGTAGCGGCGACTCATTTGGGAAAGTAGTGGAATCGTGACCCGATGTCGCACGGCTTGGGCTCGAGGCGAAGTAGCGACTGTCTGGGCTCGAAATCGAATTTCGGTGAGTAGTTTATTTCGGCTTCGTTCGTTTTGTTTAATTTAAATTCAAGAACAGTTTGATTTATTTTAAAATAAGTATGTTAAATACTTAAAGGATATTTAAAACTTAAATTTTCACAATTAACGTTAAATGTTAATGTGATTTAATATTTAACAAAGAGTTACCTTAAGTATAATTAAGGTTTGATAATTCAGAAAATAAGATAAAGATTTATTAAGTAATGGATTTGAAGTAGTGATTGAATAATTTGTAACCAGTGATTTACAAATGAGTAATTGGGTTTATAAATTAACAATGAAGGTTAATAATCGATAGTTAGGAAGAAATGAATTAATAATTTCCGGGAAAGTAATCAATTGATAATCACTGGATATAATAAATCAAATAAAGTGGGTGGTAAACTTTATGAGACAAAGGTGAGTAAATCTCACTCGTCTGGTATTATTTAAAATTTAAATGGTTAAATTTAATAATTGGTTGAATGATTGAATTGAATTGATGTGCATTGTGAATTAATGATCTGTTGACTTTGTTTTGGTTGGTTCTCGAGTAAATTGTTGATTAACTCGAAGTGTCGGGGTTTTACATTGGTTTAAACTTAGGTTATAAGTAAGAAAATGTTTTCATTATTAATAAGGGTTTAATGATTTGTGATTCAACAATTTAAAAGGGTAAATAAAATGGGTAATTAATTAATTAATTTAATTTAAGATTTGGGTTGATTAATTTGGTAATTAAGGGTTTGATTTAATTAAGTAAGGACTAAGTTAATTAATTAAGTTTGGTTAATTTGGAATAATCAAAGGATGGTTCGAAGGGCAGTCATTTAATGTAATTAATAAAATATAATTACTTTGTGAATTAATAAAGAGATTAATCAAGATAATTACTTAAGAAGTAATTAATTTATTAATGAAGTAAATAAAGAATAATTAACTACAGAGTGTGATTAATCGAGAATGATTAATACTGGGTTAAATTAAAGTAATAAATTTAGATTAGAACAAATCAAAACATAATCGGGAACCATTAATTTGTGTAACCAACGATGTAATTAAAGATGGATTAATTAAGATGAATTAATCATAAGTGACGCATGAGAAATTAAATAATATGAGTAATTAATAATTAGTGTAATTGATTATAATTCATTAATTTGTGAAGTAATAAAAAAATGAAGGAATGGCGAATTAATTGAATTGAAATTAATTAACATTGAAGAAAGGAATCTAAGAGAAGACTGTTAGAAATTCAATTAGAATCGATTGAATTAATCTATATGTGATTGAGCATTGCTTATGGATGTCTAAGGGGTATTGTATGCTTGAATGAGTTGATACCTCTAATATGAAATGTTGTGCATTTCGTATGGATAACTTGGAATAAGGTGATGTGAGACTCGAAGAGGCCGGGGTTGAGTATTGGGAAATACCAAAATCACTTTGAATATTTTATGGATTGATATGTGAAATCTATATGCTGGGTGAAGTGATTTAAATGAATTGGACTATTTAAAACTAAGCTTTGGTGCTTAGGAAATGGATGTGTGAAATTAGTTATGTCTAAAACATATTGTGAACTTGTAAAATAGTTTAAGTTACCCGGGTTTTATTTAAGTTGTTTGTTTTGGTTTTCCATATTAGTTAGGATTACTCACGCTGGTTTCCAGCATGACCCGGGTGTTACTTTGATGTAATGCTCGGGTCAGACCGAGTATTACAGATTTTCAGGTAAATACGTTCTGGAGCTCAGGAGGCGAGCTGGATGGCAATATCGTATAGAGTATTCTGCTGTATTTATATTATTGTAAATCTGGGACTTGATAATTGTAAATATTCAGTGACTATATAAAATGTGAAACTCTGATGTATATTAAATGTAATCGATAGATATAATATTCTTTTGTAAGCTATTATTATTTATTATCATATTTTATCCGCTGCGAATGTGAGATGTTTGAGGTTTCTGTTCTTCTTCTTCTATCTCTTTCTTCTTTTCATAACTATCTGGAATTTTCGGGTTCGAAAAATTTCGGATCGTTACATTTGGTATCAGAGCTGAAAGGTTAAGCGAGAACCTTGGCTCTGGTGGGAATTACTCATTAAATAGAGTTCGTAAGAACTCTAGAATGAGTTGAGTGTGTATATATATATGAGCGCGTACTTGTTATTTTCTTATATAAAGGTTTTAAATGATTTTATATATAAAAAAAATTGATATATAAAGCGATATTTCCTTCTAGTAAATATTAAGGTGATTGGTTGTAAAATCTTTAGAATTAAATTAATAAGCAATATAATACAACCAGATTGAAGTCTTGAATTAGAATTAAATGAAGTAATATAAAATACAACCAAATTAAAATTAAATTAATTAAAAGTGAAATTCTAGAATTAGAACTCAGAAATTAGAATTCTTTGAAACTTTAAATAAACAAAGTTAATTTGGTTTAAAAAGGTTAAACCAATCCTTGAGAATTTATCTCGAATTTATATAATTCGAGATGATTTAAATTTGAAGTTGGAATTGAATTCATTCAAATTGAACCCGAATTGAATTAATTGAATTGGGAATTGAAGATGTATAAGTTCAAAAATTTAAATGGAAGATTTGGATAGACTTGTAATGATTGAAATTGAAGTGGATTCAATTGAATGGATATTAGTCCAAAGGAATTAGAATAACTTTGGAATTATAATTAAAGTGGAATTGGTTTAAAATCAAAAAGGAATTTGAAATATAGATTGTGAATGTAAATTATAAATTGAAATAAACTTCATAATAAATGAGATTAAGAGTTGAAATAGATTTTCCGAGAATAATTGAAAATAAAGTAAGATGAAATTCCAGAGTAATGTTTAAATATGAATTGGATGGATTGGGAGTTTCAAATTTTGGAAAAAATTAAAATTCCTTTGGGTTTGAAAGTGGTTTACAAGAGTTTTGAAGAAGGAATAGTATTATTTCAAAAATATTTTTGTGTTTGAAATCTGGGAGATTTGAAAATCAAAAATATTTGGAAGTGTTTTTAGAGAGATAAAAGCATTGAACTCTTTTGGTCAGTGGAAAATAACGTCGGTAATGACTGCAGCATCATCGATGTTCGTTTTCGAGTTTCTAGAAGAGAAATTTTGTTACCAAATTGTTTTAAATTGGAATTGTTTGTGAATTGGGTTTGGTTTTGAAATTCAAAAAGGGATGATTGAATTTGCCAAAGAATTTTGGATATAGTTGAATTCTAAGGTGATATTGAAATTTTGGAAATTTGTTTAAACTCTAGAACCTTGATTAAATGTTTATGGAAAATGTATAATTCCGAGTTAAATGAAATGTATTGATTAAATGAAATGTATAATTCCGAGTTAAAGCAAAATGTGAACGTAATTGATATTAAATAGTAATTGTAAAATTGAGATCATAATTAAGTTATACAAGTTTAAAGATCAAATAGAATTTAATTTGAATTGGAAAAGAAATCATGATTGATTCAACTTGAATTGGAGTAAAATCAATTTCAATGGAAATTGAAGATTATTTAAATTGGAATTGGTTAATTTAAATGGGAGTGAAAATTTAAATTGAATTGTTGGGGAGTGAACAGTTTTGACTCTGGGCTATTTTCAATATAAATTGTCTTAATATAAACGTATTGTTTCTAAGCTATTAAATATATACAACCTTTCTTTCTTAAAGTCAAATTATTTTATACTTGTTTTACAATTATTTTGGAACTATTTAAACATTTTTCAACTGTTTTCTAAATTTATGACTATATTTCAACTATGTTACAAAGTAATTACTAATTTACAACTATTTTGCAATTATTAAGATTTTTATAACTATTTAACTATTTTCCAACTATTTTATAATTAGTTAACTATCTTACAATTATTTTGCAAACTAATAATTATTTTTCAACTACTTGCCTATTTTTAAAATTTTCAAGCTATTTTTCTAAACTGGTCGGAGTTCAAACTGTTATTGATTAAAGTACCCAATTGAGATAAGGATAGAAGTAATAATCCAAATGGGGATTAATGTAAAGGTGAATAAGGAATGTGAGATGGTTCTTTTGAACTGAAAGAATATTTTGAGAAATATGAAATGAACAAAGATGGAAATTGGATATTTCTATGGTTTTTGAAAGTGTTTGGAGTATAAAAGGTGTTTTATGCAAGAAAGTAAGGATCCAAAATTTTAAAATTTATATATATCTGAATATATATAAAGGATCTTATGGGGATTTTGGGAAAGGCTTTTGATTTTTGGAAAAAAATCAATATTGAGTTTTGAAAAGCCTATTTTAAGAATTATCGATTTTGGGATAATTGATTTTTGGTGTAAAGGAGCTTTGTATGATATCATACTACGTGTATGATTTGAGGATACTATATGTATAGTATAAAGTGTTTTGATGATTGCTCTGGGGAAAAAGGCGCTCCCTTGAATTGAACTTCTCAGGAGTGCCACCGGGTAGTGCTGTCTTGAGCCCAGGAGGGGTTCTAAAGTTGATCCTGCGAGGAGTCCGGACAAAACTAGTTCCTGAGGATTATTGGGTAGCGTAAGTCGATGGCGTTGATGCCTACAGAGGCATTTGGGTTATGCTGTGACGACATTGTAACTTGATGTCGCTGCGATCTACTGTGGGGACCATAGCGGAAATCGTATGGAGGATGAGTGTCAACGGTCTACACTTGATTTTGCCGGGAAGGCAACGCAACATCGGTAGACTGTGATCTATGGTCAAGTGGAATGGAGAAGTTTCATTTTTGGCAACGAAATTCGATGGCGCTGATGCCTACAGTTATATGGGTTTTTGCTGTGATAGCTACGTAACCCCAGTTGTAGCTGCGATCTGTCGTGGGTTCCATGGTGTAATCGTGGGGCACGGAGGACTACAGTTATCTGTGGATTTTGTCGGGATGGCAACGTAATCATCGGGTTAACTGCGACCATGGATGGGGGTGATGATTTTCAGAGCATTATCACCAAAGATATTTCTTCTATTTTCAAAAAACTATTTTCTGTATTTTCAGTAAAATTATTTTCCAAGTATTTTCACTGGGTGTTGAAAACGGGTTTACCAAGTACTTATAGAATTTCAGTCCTACGCCTGATCAATGTATGACTGAATTTCTGTGAGAACAAGGATGGACTGGTTGAGACATCGATTTATAAAAGTATTTTTATTAAAAACTATTTTAATAGTAATATCTGAATTTAAAAGCATTCCTAAATTTTTTAATATTAAGATGTTGAACTTTTGGGAGATAAAAAGGGAAAATCCAAACTGGAATTATAAAATAAAATTTGAACTCGGGAAATTTAATAAAGTGATTCTGTAATAAAATTGAATCTTGTTATAGAATTGGAGTAAGCTAATTAACAAAATAATTACTTGATTGAGTATGTTAATAAAATTTAACCTTGGAAAATAAATGGATTGTAAATGAAAAATGGAGTTTGGAAATGAATTAAAATTGTAAATAGAATTCGAGTTAGATTTGATAATGAATTAAATAGGAGGGGATGTTGTAAAATAAAAATAAAAATATAATAGAGTTGGAGTGGATTGAAAATGTGATAGATTGAATTACAAATAAAATTCAAGGGTGATTTGAATAATATTAATAAAAATTTGTAAGTAAATTAAATATAAGAGAAGTGTCGTCATATGGAATAAATTAAGTAAATTCACTTGAGTTTAAAATTCATGGAAGCTTGGCTTCGGATAAGAGTGAAAGCCCATTCAATAAAACTTGGATTGAATTAATTTAGGGAAATGGTTATGAATTTTTAAGTATTGGATGTGCTAAGTTTAATAAATTGTTTTGAAGGAAACAATTGCGGAAATGAAATGAAATGCAATGGATGGTTCGTAAATAATTTAGAAAAGAAATGGAGTTAAATGCAGAATGAGTTGAAATTAATTTAAAATAGTTTTAATCTAACAATTATTGTCGTTTGGCGTAAATAAAAGTAATTAAAATACTATGAGTTCATTGAGATTAAATAAAATTGATTCTGAATCATTTGAAGTGAATATAGCTTGTTTGGATTATAAATCAATGGAATGTCAGAAATTGAATTGTGAACCATTAAAACTTGAATGAAACGACATATGAATTGGTTGGAAGTAATTGGAATTAGCTTTAAATTATATAAATAGATTATGTTAAGCGTTTGGTGTTTGTTGTTTTTCGTAATGCTTGTTGTTTTTGTAATTCTTGTGTTTAGCTATTGAAAGTAAGTGTTAGGTTAATAAATTTTTATATACGGCACTTACGTATTTAAATTGAGTAAGTACAGGTACAGGGAAGCCGTTTAGCTAGATTTGGGGTATGCTAATTGCAAAATAAATAAGCTGCTTGCTTAAAATGCTAAATAAGGTACGCCTACGCAATAAAAATAGGAAATATGAACTGTTTTTGCTTTTTCCGACCGTGTGGGTCGATGTATATATATTTATATCTCTTGTCAAATTGCAAAAGCTCCTCCGTACAAAGGAGACTCTGCCAAAAAAATTGAAAATTTTGGGAGTTAGAAAATTTTTGAAAATTTTTGGGAAAATTTTGTTAACGACAAAATAATTTCAATTTGAAAATTTAAAACAAATTAGTAAATGAACTAATATGAATCAGTTATAAGTGAAAGATAAAACTAATTTGAATTCATATGAAATGAGAAAGATAATTTGAATTGAAGTAGGTATGATGCATATGGGAGGAAATGTATAAATGATTGGGTAGGTTACGATTGGATATTGTTGATAAATAAGATATGCAGGTATTAAAAAGGGAAAAGGAATTGGATTTGATTCCAAAAGATAAATTTGTATTGCCCGACAAAAAGATACGTATTTAAATTTCTAGATGAAATTGGATTGGGTTTTTGATGTAGCCACTTGGCTTTTGTTTTCTTTTGGTATTTGGAAGCCCGTAGAGGCCTTTTGTAGTAGTACCGAGCTAGCCGCGCAAAGGAGACGCTGGCAAAAAAATTCGGCAATTTAAGGAGTTAGAAAAATTTTGAGATAATTTTGATAGTTCAAAAACATTAGGTTTTAAACTGACATTTAAATGATTGAGAAAAAGGGGTATTGTTTGATAATGTGGAAGAGTTTAGGAGGTTAGTAAGAATAATAAGGGGTTTTATGAAAAATAATTTGGTAAGTTGTAGAACTGTTTGGTTTTGGAAAAAAAAAAGTAGACAGGTATGGTACATTCTTCCTGATTAGTAATTTCGGGGACGAAATTCTTTTAAGGGGGGAGGAATGTGATGACCCGGGATTTCTAACAAATTTAATTTGAATAGTTAGTTGATTTTAAAATATTTAAATGTTAATTTTAACTTGAATTTTAGGATATCAATATTTACTGGATAATTAAATCATTGAATTGTATAGTTTAAATATTGAATTTAATAATTTAAATTGGGTAAATTGTTGAATCTGAGATCCTAAGCCTATTTAAAATATTTTGAAGGCTTATAAAATCTATAATGATGATACTGAAGATAATAGAATGGTTGAAATTTAATATAAAGGTAATTTATTCAAATTTAATAATATATCGTTTAAATTGAATTAAAAATAGCCTTTTGAGGCACAGTCTCGGAATTCGATGAAACTAGTTCCATTGGATCTGTAATAGTTAGTTATTATCGGATTTCAATTTTCGTAGCAATCAGAGTTGTCGTTTGACCCTGGCAGCTCGAAACGCTTAGATATATTTTAATCGATTTAATTTAACAGCGATCGTTTAATTCTGTAACTCGCGCATATGATCGAGTCAGCCTCCGAAACACGTTCCATCATGTTCGGAATGCGGGTAAAACCTTTTAACGTCTGTCGGCATGTCTGATTTGGGGTGCGGGATTTTGCGTCAACGAGTCGTTTTGGAGTTCTATAATATAATATTTAAAGTCAACTTGTCAGAGATATTTTTATATAACAGCGTACTCTGTAAGCTAATTCCCCAAGTCGATATTTATTTTCCATTCCTTCTCTAACCTTCAGCAAGAATCGAATACTTATAAAAAAAAATTGTGACTGAATGTTCCTCTTCTCCCTCCATATATGTGTTCATCCCTTCCCAGTGTCGAACGAAATCAATTCGTTCGTCCATAAAAAAAAGACTCGCGATTTCCAGAAAGTCATTGGCCGAATCAAAATTGCGACATGGGGAAGCTTCATGTAGTGATGGTCGTTCGAGAGGGGGGGCGCGATTTCTGAGGCGATTTCAAGGAGGGGACTCGCGACATGAGAGTCGCGCGCGTGAGCAAGGGTTTCTTCAGGTGGGGGTAGCGGCGACTCATTTGGGAAAGTAGTGGAATCGTGACCCGATGTCGCACGGCTTGGGCTCGAGGCGAAGTAGCGACTGTCTGGGCTCGAAATCGAATTTCGGTGAGTAGTTTATTTCGGCTTCGTTCGTTTTGTTTAATTTAAATTCAAGAACAGTTTGATTTATTTTAAAATAAGTATGTTAAATACTTAAAGGATATTTAAAACTTAAATTTTCACAATTAACGTTAAATGTTAATGTGATTTAATATTTAACAAAGAGTTACCTTAAGTATAATTAAGGTTTGATAATTCAGAAAATAAGATAAAGATTTATTAAGTAATGGATTTGAAGTAGTGATTGAATAATTTGTAACCAGTGATTTACAAATGAGTAATTGGGTTTATAAATTAACAATGAAGGTTAATAATCGATAGTTAGGAAGAAATGAATTAATAATTTCCGGGAAAGTAATCAATTGATAATCACTGGATATAATAAATCAAATAAAGTGGGTGGTAAACTTTATGAGACAAAGGTGAGTAAATCTCACTCGTCTGGTATTATTTAAAATTTAAATGGTTAAATTTAATAATTGGTTGAATGATTGAATTGAATTGATGTGCATTGTGAATTAATGATCTGTTGACTTTGTTTTGGTTGGTTCTCGAGTAAATTGTTGATTAACTCGAAGTGTCGGGGTTTTACATTGGTTTAAACTTAGGTTATAAGTAAGAAAATGTTTTCATTATTAATAAGGGTTTAATGATTTGTGATTCAACAATTTAAAAGGGTAAATAAAATGGGTAATTAATTAATTAATTTAATTTAAGATTTGGGTTGATTAATTTGGTAATTAAGGGTTTGATTTAATTAAGTAAGGACTAAGTTAATTAATTAAGTTTGGTTAATTTGGAATAATCAAAGGATGGCTCGAAGGGCAGTCATTTAATGTAATTAATAAAATATAATTACTTTGTGAATTAATAAAGAGATTAATCAAGATAATTACTTAAGAAGTAATTAATTTATTAATGAAGTAAATAAAGAATAATTAACTACAGAGTGTGATTAATCGAGAATGATTAATACTGGGTTAAATTAAAGTAATAAATTTAGATTAGAACAAATCAAAACATAATCGGGAACCATTAATTTGTGTAACCAACGATGTAATTAAAGATGGATTAATTAAGATGAATTAATCATAAGTGACGCATGAGAAATTAAATAATATGAGTAATTAATAATTAGTGTAATTGATTATAATTCATTAATTTGTGAAGTAATAAAAAAAAATGAAGGGATGACGAATTAATTGAATTGAAATTAATTAACATTGAAGAAAGGAATCTAAGAGAAGGCGGTTAGAAATTCAATTAGAATCGATTGAATTAATCTATATGTGATTGAGCATTGCTTATGGATGTCTAAGGGGTATTGTATGCTTGAATGAGTTGATACCTCTAATATGAAATGTTGTGCATTTCGTATGGATAACTTGGAATAAGGTGATGTGGGACTCGAAGAGGCCGGAGTCGGGTATTGGGAAATACCGAAATCACTTTGAATATTTTATGGATTGATATGTGAAATCTATATGCTGGGTGAAGTGATTTAAAGGAATTGGACTATTTAAAACTAAGCTTTGGTGCTTAGGAAATGGATGTGTGAAACTAGTTATGTCTAAAACATATTGTGAACTTGTAAAATAGTTTAAGTTACCCGGGTTTTATTTAAGTTGTTTGTTTTGGTTTTCCATATTAGTTGGGATTACTCACGCTGGTTTTCAGCCTGACCCGGGTGTTACTTTGATGTAATGCTCGGGTCAGACCGAGTATTACAGATTTTCAGGTAGATACGTTCTGGAGCTCAGGAGGCGAGCTGGATGGCAATATCGTATAGAGTATTCTGCTGTATTTATATTATTATAAATCTGGGACTTGATAATTGTAAATATTCAGTGACTATATAAAATGTGAAACTCTGATGTATATTAAATGTAATCGATAGATATAATATTCTTTTGTAAGCTATTATTATTTATTATCATATTTTATCCGCTGCGAATGTGAGATGTTTGAGGTTTCTGTTCTTCTTCTATCTATTTCTTCTTTTCATAACTATCTGGAATTTTCGGGTTCGAAAAATTTTGGGTCGTTACAGACCCATATCCTTCTTGCCAACCTGAACCACTCCATCCATACCGATCCACACCATCAAGGCAGAGCCAACGTAAACACCAGGACCAAACCAGGCATGCCGAGCCACATCCACCGATCCAGTTCAATACGACCAAACCAGAACATGACGAACCACCAAGACCAATCCCATTGAGGTCGTACCACCAATGCTGATCCTATATAATCAATTCACCAAGGTTGATCCCTTTGAGGCCGAACCACCAGTGTTGATCCACTCTAAAGTCGAACCATATCTGGCCGAGCTACCTCAACTTTCACACCATAACCGAGTGACACCATCTAGACCGACCCTGCATGATCTCCACTGAGCATGACACAAAGCAGGCCTTCCCACGACTCGGAGTAGACAAAGCTTGGACTCGGAGCAACCAAGTACCGAACCTCCTTCCGTAAAACACTAACCCCCTTTAGCCGACCCACTTCCATCACCGAACCATGCCACCAAGATCGAACCATGCACGGTCTCCACTCCTCGACCGAGCCATATATGACCGAGCCACCTTGACCGAATGGCTGACCCACGTGGCCGAACCATGTTATGCCAAACCCCAGCTCTGTAATCATATATATATCATCCGTGATTGACTGTCTATCCATCCAGTTGACTCAAACCCATCGTATTCCAGCCTCGACAAACGAGCAGTCGATTTAGTTAAATCTGCTTGTCTACGGACTTGCCAAAAGGCGAGTTAACATACACACACACACACACACACACACACACACACACACATATATATATATATATATATATATATTGAATTACCATCCTTTTTTAAAGGATTTATAAATGGGTTAATGAACATTCAATAATTGAATTTATTTGAATAATTCAAATTAATGTCAACATAACCAATTAAATATAACGAGTTACATATAAAATAATTAAAATTATGAAGACTTTTGTATAAATTTGTAACTAAGAAGAGCATAGATCTTATAGTTAGCTTATCTACATATGAACTTTTTTTTTTGAATCAGACACATGGACTTTTATTCATTATTAAATTTTCATTTTTAAATAGTTTTATCCTTATAGTTAACCATAGATTTCATTTTCTTATAGTAGGGCAAGCTAACAACTTCGATAATTCTAAAATAATGTTATGTAGCATTCAGTTGAGTTATGTGTTGGATATGGTTTAATAATACGTTGAAAGTGAGAATGTTTATATATCTAATTTTTATACATTTACATAGTAATGTTGTAAAATATAAATTTATCTTTTAAAGGTTGTTAATAATGAAATTATGTTATGTAATGTATGTATGATATTTTTTTAAGATAAGTGAATTAGAAATTAAAACGGTTATTATTATTTATGTATACAATTTATATTATGTGATTTAAATATCTTTATATATACGAATAAAAAAGAAATAGTTTTATTATTTTCTCATATATATGATTATTGTTATATTGAAATCCTCATATTTTAGGATATTTAGGATTTCTTAGATGGATTTATAAATATTAGTTAATCATATTTTTTAAATAGTTTAAATTTAAGATTAAACAAATAGTTAAATATATGAATTTTAATGTAAAATATTAGAAGATAACTGAGAAGAGTTTCTAAGTAATTATAAAAAATTAAAATTTTAGATATTTGAAGTTAATATAATTTTATAGTGCAACGTACGATAAATTTATTAGTAAATAAATTATAAAATAAATTTATTAACATCATTGATGTATATTATTTATGTAATGTAATTTATATATATTTGCATCTAAATGAAATTTTTTACCGATTCGTTGATGCGCTTGTGTATACATTGAAATTTTCATCTTTTAGGATTTATTAATAAATAATAGTTGACTAAGCTTATCAATTAGTTTAAATTTTGACTTATGTGATTAATTTAAATGTGGGGATCTATAATCTAAAATTTTAGAAAAGAACTACAAAATAATTGTCGATTCTTTTAATAGTAGGTATTTGAATGTAAAATAATGTGAAAAGTTTAGTAGAATATTTGTAAAGTGGGAAATTATAGGATTTTTGCACCGACCCAAAATTTTATCACATTGATTTATGGATATTTAATTAATAGTTTTTAATAACCAAATAACCCTCTTTTAATTAATAAATAATGATGGTGAACTCATTTTGAAAGTTTACATGAAAAAATAATTACTTCGATGAAAAAAATTGCAAATGTGACTGAAATTCGTTTTTTTAGATTTTTGTCTTTTTATCCAACGAAAGTTGTTGCAACGATGTTACACATATATATTTATTTGGGTACACATTTATACACATTTAATACAGTTGTAAATGGTACAAAATAAAGTAAACAAAGTTATTATCTTTAACTATTTCTAAAAGTCATTAACTTGTAGGTAAACGTGTATTTTAATTCCTTAATTTATGCCACACTTTAAGGGAGATGTGATGACTAGTACCTAAGTGATGGTAGCATGACCCTAGGGTGTCAAGGGGGGATGTACTCATGATGGAGAGGAGGTACAGTGGCATAAAATAAGGAAGGGTGTGTTTGGCTTTTTATCATTTTACAAATTCTATAAACGAACCACCTTTACTTCATTCCTATCTTTATTTCTTTTCTAACTTTTGCTCTCTTCTCCTTCACTCTTCTTCACTACTCTTCCACTAAAGTTGATAAAATAAATCATTAACAAAAACACTTCTTTTCACCTCAAAACTGCTCCTTTCCACCTCGACTTCATAAATGACCTTGCAATAACCTTGCTATCACCCTCTTCTTCTCAAAGATCAAAATTTTACTGCCCACTCCGCTATTTTGACCCCATGCCAAGCACCATAGGTGGGTTCTCATGGATTTTTCCAAGCTAAAGCAAGTGTAGTGATGTTGTGTGGTGTTTTCTTGGTAGTAGCAAGGAGTAGGAGCAAGTTACAAAAATTTGGTTGAGATTAAAGTTAGATAACTCACTTTGCAATAGCTTTAAAAATAATGTGACATGTTGTAAAATAATTATTATTGTTTATGTTGTATATAATTATATATATATATATGATGTATATATAATATTTGATATTGTCTGATTCCCGCTTGAAAGCGGATGAATACAACAATTTTTGTATGGGACAAAAGCAAGAAAATGGAAGCCTATGTGTTTTGCAGTGAATAGGTCGTGACAAATACACTTTGAAAGATTTTATTTTGTAGAAGGATCCAACGAGATTCCTCGCAACCATTGATTTACATCTTATAATTATATATGTATATGAAATGCTTGTATGACATTGGTTGGTAGCTTGGCTATGTTGTATGTGAAACATTGATATGTTTAAAAGATTGAATCTTTTCTTTAAGAAAAGAAATAGTAGCATGTGTTAAGTGCTAATGTAGTTTCGAAGTCTCTTTGCGACTTTTTGAAATGATTTAGGACTTTGATTTCCCGTTGAAATACTTTGTTATACTTGGATTTTCAAGGATGTTTTAAATGTGGCATTGATTTATATAATCCTCTTTTATACGACTTTATCTTTTGATATCTAAAAGCATTTCAAAATGGTTTTTGAACTCGACTTTTGTTTTTTTTCAAATATTTTACAAAAGTATTAAAGTAGTTTAAAATATAGAAAGAAATATGGTTAAAAATATTTGATTTACAAAACAGTTTTAAAAGTTACGATCCAAAAAGCGATAGTCGCTATGGATGTACTTTAGAAATCTAGGATTTAGTAAAATATAAAAGGGTTATCTATTTGAAATATTTTTGTAAATTCTTTTTGAACGTGTTTTATAATAGTTGTTAAGTGTTTTAAAAGGAGTCTAAAGTTTTAAATATATTTATCTAAGTTATTTAAGTAAGAGGTATAATTTTTTTAAAGGTAACTCCTTTACCTTTCAAAATCAAATTTCTCTTTTAAAGAATTGACAATTTGTAAGTGGTGAAGTTTTCAGACTATGTTTTATAAGTTTTGTAAAAGATATTTAAGATCTAAAGGATTTATTTTGGGATACTTAAACAAGTGGTTTATTTAAAGGAAATCTCTTTACTTTTCAAAGTCGAATCTACTTTTAAAGGTGATGGCTTTTAAGTTCTGAATTTGTTGGAAGTTTAAACTTTGTTTAGAGGTGTTTTAAAGGAGGTTTAAAATTTATATAAGTAATTTAAAGGATTATCTAAAATAATAAAGTAAGTGGTTTACTGTTATATAAAGGAAAAATCTTCTCTTTTCAAATCAAACTTAGTTTTAAAAAAGACTTTTAAGTGATATTTTATGTGGAAGTTTTAAAGTGTATTATAAAGGTTTAAGTGGAATCTTAAAACGAAAAGAAACATTGGATTACAACACCTTTATTATAATAAATGTCTTGGTAAAGTAGGTAGAGACTATGGATTACAACATTCTTGTTATAGTAAATGTTTCAGGAAAAGTGGAAAGGAGTTTGTCTATAATATATTGTTTATTATAAATAGTATATGGAATTTATGAAGTCTTATACTTGATGTTAAACTTCGAGGTAAGGAAACTTCTACCTTCCAAAAAGATAAGAATGTTGTCGAATCAAGATTTGAGAGGTAATAATACCCCAACTTGAACGGCTTCATTGTGTACCGAAGATAGTTTAAGTTTGAAATGCAAGATAGATGTTAAGTATATGAAATATTATTTACGTGTACGAATTCAGCTGCTTATGAAAATTAAGTAATCCTATACTTGACACTAAAAGTTGATGAGTGGATTGGTCCTCTATATATGAGATTCAGATTCGAAGTGATTAGCTAAGGCAAGGATGGAGCAACAAATTCCCTAACTCACCTAGCTTCAATTCTGGGCGAGGGATAGAGTAAGTTGAAATATTGGAAACATGGAAAGTGTTTGAGATTTGATTTCTATAAATAATCATTTTAAAATTTATGATTGTATGGAAAGCATTCCTTTTATACTTAACATCAAATTCCAAAGTAGGAAAACTCGTCTCTATCTGTGAGAATTTATAATGTATGTCGAGGCAAGGATAGTTCTTTAACTTCCCCGACTTGATTGTTAATCGAAGGTTAATACAAGTTTGAAATCAAAAGGTGGTGGTAAGAATATTTGGTCTAATTTTCATATGATCCATTTACTTACAACAAAAGGAAAGTGGTTTGGAGTTTATAGAAAACAAGGATTTACCTACAACAAATGTAATGTCATAGCTCATCACTTGTCCCGTCTTCCCAACGCACCATCGCCTTTACCAATCAATGAAAACTTTCTTGACGGACAACTTCTTTATGTCTCCGTCGATCCATGGTATGCCGACATAGTGAACTATTTAGTCACTAAAGAAACTCCTTCATTTTGGTCGAAACAAGATAAATGTAAATTCATGTCCCAAGTGAAATATTTCTATTGAAAGAGTAAGAAGATATCTACATGCACATAAATGGGCTATTTAAACATGCATAAACTCTAATTTACTTTTTAGGGTTCTTTTCAAAATGTCCTTTAGGAAGTGTGGCCTCCAAGTAACCATTAACGTCTAATTAATCTGTCATCGTATATGCAAGAAGCTTTAACCTCCACTTAGTTGTCCATTAGCCTCTAATTGTAGATTTAGGTAAGTGCTTAGGGTCATCCATGATCATGAGTTATAATAATTTCCTTCTTCATTCCTTTTTATTCTCTTATGCATGCATATATTCCATGAAACCTTCTTCCATTTATATCCAAATTCCTATAAAAATCATAAAAATGTCCAAGTAAATTCTCAAATTAGAACATGCACAAAAATGACCGTTTTGCCCCATATGAAAATGAAAATAGGTGATTTGCAAATAATCGAATTTTGGCTAAACATATTAAAATACCCTAATATGACACTTATTTAAATAAAAATGGATAAAATATGGATGTAAATACATGCACATTTACGTGCACTTCATAAACGCATTTGTTTTGGCCCAATTAAATATGATTTTCGAAAAAGGAAAATCTTTCTTGAGATTTGTGAATATACTCATACCATTGATATAAGTATATGAAGACGTTTCTTAAGTATTAAATTGAAACGTTTTTGGGGTATACTTATATAGTTGAGGTAAGTATATTAATATTTTTCAAGTATTCAAAAGAGTAGAGAGGGTTTGTGAATACATCTTTTGTAAATGTATTTTAATACAAACAATTGAAAGGAGATTTTAGTTAATGAAAGGACTAAGTAAAGAGGCTTAGTGATTGCTTTTGTGCTTAATCATGCTTCGTTTCCATATTAAATGAAATCTCTGATTTGGTTGTTTTCTTATTTGATAGTTAAATAACTGACTATCAAATCTTAAACCGTTTTTATGTAGGAGGTATATATAAGCCTCTTGTGTTCAAATGGTTTGAGATCCCTTAGAAGAACTCATTCCCGTGAAATGTGTTTCGCTTTAAGGTTAATGGTACACTTATATCGTCAGCTTACATTTGAACCAAGATTGAGTCTACTAGAAACTATCGATTGTTGGTTCGAAGAGACAAGGATCAGATAAGTTATTCGAAGATCACTTTGAACTAGCGTAAGCGTTCGAATAAAGACATTCTGAAAGATTATAAATCAAAAACGGAGTTTTTTTAAAGTGCAAGGGCTACTTGCTACTAATCTTGTGAGTGATTCCAAAAGGGACGCAGTAGAAGTAGTGCCTTCAATTTACTCATTTCTTGAAAAACATGTATGGATGAATACTGACATTGCATTATTGCCTGAAAGGCTATGTTAGCATTTCAAGTAGGGTTTTCTAAAAAGGTAAAACATAGCCTCAAGCCTCACACCTGGCAATGACTAAAACATGAGATATACCGCAAGGCTATATGGTTCGGTACCATTAGGGTATGATCATCACCTGTATCTAAATTGATGTTTACATTACGTATTCTATGGGCCCAGAAATGGTTGTCAAGTTTGTAGCCGGGGTGATGATCATATTCAATCTTATCTAGTAGAAGGGTATGTCGGTCTTGCCATGTAGAGGTTGCAAGATCTGTAACCTCGGTTCATTTTATCTAGAGGTATACTATGATGGGCGGTACCCTGTAGCCCTATCATTGATAGAATCCATTTTCCTATACGTGCCTTACAGACTTAGTCGTATAATAAATATATTTTCGAATGTAATTAATGTAACCATTCCGACTATGTTGTATGTTTATTTTCAAATATAGACATTATATTATCACTGGATTTTCTAATAAAAATGGTTTGGTCATCGTAAGATAAAAACTCGTCCGTGTTTATTTACATCATGGTCTTACGAGATACCTTTATTTTTGAAAGGTTTTATAACATAAAAAAATCCATATAGTTGAATTTCTCACGCTGGTTTACCATACCAATCCGAATTTATTTTCTTTTAGTGCTTAGGTCAATCCTGAATATATTTCTGGATTTAGCTATGGACGCTTTGGAGCTTCATGTGATGAGCTGGATGCCTCCAAGACCAATTCACATATTTTTATTTTCCACTGCGTTATTTGTTTGTATCTATCAACGTTTATGAGGACAGGCTGTTATAACTTTCAAGGCTGATGATATGTTAGTTTACTCTAATTGTTGTATGCATATTAAAGTTTTCTTTTTAAAAATCATTTGGATATTATATATTACTCATCACGATGGAAGATTCTATTCTGTCTTTTCTTTTCTTTCACGGATGTATTAGTGTCGACTCTTAAGGGTTGAAAAGATGGATCATTACAACTTTGATAATAAATTATCTATTTAGAGAGAATTACAGAGAACGGAGATAACTCTTAGAATCAATGAGAGAATTTCAAATTCTTCTACTTTACTATTATTCAATAGATCAGTAAATTATAACTTTTAAGAAAAATGTCAAAAAATAATTAACATCCACCTTGATCAAATACAAAAGAAAAATATTTCTAATCAAAATATCATACAATTTTATCCATTAATTAATGTAAATTACAAATATACAAGGAGGAATGACTTCATATAAAGATGATATTATAAAATTAGTTTATAAAAATGTTTTTTATGAAGCGAAGAACATTTTTAAGAATTTAAATCTCGGTGTCTTTAAAGAAGATTTCAAATGATTTTTGAAAGAAGTAATGAAAGCACCACTTGAAAGTATTTATAAGTATTTTTAAAGAGAATCTTAAGTAAGGTACATTTTCT
This sequence comes from Allium cepa, assembly GCA_030765085.1. NCBI lineage: Eukaryota > Viridiplantae > Streptophyta > Magnoliopsida > Asparagales > Amaryllidaceae > Allium > Allium cepa. The sequence continues at coordinate 755,529,960 of CM060940.1, read as the reverse complement.
TTGGATAGTTCGAGGAATGAGTCTCGATTAGTTTTGTGATAATATGCATAATATTCTAAGTGACAATCAGATGATAGGCAAACGTAGTAATGCACTTAGTAAATTATTCCCTTTGTCATTATACGATCGAAACGAGTTTGAAGCCGAATAAACCTAAAAACAAGTAGTAATATATATTTTGTTAAAATCTATTTGATGTTATTAGGAAGACTAATAAACATCCTTACCTTAGAGGTGTCTAAGGAAAGTAGACTCTAGAATTAAGTTTGGATACCAACATTCTACTCTTCTTAGCTACTAACCAGATCATATGGGTAAAGCGGTCAACTAGGTTTTAAGACCCAAGTTTATTTTGGGTCTACATCTGAATTTAAAAGATAAAATTTTAAATCAAACAGTTATATATACTCTTAAGATGTAGTAGGGTATTATACAAATTTAAAACTCAAGTTATATTTTATGAAATGTTTTCATAAATAATTTAAGAAGTAAAAAAAGAAATTGCTATGAATAAGAACTAATAAGAATAAGTACGTAAGTTGTACGTATATCATTTCTTCGTAGGTTCTTAGTCCAATATTCGAGTATGTAACTTTGAGGTGATTCACATCGATCTAAATAAGGATTTATCGCTCAGTTCTTGACGGCGAACACTTGGTGAGTGTTCTTGATATGGTACTTAAGTTATCTATCATAGTATATGACTATGTAAGACGAACGGAGGTTTCTAATCAAGGAACATGATCAGAGTCCGCACTAGAGAAGTCGAGTGAGCGATGCCATTTCGGAAGAGAAGTTTATGTATTCGAGTAAGCGATCAAACCAGATATTGCATACGGATGATCTATATACATCGTACGGGCTTATGGAAAAAGTTAAGTTTTGATGTAGGCTTGTTTCTTTCTTGGGTTGATAGCGATGAAATTTCAGAGTCGAAATTCTTTTAAAGGGGAAGGATGCAACTGCCTAGAATTTTATCACTTTGATTTATGAATTTTAAATTAATTTTAAATATTCAATTAAAGGTTTCTAGTAACCAAATAATCCACTTTTAGTTAATAAATAATCATGGTTAACTCATTTTGAATGTTTTATTTACAAAAATAAATAGTTTGATGAAAAATTTAAAATGGAACCTAAATTTGTTTTTCGAATTTTTTGACTTTTTATTGAATGAAAGTTGTTGCAACGTTGTTGCACACATATACACATATTTATTTAGACATTTAATGAAGTTGCAAATGGTACAAAATAAAGTATACAAAGTTACTTTCTTAAATGGTTTCTAGAAGCCATTAACTTACAATTAAAAGTGTATTTTCATTCCTTAATTTGTGCCACACTTTTAGGGAGATGCATTCCGTAGTATCTAAAGGACAATAGCATAATCCTAGGATGGCTAAGGGGGACACACTCATGATGGAGAGGAGGGGCAGTGCATAAAATAAGGAAAGGTATGTTTGGTCTTTTACCATTTTACAAATTCTATAAAAGAACCACATTTACTTCATTTCCATCTTTATTTCATTTCCAACTTTTGCTCTCTTCTCCTTCACTCTTCTTTGCTACTCTTCCACCAAAATTCATAAAATAAATCACCTTCAAAAACACTTTCTTTTCTCCTCAAAACTCATCCTTTCCACCTTGACTTCTTAAATGACCTTGCAACAACCTTGTTATCACCCTCGTCTTCTCAAAGATCCAAAATTTAGTGCACACTCTCCATTTTAACCCCATGGTCGAGCACTATAGGTGGATTCCCAAGGTTTTTGCTATGCTAAAGCAAGTGTAGTGATGTTGTGTGGTGTTTTCTTTGTAGTTGCAAGGAGTAGGAGCAAGTTGCAAGAAGATGGTCGAGATTAAAGTGAGATAACTCACTTTGCAATAACTTTGGAAATAATTGACATGTTGTAAAATAATTACTGTTGTTTATGTTGTGTGTATATATATACATATATATATGTATGTATGATGTACATATAATATTTGATATTGTTTGATTCCCGGTTGAAAGAGGATGACATACATAACTATTATTATAGGAGGCAAAAGCAAGGAAATGGAAGTCAAAGTGTTTCATAGTGAATAGGTCGCGACGAATACACTTCGAAAGATTTGATTTTGTAGAAGGATCCAATGGGATTCCCCACAACTGTTAATTTACATTTCATGATTATATGTGTATATGTAATGCTTGTATGACATGGGTTGGTAGCTTGGCTATGTTGTATATAAAGCATTGACAAGTTTAAAAAATTGGATCTTTTCTTTAAGAAAAGAAGTGGTAGCATGTGTTAAGTGCCAATGTAGCCCTGAAGCCTCTTTGTGACTTTTTGAAATGATTTAGGATTTTGATTTCTAGTTGAAATACATTTTTTGCTACTTGGATTTTCAAGGATGTTCTAGATTGACATTGGATTTCTATAATCCTCTTTTATGCAACTTTGTCATTTGATTTTTAAAAGTGTTTTGAAATGGTTTTTCGAACTTGACTTTTTTTAGTTTTTTTGATTAAAGTGGTTTAAAGTGTAGAAAGAACTGTGACTTAAAAAATATTTGATTTACAAAACAAAGGTTTAAAAGCTACGATCTATATAACGACAGTTGCTATGGATGCACTTTAGAAATCTATGATTTAGTAAAGTAAAAAAGGGTTATCTATTTGAGATATTTTATAAATTCTTTTCGAATTTGCTTTATAAAAGTTCTTAAGTATTTTAAAAGAAGTTTGAAGTTTTAAATATGTTTAGTTTAGTTATTTAAGTAAAAGGTATAAATTTTATAAAGAAAACTCCTTTACCTTTCAAAGTCAAATTTCTCTTGTAAAGAATCGACAATTTGTAAGTGATGAAGTTTTCAAACAATGTTTTAGAAGTGTTTTAAAAGAGATCTGATATCTAAAGGATTTATTTTGGGATATTTAAACGAGTGTTTTATTTAAAGGAAATCCCTTTACTTTTCAAAATCAAATTCTCTTTTAAAGGTGATGGCTTTTAAGTTATGATTTGGATGAAAGTTTAAACTTTGTTTAAAAATGTTTTAAAGGACATTTGAAATTTATATAAATAATTTAAAGCATTATCTAAATAATAAAGTAAGTGGTTTGCTTTTACATAAAGGAAAAACCTTTTCTTTCAAATCAAACTTAGTTTTAAACAAAGACTTTCAAGTGAGATTTTATATGGAAGTTTTAAAGCGTATTATAAGGGTTTTAAGTGGACAGAGGAAAGAAGTCATGGATTACATCACCTTTGTTGTAATAAATGTCTTGGGAAAGTAGGAAGTGATTATGGACTACAGCATTCTTGTTATAGTAAATAGTTTCGAGAAAAGTGGAAAGGAGTTTGTTTATTATATTTTGTTTATTATAAATCATATACAGAATTTATGAAGTCTTATACTTGCCGTTAAACTTCAACGTAGGGAAACTTCTACCTATCCTAAAAGATAAGAATATTGTCGAGTCGAGATTTGAGAGGTAATGATATCCCAATTTGAATAACTTGATTATTAACCAAGGAATAGTTTAGGTTTGAAATCGGAGTTCGATGTTAAGTATATAAAATATTATTTCCATATACAAGTTCAATTCCTATACTCGACACTTAAAGTTGATGTACATTGATCCTCTGTATGTGAGTTTCGGATTCAAAGTGCTTAGCTAAGGCAAGGATGGCGCAACCGGTGCCCTAACTTACCTGGCTTCGTTTCTGGGCGAGGGATAGAGTAAGTTGAAAGATTGGAAAAGTGGTAAGTGTAGGAGATTTAATTTCTATAAATAATCATTTTAAAAATTATGATGGTATGAAAATCATTCTTTTTATACTTAACATCAAATTCCAAAGTAGAGAAACACGTCTCTATCTATTAGAATGTATGTTGAGGCAAGGATGGTTCCCTAACTTATCCGACTTCATTGTTAATCGAGGGATATTACAAGTTTGAAATCAAAAGGTGGTGGTAAGAATATTTGGTCTAATTTCCATACGATCCGTTTACTTACACCAAAAGGAAAGTGGTTTGGAGTTTGTAGAAAACAAGGATTTTAAATGACATTTGCTTTGGCCCATTTAAATATGATTTTGGAAAAAGGGAAATCTTCCTTAAGATTTATGAATATACTCATGCCATTGATATAAGTATATAGAGACGTTTTCTAAGTAGTGAAGTGAAATGTTTTATGGGTATACTTATACAGTTGAGATAAGTATACTAATATTTTTCAAGTATTGAAAAGAGTGGAGAGGGTTTATAAATATATCTTTTGTAAAGGTATTTTAATACAAAGAATTGAAAGGAGTTTTTAATTAATGAAAGGATTAGGTAAAGAGGCATAGTGGTTGCTTATGTTCTTAATCATGCTTCGTTTCCATATGAAATTAAATTTCTGATTTGGTTGTTTGTTTATTTGATAGTTAAATAACCGACTGTCAAATCTGGGATAGTTTTTACATAGGAAGTATATATACGCCTTATGTGTTCATACAGTTTAAGTTCCCTTAGGAGAACTCATTCCAGTGAAATGTCTCTCGCTTTAAGTGTGGATATTCGTTATTCCTAAGGGAACTCTTATATCATCCGCTTACTTTTGAAAGAACCGAGATTGAGTCAACTGAAAACTATCGATTATTGGTTCAAAGAGACCGAGATCAGATAAGCTATCCAAAAACCGCTTTGAACTAGCATAAACGTTTGAATTGAAGACATCTTGAAGATGATAGAAATCGAAGACTAAGTTCTTTAAAGTGCAAGGGCTACTTGCTACTAATCCCGAGGGTGATTCCAGAAGGGATGTAGTAGAAGTAGTGCCTTCGGTTTGCTCATATATTGAACAACTTGTATGGATGAATGCTAGCATTGCATTCTTTCTTGGAGGGCGATGTTAGCACTCCAGTGGGATTTACTAAAAAGGTAAAACGTAGGCCTCAGACTTGGTAATGACTAAACATGGGATATGTTGCAAGGATATGTGATTCGCTACCATTAGGGTATGTTCATCACTTGTATCTAAATCGATATTTATTGATTATGTGTGACAACCCAGAATTTTCTAGCAATATCAATTTAATAATCTGCATTAAATATTAAATTGATTTGATATATCTTTATTAATTAGGTCTGAATTGATACTTTTCTTTTAATAAATATCTGATTGGTAAATTTTATCTGTTAAAATAAATTTATCGTTTCCTATTTATATATGTATATATTTGTATACATTATAAATAGATGAGATTTGTTTTAAAGTTTAACTAATAAGTTATGTTTCAAATGCTAATATATATATATATTTTAGTGAATTGGAAATTATGATTTATTTAATATAAACTTTTCAAAGATAAATAAATAAATAAATACAGGGTTTTAAATACATAAGATAAATGCTTAAATAGATTGAGACTTATTTTAACTTAAGTTTAAATTTAAATTTATTAACAAAAAGATTTGTTTCTTTTCTTTTTAGTATAGCTTGATAAAAATATGAATTTAAAATTATATATGAGTTTTAAATGCAATTTTGTCAAACAATACATTAACATATATTATAAAATATGTAGTTTATAATAAAAAGATAATTTAATTTATCTACCATGTCAAAGTGATAAATGTGTTTTTATAACATAAATAAAATTAAAATGTACATATAAAATACAAGACTACAAGATAAATTGGGAAAATATAAAGTAATTACCTTGGTTAAATTATAATAACATAACAACTATAAAATTCATTCAGATTTCAAACAACAAAACATAGAAATAAAACAAAATATACATAAAGCTATAAATTAGAAGTTAAAATACTGTATGTAATAAGTTAAATAAGAAGTAAACATATAGAATAAATTCATAGATTATAAAGCTAAGTATAGAACTTCACAAAATAATGATAAGACAATAATGAAAACTAGAAACAGATAATTTTCAAGTTTGTAAACTAACATAAAAATGAACTGCAGCATATATATATATGTTTAAAGCATTAAGGTTGAATATGTGTGCAGGCCAAACTAAATAAAACAAAGTAAAGACAGTAACAAAAAACAAATATAAATATATGAAGCTTGCTAGAGAAGACAGTAATGTATTCTTAAACAAACAAAAGTAAGTAAACAAAAATCTGCAAATATCTTTATTTATTGTAATGTCTGAATAGTGTATACTAATACAAGGACATAACCCTTTCATTTCTGTCTGAAAATATCTTATAGTCGAAATATTTATCTTAGCTCAGTTTACAGTACATTATTACAAATAAAACTAAAGCAATATTTTATCAGGTCAAAGCTTGTTCAAAAAGACAACTTGTTCAAAGTTATATATATATATATATATATATATATATATGTATTCATCACTTCCTATCTTTTAATTCAGTCATTCAGTAATTAAATTTATGAAAGCAAAGCCTGAGCAAAAGCAAAAGAAAAAAAATAAACAAACAAAATTCAGAAAGCAAAAAGGAGGTTTACAGGAATTCAACATTTTAACTGCAGGTTGTTTCATTATCAAACTAGCCTCTGTTCTTTCACATATCTGGTTAGTAACTCCACTTTTAAAAGGAATTTAAAGTATAAATTAGTTTGAAGTTATTGCAGTGATAAATATTGTATTGTAAAGTATGGTTGCGTGTTTATATTTTTGAATTCCTGAAGTATGATGTGTGCAGGTATTTGAACTTTTGTACTTTCTCTGTTTCCAGTTTTGTTCATTTAAATTCAACTTCTTTAATTAATCTTTGTTTAGCCTTAAGATTTAAATGAAATATGTAAGTTTCATTTCAATATTAGTTTAAGATTTTACTTAAATCAAAGTAATGAATATATGACTCTGGAAACAGAAAAAAGAAAAAGAAAAAAAAGAACTGAGCATCTTAATAATATCAAAAATTTGAATATTTTGATTTATAAATTCAGGTATCTATCTTGAATCCTCTCTAGAAATGAGGATTTTTAAAATACAAATCAGGATTTTAAGCTTTAGGATGATTGTGTAATTTGAGATTGTCTGAATTTGGGTTTTTGAGCACCTAGGGATGGCCGGAAGGACTAGGGTGGTCGGAGCTTTGTCTGAAGGTGGATGTGTGTGCACTGAGGTCAGGAAAAATAGGGGATAGGGTGTCAGATGACCGTGGCGTCGACGGCAATGGAATTAAGTGCCTAAACCTAATTTTTTTCTTCTGTGCATGGAGTTTGATCGCCGCGGCCTGTACAGGGGTTCGAGTGGCACGTGGCTTTGAGGGGAGGTAGAGGGGAGATGGTCGATGTCGCGACCGGAGTTTGGTGGCTTCCGGTGGTCATAGCTTTGAGCGCGAGACGGTGACAGGTTTGGGGGGGAAGAGTGAGTTGTGTTTCCAGGTTTTGATTTGTTTTTCTCAAATTCATTTTTTCGCGCAGCGGAAACTCGAAGCAGGTTACGGTTTTTCTCGGGGAACTTCGTATGTTACTCGAAGTAACACAGGGGGGCTCGGATGTTGTATTTCAGGTTTTAAAACCTGTAGCTGTTTTTTTTTTTTACAGTTTTGAAATTTTTGGTTTTAAAATGTAATCAAAGTCAAGCATTAGTTCTAACTCAAGTTTAACAGTGAATTTAAGTTAGTTTCGAAATATAGTTAGAAATAATAAAGTTTTCAAAATTTAAATTATTTTAATAACTTAAAAGTGTTTAATAATTAAAGTATTTTCAAACTAGAGTTGAGTTCAAATGAAAATTTAAAACTGTTAAGGAAAGATTAAAAACAGGTTAACTCCAAAAATAGAAATCAGGACTTGGATATGAATTTGGAAATAAAATAAAGTTTTATGATTTAAATTTATTCAAATAAGAGTAATTAAACATGTGAGTTTACAAAAGGTTTTGAAAAATAAATAAATTAGTTTTAAACTTTATTAACGATAAATTGGTTTTTATTTAGAAAGTAAATTGAAAAAAAATGTTTAAACATATTTGAAGTGAAAATTTAATCAAAAAATAAGACGGTTCACTTTAAGTAATGAAGACTTAGAGTTTATATGCATTAACCTTTAAGTTAATTAAGTAAGAATAATTAATGATTGATATTAATTAAATTAGTAATTATAAGTTTAATAGTAGTAATTAAAGTTAATTAATGAATTAATTAACTAATATGTGATTAAGAATCATAGATTAGATTTTTATTTAAATTAATAAATTTTAATGGTTAGTCAAACTTATAATTAACAATGATAAATAGAAGGGAATAATTAAATAAGTGGTAATGAAGATCATTTACTAGATTATTTATAATTAATTAATGTAATTGATTTTTCATAAATTAATTTGATTAATTAATTCAATAATAATCATTGTAATAGTTTAAATGTAATTATTTATTTGGAAAGTAATTAAGAAATTAATTACTTATTGATTGTGTAAATTGATTTAATTTGAGTTAATTAATTTAGTTTAATTAACTGATATTTTGGAAGTAAATTACTTAGTGAAGTAATTGATGAAATCATTGGATGATGGGAAATGGAAGTAATTGGAGTATAATTACTTGTTTGAAATTAATCAAGGGATTAAGCTTGTTATTGAGAAGTAATTAATGTAGGACAGTTAATTACTGTATATATATTAATCAAGAGGGTTAATATTTGTGATTTGAAGATTTGTATTCTTAATATAAATTACAAATGGAAAATAAAATTAGAAATCATTAATGATGGGATTAGAGATTGGTTTATTTGGGAATAATAAATCAACAAGAAAATTAAATGGTAATAAATCTATAGAAATGAAATTAATTAATGGATTTATTCAAGTTTAATTTCTGTAAATTAATTAAGGAAAACTACTAGAATGTAGCAAGGGATATTTAAATCAAAGATGATTAATTTGAATATATATAAGTAATTGATAACAAGGTTTAAATTAAGTTAATTAATTAATTTTAGAAATCATTTGATGATTTGGTATGTGTAATTACTTGGTGTAATTAATGGAGTATAATTACTTAGAATAGTGATTAGATGATAATTACTTGATGAAACTCATACAAGATGATTTGTAAGTGCAGTAATTTGAGTAATTTCTTTTGAAATTAATCAAGGGATTAATTTATGGAAATAATTAATCATGGGATGATTAATAAGTAATTAAAGGTAGTTAATTGCTGGGTTGTTGTTAATCAAGAGTGATTAATAATTGTGTTTAATTAAAGATTAACCACATAATGTAATTAATTTAAATAAAGCAATTTAATATAAATTAGAGATCATTAATTAATATAATTAATGATGTAATTAAGAATTGTAAATTAATGAATAATTAATAAGGGAGTAATTAAATGTTAATTGCTATGAATGATTTAAAATAATTCATTTGAGAAATTAATTAAAAGACTAAATTACTTCTTGTAATTAGAGAATGATTAATTAATTTGATTTATAATCTAATGGTTGTGAGAGTAGGATTTATGGAATGGGTAATTAATTTAATTTATTTTAAATTAATTAAAGATGGAAGTAGTTAATTTAATTCATTTTAAATTAATTATAGATTGTGATTCATAAATCATTTCTGATGGATGATATTGATATTTCATTGATTGATGTGATCTCAGAAATGAGATGGATAATATCTATGTGATATGGATGTATGGTTTAAGTATGATAATATGTAATTATCTGTTTGGATGATAATATTAATTATCTGTTTATGATGATAATGTGATTATCTATTATGAGATGTGAATTATCTATCTGTGTGTATATTGATAATATTGAATTCACTGTTAAGACTAAATAGACAACTTGACCTTAAAAGACACGTTTTGGATTTCGATGAGACTGGGATCGATTTTCCTTATTTGGAACATCCGAAAACCACATCGATTCCAAATTAACGATAGGTCGTGAATATGAAGTGAAGATGAAGATTCAGAATGCAAGGGTTATCGTCGTTAACTCTGAGGGTGATTCCAAAATGAGTGTAACGAGATGATGCCTTCGGTTTCGTTCGAACCCGGAACGAACTTGTATGGATTGAATGCTTTCAACACATCGTCAGGCGGACGATGAGCATTCTAAGAGATATGTTCTATAAAGGTAATTGTAACCTCAAGCCTCATCAACCGGGAATGGCTAAAACAGGGGAGGTGCAGCAAGGTTAGGTGGGTCATGCCCAAGCAGGACAAGGATATTCCCCTGTCTAGATGTCCCTTTTTATTCGGCTGCGTGGGCAGTTGGTCTGCAGCCAACTGCGGGGTTTATCTTGTTCGGGACTGTTTAGTAAGGAATGGTTCCGGCCTTGTGTTGCAGGGGGTCGGGAGTGATCCTCGGTACGTTGATCTAGGCCACGTACTGTGACGGGCGGTACCCCAGTAGCCCTGCCATTGTATGGATCCAAAATCCAATAAGTGACAACGGTTTTGATTGTATTACCCACTTTTGTGGCTAGTAACTGGAATTTAATCATGTAACAATTTCGGCTATTTTCTATTTACTTGAAAACCCTAGACCTATTATAATATCACTGGATTTCCTATCAAATATTTTGGTTAGCGTAAGGTAAAAACTTTTCCATGTTTATGTGTGGGAAGTCTTACGTGATACCCTTTTGTTTCCAAAGGATTTTCAAAATTAAGCAACTTTATCCTGTTACTCACACCAGACCCATGTCTGACCCAGAGTTTATTTTTGTTTTTCATAAACTCTCGGGTACCCAAATTTTTACGGGTAGCCAAGGGATTCAGGTTAGCTTTGACGAATTCTGGAGGAGCAATGGAGCAGGAGGCTTCAGTGTTGTAGATATATATATATATATATAGTTCCGCTGTGTGGTATCTCTGTGTTGTTTTGTGAATTGAGTTGTATAACTAGACAGGTGTTTATAACTGTCTAGTATGTGATGTATTATATGTATCACTCTGATTAATGTTATATATTGTGTAAATACTTATGTGATTATTATAATTTATTCGTTCCACTGTGAGATTCTGATGTTGTTGTTCTTTCTTCTCTATCTTTTCTATTTTCTCACCCTTTTCTTTCTTAAAAACGATACATCTTCCTGGGCGTAGGAAGTCGGGTCGTTACATTATGTATGTTACAGGCCCAAAAACTGTTGTCAAGTTGGCAGCCGAGGTGATGATTATATTGGGTACTATCTAGTAGAGGGGTAGGCCGATCTTTCCATGGAGGGTTTGTGAGGTTTGTAACCTCTGTACATTTTATTAGAGGTGTACTGTATGGGTGGTACCACAGTAGTGTTGTCATTGATGGAATCCATTTTCCAATACGTGCCTTACAGACTTGGTTTTATACTAAATATGCCACTGATGTAATTAATGTAACCATTCCAGTTATATATTTATTTTTAACCATAGACATTATTATAATATGATTGGATTTTCTAATAAAAATGGTTTGGTTATCGTAAGGTAAAAACTCGTCTGTGTTTATTCGCGGCATGGTCTTACGAGATAATTTTATTTTTGAAAGGTTTTATAGCATAAAAAAATCCATATAGTTGAATTTCTCACGCTAGTTTACCATACTGATCCGGGTGTTATTTTCTTATAATGTTTGGGTCAGCCCCGAGTGTATTTCCATATTTTGCTATGGACACTTTGAAGCTTCATGTGACGAGTTGGATTCCACCAAGACCTATTCACATATTTTATTTTCCACTGCATTATTCATTTGTATCTATCAACATTTATGAGGACAGGCTGTTATAATTGTCCAGGCTGATGATATGTTAGTTTACCCTGATTGTTGTATGTATATTAAAGTTTTCTTTTTAAAGATCATTTGGATATTATATATTACTCATCATGATGGGAGATTCTATTCCGTCTTTTCTTTTCTTTCATGGATGTATTAGTGTCGACTCTTAAGGGTTGAAAAGACAGATCATTACAACTTTGATATCAATTTGGAGAGAATTACAGAGAACAGAGATAAATCTTAGAATCAATGATAGAATTTCAAAGTCTTCTGCTTTACTATCATTTAATAGATCGATAAATTCTAACTTTTAAAAAAATTTGTCATAAAATATTTAACATCTGCCTTGACCAAATACAAAATAAAATTATTTATGATCGAAATATCGTACACTTTTATCCATTATTAATGTAAATTACAAGTATACATAATCAAAATTTAACACTTTTTCAAAACATATTAACTGAAAATATTCATCATTTTTTCAAAATTACAAATTACGATATTTATTACTTATTAGTATCATTCTTAACAAAAATAAAATTTATTCATAAAAAAGAATCTACTTGACATAATAATTTTAAAAAGAAAACACATTGTAAATGTTTGTGATAGTATTCGTACTTTAGAAAGAAAAAGTTACGTATATATTTGTTTGTAATGAAACATCAACTTTAGAAGGAAAATTTATGTATAATTTTCTGTGCAATAAAGTACTTATTTAAAACTTATGTAAACTTGAATACAGAATAATGTAAGAGAATTAAATATAACTTTGTATGTTATTATGTTGTATGGACATGAATGAAATACAATTTACAAAAAATTTTCAATATAAATGTAGCATACAATACATTGAATTGTCATTTTTAGGACTGATTGGATCAAATAATAAATATTAGTTAACTTGATTTATTTAAAAATTCAAATTTTAGACAATTTAATTAATTTAAGTTTATGTAAATGTATATGATAAAACATAGGAGAATTTTATAAATAGTTTTAAACACTATAAAATATGATATTTAGATGTAAAATGATAATCGGTAGAACTAGAATAATGTTAAATTATAGGCTGTGTAGTTAAAGTGCTCGGCGGATTTAATGCGGCAGATATGCAAAAAGTCATAGCGGTGATATAGCGAGGATATAATAGGGATATAGCAGATGGGTCTAAAATACCATATAAAACTCATACTTAATGTTTTTACAAGTATACAAACGATAATTAAATGAAAAATTAACATTCGATGTAACTATAATTGATACATATTTAATTTTAAATAAAAACATGTGCAAACATATTGTAAATAAACGTAAACTGTTATTTAACTTAATTAAATTTAATAGAATATTAGAGTTTTTTGTTTCTAAAATCATGTTAAAAAAATTCAATTAAAAAAACTAATTTCAAAATTTGTATAATGTATAAATGACATTTTTCAGTTCATTTCTTTTAAAGAAGATACAGCGAAATAAGACGGAAATAACGGGATATAGCGGAAATGGCGGAGCTTAAAGTGGAAAGGTTATTTGGAAAAATCGTAGCGATAGAAATCCACTATGAGATATAGCGGGGTTTTAGCGAGTAATAGCGGTGCAATAACTGCACAAATTGTAGGTACTAGAATAAAATATCTAGATAGATCCATTCTTGAATTAATAGTACAACAATTATTATGCTTTACTATTATTTAAAGGTATTGTTAGTGACACTCCACTTTTGGTTAAGAGGAGACCATTTTTTTAAAAAAAAAATTACTACGAGGGTACCAATAAAAATAGTCCTCTTATACAATTACATTGTAAATTGACCAATTTGTCACTTTATTTTTTATCATAATTTTTTGAAATCTTCACTGTTCTTTCTTTTTAGTCTGTAATCAAAATTAAGAAATTAAACCTATCTGCAGATGAGATTCCAAAAGAGAAAGAAAAAAAATTAATTGTTATCCAAGAAAACATCCATAACGTAGATTTTGTTCAACAAAACAAACATGTAATCTTTTTTTAATTCTACTGTTTTACACGTTAATTTGATTGTCGACAATTCTAAACGAATTAAATGATGGATACAATGGAAATGCATTTTTGGTCTGGAATCATAGCAAAAGTTGTAATTTGTTTCTAATTTTGTGCCTAAATAGTCGTCTCCATGGATAAAATATGAAACGACATGTATTATTTATACCCTCAATACAATTTTAAATTTAGTGGAATGCAAATAAAAAAGGGAAAAAAATTTAAAGGACAAATTAAAGAAAATATTTAGTCAGAAGGACACGTGCATAAAATTTTTACCGTAAGGATAAAGCCCAAATACAATTTCAAACAAAACAAAGTATTCTGTTCGTCTTCCTCCTCCTTCCTTACACTCAGAATTTGATGAAATTTTACTCAAAAGAAAAAATGGCACCGCAAAGCAGAAACAAATCTACATCTCCAACGCAACCTCAGAAATCGACAGTAGATGAACAACGAGCACAACAATCGACAACCGATGAAAACCTAACTAAGTCGGAAGTGAATCAACAAAATGAAAATCGAAATGTCGAATCATTTCCGGTAGCAGATGTTCAAAAAGAAAATGAACTGATAGAAGAGGAAAACCCACCTCTAGCGCAAACGATAGCGACGGCAGTAAAGGGAAAAAGCAACAAGTTAAAGCTTAGAAAACCTACATCAACAGAAGATGAAAAGCAAAATAGAGAAAAAAGAACAAAGAGAAGACATGAAAAAATTACAGCAAGTGGAAGCAGACCAGAAATAAGCGAAAGTATACCAAAGAAGGTAACTGATAATATAAAATCAAACATAACAAAGTTAGTATAGTTTTGTTATAGTAACATTGAATTTTTTTGCATAGAACGAAGAAGAGAACATGAAGCAACAAATACCTGTAGAGAAAAAAGTTGAAGATAATATGCAAAAAAAAGAACAAAGAACAAAAAGAAGAAATGAAAAAATGATTCAGAACAAAATACAAAAAGAAACAGAGGTAACTGAAATTGCAAAATTATAAAAGTAATACTAATAATTTCATACTGTTAAATGAATTTTAATGTTATGAAAAATGTTAAACAAGAAAATCTCAGAAAAAAGAAGGGAAAAAAGCTGCGGATGAAGAATCAGAAGAAAAACAACTCAATTCGGTAAAAAAAAAATCATAATTTTACACCATGATAAATATTTCAAAAATATTACCTGTAAATCATTTGGTAAAAGAAAAGGCTGATAAGTCCAACAAACTGATACATAATTACAAGTAATAATAGTCATTATCATTAAGCGTAAATTGTTTGATAAAATTATAGTCAGTATCATTTAGTTGAAATATGATACAAACAAAAAACTGATACCTATTTACAAAAGAACTGATACCTATTCACAAAGGAACTCATACCTAGTTATAACAAACTAACGCCTACTTGAAAAAATGATACATAGTTGAAGAAAACTGATACCTACTTAGTATCAACTGATACCTAGTTACTGCAAACTGATACCTAGTTACTACAAACTTTAAATTATTACAAACTTTAAATTGTTACATATTAACATAATTTGTTTCACAAATAACTTATAGTATTTATTTTGTAATAATATGATGATGATGATTTTTTTGATCCACATCCAAAATGCATAAAATAAAGATCACAAACAAAATAGCAATTTGAAGATAAAAAGCATGAAACTGCTTACAGACATGGATTGCAGGCAGTATCCAAAACGGTAAAACCAATAAAACAAAAAATGCTCTATCCAAGAAGCAAATGGACGTAATGAATAGCACTCCTTTCTACAACTTCTTTAGAGTTTTCTATGAAGAGAAAATTTTGATGAAAGAATGCAAAAAGCATCAATAAAATTTGGATGCTTTATACAAATGCTGTAACGACCCAGAATTTCTATCGTTTGAAATTCGTATATTTAATTGATTTTAAATATTAACAAGTAAAATTTGTAAGTCGAATAAATTTTATTTCAAATACCTAGATTTAATTGGACAGTTAAATTGATAATTTAATATTTGAAATTACAGAATAATTGGAAATTGGGTTTAATGTGATTAAAGTTGATTTGTAAACTTGTATCAAATCATATTGGAGTTAGAATGGTGTTATAGAACTTTTTAAATTGAATTAAAAGTTAATTTATGGAAATTGAATATTTTAATATTCAATTGACGAGTAAAAATAGTCATTTTTCAAACAGTCTTGGATTTTGACGAAACCAGTTTCATTAGATCTATAATGTTATATTATTATAAGACTACAAATTTCGTGTCAATCGGATTTACGGTTTGTCCGGGGCAAGCAAAAACGCGTAGAAATCGGTTTAAGTGAACTTTAAATTTAAATAATTTGATTCGGAAACCTATCTTCCAAATACGATCGAATTGGCTCCCGATATGTATTCCATTGCGTTTGAAATAGGGGTAAAACATTATAAATGCCAGGCGGCACGCTTCGTTTGGAGTTCGGAAAAATTTCGGATGAATAGTGTTTTGAGAATTTTCTATAAAAGGACCTAGATTTTTCCCATTTGCAAACAAATCTGGCTAGTGTTTACAGCTGGCCCTAATTATAATCAATGGCTGATAATTTCAATTCTTTCTCTTCTATTTTCTTCAAATCCGTTAATCGATTCGTAAATCTTCCAACTGCAAAAACGTCAAGCACAAAGAGATCTCCATGATCAACGGTGGAGATCGTTTAAAGCGTAGCCGATCAACGGCAAATCGAGTTCGAAGTGCCGACCTTCATGCACGATTTCCAAGCAAAATAGACGACCGAGCTTGATGCTATTTGAGCCGAGGTTGGAGCTTGCTTCGACGAGTCGAACGATGGTGCTCGATCGACGTCTCGATCATTGGGATGGTCGCGAAAATCAAGGGCAAGTGGCGGTCGATTTGGGTTTAAACGTGCGTGATTATCTTGGAAGAGGAAGAAAGGTGCGAACGGCCTGATGTGGAGAAGCCCAATCAACGGCTCAGATTGATGTAGGGTTTGAAATATAAAAAAATAAATTGTAAATTGATTTATATAAATTCGTTTAAAGTTTAAAATACTATAACTTTTCATACGAGATCCGTTTCGCACGAAACGAGTTGCGTCATGTTCGTATTAACGAGCACTACACGATGAAGCTAGATTGAGATTTATTCGAGCTAGTGGAATTTTGGGTAAAATTAAACGCATGTTTAATTTTATTCGGAACGGAACGCTGAAACTGTTATTGGAAGCAAGGTGAGAACTTCTCACTCAATCGAATTTGTTTCGATTTAAATTTTAAATAGTTAAATTTAAAATTGCTTGATTTTGTTGATTTTATGCTTTGATGATAAATTGCTATTTGTTGTATTGAAAAAGACCATATACGCTTGTTTGCACCAAAAATGGTCGCAAACCCCAAATACCGTGAAAGCACCAGTGTATGGACACAAATCAGCAATATTCAAGCATAAATATCAGATCTCAGCAAATAAAAACATCAATTCAGAAATTATAATCAGAAACACGGGATTTATAATGGTTCGGCTATCTCCGGCATACATCCACTTCAAAGTTTTATCCTTTTATTGATTATCCTTGCTGGTTACAGATGATTACGGCCGTAGCAATGAAGAATTTCAAGTACAGTAGTTATATTGAAGTGTATAAATGAATCCGGCAACGTTTGGCGTTCAGTCGGCAAAAAGATCCTTTCTCTGTAGGCTTCAGGGGGCTATTTATAGGTGTAGGAGGCTGATACCGAGCTAAAATTTTAGGAGACTTCTTCTGGCACGTGAGTGGGCCCACACGACCGGTCCCACCAAGTTTCGACTCAATCTGTGATTGATACGAATGATTTTGTATCCATCAAGAACTAGTCCAATCGAGCTGAAACTTGGCAGAGACATTCTTAACCTTGTGCGTAAGCTACTATGAAAATTTCGTTGCATTTGGATCTGTGGTTTGGGAGATATGATCGATACGAAATTGCAATTTTTGTATGTTGCTGAGTTTGAAACCATGATTTTGTATCCATCCCATTCGACTCGACCGAGTCACGTGCGCGTGCGATGACGTGTTGCGAAATCCCTAGGCTGATCCACTTTCCTCGCCGTCTTGAACGCTTCTTCCCTTGATTTGCGCTTGCATCCATATTTTGCGTTCGTTCGTGCCGATAAGTTTGCTTTGTATCTGTATCCAACTTCCATCGTACCGTTCTTCACATCGATCTCAGGAGTGTATTTCGTATCGACCGAGCAATCGATACGAAACAATGTTACGTGATATCGATCGATACAAAAAAGCATGAAGGGCCAGGACACGAAGTTGGACATTAATGGATACGAACGAAGCCTTACCTGATGGATGCGAGCGTGGCCTTACCTGATGGACACGAATTCCAATAGCCTCCCATAGATATGAAAGTGCCAGATCCTCCTCTCATCGATACGAAACCATCGAGTCAAACAAAAACCTGATCGATGCGAAGAACCCAATGCCGGATGGATTCGAACAGCACTGCTTCGAACAAGCCAATGCCATGATTTCCTGATGGATACGAATCTGATGGATTCGAACAGAGTGAGGCGACGTCTATTTGATCAATTTGAAATCGATCGATTCGAACAGACCGATATCATGTTACTGATCGATTCAAACTCGATCGATTCGAAGTATGTAGAACCCGATGGATTCGAACAAAACAAAGATTGATGGATACGAATCTGTTGGGTTCGAATAGAACATCTTCTCGACTCTTTGATGGATACGAACGTCATACTTTCTCCAATTTGAATCGATCATATCTCGTCCATATGAACTCCAATTAGCCTGAAATTTGAAACATAGCCTTTTCTAGTCCTCATCATCATCTCCAGTCGATTCCGTCCCGATCGGAACCCGGCCAAATTTCGACGACATCCATTGCAGCCTTGTTTCCAATCGATCTTCAATCCTGATATCCATCGTTCCTTGCCAATTTGTTGATATTCCTGCTTTGACCAAAAGGTGGGATAACATTTTCCCCCTAAAACATGCCTTGTGATAAGAAGGCATGTTTTGAATAGTTCCGAATCCGATATCCAAAGTCTATAGCCAATTCCATGCCCATCCAAACTCGAAGAACGAGCCTTTAATCCATCCTTATCCAATAGCCAATAACCGAATCCAGGACCTCTCCGGGTCGATCCATATCTGTAACCTCTCCGGGTTCTTGTCAAGCGTAATCCACCCTTGACGAGCGTGGTCCAGTGTCCCTGGACGTTGAGCTAACTTCTCCGGGTTCTTGCCAAGCGCAATCCACACTTGACGACCGTGATCCAGTGTTCCTGGATGTAAGTAGTGCCATGGCTTAAGTCCTAAGCCGAATCCTGGTCACTCCGGACCCTTGTTGAGCATAGTCCATACTCAGCGACCTAAAACAATAATCGATAATATGGGGACTAAGTCCTAGGCCGAATCTTGGTCACTCTAGACCCTTGCTGAGCATAATCCATACTCAGTGACCTGAATAAGCCAATTTGCCACATGCGGACGAAGAGACTTACCCCTTGCCAGGTATAATCCATACCTGACAACCATTTACCAAAAAACCAAATAAAAATCCAATCTGAAATCCAAATCAAACCAGAAAATCAGAAATCCAAACCAACATCCAAAACAGAAAACAATCATCCAAGCGAAAATCCAAATCAGAAAGCAAGCAAAATCAGGAGTTCAATCCAAACTCCAAAACCAAACCAGAAAAATCAGTTTCCAATTCGAAAGCAAAACACAAATTTCACAAACCATAGCATCGCGGTTTATCATCATTCAAAGCATGCCTAGGGTCTATCTCCGTCCCCATACATGTGTAAATGACTTTGTCGTTTGCCAGTAGCCTGTTACTTATTTCATATTATCCTGGTCAATGGATAATCAATCGACCATCATCCCTGGACCTCGCGCCATCGTTGTTCGAGGTAGGCGGTGGCTGCTCCTGCTCCATCGCTGCATTCCGAGTTCCGACATATTGTCGCAACAATTCATTACTTACATGCTCCTCGATTATATCCTTTAAGTGCCTGCAGGTGTTGATATCGTGCCCATCCAAATCATGAAAGAGGCAATGCCTTCCTGATGCCCTCTCCGGCTCAGAAGGCTCTCTCCTACCCGGCCTTCGATAGGGAAGGCGACTCCGGGTATCCAGGTATATCCGCTCCAGCGTCTCGTTCAGTCCTGTGTATGTAGAAAACTTTGGATCCTTCCATCGCTTCCTAGCTTTTCCAGAATCATCATCCAACTTCCTTTTTCCTTTATCTTTATCCGAACCTTTGCTGGATGGTCCTCCACCCTCACTCCCATTTACTTCCTTCATCTTTAAGTCTGCACATGCATCCTCTTGTCGGAGGAACCTCTCAGCTTCGTGAAAGAATTCCCCAAGATCCAGTGGTGGGTCTCATATTAAAGGAAGCTTGAAATCTGAATCCTCCCTGACTCCTGACACTGCCGCCATTAAAACCATTGATGGATCCGGCCGATCCACCGAAGCAACTACCATGTTGAATCGAGTTAGAAAAGCTCTAAGTGATTCATGCGTCCTTTGTTTCACCGACGTTAGCGTCATCACGTTCTTTGGTCTCTTGATATGGACCCGAAACTGTCCTGAAAACCTATCCACCAATTCCCTCCAAGTCCTGATAGATCCTTTCTCCAACTGCCTAAACCACATTGCAGCTAAGTCCGTCAAGTACAAAGGGAAGCATCGAGCCATCACTTCCTTCGATGCCCCCAGCATTCCATGTGTCTAGTATACCTCATCAAGTGATCAGTCGTATCAGTCTTGCCATCATATACTTCCACGCTAGGTAGCTTGAACTTAGGTGGATTATGAGCTATCCTAATTTCCCGAGTAAACGGAATCCTGTTCACTCCTTCCAAGTCTCTATTGGTCAAGCCTCCACGCATGGTTTTTCTAATGATCTCCACTAATCCAATATTGTCTGTCAGGGGTTTCCCCCATGCCACCGAGGGAACTCCGGTACATATTCTTCATGTGGCTCAGCAACGTTGGCTCTAGGCTGTTAAACTCCTTCCAAAGGTCCTCCTGCGTTGGATCATGTGGGCCTGCCCCAAGCCCTCATTGATTGCCTTCTAGTTCTGTATTCTGTCCTCCATTGGGTTCCATAACCCTAGTTCCTTGTTCCACATTCGCAGCCGCGGTAGCTGGTCCTAAGTTTTGCATCTCTGCAGCTCTCTTCTGTTCGAAGAAAATCTACATCATGTCCCATTGACTCTTCAACAACCTCTCTTGCAATGAATTCGTCATAGCTTCCATTTCATCTCTAGTGATGTAGATAGAAGTTTGTCCCTCCCCAGCTCCGGAGGATGCTTCTTGACTTCCTTCTTGTTGGCTTCTCTCGGCCCTCTGTCTTCTACTTGTCTGCCGAGTCATTCTCTTACAAATCTAAACTCTTCACGCTCTTCCAATCCAAACTTCAATCCGATGTAGCGGGTGCTAGTCCTTTTAAGTGAAAGCACCAAAGTATTTGCACCAAAAAAGGTCACAATCTCCAAATACCGTTAAAGCACCAGTATATGGACACAAATCAGCAATATTCAAGCACAAATATCAGATCTTAGCAAATAAAAACAGAAATTCAGAAATTATAATCAGAAACACAGGATTTATATTGGTTCGGCTATCTCCGGCCTATGTCCACTTCAAAGTTTTATCCTTTTATTGATTACCTTGCTGGTTACAGATGATTACAGCCGTAGCAATGAAGAATTTCAAGTATAATAGTTATATTGAAGTGTAGAAATGAATTCGGCAGCGTCTGGGCGTTCAGTCGGCCAAAAGATCCTTTCTCTGTAGGCTTCAGGAGGCTATTTATAGGTGTAGGAGGCTGATACCGAGCTAAAACTTTGGGAGACTTCTTCTGGCACGTGAGTGGGCCCATGCGACCGGTCCCACCAAGTTTCGACCCAATCTGTGATTGATACGAATTGATTTCGTATCCATCAAGAACTAGTGCAATCGAGCTGAAACTTGGCAGAGACATTCTTTACCTTGTGCGTAAGCTACTGTGAAAATTTCGTTGCATTTGGATCTGTGGTTTGGGAGATATGATCGATACGAAATTGCAATTTTCATATGTTGCTGAGTTTGAAACCATGATTTCGTATTCCATCCCATTCTACTCGACCGAGGCACGTGCGCCTGCGATGACGTGTCACGAAATCCCTGGGTTGATCCACTTTCCTGGCCATCTTGAACGCTTCTTCCCTTGATTTGCGCTCGCATCCATATTTTGTGTTCGTTCGTGCCGATAACTTTGCTTTGTATCTGTATCCAACTGCCACCGTACTATTCTTCGCATCGATCTCAAGAGTGTATTTCTTATCGACGAGCGATCGATACGAAACAATGTTATGTGATATCGATCGATACGAAAAAAGCATGAAGGGCCAGGACACGAAGTTCGACATTGATGGATACGAACGAAGCCTTACCTGATGGATGCGAGCGTGGCCTTACCTGATGGACACGAATTCCGATAGCCTCCCATGGATACGAAAGTGCCAGGTCCTCCTCCCATCGATACGAAACCATCGAGTCGAACCAAAAGTTGATCGATGCGAAGAGCCCAATGCCGAATGAATTCGAACAGCACCGATTCGAACAAGCCAATGCCATGATTTCCTGATGGATACGAATCTGATGGATTCGAACAGAGTGAGGCGATGTCTATTTGATCGATTCGAAACCGATCGATTCGAACAGACCGATATCATGTTACTGATCGATTCGAATCATAGTATGTAGAACCCTATGGATTCGAACAAAACAAAGATTGATGGATACAAGTCCGTTGGGTTCAAATAGAACATCTTCTCGACTCTTTGATGGATACGAACGACATACTTTCTCTAATTTGAATCGATTATATCTCGTCCACACGAACTCCAATTAGCCTGAAATTTGAAACATAGCCTTTTCTAGTCCTCATCATCATCTCCAATTGATTCCGTCCCGATCGAAACCCGGCCAAATTTCGACGACATCCATTGCAGTCTTGTTCCAATCGATCTCCAATCCTGATATCCATCGTTCCTTACCAATTTGTTGATATTCCAGCTTTGACCAAAAGGTGGGATAACATTTGCCCCCCAAAACATGCCTTGCGATAAGAAGGCATGTTTTGAATAGTTCTGAATCCAAAATCCAGAGTCCATAGCCAATTCCATCCCATCCAAACTCGAAGACCGAGCCTTTAATCCATCCTTATCCGATAGCCAATAACCAAATCCAGGACCTCTCCGGGTCGATCCATATCCGTAACCTCTCTGGGTTCTTGTCAAGCATAATCCACCCTTAACGAGCGTAGTCCAATGCCCTTGGACGTTGAGCTAACTTCTCTGGATTCTTGCCAAGCGCAATCCACACTTGACGACCGTGGTCCAGTGTCCCTGGACGTAAGTAGTGCCGTGGCTTAAGTCCTAAGCCGAATCATGGTCGCTCCAGACCCTTGTTGAGCATAGTCCATACTCAACGACCTGAAACAATAATCGATAATATAGGGCCTAAGTCCTAGGCCGAATCCTGGTCACTCCGGACCCTTGTTGAGCATAATCCATACTCAGTGACCTGAATAAGACAATTTTCCACATGCGGATGAAGAGACTTACCCCTTGCCAGGTATAATGCATTCCTGATGACCATTTACCAAAAAACCAAATAAAAAATCCAATCAAAATCCAATCCGAGATCCAAATCAAACCAGAAAATCAGAAATCCAAACCAACATCCAAAACAGAAAACAATCATCCAAGCGAAAATCCAAATCAGAAAGCAAGCAAAACCAGGAGTTCAATCCAAACTCCAAAACCAAACCAGAAAAATCAGTGTCCAATCCGAAAGCAAAAGACAAATTTCACAAACCATAGCATCGCGGTTTATCATCATTCAGAGCATGCCTAGGGGCTATCTCCGTCCCCATACATGTGTAAATGACTTTGCCGTTTGCCAGCAGCTTGTCACTTATTTCATATTATCCTGGTCAATGGATAATCAATCGACCATCATCCCTGGACCTCGCGCCATCATTGTTCGAGGTAGGCGGTGGCTGCTCCTGCTCCACCGCTGCATTTCGAGTTCCGACATATTGTCGCAACTGTCCATTCCTTACATGCTCCTCGATTATATCCTTTAAGTGCCTGCGGCTGTTAGTATCGTGCCCATCTAAATCATGAAAGAGGCAATGCCTTCCTGATGCCCTCTCCCGCTCAGAAGGCTCTCTCCTAGCCGCCTTCGGTAGGGAAGGCAACTCCAGGTATCCAGGTATATCCGCTCCAGCGTCTCGTTCAATCCTGTGTATGTAGAAAACTTTGGATCCTTCCATCGCTTCCTAGCTTTTCCAGAATCATCGTCCAACTTCCTTTTTCCTTTATCTTTATCCGAACCTTTGTTGATGGTCCTCCACCCTCAGTCGCATTTACTTCCTTCATCTTTAAGTCCTCACATGCATCCTCTTGTTGGAGGAACCTCTCAGCTTCGTGAAAGAATTCCCCAAGCTCCAGTGGTGGGTCTCGTATTAAAGGTACCTTGAAATCCGAATCCTCCCTGACTCCTGACACTGCCGCCATTAAAACCATTGATGGATCCAGCCGATCCACCGAAGCAACTGCCGTATTGAATCGAGTTAGAAAAACTCTAAGTGATTCATCCGTCCTTTGTTTCACCAACGTTAGCGTCATCACGTTCTTTGGTCTCTTGATATGGACCCAAAACTATCCCAAAAACCTATCCACTAATTCCCTCCAAGTCCTGATAGATCCTTCCTTCAACTGCCTAAACCACATTGCAGCTAAGTCCGTCAAGTACAAAGGGAAGCATCGAGCCATCACTTCCTCCGATGCCTCCAGCACTTCCATGTGTCTAGCATACCTCATCAAGTGATCAGTCGTATCAGCCTTGCAATCATATACTTCCACGCTAGGTAGCTTGAACTTAGGTGGATTCTGAGCTATCCTGATTTCCCGGGTAAACGGACTCCTGTTCACTCCTTCCAAGTCTCTACTGGTCAAGCCTCCACGCATGGTTTTTCTAATGATCTCCACTAATCCAGTATTGTCTATCAGGGGTTTCCCCTATGCCACCGAGGGAACTCCGGTACATATTCTTCATGTGGCTCAGCAACGTTGGCTCTAGCCTGTTGAACTCCTTCGAAAGGTACTCCTGCGTTGGATCATGTGGGCCTGCCCCAAGCCCTCGTTGATTGCCTTCTAGTTCTGTATCCTATCCTCCATTGGGTTCCATAACCCTAGTTCCTTGTTCCACATTCACAGCCGCGGTAGCTGGTCCTAAGTTTTGCATCCCTGAAGCTCTCATCTGTTCAAAGAAAGTCTGCATCATGTCCTGTTGACTATTCAACAATCTCTCTTGCAACGAATTCGCCATAGCTTCCATTTCATCCCTAGTGATGTAGATAGAAGTTTGTCCCTCCCCAGCTCCGGAGGATGCTTCTTAACTTCCTTCTTATTGGCTTCTCTCAGCCCTCTGTCTTCTACTTGTCTGCCGAGTCATTCTCTTTCAAATCTAAACTCTTCACGCTCTTCCAATCCAAACTTCAATCCGAAGTAGCGGGTGCTAGTCCTTCTCAGTGAAAGCACCAAAATGTTTGCACCAAAAAAGGTCACAAACCCCAAATACCATGAAAGCACCAGTGTATGGACACAAATCAGCAATATTCAAGCACAAATATCAGATCTCGGCAAATAAAAACAGCAATTCAAACATTATAATCAGAAACACAGGATTTATAGTGGTTCGGCTATCTCCGGCCTACGTCCACTTCAAAGTTTTATCCTTTTATTGATTATCCATGCCGGTTACAGATGATTACAGCCGTAGCAATGAAAAATTTCGAGTACAATAGTTATATTGAAGTGTAGAAATGAATCAGGCAGCGTCTGGGCGTTCAATCGGCCAAAAGATCCTTTCTCTATAGGCTTCAGGGGGCTATTTATAGGTGTAGGAGCCTGATACCGAGTTAAAACTTTGGGAGACTTCTTCTGGCACGTGAGTGGGCCCACGCGGACTGTCCCACCAAGTTTGGACTCAATCTGTGATTGATACGAATTGATTTCTATCCATCAAGAACTAGTCCAATCGAGCTAAAACTTGGCAGAGACATTCTTTACCTTGTTCGTAAGCTACTGTGAAAATTTCGCTGCATTTGGATCTATGGTTTGGGAGATATGATCGATACTAAATTGCAATTTTCGTATGTTGCTGAGTTCGAAACCATGATTTCGTATCCATCCCATTCGACTCGATCGAGGCACGTGCGCATGCGATGACGTGTCGCGAAATCCCTGGGTTGATCCACTTTCCTCGCCATCTTTAGCGCTTCTTCCCTAGATTTGCGCTCGCATCCATATTTTGCATTTGTTCGTGCCGATAACTTTGCTTTGTATCTGTATCCAACTACCATCGTACCGTTCTTCGCATCGATCTCAGGAGTGTAATTCGTATCGACCGAGCAATCGATACGAAACAATGTTATGTGATATCGATCGATGCAAAAAAGCATGAAGGGCCAGGACATGAAGTTGGACTTTGATGGATACGAACGAAGCCTTACCTGGTGGATGCGAGCGTGACCTTACCTGATGGACACGAATTTCGATAGCCTCCCATGGATACGAAAGTGCCAGATCCTCCTCTCATCGATACGAAACCATCAAGTCGAACCAAAACCTGATCGATGCGAAGAGCCCAATGCCGGATGGATTCGAACAGCACCGATTCGAACAAGCCAATGCCATGATTTCCTGATGGATACGAATCGGATGGATTCGAACTGAGTGAGGCGATGTCTATTTGATCGATTCGAAACCGATCGATTTGAACAGACTGATATCATGTTACAGATTGATTCGAACTCGATCGATTCAAAGTATGTAGAACCCGATGGATTCGAACAAAACAAAGATTGATGGATACGAACCCGTTGGGTTCGAATAGAACATCCTCTCGACTCTTTGATGGATATGAACGCCATACTTTCTCTAATTTGAATAGATCGTATCTCGTCCATACGAACTCCAATTAACCTGAAATTTGAAACATAGCCTTTTCTAGTCCTCAACATCATCTCCAATCGATTCCGTCCCGATCGAAACCCGGCCAAATTTCGACGACATCCATTGCAGCCTTGTTTCCAATCGATCTCCAATCCTGATATCCATCGTTCCTTGCCAATTTGTTGATATTCCAGCTTTGATCAAAAGGTGGGATAACAACGCCGTTAAGCGGAGGTTATTTTATTAGACACATATACCGCGATATTCCACCTTGAAGTGGAATTGGTATTATATATGTATTTGGAGTTGATTTCCCGTATTATATAGTGGATGAGACCCTATTGCACAGCATAATAGCGGATAATATTTTATATAAACCCATGTACCGCGATATCCCGTCTTGAAACGGGATTGGTATTATGCTAACATCTATGGATGCAGGGAAAAAGGTTGGAGGGATCCATTTGGATTCCTCAAATAATTGAATTTGTTTCAATGTTGTGTGTTGATTATGTATAATCTCTGTGTGATTTTCTTTGTGATTGAAATCGTTAAAGGCTAATATTTAGCTGAATATAATTTTGGTATCGTTGGATACTGGAAAATAAATAAAAAAATTGATTTTTGAAAATTTAGGTTGAAAGTTTATATTAAAATTTATTTTTGAGAATTGGATAAATTTAAAAGAAGGAAATCTAAAATAATAAATTTTTATTTTTAATCTTATTGAATAAAATTTCAAAATATGGAAAAAGCTTTAATAAATGGATTTCGAGTAATATAATTTAAAAGTTGAAGAATTTATTCAAAATACAGATTTTAACTTAAAGAGTTTGAAAAATGAAAGAATTGGTTTTCTTTAAAAGGAATTTATTTTTAAAAGGAAACAAAATTTGAAATCCATTTGGGAATTGATTTTTGGTGATTGAATTTAAATCTTTTGAAAAATCCATTTGGAAATTTAGTTGGTGTTTTGAAAAGAATTTGGAATCAATTTGAAAATTGATTTGGGGTTTAGTAGAAATTGATTTCAATTTGAGATTTGAATGAAATTCACTTGGTGTTTAATTTCTTGAAAAATCAATATGGAATTTGATTTGGTTGATTTTAAAATCAATTAAAAAATTGAATTGTGGTTGAAAGTGAATATTTGAAATCGATTTGAAAATCGTATATCAACAGATTTTTGGAAATGTGAATTCACATGGAATTTATAAAGAAAAGGGAAATTTGTTTAAAAATAAAAATTGATTTATTTTTGAAGTGTAGAAATAAATTTACGGATTTGGAACGTAAATTTAAAGTAAATCGGTAAAGATTTATTTAATTGGTTTGAATGAACCATTTTAAAAATGAAAGTGTATTCTCCCTGGAAACCCGAATAAAATTTCTGAATAACTTTGAAAAATATATACATATATATGTATATAATTCTAAATTGATTTTGAAAAGGATACTTTGGAGAAATTAACTTCTTAAATTGTTTTAAATCCTTTAAGTAAAGATTTATTAAGTTGATATAGAAATGATTATTTCTAAGATTTAATCAATAATCGTTTTAGAAAATAGTTATTTAAATAGTTATACTCTATCTACTAATTTTATTTTGAAAATTAGTTTGGACTTAATTTATATGTAATATTGGTATAATATTTTTATAACTAATATTTTCAGTAAAGTGTTTAAAGAAAAATAGTTTTATTTCAAAGTGTTTTCCTGATATATTTTGGATAAGTGTTATAAATTATTTTAAAGTATTTGAACTCGGCAGATTTCCAGTGAAAATGAATAAATATTTGGAAGTGTTTCCGCGTAAGGAAAATGATTTGAAATTTGTTTTCAAAAGTTGTAAAGGTGAAAAGTGATTTGAAATTTGTTTTCAAATGGTTGAAGTGTGGAAAAATATATCATGTAAAGATATCTTTGGAAAATAAATTATTTGGGAAATTATTTGGAATCTGGTGATGTTGTGCATATCTATTGATAGTTAAATAACCGACTATCAATTTTTACCTTTAAATGGGTATTTGTTGTGATTTGCTTGAATTTGAATGCTACACTTATTTTAAAATAAGCGCTCGTTATTCGGTTTAGCCAGGAGAGGACCTTAGGGTCATGAATCCCATTCCGAATAGTGATATGTCGTAATGGATAGCATTTGAAGACCGGTGTTGAAGACCGGATATTTTCGAAAACGGAAGGATTATCGTCGAATGTCTCTGCATCGGCTGATCCCCGATATAGAGATTTTATCACCCTTTGTGATGGGAAGTCCTGACGTGATTAGTGAATATCCGGATTGCAAAGGCTTCTTTGAAAGTGCCTTCGGTTCCGTTCGATCCCGGAACGGACTTGTATGGATGTGTGTCTGACGTTACAATTCGAGATGTAAGCTGGTTTCTATCAAATACATTTCTGTTGGTGGCAGGGAATTTATTCTCTTAGCTTAACACCCTTCTTTGAGGCGTACGCGCTCAGAGGTTATGTAGTTGATAGTTACTAGTGATACATTCCCAATTTGGTAATGTGACATACGAAGTGCTGCTGATCATTTGTTGATCGAAGCATGGCTTTTATAAAAATCATAGCTTTGCGGATGAGACTTGCTTGTCTCAGTGAAATGTGATGGGGGGTTCTCGCTTCATGTTAGGTGGCGAACGGGAGACTTTTACCCCCGCATGTCCTCTTTGCGGGGTTGGTTAGGCGTAACCCATGACAGTCGAAAGGCTGGCCGTGAAAGAAAGTTTCGAGTACCAGTGTAAGCCACGGTGGGTCTAGGATGGTTGCAAAGCCTACCGGTCGCCGCTGCCTCAGGTCTCACATTTTGTGTCAAAGCATTTGGTTAAGCGACAACCTTGGCTCTGTTGGGAATTACTCATTAGAGATAGATTCAGTAGTACTCTAGAATGAGTGTAAGTGTAATAATAGATATGAGCGTGTATTTGTTAGTGAATATAAAAAAAATTTATATTGTGTTTGCTTATCCGTTGGGCTGTTTGTGAATTCTGGTCGGTATGTGGGACGCCATATTATCGATAGGGATTTCTAAACACTTAAACGAGGCAAGTCGACATAGTATCATTTTAAATTGGGTAAATGAAATAATTTTACCTTGATTATATTTTATATATAAAGAGATAATTTTCAGAATTATAAAAGTGTACATAAATTGATTGTTTGGTTGTTGAAAATGTAAGAATATATATAAGTTAATTAAAAGATGTTTGAATAATCTAAATAAAAACAACAATTGTAAAAGAATAATTGTATAAGCAAATGAATTATTAAGTATGGAATTATAATTAATGTGATTTACAATTGTGAAATAATCTTATATATATAAGAAGTGAAACTATATGAATAATCTTATGTAAGTGAAGTGGAATAATGAAATTCTATAAGAAAAAGATTTATAAGTAAAAGGAAATTTTTTGAAAGAATTTAAAGCACTGGATTCGCTACTGTTGCTGGGAAATAATAAGGGTGATGACTGCAGCATGATCAGTATCATTTTTGAGTTTCTGTGTGATGGATTTGCTACCATAGCAAATTGAAAATTGAAGTTTGGTTGTGATAAACAAATTTGAAAATTTAAAATCCAAGTTGTAATTGCTGAATATAAGTAATCAAGTTTTGGACTTATAATAAGAAATAACAAAGATTTTACTTTGGTAAAGTTGAAATAAATTTGAGTTCGCATAATAAAACATATGATTTGAAATTTAACTAAACGAAGGTTAAATAAATTGATTTGGATTAGGTAAGCTATCGAAATGGAAATTAAACTGAAGTGATTATATAAAATAACTTTGAATTTTAAATAAGTTGTATAACTTGTAAAGTGAGAAAATGTAAGTGAAACCAAATGATAATATGGTTAAACAATTCTGTTAAGCAAAACGAGATATGAATTTGAATAAGTGACGAAATTTGACTTTGGTAAAAGTTAAATAGAATTTACTTTAAAATTGGAATCTGAATTGGATTTATAAGTGGAAAATTTAAGTTAAGTTAAACAAATGATGTTTGAAATGGAATATAACTTAAGTAATGTTGAATGAAGTTGATTTTGGTATCGAAGTAAATTAATAAAGTGAAGTGATGAATATGAACTTGAGTTATATAAATGAAATTCAACCTTATTTGTTAAATGAATTAGCAATTGAATTAATAAATGGTTTGAATATTAATCAATTGAATGTAAAAGAATTGATATAGAATAATGAATGTAAGTGTTAATTCATTAGAAGCTAATGAAGTTGAAAAAATTGAATAATTGAAAGAAAAGTCAATTAGATATTCAACCAATTGGAATTAAAAGTGTTAAACCAAATTGAATGTAAATTTAACAATTTGGTTATGTTGGTTACGATTTGGTTGTTATATAATTGTTAGTTGATTGTATATAATTCATTAAGTGTTAATAAAATTGAATTGATAAATGGAAAGCTATGTAATTGAATTTGAATTGAAAGTGAACTAATGTGAATTGGTTGTAAGCAATTGAAATTTGTATCGAAACCTTATAAATTGCTTATGAGAATTATTTTGATTGCATTGCTTATGAAAACTATGTGTTTTCTATTGAAAATTAGTGAAATGTAAATGAATTTCCTATATATGTCACCTACATGTTTAAATTGAGTAAGTACAGGTACCGGGGTTATAATTGGCTGGATTTGGTCGCGTTAAAATGCTAATAAATAACTGCTTTGCTTAAAAATGCTAAAAATGTACGCCTACGCAATAAAAATAGGAAATATGAACTGTTTTTCAGTTTTCCGACCGTGTGGTTCGATGTGTATATATTTATATCTATTGTGATATAGCAAAAGCTCCTCCGTACAAGGGAGACTCTGCCAAAATTTTCCGTAAATTTTGGGAGTTAGAAATTTTTCGAAAATTTTTGTTAACGAAAAATCAATTTCTAAATTGAAATGAAAATGTAGGAATTGAACTAGAAAAGTATAACCATAGGATTTTGGAAAAGTTAAGGAATTAAAATGAATCTGAAATCAAGTTGGAACGGTTTGAAAAAAAGTTAATGGATTCTGTAACTTTTTCTTACTTGAAAATTTCGAGGACGAAATTCTTTTAAGGGGGGAAATTTGTAACGACCCAGAATTTCTGTCATTTGAAATTCATATATTTAATTGATTTTAAATATTAACAAGTAAAATTTGTAAGTCGAATAAATTTTATTTCGAATATTTAGATTTAATTGGATAATTAAATCGATAATTTAATATTTGAAATTACATAAATAATTGGAAATTGGGTTTAATGTGATTAAAGTTGATTTGTAAAGTTGTATTAAATCATATTGGAGTTAGAATGATGTTATAGAACTTTTTAAATTTAATTAAAAGTTAATTTGTGGAAATTGAATATTTTAATATTTAATTGACGAGTTAAAATGGTCATTTTTCAAACAGTCTCGGATTTCGACGAAACTAGTTTCATTGGATCTGTAATGTTATATTATTGTAAGATTTCAAATTTCGTGTCAATCGGACTTACGGTTTGTCCGGGGCAAGCTAAAATGCGTAGAAATCGGTTTAAGTGAACTTTAAATTTAAATAATTCGATTTGGAAACCTATCTTCCAAATACGATCGAATTGGCTCCCGATATACATTCTATTGCGTTTGGAATAGGGGTAAAACATTATAAACGCCAGGCAGCATGCTTCGTTTGGAGTTCGGAAAAATTCCAGATGAATAGTGTTTTGAGAATTTTCTATAAAAAGGACCTAGATTTTTCCCATTTGCAAACAAATTGGCTAGGGTTTATAGCCGGCCCTAATTATAATCAATGGACAAGAATTTCAATTCTTTCTCTTCTATTTTCTTCAAATCTGTTAATCGATTCATAAATCTTCCAAATGCAAAAACGTCGAGCACGAAGAGATCTCCATGATCAACGGTGGAGATCGTTTAAAGCGTAGCCGATCAACGACAAATCGAGTTTGAAATGCCGACCTTCATGCATGATTTCCAAGCAAAATAGACGACCGAGCTCGATGCTATTTGAGCCGAGGTTGGAGCTTTCTTCGACGAGTCGAACGATGGTGCTCGATCGACGTCTCGATCATTGGGATGGTCGCGAAAATCAAGGGCAAGTGGTGGCCGATTTGGGTTTAAACGTGCATGATTATCCTGGACGAAGAAGAAAGGTGCGAATGGCCTGATGTGGAGAAGCCCAATCAACGGCTCAGATTGATGTAGGGTTTGAAATAAAAACAAAGTAAATTGTAAATTGATTTATATAAATTCGTTTAAAGTTTAAAATACTATAACTTTTTCATATGAGGTCCGTTTCGCACGAAACGAGTTGCGTCGGGTTCGTATTGACGAGCACTATGCGATGAATCTGGATTGAGATTTATTTGAGCTAGTGGAATTTTGGGTAAAATTAAACGCGTGTTTAATTTTATTCAGAACGGAACGCTGAAACTGTTATTGGAAGCAAGGTGAGAACTTCTCACTCAATCGAATTTGTTTCGATTTAAATTTTAAATAGTTAAATTTAAAATTGCTTGAATATGTTGATTTTATGCTTGGATGATAAATTGTTATTTGTTGTATTGAAATAGACCCTATATGCCGCATATTAAGCGGAGGTTATTTTATTAAACACATATACCGCGATATTCCACCTTGAAGTGGAATTGGTATTATATATGTATTTGGAGTTGATTTCCTGCATTATATAGCGGATGAGACTCTATTGCGCCGCATAATAAAAGATAATATTTTATATAAACCCATGTACCGCGATATCCCGACATGAAACGGGATTGGTATTGTGCTAACATCTGTGGATGCAGGGAAACAGGTTGGAGGGATCCAATTGGATTCCTCAAATAATTGAATTTGTTTCAATGTTGTGTGTTGATTATTTATAATCTCTGTGTGATTTTCTTTGTGATTGAAATCGTTGAAGGCTAAAATTTAGCCGAATATAAATTTGGTATCGTTGGATCGGAAAATAAATAAAAATTTTGATTTTTGAAAATTTAGGTTGAAAGTTTATATTAAAATTTATTTTTGAGAATTGGATAAATTCAAAAGAAGGAATTCTAAAATAATAAAGTTTTATTTTTAAAACTTACTGAATAAAATTTCAAAATATGGGAAAAGCTTTAGTAAATGGATTTTGGGTAATATAATTTAAAAGTTGAAGAATTTATTCAAAATACGGATTTTAAAGAGTTTGAAAAATGAAAGAATTGGTTTTCTTTAAAAGGAATTTATTTTTAAAAGGAAATAAAATTTGAAATCCATTTGGGAATTGATTTTTGGTGATTGAATTTAAATCTTTTGAAAATCCATTTGGAAATTTAGTTGGTGTTTTGAAAAGAATTTGGAATCAATTTGAAAATTGATTTGGGGTTTAGTAGATATTGATTTCAATTTGAGATTTGAATGAAATTCACTTGGTGTTTAATTTCTTGAAAAATCAATATGGCATTTGATTTATTTGCTTTTGAAATCAATTAAAATTTTTGATTTATTTGTTTTTGAAATCAATTAAAAAATTGAATTGAGGTTGAAAGTGAATATTTGAAATCGATTTGAAAATCGTATATCAATAGATATTTTGGAAATGTGAATTCACATGGAAGTTATAAAGAAAAGGGAAATTTGTTAAAAAAATAAACATTGATTTATTTTTGAAGTGTAGAAATAAATTTACGGATTTGGAACGTAAATTTAAAGTAAATCGGTAAGGATTTATTTAATTGGTTTAAATGGACCATTTTAAAAATTAAAGTGTGTTCTCCCTGGAAAGCCGAATAAAATATCCGAATAACTTTGAAAAATATATACATATATATGTATATAATTCTAGAATTGGTTTTGAAAAGGATACTTTGGAGAAATTGGCTTCTTAAATTGTTTTAAATCCTTTAAGCAAAGATTTATTAAGTTGATATAGAAATAATTATTTCTAAGATTTAATCAATACTTGTTTTAGAAAATAGTTATTTAAATAGTTATACTCTATCTACTAATTTTATTTTAAAAATTAGTTTGGACTTAAGTTATATGTAATATTGGTATAATATTTTTATAACTAATATTTTGAGTAAAGTGTTTAAAGAAAAATAGTCTTATTTCAAAGTGTTTTCCCGATATATTTTAGATAAGTGTTATAAATTGTTTTAAAGTATTTGAACTCGGCAGATTTCCAGTGAAAATGAATAAATATTTGGAAGTGTTTCCGCGTAAGGAAAATGATTTGAAATTTGTTTTCAAAAGTTGTAAAGGTGAAAAGTGATTTGAAATTTGTTTTCAAATGGTTGAAGCGTGAAAAAATATATCTTGTAAAGATATCTTTGGAAAATAAATAATTTGGGAAATTATTTGGAATCTGGTAATGTTTTGCATATCTATTGATAGTTAAATAACCGACTATCAATATTGACCTTTAAATGGGTATTTGTTGTGGTTTGCTTGAATTTGAATGCTACACTTATTTTAAAATAAGCGCTCGTTATTCGGTTTAGCCGGGAGAGAACCTTTGGGTCATGAATCCCATTTCAAATAGTGATACGTCGTAATGGATAACATTTGAAGACCGGTGTTGAAGACCGGATATTTTCGAACACGGAAGGATTACCTTCAAATGTCTCTACATCGGCTGATCCCCGATATAGAGATTTTATCACCTTTTGTGATGGGAAGTCTGGACGTGATTAGTAAATATCCAGATTGCAAGGGATTCTTTGGAAGTGCCTTCGGTTCTGTTTGATCCCAGAACGGACTTGTATGGATGTGTGTCTGACGTTACAACTGGAGATGTAAAGCTGGTTTCTATCAAATACATTTCTCTTGGTGGCGGAGAATTTATTCTCATAGCTTAACACCCTTCTCTGAGACGTACGAGCTCAGAGGTTATGTATTTGATGGTTACTAGTGATACATTCCCAATTTGGTAATGTGGCATACGAGGTGCTGCTGATCATTTATTTATCGAAGCATGGCTTTTATAAAAGCATAGCTTTGTGGACGAGACTTCGTCAGACCTCACACCCCGGAATGGTCGAAACAGGAAGAATGCAGCAAGGTTTTAGGGGGTAGCTCCCCTTAGGGTATGTTCATTTCCTTCTAGATAGAGGTGGTATCATGGCATGGAGCCCAGATTCTTAACTTATGTTGTTGCTGCAAATTTATTACTTTGTGATTGTTGGTATTGAGGATCCTCGGATAAAGGTTGTTTACAACTGGAGGATGACATACTCGTGTTAGTAGTTACCTATTTTTGCAGAGGTAACCCTGCCTTGTGTTGGTAGAGATCTGGTTAGGTTCTCAGGGCGTCCCGCCAGAGGCGTTCCCATGTGGCAATAGAAAGTTCCTTAGCCTGACCATTTGTTGGAAAATCCAAAGAAATAATACGAGCCCTGTACGGTTTTAGTTGTAGAACCTGCCATTTACTTATGGTGGCGCCCCACTGTTTAGATGGTAGCTATAGTAGGCATACGATAATGGTCGTATGTTGGCCAAGATTTATATTATACTTTCGAAATGTTTTCCTGCACTTTGCACTTATAGTAATAATATTAAAGAAATTTTTCTGCGTATCAAGCATGTTTGACTATCATAAGGAGAAATCTCCTCCAATTCTGAGTTTGCATTGTGTGTGTGGCGGGAGGCCTTATGGTAGTTACATTTTCTAAAAGCATTGTGGATCTATTTCAAAATATTTGTTTGTTTGTTTTTTTAAAAATAACTGTTTTAAGATCTCACACCAGTCCCATGACTGACCTGGAGTTTATTATTCCCTTCCTAAACTCTGAGTGCCCACCAATTTCCACACGGGCAGTCTAGAGTTAGGTTATCAGGATATTATGGAATTCAGGAGGTGTTGTGGAGCTCAAGAGGCGAGCTGGATGGCGAAACGTATCACTTGTATATGATATTATCTTTTCCGCTGTGTAGCCACTTGTAAGGACAAGTTCATATAATTATCCAGTTGTGTTGTGTTGTAAGTTGACTCTGATGATGTAATGTATAAAATGTACAGTTCTTTGTTTTAAAGATATTCATTTATCCATTATATGTTGTTCCGCTGCGATTGTGAGATTCTGATATTGTTTCTGTTGCTTCTTCTTTCTTTCTTCTTCTACCTCTTCTTCTTTAACCCTAAGGGTTCGGTTTTCCAACATTCGATTATTCGGAGGTTGATACAGTGGACGTATTAATGTCGATATTC
Source organism: Allium cepa (assembly GCA_030765085.1). Lineage (NCBI taxonomy): Eukaryota > Viridiplantae > Streptophyta > Magnoliopsida > Asparagales > Amaryllidaceae > Allium > Allium cepa. The sequence goes on along the minus strand of CM060940.1, from coordinate 755,492,989 downwards.
AGGAGTCGAAGAATCGGGTCCTCACAAATGCTACTCAGTTGTGGAAGATGCATTCTTATTTTCTAAAGAAAGGATGAAAGTTACAGCAATGGATATAAGTTTGATTTTTGGCCTACCACTAAAAGGAATTAACATTGAGCCAACTTAGAAAATGACAAACAGAACAATTCCAATGCAGTGTAGGGAATATGCAAAGAGAAACTTCGGCAATTGCACTTATATAAAAAGCAATGTTGTGGAAAAAAGAATAAAGCAAGAAGTTGCAAAGAACAAAAAAGAATATGAAGAAGACTTGCCAATGTTAATAGTAATTGAAATACTGTTAACATTCTTCTTTCCAAACAACCAGCAAAATTTAAGATGGGGACTTCTACCATACTTAACTAATGTAGAGACAATGCAATTGGTTTATTGGCCACTAACGATAGAAAAGAATTTCAATAAATTTGTTAAGAAGTTCATCCATAATCCAAGAAATATGTCGGGATGCTCCATGCTTCCATTGGTAAGATAAGTTAATCAAAAATTTATTACTTAATTTTTTTTAACAAACATATCTAATCAATTCATTTTATGTTAACAGTATTGCATTTGTGAGAAACTGAGTCTCATTCAACAAAGAAAATATTATAATCCAGCTTTACCAAGATTTGCAAAATAGGATATAAGGAAACTCAAAGACAAAGCAATCAAAGAAGTTTTTGATAACGTGAAAGAGGGCGATGTAAGTAAAAAGTCCATTTAATTTTTGTTAATCAATATGCTTTAACTCTTATGTAGAATAAAGTTTAATTGTCTATCCTTTCTTCTATAACATAAAACTGATACTACAGTGATCAAAAACTGATACCATATCGTTACGTAGTAAATAGTATCAAAAACAAAAAATAGAATGCAAAAAACCGATACCATACGTTTACTTGCTTGAAACGAGTATAATAGTAGCATAAAATGATACAAAAATTGCAAAAACTGATACCAAATGATTACATGCTAGAAACTAATTGTGGAAGTATTCAAAACTGATATTAGAATCCAAAAACCGATACCTTATAATTTCACAATTTACACTGATACTACAATCCAATAACTGATACCGTAGTTGTACATACTTGAAACTAATACTAATATTATAAGAAACTGATACTAATATTATTAGAAACTGATACTAGAATTCGAAAAATGATACCACGGTTTTATATGATTGAACTTGATACTAATAGTATCAGAAATTAAAAAAAAATCTATTAGTTTTAGTGCATACTATTTCCTTTTTTCATAACAGTAAAATTTAATTATCATTGTAAATTGAAATCATTGCTTAAAACTGAAACAAATTTTCCAACACCAATTTTCTAGGTGAAAGAAATCACAAATCTCAGCCCATATGAAGAATGTGTACATCAAACAGAGATTGTTGAACATAATTTCCCCAAAATTCAAAAAGAAAAGCATGAAAAGAAAAGAAAGTTTGAAGAAACCAAAGAAAGTGCACATTCATTTGAGGAAGACATAAGCATCAGGATCTTCCAAATGCATATAAAAGATTTGGAAGAAGAAACAAAGAAAACAAAAAAAGAATTGGAAGTAGAAAAAAAAGAATTAAAGCAGAGCAAGAAGTTTTCAGGTTGAAAGAAATTAAGTTGAAGCTGAAAGATAATGAAGAGAAAAGATCACAGGCTGAAGACAACACCAATAAATTTGAAGATGATTTGAATGACATTGAAGAAAACGGCGAAAATAAAAAAGAAAGTTTCAATGTACAAAGCGACATTTTACAAACTGAACTAAATGCGGATACTTTAGTAGAAATGGAAACTGGAAGAAATGAAGAGAATAAAGAAACAAAAGCTGAAAAGTATGTACAAAAAAGAGCAGAAAAACAGAAGAAATGGAGAAACATATGCCCATCAAAATAGAAAGTGAACTGGGTAAAAAAAAACAATGAAGAAATACAATATGAACATGAAGAAAAAAAAACAGACTCCAACTGAAGTGCATCAAAAAGAAGAGTTGGAAAAGACAGTCAAGTGTAGAGAGACAAAACAGAAGATACTCAACATCTTCAAGAGGATATAGATGTAAAAAATCAAAATGCACCATATGTCATTTCAGTGCTTGACTTTACCCCTCCATCTTTCAAACTTTACGACACACAAGATTTTGAAAGTGAAAAAACTGAAGAAAAAAAAGATGCAGAAGAACCTGTGCAACTAGCTGTTAGAAAAGAGAAAGAAACAGTCACAAAATTAAGTGACAAAAAAATCAAAGCAACACAAAAAGGGACAGCTTCTTATATTCAAAGATTGAAGGCAAGTACAAGAGTGAAAAAACAACGCGATAGCTTTGAATATGGGATGAAACAAAAAAAAAAGTTGAAAATAAACCAAAACCCAAAAAAAAAGATGTTGAAAACAAAAGTGAACAAAACAACAGTCCAAAGCCACTTGCAATGATAGCGCCAACACTTTCAGAGATAGGGCTTGGACATTGTAAATGTTTAATCTATCTCAACATTGAACAACAAGACGTGATCAAAACTTTCTTTTCATTAACGACATCATCAAAAAAGTAATTGTACAAATATGTATGTTGATTTTAAATATGAAATTAAGTTTTTCTAACATGTACAAATTGTTTTTATCAAAATAGTGTAGTGGCATGGGAAGATAATGACACAACCAGAGGAGGTTGTGTCATAACAAAGAATGCACTAAAACATCTACTAGAAGGAAACGACATAAACGGGCAGGTACATAATATTTTCTTCTTTACATCAACACTAATACCAAAACAAAAACAAAAATGATACCCAAATCCACAACATACTTAAATTCACTTGATGCTTTAATATTTTTATACTTATCAACATACACAACCATTATTAACATTACTGATACTATTAACAATTTAATATTGCTTCACCAATAAAAAAACTTATACTTTTCTGATTTTAATATAGATTATAGATTGATATATTTCAAAATGTGGACTGGAAGAACACAACTATGCTTTCACAACTACAATGACGGTAAATAAAACTTTAATATTCAAGTACATAATAATTGCTTCATTTATTAAATCATAACTTATTTTCATGTTAAACAGAAAGCAATTGTGTGTGATATAAAGGGTGTGATAAAAAGTCTTCTCCTCCCTATGCTAGAATCTATTGTACAAGACAAATTTGCTGAAAGTATATATTTTCCTTTGCATTGTAAGAACCACTGGACATTAGTGACTTTAACATGCCCAACAATGCAATGGTGCCATGTTGATTCTAACCGCCCTAGAAGATCAAACGAAAGAAACAATTCCGGTTTAAAAGAAGCTACAAAATTAGTATAAGATTTCTCTTTCTTTTTAAAAAATACTTATCATGGTGAATATGACCTAATTTTTAAATATATTACATGTTTTAGAGACATGAAATAGAGAACATGCTCCAAGAAATCTGGAAAAGAAATAACATAATAGACATAGTGGTGAAACAAGATGATATGCATAAAAATAAAGTGTGCACGGCAAGCAGAAGACACGTAAGTTTTTTTCTGTAAAAATGTTATCTACTGAGAACAAAATAAACAATACAATTGAAACTACTAGTCAAAATCAATTGCCAGTTCCTCATTATTCAAACTATCTATGTTTTTGCATTATAATTTTCCATACATGCTTCTATACATCATTGTATACCTTTTATATTTAATTGAATTTGATTCTTAATAAAAATATTGAAAATTATTATCTCTCAATTCAATAAACTTTTAATTCAGAAATAAACAGTTACTGTCAGGATCAGGATTTTCGACTCACGAAAGTCGACATTAATACGTCCACTATATCAACTGCCGAGCAATCGAAGGCCCAAAAAACCGAATTGTTAGGGTTAAAGAAGAAGAGGTAGAAGAAGAAGAAAGAAAGAAAGAAAAGCAACAGAAACAATAATAGAATCTCACAATCGCAGCGGAATAACATATAACAGATAAATGAATATCTTTAACACAAAGAGATATATTAGTTATTACATTACATCACATCATATTTCATTACATTATCAGAGTTTACAACAACAAACAGCGGAAAAGAAATACTATATACAAGTTGATACGCCATGCCATCCAGCTTGCTCCTGATCTCCACAGCAACTCCTGAATTTTAGAATGACCTGATAACCTGACTCTAGACTGCCCGTGTGGAAAATGATGGGCACCCAGAGTTTAGGAAGGGAGCAATAAACCCCAAGTCAGTCATGGGACTGGTGTGAGAACTTAAACAGTTTATCTTTAAAAACAAACAAAGAATTTTATTTATTAGATTCGTAATGCTTTTTAGAAAATGAGACTACCATAAGGCCTCCCGCACACACACACAATGCAAACGCACAATTGGAGGAGCTTTCTCCTTATGATAGTCAAACATGCTTGATACGCAAATTTCTTTGATATTATTACTATATAAGTGCAAAGTGGAAAACCTTTCGAAAGTATAATATAAATCTTAGCCAACATAGACATTTCGCACTATGTCTACTATAGCTACCATCTAAACAGTGGTGACCACCATAAGTAAATGGTAGGTTCTACAACTAAAACCGTACAAGGTGAGTATTGGAATTTGGATTTCCAACAAATGGTCAGGCCGAGGAACTTCCCATTGCCACATGGGTACGCCTTTGGAAAGACGCCCCAAGAACCTAACCGGATCTCTGCCAATACAAGGCCGGGTTACCCCTAGCTGGGTAACAACTGACACGAGTATGCCATCCCCCGGTCGTAACCGCCTAAATCCCGGAATTCACCAACAACCACAAAATAATAAGTTTGCAGCAACAACATAGGTTAAGTATCTAGGCTCCATACTATGATACAACCTCTATCCAGAAGGAATGACATACACTAAGGGGGCGCTATCTCCTAATAACCTTGCTGCATCTTTCCTGTTTTGACCATTATCGGGGTGTGAGGTTCGACGAAGTCTCGTGCACAAAGCTACGCTTTATACAAAAGCTGTGCTTTGATCAACAAATGATCATCAGCACTTCGTATGCCACATTACCAAATTGGGAATGTATCACTAGTAACCATCAACCACATAACCTCTGAGCTCGTACGTCTCAGAGAAGGGTGTTAAGCTAAGAGAATAAATTCTCCGCCACCAACAGAAATATATTAGATAGAAACCAGCTTTACATCTCAAATTGTAACGTCAGACACACATCCATACAAGTCCGTTCCAGGATCGAACGGAACCGAAGGCACTTTGAAAAAAGCCCTTGCAATCCGGATATTCACTAACCACGTCTGGAATTCCCATCACAAAGGGTGATAAAATCTCTATATCGGAGATCAGCCGATGCAGAGTCATTCGACGGTAATCCTTCCGTTTTCGAAAATATCCGGTCTTCAACATCGGTCTTCAAATGCTATCCATTTCGACATATCACTATTCTGAATGGGATTTATGACCCAAAGGTCCTCTCCCGGCTAAACCGAATAACGAGCGCTTATTTTACAATAAGTGTAGCATTCAAATTCAAGCAAATCACAACAAATACCCATTTAAAGGTAAATATTGATAGTCAGTTATTTAACTATCAATAGATATGCACAACATCACCAGATTCCAAATAATTTACCAATTATTTATTTTCAAAAAATATCATTACAAGATATATATAGTTTTCCACACTTCAACCATTTGAAAACAAATTTCAAATCACTTTTCACCTTTCCAACTTTTGAACACAAATTTTCAAATCATTTTCCTTACGCAGAAACACTTCCAAATATTTATTAATTTTCATTTCAAAATGTTTCATTTAAACCAATTAAATAAATCCTTACCGATTTTCAAATCCGTAAATTTATTTCCACACTTCAAAAATAAATCAATGTTTATATTTAAATCAATTTTCCCTTTCCTTTATAGATTCCATGGTGAATTCACATTTCCAAAATATCTATTATTATACGATTCTCAAATCAATTTTAAACATTCACTTTCAATTTATCTTTAAAAGATAAAATCTCACAATATTTCACTTCATATTGGAAAACAATTCCATACTTATTTAATAATAAGTAATTCACAAATCTATTTATTTTCAACATTTGAAAAATATTCGATATACTTAAAACACGATCAAGTATATATTTTATTCTTTAAGGAAAACATTCTCTTAAACACATTCATTTGAGTCAAAACGAATGTTGCATAAAACATCATTACGACAACCCAAAACACTAGTATAGTGATTCAAAATTAAAATAGATATATAAATCCCAATACTATATAAAACATTTCCTTTCAGAAATCATTTACTATAACAACAGTGTTATAGTCCACCATTCCCTTTTATTTCTCGAAAACGTCTATTTCAACAATGAATGTTGAAATCTATGGTTTCGATCCTTAACACATTCAAAACAACTTCAACTCGTTTTTAATCCTATTTAAAAGATCACTTCCTAAAACATTTCTTTAATATATTATTCACTGTCCAAAATCGTGAATATAAATCGTTTACCAAATTCAACGTTTCTACACATTTTATTTTTAAAGGATTATCCACTGTCCAAAATCATGGATAATCTCCTTTAATAATCTAAAATAATTGACTTATCAAAATAAGTCGATTTCGGATTTATAAAACAACGTTTATAAATTCACATCTATATAATTTTATAAAAACTTCAACTTATAAAATCCTTTAATTTACAAATTCTATTTATATCTCATTTAAATGCCAAAATCCAAATTATAAGTTAATTACTTATAAATCTTTTATTTTACAAAATCTATTCATTTTATAATTTCACGATTTAAAATCTATAAATTTCATTCACTTATGAAATCCATTTATACTTCATTTTAACACTTAAAAAAATTCATTTTATAATTCCAATATTGTAAATTTATAAATATCAATTTTATTAATCTTTTATATAAACCGTTTATAATAACTCAAAAATCCCAATTTAAACCATTTTACAAATTAATCAACTACTTATTTCAAAAATCACATTTCCATTATATTTCACAAAAATCATAATTTTTGTAACATAAAAATTATAACGTTTATTCATTTAAAATGAATCAATTCCAAAATTCAATAAAATGTATACTTTCAAAAATCACTTGAAAATCCTTTTAAATTCGAAATCGTTACTTTAACATTTTTAAAACTCCAAAAATAAGCCCAATGCTGCAACAGCACCAATACATCAACCACGACATCCAAACATCATATATCAATATGATAACAGAATATATCGCAAATATCTGTAAATAAATCCATATTGTTGAGGAATCCAGTTGGATCCCTCCAACATGTTTTCCTGCATCCACAGATGTTAGCACAATACCAATCCCGTTTCAAGACGAAATATCGTGGTATATGGGTTTATATAAAATATTATCTGCTATTATGCGGCGCAATAGGGTCTCACCCGCTATATAATGCGGGAAATCAACTCCAAGTACATATATAATACCAATTCCACTTCAAGATGGAATATCGCGGTATATGTGTTTAATAAATAACATTCGCTTAATGTACAGCGTATAAGGTCTATTTCAATACAATAGATAATAATTTATCATTCAATCACACAATCAAGCAATTTTAAATCTAACTATTTAAAATTTAAATCGAAACAGATTCGATTGAGTGAGAAGTTCTCACCTTGCTTTCAATAATAGTTGCAGTATTTTACTTCGAATAAAATTAAATGCGCGTTTAATTTTACTCAAAAATTTCACTAGCTCCAATCAATTCCAATCCAGCTCCATCGCGTAGTGTTCGTCAATACGAACCCAACGCAAGTCGTTTCGTCCAAAATGGACCTCGTATGAAAAAGTTATATACTTTTAAAGTTCGAATGAATTAATATATATATAAATTTACAATTTTCATTTTAACCTAAAATTCATCTTGGCCGTTCGATCCATATGCATGCATCAGGGCCGCACGCGCAAACTCCTTCTTCCCAGTGAAAACGCGTACGAAGAAACCCACGGCCGCCGTTTATCCCTCAATTTTCGTGCCTCCTCCATTGATCTACGCGATCATCAACGACCTCCACTACGTGCGCCAACCCTAGCTCTACCATCGGCTGAAATAGCTTGAAGTTCGACTATAATTTAGCCTCGAAAAACGTGAACGAATGCCGGCCAAATGCGAGCAATTTTCTTCTTCATCGTTGCGTTGTTTTAGATCGTAGTCATATGGATTCGAAGCTCTCATGAAGCTCTACGTTTTTGTAGTTGATAACTTTCTCTAATTGTTGATGGATTTGAAGATATTAGAGGAAGAAGATGGAGAATTGCTGGCCATTAATCATAAGCGGCGGCTAGGGTTTCTTCCATTAGGGTTTTGTTGCAAAATGAAGATAATAGGTCCTTTTATAGAAAATTTTCCAAACACTATTCATCCCGAAATTTTCCAAACTCGAAACGAAGCGTGCCGTCTGGCGTTTATAATGTTTTACCCCCATTCCAAATGCAATGGAATATATATCGGGAGCCAATTATATCAAATTTGAAAGATAAATTTTCGAATCGAATATTTAAATTTAAAATTCACTCAAACCGATTTCTACGCGTTTTAGCTTGCCCCGAACAAACCGTAAGTCCGATTGACACGAAATTTGAAACCATACAATAATATAACATTATGGATCCAATGAAACTAGTTTCATTGAAATCCGAGACTTTTTGAAAAATGATTATTTTTACTCGTCAATTAAATATTAAAATATTCAATTTCTGCAAATTAACTTTTAGTTCAATTTTAAAAGTTCTATAACATCATTCTAACTCCAATATGATTTAATACAACTTTACAAATCAATTTTAATCACTTTGAACCCAATTTCCAATTATTTCTGTAATTTCACATATTAAATTATCAATTAAATTATCCAATTAAATTTAGATATTCGAAATAAAATTTATTCGACTTACAAATTTTACTTGTTAATATTCAAAATCAATTAAATATACGAATTTCAATTGACGGAATCCTGCGTCGTTACAGTTACCACAGAAAAAAACTGATACCTACATAAAAGAAACTGATACCTACAGAAACAAAACTGACGCCTACAAAAAACAAACTGATACCTGCATAAATTAATACTTAGTGTGCTAGTAAAACTGCTAAATATTTTAATTCAAAGCATACTATATGCTTGTACCATTATCTTTGAAATTCAAAATTTTGTATTATTTATAAACCTGTTAATACAACAGATGAAAATTGATACTAATATTACATTTTGGTTTTAACAGGCTTGACTGTGGGATATTTGTAATTATATTCTTCATTTCGCTGAACAAAAGTAGAATACCAATAAAAATTGAAAAGAAAGAAGTATGATCAACAAGAGCAAGGATTGTACATGCAATATTAACAAATAATGAACACTGCTGGAGTCTGTCTAAATACATGTCAAGCCTAGAAGAACAAAGAAAAAAAGAACTGAATTCACATTGCGTTATTTCACAATTAAATTCGGTGCCTGTAAAGTAATGTTGTTCTGTTGAAATGTGTACTTGTGAAGTAATGATGTTCTGTTGAAATGTGTACTTATGAAGTAATGATGTTCTGTTGAAATTCATACTTATGAAGTAATGTTGTTCTGTTATTAAAACAATGCTGCTTTTATTTGTAAAAACAATACTGATCTCCTGGAATGATATGCTGTGGTTGATGCTCTTTTCTTTTCCTGTTGTTTATATTATAACAAAATTAACTAGTGTATGTTCTATCATCCAACTATGGATCCCACATAATATTATCAGTTTTATGATGCAACTATCAGTTGTATAATGATATTATCGAATTTCATATAATATTTCAAAACAAAACAGGACCTGGGCATCAGCTCTTATGACTGATAGTATCAGTTTTGTTAAAACATACACTCAACATACTTTATGAAACAACAATTAGTGATGGTCTCACGCTTTGCAAACACCAGATATCATTCTAATTATTTAGTAGCACTGATTTCAATTCTAGCACATATTATAATACACGAAACTGATACTAACAACAAACCAAAACTGATAATAAAGCCGTTTATATCCAATCAAACATACATTATCTCCAACAAAGCTAACTGATACCGAAACTGTAAAAAATGACACCAAAACTTAAAAAAACTGATATGTGTAAAAACTTATAAAAACTGCTACTGTAAAAATTGATACTGTAAAAATGATACTGGTACCAAAACTTGTAAAAACAAACAACAAAACCAATACTGCAAAAACAAATAACTGATACTATCATCTATACTAAAATAGCTGAAATTAAAATCAATTTCATAATATGTTATACTAAATACAAATTAATAACAAAAGGTTCAATTACTATAGACCACTGAAACAAGTCTCACATACACTTATTACTCTGAACAAATTAAAATTGTAAAATCAAATCATATCCTCTTTGAAGCTTGACAATTCCGTTTATTATGACCAAATTGCTTGCACTCGCCACATCTGTTTTGCTTGTTATGAAAATATGAAAATCTTCCTTTGCGCTTCACTGATGGTCTGTCAGCGCCACGTTTCTCCTTTGATAGCTTGATAACATCTTGAATGCTACCATCAACAATAGGCCTATCATAATTTGGAATAGGATTTATAACATTGGCATAAGAACATCTATAAGCATCAACAATGAACTAATTCTTGACAAAATCATATACAGACAACTTAGACTTGTTCATACACTTTATAGCATGAGCATAAGGAATCCCGTAATTTTCCATTGGTTGCAACTACAAACCCGCTCCTTCAAATCAACACAATGAGAGTTTGGAGATTTTCACTTCAAAGGTAAAATCAGAAGATTTATATACATCCTATCTAAATCCTTCTTCAATCAATTCATCTAAACGTAACTTCATAGAAGGACAAAGACTTGTTCCCCATAAAGGACATTCTTCTCTTCTTCTAGCCATTTGTTCCATAATCTTAACACGAATACCATCTAAACACAAAGTAATAGGCAATGCTCGTTCATTTAAAATCCAACTGTTAAAACTTTCTACAACATTGGAACTATATTCACCATAACGTTTTCCTGGAAAATATAAATCAACCCGCTTATCAAAGGGCTTATCCTTTAAAAAATTCGCACCGGCAACACCACCAATTTGAAAAAACTTAGAATATACTCCTTCAAATTCATATAGATTAGAAGCTCTAGAACACATTTTGAATAGATCAACAATAGACACATTTGCATTTTTGGCTTTCACCGCTGAAAGAAGATTTTGCTCCATATGCAAATAGCAATAACTGTGATAATCTGAAGGAAAAACATCACGAACACTTGAAAGCAAACCTTGGTGCCGATCTAACATAAAAACTAAAGTACGCTCTTCTTGAAGCATTTGTTTTAAATGGTTCAAAAATCATGTCCAGTTATCCACATTTTCTATAGAAATTGCACTCATAGCTAAAGGGAAGAAACCTACAAATGCAAAAACAATTAGTAAAAAAAACTAAAAGTAATTACGACCATAAATATAAAACAATTCATAAAAATGATACTGACAGTAACAAAACTGATACCTATAACCTGAAATGACCATTATAAAAATATTGATAACCACAACATTATGCACATTAATCTTCATTCTAAAACAACAAAGAAACAAAAATTGACAAATATTATGATACAAAGGAAATTTCAATATTACATAACTATAAATGATACCATATATGAACATACTTACTTGAAACTAATACTAACAATATACACAAACTGATACTAATCTCCTATTTAGCAGTATGAAATTATTATACCAAATACAAACTTACAATTCAATATAATGAAAATTCTGATACTAGAAACTTGCTACTTATAAACTACAATTCTTAAAACTGATACCAACATAATACAAATTATGATAAAAAATGTATATTAATGGTTATGCCAAGTATTATGATCTCAATACAAATAACTCAAATCTGAAAAAAAAAAAGACATACCTTGATCACCATTTTTTGCAGTAGCACCCATCAATACACCAGAACGTCCCTTCAAGTGAGTAGCATCTAAGAATATCATAGGACGACAATACTTGAAACCAAGTAAACAAGCGCCAAAAGCAATCACCACCCTTTCAAATTCATTACTACAAGGATCAACATCCATATCAACATAACTATCTGGATTAGATTTCTTCACTGCTTCCAAATACCAACTCAAATCATTATAAGACAAAGCATCATTACCATGCAACTCCATCAACGCAAGTTGTTTCCCATGATAAATATAACCATAAGACAACTGAAAATTGTATTCTCTTTTAAAATCAAGTATAATATCCTTAGGCTTTTTACTTGGACAATCGCGGATCTCGTCAATAATCATCGATTTAACAAGCGAACTAGATATATGTGGATTATTCACATGTCTAAGACCTGCCCCACAAGAATGATCAGGAACCAAATTTCTCATAAAAAACCTTCTCAATTCTCCAGAATCACAGGAACCATGGACTTTGAAAAGACAACCATCTTTATATGAAGAGCAAATCACAGTAACTTTTGTAGCACAAATCTTTAAAAATATTAATTCATACCACTTTTGAAGTTAATATGCCATCAAAAACTGTCTAAAATGTTCAGCTCCTCCAAAACAAAAACCAACAAAATCGAAAATGCTTAATGTCGGCCCTCTTCTCGACATATCTTTTAAATAACTTTTACCATTAACAAAAACATTTGAACAGACAGATACAGTAGAAGATGAAGAAGCACGAACGTAGGATGAACTTGAAATAGAAGCACCATCAACAACTTTCAATTCAGAACCCCTAACCTTAACATTAAAACCAAAGAAAGAACTTTTCTTGTATAATTGAAAATAAAATATGCTCTGAATATCAGAATCAATGTCAACCATAATAACTTTGTCCTCAAGTGCATAAGAAATCTGAATAGAAGGAGTTAATTGAGACCAATATCGACATATCTCATTCTTCAAATCATACAAAGAGCAATCGATAAACAATCGAGTGCTAAAAGTGTTATTATTCAACACAAACAAACAAAGAAGGCTGTTATCCCCACTGTCAAAAAAAATAAAAAATAAACATTAGTAAAAATATGTTCAATTTAGAACAGTAATTATTCAATTTAACAAAACTGATATCTATCATAGACAAAACTGATACCTAGGTACTGATAATACAAAAAAATGACACTAAGAAAAAATAAAAATGATACCCAAAAACTGAACCTAAAATACGATAGTTTTCCACCCTATCACAATTTTAAATACAGCCCAAGCAACGATACTTTTCAAATCATCCCAACATCAATGCAAGAAAATGCAAGGTAAATTAAATGAAACGCTAATTAGAATACAACATTGCATAAAGAAACGAATATAACAATAAAAAACCAGCTGCTACTTCCACAATTTTCTATCGACGAACGAACGAACAAACAATGAGAACAACAACAGAGCATATCAGTCGTAAAATGAATACAATTAGAAATCACGGACAATTTTTTTAACTCGAATAGAAAACTATAAAAAAACAGAATAATATAAGCATACCTAAGAAAAACGAGATCACGGTACAAATATGAAAAGAACGAGATTAACAAACCCACGTAAGAAAAAAATGATCAATGAAGTACAATTTTCAGAAGGACGAAATTAAAATAAAAGAACGAAGCTATCGATATTTTAATTGCGAGAAAGATATTTAATCGCGACTTACAAATTTGATCGAAAGAAAGAAGAAGAATAAACGCGCGAAATTCGACTATAATTTGTCCTTTGGAAAAAGATATTAACGGGCCGTCTACGTAACAAAAGACCTAAAATGTGTCCTCGAGGAAAATGTACCGGACCCTTTCTTACTCAGCTACAGCCACAATCAAAGCTCGCTCCAAGTTTGATTAACAATATTAATGGACAACGACGATGATTGTCCACCTCTCGCCGTTCCATTTTCCGTCAGCGTAACAGACCCCTTACCGGAACCCTCCGCCGTCGGTATCACCGTTATCACTGGCTACCTTGGCTCTGGAAAATCTACGGTTAGCAATAAATTTTTTTGTTTAGGGTTTAGTTTCTACTTTTTTGCGAGAATCAGTTTTCATTTATTTTATGTAACCACAATAGGTTAATAAATATGTTTGAGTGGAAGAAGTATCGGCAGGGATTTTAAGTTGTTATGAACGAGTGTATTTTTGTGGTTTGGTTGATGAAACTTTTAACATTCTCAGTTGATAAATTACATATTGAATGCCGAACATGGGAAGAAGATAGCAGTGATATTGAACGAGTTTGGAGAGGAGATAGGAGTTGAGAAAGCTTTAATTAACGAAGGAGAAGGCGGTGCTTGCGTGGAAGAATGGATTGAACTTGCTAATGGATGTGTTTGCTGTACTGTTAAGCATAGTCTTGTTCAAGCTTTGGAACAGCTTGTGCAGAAGAAAATTAGGTTAGTTTTCAAGCAAAAAGATCATGACCTTTTCCCCTAAGAATTATAATGGTGTTTCACAAACAAAACTAATTCTATAATTTCAGACCTTATCTTACTGTCATGACAATATACATTAAAGAGTTTATACTTTACATTGGATCGTTTGTGAGAGAGTCATCTTTTCAAATTTATTTTTAATTCTTAATGCACAGAGGGTAATTTATAGAAATTAAGGTTTCTCCATGAATCGTAGTTCTTCTAATGAAAAGGTCGTGAAACTCTTCTTATTTATAATAATTTGTTACTTTATACATTGGATTAGTGGACTGTAAATATTATGATTAAATAAAAGATGCTAACAGATTTGGCTTATTATGATTAAATAAAAGATGCCAATAGGTTTGGCTCGGTTGGTTGGTAGCTCAGAGTACAAGAGTAAAGATCACGAGTTCGATCCCCGAGATCGACACTTGTTGGCACTAATGAACCATTTTAAAAAAAAAGTATTGTAGATTTACAATTATTCAACATTCCACCGAGCAACCTTTTCTTATATTGGCTAATGTAAATATGCTCCAAATTGGTGATGGTCATATTAATGAAACTTAACATAAGCATGAATCACTAAGAATGGACTAGCTATAAATTATCTTCTGTCCAACTTTACTTTTCGTATGAAAACACTGCATGACCATTAATGCACACAAACCTAAGTTATGTATTAGATATAATTATTTTAAAGAGCGCCTCACAGTAAAGTTTTTATTTTATAACAAGTCATACAGGATCTTTTAATAATTTAACCAATGCTTGTTTAATTGAAGGATCATAATATAATCTTTATGGGCTGTATTTTTTACTTTAGATCGACACATCATTAACAAAGAATATACTTAATGTTATAACTTACAATATCAACTAAATTTGGTTTACCATTATTGTTTGTATGTATCTTTATGTTTGTAATAAAACAATAAAGCTAATAATGTCATATATCTTCATGGTAAACTAGTATTTGATAAATTAGTATTGTAAAAAAAACTATCTGTGTATGTGTATGATATTTTTGGTCTTTAGCCATTTCCATAAATCTCATATTTTAATACGAAGATACTCAATGTTAAAAGAGATTTTACACTAAAACTATGCAGTTCATACATGATTCCAGTAGCATCTACTTATTTTGCACCTTCCATGTGCAAGTTTTATACTTCAAATCGATGTTCTTAATGGAGCAATTTAACACACAAGTCATGTTACATGACATCAGACGGAATTAAACTTAACTATCAATGTACTTACATTATTGCCTACACACGAGTTTCATTAAAATTGACCAATGCGTATTTTCATTTGTGAATTCATACTTCATGTCCGAAAAGTTTTTAGAACATAAATTTGGAGACTATTCCTATTGGCATAAGAATTTTCTACTATAATATTTTTTTTTTAGGAAAACGAGTGATCATCCAAAGGGAAAAACATTCATGTAATTTTATTATATACAAAAAACGGAGCCGTGTAGCAACAACCAACCTTACAAATAAGAAAAAAAGACCCTCCCCAAAACCTAAGACCTGACACATGTATCCATAACTACACACGGGTCTAGAGTAAATCATAAAATAAAATGCTAACAAAATCAAGAGAGTTATTAGGAGTGCCAAACAAATAAGTTAAAGGCAAATTCTATTTCAACACAGATAATTACTTAGTAGCCCTCCTAAAATAAATAAATTTTTAAAGACTAAAATACTCTTAGAAAGCTGCGTATTTTCTTTCTTCTCAATTCCATTATCTTCTTACATCAGTTTCTTATTGTCTAAACCACATCTTCTTCAAAACCGTAGTTTCTAAATTGGTGAAGAAAAAATTCAATTTTTCACTACTAAGTTATTTTTTGGGTTACAGACTTTTTTAATTGTAGTTCTGAAGAAAATATGAATTGGATTTCTAAATCAGTGAAGAGAAAAAATTCAATTTTTCACTACTATGTTATTTTTTGGATTTACAGGCTTTACTAAGAAAACATTCAATTTTTCACTATTAAGTTTATAAAACCGTGAAGAAAAATTCTAGCCCTAGTTTCTAAATCAGTGAAGAAAAAAAATTTAATTTTTCACATTTTGCATGATGGGAAGGGTAGTTCTGAAAATGGTAAGGGGCTACTAAGTTATTTTTTGGGTTTACAGACTTTTTTTATTTTTGGGAGGCTATTAAGTAAATACTTGGGTTGAAATAAAATTTGCCTAAGTTAAATCAACCAATGGAAGTCAAATAGTAAGACTACAGATCCGTAAACGCATCAAGCAAACCAAATCAAACAATGTAAGTCAAAAATTATGACTAGAGATCCGTAAATGCAACCCGAATCATCATAATCGATAAATGGAAACAAATCAAAGGGAACAAAGTGATCTTGCATCTATGAAGGGACAAGTGAGGGCGGCAGATCCTAGCAATTTGCATCCTTATTCCATAAGCATAGCAGACTGACCTCTAATAACTACTAGATCTGAAAAACTCAACAAAACATGAGTTCAACACACGTACATACGTGTATAACCTAAAGATTATATACATATATATGGGTAAAGCTAGACAAAATACGAAGTAAAACTGAATTAGTCATCAAATTAATTTAATTACGCAAGTTCAGTCTTTCGCCATAACATTTTCGTGATAACATTTTGTTCAAATTAATTTATGTGAACTGTTACATACCTATTAGAATATAAATCAAATACAATATTGGATGTCCAAGTCGCATTACAACTTTTCTTGGCAAAACATAAGTCGATTCATGTCCATTTTAGTGATTTGAGATTATGTGGCTAATCGTAAACTATTACGATATTTTTATTTTGAGAAACTTCCAAACTTTATTACCATTCAATCAAATATGATATTTTACTTTAATTGTATAGAAATATTATGGAATTTTTATTAAATTCAGTGTAAAGTATAAATAAAAGCTAACTGAATCTCTCGTTCAACAAAATACTATTGAACTTTAAATTTTATAGAAGGAAAAAAAAATTGATTTGAGTTTCAATATATGAACATTTAAAATTTCAACTCAGGAAACATACAAAATCGTTAAATATATAAATGATGTACTAAAAAAGTTGAAAATGAAAAATGTAAAACATTTCCAGTGTTATAAATGTACATAATATATCATTATTGTTTGTTTATATCTTATTTTTCAATTAATGATAATTATACATTTATACATAATTATATGAAAAACAAATAACAAAATCCGAAATCGGTGAAACCAACATTCTTCAAATTTACGAATTAGATTAAATTTTCTGCAATTATAAAAGACCAAAACCAAGACCGAAATCAAGCTCTCGAATCCTGGGTCAAACACAAGTAATATGATCATATTCATAATTCATTCATTTACTATGACTACTACCAAGACCGATAAAATATATTATTAGTCGGGGGATCTCAATTTTGTGGACATAAAATTGGCTCTCAGTAAAATTTGCATTGTTAACGCAAGTTGCGCTATACTAATATCTATTTTTAGATCGAGTAAATTAAATACTGAATGCAAAATAAATACAATGTTAGATATTTATCTTTAATCCACACGGACAAGAAATAGTTGATTAGCTCATGGTTGTTGTGACTATTACATGAATTGAAAGTTAACTACATTCAATACATTTAAATCAGGACATACTAACTATATGCATACAAGGTTTTAAATATCGAATTTCAGTCATGTTTCATCTCGGCATTTTCAAGTAAGCTATCTCGTATCAAAGGAGATTTCAAGTGAGATCGGTGTATCTCGAGTTTATGTCTCGGATTGACTCTCGGGTCTTAAAATACATCTTAGAAATATCTCGGAGTAACTTATCTTTTTAAATTGATGAACAGTTTTCAAAGTAAAAATAAAAATTGCAATGTACGTGATTTGCGTAGAAAAAAGAATTTAAATTAATGTTTTGAAGAAAAGTGGTAGTTTGATTAACTTAATCTATTTTGTAATGATTGAATGATATCATCTTATTTGAACAAAAAAACGAAATGAAGTATTTTGTTGTGACTTATCAAGATAAAAAAAACTAGAAAATATTGTACGAGAGTTGGTAAATAGATTTTGGATTGTGTAGTTGCTTTTAAACCTATATGAAAAAGAAAAAAATGTTATGTAAAAGAGAAAGATATAATTACGGGCAAGATCTCGAAGTGAGATTTTGATTCATATTTCGGAAGAGATATGAATGAGATTTGATGAGATATGAATAAGATTTGATATCTCGTATCGTCTTAGTGTGAAAATGAGTTCTCGCGTGAGATGTAGGAGATTCAAAACCATGTATGCATACATAAACCATGCTTAGTCTAAATAGTAAAAAAATAAGAATTTACGCAATGATAAAATTATAATCATCTATAGTAATATGCTTGCTACTTATTCAAATTTTTACCTTAAACAATAAATTTTAATTCATATTATGCATGATTTTTTCTTCCAAAAACATTTAAATTAAATGCACCTATAAATATTATTATTATTTATGGATATCAACAGAATTGAACTCATGTTTATGTTTCTAACAATATAAATTTGATTGACTTGTCCAGAATCACTGTTCCAGTAGTTAGACGTTCTGGCTTTGATCCATTGGGTTTTTGAATCCTGTGTAGCACATGATTCAGAATTCGAACAACTGGACATATGTTGACTTGTAGTAACTATACCTACCTAATACTCATAGTACGACTATGTACTACAATTTAAGTACCAAATTAAAAAAATTGACTGACTTAGTCTATTCCAAAATTTTAAAGTATAAGTCTACTTAATTTAATATTATTTATTTACCATTGTGTGTATTTGATATAACTATGTTAGCACATTCAAACATACACAAAAGCTTGTGTTGGCACCTTTTATGGTAAATTGTTATAATACAATTATAACAAATGTGTGTAACATAAAAATATGCTACGATAAGTAAAGTATAAATTTTCAGTATAAGCTACTTCATAAAACTATTCAGCAAGACAGACCGATTTGTAAACCGACTATTAAAATATAAAATACGCCAGTTCGAGCCCAATGAGCAGCCAACTTGGCAATTTTGAACTATCATGAATTAAGTGTGACTTTGAGCTGTGCCAGGTTACACAACACACGCGCACACACATATAGGTAAGGATTGACTATACCTCATTTTTGCTACGTTTTAAATCCATCTTGATTTCAACCATGCTCCGAGTTAAATAATATACCTTCTCTCTCTTGTTACTCGAGGAGAGAGAAGATATATTATTTAATTCATAACATGTGTTTGAAATCAGGGAGGATTTGATGTGTAGCAAAAATGAGGTGTAACCGATCCTAACCCTATATATATATAGTGTGCGTGGGTGCACGTGTGCATGCAATATTACTTTCTCTCTACATGCATAAGTACCAGTTGTGCATTGTGGAGCGCTTTCTTAGTCATAACTTATATTGCGCTCAATACATAATAAATATAAGACCGCTGAGTTGGCTACTAATCGGATTCAAACTAGCCTATATTAATAATAAGCTTGCAAATCAGCATGTTTTGTTAATAAGTTTTGTTAAAGTGTCATATTGGAATTTTTTTCCAAATAAAATGACCGCCTTTGAATGAGTACCCATGAACAACTCATATCTTTGTGAATAAGTTGTGCTAGTTTTATATTTTAAATCAACTCATATTTTTGTGAATTGCGACAAACAAGGGTTAATAAAACCTTATGTCATATAACATGCATATATATAGTATCTTTGTGTGTGTTAGACCAATTTAGCTATGCCTTACAGGTAAAAAGAACCACATTTTAAATATATTTTTTGAGCTGTTTTGGCCATATTTGAAGTAGCCGTAGAAACTAATTTTATTCTACTTGACAATAACTTGTTCAAAGTGTCAAAAATAACAATACTTTGTTTCAAAGTTATATTATGTTGAGCATATTAGAGCTATATGAAACCATAATGTTATGTTGTACCAAATTGTTCCTCAAAAATCTTAATAAACTAAGTAGTATTATCTCTAAATGCACGAGTTTTGTTTTTCTAAAGAGAATTTCAGTTTTGTCTAGTCCAATACCACTGTTCCAGTAGTTACATGTTTTGGCTTTAGTCCATGAAGTCACAAGTTCAAATCATGCGCAGCGTGATTCAAAATACCAGACATATGATGACTTAAAGTATGTTATATGCTATTTGAGACTTGTAATACAACTATGTACTACCATTTAAGTACCAATTTAAAAAATATGTTCAGTTTTATCATCTTATCCACATATGATCAAGGTTGTAAAATCGCTAACTGAACACCACACATTATGTATATGCGGGATTAGTTGGAGTTAGTTATTTTGTTAATTTATGTATTTTGGATAAATTTTAGTATTTGGTTTAACATTAACCGATCGAAGTTGACAATATGGAGTTTTGGATCGAAGCAGCCAAGGAGGCAATACTACCTACAACTAGCACATAGATGCTTATATGTTGCATTGAACCACGAATAATGCCTGATTAGTGCCAAAATGCATGTTTAGATTCGTAGATGGGGCGATAAATTTTGCCAAGATGGACTAGGCTGATGCCTAGGCATTAAGCATCGCCTAGTGCCTATGTAAAGCCTAGATGTAGAAGGATTTTTACAACGGACCATATGATTATTAAAATCTTGGTTGCATGCAAATGGATAATATTACTACAATCAATATAATGATTCTAAGCTTGGTAAAGCATAAACAATTTTTTGGATAAACATCATGTGTGCTATATATATAACATGGTCATGACTTTTGCATATTTCAATACCAATACCACTAGATAAAAAAAGAGCACAGATCCAATTGTATAGTTGCTGCAAATCTCACAATTTTACTTTGTTTTTTCTTTTGACTTGGCGATTCTAGTAAGTATCTTGTACATGATTGTAATAAACAGTACCATGTATTGTCTAATCAATGCGACCAATGGATGAAATACGAAACTAAGTTGTGTTCGCAGCAAAAAACAAAAAAACAAAAACTGTTTCGACGTTTGATGCGTGGCATACATCAAAAGGCTACAATGGGTATCCCCACCTATTTGTCTTGTTGTGGTACGTAGGAAAATTGATTTGTTAGCGTTTGAGGCATCTGACATGTTTGACACCAACATTTATCTCCTCAACGGTGAACTTTATCACCCTAGAAATCAAATCCTCTCATCTCCCCTCTTAACTACTAACATTATATCATCATCTCATCATTTCTTCTCTATACTACAACGGCCACACTCATGTGCCTAACATCAAAATGTCGTCAAAACCATAATGTAAAAGTCCCAAACCCTACTCAAATCCCTCAATAAATAATATAAACAGCATAGACTCCACCGTAATGTTTTCAACGTTTAATGATCTTATTAGTCGTGTGAAGTAGCAATTGAAGAAATTGGTATTGCCAAAGAAATGTTTAGTGCTTTGGACTACGATATTGTCAGAACCTGGTTGAAACTTAAGGTAACGCAAATACGACACAACATTCAGTGCTAGAAATTTATGATGAAGTTGTTCGCCCTTTAGGGAGCAGTATTTTATCATTCCCTTTCATTTTTTTAAAGTTGGTTCTATCGTTTATTTTCTGTTATTTTAACTTCAATTACCAGTATTTTATTTTTCAAATCATTTTTTATACTGTACCTTTCCCATTATTTTCCAATTCAGCAATACGTTTAATTCAACTCGTAACTTCTTTCATAAATACTTGAAAAAAGTAGAAATAGTAATAATAACAATAAAAATTAATAACAAAACAATTAATACCCATTTCAAATACCCATTTTATTCCCTGTTCGAAACATAAGAACATATTTTCCTTTCCCTAAAACTTACCCTTTTAATTCCCATTATAGACATCTCATTCAAATGTCTCTTTCATTTCGCCGCAAATGCACTATAATGCTTATTCTAATAGGTCTACAAAGACCATATATTACGTAGGTTCGTTACGTTATACCCAGTTGTATGGATCAAAACCATTAATATTTATAGCATTTTTAACTTTTAACATTATGAGAAAATAAATGAATTATATTTCAATGATAAAAAACATGTCAATCTTTACTCTTTTTGTTTGAACATTATGAGCGAACAAATGAATTTTCTTTATACAGATTGTAAATGCTCTTATAACAATGTAAGAATCATAATAGTGTTTGAAAAACAGAATTATTTTGTAGCGTTATACCTTATCTTAGCATGATGTCGACGATGGCATAAATTCCTTCTACTCTTGATGACATCCAGGTTAAATGTTTATTTTCTAACTAGAAGTATATACTTTGTGAGAGAGTAATTATTTCAGTCTTCAATTGTCATTTTTGATGTTTCTCACTGATAAAAGAATCACAAGCTAATTTATAGAGACTATGGACTTCACATTTCATATTTTTCCATTAGTAGGTTATAAAACTCTTCATATTTATAATACTTTAGTATTTTACAGTGTGAATCAGTGGATCACAAATATGATATTTAAATGAATGTGTTTTTTAGTTCTAAATTCGTTTAATTTTAACCATATATGTTATTACCCCATGTAAGGGGTCGTTTATGTTGCATGTCAGGCGAACGCAAATTAGATTGTTTTCACCATACTGGGCTCTTCAAACATATTTTGTCCTTCCAAGTGGTTTTTAGCTGTTTTGAACCAGACCAGCGCAGCATGCAAGTACTTATGTACACATAAAAGTAGGAATATTTTGCCATAACCCATTAACCCTCATACTAAATTGGATAATATACTTAGCTCTCTCAATATTCCTTTTATCAGACTTACTCTGCTGTTTGTCAAACTTTATCAAAATTAAGGCAAATCTTTAAAATATTGTGAATGTTACAAGGGAAGACGATTCTAATGAAATAGTATAATATACCAATACTATCGATAGTTATGTCAATAAATCAGTAAAATAAAAATAAAATGTGTTTATATAATTAATTAAGAAGTCTGATTTGGTTGCCTCTTCATGTGGATTAGTGATATAAAGAAATGCTTGTATACCCGAAAAGAATCCGTGCATATAGTGCAAATAGAGAGGAGGAGAAAGGGGCCCACCCCGGAGTCCCCTTCCCGTCTGTTTCAGCTGATTTACCTTGCGTTTTTTTTGCTCAATCAGCATTTTTGCTAGCAATTATTAATATTCTCAAACCTATTCAACGCTAGAAATCTTTGAATATTTTTAGGCCGGATGCGTGGGGTATGGTGCAGACCCAAAAGGCTGGCACTGTGCTAAGTTGATTAATTGCAGAGACCCTTGTATAACGAGAACTCTTGTGCACAAAGGTTTACCTTTGTGTTTCTGTTTCACGTAGGATGTGTACTTCACAGAAGCGCATGATATCTGAATTATCTGGTTTCAAAAATATGTTTTAGGAGAGCATTTAAGACTTTCTCAACTTTTGTGGTTTGCTTAGGTGTAGAGCCTCTTTGTTGATAACTTTGTACGCATATTATCATCAAATCATAACAAAGTTTTCTGAAAGAGTCAATGTGCTAGTTTGGTTTTGCTATATTATGGATTGAATTAATACTTGTTTCTTACCTTGTTTATGCTACGCTGTCATCTTAATCTTAATATAACGTGGTTAGGATTCATTTTTCTGTTACATTCTTTTTTCTTCTTCTTTTGAACACACTTTGGTGTAGTATGACCCTACTAAATATCTGCATAGCAAACATAATAAAGTTTAATGTGTTTGGTGCAGACTTGATCACATATTGCTTGAGACAACAGGATTGGCTGATCCTGCCCCACTTGCATCCATTTTTTGGCTTGATGATCAGTTGGAATCATCAGTTAGACTTGATTCTATCATTACAGTGAGTTTTATCACATCTATGTGGAATTATTACCTCAAAAGCATCATGGTGATTCACACCACTTTTCATGGCTCTACCAGGATTTATATAATTTTTCCACTGAATTCACCGTACAGTAATATGGGTACTTGCATTGTGCTTCCTGCATCATTGTTTAACGTCACTCACTGTCAACTCTGTAATAGGTTGTTGATGCAAAGAATATTCTTATGCAGCTTGATGAGCATCGTGATTCCGCTTCATTCCCTGAAGCATTTCTTCAGATCGCATTTGCAGTTAGTTTTCAACCTTTACTTCGCTACCATTTCCATGATTATGATTTTTTGATATATCCCATTTCAAAGTTCATGTATACGTCTGTTCTCTAGTTTTTTTCTGATATATTTCTTGACATTGCACATGTCCTTTTCTTTTCAGGATGTAGTAATACTTAACAAGGTCGATTTGATACCAAAAGAAGAATGCAAGTCTTTCAAGTCTAACGCATTAGGAGAGATAGAAAAAGCTGTTCATGATATTAATTCGCTTGCAAATATCATTCCAACTGTCCGTTGCCAAGTTGACCTAAGCAAAATATTGGACCGAGAGGCCTATGGTGCTAAGGCTAGTATTACATATTCCTTATTTATTATATAAAATAAGATTTAACAATGGAATGGGATCTGCTACATTACACTTTTGTTACGCCTCATCACACCTTTATGCTTCTTAGAGCCACCCAATTTTAAATAAATTCAAACTTTATAAGTATGTTCTTTTACCACTCAAGTGTCAAGATCATCTCACAAAATTTGATTTGTTTGGATAATCATGAAATATTCAGAATATATTTCAGATTGACGGTAAAAATAAATATTTCATTGGTTGATATTAGCGTGACATTTTGAACATGCTGGAAATTTTGAAACGATCTCAATTTTTTTGGAGACAATATTTGTAGTGTAGGTCGAATATTCTCAAAGTTTGTTTTTGTTTGTAAACTGTGACCGAAAAAGCATAGAAGCGTAAATAGAGGTGTAGTGGAAGTAAGGTGAAGCCCAACTCTCATATATTTAACAATATACCTTTTTTTTTGATTAAAAGGTGATGCAGCACTAGGCTGCACATCCGTACATAGCAATATACATTTAACATTTGTATTTTGTTATTTTTGTTCATCAGCATCTTGCTCATCTTGAAGCTTTATTGCAAGAAAGTAAAGCGGCGCCTACCAGAAGTCGTCATGATTACACTGTACGAACATTGTGTATTTATGAAGATCAAGCTATTGATTTGTCTAAGGTATATTTTAGTTTCTCAAAATATTATCAGAAGCAAGATTATTGTTTTCAGTTGATATGTGTATGATTCGATATCAATTTTTACAGGTTCGTGAATGGCTTGAAGATCTTCTTTGGGAAAATAAATCTAATATGGATGTGTATCGTTGTAAAGGAGTTCTATATGTTAATAACTCAGATCAGCTTCATACTTTACAGGTTTTTCCTATCAACAAACGATTTCAACGTTTAAAGTTCATTACCTAGTATGTAATTTTGTAGCTTAGCAGTTTTTTCTTAATCTTTTTATTTTTTACTTTTTATTTATTGTTTTTTGTGCCTCCAGTATGTATTAATTGTCTTTTTAGACACTATAAAATGACACGCATGATGTGCGTGTATCTACATCACCGTAGAACATCTTATAATTAAAGGGTAAAGCGGCAATACATCGTTAGACGGAAAGCACATGGGTAAATATGGAATTTAAAAAAGACACCGTAGAACCGTGTACATCTAATTTCTTTTATTTGTAGCATGGAAGTGTGCGAGACACACATTGCCATGCAGTTGCTCTAAAAAAGAAGAAGAGTTTTTCAATATTTTAGCTATATCAATTTCTTTTTCAACTTCATTTAACGAATACTTTTTCGTTATATGTTTGTTTTGATGATCTCGAGAATATAATGAAAGAGTTTCACCGTTTTTTTGCTTAGTATACTAAAAGTGGCAGCTAAAGGGCAACCTTTTCGATGCTTTAAGCCTATAACACACTGTGAATCAATTTTGAAATACTTGGATCTTGGCTTTATCTATCACAGGCAGTAAAGGAATTGTATGAAGTCGTACCAGCTCGAAAATGGCATGATGGTGAGAAGCAAACAAACAAAATTGTATTCATAGGTATAGTTTGATTACATGTCATTATGCACACCTTCAGTAATGCTAACTGCTAATCAACTAGCTTGTATTTCATTGTCATGCAGGTCGTAATCTAAATGAGGAATTTCTCCGTGATTCTTTTAAATGTTGCGTAGGGTGACAAACTTAATATTCTTATAGGTGTGATAAATGATGCATAATCTTCTTTTAAGACACAGTTATTACTCATGGTTATCGTTATTGATTTGCTTTTTTTTTAAAGAAAGGTAACTTTATTTTTCCTGTGGCTAACATATGTAAGATTTCTGCAGGGTAATTTTGTACTATTTACAGGCTGTCATCTGGATACTGTAAGCACTTCTCCTATCATTACTTGCAAATTCATAGAAATCAATACATTTTATTTGTGATTTGGGATTTTGTATTTCTAGCCCCTCTTGATTGTGTGGTTATGTTATTTCCACACTTCTATTGATTCCACATCATTTTACATAAAGCATCAGATCCCATTAGAACCGTGAAGGTAAGCATGTTTGAGCGAGTAGTACTAGAATGAATGACCTTCGAAAAATCCTCGTGATTGCAGTCCTTTGAAAAATGTGTCACGGTGCTTAATGTCTGATCTACATTGACTAGTTAGGCATCTCACTTTTCAAGAAAATAGTAACATGCATGTCATATGCGGTACATATTAGTTTAATTATGCAAGCCTACTGAGAGTTTCACGGACACATATTTGGAATCGGTCTATGGGTGCTTGGTTCAATGATGAAGTACCGGAAACAGTTTGTGGGGGTACTGGGGGGTAAGACTGCATACAAGTTGCCTGTTAAAAACCTCGCTTAAGCAAGAACTTTGTACATTGGGTGGATGGCGATGAGTACCATCTTCTCAATCTTCTACTGGTCTACTGGCTTGCCTTTTAAATTTTGCAAAGTGAATCTAGGAGTTTTTCGCACTCTATATCCCTTCATTCACAATGAAAAAAATAGCGTGAGATGCTTAACTGATTGAAAAGGTTTTTTATATTGCTTGTTTATTGGCGCTAGTATGGTAGTATTCATGCATGTGCTGCATATACCTATTGAAATATTTTAATGTAAAAAAGGTACTTTGTATTGTTTGTTTCATAGGTTTGCTATATTGGCTTTGAAATTTAAAAAGTTGATACTAGGTGCACATCCTCAAAACCTAAGTTAATCTACAGTATGACAGCAAGTCCTTATCAACCAGCTAAGAGATTTTTGGTCCTTATTTTTATATAGTCGGCCCTTATTTCAACTTGAATTGGTATTGATTAAAATATAAAAAAGATAGTGATATCTCTCATATAAAATATTTAATTGAAATTTTGTTTTCGTCATTAAATCACAAATTTCGTAACTTTATTAACATGATTTTATATACTCTACATTTCCATAAAATTTTGTTGTTGGAAATATTTACAATCCGAAGTAGAAATTGCAAATATTTTTGATTACCTATATTTCATAATATACATTGCAAATATTTGCACTTGATTGTGCATTGGAGTAGACAATGCAAATTTTTATTTAGTACAAATATTTGCACTTACGCACACTTTGAATACACACACTTTGAAATAGACAATGCAATTTTCTAGTCACTCATTGAAAATGTTTACAACTTGAAGCGACAATACATATATTTGCATTTACGTGCATTATGAAGTACTTTGTTCAATTTTTCAGTTATTTAATGAAAAAGATAATGCAAATTTTTTAGCTATTCATTGCATATACTTGCAATTTTAAGCAACAATTCTAATATTTACATTTACTTGCACTTGGAAAAAGCAACATAAATATATGCATTCACCTGCCCCTCAATAGATTGTGCAGAATTTTAGTTTTTTTTTTAATATAGATATGTGCATTTTTTAACAGGAATGAAAATTATATTCCTTTACATAAATGTTTGAACTTTCTTTAGTTATAACCATACTTTATAACCTGAATGTAAATGTTGGTATTTCAACTTAAGAATGCAAAGTATATGCACTTCAATGTAAAAGAACTAAAAAGATTTGGCCAGTAATGACGAGTCATTTGCTTGAATAAAGTGTCACTCTTTCTATATATATATATATATATATATATATATAGTCAGTAATGATATATTGTGTTCACATACATAACGGATGAAAATATAATTCCCACTTCTGAAGATATACAAACAAGATCCTACATAAATATAAAGAGACTACTATTCACATCGATCAATTGGTTCTATGAATAACTAAGCCATTCTCTAAAACTATAAAAAATGCTAACAGTGGTATCGGAGCTAGGACAATAGCTAATATGTATGTGCTTAACCGCCGTGCATGTGCCACTCCATCCGAAATGCTATGATAACGTAGTTGCTCAAATATGCCACACGTGAGGGGGCGTGATGAAAATATAATTCCCACGTCGGGAGATGTACAAACAAGATCTACACAAATATAAAGAGATTACTATTCACATTGACCAATTAGTTTTGTGAATAACTAAGTAGTTTTCTAAACTAAAAAATGCTAACAATAAACAAAACAACATTTCTAACTCTCTCTAATTTTGTTTTTTTTTTACGAAAACTAAATTTTAGTTTCTTTTCAATTATCATAACCTTAAGTTATTTTTGTTTCTTG
This sequence comes from Allium cepa, assembly GCA_030765085.1. NCBI lineage: Eukaryota > Viridiplantae > Streptophyta > Magnoliopsida > Asparagales > Amaryllidaceae > Allium > Allium cepa. The sequence continues at coordinate 755,463,836 of CM060940.1, read as the reverse complement.
AGAGTAAGAGTGATTCTCGATACAAGGAGAGACTCAAGTTGTAACCTTAATTTGATATTTACTTGTAAATTTAAAATCCTTATTTTTGAACTGTGTTAATTGCAAATATTCGCAAGAAAGAACTGTAACCTTCATTGTGCAAAATTTTCACTATTTATTTTACATTGTTTATTCAATGGTGCAGTTGTGAATATTTGCATTAGTGAGTGTTAGATATTATAAAGTTTAACGTGTATGCTATAAATATTTTGTCAAAAAACATAGAACTTATGATTTTGTGGTGAGAACAAAATTTCAATTTTGTTCTTCTATGAAAAGTTACTTTGTATAAAAAAATGTTGGTGCGTATAGCATGGTATGTTATAGTAAATCCAAAAATGGGACCTAATTTTTTTTGTCTGAATAAGTTACTAGAGGCTCCACCTGAACTCTATTTTTGAACTTTGGTTCCCAACGCCTAATGATCTCATAACACTCCACCTCTTTTTGTTAATGTCGTTTACTGACATTTGAAAAGTTTGGAAATTTTAGCGCAATGTTTACATAAATCTCAAAATCACATTCATTCACTCTCCAATTATGATTCGATTTTCAAATTCCAATACAATACTTGTTAACCAGATTTTTGATCAACACCCCAAATAGTGCTTCAATAAGAAAGAGAAGGTCGGTTGAGTAGAAAGGAACGTTATCCTTAGGTATAGTCTCTACACTTTGTTTCAAGAATAATTGAGCTTTGATTTGAGTATCACCATGTGGGCGGAAGGTTTAATCTTTCAAGCAGAAGATTTATTACCAGAGGTAAGCTTATTTGGAATCTTCATGAAACTTTTCTTTATAACACAAATGGAAATCAATCAAATATATTCCTTTAAAGTTGAGCCCAGTACTTCCGAAAGGTCTGAGTGATTAGTCTCATTGGCAATAGAACCAATAACAAAATCCTAGATGGTGTATGAAAACCTTTGATCTTGCCGTAAGGAGAAGTTGGATTTAACTTGGCCGAGAGGTGTTAGAGTTTCAACTGTTGGATCAAGCTTTATTCTCCTGTACTTAGACTATCCCGAAGGGATTGAATGATTGATTAATAACCGCGGATGGTTTGGTTGCTGCTAAAATATGAGTATATACTAATTTTAGTTGAAGGATTCTAATCGTAATGTCAGTAACTCTGGAAGGTTACTACTCATGTTAGACCAGTTTGGCTGTCGGCCATACTGAAGGGTGAGAGTAGAAAAATCAATGTCTTTCGTAGCTTGAGGTTGTAGCTCTAACCAATCGATCTTTGGACTTTATCAGTAAGAAACTTTCGAAGGAGTTAACCTTGAAATTGACGTTATGACAGCGCAGAGTTAAGTAATCAATAAAATAATTCACAAATCAAAAGACTTCCCTTGCAATTCATAATAGGACCTCACTTTATTAAATTTCCCCAATTTGATACCAGTTAGGGTTACGAAATTATGATTAAGAAGTTACAATTTTTTTTGAATGAAAAAAATCCGTCCTTAAAAGAGGACCCCTTGGGTCTTATTTATAGATGCAGGTGGCGCTCACTCCGGCCTTCTGCCTTCGTCTGGTACGGAAGGTTGCCTCTTGTATGCAGTTGCAAACCTTTCGGTCTTGTCGAAAGATTGCTTCTTGTACACGGTTGTAGGCCTCCCGTTATTGATGGAAAGTTTGTTTATTGTGCATCATCATGGACTGCTGAATGCTGCCGAAGGGTCTTTTTCTTCATTTGTCTTTAGGAACCTGTTGCCCTTGATGGAAGATTTGTCGTATGTACGACATACGAACCTTACGAAGGTGCCGGAAGGTTTCTAGCTTTTGTGAACCTTTTGGCTTTGTCGGAAGGTTGTTTTTCAGTGACTTATGGATGTCGCTTTTACTTAAACCTTTCGGTATCATCGGAAGGTATCCTGCAGGTGTATTATCCGGCCTGAACGGCTTATTGCGCTTTCGGAAAGGTTGTCGTAGGGTCGTATACTCTTGTTTCCGCTTGTTTGCCTACTCCGGAGGGTAAGAGCTTCTTGAATATTGTAGAACAACATCCTCCGTCTTTTGCGAAAGGTCTTGAACCGTTTCATATTATTGACTGCATCCCTTCGATCTCTTTGGGAGGTCTGACCTAGATTCTTTTCCTTCTATCCTCTGTTTGAGACCTTATGGCTTAAGCGGAATGTGAATCTACTGAGTAACAATACTCAATCCAAATGAAACGAATGGATAATTAGTTTTTAGGTCTAGAATATAAAAACTCAAGCATCAAAATTCTATTTCAAAATTATGAATTATTACTATAGAAACGAGTGTCATGATACGCGTTTCGCGCGCGAATTATTTCCTTGTAAATTGTATAGATGTTTAAATCAGTCAAAAAAATGATTTTTTATTTTTCAAGTGATATCAAGATTTGTATATTTGTAAATAAGTATTTTGAATCTATTAAGGAAGTTTAATTTTAGTTACTATTGTTAAAAGTGTTTTGAATTTGTAAACCATGCTTAATTGTTAGATCCTACTTTTAGGAGCGTTTGAATTTGTAAAAGAAGTTTAACATTAGATTTCATTTTTAAGTGATTAAAATTTGATAATATATGTATGGACGTTTTTGGTAGTTCATGTTGATACCCAAAAAGTGTGACACCAAAGTTATTACAACTATTAATAAAAATAGTAGTTGTAATACCGTTGACATCTAATTTTTTTGGTGTCATCGTGAACTACCAAAAAATGCGTTCTACATAAGTGTTATGACACGCGTTTCGTGTGTGAATTATTTTCCTTACAAATCGTATGTATTTAAATCAGTCATAAAAATTGTTTTTTTTAATTTCCAAGTGATATTAAATTTTTTATATTTGTAAAATGTATTTTGAATTTGTAAAGAAAGTTTAATTTTAGATCATATTTTTAGAAGCGTTTTGAATTTGTAAAGCATGACTGTGACGCCCCACATCTATACCCATGCTAGCCAAGGACACTACGGGGTAATGGCGTCGACTAGCGCGGAGAATAAGGCTGTTGAGTAGCGACCATCTGTATAATTGCTTTGTGCGAATATCGATATACCAGATAAAAATACAACTTTTCATCACAGGAGGAAATTCGACATACCGATGCAAACTCAAGGCTACTACACAGTGGCTATAATATCTTCGGAAACAAATATAGAAATAAGTATAACACAAATCAGTCACAGATATCCATAGCACAAAAGCGGAAAAAGATATGAATGTATAACACTTAAAAGTGTACATCAGAGTAGTGGTCAAACAAGATCCACAATATCACAAAAGAATAGTTACAAGAGCTTCAAAAAAGAATAAGTATACATCAATGAGTCTATATCTCAAATGTATACAACCAAAAACTACTAATCTAAGTAGTTAGCCAAAAGTCAGGATAATAATAATCCCAGATGAGGAGTCAAGCAGAAGCACCTGTAACATCTCGGTCTGACCCGAGTATTATTTAATAAGAAAATAATAAACGGATCAGTCTAACTATAAATATCAAATAAAATGACATAGAATAAGAGATTTGACAAAAACGGATGATAACCATAAAGCCATACTGTGATAAGTATGTAATTGAAAATCAACAAGAGATTAATCAATATCACAAGAATCTTCTCAAAGATAAAAAAGAATGCCATACTCTTTATTTTTATTCACCAAACCATAAATATTGACAATTATATCAATGCCAATCACAAAAGTTAATGACACACAAATTCACCAATGCACAAATATTGATAAAACTTATCAATGTAAATCACGAAAATTGGTGAAAATACAAATTCTAGAAATCATCAATGGAAATCCAGAAATCACGAAAAAGGGGGAGGCCTATCACAAAACGGGAGTATGAAAACTCACCAACACGTGTATCATAAAACGGAACGCTATTCCATGGTTGCTAGCCATTAATTTTGAGCCGAAGCTCCACAAAACGGTCCGAAGACCATGGGTCGCCACCCTACCAATTTTGAGTCGAAACTCCATAGAAACGGGTTTAGTCTCCCTCGCAGACAAAGAGACATCGCACATTGCTAGTCTAAATCACAAAAATGATCATCATCGATCATCAAGAAGTGTCAATTACACTAAGCTAGTAAATATATGAGTTTAGCTTCATATCCCATAATTGAGAAACGTGAAACACGTCATGAATAGCAGAAAACTGAGCCGGTAATAAGAGGCGATAAGCCACGGAACCAATACGTTCGGTGATGAAAATTGACCAATATATCGAGGTGCTAACTTTCCCGATCGACTGAAACGCTCAACACCCTTCATAGGTGAAACACGAACAAACACGAAATCTCCCACAGAAAATTCTAATTTCCTTCTTCGGTTATCGGCATAGGATCTGTGCCTACTTTGAGCTTCCTTCATCCTATGACGAATAAGGTCAATCTTTTCTATGGAATCACGAATAAAATCTAGACCTAAAACCAGCTTCTCATCGGCCTCAAGCCAACGAGAAGGAGATCGGCATGGTCTTCCATAGAGTGCCTCAAAAGGTGTCATCCCAATAGTAGATTGGAAGCTATTATTATAGGAAAACTCAACAAGAGAAATATGATCTTCCCAACTTCCACCAAAATCAAGAACACATGTACGAAGAAGATCTTCAAGAGTTTGATTCACACGCTCGGTTTGTCCATCGGACTGAGGATGATAAGCGGTGCTAAAATTAAGCTTCGTTCCCAAGACTTTTTGAAGACTCTTTCAAAATCCACTAGTAAACAATGAATCACGATCACTGACAATAGAAGTAGGAACTTCATGTAATTTAACAATTTTTTTAATAAAGAGCTTGGCCAAAAGAGGAACGATCCGATTGGAACGAACGGGAATAAAATGGGCAGATTTAGTAAGTCTATCAACTATCACCCATAGACTATCATGACCCGAACGAGAACGGGGAAGGCCGTCAATAAAGTCCATGAAAATTTGATCCCACTTCCAAATTGGAATTTCTAAAGGTTGCAATAACCCACCGGGCCTTTGATGCTCGGCCTTGACAAGTTGGCAAGTCATGCAACGCTTAACAAAGTTAGCAATATCAGATTTCATTCCATCACAATAATAAAGTCGCTTCATATCCGCATACATTTTACTATTACCGGGATGAATGGTAAATTTAGAACGACGAGAATCTTCTAAAATATCTTTACGAAGATCACTAATATTTGGCACAATAAATCTATCAAATTTTAGAATGCCGCCACGAGAATCAATATCAAAGTCTTTCAAACCTTCAATATCAATTTTATCCCTAAAATTTTGGCCAAGAAGAGCCAATTCAGGATCTAGCTTTTGAGCTTCAAGGATGCGGTCTAAAAGAGAAGGATGAGCCTCAAGGCTACATAAAGCCAAAGATGAACATAAATCGAACTTACGATCTCGAATCTCACAAGTGGATAAAATTCTGAGATCATTCCATTCGGATATCATCATGGAAACAACCGCTTGTAGCTTTTGGCTAAGAGCGTCGGCAACACGATTTCCCTTTCCGAGAGCATAAAGAAAGTCAAGATCATAAGATGCAAGGAACTCGTGCCAACATTGTTGACGCAAATTAAGTTTCTTTTGAGAAAATAAATACTTCAAGGATTTATGATCGGTATAGAGAATAAATTTGTCTCCCAAAAGATAATGACGTCAAATTTTAAGAGCGAAAACAATAGCCGCGAGCTCTAAATCATGAGTGGCGTATCTAGTCTCGGCAGCCTTCAATTGCCTAGAAGCATAAGCAATAACACGTTCTCTTTGCATGAGAACGGCCTCCAAACCAACACGACTAGCGTCGGTATAAACAATAAAATCTTGATTCCCCTCGGGAATAACAAGAATAGGAGCATCGGAAATGAGTTCTTTTAATTTCTGGAAAGAAGCTTCACATTTGTCCGATCAAATGTATTTAACTCCCTTCTTTGTCAAACTAGTAAGAGGCACGAAAATTTTGGAAAAGTCTTTTATGAAACGGCGGTAATAACCTGCCAATCCAAGAAAACTACAGATCTCTGTCACACTCTCCGGTCTCTTCCAATTTTGAATCGCTTCAATTTTTGAAGGATCTATGGAAATTCTGGATTCGGAAATGATATGACCGAGAAACTTCACCCGAGATTGCCAAAAGTGGTATTTAGAAAATTTTGCTTTCAAATGATTACTCCTAAGAGTTTCCAACACAATCTGAAGATGTTTTTCATGTTCCTCCTCGGATTTAAGAATACACAAGAATATCATCAATAAAGATGAGAACAAATCGATCGAGAAAGTCTTTGAAAACTCTATTCATAAGGTCAACGAAATAAGCCGGAGCATTCGTTAAACCAAATGGCATAACAAGTCATTCGTAAGATCCATAACGCGTACGGAACGTGTCAAAGGAATGCTATCCTCTGCAATACGAAGCTGATGAAAACCGGTTGCTAAGTCTAATTGTGAAAAGACTCTAGCACCACTAAGTTGATCAAATAGATCATCAATCCGAGGTAAAAGATATCTATTCTTGATAGTAAGATCATTAAGCTTGCGGTAGTCAACGCAAAGACTAAGTGTACCATCGGATTTCTTCACAAAAATATCCGAAGCTTTCCAAAAGGGGTAGGTTCTGGAAAATCATGAATTAGTTAAAATAAGTTTAAATCTAAATCTGTTATCTCTGGGATAATTATAGCAGTAAGTTTTTCAAATAAAAATCCATCATCATTAAAATGAAACAAATACAAAATAGCTTAAATCAGTTAAACAGTTGGTAATCTGAATTCATGTTTAAAAACATGAATTTTTAAACAAATTTTATATTTTTAAAATTTGCTGAGGCAGGAGCAATTCTGTTTTGAATAGAATTGAGGAAATTTGGTCCTATGTAAACTTCTAGTGTTTAGGGAATGCTGTGAATCCATCTAGAGATAGAGGATCGATGGGAGAGTAAGTGGAATGGTCAGAAGTTGTTTCAGTGGAGGTGGTGCTTGAAAATTTAGTTTTCCTGGTTTTCAAAACCCTGGGTTTAAGTGTGCAGTACTTAGCATATGCACATTCTCTCTGTTGCATCGAGTGGGGTAAGAATTTGAGAGGTTGTTTAGGGAGTGCAGAGGTAGCTATGGCCAAGGTCGTGTCGATGATGGTGGCTGGAGGTGGTATTACTAGGTGTTGACAGGGTGGTCTTGGTCGCAGTGTTGTACTCAGGTGAATTATATTGGTTGTGTGCAGGGTTTTTGACTCGAGTCAATGCTCGGGTATTTTTGGTTCTGACTCGAAGAAGGAGGTTGGGAAACTCGGAGTAGTTAAAGGGGTTGCTCAGGTATAGATTTACAGGTTTATAAACCTGAGAGCTTTTGCGGTTTTTTTTTAATGTTGAATGGAAATCAAATTCTAGTGCAGGAGTTTGATTCATGTTTAAGTTGAAAACTGAATTCAAATAGAGTTTGAAATTCAAAGTTTTTAAAAATGAAAATTTTAAATTTAAACAAGTTTTAGATTCAGTTTTGAAATTTACTTTAAAAACTGTTTCAGTTTTTTTTTAAAGCCAGAGAGTAATTTTGTAGTTTTTGGTTTAAATGAATTCATATTTTTTTTAGATAGAATCTGATTCAAATGGAAGTTGAATCTGAATTCAAATGTAGTTTTGAATTCAAAGTTTTTAAAGATAAGAATCTTAAATTTAAACAAGATTTAAATCTAGTTTTAAATCAAGAATTAAAACAGTTCAGGTTTAAAAAAAAACTAAAATTTTGCAGTCTGTAGTTTGAATAAAATTCATATTTTTAAATTGCAACTTGATTCAAGTATGAATTGAAACTGAATTCAAATGTAGTTAAAATCAAAGTTTTTTTTTTAAAATGAAATCTTAAATTTAAACAAGATTTAAATATGGGTTTAAGTCAAGATTTAAACAGTTTTCAGGTTTGTCTTTTAAACCCAGATTTTTGATTCAAACAAGTTTTGTTAGTTTTAAAATAATAATAATGAACATGTTCAAATGTTTAAAAATAGATTTGGAAATAAAATTTGATTTCAAGTAAGTTTTAAAACTTGAAGAATTTATTCTTTAATACTTGAATAAATATGAAGTGTTTAATGTTGATTTGAAGTTAAACAAATCAATCTATTTTCAAAGGCTTAATCTATTTTAATCAAGTAATTAATTTTAAATCTTTCTTTATAGTTAGGTAATGAATGTTCTTAACATTCATTTTATTGTAAGGTTTTATAATTATTTAATTTGGATCAATGTTTATATAATTAAACATTTGAATCTTTAAATAAAATTGGAATTTGAATTTAATTTTTAGAAATGTATTGTTTTAATACATTTTGAATTTAAATGAGTCATTTGATAAGTAATTTGATTATTTTGAAAATCTTTAAGAAAATTAAGGGTTTACTTAATTATTTGATTTTGAATAATGGTTTAGATTAATTTTGATAATTAATCTAATTTAAGTTTTCTTAAGTATATAATTAATGAAATGTGTTAATAAATAAATGATGATAATTATCTAAGGATAATTTAGTAATTGATTAGGGAAATTAATTTTGGATAATTAACTAGATTAATTAATTGAATCTAATTGATTGTAATTTGTTAAGAAATTAAGGAATTAATTACTTATTGTAATTAATTTTAATATTGTGATTTATTTAAGTTAATTAATTTAGTTTAATTAATTTTAATAAATCATCTAATGATTTTAAAAGTGTAATTACTCAATGTAATTAGTGGAGCAAGATTACTTAGAGAAATAATAATGATAATTACTGGAATGTAATTAGTAATTTGGATAATTACTTTTGTAATTAATTAAGGAATTAATTAATGATTAATTATTGCATAATTAATTTGTTAATAAGTAATTAAAGATAGTTAATTACTTAATTTAATATTAATCAAGGTGATTAATAATTAGACTAATTAATAAATGTAATTAATTTTAATTAAGTAATTTATATATATTAGAGATCATTAATTATTATAATTAATGATGTAATTAAGGATTGTTTGATTAAGTTAAATTAAGTGATTAATTAATTGTAATTAATTAAGGATAGATATAATTAATTATAATTAATTAATAAATAAGTAATTAAATGTTAATTACTTATGATTAAGGTTAATTAATTTATGAAATTAATTTAATACTAATTACTTATTTTAATTAGTGAATGATTAATCAAGGTTGTTTAATCAAGTCTAATACTTAGGAAGTAATTAATTAACTGGGTTAATTAATTAATGGATGTTAAGCAGGATTTAAATGAGTAATTAATTTATTTTAAATTAATTAGAGATGGTTGTAATTAATTTAATTCATTTTAAATTAATTATAATTGTTGGTTAATAAATCATTGCTTATGGATGTTATTGATTGAATGGTTGTGATCTCAGTAATGAGATTAGTTGTATCTGTATGATATGGATGATTGGTTTATGTATGATGGGTTGTGATGGATTATTTGGTTGAATGATTATCTGTTTATGGATGATACAGATTATCCGTTTATGATATGAATTTGATTATCTATTGTGATATATAGTATATTTATCTATGTGATTAGATAATAATGAAATGAGTTAATTATTTAAAACCCTTAAGTACAACTTGGACATTAGAATGACGTTTGGTTTCGATGAGACCGGGATCGGATTTCCATATTTGGAATTTCGAAAACCACATCGATTCCAATTAAACGTTAGGTCGTTAATCCAAGTGGAGCAAGTGAAGACTCGAGGTGTAAGGGCTATACGTCAGTATAACTCTGTGGGTGATTCCGTAATGAGTTGACGGAATAGTGCTTATAGATTCGAGATGGAGATTTAGAGTGCAAGGGTTATCGTCGTTAACTCTGAGGGTGATTCCAATACGAGTGTAACGAGATAATGCCTTCGGTTTCGTTCGAACCCGGAACGAACTTGTATGGATTGAATGCTTTCAGAACATCGTCAGGTGGACGATGAGCATTTTAAGATTTATATGTTCTATAAGGATAATCGTAACCTCAAGCCTCATCAACCGGGAATGACTAAAACAGGGGAGGTGCAGCAAAGCTTCGTGGGTAGCCCTCACTTGAGAGCAAGATTTACTCCTGTCTAGAGGTTCCTTTATATTCGGTTGTATGGCAGTTGGCGACGACCAATCTGCGGGGTAGTCGTGTTCGGAACTGTTCAGTAAGGAACGGGTCCGGCTTTGTGTTGCAGGGGAGTGGGAGTACTCCTCGGTACGGTGATCTAGGCCACGTATTGTGACGGGCGGTACCCCAGTAGCCCTGCCATTGATGGAAACCCATTTACCCTACGAGACCCTACGGTTTTGATTGTATTACCCACTTTTGTGGCTAGTAGCTGGAATTTAATAGATGTAACAATTTCGGCTATTTCTTATTTATTTGAAAACCCTAGACACTATTATAATATCACTGGATTTCCTATCAAATGTTTTGGTTAGCGTAAGGTAAAAACTTTTTCATGTTTATGTGTGGGAAGTCTTACGTGATACCTTTTGTTTTCAAAGGATTTTCTAAAGTTAAGCAACTTTTATCCCCCTTTAGTCACACCAGACCCATGTCTGACCTAAGTGTTTATTTTCTGTTTTATTAAACTCTTGGGTACTCATATTACGTATGAGTAGTCAAGTGTTTCAGGATTGCTTTGACGAGTTCTGGAGGAGATAATGGAGCAGGAGGCTTCAGCGTGTAGATATATGTAGTGATTCCGCTGTGTTGTATCTGTTTCTCTGATGTACTTGAATTGTAATAGCTAGACAGATGTTTATAACTGTCTAGTTTGTGTTGTATTAGCTATTTAACTCTGATGTATATGATATTATGTAAAGTATTATGTGATATATTATAATTTATTCGATTCCGCTGTGAGATTCTGATGTTGTCTGTTTCTTTCCTTTCTTTTCTCTTTTCTATCCCTTTCTTTCTTCTTAGCGATGCGACTTCCTGGAGTCTGGAAGTTGGGTCGTTACATTGTGGTATCAGAGCACTAGGTTGAGCGAATACCTATGCTCTGGAGTAGTGTCTATCCTGAGAGAGCGTATTTGTAATTTTGTATATATATTTATATATATTTATTTCTACCTATTAGATTGGGCTACCTGTTCGGGTTTTCCAATATAAGTAATAAAGGTAGACAGGGTAGTGGTGTGTGTAACACAACTACCAATGGTTGGAGTTCGAGTGTTTGAAGTTGGAAGTGATCTGCTAGGGTAGTATTGGGCATCTTGAGTAGCTTGGCAGTTTGGTGTGAAGGATTTCACTGATCTCTGAAGGAAACCTTTTCAAGATTCAGAGTTTATCTTTGGATTGTAAGCTGGATTGCACTCGTGTGAGTGAATTCTCTTGAGTTTGGATTGGTTAGAAGTGCAGAAGCCAGCATTGGTATCTTGGAAACTTCAGGGAGGAGTTCTGTCTATGTTTGAGTTTGAGACTCAGTTTGGCAGAGTGTTTTGAGCTTGGTTTGGGAGCGAGTTTCCTGTGAGATATCTGTCTATCTGGAAGGCTCTATTGAGAAGTGGCTGGTGTAGCTTTGAGGTTCGATGAGCTTTTGGATAAGGAAGATTTGGCAGCATTAACAGCAGTGAGTGACCTGTTCTTCGATGGTTCAGAAGTCTCTGTGATTCTTCTGTCAGTAGTCCGGGCATATGGTGGAGCTTATCCATTTCTTCTGGAAGCTCAGTTGGGTGTGATGTTTGTGGTTGGAGGTAAACCACTAGTTTCTTCTTTGATTTGAAGGCTTTAGCTCTTCTGATTGTATGATGAGAACGTTTTCTTGGAATCTGAACTGAGTGGGATCGCAAAAGTGACTTGCGATGGTTCGGGAGTTCTCTGAGTGATCTTTGTTTGGAATGAAGCATCTCTAAAGGATGTTTGAGTTAACGAAGTGGTATTTTCTGGATATCTTCGAAGGAGTTAAGATTTGCATCCGCATCAAGAGTTTGAGTTCTGTTTCAACTTGGTTCTTGGAGTTTTACAGGTGGTCCAGCTTTGTAGGAGGCTCTTTGAGGAAGAGATCTGTTTAAGTTGGCAAGATTTATTGGGACCAATTTTTTTTGGTTGAATTTTTGCTGTGATGTTTGTGACTGAATCGGATAGGTCACTGAGATTTTATGGAATTTGATGAACAATGTTTCCGGGATAAGTTGATCAAGTCTATACTTGTGTTCATCAACAGCATTCTCAAATCAGAGTTGCGCAGTGGAAGCATGGTGGCAGCTATTCCAGAATAGAAGCAGCACTCGATTCTTTGGGAATTTGAGTTTTGTCTTGGCTCAGAGGATTTCTACAGGAAAATTATTTTGGATCTGGAGACTTGATTGTTTTGTATTTGTTTGTTTTCCAGATAGAGTAGTTTGTCTGAAGACTTCTGATATTTGTGTAGTCGAGTTTGTGTGGATATGAGTATTGGATCTTTCTGTTTTCTTTTAAGAGTTCAGTGTTTGATCTACAGGATTGAATTGCCAGTTCGGATGGCTGGGATTTGTTTTGTTTTCACGTATCTCTGAGGGAATACGTGCATGGTTTATCTTTGGTTTTAGATTCAGTAGTTCTGAAAGATTTGGAGGTTGATCTGGACTTGTCTGTAGTCCTGTATTCTATTTAGATCTGTAGATCTAGATATTAGGAGCTCTAGATCTGTGTAGTATAGCTAGTTTAGATTTTACAGGGCGAGTGTCCCGGTGTTTGTACCTGGGAAACTCTAGGGAATCCTATCCAGAATATTGTTTGGATAATTAGAATTGTTTGTTTGAATTGGTTGCTATGGTTGCTAGTATTTGGTTGGTAGCATATGTTTGCTATTTTAAATTTTAAAATCTGTATGGGATTATTAAATTACCTTTGCTTTTAAATTTCGGGGGCGAAATTCTTTTAGGGGGGGAGGAATGTGATGTCCCGGAAATTTAGGCAATAATTATTTAATAATTTCATGGATAATTATTGTAAAATATGAAACATTGATTTAATAATTTAATTCAAACATGAATTTTCTTTTGAAAATTAATAATTATTTAATTTGTTAAATGATATTCTTTTCCAATGTTAAAAATATTTAAGTAATAAATTCATCTTTCTATGCTAACTTAAAAATATTTATTTATAATGTATAAATGTTTATACATTGTAAATAGAGGATTTAGTTTTAATTTTAAATTTATATTAAATAAAGGATATTTTCTAATTATTATATAAATGTATAATTTGTAAATTGATTTAAATTAATTTAAATTAGTATTGTAAACTTTTCAATAGTTTGTTTTAAAAGATCTACCTTATAATTTTCATAGAAAGTAAATAAGTATTTATTTTGTTTTTAAAAATAAATATAGTTTAAAATTTCAATTTTATAATAAAGGTTTATTTTGTTTTGTTTTATTTTAAAATTCTTTTCTTTTGAAATATAGTTTCATATAGAATATTATTTTAAATAATTAAACAAGCATTTAAAATGTATAGTTTTATAAAGAAGTTCATAGTTTATATGTGTTTATTTAAGACTAATGTTAATTAAACATTTGTAACTTGCTAAAATAAATTAGAAATAGTTTAAGAAAAATTCAAATACATTTATAAATTAGAAATTGCTTTTATTAATTGAATTGCATATGTGTTAATCATTTAAACTATTAAGTGGACACTTGTAAAATTATTTCATCTTAATACAACAAGTGGCAAGCTTATTTATTTTTAAAATTTAAAATTATATTGATAAAGAAACAACAAAAGCATTTTTGTTAAAAACTCTTTTTCTTCAGATTGAAAATCTGAGATTAAAGGGGGAGGCCTATCACAAAACTGGAGTATGAAAACTCACCAACACGTGTATCACAAAACGGAATGCTATTCCATGGTTGCTAACCATTAATTTTGAGCCGAAGCTCCACAAAACGGCCCGAAGACCATGGGTCGCTACTCCACCAATTTTGAGTCGAAACTCCACAGAAACGGGGTTTAGTCTCACTCGCAGACAAAGAGACATCGCACATTGCTAGTCTAAATCACAAAAATGATCATCATCGATCATCAAGAAGTGTCAATTACACTAAGCTGGTAAATATATGAGCTTAGCTTCATGTCCCATAACCACAAGCTTAACTTAAATATTTACGAACAAATTGTAGATCTCCACTCGAAAATTGTCACAAGAGATTCAATCGAACAAGTCCAAGAATTAACCGACGAAGTAAACGCAAGCGTTTCATACCACTTGTTTTACTAAGCCGTTTAATTAGATTTCTCATACGAGTGAGGTAAAGGTTTGTATATACTAATAGATTGGAAAACGGTTTAAGAAACGAGCTTTGTAATAAAATAGTGTTGAAATCGTTTTAATGGAAGAGTTTTGATATTTACTACTAGTATAGAAAGCCTTTATGTTTTTAAAGTGACAAATCACAAAAATAATAGTAGAAACAATCAATCACTAAAATTCACATTCGAATACGTGAATTAAATCCAAAGAAATTGATACCAAATCCATCAAAATGGATATTCCCAAAAATTCCAAAGAAGATGTTATCAAAACCAACAAGGTAATAACAACTAGTCGGAGAAAGAAGAATCGATTAAAAAGTGGAAACTAAGCAAAATAGGCATAAATAGGCAAAACAGAAAAAATAGGAGCAGCCCAGTCGACTGACTCAGAGGGTTTAGTCGACTGAACACAGACCCAGAAAATTCTCGGGTTTCAGTTCAGTCGACCGACTCAGAGGGTTCAGTCGCCTGAACGCAGATCCTGAAAATTCTCGGCTTCAGCTCAGTCGACTGACTTAGAAATTTCAGTCGACTGAACACTTTTTTTCCTGCATTCCTAACCTATTTTAATTGAAGTGCAAACTCTCTCAATTTGCAATCGGACGAGTAACATGCGCTAAGGGTTTACGCCAATCGATAACCCAACCCTATAGGCTTCTCGATGCATCACCAAAAGCATAATCAAACATCAAAGTTACGATTTTTTAAGATTTGACTTCAAAACACTAAAAATTGGAATATACACCAAAGCAATCCAAATCAAAAGCAATTGCACATGAATAAGTGTTAGGAATTCATACCTAACAATAAGGATAAATATAGACATAGATGTGAAATAAAAATCTCACCTTTAAACCCAAAACAATGAGGAAGAAGCTTTAGAGCAATGGCAAGAACAATCATACTTCACTTCCAACCCAACAAGCTTGAATCTAAGCTTAAAAGAGAAACTTTTCCTAAGTTAGGTTTAGGAATTTCTGAAATTGAAAAGAGGAGTTGGAGAAGATGAAGAGAAGGCTTACCAAAGCTTCTTTTATGAATTTGGAGTTAAAGCTTGGATTTTGCAAAGATGATTAGGGCTTGAAGTTTTAATTTCCCATTCCCCTCTCCATTGTTGCTAAAGCTTGAGTATTAGGAAAATTATGAAGGATTGAAGAGAAGAGGGAGTGAAGCTTGGGTCTAATAGGCTGAAACCAAACCAAAGCCCTAAGCGAAAAAGTAGCAAAATTCCTCCAACTTCAAACATATCGAATTTTATACTCAAAAAGGTTGCAAACGTCATTTTAAACTCAATGAGGGTGGTATCGAGTCCTAATTCGACTGTTTGCAAAAAGTAGCTTTTCAGACAATAAATCGATTAACGATGAATTATTTTAAATGAAATATTTAAATATTCAATTGTAAAACATGCGGGTTGTTACAGACTCTCTTCCTTAAAGAAATTGCGTCCCCGCAATCATAAGAAATAAATGAACAAAAAGTAACAACCATAAAAGCATATCAACACAAAAGAAGAAATTTGGAATAAGAAGTTCACCTCTAAGAGCACGAGAAAGTAAGTCCGGATGTGTTCGCTCGATGAATTCTATGGATTCCCAGAAACAATCCTTAGGATTTGAGGACCATTGAACTTTCACAAGAGGAACATCTTTATTTCGAAGGCGTTTAATTTTCGAAGTAATGATACGAATATGATGTTGCTCATAAGTCAAATTAGGTGAAACATCAATTTCTTCCACGACACCGGGCTCAAGAATAGAATCGGAATCTCGAAGGCATTTCCATAATTGAGAAACGTGAAACACGTCATGAATAGCAGAAAACTGAGCCGGTAATAAGAGGCGATAAGCCACGGAACCAATACGTTCGGTGATGGAAAATGGACCGATATATCGAGGTGCTAACTTTCCCGATCGACTGAAACGCACAACACCCTTCATAGGTGAAACACGAACAAACACGAAATTTTCCACAGAAAATTCTAGCTTCCTTCTTCGGTTATCGACATAGGATCTTTGCCTACTTTGAGCTTACTTCATCCTATGACGAATAAGGTCAATCTTTTCTATGGAATCACGAATAAAATCTGGACCTAAAACCAGCTTCTCATCGACCTCAAACCAACAAGAAGCATTCCATAGAGTGCCTCAAAAGGTGCCATCCCAATAGTATGTTGGAAGCTATTATTATAGGAAAACTCAACAAGAGAAATATGATCTTCCCAACTTCCACCAAAATCAAGAACACATGTACGAAGAAGATCTTCAAGAGTTTGATTCACACGCTCGGTTTGTCCATCAGACTGAGGATGATAAGTGGTGCTAAAATTAAGCTTTGTTCCCAGGGCTTTTTGAAGACCCTTCCAAAATCCACTAGTAAACAATGGATCGCGATCACTGACAATAGAAGTAAGAACTCCATGTAATTTAAAAATTTCTTTAATAAAGAGCTTGGCCAAAAGATGAACGGTCCGATTGGAACGAACGGGAATAAAATAGACAGATTTAGTAAGTCTATCAACTATCACCCATAGGCTATCATGACCCGAACGAGAACGGGGAAGGCCGTCAATAAAAGTCCATGGAAGTTTGATCCCATTTCCAAATTGGAATCTCTAAAGGTTGCAATAACCCACCGGGCCTTTGATGTTCGGCCTTGACAAGTTGGCAAGTCATGCAACTCTTAACAAAGTTAGCAATATCAGATTTCATTCCATTCCAATAATAAAGTCGCTTCATATCCGCATACATTTTACTATTACCGGGATGAATGGTAAATTTAGAGCGATGAGAATCTTCTAAAATATCTTTACGAAGATCACTAATATTTGGCACAATAAGTCTACCAAATTTTCGAATGCCGCCACGAAAATCAATATCA
This sequence comes from Allium cepa, assembly GCA_030765085.1. NCBI lineage: Eukaryota > Viridiplantae > Streptophyta > Magnoliopsida > Asparagales > Amaryllidaceae > Allium > Allium cepa. The sequence continues at coordinate 755,446,683 of CM060940.1, read as the reverse complement.
AAGTCTTTCATACCTTCAATATTAATTTTATCCCTAAAATTTTGGTCAAGAAGAGCCAATTCGAGATCTAGCTTTTGAGCTTCAAGGATGCGGTCTAAAAGAGAAAGATGAGCCTCAAGGCTACATAAAGCCAAAGATGAACATAAATCGAACTCACGATCTCGAATCTCACAAGCGGATAAAATTCCGAGATCATTCCATTCAGATATCATCATGGAAACAACCGCTTGTAGCTTTCGGCTAAGGGCATCGGCAACACGATTTCCCTTTCCGAGAGTATAAAAAATGTCAAGATCATAAGATGCAAGGAATTCGAGCCAACGTTGTTGACGCAAATTAAGTTCTTTTTGAGAAAATAAATACTTCAAAGATTATGATCGGTATAGAGAACAAATTTATCTCCCAAAAGATAATGACGCCAAATTTTAAGAGCGAAAGCAATAGCCGCGAGCTCTAAATCATAAGTGACATATCTAGTCTCGGTATGCGTCAATTGCCTAAAAGCATAAGCAATAACACGTTCTCTTTGCATGAGAACGGCCCACAAACCAACACGACTAGCGTCGGTATAAACAATTAAATCTTGATTCCTCTCGGAATAACAAGAATAAGAGCATCGGAAAGGAGTTCTTTTAATTTCTGGAAAGAAGCTTCACATTTGTCCGACTAAATGTATTTAACTCCTTTCTTTGTCAAACTAGTAAAAGACATGGAAATTTTGGAAAAGTCTTTTATGAAACAGCGGTAATAACCTGCCAATCCAAGAAAACTACGGATCTCCGTCACACTCTCCGGTCTCTTTCAATTTTGAATCGCTTCAATCTTTGAAGGATCTACGGAAATTCCGGATTCGGAAATGATATGACGGGGAAACTTCACTCGAGATTGCCAAAAGTGGCATTTAGAAATTTTTTTTTCCAATTAATTGCTCCTAAGAGTTTCCAACACAATCTGAAGATGTTTTTCATGCTCCTCCTCGGATTTAGAATACACAAGAATATCATCAATAAAGATGAGAACAAATCGATCGAGGAAGTCTTTGAAAACTCTATTCACAAGGTCAACGAAATAAAATGCAGCATTCATTAAACCAAATGGCATAACAAGCCATTCGTAAGATCCATAACACGTACGGAATGATGTCAAAGGAATGCTATCCTCTGCAATACGAAGCTGATGAAAACCAGTTGCTAAGTCTAATTGTGAAAAGACTTTAGCACCACTAAGTTGATCAAATAGATCATCAATCCGAGGTAAATGATATTTATTTTTGATAGTAAGATCATTAAGCTTGCGGTAATCAACACAAAGCCAAAGTGTACCATCAGATTTCTTCACAAAAATAGCTGAAGCTCTCCAAGGAGAGGAACTAGAGCGAATAAATTGCTTCGTCTTCAATTCGGATAATTGTTTGCGCATCTCCTCATTTTCTTTATTGGACATACGATAAGGAGGACGAGTAATAGGCAAAGCTCTAGGAATTAGGTTAATTCTGAATTCAATTGCTCGCTTAGGTGGTAATCCTAAAACGAGGTTAAATATGTCGGAAATAAGAGAAATAACATCTTCCTCATCATCATTATCGTCGTCATGAGGATTTAAAGAATATAAAAATGCAGCTAAGTTGGAATCCGAATTTTTAAGATCAATAGAAATCTGCTTAACGGATTGAAGATGTCGAAGATGAATAGTCCGCTCAGGACATAGGATTTGAGTTTCATAGCGGTTAAGCCAATCCATTCCCAAAATCATTCCAAAGCCTAAGTAGCGCATAACATGCAAATTGGCTCGGAAAGAAAAATCACACAAAATAACGACATCTTTACAAAGCAAACTAACTGTTGCGGATCCACCAACCGGATTCGCGATTTTCAAAGAAGTCATTAAAGCAACAACACTTAAAGAAAAAGTATCAACAAGTTCTTTTGATATAAAAGAATGGGACACACCCGTATCAAAAAAACTCGAATATGATGATCATGAAACACAATAATGTCATCAATGATAGAATGAGAAATACCTTGACCATGAGGAGTGTTACTAAGGGCTTGCAACATTAAGTTTTCCCTCTTTCTTGTTTTGGAGTTTGGGGCATGCAGATAAATAATGATCCGGGCTTTTGCAATAGCGACAAGCGCGGGGCTTTGAACACTTATTCGCGTAATGGTCCTTAGAACCACAATTGTAGCATTGCCCACTGCTAGACGCAGAAGTCTTTGCCACCGGAGTTGCTTGCTTCCCTTTCTTATTGGGATAAGGACCTTTGAACTTATTAGGCCTTTTCCTGTTGTCGTTGAAGTTTGGTTTAGCACCCATAACTTCAACATCACTTTCCTTCTCTGCCTCTTCAAGTCGAAGAGCGATATCAATGAGTTGATCAAAAGAAACCTTCAATTTTAGAAGTAATGGCTTCTTGAGATTTTTATTCAAGTCATAGGCAAATCTTTGGTTTCTTCTTCAATGGGGTGTTTATGTATTCGACCCCGTATTTAGAAAGTGACTCGAAAGATGCGACATAGTCTGCCACGGAGGATTCACCTTGAACAAGGTCAATGAAACGGCGAGCCAATGTCACCTTCTCAGCTTCTGGCACAAACTTTAATTCGAATCGTTTCCGGACTTTCTCCCAAGTAAGACCCGCTTCATTTATTTCAGAAATCAGAAGCTCGTACCAGTCTAATGCTCTTTCTTGGAGCATACTAGAAGCCACCTGAACTCGGTGAAGATCAATAAGATTCATGCGAGAAAAGATTCGATCGCATGTTCTTAGCCAAGCTTGGACTTCAATAATAGTTTCAGAACCTCTGAATGGCTTCCCATCCAAGTTGGTATAATCGCTGCACAAACGTGCAAATCCAGACTTAGGGTGAGTAGGCTTTGGATTGGGTCCGGCTGCCTGAGCGTTCTTTACTAGATCAAGAAGTTGTTGTGCAGACATAAATACTCCATCTTGGGGAGTAGCACTAGATTGACCGGCGTTGGTACGAAGACTCGAATCAAAACCTAAAGCACGACTCCTAAGATAGACTTAGAACGATGATCCTTGTTAAATTATTCTACATTGTTCCGAAGTGTTGGCTCTGATGCCAAGCTGTGACGCCCCACCTCTATACCCATGCTAGCCAAGGACACTACGGGGCAATGCCGTCAACTAGCGCGGAGAATAAGGCTGTTGAGAAGCAGCCATATGTATAATTGCTTTGTGCGAGTACCGATACGGCAGATAAAAATACAACTTTTCATCACAGAAGGAAATCCGATATACCGATGCAAACTCAAGGCTACTACACAGTGGTTATAATATCTTCGGAAACAAATATAGAAATAAGTATAACACAAATCAGTCACATATATCCATATCACAAAAGCGGAAAAAGATATGAATATATAACACTTAAAAGTGTACATCAGAGTAGTGGTCAAACAAGATGCACAATATCACAAAAGAATAGTTACAAGAGCTTCACAAAAGAATAAGCATACATCAATGAGTTTATATCTCAAATGTATACAACCAAAAACTACTAATCTAAGTAGTTAACCAAAAGTCAGGATAATAATAATCCCAGATGAGGAGTCAAGCAGAAGCACCTGTAACATTTCGGTCTGACCCGAGTATTATTTAATAAGAACATAATAAACGGATCAGTCTAACTATAAATATCAAATAAAATGACATAGAATAAGAGATATGACAAAAACGGATGATAACCATAAAGCCATACTGTGAAAAGTATGTAATTGAAAATCAACAAGAGATTAATCAATATCACATGAATCATCTCAAAGATAAAAAAGAATGCCATACTCTTTATTTTTATTCACCAAACCATAAATATTGACAATTATATCAATGCCAATCACAAAAGTTAATGACACACAAACTCACTATTGCGCAAATATTGATAAAACTTATCAATGTAAATCACGAAAATTGGTGAAAACACAAATTCTAGAAATCATCAACGGAAATCCAGAAATCACGAAAAAGGGGAAGGCCTATCACAAAACGGGAGTATGAAAACTCACCAACACGTGTATCACAAAACGGAACGCTATTTTATGGTTGCTAACCATTAATTTTGAGCTGAAGCTCCACAAAACGGCCCGAAGACCATGGGTCGTTACCACACCAATTTTGAGAAACTCCACAGAAACGGGGTTTAGTCTTCCTCGCAGACAAAGAGGCATCGCACGTTGCTAGTCTAAATCACAAAATTGATCATCGATTATCAAGAAGTGTCAATTACACTAAGCTAGTAAATATATGAGCTTAGCTTCATGTCCCATAACCACAAGCTTAACTTAAATATTTACGAACAAATTGTAGATCTACACTTGAAAATTGTCACAAGAGATTCAATCGAACAAGTCCAAGAATTAACCGACGAAGTAAACGCAAGCGTTTCATACCACTTGTTTTACTAAGCCGTTTAATTAGATTTCTCATACGAGTGAGGTAAAGGTTTGTATATACTAATAGATTGGAAAACGGTTTAAGAAACGAGCTTTGTAATAAAATAATGTTGAAATCGTTTTAATGGAAGAGTTTTGATATTTACTACTAGTATAGAAAACATTTATATTTTTAAAGTGATAAATAACAAAAATGATTGTAGAACAATCAATCACTAAAATTCACATTCGAAGACGTGAATTAAATCTAAAGAAATCGATACTAAATCCATTAAAATGGATATTCCCAAAAATTCCAAAGAAGATGTTATCAAAGCCAACAAGGTGATAACAACTAGTCGGAGAAAGAAGAATCGATTAAAAAGTGAAAACTAAGCAAAATAGGCAAAACAAGAAAAATAAGAGCAGCTCAGTCGACTGACTCAGAGGGTTCAGTCGATTGAACACAAACCCAGAAAATTCTCGGGTTTCAGTTCAGTCGACTGACTCAGAGGGTTCAGTCGACTGAACGCAGATCTTGAAAATTCTCGGCTTCAGCTCAGTCGACTGACTCAGAAATTTCAGTCGACCGAACACTGTTTTCTTGCATTCCTAGCCTATTTTAGTTGAAGTGCAAACTCTCTCAATTTGCAATCGGACGAGTAACAGGCGCTAAGGGTTTACGTCAATCGACAACCCAGCCCTATAGGCTCCTCGATGCATCACCAAAAGTATAATCAAACATGAAAGTTATGATTTTTAAAGATTTGACTTCAAAACACTAAAAATTGGAATATACACCAAAACAATCCAAATCAAAAGCAATTGCACATGAATAAGTGTTAGGAATTCATACCTAACAACAATGATAAATATAGACATAGATGTGAGATAAAAATCTCACATTTAAACCCAAAACAATGAAGAAGAAGCTTTAGAGCAATGGCAAGAACAATCACACTTCAATTCCAACCCAACAAGAAGGAGATCGGCATGGCCTTTCATAGTGCCTCAAAAGGTGTCATCCGAATAGTAGATTGGAAGCTATTATTATAGGAAAACTCAACAAGAGAAATATGATCTTCCCAACTTCCACCAATATCAAGAACACATGTACGAAGAAGATCTTCAAGAGTTTGATTCACACGCTCGGTTTGTCCATCGGACTGAGGATGATAAGCGGTGCTAAAATTGAGCTTCGTTCCCAAGGCTTTTTGAAAACTCTTTCAAAATCCACTAGTAAATAATGGATCACGATCACTGACAATAGAAGTAGGAACTCCATTTAATTTAACAATTTCTTTAATAAAGAGCTTGGCCAAAAGAGGAATGGTCCGATTGGAACGAATGTGAATAAAATGGGCAGATTTAGTAAGTCTATCAACTATCACACATATGCTATCATGACCCAACGAGAACGGGGAAGGCCGTCAATAAAGTCCATGAAAGTTTGATTCTACTTCCAAATTGGAATTTCTAAAGGTTGCAATAACCCACCGGGCCTTTGATGCTCGGCCTTGACAAGTTGGCAAGTCATGCAACGCTTAACAAAGTTAGTAATATCAAATTTCATTCCATCACAATAATAAAGTCGTTTAATATCTGCATACATTTTACTATTACCGGGATGAATGGTAAATTTAGAACGACGAGAATCTTCTAAAATATCTTTACGAAGATCACTAATATTTGACACAATAAGTCTACCAAATTTTCGAATGCCGCCACGAGAATCAATATCAAAGTCTTTCAAACCTTCAATATCAATTTTATCCCTAAAATTTTGGCCAAGAAGAGGCAATTCGGGATCTAGCTTTTGAGCTTCAAGGATGCGGTCTAAAAGAGAAGGATGAGCCTCAAGGCTACATAAAGCCAAAGATGAACATAAATCGAACACACGATCTCGAATCTCACAAGTGGATAAAATTCCGAAATCATTCCATTCGGATATCATCATGGAAACAATCGCTTGTAGCTTTCGGCTAAGGGCGTCGGCAACACGATTTCTCTTTCCGGGAGTATAAAGAATGTCAAGATCATAAGATGCAAGGAACTCGAGTCAACGTTGTTGACGCAAATCAAGTTCCTTTTGAGAAAATAAATACTTCAAAAATTTATGATCGGTATAGAGAACAAATTTCTCTCCCAAAAGATAACGACGCCAAATTTTAAGAGCGAAAACAATAGCCGCGAGCTCTAAATCATGAGTGGCATATCTAGTCTCGGCAGGCTTCAATTGCCTAGAAGCACAAGCAATAACACGTTCTCTTTGCATGAGAATGACCCCCAAACCAACACGACTAGCATCGGTATAAACAATAAAATCTTGATTCCCCTCAGGAATAACAAGAATAGGAAAATCGAAAAGGAGTTCTTTTAATTTCTGGAAAGAAGTTTCACATTTGTCCGACCAAATGTATTTAACTCCTTTCTTTGTCAAACTAGTAAGAGGCACGGAAATTTTGGAAAAGTCTTTTATGAAACGGCGGTAATAACCTGCCAATCCAAGAAATCTACGGATCTCCGTCACACTCTCCGGTCTATTCCAATTTTGAATTGCTTCAATCTTTGAAGGATCTACGGAAATTACGGATTCGGAAATGATATGACCGAGAAACTTCACCCGAGATTGCCAAAAGTGGCATTTAGAAAATTTTGTTTTCAATTGATTGCTCCTAAGAGTTTCCAATACAATCTGAAGATGCTTTTCATGCTCCTCGGATTTAGAATACACAAGAATATCATCAATAAAGATGAGAACAAATCGATCGAGGAAGTCTTTGAAAACTCTATTCATAAGGTCAACGAAATAAGCTGGAGCATTCGTTAAACCAAATGGCATAACAAGCCATTCCTAAGATCCATAACTCGTACAGAACGATGTCAAAGGAATGCTATCCTCTGCAATACGAAGCTGATGAAAACCGGTTGCTAAGTCTAATTGTGAAAAGACTTTAGCACCACTAAGTTGATCAAATAGATCATCAATCCGAGGTAAAGGATATTTATTCTTGATAGTAAGATCATTAAGCTTGCGGTAGTCAACGCAAAGCCTAAGTGTACCATCAGATTTCTTCACAAAAATAGCCGAAGCTTCCCAAGGAGAGGAACTAGAGCGAATAAATTGCTTCGTCTCCAATTCGGATAATTGTTTGCGCATCTCCTCATTTTCTTTATTGGACATACGATAAGGAGGACGAGTAATAGGCAGCTCCAGGAATTAGATTAATTCTGAATTCAATTGCATAATCCTAAAACGGGCTCAAATATGTCGGAAAATTCACGAACAACGTGAATAAGAGATATGGCATCTTCCTCATCATCATTATCGTCATCATGAGGATTTAAAGAATATAAAGATGCAGCTAAGTTGGAATCCGAATGTTTAAGATCAATAGAAATCTGCTTAACAGATTGAGGATGTCGAAGATGAATAGTCCGCTCATGACATAGGATTTGAGCTTCATAGCGGTTAAGCCAATCCATTCCCAAAATCATTCCAAAGCCTAAGTAGCGCATAACATGAAAATCGGCTCGGAAAGAAAAATCACACAAAATAATCTCGACATTTTTATAAAGCAAACTAACTGTTGCGGATCCATCAATTGGATTCGCGGTTCTCAAAGAAGTCATTAAAGCAACAACACTTAAAGAAAAAGTATCAACAAGTTCTTTTGATATAAAAAAATGAGACGCACCCGTATCAAAAAGAACTTGAATAGGATGATCACGAAACACAATAATGCCATCAAGGATAGAATGAGAAATGCCTTGACCACGGTGAGTGTTACGAGGGGCTTGCACCACATTAAGTTTTCCCTCCTTGTTTTGGAGTTTGGGGCATGCAGATAAATAATGATCCGGGCTTTTGCAATAGCGACAAGCGCAGGGCTTTGAACACTTATTCGCGTAATGGCCTTAGAACCACAACTGTAGCATTGCCCACTACTAGAGGCAGAAGTCTTTGCCACCGGAGTTGCTTGCTTCCCTTTCTTATTGGGATAAGGACCTTTGAACTTATTAGGTCTTTTCATGTTGTCGTTGAAGTTTGGTTTAGCACCCATAACTTCAACATCACTTTCCTTCTCCGCCTCTTCAAGTCGAAGAGCGATATCAATGAGTTGATCAAAAGAAACCTCCAATTTCAGAAGTAATGGCTTCTTGAGATTTTTATTCAAGTCATAGACAAATCTTTGGTTTCTTCTTCAATGAGGTGTTTATGTATTCGACCCCGTATTTAGAAAGTGACTCGAAAGATGTGACATAGTCTGCCACGGAGGATTCACCTTGAACAAGATCAATGAAACGACGAGCCAATGTCACCTTCTCAGCTTCTGGCACAAACTTTAATTCGAATCGTTTCCGGAATTTCTTCCAAGTAAGATCCGCTTCATTTATTTTAGAAATCAGAAGCTCGTACCAGTCTAATGCTCTTTCTTGGAGCATACTAGAAGCCACCTGAACTCGGTGAAGATCAATAAGATTCATGCGAGAAAAGATTCGATCGCATGTTCTTAGCCAAGCTTGGACTTCAATAATAGTTTCAGAACCTCTGAATGGCTTCCCATCCAAGTTGGTATAATCGCTGCACAAACGTGCAAATCCAGACTTAGGGTGAGTAGGCTTTGGATTGGGTCCGGCTGCCTGAGCGTTCTTTACTAGATCAAGAAGTTGTTGTGCAGACATAAATACTCCATCTTGGGGAGTAGCACTAGATTGACCGGCGCTGGGACGACCAGGTCTAACCATTTTTCTTCTTTAAGAAAGAAAGAGAAGAATAAAAAGGTTATTCACAAAATGGATATCAAACGATAATGATTGATAAAATAAAGGTATCACAAAAGAAAATAGGATGAGACGGTACGAAGACTCGAATCAAAACCTAAAGCACGACTCCTAAGATAGACTTAGAACGATGATCCTTGTTTAATTATTCTACATTGTTCCGAAGTGTTGGCTCTGATGCCAAGCTATGACGCCCCACCTCTATACCCATGCTAGCCAAGGACACTACGGGGCAATGACGTCGACTAGCGCGGAGAATAAGGCTGTTGAGGAGCGGCCATATGTATAATTGCTTTGTGCGAGTACCGATACGCCAGATAAAAATAAAACTTTTCATCACAGGAGGAAATCCGACATACCGATGCAAACTCAAGGCTACTACACAGTGGCTATAATATATTCGGAAACAAATAGAGAAATAAGTATAACACAAATCAGTCACAGATATCCGTATCACAAATGCGGAAAAAGATATGAATATATAACACTTAAAAGTGTACATCAGAGTAGTGGTCAAACAAGATGCACAATATCACAAAAGAATAGTTACAAGAGCTTCACAAAAGAATAAGCATACATCAACGAGTCTATATCTCAAATGTATATAACCAAAAACTACTAATCTAAGTAGTTAGCCAAAAGTCAGGATAATAATAATCTCAGATGAGGAGTTAAGCAGAAGCACCTATAACATCTCGGTCTGACCCGAGTATTATTTAATAAGAAAATAATAAACGGATCAGTCTAACTATAAATATCAAATAAAATGACATAGAATAAGAGATATGACAAAAACGGATGATAACCATAAAGCCATACTGTGATAAGTATGTAATTGAAAATAAACAAGAGATTAATTAATATCACAAGAATCTTCTCAAAGATCAAAAAGAATGTCACTCTTTATTTTTATTCACCAAACCATAAATATTGACAATTATATCAATGCCAATCACAAAAGTTAATGACACAAAAATTCACCAATGCACAAATATTGATAAAACTTATCAATGTAAATCACGAAAATTGGTGAAAACACAAATTCTAGAAATCGTCAACGGAAATCCAGAAATCACGAAAAAGGAGGAGGCCTATCACAAAACGGGAGTATGAAAACTCACCAACACGTGTATCACAAAACGGAACGCTATTTCATGGTTGCTAACCATTAATTTTGAGCCGAAGCTCCACAAAACGGCCCGAAAACCATGGATCGCTACCCCACCAATTTTGAGTCGAAACTCCACAGAAACAGGGTTTAGTCTCCCTCGCAGACAAAGAGACATCGCACATTGCTAGTCTGAATCACAAAAATGATCATCGATCATCAAGAAGTGTCAATTACATTAAGCTAGTAAATATATGAGCTTAGCTTCATGTCCCATAACCACAAGCTTAATTTAAATATTTACGAACAAATTGTAGATCTCCACTCGAAAATTGTCACAAGAGATTCAATCGAACAAGTTAAAGAATTAACCGACGAAGTAAACGCAAGCGTTTCATACCACTTATTTTACTAAGCCGTTTAATTAGATTTCTCATACGAGTGAGGTAAATGTTTGTATATACTAATAGATTGGAAAACAGTTTAAGAAACGAGCTTTGTAATAAAATAGTTTTGACATCGTTTTAATGGAAAAGTTTTGATATTTACTACTAGTATAGAAACCTATATATTTTCAAAGTGGCAAGTCACAAAAATGATTGTAGAAACAATCAATCACTAAAATTCACATTCGAAGACGTGATTAAATCCAAAGAAATCGATACTAAATCCATCAAAATGAATATTCCTAAAAATTCCAAAGAAGATGTTATCAAAGCCAACAAGGTGATAACAACTAGTCGGAGAAAGAAGAATCGTTTAAAAAGTGGAAACTAAGCAAAATAGGCATAAATAGGCAAAACATGGAAAATAGGAGCAGCTCAGTCGACTGACTCAGAGGGTTCAGTCGACTGAACACAGACCCAGAAAATTCTCGGGTTTCAGTTCAGTCGACTGACTCAGAGGGTTCAGTCGACTGAATGCAGATCCTGAAAATTCTCGGCTTCAGCTCAATCGGCTGACTCAGAAATTTCAGTCGACTGAACACTGTTTTCCTGCATTACTAACCTATTTTAATTGAAGTGCAAACTCTTTCAATTTGCAATCGGACGAGTAACAGGCGCTAATGTTTTCCCAAATCGACAACCCAGCCCTATAGGCTCCTCGATGCATCACCAAAAGCGTAATCAAACATCAAAGTTATGATTTTTAAAGATTTGACTTCAAAACACTAAAAATTGGAATATACACCAAAGCAATCCAAATCAAAAGCAATTGCGCATGAATAAGTGTTAGGAATTCATACCTAACAATAAGGATAAATATAGACATAGATGTGAGATAAAAATCTCACTTTTAAACCCAAAACAATGAAGAAGAAGCTTTAGAGCAATGACAAGAACAATCACACTTCAATTCCAACCCAACAAGCTTGAATCTAAGTTTAAAAGAGAAACATTTTCTAAGTTAGGTTTAAGAATTTCTGAAATTGAAAAGAGAACGAGTTGGAGAAGATGAAGAGAAGACTTACCAAAGCTTCTTTTATGAATTTGGAGTTAAAGCTTGGATTTTGCAAAGATGATTAGGGCTTGGAGTTTTAATTTCCCATTCCTCTCTCCATTGTTGCTAAAGCTTGAGTATTAGGAAAATTATGAAGGAATGAAGAGAAGAGGGGGTGAAGCTTGGGTCTAATGGGCTGAAACCAAACCAAAGCCCTAAACGAAAAAGTAGCAAAATTCCTCTAACTCCAAACATATCGAAGCTTATACTCAAAAAGGTCGTAAACGTCATTTTGAACTCAATGGGGTGGTCTCGAGTCCTAATTCGACTGTTTGCAAAAAGTAGCTTTTCAGACAATAATCCGACCAACGATGAATTATTTTAAATAAAATATTTAAATATTAAATCGTAAAATATGCGGGTTGTTACAATGATTAATTGTTAGATCCAACTTTTAGGGGCGTTTAAATTTGTAAAAGAAGTTTAATATTAGATCATAGTTTTAGATGATTAAGATTTGATAATATATAGATGGGTGTTTTTGGTAGTTCACGTTGATACCAAAAAAAATGTGACACCATGCTATTACAACTATTATTAAAGATAAGATAATATATGTTTGCATACTTAAACATTAACCTATGTAGAGCAAAATTATTGGCACATAAGTAGATATGCACATTACAATACGAAGTTTTTGAGTATATGATCCACGATTTAAATCCCATTTCGATTTTAAATATGAACCTTACGGTTTACAGTTTGAATCTCATTTTGAAAACCTTTGCTACAATTTTTTAGCGCTCCACCCCGCCCCTATTATTAACATGGTTTTATGATTAGGAATGTTTAACCTATTCTAACACTTAATAGGGACGTGAGACAAAAAGTTCTCTTTTAAAAATGCATCGTGATAAAAATGTCCTTATTCAGCTTAAATAAAAACGAAGTAACAATATGGTAAATGTAAAACTGTATTTGAATATAATAAGAACAAATCAGTATAGTGCTGAGAATATCAAGAATTTTTTGTTGAGAAGATAATTACTTCTTAAGACATTTTTTTACTTTGTTCCAAATATCCTAGTTGAATCAATTCTTATTGATTTTGTTGAAATTATCTATAACTTCTCTCTTTAATAATGAACCATCCAGTTCAAGGCAAACAATTATTTATTTTAATTTTTTGTAGTGCAAGACGAGCAGATAACAGATAATTTTCTCTAATGATTCGTTATCGTAATACAGGAATTGATAGCTTTAGTAAACAGCTGTTTTAGGATAAATAAAGAAGATAAGGTACAAATCATTACGTTCAACTCTGTCAACCTTTCATTACTTCAGCAAAACTATGGAGGTTTTCATATGATGACCCACCTTTACCAACACATTCCCCTGCCATATCCTTCAGAACAGTTGCTCTATTTGTGAAGCTCTCATCCTCTAACAGCTCCTCTACCTTTGATTTCACTTCTGTTCTTGATATAAACCCATTTTCATCAGGACTAATCTTCAATCCAACCTTCCAAAGATCAAAAATATATCTTTCATTCAGAAACTGATCTGCAAAATATGGCCATGTTAAAAAAGGAACACCATTTGTCACCCCTTCCATTGTTGAATTCCATCCACAATGTGTTAAAAAGCAAGCAACAGAAGGATGGGCCAACACTTTCTGCTGTGGTGACCAACCTACTAACTTTCCTCGTGCTACAGTTCTCTCTCTAAAACCATCCGGATACATGACATTTGTATTTTCAGTTAGGTCGGGTCTCACAACCCAAAGAAAAGGCCGCCCTGTTAGTTCAAGCCCATGGGCCAGTTCTTGAAACTGATGCTGGTTGAAAATTGTGAAGCTCCCAAAGGCAACGTAAACGACTGAATTGATAGGCTGTTTATCAAGCCAGGTCATACACGATGTGTCCTCGGGCCAGAAATGGCCAATGGGTTTTTGAATGCGACGGCCTGTTAGCAGTGGGCCCACTGGTATGATGTTAGGGGCATGAGCAAACACTGAGGATTCTATATTTTGAAATGAATTGCAGATGATGAATTCTGCTAGGCTAGATGCTTTGTTGTTTCTTAGGATGTAGTTGTACACTATTTCTTGTGTTTTAGAGTCGCCAATACAGTTCCAGGCAAAGTGTGCAGTGTTCATGGCAGGCATTCCTGGGCTTAGGGAGATCATTTCTTGCTTTTTTGAATTCCCTTCGTGAAAAAACAGTCTTGGTTAGTAGTAATGGATCATCATAGTGGAAAAATCCACATACTCAAACAACGCAAATATTCACCCAACTTAACCATCTCCACCACAACAAGTTAGATCAAGATGTGAACTTCTGTGATATCAAGCCTTGTTTCTTAGGCTGTCACAGACTTGCAGCTACCTATTATAAAGAGGCTAACGTCCTTGTTTGCTAGGCTACACGAACACATTCGATATGGATGTACTTTTAACCTCATATAGCACTAATATGGTAATTTCTCAACCCATATGGATTCCACATCCATCCCCATGGACATCCTATGACGTGTTACAATCAATGATTTTGATTTATAATATGCTTTAATTCCGTATATAAAAATTTGTATTTTACCCAACTTAAACATTTCCGCCACAATGGATCAAACCAAGGGATGAAAGGGTGAACTTTTGTATCACAAAGGACTTCGGTGTTTGCAGTGAAGGGTTCTATACACATGCTAATGCTAATCTTATTGCGAAATGGGTATATTTTCCCTATAAGTTGGCACACACGATCCACTTCTAAGGCCAATAACACCTTATCTCTTTATCATGCCACAGTTTGACCTGAACACAAGTTCAAGTGAAATGTTGTACTGTCCTGCTTTAATAAATGTAAGGATATGCTACATCTGGACTGTGGACCTTGAATGTATGGTTTCAGCAAGGTTCTATCCATTTAACGCATAGCTTTAGCTAACAATCTAGTGTAAGTTTTTGATAACAAGAGAGATACTTAATTTTAGCAGAGCGCTCATTTTGAGCGTCTTGAGGGATCAAACCCAAGATCTCTAGAATCACAATCAAGAGATCTTACCACTTGGGTTAGTTGTCTTTGACAACAACCTAGCGTAAGTAGTTTTTTGGTTCCTGTACAGTAGAGTATTAATTGACAGAGGCTTCTACTTCAAATCTATCATTATGCCCAAAACTATCGATTCTTAGTCATATTTGATCGCAAGATTGCTTATCAATTGGAATTTGAAAATATCACCCTTAATGCCAGAAATGGATTTTGTGATTAAGTTGCATTTGGTAAAAACATTTATAGTTCAAATAAGAAAATTATCACAAATATAGAATTTTTATCAACTCAGTGCATTGTTCTAAACTAATAATAAATTTAGGTCAAATTTGAACTAATCAGAGAAATAGCTCAGCTTTGGCTGGCGCTAAGTCAGCAGTTTGTATTAGAGCGATTTCAAATCACATCAGTGCGTTGAATTTTGCGCTGGCAAGATTTGAAATCGCACCGTATAAATTGTTGACTAAGCGTCTGCATTGTCAAAAGTGATTTATTTTAATTAGTTCTGAATTTGGCATATGTGTTATTTATATAGGAAAGCGAGCTAAATTGGTAAAAAATAATAATCCCAGATAGTAACTAACCATCTTCGTCAATGATCCCATCCTCAATCAGCTTAGGAATCCCAAAAAGTGTGGCCAGCAACGCAGCACAAGCTGGCCAAAAAGCAGCACATCTCAATCCCAACTTGTTGGCCACTTCAAGAGTAAACGCCATATTAACATCAGCGATGAAACAAGTAATCCTTTCATTTCCATTCTTGTAACTATCTTGTATAACCTCTTCCAAGTAGCCAGGCATAGAAGTTAATATGCTCTCTGTCAACCTTCCCAAATCATTACGATCTTCTTTAGGTCCCATACCATCTGGAATCGCAATTAGATTAATCTGATCAAAACTCTCACCACTATTGTTCAAAGCATTTTTTACACGATAATGATTGAACTCTGTGTTAACAAATGTGATTTTATAACCACAGTCGACTAGATAGTGTGAGAGTTCCATGAATGGAATTACATGGCCTTGAGCTGGGTAAGGGAGTACTAGTGCATGAGGTGACTTCATTTTATGATATGTTTTCTTTTGAATGTGTTTTTTCCTTCTCATCATCCCGTTTCTATATATAGTAGTTGTGCTGATTACATTGGCTGAGGATCCTATGTTGTGTTTTGGCATCTTTCATTTGAAGCTCATCCATGCATTTCAAGTGTTTTCTTTAGTGCTAGATTCAACATGGGTGAATTGATTTTTGCTGCTGGCACTAGCTAACTTCTGCATTTACTTGTTTGTGATCATTTGTTGTTTACTTTGATCAGAAATGAAAAACATGCATTAAAGTTCGAGGGTTTAACCTTATAAGTAACGGTTTTACATGAAGGTCCATATGGGAGAAGATTGCTAGGTTTGTCTTGATAATGTACAGATTCTTGACAAGAATTATTACTATGTAATACCGGAATCCATAAACAACAAATGCATCTTCCGGATTTTTTATTTTCTTTTACCTATAACTTGTTTTATAAGAGAGGACACAAAATGAATTATACTGATTATGGCAAGTCACTGCTTCATGCTCTTTCTTTTACACGTTCACTAGCTGTTTGTCTTTGGAAGATTGTATATGGAATGTTAAAAAGTTTCAAGTACTTGTTGTTTATGGAAAGATGCTTAAGTGCCGAATTTCTTAGGAGGAATATTTGAACTAGTTCTAATAGTTAATAGAAGATGATTCTGTTTTGTATCATAGTCTTGTGAAATCTGTTAAGTTCTCCTTTCTGAATACCCATCACAATCAATACCGGATTTTTTTTCCTGCAGAACGCATAACCAAATTTTAGCCTGGTAATTAAAATTGAATGGTTCAACCTTCTACTGTATCGTAATTTGCATTTTAAGCGTTTCTTTTCAAATTCATTGTGCTAGATTCAACATGTGTTATTTGATTTCTTGTTGCTGGCATTAGCCAACTTCTTACTGAATTTACTTATGCTTGATCATTTATTTTTTCTGGGATCGGAAAGGAAAAATATAATAATAAAGTTCAATATTTTGATCTTATAGGTACTTGTTTTACGGAAAGATCTATATGGCAGAGGATTGCTAGGTCTGTCTTAATAATGTAAGATCACTTTGGTCAGAATATTAGTTGTTTTTTGTCTATGATTTGTAAAGAACTTTCTCCTCCTATCCTCAAATTGAATGACCATAGCAGGATGTGCTGCATTTGAATTATATGTTATTGATTGGAACTGATAAAATTTTAATGTGCTTTTCTTGTTTGTTCAGTTTGGCTATGCAACCAATTCCTTTTGTGGATATCCTTTTTCTTTTCTTTCCATGACTTGTTTTACAGTAGGTATAAAGTGAATTGTACTGATTATGTGTAGTCCTTATTTCATGCTCTTTTACAAGTTGTCGTTTTTTATTTTATTTTATTTAGTATAACAGAGCAATACATATTTGAGCAGACCACTTGTATATATTGTTAAAACTTTTTGAATACTTGTTTGTGGAAAGACACTTTAAGTGCCAAATTTCTTAGAAGGGATGTTAGGACTAGTTCCAATGGAATGTTAGAGCTTTTCAAGTACTTGTTGTATATGGAAAGACACTTAAATGACAAATTTCATAGAAGGAATATTAGGATTAGCTCTTAAGGAATATTATATGTATGGAAAGACACTTTAAGTTCAGAGAAGAAGATTCTTTTATGTATCATAGTCTTGTAGACTCTGTTATGTTTTTGTTTTTTTATGTCAAAATCAAAACTGGATTTTTTTTCCATTCCAAACTACACATTGGCCTGCTAATTGTTAAAGTCGAATAGTTGGGTTTCTACTGTATATCATGCCTGCATTTGCATTCATTTAGTGAATTTTTTTTGCGATTGGTGTGCAGTTGAAGTAATATGTAACTGTTTTTCCATTTTGTTGGATTAATTTGTGCAGAAAAATCTCTGATCAGGATTTAAGTAATGCTTCTTGCAAATGTCAGTGAAATTACAAACTGAAGACTGAAGATTATGCATATGAGATTGTCATTTATTTTTCTTTAGGAACTTGAAACAATGAAGTACTAATTGTAATATTTGTCAAGCTCTAGCTTGCCAATCCGTCTGTGCGTGCATGTTTAATGTTGTATGCCAACATATATTGTAATATCAATTGTCATGTTTTGGGATCAAGTATCTGTGATTATTCATGTCTTCTAAAAATAAGCAAATCTGCAATGGAAGTGTAGGGAAATTCTGTAGTCGTTTGATGCATTTATCTTTATGGAAATGCTAGCCCCATCGGGAACATGGAAAGGGAGAAAAGCGTCGAAGTTTGTGAAATTAATTTTCTTAGATACTTTCCAATATTCCTATTAGTTTTAGGATGTTAATATTTACACATATCAAATTAACATTTCTCGCTCATTTATTTCCTCATTCAACCAATTACTCTACTCATTCATTCAAGCTCGGTTCATTAATTTGCATGTCTTTCCTGCTTTGTCTTTGTCCTTACCAAATTCAAGTATTACATTTTTATTCTTGTGAGAAAGATAGTGTCATTTTCTCAAAAATTGTTTGTGAAATGTCTAATGTTTTGTATATTTTCTTACTGATATTCAATTGTGTTAAATAAACCAGTACTAAAAAATTGCATACCATCTAAAAAAGTTTCACCTCAAGTAAATGTCAAAAAGAAAATGAAAGAAAGTAAATACACTTTAATATTTATTTGGTTGTTTCAAATGTGATAGACTAGCGCACTTCGTAATTTTTTTAATTTTTTAATTTTTTTTTTAATGTGTGAAAATGCAAGAATTATAACAGAATCATGTTGTATGTTCAAACCAATCTTATACGAAAGTATTAGTATATTCATTAACAAATCATCAAACCAGAAATAAACTTTGACCTTAATTACTACTAAGCACAATAAAGTACTCCGTTCAACTTTAAACAATTATAAGCAAATCAACTTTATTATTTCACTATGATTCAGAAGCAAATAAACAATAAAGTCCATTTAGACACCCAGTACTGTCACTAAAATCGAAAGAAGAAAATGCTATACCTAGTTAAAATTAGTAGGAATAAAATGAAATTACCTTATTATTTCACTCAAATCAAATGCCAAACATAGTTAAGACTGGTAAGAATAAAATAAAATTACCTTATTGTTTCACTCAACTTGACATTGTTATTTCTGAAGATTATTTTTGCTCTTAGTGATTTGCAGTCGACTTTGTTTGTAAAGATGTGATTTGTAAATATAATTATTAATTTTGGTAGTGATAGAAAGGGTACTGTTATTTACACTTCGATTTTGAATATGAGGTGGCCAAATTTTATGAGCACTCCCTACAAAATTAAATTGCTATGAGAAGTACATATCTTATTAATCTAACATACATTTTTATCTTTTTTGTTCTTAGTTAAAACATCAAAATCTTAAACATTTTCACTTACTCGCTCCTTTTCCTTCCTTTATTGAAAAAAGAAAATAATGGCAAGAGCAAACAATTCATCTCGATCTTCACAACCATATCCAATTTTACTAAGATAGTGATAGAAAGATAATTTGTTAATCCAATTTATTGCTCATTTTTTTAACTATGATAAAATGTAGGGTTTAAATTTACTTTGTTAAATGTTTTCTTGAGTAAATAAACAATCTTTTCTCTTTCTCATTAGCATTTCCATCTGAAAGTGAGTTTGAATTCTTCATTATTTGATTAATGATTTTGAAATGGTTAACGATAATTAAAGGAAAACTAGAATAAATAAAAAAGAACAATTATGTCAACTTGATTGTAATTTTATGAGAGGACTAGTTTGATTAGTAACCCTCGTAGTAAATTTTTTTTTAATAAAAATTGGTCCCCCGTATCCAAAAGTGGAGTGTCAATAACAATACCCGATAGATATATCTGGCTTAGGTTGAAGTTAAGCCATTTATGGATGATACTACTTGCATACACCAAAATACCACCATCGTCCATCTATACTCTTCTTAGAACTGAGCCAGCATATAGCGGAAGATATGCGTGGATTTTAATTTTTTTACCCTATTAGATCTTTATTGTGCCTATGAAGTCTACTTTATTTAGAATATTTCTAATTTTAAAGAAAATTATATATTTCATTTAAATTTATAAATATTTGATATAAGTTTATTCAATTTATATATAAATGCACATATGTATCATAAACATATGTGTATGTGTGTACATGTGTAACATGGTATTTCGTGAAGAGTATAACACGTTTGTATATAGATGCTATGATTTACATCGCAAGAGACGTGTTACTCGTCCTATATGTATTTGTCCAAATATGTGTGTGTATATATATACTTATTATATATAAAACCAAGAGTGTGTGTATATATGTGTGTGTGTAAGTATATTTTGAGAAAACATTATAGATATATTTGTACGTAAATTTTACAGTGTTAAATAGTATATAAACACACAAACAAGATATAAGTTCAATTATATATATATATATATATATTAAATATATGTATATATATTAAATATATGTATGTACTAAAGTAACACAATTATATGTATAATACATATACATATACATATGCATATACATATGCATATACATATACATATATATATTATTTAAATGTAAATATGATTTAGAATAGTTTATTTGTGTGTGTGTATAAATTATAAATTAAAGATTAAAAAATCTCCTTTGTAATGTTCTAGATCGAATACACAACAGGTACAGTTTTAATTATAATTTTATTATATTAATATATAAATACTGTGAATTAATTAGTTAAACAACAATAAAGAAATGATAAGAAATAAATAATATGTATATATTTTGAATTTTAAATCTCGAAAAAATTTAGAATCACATTTTATAGCTTATGGAAAAATTTGAGATTTTTTAAGTCAAAATGTTATTTTTTAATAATTAATTACTTTCGAGCTAATTAAAAATGATTTTTAGAAAACATTAAAATGGTTGGAAAAATAATATAATTTTTGACCGAAAGCTTCTATAATGAAAAAATAATTTCAGAAAACTTAAGATCTAATTTTCAATACATAATTTATTTTATATAAATTTTTAATCCGTGTAATGATTAAATAATACTAAAAATATTAAATAATTGCTAAAAAAATTATTTATAGTTTCCAAAAATTATAATTGATATAAATATAAATTTTAAAAATATTATTTTAATTTTATATGATATAATTATATATAAATTAGTACTAGTCATGTAAATTAATTAATTAATATATTAATATATATATAAATAAATTAATCAAATAATAATAAATAAAATAAAATAATTTTGGTTGTGTGTACAAATATATTAAAAAATATTTTTTATACATATAACCAATCAATATATGTTATAACAACAATACCTATATGAATCTCACCTAATTAACAATTCAATAATAATAGTGTGCACGCGCGCACACGAACAATACCGAGTTATATAGAGATTATAAATCATATATAAAACTAAATACTTTCCTAAAGTTATGCCCTTAAGTACACCTTGTAATAATGAGTCCCATTCCTCTTGAAACCTTCCCGATTTGTCAGATTGCAAGTCCTTGAGACCCTTTGCTATCGAATAGCTATTGGTTTGAATTGATTTTATTTGATTTGTGTTGGAGCATTAGGAGGCATAATTCGACCATAATAAATGGAGAGCGAAGGCATCCAAAAAGTTTTTCTTAAGTAAGGTTAGAGTCTCTTATATAATGGTTGAATCAGAGAGAAGTGGATCACATCACTTACCTTTTCTCACCTAATCTTAACCATCCGTTTCAAACCCTTTATCCCTCTTTTGGCCGCCCCTTATAACATATACTCGCTGCCGAATTTTTCCTCTAATATCATGTGCTAATAGCCCATTTAATCCCATATAAATATATTTAATTAAACCCAATTTAATTCCTAAACAATATCTCATATCGATAGATATATTTAACTATTATAAATATATACAACAATATTTATTCCTCAAATCATATTCAAATTTTATAGTTAATATTTTAGAAATATTAATTAATTTATAATAATTACAAAATAATTAGATCGTTTGGTCTAAAGAGAATTCATCATTTCGGTTGAGTGACTCGCAGGTGTAAATTCGGTCAGCGATTAACATCGAACTATTTGAATGTTAATGTTCACATGTCACTTAGTAGGTGGTGTGACATTTTGGCCAAATTTATCGTTTACTTAATTTCAAAAAAAAATAATCCAATTTCACTTTATTAAGCATACTCGGTTGTGACATTTATTTACACTAATTCCGTTCATCAAAACTATATCACTTTGGACTATGGAATTTGGTAATCGTCGAAATTCCAACATCATCCATATTCAACTCTATAGTCCAAACACAAAGTCCTTGGTTCAACCATAACAATTATTATTAACCGAAATGCACCGGCTAGAGACTTTAACATTGAGTTGACTTGAGTTGACTGTGATACCGACCCTATATAACCGAGGAGACGAATCCTCTCTTGAATAATGCTTCACTTCCAATACTTCTACTCGATCCAAACTACAGTCACTCGATGGAATTCCATGCCATGATTTGATTACAATCAAAGCGGAGCTTTCATATTCAAGATCCACAGTATTCTCAAGTCGAGAGAAATATGTAAATCGGTCATATTAACCAACAGAAAACTATTGAGTGAGTCGTTCCATAGTTATCCAATAACTATCAGTACATAACCCCTTGATGCCCCCAACAACCATGAGTAATACACTGTCCAACATTTGAAGAGCGTTACGTACACTAGTTTCAATGGATACATCGATATCCAGTCTCGATGCATCTTGACTAGGAATATTTAAAATGGTATATTTGTTTTTCATTGTGATGAATTACTTAGATTACAACACTTTATAACTACTGCCACAAAACATACCATTTATGAATTTTCTATTAAATATACTTTAAATAAAATTAATTAATAAATATAACATATTATATCAATTATATAATAAAAAGAAAATACCTTTTATTTCGAATAAGATTGGTTATCGAGTTAGATATATGTAATAAATTACATAATTGCCTATAGATCATACCCCAAATATTATCAATCTCTCACTTGCACTTGGGGTCAGTTATAGAATCTTATTCCAACTTCTTCGATTTCCTTAAAACCAATTGGGTCAGTCCCTTATTGAATGGGTATACTGTTATGTTTTAATCATCTACCGTCTATTTACTCTCTCTAACGCTGATAAACTACCTTTATCAAATAAAGCAATACAGAGTATGTCTCTTGGTTTCTAGTGAGCCCTAATTTTTATTACGAACTATGCGATTCTCAACATTTAGAACCACTCTTGACTCAGTTATTAATTTGTGCACTTACACACACACGTTGTTTTATTGTGGTGCTATTCAAGTCAATGAATCAACCACAATCTCTTATGTTTGAAACATTTTCAACTTAAAGATTTCTTAACTTGAATTTATTATTGACATATTATATTCAATATCATTTATGAAGTTTGAGTCCGAATACGCTTTCATAAGGAGTTCGTTGTTTCTGTAAAAAATTCTGTAGTATATCATAAATACACAAGAACCTCGAAACTACGATTTAGTAATATCAATTTGGATTTGATATTTGTTATCTAGCCTTTTGAATAGATAATATTTGGATAGACTGGACGAATCAAACTTAGAAACTATCAAGGCAGGAAGCCTGAGAGTTAGCTAAAGAGTTCAAAAACCAAGTACAAATAGAGGAAAAGGATGAAGACAAAACGACTCAAAGAAACAAAGGACCAAAATCCAACTAGTGTTGGATCGGTGCCGATCCAACCCATAGATCGGTACTATAACGACCCACACTTTAACAGCCTAAATTTGGACAAGAATTGAAACCCAAGTCCATCAAAGGACATATCCTTAGATTTGGTATAAGCATGAGCATTATCAGAGATTGATAAAATCTAAACTCATAGTGGAAACAACAATAGGATAGAAATACTGACCATGGCTACTACCTTGGAATTAATGGTATTCCTTGTATGTCAGATTGTCGCATCAACATCGAGCATGGAAGATAAGAAGACTTCTCCAATAACCAATCACATCCAGCTCCAATGACCCGTTCCTCTAAACTATCCTATGGATTGTAATGAGGAGGAGGTCAGAACAATGTTCTAGTGATTGAAAGATTTATACAGTGTCCACAGCGTAAATTTATACCGATCGGTTTCTATTTAATTATTATGTCTACTATTCTAAGGTTAACCAAATTAATCTAATATTGCGCACACAATATTCCTACCTAACATGATTCATCTACCTACCATTCTCAAGGTACAAAATACCGACGTAAGTCTCGGGCTCCTAGCATCACCGTCGTTGGTCTATTCATCCTAGCTACATAGACCTTTGACCACTATTAATGGCTTTATAATACATAATAGCTATACCACCAATGCATCTATCGTCATTAAAATCTTAGCCATGTGAGAAACAATACCCAAGCCACTTAATACTTTATTAAAATGACGAGGCAGACCCCTGACCATTTAATACCTATATTCTAGGTAGGCCTTGTAAGTTACTAAGGATTATAATAAGAATATTATCTAAGTTATATACTGGTGCAGAATATAAATATAACAGTAAATAGTAAAGTAAATGACATTGTAGATTTTTATACTGGTTTGAACTTCTCATTCTAAGTCCAGTCTCGGACTCCTTTTGGAATTTAACTATCAACCATCTCTTAACCCAGAGGAATATGTATTACACCGCCTGACCAACGAACATGACTTCTACTGCCAAAGCAACATAATAGGGTTTCAACCGCCTAAGCAACCGAACAGGACTACAATAATACAAAGAATTTTCTTGACTGATTGTGCTCTTTTAATAGCACGGATAAGTCTTTAGAGTACACTCTTCATATAATCTTCTCCTTTATGGTATATAGTACAGTTTTTGAAGATAGAAAGTTAATTTAATCACAAATGAATTTGTGCTTGAATGTGCAAGTGATTAGAACTGAAATCTGAATGCAAATGGCAGAATGTTTAGACAATAAGTATAAGAGAATAGAATCAGAAATTAGGTGATTAAAACAAATTAATTGAAGGCTATATATAGTGTTTAAGTGTTGCAACTTATCGTCAAAAGTAACGATTAAAAGATACGGAAACAACTCTTGAATCAAGGGTTGTTTCTGTTCGATGAATGGAAGTGACCGTTCAAAAAATAGCCGTTATGCAATTTCAGTCGACTGAACAAAAGAATTCGGTCTGCTGAAATTTTAAAAAAATTTGAACCAGAAAGAGATATGTATAAAAAACATTCAATTCAGTCGACTGAAATGGGCAGTACAGTCGACTGAACATTCATATGAACTATGCATGTGCACAGATATTCAGTCGACTGAACTGCCTATTTCAGTCGGCCGAATACCGTATTTTCTGCCATATTGAAGTTTTTTTTGAGAAAAATTTTGTGCATGAACTTGTAATAAAATACTTGGCATATGTAACATGATTTGAGAACATTTTTTTTAGTATGTATGTGGGTGGGTGTGCATATACCACTTTGGAGAGATTTTAACAAAAATAAACTACTAGACTAAATTATAGACAAACCATAAACAATATCGAAACTTCTATCTAAATTTTGGTCTACAATCTATTGTCGAATAGAATAACAACTTCTCCTGCAAATATGGTTAGTTCACATAATATTTACTTATATAGTTGTCATGATCAATACATCAAAATGCAAGGTTCTAACCTTCTCCCTCATTTTATGATGATAACTATGTAAGTGTAAGAATTTATAAAAGCGATTTTTACTCCCCTGAATGAATATTGCCCCTACCAAACAATTTCTCCCCTTTATGATTGATAAAATGAATAAATAGATAGTATGAGAAATATGTATAAGCACAGAAACAAACATATACCATGGGGAAAATTAAATGAACTAAGCATCATAGATATACATAAACATGGAATTTAAATAATAATGTCACAGAATAACATCAAAACAACAAAAACATAAAATAATATCTTAAGAGACGAGCATAAGAAAACATAAAAACTAGACCTCCTCATTATCTGAAGCTTCTTCTTCCTCTTCTTCGTCGGAGGTAGACCATGTAAAAGGGGCTGGGTTCTCGACAATACCGGTGGAGATAGAGCCGGTACATGATATTTTCTCCCAAATCTTGTTCAAGAAACCTTTTATGGAATTAAGCTTATTTTTCTCGATGGTGGCCAATCGTCATCCAAGCTTACTTCGGTTGCGGGAGAGCATGAAAAGTGCTTGCTTTAGAGTATGTCACTGTGAAGCTCATGGATCTCGTCGTCATCTTCTTCTTCCTCTTGACGGGGAGGTTGAGAAGATGAAGAGGAAATGTTCATATCTCGGGGTTGAGGAATCCCTTATCTCTATTGGCGTCCCATTGTTGAAAGATTATGATGTGTTAAGCTTTTGGACGTTTGGGAAGATTCATAAGACTTAGAGTCTCTGAATTGAGTTCGCCAATGGTTATGAAATCGACATTGGGAAAAGTGACCCCAAAATTTTGAAGAATACGCATTATGCATGATCCATAGTGAATGGTCTTGTAGTTCCTTTTATGATTGATAGTGAGGAACTTGTCTAAAGCAATTTTAGCCTAATTTACCCTTTAAGAAGAGTAAATAGCGTAGAGAGCTTGGATATATCTCTTGTAAACTTTCTCGTAGCTATTGGTACGAGGTTGTAGAGACCGAATAAGAGCTCGATGAAGAATGCATGCCTTTGGATGTAAGGCAACAGATTTCAAGATTGTTAAGTCGTCCGATAGCAATCAATGAGAGACTTCATCTCGGTTGTACGTGTCAACTTCAACATCATCAATATCTAGTCCTTCGGACGAACATCAGAGAATATGGCCAAGTCTTTGAAGAGGGAGATCAATTTTAACACCGCAAACCAAGGTGTAGATGCAATCGTCTTTATTCCTTGGATCTTGGTAATCTAAATTCATAGCGGCGAAGAAAAACTTAATTAGGAGAGGAAATTTTATTAGATTGTTCGAGTCATACCGAATTATATGATCGATGCCACTAGCTTCTGCAATTTCTCGAATGGCATATCTATTAAAATCAGCGAACTTGACAAACAATCCTTCAAAGGTTCGAGAATTCTTCATTGAATTGAATCGTGTTATCGCCGTCTCATTGTGAAGCCAAGAGCAAATTTGGATTTCAAAAGGACCGACGGTGGATCTACGAGCACGTTTTATTTGGGGAGCCATTAATTTGAGAGAGTTTGTGGAAAATTTTGATTTTTGAAAATGGAGGTTATGGTTTCTACTGAAATGGAGTTGTTTAGGTAAGTGGGAAATGAAAAGAAAGAGTGAGTTATGTAGTAGGTTGGTGAAAAGGTGTATGGGGAAATGTGTAGAGGCATTTTTTAAAAAACAGAAAATACACGATCTAATCAATTGAATTGGGTGTCATAGTTGACTGGAATGCAGGCTTTTCAAACTCGCATGTTTCAGTGCAAATTGAGGAAATTCAGTTGACTGTTCATATGGGCTCAGTCGACTGAATGCTGAGTCAAATTCAAAGACATTGAAGCTTCAATCGATCAAACACATGGACCAGTCGACCGAGTTGCAGAAAAGTAGGCTGCAAGTTTACAATTCAAATTTAGGAGTATTCAGTCGACTAGCTTCATTGATTCAGTCGACTGAATCCTAGGCAAAATTTCAAATTAGATTGAATGTTCAATCGACTGAGTTGCCTATACAGTCGACTGAAACTGTTGATGTTTCTGATATTTAGCTTCTCTTCTACTTCTTCTTAATTTATTTAAACAATCCATACTTCTTCAGTTATAATCTTAATATTATTAAAAAAATATTTATTATTTTAGAAAACGTACAGCTATTCAAATCAAAACGACGTAATTTTCGAAAATTTTCAAGTCATCCGAGTGCGGTTCAACCTTTGTGATTTTTTGTAATGGATAGAGAGGAAACTATCCATTACCACATTCCTAAGAGTTTGGTCACACTTGAGGACGTTGTGGGCTTCGTTCCAAGAGTTCAGCGTCACTTGTGGACGTTGCAGAGATGGTTCGGGCACGCTTTGAAGATGATCCATAAAACTTTAGAGCGAATTGTTCTAGAGAGCTTAAGCATTTTACATTCACTTTTTGGTTGTAGTACCTTTCGTGTTGAAGCTCTAATGTTTCTCTTTGATAATGGTGTATGTCATCAATCTTTTCTTTAGTTGACGGAGAACCCACTACAAGAAAAAATGCTATCAATTGCATTTATTGGTAGCGTTTATTGCTATATGCAACCCTTAACCAATATGAAAATTAAGAAATAAACGTGGCCAAATGTTTCCCGCCGATAGCTCACTAAAATGTTGCTGAAATTTTACATGCTGCTCATTTTTTTACCACCTCATTTTTTCTCCTTCTCTTAAAAGATCAATGAAAACCCCAGTTAAAATAATCTTCGATCTGATTTGATGCCTTTCCTTTCTCCTCATCTTTTATCAACCATCAATAAAATCCCTCATCTTCATCTTCTAAAATTGCTTATCTCCGGCTTTACCCCAAATCAACTTCGGCATGGCGATGAGGCAATTTGGGGATTCATGATGTAGTTTGCTGGCAGCGATGGAGGTATACTATATACTAATTCGCAATTTGGGGGATTCGCGGTGTAGTTTGGTGGCAGTGATGAGGTGATTTGAAGGATTCATGATGTAGTTTGCTAGCAGTGACGAGGCGATTTGACGGATTTGCGATGCACTTCATGGAGGTATGTCGTATACAGATTTCCTCCATGTAGTGCTAAAATCGAACGCCTTAATTTGTAAAATTTATAGTTACTATACTGCTATATAATTATGACCAATATATAGTGCAAAATCAAACACGCCCTTAGTTGATATCTTAGTCCAATCCTAACTGCAATTTGCCTTATATGTTGAGAATATAGTCATGTACTATACTTGTATAATTACTATTTGTGTTGGGAAACAATCTAACTTGGTTTGATAATATATGTTGTTTGTTTATACGTATTAAAATTAAATGCGATTTACATGTGTAATCTTGAAATTTATGGCCTAAACTCTATGAACGTACACATCTACATCCATATTATTCCTTTATTCACCAATATAACTTGGTTGTTATGTATAAAAAATTCCTTCTACAATACAAGTGAAGTGCTAAATTTATATTGGATTATGCTAAATTTATATTGGATTATGTCTTTGTTTATGATTATGCATTTCAGAATTTATATTGGATTCAAACTTACACATTTTCTATGGCGCTTACATCATTTTGCATCTCAAAGCTTGCTAATGTACTACTTGTTCACAAATGTGTACAACATGTTCATATATCCAATATGAGAGTGCCTACTCCAAATACATAATGCATAAAAGTGCATCTCACATAGCTTCTAAAAAGTGATAAAAGAAAGAACTCCTTTTTTTATTACCTTCCTCCTCACATAACGTATCCTTAATGCATGGAAAGCCTTATATTTCCACTGTTTTAGGTTACTATAATGCATAATGCATCGTCCCATATCTACTTTTTTGTGAACCTATTTTCTATTTGCATGAAGACATTAAATACAAGCCCGGATTTATTAATGCTGACCTGAACCAAAGGAACGCGTACAAGGTAAGCAAGCATTTGTGATTATGATATAGATTTTTTAATGTTTTGGATGGTTTCAGTGTACAAATTATGGATCTTTCTTTTTGTTTTTTTGGATTTGGGTATGCCTCAGGAAGCTGTCGTGTGCTTCCAACATGCTTAGCAGCTGCATCCAAATAATGCAAAGACATTCGGTAAGGTTATTAACACCCGTTAAGATTATTTTCATCTTCTACATCTTTTACTCTACTTGCAACGAATTTTTTTCAGCATTGAAATTTGCAGATGCAATTCAGTTCTAATCGTTAGTGTAAAAGAAGGAAAATGCAATGTGTACATGAACGAAGTGTTTATCCATCGGTAATCATCACGTTAAATGATGCAATGTAAAATTAATGGGTTTGTAGAATTTTAGAACTCATTTGATTTTATTATTATGATGCAAGTTAATCATCACTTATTTTTAATTTTTCTCTTCTAAAACTTTGATTTAAAGAAAAAGGGGAATGGTGGATCATTTAAGTTATTTACTTACACTCTTGAGTATTTTACTTAAAAATCCAAATCCTTGGTAAATTAAATTGTAAAGAAGAACATGTCCCTGTTCCATAATTTTGCTAGTTGTTTCTCCTTATAAATAGAAAATGATAGATAAGGACACGGTGAAGAAGTTGAAACCTATAAGCTCTATGGATGCTGCATGAAACACTAAGTTAAGTGTCATATAATTCTTATTAGACTCATATTTATAAAATAGTGCACTCAGTCATATACACAAAATATGAAAAACCATGCCATAACTCCAAATAATAGTGTCAAAACAGTTCAAAAACCATGCATATAAATAGCACTTAGCCTTTTACAAACACATCAAAATAGTTTAATAGTTTATGTCATGATTTTCTAATATATATCTTTGATAAGGAGCAAAAATGCCAATCTTTATTTCGATGTCTTGTTTTTATCATCTTCCCTTTCATATCATTCTTTTATGCTCTGTTGACAAAACCTTATGTGAACAAAAAAGTTCCTTTGTGCTCTGAGAGTTTCTAAAAGATGATATTCCTATAGATAGTAAAGAATTTGCAGTTCCCAAAAATCAGTTTTTAGCACAGCAGGTAAATTAATTTAGTTGGTCTGTTTTATTAATTTATCAACAAATATGCACAGTAAGCTTATAATATTCCAATAAACATGTTTATAGTTGATATTGTCTCATCTCTAGCTTATGCAAGAACACTGCTGCCTAATAATTCTCCTGCATATAATTTACTTTTTCTAACTGTTTTGTAGGTGCACATTACTCAAGGCGAATATGATGGAAAAACCATGATTGTTTCATGGGTAACAATTACAGATCCAGGAAATAATGAAGTGGTACATGGAACATCTCTAAATAGTTACGATCATAGTGCCCAAGGAAAAACTACTAACTGTACATATTATGATTGATCTTCTGGATACATTCATCATCGCCTTCTGGATAAACTCGAGGTAACAGTATCTTACATTTCCATATTATATACTTTGGGTTGTTAAGTTCAGGTTTACAAGTATGTTTTCATTTTCCATTAGTAGCTCAATGAAGTGTTTTATGTAAATTACTGTAAGTAAATGTATGATTTTTTGTCCAATTCTATACATGTGAATCAGATAAATCGTATCACATCATAATATGATGCATCAAACAAAATTTATAAATAGTAATAATATAACTATTTTAACAAAGTTTTATAAATAAAGACGATGATAACGAATTAACTAAGTTATAATAATAATAATAAATTAACTAAGTTAACCAAGTTAATAAAAATTAATTAAGTGTTGTTAAAATTAAATAAGTTTTATAAAATTAACCAAGTTTAAGATAACTAAATTTTATAAATAATAATAATAACTAATTTTAAAAAGTTTTAAGTAATAATAATGACGATCAAGAATTAACTATGTCTATAAAAATTAACCAAGTTTATAATATTAATAATAGTAATACAATTAAGTTAACTAAGTTTTAATAATAATAATAATAATAATAATAATAATAATAATAAAAAATTAACCAAGTTAATTAGTATGAAACAACATGCCTTTAAATTAAGGTTCTATCTATGACTCTAGATTCTGCATATCGATTACCAAATTTTAGAAAAGAAAAAGAAGGGTAAATTTATATTTTAATCATGTACAGGTTGTATATTGTTGAGCTACCTATGAATGCAATCACAATTGCATTCCATCTGCCAATTGACCCATGTGTATTGCCATTATAGTAGCACTCTGCAATCATCACTACAATGTATATGAACCTTATATTGGCTAGGTAAGGGTAGCTCAAGAATGATCCCTAAACTGAATTGCAGTGGAAATTGCTTAAGTTAAGGTACAATCTTCTTTTCTAGTGCTCATACGGTTTTCATTTTATTTCTTGTTTTGATCTTGTTGAGCCTATATTTTTTTTCAAATAATGCTAAGATCTGGTATTAAACAGGAGAATGAAAGGAAATAATTTTTTTTGAATTCTTTTGACCTAAAGCTTTAAAGCCCAATACCCTAAATCATAATGCACCCTTCTTTTCTCTACCACTAAATACGGAAAATAAAAGGAATAACAAGAAAACGTGAAGAGAGAAAAAAACAAATAAAAATAAATAAGATGATTGTTGAAATCGCAACTCAGAATTTCCACAAACTAAAATACTGATTAGAAAACTCGATTTGGGTTTGGTCGCGGTTGGTGGTGGAGTTTGGATGAATTGAAGTCATGGATTTGGATTGGTGATTTGGGTAAAGAGGCAGAGGAGATTGAAGTGCTATGGTTTGGAATGATCACCAAGGTGTTTCAAAACATGGAGGAGTAGTTGCTGAGGCAATCCAGGTACAGGTTGCACATTTGTAATTGCAAATTTCAGGGAGGAGGAGGTTCGGGCGAGGGTGGTCAATGAAGGTAGAGGCAGTGGTTGTTTGTCATAAGAATTTGATGAGGAAGTGGAAGTGGAAATAAGTCTATAAGTAGTGATGGAGTGTGTTTTGTTGAAGTTGCTGTTGTGATAGGTAGAAGATGGTGATGTTGTTAATGGAGTTGTAGTGTAGGTGTTGGGGCACTGTTGTTGGAGAATGTAATAGTTTTTAGGAGTTTATTGAGTTCGGCATTTGGAGTTTGCTAGATGGGTGGTTGGGGATTTGCTGTGAAGTTCAGGTGGGTTCGGTAAGGAGCAGCAGTGGTTTAAGGCTGATGTGAAGTGTTGTAGGCAATGTGATGTGAGAACTGTTGTAGGATGATGTTTGAAAATACTTGTTGTGGCGTTGAAGTTTTCTTGTTGATGTATGTAGATAGCTGTGAGGAGCTGACGATGACAGTGAGTTGTATGATGGTGGTGCTGCACTTGATGTTGACAGTGGGATGACAGAATGTGTAGTAGTAGTGGTTGAATGATGGTGGCACGTAAAGTAGTGGGTTGTATTTTGTTGATGCTGTGGAAGTGGGACTGTTGTAGTAAGATGGTTGAAGAAGTGATGTATTGGTAGTTAGAAGTAGTGGAGAGGAGGAGCAGATAAGGGTGGTGGTAGAAGGAGTGGTAGAAGTAACGTAGTTTGGAGGAGGTGATGCAGAAAGGAGGAGCAAGTAGATTGTGTGATGAGATTGTTTGAGTGACAGTTTTGATGGTTGTATATGTGCTCCGGTGGCATGGAGATGATGGTCAGGTTGTTTATGTGATTTTAGATGATTAAGGGAGGATGAATGAGGAGTGTTGCAGTGGAGATTGTGGATAATGTCGGTTGGAAGGTTCAAGCATTGTTCAAACTTGATTCCCTTGGAGAAGTGCTACGTGTCACGGGGTGGCAAGGTTAAGGGAGGAGCTTGGTAGTATATGAGGAATAGTATCGGTGAGAGATTGAGGTTCTATATTCTTGGTAAATGCTAGTCTTTGGTGAGATAACTTATGATTTGGATGTTTTCAACATTTCATTAGCGGGCGGGGGTTTTGCCTGAGCTCGTCAGTGGAGTGCAATGGGTGGCGGTAGCTTTGTCGGAGCTCATTGGGAAAACATTTATGTTTGATTGACGGTAGAAGTAGTAATAGTTGGTGCCATCGGTCGTCGTTGATGGTATGGTACCATTGGGTTTGGAGATGGATATAGTGTCGAGGTGGAGTGTTAAATTTTGACGACACTATATGAAGAATTTTAGAGGTCGGAAGTAGCTTCGTAACGGAGAAAACGGTTCGTAAATCGAAGTTTGAAGGTGGAAGTTATAAGAGAAAAGGTGATGTGGGCTGAATTGACAGCGACAGACGTCTGAGAAAAAATTCAGGCGTCCAACGCGTCAGCAAATTTACACCAAACCTGTTCCGGAGAGTTAGGTCAGATGTCTGACCAAAATGGTCAGAAGTCTTAGTCTGTGCAAAACTCTTCCCGAGACTTAAGTCAGACATCTGAACAAATGGACAGACGTCTGAGCCTGTAGAGAACTTTTTTCTAGAGGATATGGACAGACGTCTGACCATTTTGGACAGACGTCTGAGGCGACTTACGTCTGTTTTTAGATGTGGGCTTAGCGTGAAGACTTGTAATATCTGCAGGGGCAATTTCAGAACATTGTATAGGGTTTCTATTCTTCTATATAAGCTAGCTTCAGATTTCAGATCTAGGTGCGTGCAAACGACGAAAAACGACTGCAAGAGATTAGCCTCCATTAATTAGGGCCTGATAAACCTAATTTTCTTCAATTCTCTTCTCCACAAATCAATTTCTAATTAGAATTTTGATGATTGTATTCAATCTCTTCTACTCTTCTCATCAATATTAATAAAAGGTCTCTCTTTAAGTGGATGTACAGTAACACAACGTTAGTGGAACCACTATAAATCTCTGTTTGATTTATTTTTCATTATTTCTTTGATGTTTAAATTGATTGTTTGGGATTGTGATTGTGATTGTTTTTGAATTGATTAAGATTGAAATTGAGTTATTGACTGGTTGTTTTTACATTTCTTACCACGATCGTGTCTTCCACTATATTTGTGGGGTTTCGATTTGAGTGGTCTCCAGTTGGAATACCATCCCAACAGCTTTACATACAGAAATCAATTGATGATGAAGTTGAAAGAGTGAAAGGGTTTCCTATGGATACAATTGCACCTTTCCGAGACACATTAAAAATTCTTAGACGTGTGGAACATTTGGAGGAACTTCCATTGAATTCAGCAGAGTGGAAGCTCATGAATGCATTTCGTGAAAAGCCTGTGCTTTCTCGTCCTCAACATGAATTTTATTTGGTAAGTTTAGATCCTTTATACGAATCTAGCAATATTATATTCTAGCAAACTATTGTAATTCAAATCTATTACATTCCTGGATTTGTTTTTTTGTTTTGTTTTTTTGCACAATATTAGGGTGAAAACTATTTCGAGATCGATTTGGATATGCACACATTCAACTACATTTCAAGGAAAGGATGTGAAACATTTTTGGACAGGCCGAGACTTTGTGTTTTGGATGTTGGCCTAACAATTCAAGTAAAGTAGCTTGTCCATAGTCTAAAATACCTGTAAACTTCAAGACATTCTATTAACTCTTATTTTTTTAACCTTGCTTGTTTCATAGGGATGCAAGCCTGAAGAAATGCCTGAGCAACTATTATGCTATGTGTGTTTGAATGGAATCGACCATGCCAAATATCAGCAACTTTCCGTACATTATCCAAGTCATGAGCATGGAATCCACTAAAGCACAGGTAACGTTTTTAGGGATGGTTAGATGAGATTATGTATTCATAATTAGTTAGTCAGCTGTCAATTACATAAACAATAAGAAATTTATGGCCTGTGGCATGCAATTAATTAGTAGAATCCAAGTAGATAGATGTCAATTAAGCTCTCATCATCATCAATATTTAGTTTAATTCCTCAACAAATTTGTGCACTCACAAATTTGGATGGTTAAGACAACTCCGTCAACTTGGTTAGTTGTTGGTTTAGAGGGTTCCATGATAATTAATATATATTAGTGTTATTGTTAACTTGGGGTCTGTATAGAACTTTATTATTGTTTCTTACATATATGTGGAGTACCTACCAATAAATGTACACTTAAATTATGTATGTAGTACGCCAACCTCAACAGCTAGCCATTATAATGTATCAGTCCTTCAGCTGTGGGGTAGGTACCCGTAAAATATAAGCAACCCGTTTATGTTTAGAAGATTACAATGCAACTTATGATTTACATTTATAGATTTATTGATGACGTGGTTTATTTCACATGTTTCTTGAATTAATTAGATATTATGATCTTCCACTTTAATGAGAAATTAAGGGTGTGTTGGCATTCAATTTGTGCCCAGCACTGTCTCATAAATACACAATCTGCCCATAGTACTGAATACACAATCTGCACATAGAATGAAATCCAGTCAGACTTCTAACCCAGTTTTGATCCGAATATCTGTGTAAATTGAAAATTGTGTATTCGTTGGGGAACTATATAGGATGCATATAAAAATAGAACAATTTTTGTTAATATGTGTTAATATAGAATATCGAGTTATAGATTACATGATTTTCATATATACATATATATATATATATATATATATATATATACATATATATATATACATATATATATATATACATACATATATATGCATATATACATATATATATATATTGTTGATTGTTAAACTCGTTTGCGGGTAATTAGCTATTTCGAAGCAAAGACTGTCGACAACAAAGAACTATTGGTAATCAAGCAACGAACATGAATTTGATTGTTATATATGTTTTCGTATTTTGTTAGTACCATTTGTGGAAACTTGTTTGTGAATGCTTGTAGTATGTGGCTTATTTTGTTGAAAAACTACTATCAAATTGATTATGGATATTATATTTGATTGTGAGATTAGCATGTTTTTGCAATTATTTGAATATGATGATCATATGATTGATTGTTTGTATATGCTAATTATGTGATTTAATTGTTTGTTTGAATATATGAAAATTATGTGATTGATCGTTCGTTTTAATATGAATAGTATATAAGCGATTGCTGGAAATGGTATAAACCATCAACCGTAAATAGTAGCATTTAAAATATGCTACCAAACAACCAATAACTTTTAGTAGCGTTTCAGAAATGCTACAGAAACAAATGTAAACTAATATAAAATTTATACAGTTGCATTTTAAAAACGCTACTGAAAATCAATAAAAGCATATAAACAAAAAGCGCAACCAAAAAATGAAGACTTATGGTAGCCTTTTTTTAACCCTACAGAAAAAACCATAGCTGCATTTAAAAGTGACTTTTGCTAGCGTTTTTTAAATCCTACAGAAAATGCCTATAGTTGCATTTAAAAGTGACTTTTAGTAGCGTTTACTACAACGCAACAAAAAGTTTTAGACTTTTAGTTGCATGTCGTATAGCTGCGTTATCTAAAACGCTACCATAAGTTATGGTCGCGTTTTTTCAACGCTACCAAAAGTCTTTTCTGGTGTAGTGGCCAAAACCTAAGTTTCGTTTAGCTCTTTTTCCTTGTGGTGTATACCCAGTGTGATGATTTGGTGAGGGTGCAATCTTGATTGGGATATATACCGGAGTGATATTATTTGAATTGTTTGATGACTTATAGGTTGGAGTGCTAAACATTAGTGATGATTTGTTGGATCTTTCTTGCGTTGACATTGTAGATTGGTTGAAAATGATTGAGCTAAATAGTTTTGAATTTAAGTGATGATTGAGAAGGCGAGTCTGAGGAATGAAAAATGATGCATACTTATACTAATCTTATACACTATTTCAAGTTTTAAAGATTGAGGTGAAAAACATTTGGAGATTCTCAGCCAAGAAAAAAATGTAAGAAAAGGAAAATCAAGGATTAATGGCCAGACAAATAATTAGAGGTGATGTATATTGTTGAAACAAGAAATATAATAGTACCTTGGAACAACATACAACTTCCTTCCAAGAAACCTGAGTTTGAGAGCCAGCAACTTCAATTTTAATTTTTTATCTAATTATAATTCATGTAATGATATAATTCCTAGTTCTCGTTATAATTTAATAAAAATATTTTCATTAAGGGTTTTGTAAATATATCTGCTATTTGATTTTATGATGATACAAAATCTAGCTACATATTTTCTTTTTCTATATTATTGCGAAGAAAATGATATCTAATATCAATGTGTTTAGTTCTAGAGTGATTTGTAGGATTGTTATAAATTTATAGCGCTTGTGTTATCACAATAAATTGTAAATTTAGAAAGATTTATTTCAAAATCTTGTACTGTTTGCTGCACGTGTATTACTTGAGCATATGCCAAAGCAACAGATATATATTATGTTTAAACGTCGAAAGTGAAACACAATTTTGTTTCTTACTAAACCAAGATACTATAGATCATCCAATGAAATGACAAGTACTAACTGTACTCTTTCGATCCTTTCGACATCCTCCAAAATCACCATCACTGTATGATACTAATTCAAAAGGACATTCTTTGGAATAAAAGAGACCATAGTCTTTAGTCTTGCTTAAGTATCACAAAATTTGTTTCACAGCCCGCAAATGTGATTTTTTGGAATTTGCTTGAAATCGTGCACACTAGCATACACTCATCATTAAATCTGGTCGACTAGCAGTAAAATAAAGTACTAAACCAATCGCACAACAGTATAGTTTTTTGTCAACACTTTTTCCATTTTTATCTCTATCGAGACGTACCATAGTACTCATAGGATTTGGTTTAGCAGAAGCGTTTTCCATACAAATCATTTTATGAGATCATTACAACATTTTTCTTGATTAATAAAAATTCCATTATTTAATTGTTTAATTTGTAAACCAAGAAAATATGATCTCCCATGTGAGACATTTTAAATTCTCTTGTCATAATATCTGAAAATTCTTGACATAATTTTTCATTCGTGGAACCAAAAATAATGTCATCTACATAGATTTTTATTATTAAAATATCATTTTTTTTCTTGTTTTATAAACAAAGTTTGATCTAATTTTCCAATTTTAAAAGCGGAAGTGATTAAATAATTTTTAAGACGGTCATACCAAGCACGAGGTGCTTGTTTTAAACCATATAAAGCCTTTTCAATTCATAAACATGATCTGGATATTTTTCATGTGAAAATAAAGATGGTTGTTCTACATATACATTTTATTTTATAAAACCATTTAAAAAAGCACTCTTTATATCCATTTGATGTAGTTTAAAATTATTAAAACACGCATAAGCTAAAAAAATATGTATAGCTTCTAGACGAGCCACATGAGAAAATGTTTCATCATAGTCTATTCCTTCTTCTTAATTATAACCTTGAGCAACTAGCCTAGATTTATTTCGAATAATATTTCCTTGCTCATCGGCTTTATTTTTGTAAACCCACTTTGTACCAATAACAGTTTGATTACTTGGTCTAGGACTAAGTCCCAAACATCATTACGTTTAAATTGATTTAATTCTTCTTGCATTGCTATAATCCAGTAATCATCAGTTGAAGCTTCTTTATCATTTTTGAGTTCAATGTTTGAAAGAAAAGTAACGTGACCCATTTGATTTAGTTGATTTCGGTTTCTTACATTAGTATTTACTTCTCTAGTGATATTTTCAACATGACGATTTCTTAGAAGTCTTGGAGGAGTTCTAGTTTCATTATTATTTGGTAAATTGTTGTTTATATTATTTTCAATATTTTCTAAATCATCTTCTGTGTTATTTGTATTAGTAACAATTTCTTCATCTTCATTTTTATGATTAAATTTAAAATTTTCATCGAATGACACGTGAAGTGTTTCTTCGATTAACTTTAGTTCTTTTAATATAAAATCTATAGGCTTTGCTTCGTTCCGAATATCCAATGAATATTCCTTCGTCGGATTTTAGATCGAAGTTACCAAGATTGTCTTTTGTATTTAAAAGAAAACATTTTGAACCAAAAAATTTAAAATACGATATATTGGGTTCTCTTCAATTAAAAAGCTCATATGGGGTATGTTTTGTTAATGGTCTAATGGAAGCTCTATTTAAAACATAACAAGCGGTTGCTACAACTTCCTCCCAAGAATGTTTTGGTAGAGTACTTCTATTTAATAATGTTCTAGCACATTTTGAAGTGTTCTCATTTTCCTTTCTACAACTCCATTCTTTTGTGGAGTTCTAGTAAATAAAAAATTGTGAACAATTCCTTTCTTATTGCAATAATTTTCAAAAGACTCATTTTCAAATTCACCACCGTGATCACTCTGAATATTTTTAATTTTTAATTTTTACTATTTTGAATTCTTTTAGAAAATATTTTAAAGTTTTCAAATGTATCAATTTAACTTTTCAAAAATATTGTCCAAGTAAATCTTGAGAAATCATCAACAATTACAAAAACATATCTATCATGGTTTATAGACTGAATTTGAGTTGGTCCAAAATGATCCAAATGTTATAACTCAAGTGGTTGTAACGTAGAAATTATTATTTTTTGATTAAAAGAAGATTTGTTAATTTTCCTAATTGACAAGCATCACAAATATTATTTACTTTAAAATTCATTTATGGTAGAACTTTAACTAAATTATTGTTAGATAATTTGCTTATTGCTTTAAAATTTATATGAAAAAATCTCTTGTGCCATAACCAAAGATCATTTTCTTTGGCTACTAGACACATATTTGTGTTATGATTAACTTTCATATTTAATATGTAAATATTTCTTTCTCTGGTTCCTTCAAATTAAGATCATTATTCTAATCGAATATGTTGTATTTATTTTCAAAACAAGATTTAAAACCTTTATCACAAAGTTGACTTATACTAAGTAAATTATGTTTAAATTCTTAATTAGCAAAAAAATTTATAATAAGAGGCAAGTTAGATGTACCGCCATTGCTCACATCGCCTTTGCCGATGATATATCCTTTAGAATTATCTCCAAATATGATAGATCCTCCATTTGTGTAGATAATGTTAGTCAGCATACCTTTGTTTCCTGTCATATGTTTTGGGCAACCACTATCAAGTATCCACTTTCCTATTTTATTAGTTGGCACCTGCAAAAAATATGAGAATGACGTTGGTAACCACTTTTTATTAGGGTCTTAAGGGTTAGATACGAGGAAGCCAAACCCAAGTGGGTTTAGAATTCCCTTTGTAAGTAAAATCTTTAAGTTTATGAACTGAATTTATAAAATATTTGATATACTTATTTCTGATTAAATTATAATTAGTTTTTGGTACCCAAATCTTTATAGTATTTATGTTGCTAATTTCGTTCTTTTGAATGAAAATATTTGGTTTGTATTTGGCTTTTACAAAATTCTTATGTCAATTGAAATTTTATATGATGAGTTATTCTTGTTTGAACAAGTTTTTGAAGAATTTGTATATCCTAACCCCTTTTTTAGAAGAAGCTTGAGAATTACTAATAATTTTAGAAAGATTTTCTCTTCCTTTATTAAAATTAGGTATATTTTTAGTGATATTCTCTAACTTAGTTTTAAGACTGTTATTTTCCAATTCAAGAATTTTGACATTTGATTTTAAATCATGACTTTCTGAAAGCTAATGTCATATTCTTTTCTTTTTGCACTTCTATTTCATTTGATAGTATAGTGAGTTAAGAAGAAACGTTAGACAAAGATTCTTGTGTTTTAACAAGTTCTTCTAAGATTTTCTTTTCATCTCTTAGCATATCAACTTCTATTTCATTTTTGTTTAATTTTTCTAGAGCATCTTTATACTTTCTTTTAACCTCTTTTAGTTTATCCAATAGCTTTGTTTATTTCTATTAAATCATCAAATTAAGATCA
Organism: Allium cepa; assembly: GCA_030765085.1. Classification (NCBI taxonomy): domain Eukaryota; kingdom Viridiplantae; phylum Streptophyta; class Magnoliopsida; order Asparagales; family Amaryllidaceae; genus Allium; species Allium cepa. Next base: position 755,405,412 of record CM060940.1, on the reverse strand, counting down.
CTTACATGTTAGTTGAATTCATAAAGCAGACATTGGCTTGTTCAGAATCACTGTCAATGTCACTGTCTGATGATGAGGATGATTCTGAATCATCCCATGTAACAGAGAATGCTTGCTTCTTCTTATACTTGTCCTTTTTATTCTTGTATCTATCTTTATTTCAAGCAGAACAGTCCTTCTTTATGTGACCCTTCTTATGACATTCATAACATTCGAGATTTGAAGCTGGTGGTTTATTATTATTGTCTCTCCTGTTGTTTTTGAATTTCTTGTATTTTCTAAATTTTAATTTTTTTTTGAAATTCTTTGCTATAAGTGCCATGTCATCTGAGTCTTCTTGTTTAGTCTGAAAAGCATATTCTTTCCATCTTGGGGTTGATCTTGTTTTGCCTGCAAATCAACTTCATATGACATGATTTTTCCCATTAACCCTTCATGTTTGATGTTAGAAATATCGTTAGCTTCTTCAATAGCTAAGACCTTTCATTACCATTCATCCGTTAAAGAGTCTAGAATTTTTGAGACAATATCAAAATCTGAATATTTTTCTCCTAGTGCAAATGGTGAATGATACATGTCTTGGAATCTAGAATACATGTCATTTATAGTTTCGTCTAGTCTCATTCAAAAATTTTGGAATTGATTTTTAAGAATAGAAAATTTTCTTTGTTTCGCTTTGTTTGTTCCTTCATGTATAAATTTAAGAGTTTGCCTGATTTCATAAGCAGTTTTACACATACTAACTCTAATAAATCCATTTTTATCTAAGGCACAACATAACATATTCATGGCTTTTGCATTTGAAGCAGCATTTGATTTTTATGTGTTTGACCATTGTGCATATTGTGTGGTAGGAATAGTGTATTCATTATGAGTGATATTCCAAGTTTCATATCCATTTGCTTGCATATAAATACTCATGCGAGTTGACCGATAGTTGTAATTTAAACCATTAAATAGTGGTGGTCGTGCAGTGGATTGGCCTTCAATAAAACTAACCGAGTATCAAATAACTATGTTATGATTATATGGTGACTTTCTCTGATACCAAATGTAAGTTACTAAGGATCATAATATGGAATATTATCTAAGTTATCTACTAGTAAAGAATATAAATATAATAGTAGATAGTAAAGTAAACGACATCAGGGATTTTTATACTGGTTCGAACTTTCGGTTCTACGTCCAATCCCAGATTCCTTTTGAAATTTAACTATCAACCCTCTCTTAATCCGGAGGAATAAGTATTACACCACCCAACCAACCAAACATGACTTCTACTGCCTAAGCAACATAATAGGACTTCAGCCGCTTGAGCAATCGATCAGAACTTCAATAATACAGAGAATTTTCTTGACTGATTGTGCTCTTCTAATAGCATGGATAAGTCTTTAGAGTATACCCTTTCTATAATCTTCTCCTTTATGGTATATAATGTAGTTCTTAAAGATATGAAGTTAATTTAATCACAAATGAATTTGGGCTTGAATGGCAAGTGATTAGAACAGAAATGCAAATGGCAAAATGTTTAGACAATAAGTATAAGAGAATAGAATCTGAAATTAGGTGATTAAAATAAATTAATTGAAGGCTATACATAGTGTTTAAGTATTGCAACTTATCGTGAAAAGCAACAATTAAAAGATACAGAAACAACTCTTAAGTCAAGGGTTGTTTCTGTTCGATGAATGGAAGTGACCGTTCAGAAAATAGCCGTTATGCAATTTTGGTCAACTGGACAAAAGAATTCATCCTGTTGATATTTTGAAAAAATTCGAACCAGAAAGAGTTATGTACAAAAAAAATTCAATTCAATCGACTGAAATGGGCAGTTCAATCGACTGAACATTCATATAAATTGTGCACGGGCACAGATATTCAGTCGACTGAACTGCTTATTTCAGTCGGCTGAATACCATATTTTTTTGCCATATTAAAGTTTTTTTTGATAAAATTTTTTGTGTGTGAACTTGTAGTAAAATACTTGGCACATGTAACATGATTTGAAAACGTTTTTTTAAAGTACGTGTGTGCATATACCACCTTGGAGGGATTTTAACAAAAATCAACTACTAGACTAGACTATAGACAAATCATTAACAATATTGAAACTTCTATCTGAATTTTGGTCTACAATCTATTATTGAGTATAATAGCATCTTCTCCTGCAAAGATGGTTACTTCACATAGTATTTACTTATATAGTTTTCATGATCAAAATATCAAAATACAGATTCTAACAGGCCTTTTTCATCTAATACCTAACCCCAAGGCGGACTCATCACTAATACTATTTAGCTGACATCGCTTGGAATCTTACTGGGACACTTAGTACTTCTTTATGGGAGAGATGCAGACCCTAGATCAGTCACTTAAACCTCAAACCTAAAGCGGACCCTTCTCGAGATATCCACTACTGCTTCTATTCGTTAATTCAGACCATTTAATACTTTTTTAGTTAGGAAAGAGACGGGCCCTCAAAAAACCACTTAACACCTCTAACCCTATGCAGATCCTATCATCCATAATCATTTCTCATGGGTCCTATGATTGGTGATGTCCCAAATCAGTAATAAGTGTACACAACTGTTGGTAGCCTCATAGTGAAGGACAGACTTCCGTTGTGTCACCTTACTAACTTCGCATCCCAATTTTCTAGGCCCAATTAATTATCCTATGGATCATATGGTTAAAGATGTCTCACACCAGTAGGAAGTGTACACAATTTCTGGTAGCCTCAAAGTGAAGGGTAGATTCCATTGTATAACTCTATGATCTCATATCCCACCTTACCAAGTCCAATTAATTGTTCCAGGCTTTACTAACTTATGCCATATTATCCTAGGCCTTATTATTACTAAGCTTTATCGTCCTAAATTGGTTATTGGACTTAGCTTACTAACCTTCTTTTATTTATTTAAGGCTAAATAATCTACCTTAAATATTCAATTACCCATAAATCCCCTTTGTTTACTCCTTCTATAAATGCTAATTTGTCCATGATAAAAGAATATCATCCTAACAGACATTTCCTAAGACATTTATTTATATTTACTAATTTTCAGTCAGTAACCTTTTATAATTATTCCACAGTTATTAACCTAACTTCTTTATATATTAGTCTCATTAACCCATTTACCCTATTAGTTATTTGTAACTCTCAAACCTATTTATTGGAGTTACAACCTTTTCAAACTTTCCTTATATTTCCTATCCGTTATTCTACCATATTTCTACGTATAACTAATATCCTAAGCAAGCATTACACATAAGTCATCATATTAGTTAAGTACCTATTAGTGCTTATAAATACGTATAAATACCAAGTTCTACCAAATATATTCTAGTCACAAATCTTCCACTAGAATACTCTTTTCCGTACTTAATTTGCTAAAATTATATTCCTTAGGAAGATTCTCTATTGTGATTTCCATAAATTAGTTTAAAATAAAATATCAAAAATAAAAAGAAAGATTTGCCTCATTTGAAATTACAAGGAATGATTATTTTTTTCTGTTAGAATAGACAATGTAAACTACGGAAAATAAATCTGTACTTTACACATCTTTCCCTTTTTATTTGCTTATATTACTTATTAAATCAAATATCGTACTTTCTATACAATTTAGAAACACAAACAAATTTATGAAAATCAAACAGACGTTCTTCTAACAAATTAAACTATGGAAAATTCCCAATTCAGCATAATTAAGGTAACAATCAAAATCATACCAATAATCTATAACCCAATTTCAGATCTGGAATAAATTTCATATCTCACCAATATTCATATCTATAACTTTTGAGACAGATTTCCAGATCAGGATTTAACAATTCCAATCATACCCCTTAAGAATATGTGGGAAATGTTTAATACCTTTATTTTTAGCCTATAATTCACATATACTCATTTAGGCATAAAAATCAAACGTATGCCAAAAGAATAGATTCAATATTATAAACAATTTATAAATTTTCCACTCACCTTCTAACAACATTCTAAATCTCCAGATCTGAATTAAAACCTTTGATACAATTCCATTTCTTTCTTAATCCAAGAAAAATGTATAAAAATAGTATATACGTATATTAGAATTATAGATCTGAGAAGAGATTTGGGGTTGAAGGGAAATATAAATGTAAATACACACACACACACACACACACACACATATATATATAAAACCTCGTTATCATGATGTGTTAACTCGCTTCTCTTCTTCTCTTATTTGATTTCTAATCCTCTCCAATTTGTATATATGCAAATACAAATATTATATTTTATAATTTAGAAAAATAGCGAAGAAAAGAAAATGACAGAGCTTCGCTACTAGTTTCAAAAAATTATGAGAAGAGAAGAGAGGGTTAGACCTGAATTTATAGGCACTCGAATCAACCGCAGTCATTAAATTTAATTATATAAAACCCGGGCAGTTTGACCAAGGCAAACCCTTGCCTCGACTGCTAGGAGCGGTCGATCGCTCCATATCGACCTGTCTAATAAGGGGTCGGCCGATGGGTCCCGACATTTATATATAATTGTTCACTTTTTCTAATTTAATTATTTCTATTTCGAATTCGTTTTTCATTCGTAACTTCTTCGTTTGGACTTCGATTGCAAATCTTCAAATATGAAAGTTGCTCAAAATTTTGCCAAGAATGAAACGGTGCAAGTTTCATGGTCAAATTCTATTGTTTTGCACAAATTCCGTTTTTGGAGCCTAATTAACTAACTAATAAATTAAAAAACCAATCTTAAAATTTATGAGGTTTTACAAGTGCCGATTGATGAATTTTCATCTAATCTTTCCCTACTCCTTTTATCCGCATACTTGATGCCAAGAGCCAATTTCAAGTGCTATTTCATTGTTCCCATTCTCTATCGTTCTCTATAAGCACTCATAGTCAGCAACTCTCCATTGACCATCATTTGGGCATAGAAACAAGCTAATAATGATGCAAACAAGTTTAGAATCACGAAGCTAACCACGAATCGATCCGGGACAAGAAGTTCCAAATCATCCATATGAAGAACATATGGATCGGTACCAATCCAAGCCCATGGATCGATACCGATCCATGGTTATTGATGAGATGTCCACCTATTTTTTTTGGAGAAATAGTCCATGGAATAAAAAACGAGGTAGATATCATGGGGGGTGTGACATTTTAGGCTTTCCACGTCTATAAATGAGGGGGCATGACTCATTTTTAAGGATCCTTTTTGTCTCTATTTCTCTCTAACTCTAATCTCCTCTAATCGCCATGGATTTATATCGATCCATAAGAACTTGTACTTGCAAGTCAGCAAATAGAGCAATAAAATCTCTAAGCCGACGTAGGTCATTATTAGCTGAACTATTATAAAATGCTGTGTGTTTTTTCCTTACTCTTTTTAATTTACTTTTTTCACCTTTTATTCTCTACACAATCTCTCGGGTGTTTGTGCCATTTTTGGTTCCAATATTTTAGTGTTTTTATTGAGAAGCTTTATTCACTGGCTACTTGGATCCATCATCTACTATTGGATTTCTTAGATCCGAGAGACAGATCCAATCTTTTAACCTTACGTTCTATTTTTCAAATTTTCAACAATCTATAAGAAGCCATTTGCTGAAAGGCCGTTCTACAGACACCAGAGCTGCTAATTACGCCGAGAACAGAATACTCAACATGAAGATGAAGTTGCCCAACCAAAGATCCAGAATCAATTAATGTCATGACCATGGTGGAGATGGATCATATTATGAAGCAGTTGGTGGGTAGGTTCCAGCAAAATCCAGTGAGATGAACCAGTGAATGCAAGGGAGCTTGAGACTGCTAAATGAGCTAACTCAAAGCAACTATAGGAGGAGCAGAAGGGATTTGACATCATTTGATTCAGAGTCTAATAGTTCCTCATCATTTGAGTAGAGATAGAGGAAGAAGAAGTAGAAAATGGCTCTAAACACTCTCGGGACTTCATATCAGGAACCGAGATAAACCCGTGGGAAGGGTTTATGGATCAGAACTTAAGCCGGTTACTGATGCAACAAACCTTTGAATCTTGATGTTACCCTCTAAATGGTGGCATGAACTTGACCTTTGATCATGCTATAGATGATCAGAATCTAGAATATCAAAAAGTTGTTAACGATTCAACACATAGGAATCAAACAGGGGGGAATGCAAGATGAACGAATCTCCTGGATTTTGGAGAACCCAAGTATCAAGGGTCTGCCCAAGAGTGTTCACCGAGCAGAATACTCAGAATGGATCTCGATTATCGTTGTTCAACCGAACGCGTAGAACTAGAGTACTTGACCGAGATGATCAGAAAGCTTATAAATGAAAATCAGTTTAGAAGTAATGATGAGTAGGGTACTTCTCTTGGTCGGAATCCGTTTACTAAGAACATTCTGCATGAGAAGTATTCACGGAGATTTGTAATGCCGACGATGCCATTATACAATGGAAAATGAACCCAAGGCAACACTTGGTGAAATATGAATAGCATATGGACTTTGCTAGCATCTGATGCCGTGAGATGTCATTGCTTTCCAATCTTCCTAGAAAGAGAGTGAAAATGTGTTTCACTCGACTCCACCAAGATCCGTATCATCTTTCGCTGAGTTGACATGGAAATTTCTAGTAAAATTTCATCTACACTCTTCACGTACGAAAGACATAATGTTGTTACCAACATCTTCCAAGGCGTGAGAGAGTTATTGAAGGATTTTTTGAACAGGTTCCATATAGCTATGACATAAGTTACAAATGCCAAGGATGACATAGTACTGATGGCACAGATTAAGGGGATTCATATCGAGACTAATTTTGGGAGGTGTTTGGAAATGAAACCCCAACGATGGACATTTTTTTATAGGAAGGCTAATTAATTCCTACATTTGGAAGAAGTGCATAATCATCCCCGATGAGGTGATGTTGGGAGTTCAGCTAACGTAATACAAAGAAATGTCACTGTAAAGCAGGCAAGAGGAAACTCTATGAATGTAGTAGTTAACGTCGGGGATTCTGATAATCAGATGAAGAGGAATCAAGCTCCAAGCGGCCAACGTAATTAGAAAAGTAAGCTCCCAAGGAACTTGAGACCAGAATAATATACTTCTAAACGATACATTGGAGAGAGGCAACTGATGAACAGAAGCGCTCAAAAAAGTGTTGTCGCTTTCAAGAAACTATTCCAGCAGGACGTAAGGATCCGTCGAATAGCGAGGAAACTGCAATACCTTGGGTACACCTATTCTAGTAGAACATCACGAGGACAATAGACAAAGGCCAACATAAACTGATGAAAGACTAGTCATCAACTAACCGGTCACCCAGGGTGAAGCAACAGCCTATGACAATGCTGCCTCATTCTTCATTATCTAATTTCGCTTTGCAAACAAGCCTCCTAGTAACATTGAGGGTATTGTAAATAGGCAGGATGTGCCATTTCTTCTACTCATGGATAAGATTAGCTTCTTAAACCAATAGAAACATGTTCTTGCAAGAAAAAACTTGTATGTCATGAAACCATTAGCACAACCGAGGGAGCACTCCACTGTCCTTGAATAATAGATAGGAGATGCAGACTCACAAACCATCGGGTCGACTCAACCTATAACCTTCTGAGAATCGGCGTTGCTTTGGCAGCATCGGGAAGGTTCAAACCGTTTGGTTGACAATCACATACAACCCTAACCTTATGAGGATTGACGTTGCTCCAACAACGTTGGGAAATTCCATGACAAAACCTGGCATTTCCCATCCTTTAATAAAGTTGCTTTGCAAATCCACAACTTTGTCTGTACATAGCTTAAGTATTATAAAATATGATCAACTCTCTACATGTGTATAATACAGGTGTGCAAGTACCCAGAGTTAGGTGCCATCCAAACTCATATGGCCCATGATCGGACCCTTAGAATTCAACCATCTTGGCATCCATAGGTGAATGCCAGCTAACTCCTGTCCTTGATGTGGGGACATAAGTATAAACCAAGATGGATGTTACTTGACTGTTCATCTGCTAACTCTCATCCTTGATGTGGTGGTAAGAGTATAAACCCAAAATGGACATGATTCGACAGTCCATCCATTAGCTCATACCCGGAGTTTGGCAGAGCGTCAATGTGACGACCCAACTTCCAAATACCAGGAAGTCGCATCGCTAATATGAAAAGAAAGGGATAGAAAAGAGAAAGAAAGAGAAGAAAGAAGAAACAACACATCAGAATCTAAACAGCGGAACGAATAAATTATATTAATAAGGTAAAATATTACATAGTTTACAACCACTATCAGAGTACACAGATATACAACATATACTAGACAGTTATAAACACCTGTCTAGTATTTACAACATAACACAACTCAGCGACAACACAGAACACACATCGGAATACTATATATCTAACGCAGAAGCCTCCTGCTCCATTGCTCCTCCATTATTTGTCAAAGCTAACCTGAATCCCTTGGCTACTCGTAAAAATTTGAGTACCCAAGAGTTTATGAAAACAAAAGATAAACTCCGGGTCAGACATGGGTCTGGTGTGAGTAACAGGTTAAAGTTGCTTAATTTTTCAAAATCCTTTTGAAAAGAAAGGTATCACGTAAGACTTCCCACACATAAACATGGGAAAGTTTTTACCTTACGCTAACCAAAACATTTGATAGGAAATCCAGTGATATTATAATAGGTCTAGTGTTTTCAAGTAAATATGAAATAGCCGAAATTGTTACATTTATTAAATTCCAGCTACTAGCCACAAAAGTGGGTGATACAATCAAAATCGTTGGCACTTATTGGATTTTGGATTCCATACAATGGCAGGGCTACTGGGGTACCGCCCGTCATAGTACGTGGCCTAGATCAACGTACCGAGGAGTACGCCCACTCCCCTGCAATACAAGGCCGAACCCATTCCTTACTGAATAGTTCCGAACAAGACAACCCCGCAGTTGGTGCGCGATTCCAACTGCCCACACAGCCGAATAAAAAGGGACCTCTAGACAGGGATCAATCTTGCTCTCCAGTGGGAGCTACCCACGAAGCCTTGCTGCACCTCCCCTGTTTTAGCCATTCCCGATTGATGAGGCTTGAGGCTACGATTACCTTTATAGGACATATTTCTTAGAATGCTCATCGTCCACCTGACGATGTTCTGAAAGCATTCAATCCATACAAGTTCGTTCCGGGTTCGAACGAAGACGAAGGCATTATCTCGTTACACTAAATTTTAGAATCACCCTCAGAGTTAACGACGATAACCCTTGCACTCTGAATCTCCATCTCGAATCTATAAGTACTATTCCATCAAACTCATTACAGGATCACCCACAGAGTTATAGTGACGTATAGCCCTTACACCTCGAGTCTTCACTCTTCACATAAGATTCACGACCTATCGTTAATTTGGATCGATGTGGTTTTCGGATATCCAAATATAGAAACCCGATCCCAGTCTCATCGAAATCCAAAGCGTGTCTTTTAGGTCCAAGTTGTTTTAGAGTTTAAAACAATTCAATAACATTATCTATACACACACAGATAGATAATTCATAGATTCACAACAGATAATATCATTATCATAACATCAGATAATCCATACTATCACTATCAAAGATAATCCATATCAATATCTCAATGCAACCAATGCATCAATATCAATCAACATAACTAATATCATCTCTGAGATTCAAACCATTCAAGGTAACTAATATCAACCATCTATAAGAAATGACTTATAATCATACCATCTATAATTAATTTAAAATGAATTAAATTAATTATATTATCTTTATTAATTTAAAATGAATTAAATTAATTACTTACACAATATAAATCTTGCTTATATTATCATTAATTAATTACAAATTAAATAATTGATTAACCTCTGATTTATCATCTTAATTAATCAATCCTGATTAATTACACTTTAATTAATTTCACAAAATTAATTACTCTAAACCAAATAAAGTAATTAACCTTTCATTACTTCATTAATTAACTATAATTAATTACATTTAACCTTAATTAATTACAATTAATTAATTACACCTAATCACTTATTATTGATTAATTAATATTAATCAATCTTAATTACATCATTAATTATATTGATTTATGACTCTTAATTATATTCAATTAATTACTCAATTAAATTAGTTACTTTTAATAATTAATTCTCACACAAACCATAATTATTAATCATCTTAGATTAATCTCATCCTGTAATTAACTACCCTTAGTTACTTATCAAATTAATTACCCCTGGATAAATTTATTTAATTAATCCTTTGATTAATTATACAAAATAATTTAATCTAATTTATTTTCACAATCCAAACATCATTTATTAATTACCTCCAGTAATTATTTTTGTTTACTTCACTGAGTAATTCTACTAACTACATAACGTAATTATTATCAAATCCAGTGTTTAAAATCAATTAAACTAAATTAATTAATTTAAACAAATCTCAATAAACCCCATTAATTATATTAAGTAATTAATGTCTTAATTACTTTTATTTGAGTAATTAAACTTAAATAAATTTCATAATTTATTACCATTAATTAATCAATCTAATTAATTATTAAAAATTAATCATATTAATTAATTGTTAAATTATCTTAAGTTAATGACCATCATTAACCATTAACTCTTTAATTACTTTTCTTTAATTACTTCTTAATTAACCTCTAATTAATCCAAATTATTAATTATAGAATGAGTCTCTCCTTAATTATCTTATTTATTTAATTATTTTAATATCTTAATAATTTTTAAGATAAACCATTCCTTATTAATAATTATATAAATATTAAAGTGTACTTAGAATATTGCATTTAAAATTTAAATTCAAATTCCAAATTTGAATCTAAAATTCAATAATGATATTTATTAAAGCATTCTCAAATTTTAAATTCCATTTATTCTTTCCAAAGTAAATGTAAATAACATTTATTTCTTATAATAAAACTTATATAAGATAAGTCTCAATATATTTAATTTAATTAAACTAAGTTTTAAATACATTATAATTTAGATTATAAATTCAGGTTAAAAATCATTTAACTTCCTTTATAAACCATTTATAATGATTTCATTTCAAAAAGGAAAATCAATTTAAAATATTTGTTTGAAACAATTTTACTTAAAATAAACAATTTAAATTTAAACTAGTTTGAAAACATTCAGATTTCAAAACTTATTCAATTATCCAGGTTTTAAATTCGATACATTTGAAACCATTCCTTATTTAAATCATTTGAATTTAAACTTGAAATAAACTTTTGATTTGAACCTTGATTTTAAAACTCTCTATTTAAATTCATTTTTAAAACCAGATTATAAAATTTTACGAAAACCGAACTTAGATTTAGATTCAAACTGCTGTTTTGAAACATGATTCAGATTTCAAATGAAATTTAAATTTACATAAAAACTGTCAGGTTTATTTATTTTAGTTTTCAAACTGAAAACTACTTTTAAAATTTAAAAACTTGTAGGATTCAAAATCATTTGAAACTATAATACAAACTAGATTTAAACATGACTCAGATTTTAAAACTTTACTTCATTCAAGTCCAGGGTTTTAAATTCTATTCTAAATTTCAACAGAGTTATAGGTTTCTGACAAAACCTGCTTCCAAACTTTAAACCCACGTTACCCAAAACTACTTCGGGTTCACCAACCAAGAACTTCGAGCTACCCAACCACATGCTTCGAGTCAATTCACCCTTAACTCGCATTCAAAACAGAAACCAGCAAACTTCAACACGACACGGCACTCTGTGCACCTGCACCAACACGGCAGTTAACTCCGTTCATCCACGACGATCCCCTCACATCTGCGGTCACCTTCGCACCTTAACACGATCATCAGGTGATCAATTCTTCCTCAAACTTGAATTCGAGCATCCAAGCTCAAATTTGGGACCAAAGACAAAGCCTGGAACTACAATGAACACGAACCTCCGATCGCCGGAGCCTCTACACTTCCATCCACATCTTCGCCAATACTCAAGCTTCTGATTCCCTTAGTTTGGTGGAGCACGGTCCACGAGAGACTCGGTGACAAACAAAATTCTGACTAAGCCTAAAACTAGGTTTTAAAACTTTACCGATCATTCTCCGCCGCCACAGTAGCTTGAACACCATCCGGACATTTTCCCCAACCTCTCTGATCGTTCCACTACCACAAGTGAAGACCATGTCCATCTCGGTCAACTGGATCACTCGAGACAATTCAAAACTTCAATTCCAGTTCATCTCAAACCGCTCCCAAATTCTAATACTAAAATTTATAATTTTACTTTTAAAAATCGTCATTTTGGATAAGGTTTCAGTTTATATTCCTGGATTGCAAAATTTAGATGATTTGGATTTTCACTTTTATTAAACTTACTCTATTCTTTTGCATTCCAGAAACATTCAAATTTTAAATTTTGACTTAGTTAAAATTTTAACCATTAACCTATCATTAAACAAACAATTTTTTTTTAATTAAGAATCTATGTCCTAATAGAGATCAGATAAGATGATAATGGATTTTGATTAAAACTGAGCTTAAAAAAAAGAACAGGCATACACACATTCTACATATTTGTACTCAGAAAATCTAATCATATACAACATTCTTAGCTTCAGAAATCAACATGCAACTACAACTATACTTAATCTTTTTAATAAAAGTGTTACTCACCGATTTAAAATGAAGGCAGAGCTTTCCATATTTGAAAAACAGGTTGATGAAAAGCTTTAGAAAACTTTGAATCTCTAAAAACTGAAATCCCTTTGCTTGAATTAAAACTTTATACTTGAAAATGAAGTTGCTTGCTTTGATTAGAAACTAGAATGTTTTGTTTAGATCCCAGGTTTTCTTTGCATGCAGCTACTGCAGGATTTTCAAATTTTAAGAAATGCAGGTTTGCTCATTTTTTTTTCTTGAAGAATTGGAAGGCTACAGTTTTAAAGAGGAGTTTGATTTGCAAGTTTTACTGAATTACAGGAATTTTGCTTACAGGCTTTGCATGTTTGAACCGGGCATTTGAAGATGGTTTCAGATTGTAATTTTTTTTAAGGGGATTACTGATTTTTGGGATGAAGAAGTGATCATAGATTTTAGTTTAGGGATGATTTGTTTTTATGAAATATTGATTCATACTTTCCTTTGAAAAAATAAAATAGAAAAGAAAAGAGGAAGATAAGAAACGCATGTATTTATAAGGGTGAAATTTGATTTATAAAAATGAAAGAAAAATAAAGACACTTGTCTCAAATTTTAACAATTGTCAATTCCTTAGTTTATTTGCTAACATGTGTTATATTGTGTCTTATTATTCTAACACTTGTCTTAAAATCATAATTAGTATTTAATCAAAAGTTTACTTAGTATTTATTTAAAAGTTAATTAGTATAAATTTAGTATGTTATTATAAAATGAATGTAAACCTATGTTTAATAAATTAATTAATCATGTATTTATTCATATGTATATAGATTTTAAAATAAATAAATCAAACTATATTTATAAAATTAAACTTATACAAATATTTCAAAATCAAACAAATTAAAAACATTTATACTTTAGAATTTAAAAACTTTGAATTCAATTTCAAAATAAAATTTTGAAATCCAGTTTATTTACAATTACAACTACAAATTTGAATTTTGGGAAACAATTATTCTTATTAAAAATTTATTTGTTGAAACAAAGTTTTATTATATATTTAAAATATCAACATTTAATAACTATAAATAACTTATAAAATAAATTATTTCTTTATTCATAAATTATTTATTTTATTCAATTATATTTAAAAGAAAATCAAAATAACCTCATTGTATTTTACTTAAATTTAAACTTGAGCTAAAACATATTTAAATTAGTTCAATATTTATCTTATGTACTGAAAACCATATTTATTTATTAAATAGCTTTTAAAAAGTTTAACTTTTAAATAAAATCACAATTCACAATTTACTAAAGATACAAATTTTATAGAAAATATGATTTATTTATTAATTAAAGTTAAAACAATACAAATTTTACTAAAGACTCAGCAATACAAATTTTTTCAACAACTAATCCATTAATATAATCCATTAAAAAAAGAATTTGAAAAGTTTTTCCTTTTTTTTATGTTTCTTCTTTAATGGGGAGCCTCCCCCTTTCAATTTCATCTCCCGCCTCCCTATCTCTTCCCTCCACTCTGTCCCGTACTTCTCCACCTATCATCGTCCTTTCTTCTGTCGTTACCTCTTCGTCAACCTTACTTCCTTCTGTCCCTTCGTCCTATGATCAAATTACCTCTCGTTCTTCACCAGTTCCTCTCTCATCTGTTTCAGACTTGACCTCTTCTACATCAGTCATCCCTGGCCTTGTTCCTCCCATAGTACAACCTACTCCCCTGTTGTCTCACATCCTACCACCTCCTCCGTCCCCTCCTGTAGCATGGTCATCCCTGTTTAAGACCAGACCTAACAACACTGGCAAGTATGTACCACGTGATATCAAGTTGGTGTACGATGGTAATGCGATTGTTTCCCCTTATGATGTTGTCCAAGCTGGCAACATGAAGTGGAATGACTATCTGGTCGGATTCTTTCTCGATAAACCGTTGTCATACACTACTGTTATCTATCATCTTAAGCGAGCTTGGAAACTGCAGGGATCTATAAGTGTGAAGTCAGATGGCTTTCTTTTTTTATTTAAGTTTACTAATGTTGAAGACAAGATTAGAATTGCTGAGTCTGACCCAATTGTTATGAAGAATAAACTTTTCATTGTCAAACCCTGGGATGAAAATATTGGTAACTCATGTAGTAGCATCAAAGCAGTTCCAGTGTGGATCAAGCTCTCCAAAATTCCTTTGTTTGCCTGGACCACAGTGGGAATCAATTGGCTTGATTCCAGAGTGGGAAAACTTTTATGTTTGGACGCTTCAACTGAAAATTTTGAAAGAATCTCGTATGCTAAATGTATGGTTGAAGTATCCCCTCATTCTGAACTACCTGATTCCTTTGCTGTCAAGCTTCTTGATGGCACTGAGCAAATAGTTGAGGTTGATTATCTGTGGAGACCGGCAATTTGTACTAACTGTGAGGAGTTTGGTCATACGACTAGCAGTTGCCTAAAATTGGAAATTGATAGTGAGGGGGGCATGCAGGAAGAGGGGAACTGATGTTGGACATAATCAGTATGTGAATGTTCATAGTAAGGAGGCAATAGGAAAAAATCTGGTGAAGGTAAGTAAAGTGAAGAAAGTGTGGCAAAAAGTGAATAATAACAGGGGGAATAAAATTGATTTTACTACTGAAGACAAAACTAAAGCAATGACCACATCTGGTGGAAAAGGCAAGACATTAGCTAAATTGGATAAGGAAGAAAATATTGCTTCACAAATTGTGCAATTGCCTACCTGTGATGGTACCAGAGAAGTAGTGGGGATTACTGACATCAATAAGTTCAGTCTACTTCTAGACTTGGAAAATGATGAGGGAATTACAGAGATGGATGATGTTGAGGAAGGAGAGATAATAATTGAAGTGAACAATATAGTGGCTGATGATTCTCAGTCCCCAGTTAACTTGGTTGCTAACAGTGATGGAATAAATACTGATCCTTCTCAGATTAAAACAAGAATGGAGTCACTTTCCCCAACTGATAATGTGGAAACAACAAATTCTTGTGGTATTGAATCATTGTCCAATGAGCAAACTGTGCATGTGCACACTGGTGTATCTGAATTTGATGCAAAATGGTGCCAGTCATTTGAACAGCAAATAAAGCAATTCATTTTTAGAATGCACCGTGAAAATGAGGAAAAGCCCATGCATTACCCCATGATTATAACTTTAACATTGCAATTCCTGGTTGGCCTGATTGTGTCCCCACTTCAGATCACCATACTTCACCAAATTCCCCATCCTCAATACCCAAATGCACAGTAACATCCACCCACCCCTCTCAGTACTTGTCTAGTATTGAAACAAGATCTCTTTCAGCAAAGAGAGGAAACAAAATACATCAATCTCTTTAATTATTCCATGAATATAAAACTTGCTTCCTGGAATATTAGGGGTGCTCATTCGAACTTAAAACTTGATCAAGTCAAAAGCCTCATCATCAAGTATGATATCTGTTTGTTTGCCATTCTCGAAACCAAACTCAACCTTGCCCTATCGATTAAAGCTGCTAATTATGTTAATCCCCAGTGGAGCTATCACCACAATCTTGACTCAGCTTGTTATGGTAGAATTCTTGTTGTTTATGACCCAAATGTTTTGTATCTCCAATCTTAACCAGCAGACAATATATTCATTACCATGTCCAACTCTCTCAATCTCAAACTTCTCTTTACTTAACTCTTGTGTATGCTGACAACTCATCTAATTCCAGAAACTCTCTTTTCAACTCCCTACCCCCACTTCGCCAGAATACGCATCCCTGGGTTGTCCTAGGTGATTTTAATTCCTGTTTTAGCATTGATGATAAAAAGGGAGGAACTCCTCTTCTTCCTAAAGACATAGCTCCCATCAATATTGCCATTACTGACTCTGACCTGATTTTGGTTAATAAAGCTGGTTCAAAATTCTCATGGAACAACCGTAGCCGTAGTGGTGTGCGCATTTTCACCACTATTGATCATTCTTTTTGCAATATATCCACCCTTAATCAATGGCCATCATTATCTGTCTACCTTCCGCACCCAATATTATCTGACCATTCTCCCCAAATCCTTTCTCTTAATCCCCATTTTAGAAGAGACAAAACAAGTTTTAAATTTTTTAATGCATGGGCTAATCATGTTGAGTTTATTGATATAGTTACCACTGCTTACAATAGCATTATCTGTTTTGGTAACCCTACTTACAAGTTTTGCAGGAAACTTAAAATTATAAAGCAATCTCTCAAAACTTGGGCTTCCTCCACTTTTGGGCGTGGCAGTTTGCTCTCATCCACTCTCATTGAACAACTTAAAGCTAAGAAGGATCACATGATGGAGTTTCCTGATGATGCCAATACTGCCAATGAGGAAGGACGTTTTTCTTGGAAGTGAATCAAGCTCTGCAGCTGGAAGCAAGTATGAAATGCCAAAAGATGCGCAACAGATGGTACGAAGAAGGCGACAAGAACACAAAATATTTCCATGACTCTCTTCGGGTCAAACATGCTAGAGAAAACATTTACAACATAATGGATGACCATGGTAAGGAATACTCTTCTCCTGAAACTGTTGATCAAGCCTTTATTGATTACTTCACTAATATTTTTAGCAATAGTTCTGGTTTCACTCCAAACCTTAGCCTCATTTCATCCCTTCCCCTACCTAGTATTTCAGCACTACAAGCCCAAACATTAGTTAAACCAGTTTCTGATGAAGAAATCAAAACTGCCCTTTTCTCCATGAACCAAAATTCTGCTGCTGGACCTGATGGTCTGAATGTAAAA
Organism: Allium cepa; assembly: GCA_030765085.1. Lineage (NCBI taxonomy): Eukaryota > Viridiplantae > Streptophyta > Magnoliopsida > Asparagales > Amaryllidaceae > Allium > Allium cepa. The sequence goes on along the minus strand of CM060940.1, from coordinate 755,387,963 downwards.
TTCTTCATTGTTACGTGGCCGGTGCTTGGCCATGAATTTTGTAAAGCTATCCATAATTTCTTCAATAAGTGTAAAATGCTAAGACAGATTAATGCAACGAACATTGCATTAATCCCTAAGGTATCTCCCCCTCATAAAGTATCATCCTTTAGGCCAATTTCGTGTTGTAATGTTATATATAAATGTATTTCGAAAATTCTTGCAACTAGGCTTGGGTGTGTACTCCCTTCTCTTGTGTCTCACAACTAAGCTGCTTTCATCCCTTCAAGAAACATTATTGGCAATGTTCTCATTGCTCATGAGTTGATGAAAGGATATGGAAAATGCAATGCCACTCCTGCTGCTGCTCTAAAAATTGACATATCTAAAGCCTATGATTCCATCCACTGGGAATCAATTGTGAGGATTATGACAACTATGGGCTTCCCCAAAATCTTTGTTTCATGGATATACACTTGCATATCATCCCCTTCTTTCTCTGTTATTGTTAATGGTAGGCCTGTTGGCTACTTTGGTTGCCAAAAGGGTATAAGACAGGGTGTCCCTATATCATCATTTATTTTTCTCTTAGTCATGGAAGTGCTCACTGTTCTTCTTAATATCAAATATTCTCAAAAAATGATTAAATATCACCCCAAGTGTTCACTGCATAACATATCCTCCATTATGTTTGCTGATGATGTGATGATATTTACTAAGCCTGAAGCATCATCTATAAGTGAAATTCTGAGTGCTCTTGATACCTTTCAACTTATGACTGGGTTATCCATCAACAAGGCCAAATCCTCCTTGTTGTTTGCTGGTATCAGTGATGTTCAGGCGGCTTGTCTGTATCAGTATAGTGGATTTACTAGTATGCATGATGATATGAGGTACCTTGGCTTGCCCATTATAACTAAAAGAATTACCATAGCTGACTGCCTTCCCCTTTTTAACAAAATAACTAGTGTTATGAATGCTAGGGAAAATCGTAGAATGTCTCAGAGTGGTAGGCTTGTGCTAATTAAATCAATTGTTTTCCCATCTTTGGTATATTGGGCATGATCTGTGATTCTTCCTACCAAGCTTCTACACCTTGTTCGATCTGCCATGATCAGATATTTTTGGACTGGTAGCATGTTCAATAAGAAACTACTGCCGTGTTCCTTTGCAAAATGTGAAACTTCTCTTAAATTGGGAGGTCTCGGAATTATTAATGTCAAAAATTGGAACAGGGCTGCTTTCAGTAAACACTTCCATGATGTAATGATAAAGAAAGACTGTCTATGGGTCAAATGGACATGGGTGTATAATATTAAGCATGGGCATTTTTGGTTGATGGATATAGCTCAAGATTGTAGTTGGACATGGAGGAATATCCTCAAACTCAGGGATGATTTCCTTCCCATGATCCAATACCACGTTCATCATAACACTAGTACTAGTTTTTAGGATGAACCCTGGTTACAGACCGGTATGATTCTATCTTCTTTTATTGATCATGCTATGATTACCCAATCTGGAGTTCATCGTGAGGCCAATGTTAGTGATTATTTAACTGATGGTAGAATAAACCTTCCCTATAATAGTATCCATGTTATTAGGCAGCTGTTGAATACTATCCAGTGTGCTAGGTTTAGTACTGAACAAACTCCAATCGTGACATGGAATAATAAGCACCACAGTATTAAACTTGTGGCTAAACTCTTGAGTAATGGCATTGAATACCCTGCCGCTAAGTGGTTCCCTGTTCTCCGGACTAATGATTCACCTCCGCGTGAAAATTTAATGTTCTGGAAGGTTGTTAGCAGTGCTCTACTAACCAGAAATGTCTTAATTAGTTATGGGATTAGTAGTACACCGGACTGTGTTTTTTGTGAGCAGCATGTTGAAACAGTTGATCATCTGTTCTTCGAGTGCCCTAGTTTAAGTCCTCTTGTTGCTTTGCTTCTGAGTAATCTTCAAAGAACAGTTGCTGCCCCCTTCTCAGCTTTTGTTTGGAATTTAATACTGAAGGCTACAAAATGGAAGAACAGTGGTAACCGTGTTTTAGTCATTTGCTTTAAAATTTATATGGATGTGGTTTGGAAAGAGAGAAACACCATTGTTTTTTAAAACAAGAGAAGAACTGTTTGTTCTCTATGGACTGACCTGAAGCATCGTGTGTGCATGCAATTGATTAGGAGGGTGTGCATGATCCCTGACATTGTGATTGATTGTTGGAGATAATGTAACTCCCTGTTTTTTCTTTGTGTTCTTCTTTGTTAATCCCTGTATGTTTTCTTTCTGATTCAAAGCCTGTTTTGAATCATTTTTTATTGTGTTGCAAAAAACTGGTAGGGGACCAGTTAACCCCGCTGGCTTTGTCAAAAAAAAAACAATACCTATTTACAATATATACAATATTCTATATATATTATAAATATAAAACAATTATTAGATTTAAAAAGATAAAATCTATCAGTCAACTACTTATTATATTGAATTATTGAATTAATTCAATCTTATTACAAAGATTATCAAATCAATTTAATTTTTATTTCAAATTATTAAATTGATATTGCTTTAAAATTCCAAGTCATCACAGTCAATGTCTTGCCCAGAGAATGACGAGGTCAAGGGATGTGATTCGACTGTCCATTCACTAGCTTTTGCCTAAAATTTTGCAAAGCTCTAATGTCTTGCCCCAAGGATGGCAGGGCCGGAGATCATTGCCCGAAGTTAGGGGAGATCTCATTCGAACCTCGATCGACGCCCATAGACAGGCACGATCACACTTAAAGTTCCTTCAAAAAGAATGCTTAAATTGTCTCTCCATGTGATCCAAATTTGACTGGGTTCCAAAATCCGATATTGTTACATATAAATGTCCAGGGATTGGCGCTTCAACAATTGCTTTATATTCACAAGAATGACGAAAGGCCAGCAAACCAGGAATGGGCTAACATTTAGTCCGACCGAGTTCATGTTTGAAATTTCATATCTTTGCCATTTCATATCGAAATTCAGTGAATCTTTTTCCATTTCATAGATAAAATTTTCTACTTTGTGTTTATCAAATTTTAGAACATTCCGAGGTTATTAAGCCATTCGAATTATGTCTGAAAGTTGAATCCGAGAGGGTTTTCAGACCTGGGTATTATTTTTTTTGCCTTTGCATTTTTGTGATATGCCTTGTTTTGAGTCCATTTTTCGACTTTTGCATCTTGTTTTTGTGATGTTTCTGAACTGTTTGAAGGCCATAAAGCCTATCAATAGGAGAGTCATAATTTTGGTGAATTAGTGATTCAAAATAATCGATTTTAAGATGTTTTCGAATGTCAGTTTTGGTGTTTTTTCGATGATTTTCTTTGATTTCGAGCGTAGGTTTTTCCAAATACTTTTGAAATAATTATTATATAATATTTATAAATTATTTCAAGCTATAAAAAGTATATATTCTCTGTAATAAGGGAATTTCAAAGATTTTTTTTCAAAAACGATTTCAAAAATTGTTTTAAAAGCTTGTTTTCTCAAACAATTATTTCTATATAAAATACATGTTTTTGCACTACTTAAGCGTATGAGAAGGAGAATTAAATGGTTAAGTGATGCCTTACCTCGAGACCTACATTAATAAAGAGTATTACTGGATAATATTGTCTGCTAATGCGAAGGTTAGGGCTGGTTTAGAGCGACCATCTATAGCTTTTAAAACCATATTGATTTATTCCTATGTCAAAATTCAATGATTCTTTTTTTATTTGAAAGTTGAAGTTTTCTACCATGTGCATACCAATTTTCAGTTCAATTTGAGGTCATTTGGTACTATTGTGGAAATGGGATCAAATTTCTATGTATTCATTGATGTCCTACCTCGTTCGAGATCGGGCCATAGTAGTATTTGGGTTATCATTGATCGCTTGACTAAGTCTGCTTATTTCATTCCTATTAAATCTAAAAGGACAGGTTCTCATCTAGCTAAGCTTTATATTAAGGAATACTGTGAAGATGGTTGATGACATATTCTATCTAGTAGGTGGTGTTAGGGTCTTTCCTCCGCTTGACCTTGCACTGATTTTCATCAGCTATGAGTTGAGGAGGACAGCGTTCCTCTTACCACATTCCACACTCTTATGGTTCTTTTGAGTGGCTCGTTATACCATTTGATTTGATGAACACTCCAGTTTATTTCGTCAATCTTGTGAATCGATTATTCTTAGAATATGTCGATGAGTTCTCCTTCTGTTCTTTGATTTTGAGTGTAAGCGAAAATTTGATATTGCAAATCTTTCAAATAGAAGATATGTTTTTTTAATTATAATTGGATTTTGTTTATTGAGACAAGCAAAGAATATATTGTAAAATTTTATGAGACACATTTTTCCTATAGAAAATGATTTTGTGTTGGATTGTCTCATCACAATGTTTAGCAAATTCCTATCAATTGCGTCTGAGCTGCATTTGTAGTCTAATGGTCAGGATAATTGCCTTCCAAGCAATAGACCCGGGTTCAAATTTCAGGCATGAAATAGATGACCAAACTACGCCAGATTGAACTGAAAATTGGCATGCATATAGTAGAAAACTTTAACTTTCAAATAAAAAAGAATCAATGAATTCCGATAGGAAATGAAAAAGATACGTTGTCTCCGCCAAAAAGAAATGGATCGCGAGTGCATCGAATGAAAAATGCATTTCTCGAATACTTAAATAAATTTAAACGAAGATTGAATTAAATAAAATCATCATTATTCACATTTGAAATAGAAATTGGAAAGAAAAGTACTAATATTATTTATATCTAAGTTAAAAACAAAAGCAGGGGCCGAACTCGCCCAAAGCCAGCCTAAAACAAAAGTAAACTGCTACAACTACAAACCAAAAGTGGGTTTATCTACATAAAAACAAACTAACAATCACTTCGTATGCTTTTGCCTCTTGTATTTTTCTTCTCTTCTTTGGAGGGAGGTGTGACTTGATTGGGCTTCTTTCTACTTCTACCTTAGCCCTTGGATAGGGTGCTCTAGGAAGATCCAGTAGGCACGCTTTGAGTGTTCCTAAGTGGAGGAAGTGTGACTATAACGAAGATAGTTTAACTAAGCAGAGCTATGGACAAAGGAGGAGGGATGACCTCTATCTTCTTTAGTTTGATCTCTTTGGCTAGAAGAATTTTCTGTTCAAGACCGCTCATGATAGGACCCGATAGGGCTCGGACGATCTAGTGATAACAACATCGTCTTTGGCCTGAGCTTCCTGAATCCCACCGGCCCCTTTATCCTGTAAGGCATCTATCACTGATTCAATTGTAATACTCAAGCAATATTAGGCCCAGGAGTATCACCATTTGTAACACTCGAGCAACATCACTAAAGTAGCCGTGGTCACTGATTTAGTTGTAGATGCTTATGTCCTAACTGAAGACCTCTATCATGAAGCGGTACGACCTGGGGCTGACCTGAAACTTGAGAGACATAAAAAGGGAGGTTAGTTATGTCAACTGACGACATGTGGATTTTTTGAAATACAAGCGAAGTCAATGAGATACCTCTTTCAATTTGGGTTTTTTATGGGCCGGAGTGCCACTGGAATTCCCTTCCAAGATGGGAGAAAGGATTGTAGATTTATGCATTTGAGGCTTATCTAGATTGTATTCAGGGACGGAAGATGAATCAGGTGTAGCTTTGGTTCTAGGTATGTGACTGGTAGCGACATCCTGAGGTGACCATCTGGGGCCTTTACGTATGTCCTTTTGAACTGTAAGGACCATCTTTAGATGAAGAATAAGCTCGCCCTCTCTTAGCACCCTGGGCTCATCTCCTATCAAGACCACCTTTTCCAATTGAGTCAGATCTATCTCACCACCTTTCAGAAATTATTTCTCTTTCATAAAAACTTATTCCCAGGCTAGAGCCAAAGCCTTGGGACAAACATCATCGAGCTACTCCAAGTTGCAAAACATAAACACATTCGCATCATATTTGATGATCAGTGGCTTAAAATTTTCCATCATCCGCTTCCCAGTGGCCTCAACTTCCTTTATAACACGAGCGTCCACATTCTAAGCACGTGCAACCGCCTCATCTTTTTCTTAACGAGTTGTAAGTAGCTCTTCATAATACCTCTGAGCCTCTTGGAGAGCTTCATGATTCGTTTTTATCTTTCTCTCGGGTTTAACTGATGCTCATTCACCTTTATGGTCAAAGAATCTCTCTCCAGCACAAAGTCACGATTTTGATGGTGCGCAGTCTCCATCTAATCACGATGCTTGGTCCTCTCACTCTCGAGTGCTTTGATAGCATCCTCGGCATCTTCATGGCCTCAGCTTGTGATGTTCTCAAGTCAATGATCTTGGGATCGAGATGAGCGATGATTCTTTTATCTTGCGTCTCCATAAGTTTTAAATTGTCGATTTCGAGTTTCCGTTCCTTCGAAACCCTGGAGATTTTCTCGGCTATCCCTTCCACTTATGATATTGATTATAAGCATCAACTATGAAAGCAATGGTCGTGTCTTTGACCTCTGGTGGAATGCTCTTTAGATTGGGAACAAACATGAGTTCATCAAAACATACATTCGAAAACTGCTTCTTCGGTTTTGCCATTCGGGTATCACGGACAAGTTATTGTTCCGCAGTGATGACTGGAGCTTCAATCGATTTCTAACTAGCCTTGTAATGTGAGGACTTATAAATGGCCATATAGTGCCTGTGGTTAGAAGATCGATCGATATGAGTTGATATCAAGTGTTGAATGGGAATGGAAGCCGGAGGTGGTGCGTGAGAAGCATTGCCCGGTTGAAAGTCATCACGATGATCAGAATGCTTGTATGAACCTTTTGGTCAAGGTGACTTGGAACTAGAACAATATTTGGAAGCTAAGTCATGAGATGTAGTATCATGACTGCCCCTGTTGCAGCTAGACCGATGACTGGACTCAAAGTCTCAGCCACCACTATGATGATACATGTCCGAGTGGCGCCTTTGTCGAGGCATATTTTTCTCTAAAGTATGAAACATATACTTTTTCCTCTCCATGGATCCTGGAAGTGAAACAGGGACAAGTAAGATCCAACGAGTAAAAACACGAGTCAAGTGCTATGCGGTGCAGTGCATGTGTATGTGAGGGTCCTAGTGTCACCCTGATGGACCGTGTGCGAGTGCTTTACTAATAGGAGTGGTTTCTCCCACACTGGTAGGAGTGATTTCGTCATCAAAGCAGAGAAGAGTGTTAAGACCCTTAAGGCTCGTATTACCAATGTCGAAAGATCCAAATTCAGTAGGAATCGGCCCCAAATCAGTGAATGTATTTTCATAAGGGAGTAAAGGAGTTTTCTCCTCAGTTTTCACTAACGGGGGCTGTGTAAATGGTTGTCCTTTGGGAATTTTCATGATGGGCCTCCTTTTCAGAATAAACTATCGATCTTCCTTGGACTGTTCAACCGAAGGCTTGCAGCCCACATCAACGTCATCGTGGCCAGCTACGCCACCTTGACTTATGATTTTGCCTTCTTGACGTATTATTGCATCGCTTTAACATTCTCTTCAGCTCCAGCCCCTAGACTTAGGACTGGGGGCATGCCAGGATTTATATCGCCACCTCCATACGAGTCATCATCGTCATTGGTGACCACTTGGACATGAGCTATGTGCGGCCCACTTCCAGCAAGTTATGGGTAAATAAATTCTCAACGGAAAGGCGAAATCCAATATATCTATCCTCTTTTGGAAGTGCCATAAGAACTCTGACGGTATTTGCTAGTGCAGCACTAATGGGCCTCATCGGGACGTTTGAATGACAAAAAGAATATTAGTTAAATTTGCGACATCACAAAGTAAGTTCACATTAAACACAAGAAGTATAACTTACGTCTAGATAGACATCTTCATGCGAATCCAGTGGATAGTAAACATAGAACAATTCACTCTTGGAATAGCTCAACTTATTCCATGTATGAGTAACAACTTTGCAGTTCTTAACCGGTTCCAAATAAGTCAAAGAAGGTCTTATTTCTGGCTTTTGAAACTATATATATATACTGAATCTCCTCATTACTAGGTACTTGATGCAAACATTGAGCAAAGACAATATATGCCATGAAGAAAGGCTTAGATTTTTGGATGTAGTTGCATTGGAGCTAGTCTCATGAAATTCAGGACTCGACGAATGGATTGATTGAATGCTGGGACGCATCCCGCCAGACACATCACTACAACGAACATACCTTTTTATAGCGTTTAAAAACCGCTATTAAAGCCTTCTATAGCATTTCTATAAACGCCATAGATCAACCAGTTGTAATAAGTCTGATAGATACAATAGCATTTCAAAATTGGAATGCAAAATGGACTTTTAACAGCGTTTTTATTGCCATCTTAGACTAAACATATCGGTACAACTACTTCTCTACAACATTTTGAAGCTTGCTGTAGAACTTTTACACAGAGTTAAGTCTTATAATTCTAACATTTATGACATCATTTAATTATGGTAATATGATGACATGCCATATCATTCGTCTAAAAACACTCTGAAAATATCATGTCAATCTTTTATTACGCATTGAAATGCCATAGAAAATTCATTACTATCCGTTGAAGCATTTTTTTTGCTACGAAAACTGTTTAATCTTTGTAGAATATTTTGTATAACATTAGCGTAATGCTATAGTATATGAAAGCTGTAATAATTTTTATTTTCATAGCGTAGTTAGAACGTTATATAAAAGTTTCATTGTGTTCTTTACTGCCATATACATTCAAGCTTATAACTTCCAATTCACTAAACTTATTTCAACTAATATATTATAACAATTTAAAAAACCACACTTATCACATTGTAATATACGTAATCAAATGGAGTCATAAGCTAAACCATAAAATACATAGATGCATAATATTTCATTGATGGAGTATAAAGCATACAAAAATTTGTGACTAAAAGTAACAATACATACAACTATAGCTAACCAAAATGATACATACTAAAAACAAAGACGTATGAAAGTTGATAGATAATGCATTAATGCAAGCACGACCGATTTGAAGGAGAAAGAATGCGACATCATGTAGCAACCTCAAAAGCATCATACAACACCTATCAAAAAGAAGCACATACGTGTGTATGTTAGTCATAAATGTAGAAATGTATAAGTACTAAATAGCATGGTTTCAAACAGAAACTTTATGAATTAATCACTCAAAATAACTAAGAAATATCCACAAAGGATAACTCAAAGTAGACAAGCAACTCAAACAAGCCCAGCTATTTCAAATAGACTTGTTAGTTCATGCAAACTTCTAGTTTGATAGAAAGTGTCCATTCTGCTAGCCAAAACATACAATAACAGAGTAATTAGTAGTGCTAGTGCAAGCTTTCCTGGTGCAAGCTTGCCTTATGCAGGCTTGTTGGAGCAAGCTTGCCTGATGCAAGCTTACTCGAGCAAGCTTGCAAGCTTGCTTTTCAACAAGTTTGCACCACATGCAAGCTTGCTAATGTTGTATGCTTGCTCTTCAGCAAGCTTGCAACAGCAAGCTTGCTCTCCAGCAAGCTTGCACCATATGCAAGATTGTTAGTGTTAAAAGCTTTCTCTCCAGCAAGCTTGCAACAACAAGCTTGCACTATTCCCATCTTAACATGGATCAAAAGACCAGGAAAAGGGAAGGGGTATATGTGATGTACTCATGCTGTTGTGCATTTCTGTCATTAAGACTTAAGTGCACATTTTGCAACCTTTGTTTGTAATCCATTTTCACTATTTCTTTCCTTTCCATTTCTTTCTTTTTATTTTCTTCCATTGTTTTTTACCGTAAAACTTTAATCACCAACAATATTTTGCTATATGATTTTTTTACCGTCACAGCAAATCTGCATACCGGCTTTCAAACTAGTATATGATCTTGGCATCTTTCAAAGGCAAAACTTCATGCCTCAAAACATATGGATTTGTAATAGGTAAATTTATAGTATATATTTGCTGGTTGAAACTCGAGAAATGTAACATGATTTATGGAATCAAAAACTAATGAAATTCAAGCATAGCGTATACGGATTAAAAGTTGGATCTATACCTTTGCTTAATTGTTCAAGGTACCTATAAGTAGCTCTTCACCACAAACACTTCCTTTGGACATTGGTGTCATATTCCTATCTTCTCCAATGCTTTCGATCTTCCCCCACACTGTAAATACCATTTTGTCAACTGGTCCACCTTTGTAGAGTACAGTATTTCCTTGTATGTATAATGCCTTAGCTTTTCAAAGATGGCATGTAACATGGGTTCATCCATCAGTGCAAAAATCCATACCTAAAAGTTAGGATGTTATACAGTTACAAACAAAAATACTGTACTAATTTAGTTTGTCCTAAAATGAAAGAACATTTTGACTTCCAAATTACGGCAGTTTTACATTGGATGCTCACAATTTAAAGTTTTTATTTCTACGCGCTCACGCACTAATGTATGAAAAAAATCAGAAAATTACCGCCTCAAGGAGTAGAAAAGTGATTGCAATAGCTAGGTCATAAGTAAAAGGTATAGTATAGACTCTTGATAAATATAAATATTTTTACCAAGATGTATACTAATGAGCAAAGCTCGGTATCCTAGGACCCTGGATTTAGAAGAGAGGACAAAGTTACACGGTCTAATAGAATTTGCACATATAATCTGTAGGGCATGTTTCTAAAAAGACAACATATACATACTTTCTTGAGAAATTGAAAAAAATACCGCTGTTCATATCTTTGGAGATCCTCCGGTAAATTCTTTGACAATTCTTCTTCATCTGTGCCTTGAGAAGCGGACCATTTAAACATTTCTACTTACCTTACTTTTTTACAACACATGTAGGTTAACAAAGAATGAGATTAGTTAAACTAAGTAGTAGAGAATCAAAAAACTATGTGTTCGTGGAACAAAAATACATGAATTACGAATACATGCCAATGAGATAGGAATAGTTGGTTCTTCTATAATGGAAGATAAAACATGTAAACTAACCTCCTTAATTCTTCTAGTAGTCGCTTATGTCTCCTCGACTTTTAACATCTCGCCTCCTTAGTTGCATATCCAATCGCATTACGAGAACAAAATTAAAATAAATAAATACATAAAACTATGCAGAATTAAGCAATGCAATTTTTGTGCAATATAGTAATTTTAATTTATATCACATATGTTTCAAACTATAAGAGCAAACACTTCCATGATGAATCAAAAAAATACATATATAAGTAGAAAGAGATAGCTTAACCATGCTCATATTATTGTCAATCATATTCAATGAACATTTTTATAGACTAAACTGGTATCCATCTATAACGACCCGAAATTACCGAACCCAAAAATTCCAGATAGTTAAGAAAAAGAAGAAAGAGATAGAAGAAGAAGAACTGAAATACCAAACATCTCATATTCGCAGCGGATAAAATATAATAATAAATAATAACAGTTTACAAAAGAATTCTATATCTGTCGATTACATTCTAATACATCAGAGTTTCACATTATATACAGTCACTGAATATTTACAATTATCATGTCTCAGATTAACAATAATATAAATACAGCGGAAATACTCTATACGCTCGTGCCATCCAGCTCGTCTCCTGAGCTCCAGAACGTACCTAACTGGAAATCTATAATACTCTGTCTGACCTGAGCATTACACCCAAGTAACACCCGGGTCAGGCTGGAAACCAACATGAGTAAACCCAACAAACATGGAATACAAAGAATACAACTCATATAAACCCGGGGTAACTTCTATCAATTTAACAAATTCGCAATTTGCTGTAGACAACACTTAATCCACACAACAATTTCTAAGTAAAAATAATCCAATTTACTTAAATCGTCTCATTCCAGCCTATTGATTTCACAAAACAATTTATAAAAATTCGAAATGGTTTCGGGTATTTCCTAATACCCGACCCCGTCTTCTTCGAGTCTCATGCCATCCCATTCCAAGATATCCAAATGAAAAACACAACATTGCATATCAGATATCAACTCATTCAAAGCATTCAATACCAATCAATCATCCATAAGCAAAGCTTAATCACTTCCAAATTAATTAAAATTAATCCTGATTGAATCACTAACCTCATCCACTTAGGTTCCTTCATTCAATATTAATTAATTTCAAATCTATTAATTAATCAATCCTTCATTATTCATCTTAATTAATCACACTGGATTAATTATCTTTCAATTGCATTCAAGTAATTATCTTTAATTAATTATCACGATATCAATTATTCTTAACCATAATCAATAAGTAATCTTCAATTATCTCATAAATTAATTAACTATTTTAACTACATTAAACCTTAATTATATTAATTAACTTCTCATAAGTCACTTATTATGGATTAATCAATCTTAATTAATCAATCTTTTATTACATCATTAATTATATAAATTAAAGATTTTCAATTATATTTTAATTTATCCTAATCAACTTTAATTATATTAATGAAACCACAGTATTAATCATTTTCGATTAATCCCAAACTAGAATTAACTCTCTTTTATTTACTTCATTCATAAATTAATTACTCCTTACTTAACCATCATAATCAATCTCTTGATTAATTTCACAAAATAATTATATTTTCTTAATTACATGGGGTAATTATTTATCACACCATCAATGATTATTCTAAATTACTTATACTTGGTTAATTAACTTACAACTTAATTTATTTTTATTTATTCAAACCTTTAATTACTAAATTAAATCCCCAAATCATTAATTAATTGAATTAATTAATTATCCATTTTAATTACCCTACTAAGTTAATGTATCACAATCATTGAGCCTTTAGTAACTTTTAAAATGGAAACATTTTCTCATTTACATTTTAAGTTTAAAACAACTTAAAATTCCCAATGCTTCGTGTTAAGCAACAATTAACACGTGAACCATCCAAAACCCAAAATCACTAGATCATCAATTCACGGTGCATATCAAATCAATTCAATCATCCAACCAAATATTTAAATTTAACCATTTAAATTTAAATAGAAATCCAACAGAGTGAGATTTACTCACCTTTAATTTACTTACATTAAATGATTATCATTTAAGTAACGAATTCTCTAGTTACTTATATTAATTTATCTCTATCTATAAATTAATCAATAAAAAATTAATTAACTTATAATCCCTAATCAATAATTAATTATTTCTTAACCATAAATTAGTTAGTTTCTCTTTAATTACAGAACTGATTAATTAAATAATCTTAATTTCTCAAACCTAATTTAATTAAAAGTTAAGTCAAATAAATAAATTAATTTCTTAACTATATCACTTTAAATTTTTATTCTATAAATCCGGGATTTGATTATCATTAATCTATAATTTAATCTAATATCTTTAAGTCTAATTTAAGATAAATACTTTATTTTCTTAATTTCTCCTTAAGCACACTATTAATTAAATTTCGAATTTAACTTAAGTATCTACCTGCTTAGTTTAAATGAAACATACAACTTAGATTAATAAATATTAAACAACATCATTATCAAACTAAGGGTTTAAAAAAAATAGTTTAAACTTGATATTTCTGCGTTTTAAACCATGAGAATATTCATATATATGACCCGAGACGATTGAGAAAACTCACCTACTATCACCACAGCAAGCATCGAGCACCCCTTGCCCTAGCTCAGCTCGCACCCAAAACCGAACTCTCTCTGTCGCCTCATCCTTCGATCGACCAAGACGACATCGTGATCCACTCGCGAGTTCCCAGTGCCCCACCTCCTTGGCTGCGACAACACATAGTGCCGCTTACGACGAGCCAACAAACCCTAACACGCGTCCCTCCAAATCCAACGATGCCGTGGCACTACCAACGATCGCGAGCCCTAGCCTCAATCGGAATTTCACCGCCGATCTTGTTCGAGATAGAGTGGAAGCCGGCTTCAATTTCAAGCGCTGGCTCTCGCGATTTATATTTTTTTTATAACTTTCGGTTTCTGAAATGAAAAAAAAAATACAAGAGAGGAAGATATGAATTCGATCGGCTCTAGATTGGGGGAAACGAAGATGAAGAGGAGTCTGGCCATAGATTTCACTAATAATTTTTAATTTTTTTTTATGTATACGTTCAATTCTGCTTGAAGATTAGAGAAGGGGAAACAGATGAGAAATATTGATTTGGGTATCTTCCTGCGTACGATTGTTTGTAAAAATATCCTTGCTAATTTATTTAATTAATTTTTCATTATCTTACATAAAACTTCAAAATGCTTCATCGATTGCTACTAAAATTTCCAAACTCCTCTTAAGGAATGCCGCGGGCGATTATAAGGTTTTACCCGCATTCCGAACATAATGGAACGTGTTTCGGAGGCTAATTTGATCGTATGTGCAAGTTACAAAAGAAAATGATCAAATTTAAATTAAACTGATTAAAATAGTTCTAAGCGTTTTGAGCTGCCAGGGTCAAACGACAACTCCGATTGCTACGAAAATTGAATCCGATAATAACTAAGTATTACGGATCCAATGGAAGTGGTTTCATCGAATTCCAAGAATGTGCCTCGAAATGCAATTTTTAAATTCAATTTAAACGATATATTATTAAAATTGAACAAATCATCTTTAAATTAAATTTCAACCATTCTATTATCTTCAGTATCATCATTATAAATTTTATAAGCCTTCAAATTATTTTAAACAGGCTTAGAGGTTTTAGATTCAATAATTTACCCAATTTCAAATTATATGATTCAATATTTAAACTATATAATTCAACAATTTAATCATCAAGTAAATATTGATATCTTGAATTCAAGTTAAAATTAAATTTTAAATGTTTTAAATCAATTAACTATTCAAATTTAAATTGTTAAAAATTTCGGATCGTCACACCATCAATATTGTATACCGTAAACAAGCATCGAAATACATGATTCAAATTTTGATTCTTCATATGATCTTAGAAGCTGCAACAAATATAAACACATGTCCTCATTTTTATCAGCTATACTCCATGATGCTTGAATCCAAAAATTTTCAAGCGAACTCGCCTTCTTCCAAGAGCAAGAAGAAATTCTGCATATTTCCACAAAGCAAGGAAAATAGAAGTAGCCCTAATCCAATGACGGCCATAGCGAATAAAACATCCCATTCAAAATAGCTTGGAGTTAGATCCTAGCTAGTGTGCTGATTTGCTGTAATGGTAAAAAAATCATGTAGCAAAAAACTATTGGTGATCAAAGTTTGATAGGAAAAAAACAATGGAAGAAAGTAAAAAGGAAGAAAGAAAAGGAAAGGAAAGAAACAGTGGAAACGGATTACAAACAAGTGCACCGAGATTGCAAAATGTGCACTTAAGTCTTAATAAAAGAAAAGTGCAACAACATGAGTAAATCACATATATATGTAGAAAGAAAGAAAATTTTATTGTATCAATGGCTATTGATCATGTATAACATATTATTAAACAAGAACACCCCCAACCAATCCCACTCCCACCCCTAAAATCCCCCTCCCCTTTCCCGGTCTTTTGATCCATATTAAGATGAAAATATTTGTCTTAGCCATATAAACAATGGACGATAATAATGATAATTAACAGTGAAAGAATTAAGCGATCTAAAAGTTAAGATGGTGAATAATATGAAGATATTTCAATGTTTTGCTTAAATGCCAAGTTGACATGAAGGTGAATAATTGTCACAAAATTATAAAAATAGAAATACACCTATGACTCAATGAAACACTCAAAGGGCGAGTAAAAAATAAACAATTACCTAGAATCCCCAAAATAACGAATATATATACCGTGTAACGATGCTTTTTCTTGCAGTCAAATTAACAACTTTCCGATGAATCCCATAATCAAACCCACCATCAAAAGAAAAGAAATTGGTGGCATTGGTATTATTTATCCAAACATAAAAATCATGAATAACATTTCCAGTTCCACAATCTCTATATGATTCACAATGTGGGATTCAAGAATCTTTTCAAGCATCCGTTAAGCACTGATTAACCCTCCATCAAAAGGAAAAAAAATGTTACAGTAATATAAAAGGCAAAACAATGTAATTCTCTAAGAGAAGTTGATCAAAATGACGATCCATGACTATTTCATGATCAAATGGACTAAGATTATGGTACTATAACCATCGAGTACTACAGATATACATCAGACAATAATATAGAGGTTAATTTTTATAAACTTTTAGTTAATCTAGTTAAATTTGTATAAAACTTGATAACGTAGTTAACTTTTATAAAATTAGTTATTTTTTATAAATTAAGTAATTTTTTTTTAATTTTAATCGTTTTTTATATAACATAGTTATCTTAGTTAAATTTTTATACTTAGTTAATTTTCATAAATTTATTTAAATTTTATTTATATTTAGATATTAATTTAATTTTCTTAAACTTAGTTAATTTTTAGAAAACTATTTAATTTTGTAAAACTTGGTTAACTTAGTTAATTCTTATAAGCTTTGTTGATTTTTATAAACTTATCGGATTTCATGAATTTTCGATAGCACCTCCTTTGCCCGGTTAGTGTTTTCCCGCACACCCCAATTCAATATACATTTACACGATCAAAACAAGATCGGATTTATATCATATATGACAAAATGTACTTCATAATAGCATACACATTCAAATTCATAAAAACATACCTTTTATTAGCAACTTTAGCTAGCAATCTTCCATATAACAAAGGAATATTTTGTGTACCTATATAGCAAAGTAAAGAGAATAATTATATGAAGTATAGCAATAGTTTGTGGATACACCAAAACAAATACTACTATACCAAAATACAATAAAATTATTGCCCTTTGACCAACCAGTTTATTGCTTATCATAATTTGGGCTGTAGCCTGAAAAATAGAGATGTCTATCATAGAACTACATAGAAATTGAACTCGCACCAATAGTTTGAAACTATATAGTAAGCAGGCGAAAACTGAACATAATAGCCAAGAACTATTATAGTGCTAGTTGACTTTTTGTAAGTTGGTTCCTATATAGAAATATAATATTAAAACTAGCTTTTGATCTCTATGAGATGCCATCTTGAGATTAATCTAAAAAAAATGCAAATGGACTTGGATATTAACGAACTTACATATTATTGAGTCTCTATATACTTGTAGTAGCTAAGCTCAATTGTTTAACCGAGCTGAGCTCAATTTGTTAAAACTGAGCTGAGCTCGGGTTTTAAACTGTGCATATTTCAGTTCTCGATTTTAACCGAGCTAAGCTCGGTTCGTAAGCTAAGCTAAGCTCGGCCCTTAATTTTAACTGAACTAATCTCAGTTTTCAAAACCAAGCAAAATGTGAAATGGGCAATAGATAATAATACTCTTGTACATCCATGGAAAAACCATATATATATGATACACTGTTCCAATTGATATCACGTCTATGTACTAAACAAAGCATTGTTAAACAGAAAAAGAATATGATACATTGAGTAGAAGCAATGCCATTACCAGGTACCAACTCGTTATTTCTTTAGTTTTGTTATGAACTTTCTCACTACAATTATCAGAGGAGAGGTTCTCTAAATGCACTACATGTCTACAATCTTTCATTATCATCATTTCACATGTATTATCTATGGGGTTAAGACTGTTTCCGTAATAACTGTACATTTTCTTTGAAATGTCAACAAATTTTGGGTCCATCTCCCCTGCGATGAACAGAAAGGGAGTCTTGCACTCTCTAAATCCTTCCAAAGTGGCCTAAAATCATGGAATCATGTTATTTTCCATATAAACTATTTGGCACATATTTACATATATTTTTCAAATCCAATCATAACTGATATTTTAGTTGCGGTGAAATAGTGGAAAAACCATGCGTCTATAAGTCTATCTTATGCTTATTTTTATAACTATCTCAAAAGTTTACAGAAATGGGTAACTGGGAATATAGTTTTATACCATTGTGAATTTTTGGCCAGCAATCTACATAAATATTTCCTAGAGTTAACTGTAAATCTGAGAGTACTTCTCCTTTATCGAAGGCCTGTTTCACAATTGCTTCCTTATTAAAGAAAATTTTCATTAACAGGTTACATTGCTACTAGATTCTTCATTCACTGATAAAATTGGCTGTTAAACTTCAATCCTCCCAGCAATCCACTATAGTCTTCTACAATGGGTTGTAGCATGTTAACAATGCAAAACATATATTTATGTACATTGACTCCTTATCCTGACAATACTCTCATTCAAGTATCAATGCATCTTCACTATCTGATTATGGTACTGATTTTATATGATTCAATGGTGCCATTTTGAGATGGCAGAATTACCCTTCTTATTTCCACTACTTCATCTATTTCTTTTTTTTACAACTAATAATCATTTTTAACATTGCAACAAGCATTACATCTCACTCATTATTATTTGATTTTATTATACTGTAATATTTATTCATTTTCTTTTTGTATGTATAGATCAAGGCTTGAGAACTCGATTTCGGTCTCGGTTTCGTTTGTTCAAATTTTCTTGATTTTGGTCAATTTTGGAGATTTCAAAAGTTTCATTTTTAGTTTCGACTTCGGTCCCAATAGCATATTTCTGTTTGATTTGCCATAATATACTAAAAATTAGAAATGATATAATATTCACAACAACAAGATTAAACATAAGCAATATAAGATCAGTCCATCTATGCATCAAATGAGCATTTAATATAACCTGAATTAAACTGAATAATTAATTTACATATCCCAGTTCATTAAGATTCAGTCCAATGTTAAGTAAATCCAGTAACAATAACCCTAACCCTAAACAGATCTGTCTCTCTCGACTCCCGCTACAGGAAACAAAAGCAAAAAAGAGGAAGCGATCAAGACGAACGAAGATGATGAACACGAAGTCTACTCTTGACAAACAAATGATGGCGATTCTCGATAAACAAATGAAGGAGACTCGGGCGACTCTCGATGGTCGAACGAAAATGGGTTTCGATGAATGAAGATAGAATGAAGACGATTCTAGACGAACGATCTGGATGAATGAAGCAGTTAAGATCTATTTCGATTTTTTTTAATTTCTTTGATTTTTTTATTGTAAGTAGGGAATGAGATTTAATATGATCCCGTCTTGCCTCTGGCGGAACCGAATCGAGGTCATCTAAATCTTGGGGTTTCAGTCGGAACCTAATACCATGGTACAGATAATTATTTTCTATTCATAAGATTACTTAGTAACATCCTTTTGAATAAGTCCATGTAGAATAAAAGTTATATACTTGAACTAAATGTAAATATATCATTATTTTAATGATCCAAACCAATTTATTTTCAAAAAAACATTGCTTATATTGTTTTAATATACCAGCAAAAATTTAGCCATGTGCATAAGCCATACACACTTAAAAAAGTTTAAGTGAATTTACAATTGCCATCTAACACTTAGATCAGATAAGAACTTTGCCAATGCCTAAATATCACAATGCTTTGCATGTATGCCAATTATTTGCCTAAAATGAGGGTGGTTCCTCAAGCTGTCAATTAAATGAATATTATTCATTTAGTGGACGAAAGGATAAAGCATATGAGTAGGTAAAAAATTTGGTTGATGACCTAGCAGAAAAGGGATTCTATATCCGTCACACACTCTTAAATTTGTTTTTACTCAAGAAGCAATGCTAAATAAAGAAGTCATTGATTAATAATTTTATTTAAAAAAATTTGTTCCTAAATAGTAGATCTAAGAGATGGCCTTAATTTCATGGTTAGGCAAACCAATGAATTTACTTCGGTCGCGAGCTTAAATTCAAATACGATGTTATTAATTATTCAATTTCTTAAAGAATCACGAGGAGGATAATTCCCAATCAGAACAATCGCAGGCCTATCAATATACATTCTTTCAATTATTAAATTGCAATAAGGAAAAAGAATTTACCTACAATCTGACGGAGATGCAAAGATTTTGAAAAGAAGCGAGTGCAGATGTGATGATTGGTGGTTAGATCAGCAGGAAAAACACGAAAAATAGGATTTTGCGGTAAAGGCGGTAAGGGGAGTTGCTTCAGATGTTAATTTGGAGTAATAAATATGCATAGGTAGCCAAAAGTTTTACCGCTCTATGTTTCGTTTTATCAGAGAAGGTGAACTATAGCGTGCCATATCAATCATTTTAAACCCTACGAGATTTATAATAGCAAGTCCACTCCAATCGCCATTCTACTTTGCAATCATATGTGGATTTTCCTATAGTGCATGTAATTATTACAAGCAGTATAATCCTTTAGGGGTTTGGCGCCCTCTGGTAACGTGAAGGCAGTAGTACATCCTGAAATGGAATTCCGTGCTTATCATATATTCTACGAGTTGATTCCTCTTCTATCTTCGAAACAATGAAATCGATAGGATCGTCTAAAATAAGATCATCCTCATGAGTATGAGGAGCAACTTCTACTTTAACTTTGGGATTGTCTAATGGCACTTGTGGTACATCTTGATGAGGTTAATCTGCTTGTAGATTTTCAATTAGAGGTATGGACTGCATCAGAGTTCATTGTGCAAGTGGAACTATAGATGGACCTGCGGCTTGAGTGGCGAGATGCTCAAAACATCTATGATCTACTTCTATCAAAAAACTAAATAGATAATTAACATCGGTAAAATTATAAGTTGGACCCCCGCGCTAAAGTAAAACCTAGTGTAGTACTGTGTAGTGTCGTGCAGTGTGGATTTCAGATATTGTGCAACGGTTCATTTTAAACTCTGGATATCACTCGAAGACTCTGCCATTTCTGACCGCCCCGTCGGACTTCACATCGAAAACCTTGCATTGTAAATGCTTCAATGTTCGAAAGGGAATGTTTGACATAGTTCATGTTCGATCAACAAAATAAGGTTCAACGAGAAGCTTGAAAATCAAAAAACCACCAAGGGTTGGACTGGCACCGATTCGAAACCTTGGGACGATTTTTATTTGTTCCTCCACCTTCTCCTTCGCTTCAAAACAAGGCCATCCATCCGAGTTCACATGCGTTAGTCCCAAACTCCTCTGCCTACCTAAGAATGATAGAAATCAAAGGAAAAATTCGATCCAAGGATGCAGGCTTTAGATGTAGGGCTTTTGATCGGATCTAAGCTTAAGGGTCAATGGGATGGTGTAGAAGCAAGATTTAGGTGGCGTCGCTGGTGGTTTTGAAGATGGAGATGGTGATTGTTGATGGTTAAAGGTGAGGGGAAGATCAACATGAAAGATAAGAATTTTAATGGCAGAGCTCAGAGTTTGGTTTAGTATCAAGTCCATAGCGACGAGAAGAATAAAAGAGAAGAGGGTTATATGGACCAAAACCCAATTGTTGCAGCATAGAAATCGAAGACTTTACAAAGTCTTCTATCGTTACCTATCTGAGACCTTGGATCGGTACCCAGTCTTAACTTAAAAAAATGATAATGATGGTGATCCATACATATGCATACGTGCATATCAGAAGTTATTCAAAAATGTGCACGTGAATGCATGCGTGTGTATATAGCCAACCCCAAATAAATTGAGTCAAAGGAAATCAGATTCAAACCTAGAAAATCCATGAGAGGAACCAAATCAAAATTGCTAAACTTGGAATGTTAGATTGTGAAAGTGTACTTCTGTTTTATAGTGTCAGATGCTGGTAAAGCATTGCGTCGAATAGTTATAGACATAATTCTTCTCAGAAACAATCCGTAAGACGGATAACGACTATTCAGAACATGGAGTGGAGTCCTTCATAGTAATCCCTACTTGTCTTGAATCAAAGCACGTCATGTTTAAAACAAGATGTACTTTAGGGGGCACGTGTAATCCAACCTTTTGACCAGACAATATTCGGATAAACTAGATGAATCGAACTCGAAAACTATCAAGGTGGGAAGGCCGGAGAGATAGCCCAAGAGTATAGAAACCAAGTACAAATAGAGCTAAGGGGTGAGGACAAAACAGCTCAAAGGAATTAAGACAAAAATCCAACAAGGAGGTGGATCGGTATCGATCCAACCCATGGACATGGTACCGATCTACGAATTTTCATCGAATCTAGCCCCACTCCTTTTATCCACAGTGCCAAGAGCCTAATTCAAGTGCTATTTTGTTGTTCCCATGCAATTCTCTATCGATCTCCATGAGCACTCAAAGTCAGTAGCTCCATTATACCATAGATCCATCATATAGGCTCAGAAACAAGCAAATAATGATGCAAAAATTTTAGAATCACGAAGCTAACCACTAACCGAGCCAGGACAATTAGTTCAAAATTGTCCATATGAAAAACATATGGATCGGTACCGATACAAGCCCATGGATCGATACTGATATGTGATTATTGATGAGGAGTCTAGCTATTTTCTTGGAGAAGTTGTCTATGGCATGGAAAATGAAGTGAAGATCATATTGGCATGATTTTAGGCTTCCGACTTCTATAAATAGAGGGCCAAGGTTCATTTTTAAGGATCCTTTTTAGTGCAGTTGCCCTTTAACTCTAATATCTTGTAGTCATCCATGGATTTATACCGATCGGTAAGAACTTGTTTTTGTAAGTCAGCAATCAAAGCAATAAAATCTCTAAGTGGACATAGACCAAGATTAGCCAAACCACTGTAAAATGCTATATGTTCTTTTCTTACTCTTTTTAATTTACTTTTCTTCACTGTTTATTATCTACACAATCTCTTGGGTGTTTGTGCCAATTTTAGTTCAAACATGTATCAAATACACAAACAAATTATCGTATTGTAGACATCATAATATGTATGATAATTCCTATTGCCATGCATAAGGAATCCATCTTACATGTTCCCCATTAAACATTTTAATAGGTTGTCTTTATATATTGTTTGGGACACTCTGTATATCTTTTATACTTACTATAAAAGACTTCATTTACAAATCCAACATCGAGTATTAAAATAATTAATATGATTTTAATACAAATACATTGCTAAAATCAACAATGTATTGTTTACTTACACTTAGAAATAATAATGTACCTTTAATGTTCTTTCTTACGAGCACACACTTTCTCTGAATTTGGATTGACAATCAAACTATTTGATATTTCTATCAAAATGCTTATTCAAATTTGATGCTTATAAAATGATGCTTTCTTGGATCATATCTGAAAACTCACAACCTCAATATCGCTTCCACTGACTTCGAGACACTATGTTTATTATATGCAAATAGTCTACATTAAATTATTATTTATAATTTTCTATTTCAGCACATATGTACCAAAACATTATTAAGCGATAATTTTGTAAGTAAATCTGAAATAACTTGATCTCGTTGAATGATGAATCTATTATGCTAATTTTAACATTTGAAATGTACAAGATAATTCTTATCAATAGTGCTTATTTAAACTGCATTAATCTTATTCATAAAGACACAACCGCGATAGATGGATCACGTCCCACACTCTACTAGTTTAATTAAACAACCAAAGATTGTATATTTTTGACATTGATAAGAAACTTGTAGCTTCTCTTTAATGTGCGAGAATACTTATTAGACACTCTAATGCAATGTGTTTGTTTAGGTTAGTTAATTTTATTTCATCTCATGTAATCAATTTTATCATTGGATCATACCGAATTCCATTCACTACTATAATTTCTCAAAGAAATTTCTTCAGCAAGAAGTTGGTACTTCTTAAAATAACAATTGTTTCTCAATGCAATGAAACATGCATTCACAAACACTTTATGAATTGCCTTTTAATTAAAACCGATTCAGTTTTAGTTTACAAAATTTATGTTCAAAACATAAATATGTCATCCAATGAAAGTCCTTTCCAAACTATTTTTGGGGAGATTCATATAAGATCCATCACAAATAATTACTATGCACCGACTTTCGACTCGCACAACCAGCCAACTCCCTGACCTAGGATATGTTGGAGTTTCTTATAAATCCTTATTTTGTATGATTCTGTAAACATTATTTAGATGAAATAATATTAACCTTGTGTATTAATCTTAAGTACATGCCCTTAAAGAAAGAAATTAACTAAACTTCAGTCACAAATAATCGTACTCTATTCAACAAATTTTGATTACTCCTTATCGGTACCTTATTATGTATCACACAAAGGAGTGACTTTTGATATTTACTTATTTATTTTCATTACATCCAGAACTCTTTCTAATATACTCACCCATTCGATCAAATTGAATCATTTATATCACATGTTATTTTATTTACTTTTATTTTATACTCTACAAGTTTACATAGGCATAAGACATATGTATCAAAAAACATATCCATGTCAATGATAACTCATCAGTGAATGTGATGAAGTATATGGAAATGTTTTTCTATTAATAGGCTTACGATTGCATACATCAGTATGTATCAATCCGAAGAGTCCATCAACTACTACGATGCTTCCACTAAATGGGTGCATAGCCCTTACTTGTTTGAGATATAATTAACTATCATATGATTCATAATCATATAATAAAAATTATTTCTCAAAACTACAACTTAGTCTATAATTTTAAATAATTGTAAATAATTTTAGATACTTCTGTATTTTCTAACGCATCACTTTTATTATGGAAAGAAATACCACATTAAGTTTTATTTCACAACAATATTCATAATATTCACATTTAATTATCATCACTTCTATATTATAGTCGATACTGAAACATAGTCATTATTTCATAAATAATGTTATGTATGTCTTATGAAAATAATCGTAATTTGACGCAATCAATTAATGCTACATAGCATGCTCCCACTATTTCCGCCATTACTATAACAGTGTACTAAATTTGGAGTCCATCATTCAGTAAATATAGATTATTTATTTCATATACTCTAACAATATTACAACGGAGAGTTCTTTGATCAAATATCTTGAACTCCAAGAAATAATCTTATAAAAAACAATTTTCTATATGAAAATACATATCGGATAGAAATCATATTTCTATTCCAATATTAAGTATCAATTATTATTACAATTCTCATTTACGATGTTTGTTTATGAAATAGAACTTCATCCCAACCGTGCCTTAAATCATGTCTACTCTTGTACATTCGTTTTTCTTTTTAAATGGTCAAACCAATTAAAAGAAATCCCTTACTACAACATCATAACGAACTCTTTACAGAGATGCATTTGATCATCGTTAACATTTAAGGATATCAAATATGATGTATCAAACACAAACTGATCAAACTAACATTCCAGTGATAGAATTCTTAAATTTTAATTATAGTTTTAGTCTTGTGTTACATTTAACACAATCTGATCTTCTATTGTAATCAATCAAATTTAATACTCAATCTTATAGTACCATTTATTTGGTTGTTTCGAATGAACTAGTTTCATTGAAGTATCTTAGATTATGAATTATGATCGTTCCCATATAACATTTATATGCGATAGTACATGGATTAAATATCCATAATCTCATATTGCTTTTAGTATTCAAAACTCATAGAATGCAATACATGGTCTCAACCAAATAAGCACGTAAGCGAGAAAATTACGAACATAGTTGTAAAATTAGGCACTTGCATGGGTGTCGAAATGTTAACACGCAATAAGCATTTAATAGTAAGTATATGGAATATTTCCTTTTATCAATTTTCAATTCATTTCATTTGTATATCTTAATCGATAAACATTTTATCTATCATTTTAAATGCATAAATTTATTATTGTAGATAATTTAAACATTATATAGCATTTGTTTTTGCAATATTAGAAAGATTAAATGTTATTATGTCATTTTTTTAATAAGGCTCTCACTCGTCTTTTATGTTTTACCAAACCCTAAGCGAAACATAGAAGTCTTTCGACTTCACTAGCCGATGTTAGAACTCATCCATCTTGGAATTATGATCTTGAGTTTGCTCAAGCATAGCTCCACGGATGATGCATGATCCCTTATCGATTTTATCACATACAACTCCTAACCATGGTTCCTTGTCCTAACCTCATTTCGAACTTAAGTTTGCTCAACAAATCGAAAGAGATTATTCACTCGTATCTACCATAGCACTACGGCCTAAGTATAGTATATGTACCATAAGTTTGCTCAACAAATACATATAGTTATCATACCCCATCTATTTAATGTATCAACTATACAACACATAACATCCCTAGCTTGACTTTGCACAATAACTAAGGAGTATGAAAGTAATTTATTAATATATATGATTGACAGAAAAATAATATTGAAGATTCATAATCCTTAATATATTATATTGAGTGACATCAACTTATGGAATAATGTATTTCTTAAGAAATACTCTCGTGATTTAACTGTCGGACACATCGAAAATCATAATATATGTGTATGTACATATATATTTATTCCTTAAGTCTAGTTAGGGTTTTGTTATCTGGCCTTTTGGTCCGTGTATATTCAGACTGTCTAGACAAGGTAGATTCGACAGTCTTCAAGGCCAATTGCCCGGAGCAATGATTATGATGTCTAGAAATCAAGTGCAAGCAATGATATGCAGCAACATCAACCTAGACCAAAAGATAGACTCTTCAGAATATTGTAAGTATGGAATAATACCTCCCATAGGCGGGGGATCAGTGTCTAAGCCTTTCCCTGGGGGATCGGTACATATTCCAATTTTTGTCCTAATTAGATGAGATCGATATAGAGTGACAAGGAAGCCCCCGTGAAGTTATATTTCAAATCTCAAGTCATTTAGAGTTTGTATACTCAATTTATGGGAAAATTACTTCACCTAAGAAAAGGATCGGTATAAAAGGGATAGATATAAAAAGGGTCGTATAAAAGGGATTGGCATATTTCAGCTAAACAAGTGCAACTAAATGAAAAACAATCAATATCTCAAAATCCATAAGTCCAATGAATATAAAATTTTGTAAGCAAGATGTGGGGATCCTAGGGAGCCTATTCTAGGGATCGCACCCCAATCAGAGGAGATTGGAGGGATCATTTGAAATCAAAACGCATGCAACACAACTTCACAGAAAATGCGATTCTCACAAAAGGTAAGTCGGAATGACATGAAATTTGGAGGGCAAATAGCTAACATCATGGAGGATCCATCAAAGGGATTGCATCCCATTTGGACACCAAAATAAGGGTCGAGGCCAATCCCTATTATGGCTCCAATGGGCCTCAAATTCTTGTATGTCCTCATCTTGGCCCTAAGGTTCTTCTGTCAAAATTTCAGCCCGATCCATGCACGTCTTCCCTTATAAATATAGTAGGCATAGCGTCAGAAATGAGATCCTTCTTTTTACTGCCAAGGTTCTTCCATTTTTATTCTTCTTCTTGTACCAATAGATCCCACCTGATCCAAACATTCTTTTATCATAATCAAGTGTAATATCAATAAAAATATGAAGTGGACATATGCTAAGATTACCGAACCACTATAAAAATCTGTGTGTTCGTTTATGATTTTGGTTTTGTTTTAATTTCATTCTTCATTCAATCTCTACGAGATTCTTTTGGGTGTTGATGTCCATCTTTGGCGTCAACATTTTGGTGCTTTCATTGAGAGTTGAATTTTGGGATTGATTGGATCTCATCATCTACTTGTGGATTCCAATTTGCGAGATAGATCCAGCTTTCTACCGACAAACTTACTATTCTATTCAAATTTGAAGGAAATCTAATTGAAGCTAATAGCCATGGTTAGAAGAATTGAATCGGGAGTTGAAGGTATTGATGATGCTAGTGTTCTTATTCGGAGTTGTTTATGTGTTCATGTCCATTTAGAAGGGATCAGATTCACTAATGTATGCAAGTTCTTGGGATCGAATGCTAAAGTTCGCACTCAAGTTAGCGGAGCCAAAAATAGTTATGTCCCCTATAGGGAAAGGGATCATACCCGCTCCTTCCTTATATAGTCAAGCCTTGTCAATTTTCAGATTCCAAATGCAACAATCGATCCTTCGTTTACATCCCTACAACTAATCCCTCTTATATAGCAAATGACCAATCCCCCCAAACAAGCACAACCAATCCCTCTCCAAATCTGTTCACGATCGATCCCTCTTTCAAAGCCAGAATGACCAATCCCTATGTCGTTACCGATCCCTATGTCATGAACAAAAAATGATGATCCCTCCATACCTACTATCGATCCCACATCATACACTTCCCCATGCAATAATTGATCCCATTCTTGAACTGCTTCAATTTATGAGCAAAGATCGACAAAGTGAAAAAGGAAGTAATCCGTGCGCAATCTAGATGGATCAGTAAACAATAAAAATAAATCAGTGCTTTTGAAATAAAAAAAAAATATGGATCGGGTACGATCTATTTTTTATAAATAATATAGTTCAGACACAATCCATTATTTAAATAAAAGAGCTCTAAAAAATTTTCTAGTTGCCAAGCACCTGAACCTTTGCCGCAACACAATGCCCTTGCATTCTGGATTTAAAACTCAACTTAGAGATAGTGCATTCTGTCCACTTCCCTTACGTTCTGTGACTGATCATTGCATAGCAGATCATGTGACAGCTACTAAATTGCAGCCAAGGAATGGACAAGGAACTGCTACTCAAAAGACACTCCCAAAGGCTAGAGAACCAAGACAATATGACACAAACTAGGATCGGTTACCGGATCAAGCTCACATGGTAGATTGCGACTGCCCTCAATTTACCACTTCCAAATACCTGACTTGACAGCTATGGTACGACAGCTTGTTAGAGAGATCCATGACCGGACTGGCGATGATTGGAGCGTCTCCCCCATCAGAACCCATTCATTGAAGCCGTTCTATGAGCAGAATATCCAAGAATGTAATCTCACTGTCCAACTTATTCCAAATGCCATGAAACTTACTCAAATAGTTCTTGCATGAATTTAACATCATCGTCACTGAAGTGAGCACTCCTTGCAAGGATATACAACTGATGGCAATGATAAGGGTAATCGACCGCAAGTTTGATTTCAGCGATTAGTTAGCTGGAAAGCCTACTACGAACTTTGATCGGTTCTATTGCAAAGAGAATCATTGCTTACACAAGGAGGATGTGAGACTAATATTGACAGGAAACAATACATACTCGATGGCCAGAGGGGTTCAAAACAAGAGTAATGATGATGCCCTAAATGAGGAATCGAATTCTAGGAGATAACTCAGATCCTAAAATTCGACTCATATACTCCTTTGAACGATTCAATCGAAAAGTCAAATTGGATACTTATGACATGGAGCAGTATTGGAAACCAGCCTCGAGAGAGTTCATCAAAACACAGAAGAAATCCACGAAATGTTGTATATTTCAATATACATACAGTCGTAACACCAGCGATTGCAGACCCCTCCTAGATGTGATTGGAAAGCTGATGCGAAAAGGAAATCTTCAACAATATGTGCAAGCCTTGCAGAATTATGAGCAGGGAACATCTAGTGCCTATCAACAAAGAGATTTAATTATCAATTGGACCACCTACGGTCAACTTTTAGCTGAAGATGGATGGGGCGAAATGATATAGCGAGCATACAACATTGGTGACCACGTACCTAGAGTTTGGCACCAACCGACCTCCGTGGACCATGATCAGACCTTTGGAGTATCATCATATCGAGTGTAATTCGATCCCTCATTAGCTACCATATACCACCGACTCGGGGGCAAGAACCTGAAATGAAAAGTGGGTGTGACTCGACCATCCACTTCTTATTTTGTGCTTCAATCTTGACAAGACATCAATTTCTTGATCAGAACTCGGCAGGGACAAACTCCGATGTAATGTGGACATGACTGCCTATCCACCCATCAAATTCCACACTTGACTTGGAGATCAAAGAAAGACTTGGAGAACAAATAAAGACTTGGAGCGGATGTGACCTGATCATCCACTCCATGGCTCATACTTGAAGTTTGCCAAAATATAGATGCCTCTCTCGAAGCTCAGCAACGCCGAGATCCAACTAAAGTGGACGTGATTTGATCTTCTACACATCGACTCCTACCCTAGACATAGGGGCAGTTCAGAAGCTCGACTTAAAGTAGGCGTGATTGGCTGCCTACTCATCAACCACCACCCTCAACACATGGACATGACTACGGCTTGAGGTGGATGTGACTTGATCATCCACTCGACAACTCTCTTCCTCAACTTACTGGGAGGAGTACTAACAAAATTGGACGAGACCTGGCCGTCTAATACGGGCATGGATGTGATCTAGCCATCCATCACTTACTTCCTTCCTCGGCTTGATTAGAGGAGCTACAATCACCAAGTGGACGTGAACTGACCGTCTATTTGTTTTTTATCTTTAATGCTGGGGGTAGAATTCCATTCCATGGATGAACATGGTTCAACCGTTCATTCGACAATTATTATCTCGTAGTATAAATCAATAATGGGTATGATTGACCACCTATTGACCAACTATGGTCTCCAGAATGTGGACTAAAGTATAAACACCAAAAAGATGGATGCGATACGACCATCCATTGACCAACTCTGGTCCTTAGAGCATGAACTGGAGTATAAACACTAGATGGGTATGACTGAGCACCCCTCGACTAACTCTGGTCCATAGAGTGAGGTATAAAAACTATATAGGTGTGGTCCCCAGAGCGTGGATTAGATTTTAAACATCAGATGGGTATGATTGACCACTCATCGACCATCTTTGGTCCCTAGAGCATGGACTGGAGTATAAACACCAAATGGGTGTGACTAACCACCCATCGGCCAACTCTAGCTCCTAGAGTATGAATTGGAGTATAAATTCAAAACGAGGTGATTCGATTGCCCATTAACAAACACAGTTCCCCAAGAATGGACCAGAGTATAAGCAACAAAATCGAATGCGACCTGACCATCCGATATAAAGCGGAAGCAAGAGGATCATTCATTTGTTGAATATACGAGTATACGATTTTTGTTTGATGATAATAAACATATATATATATATATATTCATTTAAATGTATTTGTTAATGTACAATTTTATTTTTCACATTATTAAATAAATATATGCTGAATGAAATAAATAACACAGAGTTTAAATTCAAACAGATATTTTAATCAAACAAACATTTATTATAATTTTGAATAGTACAAATTCAAGCTCTCACTATACATATACAATTTTGATTACAATACAAATTCAATTACATCAAAATCTATCATTTACAAATACACCTCACTACATATCGCTTATTCACTCGTAATTTATCTACAATTTACTTCAGATTGAATTCAGCATTTGAGCAATCTGCAAAAATAAATACTGACGCTGTAAAATTGAAAAGGAAATATTTTTGCAGTATAAAATAAAATGTAATTTTGAAAATATTATTTGCCTCAGTTATTTGGGTTGTTCTTCATCATTTAAATTTGAATTCATCATACACGAACAGCTTGTGACATGCATAGTGTATCACTGTACATGCCACAGGGCCGTGCACACCGATATATACACTTGATAAAATTACAGGGACAGGTGAGCACAGGTCAAACCCAAAAGAAAAGTCGGGTTCAACTCAAGTGCAATAAAAATAATGTCACAACATCACCACAAGGTCAAACCTGAGCTTTAAAGCTGGATTCAACACAGGTGCAATTTCAAAAATCAAAATGAAAGACGACGTGCACAAGAAAACAATGTAGCTGGTCAGATATGGAACCAGACTCGAGAAATTCCAGACTACATACAAGTAGCATAATCAATAGAGCCATTAGCATGTAGACATCAAGCTACAGAGTTCAAGTTTCAAACACAAACCAAAATTCATGACCCAAACCAGCACCTAAAGAAGGTCACACAAGCAACCAGACTGCACATTCAAGTGCAAGCCAAAGTGAAAGACCACAAATACAAAACTTAAACCAAACAAGAGACCAAACAAACAAGTTCACATTCAAGTACTTGAACCACTGGCCAGATCCAAACAATACAAGTGCACAAGGGAAGTTGTACAAAAGCAAGTGCAGCCTCAACATGACGCATGAACACTTACAACAGAAAGTGGTGCAAATACAACCAGTAATCAATTATAGATTCAAGTTATCAAATGAAAACTCAAGTAAAGCAAAAGTCAGTGATGTACACATGAACTACATGCCTCGAAGAACAGTGGACAGAGCTCAATGCAAACCCAGTGCAACCCAGACTCAAAGCAAATCAAAATCGAAGTCAGCAACATCAAGTCAGAGCCGTGGCGACTAAGGCTAAAATCAAGCAAGTTTATATCTTAACAAAACCTAACACATACATATATGATCACACATGTATGCAATGCACAACAAATACCAATGGCACTGCCTCAACAGTCAGAGCATTTCAGATATACATAAACCAGATAACAAAATAATGTACACGGTGGTCGGAACTATAGATATCAATCCATGAACAAGACCCAAGTGGATATACAATGGAGCAACAATATGAATGCAATGAACTGGTCAGAGCAATCCAACATATCAACAAGCTCAAAAACACCTATTCGATGCAAATCAAAGCTTCAAAAGTACATACATACAAGTATATATGCAGACAGTGATCAACAACAAAGCAGTGATGAATATTCAAGTATATCACAGATGTAGACATGCCAGAGTTTTATGAAGCCAAAATGAAAAAGTCAGAAAAAAAAAATGAAAGTAAAATTCTCATCTCAAAATAGTTTCAGAAAATCAAATAATATGATGACAGATTACAATGAGCAGCCGAGAGAAAATGATCAAAGTTAGGAAATGTCAACAACCACGTCAAGCTAAATGCCGATCAGTCACATTGCAGTTTCCAACATCGAACAGTTCAAGTCAAAGCCGAAGTCGACAGAAAAATGAACGAAATCGAACTGTCAAAATTTGCAACCATGGTGGCCAAGATATCAATCACAACAATTCAAAGCCATGTCAATCAAGTATCAAATTATACGAAATTGACAAAGTCAGAAATTATCATCAACATCCATAAGAAAATCAATGGCCAAGATAAAAAATTGAAAAATTCAAATGAGCATATACGAACGAAAATATAGGGGTTCGAACCCTATATAAACACTAACATCATCGGCCGTAAATGCATCGAGTTCAAGCAAGCTAAAACAGTAAAGAAAAAGTAACAAATTACATACCAGATTGTTGAATCGAACTCGATCATCGAAGCAGCCAAAATTGAGCAACAAAGAAACGATCGATCAACAAAGCTACACACAAAATATCCACTTGATTGATCAACAAAATCGGCTGCTTCAAAAATAATCACAGAGCCCTAAATCGAAACTAACGAGAATGAGTAACAGGAAGCCGCCATTTTTCACAAGAAAGAGATACCGGCCGAAGATATAAAAAGGGAAAAAAGGATAATGTTTATCACTTATTTTAATTAGGGCCTGCTCAAATATTTGGGCTTAACTTTTGAATTTAGGGCTTTGTTTATAGTTTGTTTTTTAATTTGTATTTTCCTTTTAAACTTTCATGTAATTTCTAGTCGTGTGACTAGGGGACAAACTACGTGACGTAGTTTGAGAATTCACAACTCGGTGGCTGAGTTATGGCAGGGTTTTGAGCGTAGAGTTAAGGCTAGTCGATAGAGGGTGTCACGAGTTTACGTGTGTAAGCGTCTGACTGCTTAATTTCTAGTAGAAACCTTGGGGGAAACATGTAGGCAGGGTTTTGCCGAAGCTGGGTAAATTCTGTGTCGTTCTATTTCTGCATTTATTATTCTGCTATTATCGGTGCTGTTATAATTTTGATATATCCATGTTGAAATAATTTTATACAAACTTCCACGATAATTTTTTTTATAATTAATAGTATCACCCTATTCACCCACCCTCTAGGGTGAAATCGATCCGACAAGTGGTATCAGAGCTAGGTACAAAAACCAATTTTGTTTTAAAAAATTTATTTTCAAAAACCAATTTCTTTAAAAAAAAATAAAAAAAATAAAAAAATAAAAAATATGAATTTTTAAAATGGCTACTTTTGCTGAGGGTCGTTCTAATATTATCCCTCCTATTTTTGATGGAACAAATTTTTTAAATTGGAAATTAAAAATGGAATTTTATTTAAAATCTGTTAATATTAAATGTTGGGATATTATTGAAAATGGATGCGATAAAACAGACGAGAAAATTATCTCGATTAATACTCTTGCTATGCATATATTATATTCTCATATTAGTCAAGACATTTTTTACTTTATCTCTCATTGTGGAAATGCACAAAAAATCTAGAATGCTTTGATGCAATATATGGTGCAAAAATCAACTACAATGAGAAATCATCCTCAATCGACTCAGCTAAAGAAACGAGCTTAATAGGATTGGTAAAAAGCAGTAGTGATGAGGACGATGATGAAGATGGAGCAGCAGAGCTGGCATTACTAATGAAGAGATTCAAAAAGTGGAACCGCAAATATAGAAATCCAGCTCTAAATCAAAAATTGAAAAGCAGAATATTCAAAGCATTAGACAACCTAGAAGAATGGGAGATCATCTATCACAAATGCAACAAACCCGGACACATCAAGCTCAATTATCCTCGACTTCAACACAGCCAAGAAAAGAAGTCAAAAAGGAAAAGTTTTGCAGCCACGTGGAATACAAGTGATAAAAGTACAAGCAGTAAGAGTGAGAAAGAAGATTTGTGCCTTCAAGGTAATATAACTGATAGCGACGATGACGAGCCAAGCGAGGTATCAAAACTCACTCACTCAGAATTACTTATATATTTCCACGAAGTAAATGG
This sequence comes from Allium cepa, assembly GCA_030765085.1. NCBI lineage: Eukaryota > Viridiplantae > Streptophyta > Magnoliopsida > Asparagales > Amaryllidaceae > Allium > Allium cepa. The sequence continues at coordinate 755,353,309 of CM060940.1, read as the reverse complement.
CTGTTTTGAACGACTTAAGGAGAAGTATGCCAAACTTGAATCACAAAGAGATAGTTTGATTGAAGTAAATGAATAGCTTGAACAATTAGTTAAAAACTATCAAAACAAGTGCCCTAAGTGTGATAAGTGTCTAACATTCGAAGAAGAAATTAAAAAAATCAGAAATTAAAATTAAATCGCTTGAAAAGGAAATTCTGATTTTAAAGGAAAGTGAAAATACTAGGAGAGAGAACTCTATTAAAAAGTGCACACAATTACTGAACAAAAATGAATCTCTCAAAACATAAGTCCAACAACTGTCAACAACTTTAGATAAATTTTCAAAAAGTGAAAGATCGTTGAAAATGCTATTAGAGAAACAAACTGTTAATACAATTGTACGAGGACTTGGATAAAATCAAACTAAACTTGTTAGGAGTGAATTTAATCAAGTCAATTCAATGTGCATAATTTGTAGAAAATTTGGACACAATCAAAATAATTGTTTGTACAGACCCAAACACGTAAAAATCATTCCAATTTGTGTTCCAAAAGGCACAAATATAAAATCTCTCAAAGTTAAACAAATTTGGGTGCTAAAAGGAACATATATAAATAGTTATGGGTCTCCATAAAATTATTTTTCAAAATCAATTGCCACTAACAATCATGGACCTATCAAAACAAATAGGTCACAAAAATCTTTTAACGTGTAGGTGTGGTGACAGGCTAAGGAACAACAACAGTGTTACTTGGATTCTGGCTGTTCCAGAAACACAACGGACGACAGAGTAGTTCCTTAGCCTAGTATAAAGGTGACAGAATCACAACAAGCGACAACGAAAAATTATCGTAAAGGTAAAATAGGTAATGGTATGTTGAACGATATATTAAATGTGATAATTTGCACCGTAATCTACATTAAATTAGCCAGTAATGTGATGATGAAATAAACGATTATTTTGATTCTGACTTATTCAAAATTGTTGGCCATTTATATTCTTATGCCAAGAACACTATAAAATTCTCTAGAATCTTTGAACTACTTCATATATATTAGTTTGGATTGATAAAAGTGTTTTATTGGTTGATGATAATACGTTTGATTATTTTACGGCTGACTATATATTCAAGGTTTTTGATTATTTACACGGCTTCCATTCAAATTCAAGAGAATTTCATTTAAAAAGTTATTAAAAACGATTTTGAGACATTTTGTTGCACACTTCATGATCTGATCTGTAATATTCAACTGATAATAAATTTGAGTGAAAAGAAATTCAGATGCAGATTACATTGGTAATCTAGTTGGTAGAAAAATTACTAGTGAAACGTGATTTATATTGAGACATTTCATTATCTGCATCGTTTTTCAAAGAAAATATCTGCATATTTTTCATTTCAAATAATTTTCAAAAAGCAGACATTTTTCTTATAAAACCCCTTCTAGAAAATCATTTTTGACTTTGTTTCAGATTAGTCATTTTTAAAAAAATTCTATAATTATTTTTGAATATGATTTTAAATGACTATATTAACTAATCTGACTCCCTATTAATTTTTGAAAAAGATAAATAGTGATTGAAAAAGTGATGAGTGTTGATATTAATCATATATTATAACTTGAGATGGTATATTTAGTAAATTTCTTTAGAAATTTAAACAAGAGCTATAAACACTTTGTGTTGGTAAAAATTCCATGATCATTTCTACTTCTATCATTTTCTACGACCATCACTCATCATAATCCAATATAGTATGTCAATATGTGGTGATTTAAACAGGAATCATTCATTTTTCATTTTATACTTTTTATATAAAAAATAACCAATGTATTCACTCTCATTTAAAAGTCCCCACCGTTATGCATGCGTAAATTACTTGGAATTTGTTATGTGCTTCCATGCTCATTTAAATGTCCTCATGGTTATGCATGTATGGAACGCATATCAAAATTAATTAATTAAATAAACAAGTTGATTCTAATCTCATTTGAAAGTCCTCACGGTTATGCGTGATTAGAAGATACTTGAATTCATTTAAAAAAATTAGAATACTACTAATCTCATTTAAAAGTCCTAACGATTATGTATGGTTAGTAGATATTCAAATTCCTGATATAAAAATACCACAAATAGACACAACTATACGGTTTTATATGATGACATCATTCCCATCATTCTAAAAGTGGAATATGCGCCTAATAGAGTATTTATGATTTTTTTTTATTTTTTGTTGAAATTTAATATTTGTATTTGATTGAGTTTTAATGTTGTATTAATATCTATCACTTTATCTCTATTTTATAACGCTATTACTCTTTTGCTGATAACAAAAGGGGGAGAGAAAAGTTAAGATTTTGTCAAATAAAAGCAAATAAAAGTCAAATATTTTATATTTGCAACTAGGCTCATTTTCATATTTTTACTTACATGCATATATGAAGGGGGAGCTTTGTGTAGAGAGGAAGAATTTAAATAGGGGGAGCAATTGAATGTTCAAATACATTTAACAAATTCAAAATATTAAATTATGTTTGTTATCATCAAAAGTGGGAGATTGTTGAATATGCGAGTATATGATTTTTGTTTGATGATAATAAACATATATATATATATATATATATATATATTCATTTAAATGTATTTGTTAATGTAATATTTTATTTTTCACATTATTAAATAAATATTTGCTGAATAAAATAAATAACACAGAGTTTAAATTTAAACAGATATTTTATTTAAATAAATATTTATTACAATTTTGAATAGTACAAATTCAAGTTCTCACTATACATATACAATTTTGCTTACAATACAAATTCAATTACATCACAATCTGTCATTTACAAATACACCTCACTACACATCGCTCATTCACTCGTAATTTATCTACAACTTTATTCCAGATTGAATCCAGCATCTGAGCAATCTGCAAAAATAAATACTGACGTAGTAAAATTGAAAAGGAAATATTTTTGCAGTATAAAATAAAATGTAATTTTGAAAATATTATTTGCCTCAATTATTTGGGTTGTTCGTCATCATTTAAATTTGAATTCATCATACATGAACAGCTTATGACATGCACAGTGTATCACTGTACATGCCACAAGGCCGTGCACACTGATATATACACTTGATAAAATTACAAGGACAGGTGAGCACAGGTCAAACCCAAATAAAAAGCCGGGTTCAACTCAAGTGTAATAAAAATAATGTCACAACATCAGCACAAGGTCAAACCCGAACTTTAAAGCTGGATTCAATACAGGTGCAATTTCAAAAATCAAAATGAAAGGCGACGTGCACAAGAAAACAATGTAGCTGGTCAGATATGGAACCAGACTCGAGCAATTCCAGACCACTTACAAGTAGCATAATCAATAGAACCATAAGCATGTAGACATCAAGCTACAGAGTTCAAGTTTCAAACACAAACCAAAATTCATGACCCAAACCAACACCTAAAGAAGGTCACACAAGCAACCAGACTGCACATTCAAGTGCAAGTCGAAGTGAAAGACCACAAATACAAAACTTAAACCAAACAAGAGACCAAACAAACAAGTTCACATTCAAGTACTTGAACCAATGGCCAGATCCAAACAATACAAGTGCACAAGGGCAGTTGTACAAAAGCAAGTGCAGCCTCAACATGACGCATGAACACTAACAACAGAAAGTGGTGCAAAATGAAAGTAAAATTATCATCTCAAAATAGTTTCACAAAATCAAATAATATGATGACAGACTAAAATGAGCAGCCGTGAGAAAATGACCAAAGGTAGGAAATGTCAACAACCACGTCAAGCTAAGTGCCGATCGATCACATTGCAGTTTCCAATATCGAACAGTTCAAGTCAAAGCCGAAGTTAACAGAAAAATGAAAGAAATCGAACTGTCAAAATTTGAAACCGTGGTGGCCAAGATATCAATCACAACAATTCAAAGCCATGTCAATCGAGTATCAAATTATACGAAATTGACAAAGTCAGAAATTATCATCAACATCCATAAGAAAATCAACGGCCGAGGTAAAAAAATTGACAAATTCAAATGAGCATATACGAATGAAAATATAGGGGTTTGAACCGTATATAAACACTAACATCATCGGCCTTAAATGCATCGATTTCAAGCAAGCTAAAACAGTAAAGCAAAAGTAACAAATTACATACCAGATTGTTGAATCAAACTCGATCATCGAAGCAGCCAAAATTGAGCAACAAAGAAACGATCGATCAACAAAGCTACACACAAAATATCCACTTGATTGATCAATAAAGTCAAATAATCATGAAGCCCTAAACCGGAACGAACGAGAAAAAGCAACAGGAAGCCACCATTTTTCACAAGAAAGAGATACCCGGCCGAAGATATAAAAAGGGAAAAAAGGATAAATTTTATCACTTATTTTAATTAGGGCCGGCTCAAATATTTGGGCTTAACTTTTGAATTTAGGGCTTTGTTTTTAGTTCGTTTTTAATTTGTATTTTCCTTTTAAACTTCCGTGTAATTTCTAGTCGTGTGACTAGGAGACAAACTACATGGCATGGTTTGAGAATTCACAACTTAGTGGCTGAGTTGTGGTAGGGTTTTGAGCATAGAGTTAAGGCTAGTCGATAACGGGTGCCGCGAGTTTACGTGTGTAAGCGTCTGACTACTTAATTTCTAGTAGAAACCTTGGGCAACATGTACGCAGGGTTTTGCCGAAGCTGGGTAAATTCTGTGTCATTCTATTTCTGCATTTATTATTCTGCTATTATCCGTGCTGCTATAATTTTGATATATCTGTGTTGAAATGATTTTATACAAATTTCCGCAATAATCTTTTTATAATTAATAGTATCACCCTATTCACCCCCCCTCTAGGGTGAAATCGATCCTACATCATTCACCAAATCTAATCACTGCCATGAAAAACGTATTATAAACTTACCAAGTGGATGAGGTATCATTCGCTCACTATTTCTCACTCTCGATCTGACAGATGGAGCATATGTCAAAAAGCTAGACACGGTTCGACCGTCCATCGATAATTCTTCCTCCCAGAGTGTGAATTGAAGTATAAACACCTAATGAGCATGACAAAATACTTCTAGTCCCCAAAGAATGGACAAGAGTTATAATGAAAATTGAACGTGGTTTGATGGTTTATCCAATGACTCTCACCTATGATACGACAGGCTAAGTATAAAAAATAGGACGAATGTGATTCGACCATCCGCTAATCAACTCCTCCCCGTGATTCAATGGGAGAAACTCGAAATTAAAGTGGCCATGATATGATCAACCAGTCATCGACTTTTTCCCTTGACTGGAGGCAAAGGAATTGACCACGGAAAATGTGATTTGATCATTTTCTATGATAAGTCTAAATCCCCAGAGCGTGCACCGGAGTATAGACATAAATGGGTGTGATTAATCGCCTATCAATTAACTTCTATCCCTAGAGTGTGGATCGAAGCATAAGAAAACGAATGAATGTGATCAATCATTCATTAGCCAACTTTGACTTGAACTCAACGAAAATAGTATATATATATATATATATATATATATATATATACTATGGATGAGCTTCGACCATCCACAACCTAACTCCACCGACCGTAAACTGGGGCTAGGAGTAGAAAACACTAAATGTTGAATAAAACAGCTCACAATAGCTCCTGGTTGGTATTCTTTATAACCAAAGGCAACAATCGCAAGGAGACCTTAAAACCAATCAGAATGACGTCCATAGTTACGGCGACCGGCAATATCATACTACTAGATTGATGGGCAATATCTATCCTGACATTTTATGTCATACCACTGATCGATAGGCAATGTAATCCGAGATTTTTATGTCATGCTGCTGGTTCGACAGTCAATATCGATTCACACTAAACACGAACGGATGTAACCCAAATATCCTTCGAATAAATCCAATCACTAGAGCGTGGATAGGAGAATAAATTATGAATGAGTGTGACTTGACCGTTCATTCTCCAAAACCTCCTTCGATTCATGAGGAGTATGAAATCAGATGAGCATGACCCGACTACACCTGAGCCAAATCTGTCCCTAGATCTGATAGGAGAATATAAATCAAAATGGTTGTGACTGGCCATCCAGCTCCGAATGAATGCAACGCAATCATGCATTCACTGACTCAAGCCTGAAATCCAATGAAGCATTGAAGTGTTCCCCTAGAAGGAAAAACCAAAATACAATCTAGGGTAAGCGCGACTCAGCCTTCCATCAATTAACTCTGTCCCACGATTCAACGGGAAAGAATATAAAACTAAAGTGGACATGACCTACCTTCCCACTTATCGACATATGCCCCAGATTTGAGGGCACGAGCGAGAAATAAAGCGAATGTGAGCCGACCATTTATCAATCAACTATAAATCTTCGAAGCTTAGGCGAAAGAATAAACATGACTAGGACGAGACTCGGCCGGCCATGTAGTATGTCTATCAACCTAAGATTGGGGGAAAAAGTGTGATCATCCAAAAGATGACTGCAATAGCTCAATATTGTAAGTCATGCTTAATGTTTATAATGGCATGAGGCTATGACCGAAAGGATGCCTAGAGGTGGAATCATCGAATCGATCCCCAAGCTCATAAGCAGCTAACCATCACTCCAACCCGAACGACGAATAACAGATCACAAATATAGTGAATGAAAAATATGCCACTTGAGTACACCAGTGGATTCAAACTCAAAGAAAGAGCCAGCTGCAGCTACACGCAATACGAGGCCGAACCCTACTCGACATTTGATTTGGCACACTCCTTTAAGCCTGATCTTCAGCCAACGTAGATAATCGTTAAAACATCTAGAACCCATAACTATCAGACTCAACGGCTTTTGATAAGACTCTAGGATTCAACTGGAGTGACTATCATTATTGACCATCCCAATCGTATTTCATGCTAACTGTTATGGAAATAATTACGTTTGAACTCAATGATCGACTACCGGCATATAGGAATTTGACGTTCATATACAAGTTCATATAGGGCACATGTTACAATTAGTACAAGTACAAATATGCTAATCTATTCAAGTCTAAAGTGGTAAACATATGATTCAAGGCCGTATGCTAGGTCAAGTATTTATGTCATATGTGGCATATCCTATGATTCGATTTCAAGTTCACATGGTCTAATATGTTCATGTCAAATCAATAAGTACTTAAGTTCCACTAAAACAATGAATCAAATCAATCCCATTGCTTGGGCAAATCCATTTAAGCATTTTTAGCTCACAACATAAGGTCAATATCAAGCAACAATAGAATAGTCAGTTTTATAAAGATGCAGACCACATAGATGAAGAAGAGGAGTCCATAGAATACAAAGTTGTACCCATTGAGCTAACAATAGACAATACGGTCAGCCAAGACAACCCATCATGGGTCCTAAAGGTCGGATCACAGTTCAGTAAAATAATGATGAAGGAATTAGCTGGCTTTCTACGAGTGAATCTTGATGTGTTCGCTTGGACCCATTCTGACATGTGTGTGATCTCACCGATTATCGTGAGCCATGCATTGAATATCGACCCGAAATGGGTATCTAATGAAGTTCCTATAAGAAAAGCTAATGGAAAGTGGCAGACATACGTCGACTACTTTGACCTAAACAAGGCATGCTCAAAAGACAACCTTCCACTTTCGAGGATCGATAGCTAGTAGACTCAACCATATGATATGAGCCGCTTTCGTTTATGGATGCGTACTTTGGATATATCCAGATCCCGATGCACGTCCCCGACCAAGAGCACACCAGCTTCATTACCGATATAGGGCTATATTGTTATGTTGTGATGCTATTTGAATTAAATAATGTTGAAGCTACTTACCAAAGACTAGTCAATCAGATGTTCGAAAATCATATCGGGTGATCGATAAAAGCATATGCGGATGATATGCTCATGAAGTCACGGTGATCAAACGATCACATCGATGACTTGGCGAAGATGTTCATGTTCTCTAAAATTATGGAATAAAACTCGATCCCTTGAAATGCTCTTTCGAGGTTGCATTAGGGAAATTTCTAAGTTTCATTGTTAACTCTTGCAGAATCAAGGCAAATCCCGAGAAGATTCAAGCAATTTGAAATATCCAAGGCCCGAAGATGATTATGTAGGTACAGAGCTTTAATGGGAAGATCACCGCCCTAAGTCGATTCATCTCCAGGGCCACCGACAAGTGAATCCTCTTCTTCAACCTAATAAGGAGAAAGAAGAGAAACTTTGAATGGATGCAAGATTGTACTGATGCATTTCAAGCTTTGGTAGATCACTTGTAGAGCCTCACATCCTATCCTAGCCACTGGATCGTGAAAACTTATACATTTATTTAGCATGTCGGTACATGCCAAAAGTGCCGCACTATTACGCAAAGAGAATCGGATCCAAAGACCAGTACATCATATTAGCAAGTGATTGATAGGTCATGAGAGAGACCAGTCGAGGCTGTAAAAGATTGCGTACTGCCTGTTGTTTATGTCACGAAGGCTCCGCCCCTATTTTTAGGCTCATTCATCAACGTCTACGCCGACCAGCCATTATGATAGGTCCTATAGCAACTTGAGACTTCTGGAAGGTAATTTAAGTGGAACATCGAGCAGAGCCAATTTGACATTACCTATCTCCCTCGGAGAGCCATCCAGGGATAGACATTGGCAGACTCCGTAGCTGAATTCGCAGTGCCAGAAGACTCTCCGGAGAGTAGTGTAGAATCGACCATTTGGTGAGAGATGTACAAAGAATGAGCATCCAACAAGCGATGTTCAGGCGCTGGAGTTGTGTTGGCGTTTCCCGAAGAATGCTCGATCCACTATGCCCTGAAACAAGATTTTCCTATGACAAATAATGAAGCTGAATATGAAGCCTTGATTGCCAAGATAAAGCTTGCTAAAGAACTGGGAGTAAAAACCTTGCAGATCTTTTGCGATTCCTAGCTAGTAGTATGCCAGTTCAGGTAATGCGTAGGAAATGGGCTTAGTCCCAGTCAAAGTACTTAATGCTCCAAGCATTGACTACATGGAGATCGATCGAATCTTGGAGTTGGAGCCGGATAAGGGGTCATGGATGACTCTTATGAAATATTATCTACAATGAGGAATCCTTCTCGAACGAAGGAATGAAAAATGATAGATCCTTTGCAAAGCTTCATGCTACATCATCTGAGAAGGAATCATGTACATGAAGGGTTTATCAGTTCCCCTTCTGCGGTGAATTGCCCACGATAAAATCAAACAAATATTGTGAGAAGTCATATACTCAATATCTTTGTTGAAGAAACACCATTCCTCTTGCCATCAATATCCAAGCCCAACCGTGCCTGCAAGTGATCGAAACCGCTCCTAATTTCATCTGCTAGGTGACCAACTGCAGCAGTCCATATTCAACCTTAGGGCCGATCCATATGCTTCAAACCCATAATCGATCATCATCATTGATTCCTGTATCCATAAAGATTTAGAGCGAGAAGGATCGATGGACGAAAAAATTGCAAATGATTGAATTGCATTCCACTAAATTGGTAACGGCGGGTGAGCGTATAAATGCATCTAGGAGCTAATAACAAAAAAGTGTACCTAAATGTGCATGTGTACATCCTAAATATTTGATTTCGTGAAATCGATAGAAATTGGATTCTCACATAGGTAAATCAGAGAAAGACTTAGAACAGATATCCAAGGCATACTAACTCGATTAACCAGCTCAATGGAATTGAGTGCAGACGATAACCGACAAACTCTACTCTAAAAGTTACACCGTTTGATAACGATCAAGCGTCACGACAAATAGAGAGAGATTCGACTCTCTACAAAGCAGCTCAATAGCGACGGAAGGTCAACGACCATTTTAGACACTGCATTGAATCCTCTCTGACGACCCTAACTCGACATTAATTCAAAGCACATCATGTATGCAGCAAGATGTATTTTGGAGAGCAAATGTTATCCGGCCTTTTGGCCCGGATATATGCAGACTGACTGGACAAGGTAGATTCGATTGTCATCAAGGCTAATTGGCCGAAGCGATGATTGTGATGTCTAGGAATCAAGTGCAGGCAATGATATAAAGCGACGATCTATAGAGACTAAGAGATAGACTCTCCAAAATATTCTAAGTATGGAATAGTGCCTCCTCTAGGCAGGAGATCAGTGCCTATCCCTTTCCCTAGGGGATTGGTACATATTCTCAATTTTTTTCCCAATTAGATGAGATCGATATAGAGTGACAAGGAAGGCCCCATGAGGTTATATTTCAAATCTCAAGTCATTTGATGTTTGTATGCTCAAGTTAGGAAAAATTACTTTACCTGAGAAAGCGACCGGTATAAAAGGGATTGGTATAAAAGGGGTTGTATAAAAGGGATATGTATAAAAGAGATCGACATATTTCAGCCAAACAAGTGCAACTAAATGAAAAAAAATTAATATCTAAAAATTCATAAGTCCAATGCATATGAAATTTTGTGAGCTAGATGTGGGGACCCTACCCTAGGGATCGCACCCAATCAGGGGAGATTGGTGGGATCGGTTGAAATCAGAATGCATGAAACAGAACTTCATAGAAAATGTGATATCTCATAAACGGTAAGTCAGAATGATACGAAATTTAGAGGGTAAGTAGCTATAATTATAGGGGACCCAGCGAAGGGATCACATGTCATTCACACACCAAAATAGGGTTAGGGACCAACCCTATTATGGGCCCCAATGGGTCTTAAATTCTTATGTGTCCTCGTCTTGGCCTAGAGGTTCTTCTGCCGAAATTTCAGCCTGATCCGTGCACGCATTCCCCTATAAATACAACGACATGACGTTAGAAAAGGGATCCTTCCTTTTGCAACCAAGGCTCTTCCATTTTTATTCTTCATTCTTGTACTAATGGATCCCAACTGATCCAAACATTCTCGTAATCATAATCAAGAGCAAGATCAATAAAAATATGAAGTGGACGTAGGCTAAGATTGTCGAACCACTGTAAAAATTTGTGTGTTCATTTATTATTTTTGCTTTATTTTAATTTCATTCTTTATTGAATCTCTACTAGATTCTATTGGGTGTTGATGCCCATCTTTAGCGCAAACGAGTTTCTTTATTGTTCCACCTTTTATTTATATATTAACATTATATAAGTTTTATTATTATATAACATTTAAATCTTACATTAATTTTATAATAGTCTTATGTATAACATTATATTAATTAAATATTTATATAATTAATTCTAATTAATTAACATTTTGATTAATTTCATATTAATATAACATTTATATTCATTATTTATTAAATACTATAACCTTTATATTGTAACACATATATCATATATGTGTGTCTATTATTTAATTAAGTAACTTTTAATTAACTAATTTAATTAATTTTTTAATTAAATTATCTTTAATTTATTTATTTAATTAAACAATTTTAGTTAAATTATATTAAGTTCGAAATTCAATCCATATGCATGCATGTACATTTATTTTAAAATATCATAAAATATACCATAAATATAGTACGTGCATATATATATATATATATATTAATTTATTTTATTAATCTAATTAATATATTTTCAAATTTCCAAATATATATACATATATATTCAAACATTTTGAAAATTTTATTATCTTATAACTATTATAATATATTTATATTTTATTTTATTTTAAATTTAAATTTAGAATTTAAAATCTTTTATTTTAGTTTTCAAATAATTTTGTAAACTAGCTCATGACCCAATTCAAATTTGAGCCTTTTCTATTAGGGATAACTTTTAGGGGATGAGCTTAATAGTTAAGCCAAACATGACTAATTTGGACCGCAGAAGCTATTGGACTCTGATACTATTGTTGGAACTGGGCTAGCCCACAGTAGAAGATATAAGTGGATTTCAATTTTTTTTTTACTCTATTAGATCTTTATTGGGCCTATGTAGTCCAAATTATTTAGAATATTTCTAATTTAATTTAAATAAAATCGTATATTTCATTTAAGTTTATAATTTATTAATGGAATTTATTTAATTTATTTTCAGTTTATATATATACACACATATGTATATATGCATATGTGTATGTGTATGCATGTGTAACATGATATTCCATGAAGGGTATAACATGCCCGTATATGGATCTGGGATTGTAACGGACATATTAGCTCATTCTATATGTATTATATGTTTTCCATATAGGTGTATATCTTTATGCTTATTATATATAAAACCAAGAGTGTGTGTGTGTATATGTATGTATGTATATGTATGCGTGCATGCATGTATTTATGTATGTACGTATATAAGTATATTATGAGAAAATATTATAGATATATTTATACGTAAATTTTATAGTGTTAAATAATATATATATAGACACACACATATATAAGTTCAATTTTTGTATATTAAGATGTATGTATGCATGTATGTATGTATGTATGCATGCATGTATGTATGTACTAAAGTAACATAATTATATGTATATATATATACACACATATATATTATTTAAATGTAAATATGATTTAGAATGGTTTATACATATAGATAAAGTACAAAAGTAAAAATATCCATTTTTAATGTTTTCGATCGAATATACAATAGGTATAGTTTTAACTATAATTTTATTATATTAATATATAAATATTATGAATTAATTAGTTAAACTACAATACGTAAATGATAGAAAATATAATATATATATATATATATATATTATATTATATTTTCTATTTTAAACTTCCAAAAAATCTAGAATCATATTTTATAACTTACAGAGAAATTTGAGATTTTTCTAAGTCAAAATATTATTATTTATTAATTAATTACTTTCAACCTAATTATAAGTTGATTTTTTAGAAATATTAAAAGTTTTGAAAAATTCTAATTTTTTGACTAAAATCTTTTATAATGATAAATCAATTTTAGAAAATTTAAGATCTAATTTTCAAAACATAACTTAATTTATATAAATTTTTAATTTGTATAATGTTCAAATAATAATAAAAATATTAAATAATTAGTAAAAAAAATTATTTATAGTTACTAAAATTATAATTGATATAAATATACGTTTTTAAAATATTAGTTTAATTTTTGTATGATATAATTATATACATATTAGTATTAGTCATATAAATAAATTAACATATTAATTTATATATATTAATAAAATAATAATAAATAAAATAATTTTGTTTGTGTGTATCAAATCTGTTAAAAAAATATTTTTTATATACATAACTAATCTATATATGTGACAACAACAATACCAGTAAGAATCTCACCTAACTAACAATTCAATAATAACTCGGTGCGCGTGTCTATATATGAACAATATTGAGTTCTACAGAGATTATGTATCATATAAAAAACTAAATAGTTACCTAAATGCCATTAAGTACACCATGTAATGATGAGTTTCCTTCCTCTTGAAACCTTCCTGATTCGTCAGATTGCAATCTTTAAGTCGCAAATCCTTTGTTATCGAATAGGTATTGATTTGAATTGATTTATTTGAGTTGTGTTGAAGCACTAGGGGGCATAATTCAACGAGAAAAATGTAGAGAGGAGGAAGCTAAGAAGTTCTTTTGATGTTAGGGTTAGAGTCTCTTATATAATGGTTGAACCAAAGAGAAAAGTGGCTCACATCACTTACCTTTTTTCACCTAATCTTAACCATCCATTTCAAAACCTTTTTCCCACTTTTGGCCGCCCCTTATAACATATACTTTTTGCCGAATTTTACCCTAATATCATGGGATAATAGCCCGTTTAAGCCTATATAAATATATTTAATTAAGTCCAGTTTAATTCCTTATCGATATCTCGTATCGATTGATATATTTATAACCATTATAAATAATTACAATAATATTTATTCCTCAAATCATATTCAAATTTTATAATTAATATTTCATAAATATTACTTAAAATATTAATTAATTTAATTAATTTATAACAATTATAAACTAATTAAATTGTTTGGTATAAAGAGAATTCATCATTTCGGTTGTATAACTCGTGAACGTAAATTCAGTTATCAATTAACCTCGAACTATGTGAATGTTTACGTTCATACATCACTCAGCAGGTAGTGTGACATTTTGGCCAAATTTATCGCTTATCTAGTTTCGGTAAAATCCAATTTCGCTGTATTAAGCATTATCCGGTTGTGACATTTATTTGCAATAATTCTCTTCATCGACTATATCACTTCGGACTTATGGAATTTGATAATGGTCAAAACTCCAATATCATCCATATTTAACTCTATAGTCCAAACACTAAGTCCTTGGTCGATAATAACAATTATTATCAAACGAAATGATTTGGCCAGAGACTTTGACTTTGAGTTGATCGTGATACTGTCCGCATATAATCGAGGAGACGAATCCTCTCTTGAATAGTGCTTCACTTCCAATACTTCCACTCGACCCAATTATAGTCACTCAATGGAACACCATGCCATGATTTGACTGTAATCAAAGCGGAGCTTTTATATTGAAGATTCACAATCACTCGAGAGAACCGTGTAAATATGTCACATTGATATTTTATGTTTGACCTTAGTTATATTAACCAATGGAAAACTATCGAGTGAGTCGTTCCATAGTTATCCAATAATTATCAATATGTAACCCCTTAGTTCCCCTCGTAGCCATTAGTAATACATCCTCCAATATTTGGAGAGCATTACGTATGCTTGTCTCAACGGATACATCGGTATCCAGTCTCGATGCAACTTTACTAGAAACATATAAAATGATATATTTGTTTTTCATTATGATAAATTACTCACGGTTACAACACTTTGTAACTACTATCACAATACATACCGTTTATGTATTTTTATTAAATATACTTTTAATTAAATTAATATAACACATTATATCAAGTATATAATAGAATGAAAACACCTTTTATTTTGAACAAGATTGGTTATCGTATTAGATATGTGACAATTTACATACTTACCCCTAGGGCATACCCTATCTCTATCAACTCTCACCTACCCATCCAGTTCTTCCTCTTACAATTTGATAAAAAACATGCTGGTAATTTGAATATCGTTCGCCATTGATTAATGATATGAGAAGTCGGCTTGTGTTATTTAATATGCGTAGTTCGGCCTTGATAACCACATGACTTTTTTCCACTTAGTTTTGCATAACCAACCGAAATTTGTTTTTATGATAGCCATTCAAAATTAGTTTTAAAAGTTATTAAGTAGTGTTAATGGTACGTGTAGACAGTAACACCCTATTTTTAACTAATTGAAAACACTAAAATGCTTCCTAAACGTAGCAAACATTTGCTTGAGGATATAAATTTTAACACAACTGATTTTGGAAGGATAAAGACCTTTCGAGAGAACTTATTATTATTAATACCCTAGGTATTGATTTTGATGACAACAACCATATAAATATTATTACTAACGTATCTTCGAGTTGTGTAGTTATTACAGGTATATTATAGAAACATTTGCAGAGATAAACAAGAATTCAAGGAAAGAAAATGGATTATATAAGAAGGTTAATCAAAGCAATGGAAGAACAAAACTGGTTAAAGAAGAATGCTGAAAGGATAGAAGTGTTTGAAGTGATGAGTGATTGGTTGAGTCTTAGAATTCCTTGTTAAATATCCCCTGACAATTATTCTTGAAGACCATCAACCATTGACCTCAAAAAAATTACAAAAATCCAAAAAAAAGAGGTACTTTTGAAATCTGAAATTTGCAACACTTATTGGTGTTGCTGATGTATTGATATTCGTCTTGAAAAATGTCTATATGTCGACATATGGGGGTCAATTATGTCGACATAATTCTCATTGGTCAACTTTTCAAAACTTAAATCAAGGGGTTTTCCTCCATCTATTCACCAAAAGACACATCTTTTCAATCACTATATAAAAGCCCTTAAAACGAATTTTCCAATCAATTATCCCTTCTTTCTCTTCCATACTTTTGCAAAAGAAATCAAGTGCATACTCTTTCATTCTTTTTGCAAATCCATACCATATCACTCAGATTCTTCAAGGATTTGCAAACAACACAATATTAGAGAGTTTCTACTTGAATTCATAGCATTATCTCTCTGATTTCATACTATACCTCGAATAACTCATAGATATATTGCCATTGGAGGTCCATAGGATCATTGTACCGAATCTGCAAGAATTTTTATTAACGATACGGCTACTTTCCATACTCTATTGTTTGTGAAAAGAAGAAGGTGTTCTTGTAACCTGTGAAATCAAGAGGGTGTGTCTTATATCCCATGAAATCAAGATTGTAAAGGTGTTCTTGCCACCCGTGGAAAGCAAGTGATTATA
Organism: Allium cepa; assembly: GCA_030765085.1. NCBI lineage: Eukaryota > Viridiplantae > Streptophyta > Magnoliopsida > Asparagales > Amaryllidaceae > Allium > Allium cepa. The sequence continues at coordinate 755,336,975 of CM060940.1, read as the reverse complement.
GTGAAATTCTACATGGTGCAGTGTAGGACTACATATAAGATTGGTTATTTCGAATTGTTATAAAAATACGAGTGTTATTTACTTTACTGCATTTTACTTTACTATTTGCTCAATGAGTATCGATTTTTCTATTTGCAATTTGATTAAATATAGTGTAGAAGTCATAAGTTAGTTCAAAATAATTGAAATATACACTTCACCCCTCTAATGTTCAAATAGCCTTAAGATCTATTCTGCATTGTGTTATAGGACCCCCTCCCCCCATTTTTTCAATATTGGTATTAAAGCATTGGTTTTCAAAAATTCATAACTCGATTATTGAAAAATATAAATGGCTAGTGATACTTGCAAAACTTTCTTTAACACTTTTGTAGAAGGGCAATCTACCATTAGACCCCCTCTATTTGATGGTAGTAATTATGCATATTAGGCTTGTAGGATGAAATTTTATTTGCAGTCTAATGGTTTAGATATTTGGAACGTTACCCAAATAGAGTACACTGAGCCCCAAGTGAACCATTCACAATGGACATTAGACCAAAAGACATATGCACTCAGTAACTTAAAGGCCATGAACATTTGATTTTGCTCCTTGGATAGAATGAATTTAATCGAGTGTCTATTTGCAAGTCATCATATGAATTAGGAGAACATTGCGAGTCACACATGAGGGCACTAGAAAAGTAAAAAAAACTAAGATATCTATGCTAACCAACAACTTTCAACCTTTTCAAATGAAACCAAATGAGTCTATTTCTGATATGTATTCTAGATTTTAGAATATAGTACATGCATCAATATCATTGGGAAAGAAAATTACTGAAGAGGACCAAGTCAGAAAGATCTTGAATTCACTTTCTAGTGAATGAGATCAAAAGACTCTGGCAATCGAAGAAGCCAATGATATTAGTACCATGAAAATATAAGATTTGAATCATAATCTAATGGCCTACAAAGTAAAGTGTAGGTTAGAAAAGAGAATCAGGCAAATGAGAAGAAATTAGTATCACTCAACGCTACAAACGACAATGATGAACTAGATGATGTTGTTGATGATGATATCGAGTTTATGACCAGGAATTTCAAAAAATTCTTGAAATATTGGAAACCGAACAAACTTCAAAAAACTAACAACAATATTCTAGAAATGGAAATGTTGTTAAGTGTTTCGAATGTGATAAACCCGGTTATTTGACAAGAGACCGTCCTAACCTATAGAAATCAAAGTACTCTCCAAACACTTTCAATAAGAAGAGAAAACAGGCTTTCAATATAACATGTGATGATTCAGATACATCATCAAGTGATGTTGATTCAGAAATAGAAAATGCCAACACGTGCTTCATGGCTAAGGATAACTAGGTATGGAATTTTAATAAAGAAATTACTATTGTCTTAAATGATATATTAAGGGACATAAAATTCTTAGAAAAGAGTACAAGAACAGTTTAGCAGAGATAGATTAAAAATGTTTAATGAAATGTTAAAGAAGAAAAATAATGTCTAGAAATGAAATTGAAAGACTTAATGGGCATAATAATGAAAAGGATTCAATACATGAAAGTTTTGAAAAACTAAAAAGTGAAAATGAATCCTTAAAATTAGAAAATCTTTCGATGAAATCAAAGACCACTAATCTGAATGAAAAAATAATATCTTGGATAATGCTATTCTCAACTGTAATAAAGATTTTGATAAAATAAAAACTAATATTGATAAATTTAACAAAGGGAAGGATAATCTATAAAATTTATTATCTAGATCGAAACCTACTAGAATAAATATGTACTTGGATACGCCCCTAAGCCTAAATCAAAGAAAAATAGTACTTAAAGTATTAAATTTGTTTAGGCTACCAAGTTCAAACCAAAACCTAGGAAATTAAGTTAAAACCCCCAAATAGGTTTATTAATTTTTGGTTCCTAGAAAGTTAGATGATAATAAGAAAGAAAATACATTGATAATTTTATTAATAAAGTTCATTTATCTGATGATTATATTTTTAAAGGGTATTCAAACTCTTTATGGTTTTGGCTTCCTAAAAGTTTACCCCATGGACCCAAAATAAAAAGGGTACCAGTGCACGTATTTTTATTTTTAGGTATCGAACAATGGATATCGGACAGCAGATGTTCAAAGCATATGATGAGAAATCCATTGAACTTTGGATAAATATTAAAAGGATATGTTATTTTCATTAGCAATGCCAGTAACTCTAAAAATCATCAAATTTAATTATTTTACTTAATAAGTTTATTTCATGCTTTATATTGATTTTGAGTCCCTTCATGTGTTTTATTTACATACATTGATATACATCTCTATATACAAACTCTATACATATTGTCTAGTTGTACTTAAGCGATTCTATTTCGCCTTTTTTGTTGATGACAAAGGGGGAGAAAATGTATAAATATACTAGGCAAAATGATAGGAGGAGCGCATAGAGTAGGGGGTGTCAAATACAATAGTATTATATTTTATCTCTTAAAATATTTATACAGTGTCATCATAAAAAATGAGGAGATTGTTAATAACCTAGGTATTGATTTCGATGACAACAACCATATAAACATTACTACTAACGTATCTCCGAGTTGTCTAGTTATTACAAATATATTATGAAGACGTTTACAGAGATAAACAAGAACTCAGTGGAAGAAAATGTATTATATAAGAAGGTTAATCAGAGCAATGAAAGGACAAAATTGATTAAAGAAAAATGCTGAAAGGATGAGAGTGTTTAAAGTGATGAGTACTTGGTTGAGTCTTAGGATTCCTTGTTAAAGATCATGTGACAATTATACTTTAAGATCATCAACCATCGACCTCAACCTAATTACAAAAATCCACAAAAAGATTGAAATCTGAAATCTGCAACACTAATTAGTGTTGTTGATATGTTGTTGTTCTCTTTGGAAAATGTCAATATGTCATCATATGGGGGTCAAGTATGTCGAATACTTCCCGCTGGTCGGCTTTTTAAAATTCAAATCAAGGGATTCTCCCATCACTTCTTCACCAAAAGACACTCTCTTCACCAGTATATAAAAGCCTTGGAAAGAGAATTTTCCAACCAATTATATCTTCTTTCTCTTATTCTTTCTTTTCCATACTTTTGCAAAAGAAATCCATTGCATACTCTTTCATTCTCTTTTCAAACCTATGCCATTTCACTTCGATTCTTTAAGGATTTGCAAACCACACAATATTGAGACTTTCTACTTGAATTCATACCATTCTCTCTGATTTCATCCTATTCCTCAGATAATTCAATGTGATATTGTCATTGGAGCTCTATAGGATCATTGTATCGAATCTGCAAGAATTTATATTGAAGATACGACAACTTTCCATACTCTGTTGTTGTTTGTGAAAAGGAGAAGGTGTTCTTGTAGCCTATGAAATCAAGTGGGTATAGCTTGTAGCCCGTGAAATCAAGATTGTAAAGATGTTCTTGCCATTCGTGGAAAGCAAGCAATTATAGTGAAATTCTGCACAGTGCAGTGCAGGACTGGATATAAGATTGGTTAATCCAAACCACTATAAGAATCTGAGTGTTATTTACTTTACTGCAATTTACTTTACTATTCACTTATTCTATAATTATTGGTTTTCTATCTGCAATTTGATTAGATATAGTGTTAAAGTCATAAGTTAGTTCTAAATAATTGAAATACACACTTCACCCCTTTTATTGTTCAAATAGCCTTAAGATCTATTCCATATTGTGTTATAGAATCCCCCACTTTTCCAACAATTATATGTTTATAAAGTTAAAACTACATGAATCTTAACCATTGGTTTTCAATTTTAAATTTAATTCGATATGTAAGATGATATTATAGTTGAGAAAGTTTAGCGTGCATTTATTATGGTAATCAATTAAAACTAAAGGTCAAATTTGCATATGGGATGTTGAGATTAGGTTTATTAACAGATACTTTCTCATGCTGATAGTGCCATATCCATATCCACATCCAAAATTATTTTCTAGTATCCATATCTGCGGATACTAATGAATATAAAATATTTATCCGATTCGCTCATAATTAGGAAACTCAGAAACATAAATGAATTTTTTAGTCTATGTATGATTTCAAAATAGGACACATTTGAAATTATGTATGATTTCAAAATAGGACACATTTGAAATATTTTGAATGAATATAAAATTATGTATGATTTCAAAATAGGACACATTTGAAATCATAGTACGTGCACTTTATGTATGTACTTATTCCCAAAATCTATTTTGGGTTTATTTTAGTGTTTCGGTTAGTTTTATATATATATATATACACACACACACACACACACACACACACGAGTATGGTGGCACGTCCGTTGGACGTGTGCCAAAAAGGAAGTGTGAAAATTTTGTGTGTGCTACCGTTATGGTGGTGATACACACACAAAAACACGCATACGTACATATGCACACATATATATATGGGCACTAACTTATATAAACGAAATAAAAATTACTTTCGCTGCCATAATAAATATATAAGAGCAGTGTTAGTGAGATAAAACTCGTAATTACCACCAAACACAAAATACATCAGATATAAAATAAAACAGACATATGCAGAGCCATAGATATTGAGTATTCAAAAACCAAAATTTTCACTGAAGTCCCACGGATCTTGAAAAAATATTGCAATTGCAGAGATAGAATACAACAATTACGATTGTACCATGAATGTATTATTTTTTAACTACAAATGAAATTTAGTACGATTTATAACTTTTGTTTATCTGTATTATATTATATTCTTTGCTGACTGTGATTACAACTTTCAGACAGTCAGCATCTTTTAGCATATCGAATGCCTTGTTTCTTTCCTCCAAACCAACTACATGCGTCAGCATATCGAATGCCTTGTTTATGTTCTCCAAACCAACTTCATGCGTCGATATTTCGTTCAGTTCGATCTCCTAACACTCATAAAATTCTGGGTTAGGTTTCGCAACCTTTATTCCACGCCAATAATCTTGTTTGCACCTAGCAGCTTAGCTCGAACTATGGCCTAAATATAGTACAAATATGATCAACTCGTTGTCGAATAAATAACAAAGCTGAGGAGTTTATTCTAAAAGTGTACCGAAAATAACATCAATAGAGAAGGAAATGACATTGGTTAAAAATGTTATGTGCATAATATGCCTTTAGAAATTGTATAAATCTAGTTAAATTATACCAACTAAGAAGAATTCAATCATTAGCATGTCACTTAGAAATAAAGTCTTATATCTGTCAACTAATAATAAAGTGAAATAAGAGAAGATAAATAAGCAACAGTAAATTAAAAACAAACAAAAACTTATTCACATACCTAAAATGAAATTTATGGTTTATTTTGCTTTTTATGTCAAGAGAGTTTTAAACTATTCAGTCTTTATTAGCAAGCACTATATCTTTGTAATATAATATGCATGTTCAAAAAAATATCGTAGTAATATGAATACATTTTAAAAGAAAGCATTAAATGGATAAATATATTTTCTCTTTAGGACTTATTTCAATATTAATCACTTTCTTATTAAGTAATATTTCTTGATTATGCTAGAATATTCCTAGTTAGTACTTCAATTAATGAACGTAAGGGCATATTCCCTAGCTAGGTGATAATGCTAATATCCTCACCAATTTCATCCAATGGTGTAATTTTACTGTCTACATCATTGCATTCAAATAGTCTACAAAAACATGATACCTACGATATATATATATATATATATATATATATATATATATATATATATATATATATATATATATATAATAGTATGAATTTTGACCTTGAATCAGCAAGCGTACAATCTGTACAAATTTCAATATCTTGGAAAATGCAACAAACATAAAGTTAACACTTCCTGTGGTTTGGAAACTAAAAAACTTACATACCTCTTTTCAACAACAACCATATTAATTAATATATTATCTTTGAATGTTAATGAGTTAATTCGGATGAAACATTAGAAGGAAATGCGTTATTTTATATAAATTACAACACATACTTAGTACAGTCGAAATTCACAAAGTCAATAAAGTACTAAAAAAGTAATTATAATATGCATTCCACTTCACAAAATTAGCATCTTAAGAACAATAAACATTTTTTAAAAACATTTATGGCTTGTACTCTAAGATAATAATTACTTCTGTTACTAAAAACATCTACTTATAAAGTTTAAAGGAAACACTGAAAAACCGATACCAAATTATGATAATGTAAAAGCAAAGACTAATGTGCAATATATTACTATAATAGCTTAAACATAGAACAACTACTAATATGTTTCTACGTGTCCCTATGATATTTGATGCCCTACATCTGAATCACAATACACAGCGTGATCATGCAAAATTAATTGGAGACTAAACTGTATACTTTTGTAACTCACACTACAGAATCACGCTACAGAATCCAAATAACAATGCACATCAAAAATATTCTTCCACCTATCTTCATTAGAAAGGTGTATAAAAAAATAATATATCACATCAAGCGTGTTAAATTATACATAATTTTGTTAATTTCTAACATATGTAGGCACAATAACCGTTACATATCACTCAACATATGTAAATAAATATTATTATTATCTAATCTAATCTCAAATTAAATGCTCTCTTCCTCTAATCTCAAACACTCAATCAATATGGTTGAATTAATCTTTACATGACTAAAAATGATGTCAACAACTCACTAACCAAGCACGGTATCCAAATGCATAAGCAAGCTATTGATCGAGTTGATTTTGCAGTGAACGCTTTTAGTGCATCTTCCCATCTTTGTAGTTTTTAAAACCTAAACTCAACCAATTTAAACCAAAGTAGGTGGATCACATGAAAATTTGTTTGTAGTTGAGAAACCATTACGATAAAAGCTGAATAGAAAAATATAAATAAATATATAACACTCTTTTGAAGAAAGCATGCCAAATTCCATTTTATTTGGACAGCAATGTAGTTATGAGTAGGCATGTATTACAGTAGCATTATATACATAACTCAAGATGAAAAAAATGATGTCAGATCCTACTTATAGAAACTAACCTCATGAAGGTGCGACTTATTCATGGTATGAAAAGGGAGTCAACCACTATAATAGAACTTGTTCCCAGTACTATAGAGCATGCAACTTTAATACTTTGTAGGGAACTGCTTTAACAAATGCTCGACACTAATAAACGATATGAATAACTATAATTCAACGTATATGGGTAGACAACATAAATTAATATTGGATTATAATATATATCAAGAAAAGACCGTTCCAAAAGAGTACCAAGTAACCATGTATCGGTCAGAAGAGGTTTTTCAACATGCTTCATACACTGCCATATGCTTTAACCATTATAAAAAATAAACAATAATTTTAAAAAATCATGTTATTATATGGTGTTTACCATCCTTTATAACATAGAACCTTTAATAACCTATCTACAATTTTAATATTTATAAGTCATGTCTCTATAATTTTATTGCTTGATCTAATATTATAAATTTAACATAATCTAAATGATACTTAAGCATGGACAAATGGTACGGTGTGGATTACAAAAATCATCCACATCAAATAAAAGATCATAAAGGGTCAGAGATCAAGTTACCCTAACAAAAGCATGTGGTCGTTCGAAGTGAGGTAAACACAGCAACTTATAGAAAATGGGTCTAACATGGGTTTCAAATTTAATTAAGTATTGAAATTTCAGCAAACAGCATTTTTGTCTTTACCTCCTAATAAAGATAGAAACTTCACCTAATCTTTTATTCATGCTTGGAAGAGTGTCAGAACAGTTAAAAAATTAGCAATTGATGGTTAAAGTGCCAATTCATACACTAACTTGAAGATTTTAGGAACGTGTTTTCCATTGCATCACAAAAGGATGTCTATTTTGAGTAAAATAATGAACTGCGTATTTTAGTAGTGTATATATGAACACACCATAACCTTGACATTGATACATGAGTGAAAATAGTGGCCTTTCCAAAATTTCCAAATCACCCATGGACCAAAACTAAGAGTGAAAAAAGTTTCATCTACTTACAAAGAAAATAATGGCAGTAATACCCTCATGTTTTGTTGTACTTTATGCCAATTCATCCTCTCGTTCACTGTACTATCTAAAATCAAATCACAAAAAGCTAAAAAGTTAAGAAATAACAACATAAGATTTTAGCACATGGTTCATACCAAACACAATAACATAAGCTATACTTTAAACATTTATTATATGAACAAAATAAAAGGACGTACCTGCTTTTGAGATAAGATATCATCTCTCTGCTATGTTGACAATAATATGGTGTTGATATGCTCCATATTTAAGTTACATCCATCATTTTCTAACTCTGAAAAAAACTGCAAACTATGAAGTAAGAAAATGAGTAAGAAAATGCCTTGTACTCTAAGATAATAACCAAGGTAAACATGAGTAAGAAAATGCCTCTAAACTTAGTAATAAGAACAAAAACAACCATACTCTAGGATATAAATTGATACTATGAAGTATGTAAACAACTCTTTACTCAATTATACAAACTAATATCATCATAATAAACAACAGATTTAGCAAAAACAAACGTCCAATTCTGCTCAAAACATTATTTGTACCACCTTTAGAGAAATTCATTGTCTTGCCTAGGCCCATAGTTTTTTCAGATTTGAGCTATCAAAGTGCCAAGAAGATGAAATTACCTGAGCTGCCATAGAGGTCTAGACCGAGCGTTCAGTAGATAAGGGTTCGAAGGTCATGGCCAATTTGATAACTTCAGCTTTTTCAAGCACGTCAGAGCAAGGATGAGAGGTTCAAGAAATTGGAGTCTGTATCAGTGGTTGGCTTTGATTCAGAATACAATATCGATGTTATGAACTTGGATTTCGTTGTGGTAGCCTGTCAAATTCCAACTGATAGTCTCTAGGAGACTTGCTTTGTTGAAGATTCAACGTTTATGCCAGATTGTACTCTTGCTACCAATAATACAATTTCGTGCTTAAGCTCTTTTCTCCTGCCTGCAAATAAACAGTTGTCCAAACCGTGTATGTATATAAAATTGTAATATTTGAATTATATCAAAATCCCAAAATCAATCAAACTACTACAAAAATAAGTTAATTTACCCTCTGATAATTCTCAGGATTTTCATAAACATCGTGCCTGGAATTCTAATAATTATTACATTGATCCATCAAATCAACAAAAAGAGGAGCATCTACAGTGAATCTTTTAACATATGGAGTGAATTCCTTGGCTAATGGATTCAAATTAGAGAACAAATTCGTCGTTGGTGTAACGTCATGCATCCTTCAAACTTCGCCAGAAGCCACTCGTCGGGCAAAAGAGTCGAAATCGTTGTGGCCGGAAGATCTTATTGGCTGGTCGATTTCGCAACGGCGGAAGGGTCGATTTGGAAACTTTGATTTCCTACAAAATTCAAACAGGAATTGAACCGAAATCTATTCACAAATTGAGGAATACGGAGATCATTTAAAACCATTTAAAATCATACCTTTTTGAAGAAAAAATTGAGGCAGTGGACGGCTGGGAAGAACCCAATGAGGAAAAATGGTTTTATTGAGTACGGTTGCTCGGTAGAAAGTGGAAAGTTGAGGAACGTGAATTAAGAAGAAAGCGGAGAGAAATGTGAAATAATGGGGAAAAAAATGAAAAACGGTTCTAACGTGGGAAGACTAATAACATAATTGTCCTTACTTGGGTTTTGATAGGGAAAGCAGAGGAAAGGTCATATTGGAAAATGCCAAAAAGGCTTCACATTGACCGGTTTGACCAAGGTTTTGCATTATAGTACACACACACAGTTATGTAAGTTTAATTTGTTTATAACCTTTTTTAATTCTATTATAAGAAAAACATGGTGAACACAAACTACTCGACGACAACGGTTATAGGTCCCCCTCCTCCCAAACCATCAGACATAACTACCTTCACCTTGTTGCAACAGTTTCTTACTTCGTCTTCAGATGAACCGCAATGCCCTTCTTCTTCGGACATCGAACAGAATTTGAGAGGTTCCACGGAAATTTCTGGCACTGGGTTTTCTTGTCCAAATTCCGCTTGTGCTACAGATTGAAATGCTTTTCCCTGCCGTGATAAAAATAACGCGCACCTTCATCTCATAACAGCACAAATACTAGACTAGATCCTAGGTAGAAGCGGTTAAAGAATGCTCGACAGTCAGAGATGTAGGTATCACTGATTTAATGTATTTCGCTCATGTTTCTAATAGGGTGGTTACAAAAGTTATGCTTCCTAAGATAGTTTTAATACTGCTGAGGAGAAATGAAAGAATACAATAGTTGTTTATATTTTGGGTAGCAATAACTTCAAAAGTTTTGTTGACAAAATCTAGAAACCAAATGGAACGTATGAATTGTTCTATAAGAAGAATGGATTTATTTTTATCAAATTTTATAACGCAAATGACTGTAGTAAAATAATACGGTCACGTCCTTAAACTATGGGTTCCAGAATTCTTATCATCCAAAAATGGAAACCTAACATTGCACTTACGAAGGATTCCTTTTCTACTATTCGTATATGGACATGGTTTATGGATTTGAAACTTGAACACTAGAATAATGAAGGTATTAGTAGAATAGCTAGTGTTCTTGACAAACCAATTCGAATGGATTCAACTACGACTATGGAGAATAGACTTAACTTTGCGCATTTTCTAATTGAAGTTGACATACAATTTACCCATCCACAGACAGTGCAAATGGAAACATATAACGGTGATAAGGATGTTATTCAGATAGAATACGAACGAAAAATCTTGCCTTGCTCAATTTGTCATGTTTTCGGCCACAGTTTATTATGTTTTCGGCCATAACAATTCAAATTGTAACAAAGTCATTACGCAAGAATGGCGTCCTAAAGATCTAACTACATGCATTTATACGACAGTTCCATCAGAAAGGAAAAAGCAGTTCGACAGTGCAACAAGTATATACAGTTATTAAATCCTCAACTTTACAGAGTTTCGATGTTTTAAGTACACGTACAAACCATCAAAATGCCAATTTAAACATAACTATACATAATTCTTTTTCAGCACTCGGTGAAATTCCTGAACAACCTACGGACATGCCATCTGCCACCACTCCATCTTCGATAAACCCATACAGCGAGCCATGATTCTCCGATCACTCACACTGCAGCTGAGCCTATGCACCCCACTGTACCTCTGGAACATAAACACAATAGCAGTCATATAGACATAGAAAATATTATACGAAATATTGCTAACCATATTCAAGAAATCGACAGTTCATCTAACTCTACCATTAATATCTCCCCCATGGTATTGAAGAATCCTACATATGTTCAAAAGCGTGTGACAAATGCAAATCCCACAACAGCAAGAAAAGCTCCTCCTAAAAGAACAACAAGAAGCACTTCAAAGGGTAAATGAACGTCATGACATGGAATATTAGAGGTATAAATACTGATGACAAAGTCAGTCAGGTATTCACACTTCTAAAATCTCACAAGCTCACCTTGATAAGCTTAGTTGAGACCAAGTTATCTACTAAAAACATAGACAAATTGTAGTTGAAATTACTTAAATGGAATATTATACATAATAATGATGAAGGCAGCAAAGGGCGAATTGTATTTATAATGGATACAGCTGTCTGGGAACAAATTATATTCAGCAAATCACAACAAACATCACCCTACTATTATCAAATGAAGGAGGATTACAATGCTACTACACATGTATATATGCCAGTAACTCATTTTTCGAACGCCAAAAGTTATGGGATTTGCTCCGCCTCGGCGCTTTTAATATAGAATCTCCCTGTCTAGTAATGAGGGATTTTAATAATGCTCTTAACCCAAAGGACAAAAAGGAAGGATTTCTAATCCCTTTCTCCTAATTAAATACATTTCAAAATTGCTTATTTAACTGTGGTTTGGTTGAATATAATTTACAGGGATGTAAATTCACATGGCGGCGCAGAGGGATTGCAACAAACATAGAAAATGTTCTTGTTAATTATGATTTCATGTCTATGTTTCCACGATTTGGCACCATTGCCTTAACCTCTTCTATTAGCGATTATACCCCTCTCATAATATTTTTCAGGCCTCAACATAGGCACGAAAAACGAGCTCCCTTCTATTATATCAACAGCTTGTGCTATAGGGAAGGATATGATCAGAGCATTACTAATGGGTTGTCAGTGGATACGTGGGATTCTCACACTTACAGATTGATTTTCAAACTGAATGTAGTTAAATAACGAATTAAAAGCTTGGCATAATTTGAGAGTAAGGGATAATAGGATAGGTAATCTGCACTCTGAATTTGAAACAATGTTCTACCTCGCGGATCAAGACCCAGAAAAATGCTTTATATATGATAATATGTGTCAAATTGGTTAGAATCTAAATGCTCTACTTGTGAACAGGAATTTCTTCGGCAACAAAGCAAAGTGTTATGGCTTCAACAAGGTGACAGTAATACTATGTATTCCTATGCCAAAATGTCAAAGCGAAAAGATAGAAATAAAATTCAAGCTTTAATGGATGCTCAAGGACATTATATATATGACTGTAACAGCATAAAGACTGAAGCCCTTAATTATTACCAAATTCTTTTCAGTGGGGAGTCTATGAAATTTCCCCCCCTATTAGCACAAGAATGCAAACAACTGATATAGGGAGAGAATATTTATCTTCTCCGGTCACAATGGATGAAATTAAACAGGCTCTTTTCTCAATTGACGATGCTAAAAGCTCATGCCCCGATGGTTTCTCATCCAAATTCTATAAACTACATTGGATGGACCTATAAGACAGCATATTCAACGCCGTGTCAGGAGTATTCCATACTAAGAAATTTTCAAAGGGAATTAATCATAATTTTATTAATTTAATCCTTAAGAAAGATAAGCCTCAAACTATATCAAATTTTCGACCATCTCTTGTGCTAATGTCTTATATAAAATAGTTTCAAAGACTCTCTGTAACTAAATTAAATGGTTCCTTCCTTTTTTTAATTGCAGAAAATCGGTCATCTTTCATGCCGGGAGAAATATTGGTGAAAACGTTCTGTTAGCTCATGAACTTATTCGAGACTTTTCCAAGTGCAAGGTAAATAAAAAATGTGTATTAAAATCGATCTTCAAAAAGCATATGATATGGTTAATCGAGAGTTTGTAATCCACATGCTTACATCTATGGGCTTCCCTACACCTCTAGTGGAGCTTATCAATGAATGCATTTCTGCGCCTATATTTTCGATTATGATTGACGGGAGACCGTAAGGACTTATTCCTTCCAACAGAGGGCTCCGGCAGGGAGACCCACCGTCCCCCTATTTATTTTGCATAGCCATGGATTTTTTTACTCTACTAATGGAAGAGGGAATAGTTGACGGACACCCACAACCTATATCTATTGTTCAACTTGTAATCATTCATTTTCTATATGCCGACGACGTCATGATTTTACTAACCGCTACTGCAAGCAATGCTACCTATATGAACCATGTTTTTGCTATAATGGAGGAGACTATGGGCTTAAAAATAAATCAAACAAAATCTCAGGTTTTTTTCAGCATAGGGTCAACTTACAAATCAGAAATTTCTAGCATCAACACATATCTGAACAAGAGTTACCTGTAAAGTACCTTTGTGTACCTCTATCAGTGGATTATATTCATGCCACACACTGTCTACCCCTGATACACAAAATCAGTAGCAAGTTAGAAGCATGGGATCGCAATTTATTAACAACAGTGGGACGAGAAGAACTAATTCAGAGTACCATAACCCCTATTGTTATGTACTAGTTATTAATATATAATCTGCTCCAATTAGTGTTGAGAAAAATTAACAAGTTGTGTGTTGATTTTTTTTGGAAAGGGAAGCTTTATAAAATTTCATGGGAGATATTATGCAAACCTAAGATCGAAGGAGGGGTTGGATTACACAAATTCAAAGACCTGAACAAAATTGCCAGAATCAAACTACTATGGAATATACTAACTACTGGCTTCTTAGGGTGGAGATGGATAAGGATTAAATACATGTCAAAGGAAAATTTCTAAGTCCTAAACACTGATAATAACTACTCTGGTCCAATGAAATCTATTCTGAGATAATGTGACACGGCTGCCTCTATCATGACTCGAGTTATTATCAACGGGGAAAACATAGATTTATGGTTTGACCCTTGGATAAACCATAAATCTCTAATTGAACTAATAGGCTAGAATAGAATCCACTTAAGCAATACAGCTAATAGCAAAGTCGGTCATATAATACGAGATGGACATGTTCAACCTCAGTTATTATTAGAGACTAGGGAAGTAGCAACTCAAATTAAACAGGTGAATATTCTTTCTGACAATCCAACTGATTATTGGAAAATTTGTGATAAAAGAAATTTCGTGTTTTCCAAAATATGGAATGGAATTAGACCAGCTACTGATAGAGATAATAATTTCAAAGTGATATGGCACAATAAAATAGCCAGGAAATTTTCGTACACTACATATATGGCTTACATAAAACGTTTACCTAGAGCAGATCGACTGCTAAAATGGGGGTATTAACACTGAAGTAAGGTGCGATCTTTGTAACGAACATACTGAAAATCGTCAACACCTATTTTTGAATTGTGAGTACAGTACTTATCTATGGGATTCTCTACTGCTTCAACTTGATTACCTATTCAAGATGAGGCTCCACTTCAATGTAGTATCAACAGTCCGAGACTTGGGTTTTATAGCGACTCCACACTGACATATCACATTTAGATCGAACGAGTTCGGTGATGTTTCGAAAATAAGGCTTGCTCAAAGGAGATAAGGTGGAAATTACTGGAAATGGATGTTTAGTTATAGCTAACTCGGTGTCTTCATCACCGGCACGCAAGCTCGATAGAGAGAAAATTTACTTTGCTAGGGGATTAAGTTAGGAGATAATGAATGATGGCAGCACATTGTGTTATGATTTGGATTTTAAGGGTTTCATACGTGGTTTGTTGAAGTTATGGGCTGGACCGGGTTGAATTTGAAGTTTGTGGAGGTGTTTCTTTCTTTGGTCAATACTTGTTTGGTCCTGATTCTCATTTGGTTTTTTTGGTATTTTTGTTTTTTAGTTTGTTTGATTTGTATTGGTTTTTAAATACTTATGTTGGAGATTGTATACATAGGGTATGTCGTGCTCTTTTTCCTTACCACAATGGTAAGGTTTTTTAAGGAGGTAAATCCTATTAGTACAGATTCTAATTCATCATCAATAAAGAACCTTTTCCCTTAAACTTTTTTTTGTTTATAACTATTATAATTTAATTAACTTATATAATATTTATATGTATATTATCAATCATATTTAACTGACTTTACTCTTATTAATTAAATCATATTTAGTTAATTTGACTCTTATTAATTAAATCATATTTAATTAATTTTAATTTTTAATTTAATTAACTAATTTAATTAACTAATTTAATTAAATTTCAGTTTCAATTTTAGAAAATTTTATTTTATTCATCCTAAACTATTTAAGATGAATAATTACCTATAACCTTTATAATTATATATATAATTATGTATTTATAATTAATTAATATTTAATTAATAACTTATTAAATAAATCCTTTATTTAGTAAAAAAATTAATTAAATTTTATAAAACAATATATTCATTTGTAAATATAGTACGAACTACTATTTGTGACCATAAAATAAACATTGATCTAATTCAAAGTTAATGTCACCACATTCAAATAAATTATCAAAATGTGCTATTGACAATAGTACACTGGCGATGAAGTTAAGGTATTTGTAGCGAGATAAACCATGAATTGGTGGCAAAGTAGACAAATCAAATTAACATTGAATCACGTAAAATAATCTAACCATTGTACATATAAAAAACGATTGTTATGGACCCAATCATAATATTGCTTAATGTATTAAAATATGCACTGAAATTCATTATTTTTTCCGAAGTGTAATCCTCATTGCTTATTAGGCAATAGTTCTTTCATTGCAAATATGATCGTCTTCTTCATGCCCAATCATGCATGTTATGGTCTTAATTATCACCATATCTCATTTCATATTTCGTAGTAAATAATAAATATGTTAAATCGAGGAGGTGCTATTTGTACCTCTTATAGACAAGTACAATTAATAATTACATCAAAATTACCTAAAATCTCTCCTTTTCTGAACTTTTGATGGAAAACCAAGAAATCTGGTTTAAATGTAAAAGTTTACTAAAATAAATATTGTAGCACATAATACAGTCTTACCTAAGTCTAAAAATATTAATTTTCTTTTTTGATATTAAATACATTAATATTATCTTTATAATAAAATTTAAATAACGTATTAGTTACTTTTGTAATAAAATTTCCTAAATATAGTTTACCATATCTTCCTTATAACACGAAAACACACACATTGCATGAATTTTACATGTAATAAGTTCAAAGCTCGATATAAGAATCCACTATGGATTTAAGCGCAGAGCCCAATTCGAAAATCATAGGGCTTACTATGACAATGACGCCAACTAAAGTGACCATAAAAGAGTACATACAAATGAACAGAGGGCTCATGATCATTCAGTCCATCTCCATAGATGGTTGCTCGCATCTTCTTATTGCTATATATGCCAATCTCGATCGTAACTACAATTAACAAACAAGTCGAACATGTCGGTGGTCCTACTCACTTGGTTATTGTTCGATAGTAGTAGAAGATCGAAAAAACCTAGATAGATACTCCAAATGCATCAAAGATGTTAATGGTCATGCTTTGAAATTCCGATTCCTAGACGACTACAACAATGCATTTAACAAAGGAAATATCATGATACTCTTTCCAACAAAGACGGTTGTAGTAGCAACCACCTCTAACTGAATTTGTAGCCATGGACGTTATTCTTTAACAACCCCAACCATAACACACCCACAACCAAGAGTTCATAGAGTGGTAGATCTGGACTATTCAGCTAGCATCAGCAGCTATGTAAATTTTTGAAGCACAACGCACCAATATGGACCATCCATATCATACTGAGAACGTGGTAAATCCGAGCTATCCAGATCACATCGAATCCCCTATTTATGTGCCTTCGTGTGTGTAACAACCCGATATTTTCAACCATTCGCATCGATACATGTCGGACTTGAATTGCTCAAAATACCGCATTGTAAATAAATTTGAAGCAAATGAAAACAATCACAGACACAGAAATATCAGAATAACTCGCAGTGGAAATTAAAATACCATAGTAGTTCATGTAGCTACTATAACAAATTCTCAAAAACAAAATACATAATATCAGTCTGAAACATATACAATAGAAATCCCAAATACATAGAGTTCATAAATACCAGAGCTGAAATAGAACAACTGAAACCGAAAGGGAATAGATAACTAGACAAGAAGAATCTCCAGCGATTCCTAGCTCCAGAAAAGAAATCCAAAGCTAAGCTGTAAATACTCAGGCTGACCCGAGCGTAAAGTAAAACACAAAACACTCGAGTCAGGACATACATACTTATATAATGTAAACCAACTCAAGTGAACTGTAGTAGTAACGCACTATAACTTAAAGGATGCTTGGGATCGCCCATCTTCTAAGAATCAGTTAAACCATAAATTAAATACATCCCGTGGTTAAAATTCCAAAAATGGTATTTTATACTTCGAAATCAAATATCATTTAACAATTCAATATCATTTCAAATCCATTTCAAAATATCAAAATATCATATTTTTCCAAAACCACATTCATTTTATTTAATTTAAATACAATTTCAAATCACATTTCAAAATATCAAATATTTCAAATCAAAGTATTCCATTAAATCATTTAAAAATGAAGTTATTATATTTAATAATCAAATATTCAATTCTCAAAATTTTACCATTTTCAGAATTCATTTATTCACTTAAGTTTATTAAAACGGTGAAAATTCAACTTTCACAGCACTTAAAAAATGCTACAGAGAGTTATGTTTAAAAACAATTCAATTAGTAAAAGACAGCATTTAAAATGCTGTAATAGGTTTTAGATTTCAAATAAAACTTTAGTCAAATTCAGCAACTACAGCACTTACAAAGTCCTGTAATAACCCTTAGTTCATTTTAGCCATTTAGTTCATTTATACGAATTACAACATTTACAAAATGCTGTAATACCTTTAACTTTAGAAATGATAGCAATTCAGGAATGCTGTCAATTTAAATCCCAAACTTTCACTACAATTTCATAAACAATTAAAATTTATTTAAATCCATTTTAACTTATAAAAACCATATTTTCTCACTTTAAAGACAATCATTTAAATATTACTTAATTTATGATTTTACAAAGTGAAATTTTCACAAATAGTTATCAAACTTTAATAATTCACTTATAAAATAAATGCAAAATTTTATAACATTTCATTTACTTACCATTTTAATTAAGTTTACCATTTCATAATTTTATTTAAATTCCATTTTATTTTCTTAACTCAGCTTTTATTTTTAAAAACACTTTTACATTTTCCAAGTTAAGTTATACTTCAAATTTCAACTTTTAAACATTTATTTATTTAACTATTTTTAATTTATAGGAAATCAATAACACTTTATAAATCATTTTAAATTTAAATTTAAATCAAATTATCATATTTTCTTACTTAACTTAAACTTCATTTAAAAACAAAATCATAAATTCCAAAATTTACTTATATCTCAAATTCTACTTTACTATTTATTTATTTCACTTATTTAACTTGTATAAAATCACTAATATTTTATAAAAATCATTTTTAAATTAAATTTAAATCAAAATATCATAATATTTACATTTTTATAATTTTAAAAAAATTAGAAAAATATATATATAATAACGGGTCTGTATATAAAATTTTCAAACCTAAGTCGAATGTTACGGATAATATATCATTTCAATCCGTAATTTACAAAGGAAAAATTCGGGTTCTATCATTTCAAACCCGCAATCCCGAGTTAAATGAAATAAATAAAATAAAAATCGTTCAGACCTATCATTTCAGCACATAACGATGTTTCCCTATTCTAAAGTCCATTCGGGTATGTATCATTTCAACCCATAGTGATTCTATTCTACAGGGAACTTGCAGTGTGATAAACTGATATAAATAAAAAAAATAGCATTATATAACAGTAACAGATGATATGAAAGGTGTATAAACAGGGGTGAACATCATATGATCATAGCATAGGCAGTTATAACATGATATTGTGGTTTACAGATTCAAATGCTACCAGTTTACTAATTATATAAGTATAAAATGTCTGGTGAGAAATACTCACTTCTACAAGCTGGAGATAACAATCAAACACACAACAGAGATCCAAAAGGCACGAAAACACAACTACGATTCGAATGAGGGAGAGCCAAAGCTATTTGTCTTGTCACATCAAAGAAAACAAAATATATAACATGAATTTCAAACCAAAATTAAACATCAAACAAGCTAGAATTGAGGAACAACAAATAATCAAACACTTTCACTTGCTTCCACAAATCTTATGCTCGGCTATAGGATGAGAAGGCACGGCCATGGGTGTAAATGAGTCAAGCATGGGTCAAGCCAAGGTCGGCCTAGCTATGGAATAAAGGCATGGAAGTGGATATGCATGTACAACACAAGTACAAGGCAACAAAGTGGGTTTTCTATGCAACTATGGTTCGACCATAGGTATATATTGGCACGGCCAGGCCTGGTGAGATCACGTACTGATGTGGAAGAGGTCTTTGGGTTAGGTAGGTGTTGGAGAAGATGGTGCAAAGGTCGGCCAAGGGTTGTATGAGTTGATGGAGCCATGTGGAGGTCGGCTTGGATGTTTAAGGTGATGTTTTGCTGATTTTTGTGGAGCTTCTCATCAAGGATGGCCACGACCATGTAGGTCAGAGGAGATGGAGGTGATGACAGCTGAGAATGATGGTGGTGGTGGTGGAGACTACAGGTCGAACATCCAAAGTGAAAGCAAGTGCAAAATGAATGCATAAAACAAGAAAAAAAGGGGAAAAAGTGAAATATTTAACAAAATGTTTCTCAGGTGATGGAGGCCGAAAATTTTAAGTTTAGAAACAAAATTTGCATGAGAAAAATGAGGAGGTAATCGGCTGAAGGAAATGTTATGGTCAGCCAAAAGTAAATGCATATGTTGATTAGAATTGAAAAGGCAAGAAAGTGAAAAGTCTAAGGCATATAAAGTGTTTAAAACTCTTCAAATTTTCATATTTCTTTTTGCATTTTTAGATACGTATAAAAATGAATATAAAAAAAATAAAAAAACACAACAAATAATGAATAAATAAAAATAAATAAATAAATTTTAAATAAATATAAATAAATTAAGAAAATAGCTTAAAAATAGAAACTAGGTTATAAAAATTGAAAATAAAAGACAATAAGTTTTGGAAAATTATAACATCACTTTTAAAATGTTTTCAAAATAAAAATATGTACCCAACATGTCATATGACACATATATACAAATTAGAACAAGATTTGACAAATAAAAATAATTAAAATAGATAATTTTATTAAATAAATCAATTTACATCCATTATTGTAAAAAGCATATCTTTCACAATATAAATCGGATTTCAAAGAAACAAAAGGTAGTATTCTTGAAATTTAATCTATTTTCATAATAAAAGATAAAATTCAAAAATTCAAATATTTAAATTTTAAATTTAAAAGTCAAAGTTTGACCAGATTGACCAAAATCCACATTTTTGGAAAATATTCTATTTATTCGGGTTTGAAATTATAATTCACATAAAATCAAAATTTATATTTTAAAATAACAAAATTTATTCATTTTAGTAAATATAATAAAGTTTTTAAATTAGGAGTTTCAATTAAAATAATTAAAATATACAATTAAAATAAATCACAATATTCTAGGTTGTTACCGTGTGCATGGATTTTTCTCCCATTAATAGCAATCTCAACCTAGAAACTCTTATAATGACATTTTTGTATTTATCTCAAGCTTTGTAACCAAAAATCAAGTAATAAATCAAGAAGAAACATTGTGGATGTGATCATCCAATCAAACCACTTGAAAAGCTATTAGTCTTACTTCCTATTTCTAATTTTTTATCTCTCATTTAATCTCTATTAAATCATTTTTATCCCACCAAGGGCTTATGATCTACCCATATTTTATAAGTTCGAGGTTTGGGGAATTTTCAATCAATATTTGGCACTAAGAGGGTGTTCTCCTATTTTTTTATCTTTATTTTTAAACACCGACCACAGTTAATGAAGTAGAAAGCTAACAAGTTGAAGATCCATATTCCAGTAGCAATGCTCCTTGGTCTCCATTCCTATGAGAGGAAAGATCACAGATCTCAATCTTGGATTAGGAATTTACACAGGCCTCGTTCCTTTGCTAGAGTGATGGCTAGAGTGATGGATGGCATTGAGCAGTGTTTAGACTACGCACCCCAACTAGAAAAACAAATGGCACCTGAGATAAATGCAAAGCACACTCCCCAACCATGGAAGCAAATAGCCCTTCGAAAGTTAGAGCAAGGATTTGTAATTAGGTCAGTTGAGAAATCCAACATGTTTGCATGCCCAATAGAGATGGAGAGGCTTTCTTTAACTACGAATGGGCACCATTCTAAATAGATATTCTTTAGGGAAACATGTTCCGCAGATATGCAGTGCCTAGCATAAAGAAATATGATGGAAGTATAGATCCCTCAGACCATGTTACGGCTTTTAATGCAAAAACGAGGATTAATCGCATTAACGACCTTATCAAGTGTACCATGTTCCCAACCTCACTCATAAATGCAACATTTCGCTGGTTCTTGCATTACAGCCTAAAAGCATAAGGTCCTATAAAAAAAATTCCAACGAATTCAAATCCCGGTTCATTACCTCCAAAATTCGACCCACAATATCCGATTAGGTGGAAAATAATAAAAAAGCTATAGGAGAACGTTATGGTCATTGATTTCTTAATTTTATAAAGAGATATCCCACAGTAAGGGGAGAAGGAAACTAGCTTCATCGCTTCTTTTAGATTAAGGGGCAGACACATCCAAAATATAGAGTGTAATGCAATGTTTTAACCAAATTTATGGTCAACACCCTAAAAGATGTTGCATCCATTCCAGAAGGATAGCCTTGGATAAAAGAAATTGCATCCTCAAGATTTGCTTTTGTACTTAGCTTCAATGACAGTGGATTTTCGATTTGAACTTTTTAGTATGATTGGCCGAGTTGGCCTTCTAAATAACAAATCCTGACTTCGAAAGACCTTTAAGACGTCACGTTGGGCTTACCTTTCTGTTACAGATGGTTACTTACCAGCATTATCCCCTTTTAAGCTGATCTTGAGTGCCTCCGGAAGGTTTGAGGTGATTGACCTTATTGGCAGTAGTATAAACAGTAATCCTTAGGAAAAATTTAAGGGGCTTTTGACCTTACAAAATGGTTTGGCTGCTCATTCGAAGCTAGGTTGAGATTAAACGAATGGTATGTGAATGTCCTCTGTCAGGTTAAACTCTATTCTCTTATCTTTGGACTTCTCCGAAAGGTTCAATCATTTGGACAACCCAGCGGAAGGTTTCAGCGCCATGAATATAGAAGGATCCATCGGCTTAGCTGGGATGTCTGATTTTAGTAACCAATGACTTAATAAGGATACTGCTCTCGTTAGTTTGGTTAGGCTGTCGCCTTTGTCGAAAGGTTAGAATGGAGAATTCGATAACTTTGGAGGATCTTAAGTATAACCTGATCAATTAAATTTCCAACCCTGCCGACCAGAACTTATTAGTTCAATTAATCCTAAAAACATGAATCATTACAATAAAGAATTAAATTAGGTAATAAGAGATTTAACAAGATATGAAACTTCCCCTTTTTATTATTTATCATCAGTTTTTATAAATTCCCCAAATCCATTCTGATTTAAGGTTGCAATACATTACTTTGAATCTTATAAGAATGAGACGGGAAAGAAAAAGGGATCCCAAAATCAAGGCTCTTGGGTCCTATTTATGTACAAATGTGGCCCTCCTTTCGACCTTATACTTTCGGTTGAGTCAGAAGGTTACTCCTCATGCACAGTGCAATCCTTTTGATACGACCGAAGGGTTTTCCCTCCATGTGTTCTATGAAGCTTTCGACTTCAGTGGATGGTTGCTTCTTTGCTCAATATTGGTTAATGGTCTCTGTCTCCCTTGTAAACCTTTCGGTATTGCCGGAAGGGTAGGTTTCTCATTCTATTCGGAAGTTTTAGTATGCTTTCGAAAGAATCCATCAGATAGTAGTATTCGTTTGATTTGATTCCTTCTTCTCCTTCAAATTCTTTAGAGATTGGAAGCGGATCCTTTTAAGCATTCATAAAGTTTTAAGTTAGTGAATTCCAATGGTTGCATCCCTTCGGAAGCTTCGAGAGGTTGGGCTACACTCTTCTTTTCCTTGTCTGCCTAGGAGTCTTTAGTCCTAGCCGAAAGGTTGATTTTTTGGTGTAACGCAATGCATGACCATTATCACTTTGGTGGATATCTATTAAAGGACCAATAGGGGCATGCAAATGGAAGAGGCCTATCAGTCTCCTATGAAAGATTATATAAGGGAGATAAGTTGAACTTCTATGGTAAAGGCAGTGACTATAGGGATGGCTAACAAAACTGCAATAGGTAACGTTTAGGGGATGTTTCACAATACAATCTCAGGTATAATGCTTACACCACCCTTGATAGCGATAGGAAAACCAAAGCCTAGCCACCTAAAATCACATTGCACATCTAATGCCCCTCTTGCCAAATTTGGATGTAGGGAAGAGCCAAGATGGAATGGAAAATATTAAGGATTTCATCAGTTTAACAACCACTATATAAATGAATGCCAAAACCTAAAAGAAATGATAGAAAACATGGTTAGAGATGGAAGATTAGGTTAGTATTTTAAAGAACAAGTCGTTTAAAGAGTGAATGTGTTAGCTCGCCTTGAAGATATGCCACAGATTAATAACTACAACCAAAATAAAGCCCCTATATTGTTAAGTTTATATGCGGTGGTCCTCATGTGGTTGGAAACATTTGAGGGGTACAGGCTAGATACCACAAGGAACTCCCTGTAGGAGAAAGTGCGTATGCTATTGGACTCAGATTATCAAAAGACATGTGGAAGAGGCATAGGAAGTCGATATCGTATTCACAACAACCGGTAAAAGGGGGTGGGGTCGGATAATAACATATGGTCATATAAATTGAAGTAGATAACACCACCATGCATTGAGTATTGATCGTGGAATTTCAATGAATGCCATGTTTAAGACAAAACTTGATAAGATAAAGTAGCCCATATCCAACCTTATGCCATGTAACATACCAATATATGGATTAGTGGCGATGAAATCGTTCCATGAGGATCGACATCTCCATTATTACATTTAGAGAGAAACCCCATACAACATGGTCGAAGTCAACTTTATGGTAGTTTATTTCATATAACATCCTGATCAAGAGGTCAAAATTAGTCAATTTGGATGAAATAGTTGCTAATCATTGATTAGTTATGAGATTCCTGACGAGGAACAACTTTGGGTGCATTAAAAGTAATCAATAAGCCTCTTGGAATTGCCATAATATTTCGTTACGATAGTCAAAGAAGGGAATTATGATGATATAGCAAGTCGCAATGACCATGGCTAAAGAATGGCTTACCGTGAGAACATAAGGGTTTAATTACATCCTTGCCCATGCTATAGATGAGCTGTCATCATGCGTGCTTCTGAGAGAGTCGTAGGATTCCCCATACATGCCAGAAATGCCTCAATAGGAAATAAACCCAAGGGAACGCGAGAGTCGAACACCAGTTCATGCCAGGAT
The DNA here is from genome assembly GCA_030765085.1 of Allium cepa. Lineage (NCBI taxonomy): Eukaryota > Viridiplantae > Streptophyta > Magnoliopsida > Asparagales > Amaryllidaceae > Allium > Allium cepa. Next base: position 755,312,065 of record CM060940.1, on the reverse strand, counting down.
GATAGTAGAAAGCATGGAAGTGCAATAGTCGTCAGACTCTTTGTCCCTAATTAATTGGCCAGTGTTACTTGCACCTGTGGCCATATCTCAACGTGGAATGAAAAAAGAGCATGTGTTTGGTACATGGCAATAGAAGCTAAACATTCAGTACTGTAACATCCTGGAATTTTGATAAGTTAAAATTCGGTTAATTATTTGAACTTTTGAATTTAAATTTGAGAATTTCAAAAGAAATAAAATATTGTAATAAAATCACATAGTTATTTAATGCTAATAACTAAAACAACTTTTCTTTTTGCCAAAGTAAAATAAGAAATTGTCTTAAAACCATTGAAAAAAATATGGATTATAAATTTAAATATTGAAAGATGAGCTTTTAATAGAAATAAAATTGTTAAAGTAAGTTATGATAAAATTATAAAATTTAAATCACATAATTATAATCTAACATTTAAACAAATAAACAAATGATTAAACAAATGAACAAATAAACAAATAAACCAAGATAACAAAAGAGTAGGAAGAAGTATAAACTGTAAAAGAAACCAGGACTTAAGCAAAGAATTTTTTTTTTTACAAAACAAACCAAATAATACTTATATAAATCAAACAGCACATTTCTACAAGTACACAGGATAGAAGCATCACAAAACATGCTTACATTAAATGCAAGCCTCTACAAAGCAACATACTTTCATTAAATGCATTTACTCTCCAGCAAGAAGAAAATCACATCAGCAACTTTAAAGCATGGTTGAGCAAAGAAAAAAAAGAACTGTACTTGCCTATACTTTACTATGTACACCACCTTTCACCTATATGTATACATACACAAAGCCTCACATTCATTTGTTAAAAACAACTTAGCAAAGATCAGGAAACAAAATTTCTGAAGAAAGAACAGGAGAAGAAGATCAAAACAGTTTTTCAAAAACAGGAATATATTCAAGTGACTAAACACTTAATTTTGAAGTTTAAAGTAATGAATATTGGAATATGTGAATTCTAAGTAATACTGTGTTGTATGATCTTATATAGATGAATATATATGCGTGTGTTCAATTTAATTTGTGCTGGTGATGAATATGACACCTCTGTTCTCTTCAGTCCAGAGTTCAATCAAATAATAAAAAATAAAAAAACTGTAGATTTCACTCCTCAAATCTCTGATAAACTTTAGTCTTGAACAAATAAGTTTGTTTAAACCTTATTCATGAGCTAAAAATTTGTTTCAGCTTGAATATGAAGGGTTTGCCCCTGTAACCAAAATTATACAGTACAAACAAAATCTTAAGATAAATTCAAGAAATTTTAATTTTTGAATTGATTTTACAATTTGAATGAACATTTGAAAATAGGATTTTTAAAACAATAGTGATGATTTTTAGTTAAGTGTTTTCAGTAAAATTCACATTTGAACAAAATCTGCATTTTTTTTCAATTCCTAACATTCGATTCAATTATAAATGCTTAAAATGGGTTTGTGGCAAGCTCGAACTTCAGAGACTTCGAGAAAATTATCAAAGAAATTTTTAATTGCGTGAAATTTGAATACGAGATCGATTTAGGGTTTGGTTTTCAAGTTTAGTCGTGTCTGTAATGTGATGAATGCGACTCCTACGCGTGACCGAGTGTCACGAGGCTCTGGTGGAAGGTTGCTGGGGGGTTTGTCGTGGTGTGGACGAAATGCGAGTGTCTCTGGTGGTCTATGGGGTGGCGGCGAGGCGTTTTCGTGAGGGTAGGTTAAGTTACAGGGTCGTGTAAATTGCTACTTTTTTATTTCGAGACGATGGTTTCGAGTTGATGTTTAAATTCGAGTGTGTATGAGATTTCTGACTTGTTGAGGGTGGTGGCGGCCGCCAGAAAGGCGGCGCGACCTCGTGCACGTACACGAGGATGTCTCCGTGTCAGCAAGGTCGAACCTGGGAAGAGCTCGAGGGGATGCTCGAGTCGAAATGAAATCGTCTCGGGTTATAGCACGCGAGCACGAAAATTTTTCTCACCTGATACTTTCGTTTGAAAATTCAAATCAACTTGCTGAAAAAAAAACAAAAAAAACAAAACCGGAAGAAGAAGGAAAAAAAAACAGAGAGGAGAAGAAAGGAGGTTGGGGTGTTGGGTTACGGCCCGAATTGTTTTGCAGTGATTAACTTTTGTGGGTATCGGGCTTGATTTTCTTTCGGGCTTGGTTTGTTTTAAAAGCAAAATTTATTTCCTTAAAGAATTGGTATATAAAAAAGGTTATTTAACTTAAAATGGATTTAGCCCAGAGAAGATTCTGGATTAAAATGTTAAGTAAATTTTTGTTATTTCAAGATAAACAATGTTGATTTAGGTTAAGTAAAGAACTCACTATAAGTTTAAATTGATTAACAATGTGTTTTAAAATTTAATTAAACCTTTAAATTAAGTAATTTAATTTAAAATAAGAATTGAAGAAAATTTACATTAAAATTTTCAAGGTATAATGAATTAATTCTTAAAGTATAAAGCAGATTTTCAAGTGATAATTAAAGTAAATAATTTGTATTAATAAATGATTTCAAAGAAAATAAGAATGATATAAAATTTGAAATTAAAATTGATTAATAAACAATTAAGTACTTAAATAAATTAAAATTTTGTTATTCAGATAAATTAAAATAGACAAATCAAATTTAGTGGTTAATTTAAATAACAAATTTTGAAACAATAAAACGAGTTAATCAAGATTTAAATTATTTATTCAAATACTTATCATTGTTTTAAAAAAATTGTGTGGTAAATTTATTTAAACCACATTTGAAATAAATTAACTATTGCTGCTAACTTATATTGATATTTCTGTTCTGATTGTGATGCTGTGTTATATAAATTGCCATGTACTGCATTGTGATTATGATTCGTTCTGTATTAACGTGAAAACCCTGTTGCCTGTAAAACGGCATTTAAACTTCGATGCGACAGGGAATCGGATTTCAGTTGTTATCCGAAGCCCACATCGAACCTGTGAATATTTGTGAATGACATCCACATGTTTTAAAATTTGACACTCACTATTCGAATTAGCCGGGAAAGGACCTTTGTGTCGTATAACCCATTTCGAATATGTGATTCGACGTTATGAATAGCATTTGAAGACCGGTGTTGAAGACCGGGTATTCGCAAGAGCGATAGGATGACCTGTCGATTGACTCTGCACCGAGTTGCTCCGGTATGGAGTTCTCCATATGCGATGGGGAATCCGATCAGGATTGTGGATATCCGGATTTCAAGGACTTCTTTGGAAGTGTCTTCGGTTCTGTTCGAGCCCGGAACAGACTTGTATGGATTGTATGTCTGACATTACAAATTGAGATATAAAGCAGATTTCTTTCAAATATATTTCTGTTGGCGGCGGAGAATTTATTCTCTTAGCTTAACACCCTTCTCTGAGACGTACGAGCTCAGAGGTTATGTAGTTGAAGGTTATCAGCGATATACTCCCAATTTGGTAACGTGACATGCTGAGTGTTGATGTGAAATGATCATTGTTTGATCATTTGTGATATGATCATTTGTTTGATCACTTATCTTTGTGATCATTTCTATGATCATTTGTTGACCCAAAGCACAGCTTTTGTATAAAGCGTGGCTTTGTGGACGAGACTTCGTCGGACCTCAGACCCCGAAATGGTCAAAACAGGAAAGATGCAGCAAGGTTATTGGGGGTAGCACCCCTTAGGGTATGTGCATTTCCTTCTGGATAGAAGTGGTATCATGATATGGAGCCCAGATACTTAACCTATGTTGATATCGCAGATATATATATATATTACTTTGTGATTTGTTGCTGGGGCCCCGGTTAAAGGTTGGTTACAACCGGGAGATGGCATACTCGTGTCAGTAGTTACCCAGTTAGGGGTAACCCGGCCTTATGTTGGCAGAGATCCGGTTTGGTTCTCGGGAACGTCCTTCCAGAGGCGTTCTCATGTGGCAATGGGAAATTCCTTGGCCTGACCATTTGTTGGAAATCCAATTCCCAATACGAAACCCTGTACGGTTTTAGTTATAGAACCTGCCATTTACTTATGGTGGCGCCCCACCGTTTAGATGGTAGCTATAGTAGGCATACGATAATGGTCGTATGTTGGCTAAGATTAATATTCTATTTTCGAAATGATTTACTTCACTATGCACTAGTAATAATATCAAAGAATTTCTTTTCTCGTACCAAGTATATTTTACTATCATAAGAAGAAATCTCCTCCAATTCTGCGTTTGCATTGTGTGTGTGGCGGGAGGTCTTATGATAGTTCCATTTTTAAAAGCATACCGAAAATTCTTTTATAAATCTAGTTCTTTAAAAGTAACTGTTGTTTTGTTTACTCATACCAGTCCCATGACTGATTCGGAGTTTATTGTTTTCTTTCCTAAACTCTGGGTGCCCATTATTTCCACACGGGCAGCCTAGTAGCAGGTTTCTGTATTTTGGAGGAGCAATATTTTGGAGCTTTTTATCTTGGAGATATCTTAGGAGCTTTTGGTGATTTCAGGTGTTTAGCTTTTGGGAGTTCGTTATCACCTCTTTCATTTGAGGATTTTTGGATATATGATCACTGTTGTATTAGCATGATGTTGTATTTGGAGTTGCGGTGTATGTATTATATACTCTGTTGTAGTATGGATATTATGTTGATGTTGTAACTGTGATGATATTTATGATATTGATTCTGTTCCGCTGTTTTATATTCATCTAATTGTTGTTATAAGCTCCGGCGATGCGAATTTGATGTCGTTTATCGGACATCGAGTTTGGGTCGTCACAAGTGGTATCAGAGCTGTTGGTTGAGTAAGAACTTTAGCTACGAAGTATAACACATTAGATGGTTCATTAGAGATAGGGTGAAGTATACCCTAGAATGAGTATAACCAAGACTGAAACTTTAAATTTTCTTAGTCTATTTCTTTTTACTGTTGATATTCCTTAAGATATCTCGTATGTATATCTAAATCAATTTTCTTACTAATCTCAGATAGTGAAAATGAGTGGACGCAGAGGAAGAGCTAGGGGTCAAGGCAATGCCGCAACACCTAATCAAATTCCCCCAGCCGCAGAAGCAGTAATAGATATTCAGCAGCAGTCGGACTTGGCTGACTTATATAAGAAGTTCGAAAAGCTTGGTGGCGAACCGTTCACCGGCAAGGAGTCAATTATTGAGGCTCAAGCTTGGGTAAGATCGTGTGAGAAGATTTTTAAAGGGCTAAAACTGCAGGATGAGCAGAAGAGACTTATAGCTTCTTGGCAACTCCAAGGAGAAGCTTCAGCTTGGTGGGAAACCATCATTATAGATGAACCCGAGGAAGAATTTACTTGGGATCGTTTTAAGGAAGTGTTTGAGAAACGTTACATGCCATCGGCGGGAGTTTCTAGAATGTATCAGGAATTTCTGGATTTGAAATAAGGAAGTTTGTCGTTTGAAGAATACTTGAATAAATTCAGCGAACTATCTCGGTTTGGCCCGGAATTGCTAAACACACCTCTTAAGAAAAACGAAAGGTTTATCCGTGGAATGAACCAGAAATATCATGAAAGAATGATGCGCCACGTTAAAAAATCTTTTTCCGATTTAGAGATATGGGGTACAGATACGCTACCCTTGATATACAAGAAGCAACGGTGGAGAAAGGTAATTCAGGAAATCAAAATTGGAAAAAGCGGAAATTTGGAGGCAAGAAACTTTGGCAAGGCAACGAGAAGAAGAAGAGCATTCAAGGAAGCGCAGCAGAAAATGTCACTTGTTACAACTGGAAAGAGAAGGGCCACTATTCAAATAACTGCCCAAAACCGAAGAAGCCAGCTAAAGAATGTTACAATTGTCACAAGCCGGGACATGTAGTTAAAGATTGCCCAGTGATGAAGCCAGCGCAGGTGGCAAAAGTTTATACGATAAAGAAGGACCCCTCATCTTCAAAAGCTGATAAAGGGAAAAGCGTTTTGGAAGGTAACCTTACTATTAATGATAGAACTGTTAGAGTTTTATTTGATACAGGAGCTTCACATAGCTTTATCTCCCAACAAACCGTAAATGAATTAGGACTTGAAACTAAATTTGCTAACGATCTTATTTGCGTGAAAAATCAGGTTGGAGGTCCCGCAAATCTTTGTTCATATTGTAAGAGAGTTCCTATTTCATATGCTAGCTATTGATTTCCTATCAACCTTTTTGTCCTCGAATTTAATGAATTTGAAATCTTACTCGGTATGAACTGGTTATCGAGATATGAAGCTGTATTGGATTGTAATAATCGGACAGTTTTAATCAAAACGAACCTTGGAAATTTTATTGAAATCTCTTGTGAGGATCCAAGTCCAAGGAGAGACAGATTGATGTATACCTTGGGATATCTTGAACCCACTTTGCAGTCTATACCTGTTGTTCGGGATTTTTCCGACGTATTTGAAGAAGTGAAATCTTTACCTCCTCACCGAGAAATAGAATTCCGAATTGATCTTGTACCCAATGCTCGTCCTGTTGTTCACGCAAGTCGCAGGATGGCACCCAGGGAAAAGATTGAATTGGTTCATCAAACTGATGAACTACAAGCAAAAGGATTAATTCGACCCAGTGTTTCTGAATGGGGCTCAGCTGTCGTATTTGTTGCTAAATCAGACGGATCTTTGAGATTGTGTGTAGATTACCGCGATCTAAATAAACAAAGTCTTAAAAATAAATTTCCACTGCCCAGAATTGATGATTTGTTTGATCAGTTGCACGGCGCTCGTTTCTTTTCAAAAATGGATCTAGCCCAAGGATTCCATCAACTACGAATCGCCGAAGATTGTGTCCATTTGACTGCTTTCAGAGGTCCTGATATGTTCTATGAATGGTTAGTTATGCCTTTCGGGCTAACCAATGCTCCAGCATACTTCGTAGATCTTATGACTCGTGTGTTTCGGGAAGTTTTGAATAAATTTGTGCTCGTATTCATTGATGATATTTTGATCTATTCTAAGACTAAAGAAGAGCATGCCGAACATCTTAAAATCGTATTGGAAATATTGAGGAGAAATGTTCTATTTGCAAAATTTTCCAAATGCCACTTCTGGGTCAATGAAGTCAAATTCCTTGGCCATATTGTTAATGAAGAAGGAATTTCAGTAGACCCTAGCAAAATTTCCACTATTCTTGATTGGAAACAACCCACTACTCCAAGAGAAGTTCGAAGCTTTTTGGGTTTAGCATGCTATTACCGGAAATTCGTTCAAGATTTTTCTAAGTTGGCTAGTCCGCTGACTAAGCTAACAATGAAAAATGCAAAGTTCATTTGGACTCCAGAATGTGAAGAAGTTTTTCAGGAGTTGAAAAAGAGATTGACCACTGCTCCTGTTCTCACTATTGTTAATGGGAACCAAGGCTTATCTGTCTATACTGATGCATGTGGTGAAGGGGTAGGTGCAGTATTAATGCAAAATGGAAAGGTGGTTGCCTACGCGAGTAGACAATTACGTCCGCATGAGAAAAACTACCCAACACATGATTTGGAACTTTTGGCTGTTGTTTTTGCCTTAAAAATCTGGCGACATTATCTTCTGGGTAAGAATCTTTTCATCTTTCCTAATAATTTATGAAACTAACTTAACTAAAGAAATATACCTAATAAACTCCTTTTGTTTTAGGTGAAAAATTCGAATTATTCACCGACCATAAATCTTTGAAATATCTTTTCTCCCAGAAAGATCTAAATTTGCGACAACAACGTTGGTTGGAATTTCTGGCATCCTATGACTTAGATATTCTGTATACGCCAGGAAAAACCAATGTGGTTGCAGATGCCCTGAGCAGAAGACATGTTGTTCTCGCATATCTAGTTATCACTCCTACTCTTCTTAAGAAGATCGCGAGCAAGCAAACTGAAGACAAGTTTCTTCGAGAAATGCGTAGAAGAATAGATCGAGGAGAGGATACTACTTTTGAAATAGATAATAGAGAAGTCATAAGGATGAAGGGCAGAATTTGTGTCCCTGACATTCTAGAACTGAAACGTGAAGTATTGGACGAATGCCACAAGTCAAAATTCAACATCCATCCAGGAGTCAACAAAATGTATCGTGATATTAAAAGGACATTCTGGTGGAAAACGATGAAGAGAGACATATCTATTTATGTGAGTCGCTGTGCTACTTGTCAGCAGATCAAGAGCGATCAAATGAAAGTGGCCGGTTTACTTCAACCTTTGGAAGTACCGAAATGGAAGTGGGATCAGGTATCGATGGATTTCATCGACGGATTTCCACGAACCAAGAAAGGCAATGAAGCGATTTGGGTTATTGTGGACCGTCTAACCAAAAATGCTCATTTCATTCCAGTTAAATCCACTCGGACTGCGGCAAGCTTGGCAGATATATATATAAAGGAAATTGTTCGCCTCCATGGTATTCCCAGCAGTATAGTGAGTGATCGTGACTCGATCTTCACTAGTAGATTTTGGGAAGCATTTCAGGACGCATTGGGAACGAAATTAAATTTCAGCACTGCTTATCACCCACAATCTGATGGGCAGACTGAGAGGGTCAACCGAATTTTAGAAGACCTACTGCGTGCTTGTGTGCATGATTTTGGTGGTTCTTGGGAGGACCATTTGCATCTGGTTGAATTCTCATATAATAACAGTTATCAGGCCAGTGTAGAAATGACTCCTTTCGAAGCTTTATATGGTCGTTCGTGTCGATCACCTACATGCTGGATCGAATCAGGTGATAGACTTATTCTTGGACCGGATATGATAAAAGAAGCCACTGAGAAGGTAGACTTTATTAGAAAGAAGTTATTAACTGCCCAAAGCCGTCAAAAGAGCTATTATGACCGACGAAGGAGAAATTTGGAATTTCAAGTTGGAGATTCTGTATTTCTGAAAGTATCTCCGATGCGGGGTGTACTGAGATTCGGGAAAACTGGAAAGATAGCACCACGTTATATTGGTCCTTTTCCTATTCTGGAAAGGATTGGTCCTCTAGCATATCGAGTACAGCTACCCAGCTGGTTGTCTGGCGTACATGATGTGTTCCACATTTCTAATCTTCGAAAGTATGTGCACGACCCAGATGATATTATTGAAGAAGCTGCTCAGCAGGATCTTGAAATTACTCCTAACTTGGCAGTTAGAAGGGAACCGATAAAAATTGTAGATTGTGATGAGAAACGATTAAGAAACAAGATTGTGAAGCTGGTCAAAGTTCAATGGAGTGGCGATCCAAAGGACTGTACTTGGGAGACTGAAGATAATATGAAGAAATCGTATCCCAACTGCAGAATAGACATTTCGTCTTAAAACTGTAAGTCATTTCCTTATTTCTAAATTCGTCTATTCTTTGTTTGCATTTCTCTCTCTTTCAATTTCGAGGACGAAATTTTCTTAAGGAGAGGATATTGTAACATCCCGGAATTTTGATAAGTTAAAATTCGGTTAATTATTTGAACTTTTGAATTTAAATTTGAGAATTTCAAAAGAAATAAAATATTGTAATAAAATCACATAGTTATTTAATGTTAATAACTAAAACAACTTTTCTTTCTACCAAAGTAAAATAAGAAATTGTCTTAAAACCATTAAAAAAAATATGGATTATAAATTTAAATATTGAAAGATGAGCTTTTAATAGAAATAAAATTGTTAAAGTAAGTTATGATAAAATTATAAAATTTAAATCACATAATTATAATCTAACATTTAAACAAATAAACAAATGATTAAACAAATGAACAAATAAACAAATAAACCAAGATAACAAAAGAGTAGGAAGAAGTATAAACTGTAAAAGAAACCAAGACTTAAGCAAAGATTTTTTTTTTTACAAAACAAACCAAATAATACTTATATAAATCAAACATCACATTTCTACAAGTACACAGGATAGAAGCATCACAAAACATGCTTACATTAAATGCAAGCCTCTACAAAGCAACATACTTTCATTAAATGCATTTACTCTCCAGCAAGAAGAAAATCACATCAGCAACTTTAAAGCATGGTTGAACAAAGAAAAAAAAAAGAACTGTACTTGCCTATACTTTACTCTGTACACCACCTTTCACCTATATGTATACATACACAAAGCCTCACGTTCATTTGTTAAAAACAACTTAGCAAAGATCAGGAAACAAAATTTCTGAAGAAAGAAGAGGAGAAGAAGATCAAAACAGTTTTTCAAAAACAGGAATATATTCAAGTGAGTAAACACTTAATTTTGAAGTTTAAAGTAATGAATATTGGAATATGTGAATTCTAAGTAATACTGTGTTGTATGATCTTATATAGATGAATATATCTATATGTGTTCAATTTAATTTGTGCTGGTGATGAATATGACACCTCTGTTCTCTTCAGTCCAGAGTTCAATCAAATAATAAAATAAAATAAAAACTGTAGATTTCACTCCTCAAATCTCTGATAAACTTTAGTCTTGAACAAATAAGTTTGTTTAAACCTTATTCATGAGCTAAAAATTTGTTTCAGCTTGAATATAAAGGGTTTGCCCCTGTAACCAAAATTATACAGTACAAACAAAATCTTAAGATAAATTCAAGAAATTTTAATTTTTGAATTGATTTTACAATTTGAATGAACATATGAAAATAGGATTTTTAAAACAATAGTGACGATTTTTAGTTAAGTGTTTTCAGTAAAATTCACATTTGAACAAAATTTGCATTTTTTTTCAATTCCTAACATTCGATTCAATTATAAATGCTTAAAATGGGTTTGTGGCAAGCTCGAACATCAGAGACTTCGAGAAAATTATCAAAGAAATTTTTCATTGCGTGAAATTTGAATAGGAGATCGATTTAGGGTTTAGTTTTCAAGTTTAGTCGTGTCTGTAATGTGATGAATGCGACTCCTACGCGTGACCGAGTGTCACGAGGCTCTGGTGGAAGGTTGCTGGGGGGTTTGTCGTGGTGTGGACGAAATGCGAGTGTCTCTGGTGGTCTATGGGGTGGCGGCGAGGCGTTTCGTGAGGGTAGGTTAAGTTACAGGGTCGTGTAAATTGCTACTTTTTGATTTCGAGACGATGGTTTCGAGTTGATGTTTAAATTCGAGTGTATATGAGATTTCTGACTTGTTGAGGGTGGTGGCGGCCGCCAGAAAGGCGGCGCGACCTCGTGCACGTACACGAGGACGTCTCCGTGTCAACAAGGTCGAACCTGGGAAGAGCTCGAGGGGATGCTCGAGTCCAAATGAAATCGTCTCGGGTTATAGCACGCGAGCACGAAAAATTTTCTCACCTGATACTTTCGTTCGAAAATTCAAATCAACTTGCTGAAGAAAAAAACAAAAAGAAGAAAAAAAAGAAAACCGGAAGAAGAAGGGAAAAAAACAGAGAGGAGAAGGAAGGAGGTTGGGGTGTTGGGTTACGACCCAAATTGTTTTGCAGTGATTAACTTTTGAGGGTATCGGGCTTGATTTTCTTTCGGGCTTGGTTTGTTTTAAAAGCAAAATTTATTTCCTTAAAGAATTGGTATATAAAAAAGGTTATTTAACTTAAAATGGGTTTAGCCCAGAGAAGATTCTGGAATTAAAATGTTAAGTAAATTTTTGTTATTTCAAGATAAACAATGTTGATTTAGGTTAAGTAAAGAACTCACTATAAGTTTAAATTGGTTAACAATGTGTTTTAAAATTTAATTAAACCTTTAAATTAAGTAATTTAATTTAAAATAAGAATTGAAGAAAATTTACATTAAAATTTTCAAGGTATAATAAATTAATTCTTAAAGTATAAAGCAGATTTTCAAGTGATAATTAAAGTAAATAATTTGTATTAATAAATGATTTCAAAGAAAATAAGAATGATATAAAATTTGAAATTAAAATTGATTAATAAACAATTAAGTACTTAAATAAATTAAAAATTAAAAATTTGTTATTCAGATAAATTAAAATAGACAAATCAAATTTAGTGGTTAATTTAAATAACAAATTTTGAAACAATAAAACGAGTTAATCAAGATTTAAATTATTTATTCAAATACTTATCATTGTTTTAAAATAATTGTGTGGTAAATTTATTTAAACCACATTTGAAATAAATTAACTATTGCTGCTAACTTATATTGATATTTCTGTTCTGATTTCTGTTCTGATTGTGATGCTGTGTTATATAAATTGCATGTATTGCATTGTGATTATGATTCGTTCTGTATTAATGTGAAAACCCTGTTGCCTGTAAAACGGCATTTAAACTTCGATGCGACATGGAATCAGATTTCAGTTGTTATCTGAAACCCACATCGAACCTGTGAATATTTGTGAATGACATCCACATGTTTTAAAATTTGACACTCACTATTCGAATTAGCCGAGAAAGGACCTTTGTGTCGTATAACCCATTTCGAATATGTGATTTGACGTTATGAATATCATTTGAAGACCGGTGTTGAAGACCGGGTATTCGCGAGAGCGATAGGATGAAATGTCGATTGACTCTGCACCGAGTTGCTCCGGTATAGAGTTCTCCATATGTGATGGGGAATCCGATCAGGATTGTGGATATCCGGATTTCAAGGACTTCTTTGGAAGTGCCTTCGGTTCTGTTCGAGCCCGGAACAGACTTGTATGGATTGTATGTCTGACATTACAAATTGAGATATAAAGCAGATTTCTTTCAAATATATTTCTGTTGGCGGCGGAGAATTTATTCTCTTAGCTTAACACCCTTCTCTGAGACGTACGAGCTCAGAGGTTATGTAGTTGAAGGTTATCAGCGATATATTCCCAATTTGGTAACGTGACATGCTGAGTGTTGATGTGAAATGATCATTGTTTGATCATTTGTGATATGATCATTTGTTTGATCACTTATCTTTGTGATCATTTCTATGATCATTTGTTGACCCAAAGCACAGCTTTTGTATAAAGCGTGGCTTTGTGGACGAGACTTCGTCGGACCTCACACCCCGAAATGGTCAAAACAGGAAAGATGCAGCAAGGTTATTGGGGGTAGCACCCCTTATGGTATGTTCGTTTCCTTCTGGATAGAAGTGGTATCATGGTATGGAGCCCAGATACTTAACTTATGTTGATATCGTAGATATATATATATATATATATATATATATATATTACTTTGTGATTTGTTGCTGGGGCCCCGGTTAAAGGTTGGTTACAACCGGGAGATGGTATACTCGTGTCAGTAGTTACCCAGTTAGGGGTAACCCGGCCTTATGTTGGCAGAGATCCGGTTTGGTTCTCGGGAACGTCCTTCCAGAGACGTTCTCATGTGGCAATGGGAAATTCCTTGGCCTGACCATTTGTTGGAAATCCAATTCCCAATATGAAACCCTGTACGGTTTTAGTTGTAGAACCTGCCATTTACTTATGGTGGCGCCCCACCGTTTAGATGGTAGCTATAGTAGGCATACGATAATGGTCGTATGTTGGCTAAGATTAATATTCTATTTTCGAAATGATTTACTTCACTATGCACTAGTAATAATATCAAAGAATTTCTTTTCTCGTACCAAGCATATTTAACTATCATAAGAAGAAATCTCCTCCAATTCTGCGTTTGCATTGTATGTGTGGCGGGAGGTCTTATGGTAGTTCCATTTTTAAAAGCATACCGAAAATTCTTTTATAAATCTAGTTCTTTAAAAGTAACCGTTGTTTTGTTTACTCATACCAGTCCCATGACTGATCCGGAGTTTATTGTTTTCTTTCCTAAACTCTGGGTGCCCATTATTTCCACACGGGCAGCCTAGTAGCAGGTTTCTGTATTTTGGAGGAGCAATATTTTGGAGCTTTTTATCTTGGAGATATCTTACGAGCTTTTGGAGATTTCAGGTGTTTAGCTTTTGGGAGTTCGTTATCACCTCTTTCATTTGAGGATTTTTGGATATATGATCACTGTTGTATTATCATGATGTTGTATTTGGAGTTGTGATGTATGTATTATATACTCTGTTGTAGTATGGATATTATGTTGATGTTGTAACTGTGATGGTATTTATGATATTGATTCTGTTCTGCTGTTTTATATTCATCTAATTGTTGTTATAAGCTCCGGCAATGCGAATTTGATGTCGTTTATCGGACATCGAGTTTGGGTCGTCACAAGTACCTTCAAATTCTTTGGACTCACTCTTGAGTATTAAGGAAAGCCAAACTTCATGATTCAAGCACAAGCATTTATGCCAATAGAGGAAGTGGGTGATTTGGTGGCATACCTAGTTTATGCTTCAAACCAAAGTAGGGAAAATGATGACCCATTGGACCTTGACAAAGAAGATGACAAACCCCAATAGGTATTCTATGACTAAACTAGAGACACTAGTATTGAATAAAAATTACCCAACAAAGCCATTTGGATCGCCAAGGAGTTGGATGTAAAAGTTGTTGGACTGGACCAGCCCACATCGGAAGAAATGAGTGAATTTCAATTTTTTTATACCATTTTGGATCTTTATTGGCCTACAAAGTCTACATGTATATTAGATCTAATCTAATAGAATTTTGAATAAAATCTTATTTGGTTTAATTTTTTAAATGAAGATTTAAATTTAACTTAAACTTGTAGGTATTATAATGAATGTATCAAATACGTTCATCTGTGTGAAGTACAAGTGCAATAAATAAGTGATGTACATATGCGTAAATGAAACATGTATAAATGAATTTAGAGAAGGAAACCTTTTGCTTCCATCTCTTATTTTATGTAGTTAATGAAGAGAAGATATGACAATATATGAAGAGAGGGAAACCTTTCATTTCTCTCCCCCTTTAGTTGTAATATTTAAAATATATTAAATGACATTTATGACTTATTAACAAAATTTACACGCGCCTTGTCCAAGTCTTAAAGAATGGCATTATTAAATGAAGCAGGATAGAATTTTCTAAACTTAGATATCAAATGGAAGAAATTAAAAGGGCAGTTTTCTCGATTCATAACAACGAAAGCCCTGGACCAGATGGTATGAATGCAAAGTTCATGAAACTGCATTGGGAAGATGTTAAAGAGGACTTGTTACTTGCTGTACAAGACATCTTTACATCAGGTAAACTACCTGAGGGAATAAACCATAATTTTATATCCTTAATTCCAAAAGTGGATAGACCTACTAACATAACTCACCATCGTCCAATTTCTTGCTGCAATATGTATTACAAAATCTTAAGCAAAGTACCATGCAACACATTAAAGCACTTTCTACCTTACTTAATTTTCGAAAATCAAAGTGCTTTTGTCTATAGACGATATATTGGTGATAATATTCTTTTGGCCGATGAGCTACTTCGGGATTTTAAAAAAGGAGTATGGAAAAGCTTTGTATTAAAGTTGATCTTGAGAAAGCTTATGATAAAATCAATAAAGGTTTATTTACTACATAATAGGGAAAAGGGGTCTTCCTACACACTTTGTCAATGTGATATTTGAATGTATAAATACCCATACCTTCTCAATTTTTATGCAAGGTGTACCGAAAGGGTATATTGAGAGTAATAGAGGCTTACGACAAGGGGATTCACTATCTCCTTATTTTTTCAATTGCTATGGAGTACTTTATTTGTCTTACGAATGAAGCTACAGCTTTAAAGCTTTTCAAGCCAGTATGCAGTTTAAAACTAGAAATTACACATTTGTTATATGCGGATGACCTAATGATATTTAGGAAAATTCAACGGGGATAGACGACACAATAAGGATCATATTTGAAAAACTGGCAATTAATTTCGATTTAAATGTGAATTCACTAAAAACAAAACTTTACTTTAGCTCAGCGGCAACCAGTACAGCAGAACTAAAAGACACACTAAAATTGGATGAAGGAAATTTACCTACCACATACCTTGGCGTCCCACTCTCTTCAAATTACTTACACTATTATTAATGCCAGCACATGTAGAAAATTCAAAATAAATTGAATGGTTGGAACTCACAACTGTGAAGCATTATAGGAAGGGCGGAACTGATCAACTCTATTATAACTCCTACAGTTTTATACCGGTTATATATATATACCAATTCCCAGAACAGACGTTGGAGAAAATTAACACTTTATGTTCAGATTTTTTCTGGGCTAGTAGGAGACATAAAGTTGCATGGACGACCTTATGTAAGCCTAAAAATTAAGCTGGTATTAGACGAAACTCTTTTCATATTTAAAGAGAGCAGCATGCATAAAATTGGTGTGGAAATTTCCATCTAAAAAACTCTTTGGAGTAATTGGATGAAGGCTTGCAGAGGTAAATATTTTGGTCAATGAATATTGATAATAATGCATAATGCACATGGAAACATATGTTAAGATTGAGAACTAGTGGAAAACAATTTTTTTAACAAAGTGATAACTAATGGACCAACAACATCGCTGTGGCATGAATCCTAGATAAATTGTAATTGCTTGGTGGATCTACTTGGTTTTGACATATTTTATGTACTTGGTTCACCTAATCTTACAATTGCCAGTATGGTGGAGAATGGTATGCTCAATCCTTGTTTGAACATTGCTACCAGAGAAATAGGAACGCGGATTAAACAAATTCATTTAAATACAAACGAAACTAATGATTTTTATGAATGGTGTGATGGGAATGAATTTACTCTACAATAAGCTTGGGACAAGATAAGGCAACCTGAAGAAATTTAGAACTAGTCTAAGTGAGTATGGCACAATAGAAATTATGAAAATAGGGCGTCCTGCACCTATCCAGCCATAATTAATCGATTTTCCACTAAAGAAAGCCTGCAACACTTTTAGGAGAACATCGACAAAGTGTGTGTTCTATGTGACAATGAACTGGAAAATAGAAAACATCTATATTTTGACTATACTTACAACAAATACATTTGGAACCTATTAAAGATGAATTTAAGTCTGATAACTGAAGTCTGCACATTAGAAACCGAAGTAGACTTTCCGATCTCCACCTTTCACAAAAAAGACCAACTTAGGGATCTGGCATTTTCTTTAACCACCGCTATTTTTTATCGCATCTGGAAAGAATGAAACGAACACATATTCAGTAGACGGAAAATCGATAAGATTCAAAACAGTAAGCAGTTTCAGAAGGAAATTGCTTATCTTGTCGAGAATAATGGTAGCAAGACGGATATAACCCAAGGAATTATGAATTGTTGTGGCAGTAGGGAATAATTCCGAATGATAATGGATGAAGTAGCGTGCTTGTGAAATGTTAAGAGAAGCGAGCTGATTGCATAAGGAATAGTGGGTTTATGTGTAACAGATGTGGGTTTTCTGATGGGCTGTATTTATGTTAAAGTTGTTGTATTTATTCTTTTCTTTTGGCCTAGATTGTAATTGACTAGTTTAGTAATAAAGGGTACCCATTTTAAAATAAAAATAAAGTAAAAACCTATTAATTATTTTAAATAATATGAAATCCAAAATTAACATTAACGAGTGTGATTTCAATTAAAGAATGATTGACAACAAAAGGTTACATTATCGCAAAAAATTCTCTTACAAATCAGAATTAAACTAAACAAACATATTTCCATATACTCGATTATTACAATTTAAGAATTTAAATCTAAACGACATACATTTGCAAAAATTGTAGCATATGATATGTTGAACATATACATTTATACGAAAGGTTTTAATTTTAAGGTTAACAACTTTCATTAAACTTTTAATTAGGAATGAAATAATATTTTAAATTTTACCCGAGAATTTAAATAAAAAAACCACAAAGAATTAGAATTTGCACTAAAATCCATTCATTAATCTAAATCAAGGTTTTTTTAAACATGGATTGAAACAATTATATACAAGTATTTATCATACGAAATCAAAGATCAATTTCAAAGAACAATAGATAACTTAACATATATAATTCATTGCATTTGAGTATGTAAATGTTTTATAATTATATATAAAAAGTCTCATTCAAAATCAATTTTCAATTTCACAAGTTTCCAAATTAAAATAAAAGAAATTATGAAAAGTTGGCATGTGTAGATTTGTGATAATAATTTCAAGATTAAACAATGCAGAGAATAATTGCAAGTTATCAAAGTAATATGGCATTCAAAACATATTAATATATCATGAACATACATTAATGGAAGAATATGAACAAACATAGACTTGAATCTAAACAACAAAATAAACATGTTTTAATCAAATAGACATAAGGGAGGTTACGTGGCAAGATAGATGATCAAAACACGAGGTGAATCGTATAAAGTATAATTATATCAACGATGTAAATGCATAGGTGAATTTAAATAAAAAAAATTACCTTTGGATTAGCCAATAAATCACACATTAAATAATGAATCAAAGCTCCTATATTCAGAAATAAGCCTTTAGATTTTGCACGTATCATGAGTGATAAACCACTTTTGATGAATAGATTTGTATTTGATTTTGGGAAATTTTAAAGCCAGGGAAGATCTCATATTTTCAGCCTTTGGAGAGGAAGGAGAGAACTAGAAAAGTTACAAAAAGGAATGTGTATCCAAAAGGATCATGAAAAGAATGAATTAAAGAAGACAATCAATGCCGATTAAATATAGACTTTTTTCGTTCTTTATATTTTTTCCCTTTATTTGTTCTTTTGAAAACTTATCCTCTCAAGTTATCCCAAACTCACTTAGCATTTATTTCATTTTGATCCCAGTTAAACAATCTATAGATATCACATACCGATACATGCATTTATACCTTTTATTTATGCACTTTATTAAATGCTAATGGTATATAAACAAATCAAATAAAATTTAGCAATCAATATTTCAAAATATTAGTTAATTTGATTAATTTACAACGATTATAAATTAATTAAATAATGTGGTTTATTCAGAATGTTCATTATTACGGTTGTGCGACTCAAATGTGTAAATTCAATCAATGATTAATATTGAATAATTCGAATATTAACATTAACATGCCACCTTAGCTAGCGGTGTGACAATTTAGCTGAATTTATCGCTAATGCATCTTTTGGTAAAATCCAATTTTACTTATTTCAGCTTTACCCAGTAGTGACAATCATTTATACAAATTCTCTTCGTCAAAACTATATCACTTTGGACTTATGTAATTTGGCAATAGCCAAATTCCAATATTGTCCATATTCAACTTTATAGTCCAAACACAATGTCATTGTTTCAACAATAATAATAATTATTAATCGAACTGCTTTGGTTAGGGACTTTGATTTTGAGTTGATTTTAGTACACCGTGATACTAACCTTATATAACCGAGGAGATGTATCCTCCCTTGAATAGTATTTCACTTCCAATGCTTTCATTAGACCCAATTATAGTCATTCGATGAACATCGTACCATGATTTAACTATAATCAAAGCAGAGTTGCCACATTGAAGATCAACAGTATTTTCAAGTTGATAGAACTGTGTAATTTTGTCACATCGATATTTTCTGTTTGACCTCAGTTATATTAACTAATAGAAAATTATCGAGTGAGTCATTCAATAGTTATCCAATAACTATCAGTGTGTAACCCCTTGGTGCCTCCATTAGTCATGAATAATACACTACCTAACATTTGGATAACATTACGCACTCTAGTCCCAACAGATGCATCAATATCTAGTCTTGATACATCTTGACTAGGAATATCTAAAATGAAATGTTTATTTTATTATGATAAATCGCTCATGGTTACAACACATTATAACTATTATCATAAAACACACCATTTATGGATTTTCTGTTAAATACACTTTTAATTAAATTAATTAATTAATATAACTCGTTATATAAAGTATATAATAGAGGAAAACACCTTTTATTTCGAACAAAATTTGTTGTCGAGTTAGATATATATAACGGATTATATATTTGTGCTTAGGGTATATCCCTAACTTTATCAGAAGTAACACAGGATTTGATTGCGTTATTGAAAATAAGTGAAGATGTGTTCTCTTTGGGCCATGCCAACATACTCGATATAGATCCTACTATCATTTTTCATGCCTTCAATATTATCCTAAAAGAAAGCCTAGTACATCAAAAGAGAAGACAACTAAACCTATAAATATTAATAATGGTAGCAAGACGGAGTATAACCCAAGGAATTACGAATTGTTGTGGCAGTGGGGAATAATTCCGAATGATAATGGACGAAGCAGCATGCTTGTGAAATGTTAAGAGAAGCGAGCTGATCGCATCTCTACTACTAATAAATAAAATTCGTTGAACTAATTTACACGGTGTCTTTTTGAAATTCCAAAAATGCCCTTGCTTTCCGACGCTCAAACAAAATATCAACGTATGCAATAACACAAACAGCCCGTGTGCAAAGCACGGGTACAAACTAGCAAGGAATAGTAAGTCTATGTGTAACAGATGTGGATTTTTTGATGGGCTGTATTTATGTTTAAGTTGTATTTATTATTTTCTTTTGGCCTAAATTGTAATTGACTAGTTTAGTAGTAAAGGGTACCCATTTCAAAATAAAAATAAAGTGAAAACCTATTAGTTATTTTAAATAATATGAAATCCAAAATTAACATTAACGAGTGTGATTGCAATTAAAGAATGATTGACAACAAAAGGTTACATGCAAAAAATTCTCTTACAAATCAGAATTAAACTAAACATGCATATTTCCATATACTTGATTATTACAATATAAGAATTTAAATCTAAACAACATACATTTGGAAAAATTGTAGCATATGATATGTTGAACGTATACATTTATACAAAAGGTTTTAATTTTAAGGTTAAAAACTTTCATTAAACTTCTAATTAGGAATGAAACAATATTTTAAATTTTACCCGAGAATTTAAATAAAAAAACCACAAAGAATTAGAATTTGCATTAAAATCCATTCATTAATCTAAATCAAGGTTTTTCTAAACATGGATTGGAACAATTATATACAAGTATTTATCATACGAAATCAAAGATCAATTTCAAAGAACAATTGATAATTTAACATATATAATTCATTGCATTTGAGTATGTAATGTTTTATAATTATATATAAAAAGTCTCACTCAAAATCAGTTTTCAATTTCACAAGTTTCGAAATTAAAATAAAAGAAATTGTGAAAAGTTGGCATGTGTAGATTTGTGATAATAATTTCAAGATTAAACAATGCAGAGAATAATTGCAAGTTATCAAAAGTAATATGGGATTCAAAACATATTAACATATCATGAACATACAATAATGGAAGATTATGAACAAACATAGATTTGAATCTAAACAACTTAATAAACATGTTTTAATCAAATAGACATAAGGGAGGTTTAACTTACATGTGGCAAAATGGATGATCAAAACATTAGGTGAATCGTATAAAGTATAATTATATCAACGATGTAAATGCGTAGGTGAATTTAAATAAGAAAATTACCTTTGGATTAGCCAATAAATCACACACTAGACAATGAATCAAAGCTCCTAGATTCAGAAATAAGCCTTTAGATTTTGCAAGTATCAAGAGGGTTAAATCACTTTTAGTGAATTGATTTGTATTTGATTTTAGGAATTTTTAAATCCAGGGAAGATCTCATATTTTCAGCCTTTAGAGAGGAAGGAGAGAACTAGAAAAGTTATAGAAAGGAATGTATATTCAAAAGGATCATGAAAAGAATGAATTAAGGAAGACAATCAATGCCGATTAAATATAGACATTTTTCCTTCTTTATATTTTTTCCCTTTATTAATTCTTTTGAAAACTTATCCTCTCTCTCTTATGTGGTCAACCAAACATGGAGGAATTATAGGCCTCAAGTTATCCCAAACTCACTTAGCATTTATTTCATTTTGATCCCAGTTAAACAATATATCGATATCACATACTGATACATGCATTTTACCTTTTATTTATGCACTTTATTAAATGCTAATGGTATATAAACAAATCAAATAAAATTTAGCAATCAATATTTCAAAAATATTAGTTAATTTGATTAATTTATAATGATTATAATAATGTGGTTTATTCAGAATGTTCATTATTACGGTTGTGCGACTCAAATCTGTAAATTCAATCAATGAGTAATATTGAATAATTCGAATATTAACCTTCACATGCCACCTTAGCTAGCAGTGTGGAAATTTGGCTGAATTTATCGCTAATGCATCTTTGGGTGAAATCCAATTTTACTTATTTCAGCTTTACCCAGTAGTGACAATCATTTACACAAATTCTCTTCGTCAAAACTATATCACTTTGGACTTATGTAATTTGGCAATAGTCAAAATTCCAATATCGTGCATATTCAACTTTATAGTCCAAACACAATGTCATTGTTTCAACAATAACAATCATTATTACTCGAACTGCTTTGGTTAGAGACTTTGGCTTTGAGTTGATTTTAGTACACCATGATACTAACCTTATATAACTGAGGAAACGTATCCTCTCTTGAGTAGTATTTCAATAGACCCAATTATAGTCATTCGTTGAACATCGTACCATGATTTAACTATAATTAAAGCAGAGTTTCTACATTGAAGATCAATAGTGTTTTCAAGTTGATAAAACTGTGTAATTTTTTCACATCGATATTTTCTGTTTGGCCTCAGTTATATTAACCAATAGAAAATTATCGAGTGAGTCATTCAATAGTTATCTAATAACTATCAGTGTGTAACCTCTTGGTGCCCCGGTAGTCATGAATAATACACTACCTAAAATTTGGATAGGGTTACGCACTCTGTCCCAACGGATGCATCAATATCTAGTCTTGATACATCTTGACTAGGAATATTTAAAATGAAATGTTTATTTTATTTTGATAAATCACTCATGGTTACAACACATTATAACTATTATCACAAAACAAGACATTTATGGATTTTCTGTTAATTACACTTTTAATTAAGTTAATTAATTAATATAACTCATTATATAAAGTATATAATAGAGGAAAACACCTTTTATTTCGAAAAATTTTTATTGTCGAGTTAGATATATGTAACGAATTATATATTTGTGCTTGGGGTATATCCCTAACTTTATCAGAAGTAACACAAGATTTGATTACGTTATTGAAAAGAAGTGAAGATGTGTTCTCTTAGGGCCAAGCCAACATAATCGATATTGATCCTACTATCATTTTTCATGCCTTCAATATTATCCTAAAAGAAAGCCTAGTACATCAAAAGAGGAGCCTATAAAGATACCGTGCACTCAAGGAAGAAGTTGGAAAACTGCTCAACAACACTCTCATCAAGGAATCAAAATATCCAAACTGGGTTTAGCTCGTCCATAAACCTAATGGGACTTAGCAAACATACATGGACTTTTCTAGCTTATATAAGGCACATCTCGAAGATAGCTTCCCCTACCTTGCATTTATTAACTCGTTGACACTACTAATCGGCACGAGCGCCTACCATTTATGGGAGCTTATTTAAGATATAACTAATATATGTGCACACTTTAGGTCAAGATCACTCATTGTTTATCACAAAAATAAGGAAGTAAAGTTATAAAGTGATGCATTTTGGTATCAGGAGTGCAAGGGAATCGTACCAACAACTAGTAAAAATGATATTTTCAGAACAAATCGACAGCTCTATGAAGGTTTTAATGGAAAACATGTTGGTGAAATCCAAAAGACGTGGGTGGGGGGTGTGCGGGATTTTGAAAAAAAACTTTAGCATCATGCAAAATTTTAGCCTAAATATCAACACTAAGAAGTGTTCATTTGATGTCCAATTAGGAGAATTCCGCGGTTATGTGGTGAACTACGACAACCTCCCTCCTCCTCTGGTACTGACATACTAGTATCATCCAATGATAGCACGTTGTAATGGTACCAAACCAATAGAGAGAAACCATAAAGGTAATATGATGCAATCAAATGGTAACTTGTAATATATCTCACAGCGCATAGAAAAAAAAAATGATATCAAAACATAAATATAAAATAGGTGAGAAGGTAGCATAATCGGATGAACTAAAACAATCACCAAAGCATAACACGGGTTCATCATATTATATAAAGCAAGATATAAGAGTTTGTACATCTTTAGTACACCATAAAATCCATAATAAAACTGTAATAGTCTGCAAATCTGTACTCCGACACTAATCTCCATTGATTAACTCAAGATGAACGGAAATACGAACCATTATGGTTTAAGAAGAAGAGAAAGGTAGAAGAAGAGAGAAAAAGATAGAACAGAACAGAAAGAAACAACAGAACAATATCAGAATCTCACAATCGCAGCGGAACAACATATAATAGATAAATGAATAATCTTTAAACAAATAACTATATCAGTTATTACATTACATCTCATTACATTACATTACATCATCAGAGTGTACAACAACAAACAACAACAAACAGCGGCAAAGAAATACTATATACTAGTGAATACACCATGCCATCCAGCTTGCCTCCAACAACTCCTGAATTCCAGAATATCCTGATAAACCTGACTCTTGACTGCCCGTGTGGAAACTGGTGGGCACTCAGAGTTTAGGAAGGAAAACAATAAACTCTGAGTCAGTCATGTGACTGGTATGAGAACTAAAACAGATTATTTTTTAAAACAAAGTATAGGATAATTTTAAAACAGATTCGAAATGCTTTTTAGAAAATGAGACTACCATAAGGCCTCCCGCGCACACACACAATGCAAACGCAGAATCGGAAGAAATTTCTCCTTATGATAGTCAAAGATGCTTGACACGTATTAAAAAGAAACATTTGATATTATTACTTGTGCATAGTGTAGGAAAACATTTCGAAAGTAAATATATAAATCTTAGCCAGCATAGGCATTTCGCACTTATGCCTACTATAGCTACCATCCAAACAGTGGTGACCACCATAAGTGAATGGTAGGTTCTACAACTAAAACCGTACAAGATCGTATTGTTTCTTTGGATTTCCAATAAATGGTCAGGCCAAGGAACTTCCCATTGCCACATGGGTATGCCTCTGGAAAGACGACCCGAGAACCTAACCGGATCTCTGCCAACACAAGGTCGGCTTACCTTTCAAACTAGGTAACTACTGACACGAATATGTCATTCTTCGATCGTAACCGATCTATATCTGAGGATCCTCGATTCCAACAACTACAAAGTAATAAATTTGCAGCAACAACATAGGTTAAGTATCTGGGCTCCATACCATGATACCACCTCTATCCAGAAGGAATGACATACACTAAAGGGGCGCTACCCCCTAATAACCTTGTCGCATTCTTCCTGTTTTGACCATTTTCAGGGTGTGAGGTCCGACAAAGTCTCGTCCACAAAGCCACGCCTTATACAAAAGCTGTGCTTTGATCATCAAATGCTCAACAACACTTCGTATGCCACATTACCAATTTGGGAATGTATCACTTGTAACCATCAACTACATAACCTCTGAGCTCGTACGTCTCAGAGAAGGGTGTTAAGCTAAAAGAATAAATTCTCCGCCACCAACAGAAATATATTTGATAGAAACCAGCTTTACATCTCAAATTGTAATGTCAGACACACATCAAGTCTGTTCCGGGCTCGAACAGAATCGAAGGCACTTCCAAAGAAGCCCTTGCAATCCGGATATTCACTAATCACGTCTGGACTTTCCATCACTAAGGGTGATAAAACCTCTATATCGGAGATCAGCCGATGCAGAGTCACTCGATGGTAATCCTTTCGTTTTCATAAATATCCGGTCTTCAACACCGGTCATCAAATGCAATCAAGATAACGACGTATCACATATTCGGAATGGGTTATACGACCCCAAGGTCCTTTCCTGGCTAACCCGAATAGTGAGCGCTTATTTTGAAAATAAGTGTGGCATTCAAATTCAAGAAAATCACAACAAATACCTATTTAAAGGTAAATACTGATAGTCGGTTATTTAACTATCAATAGGCGTGCACAACATCACCAGACTCCAAATAATTTCCCAAATTATTTATTTTTCAAAAATATCTTTACTAGAATTTCCACACTTCAACCATTTGAAAACAAATTTTCAAATCACTTTTCACCTTTACCACTTTTGAAAACAAATTTCAACCATTTTCCTTACGCGGAAATACTTTCATTTCAAAATGGTTCATTTAAACCAATTAAATAAATCCTTACCGATTTACTTTATATTTACGTTCCAAATCCGTAAATTTATTCCCACACTTCAAAAATAAATCAACGTTTATTTTTAAACAAATTTCCCTTTCATTTATAAATTCCATAGTGAATTTGCAATTCCAAATATCTATGAATATACGATTTCCAAATTGATTTCTAATATTCATTTTCAATTTATCTTTAAAAGATAAAATCTCAAAACATTCACTCCATATTGGAAAAAGCATTTCCATACTTATTTAATCATAAGTAATTCACAAACCCATTTATTTTCAACACCTTTGAAAATATTCAATATACTTATTTCACAGTTAAGTATAGATTTCATTCTCTAAGGAAAACATTCATTCAAACACATTTATTTGGGTCAAAACGAATGTTGCGTAAAACATCATTACGACAACCCAAAATCACTAGTATAGGGATTCGAAATTAAGATAGATATATATAAATCCCAATACTATATAAAACATTTCCTTTCGGAAATCATTTACTATAACAATAGTGTTATAGTCTACCATTTCCTTCTATTTCTCGAAAACGTCTATTTCAACAATACATGTTGAAATCTATGGTTTTGATACTTAACACGTTTTAAAACGTCTTTAAAACAATTAAATTCATTTTATAATATCACTTTTCCAAAAACATATCCATTTTCTTTAATAACATATTCACGGTCCAAAAATCGTGAATATACTTTATTTACCCAATTCAAGGTTTCAACACATTTATTAAAATATTATTCACTATCCAAATCATGGATAAAATTCCCAACCACACTCTTATTTTTACAACATTTAACTTAAAGGATAATTCGCTGCCCAAAATCACGAATATATCTCCTTTAATAAACTTCTATGCTTAATTTATCAAATTCCACTGATTTCGGATTCATAAAACAGCGTTTATAAATCCCAATTCTATTTATAAAAACTTCGATTTATAATTCTCCTTTATTAACCTTCTATATTAAATTTATCAAATTCAATTGATTTCAGATTTATAAACAATGTTTATGAATTCCATTTCTATTTATAAAAACTTCAACTATAAAATCCCTTTTTATAAATCAATTCAATTTATAACTCAACTTTATACCCAAAATCCGATTTATAAGTTAATTATTTATAAATCTTTTATTTTACCAAATCTATTCATTTCATAACTTCACAATTTATAAATCTATAAATTTTATTCACTTGTGAAATCCATTTATACTTCATTTTAACACTTAATACAACTCGTTTCACAATTCCTATATTTTTAATTTATAAATGTTAATCTTAGAAATCTTTTATATAAACCGTTTATAATAATTCAAAAATCTCAATTTAAATAAACCAATCCTTTTAATAATTTACAAAACGTTATTTAAAACTTATATAACTCCAAAATCATACTTAAGTACTATTTTTCCAAAAATATAACTTTTATAACAATAAAATTATGATGTTTATTTATTTTAACAATTCAAAATTAATAAAACGTATACTTTCAAAAATCACTTTAAAATTCTTTTTAAAATCAAAAATCATTATTTTAAAACTTCAAAAATGGATCTGATGATGCAACAGTACCAAATAGTCAATCACGACATCCAAATATCATATATCGATATGATATCAACAATCATCATAATATCTGTAATCAAATAAATACCGGTGAGGAATCCAGTTGGATCCCTCCAACCTGTTTCCCTGCATCCACAAACATTAGCACAATACCAATTCCGTTCCAATGCGGAATATCGCGGTATATGGGATTCATAAAATATTATCCGCTATTATGCGGCGTAATAGGGTCTCATCCGCTATATAATGCGGGAAATCAACTCCAAATACATATATAATACCAATTCTATACAAGTTGGAATTATCGCGGTATATGGTTTTAATAAACAACATCCGCTTACTAACGACGTATAATGTCTATTTTAACAATCAATAGATAACAACCATCATTCAAACATACAATCAAGAAATTTTAAATATAACTGTTTAAAATTTAAATCGAAACAATTTCGATTGAGTGAGAAGTTCTCACCTTGCTTTCAATTCAGTTTTCGCGTTTTATTTCGAATAAAATTAAACGCGCGTTTAATTTTACCCGAAATTCAAACTAGCTCCAAACGACTCCAATCCAGTTCCATCGCGTAGTGCTCGTCAAAACGAAACCAACGCAATACGTTTCGTGCAATTCCAACCTCGTATCAACAAGTTATGACGTTTAGAAGTTTATACAATTTCATAATATAAACAATTAACATTTTGTTTTTAATTTTAAACCCACATCAGATCACGGCCATTGTTTTTTTTTCTTTTTTTTCAAGCAAATCTGGCCACATGTTGTTGCTTCTTCTCAACGCGTGAAGACCCAGTAAAGATTGAATGCAAATGAACCCATCAAGGCCGCCACTAGGGTTGAATATCGCGGCATATACGAACGTTTTCAAGTTGATCAACGACCATCACCACGAAGGCATTCGCGACCTCTACCACCGGCCAGAGCACGGCTAGGCTCGGTCACCCCCTTAGCACGCGAATCAAAGTTGAACGGCCGGCATTTGCAGCCAATTTGTCGATGAACTATAGCTCCATTCACGATCTCACCCGTTGGATTTGTAGAGCTCGCGGAGCTCTACAACATTGCAGTTGAAGTTTTAAGCTAATTGTTGATGGATTAGAAGGAAATCGAGGAAAAAGAAGACGAATTTTCAGCCATTGAATATATGAGACGGCGGCTGGCTTTTTGAAACCCTAGGGCTTTAGAAATTTTGCAAAAGTGAAAATAAGGGGGCTTTTATAGAAAATTCAATGAACACTATTCACCCGAAATTTTCCGAACTCCAAATGAAGCGTGCCAGTTGGCGTTTTTAAGGTTTACCCCACGTTTCGAACACAATGGAACATGTTTCGAAGGCCAATTCGATCATCTGTGCGAGTTACGGCAGTAAACAATCGATTTTAAATTAAATCGGTTAACCAAATTTCTGTGCGTTATAACTTGCCCCGGACAAACGGTAAATCCGATTGACACGAAATTTGAAACCTTACAATAATATCACATTGCGGATCCGATGAAACTGGTTTCGTCAAAATCCGAGACTGTTTGAAAAATGGCTATTTTAACTCGTTAATTAAATATTAAAATATTCAATTTTCACAAATTAACTTTAAATTCAATTTTAAAAGTTCTATAATATCATTCTAACTCCAACATGATTAAATAAAATTTTACAAATCATTTTCAATCATATTAAACCCAATTTCCAATTATTTCTGTAATTTCAACAATTAAATTATCGATTTAATTATGTAATTAAATCCAGATATTCGAAATAAAATTTATTCGACTTATAAATTTCACTTATTAATATATAAAATCAATTAAATATACAAATTTTAATTGACAGAAATTCTGGGTCGTTACAAACTTCCCTCTTAAAAGAATTTCGTTCTCGAAATTACCAAGTAAGAAAAAGTTACAGAATCTATTAACTTTCCAAAACAATCCATTCAAATTAGATTTTTCAAATCTCTTAAGTGTTTAACTTTCCCAAAATTCATAGTTAAACTTCTTACACAATCTTTACTAAGTTTCCAAATCCAAACTTAGTTTTCAAAAATTTCCCAATTTTCTCAAAAATATTCTAACGCCTTAAATTTTTGGAAAAATTCGCCAGAGTCTCCTTTGCGCGGCTCGATCCGAAAAAAATGACAGTATATATATCACAAATATACATCTCATCAAGTGATGTAACAATCCGCATATTTAACGATTATATATTTAAATGTTTTATTTAAATATGGCGTCGTTAGTCGGATTTTTGGGTCCGAAAGTTACTTTTTGCAAACGACCGAATTGGAACTCGAAACCACTTCCATTGATTCCTAAATGGCGTTTGCGATCTTTTTGAGTATAAGCTTTGATATGTTTGGAGCAAGTCGAATTTTGCTATTTGCTAAGTAGGCTTTTGGGTTTAGGTTTCACCCAAACTATTCTATAAACCAACTCAGCCCTTTCTCTCCTTCCATTCACACATTTTCATTTCTTAAGCTTAAGAAACACTGAAAATGGGGGAAGAGAATGGGAAATAGAAACTCCAAGCCCTAGTTCCTCGTGCAAATCCAAATTCTTGCTTCAAGTTCAAAGAGAAGCTATTGGTAAGCCTCCTCTTCATCTTCTCCAACTCTTTCTGTTGAATATGCGCTATGCGCTTATATGATTTTTGTTTGATGATAATAAACATATATACATTCGTTTAAATGTATTTGTTAATGTACTATTTTATTTTTCATAGATTAAATAAATGTTTGTTGAATAAAATAAATTACACAGAATTTGAATTCAAACAGAAATTTTATTCAAACAAATATTTATTACAATTTTGAATAGTACAAATTCAAGCTCTTACTATACATATACAATTTTGATTGTAATTAATCACAATTCAATTTACATAAATGCCTCACTACATATCACTTACACTCGTAGTTTATCTTCAATTTCATTCCAGTTATAATACAGTATCTAAGAAATCTACAAAATATTCACTAACGCAGTAAAATTGAAAAAGAAATATTTTTGCAATATAAAATGAAATATGATTTTTGAAAATATTATTTGCCTCAGTTATTTGGGTTGTTCGTCATCATTTACATTTGAATTCATCATACACGAACAATGTGACATGCACAGTGTATCACTGTACATGCCACAAGGTCATGCACATCGATATACACTTGATAATGCTACAGGGACAGGTGAGCATAGGTCAAACCCAAATGAAAAGCCGGGTTCAACTCATGTGCAATATATTTAAAATCATGACACGAGCACAAGGTCAAACCCGAGTTTTGAAACTGGATTCAACTCAAGTGAAATTTCAAAAATCAACATGAATGGATGCAAAGACCAGTGATGCAAGCAATGACCAGATCAAAGAGCAAAATGATACAAGGCAAACTGGCAACAACAAGTATGGTGAAACACTGCAACTCAAAGAGCATCAACAATGCAACACTTCAATGAGCTACATACATTGATACAAATGTAATTACCACAAATCCAAGACCAACAGCAGTTTATACAACAAAGGATGATGCAGGCACCAGAAACATGATCAACACAACAAAAATGGTCAAGCACGTGTACAACAGGACAGGGCAGTGGACAGGATTGCAACAGATATATGGTGATGCGGTCGACATCTACTCAGTGTGACATGTGCAGAGGCAACAAAAGTCAGGGAACAGGACAATATCAAGTGATGCAACATCACATAATCAAATGAAGCAGTGAAAAATTATCAACTGACTCGAATGACTCAAGTGATACAAGAACAATGTTCAAAAGAATCAAAGTAAATAAACAAGTGGGAAATACATGTACATCAGTGTGAACATATGAACGGCAAGCAATAGAGCTCGAGATAATGTATGCAGTGGAGATCGTACATGAACCAGAACACAAATTCAGTTACAACACTGAGGTCGACAATGTCATAGTGCAGAAGTACACAAATGCAACATTTTAATATGCACCAAGTATGCTATAACAAAGTCAGTGATCATTCAAACCAGTCCAAACATGAAACAAAACTCAACAAGGCATAGCAATGGAAATAGTGTGGCTGAGAACTGATACAAGAAAATCATGGAATGGCAGTATCAATGTCAGGCACACATGTATATGAAGTACACAAGTGCAACAAGCAGCAGTGTGCAAGTGACAAATGCACATGTCAACACCACAAACCAAGTTACAAACATCAAGTGTCGACCAGGTAGCAAGAAAGACATGATTATTCACAACAAACAAGTCAGTGCAGCAATGCAACAAACATCAGCAAGTACAATGTCATAAAACAAATGTCAATGCCGAGAAACAATGTGACAAAGATGGCCAGATGAAGTCGAAGCCAACTAAGTAATTCTCAGTGAAGTCGAAGATGACAGAAGATTAAAAGTGCAGAGATGACCAAGTCAGATAATCAAGTGTGTGCAATTTTTGAAAAAGTCAAAGCAAACTAAAAGAGGAAAGTCTCTGCCGTATTAATCAAGGAAAATCGAACGTTTGAAAATCAAAACCGTGTATATCAAGTTGTAACAGTATTAGGAAAGCAAAATTTAGGAAAGTATCGAATTGATTAGGGTCTCGAAATTCATATAAATACCAAACCCCAAATTCATCATCGGCATCGAGTCAAGCAAGCAATTAAACCAGCAACGAAAAAGATTACATACCACAATCCATCGAACTCGATCAGAGGAGCAGCTGCGAACAAGCGCAAGCAAAAGCAACCAGAGAATTGATCATCAGAGAAGTCGCGAGCAAGAGCAACACAAACCAGAGAATTGATCATCAGAGAAGCCGCGAGCAAGCGCAACACAAACCAGAGAATCGAAGTTGAAGAAAGCCTTAATTTTTGCAAGGGAACAAAGCCCTAATTCAGATCGAACAGAGCCGCCATTTTCTTCACAAGCCAAAAAGAGGAACGGGTTAAAGAAATAGAAATGGGCCGGCCTTGGTTTTATTATAGAGAGGCTTTAGTTTATTTGCTCTAGTTTATTTTTAATTAGGGTTTTTTAGTTTGAAATCGTTTTTAAGTTCGTTTTAAATTTAATTTCTCTTTTAAGGTTGTTAAACCTTGGTAAATCACCACCTAGGTTGTAGGTAGTGTCAGATTGTCTAGTTAGAATTAGTTCAGTGAGCAGGGTGTGCGAGTTTGCAAAACTCTATAGGCGGTAGAAGGGTGTGCGAGTCTGTTAGAGTGTTTGTAAGCGGGAGACTGTTTAATTCTAATAGAAATCTGGGAATGCAGCAGTAGGCAGGGGTTGCCGAAACTGGGTAAATTTTGTGCTTGATTTACTTTTCAGCATATTTATTTCTGCAGTTTGTTTTTGTGTTTAATTCGAGAAAATTTGCTATAACCCTATTCACCCCCTCCTCTAGGGTTAATCTAGATCCTACAAGTGGTATCAGAGCGAGGTATTTTTACTTTAATTCTAGAGTCATGAATCCACCAAATAATGCTTTTTCTGAGGGGCGATCTATTGTTAGGCCACCCATGTTTAATGGAAATGATTATGCTTATTGGAAAGTTAGGATGGGTATTTATCTTAGTTCTGTTGATTATGATGTTTGGGACATTATTGAAACTGGCTATAAATCTCCCACCATAACTGTTGGTTATACTGAGATTCCTAAACCTAAGGATAGATGGGATGCTAACGATAAGAAATTAAAAACTACAAATGCTAAAGCCATGAATGCTTTGATATGTGCTCTTGATAAGTCTGAATTTAATAGAATTTCTCATTGTAAAACTGCACAGGAAATTTGGCATACCTTGGAGGTGACACATGAAGGAACTTCTCAAATCAAGGTGTCTCGTCTACCCCTATTCAGCAATGAATATGAGAACTTTGTGATGGACAAAGACGAGAGCATAAAAGACATGTTTGGACGCTTTTCAACTTTGGTGTACAACGCTAGAGCACTTAGGAAGGTATTCACTGAGGTAGAGCTTGTGAGGAAGGTGCTACGAGTTTTACCAATGAACTTTGAGGCAAAAGTCACGACAATACAAGAGTTGAAAGATCTGAGTAAACTAAGCATGGAGGAGTTGATCGGCAACTTGATGACATATGAGCTTGAGCTAAAAGCAAAGGAGGAACGCAACAACTCCGAACCAAAGAAGAAGACGATTGCCTTAAAGAGCAAAGAAGAGAGCGATGAAGAAGATTCAATTGAAGAGCTTGCAATGGTTGTCAATAATCTTAGAAAATTATCAAGATTCAGGCCACACAAGAAGAAAATAAGTGGTAGTAGGTCAAAAGGTTCAAACAATTCCGATAATGAATTGACGTGCCTTAACTGCAAGAAGCCTGGCCACTTCAAACAATAATGCCCACTTCTCAAAAACAACAAAGGAAATAAAAAGAAGAAGAAATCATTTGCAGCGACTTGGGATGATGAAGAAGGAGAGGAAGTTTCGAATAATAGCTCAGATGAGACTAACTTGTGTCTTGTGGAAAAATCAGATTCAGAAGCAAGCTCAGAGGAATCTAGTGAGGGAGGTGACTATTCTTATAAAGAACTTTTTTTATGTGTCTTGATCTTACTAAAGAAGTTGATACTCTTGAATCTAAAATTGAAAAACTGAAATCTGATAGGAGAGAACTTGCTTGTGAAAATTTTAGGTTAGAAACTGAACTTGAAAATATTCAAAACCTAGAATGTAAAAAATGTAAAATTTTAGACTCGGAATTATCAAGACTTAAGAATAGCTCTGAGAATCTTGAAAACGAAAACTTGAGTCTTAAGGAAACCATTGACACTAGGAAAAAGGATTTTATAAATAGATGCACCTCACTTGTCACTGAAAACACAACACTAAAAACCAAAGTCCAAAATCTTGAGAAATCTTTGAATAACTTTTCAAGAGGAGAAAAATCATTCAACATGTTATTAGGAAATCAAATTTTTGCTAACAACAGAAAAGGACTAGGTTTTGGGAAAACACAAGTTGATGGTAATGCAAAAGGTAAGAGTGTCTTTGATAGATGTTAAATAATTGGACATCGTGTTGAAAATTGTAATCATAGGAACAAGAACACAAAATTTATACAAGTTTGGGTTCCTAAGAATTCTACAAACAAATTTCATGTCTATTGGAACAAGAATGAAATGACAAAACAAGTTTGGGTTCCAAAGGGTTTTTTTATTCACAATGCTTCAGCCACTAACAATCATGGACCTATAAAAACAAATAGGTCACAAAAATCTTTAATCGTGTAGGTATGGTGGCGGGCTAAGGAACAACAAAAGTGTTCGCTGGATTTTGGCTGTTCCAGAAACACAACGGGCAACAAAGCAAAGTTCCTTAGCCTAGTACAAAGGTGACAGAATCACAATGGGCAACCATGAAAAATTATCATAAAGGTAAAACAGGTGAAGGTATATTTTATCGATATATTAAATGTGATAATCTGCACCATATTCTGAATGAAATCAGCCAATATTGAGATGTTTTAAAGATGATGTTTTTTGATTCTGACTTGTTCAACATAGTTGGCCAATTATATTTATGCCAAAAACACTATTCTTTGAATTACTTCATAACATATTTGTTTGGATTAAACATTGTGTTTTGTTGGATGATAATGCATTTAGTTATAATTCGGCTAACTCTATATTCACAGTTTCTGATTATTTACATGACTTCAATTCAAATTCAAGAATGCTGTAAAAGTTTGTGAGTTTGAGTTTTCATGCACACTTCATGATCTGGTCTATCAAATTTAATTAGTGATGTTTTGAGTGAAAAAAAAATTTAGATGCAGATCATACTGGTAATCTAGTTGACAGAAAAATTACTAGTTGAACGTGATTTTTGAGACATTTAGTAACTGCATCGTTTTTTCAAAGAAAATATCTGCATACTTTTCATTACAAATAATTTTCAATTAGCAGAAATTTTTTCTCATATAACCCCTTCGAGAAAATCATTGTTGACCATATTTTCAGATTAGTCATTTTTATTTGATTTTAAATGACAAATTTTGACTAATCCGACTCCCTACTAATTATCAAAAAGATAAATAGTGATTGAAAAGGTGATAAGTGTTGATATTTAACATACATTACTCAAGACAGTATATTTGGAAAATTTCTTTAGGAATTCAAACAAGAGTTATAAAACTTTTTGTTGGGTAAAGATTACATGACCATTTCTATATCTATCATATTTCTATCGACAATTGTTTGTCAAATTTTAAATATAGTTTGTCGATATGTGGTACTATAATCAGGAATCATTTGTTTTTCATTCACATTTTTTTGTAAAAATAAATAAATACCCAAAGTATTCACTCTCATTTAAAAGTCCTCACGGTTATGCATGGGTGAATTACTTGGATTTTTCATTATGTGCTTTCATGCTCATTTAAAAGTCCTCACGGTTATGCAAGTATGGAACGCATATCAAAATTAATTGATTAAATAGACAAGTTGATTCTAATCCCATTTAAAAGTCCTCACGGTTATGCATGGTTAGAAGATACTTGAATTCATTTTTAAAATTAAATTGGAATACTACTAATCTCATTTAAAAGTCCTAACGGTTATGCATGATTAGTAGATATTCAAATTCCTGATATAAGAGTACCACAAACAGATACAACGTATGGTTTTATATGAGAACATCATTTCCATTATTTCTAAAAGTGGAATATGCGCCTAACAAGGGTATTTATGATTTTTGTTTGATTTTTTTATTGAAGTTTAATATTTATATTCAAATTGAGTTTTAATATTGGATTAATATTGGTCACTTTATCTCTATTTTCTCTAACACTATTATTCTTTTGCTGATAACAAAAGGGGGAGAGAAAAGTTAAGATTTTGTCAAACGAAATCAAGAGAAGGTCAAATAATTTTCCATTTGCATCTAGGCTCATTTATATATTTCTATTTGTATGCATATAGGTAGGGGAAGCATCATGTAGAGAGGAAACATTAAATAGGGGGAGCAATTAGAGTATATCGTTGATCAAATACATTTAACACAAGTCAAAATCTAAAATATATGTTTGTTATCATCAAAAGGGGGAGATTGTTGAATATGCGCTATGCGCTTTTATGATTTTTGTTTGATGATAATAAACATATATACATTCGTTTAAATGTATTTGTTAATGTACTATTTTACTTTTCATAGATTAAATAAATATTTGTTGAATAAAATAAATTACATAGAATTTGAATTCAAACAGAAATTTTATTCAAACAAATATTTATTACAATTTTGAATAGCACAAATTCAAGCTCTCACTATACATATACAATTTTGATTTTAATTACATCACAATTCAATTTACATAAGTGCCTCACTACATATCACTCACACTCGTAGTTTATCTTCAATTTCATTCCAGTTATAATCCAGCATCTGAGAAATCTACAAAAATATTCACTAACGCAGTAAAATTGAAAAAGAAATATTTTTGCAATATAAAATGAAATATGATTTTTGAAAATATTATTTGCCTCAGTTATTTGGGTTGTTCGTCATCATTTACATTTGAATTCATCATACAAGAACAATGTGACATGCACAGTGTATCACTGTACATGCCACAAGGCCGTGCACATCGATATACACTTGATAATGCTACAGGGACAGGTGAGCATAGGTCAAACCCAAATGAAGAGCCGGGTTCAACTCATGTGCAATATATTTAAAATCATGACACGAGCACAAGGTCAAACCCGAGGTTTGAAACTGGATTCAACTCAAGTGAAATTTCAAAAATCAACATGAATGGATGCAAAGACCAATGATGCAAGCAATGACCAGATCAAAGAGCAAAATGATACAAGGCAAACTGGCAACAACAAGTATGGTGAAACACTGCAACTCAAAAAGCATCAACAATGCAACACTTCAATGAGCTACATACGGTGATACAAATGTAATTACCATAAATCCAAGACCAACAGCAGTTTATACAACAAAGGATGATGCAGGCACCAGAAACATGATCAACACAACAAAAGTGGTCAAGCACATGTATAACAGGACAGGGCAGTGGACAGGATTGCAACAGATATATGGTGATGCAGTCGACATCTACTCAGTGTAACATGTGCAGAGGCAACAAAAGTCAGGGAACAGGACAATATCAAGTGATGCAACATCACATAATCAAATGAAGCAATGCAAAATTATCAACTGACTCGAATGACTCAAGTGATATAAGAACAATGCTCAAAAGAATCAAAGTAAATAAACAAGTGGGAAATACATGTACATTAGTGTGAACATATGAACTGCAAGCTATAGAGCTCGAGAAAATGTATGCAGTGGAGATCGTACATGAACCAGAACACAAATTCAGTTACAACACTGAGGTCGACAATGTCAAAGTGCAGAAGTACACAAATGCAACATTTTAATATGCACCAAGTATGCTGTAACAAAGTCAATGATCATTCAAACCAGTCCAAACATGAAATAAAAC
This sequence comes from Allium cepa, assembly GCA_030765085.1. NCBI lineage: Eukaryota > Viridiplantae > Streptophyta > Magnoliopsida > Asparagales > Amaryllidaceae > Allium > Allium cepa. Next base: position 755,274,011 of record CM060940.1, on the reverse strand, counting down.
TCAACAAGGCATAGCAATGGAAATAGTGTGGCCGAGAACTGATACAAGAAAATCATGGAATGGCAGTATCAATGTCAGGCACACATGTATATGAAGTACACAAGTGCAACAAGCAGCAGTGTGCAAGTGACAAATGCACATGTCAACACCACAAACCAAGTTACAAACATCAAGGGTCGACCAGGTAGCAAGCAAGACATGATTATTCACAACAAACAAGTAAGTGCAGCAATGCAGCAAACATCAACAAGTACAATGTCATAAAACAAATGTCAATGCCGAGAAACAATGTGACAAAGATGGCCAGATGAAGTCGAAGCCAACTAAGTAATTCTCAGTGAAGTCGAAGATGACAGAAGATTAAAAGTATAGAGATGACCAAGTCAAATAATCAAGTGTGTCCAATTTTTGAAAAAGTCAAAGCAAACTAAAAGAGGAAAGTCTCTGCCTTATTAATCAAGGAAAATCGAACGTTTGAAAATCAAAACCGTGTATATCAAGTTGTAACGTTATTAGGAAAGCAAAATTTAGGAAAGTATCGAATTGATTAGGGTCTAGGAATTCATATAAATACCTAACCCCAAATTCATCATCGGCATTGAGTCAAGCAAGCAATTAAACCAGCAACGAAAAAGATTACATACCACAATCCATCGAACTCGATCAGAGGAGCAGCTGCGAACAATCGCAAGCAAAAGCAACCAGAGAATTGACCATCGGAGAGGCCGCGAGCAAGAGCAACACAAACCAGAGAATTGATCATCATAGAAGCCGTGAGCAAGCGCAACACAAACCAGAGAATCGAAGTTGAAGAAAGCCCTAATTTTTGCAAGGGAACAAAGCCCTAATTCAGATCGAACAGAGCCGCCATTTTCTTCACAAGCCAAAAAGAGGAACGGGTTAAAGAAATAGAAATGTGCCGGCCTTGTTTTTATTATAGAGAGGCTTTAGTTTATTTGCTCTAGTTTATTTTTAATTAGGGTTTTTAGTTTGAAATCGTTTTTAAGTTCGTTTTAAATTTAATTTCTCTTTTAAGGTTGTCAAACCTTGGTAAATCACCACCTAGGTTGTAGATAGTGTCAGATTGTCTAGTTAGAATTAGTTCAGTGAGCAGGGTGTGCGAGTTTGCAAAACTCTATAGGCGGAGCTAGGTGTGGGAGTCTGTTAGAGTGTTTGTAAGCGGGAGACTGTTTAATTCTAATAGAAATCTAGGAATGCAGCAGTAGGCAGGGGTTGCCGAAGCTGGGTAAATTTTGTGTGTGATTTACTTTTCAGCATATTTATTTCTGCAGTTTGTTTTTGTGTTTAATTCGAGAAAATTTGCTATAACCCTATTCACCCCCCCTCTAGGGTTAATTAGATCCTACACTTTCTTCTTCAATTTCAAAAAAATTTCCTAAACCTAACTTAGGAAAATACTTGTTTTGAACTTAGATTGAAGCTAGTAGAGTTGAAGTGGAGAGTGGTTGTCCTTTTCCTTGCAATTGAGCTTCTTTATCCTTGTTTTTGTGTTAAAAGGTGAGATTTTTATCTCACATCTATGTCTACAACTATCTTCGATTGTTGGAAATGAATTCCTAACATTTTTACATGTTCATTTGCTTTCGATTTGGATGGATTCAGTGGAATTTCCAATTTATGATTTTTGAAGCCAAATCTATGAAATCCTTTTAGGGTTGATGTTTATGTTGTTCAGAGTGTTTGGGTGAGTCGTTAAGGTTGGGTAGTCGTTTGACGTAAGCCCATAATCAACACTCATCCGATTGCTTTCGATTGGTTTTGGCCTTTAATGGCCTAGGTTCAGGAAATGCCTGACCATCAGGTTTCAGACGTATGAATCCCTATTTCAGACGTCTGAATATTGTTCTAGGAAAGATTTTTATTCTCAGATTCAGACGTCTGAAATTATATTCCAGACGTCCGAATTGGCTAAATTTCAACCAGAAAGGAAATAGGAAAAATAATGCCTATTTCAGACGTCTGAAAATTTGGGTTCAGACGTTTGAATTCCGTTCTAGAAAACAAATTAACTTTCAGATTCAGACGTCTGAACCCCTTCATTCAGACGTCTGAATATGATGTCTTTTTCCAAATTGCCTTGTTCGTTTAGTTTTCCATATTTAATCGATGCGTGTTGATTCCAATTAGTTTTTTATGCATTGACCTTGATGATTCCTTTTTGAATTCATTCATGGGTTTTATAAATGATTTCTTCAAATTGTTTTAAAGGTTCGCTTCTCCAATTTATAAATTCTACTTAAAACACACACACAATTTCGCACTCCGACCGAAGTGGGAGGAGAATTAAATGATTAGATAAAATGCGTGCAATGAACACGTGCGTTCATCTTTTCCTTTAATTCCCAATCTATTCGTTTGAACGTTTTGACCTTTGGTCCGGTTTACCGATGAAATGAGGTGAACTTTGTACTGCTTTGAGTGTGAAATTGACTGACGGATAGTAAACCGTTTAGTGCGAACGAGTGGTTATGCGACTCACGTTAACACTTTTCGGATTCTTTTTCGAGAGTTATGACACATTCCGCCAGTTAGTGGTGTCCAGTACTGGGACTCCGGACCTTCACCACTACGGTTTGTTGCCTCCGGGTATGTTGCCTTCGGGTTTGTGCCTTCGGGTTTGTTGCCCTATAGTATCGTCTTTGGTGTTGGTCTTTTCGAGCCGCACAAGTGATATTTGGGTTTGGAGCCTTCGGGCTTATGGATCCTTGTTTTACAGTACCGAGCACGTGCAATTTTCTGATATTTCGTTGATATGTATATTCCCTCGGTATCGCCCTTCGGTATTGGTCTTTTCGAGCCGCACGATATATATAGCGGTTACCTTGCGGAACTTGTATTACCTTCATTGGTATTTGATATTTGCCTTTTTGGCTTGTTTTGGGATATTCATATCCTTTGTTGATTTGAGTTGCCATTGATATGAGGCTTGTCTTGTTATGATCCATCTTTTGTTAGATGGTTGTGTTATCTCTTTTAGAGATATTTGTTATACTTTATGACCTTGCAGGTTATTGTTGTTCAGTTTATGTAACTGATTTGTTTAGCTAGACTGACCCGTGTATTTTATACTCGGGTCAGACCGAGATGTTTCAGGTTAGGTGCTTTTGGACTTAGCCTATTTTTCTTCCGCATGGACTACTCCGCTAGCTTCTTTTTGTTATGGCTTTTTGCGTAGTCCCATTTTGTTGTAACTCTGATATATATGTATTCTTTTGGATTCGTCTGTATATTGTGGTTTGCTATACCACTTGACATGTATCAGTCTGTATACTCTATTGTGTATCCGTATATGTGTATATGATGATCTACTGTTCTGTGGTGTATATTACATTTGAGCTGTAATATTCTGTTTTGATAGATCCTCTAGCCACCTATTGTTTTGTTTTAAGTATTCATTGGATTTGTCGATCTGCTAGGTAGGGCAATTGTCGATGTATTCAATAGATAGTTAAAGCAAGGCTATATATGGTCGCTCCTAACCAGCTCTATTCTCCGCATTAGCAGACGGTATTACCCAGTAATACTCTTTGTTAATGTGGGTCTCGGAGTGGGGCATCACAGCTTGGTATCAGAGCTGAGTTCAGAACAAAGTATGATAAACACAGAATATGAGCACATATTACGATACATTAGAGTGTAATAAGTGATGCAAATTTTTGAATCATCGTGTCTCTCTATTCCATTAAAGGTTAGATAGAATTTAGGAATACGTCTTGGAATGCATTTTATTCCGTAGTATTCCATATTGTAATATCCACCTTGTGAATAATCTTGTTCTTATTTCAACTTTCAGCGTATGGCTGGAAGAGGCAGGGGACGACGTTCGGATGCTGGGCAATCCAGTAGCTCACATCTGGATGGCGTTTATATGTCTACTGATCAGTTTTTGGAGTTGTTTAGGAGCACTCAACTTCCAGTTCCTCCTCGAGTGTCTCCACCTCGCAAGGCTTCCTTTGCATGCCAGTGCAGTGATTTTGCTCATCTTGGAGGAAAGCCATTTAAAGGCTCCGAGTCCGTTCTTGAAGTCAAAGCTTGGTTTCGCACATGCGAGCATATTTTCTCTTGTATGGATCTTTCTGACCATGATAGAGTTCTTGTAACTTCTAGCTTATTACAAGAGCGTGCCCATGATTGGTATGAGCTTCTTATAGCCGAGATTGATGAATCTACTCTTTCTTGGACTCAGTTTCGGGAGCGATTCGAACTCAAGTTCGTTCCTAAATCTGAAAAAGTCTTATTGACCCGTCGCTTCCTTGAGTTGAAGCAAGGGAAGTCTTCTGTTTCTGAATATGTTGCATCATTCGAGGCTTTATCTAGGTATGGTCTTGAATTCATTAGCACTTCTTATGAGAAGAATTTGAAGTTTGTCTCTGGTCTTAAGAAATATCTTAAGAAGTCTTTGTTGCTCCAGCTTAAGCTTTCTTTTGAGGAATTAGTAGATTCGGCACTTCATCTCGAAACCATCGAGAAGGAGTGTGATAGTACTGAGGATGTTGAGGTTTCCAAGAACCCTAACAAGAAGTAGTTTCCATTTCAGAAGAAGTCTTTTCCTTCTAAGAAGAAGAAGACCGGTGGTGTTAATTCTTTGCCTCAGTCTGCTGGAACACCTTTCATTCGGAAGTATTTCAATTGCGGTTCTCCTAATCATATTATTCGAGCTTGTCCTAAGCCTCTCTTCTGCCGCTATTGCAAGAAGGAAGGTCATCATGTTTCCACCTGCCCTACTGTTCCTGGTGGTGCCAAGTCTGGCAAGCTTAATGCTGCCAAGGCTTCTGAAGGTCCCTCTCAGCTCAAAGGTATATCTCCATCTATTTTGGAAGGTTATATTTTATTTCATGACCATAGTATACGAGTTCTTTTCGATACGGGGGCTTCACATTCCTTCATATCGAAAAAGCTCGTCGATGATTTATCTTTGGATGTTTCTTGTATGGTTACTTCTTTAAGGATTGCGATCCTATTGGGGGATTCGCGACCCTTAGCTTGCTTTGTGATAATGTTGAGATTGTTTTATAAGGCTTTTCTTTTCGTGTGAATTTGTACGTTATTTCTTATCTGGGATTCGATATGATTTTGGGTATGGAATGGCTAGTGAGATATGATGCCAGGATTATTTGTTCGGAGAGAATTATATATCTTCGACATCCGGATTCGCCTACTCGGCTATCACTTGTTCTTGGGGATTTAGATAATTTCGAAATGGCTTTATATTCTCTTGATTCACGAGATGATGATGACATATCTCGTATTCCTATTGCTTGTGACTTTCCTGATGTTTTTGTGCCTGTCTCGGGTTTGCCGCCTAAGCGGGCAATTGAGTTCCGCATTGATCTCATTTCAGGTAGGGGTGTCAATGGGTCGGGTCGGGTCGGGTTTGGGTCGGGTCAAGTCGGGTTCGGGTTGATTTTAAATGGGTCGGGTCAACCCGTTTATTAAACGGGTCATAAAAACTCAACCCGAACCCGACCCGTTTATAAACGGGTTGACCCGACCCGACCCGTGTAACCCGTTTATAAACGGGTCGGGTCGGGTCGGGTCGGGTCGTAAATGGGTCGGGTCAACCCGTATAAGGTGTAAACGGGTCGTAAACGGGTCGGGTCAACCCGTATAAGGTGTAAACGGGTCGTAAACGGGTCGGAACGGGTCGTAAACGGGTCGGGTCAACCCGTATAACCCGTATAAGTATAAACGGGTTGTTAACGGGTCAATTTCGGGTTAGCGGGTCAACCCGAAACCGACCCGTTTATAAACGGGTCAAATTCGGGTTGACCCGAAAATGACCCGCCAACTTATCGGGTCGGGTTAACCTGCTAATTTCCGTGCGGGTTTCGGGTCGTGTAGGAAATTGACAGCCCTAATTTCAGGCGCGCAGCCAGTTAGTCGTCCTCCCACAAGGATGTCTACAAAAGAAAATAAGGAACTCAAGAAGCAACTTTTAGAGCTTGCATCCAAACAATTGATTCAGTCCAGTTTTTCTCCTTGGGGATCCGCGGTCGTCTTCGTGAAGAAGTCCGATGGAACTCTTAGGCTTTGCATTGACTATCGCAAGCTTAACGAGTTAACCATCAAGAAAAGGTATCCATTGCCCAGGATAGGTGATATGTTCGATCTATTGAGTGGTGCTAAGGTCTTTTCTCAACTTGACCTTGCCACAGGTTTTCATCAATTACGAGTCGCGGAGGATAGCATACCTCTTACAGCTTTTCGCACTCGATATGGTTCTTTTGAGTGGCTCGTTATGCCTTTCAGTTTGACGAACGCTCCTGCTTTCTTTGTTGATCTAATGAATCGGGTATTCCGAGAATATCTCGACAAGTTCATCCTTGTATTCATTGATGATATCCTTATCTATTCTAAGTCTGAAGCTGAGCATGCTAACCACTTGAGAATTGTCTTGAGTACTCTCCGTCGCCATCAACTTAGAGCCAAATTCTCCAAGTGCCACTTTTGGGAGAATAAGGTTAAGTTCTAGGCCATGTTGTATCTTCCGACGGCATTTTAGTCGATCCCTCAAAGATCGAAGCCATTCGAAATTAGAAGAGGCCCGAGAATGTTCATGAGATTCGTAGTTTCCTTGGATTGGCAGGTTATTACCATCGGCTCATCAAGGACTTTTCCCGTGTTGTGCTCCCTCTCACCAGCCTTACTCGAAAAGGCTTTCGTTATATTTGGTCTGACAAGTGTGAAGCTTCCTTTCTGACATTAAAGGAACTTCTCAATAATGCTCCTATTCTTGTGGTTCCCGAGGAAATCATGATCTTGTTGTCTACACCGATGCTTGTTGTAATGGTCTCGGTGCTGTTCTTATGCAGAAGGATCGGGTAGTTGCTTATGCTTCTAGGCAACTGCGTCCAAATGAAGTTCGCTATGCCACTCATGATCTTGAGTTAGCCGCCATTGTCTTCGCCTTGAAAATTTGGCGACACTGTTTATTAGGCGAGCACTTCATTCTTTATACCGATCATAAATCCTTGAAGTATTTGTTCATTCAGAAGGAACTCAATATGAGGCAACAGCGTTGGCTCGAGTTTCTTGCTTCTTATGACTTTGATATCCTGTATACCCCGGGTAAGGGTAATCATGTTGCAGATGTGCTTAGTCGCAAACATTCGGCTGTTGTTTCTATGATGCTTTCCCAATGGGATGTTCTTGAGACTCTATCTTTATGTGAAATTCGTGATCGAGGTCCATCTTCTGATTCTCCTATTCTATTATTTAGTTTGGGAGCTTGACCTATTTTATTGGATCGTATTGCCGATGCTCAGTGGCGTGATCCTGAGTTGTTGCATCTTATTCAACTTTGTGAGTCTGAATCCTGTGATGAGGCGTTGCGGGATTTTAGCATTGATTCACATGGGTGTCTTCACAAGAAGAACCGTCTTTTTGTGCCTTCTGATTTTGCACTTAGGCATGACATTCTTGATGACTGTCACCGTTCTAAGTATACAATTATCCCGGTAGTACCAAGATGTATGCCGATATGCGTCGCCTTTATTATTGGGAAGGCATGAAGCGCGATGTAGCGAGTTATGTGAGTAATTGCATAACTTGTCAACATATTAAGACCAAACATCGGCGTCCTTCTGGTCTTCTTCAGCCTCTTGAGATTCCATTGTGGAAATGGGATCAGATTTCTATGGATTTCATTGACAGCCTACCTCGTTCGAGATCGGGCCATTCTAGTATTTGGGTTATTGTTGATCGCCTCACCAAGTCTACTCATTTTGTCCCTATTAAGTCTAATAGGACTGCTTCGCATTTGGCTAAGTTATATGTCAAGGAAATCGTGAGACTTCACGGTGTTCCTAGTTTTATTCTGAGTGATCATGATCCTTTATTCACGAGTCATTTTTGGCGGAGTCTTCAGCAAGCTTTGGAAACAAAGCTTAATTTTAGCACAGCTTATCATCCACAGTTTGATGGACAGACTGAACGGGTGAATCGTATCTTGGAAGATCTTCTCTGTATTTGTATTTTTGATTTTGGTGGTGGTTGGGAGGATCACCTACCTCTTGTAGAGTTCTCCTACAATAATAGTTTTCAATCTAGTATCGGTATGGCTCCTTTCCAAGCCTTATACGGAAAGCCATGTCGATCACCTTCTTGTTGGTTGGAATCTGGGGAGAAGCTTATTCTTGGCCCAGATTTTGCTCGTGATTCTTTCGAGAAGATTGATCTTATCTGGTTGAGAATGAAAGAGGCACAGAGTCACCAGAAATCCTATACGGACAACCGTAGGAAGCCTCTCGAGTTCTCGATTGGTGATCTCATTTTTATTCGTGTTTCTCCTTTGAGGAGGGTTATGCGCTTCAGTACGACTGGGAAATTGGCTCCTCGTTATGTAGGACCATTTTCTATTACTGAACGTATTGGCCCTATAGCTTATAGAGTTTCACTTCCTGCTCATTTATCTGGTATTCATGACGTGTTTCACGTCTCGCAACTTCGGAAGTGTCTTCGGGAGTCGGATTCTGTTATTACTTCTCCTGATTTGCAAGAGCTTGAGGTCTCACCAGAATTATCTATTGTACAACAGCCTATTCGCGTACTTGACACGGAGGTGCGACACCTTCGAAACAAGGACGTGCCGCTCATTAAAGTTCAATGGTCTGCTAATCCCAATGACTGTACTTGGGAAACCAAAGAGTTTATTGAGCGATTGTAACGATCTCGATTTTTCGTTGACGAAAACCGACATCAATACGTCCATAGTATCAACTGCCGAGCAATCGAAAGCCCAAAAACCGTACCGTTAGGGTTTTAGAAAAAGAAAACGTAGAAGAAGATAGAACAGAGCAGAAGAAATAACAGAACAACATCAGAATCTCACAATTCGCAGCGGAACAACATATAATAAATAAATGAATAATCTTTAAACAAAGAACTATATCAGTTATTACATTACATTACATTTCATTACATCATCAGAGTGTACAACAACAAACAACATCAACAGCGGAAAAGAAATACTATATACTAGTAATACGCCAAGCCATCCAGCTTGCCTCCAGCAACTCCTGAATTCCAGAATATCCCGATAAACCTAACTCTTGACTGCCCGTGTGGAAATTGGTGGGCACCCAGAGTTTAGGAAGGAAAACAATAAACTCCGAGTCAGTCATGTGACTGGTGTGAGAACTCAAAACGGTTTATTTTTCTTTAAATCAAAATAGAGGAATATTTTTAAAGTCAATTCGCAATGCTTTTAAAAAAATGAGACTACCATAAGGCCTCCCGCACACACACACAATGCAAACGCAGAATCGGAGGAGATTTCTCCTTATGATAGTCAAAGATGCTTGATACGCATTAAAAAGAACATTTGATATTATTACTAGTGCATAGTGTAGAGAAAATCATTTCGAAAATAAAGATATAAATCTTAGCCAGCATAGACATTTCAAACTATGCCTACTATAGCTACCATCCAAACAGTGGGGCGCCACCATAAGTGAATGATAGGTTCTACAACTAAAACCGTACAAGATCGTATTGTTTCTTTGGATTTCCAACAAATGGTCAGGCCAAGGAACTTCCCATTGCCACATGGAAACGCCTCTGGAATGACGTCCCGAGAACCAAACCGGATCTCTGCCAACACAAGGCCGGGTTACCCCTAACTGGGTAACTACTGACACGAATATGTCATCCCTCGATCGTAACCGATCTATCCAAGGATCCTCGATTTCCAACAACCACAAAATATGCAGCAACAACCTAGATTAAATATCTGGGCTCCATACCATGATACCACCTCTATCCAGAAGGAATGACATACACTAAAGGGGCGCTACCCCCTAATAACCTTACCGCATCCTTCCTGTTTTGACCATTTTCGGGGTGTGAGGTCCGACGAAGTCTCGTCCACAAAGCCACACTTTATACAAAAGCCGTGCTTTGGGTCAATCAAATGATCATAGAAATGATCACCAAGATAAATGATCAAACAATGATCATTTCACAGCAACACTCAGCATGCCACACTACCAAATTGGGAGTATATCACTAATAACCTTCAACTATATAACCTCTGACCTCGTACGTCTCAGAGAAGGGTGTTAAGCTAAGAGAATAAATTCTCCGCCACCAACAGAAATATATTTGAAAGAAATCAGCTTTATATCTCAATTTGTAATGTCAGACATACAATCCATACAAGTCTGTTCCGGGATCGAACAGAACCGAAGGCACTTCCAAAGAAGTCCTTGCAATCCGGATATTCACTAATCACGACCGGACTTCCCGTCACTAAGGGTGATAAAACCTCTATATCGGAGATCAGCCGATGTAGAGTAACTCGACGGTATTCCTTCCATTTTCACAAACATCCGGTCTTCAACACCGGTCATCAAATGCAATCCATTACGACGTATCACATATTCAGAATGGGTTATACGACCCCAAGGTCCTTTCCCGGCTAACCCGAATAGTGAGCGCTTATTCAAAAATAAGTGTGGCATTCAAATTCAAACAATCACAACAAATACCTATTTAAAGGTAAATATTGATAGTCGGATTATTTAACTATCAATAGGCATGCTCAACATCACCAAATTCCAAATAATTTCCCAAATTATTTACTTTCCAAAATATCTTTACTAGATATAAAATTTCCCATACTTCAAACATTTGAAAACTAATTTTCAAATCACTTTTTAATCCTTTACCATTTTTGAAAAACAAATTTCAATCATTTTCCTTTCTTGGAAATATTTTCATTTCAAAATAGTTTATTTAAACCAATTAAATAAATCCTTAACGATCTACTTTATATTTACGTTCCAAATCCGTAAATTAATTTCCATAATTTCAAAAATAAATCAACGTTTATTTTTAAACTAATTCCCCTTTCTTTTATAAATTCCATAGTGAATTTATAATCCCAAAATATCTATGATGTACGATTTTCAATCGATTTCTAATATTCATTTTTCAATTTGTCTTCAAAAAGATAAATTCTCAAAACGTTTATTACATATTGGAAAAATATTTCCATACTTATTAAATAATAAGTACATCACAAATCTATTTATTTTCAACATTTGAAAATATTCGATATACTTAAATCAAAATTTAGTATATATTTCATTCCTTAAGGAAATCATTCTCTTAACACATTTATTTGGGCAAAACGAATGTTGCGCGAAACATCGTTACGACAACCCAAAGTCACTAGTATAGGGATTCAAAGTTTAAATAGATATATAAATCCCAATACTATATAAAACATTTCCTTTCGGAAATCATTTACTGTAACAACAGTGTTATAGTCCACCATTTCCTTCTTTCTCGAAAACGTCTATTTCAACAATAAATGTTGAAATCTATGGTTTCGATTCATAATACATTTTAAAACATCTTTAAAATAATTAACTTCATTCTATAATATTCCTTTTTGCCAAACATGACCATTTTATTCAATAAGGTATTCATTGTCCAAAATCGTGAATATATTTCCTTTAATAAACTTCAATATTCAATTTATCAAATTAAATTAATTTCGAATTTATAAACAATGTTTATAAATTCCATTTCTATTTATAAGCTTCGATTTATAAATCTCATTATTAACAAATTCCATTTATATCTCATTTAAATGCCAAAATCCGATTTATAAGATAATTACTTATAAATCTTCTATTTCACAAAATCTATTCATTTTATAACTTCACAATTTATAAATCTATAAATTCTCATTCACTTATGAATCCATTTCCCTTCATTTTAACACTTATAAAAAAAACTTCGTTTTATAATTCCAATATTTTTAATTTATAAATATCCATTTTATAAATCTTTTATACACATCGTTTTTAATAATTCAAAAATCCCAATTTAAACCAATTATAAATTAATTCACTATTTATTTCCAAAAATCTCATTTCGGTTATATTTCTCAAAAATCTCAATTTTTATAACATAAAAATTTATAACGTTTTAATTATTTAAAATGAATCAATTCAAAATTTTAATAAAAACATATACTTTGAAAAATCACTTTAAAATTCCTTTTAAAACCAAAATCATTATTTTAAAACTTCAGAAATGGATCCGATGATGCAACAACACCAAATAGTCAATCACGACATCCAATTATCATATATTGATATGATAATCAACAAATATCAAAATATCTGTAAATAAATCAATACAGTTGAGGAATCCAGTTGGATCCCTCCAACCTGTTTCCCTACATCCACAAACATTAGCACAATACCAATTCCGCTCCAGTACGGAATTATCGCGGTTTATGGGATTTATAAAATATTATCCGCTTAATAGGCGGCGCAATAGGGTCTCATCCGCTATACAATGCGGGAAATCAACAACTGCAATATATACATGTGCCAATATATATATATTGCTATTATATATAATATCAATTTCACTGTTTATGAAATATTCGCGGTATATGTTTTTAATAAATAACATCCGCTTACTAACGGCGCATAATGTCTATTTTAACAATCAATAGATAACAATCATCATTCAAACATACATTCAAGAATTTTAAATCTAACTATTTAAAATATAAATCGAAACCGATTCGATTGAGTGAGAAGTTCTCACCTTGATTTCAATTCCGTTTTAGCTTTTATCTCGAATAAAATTAAACGCGCGTTTAATTTTACCCGAAATTTTCACTAACTCCAAACGACTCCAATCCAATTGCATCGCGTAGTGCTCGACAAAACAAAGCCAACGTCGCTTGTTTCTTTAATTTTCGATCTCGTATGAAAGAGTTATCACAGTTTAAAGATCGTACAAATTATAAATATAATTAAATTACAATTTTCATTTTAATTTAAACCTACACAAATCATAACCGTGCATTCTAGCTTCCTGCATCCAAGCCGCTCCTATTGCTTCTCTTCCCTACCCAGATACGCGGCCAGGTGATAAAACACGCGCAGCAACCCATACGGCCGAAATTAGGGTTTGCCACACCACCTCATCGATCGACCGAGACCCCATCATAACCCCACCATTCGAAACGCCACCTCCAGAGCCACCCATGCCTGCCGACCGCACCTCCCTAGTGCCCCCATCTCCTCGAAAAACGTGACCAAAACCGGCCACTTCAAACCCAAATTCGCGACAATCCAAAGCTCCATTTCCATCATAGCCGTTGAAAACAAGGATCTCGACGTGCTTAACATTTTTCCAGTTGAAAGTTTCTAGGAAAAATTTATGGATTGGAAGATTTTGAAGGAAGTTCGAAACTAATTTCTGGCCTTTCGAGAAGAAGGTGGCGGCTAGGCTATAGGATTAGGGTTTTGAAATATTTTAGAAAAAAGAAAATAATAAAGTGCTATTTATAGAAATTTCTCAATCACTATTCATTCTGGTTTTCCGGAATCCGATTTACGCGCGGTAACCAGCGTTTCTAGGGTTTATCCCGCGTTTCGGACACAATGGAACAGGTATCGGGAGCTAATTTGGTCATCTGTGCGAGTTATGGCAATAAACGTTCAATTTAAAATTAAACCGATTAAACGATTTTCTAGGCGTTTTAGCTTGCACCGGACAAACGATAAATCCGATTGACTTGAAATTTGAAACCATACAATAATATCACATTACGGATCCGATGAAACTGGTTTCGTCGAAATCCGAGACTTTTTGAAAAATGTCTATTTTAACTCGCCAAATTAATATTAAAACAATTTCGATGCGTTTCGAGCTGCCACGATCAAATGACAACTCCGATTGCTACGAAAATTGAAATCCGATAATAACAAACTATTATGGATCCAATGAAACTAGTTTCGTTCAATTCTGAGACTGTTCAAAAATTGGCTATTTTTCTGTCGATAATTTAATATTAAAATATTCAATTTTCACAGATTAACTCCAAATTCAATTTTAAAAGTTCTATAATACCGTTCTAACTCCAACATGATAAAATAAAATTTTACAAATAATTTTCAATCATATTTAACCCAATTTTCAATTATTTCTGTATTTTCACTATTAAATTATCGATTTAATTATCCAATTAAATCCAATTATTCGAAATAAAATTTATTCGACTTATAAATTCACTTTTTTTATATTTAAAATTAATTAAATATTCAAATTTTAATTAATAAAAATCCTGGGTCGTTACATACTTCCCCCCTTAAAAGAATTTCGTCCTCGAAATTACCAAGTAAGAAAAATTACATAATTCATTAACTTTTCAAAATCCAAAGTTAAACTTTTACAATAACTTACGAAGTTTTCAAATCATACTTAGTTATCCTTTTCAAAAACAACTACTATTGTTTAACTTTCAATTCTAAATCAAAGTTATAGTTTTCACAAATTTCCCAATTTTCTCAAAAATTTTCCAACGCCTTAAATTTTCGGAAAAATTCGCCATAGTCTCCTTTGCGCGGCTCGATCCGAAAAAAAATGACAGTATATATATCACAAATATACATCTCATCAAGTGATGAGGCATCCCACAGGGAAAAACGTGTAAAAGTACGATATTTAATCCGAAATATGTACCTTATTTATTATTAGCGAGCATATACGGCTAATATAGCGCGAAAGCGAGCTCCAAATGCGAAGCAAGCGCAATCCGCACCTACTAAACACTCAACAACAACATGAGAATCATGCATATATGAAAGTAGTATCAATATACAACATATAGCAACATAACAACTGCATAATATAGCAACATAACAACTGCATAATATAGCAAATGCAACTAAAGCAACAAATGCAACTATCAACCAGCTATAAATTCACTTCTCATTAATATTCATTGAATTGGTTTTCCAATTGATTCATTAACATTGGACTTTACTAACATTCATTCATGTCCAATTTTCAGTTCCAATTCACATTCAATTCTATTCAAATTCATTTTCTTCCAATTTGAATTCAATTTCATAGCTTCCAATTTCGCTAATTCACTTTCATTAACACTTAATGAATTATATACAATCAACTAATAATCATATAACAACCAATGTATATTCAACACAACCAAATTTATTCACTTTACATTCAATTTGGTTCAACACTTTTAATTCCAATTGGATCATATTAAATTGACTTCCATTCAATTTATTCAACTAGCTTTTAATGGATTAACACTTATATATTCATTATTTCATATCAATTGTTTACATTCGATTGATTTACATTCAATTCATTAGTTTAATTCAATTGCTAATTCCTTTAACAATATAAAGTTGAATTTCTTTCATATAACTCAAGTTCAAATTCTTAATGACTTTACTTCATTAATTCACTTATTAATTTACTTTGACACCAAAAATCAACTTCATTCAACTTCACTTAAGTTATATTCCATTTCAAACATCTTATCAAATCCAAATCAAATCCAAATTTTCCAAACAACTTTCTTTTAAACAATTTGGCAGCAATCCCTCTTTTGGAAACCCGAAAATGAACACCGATGATGTCATGATCATCATCAGAATTATTTTCCAGCGACCGAAAAGAGTTTAGAGCTTTAATTTCTCCAAAACAATTTTCCAAATTATCAAATCTTTTCAAAACACTTCTCTGGAATTTTGTTTTCAGAATATAAATCACATTTATAAGTCTTTTACTTACATAATTTCACTTCTTATATATATAAGATTTTTTTTTTCACAATTGTAAATCACTTTAATTATAATTCCATTCTTATAATTCATTTGCATATACAATTATTCTTTAAAAATTGTTATTTTTATTCAACAACCAAACAATCAATTCATATACACTTTAATAATCCTGAAAAATTATTCCTTTATATACAAAATATAATCAAGATAAAATTATTTCATTTACCCAATTTAAAACAATATCGTGTCGAATTATTCTATTCAAGTGTTTAGAGATCCCTATCAACAACGTTAATTACTCGTGTTGACTAAAATCCATATACCACTCAACAAACCAATCATCACAATATAAAACAATTTATATTCACTAACAAATACGCGCTCGTATCTATTATTACACTCAAACTCATTCTAGAGTACTACTGACTCCATCTCTAATGAGAAATACCCAACAGAGCCATGGTTGTCGCTTAACCATAAGCTCTGATACCAAATGTAACGATCTCGATTTTTCGTTGACGAAAACCGACATCAATACGTCCACAGTATCAACTGCCGAGCAATCGAAAGCCGAAAAACCGTACCATTAGGGTTTTAGAAAAAGAAAACGTAGAAGAAGATAGAACAGAGCAGAAGAAATAACAGAACAACATCAGAATCTCACAATTCGCAGCGGAACAACATATAATAAATAAATGAATAATCTTTAAACAAAGAACTATATCAGTTATTACATTACATTACATTTCATTACATCATCAGAGTGTACAACAACAAACAACATCAACAGCGGAAAAGAAATACTATATACTAGTAATACGCAAAGCCATCCAGCTTGCCTCCAGCAACTCCTGAATTCCAGAATATCCCGATAAACCTAACTCTTGACTACCCGTGTGGAAATTGGTGGGCACCCAGAGTTTAGGAAGGAAAACAATAAACTCCGAGTCAGTCATGTGACTGGTGTGAGAACTCAAAACAGTTTATTTTTCTTTAAATCAAAATAGAGGAATATTTTTAAAGTCAATTCGCAATGCTTTTAAAAAAATGAGACTACCATAAGGCCTCCCGCACACACACACAATGCAAATGCAGAATCAGAGGAGATTTCTCCTTATGATAGTCAAAGATGCTTGATACGCATTAAAAAGAACATTTGATATTATTACTAGTGCATAGTGTAGAGAAAATCATTTCGAAAATAAAGATATAAATCTTAGCCAGCATAGACATTTTGAACTATGCCTACTATAGCTACCATCCAAACAGTGGGGCGCCACTATAAGTGAATGATAGGTTCTACAACTAAAACCGTACAAGATCGTATTGTTTCTTTGGATTTCCAACAAATGGTCAGGCCAAGGAACTTCCCATTGCCACATGGAAACGCCTCTGGAATGACGTCCCGAGAACCAAACCGGATCTCTGCCAACACAAGGCCGGGTTACCCCTAACTGGGTAACTACTGACACGAATATGTCATCCCCCGATCGTAACCGATCTATCCGAGGATCCTCGATTTCCAACAACCACAAAATATGCAGCAACAACCTAGGTTAAATATCTGGGCTCCATACCATGATACCACCTCTATCCAGAAGGAATGACATACACTAAAGGGGCACTACCCCCTAATAACCTTACCGCATCCTTCCTGTTTTGACCATTTCCGGGGTGTGAGGTCCGACGAAGTCTCGTCCACAAAGCCACACTTTATACAAAAGTCGTGCTTTGGGTCAATCAAATGATCATAGAAATGATCACCAATATAAATGATCAAATAAATGATCCTATCACAAATGATCAAACAATGATCATTTCACAGCAACACTCAGCATGCCACACTACCAAATTGGGAGTATATCACTAATAACCTTCAACTATATAACCTCTGACCTCGTACGTCTCAAAGAAGGGTGTTAAGCTAAGAGAATAAATTCTCCGCCACCAACAGAAATATATTTGAAAGAAATCAGCTTTATATCTCAATTTGTAATGTCAGACACACAATCCATACAAGTCTGTTCCGGGATCGAACAGAACCGAAGGCACTTCCAAAGAAGTCCTTGCAATCCGGATATTCACTAATCACGACCGGACTTCCCGTCACTAAGGGTGATAAAACCTCTATATCGGAGATCAGCCGATGTAGAGTAACACGACGGTAATCCTTCCGTTTTCACAAACATCCGGTCTTCAACGCCGGTCATCAAATGCAATCCATTACGACGTATCACATATTCAGAATGGGTTATACGACCCCAAGGTCCTTTCCCGGCTAACCCGAATAGTGAGCGCTTATTCAAAAATAAGTGTGGCATTCAAATTCAAACAATCACAACAAATACCTATTTAAAGGTAAATATTGATAGTCGGATTATTTAACTATCAATAGGCATGCTCAACATCACCAAATTCCAAATAATTTCCCAAATTATTTACTTTCCAAAATATCTTTACTAGATATAAAATTTCCCACACTTCAAACATTTGAAAACTAATTTTCAAATCACTTTTTAATCCTTTACCATTTTTGAAAAACAAATTTCAATCATTTTCCTTTCTTGGAAATATTTTCATTTCAAAATAGTTTATTTAAACCAATTAAATAAATCCTTAACGATCTACTTTATATTTACGTTCCAAATCCGTAAATTAATTTCCATAATTTCAAAAATAAATCAACGTTTATTTTTAAACTAATTCCCCTTTCTTTTATAAATTCCATAGTGAATTTATAATCCCAAAATATCTACGATGTACGATTTTCAATCGATTTCTAATATTCATTTTTCAATTTGTCTTCAAAAAGATAAATTCTCAAAACGTTTATTACATATTGGAAAAATATTTCCATACTTATTAAATAATAAGTACATCACAAATCTATTTATTTTCAACATTTGAAAATATTCGATATACTTAAATCAAAATTTAGTATATATTTCATTCCTTAAGGAAATCATTCTCTTAACACATTTATTTGGGCAAAACGAATGTTGCGCAAAACATCGTTACGACAACCCAAAGTCACTAGTATAGGGATTCAAAGTTTAAATAGATATATAAATCCCAATACTATATAAAACATTTCCTTTCGGAAATCATTTACTGTAACAACAGTGTTATAGTCCACCATTTCCTTCTTTCTCAAAAACGTCTATTTCAACAATAAATGTTGAAATCTATGGTTTCGATTCATAATACATTTTAAAACATCTTTAAAATAATTAACTTCATTCTATAATATTCCTTTTTGCCAAACATGACCATTTTATTCATAAGGTATTCATTGTCCAAAATCGTGAATATATTTCCTTTAATAAACTTCAATATTCAATTTATCAAATTAAATTGATTTCGAATTTATAAACAACGTTTATAAATTCCATTTCTATTTATAAGCTTCGATTTATAAATCTCATTATTAACAAATTCCATTTATATCTCATTTAAATGCCAAAATCCGATTTATAAGATAATTACTTATAAATCTTCTATTTCACAAAATCTATTCATTTTATAACTTCACAATTTATAAATCTATAAATTCTCATTCACTTATGAATCCATTTCCCTTCATTTTAACACTTATAAAAAAAACTTCATTTTATAATTCCAATATTTTTAATTTATAAATATCCATTTTATAAATCTTTTATACACATCGTTTTTAATAATTCAAAAATCCCAATTTAAACCAATTATAAATTAATTCACTATTTATTTCCAAAAATCTCATTTCGGTTATATTTCTCAAAAATCTCAATTTTTATAACATAAAAATTTATAACGTTTTAATTATTTAAAATGAATCAATTCAAAATTTTAATAAAAACATATACTTTGAAAAATCACTTTAAAATTCCTTTTATAACCAAAATCATTATTTTAAACTTCAGAAATGGATCCGATGATGCAACAGCACCAAATAGTCAATCACGACGTCCAATTATCATATATCGATATGATAATCAACAAATATCAAAATATCTGTAAATAAATCAATACAGTTGAGGAATCCAGTTGGATCCCTCCAACCTGTTTCCCTGCATCCACAAACGTTAGCACAATACCAATTCCGCTCCAGTACGGAATTATCGCGGTATATGGGATTTATAAAATATTATCTGCTTAATAGGCGGCGCAATAGGATCTCATCCGCTATACAATGCGGGAAATCAACAACTGCAATATATACATGTGCCAATATATATATATATATATATATATCACTATTATATATAATACCAATTTCACTGTTTATGAAATATTCGCGGTATATGTTTTTAATAAATAACATCTGCTTACTAACGGCGCATAATGTCTATTTTAACAATCAATAGATAACAATCATCATTCAAACATACATTCAAGAATTTTAAATCTAACTATTTAAAATATAAATCGAAACCGATTCGATTGAGTGGGAAGTTCTCACCTTGATTTCAATTCCGTTTTAGCTTTTATCTCGAATAAAATTAAACGCGCGTTTAATTTTACCCCAAATTTTCACTAACTCCAAACGACTCCAATCCAATTGCATCGTGTAGTGCTCGACAAAACGAAGCCAACGTCGCTTGTTTCGTTAATTTTCGATCTCGTATGAAAGAGTTATCACAGTTTAAAGATCGTACAAATTATAAATATAAATAAATTACAATTTTCATTTTAATTTAAACCTACACAAATCATAACCGTGCATTCTAGCTTCCTGCATCCAAGCCACTCCTATTGCTTCTCTTCCCTACCCAAATACGCGCCCAGGTGATAAAACACGCACAGCAACCCATACGGCCGAAATTAGGGTTTGCAACACCACCTCATCGATCGACCGAGACCCATCATAACCCCACCATTCGAAACGCCACCTCCAGAGCCACCCACGCTTGCCGACCGCACCTCCCTAGTGCCCCCATTTCCTTGAAAAACGTGACCAAAGCCGGCCACTTCAAACCCAAATTCGCGACAATCCAAAGCTCCATTTCCCATCATAGCCGTTGAAAACAAGGATCTCGACGTGCTTAACATTTTTCCAGTCGAAAGTTTCTAGAAAAAATTTATGGATTGGAAGATTTTGAAGGAAGATCGAAACTAATTTCTGACCTTTCAAGAAGAAGGTGGCGGCTAGGCTATAGGATTAGGGTTTTGAAATATTTTAGAAAAAAGAAAATAATAAGGTGCTATTTATAGAAATTTCTCAATCACTATTCATTCTGGTTTTCCGGAATCCGATTTACGCGCGGTAACCAGCGTTTCTAGGGTTTATCCCGCGTTTCGGACACAATGGAACAGGTATCGGGAGCTAATTTGGTCATCTATGCGAGTTATGGCAATAAACGTTCAATTTAAAATTAAACCGATTAAACGATTTTCTAGGCGTTTTAGCTTGCACCGAACAAACGATAAATCCGATTGACTTGAAATTTGAAACCATAAAATAATATCACATTACGGATCCGATGAAACTAGTTTCATCGAAATTTGAGACTTTTTGAAAAATGTCTATTTTAACTCGCCAAATTAATATTAAAACAATTTCGATGCGTTTCGAGCTGCCACGATCAAACGACAACTCCGATTGCTATGAAAATTGAAATACGATAATAACAAACTATTATGGATCCAATGAAACTAGTTTCGTTCAATTCTGAGACTGTTCAAAAATTGGCTATTTTTCAGTCGATAATTAAATATTAAAATATTCGATTTTCACAGATTAACTCCAAATTCAATTTTAAAAGTTCTATAATATCGTTCTAACTCCAACATGATAAAATAAAATTTTACAAATAATTTTCAATCATATTTAACCCAATTTTCAATTATTTCTGTATTTTCACTATTAAATTATCGATTTAATTATCCAATCAAATCCAATTATTCGAAATAAAATTTATTCGACTTATAAATTCACTTTTTTTATATTTAAAATTAATTAAATATTCAAATTTTAATTAATAAAAATCCTGGGTCGTTACAGCGATCTTATCCGGGTTTTCTATCTTTGCTTGGAAACGGTGAGTATATCCTTTCATCTCAAGCTTATTCCCTTTTCTTTTTGGATGTTGTTTGTATGTAGTTGTTACAAATATTGTCTCTAGGAATTGCGTGGAAGCAATTTTGTAAGGAGGGGAGATCTGTAACAACCCGCATATTTAACGATTATATATTTAAATGTTTTATTTAAATATAGCGTCGTTAGTCGGATTTTTGGGCCCGAAAGTTACTTTTTGCAAACGACCGAATTGGAACTCGAAACCACTTCCATTGATTCCAAAATGGCGTTTGCGGTCTTTTTGAGTATAAGCTTTGATATGTTTGGAGTAAGTCGAATTTTTCTATTTGCTAAGTAGGCTTTTGGGTTTGGGTTTCACCCAAACTATTCTATGAACCAACTCAGCTCTTTCTCCCCTTCCATTCACACATTTTCATTTCTTAAGCTTAAGCAAAATTGAAAATGGGGGAAGAGAATGGGAAATAAAAACTCCAAGCCCTGGTTCCTCTTGCAAATCCAAATTCTTGCTCCAAGTTCAAAGAGAAGCTATTGGTAAGCCTCCTCTTCATCTTCTCCAACTCTTTCTTCTTCAATTTCAGAAAAATTTCCTAAACCTAACTTAGGAAAATACTTGTTTTGAACTTAGATTGAAGCTAGTAGAGTTGAAGTGGAGAGTGGTTGTCCTTTTCCTTGCAATTGAGCTTCTCTATCCTTGTTTTTGAGTTAAAAGGTGAGATTTTTATCACACATCTATGCCTACAACTATCTTGGATTGTTGGAAATGAATTCCTAACATTTTACATGTTCGTTTGCTTTCGATTTAGATGGATTCGGTGGAATTTCCAATTTATGATTTTTGAAGCCAAATCTATGAAATCCTTTTAGGGTTGATGTTTATGTAGTTCGGAGTGTTTGGGTGAGTCGTTAAGGTTGGGTAGTCGTTTGACGTAATCCCATAATCAACACTCATCTGATTGCTTTCGATTGGTTTTGGCCTTTAACGGCTTAGGTTCAGGAAATGCCTGACCATCAGGTTTCAGACGTCTGAATCCCTATTTCAGACGTTTGAATATTGTTCTGGGGAAGATTTTTATTCCCAGATTCAAAGTCTGAATTTATATTCCAGACGTCCGAATTGGCTAAATTTCAACCAGAAAGGAAATAGGCAAAATAATGCCTGTTTCAGACGTCTGAAAATTTGGGTTCAGACGTCTGAATTCTGTTCTGGAAAACAAATTAACTTTCAGATTCAGAGTCTGAACCCCTTCATTCAGACGTCTGAATATGATGTCTTTTTCCAAATTGCCTTGTTCGTTTAATTTTCCAAATTTAATCGATGCGTGTTGATTCCAATTAGTTGTTTATACATATTTGACCTTGATGATTCCTTTTTGAATTCATTCACGGGTTTTTATAAATAATTTCTTCAAATCGTATTAAAAGTTCGCTTCTCCAATTTATAAATTCTATTTAAAACACACACACAATTTCACACTCCGAGCAAAGTGGGAGGAGAATTAAATGATCGGATAAAACGTGTGCAATGAACACGTGCGTTCATCTTTTCCGTTAATTCCCAATCTATTCGTTTGAACGTTTTGACCTTTGATCTTGTTTACGGATGAAATGAGGTGAACTTTGTACTGCTTTGAGTGTGAAATTGACTGACGGATAGTAAACCGTTTAGTGCGAACGAGTGGTTATGGGACCTACGTTAACATTTTTCGGATTCCTTTTCGAGAGTTATGACACATTCCGCCAGTTAGTGGTGTCCAGTACTAGGCCTCCGGACCTTCACCACTACAGTTTTTTGCCTTCGGGTATGTTGCCTTCGGGTATGTTGCCTTCGGGTATGTTGCCTTCGGGTTTGTGCCTTCGGGTATGTTGCCTTCGGGTTTGTGCCTTCGGGTTTGTTGCCCTATAGTATCGTCTTCGGTGTTGGCCTTTTTGAGCCGCACGAGTGATATTTGGGTTTGGAGCCTTCGTGCTTATGGATCCTTGTTTGTACAGTACTGAGCACGTGCAATTTTCTGATGTTTCATTGATATGTATATTCCCTCGGTATCGCCCTTCGGTGTTGGTCTTTTCGAGCCGCACGATATATATATAGCAGTTACCTTGCGGAACTTGTATTACCTTCATTGGTATTTGATATTTGCCTTTTCGGCTTGTTTTGGGATATTCATATCCTTTGTTGATTTGAGTTGCCATTGATATGAGGCTTGTTTTGTTATGATCCATCTTTTGTTAGATGGTTGTGTTATCTCTTTTAGAGATATTTGTTATACTTTATGACCTTGCAGGTTATTGTTGTTTAGTTTATGTAACTGATTTGTTTAGCTAGACTGACCCGTGTATTTTATACTCGGGTAAGACCGAGATGTTTCAGGTTAGGTGCTTTTGGACTTAGGCTATTTTGCTTCCGCATGGACTACTCCGCTAGCTTCTTTTTGTTATGGCTTTTTGCGTAGTCCCATTTTGTTGTAACTCTGATATATATGTATTCTTTTGGATTCGTCTGTATATTGTGGTTTGCTATACCACTTGACATGTATCAGTCTGTATACTCTATTGTGTATCCGTATATGTGTATATGATGATCGACTGTTCTGTGGTGTATATTACATTTGAGTTGTAATATTCTGTTCTGATAGATCCTCTAGCCACCTATTGTTTTGTTTTAAGTATTCATTGGATATGTCGATCTGCTAGGTAGGGCAATTTTCGATGTATTCAATAGATAGTTAAAGCAAGGCTACAGATGGTCGCTCCTAACCAGCTCTATTCTCCGCATTAGCAGACGGTATTGCCCAGTAATACTCTTTGTTAATGTAGGTCTCGAAGTGGGGCGTCACAAGTGATGAGGCATCCCGTAAGGAAAAAAGTGTAAAAGTACGGTATGTAATCTGAGATATGTACCTTATATATTATTAGCGAGCATATACGGCTAATATAGCACGAAAGCGAGCTCCAAAAGCGAAGCAATGCGCAATCTGCACCTACTAAATACTCAACAAACCATGAGAAACATGTATATATGAAAATAATATCAATATACATCATATATCAACACAACAACTACATGTGCCAACATAGCAATGCATTCAATCAACAAATGCAACCATCATCCAACTATCATCCAACTAACCAAATAAATATTCATTCATATTCTCATTAATATTCAATGAATTGGTTTTCCAATTTAAATCACATTTGATTCATTAACATTGGATTTTACTAACATTCATTCTTAATTCAGTTAGTTAACATTCACTAATTAAATTCACATTAGTTCACTTGCAATCCAAATCAAATTCAGTTCTATTCAAATTCATTTACTTCTCTTTCAATTTGAATTTAATTACATAGCTTTTAATTTCGCTAATTCAATTTCATTAACACTTAATGAATTATACACAATCAATTAACAACCATATAACAACCAATATATATATATTCAATACAACCAAATTTATCAAATTTACATTCTATTTGGTTTAACGCCTTTAATTCCAATTGGTTTAATATTAAATTGGCTTCCATTCAATCTTCCAATTTATTAGCTTTTAATGAATTAACACTTATATTCATCCTTTCATTTTAATTCATTTACATTCGATTGATTAGCATTCAATCCATTATTAATTCAATTGTTAATTCATTTCACAATATAAGGTTGAATTCATTTATACAACTCAAGTTCACATTCATAACTTCATTTCATTAATTTACTTCGATACCAAAATCAACTTTATTCAACTTCACTTAAGTTATATTCCATTTCAAACATCATTTGTTTAACTTAACTTAAGTTTCCACTTATAAATTCAATTCAGATTCCAATTCTAAAGTAAATTCCATTTACTTTTACCAAAGTCAAATTTTCATCACCTATTCAAATTCAGATTTATTTTGCTTAACAAAATTGTTTAACTATTTTTAACAATTTGTTTCACTTTCATTTTCTCATTTTATAAGTTATACACCTTATATTCAACAACTACCACTTGGATTTTTATTGATTCACTTATACTTCTTTTAATTTAACTCCATCCTTTAAGTTAAATTTATTCTATCAAAATTCAAATTGTATAAGTTATCAACTCATTTATCATTCCCATAATATTTTAAATAGGATTCCAGAGTCTTTTCAACCTTTCAAAACCATTTTTGAAATTAATTCAAATATTCTTTTGAATTTCCAAAATCAAATCCAAATTTACCAAACAACTTCCATTTAAAATAATCTGGCAGCAATTCCTCTTTTGGAAACCCGAAAATGAACACCGATGATGTTGCAATCATCATCGGAATTATTTTCTAGCGATCGAAAAGAGTTTAGAGCTTTAATTTCTCCAAAACAATTTTCCAAAATATCAAATCCTTTCCAAACACTTCTCTGGAATTTTTTTTTTTTAGATTATAAATCATATTATAAATCTTTTACTTATATAATTTCACTTCTTATATATAAGATTATTTCACAATTGTAAATCATTTTAATTATAGCTCCATACTTATAATTCTTCGCTTATACAATTATTCTTTTACAATATGTGGTTTTTATTTAACTTATTCAACAACCAAACAATCAATTTTATATACGCTTTAATAATTCTGAAAAATTATCCCTTTATATATAAAATATAATCAATGTAAAATTATTTCATTTACCCAATTTAAAATGATACTATGTCGGTTTATCTCGTTTAAGAGTTTAGAAACCCCTATCGATAATATGACGTCTCATCTACTGACCAGAATTCACAAACAGCTCAACGGATAAGCAAACACAATATAAAACATTTTTATATTCACTAACAAATACACCCTCATAGCTATTATTACACTCACACTCATTCTAGAGTACTACTGACTCCATCTCTAATGAGCAATTCCCAACAGAGCCATGGTTGTCGCTTAACCATAAGCTCTGATACCAAATGTAATAGTCCGCAAATCCGTACTCCTTGAATAGACACTAATCTCCATTGATTAACTCAGGATGAACGGAAATACGAACCATTATGGTTTAAGAAGAAGAGAAAGGTAGAAGAAGAGAGAAAAAGATAGAACAGAACAGAAAGAAACTATAGAAC
Organism: Allium cepa; assembly: GCA_030765085.1. Taxonomy (NCBI): domain Eukaryota; kingdom Viridiplantae; phylum Streptophyta; class Magnoliopsida; order Asparagales; family Amaryllidaceae; genus Allium; species Allium cepa. The sequence goes on along the minus strand of CM060940.1, from coordinate 755,247,321 downwards.
AATATCAGAATGTCACAATCGCAGCGGAACAACATATAATAGATAAATGAATAATCTTTAAACAAAGAACTATATCAGTTATTACATTACATCTCATTACATTACATTACATCATCAGAGTGTACAACAACAAACAACAACAAATAGCGGAAAAGAAATACTATATACTAGTGAATACGCCATGCCATCCAGCTTGCCTCCAGCAACTCCTGAATTCCAGGATATCCTGATAAACCTGACTCTTGACTTCCCATGTGGAAATTGGTGAGCACCCAAAGTTTAGGAAGAAAAACAATAAACTCCGAGTCAGTCATGTGACTGGTGTGAGAACTAAAATAGTTTATTTTTTAAAACAAAGTACAGGATAATTTTAAAATAGATTCGCAATGCTTTTCAGAAAATGAGCCTACCATAAGGTCACCTACACACACACACACAATGCAAACAGAATCGGAGGAGATTTCTCCTTATGATAGTCAAAGATGCTTGATACGCATTAAAAAGAAATATTTGATATTATTACTAGTGCATAGTGTAGGAAAACATTTCGAAAGTAAAGATATAAATCTTAGCCAGCATAGGCATTTCGCACTTATGCCTACTATAGCTACCATCCAAACAGTGGTGACCACCAAAAGTGAATGATAGGTTCTACAACTAAAACCGTACAAGATCGTATTGTTTCTTTGGATTTCCAACAAATGGTCAGGCCAAGGAACTTCCCATTGCCACATGGGTACGCCTCTGGAAAGACGACCCGAGAACCTAACCGGATCTCTGCCAACACAAGGCTGGCTTACCTTTCAAACTAGGTAACTACTGACATGAATATGTCATTCCCCGATCGTAACCGATCTATATCTGAGGATCCTCGATTCCCACAACCACAAAGTAATAAATTTGCAGCAACAACATAGGTTAAGTATCTGGGCTCCATACCATGATACCACCTCTATCCAGAAGGAATGACATATAATAAAGGGGCGCTACCCCCAAATAACCTTACCGCATCCTTCCTGCTTTGACCATTTTCGGGGTGTGAGGTCCGACGAAGTCTCGTCCACAAAGCCACGCCTTATACAAAAGCTGGGGTTTGATCATCGAATGCTCAACAACACTTCGTATGCCACATTACCATTTTGGGAATGTATCACTAGTCACCATCAACTAAATAACCTCTGAAATCGTACGTCTCAGAGAAGGGTGTTAAGCTAAAAAAATAAATTCTCCGCCACCAACAGAAATATATTTGATAGAAACCAGCTTTACATCTCAAATTGTAATGTCAGACACACATCCATACAAGTCTGTTCCGGGCTCGAACAGAACTGAAGGCACTTCCAAAGAAGCCCTTGCAATCCGGATAATCACTAATCACGTCCGGACTTTCCGTCACTAAGGGTGATAAAACCTCTATATCAGAGATCAGCCGATGCAGAGTCATTCGACGGTAATCCTTCCATTTTCACAAATATCCGGTCTTCAACACCGGTCATCAAATGCAATCAAGATAACGGCGTATCACTTATTCGGAATGGGTTATACGACCCCAAGGTCCTTTTCCGGCTAACCCGAATAGTGAGCGCTTATTTTCAAAATAAGTGTGGCATTCAAATTCAAGCAAATCACAACAAATACCTATTTAAAGGTAAATATTGATAGTCGGTTATTTAACTATCAATAGGCATGCACAACATCACCAGACTCCAAATAATTTCCCAAATTATTTATTTTCCAAAAATATCTTTACTAGATATATAATTTTCACACTCCAACCATTCGAAAACAAATTTTCAAATCACTTTTCACCTTTACCACTTTTGGAAACAAATTTCAATCATTTTCCTTACGCGGAAATACTTTCATTTCAAAATGGTTCATTTAAACAAATTAAATAAATCCTTACCTATTTACTTTATATTTACGTTCCAAATCCGTAAATTTGTTCTCACACTTCAAAAATAAATCAACGTTTATTTTTAAACAAATTTTCCTTTCTTTTATAAATTCGATAACGAATTTACAATTCCAGATATCTATGAATATAAGATTTCCAAATTGATTTCTAATATTCATTTTCAATTTATCTTTAAAAGATAAAATCTCAAAACATTCACTTTATACTGGAAAAAGCATTTCCATACTTATTAATAATAAGTAATTCACAAATCCATTTATTTTCAACACTTGGAAGATATTCAATATACTTATTTCACAGTTAAGTATAGATTTCATTCTCTAAGGAAAACATTCTTTCAAACACATTTATTTGGGTCAAAATGAATGTTGCGTAAAACATCGTTACGACAACCCAAAATCACTAGTATAGGGATTCGAAATCAAGATAGATATATATAAATCCCAATAATATATAAAACATTTCCTTTCGGAAATCATTTACTATAACAATAGTGTTATAGTCCACCATTTCCTTCTATTTCTCGAAAACGTCTATTTCAACAATACATGTTGAAATCTATGGTTTCGATACTTAACACGTTTTAAAACTTCTTTAAAACAATTAACTTCATTTTATAATATCACTTTTCCAAAAACATATCCATTTTCTTTAATAACATATTCACGGTCCAAAAATCGTGAATATACTTTATTTACCCAATTCAATGTTTCAACACATTTATTAAAATATTATTCACTGTCCAAAATCGTGGATAAAATTCCCAACCAAACTCTTATTTTTACAACATTTAACTTAAAGGATAATTCGTTGCCCAAAATCACGAATATATCTCCTTTAATAAACTTCTATGTTTAATTTATCAAATTCCATTGATTTCGGATTCATAAAACAGCGTTTATCCCAATTCTATTTATAAAAACTTTGATTTATAATTCTCCTTTATTAACCTTCTATATTAAATTTATCAAATTCAATTGATTTCAGATTTATAAACAATGTTTATAAATTCCATTCCTATTTATAAAATCTTCAATTATAAAATCCCTTTTTATAAATCAGTTCAATTTATAACTCAACTTTATACCCAAAATCCGATTTATAAGTTAATTATTTATAAATCTTTTATTTTACAAAATCTATCCATTTCATAACTTCACAATTTATAAATCTATAAAATTTATTCACTTGTGAAATCCATTTATACTTCATTTTAATACTTAATACAACTCGTTTCACAATTCCTATATTTTTAATTTATAAATATTAATCTTAGAAATCTTTTATATAAACCATTTATAATAATTCAAAAATCTCAATTTAAATAAACCAATCCTTTTAATAATATACAAAACGTTATTTAAAACTTATGTAACTCCAAAATCATACTTAAGTACTATTTTTCCAAAAATATAACTTTTATAACAATAAAATTATAATGTTTATTTATTTTAACAATTCAAAATTTAATAAAACGTATACTTTCAAAAATCACATTAAAATTCTTTTTAAAATCAAAAATCATTATTTTAAAACTTCAAAAATGGATCGGATGATGCAACAACACCAAATAGTCAATCACGACATCCAAATATCATATATCGATATGATAATCAACAAACATCACAATATCTGTAATCAAATAAATACTGGTGAGGAATCCAGTTGGATCCCTCCAACCTGTTTCCCTGCATCCACAAACATAATTCCGTTCCAATGCGGAATATCGCGGTATATGGGATTCATAAAATATTATCCGCTATTATGCGGCGCAATAGGGTCTCATCTGCTATATAATGCGGGAAATCAACTCCAAATACATATATAATACCAATTCCATATAAGTTGGAACTATCGCGGTATATGTTTTTAATAAATAAAATTCGCTTACTAACGGCGTATAATGTCTATTTTAACAATTAATAGATAACAATCCTCATTCAAACATACAATCAAGAAATTTTAAATATAACTATTTAAAATTTAAATCGAAACAATTTTGATTGAGTGAGAAGTTCTCACCTTGCTTTCAATTCAGTTTTCGTGTTTTATTTCGAATAAAATTAAATGCGCGTTTAATTTTACCTGAAATTCAAACTAGCTCCAAACGACTCCAATCCAGTTCCATCGCGTAGTGCTCGTCAAAACGAAGCCAACACAATTCGTTTCGTGCAATTCCGACCTCGTATCAACAAGTTATGACGTTTAAAAGTTTATACAATTTCATAATATTACCATTTTGTTTTTAATTTTAAACCCACATCAGATCATGGCCATTGGTTTTTTTTCTTTTTTTTCAAGCAAATCTGGCCACATGTTGTTGCTTCTTCTCAACCGTGAAGACCCAGTAAAGATTGAACGCAAATGAACCCATCAAGGCCGCCACTAGGGTTGAATATCGTGGCATATACGAACGTTTTCAAGTTGATCAACGACCATCACCACGAAGGCCCTCGCGACCTCTACCACCGGCCAGAGCACGGCTAGGCTCGACCACCCCCTTAGCATGCGAATCAAAGTTGAACGGCCGGCATTTGCAGCCAATTTGTCGATGAACTATAGCTCCATTCATGATCTCACCCGTTGGATTTGTAGATCTTGCGGAGCTCTACAACATTGCAGTTGAAGTTTTAAGCTAATTGTTGATGGATTAGAAGGAAATCAAGGAAGAAGAAGACGAATTTTCAACCATTGAATATATGAGACGGCGGCTGGCTTTTTGAAACCCTAGGGCTTTAGAAATTTTGCAAAAGTGAAAATAAGGGGGCTTTTATAGAAAATTCAATAAACATTATTCACCCGAAATTTTCCGAACTCCAAACGAATCGTGCCGGTTGGCGTTTCTAAGGTTTACCCCGCGTTTCGAACACAATGGAACGTATTTCGGAGGCCAATTCGATCATCTGTACGAGTTACGGCAGTAAGCGATCGATTTTAAATTAAATCAGTTAACCAAATTTCTGTGCGTTTTAACTTGCCCCGGACAAACGGTAAATCCGATTGACACGAAATTTGAAACCTTACAATAATATCACATTATGGATCCGATGAAACTAGTTTCGTAGAAATACGAGACTGTTTGAAAAATAGCTATTTTAACTCGTCAATTAAATATTAAAATATTCAATTTTCACAAATTAACTGTAAATTCAATTTTAAAAGTTCTATAACATCATTCTAACTCCAACATGATTAAATAAAATTTTACAAATCATTTTCAATCATATTAAACCCAATTTCCAATTATGTCTGTAATTTCAACTATTAAATTATCGATTTAATTATGCAATTAAATCCAGATGTTCGAAATAAATTTATTCGACTTATAAATTTCACTTAAATATACAAATTTTAATTGACAAAAATTCTGGGTCGTTACAAAAACTGCCTCCATATATAAGTAAAGTTCTAATAGCTCCATAGCACTGCACAATGGAAATAAATGGTAATAGCTCTATAAAAGTAATATATATAAGAAAGCGTAAGCCTCCTACTTCGTTCCCTACATAACTCCTTGCGCTATCATCATACATGTCTCTCAATCTACTCATTAAGAGTTCCCCAGAATATAAGAATTAATGCAAATAACCCCATGTCTGGAAACTGTCTAGTATGAGCAGTCTAAAAGCCTTAAAAATAGATAAAAGTCGATTTATCATAGATAACTGTAAAATGGTATGGAAAGTCATACCTTATACTACATCCAAAAAGTTATCACACAATCAAAATATATGCAAATCTATTATCATCAGTTTGGGTGAACTACTCCATCTAAGTACAATTAGGGTTTGGGCTAGTAGACTCGATAATACCTATATCAAAAGACAATCGTAATAACCATAAAACAATAAGCATCTCTCATACTCACACTTTATTTGGATATATGATACCTCAAATGATAAACATCGTAAGGTCATCGACCACTCAACATTGCAGCTCCATCAATGCTTTAATACTTTTTTACTCGGATGACTAAGAGTGAACCACTGTCGTATAGTCTAAGGACATGGATCACATCATACGTTCCACACTAAGCATCCCCACCTATTCTTTACAATCAAACATCAAAACCTTTGAATCATCAAAGATCCCTTGACACATGTATCGATAGTAGAACCCCTATGTTCCACTGCTCAAGTCATCATCATATAGAACTTGCCTACTTGGACGATCCCTAGATGTTTCAGCTAGCTTCTCGTAGAAGTTCACCTCCTTTGGTCACTATAGGATGGATCGATACCAATCCATCATGAATTGGTATGAGTCCGTGTACTTTGCAAAAATCAACTCTAGTCTTTATTCCCTAGGAAAATATACTCTAATCAACAACTTAGATGAATGGTACCATCCAACGGATCGATGGTGATCCATACACTTTGTCGAAATTCCTTTCATTTTGCCTTGGGATCAATTTCCTGAGTACCTAATGCTCCAATATAAGTTAACTCCAATTTTTACATGGATTGGTGTTGATTCATCACTTAGTCAAATTGCAATTTTAATTATCGATCCATCTCTTTTTTGGCCTCTTTGATCTATATGCATCCTCGTTTGGGGTGATCAACCCACACTTTCTTGAGCCGATTCGTCAAAGCTTATTTTACAACTACGAATTCTTGATCCTTGTGCAATCCGTCAAAGAATCCATCGTAGTAGCCTTCCTATGCACCTAAGAACCATCCCTATATAATAATTATCCCGATTACATTATGCATGGGTGTTTTATCCATTTAAATATAGCATACAAACACAGAAATGGCATTAACGTATACCAAACATGCATAATCAATTCACATCATTCAAATATTTGATTTAAAACACTTAAAATGACTAAAACACATTTTATTCCTTGCTTTTAAATTGGGCCAAATATGAAAAATCATATTTTTGATTTGAAAATGGATCAAAACACTTTTAAGCATATATTTCAATATATAATATGTGAGGGATCATAAATCACTCACCTATTAATGTAAAATTGATGAAAAATGTCCAAATTCAAGTAAATACAAATCCAAACGGCAGTGATCTTGAAAATCCCCTTTTAGAGTAGTGAATAAATGATCTTTAATAAATCCCTAAAGCTTGCTTTCATTATCCATTGATTTTAGCATAAAATAGTATGTTTTAATGAAGATTAAGGAAGATAGATGAGTAATTGAGGTTCGAATATATTTTAGGAAGAAGGAAAACTGATTTTTCCGTAATTATTAACTACTTTAACCTTCAGATTAGCATAATTTTTGACATAACTAACTAGTCGTTAATTATTGGCTTTGGACAAAATGAAATAGTCGTCCTAACTTAAAACTTCTATATCCCCTGAATGGTTTAGCACAATTACTATTTTGACCAATCCACGGAATGAGAAACCATCTACCCTTTCATTTTGAACAAGAATTAAGTCTAAATCCTTCTCCTATCAATAGTTATGAACTTTACAATTTATCTAGATCGTAAATATTCCTAGTTTATTCCAAAGTCCAAAAATTACAAATTACATTACCACCCAAAGTTCTACATCATTTTAAAATCATTTGGTTATGCAAATAATGCTTCACCTTTCCGTCGATATGTAAAAGTGTGGGTCGTTACATCCCCCCTTTGAGTGTTTCGCCTATGAAATTCCAACATGAAATAAAACATAACCAAAGCAAACAAGTAAATAAGCATGCATAACATCTAATCATAGAAATCAATTTATATTGACATCCTATTATGTATATCATACTAGCAGTTTAATAGAATGCCAAATGTGATATCGAACATGGTAGATGAATTCTTTCCAAGTGCAGAGCTCTGGATAAGTGGTCCTCGTGCTCTCTTCGGTCTTCTAAGTAATGTCACCTTCTTTTTCGCTCTATTAAACCTTTATTAGCTTTAAATTCCCCAAACTAAGATGCTTCGTGCTTTTCTCGGTTGTGCGTATAGGCTTACAAGGTCTTGCTGCTTCAAGTTCAACTACTAGGTCTGATTCAACTACCATGCCCAAGTCAAGAATATACTTTCAAAAATGCAAAACATTGTAAACATTTTGCACATCCACCATCTTCTAAGGTCATTTTACTTTGTTTGCAATGTTCTTAGTCCTCGAGTATTGACAAAAGTCATACAAATCTTTGTGCTAGCTTCCCATTATTATTGAACCTAATTGCATTTCCTGAAGGAGAAATTTTAAAAAACACCATATCGCCAACAGAAAATTCTATATCACAGCTTCTCTTATCAACATAGCTCTTTTGTCTATATTGTGTAGCTTTCATTTTTTTATAATCTATCTCTTTTATGTAGTCTTGCTAATCTACTTTGACCCAAGTAACAGTTTCAACCCCCCTTTCCCACCAGCATGAAGGGCTATTGCATGGTCGGCTATGTAATGCTTTGAATGATGCAATACCAATGCCAATCTAATACTAATGTTGTATACAAACTCTACAAAGTGCATATGATCCTCCCATGAGCCTTAAAAGTCAAGTATGCAAGCTCTTGGATGAAGCTCAAGTAAATGATTCACTCTCTTTGTCTGATCGTTAGTTTTCATGTGATAAGTTGTAATCAAATTTAGCTTTGTCCCTAATGCCTATTATAAGCTTCCAAAATCCAATCATGAATATTGGGTCTCTACCATGAAATTTTACTATTCGACACATATATAACTCAACTAGATATCGTTCTACTGAACTTTAATGGTATGCATCAGGCATTATTTGTCGACCTATTGACTATAACCCAAATACTACCACATTCTCTCTAGTCTTTAGCAATCCATTAATGAAATCCATCAGTACTACTCCCACTTCCACTGTAGCATATCAAGCGATTGTAGAAAACCATTCGGTTTATTTTGGTTCGCTTTGACTAGCTAACAATTCTTACATTCAGAGATAAATGTCTCAATGTCCTTTTTTATTCCATACTAATAGAATGTCTACCTTATGTCTCCATACATTTTATTACTTTCGGGATGGATAGTCAACTTTGATTGATGGCACTCCCATAGCACCTCATCTATAAGTTCATCTACATTAGTTATATATAGCCTCCTAACTTTATGAAGCCAACTATCTAGGTCAAATCCGTGCTACTTCAAATCTTCAGACTCTACTCCCATCTCAAGCATAGAATTAATCTCTACTAATCTAGCATCTTGTTGCTGATTAGTACAAATATGCTCTATCAAGGTAGGTCTAATTGTCAAGCTTGCCAACTTCTTTGGCTCAAGCTCACACTATCGAAAATCAAATCCAGCAATATATTGCAACTATGTCCACCATAGGAACACAGTTCCTAAGATGGTATGTCTCCCACTCAATGCATCCATGAATGCATTTCCCATACAGGGTGTGTGGAAAATGTCAAAGTCATAGGTGGATAAAACTATGACTATCTCTTTTGTAATATGTCAAAGCCCTTTTGTGGGAAAAAATACTTTAATGACTTATGATCAATGAGTAGCTCCAATTATTCTTCCAACAAGTGATCCTCCATGCATTCAATGCAAATACCATATCAGTTAATTCCAAATCATAAGTTGGGTATTTTCTCTTATGTAGTTTTAGTTGCCTACTCGCATAAGTGGTAACCTTACCTTTCTACATCAATACCATCCCAAGTATAGTGCCACATGCATCTGTGTGTACACTTCCTCATTCCCATCTGGAATGATAACACTGATGCAATCACCGTATTTTAGACCAATGAACATGTGCTCACCCTCACATCACAAATATCTGTCTGATTCTTCTTTGTCAAGCAAGTCAAAATTATGTATATATAAAAGAAGTTCTTAATGAATATTACATAATAACATGCTAATCCAAAAAAACTTCTCGCATCGATCACATTCTTAGGTCCTTGCTGTAACATCCCATATTTTTAGTGACATTATCAAGAACATTTAATTAGGTAAAGCAAATGAAATAATGTAAAATGATTAGGGGATTGAGATTTGTGATTAACAAGGGTAGCCATGTCATGTTAGTGAGCAAATTAAAATGAAATAACATGAATTAAAATGGATAAGGATAATAGGCAAGGGCAAAGTTAGAATATGAATATTCTTGTACCCTAAATCCTTAGTCGTGTATGTTCTACATGTTCATTTGAAAAATTAAAAACAAACAGAGGTAGACCACCATTAGCAAGAGCAAGAGAAAGAAAAAGCTAAAGGAAGAAGATTAATAGACCTAAAATCCATTCAAATCTCAAACTCCTTAATCTCAAAGCAAATGTGAATAATGACTACATCTCATTTTTCTAATTTCTTTTGGTTTTAAGGATAACCCGAATTTATTTGCAATGTTATGCCATGATTTTGAAGGATAAAAAGTTTATATATGCTTGTTGATGATTTATGATTATTCATATAGGTTTTATGATATGTTTTAATGTAAAAACCCTATTAAATGACATCCAAATGCCATGTGAATTTAGATTTAGATCAGAAATGGTATTTTTAGAGGTGGTTTCAATTTTCATAATTTTCTGAATTAATGTGGATTTGATATTAATTTTCGAGTGAAGAAAATGATTATTTGGGTTTAAAATTATTTACGGTTAAATAATATATGTTTTGGGTCTGAAATTAATACATTAGAAAACATATTAAAAATGATTTTTTTTTAATTTTCGTAGAAGTTTTCTAAGTTTTTTAATAGATATATAAAATATTTAAGGTATGCAAATAAAAAGTTTTATATATTTATAAAAGAAGAAGGGGTATTTTGTAAATGATTCAAATTGTTAAAATATGAAATTTCGGTAGTACTTTTAGAAAGAAAATTAGCAACCAATAATATTTTGACAAACAAGGAAGGTTGGTTGAAAAGGATTTCTTTTTAAAGTTAAAATCAGTTTTTACATGCTTTTAGCATGTTCCATCACTTTCGGCACCTAGATTCCAACTTAATAGCCATGCCACCATTACCATCAAAATCAATGCGCATAGCATCAAAGACTTGGTGCGCATCGAATTGGATATAGGCGGAAGGTATTGGGTCGAAACCAGGGTTCTGATGGTGTCGAAGCGCTACCATGCTTTCAAATAAAAACACATTTACTTTACTTTCGAAGGGTATGCTTTCAACTTGTTTGGCTTCTGATTGTTTCAAATTGATTTAAAGGAATGGTTTCGAGTGGGTTGCACATTTTGTTTTAATCGTGGCGTTCGAAACCCCTTAGCTGCTTTTTTCTACCTTTCGAAGCGATGCCTTTAAAAGGGCTATTTTGTTTTATAAAACCCTAGCCACTACTCCAATGCTTTCAGAAGGTTGGTTTCGACACCATCATTTCTTTACCTAGGAACTAATTTCGAAAGAGTACTTTCAACTTAAATGGTTTTAGTGACCCTTTTGCTCTTCGAAAGATGTTTCCACATGTTTTAAATTGAAACCAAATGCTTTCGAAAGGTTTGGTGTTTACAAAGGTTTTAATACTTTCAAATGGTTTTGAATGAAGGTTTCAAAGGGGTGATTCCCCAATGGTTTGAAAGGTTTGAAAGGAAGGTTTCCAATGGTTTTAATGTCTGAAAGGAATGGTTTTTCAATATTTTCGAAAGGTAGTTTAAAGTATTTTAAAGATAGATTGTTTAAGGTATTAAAGCTTTCGTAAGAAAGGTTTAGTGTTTTCGAAAGGAAGATTGAATGGTTTAGAAAGGAATGTTTTAGCCTTTCGGCCTAGGTTATAAGTAAGGGTTTTACTTGATTTCAAATGGGATACTTTCAATGGATTCGAAAGGGGTACTTTCAAAGGTTTAAATATTTTCATCAACAAAGTTTTGTTTAAAGTATATATAACATGGCAAGATGATTTGAGTAAAGCATAGAGTAAATGTATTTTCCTTGTTTAAGTTTGATTTAAATGTTTTAAATCAATTTGAGATGAAAAAGGTTTTCAAGGAAAATTTAAGGGAAGGTTTCCCTAAGTAAAATAACTCAGATGTTATAACACCAGATGGGACTGGTATAGTGTCATGCCTTATACATTAGATATTAGCCCTGACTAATTTAGTCTAAAATTCCAGTGTGTAGGGCTATGTCACAGGTAAGACTGAAATGATGATTACACAAAATGGAATATATATATATATATATATATATATATATATATTTGTATACAGATAGGTTATTGGTGAGCTCGCAAAACCATTAAGGTCGGATGACCTTGGAAGAAGATAAGTTAGGGACAGACCATCCAAAAGAGGAGTATCTAACAGATAAATTAGGGACAGACCGTTCAGAAGAGGAGTATCTAATAGATAAGTTAGGAAAAAACCCTCCAAAAATGTGTATCTAACATATGTCAGATTATTTTGTTTATATTGTCTAATAGGTCCGAGTCAGCCAAAGGCTAGTAGTAGCTAAACAAAACTATAGTGTTCGGAAAGATTGTTCATTTGTTACTTGATATGTATTTTTACATGATAATGCTTTACAGTTTTAACCACTTTTGGCTGTAGGAAATGGATTTGCAAAAGACATGTTTTAAAAGGATATTAGTAAGGGGAAACCCATTACACTAACTGGCGTGGTCTCACTTAATATCAAATAATCGAGATGTATAGTATTATTCACACCAGGCTTTATGTCTAACTCGAAGTTTATGTTTTTTCCCTTAACGGGTGCTCAAAATTGATTTGAGTAGGCCGAAGGTTGAGGTTTATAGGTTTTTAGTAGGTTGGCGAATAAAGCTTCCGGAGATGAGCAGGTGGTTGATGGATAGCTAATTATTAGTTGCTGCTTTACTATGTTGTTTCGTTGTGTTGTATTAAGTCAGTTATGACTATATATTACTTTGATCAACCAAAGAGGAATCTTCATATGTCGCTCTTGGCGTATTTTGATATAATTATATTTGATCTGAACCTTAGAAACATTTGGGATTATGTAACTTAGATATGAATTGTGTTTTGAAATGCAATCAGAAATGTCATTTTTGAAATCGGTGATTTTATTTCATATTCAACAGCTTCTAATATTATGAATACCATTAACATTACCATATTTGGACACTGGAAGTTAATATTATGGATGACTACAACATTTGTAGCGGTTAGCTTCGGGCCTCCAGATAGAGGACCTCACAACTTGGTATAATAGCATAGGTTTATGAAAAACTTTAAACTAAAATGATTTTGAAAACATAATCCTAGGGAATTATAGTAAGATCGAGGTATGAGATAACACTATAGTAACTTACTTGTATTTTCTATATATAAGTATACGTTATATCTCTATTCTACTATCTCTCTTAGGCTATTCTTTTGTGTCTCACGATGCTCGAATACATATATGGATGCTAGAAGTGGAAGAGTGAATCTTGGAGAAAGCATCACCACAAATGGAAATGCCAAATTGAATACTAGAAGGAACCAAGGTCAGGCACAAGCAGGAAATGTTGGTGCCGGAGTCGCACAAGTGAACATGGGAGCTATAAATTAGTTTTTCATGAATATGATGCAAGCTGGGATTTCTATCGGAGTAGGAGGAGTTTAGAAAGCTCTGGTGGTCAACAACTATGCTTTCTTGAGTTAAGACTATGTTAGGCTTGGAGGGAAGCCATTTATTGGAAATAAAGATGTTATTGATGTTGAGAGCTGGTTGCTACTATGAAAGGATATTTGTAGATTTGGGGCTCAGTGATGACTAGAAGATGAGACTTTCATACAGACAGCTTCAAGGAGCAGCTTTATTTTGGTGGAATAGTGTGATGGCTGGAGTGGATGAAGAGATGATGACATAAGCTGAATATAGGAGGAGGTTCCAGGAGAGGTTCATCTTTGTGATGACGCAATCTGCTTTGCTCAAAAAGTTCGTGGAGTTGGAGTAGAGAGAGATGACCGTGTTGGAGTATTCTAGAAGGTTTGAGGATTTGGCTAGATATGGTTATGCCACTATAGATACCATGATGAAGAGGAACGAGAAGTTCATCAGAGGGTTGAAGTTTGAGTTGGCAAGGGCTACATTACCTCATATTAGGGATCCTTGTGATGTCGTAGTTGAAATAGCTTTAAGACACGAAGAAATGCTTGCTTCTCTGAGGAAGAATAAGGCAAAGGAGGTCTAGGTGGGACAAAGTTAGAAAAGGAAATTCGTTCAGAAGAGTGCTCAGAAGGGTGGAGCTGCGAAGAAAGGAAAGTCTAATGTTGTTTGCTTCAAGTGCGATAAGAAGGGGCATTTTGCTAATGAGCGTTGTACATGAAAGGTGAAGGAAGTGATCCAGAAGAAGAACATCAGATGCTTCAACTACGATCAGATATGTCATTATAAGACTTAATGCAAAGAGCCTGCTAAGGACGGAAGGGGCAAAGTATTTGCATTGGAGCATGCTACATCAGGACCAACAACGCAGTAGAAAGGAAAAGCAGTATTGAGAGGTACGCTTCAGATTCATGGTATGTCTGTTAGCGTTCTGTCTGATACAGATGCATTGCATTTTTTAAATCTAATTGTTTGGTAGATAAGCTTAACCTAGAACCCTCATATTTAGTTACATCCTTAAGGGTTGCAAATCCGATAGAAGGGTATGCGACTGATGTGTACGTAAATGTGCATATTTTTTACCACTATATTAACCTATTTAAACTAAATAAATGATCATATTGGGTATTTTTAACTTGTTCAAACCAAAATTCAAATTATTTCAAATCGTCACATATTCATCTTTATATAGGGGCAAAATGGTCATTTTTGTGCATATATTAATTTGAGAAAATTTACTTGGAAATTTTTATATTATTTTGTAGGAAAATTGAATGGAAATTACAAGTGGTTTCATGAAGATATGCATGCACAAAAGGAAACAAAGCAAATGAAGATGAAAATAATTCAAACTCATGAACATGGAGGATCATACCTACCCACTTACCTTGATTTTCAATTAGGAGCACATGCTAAATGGCCATTAAAGCTTCATGTACATTTAAGTGGGGGATCAAGACATGCTAATGATTACATGGTAGCCACATTACCTCAAAGGTATTTTGGGCATTTCCAAAAAAATGAAATAGGATTTCTAGCTTGTATAAATACTGCATACCTTCATGTAACCCTCCTCTTCTTTAATCTCTCTTACTCTCTTCCTCTTAGTTAGTTTGAGGCTCAAAATAAAACACATGCTCTCTTTCTCTTTTCATGGTTACGTAGCCATATTTCTTCTCATGTAATTTTTCTTTCTTTAATGCAATGTTAAATAATATTCTATCTTATTTACATGCTCTATTTCTTTCTTGTTAGTAGTTAGTTTATTTTTCGTGCAAGTTGATTAGTGTTTACATCTTTTTATTTAGCTTTTCTTTTCATTTTGCTCACTTCTCCTCTTCTTTTAGTTTCATGTTGCATGCTATTTGTGTTGATATGATAACACAAATAAGAGGCTAATCAATTTAGCGGTAATGAAGCCTCTAATTATGTAGCTTCAACATTTTGATAATTATTGCTCTCTTTTATGCTTAAATGAATGTTGATGTGATTTATTGTTTCATGTTGAATTTGATAGTCTATGTTGTTCATGATAAATAGGCTATGCTTAAACAATCACAAACAAAAATTGCCTCTTCATCTAAATGATTATGGCAAAAAAGTGAATGTTGAAATTGAAATTTGATGGTCTATATTTCTAATTAATAGTTAATAGACCATACTTAAAATAGATTTTTCTTTCAACTTGTTGTCATTTTTCATGAGAGTCGAAAAGTAGTTTAAATTGTGTGTTATAGTTTGATGGCTTATGTTGAGCTAATTAATAGCATAAATAGACCATACTTATGATAAGCACATCAATTAAACTTACTAATGACTAAAAAAGAGAGATAATAACTTCATGTTATGTTGAACTATGTGATCTAGAGAGTGAATTTATCTCTAAATTTTCTTCCTACTCTCATATTTTTATCACTTTTTTTGTTAGTTTTCTTACATTTTTAGTTTAACATCATCAAATTTTTGGTTAATTTGATTGAATAAAATTTTTTAAAATCTAACAATTCCCTACGGATTGACCCGTACTCACCACGTACTACGATAGTACGCCGTGCACTTGCTGTAAATTTTAATTTGAAAATTTTCGGCGATTTTCTAAACCTATAGAAAACTCGCCTCGAACAAGTTTTTGACGCCGTTGCTGAGGAATTGGTTTTGATTTTATTTTCCTATTCTTCGAATTATTTTTGTGTGTTTATTTTGTGTGTGTTTGCATTTAAAGAAATGGTGTGTTTGTTTGATTTTTGTTTGCATATGTTTGTGTGATTATCTTTATTGTTTGTTTTCCATTTGCATTTGCATTTCTATTAAAAAAAAAATCAACATACACAATTTAAAAAACAATTTTATTCTATTTCCTTTTCAATTACATTTTCCATTTACAAGTTACAATTTAAAAAATAATAATAATGTTTTGTTTCATTACTGTTGCTTCTCAACCCTCAATGCTGTTATCTCTTCTCTATACACTTCCCTGACCTTACTGCTAAACATCCATCCCCCTGCTTCGACAACCATTGTGCCATACTTCAACAACTTACCATCAAACCCGTTGCCCCTCTTTCACCTGACTGCCCCACAACAACATACCCCTTCACATCCATCTGTGCATCTGTGCACCACTCCCCCAAATACTTCAACAAACTACCTAACTTCCTACATATCTGTGCATACATACCCACAATCACTGTAACTACATACTTTACCACAGTCACATCTTCATTAACCATCCTCTCCAAGCAACAACTTGCCTGAACTACCCTTCCCATCCCACTGCATCTACAACCTCCTTCCACTGCCATTTACAACACACGTACAAACTGATCCATCCCACTGCAACATCATCTCCCCACTCTCAATCACCAGACAACACCACAAGCAAACAAGTGCTAGCCATCACTGCTCGTTGTCAACTGCACATATCAAAAATAAAATACCTACTCCCATGTTACATGCTTCACTGAACTCTCTACAACCATCAAACTTCACACTCCTGATCATTTCTCCCTTCACAAGACTTCACTCAGACCAATTTCTAAAAACATCATAACCTAACATACAAGTTTCTGCAAACCATCATCACATCCTTACTACCACACGAGTCCCTACTGCCTTCAAACCCCCGTAACCATAGTTCAGATCACCACTCCTGCCATTTTGCCTGCCACAAAACAAAACATTTTCTTCATTCGACAAGCACTTCCATAACAAACCAAGACCACACTTCACAGCATTCATAGCATCCCTTGCATTTACAAACTTTGCCTGATTCACAGACCATCAACAACCCAGTCATAACACATTGTCACATATCACTGCTGTAATCACGATTTGCTTCCACATTTGCATAGAAACCACTGTCTAAAACACTGCAACCCATCTGCTGTTACAATCTCTAACCGACAACAACCACACTGTTACCATCCCAGTCATCCAATTCCTCCATATACATTCCAACCCCACATCTATACCTCATCAAGCATCCATCACTTCCACAACCACTTCAGTTTCCTTCCCACTACCAGCGACCACCGCCACTTCCTACTGACCAAAAAAAAAAAAAAAAAAACCAGTCAACTGCCGCAAATCATCAACCCCCAAATCACCAAATCACACATCGCGACATCCACTACCAATCGCCACCACTACCCCAAGCACTGAACTTCTCTACAAACTGCAATCGCCAATCCATCTATTCAAATTCCCAAATCAACTAGCTCCTTCTCACTTCAGCATCCCCAGACAATCGATGGCAACCACTCCATGCGCAACCACAAAATCGACTTCACCCTAACTTCAGTTCGCAACCTAAAACTGCACCTTCTCCAATCCCTAACAGCCACGAATCGAGCTATGAACGATTCTGTTTCGAACTCGAGAATTTTGATTTGCGCGATTTTAAAATTGTGCGTGTGAAGTTAATTTGCTAAGTTCTCATATTAGCGGAAGTAAAGAATTTTGCTTAATCCTTTTTCATTGGGCCTGGTTTCTTGTTTGGGCCGAAAATAATTTATGTTGGCTTAGTTTGATTAAGTTTTTTACTTTGCTTTCTAGTTCTCTTTAAAAAAAAAGTCTGCTTTGATATATAAAGAAAAACAAACAAAATTTGTTTAATTTGTTTGTTTTGTTTTTGTGTTGTTTAATTTGTTTAAGTTTTGTTTAATTTACTTTATATTTAAAAAAAACAAATTTTTTGTTTTTGTTTTAGTTAGTGTTGTTTTAAATTGAAGTTTCACCCTTACATAAATTAAAATAAAAAAAAATGTGTTTTCAATTGTTTTTAGTTTAGTTGTTTTGTTTTTAATTTCGTTTTCTTTCTATAAAAAAAAAAGTTTGTGTGTATATATATATATATATATATATATATATATATATCTTGTTTTAATTTTCAGATTGTCAAAGCCGAAAATCAAGAGGAGTTGCTTGCTTCGCTAGCCAAAATTAATTGCTCTGCTTGCCAGCTCAAAAGAAATTTTTCTACTTTCATTTCTAGTTTTATTTGAATTGCATTGTTGGTTGCTTGAATTTGCATTTTATAAAAAAAAAATTCATTCGTAGTTGCATTGTTAATACACGTTTAATTTCTGTTTTGCATTTCATCGTAGAATTTTGATTAATAATAACGGTTAGAAATCGACAACGCTTATTTGTACATTGACAAGTTGTCTTCTTTGAACAAATTAATTTCTTGCTGTCTAGGATATGGCAGAGCAATAATCAGTTTTAAATATTATAGTAATTTATAAATATTATACTAAATTGTTTCTCTAAAGGTAGCTAAACCTTTGGTTGCATTGCTACGGTGATTCGTGGTGCACCGATAACTCTTACCCGTTACCTGGCTGAGAATTATCTTGTTGATTTAAGACAAAGTGTGATTAAACAATTTTGGGTTACTTATGATAAATAATTTGTAATTAACCCTTGCATTCATTTAGTTGCATTAGTTCATGCATATTTAAAAAAAAATTCAAATCCAAAACTAAAAAAAGTTGTAAATATTCTTCAACTTAGTTTTTTTAAATCCTTTTATTTTGAAAATTTTCAAAATCAAAAATCCAAAAAAAAAATCTACTTAGTTTTTTTAAGAAAAAAATAATAAAAAAAATCTTTTAAAAAATAAAAAACCAAACAAACATCCTTTTTAAAAATAAATTCTATAAATAAATATTTTTATTTAAAAAAAACCAAAAAAAAATTCTTGAAAATGTCTGAGTTTCCCACTTATGTGAATTCTACGATAGTTGTGAAAATCGATATAATCCATATAGTTTCACTTCAAATTGTTATGAATATTTCAACAATACCTATTATATAAATAATTCGAATTTTGAACCATAAAATTTTCAAAATGATGAACAACCATCGTCTCTTGAAAATAGCATTTCATCTTTACTTAAATTCTCTATACAACAATATCAAGTACAAATGATTTGTGTAATTCCTATTTGTATAGTAAATCGAGTCAAGGATTTCAAAATTTGAATTCAATTCAAAATTCAAACGATTTCAAGTATAACCCAGGCCCACTCAATTTCAAACTTCAAAATGAATTTCAAAATCAAAATGAAAGTGGAAACAAGTTTTCAAATAATTTTGGCAATGAAAATAATCTCGATTACGATACAATGGATAATTTTTGTTCTCAACGATTTCAAAGTGAAAGCCCTAATGTTAATAACTATAAATTGGATTTTGTTGAGCAAATGGGCGAACTTTATAATGATCACAAGGATATGTTGATTGAAACATATATGAAACAACATGATAAACAAAATCAAATCCCCATGTGTGACGAGTCAAGTGATAATCCACTTTTACCTAAATCGACGATTTTCAAATAACAACTTTTGAAATTGAAAACGAAAATCTTAACGAAGTTGTTGAAAATTTGGTAATTGACTTGGATTTCAATTCTTTTGAGGGTGAAAAATTCGATTTAAGAGTGGATCTTCCTTTTCCAATTTTGAAAATTTGAACACAACTTTGGATTTAGAACTTGACTCCTGCAGTGAAGTTGTTGATAATTCAATAAAGGAAGACGAATTCAATGAATACGATTTCTTTGTAAATTTTGAAAACTAGTTATCGAATTCTGAAGGGGAAGATTTGAAACACCATTTTGATTTTGAAAATAATAATTCTAAAGAACTTTCAATGAAGAGCTTGAATTTCAATTTGATGAAAATAAACTTGAGCTTCAACCAATTGTTTATTGACCCCAAAAATCATTGAAAATAAAACATTAGTACGAATTTTAATATAATGACATTCGTTTTTCCAAATCAGCATTAAATTTTGAAATCTTTTACGGTTTGGTTTTTCGACCTTAAGCTGTGTCTCATATATTTGACGAGACAAATGAATCGATCTTTGCAAGACTGTTTCATTTACTTCTCGACGATATACTTTCCAAACTCTTGTAAATAATAATCTTTTCATTTTCATGTAAATATAGGTCATATTTTTATTTTTCTCCTTCCACTTGGGTTGACTATGGAGACACGATCAAAATCAAGTGGGGAGGGGGGGAGACTTGTCTTCTTTTTTATTTTTCATGATTGATTTTTCATTTTCTTCCAAAACTCAAAAAAGATAAAAATTTTCAAAAACAATTTTATTAAAGCATTTTGATTTACTTTTAAAGAAACACTATAGGTTAAATATATGGTTTTGGTTTATTAAATTGAAATTTTTGAAAATTTATTTGTGACGTCCCACAAATCCGTATCATTTGAATCGACAATAAACTACACATGTTCGACCCAAAAAGCACAGACTGGTGGAAAGTCAAGAGAAAGAAAAGAAGAGAGAAAAAGAGAAGAGAAGAAAGAGAGAAGATAGAACCAATAGAACAATACAGAATCTCACATCGTAGCGGAAAACATATAATATCATATCAATGATCTTTACAAAATGGAAACTGTATATACACATACATCAATCAGAGTTCAACAATCAATCTACAGTTATTAGCCTGAACAGTTATAATAACCAATCCTCACAATTGCTGATAATATAAAACAACTAAGCAACAATGCAGCAGATAATCAAAGAAATATGGATGTACGAAAAATGAAGATCCTCAGCTCTCCTGGTGAAGCACCAAAATCATCAAATCTAAACCTGTAAATATACTGGGTCTGACCCGAGCATTGAAAGGGAAGAACGCCCGAATTAGTCTGGTAAACCAGCGTACAAAACACACTCAACTGAATTTATTAAATTACCAAACTTTTCCTTTATCAAAACAAAAGTATCTCATAAGACAAGCCCACACAAAAACAAAGACATGTTACCTTACGATAACGAAAACATATCATATCAAATCCTCTTATATTATAGTAGTGTCTACTATATAAAAATAATATTAATCATAGTCGAAATTGTTACATTGATTAAATTCCAGCATATAGCCCAATTGGGTAATACAATCAAAATGGCAGGTACGTAGTAGAGTTTGGATTTCCGTACAAATGACCAGGTGAAGGGACTACCTTTCGAAGGGGTACACCTCTAGATGGATGTCCCGAGGCACATAACATCTGCCCTCTACCAACACAAGATTGGCCCACCTCTATAACTAGATGGTACCAAATATGTCATCCTCCAGTCGTTACCGACCTTTACCGAGGGCCCTCTAGCATACAAACCACAATAATCAAATACATGACGTCATAGCGTATAAAGATATATCTAGAAAAGGATGATCATATCCTACTTGAGAATGACCCACTTAGCCCTGCTGCATCTAACCATGTTTTGGTCATTTCCGGTTGATGAGGCTAGAGGTAATGATTACCTTTCACATATCACAATCACATCACTTTGAATTCCACATGACCTTTTTCGTTGACTACTAATTGCCTTCCACATAAATACAACCCTTAAGCTCATACGTCTCAAGGACGGTGTTAAGCTAAGAGAAGCTACCTTCTCCGCCACCACTGATGTACGTTTGTAAAAACCAATATACATAATCTTTAGAAATGCAATGTCAGACAAACATCCATACAAGTTGTCTAGAAAAAGGACAAATCGAAGGTACTTTCCTACCACATCCTTTCGGGAAATCCCTAAGATTAGTAGCGAATAGTCCTTGCGTTGGATATTTCATAATGAAGAGACTACTGCTACTGGATGTATATTGGGATTTTAACCCCAAAAGATCAAGAAGTAGTCCCCCTCTATGAAAATCCGGAATATCAATATCATCACAAGCTGTAACGACCCGTAAAATTTGATAAATAAATCGTTTGAATTAATAAGATTTTTGTAATTAAATTAGAAAGACATAAAATTTTATAATTTATATTGAAGTAAATATTAAGAATGTATTGTAGCCATGGTTATTAAGAACTAATTATTGACAATTTAAGTAAAATCACAATGAAAATGAAATTGTGTGTATTAATGCACTTGGGTATAAAAAAATATAAAATAAGTAAATATGTGTAAGTGCTGTATAACTAAAGGAATTTATATATTATTAATAGTAATTGAATGAATTCGGTAATATGTATGTAATTATAAAAATTTGGTTAAAGTATGATAAACCTAAGTGTAACCTTGGCTTGTAAACAATTATTATAAGTTACCTGTTTAATCTGTTGATTGAATTGGAATGAGAAATAAAATTATAATAAAATAATAATTAAAGGTTACATTTATGGGAATGAGAATGTATTAAGTAAATGAAAGGTAAACAATACTAGTCAAGGTTAATAAATTTATGTATTGAAGGGAATACCAATTAATCAAAAAAAATCTAAATATTATGTTTGGCTATAGACTGAGCATAAATGAATGAAATTTAGCATTTTTAAAATAAATGATAACTTTTATTTGTAAGTAATAAAAGTCTATTTATGAGACTAAAGGTGAACGGTAATGATTTTGTATGTTACCTATTTATTAGCTTGTTAATGGAAATTGAAAATAAATTTTAATAAATGTAAATAAATGTTATGTTAATGTGAAATGAAATCCCAATAAAGGAAGTAATACAAATGTTATATTTGGAAAAATTTCAATATAAGTGGAAATTATAGTTAATGCACAATTGTAAGATTTTAAGTGATTTTATTTAGTTAATTGGGAAATAAATTTTAATAAATATATTTACATATTTTGTTAATGTAAATTATGATAATATTTGAAAGTAATGTCCATTCCATCAAGTTGTAAATTAAGAAATAAATAATGTGTATTTTACACTTTATTTGATACGTTTCAATTTTATTTCTTACCTTTATATTTCCCCACCTTTTGATTTCCTACCTCTTTACTAACCTATTTATTTATTTCCTACCTTAACTTATTCCTCAACACCCATAGCCTTTCCTTACATGTAGCCTATCAATTCATGTGAAGATAGGAAGTGTTCTCATTTTCCTTTTATTCTTTTTTTAAATAGGAATTAAATCTCTTCATTTTCTCTTGCTGTTTTAGAACATTGATTGCTTGACAGTTTCTTCCACATGATTGCCGTGAGAAACTCCTCTAATATTTATTTTCTTTTCACGTAAAAGACTTCTCGCTCCATCATAAAATTTCGGCCACAAACATCTCTGAAAATATTGGTAATGGCTTCTTCCATTTACACTTTTCTTTTCATTTTTTTTCTATTGATTTTTCAATGTTTTGCTTTGATTCTTCCGTAGCTTTGCTCGGCCTATACCCTCCACCATCTCCTCCACCGACCCCACCACTTCCTCCATGTAATCGTCCACGACCTAACCACCAGCCCCTCTGATTTAGTTCAAGCGGTGACCGCCTAGATGAAGCAATTCCACAAAACAAGGTCAAAAACTCCAAAACAAGGTACATAGCCGAGCTAGTTTCAACGTCTCCTTCATTGTTGACCACGACCACCACCTCTAGCGTCCACTACTTGCAAGTGTCATCACCAATAGCCTTGTTTCAGATCTGACCTAACATGTAGCAGCCCTGGCCGAGCCATATGGACCCATAGGCTGAGCCTAGATGGTGACCAAACTCCTCTCTGGCCTTGCCTTTTGACCTTATTTCCACCAGTAACTCCAAACTCTTCCTATTATCTTTCCTAACCATGCTATATGAGTCCAAACCAGATCCTTTTCTACCTATAAGACCATCATGGCCAAGCCTAAAGCATGTTAGGGTCAAGCAATGTTGAGTTGTGGTTAAGAGAAATTGATTGAAAAGCTTTGTGAAGTCATTTGTCTAATTCTATTTCCATTCTTATTCAATTGAACTTTGTATTGTAAAGGTATATTTAATTTTCTTTGTTTGTTTTTGAATACAAGATTAAAGTCTTGGCTCTCTCTCCACTCAAATCAAGTCATGCCATCGTGCTTTCGAACTTTCTTTTCTGTGTGTTGTTTGCAAACTCCAACTTGTAGAGGTGAGTATTTCTCACCAGACATTTTGTACTTATATAATTAGTAAATTGACACCATTTGAATCTGTAGATTATATTCTTATGTATAACTGCCTGTGATGATCATATGACGTTCACGCTGTTTATACATCTATCATATCATCTGTTACTGTTATATGATGTTATTCTGTTTATGTATATCAGTTTATCACACTGCAAGTTCCCTTTAGAATGGAATCACTATGAGTTGAAATGATATATATCCGTACGGACTTTAGAATAGGAAAAAATCGTTATGGGCTGAAATGATAGGCCTGAACGATTTTTATTTATTTCATGTTACTTGGGATTACGGGTTTGAAATGATAGAACCCGATTTTCTTTGTAAATTACGGATTGAAATGATATATTATTCGTATCATTTGACTTATGTTAGAAAATTTTATACAGAACCGTGGTTAATATATATTTTTCTAAAATCTTTAAAATATGTTAAAAATATAAATATTATGATAAATTTAAATTAACAATGATTTTTTAAAAGTAGTATTGAGTTTCTACAAATTATAAGTGAAATAAATTAGTGGTAAAGTAGAAATTTGAAATATAAGTTACTTTTGGAACTTATGATTTTATTTTTAAATGGAGTTTAAATTAAGTAAGAAAGTATGATAAATAGATTTACATTTGAATTTAAAAATGATTTTTATAAATTGTTATTTATTTTTCTAATGAATTAAAAATAGTTAAATAAATGAATGAGAAAATGAAAATTGAATTATAACTTAACTTGAAAAATGGGAAATGTAATTTAAAAAAATAAAGGTTAAGTTATGAAAATAAAAATGGAATTTAAATTTAACTCATAAAATGGTAAATTTAAAGAATAAGTAAATGAAAATGTTATGAAATGGTATATTGATTTTAATAAGTGAATTATTAAAAATTTGATATTAAATTGTAAAATTTCACTTTATAAAATAATCACTTAAAAGGGGTATTTAAATGTCATTTTAAAAAGGTGTGAAAATATGATTTTTATAAGTTAAATTTGTTTAAATAAAAAAATTAATTGTTTATGAAATGTTAGTGAAAACGTGGAATTTAATTAACGGTGTTTTTGAAATGCTAGCGTTTCTGAAGTAAAAGGCATTACAGCATTTTGTAACGCTGTAATTGATATAAATGAACCAAAAGACTAAAATTGAACTAAGGGCTATTATAGCACTTTGTAAGCGCTGTAGTTGTATAAACTAAACTAAAACCTATTATAGTATATCTGTAAATGTTATCTTAGTTAAAATGATTTGTTTTCAAATGTAAATTTACCGTAGCATTTTCTAAATGTCGCGAAAGTTGAAATTTCACTGTTTAAATAAATTGAAGTAAATAAATGAATTCTGAAAATGGTAAAATTTTGAGAATTATATATTTGATTATTAAATATAATAACTTCACTTTAATTGGTTTAATTGGAATATTTAATTGGTTTAATTGGAATATTTAAATTTGCTTTGATATATAAACCATTTTGAAATAAGATTTGAAACGATATTTAAATGTGGTTCTGGAAAGGTACGACATTTTGATATTTGAAATGAATTTGAAGTGATATTGAATTTTGAAATGATATTTGATTTAGAAGTATAAAATACCATTTTGGAATTTTAACCACGGGATGTATTAAATTTATGGTTTAAAACTAATCCTTAGAGGATAGGCAATCCCAAGCATCCTTTAAGTTATTGTGCATTACTACTACAGTTCACTTGAGTTGGTTTACATTATATAAGTATGTATGTCCTGATTCGAGTGTCTTGTGTTTTACTTTACGCTCGGGTCAGCCGGAGTATTTACAGCTTAGCTCTGGATTTCTTTCTGGAGCTAGGAATCGCTGGAGATTCTGCTTGTCTAGTTATCTATTCTCTTTCAGTTTCAGTTGTTCTATTTCAACTCTGGTATTTATAAACTTCTATGTATTTGAGATTTAAATTGTATATGTTTTTCAAAATGATATTATGTATTTTTTTTTGAGATTTTTTATAGTAGCTTCATGAACTACTATGGTATTTTAATTTCCGCTGCGAGTTATTCTGATATTTCTGTGTCTGTGATTCTGTGATTGTATTTCATTTGCTCCAAATTTTATCACAATCTGTTATTTTGAATTATTCAAGTCAGACATGTGTGGATTATTGTTGATTTGAATGGTCCAAAATAATGGGTCTTTACATTTTGGTATCATAGCTTTGGTTTTATGCAAACCTTAGCCTACGGAGCAAAAACTCATTAGAGATAGGGTAGAAATACCCTAGAATGAGTGAAATCAATCTCAGAATCATTTCTTCGTGAGAGAACGTATTTTTGAAGTATAAAATGATTTTCAAATGATTTTAAAGGATTTTTAAAGATTATTTTGCTATACATTTTCTTATTTTGAAATCAAGATTTTCTAAACTTCGTCCCTTCGGTATCCACCTTGTTAGTAATCTCTTGGTTAGGATTTTTATTGATTAGGATTCCTTGAACTTTGGAACGCTCCCACTTGTTCTGAAATCCATTTCTATCTCCCTTATCTGTATTCTTTTGATTTTGGAGCATTGCATAAACTCCACTTTGAATAACCTCTATAAAGATCGGTGATTCCCCAAATCTTTGATGATTTGTAAAGGGGGAAACTCCTTTACAATTGGCATTGATTCACCTTGAGATTTTTGTATTCTCGGTTTACGATGCTATCTACCTTCTGTTATACCTGGATTCTATCTTTGGCGTTCAAATGTCGATTTGCCTTAGATTTCTACATTGATTATATTCCTGAGGTCATGGTTGACCCGGTTAAGGTCACCGCGATTTATATAGTCTTATCCATCTTCTGTTTGGTAATTAAATTATCTCATCTTCGTTTGAGCTTATCTCCGAATTAGAATTCTATTTGATTAGGGTTCCTCTAAATTTGAATCTCTGTTTGTTTTGAAATCTATCCTTGGATCATCCCTTGGAAATTTGTGGTTAGTTGTATTTTGAAATTTGTGCATACATCGAAATTATTATTTTGATAAGGATGACCGCATTTTTATATAAAAGTGAAATGTTTTCGATAAGGATTATATACCTTTTAAAAACGAGAGTCTGAAATTTTGGGAGGATTTGAAATTTTGAAATTTTTATAAGAAATTGATTTACATAAAAATGATATAAAACTGAAGGGTTTTGAATTTTGAATTTCGAGGAATTGAACTCCGGTATTTTGAAATCTGGTCTTGAGATTTCAAAAATATATAATAATAATACGATTTAAAAGTATTTTTGGGATAAGAAATGTTTCAAAAGAGTTCAAATGCATTCCAACGATTTAGAAGAAATTTCAATGAAGTTTTCAAGAAAATAGAAGTCCAGAACTCACTTTTGTCGCTGGAAAATAATTTCGGTGATGAGTGCACGCATCATCGACATTGATTTTCGAGTTTCAGAGTGTGGGAGAGGCCACTCTGTTAGCTTTTCTATGCGAGTGATTTTGTGAAAAAATTTTGATTTCAAATTCCGAAGTACGATTTGATTTCCGAAAGATATATGTATATATATTTGAAATGATTTAAAGTAAGCCGATGTTCAGTCCTCGAGTTCAGATTTGTTTTGGTATAAGCTTATCTATTGAAATTGATTTCATTGACTATTTTGAAGGTTCAAGCACTTCCAAATCAAGGTTAACTTTTCAAAGCTAAGTAATTTTGAAAAGCATAAAGTATTTGATAAAGTATATAAGTTTAGTTTTGTATGTTTTAATATGATTTAAATGAGTTTGAAATGTTTTGTTAAGCAAATGAATAAGACTATTTTGAATTATATTAATTTGAAATTTTGTTTCAAAATGTTTCGAATAAAATTTAGGTCTAAAAGCTTGACTTTGGAACATCTTTTATAAAACTATATATATGTAGGGTAGTGATTTGCAAAAGCAAAAAAATTGGATCTTTTGAATAGAAATAAATAGTTTAAAGGTTTTAAAGGGATAGTTATAAATTTGGAAACCATTTTGGGTATAATTGATTTTGAGAAAATATTTGGTTTTGAAAATAGATCAGATTAAAACCAGTATTTGTATGATGATTTTGGGAAAGGAATTTGTTTGACCTAAATTTGTTAATTTGGAAACTGGGGTTATTTTCTAAACCTATTATTTTGGAAACTGAAGATATTTATTTGGAACTTAGTGAAATCGTATATGATTTTGAAGCTGAATTGATATTGAAATGATTTGAAATTGAGAACCTTGTATCATTAAGTGCTGGATTTGGAAGTTGTCGAACTTATATAAAATGGATTTGTTTAAGTATGAAGTTGATTTGAAAACTATTGATTTGAAAGGTACTCAATTTGGAAAGAAATCTTATATAATCGAAGTCTATATAAGTATGATATTTGAAAGAGATTTGAAAAGGTACTATATGATATATATTTCGAAGTAAAGATATGGGAAGTGCCTTCTTCTTGATATCCGCTCTGTGACCACATTGTGGATTCATTCTATCAATATTATTCTCTTTGATTTTTGGTTTTTTGGGTGTGATACTCGAGTGTCCCATCGTGGCGTAACCCATGGTTTTTTTTTCTTGGCGCAACTGCATAGCGTAATTCACGTGGCTGAGATGGCCCAGGGGTACGGATCTTTCCTGAGGGATTCAGGCGTAACCATTGTGTATCCTGTGATCTACATAGGTCGTTTTAGTAGTGAAATCCGCAGGGCTAAGAAAGCTTACGGATACGGATGTTTCCTGGAGGATTCAGGCATAACCTTTGTGTATCTGCGGTCTACTAGTCATCATGGTGAAATTCGCAGGGCTGAGAAAGCTTATGGA
This sequence comes from Allium cepa, assembly GCA_030765085.1. Taxonomy (NCBI): domain Eukaryota; kingdom Viridiplantae; phylum Streptophyta; class Magnoliopsida; order Asparagales; family Amaryllidaceae; genus Allium; species Allium cepa. The sequence goes on along the minus strand of CM060940.1, from coordinate 755,218,206 downwards.
TACGGATGTTTCCTGGGGGATTCAGGCGTAACCTTTGTGTATCTGGATCCATGGTTGGACAAATGGTTTGGTTGTTTTGTTTGGATTGTACTTTCCATACCTGTTTTTAAAGGTTATTCAAGTATTTTCCCTGGGTGTTGAAACAAGTCTACTAAGTGCCTGGAGAATTCTTGCTTTGCGCCTGATCAACGCACTGCCAGAGTCTATAGGAACAAGGATAAACTTGTTAAGACATCGAGTCATAAAAGTATTTTGATAAAGTATCATATAAAGGATATTTTGATCATTTATTTTACCTTTCTAAATAATTGAAATTTATATAATTTTAAAATAATGGTTCATCCTTGTCTTTCAACCTATTTTCCCTTTTAGCCATTCCTACTTTTCACCTTGATAAACTTACCTATAACAGTAGTTATCAGATATAATTTTAATCTTCTTGTCGTCTTGTCTTAGTCCTATTTCATTCTATTCTTTTCTGTGTTTTCTGTACCTCGTTCCTTTTCGGGGACGAAAAATTTTAAACGGGGGAGAGTGTAACGACCCGTAAATTTTGATAAATAAATTGGTCGAATTAATAAGATTTTTGTAATTAAATTTAGAAAGAAATAAATTTTTTATAATTTATATTGAAGTAAATGTTAAGAATGTATTGTAGCCATGGTTATTAAGAACTAATTATTGACAATTTAAGTAAAATCACAATGAAAATGAAATTGTGTGTATTGTTGCACTTGGGTATAAAAAAATATAAAATAAGTAAATAAGTGTAAGTGCTGTATAACTAAAGGAATTTATATATTATTAATAGTAATTGAATGAATTCGGTAATATGTATGTAATTATAAAAATTTGGTGAAGTATGATAAAGCTAAGTGTAACCTTGGCTTGTAAATAAATATTATAAGTTACCTATTTAATTTGTTGATTGAATTGGAATGAGAAATAAAATTCTAATAAAAATATAATTAAAGGTTACATTTATGGGTATAAGAATGTGTTAAGTAAATAAAAGGTAAACAATACTAGTCAAGGTTAATAAATTCATGTATTGAAGGGAATACCAATTAATGAAAAGAAATCTAAATGTTATGTTTGGCTATAGATTGAGCATAAGCGAATGAAATTTAGCGTTTTGAAAATAAATGATAATTTTGATTTGTAAGTAATAAAAGCCTATTCATGAGACTAAAGGTTAACGGTAATGATTTTGTATGTTACCTATTTATTAGCTTGTTAATGGAAATTGAAAATAAATTTTAATAAATGTTATGTTAATGTGAAACGAAATCCCAATAAAGGAAGTAATGCAAATGTTATATTTGGAAAAATTTTCAATATAAATGGAAATTATAGTTAATGCACAATCGCAAGATTTTAATATATTTTATTTGGTTAATTGGGAATTTTTTTTTAGTCAATATATTCAAATATTTTGTTAATGTAAATTATGATAATATTTGAAAGTAATGTCCATTCCATCAAATTGTAAATTAAGAAATAAATAATGGGTATTTTACATTTTATTTGATACGTTTCAATTTTATTTCTTACCTTTATATTTCCCCACCTTTTGATTTCCTACCTCTTTATTTACCTATTTATTTATTTCCTACCTTAACTTATACCTCAATACCCATAGTCGTTCCTTACATGTAGCCTATCAATTCATGTGAAGATAGGAAGAGTTCTCATTTTCCTTTTATTCCTTTTTAAATAGGAATTAAATCCCTTTATTTTCTCTTGCCGTTTTAGAACATTGATTGCTTGACCGTTTCTTCCACATGATTGCCGTGAGAAACTCCTCTAATATTTATTTTATTTTCACGTAAAGACTTCTCACTCCATCATAAAATTTCGGCCACAAACATCTCTGAAAATATTGGTAATGGCTTCTTCCATTTACACTTTTCTTTTCATTTTTTTCTATTGATTTTTCAATGTTTTGCCTTGATTCTTCCATAGCTTTGCTCGGCCTATACCCTCCACCATCTCCTCCACCGACCCCACCACTTCCTCCACATCATCATCCATGACCTAACCACCAGCCCCTCTGATTTAGTTCAGGCCGTGACTGCCTAGATGAAGCAATTCCACAAAACAAGGTCAAAAACTCCAAAACAAGGTACATAGCCGAGCTAGTTTCAACATCTCCTTCATTGTTGACCACAACCACCACCTCTAGCCTCCAACACTAGCAAGTGTCATCACCAATAGCCTTGTTTCAGATCTGACATAACATGTAGTAGCCCTGGCCGAGCCATATGGACCCATAGGCCGAGCCTAGATGGTGACCAAACTCCTCTCTAGCCTTGCCTTTTGACCTTATTTCCACTAGTAACTCCAAACTCTTCCTATTATCTTGCCTAACCATGCTATGTGAGTCCAACCCAGATCCTTTTCCACCTATAAGACCATCATGGCCGAGCCTAAAGCATGTTAGGGTTAAGCAATGCTGAGTTGTGGACAAGAGAAATTGATTGAAAAGCTTTGTGAAGTCATTTGTCTAATTCTATTTCCATTCTTATTCAATTGATCTTTGTATTGTAAAAGTATATTTATTTTGCTTTGTTTTTTTTCAATACATGATTAACGTATTGGCTCTCTCTCCACTCAAATCAAGTCATGCCATCGTGCTTTCGGACTTTCTTTTGTGTGTGTTGTTTGCAAACTCCAGCTTATGGAGGTGAGTATTTCTCACCAGACATTCTGTACTTATCTAATTAGTAAATTGACACCATTTGAATCTGTAGATTATATCATTATGTATAACTACCTGTGATGATCATATGATGTTCACCCTGTTTATACATCTATCATATCATCTGTTACTGTTATATGATGTTATTCTGTTTATGTATATCAGTTTATCACAATGCAAGTTCCCTGTATAATAGAATCACTATGGGTTGAAATGATATATACCCGAACGGACTTTAGAATAGGGAAAAATCGTTATGGGCTGAAATGATAGGCCTGAACGATTTTTATTTATTTCACGTTACTTGGGATTACGGGTTTGAAATGATAGACTCGGTTTTCTTTGTAAATTACGGATTGAAATGATATATTATCCTTATCATTTGACTTATGTTAGAAAATTTTATATACACCTGTGGTTAATATATATTTTTCTAAAATCTTTAAAATATGTTAAAAATATAAATATTATGATATTTTGATTTAAATTTAAATGTAAAATGATTTTTTAAAAGTAGTATTGAGTTTCTACAAATTATAAGTGAAATAAATTAGTGGTAAAGTAGAAATTGGAAATATAAGTTACTTTTGGAACTTATGATTTTATTTTTAAATGGAGTTTAAATTAAGTAAGAAAGTATGATAAATAGATTTACATTTGAATTTAAAAATGATTTTTATATAGTGTTGTTTATTTTTCTAATGAATTAAATATAGTTAAATAAATGAATGAGAAAATGAAAATTGAATTATTACTTAACTTGGAAAATGGGAAATGTAATTTAAAAAAATAAAGGTTAAGTTATGAAAATAAAAATGGAATTTAAATTTAACTTATAAAACGGTAAATTTAAAGATTAAGTAAATGAAAATGTTATGAAATGGTATATTGATTTTAATAAGTGAATTATTAAAAATTTGATATTAAATTGTAAAATTTCACTTTATAAAATCATCACTTAAAAGGGGTATTTAAATGATCATTTTAAAAAGGCGTGAAAATATGATTTTTATAAGTTAAATTTGTTTAAATAAAAAAAATTAATTGTTTATGAAATGTTAGTGAAAACTTGGAATTTAATTAACGGCATTTGTGAAATGCTAGCGTTTCTGAAGTAAAAGACATTACAACATTTTGTAATGCTGTAATTGATATAAATGAACTAAAAGACTAAAATAGAACTAAGGGCTATTATAGCATTTTTGTAAGTGCTGTAGTTGTAGAAACTAAACTAAAATCTATTATAGCATATCTGTAAATGTTATCTTAGTTAAAATGATTTGTTTTCAAATGTAAATTTGCCGTAGCATTTTTCTAAATGTTGCGAAAGTTGAAATTTCACTGTTTAAATAAATTGAAGTAAATAAATGAATTCTGAAAATGGTAAAATTTTGAGAATTATATATTTGATTATTAAATATAATTACTTCACTTTAATTGGTTTAGTTGGAATATTTAATTGGTTTAATTGGAATATTTAATTGGTTTAATTGGAATATTTAAATTTGCTTTGATATATAAACCATTTTGAAATAAGATTTGAAATGATATTTAAATGTGGTTCTGGAAAGGTATGACATTTTGATATTTGAAATGCATTTGAAGTGATATTGAATTTTGAAATGTTATTTGATTTAGAATTATAAAATACCATTTTGGAATTTTAACCACGGGATGTATTAAATTTATGGTTTAAAACTGATCCTTAGAGGATGGGCGATCCCAATCATCCTTTAAGTTATTGTGCATTACTACTACAGTTCACTTGAGTTGGTTTACATTATATAAGTATGTATGTCCTGACTCGAGTGTTTCGTGTTTTACTTTACGCTCGGGCCGGCCCGAGTATTTACAGCTTAACTTTGGATTTCTTTCTAGAGCTAGGAATCGCTGGAGATTCTACTTGTCTAGTTATATGTTCTCTTTCAGTTTCAGTTGTTCTATTTCAGCTCTGGTATTTATAAACTTCTATGTATTTGAGATTTCTATTGTATATGTTTTTCAAACTGATATTATGTATTTTGTTTTGAGAGTTTTTATAGTAGCTTCATGAACTATTATGGTATTTTAATTTCCGCTGCGAGTTATTCTGATAATTCTGTATCTGTGATTCTTTGATTGTATTTCATTTGCTCTAAATTTTATCACAACCTTTTATTTTGAATTATTCAAGTTAGACATGTGTGGATTATTGTCGATTTGAATGGTCCAAAGTAGTAGGTCGTTACATAAGCAACCTGCATAATCGTTGCATATACGTTGGTACGAAGTGGTTTTCAGATAAATCTGATCCCGGTCTCTTTGCACCAACAACGCAAAAGCGTTTCTCAACCTCACACAGAAACTAAGTCTCATAGACTTATTACGTCTCCATCTTTCAACTTGCTATCCTTCGGGCCAAGAAGGAAGCTCAATAGATTGGAGTAATACTCTGCACTATACGAATCAACATTCTCAACACAAACGATAATCAAGCCTACACAGAAGGCTACATACTAAGTGAACGACTAAATAGTTCCCACATCAAGGCGAGGAACTAAAATTTTGGCCAAGTTTGATAGTCGGTTATTTAACTATCAAAACAAACAAACAAACATTCAGGACCATAACAATCACTGGGTCCTTTAATTAATCTTTTATTAATTAAACCATTTGCCAAATATTCACTTCGATTTATCTTTTAAAAAGATATTAATCCAAAACCATTTCAACTTCTATATTGGAAAACATTTCCATATAGTTGTCTAATAATAAGTAATTCACAAATCAATTTATTTTCAACACTTGGAAAATATTCTATATACTTAAAACACGATTAATTATATATTTTATTCTTTAAGGAAAACGTTCTCTTTAAATACATTTATTGGGTCAAAACAAATGTTGCGTAAAACATCGTTACGACAACCCAAAATCATTATTATATGGATTCGTAAATTAGATAGATGTATAATCCCAATACTATACAAAAAAATTTCTTTTCGAAAATCATTTACTATAACAACAGTGTTATAGTCCATCATTTCCTTACTTCTTGAAAAGGTCTATTTCAACAATGAATGTTGAAATCTATGGTTTTGATACTTAACACATTTTAAAACATTTTTAAACCATTTGACTCCATTTATAATATTACTTCCCAAAAAAATTCATTTTATTTAATATATTATTCACTGTCCAAAATCGTGAATATGATTCGTTTGCTAAATTCAATACTTCTACATATTTATTAAAGATAATCCACTATCCAAAATCATGGATTTAATGCCTAACCAAATTTACTACTATTGCACTTTTATTAAAGGATTATGCACTTCTAAAACGGTGGATGTAATTCCTTTAATATACTTCTATATTTAACTTATCAAATTCAATTGATTTTGGATTTATAAAACAATGTTTACAAATTCACATTTATATATTTTATAAAAACATCAATTTATAAATCTACTTTATTTACCAATTCCATTTATCTCATTTATATGCCAAATCCAATTTATAAGTAAATTACTTATAAATCTCTTTATTTACAAAATCATTCTTTTTATAACTTCACAACTTATAAATCTTATTGCTTATAAGATTCATTTATACTACATTTCGACACTTATAAAACTTGCTTTATAATTCCAATATTTAATTTATAAAATATCAATTTTATAAATCTTCTATGTAAACCATTTATAGTAAATAAAAAAACCACCATTTATACAATTTTACAGAATAGTTAACTTAAATTCCAAAAATCACATTCTGATTATATTTCACGAAAATCATAATTTTAACAACATAAAAATTATAACTTTTATTTATTAAAAATCAATCCCTTTCCTTAACAATTCAAAATTCAATAAACGTATATTTTCAAAATCACTTTAAAATCCTTTTTAAATTTGAAATCATCATTGAAAACAATAAATTAGACAACTTAATCGTTAATGCCGCCTGCAATTTCTCGTCCTGTTTTTCAAAATCCATTTTTTCGCCTCAATCATCTTGGATTAATCTAGATTATCGATTTATTCCTGCTAATCGAACATACACTCAAGTAGTGAAGGATTGTTCTTCGTTAAGATTCAGTGTTCCTCTGCAACCTTCGAACAATTTCTGGATCGATTCTAAAGTTAGGAAAGATTTTTGTTTCAAATGTGGGGATAATAATCAACATGCTTCTCATTGTAGGGATCCTATTAGATGCTTTTCTTATGGTAAGTTTGGCCACAAAAGAAATTCCTGTACATTCAAATCCAAATTTTCGGTTTCTTCTGAATCTTTGGTAGAACACGGATTTCGTTTTGTTCTTAAATGTATGCTGTTGGAAGGGATCCTTATGGATCATCTTCAGCAAAATAGAAGTGATGGAATTAAGTTGTTAGAAGATTTGCTTTTTCATTTCAACAATGTTAATTCTCCTAACATCGGCAAAGGCTACAGAAAGAGATTTGGTGATCCTAAATTATTTTTTGGCAAGTCGGAATCCTCATCCAATATTTCTTCTTCTTTTTTGGTAGAGAATGGTTTTCAGTTTGTATTAAAGTTCTTGTTACTGAAGGGTTGTATGTTGGATTTTCTCTGGCAATTTAGATTAGAGGGTTTTAATTATCTTGAAGATTTGTTGCATCATTTTAATATCATCAATTCACCAAACATAGGCATGGGCTACAATGAGAAATTTGGAAATTCAGAATCCTATTTTGGTAATATCGATCTTATTCATAATGCCTCATCGAAGAATCAGTTTAATGCTAGCGAGTTTATTAAGATTGATATTGATGATAGACCTTTAAGTTTTGATCCTATTTCCTTGATCCTGATGTTGTATATTGGATTAATGGTTCATCTGCAACCGAGTCTGATGGAAAAGATTCGTTTAATGGTTTTATTCAAATAAAGAAAAAAGGCAAATCTTTTTCTAGAAATCAGGAATTTTTTGAGATCCATACGGCTAATAAGTTTGAAGTTCTTAGTTTTGATTTTTTAACTGAAACTAATTAAATGGAGAAAGGAGTAGATAGTGATATGGCTGCTGTTTTCTCGTATGATAGTTGTGTTGCAAATCACAAGTTTATTGAGTCTGCTAGTGATGTGGTCTCTCTTGAGTGTGGAGTTGACTGTGATATGGCTGTTGCCCTTTTGTCTGATGGTAATGTCGTATCTCAAATATGGGAAGTGACTGTTAGTGATGATGTTCCTATTGGAAGTGGAGTTAATAGCGATGTGGCAGTTGCTCTTCTGAATGTTGGCTATGTTGAATCTCCTTTGAGGATAGGGATGAAGTCTTTGTAGAGAGTGGAGTTAATTGTGATATGGCTGTCGCTCTTTTGTCGGATGGGTGTGATGCAAATTTTATTAAGAATGTGAATGTTTCCGATGAAGTCTCTATTGATATATTTGGCAAACTGGCGAAAGTCAGTAATGTCTTAAGTGATCTTTGGTTAGATCTAGACTGCCAGAATTCTATGCTTGTTGTTAACTGGGATCCTAATACACATGTTGACGTTGACTTTTGGGTGGCTTTACAAGAATATGATATTTCTCTTTTTGTTGAATGCAATGATGATTATGGGGTATTGGATTCTAGCTCATAGGATGGTATTGTTTTGGAAGAGTTAGGAGACTCTCTTGTTATTGATATTCTGGCTCCTCATACTGATGAATCTTTGCTTGAATTGGATTATCATCGTGACTGGTTATTGTCCTTTGATCTTCGGCATGATGATATGGCCGTTGAATTAGAGCCTCGTCTTTATGATGTTTTTTCTAGTTCTTCCTCTGTTTCGCTGGTTGACTTGCAAGTTGATTCAGTTGTGCATATGCACATATTTTGTTTGATATTGAAGAGATAGCCAATGTGAATGATGATTATATTAGTAGGGAGGAATCAGATTTGCATCTTATTTCTTTTGAAGGAAAGAACTCCTGTTTTCCTTCTGATCTAGAAAAGATAGGCTTTTGAGAAGAGGGGTTTTCTGATTGCTTGAATTCTGGTGATGTTGCTTTATATTCTAAGTCACACGTGTTGTCTATGGGAGTTTCTTCAGATGAGCTAGTAGTTATTGATCCGGATGTTTCAAAATCTGATGGATTGGAAGATATCTTTTGCTCAGCTCCTAGATCCGCTTCGTTGAAGAGAGGAAAGCGTAAGCGAACGGTAGTTTCTAGTGGTTCAGTTCGTAGAAGTGCCAGAATCCGTAACAGCCAGTCCTCTTCTATAGGTGAGATACCTGGATCGAGTGCCACGAGTGGTGCTACGTATCCAGGCTCAGGTACTTGTTCTATTTTAGGTAGTACGTTTTCTTCTTATGCTTTAGGTAGTCTTTCTTCTGTTGAATTTAATCAGTTAGCTCGCGACACTTCTTTTATTTTTACTGATATTGAGCTTGATCGGGAGTTTATTAGATGTAAGGAATTAGAGAGGGCTAGTACAGTACATATATGAGGATCATTAGTTGGAACATTAGGGGTTTGAACGAGTTGAGCAAATGTGATAAGGTTAGAGCTTTTTTTAAAGACTACTCTATAGATATTGCTTTACTCCAAGAAACTAAAATTAACTATCCTGATGTTCGTTTCTTTAGAAGAATAGGTGGGTATAATTTTAGAAAAGGGTTTTTAACCTTCCGTTGGATCTTCTGGGGGATTAATGATAGGTTGGTGTGATGGTTATTTTAAATTGCTTCAATATATTACTAAGCAACATTCTCTTCATGCTATTCTTATTAATCTTTCTGATAACTCTTTTTTAAATATTTCAAATGTCTATGGGCCTAATTCTAAAATTAATAGGATAATTTTATGGAATGAATGCCTAGATTTTATATCTCATGCCCCGGGTTCTTGGATTTTGGGGGGTGGTTTTAATGTTACGAGTTTTATAGGTGAGTTTTTTCCTAGAGAAGGAGATTACTCTGCCATGGAGGAATTCGATCAATTTATTGTTAACTCTAATTTGATTGAAATTCCTCTAGCTTTACTTGGAGTAACTCTAGAGAGTCTCCTTCCATGGCTCTTCTCGATAGATTTTTTGTTAGTGATGAGATTGAGGACAAATTTCCTATCTGTAGAGTTAATGGTTACTGTATACCTTCTCCGACCATTTTCCTATTATCCTTTCTTGCGATTACCATAGAATTTTTATTAACAATTTTAAATTTGATAAGATGTGGCTTTTTGAATCTAACTTTGTGAATTTAGTTATTGGTAAATGGAATTTTTTGAGTTTTCATAATTTCAGAAATAAGGATAATTCTTCTAAGGCTTTTATTTCTAAACTTAGAGATCTTAGGATTTTTCTTAAAAATTAGAATAAAAATGTTTTTGGCAATATAAAAATTAAAAAAGATAATATTCTTAATGAAATGCTCAAATTAAACGAGTTAGAAGAATCTAGACCTCTTAATCTAGGTGAACGTAATGTTCTTTCTAATTTAAAAGATGAACTAAATTCTATTTTAGAAAAAGAGGAGGTGATGTGGAAGCAACGATCCAGAATTCAATGGATCAACGAAGGTGATAATAATAACAAATTTTTTCATAATATTGCTAATGGTAGAAAATGTTCTAATACAATTAACTCTATTTTTGTCAACAATATAGAGTTAGTTGACCAAGGAGACCTCAACAAGGCTTTTACCGACTATTATAAGGGTATTTTTGGTTCTAAAATCAAACATAGAATCAATGTTAGATGAACTGATCTGTATCCATCGGATTCTATTGTTGATTTATCTAAGTAAGATATTCCTTTTTCAGAAGAGGAAATTAGGAAAGCAATTAATGATATGCCTAGTAATAAATCGCCGGGGCCTGATGTGTTTCCTATATTATTTTATAATAATTTTTGGGATGTTTTAAAATTTGACATGGTTAATTTGTTTAATGACTTTTATAATGGTAATTTGCAATTAGGGAGATTTAATTTCGCAAATGTTATTTTGCTGCATGAAAAAGTAGGAGCTAACAACTTAAAAGATTTTAGACCTATTTCTTTGATTAACTGTTCAGTTAAAATCATTTCTAAAGTTCTAGCAAATATACTTAGTATAAGAATGAACGATTTAATTGATTGTTCACAATCGACTTTTATTAAAGGGAGAAATATTACTGATGGTGTGGCTGCTGTTCAAGAATATATTAATTACTGCTGTAAGAACAACATAACCTGTGCGATTTTAAAACTTGATTTTTCTAAAGCTTTTGATTCAGTAGATTGGGATTTTCTTGTAGATATTTTTCAGGCTAGAGGCTTTGGGCATAGATGGACTAGTTGGATTTTGACTTTGCTTAATACGGGTAACTATAGTACTATGGTTAATGGTATCCTAGGTAATAAAATTCAGTCAAAGAGAGGCTTAAGGCAAGGGGATCCCTTATCCCCTTTGTTGTTTAACCTTGCCGCCGATGTTTTTGCTAAAATTATTAAGAGAGCAGTAGATAATGGTTCTCTAGGAAGTGTTGGAAATGATATATCGCGTAATGGTATATCGGTTCTACAATTTGCGGATGATACCTTACTTTTTTCTTCTCATCTTCCTAGACACATTATTACTCTCAATTTTATTCTTTATAGTTTTGAGCTTTTATCTGGTTTAAAAATTAATTTTGACAAAAGTTCAGTTCTAGTTTTAAATGATTTTGAAAAAGTAGAAAACTTAGTAGCTAATACCCTAAATTGCAAAAGTATGAAATTTCCTTTTGAATATCTAGGGTTTGTGATTAGACCTACCAAACTCAAGCATGATGATTGGCTTATTGTTATTGATAAAATCAAAAATAAGATATCTAATTGGAATGGGAGATATCTTTCTAGAGCAGGTAGGCTAGTTTTAATAAACTCGGTTTTATCAGCCTTACCTATCTATTAGATGTCTATGCATCTGTTTCCAGATTGGGTTATTGATAGAATCGATAAAATTAGAAGAGATTTTTTATGGAGTGGGGATAATATTAATAACAGTATAAAATGTCTCATAAACTGGGAAACTGTTTGTAAAGCTAAAAATAAGGGTGGTTTAGGAGTTATTAATTTACGCAACATGAATTTGTCTCTTTTAGGTAAATGGCTTTGGAAGTTTAAAGATATAAATGATAATGCTATTTGGAAAGAGATCATTTCTAAATATTACTATAACAGTAATATCAATTTACACCAATTTGATTTTTCTTTTTCCCGTAATTTTTCTAATTTTTGGAAAAACATTTTAAAATGTTATGATATTTTTAATTTAGGAACTAAGACGATAGTTCATTCAGGAAATAGTAATTCTTTTTGGCATGACTGTTGGATTTCGATCTTGCCTCTTAAGTTTGATTTTAAGGATTTGTATGATATTTGCAATTTTAAGTATGATTTAATTAACGAAGTTTATTCCTCGGAGAATGATCCTCCTTGGAACTTCAGCTTTAACAGAATTTTAATAGGTTCTACCCTTAGGCAACTTTCTTTGCTTTATGCCAGATTAAATCTTTATAATATTGATAATGATAATGATTTTATTAGTTGGGAATGAGATAAGAGTAAGAAATATACTCCAAATTCTTTTTATGGTTTTATTAATTTTTCGGGTACTATAAATAACTCTTTTAAATATATGTGGAAATCTAATGCTCCTCCTAAATCCAAAATTCATATGTGGCTTATTCTTTATGGAAAACTTAATATAATTGAATTTTTAAAGAGAAAAAACATTTAAAATGATAATAATTGTTATTTTTGCAATCTGCGCTTTTGAGGACATAAATCATATATATTATGATTGTTTGGACACTAATTACATCCTAATTAATACTCTTAAATTTTTTAACTTTAACATAATAACTAATATTTCGGATTGTGAATTCTACTAGAAAAATTATAGATTCAAATTCAATAAAAATATTAGATATTTACTAGACACTTTATTTATTATTATTAGTTGTTTTTTTTGGTTTGGGAGAAACCAAAGAATTTTTAATAATAATAATAGTCGTGTTAACAAATTGATTTTCTCAATTTCTACATTTTGTTTTAATTGGATTTCTAATCCCAAATATAAATTAGCTAAAAAATTCCTTTTCAAACGGTATCTTAGCAAGGTTAGTTATTATATTAACTTTTTTAAACATAACTATAACTTTTATTGCACTAATAATAGTATTATTAATTTTTTTTCCAAATTTATATGATAATCTCTCTTTAAATCATAGCTTGCTTATGATTAAAGATAAATAAGTCTGGTCAGTCTCAATTTTTGTTCTAGTCTCTGTTTGGTTTTTTTTCCAGTCTATTCATTCCTTTAGTTTTTTGTCTTGTTGGACTTATTTAGGTTTTTTTCTTTCCTTTTAAATACATATATATGTATATTTATTATATAAATATACATATATATATGTATGTATGTATCATTTTAGTTTTCTCCCTAGTCTTGTTTCAGATACAAGTTTTTGGAGATAGAATATCAGGTTCATTTTCGCAGGTTTCTCTTGTCGTCAGATTGTTGGATTTCAGATCGTAGAGAGGTCATCAGAGCAGGGTTTCTTCATCCAGGGCTTCTTGCAGTTATCCCCTCAGATTTAGGATTCTGCTATCTTCATCGTGAAGTACTTTTTCAGGATGTTCTATTCTTCAGTTTGGATCTCCTTCTTCTTATTCAGAGCCTTCAGAGTGATTTCTCTATTCAGCAGATCCTCTTCAGAGCAGATGCTCATTCACTTCTTCTGATCCAGACTTTTGGAGCTTTTTTATTTAGCCATTTTGGTACTTCTAACATCTTAATATCGGGCGGTGGCCATGCCGGAGCTCGATATTGAGGTGCGATGGGTGGTGGCCTTGCTGGAACTCATCTTAGGAGTACCTGAGTTTAGCTTTATGTATTTTTGTTCTTGTTACCTGCCAGACATGTTGGCAGCTCCTTATGTTCGTGTTATATATATATTCACATGTGTGCTCTCCTCTATGCGTAGAGGATCACACACTTTTCTCAAAAAAAAATTGAAATCATCACTTAAATATTTTTAAAATTCCAAAAATAGGTCCAATGCTGCAATAGCACTAAATACATAATCACGGCATCCAAACATCATATATCAATATGATAATAGAATATATATCAATATCCGTAAATAAATCAATACTATTGAGGAATCCAGTTGGATCCCTCGAACCTGTCACCTATAACAAATATACATATTAGAAATATATGTACAATATCCGCTTCGAGGCAGAGCGCGTACAAAGGGTCATCCGCTCATACACGAAAACGTATAGGGTCATCTGCTTTACTAGGCAGGTATATATATCCAAATACCAATCAATATATGATATATCATCCAAACAATCATCAATCATCATGAATAATATTAACCTCAATTATATAAAAATATTAGTGAGATAGAAAGAGTGAGTTGTACTCACATTTATTGTAGTCGTCGTGATAGCGATTTATTCCAATTAAGATTAACAAGCATTTAATTTCAACCAAAATTTTCACTAGCTCAAATAAATCCCAATCTAGCTCCATAATGTTGTGCTCATCAATATGGACCCAATGCAAGTCGTTTCGTGCGAAACGGACCTCGTATGAAAAAGTTAATATTTTAAAGTTTATACAATTTTTAATATATAATCAATTTACAAATTTATTTTTATTTTTATTTCTATTTAACCTCCAATCACATCTGGGCCGTTGATTTTGAAAGACAAGATCTAGGCCACATCCCCTTTCTTCTTCCTCATTGCTTTTCCTGCGTGGATAACCCAAATACGCCGTTCGAAAACCCTAATTAACGCGGCCTATACGATCGATTCGACGTCGATTAGGCAACATCAACTGAAGCCACATGCGAGCTACACCATCGGCCAGAGCCGTGCTCGACTCAGTTGTGCATCTCCCTCGAAAAACATGCCTAAACGCGTGATGTTCAAACCTATTTTTCCGTTAATCCGTAGCTCCATTTTCAATCACAGCCGTTGAATTTATCGATCTCGATACGCTCTTCGATGTTCTATTGAACATTTTTGTTAATTATTCATGGATCGGAAGAAATCGAGGAAGGAAGATGACGGGTTTCTGGCCATTGAAATGATAATGGCGGCTGACCTAGGTTTCTAGGGTTTTGATGAAAAATGGAAACAGTTTTGGCCTTATATAGAAAATTTACGCGCACTATTCATCCAAAAAATTTCGAACTCGAAACAAAGCATGCCGCCTGGCATTTATAATATTTTACCCCTATTGCGAACGCAATGGAATATATATCGAAAGCCAATTCGATCATATTTGAAAGATGGGTTTTCGAATCGAATATTTGAATTTAAAATACACTTAAACAGATTTCTACGCATTTTAGCTTGCCCCTGACAAATCTTAAATCCAATTGACATGAAATTTGAAATCTTACAATAATATTACATTACGGATCCAATGAAACTAGTTTCTTCGAAATCAGTGATATTTTGAAAAATGGTTATCTTTACCTTTTAATTAAATATTAAAATATTCAATTTTAAAAAATTAATTATTAATTCAATTTTAAAAGTTTTGTAACATCATTCTAATTCAAATAGAATTTAATTCAACTTTATTAATCATTTTTATTCATTTTAAATTCAAATATCAATTATTTATGTAATTTTAAATATCAAATTATCAATTTAATTCATTCAGTTAACTTGCTATATTTAAAATACAAGTTATTCAGCTTAGAAAATTAACTTTGAATATTTAAATTCAATTAAATATACGAATTTCAAATGACTGAAATTCTGGGCCGTTACATTATTCGTCTTAACAAAAATAAAAATGATGTTTGATTATAAATAACAATTGTTAACTAGTATATAGGAAGGTTCATACGTGATAATTATGAAATATATCCTAATTCAAAATCTTTGTTTTAAAAAGTGGTTGATTTAAAGTAAAGGATATAACATTTTTTTGCCGTCTAAGCTAAGTGGTGCTAAGATGATTTTGCAAAACTCTTTCTTTCAAAAAAGAAAATTTAATAAAAGAAAAAGACACATTGTAAAAAAAACATTTGTATATATATATAAATACTTTCTATTAACACCGACGGTCGAAAGGTGTATACACTTGTGTCTACATTAACCATGCTCTGTACCTTTCCCACGTAAGCCCGAAAGGCGGTGCACGATCGGTATATCTAGCCTCAGTTTATCTAACCTTGGTGTATGTATATAAAAATTCTTTTATTAATAACGCCTATAGTCAATAAGTGTTCACACTTGTGTGTTCACTCGCTACCCTTTGTATTCACCTCACTAAAGCCGGAAAGGCAGTGTACGGGTAATATATAAGGCCTCAGTTTATCTGAGTTAAGCATATGTAAATATCAAAAAAAAAATTCAAATAAGGGAGAGTAAGCAATTGAAATCCAAGCATTATTTTGACTTGTTTGATTTAACTTGTTATTGAAAAGAAATGAAAAAACCACTTTGACAAACTTTGATAATCAACTGAGGATCCATTTCATAATTACATTGTGTTATTAACCAAAACAACTAACCAAACTATATTCTATCTGTTATGATAACATAATTTTTGTTGGAAATTTTGACAAGTAAAAGGACTTAAATTTCTTGATGATGACCAAAAACTTATATTTAACTTATTTGTGCCAATTTAAAAGCAAACCTTTCATTTGTAAATATTTTCAAAAACTTGCATTCATCTCATTGTAAATAAATCTTGCACTTTGAAAATATTTTCACTTTGCATTTGGATTTTGTGGGTAATATCTGCTGAAAATCCTCACGAGACAACACTCGTCCTACTGGGGACACCCAGAGGTTTAATGGCTTGTTGCATACCCTCAATGCAATCATGCTCCCTACGAAAATGAATTTTCCTTGTTTTTAGTTTATTCAAGGATGAATAAAAAGATAAGTGTGGGGTATTTGATGTGCACGTAAATGTACATTTTTTTACCACCATATTTAATCTATTTAAATTAAATAAATGATCATATTGGATATTTTAACTAGTTTAAACCAAAATTCAAATTATTTCAAATCGTCACATATTCATCTTCATATAGGGGCAAAACGGCCATTTTTGTGCATATATTAATTTGGGAAAATTTAATTGGAAATTTCTTTATTATTTTGTAGGAGAATTGGATAGAAATTACAAGTGGCTTCATGAAGATATGCATGCACAAAGGAAATAATGAAAATGAAGATGAAAATAATTTAAACTCATGAAAATGGAGGACCCCACATACCCACTTACCTAGATTTTCAATTAGAAACACATGCTAAAAGGCCATTAAAGCTTTATGTACATTTAAATGGGGGATTAAGACATGCTAATGATTACTTGGTGGCCACACCACCTCAAGGGTATTTTCGTCATTCTGCAAAAAAATGAATTAGGGTTTCTAACATGTATAAATACCTTATATCTTCATGTAACCCTCCTCTTCTTTAGTCTCTCTTACTCTCTTCCTCTTAGTCATTTTGAGGCTCAAAATAAAACACAAGCCCTCTTTCTCTTTTCATGGCTACTTAGCCATATTTCTTCTCATGTAATTTTTCTTTCTTTTATGCAATGTTAATTAATATTCTCTCTTATTTACATGCTCTATTTCTTTCTTGTTAGCAGTTATTTTATTTTTCATGCAGGTTGATCTATGTTTACATCTTTTTACTTAGCGTTTCTTTTCATTTCACTCTCTTTTTCCTCTTCTTTTAGTTCCATGGTGCATGCTACTAGTGTTGATAAGATAAAACAAATAAGAGGCTAATCCCTTCAACTTAGAGGTAATGAAGCCTTAAATCATGTAAACATTTTGATAATTATTGCTCTCTTTTGTGCTTAAATGAATGTTGATGCGATTTATTGTTTCATGTTGAATTTGATAGACTATGTTGTTCATAACAGATAGGCTATGCTCATACAATCATAAACAAAAATTACCTCTTCATCTAATTATGATCATGGCAAAGAAGTGAATGTAGAAATTGAAATTTGATGGTCTATATTTCTAATTAATAGTTAATAGACCATACTTAAAATAGATTTTTTTTCAACTTGTTGTCATTTTTCATGAGAGTTGAAAGTAGTTTAAATGGTTTGTTATAGTTTGATGGCTTATGTTGAGCTAATTAGTAGCACAAATAGGCCAAAATTATGATAAGCACATCAGTTAAACTTACTAATGACTAAAAAAGAGAGATAATAATTTCATGTTTTGTTGAACTATGTGACCTAGGGAGTGAATTTATCTCTAAATTGTCTTTCTACTCTCATATTTTTATCACTTTTTTTGTTAGTTTTTTTTACATTTTTAGCTTAACATCACAAATCTTTAGTTAAATTGATAGAATAGAAAATTTTAAAAATCTAACAATTCTCGGCAGATCGACCCGTACTCGCCATGTACTACGATAGCACGCCGTGCGCTTGGGGTAAATTAAATTAAATTTTTTTCCGAGATTTTCTAAACCGATAGAAAACTGGCCGTCGAACAAGTTTTTGCCGGGGAATTGGTTTTGATTTTATTTTCCTATTCTTCGAATTATTTTTGATTTTTTTATTCTGTGTGTGTTTGCATTTAAAAAATTGTGTGTTTGTTTGATTTTTGTTTGCCTATGTTTGTATGCTTATCTTTCTTGTTTGTTTTGCATTTGCATTAGCATTTATATTTAAAAAAATCAACATACACAATTTAAAAAAAACAAATTTTTTCCATTTCCTTTTCAGTTACATTTTCCATTCACAATTTACAATTTAGAAATAAACACTGTTTTGTTTCATTACTGTTGCTTCTCTGCCGTCAACACCGTTATCTCTTCTCTGTACACTTCCTTGACCGTACTGCTGATCATCTATCTCCCTGCTTCGACAACCACTATGCCATACTTCAACAACTTACCATCAAACCCACTGCCCCTCTTTCACCTGATTGCCCCACAACAACACACCCTTCACATCCATCGATGCATCTATGCACAATTTATTAGCATCTGTGCACCATCCCCCAAATACTTCAACAAACTACCAAACTTCCTACATATCTATGCATACATACCCAACCACAATCACTGTCACTACATACTTTACCATAATCACATCTCCATTAACCACCCTCTCCAAGAAACAACTTGCCTGAACTGCCCTTCCCATCCCACTGCATCTACAACCTCCTTCCACTTCCATTTACAACACATACAAACTGATCCATCCCACTGCAACATCATCTCCCCTCTCTCAATCACTAGACAACACCACAAACAAACAAGTGCTAGCCATCACTGCTCGCTATCGACGACACATATCAAACAAAATACCAACTCCCCTGTTACATACTTCACCGAACTCTCTGCAACCATCAAACTTAACACTCCTGATCATTTCTCCCTTCACAAGACTTCACTCAGACCAACTTCTACAAACATCATAACCTAACATACAAGTTTCTACAAACCATCATCACATCCTTACTATCACACGAGTCCATGCTGCCTTCAAACCCCCATAACCATAGTTTTGATCACCACCCCTGTCACTTTACCTGCCACAAAACAAACATTTTCTTCATTCGACAAGCACTTCCATAACAAACCAAGACCACACTTCACAACATCCACAGCATCCCTTGCATTTACAAACTCTGCCTGATTCACATACCATCAACAACCCTATCATAATACACTGTTACATATCACTTCTGTAATCACGAATTGCTTCCACATTTGCATAGAAACCACTGTCTAAAACACTGCAACCCATCTGCTATTACAATCTCTAACTGACAACAACCGCACTATTACCATCCCAGTCATCCAATTCCTCCATATACATTCCAACCCCACATCTGTACCTCACCAAGCATCCATCACTTCCACAACCACTTCAGTTTCCTTCCTTCCATCAGCGACCACACCACTTCCTACTAACAAAAAAAAACAGACAACTGCAGCAAATCATCAACCCTCGAATCACTAAATCACACATCGTGACATCCACTACCAATCGGCACCACCACCCGAAGCACTGAACTTCTCTACAAACTGTAATCTCCAATCCATCTTTTCAAATTACCAAATCAACAAGCTCCTTCTCATTTCAGCATTCCTTGATAATTGCTGACAACCACTCCACGCGTGACCACCAAACCGACTTCACCCTCACTTCAGTTTGCAACCTAAAATTGCACCTTCCCCAATCCCTAACAGCCACAAAATTGACTTCACCCTCACTTTTGTTTTTGTGTTGTTTTAATTTGTTTTAGTTTTGTTTAATTTACTTCAAAAATTAAAAAAAAAATAAGTTTTTTTAGTTAGTGTTGTTTTAAATTGCTATAAGTTTCACCCTTATATATTAAAATTAAAAAATGTGTTTTCCATTGTTTTTAGTTTAGTTGTTTTGTTTTTAATTTATTTTTCTTTCTTTGATAAAAAATCTTGTATATATATATATATATATATATATATCTTATTTTAATTTTTAGGTTGTCAAAGCAGAAATTCAAGAGGAGTTGCTTGCTTCGTTAGCCAAAATAAATTGCTCCGCTTGCTAGCTCAAAAAAAATTCTGCTTTTGTTTCTAGTTTTATTTGAATTGCATTGTTAGTTGCTTGAATTTGCATTTTATAAAAAAAAATTCATTCATAGTTGCATTGTCAATACACGTTTAATTTCTATTTTGCATTTCATTCTAGAATTTTGATTAATAATAACGGTTAGAAATCGATAACGCTTAACAATACATTGACTAGTTGTCTTCTTTGAACAATTTAATTTCTTGGTGTCTAGGCTATGGCAGACCAATAATCAGTTATAAATATTATGGTGATTCGTAAATATTATCCTGAATTGTTACTCTAAAGGTACCTAAACCTTTGCCTGTATTGCTAGGTGATTCGTGGCGCACCGATAATCCCTACCCGTTACCTTACTGAGAACTCTGTTGTTAATTTAAGACAAAGTGTGATTATACAATTTTGGTTTACTTAGGATAAATTGTTTGTAATTAACCCTTGCATTCATTTAGTTGCATTAGTTCATGCATATTTAAAAAAATTTCAAATCCAAAACCAAAAAAATTGTAAATATTCTTCAACTTAATTTTTTTAATCCTTTTCTTTTGAAAATTTTCTAAATCAAAAACCCAAAAAAAAAATTAATTAGTTTTTTAAAGAAAAACAGAAAATCCAAAAAATAAAATAAAATCTTTTTAAAAGACAATTTTTTTTTGAAAACTAAAAAAACCAAACAAACATCCTTTTGAAAAATAAGTTCTATATGTAAGTATTTTTCTTTTAAAAAAATCAAAAAAAACATTCTTGAAAATGTCCGAGTTTCCCCACTTATGTGAATTCTACGATAGTTGTGAAAATCAATATAATCCTTATAATTTCACTTCAAATTCTTATGGATATTTCAACAAAACCTATTGTATAAAAAATTCAAATTTTGAACCATAAAATTTTCAAAATGATGAACAACCCTTGTCTCTTGAAAATAGCATTTCATCTTTACTTGAATTCTCTACACAACAATATCAAAGTATAAATCATTTGTGTAATTCATATTTGTGTAGTACCTCGAGTCAAGGATTTCAAAATTTGAATTCAATTCAAAATTCAAACAATTTCGAGTATAACCCGTGCCTACTCAATTTCAAACTTCAAAATGAATTTCAAAATCAAAATGAAAGTGGAAAGAACTTTTCAAATAATTTTGGCAATGGAAATAATCTCGATTACAATGCAATCAATAATTTTAGTTCTCAACAATTTCAAAGTGAAAACCCTCATGTTAATAACTATAAATTGGATTTTGTTAAGCAAATGGATGAAATTTATAATGATCACACAGATTTGTCGATTGAAACATATATGAAACAACATGATAAACAAAATCAAATCCCAATGTGTGATGAGTTAAGTGATAATCCACCTTTTACCCAAATCGATGATTTTCAAATAATAACTTTTGAAAACGAAAACGAAAATATTAACGAAGTTGTTGAAAATTTGGTAATTGACTTGGATTTCAATTCTTTTGAGGGTGGGAAACTCGATTTAAGAGTCGATCTTCCTTTCTTCAATTTTGATAATTTGAACACAACTTTGGATTTAGAACTTGACTCATGTAATGAAGCTGTTGATAATTCAATAAAGGAATACGAATTCAATGAACACGATTTCTTTGGACTTTTTGAAAACGAGATGTTGAATTTTGAAGGGGAAGATTTGAAACCATTTTGATTTTGAAATCAATAATTTTGAAGAACTTTTCAATGAATTGCTTGAATTTCAATTTGGTGAAAATAAACTTGAGCTTCAACCAATTGTTTTATTGACCCTAAAAATCATTGAAAATAAAACAACTCGTACGAATTTTAATAAAACGACATTCGTTTTTCCAAATCAACATTCAATTGTGAAATCTTTTATGGCTCGGCTTTTCGAGCTTAAGCCATGTCTCGTATATTTGACGAGACAAATGAATCGATCTTTGGAAGACCGTTTCATTTACTTCTGGACGATATACTTTCTGAAATCTTGTAAATTATAACCTTTTCATTTTCATGTAAATATAGGTCATCTTTTTTACTTTTCTTTTCTTTTTCTCCTTCCACTTGGGTTGATTATGGGGAAATAGTCAAAATCAAGTGTAGGGGGTGACTCGTCTTCTTATTGATTTTTCATGATTAATTTTTCGTTTTTCTTCCAAAACTAAAAAAAGATAATAAGTATCATTTTTTTTAAAGCATTTTTATTTATTTTTAAAGAAAAACTAAAGGATAAATATATGGTTTTGGTTTATTAAATTGAAATTTCTGAAAATTTATTCATCTTAACAAAAATAAAAATGAAGTTTAATTACAAATAACAATAGTTTAACTAGTATATAGGAAGGTTCATACGTGTAATTATGAAATATATCCTAATTGAAAATATTTGTTTTAAAAAGTGGTTGATTTAAAGTAAAGAATATAACATTTTTTAGTCTTCTAAGTTAAGTGGTGCAAAGACGATTTCGTAAACTCTCTCTTTCAGAAAAAATTTTGAAAAAAAAATGAAAAAAAAAACATATAGAAGGAAAAACATTTGTATTTATGTAAATGTTTTCTATTAACACCTATGGTCGACAGGTGTATACAATTGTGTGTACATTTGCCATGCTCTGTACCTTTCTCATGTAAGCCCGAAAGGAGGTGCACGATTAGTATATCTAGCCTCAGTTTATCTAAGCTAGGTGTATGTATATAAAATTCTTTTATTAATAAAGCCTATAGTCGATTGATGTTCACACTTGTGTGTTCACCCACACGCTCTGTACTCTCCTCACATAAGCTCGAAAGGCAGTGTATGGGTAATATATCTAGCCTCAGTTTATTTGAGTAGGAATATGTAAATATCAAAAAAAAAATTCAAATAAGAGAGATTAAGAAATTGAAATACAAGCACTATTTTAACTTGTTATTGAAAAAATGAAAATGTCACTTTGACAAACTTTGATAATCAACTAAGGATCCATTTCATAATTGCATTGTGTTATTAACCAAAACAACTAGCCAAACTATATTCTATACGTTATGAAAACTTAATTTTTGTTGGAAATTTTGACAAGTAAAAGGACTTAAATTTCTTGGTACTGACCAGAACTTATATTTAACTTATTTGTGTCAATTTAAAAGTAAATCTTTCATTTGTAAATATTTTCAAAAACTTGCATTCATCCCATTGTAAACAAATCTTGCAATTTGTAAATATTTTCCCTTTGCATTTGGATTTTATCGGTAGTATCAGCTGAAAACCCTTACGAGACAACACTTGTCCTACTGGGGACACTCAGAGGTTTAAAGGCTTATTGCATACGCTCAATGCAATCGTGCTCCATATGAAAACAGATTTATCTTAATTTTAGTTTATTCGAGGACGAATAAAAAGATAAGTGTGGAGGGTATTGTTAGTCCGTAGAATATATTATAAAATACAAATACTGACATTATAAGTTTAGATATATATGTATATGCAGGATTTAACCATGCAGGTACCAAGAATGAAGACTGTACAGTATAGAGATTCAAGATATCGAGATAGAAGACTCATGAGTATCAAGATTATCAAGAGTTCAAGATTTCAAGCATAAGTATTTTTATTAGGAATTTTTGTTAAAACTCGTAGAAAAGCGCCGCCATCTTAAAATCCAATTTATTCGTGGAATGGAATCCACTTCGAGCATGTTAAAGGGATGAAACTCTAAGTAGGATGGAACCTACGAAAATCTAGTGGAATATCGTTTTGTATCCACTAATTTTAATTCAAATGATTTTACAAAATTATCTTGTTTTTAAAATGAGTTCAAAACTTTCCTTTTAAAAACATCAAAGCCCTCTATCCTGATTTTAAATAATTTTAGCCTCAAAATTATCTTTAATTTCAAAGTCAAATTACTCCTGGTTTTAAACTATCGTTTTGAATTATATATTTAACTTTTATACTTAGATTTAAATATAAAATTATAGTTAAAATCTAATTATATTATTCTCTATATTTACTTATGAATCTTAACTATAGTCAAGTATATTTGTAAAGTTTAAAATAGTTTTAATATAAGATAAAGGTTATTTTCAAAGAAAATCAAATCGCCAAAAATTGCTTTGGGATGTCGACATGCCTAGGGTAACCATGTCGACATGATGTCAGTCGAATTCAAAATTTAAATTTCAAAAGAAGTGTCTATTCGCCATAACTCTTCATGAATGGACATGGCTGTTGTTCTTCTATAAATAGGGGTTAGTTTCAACGAATTTGATATCATATTTTCTTGTTTTTCACTCCTTTTCTTCTTCCACATTTCTTAATACATATTCTAACCATTACTCTGTCGAAATCAACATTGAATCAAACTCGATTACTTCTAGTTTGATTCTCTATCAATATCTCTACAAGGTTCTCAATGCTATTCAGAGTTATAGACTTCTTTGTAATCTATTAGGAGAGAAAGGTGTGATTGTAGCCTTGGAAATCAATCAAGAGAGAAAAGGTGTGATTGTAGCTTTGGTAAATCAATTGGGTAAACTTGTGGCCCGGAAATCAAGTATCTCTACCCAGAGGATAGAAATTCTGGAGGGTGTACCTCATAGCCTTGAAACCGAGGGTGTAATTGTACAATTGCTTTTGAAAGGAAATCCGTACTTGTGTTGCGGGAATGGATGTAGGATAACTCCGAACCAGTATAAAATCCGGTGTGTTCTTTCCTTTACCGCTTTTATTTTATTTCTGCGTCTATGTTTGTTTCTGTGATCATATCTGTGTCTGTATATTGCATACATCGGTGTCAAAATTGACATAAACTGAAAAAGATTTATTAATTCTTGATTAACACTATGCACCCCCCTTTAGTGTTAATCCTAGCCTTAAGATCCGTAATCCGCATTTCTCACAATTGGTATCAGAGCAAGGTTTTTAAAGTTTCATAATCTGATTTTTGAAAAAGTTTTTAAAATGGCTATATTTGTTAATACTAATTTAGAAGTATTCAAACCGTCATTGTTTCTTGAGTCTGCATATAATCAATATTCAAATTCAAGTTGTCTACCAAGATTGTTTGATGTGCAGGAATCATGTTTTATGGGTGTTGAGGAATTAATCCACAACGGACAAATTGTGCAGATCAGAAAGAACAAATCGATACTCGATAGTGGGTGTTCTAGACACATGACTGGTAATCCAAATATACTGAATGATATAATATACAAAGACGGAGGACTGGTTAACTTTGGAGATAATTCAAAAGGATATGTGATTGGCATCGACAAAGTCAGTAATTTTGAAACCCCTACTATTACTAATGTTTTGCTACTTAAGAATCTAAAACATAATCTGCCAAGTATAAGTCAACTATGTGATAAAGGATATAAAATTAAAATTTGAAAAAGATAAGTGTCATATAGAAGATAATAATTCATCCATTATATTTGAGGGAGTCAGGAAGAAGAATATTTATATTCTTAGTATGAAAGTTTCAAATGATATCCTGTGTCTGTTGGCAAATACAAGTGACCCATGGATTTGGCATAAGAGATTTGGGCATTTGAATTTCAAACTCTTATCTAGACTGTCAAAACATAATCTAGTAAGAGGTCTCCCTAAATGAATTTTAAAGTAGATAGTTTATGTGATGCTTGTCAATTAGGAAAACTTAGAAAAAGTTCCTTTAAGTTAAAAGATATGATTTCAACTTCAAAACCTCTTGAATTACTTCATCTTGATTTATTTGGTCCATCTTAAATTATATTATTAAATCATAGTAAATATGTCTTTGTAATTGTAGATTATTATTCTAGATTTACATGGACAATATTTTTGAAACATAAAAGTGATACTTTTGAATGTTTTAAGGCATTTTCAAAAAGAATTCAAAATCAATTTTCTCTAAAAATTATAACTATTTGAAGTGATCACGTGGTGAATTTGAAAATGAAAAGTTTGGGGAATTCTGCAATAAAAAGAGAATAACTCACAATTTTTCATTTCTGAGAACTCCACAACAAAACGGAGTAGTAGAATGTAAAAATAGGACAATTCAAGAGTGTGCGAGAACTATGCTTACAGATAGTAACTTACCAAAGAATTTTTGGGCAGAAGCAGTTGCTACCGCTTGTTATATTTTAAATAGAATTTTAATTAGACCTTTAACATCTTATGAACTTCTTTATTCAAAGAAACCTAAGGTATCTTATTTCAGAATTTTTGGAAGCAAATGCTTTATTTTAACTACAAAAGATAATTTAGATAAATTTGATCCTAAATCCGACAAAGGTATCTTTATCGAATATTCTAATAGAAGTAAAGCGTATAAAGTGTTTAATTTAAAAACCAATTCCACTGAAGAAACAATGCATGTTTCATTTGATGAAAATTTCAAAAATTTTGAAGATACAAATGATGAAGAGGATTTAACCACTCAAAATCAAGAATCAATTGAAACTAATAATGAATCCTAATAAAATGACTAAACTTTTAAAAGATCATCCTATAGAAAATATACTAGGAGATATGCAATCTGTTGTTAAAACTAGAAATCAACTAAGTCAAATGAGTAATGTAGCTTTTATATCAACTATTGAACTCAAATATCCAAAAGAAGCATCGACTGATGATTCATGGATTTTGGCTATGCAAGAAAAATTAAATCAATTTACTAGAAATGATGTTTGGGAACTTATTCCTAGACCAAAAAATAAAACTATAATTGGAACTAAATGGGTTTATAAAAATAAAATGAATGAACAAAGAGAGGTAGTTAGAAATAAAGCTCGATTAGTCGCTCAAGGTTATTGTCAAGAAGAAGGAATAGAATTTTATGAAACCTTTGCTCCCGTAGCAAGATTAAAAGCCATTAGGATTCTACTTGGTTTCGCAAATCATAATAATTTCAAATTATTTTAAATGGATGTTAAAAGTGCCTTTTTAAATGGATTTGTAAAAGAAGAAGTATATGTTGAACAATCACCACTTTTTAAAAATGATAATTTACCAATCATGCTTACAAGCTTAAGAAAGCATTATATGGTTTAAAACAAGCTCCTAGAGCCTGGTATGATAGACTCAGATCTTATTTATTGCAATCTAATTTTGAAATTGGTAAAGTAGATAATACTCTTTTTATTAAAAGAAATAAAAATGATATTCAACTAATACAAGTTTACGTAGATGATATCATTTTTGGTTCAACTAATTTTGAAATGAATAAAGAATTTTCTGAAATAATGACAAAAGAGTTTGAGATGAGTCATATGGGTGAATTAAATTTCTTTTTAGGATTACAAATAAAACAATTAGATAATGGTATCTTTATTAGTCAAGAAAAATATGCTAAAGACCTAATTAGTAAATTTGGTTTGACTACTGCGAGTGGAAAACCCACTCCCATGGCAACCAATGAGTACCTTAGTAAAGAAGATCTCTCGAAAGATGTAGATCAAAAACTATATAGGGGAATGATTGGATCACTACTATATTACTGCCAGTAGACCTGATATCATACATAGTGTTTGTCTCTGGCACCAGATATCAATCCCAACCTAAAGAGACCTACTTAAAAGGCGCAAAACGAATCATAAGATATATTAAACACATATCTGATTATGGTTTATTCTACCCTAAAAATGATTCTTTTGACTTAATATCTTACTGTGATGCTGACTATGCTGGTTGTAAATCAGAGCAAAAAAGTTCAAGTGGGACTTGTCACTTTTTGGGGCATTCTCTGATTTCTTGGCATAGTAAAAAGCAAAACACAGTTTCTTTATCAACAACTGAAGCAGAATATATTTCTGCTGCTTTGGCTTGTTCTCAAGTAATATATATGGAAAAAACGTTAAAAGATTTTTGTTTAAAATTTTCAAAATCACCAATTTATTGTGACAATACGAGTGCGATAAATTTATCCAAAAATACTACTCAACATGCTTGAACTAAACATATTGATATCAGACATCATTTTCTCAGAGATAATATAGTAAGGAAGCAGTTGCTGTCGATTATATCAATTTTTAGAATCAAATTGCTGATATCTTAACAAAACCCTTAAATGAATCAATATTTACTAAATTAAGAAGAGAATTAGGTATTGTTCTATAACTTAAATATAAAATATAAATAACAAGTATAATTAATAATTAATATTAAAACAATTCAAAGAGTTAAAATATAAAAGACCATGTCGACATCCCCCATATACCCATGTCGACATGCAACGTTTTTAAATTTTGAAATTTTTCCCACCAAAATTCAAAATAATTGGTTATAAATTCTTCACATTTTCGAAATTTTATTCATCCTTTCTATTATCTCTCTGTTCTTCTCTCTGAAATCAAATAATCAATGGCCTCCTCTTCCAAACCAAACATACAATCAACCTTTTCATTCCCCTCTCCTACGTCTGGTCCATCTCAACGTACTACTCTCGCTCGTGTGACTAAAATAGAGGACTCTCTGAAGGATGCATTCAGATGATGACTGAAATTCAAGTGACTCAACTTCATATGGCAAAGGGACAAGAGAGACAAGGCAAGATTATTAGGATTTTGCAAAAATTCCTAATGGATAACCAGGCTAATCCTATCTTGATTGATGAAGACTCTTCACTCAATCAAGAACAAGAGGCAGCGAAGAAGAAAAAGAAGAAGAACCCATGGAAGAAGAAGCGCAAGCAGAAGATGATGACCAAGTCGTGTGTATTGGAGAAGTGTGTTTTGATAAAAATGGGAATCTCGTCGAACAACGTGGAAATTTCTGTTTCCACTATCCAAACTGTTCGTTTCATAGATCTCCTATGTTTAAAAACACACGATAGTTTCTTTTCTTTCTTCTCCATTGTTGTTTGTGTTTCTTTATGTTTTCTATACGCTCATGTATATACAACTTCATACGTAATAAATAACTCGTGTTCTTATACGTGTTTTAATTATAAGTACTATCGTGAATTCTTAGTTCAGATAGTTAATTGTTTAGGACTATGTTTTAGTATTAGATTTGAGTGATGATTACTTATGATAACACTATCATTATAATCACATGTCATAAAGTGTTAGTTTTAGGGGGAGTTATATAGTTTGGCATGAGTTTTTGTTGATAACAAAGGGGGAGAAATATAAAATAGGGTAGTTAGGCATAAATTAAGGGGGAGTTATTAGTTTTGGTGGGAGTTATTAGGATAGAAATAATATTTTATAAACAAAGGTTGTCATCATCAAAAAGGGGGAGATAGTTAGTCCGTGAGATGATGATTTTTTATGATAAGAACCTTAGAATAGATTATAAAATATAAATACTGACATTATAAGTTTAGATATATATATATATATATATATATGTATATGCAGGATTTAACCATGCAGGTACCAAGAATGAAGACTGTACAACATAGAGATTCAAGATATCGAGATAGAAGACTCATGAGTATCAAGATTATCAAGAGTTCAAGATTTCAAGCATAAGTATTTTTATTAGGAATTTTTGTTAAAACTCGTAGAAAAGCACTGGCATCTTAAAATCCAGTTTATTCGTGGAATGGAATCCACTTCGAGCCTGTTAAAGGGATGGAACCCTAAGTAGGATGAAACCTACAAAAATCTAGTGGAACATTGTTTTGTATCCACTAATTTTAATTCAAATGATTTTACAAAATTATCTTGTTATCAAAATGATTTCAAAACTTTCCTTTTAAAAACATCAAAACCCTCTATCTTGATTTTAAATAATTTTACCTCAAAATTATCTTTAATTTCAAAGTCAAATTACTCCTGATTTTAAACTATCTTTTTGAATTATATATTTAACTTTTATACTTAGATTTAAATATAAATTATAGTTAAAATATATATACATTATTCTATATATTTACTTACGAATTTTAACTATAGTCAAGTATATTTGTAAAGTTTAAAATAGTTTTAATATAAGATAAAGGTTATTTCCAAAGAAAATCAAATCACCAAAAATTGCTTTGGGATGTCGACATGCCTAGGGTAACCATGTCGACATGGTGTCAGTTGAATTCAAAATTTAAATTTCAAAAGAAGTGTCTATTCGCCATAACTCTTCATGAATAGACATGGCTGTTGTTCTTCTATAAATAGGGGTTAGTTTCAACGAATTTGATATCAGATTTTCTTGTTTTTCACTCCTCTTCTTCTTCCACATTTCTTAATACATATTCTTACCATTACTCTGCCAAAATCAACATTGAATCAAACTCGATTACTTCTAGTTTGATTCTTTATCACTATCTCTACAAGGTTCTCAGTGCTATTCAGAGTTATAGACTTCTTTGTAATCTATTAAGAGAGAAAAGGTGTGATTGTAGCCTTGGAAATCAATCAAGAGAGAAAAGGTGTGATTGTAGCCTTGGTAAATCAATTGGGTAAACTTATGGTCTGAAAATCAAGTATCTCTACCCAGAGGATAGAAATTATGGAGGGTGTACTTCGAAGCCTTGAAACCGAGGGTGTAATTGTACAATTGCTTTTGAAAGAAAATCCGTACTTGTGTTGCGGGACTGGATGTAGGGTAAATCCAAACCAGTATAAAATCCGGTGTGTTCTTTCCTTTACTTCTTTTATTTTATTTCTGCATCTATGTTTGTTTCTGTAATCATATCTGTGTCTGTATATTGCATACATCGGTGTCTAAATTAACATAAACTGAAAAAGATTTAGTAATTCTTGATTAACACTATTCATCCCCCTCTAGTGTTAATCCTAGCCTTAAGATCCGTAATCCGCATTTCTCACAGGTATTTGATGTGCACGTAAATGTGCATATTTTTACCACCATATTTAATCTATTTAAATTAAATAAATGATCATATTGGGTATTTTAGCTTGTTTAAACCAAAATTCAAATTATTTCAAATCGTCACATATTCATCTTCATATAGGGGCAACATATCTTTTTGTGCATATATTAATTTGAGAATATTTAATTGGGAATTTGAATATTATTTTATAGGAGAATTGGATGGAAATTACAACTGGCTTCATGAAGATATGCATGCACAAAAGGAAACAAAGCAAATGAAGATGGAAATAATTCAAACTCATGAACATGGAGGACCCACCTACCCACTTACCTTGATTTTCACTTAGGAGCACATGCTAATTGGCCATTAAAGCTTCATGTACAATTGAGTGGGGGATTAAGACATGCTAGTGATTACTTAGTGGCCACACTACCTCAAGGGTATTTTGGGCGTTCCCCAAAAAAATGAATTAGGGTTTCTAACTTGTATAAATACCCTATATCTTCATATAACCCTCCTCTTCTTTAGTCTCTCTTACTCTTTTCCTTATACTTAACATGCTCTATTTCTTTCTTGTTAGTAGTTAGTTTATTTTTCATGCAAGTGGATTAGTGTTTACATCTTTTTACTTAGCTTTTCTTTTCGTTTTGCTCCCTTCTTCCTCTTCTTTTTGTTTCATGATGCATGCTACTTGTGTTGACATGATAACACAAATGAGAGGCTAATCCCTTCAATTTAGGGCTAATGAAGCATTTAATCATGTATCTTCAACATTTTGATAATTATTTCTCTCTTTTTTGCTTAAATGAATGTTGATGTGATTTATTGTTTCATGTTGAATTTGATAGTCTATGCTGTTCATGACAAATATGTTATGCTTAAACAATCACAAACAAAAATTATCTCTTCATCTAAATATGATTATGGCAATGAAGTGAATGCTAAAATTGAAATTTTGTGACGACCCGGAATTTTTAAGCAATTTAAATTGGAATATTTAATTGATTTTAAATATTTAAAAGTTAATTTTTAACTTGAATTCAAATATCACCATTTATTTTTAAAATTAATTGCTAAATTAAATGATTTAAAGTCGGGTAAATTGTTGAATTTGGAGTTTTAAGCTTGTTAAAAACATTTTAAGGTTTAGAAAATTTACATTTTTTATTACTGAAGATAATAGAACTTTTAAAATTTGAATTTAAAAGCGTTTTGTTCAGTCTTAAAATTTAACCAAAATTCAATATAATAACTGGATTCAAAAAGTTATCTTCCCCATATGGTCGTGCTAGACCTCAGAACCTGTTCCAACGTGTTCAGAATAACGATATAACGCTAGGAACGCCGGTCGTTGCATTTAAATTGGAGTTCGGTGTTTAGAATTATGGTCCACGAGTTATTATTGGATATAATATATATATATATATATATATAAAATTTCAAATCCATTAGCCACCCTATAAGCAGACCTAGCCTGTCTCTATCGCCACTCTTCTCTGTGAAGCCACCTTCTATCTATTTATCGCGTCTTCTTCTTTTATCCTTCAGCCGAGCTTCTGTTTAACAAAAGAGAAAAGGTGCCCTTGTTCCTTTAATATTCGTTTCTCTACACTAATAAATCAGCGACCTCGACCCTTCCTCTTTCAATTCGTTTGCGAATTTAAAAAAAAAAGGGGTTCCCTCTGAAAGAAACCCAAAACCATGTCAGATCGATATTCGCCGCGTTCTACCTCCTGTCCTCAAAATCGAGTGTCGTTTCGACCTAGTTCAGCTTAGCCTTCGACTTCATCTTGTTCAGTATCGCGAGGGCAGAAGGGGGTCTCGGGGAAAGGGCGGCGCATGATCGTTGGGTTGGTGGTTCGCGACGAATTGTTGATGTACTTGTGACTTCGCTCTGGGGATGTGAGTGACAGCAGTAGTCGCGAGTTTGTAATTTGTCGCGAGGAGGATTAGGGCTTCACAATGTTCTCGTTTCCTCTTGAGTGGCCGAAGTGTTGATGGAGGGAGGAAGTCTCGATTGTGGCTCGTTTGGTGAGCGCGACAGCGTCGTTCTGGAAGATTCGACATCGATGGGGTGAAGGCCGACTTCGGTCAGGGGTTTAGCGAGGTATTGCAGTTTTCTTTAATCCATTTTACAATTTTTATACGCATGTAAACTCACAATAACACATCAGACAAGGTTAAAATTTTATACAAAATTTGAAATAGGAATTTGTCTGGTTTGAAAAGAAATTGGAAAGAAGTTATATACCGTTATTGTAATCAGATTTAAACCTGGAATTAAAAAGGGAATTATATACATATATGCACATTTAACTTAATTATTTTAAAAGAAATATAGCAACCCTTTTATTCGGTATATATTCACAGAGGGGGGGGGGTTTACAGTAAAGTATACAAAACTATTTATTCTTCAAGTTAAGATTTAAATTATTAAGTTAAAAACCCAAAATTTTAGTTAAATTAAATTGTTATTCAACTAAGTGATAATTATTTGTTCGATTAATTGAAATATTTAAAAAAGCCATACAAATATTTATTCAGGGTCTATAATCATGAAGAAAACTAAGCCGAGATGGATCGGATGGCAATTAAAAACAACGGTGAGCTAATCACACTCAGTTTAAAATTTGAATTTTAAACGATTAAATTTTAATCAATGTTTGAATGGTTGAATTGATGGATGTTCTGTATAGTATAGTTTATATTTGAAATTGGTATTTTATATTGTGCTAATGTCTGTGGATGCAGGGAAACAGGTTGGAGGGATCCAACTGGATCCCTCAACTTTTATTTAAATTATTCAATGTCTTCTATTCGGATTATTTGATATTCTATAATGGAATATGTGGAAGTATTGAATGATATGGCTAGGTTGATATAATTGGGTATAACGAATTACTATAAATATAAATTTGATTTGGGGAATGAAAATAAAAGAAGTGAAATTGCAAGTAAAATAATTATAGAATAAATTTAAGAATGACTTGGAAAAGGAATAAAGTAACTTTAAAATTTTAATAAATGAACCCTGAGAATGGAAAGGAAAATTGGAATAAACAGGAAGTTAATGAATTTTAAAATGCAGTATTATTAATTAAAAAGATCAAACATTTATTTAGAATTTAAGATTTGAATTATTGAAAGAGTAAAGAAGAGAAAAAAAATAATGAATAAAATATAAGTCCATAACTACTGAATTTGAAAATGAACTGATAAGTAAAAGAATTTATTTCAAATAAAATAAATTGGAAATCAATTTGAGGAGAATTGATTTAAGTGATTGAAGTTGGAATTTTCTCTGGATAGCCAAGTACATGTTTTTTAAAGGTAAAGTTTTAAATAAAAAATTTAATGTTTTAAAGTGTTTTTAAAGAAAGCAAGTTTTGTAAAATTTATTATTTCTAATATTTTAAGTCTAAAGTAAGTATTTTCTTTTAATCTATTTAGTAGTAATTATTAAGAAGTAACTTAGTATTTTATTTTAAAAGTAGAAATCTAGTTTTATATTTCATTACGTAACTTTATTTTCAAATGTTTATATAGTATGTATTTTTAGTAAATTATTGAAGTAGTTTTAACTTAAATGTTTAAAAGTAAATTCCAAAGCAAGTATTTTGTTTAATCTATTATCGTAATAATTATTTAAAGATTGATTTGATATTTTGTTTAAAGTATTATTATAAATTAAGTATTAAAGTAAATTTTTCTAAATTAAATGTTAAATATACTTTATAATAAAGTGTTTTTAAATTATTTTAAAAACCTAGAGTTTTGTGCTTGGTGATTCCAGAAGAAATAAAAATACTTGAAATTTATTCTGAGAAGGCAGATAGCCTTGAAAACTGTTTTCAAAAGGAATTTGAAAAGTAAACACATATCTTGGGAAGATATTTTTGAGATAAATAAATAATGTGGAAAGTTATTTATTGTGTGATGGATGTTTGTGAATATTAGTTGATAGTTAAATAACCGATTATCAATATTGGCCAAATGCGTTGATCGTTTCGAAGAGACCGAAATCGAGATTTATTTCTTGAAAACCACTTTGATCCGGTTTGTACGTTTCGTGTAAACGATTGTGGATTCGAAGATGGAGCAGTGAAATGCAAGGGCTAGTCGCTACTAATCCTGAGGATATTTCCAAAACGGATGTAGTAGGAATAGTGCCTTCGGTTTCGTTCGAACCCGGGACGAACTTGTATGGATGAATGCTTGCGAAACATCGTCAGGTGGACGATGGGCATTCTAAGGGTTATATTCTAAAAAGGTAACGCTTAGCCTTAAGCCTCATCAGATGGGAATGATTGAAAATCAGGGGTTATGCAGTAAGGCTAGGTGGGTAGCACCCAAGCAGGGTGAGGTCATTCCAGTCTAGATGTCCCTTTTTTATTTCGGCTTAGTGGGCGGTTGCTGATCCCAACCGCGGGGTGATCTCACTCGGGATTATCCAGTAAGGGGTAGTCCCGGTCTTGTGTTGCAGGGGAGCGGGCGTACTCCTCGGTATGGTGATCTAGGCCCCGTACTGTGACAAGTGGTACCCCAGTGCCTAGTCATTAGTTGGAAATCCATTCTCACTATGAGCCTTGTACGAGTTTTGTTTGCATTACCCACTCTGTGGCTAGTAGCTGGAATTTAATCATGTAACAATTTCGGCTATTTTATAAGTATTTGTATATAGACCCTATTATAATATCAGAGGATTTCTATATAAATTGTTTTAGCTATCGTAAGGTAAAAACCCGACATGTTTATTTTTGGCGTGGTCTTACGAGATGCTTTTGTTTTCAAAGGATTTTCGAAATTTTAATAATCAACCGGGTGTGATTTTCTTACGCTGGTATTCCAAACTGACTTGGGTATTATTTAACTGTAATGCTCGGGTCAGACCAAGTATTATAGGAAATGGGAAATGCTGTGGTGCTCAGGAGACGAGCTGGATGACGACACGTACTCTCGTACTTATATATATATATATATTTCCGTTGTGTTGAGTTGTTGTGTATCCATTTTTATAACATTGATGTTGAGCTATGATTGATGTACTCGGATGATGTAATATATAAACAAAGATATTTGATGTTGAGTAAAGAGTATTTATTATCTATTATATTTTATTCCGCTGCGTTGGTTAGATTCTGTTGTTGATTTCTATTATCTTCTTCTACCTCTTCTTCTTTAACCCAAATGGTTCGTATTTCTGTACAACTTGAGTTGATTGTTGTAAAATAGTATTGACTCAAGGGGTACAGATTTGCGGGCTATTACACTTGGTATCAGAGCTTAGGCTAGTGATAACCTTGGCTCCGGTGTGAATTACTCATTGAAATGGAGTCAATAGTACTCTAAACTGAGTTGAGCGTATTAATATATATGAGCGCGTATTTGTTAGTGAATATAAAATGATTTATATTGTGTTGATTGGTTTATTGAGTAGTTTATGGATTCTGGTCAATACGAGTAATTAACGTTATTGATAGGGATCTCTAAACACTTGAATAGAACAATTCGACACAGTATTGTTTTAAAATAGAGTAAATGAAATAATTTTACCCAAATTATTTTAGTATATAAAAAGAATATAATTTTTGTAAAGTATTATAGTATTTGGATGCTTGATTGTTAAGTAATGATAATATTAATTATAAACACTATTATGTAGAAATTGAAACTTATAACCAAAGATTGAAGAATAAATTTATATAACACAATGTAATTTGAAATATAGATTATGAATGTAATTTATAAATTGAAATAAACTTCATATACAAATGGGATTTGTTAATGTAAACTGTAAAGATGATTATAATTTTGGAATGGAATTCCAGAGAAACATGTGAAATTAAAAATGAAATAAT
Source organism: Allium cepa (assembly GCA_030765085.1). Lineage (NCBI taxonomy): Eukaryota > Viridiplantae > Streptophyta > Magnoliopsida > Asparagales > Amaryllidaceae > Allium > Allium cepa. The sequence goes on along the minus strand of CM060940.1, from coordinate 755,181,384 downwards.
ATCCCAGAGTAATGTTGGAATATAGATTGGATGGATTTCAAATTTGGAATTCTGGAAAAGGGTTTAAATTCCTTTGGATTTGGAAATGGTTTTCAAAAGTTTTGGAGAAATAATAGTGGTATTACTTTCGGAATATTTTTGAATTGGAATTGAATATGGAGGGATTTGGAATTTAAAAATATTTGAAAGGGATTTTAAAGAGATAAAAGCGTTTAATTCTCTTTCGATCGCTGGAAAATAATTTCGGTGATGACTGCAACATCATCGAAGTTCATTTTCAAGTTCAAGAAGAGAAATTGCTACCAAGTTGTTTTAAATTGGAACTGTTTGCGAACGGGGTTTGGATTTGGAATTCGAAGGAATAATTGAATTTGCCAAAAGATTTTGGATATAGTTGATTTCAAAAGTGATTTTGAAATTTTGGAAAAATGTTTAAACTCTGGAATCTTATTTAAAATGTTTATGGAATAATTAAATATATTGGCTAAATAAAAGGTATAATTCCGAATTAGAAAGTAAAATGTGAACGAGATTGATTGTAAATAAATGAAATTAACTTGGATTGGGAAATAAAAAATTAACTGGATTGGAATAAATTGAATAAGTTGAACATAATATCCAGTTGTATTCGAATCAAGTTGAAATCGAATTGAGTTAAATAAAACTGAATTGGAATAAGAATTAAATTGAATGGAATTAGATTCTTACCTGAATAAATGGAAATTAAAGTGGTTAAGGATTGGATTGAAGTAAATAAATTAGAATAATTTGTAAAGGAATCAAAATCCATGGAACAAGATATGCTTGGGTTATAAATAAGCATAAGGCCTGAGTTAAAAATAAAGGAAGAATATATCCAAGCCTAGAATGAATGGAATTGTGTAAATAATAAGTTGTGACTTATAAATTTTGAAAGTGGAATAGAAAATCCAAAATAAATATTGTTTGATGTTTTGGATAATGAAAAGAAAATCCAAAACTTGAATTGTATAATAAAATTGAACTAAGAAAATAAAATGCAGCGATATTTGGAATTAAAAATGAAGTATTAAACTATAAATAGGGAAGAACTAATTTGTTAATAAATTAGATAATGAATTGTGTAAATGGAACCTATTATAGTTAAATGAAGCTGAATTGTGAGTTCATGAAATTTGGTGGTAAATTGAAATTGGATAGTGGATTTAGAACTTGAGTTATTAATTAAAATTTAACGTGAAATGTTAACAAATTAAATATAATTGCAATGTATCAAATAAAATGTAAATGGATTAAAAAGGTAATGGTTTGAATGTATAAGTAAAATCCAAATAAGCAGAAATAAATTGGAAATGGCCTTATAATAAATTGAACGAGCTGAATCTAAAAGTTAAATGTATAATAACTAATCAAATAAATTTGTAGTTTGAAATGGGAATGGATTAAAATAGAATCAAGTTAAATTGAAAAGGAAATTTTATCTGCAAAATGAGAATGAGCTTAATTATAAAATTTAAATAAATTGAAGTAAATTGACTTAAGCTAAATGAATGAAGGAGTTGAATTGAATTCAACTTAAAATTAAGTTTAATAATAGTGGATTGGATTTAAATCAAGTAAAAATGGATTTTAATTGAAATAAAATTCGGTGAGTTGCCGATAATATTTAATGGAATGAAATTCTAGAATAAATAATTGTAAACCATTTTAAATTATTAAGGAATTGAAATAACTTGAGACAATAAGAAAATAGAATGTTTCAAGCTTAATAGAATGGATTTAAATGAAGTATGAATGAGTGGACTGTGAATAAAATTTAAATTGGTAATGAAGATGAACCTAAATTGTAAATGGTTTTGAATGAACTGGTTTGGTCAATAAAATGAGATGCAAGGTATATGGTATTCAAATTTAAAATGCAATGAAAATGAGAATATATGGATTGTGAATAAATTTAAAAATGGAATAGGATTCAGTATAAATTGAGTTGAAATCCATTTAAATTGGTTATAAAACATAATACTTGTTTATTCACATAGACCTCGTCAAATTACGTAGAATAAATTGTCGTTTGATGTAAATGGAAGTAATTAAAATTCTATGAGTTGATAGAAGTAAAATAAATTGATTTTGAACGCAATTGAATAAAATATGAGATCAGTTTGCTTAATAATAAATTAAATGCAAGCGATTGAGTTTTTTAGCCATTCAGATTGAATGAAATGGTTATCAATTAATTTGGAATAGTGGAATTAATATGAAAATTGTATAAGCTGCTTACGGGAAAAGGTTTGGTGTGAATTTCTTTTAGAATTCAGATGTTTCAACCATTGCAACTAAGTGAAATTTAGTTAAACTGCATATATTTGGCACTTACATGTTTAAATTGAGTAAGTACAGGTACTAGGAAGCCGTGTGGCTGGATTTTGGACACGCTAACTGCTAAAGTAATAAGCTGTTTGCTTAAAAATGCTAAATAAGGTACGCCTACGCAATTAAAATAGGAAATATGAACTGTTTTTGGTTTTTCCGACCGTGTGGGTCGATGTATATATATTTATCTCTTTTGTCAAATTGCAAAAGCTCCTCCATACAAAGGGGACTCTGCCAAAAATTATCAAAAATTTTGGGAGTTAGAAAATTTTGGAAATTTTTGTTAACGACAAAACGATTTAAAATTGGAAATTGAAATAAGTTAGTAAATGAAACTAATTAAAGTAATGACATGAATTTGTAATAAATGACAAATAAAATTTATATATGCAGAGTTAAAGATTAAATTGAATTTATATGAAATGGAGATAAATCGATTTGAATAGAAGTAGATATAAACTAAAATGGTAAGATGAAAATAAATAAAGAAGTATATAAAATGCTTATACTAAACTTAAGAGGGAATGGTGAATTCTTAAATGGAAATTGATACTACCAATACAAATTAAGTCAATAATTGGAATGAATAGATATTGGCATTTTGTGAGAAAATCGATAAAATGTTTTTGAAAGTTGTGATTGGATATTAGTGCTTAGCAGGATATGCAGGTAATATAAAGGAAAAAGAGATTTGGTTTTGATTTCAGAAAGATAAATATGAATTGCCCGACAAAAGGTATATATTTTAAATTTGGTATGTAATTTGATTGGGATTTGGATTCAGCCACTTGGCCTTTTGTTTTCTTTTTGGATTTGGGAGGCCGTAGAGCCATTTTGTAGTTGTACCGAGTCAGCCGCGCAAAGGAGACACTGGCCAAAAATTTGTGAAATTCAGGGAGTTAGTAAAATTTTGAGAAAATTTTGATAATTTAGAATTTGGTTTTAAATTGAAATTTGAACGGATTGGGTCAATGATATTGGTAGAAACTTAATAAAAGAGTTTAGAAAGTTGGTAAGATGGATAGTGTGTCTTTAATAAAGATCGTTGGGTTGTTGTTAAAAACTGTTGGGTTTTGGGAAAATAGTAAACGGGTATTGGACCATTCTTCCTAATTAGTAATTTCGGGGACAAAATTCTTTTAGCGGGGGAGGAATGTGACGACCTGGAATTTTTAAGCAATTTAAATTGGAATATTTAATTGATTTTAAATATTTAAAAGTTAATTTTTAACTTGAATTCAAATATCACCATTTATTTTTAAATTTAATTGTTAAATTAAATGATTTAAAGTCGGGTAAATTGTTGAATTTGGAGTTTTAAGCTTGTTAAAAACATTTTAAGGGTTTAGAAAGTTTACATTTTTTATTACTGAAGATAATAGAACTTTTAAAATTTGAATTTAAAAGCGTTTTGTTCAGTTTTAAAATTTATCGAAAATTCAATATAATAACTGGATTCAAAAGTTATCTTCCCCATATGGTCGAGCTAGACCTCGGAACCTGTTCCAACGTGTTCAGAATAACGATATAACGCTAGGAACGACAGTCGTTGCATTTAAATTGGAGTTCGGTGTTTGGAATTATGGTCCACGAGTTATTTTTGGATATAAAAAATATATATATAAAATTTCAAATCCATTACCACCCTATAAGCAGACCTAGCCTGTCTCTATCGCCACTCTTCTCTGTGAAGCCACCTTCCATCTATTTATCGCGTCTTCTTCTTTTATCCTTTAGCCGAGCTTCTTTTTAACAAAAGAGAAATGGTGCCCTTGTTCCTTTAATATTCGTTTCTCTACACTAATAAATCAACGACCTCGGCCCTTCCTCTTTCAATTCGTTCGCGAATTTAAAAAAAAAGGGGGTTCCCTCTGAAAGAAACCCAAAACCATGTCAGATCGATATTCGCCGCGTTCTACCTCCTGTCCTCAAAATCGAGTGTCGTTTCGACCTAGTTCAGCTTAGCCTTCGACTTCATCTTGTTCAGTATCGCGAGGGCAGAAGGGGGTCACTGGGAAAGGGGCGGCGCATGCTCGTTGGGTTGGTGGTTCGCGACGAATTGGTGATGTACTTGCGACTTCGCTCTGGGGATGTGAGTGGCAGCAGTAGTCGCGAGTTTGTAATTTGTTGCGAGGAGGATTAGGGCTTCACAATGATCTCGTTTCCTCTTGAGTGTCCGAAGTGTCAATGGAGGGAGGAAGTCTCGATCGTGGCTCGTTTGGTGAGCACGGCAGCGTCGTTCTGGAAGATTCGACATCGATGGGATGAAGGCCGACTTCGGTCAGGGGTTTAGCGAGGTATTGCAGTTTTCTTTAATCCATTTTACAATTTTTATATGCATGTAAACTCACAATAACACATCAGACAAGGTTAAAATTTTATACAAAATTTGAAATAGGAATTTGTCTGGTTTGAAAAGAAATCGGAAAGAAGTTATATACTGTTATTGTAATCAGATTTAAACCTGGAATTAAAAAGGGAATTATATACATATATGCACATTTAACTTAATTATTTTAAAAGAAATATAGCAACTCTTTTATTCGGTATATATTCAAAGAAAGGGGGAGGGGGTTTAAAGTAAAGTATACAAAACTATTTGTTCTTCAAGTTAAGATTTAAATTATTAAGTTAAAAAGCCAAAATTTTAGTTAAATTAAATTGTTATTCAACTAAGCGATAATTATTTGTTCGATTAATTCAAATATTTAAAAAAAACCATACAAATATTCATTCAGGGTCTATAATCATGATGAAAACTAAGCCGAGATGGATCAGATGGCAATTAAAAACAAAGGTGAGCTAATCCCACTCAGTTTAAAATTTTAATTTTAAATGATTAAATTTAAATCAATGTTTGAATGGTTGAATTGATGGATGTGCTGTATAGTATAGTTTATATTTGAAATTGGTATTTTATATTGAGCTAATGTCTGTGGATGCAGGGAAACAGGTTGGAGGGATCCAACTGGATCCCTCAACTTTTATTTAAATTATTCAATGTCTTCTATTCGGATTATTTGATATTCTATAACGGATTATTTGGAAGTATTGAATGATATGGCTAGGTTGATATAATTGGGTATAATGAATTACTAAAAATATAAATTTGATTTTGGGAATGAAAATAAAAGAAGTGAAATTGCAAGTAAAATAATTATAGAATAAATTTAAGAATGACTTAGAAAAGAAATAAAGTGACTTTAAAATTTTAATAAATGAACCCTAAGAATGGAAAGGAAAATTGGAATAAACAGGAAGTTAATGAATTTTAAAATGCAGTATTATTAATTAAAAAGATCAAACATTTATTTAGAATTTAAGATTTGAATTATTGAAAGAGTAAAGAAGAAAAAAAAATAATAATGAATAAAATATAAGTCCATAACTACTGAATTTGGAAATGAACTGATAAGTAAAAGAATTTATTTCAAATAAAATAAATTGGAAATCAATTTGAGGAGAATTGATTTAAGTGATTGAAGTTGGAATTTTCTCTGGATAGCCAAGTACATGTTTTTTAAAGGTAAAGTTTTAAATAAAAAATTTAATGTTTTAAAGTGTTTTTAAAGAAAGCAAGTTTTGTAAAATTTATTATTTCTAATATTTTAAGTCTAAAGTAAGTATTTTCTTTTAATCTATTTAGTAGTAGTTATTAAGAAGTAACTTAGTATTTTGTTTTAAAAGTAGAAATCTAGTTTTATATTTTATTAAGTAACTTTATTTTCAAATGTTTATATAGTATGTATTTTTAGTAAATTATTGAAGTAGTTTTAACTAAATGTTTAAAAGTAAATTCCAAAGCAAGTATTTTGTTTAATCTATTATCGTAATAATTATTTAAAGATTGATTTGATATTTTGTTTAAAGTATTATTATAAATTAAGTATTAAAGTAAATTTTTCTAAATTAAATGTTAAATATACTTTATAATAAAGTGTTTTTAAATTATTTTAAAAACCTAGAGTTTTGTGCTTGGTGATTCCAGAAGAAATAAAAATACTTGAAATTTATTCTGAGAAGGCAGATAGCCTTGAAAATTGTTTTCAAAAGGAATTTGAAAAGTAAACACATATCTTGGGAAGATATTTTTGAGATAAATAAATAATGTGGAAAGTTATTTATTGTGTGATGGATGTTTGTGAATATTAGTTGATAGTTAAATAACCGACTATCAATATTGGCCAAATGCGTTGATCGTTTCGAAGAGACCGTAATCGAGATTTATTTCTCGAAAACCACTTCAATCCGGTTTGTACGTTTCGTGTAAACGATTGTGGATTCGAAGATGGAGCAATGAAGTGCAAGGGCTAGTCGCTACTAATCCTGAGGATATTTCCAAAACGGATGTAGTAGGAATAGTGCCTTCGGTTCCGTTCGAACCCAGGACGGACTTGTGTGGATGAATGCTTGCGAAACATCGTCATGTGGACGATGGGCATTCTAAAGGTTACATTCTTAAAAGGTAACGCTTAGCCTCAAGCCTCATCAAATGGGAATGACTGAAAATCAAGGGTTATGCAGCAAGGCTAGGTGGGTAGCACCCAAGCAGGGTGAGGTCATTCCAGTCTAGATGTCCCTTTTTATTTCGGCTTAGTGGGCGGTTGCTGATCCCAACCACGGGGTGATCACTCGGGATTATCCAGTAAGGGGTAGTCCCGGTCTTGTGTTGCAGGGGAGCGGGCGTACTCCTCGGTACAGTGATCTAGGCCCCGTACTGTGACAGGTGGTACCCCAGTGCCCAGTCATTAGTTGGAAATCCATTCTCCCTATGAGACTTGTACGAGTTTTGTTTGTATTACCCACTCTGTGGCTAGTAGCTGGAATTTAATCATGTAACAATTTCGGCTATTTTATAAGTATTTGTATATAGACCCTATTATAATATCAAAGGATTTCTATATAAATTATTTTAGCTACCGTAAGGTAAAAACCCGACATGTTTATTTGTGGAGTGGTCTTAAGAGATGCTTTTGTTTTCAAAGGATTTTCAAAACTTTAATAATCAATTGGGTGTGATTTTCTCACGCTGGTATTCCAGACTGACTCGGGTTTTATTTAACTGTAATGCTCGGGTTAGACCGAGTATTATAGGAAATACTGTGGTGCTCAGGAGATGAGCTGGATGACGACACGTACTCTCGTACTTATATATATATATATTTCCGCTGTGTTGAGTTGTTGTGTATCCATTTGTATAACATTGATGTTGAGCTGCGATTGATGTACTCAGATGATGTAATATATAAACAAAGATATTTGATGTTGAGTAAAGAGTATTTATTATCTATTATATTTTATTCCGCTGCGATGGCTAGATTCTGTTGTTGATTTCTATTATCTTCTTCTACCTCTTCTTCTTTAACCCAAATGGTTCGTATTTCTGTACAACTTAAGTTGATTGTTGTAGAATAGTGTTGACTCAAGGGGTACAGATTTGCGGGCTATTACAAATTTGATGGTCCAAATTTCCAATTAATAGTTAATGGACTATACTTAAGATAGATTTTGTTTCCAACTTGTTGTCAGTTTTCATGAGAGTTGAAAAGTAGTTTAAATGGTGTGTTATAGTTTGATGACTTACGCTGAGCTAATTGATAGCGCAAATAGGTCATACTTATGATAAGCACATCAATTAAACTTACTAATGACTAAAAAGGAGAGATAATAATTTCATGTTTTGTTGAACTATGTGATCTAGAGAGTGAATTTATCTCTAAACTGTCTTTCTACACCCATATTTTTATCACTTTTTTTGTTAGTTTTCTTACATTGTTAACTTAACATCATCAAATCTTTGGTTAATTTAATTGAATACAAAATTTTAAAATCTAACAATTCCCTACGGATTGACCCGTACTCGCCATTTACAACGATAGTATGCCGTGCGCTTGCGGCAAATTTTAATTTGTAATTTTTTCGACATTTTTCTAAACTATATAAAAACTTGCCATCGAACAGTGACACTTGGAATGAAGTGCGACCACCTAGAGTTTGATTTGTTAGGTCATAACTTTGTTTGCAGTTTGCGTGTGTCTGACTTTGTAGGGTTCGGCATTATCTTGGGTATGGATTGATTAAGTAATTATGGTGCTCAAATATTTTTCCATTATAGGAAAATATTAATTAGACACCTTGATTTCCACGATCAGATTGTATATACTATAGAAAGCCTAGCTGTGAGGTGAATTGCTTTGTTGGGTGTTATGGAGATAGAAAACGAGTTGAATTGAGTTTTCGTGGTTAGAGAATTCGTGGATGTTTTTGAACCGGTAGTAGGATTACTGTCGAAACGAGCCATTGAGTTTTAAAGAGATTTAGTGCCTAGAGCAGAACCAGTGAGTAGGCCTCCAAGTAGGATGACACCTACAGAGATAGGAGAGTTGAATGTGCAGTTGGTGGATTTGAAAGGCATGAATTTTATTTGGTCAAGTAGTTCACCTTGGGGAGCAACAGTAGTGTTTTCCAAGAAGTCGGATGGATCGTTAAGGTTATGTATCGATTATCATAAGTTGAACGAGAAGACGATAAAGAATAGATATCCATTGCCTAGGATTGATGATTTGTTCACCAGTTGAATGGAGCCAAGGTATTCTCTCAGTTGGATATGGCAACAAGATTTCATCAGCATAGAGTAGCAGAAGATAATATTCCTTTGACGGCGTTTAAGACAAGGTATGGATCATATGAATGGTTAGTGATGCCGTTCGGACTAACTAATGCGCTGGCATTCTTTGTGGATTTGATGAACCGAGTTTTCTGAGAGCACTTGGATAGGTTTGTGTTGGTTTTCATAGATGATATTCTGCTGTACTCTAAAGATGAGAAGGAGCATGAAGTTCGTCTTAGAGTGGTGTTTGAGACGCTGAGGTAGCATCAACTAAAGGCAAAGTTTCTGAAGTGCCATTTCTTGAAGAAGGAAGTGAAGTTTCTTGGTCATGTAGTCTAAGAGAAAGGGTTGTCTTAGACCCGAGTAAAATTAAAGCGGTGAATAATTGGAAGAGACCCAAGACAGTGATTGAGATAAATAGTTTTCTTGGATTGGCTGGATATTATCGATGGTTCATAAAGGATTTCTAGCAGATATCAGCCGATGACCAAGCTAACGCGAAAGGATGTAAAGTTTGTGTGGACCGATAAGTGTAAGGAAGCGTTCCAGAGCCTAAAACACTTATTGACCCACGCACTTGTATTAGTTATTCCGGAAAAGAATCAGGATTTGGTAGTTTATATAGATGCGTATGGAACTAGATTAGGAGTTGTATTGATGCAGAAAGGTAAAGTGGTTGCCTATGCTTCTCGATATCTTAGACCGCATGAGGTTAGGTATCCTACGCATGATTTGGAATTAACTGTTGTGATATTTGTGTCGAAGATGTGGAGACATTACCTTTTGGGAGGGAGGTTTGAGCTATATACAGATCATAAGTCATTGAGGTACTTATTCTCTCAAAAGGAGCTGAACATGAGACAACAACATAGTTGGAGTTTATTTCTGCTTATGATTTTGGAATTGAGTACACACTAGGTAAAGGCAATAAGGTTGTGGATGCGCTTAGAAGAAAGCGTCATAATGTAATGTTGGCGATGATAGTCGAGTGGAAGTATTTGGAAGCGTTGTTAACTTGCAGAGTTCAGTGGAGATCTGAGGCCGAATCTAGTGAAGGAACTGCTGTGTATCTTATTTAGAAGTTCGACCAGTAATGGTCAAAAAGATTGCTTCTAAATAGAGGGAGGATCCAGTGTTGGTTGAACGGATTGGGAAGTTAAGAGATGGAACCGAGAGCGATGACTTGAAGGATTTTTGTCGTGACTAGAATGAGTGGTTAAGAAAGAAAGAGAGGTTGTGTGTTCTGAACGAAGGAGACACTAGGAAGAAATTTTTGGAGGAGTCCCATCGTTCGAAGTTCATTGTTCATCTAGGAGGAGCTAAGATGTATCAGGATATAAAGAGAAATTTCTTCTGAAAGGTATGAAGAGGGATATTGGCTTATGGGTGAAGCAATCTCTTGCCAATGGGTAAAAGCCGAACATCAGAAGCCGAGTGGTTTGCTACAACCATTGGATATTCCGGTATGGAAATGGTATTCTGTTTCTATGGATTTTATAGACGGGTTTCCAAGATCTAGTAGAGGAAATGAAAGTAGACGGGTCGTAGTGGAAAGATTGACCAAAAGTGCCCATTTCATTCCAGTTAAGTCAACTAGGACGGCACGTGTTTTCGCTAAGTTATTTATGAAGAATATGGTTAAAATGCATGGAATTCATAATAGTATAGTACGTGATAGAGACTCCTTATTCACTAGCAAGTTCTGAAAGAGTCTACAGGAGATTTTAGGAACCAAGCTCAAGATGAGTACCGCTTACCATCCGCAGACCGATGGGCAGACGGAAAGAGTTAACAAAGTTTTAGAGGACTTGTAAGAGCTTGTGTGTAAGATTTTGGGGGATTATGGGAATACCATTACACTTGGTCGAGTTTTCATATAACAACAGTTATCAGACTAGCATAGGGATGGCACCGTTTGAAGCTTTTTATGGAAGCTCATGCAAATCTCTCGTTTGTTGGTTGGAGAACCCGGATAGGTTGGTTCTTGGTCTGGATTTAGTTAGGGAAGCTATAGAGAAGATTGAGTTGATTCAAGTTAGTATAAAGAAAGCTCGGTCTAGGAAGAAGAGTTATGCAGATAGAAGAAGGAAAGACTTGGAGTTCTTTGTTGGAAATTGTGTGTTTATTAGGTGCCACCGATGAAGGGTGTGACCAAATTCGGGAAATCAAGAAAGTTGGCACGAAAATTCGTTGGAAAGAGAGGATCGAGAAACTCATATATAGAGTAGAATTACCAGATAGTTTGGCATAAGTCCACGATGTTTTCCATGTTTCTCATCTGAGGAAGTGTGTTAGAGTCCCAGCGACTACTATTGCACCGACTATGTTAGATGACTTAGTAATAGAGCCGGACTTGACTATAGTTAGAAAGTCGATTCATATAGTTGCAAGAGATGAGAAGAGGCTAAGGAACATGACAGTCAGATTAGTGAAAGTGCAGTGGAACGATGATGAGAGAGACCATACTTGGCAGACTGAAAGCAGGATTAGAGATGCTTATCCTGATTTGTTTGATGGTATGTTTTACCTTTATGATTGATTTGTTGTGTACCTTATCATAATTTCAAGGACGAAATTCTTTAAGGGGGGAGATTGTAACACCTCATATTTTTAGTAACATTATCAGGAACATTTAATTAGGTAAATTAAATGAAATAATGTAAAATGATTGGGGGATTGAGATTTTTGATTAATAGGGGTAGCCGTGCCATGTTAATGAGCAAATTAAAATGAACTAACATGAATTAAAATAGACAAGGATAATAGGAGAGGGTAAAGTTGAATAAGAATATTCTAATACCCTAAACCCTTAGCCATGTATGTTCCACATGTTCATTTGCAAAATTAAAAACAAATAGAGGCCGAACACCATTAGCAAGAGCAAGAAAAAGTAAAATCTAAAGGAAGAAGATTAATAGACTTAAATCCATTCAAATCTCACACTCCTTAATCACAAAACAAAGGTGAATAATGACTACATCTCATTTTTCTAATTATTTTCGGTTTTAAGGATGATCCTAATATATTTGCAATGTTATACCATCATTTTGAAGGATAAAAAGTTTATATATGCTTGTTGATGATTTATGATTATTCATATAGGTTTTATGATATGTTTTAATGTGAAAGCCCTATTAAATGACATCTAAATGCCTTGCGAATTTAGATCGAAAATGAAATTTTAGGGATGGGTTTTGTTGAATCATAAGTTTTGATTCGTGACAAAGAGCTTAAACAAATCAGTGATGAGACTATATGATCAAGCGACAAAAAGAGAAAGAGATATGACATTAAAACTACAAAGGAGGCAGGACTTCAAAATTGAATATAGTATGTTTATTTGTTAGTCTTAGAATTGTTAAAATTTATCCTCAAGTAGTTTTACACAAAATCAAAGTTGTTAAAATTCAAATTCTTTAGAAAATGTGTGAACTGTTCACTGACAACTAGGTCATTCGACTGACTAAAAATGACCAATCGACTGAACCTGTTCATTTGCACAGATAAGTTCTGTTTTACATCAACTTTGAATATTCGGTTGACTAGTCGTTTTGGGTCGGTCGACTGAACGATTCAAACAGCTATTCTCCTTATGTGACACTTCTATTTGCAAAGGGTTACGATCCAATTTGAAGGGTTATGGCTGCATCCTTTGATAAAACTCTTCATGAATAGTTGTAGCTGTTTATCTACTTTATAAACACATGAGATTCACTTCTCAAATTACCGAATTTCGTTTTTTTCTGATCACACTCTCTACTATCTATCTCTGCATTCTACAAGCAATCACAATTTATATATTTCTTGAACCTCTGAACTAATTAACTTATTCTTCAATTCAAAGCAATATTTTCTTTTCTAATCTTTACACACAAAATATATACTTGAGGAAAAGATTATAGGAAGGTTGTACTATTAAAGACAAATCAATGTTATCAAGAACACTAAGTGTCAAAACAATTTTATTGAAACCGTTGAAGTCCTGTTCGGTTGTTCAGGTGGTAAAAGTCCTCTTTCGGTTGTTAGAGACGGAAAAATCCTGATCGGTTGCTCAGATGTTGTTTACCTATTCCTCCGGGTTAAGTAAGGGGTTATTGAGTGAAATTCCAAAGGGAAGTCTGGGACTGGACGTAGAATGGAAAGTTCGAGCCAGTATAAAAACTCTTGGTGTGCTTATTCTTATTTACTTTACTGTTATTATCTATTTTCGCTTTTAGATTATAATACATTCCATATTACACGATCCTAAGTAATAACTAGCTAAATAGTAGTTACTTTCAATTGGTATCAGTGCCGGACATCTTATAACCGTAACACAGTCATTTGATAATTTATTTTGCTAATATGGAAAATAAAACCAGCATAAACACTGTCATTAACACTAGTTTTATTGAAGGCCAATCTATTGCACGACCTCCACTATTCAATCGCATGAATTATAATTACCAATCAACTAGAATGAGAATATATATATGCAAGCTAATGGTTTTAAAACCTGGATTATTACCCAAATGGAATATACCATGCCAACAGAAGATTTTTCAACTTGGACTACTACACAAAAAATTAATGCTACTTCAAATACTAAAGCTATGAACATGTTATTTTATGCATTAGATAAAAATGAGTTTAATAGAGTCAGTATGTGTACAACTACTCATGAGATATGGAGAACTCTAAAAGTAACTCATGAAGGAACTAACAAAGTCAAACAAAGAAAATTTTCTATGTTGAAAAATCAGTCCCAGAATTTCAAAATGAAATTAAACGAAAGCATAAATAACATGTACTCTACATTTCAAGATATATATGACTCAGTATTGGCAGTAGGAGAAAAATTCTCTGACTTTGATATAGTATCAAAAATCCTAAACTCTTTAACGGATGAATGGGAAAGAAAGGTTCTAGCTATTGAAGAAGCAAACGATCTTTCCACAATGAAACCAGAAGAATTAATAGGAAATCTAATGTCATATGAAGTGAATTTGCAGGCAAAGAAAGTTCAAGCACATGATAAGAAGAATCTAGCATTTCAAGCAGAAAAAGGTGATTCTGACTCAAATGAAGAGGATATATCACTTATTGCTAAAATTTCGAAATGTTTTTGAAATTCAAAAAGAATAACAAGTTCAGGAGTTACAAAAATAACTCTAACAATAACTATAATAGCAACAAACCATCATCTTCTATCACGGAGTGTTATGAATGCCATAAAAAGGGTCATATGAAGAAAGATTGTCCAAAGAAATAAGAAAATAAATTCAAGAAGAACAAATTCTAGAAGAAAGCATTCTCAGTAACATGGGATGATTCAGATTCTTCATCATCATCAGAGAGTGACAGTGATAGTGACAATGACATAAAGCAAGCAAATGTATGCTTCATGGCTACAAGTGATGATGTAAGTGATTTAAATTTTAATGATCTGGTTGAACTTAATTCAGAATTAGTGGATTTTGTAAAACAAACTAAAAGGCAAAATAAGGAGTTACAAGGAAAACTAAATATATCTGAATTAGAAATTAGTATGCTAAGAGATGAAAAGAAAATTATGGAAGAAGAACTTGAAAATCTCAAGAATCTAATTCTAATTTAATATCTCAACTTTCAACGATAACTCAAGAATCAAAAATTCAAAAAATAAAAACGATTATTTATCAGTTGAAATTAATGATATAAAATCTAACACTAAAGTATTAGAGTTAGAAAAATCTAGTCTCAAAACTAAGTTAGAAGATATTAATAAAAATATTTCAAATTTTAATAAAGGACGAAAAAATCTTCCTAAAATAATAGAAAATTCTCAGCCTACCTCAAATAAAATGGGACTAGGATATAAGAAAATTGAAAATCCAAAGAAATCTAGAAAGTTTAAAAATAAAATTAAGAAAAATATTAAGAAAACAGTTTCTAAAGATTTTAAAACTACTAAAATATGGATTCCTAAAACAAATAATAACTTAATTAGGAATAAGCATATCAAAACATTTATCGAAACTGTTCATAAAAATGAGAATTATATTTATAAAAGGAATTTCGAACCTTCTTGGGTTTGGTTTCCTAAGACCTAACTCTTAGGACCCTAAACAGAAAAGTGGGTACCATCTTAATCTTTATTTTTTGCTAGTACCAGTCAAAAAGAGAGGAAAATGGATTTTAGACAGTGGTTGCTCGAAACACATAACTGGTAATAAGGACATATTAACAAACATTGTCTACTCAAATGGAGGATCGATCACTTTTGGAGATAATTCGAAAGGTTATATCATCGGCAAAGGCGATGTGATCAATAACGGTATCTCTAACTCACCTCTCATTACTGATGTTTTATTAGTTAAAAACTTAAAACATAATTTATTAAAGCTTAAGTCAATTATGGGATAAAGTTTTAAGTATATCCTTTTTTGAAAATAAATGCAATATTTATGATGAAAATCAAAATTTAATTTATGAAGGTATAAGAGATAGAAAAATTTATATTTTAAATATGAATATAAACTATAACACAAACATGTGTTTAATAGCTACAGAGAATGATTCTTGGCTATGACACAAAAGATTTTGTCATATAAACATTAATACTATTAATAAAATAGCTAAAAATAAACTTATTAAAGGACTACTTGATATGAAATTCAAAGTTGACAGTATTTGTGATGCATCTCAGTTAGGAAAACAAACAAAATCTTCTTTTAAATCTAAGAAAATCAAATCTACAACACAACCCCTTGAACTTCTACACAAGGATCTTTTTGGACCTACTTAAGTTCAGCCTATTAATCACAATAGATATGTGTTCGTTATTGTAGATGATCTTTCAAGCTATACACGGACTATTTTTATGAAACATAAAGTGATACTTTTGAGAATTTTAAAATTTTTGTAAAAAGAATTCAAAATATAAAGAATTTAAAAGTTAAAAATAATAGAAGTGATCATAGAGGTGAATTTGAAAATGAAGCTTTTGAACATTTTTGTAACAAGAAAGGAATTAATCACAATTTCTCCTTTCCTAGAACACCACAACAAAATGGAGTTGTAGAAAAGAAAAATAGAACATTACAAGAATGTGTAAGAACTTTATAAAATGGAAGCACTTTACCTAAGCATTTCTGGGAAGAAGCTATTGCAACTGCCTATTATGTTTTGAATCATGTTATTCGATCATTAACAAAACATACCCCATACAAACTTTTAAATGTAGAAAACCTAATATGTCATATTTCAAAAATTTTGGTTCAAAATGTTTAATACTTAACACTAAAGATCAGCTTGGCAAGTTTGATCCAAAATTAGATGAAGGAATATTCATAGGATATTCGAAAAGAAGCAAAGCTTATCGAGTTTTTAATATAAAAACTAAAGTAATCGAAGAAACACTTCACGTTTCATTTGACGAAAATGTCAAAATTTCTTCTAAAAATAAAAACTTGGAAAATAATTCAAATAAAATTCTAACAAATAGTTCAGAAGATGATGATATTATTTTTCAAAATAATAACACTGATAATACTAAAGAAAATGAAAACATTGTTCATAATGAAAATGTAGTAAGATCTCTTCCAAGAATTCTTAGAGATCATCCTGTTCAAAATATAATTGGAGGAGTAAATTCAAATGTAAGAACAAGACATTAATTAAATCAAATTAGCCATATAGCTTTTCTCTCTAATATAGAACCTAAAAATATTAAGGAAGCCTCCACTGATGACTATTGGATTATTTCTTTGCAAGAAGATCTAAATCAATTTGAAAGAAACAAAGTTTGGGAATTAGTTCCTAGACTAAGTGATCAATCCGTCATTGGTACAAAATGGATTTTCCAAAAAAAGTTGATGAACAAGGTAACATAACTAGAAATAAAGCTAGATTAGTAGCACAGGGATATAATCAAGAAGATGGAATAGACTATGAAGAAACATGTGCTCCTGTCGCGAGATTAGAAGCTATACATATTCTATTGGCTTTTGCATTTTTTCATAACTTCAAATTATATCAAATGGATGTTAAAAGTGCTTTTCTAAATGGATATATAGAAGAAAATGTCTATGTTGAACAACCGCCTCTTTTTACTCATGAAAAATTTCCGGATCACATTTATAAACTTAAGAAAGCTTTACATGGTTTAAAACGGGCACCTCGTGCTTGGTACGACCAACGTAAAAGCTATCTAATAGAATCTGGTTTTGAAATTGGAAAAGTTGATCAAACTTTATTTATTAAGAAATCTAAACAAGATATTTTAATTATACAAATATATGTTGATGATATTATATTTGGTTCAACGAAGGAAAATTTATGTCAGGAATTTTGACTATCATGACAAATGAATTTGAAATGTCACATATGGGAGAACTATCATATTTTTTTGGACTATAAATCAAGAACTTGCAAAATGGCATTTTTATCAATCAAGAAAAGTATTGTAATAATCTAACTAAACGTTTTGGTATGGAAAACACTTCTGCCAAGCCAACTCCTATGAGTACAACTATACATCTCGACAGAGATGAAAATGGTAAGAGTGTCGACCAAAAATAATATTGTAGCATGATTGGATCATTACTTTACTTAACTGCTAGTCGACCTGACATTATGATGAGTGTTTGTTTATGTGCTCGATTTCAAGAAAATCCTAAAGAATCACATATGCGAGCAGTAAAAAGTATAATTCGTTATCTTAGCAAGACCAACGATTTAGGACTGTTTTATCCAAAAGAATGTTCTTTTGAATTAGTATCCTATAGTGATGCTGATTTTGGAGGAAGTTGGATAGGCAGAAAAAGTACATGTGGTACTTGTCATTTCGTTGTACGATCATTAGTATCTTGGTTTAGCAAGAAACAAAACTGCACTTCACTATCGAAATGTGAAGCAAAATATATATATGCAGCTTTTGCATGTGCTCAAGTAATCTACGTACAACAAACATTGCAAGATTTTGATATAAAATTAAATAAATCTTTAATATATTGTGATAACACCAGTGCGATAAATTTATCTAAAAATCCTGTCAATCACTCACAAACTAAACACTTTGACATTCGTCATCATTTTCTTCGTGATTATATTGAGAAAGATATAATAAATTTATAATTTGTAAATTTTGAAAATCAGTTAGCTGATATTTTTACTAAACTAGTCAATGAAAATTGTTTTATAAAGCTAAGAAGAGAATTAGGTATAAGTTCTTTAAAAGAATTATAAAATTTCAAAAATAATTTTTCTCCTTTGTTGGTACTTGAACTCAGCACTTCTAGCTTGCAAATCCTATGTCTCTACTATTTTACCATTTGTTGTTTCACAACTAATTCTATTTTATTTATTTTTCTTATCTATTTTCACTCATCTCATGGATAATTCTCAACCATGAAAATTATGTTTTGTTTTCATCCTCTAATTACTTTTCAGGTTATCCGATAATCCATCCATCTTTTACTATTTTTTTCACTTATATATACCTCAAAAGTTTTCTGTTTATCTTTCCATCTAATTTGCTTTAATCCTATATTATTTCTTTCTACTACAATGTCTTCACAAGAAAACTCCTCAAATGGCTCTGCATATTCCTTTGTCGATTTCTCTACGCCTACCTCTGGATCATCAAATTTACCTACACCTACACCATATCATGAACCGGCCAGACCATCAAACTAGCATACTAGCCATACTCCAAAAAAAGGACACGCCTGTTCTTTGGTTCTCCATTAACAAAGCAAAAGGTTGATGGTTTACATCACTATCAAAGGGAATCAATAATAATTCAACGTGAAATGTACTATGAACAGAAGATGAATTCTAGACGATTTAGTTTTCTAGAGCAGCTTGGACGTAAATTTTGTGGCTCATCTTCATCCAATGTTCATCAACCTACAACCTCTTCCACTCAAAATCCATGGGATCAGTCACCACACCCTCCACCGGTTTCTCCAAATTCATGGGAAGGTGGAAAGTCAGCTTTAACACCATACAAAGATGAGACTAAGATTGAACCAAAAGATGCAAAACTCCACATTCATCCACTTCTTCTTCTTCTAACTAAGTCTTATTTTTATTTATTTCAATCAATTTTTGTATGTTTCATTATTTAATATAATGAATATATTGTATTTTATTTGTTAAAACATTCATAAAAGATTGATTTGCTAAAAATCATATTCGGTCGATTGAAAGTTTTGGTTCAGTTGACTGAATCTAGAAATAGAGAGCTTTCAGACAATATTAAGTCAACTGAATGAATTTGGCTAGTCGATCGAATCATGAAACAGAGGGTTTCGGGACATTGATTAGTCGACTGACCATACACGACCAGTCGACTGAATAAAAAATCTGAGCATTTTAACCCTATTTCACCTACCTTTTCACCCCTTTAACCCACCATCTTCTTTTTTCACTCTTCACTTTTACTTTCCCACTTAAGATTTTCAAAACCCTAGCTGCCGAAATTTTCAAATTCTTTTACTCAATTATAATTTCAAATGGCTCTAAGACAACCTAAAAGATCTAGACATGCCTCTACCTCTTTCTCTGAGCCAGTTGACACCCAAATTGGTCAATGGCTTTATGATGCTACTACTGTCCAAAGGTGGAACAAAATGAAGGAAGAATGCTTTCTCGAAGGATCTTTTGCTGTGTTTCCTGACTTCACTTCATATAGAATTCAAGAGCTTGCAAGGAGAAGTCTAGAATCTCTTCTTGACCACAATCAGAATAATCTCAAAAGTAATCATACTATGGTAAAACTCTTTTATGCAAATTCAAATTTGGGTCATCAAAATCCACGAAATCGCGACCATTGCGTATGGAGTTTAGTTTATGTACAACAAATATTCTTGTCACTAGATAGATTGGACACATTCTCCACACAACAACTAATGGTATTCTGTTGGAAGATTTAAATGTTCCTATAGGCGAACGAGATGAAGTAAGTCATAGGTTTTTGGAAGATGACATAACTGAACTAAGATCTATCGCCTTACGCACTACAGCTTGAATTATGCATCAAGCCTTAATGCGTACAATTCTTCCTCATACTGGTTCTTATGAGCTTGTATATCCAGAAAATTTTAGGACGTTGTATGCAATTTAGGGAGATGTCCAAATCAATTGGCCTAAGCTTATTCTTGATGAGTTCTTGTCTTTTAACCAAGGTCGAATGAACATCATCTATTACAGTAGTATATCATGCGACTACTTATGAACGTACAAGTTCCTATTATGGAATCTGATACCTCCATTCCTAAAACTTTAAATAGCCGCATAATAAGTCTAATGAAATTGCCTCCTTGACCTCTCACTATCATGTCTTTTCAAGATTGGCAATCACGACCTCGTCAACAAACTGCTACTCCACAACAACAAAGAGATGACATTCGTACACCAACCCAATCCCAAAGCACTCGAGAATCCATTGATCTAATTGTACGAAATCAAGTCATTTTGGATTCTCGCATAAAAATCTTGACAAGAAGATCGACAAGAAATTTGAAAAAATTAAAAGCTTTTTCGAGATTTTCTAGGATGTAATCTCTTGTTCCTCTTCCACAACTACGGACATTTCACATCATGATCCGAGTAAACGTCCAACTCCTCGATTTACTTGGTCTACATCCAAAGAATACACAAGTTCTGACACAAGCGAAAATGGGGATGGAAGACAATTTGTGGAAGGTTCTTCAAGAGGCGAAGGACCAATGCAAGTGGAAGAAGAAATAGAGTCTGACTCTGATGAGTGATATTGATATTTCTTGATGGTAGTAATTTATCTTTATTTATTTCAAACACTCTACTACTGTTTATTTTTATGAGCTTGTATACGTAGCTCAGTACAATTCGAAACATTTTTTTTATGATTGTTATGTTGCTAGTTCAATGATGAAATTATTGTTTATTTCCTTTTTGTCGATGACAAAGGGGGAGAAATTTGTATGACTAACCTTGCTTATAGGATTAGATATGTTGCTAGATATTCAGGGGGAGATATATATTACTTCCGTTATATATTTCTTAAAATGTAGTACCATCTAAAATAGGTTGTCATCAATCAGAACGGGGGAGAATGTTGAATCATAAGTTTTGATTCATGACAAAGAGCTTAAATAAATCAGGGATGAGACTATATGATCAAGTGGAAAAAAGAGAAAGAGATATGACACTAAAACTACAAAGGAGGTAAGACTTCAAAACTGAGTATATTATGTTTGTTAGTTAGTCTTAGAATTGTTAAAATCTATCCTCAAGTAGTTTTACACAAAATCAAAGTTGTTAAAATTCAAATTCTTTAAAAAGTGTGCGAACTATGCACTGACAACTAGGTCAGTCGACTGACCAAAAATGACCAGTCGACTGAACCTGTTCAGTTGCACAGATACGCTCTGTTTTATAGCAACTTTGAATATTCATTTGACTGGTCGTTTTGGGTCAGTCGAATGAACGATTCTAACAACTATTTTCTTGAAGAGACAATTCCATTTGAGAAGGGTTACGATCCAATTTGAAGGGTTATGGCTACAAACTTTGATCAAAATTCTTCGTGAATAGTTGTAGTTGGTTATCTATTATATAAACACATAAGATTCACTTCTCAATTTGCTGAATTTCATTTTGTTTTCTGATCATACTCTCTACTATCTATCTCTGCATTCTACAAGCAATCGCAGTTTATATATTGCTTGAATCTCTGAATTAACTTATTCTTCGATTCAAAGAAATATTTTCCTTTCTAATCTTTACACACAATATATACTTAAGGAAAATATTATTGGAAGGTTGTACTATTAAAGACAAATCAGTGTTATCAAGAACATAAAGTTTCAAAACAATTTTATTGAAACTTTTGAAGTCCTGTTCGGTTGTTCAGGCGGTAAAAGTCCTCTTTTGGTTGTTAAAGGCGGAAATATCATGATCGGTTACTCAGGTGTTGTTTACCTATTCCTCCGTGTTATGTGAGGGGTTATTGAGTGAAATACTATAGGGAAGTCTGGGACTGGTCGTAGAACGGGAAGAACCAGTATAAAAACTCCTGATGTGCTTATTCTTATTTACTTTACTATTATTATTTGTTTCTGCTTTTAGATTATAATGCATTCTATATTACACGATCCTAAGTGATAACTAGCTACACAATAGTCACTTTCAGGTTTCAATTTTCATAATTTTCCGAACTAATGTGGATTTAAATTAATTTTCGAGTGAAGAAAATGATTATTTGGGTTTAAAATTATTTATGGTTAAATAATATATATTTCGGGTTTGAAATTAATATATGTTAGAAAACATATTGAAAATGATTTTCTGAAATTTTTGTAGAATTTTCCTAGGTGTTTTAATAGATATATATAATTATTTGAAGTATGGTACTTAGATGTTTATATAATTATAAAAGGTGAAGGGATATTTTGTAAATGATTTAAATTGTTAAAATATGAAATTTTAGCAGCACTTTTAGAATAGAAAATTAGCAACCAATAATATTTTGATAAACAATGCAGGTTAGCTGATGGATTTCTTTTTAAAGTTGAAATCAGTTTTACATGCTTTTTAGCATGTTTCGCCACTTTCGGCACCCAGGTTCCGACTTATTAGCCCCGTCACCATCACCATCACCATCAAAACCAAAGTGCATGGCATCAAAGACTTGGTGCGCAACGAGTTGGGTATAGATGGAAGGTATTGGGCCGAAACTAGGGGTTCCGTTGGGGTCAAAGTGCTACCATGCTTTCAAATGAAAACGTGCCTGCTTTGCTTTCGAAGAGTATACTTTCGACTTGATTGGCTTCCAAATGGGTCAAATTAATTTAAAGGAATAGTTTCAAACAGGCAACGCCTTTTGTTTTAATTGTTAGGGTCGACACCCCTTATCCGCCGCTTTCTACCTTTCGAAGTGATGCCTTCGAAAGGGCTATTTTGTTTTATAAAACCCAAGCCGCTTCTCCAATGCTTTCGAAAGGTTGGTTTCGACATCATCACTTCTTTACTTAGGAACTGCTTTTGAAAGAGTGCTTTAGACTTAAATGATTTTAGTGACCCTTTTGCTCTGTTGACGGTAGAACCCAAATAGTTTTGGAAGGAGATGAATTTTAATGGTTTCGAAAGACGTTTCCACATGTATTAAATTGAACCCAAATGCTTTCGAAAGGTTTGCTGTCTACAAACGTTTTGATACTTTCAAAAGGTTTAAATGGAAGGTTTCCAATGGTTTCGAAAGGTCTGAAAGGAATGGTTTTTCAATGTTTTCAATAGGCAATTTAAACTCTCTGGTGCTCAAAATTGATTTGAGTAGTTTCAGGGTTGAGGTTTACAGGTTTTTAGTAGGCTGGTGGATAAAGCTTCCGAAGACGAAGGTGGCTGACTGTAACGACTCGTAAATTTTTGATAATTAAAATAACTAAATTTAATAAGATTTCGTGATTTAGTGTTAGAAAAAAATTTGTAAGTCGTTTGGAATAATAATAAATGTTGAATTCATTGGGTATAATAGGGTAATTGATTGACAAGTAAAATCTATTTAAAATCAAACATTGAATATTGAACAGGTAAATTGTTTAAATTAAATATTTAAAACTTATTGAATAATTGAATAACTGTAAAATGAAAATAGGGTTCTAAATTTTGAAATGGTTTTAAAAGTTTAATCTTATAAGTTCAATTTCAATATTTCAAAAGATAATGAATTATTGGATAAGCGAAATTGTCTAAATTAAATATTTGGAATTTATTGGATAAATTAAATAACGGGTTTAATATGATTAAAAATGATTTGTAAAATTTTATTTTATCATATTGAATTTATAGTGATGTTATAGAACTTTTAAAACTGAATTTAAAATTTATTTGTGAAAATTGAATATTTTAATATTTAATTTTCGATTGGAAAATAGCCAATTTTTGAACAGTCTCAGAATTGGAAAAAACTAGTTTCATTGGATCCGTAATAGTTAGTTATTATCGGATTTCAATTTTCGTAGCAATCGGAGTTGTCGTTTGACCGTGGCAGCTCGAAACGCGTTGAAATTGTTTTAATATTAATTTGGCGAGTTAAAATAGTCATTTTTCAAACGATCTCGGATTTCGACGAAACTAGTTTCATTGGATCCGTAATGTGATATTATTGTAAGGTTTCAAATTTTAAGTCAAACGGATTTACCGTTTGTCCGGGGCAAGCCAAAACGCATAGAAAATCGTTTAATCGGTTTAATTTAAAATTGATCGTTTATTGCCGTAACTCACACATACGATCGAATTAGCTTCCGAAACACGTTCTATTGCGTTCGGAACGTGGGGTAAACCTTAGAAACGTCTGCCGGCACGCTTCGTTTGGAGTTCGAAATTTTTTCGGTGAATAGTGTTTTTGCAATTTTCTATAAAAGGACCCATCCTCTTTCATTTGCTCCAAACCCTAACTCTTTTTGACCAGCCGCCACTTTCATTTCAATAGCCTGAAAATTTCGAAACTTCCTCCTCATTTTCCTCTCAATCCATCAACAATTAGCAAAAACTCTCAACTACAAAGTTGTAGAGCACGATGAAAGCTTCAAATCCATACGGAGATGATCGAAAACGGAGCTTCGAATCAACGGGAAATCGAGCAAGAAGGGGCTGCGTTTTTCACGTTTTTCGAGGCCAAAGGGGCAGCCGAGTTTCATGCTATTCACGGTGTAGGGAGAGTTCGTCGGGGGCTTCGTGATGGAGGTGGCCGATCGTCTTCAAGTCGTGTATTTTGGTCGTGAAAATTCGTTGAAGCTTGACGGCTATGGGTTGTGTTGCGCGTTCGAACACCGGGAAGAAGATAAACGCGTGCAACGGCCTGATCTGCTTGGGCTGGAAATCAACGACTGAGATCGCGTAGGGTTTGAAAAAAAAAATGTTAATTTATTTACGTTTTAAATTTGTTCAATCTTTAAAATGCTCTAACTTTTGCATACGAGGTCGGAATTCAACGAAACGAATTGCGTTGCAATCGTTTTGTCAAGCACTACGCAATGCAACTGGATTGGAATCATTTGGTACTAGAGAAAATTTTGAGTTAAATTGAACGTCGTTCGATTTGATTTAAAATCGTAAAATCAAGGTGAGTGCTTTATAATGCTCACACCGTACTAAATATCTTTATGCTAGTTAAATTTGATATTATGAAGTGTTATGATTTTATTTGTCGTTGTTTGATAAAAATTTAATTGTCATATAGCTTGTCATTTGCATTAACCGTTGGAAAATTAAATTGACAGTTAAATTGAAATTAAAATTGAATTGCGATTAAATTACCTGACATTGATAACTATGAAACTGCCATGAATTGTATTGTTTATTGGATGATGTATTTTGATGGATGCTATTGGTTGATAATTGAATGTTTGGATGTTTATTTGCTTATATAGATCATGTTATGCATACATATGATACTGTGATTTAATTTAAGTAATATATACTCATCCCTGACATTTAATTGAAATAAATAATTACTTGGCCATAGGATAGAAAATTATATACGGACACCGAATTGGCTAAATTAATAATTTTTGAAATCGTCGATTTGAAATTTATTTAAATGTTTCGATTTAAAAGTGATAAATAGAAATCAATTTATAGAAATCGAATTTATCGAAAAATTGAGTTTGAAATGTTGAAATAAAATTCTGGCTAAAAGAAATTGTTGAATAAATTTAAGTGGAGACTTTGAGATTTAAAATTTGGATATGATTGAATTTCGGAAATTTATTTGTTTTAAAGATTGAACATTAAATTTGAGCTTTGAATATTACTAAGTAAAAGTGACATAAAAATGATATTTTGAAATGAGCTTGGAATTGAATCATATTTGAAATTTGGATTTAAATTTGAATATTGAAGGATAATTTTGTTAAGTGTTATAAATTGATATTTTGAAAATCCAGGTCTAAATCGATATAAATTGAAATTGAATTAATTGAAAGTGAATAAAAATTTGAATAAATTTGAAGTCAAAGTTGACATTGGTTTGAATTGAAATCGAAATTGAATCGGTAGAATGGAAATTAGAATTGATTTGAATTGGGAAGTTATAATTGAAATGGATTGATTTTGAAGCTGTTTTAATTTGTTTTCCAAATTACTCTGTTATATAAACCATTTTGAATACTTAAATTATTTTAATCTATTTTAAATCTACTTAACCCAATTTAAATTATTTTAAACTAATTTATCTATTTTAAATCCATTTTAAAGATTTTAAGTATTTTTAACTATTTTAATTATTTAAAACTACTTTTAAACTACTTAAAACTATTTTTCTAAAATCCTAAGCTAGTCAATAAGGTGAAATGTTTATATTTAAATCTTGAATTTAAATACGAATTGAGTTAAATGAAGTTGCAACCTAAATTGAAATTCGAAATGATTTTGAAATCGAAATGAGATATTGATGCGAAAATTGATTTTGAAATGGAATCTGATATTTTGAAAGATACGATGATATTTGAAATGGATTTGATTTTTGAAGCGAATATGATATTTTGATATCAATTATGAATCGATTTGAAATGTAAAATAGCCAACGGTGTAATAATACGTAGTTATTAAAGAGACCGGGATCGGATATGGACATACTCTCTGTCGATACCGAAAACCACTTTAATAACTATTATATGCGGAGTGTTGATCCAGAATGAAGTGGATGGTTTGGTGAACGCGTTGACTGAAGAAAGAGAACGATTATTAGATGACCCCTGACATGACTAAAACAGGAGCCGCGCCGGGCCATTGAGGTTCGCCACCTCTAGCGGACACACTTCTTCGATACCATTTCTATTACATTTGTGATGCGATTTGGGTGCACCCCTTGATTTGGGAGTGTTGTTTCGCGGTGTTGGGGTAGCTGCTGGCTATGCCCAACATCAGTCTTGATCACGCAACTACTAGTATCCTAGTTGGTATCGCCTCATGTACCTTGTCATACTGATTATCCTATTCGCGACCACTACGTTTTTGATTTGTACCTTGAGTATATGGATTGCCCTCTGGTGACTTCCGGTTTTGGGGAAACTACGGTCTTGTATATGCTTTTGGGAATATAAAATGTGTTAAGGGGGATATGGTAACGTCTTAACGCTATTTTGATACTTTATATTACTGATAGACATTATCTACTTAGCGTATATTACTACATAGTAGATAGTTTCACGGATCCTTGAGAGATGGAAAATCCCGTAACATCTCTTGAGTTATTGCACGCACGTTGACACTGGATAGGAGATGTCAAACCCCGTAAACATCTCTGACGCCGTTACACTCATATTTATTTATGATTGATTTCACTTTCATAAGGATATTTTAGTCCTGACTCGAGTGTTTTGTCTTTTCATTACGCTCGGGTCAGTCCTGAGTTTTCAGATTTTTGAAGATCTATTCTGGAGGACGAAGACGAAGATTTGGTATACTATTACTATTATTACCCTTGCATCATGTTATCTGCTGCATTATTTAATTGTTCTGTTGTATATGTATAAACTCTGACAAATGTTGTATAAATAATTGTCAAAGTATAGTAGACAGCTTCATGAACTGTTTATTTGACTATTATATTTTATCGTTCCACTGCGAGATTCTGTGTTGTTTCATTTCCTTTATTTCTTTTCTCTTCTTTTCTTATTACCCCAATAACTATCTGCCCTTTTGAATGGTTTAGAATCGACATGTGTATTTGATCGTCGGTTTAAACTGTCTAAAAAGGCGGGTTGTTACAGTTGGTATCAGAGCTTTGGTTTAGCGATAAACCTTGGTTCTAGTGGGGAATAACTCATTGAAATAGAGGTAAACTATATGAATGAGTTGAGTGTATATGAAAGAGCGTACTTGTATTTGATATAAAATGGTTTTATATTGTGTTAATTTGTTCCGTTGAGTATTTATGAATTCTGGTTGATACTTGGGACGCCAAGGCGTCGATAGGAATTTCTGAACACTCGAATAGGACAAACCAACACAATATCGTTTTGGAATATATTTTTATATAAAGAATTATTTGAATATTTATTCATTTTGATTGAATTGATTGTTAGGAGATGATAATATTAGATTATTATCGTTATTGTTTGATCAGTCAATATTTACAACAATTGATTAAATAACAATGGATTTAGGAAAATGAAATCTTGTAAACACAATTGATAATGAATATAAATGAATTTTAACTTGGATTTGGGAATTTAAATTCCGGTGTTTGAAATTGACTTACAAGAATTTGAAAAATATAATATGAGTATTATATGATAGTATAATTGAGTTGAAATTGTTTTCGAAGGATTTTTTTTTATGATAAGTGTTATATTCCCTATTCTTGACGCTAGAAAATGATTTCGGTGATGAGTGCACGCATCATCGGCGTTTATTTTCAAGAGTCCGAGTGGGGGAGACCACTTAATAGCTTGTCTAAACCTTGTTTTAATTCAACTTTTATTTTATTTTGTATTCTCTATAGTATGATTTGATATATAAATTATATAAGTATATATTATTTCAAAACTTGATTTGAAATGAAACCGGGATTGGAATTCTTAAGTCCTTTAATAATTAATGATTTTTTTTAAATGATTGAAATGAATTTAGACTTGAATCATTGAGGAACTTCTGAATTGTGAAATGAGAAATGAACCTAAGAGCTAAGTGAAAATATCAATTGAAGTAGAAATCCTTAGAATTAGGAAATTATGAACTTAAAATAAAATTGAAACTGTAAAACTCGCGTAGTATTAAATTTCATTCTATAGCATAGATATAACTTACCAAAATATTTAAGAAGTTCAAAAATGTTATATGAATTGTTAATTGGATAATATACAAGTATAGGTTTGAATAATGAAATATGCATTTAATTAATGGTTGCAAATATAAATAAAATTGTTAGTAAATAATTGGAATTTAAATTAACATTTAAAGGTGATTCACAATTATGTTAATATAAAATGGAAATACTATATGTGAATGTAAATGTGAAATTAAATTATAGTGAAATTTAAGTAATGGCTTAAGAATTAATTAATTGAAAATTCAACTTTAAATGAAAAGAAGTTGTATGTTGTTTAACTACATTCTATTTGCATAACTATAACTTACCAAATACTTAAAAGGTTTAAAATGCTAATAAGGATAAGTAGAGAAATAATATACCAGTGTGAGAGTGAATAATAAAATGTGAAGATCTATTGATAGTTGTAAATATAAAAGAAATTTAAGCTGTAAAATGAATAATATATATATAAATGAATGAATAAAATTTATGAAATATAAAATTGGTAAATGGAAACTAATTAAATTTGAATATAACTAAATGTCAATAAACTTGGAAGTGTATGAAATTAAAAAAATTGACTTGGAAATGTATAATTGATTTCGTGTAGATTCTGGATGGTTGTTAATGTTTGATATGCATTGGTTGTTAGATGGATGAAAATTGATTAAGTAGAATTCATTAATGTTAATGGAATTGAATAAACGGAATAATACAAAAAAAAAAATTAAATTCAAGTTTGAAGCAAAGTGAAATTAAATATAATTGAATTCAATTTAAATTGAAGCAAATTGACTTGAATTTAAAATGTGAATGAAACAAACTTGAATAAATCGGAACAAATTGAATGTAAACCTATTGCATGGATGAATAAGAAAATAAATGACTTTGTGTTTATGATTGTTTTTTTTAGAAAATTTGAAGTTTTGATGGTTTGCACTTTGAAATAATAAAAGCAAATTTTTGGGAAAATCCAAATTTGTCCAATATATGCTGAAACGAAAACAACCATAACTTTTAAATGGCTGAACGGAATTTGACGATCTTGGATTTTTCGAAAAGCTCAGAAACTATAGCACAATTTTTGTTTAGATAACTTGAGAAAATTCCTTCGTTTAATAGGTTAAAAACTTGAATGTTACTTGCTGTCCTGTGTAAAAATAAGTAAAATCAGTAGTATACACCCTTAGTATTTTCGCCATATCTTTTGACTGGTTTATCGGATTTTGATGATCTTGCCCTTTATGGAAATCTAAGAACTTAAGCTAAAACTTTTGTTTTAAGTGTTTTGTGTTTTGATGTCTTTTAGAAGGTCGGAAATGTGGGTGAACGTCGCGGACCTGCGCAAACACTGCCCAGGCTGAAGCGTATCCCCTAAGTAAAACGGCCATACCTTTTGAACGGATGATCCGAATTCGATGATTTTGGACATTCCGGAAAGCCTGAAATGAATGCAACAACTTTTGTTTAGATTCTATTGTCAAATTTTACCGTTTAGGTGATCTAAAGCTAAGATTTGTTTGCTGTCCAGAAATTGAAATCTCAGTTTTGAAGCTAAATATGTTATATATGTTTTGTAGGCTAAGTATAGCGATCTATCTTTATATGCATGGTTCTAACTTAGTTATTGAGCATTTTAGTAGGTAGCAAAGGGGTTGCGCTTCGTTGTGGAGCTCGCTTCTACGCTAAACGCATAATGTAAGTAAAATGCTAATAAATGCTAAATAAAAGGTACGCTTACGGTTTTATATGATATTGGTGATATTTATATGTTGTTTCCCCACATATGGGATGCCTCATCATTGAGATGAGATGTATATTTGTGATATATATGCTATTATATTTTTTCCGATCGAGCCGCGCAAAGGAGACTCTGCCGAAATTTTCCGTAAAATCCGGGTGTTAGAAAATTTTTCAAGTTTTAAAATTTTTGTAACTTGTTTTGATAACTAACTTTTAGAGTTAGGAAGCCGTTTGGAGTAACTTAGTGGAAGCGTAGTTATGACTTTATAAATGGAATTTCATTGTTTTCTAAGTTGGTAACTTTGAATAAAATATATCTAATGTTGAATTCTAAACTTAGTTCCTTTTCCCTTCTTTTTCCTTTTCGGGGACGAAAAGTTTTGAGTGGGGGAGAGTGTAACGACTCGTAAATTTTCGATAATTAAAATAGATAAATTTAATAAGATTTCGTGATTTAGTGTTAGAAAAAAATTTGTAAGTCGTTTGGAATAATAATAAATGTTGAATTCATTGGGTATAATAGGGTAATTGATTGACAAGTAAAATCTATTTAAAATCAAACATTGAATATTGAACAGGTAAATTGTTTAAATTAAATATTTAAAACTTATTGAATAATTGAGTAACTGTAAAATGAAAATAGGGTTCTAAATTTTGAAATGGTTTTAAAAGTTTAATCTTATAAGTTCAATTTCAATATTTCAAAAGATAATGAATTATTGGATAAGCGAAATTGTCTAAATTAAATATTTGGAATTTATTGGATAAATTAAATAACGGGTTTAATATGATTAAAAATGATTTGTAAAATTTTATTTTATCATATTGAATTTATAGTGATGTTATAGAACTTTTAAAACTGAATTTAAAATTTATTTGTGAAAATTGAATATTTTAATATTTAATTTTCGACTGGAAAATAGCCAATTTTTGAACAGTCTCAGAATTGGACAAAACTAGTTTCATTGGATCCGTAATAGTTAGTTATTATCGGATTTCAATTTTCGTAGCAATCGGAGTTGTCGTTTGACCGTGGCAGCTCGAAACGCGTTGAAATTGTTTTAATATTAATTTGGCGAGTTAAAATAGTCATTTTTCAAACGATCTCGGATTTCGACGAAACTAGTTTCATTGGATCCGTAATGTGATATTATTGTAAGGTTTCAAATTTTAAGTCAAACGGATTTACCGTTTGTCCGGGGCAAGCCAAAACGCATAGAAAATCGTTTAATCGGTTTAATTTAAAATTGATCGTTTATTGCCGTAACTCACACATACGATCGAATTAGCTTCCGAAACACGTTCTATTGCGTTCGGAACGTGGGGTAAACCTTAGAAACGTCTGCCGGCACGCTTCGTTTGGAGTTCGAAATTTTTTCGGTGAATAGTGTTTTTGCAATTTTCTATAAAAGGACCCATCCTCTTTCATTTGCTCCAAACCCTAACTCTTTTTGACCAGCCGCCACTTTCATTTCAATGGCCTGAAAATTTCGAAACTTCCTCCTCATTTTCCTCTCAATCCATCAACAATTAGCAAAAACTCTCAACTACAAAGTTGTAGAGCACGATGAAAGCTTCAAATCCATACGGAGATGATCGAAAACGGAGCTTCGAATCAACGGGAAATCGAGCAAGAAGGGGCTGCGTTTTTCACGTTTTTCGAGGCCAAAGGGGCAGCCGAGTTTCATGCTATTCACGGTGTAGGGAGAGTTCGTCGGGGGCTTCGTGATGGAGGTGGCCGATCGTCTTCAAGTCGTGTATTTTGGTCGTGAAAATTCGTTGAAGCTTGACGGCTATGGGTTGTGTTGCGCGTTCGAACACCGGGAAGAAGATAAACGCGTGCAACGGCCTGATCTGCTTGGGCTGGAAATCAACGACTGAGATCGCGTAGGGTTTGAAAAAAAAAATGTTAATTTATTTACGTTTTAAATTTGTTCAATCTTTAAAATGCTCTAACTTTTGCATACGAGGTCGGAATTCAACGAAACGAATTGCGTTGCAATCGTTTTGTCGAGCACTACGCAATGCAACTGGATTGGAATCATTTGGTACTAGAGAAAATTTTGAGTTAAATTGAACGTCGTTCGATTTGATTTAAAATCGTAAAATCAAGGTGAGTGCTTTATAACGCTCACACCGTACTAAATATCTTTATGCTAGTTAAATTTGATATTATGAAGTGTTATGATTTTATTTGTCGTTGTTTGATAAAAATTTAATTGTCATATAGCTTGTCATTTGCATTAACCGTTGGAAAATTAAATTGACAGTTAAATTGAAATTAAAATTGAATTGCGATTAAATTACCTGACATTGATAACTATGAAACTGCCATGAATTGTATTGTTTATTGGATGATGTATTTTGATGGATGCTATTGGTTGATAATTGAATGTTTGGATGTTTATTTGCTTATATAGATCATGTTATGCATACATATGATACTGTGATTTAATTTAAGTAATATATACTCATCCCTGACATTTAATTGAAATAAATAATTACTTGGCCATAGGATAGAAAATTATATACGGACACCGAATTGGCTAAATTAATAATTTTTGAAATCGTCGATTTGAAATTTATTTAAATGTTTCGATTTAAAAGTGATAAATAGAAATCAATTTATAGAAATCGAATTTATCGAAAAATTGAGTTTGAAATGTTGAAATAAAATTCTGGCTAAAAGAAATTGTTGAATAAATTTAAGTGGAGACTTTGAGATTTAAAATTTGGATATGATTGAATTTCGGAAATTTATTTGTTTTAAAGATTGAACATTAAATTTGAGCTTTGAATATTACTAAGTAAAAGTGACATAAAAATGATATTTTGAAATGAGCTTGGAATTGAATCATATTTGAAATTTGGATTTAAATTTGAATATTGAAGGATAATTTTGTTAAGTGTTATAAATTGATATTTTGAAAATCCAGGTCTAAATCGATATAAATTGAAATTGAATTAATTGAAAGTGAATAAAAATTTGAATAAATTTGAAGTCAAAGTTGACATTGGTTTGAATTGAAATCGAAATTGAATCGGTAGAATGGAAATTAGAATTGATTTGAACTGGGAAGTTATAATTGAAATGGATTGATTTTGAAGCTGTTTTAATTTGTTTTCCAAATTACTCTGTTATATAAACCATTTTGAATACTTAAATTATTTTAATCTATTTTAAATCTACTTAACCCAATTTAAATTATTTTAAACTAATTTATCTATTTTAAATCCATTTTAAAGATTTTAAGTATTTTTAACTATTTTAATTATTTAAAACTACTTTTAAACTACTTAAAACTATTTTTCTAAAATCCTAAGCTAGTCAATAAGGTGAAATGTTTATATTTAAATCTTGAATTTAAATACGAATTGAGTTAAATGAAGTTGCAACCTAAATTGAAATTCGAAATGATTTTGAAATCGAAATGAGATATTGATGCGAAAATTGATTTTGAAATGGAATCTGATATTTTGAAAGATACGATGATATTTGAAATGGATTTGATTTTTGAAGCGAATATGATATTTTGATATCAATTATGAATCGATTTGAAATGTAAAATAGCCAACGGTGTAATAATACGTAGTTATTAAAGAGACCGGGATCGGATATGGACATACTCTCTGTCGATACCGAAAACCACTTTAATAACTATTATATGCGGAGTGTTGATCCAGAATGAAGTGGATGGTTTGGTGAACGCGTTGACTGAAGAAAGAGAACGATTATTAGATGACCCCTGACATGACTAAAACAGGAGCCGCGCCGGGCCATTGAGGTTCGCCACCTCTAGCGGACACACTTCTTCGATACCATTTCTATTACATTTGTGATGCGATTTGGGTGCACCCCTTGCTTTGGGAGTGTTGTTTCGCGGTGTTGGGGTAGCTGCTGGCTATGCCCAACATCAGTCTTGATCACGCAACTACTAGTATCCTAGTTGGTATCGCCTCATGTACCTTGTCATACTGATTATCCTATTCGCGACCACTACGTTTTTGATTTGTACCTTGAGTATATGGATTGCCCTCTGGTGACTTCCGGTTTTGGGGAAACTACGGTCTTGTATATGCTTTTGGGAATATAAAATGTGTTAAGGGGGATATGGTAACGTCTTAACGCTATTTTGATACTTTATATTACTGATAGACATTATCTACTTAGCGTATATTACTACATAGTAGATAGTTTCACGGATCCTTGAGAGATGGAAAATCCCGTAACATCTCTTGAGTTATTGCACGCACGTTGACACTGGATAGGAGATGTCAAACCCCGTAAACATCTCTGACGCCGTTACACTCATATTTATTTATGATTGATTTCACTTTCATAAGGATATTTTAGTCCTGACTCGAGTGTTTTTTCTTTTCATTACGCTCGGGTCAGTCCTGAGTTTTCAGATTTTTGAAGATCTATTCTGGAGGACGAAGACGAAGATTTGGTATACTATTACTATTATTACCCTTGCATCATGTTATCTGCTGCATTATTTAATTGTTCTGTTGTATATGTATAAACTCTGACAAATGTTGTATAAATAATTGTCAAAGTATAGTAGACAGCTTCATGAACTGTTTATTTGACTATTATATTTTATCGTTCCGCTGCGAGATTCTGTGTTGTTTCATTTCCTTTATTTCTTTTCTCTTCTTTTCTTATTACCCCAATAACTATCTGCCCTTTTGAATGGTTTAGAATCGACATGTGTATTTGATCGTCGGTTTAAACTGTCTAAAAAGGCGGGTTGTTACAGTTGGTATCAGAGCTTTGGTTTAGCGATAAACCTTGGTTCTAGTGGGGAATAACTCATTGAAATAGAGGTAAACTATATGAATGAGTTGAGTGTATATGAAAGAGCGTACTTGTATTTGATATAAAATGGTTTTATATTGTGTTAATTTGTTCCGTTGAGTATTTATGAATTCTGGTTGATACTTGGGACGCCAAGGCGTCGATAGGAATTTCTGAACACTCGAATAGGACAAACCAACACAATATCGTTTTGGAATATATTTTTATATAAAGAATTATTTGAATATTTATTCATTTTGATTGAATTGATTGTTAGGAGATGATAATATTAGATTATTATCGTTATTGTTTGATCAGTCAATATTTACAACAATTGATTAAATAACAATGGATTTAGGAAAATGAAATCTTGTAAACACAATTGATAATGAATATAAATGAATTTTAACTTGGATTTGGGAATTTAAATTCCGGTGTTTGAAATTGACTTACAAGAATTTGAAAAATATAATATGAGTATTATATGATAGTATAATTGAGTTGAAATTGTTTTCGAAGGATTTTTTTATTTATGATAAGTGTTATATTCCCTATTCTTGACGCTAGAAAATGATTTCGGTGATGAGTGCACGCATCATCGGCGTTTATTTTCAAGAGTCCGAGTGGGGGAGACCACTTAATAGCTTGTCTAAACCTTGTTTTAATTCAACTTTTATTTTATTTTGTATTCTCTATAGTATGATTTGATATATAAATTATATAAGTATATATTATTTCAAAACTTGATTTGAAATGAAACCGGGATTGGAATTCTTAAGTCCTTTAATAATTAATGATTTTTTTTAAATGATTGAAATGAATTTAGACTTGAATCATTGAGGAACTTCTGAATTGTGAAATGAGAAATGAACCTAAGAGCTAAGTGAAAATATCAATTGAAGTAGAAATCCTTAGAATTAGGAAATTATGAACTTAAAATAAAATTGAAACTGTAAAACTCGCGTAGTATTAAATTTCATTCTATAGCATAGATATAACTTACCAAAATATTTAAGAAGTTCAAAAATGTTATATGAATTGTTAATTGGATAACATACAAGTATAGGTTTGAATAATGAAATATGCATTTAATTAATGGTTGCAAATATAAATAAAATTGTTAGTAAATAATTGGAATTTAAATTAACATTTAAAGGTGATTCACAATTATGTTAATATAAAATGGAAATACTATATGTGAATGTAAATGTGAAATTAAATTATAGTGAAATTTAAGTAATGGCTTAAGAATTAATTAATTGAAAATTCAACTTTAAATGAAAAGAAGTTGTATGTTGTTTAACTACATTCTATTTGCATAACTATAACTTACCAAATACTTAAAAGGTTTAAAATGCTAATAAGGATAAGTAGAGAAATAATATACCAGTGTGAGAGTGAATAATAAAATGTGAAGATCTATTGATAGTTGTAAATATAAAAGAAATTTAAGCTGTAAAATGAATAATATATATATAAATGAATGAATAAAATTTATGAAATATAAAATTGGTAAATGGAAACTAATTAAATTTGAATATAACTAAATGTCAATAAACTTGGAAGTGTATGAAATTAAAAAAATTGACTTGGAAATGTATAATTGATTTCGTGTAGATTCTGGATGGTTGTTAATGTTTGATATGCATTGGTTGTTAGATGGATGAAAATTGATTAAGTAGAATTCATTAATGTTAATGGAATTGAATAAACGGAATAATACAAAAAAAAAAATTAAATTCAAGTTTGAAGCAAAGTGAAATTAAATATAATTGAATTCAATTTAAATTGAAGCAAATTGACTTGAATTTAAAATGTGAATGAAACAAACTTGAATAAATCGGAACAAATTGAATGTAAACCAATTGCATGGATGAATAAGAAAATAAATGACTTTGTGTTTATGATTGTTTTTTTTAGAAAATTTGAAGTTTTGATGGTTTGCACTTTGAAATAATAAAAGCAAATTTTTGGGAAAATCCAAATTTGTCCAATATATGCTGAAACGAAAACAACCATAACTTTTAAATGGCTGAACGGAATTTGACGATCTTGGATTTTTCGAAAAGATCAGAAACTATAGCACAATTTTTGTTTAGATAACTTGAGAAAATTCCTTCGTTTAATAGGTTAAAAACTTGAATGTTACTTGCTGTCCTGTGTAAAAATAAGTAAAATCAGTAGTATACACCCTTAGTATTTTCGCCATATCTTTTGACTGGTTTATCGGATTTTGATGATCTTGCCCTTTATGGAAATCTAAGAACTTAAGCTAAAACTTTTGTTTTAAGTGTTTTGTGTTTTGATGTCTTTTAGAAGGTCGGAAATGTGGGTGAACGTCGCGGACCTGCGCAAACACTGCCCAGGCTGAAGCGTATCCCCTAAGTAAAACGGCCATACCTTTTGAACGGATGATCCGAATTCGATGATTTTGGACATTCCGGAAAGCCTGAAATGAATGCAACAACTTTTGTTTAGATTATATTGTCAAATTTTACCGTTTAGGTGATCTAAAGCTAAGATTTGTTTGCTGTCCAGAAATTGAAATCTCAGTTTTGAAGCTAAATATGTTATATATATGTTGTGTAGGCTAAGTATAGCGATCTATCTTTATATGCATGGTTCTAACTTAGTTATTGAGCATTTTAGTAGGTAGCAAAGGGGTTGCGCTTCGTTGTGGAGCTCGCTTCTACGCTAAACGCATAATGTAAGTAAAATGCTAATAAATGCTAAATAAAAGGTACGCTTACGGTTTTATATGATATTGGTGATATTTATATGTTGTTTCCCCACATATGGGATGCCTCATCATTGAGATGAGATGTATATTTGTGATATATATGCTATTATATTTTTTCCGATCGAGCCGCGCAAAGGAGACTCTGCCGAAATTTTCCGTAAAATCCGGGTGTTAGAAAATTTTTCAAGTTTTAAAATTTTTGTAACTTGTTTTGATAACTAACTTTTAGAGTTAGGAAGCCGTTTGGAGTAACTTAGTGGAAGCGTAGTTATGACTTTATAAATGGAATTTCATTGTTTTCTAAGTTGGTAACTTTGAATAAAATATATCTAATGTTGAATTCTAAACTTAGTTCCTTTTCCCTTCTTTTTCCTTTTCGGGGACGAAAAGTTTTGAGTGGGGGAGAATGTAACGACTCGTAAATTTTCGATAATTAAAATAGATAAATTTAATAAGATTTCGTGATTTAGTGTTAGAAAAAAATTTGTAAGTCGTTTGGAATAATAATAAATGTTGAATTCATTGGGTATAATAGGGTAATTGATTGACAAGTAAAATCTATTTAAAATCAAACATTGAATATTGAACAGGTAAATTGTTTAAATTAAATATTTAAAACTTATTGAATAATTGAATAACTGTAAAATGAAAATAGGGTTCTAAATTTTGAAATGGTTTTAAAAGTTTAATCTTATAAGTTCAATTTCAATATTTCAAAAGATAATGAATTATTGGATAAGCGAAATTGTCTAAATTAAATATTTGGAATTTATTGGATAAATTAAATAACGGGTTTAATATGATTAAAAATGATTTGTAAAATTTTATTTTATCATATTGAATTTATAGTGATGTTATAGAACTTTTAAAACTGAATTTAAAATTTATTTGTGAAAATTGAATATTTTAATATTTAATTTTCGACTGGAAAATAGCCAATTTTTGAACAGTCTCAGAATTGGACAAAACTAGTTTCATTGGATCCGTAATAGTTAGTTATTATCGGATTTCAATTTTCGTAGCAATCGGAGTTGTCGTTTGACCGTGGCAGCTCGAAACGCGTTGAAATTGTTTTAATATTAATTTGGCGAGTTAAAATAGTCATTTTTCAAACGATCTCGGATTTCGACGAAACTAGTTTCATTGGATCCGTAATGTGATATTATTGTAAGGTTTCAAATTTTAAGTCAAACGGATTTACCGTTTGTCCGGGGCAAGCCAAAACGCATAGAAAATCGTTTAATCGGTTTAATTTAAAATTGATCGTTTATTGCCGTAACTCACACATACGATCGAATTAGCTTCCGAAACACGTTCTATTGCGTTCGGAACGTGGGGTAAACCTTAGAAACGTCTGCCGGCACGCTTCGTTTGGAGTTCGAAATTTTTTCGGTGAATAGTGTTTTTGCAATTTTCTATAAAAGGACCCATCCTCTTTCATTTGCTCCAAACCCTAACTCTTTTTGACCAGCCGCCACTTTCATTTCAATGGCCTGAAAATTTCGAAACTTCCTCCTCATTTTCCTCTCAATCCATCAACAATTAGCAAAAACTCTCAACTACAAAGTTGTAGAGCACGATGAAAGCTTCAAATCCATACGGAGATGATCGAAAACGGAGCTTCGAATCAACGGGAAATCGAGCAAGAAGGGGCTGCGTTTTTCACGTTTTTCGAGGCCAAAGGGGCAGCCGAGTTTCATGCTATTCACGGTGTAGGGAGAGTTCGTCGGGGGCTTCGTGATGGAGGTGGCCGATCGTCTTCAAGTCGTGTATTTTGGTCGTGAAAATTCGTTGAAGCTTGACGGCTATGGGTTGTGTTGCGCGTTCGAACACCGGGAAGAAGATAAACGCGTGCAACGGCCTGATCTGCTTGGGCTGGAAATCAACGACTGAGATCGCGTAGGGTTTGAAAAAAAAAATGTTAATTTATTTACGTTTTAAATTTGTTCAATCTTTAAAATGCTCTAACTTTTGCATACGAGGTCGGAATTCAACGAAACGAATTGCGTTGCAATCGTTTTGTCGAGCACTACGCAATGCAACTGGATTGGAATCATTTGGTACTAGAGAAAATTTTGAGTTAAATTGAACGTCGTTCGATTTGATTTAAAATCGTAAAATCAAGGTGAGTGCTTTATAACGCTCACACCGTACTAAATATCTTTATGCTAGTTAAATTTGATATTATGAAGTGTTATGATTTTATTTGTCGTTGTTTGATAAAAATTTAATTGTCATATAGCTTGTCATTTGCATTAACCGTTGGAAAATTAAATTGACAGTTAAATTGAAATTAAAATTGAATTGCGATTAAATTACCTGACATTGATAACTATGAAACTGCCATGAATTGTATTGTTTATTGGATGATGTATTTTGATGGATGCTATTGGTTGATAATTGAATGTTTGGATGTTTATTTGCTTATATAGATCATGTTATGCATACATATGATACTGTGATTTAATTTAAGTAATATATACTCATCCCTGACATTTAATTGAAATAAATAATTACTTGGCCATAGGATAGAAAATTATATACGGACACCGAATTGGCTAAATTAATAATTTTTGAAATCGTCGATTTGAAATTTATTTAAATGTTTCGATTTAAAAGTGATAAATAGAAATCAATTTATAGAAATCGAATTTATCGAAAAATTGAGTTTGAAATGTTGAAATAAAATTCTGGCTAAAAGAAATTGTTGAATAAATTTAAGTGGAGACTTTGAGATTTAAAATTTGGATATGATTGAATTTCGGAAATTTATTTGTTTTAAAGATTGAACATTAAATTTGAGCTTTGAATATTACTAAGTAAAAGTGACATAAAAATGATATTTTGAAATGAGCTTGGAATTGAATCATATTTGAAATTTGGATTTAAATTTGAATATTGAAGGATAATTTTGTTAAGTGTTATAAATTGATATTTTGAAAATCCAGGTCTAAATCGATATAAATTGAAATTGAATTAATTGAAAGTGAATAAAAATTTGAATAAATTTGAAGTCAAAGTTGACATTGGTTTGAATTGAAATCGAAATTGAATCGGTAGAATGGAAATTAGAATTGATTTGAACTGGGAAGTTATAATTGAAATGGATTGATTTTGAAGCTGTTTTAATTTGTTTTCCAAATTACTCTGTTATATAAACCATTTTGAATACTTAAATTATTTTAATCTATTTTAAATCTACTTAACCCAATTTAAATTATTTTAAACTAATTTATCTATTTTAAATCCATTTTAAAGATTTTAAGTATTTTTAACTATTTTAATTATTTAAAACTACTTTTAAACTACTTAAAACTATTTTTCTAAAATCCTAAGCTAGTCAATAAGGTGAAATGTTTATATTTAAATCTTGAATTTAAATACGAATTGAGTTAAATGAAGTTGCAACCTAAATTGAAATTCGAAATGATTTTGAAATCGAAATGAGATATTGATGCGAAAATTGATTTTGAAATGGAATCTGATATTTTGAAAGATACGATGATATTTGAAATGGATTTGATTTTTGAAGCGAATATGATATTTTGATATCAATTATGAATCGATTTGAAATGTAAAATAGCCAACGGTGTAATAATACGTAGTTATTAAAGAGACCGGGATCGGATATGGACATACTCTCTGTCGATACCGAAAACCACTTTAATAACTATTATATGCGGAGTGTTGATCCAGAATGAAGTGGATGGTTTGGTGAACGCGTTGACTGAAGAAAGAGAACGATTATTAGATGACCCCTGACATGACTAAAACAGGAGCCGCGCCGGGCCATTGAGGTTCGCCACCTCTAGCGGACACACTTCTTCGATACCATTTCTATTACATTTGTGATGCGATTTGGGTGCACCCCTTGCTTTGGGAGTGTTGTTTCGCGGTGTTGGGGTAGCTGCTGGCTATGCCCAACATCAGTCTTGATCACGCAACTACTAGTATCCTAGTTGGTATCGCCTCATGTACCTTGTCATACTGATTATCCTATTCGCGACCACTACGTTTTTGATTTGTACCTTGAGTATATGGATTGCCCTCTGGTGACTTCCGGTTTTGGGGAAACTACGGTCTTGTATATGCTTTTGGGAATATAAAATGTGTTAAGGGGGATATGGTAACGTCTTAACGCTATTTTGATACTTTATATTACTGATAGACATTATCTACTTAGCGTATATTACTACATAGTAGATAGTTTCACGGATCCTTGAGAGATGGAAAATCCCGTAACATCTCTTGAGTTATTGCACGCACGTTGACACTGGATAGGAGATGTCAAACCCCGTAAACATCTCTGACGCCGTTACACTCATATTTATTTATGATTGATTTCACTTTCATAAGGATATTTTAGTCCTGACTCGAGTGTTTTGTCTTTTCATTACGCTCGGGTCAGTCCTGAGTTTTCAGATTTTTGAAGATCTATTCTGGAGGACGAAGACGAAGATTTGGTATACTATTACTATTATTACCCTTGCATCATGTTATCTGCTGCATTATTTAATTGTTCTGTTGTATATGTATAAACTCTGATAAATGTTGTATAAATAATTGTCAAAGTATAGTAGACAGCTTCATGAACTGTTTATTTGACTATTATATTTTATCGTTCCGCTGCGAGATTCTGTGTTGTTTCATTTCCTTTATTTCTTTTCTCTTCTTTTCTTATTACCCCAATAACTATCTGCCCTTTTGAATGGTTTGGAATCGACATGTGTATTTGATCGTCGGTTTAAACTGTCCAAAAAGGCGGGTTGTTACACTGACGGATAACTAATTAGGAGTAGCTGTTTTATTATGTTTATTCCGCTGTGTTGTATTAAGTCAGCTATGACTATATAGTACTATGGTCAATCAAGGGTCATCTTCA
Source organism: Allium cepa (assembly GCA_030765085.1). NCBI lineage: Eukaryota > Viridiplantae > Streptophyta > Magnoliopsida > Asparagales > Amaryllidaceae > Allium > Allium cepa. The sequence continues at coordinate 755,138,494 of CM060940.1, read as the reverse complement.
TATGTCGTTTTTGGCATATTTTGTAATTATTATATTTGATCTGAACCTAGGAAACATTTAGGATTACATAACTTGGATATGAATTGTGTTTTGAAATGTAATCAGAAATGTTGTTTCTAAATTCTATGATTTTCAAGTGCTTCTAAAATTATGGATACTATTAACATTACCGTATAAGCTCATTGGAAGTTAATACTACGGATGATTGCAGCATCTGTTGTGCTTAACTTCGGGCCTCCATATAGGGGATGTTACACTTCCCAATCTTGAACCGCTACTACTTTGGCAGGATAAGCAGCAATGCCTGCTCTTTAACAACATGACCCAAGTACCTCACTTCCCTTCTCTAGAAGCAACTCTTCGAAAATTTATCTTTCAACTAATGCTTTCTCAAAGTCTCATGCACCAGTCTTAAGTTTGTCTTTTGTTCTTCCTCTATCCTTGAATAGACATGGATATCATCAAAAATAGAAGTAAGAACTTATTAAGGTGATCCTTGAAAACACGATTCATAAGATCAAAGTATGCTAATGTAGTGATTGGCCTAAATTGCATAACCAACCAATTACAAAATCCTGATGGTGTATGGAATGAGTAATAGACATAATATTCCTCTCCACTCTCAACCGCTAAAAACCCATAGCCAAATCAAATCGAGAAAATATCTTCGCACCATAAAAATGATCTAACAAGTCATTTATATGCAGAAGAGGATATTGTTCATTCTTATCGTGTTATCTTGCTCATAGTAGTCGATACAAAGTCTCTATGAGACATCCGCCTTAGTGGAGAATATAGCAGGTGCCCCTTACTTAGAAGTACTCTTCTGAATAATCCTTTTCCCACTAGATCGTTCACTTGCACCTCTAACTCTCACTGCTCTTTGGGTTCCATCCAACGTAAAGGCATAATAACTAGTCAATCGTTCTGTAACAACACTTCTTTCTACATCATAATAATAAATAAATTTAATTAAAATAAAACATTTGAATTTGATTTTTTCAATGATTTCTACATCATAGAATATTTGGTTTTAATGAATTGAATTAATTAATTATTTTTTCAAATAATATGCTGAAATTATATAAAAAAATAACCAAGTACTGAATTGAATAAAGTTATCTAATTATTGAAGTATATCTTGGAAAATGAAGTTTAAATTAATTTGAACTCGATTGAAATATTTTTATAAACAAATGCAAGAACTAAAATTCTAAATTGAAATGTGAAGAAAAATTATTTGATCTAAAATAAATTAAAATTCAGGCCCAAATGAATAAGGCCTAAGCTCGTTCAAATCCATATGTAACGACCCCGGATTTTTATGAATTTAAATTGATAATTTAAATGAATTTTTGAATTTAAATTTGTAAAATTGATTTTTAAAAGGCAGCGAGTTTCCCCGATTCAAATAGAAAATATATTAAGTCACATGAATTTGGAAATTTGTACATATGTGAATATATATGTATATATTGGATTTGAGATAAAATCTTAAATAAATGGTTTTTAAAATAAATAGAAATTGTTACAAATGGTTTGAAATAATAATAAGTATTAACATAAGTATGAACACTAACACAAGTAAAAAGCAACATGGAAAAAAATAAAATGAAATAAAATGGATTCGAGTGTTTTTTGGTGTCCTGTAGAATATTGTTTTCGCCGCCTATGGTCAACCGAGCTGCACGCGGTTGTTGGTGATGGCTGAGGAGGGTAACGGCAAGGTGTGGTCGGCGTCGCGTCGCCCCTGGTGGTCGGAGGAAGGTATGCGAGATGGTTACAAGGATTGGGTTCGATTCTAGGAAATCGAAAAATGGCTCGATTTCGATTTAGTGGGATTTTTGGGATTTTGATTGTTTGAATAGGTTCCAACGATCAACGATGGTGCTCTGGTGGTCTCAAAGTCTATCAGTGATGATCGACGTGGTTGTGCACGTGTACGTGCCTCACATATGTATCCGGGTTCGAAGCTTTGGGGAAGAAGTAGTTTTTTTTTGAAAGGAGAAGAAGAAGTTATTCTCGGGTAAAAAAAAAAAAAAATTGCAGGTGCGACTCGAAGCAAGAAGGAGACGCAGAAACTCAAAGTAAGGCGCGATTGTTTCAGGGTTTAGCCGGGTCTGGGTGATTGGGAATGAAAAGTTTTTAAAGGTTTTAAATGCTAAACCAGTTTTATAAAATTTAACCAAGTCTAAACAAAACTTTGTCAAACAACTTCTTCTATATGATATGTGTACTTTTGTATTGATTAAAAGGTTTTTAAATGTAGATTATTTTAAATTTATTAACTGAAAAAGGAAAAAATGTTGTAATGTATTTAAAAATAACCTTTGATATTTAAAGGAATAAACTTAAGATAAAGGAATTGTCTTTAGATTAATTAAAATCTTAAGGGCTTTAAAAGATTAATTAATTGATTTAAGTAGTTTATGAATGATTAGAGATGAATCGATTTGTAATTAAAGATGGGTTAATAATTAAAGAATTGATTAATTAATTAAGGTAATTTATTTAAAGTTACTTACTTAATTTTTCTTTTAAGAATAATTAATTAATGTGGTTAAATAATAAAGGAATAATAAATCTATTAATTAATCGATTAAGGACAATTAATTAAAATTAAGATTTAATTAATTAATAATCAAAGATTTATTAATTTAAATGATTAATTAAGGAATAAGTAATTAAGATTTAATCAATTACAATTAAGGGATAATTAATTAAGATAATTAATTAAAGAAATGATTAATTTATGAAGGGGATTAAGACTTAGTAAATTGTAGTTAATCTAATTTGAATAAATCGGACAATTATCTGATCTCACTTATTAAGTTTGGATTCTATTGAATGAGTAAATTGGTTGATATCCCTGATCTGTGATATTTTGTTCTGTGGATTGAGCCGTGTATGATTATTCATTTAATTACATTTGTATATTATCTGTGAATCTGTGAATGAGCGATAAGCGTTATGTTTATATCGCTTATCAACTATATTTCTGTATTTTAATCTGTGATGATTGAATGATGTTGCACTATTGTGTTAAACCCCTGGACCACTCCATACACACACAATGATGGATTTCACGAGGAAATCGATTAAGTCACAGATTTTGAAATAGTTTAAAATTTGAATTTTTAAATTCAAATGTTTTGGAAATGGAATCGAAATAAATGTGAAAAGCTTTGGAATGGAATTCCAAGATAAAATTTATTTTTAAATTACTTGATTTAGTTTTGGAAATTTAAATAATTTGATTTAAATTTGAATTCAAAAATTAGGAATTGAATTCTATGATTTGAAATTAGGGATTAAAAATGTTATGTTGGTTATATACGGTTTGAAACCATATTTAAAGTATTGTTTTGGGAAATTGAATTAAACCAAAGATTGTAACTTGTATAAAAGAAATCGGGTTTATCCAAATTAAAACTGTTGTTTTTAAATGATAAAAAGCTTTCGTTTCAAATCTTATTAAAAGGAATTCCAAGTTAAATTAAAATAGTTTTCCAAGATATAGATGAATATTCAGAAAACGAATTTTGAAAATGAATATTTGGGAACGATTTGAAAACTATGAGACAAATCTTTGATTTAAAAGATTTAAATGAATTAATCTTTTTGAAACGGAAATGTTTTGAAATCCGGAAAAGATTACTTGTGAAAGTAGGTGAACCTTATGAAATAAATCTTTTGTTTAAAAGATTTGAAATGGTAATTGGTTTAAACCATTGAAAGGAAAGTTTTGAATTATTAAGTTGTGACTTAATTGAAATCCCATATCCATATGTTTTAAAAATATTTTCGCTCACTATTCGGTTTAACCGGGAAAGGACCTTTGTGTCGTATAACCCATTCCGAATATGTGATTCGACGTTATGGATAGCATTTGAAGACCGGTGATGAAGACCGGGTATTTGCGAAAGCGATAGGATGACCTATCGATTGTTTATGCACCGAGTCGCGCCGGTATAGAGACTCCCTAAGTGATGGGAAATCCGATCGGGATTGTGAATATCCGGATTGCAAGGACTTCTTTGGAAGTGCCTTCGGTTCTGTTCGAGCCCGGAACAGACTTGTATGGATTGTATGTCTGACATTACAAATTGAGATATAAAGCAGATTTCTTTCAAATATATTTCTGTTGGTGGCGGAGAATTTATTCTCTTAGCTTAACACCCTTCTCTGAGACGTACGAGCTCAGATGTTATATAGTTGAAGGTTATCAGCAATATATTCCCAATTTGGTAATGTGACATGCTGAGTGTTGTTGTGAAATGATCATTGTGTTGATCATTTGTGATAGGATCATTTGTTTGATCGTTTATCTTTGTGACCATTTCTATGATCATTTGTTGACCCAAAGCACAGCTTTTGTATAAAGCGTGGCTTTGTGGACGAGACTTCGTCGGACCTCACACCCCGGAATGGTCGAAACAGGAAAGATGCAGCAAGGTTATTGGGGGTAGCACCCCTTAGGGTATGTGCATTTCCTTCTGGATAGAAGTGATATCATGGTATGGAGCCCAGATACTTAACTTATGTTGATATCGCAGATATATATATATATTACTTTGTGATTTGTTGCTGGGGCCCCGGTTAAAGGTTGGTTACGACCGGGAGGTGGCATACTCGTGTCAGTAGTTACCTAGTTAGGGGCAACCCGGCCTTGTGTTGGCAGAGATCCGGTTTGGTTCTCGGGGACGTCCTTCCAGAGGCATTCTCACGTGGCAATGGGAAGTTCCTTGGCCTGACCCCTTGTTGGAAATCCAAAGAAACAATACGAGACTTGTACGGTTTTAGTTGTAGAACCTGCCATGGAATGTGGCGGTAACCTGCTATTGAACATGGTAGCTATAGTAGGCATACGATAATGGTCGTATGTTGGCTAAGATTTATATCTTTACTTTCGAAATAAATTTTTCCTACACTATGCACTAGTAATAATATCAAATGTTTCTTTTTAATGCGTATCAAGCATCTTTGACTATCATAAGGAGAAATCTCCTCCGATTCTGCGTTTGCATTGTGTGTGTGTGCGGGAGGCCTTATGGTAGTCTCTTTTTTTTTAAAGCATTGCGAATTGACTTTGAAAATCTTTTGTTGAATGTTTTAAAAGATAAACTGTTTTTGTTGCTCACACCAGTCCCACGACTGATCCGGAGTCTATTGTTTTCTTTCCTAAACTCTGGGTGCTCATTATTTTCTACACGAGCAGTCTAGAGTTGGGTTTTACAGATAGTTAGGTTCAGTGAATTATCTGGAGATTAGTTCAGTCTTTGGACCACACCAGTCTTGCTTATCTTTGTGCATCGTTATTGGGAGTTCGAGCTATTGCTGGATTGGTTCTTAGAGATGGAGTTGCAGTTCTCGGAGTTCTCTTTTGAAGACTATCTTAGAGTTAGTGGTTCCGCTGCTAGATGTTATCTATTTTTCTTTTCCGCTGCTATTTTATTGTATCATATCTCTGATGTATATTGATATCTATTGGATCATCTGTTGTATCAGATATTGTATCAAAGCTGTATATCAATGTATTATTCTTTTATTCCGCTGTGTTATTTACTTAATGTTGTTATAAGCTCCGGCGAATCGGGTTTGAACGGTCGAATCTACGGCATTCGAATACGATATGAAGTATGGATGTCGATTTTCGAGCGGGCAAAATCCGAGTCGTTACATTTGGTATCAGAGCTAAGGTGAAACTTTAGCTCAGGAGTATAACACATTAAGTAGCTCATTAGAGATAGGGTGAAGTATACCCTAGAATGAGTAATCCTTAAGATATCCGTTTGAATGCCTCAGTAAATTCTCTTACTATCCACTGATAGTGAGTATGAGTGCAAGAAGAAAACGAGATAGGGGACATGGGAATACGACTGTAATTAGTCAAGACTCTGTAACAACAGTGGAAATAACTTTCTTATCAATTTCTTTGATTCGTCTTTCCAAATTCTTTTGATTGCTTCGTGACAGCTCCAGAAGTAATTTTGGTGTGATGGTGGCCCTACGAATTATTGTTGGAAATTCTTATTTCATATCTTCATCGATTTCTTATCATTTTTTGATTTAAACTTTAATGAATATGAATTTGAAAATTGAAATTGGAAATTTTAAATGAATTAGAAATTTTAAATAGAGTTAAATTGATAAATGGAATATGAAGGATAAATTGAATTGTATCGATAAAATGATTTCATTTAAAACCAAATTTTAGATTTCTGTTATAGCTTCTTGGGTAGAATAAAATCTGAAATATAAACTTTGTGTATTTCTCAAATTCTAAAACCATTAGGATCTTAATATTTAGATTTTGATTTTAATTGTAGAGAACAAATAGCATCAGCCGAGGTGGAAAGGCCAGAAGGGTTGGTGATTTTGGTTCATCTAGTAGGATTCGAGATGATTTGGGTGAACCATCAGGACATGAGGAGGTGCCAGAAGAACCTGTGGTGCAGCCACAACCTCAAGTTGAAGAACCCAAGGTGGAGTCCGAAAATGAAGAAGAGTTCGAAGAGGAATTCGAAGAAGAATTCGAAGAAGAATTCGAAGAAGAGTTTGAGGAAGAGTTTGAGGTGGAAGAAGAACCTGAAATGGAGATAGAGTCCGAAGGTGATGAAGAAATTCATTGGGATTTAGATAATGCCGTAGAGGATGATGATGCTATAGAAGACGAGGAGCTAGATGGTGAAGGTTTTATTCAGATAGACTCTGACCCAGAGGAATTTTTTGAGACAGACGATGAGGCTGAAGTTATAGAACTGTCAGGGCCTGAGAGAGGAAGTTCTGATAGTGAGGATCTGTGATTGGTTGGATTGGCTTCTTTTGGTTAAGGTATGTTTATGTACGTGTTTTTAAATTAAAATTGTAGTGAGGGTTGGATGTTAGTAGAGTTATGTATGACTATAACTTGTGTACTAATATTATGAGTAGTATTCTATATGAGATATATTATGAATTACCCGAAAATATCCATATGATTACTAGTATACTTTGAATTGGCATTAGTCTTTTCTGTGGGTGTATAATTCATGAAAAGAGCGGTGCAATTTCGAGGACGAAATTCTTTTAAGGGGGGAAGGTTGTAACGACCCCGGATTTTTATGAATTTAAATTGATAATTTAAATGAATTTTTGAATTTAAATTTGTAAAATTGATTTTTAAAAGGCAGCGAGTTTCCCCGATTCAAATAGAAAATATATTAAGTCATATGAATTTGGAAATTTGTATATATGTGAATATATATGTATATATTGGATTTGAGATAAAATCTTAAATAAATGGTTTTTAAAATAAATAGAAATTTTTACAAATGGTTTGAAATAATAATAAGTATTAACATAAGTATGAACACTAACACAAGTAAAAAGCAACATGGAAAAAAATAAAATGAAATAAAATAAACAAAATAAAGTAAAAATATAAATATCTTTTGTATAACTAAAATAAGTATGTAAGTTAAGGATAAATATTTAAAATAAGAAATACATCCACGTATAAACATAAACAAAACAAAGTAAATACAAACAAATATAAAGTAAGTATGCAGGCTAAACAAAGTAATGAAAAAAATATCTATGAACATAAAAAATAAAAATAAAAAAATAAAAAAAGTAAAAACATAAAGGACTTAAGCATTGAATGCTTACATCTAAACAAAAATAAACAAGTACAACATCACTGCAGCCTCCCTTTATAAAGTAACCTCTGATATACATATGACAGGAAAGTATATATGCATGCACACTTGCAAAATAATGAAGACCAATCAAAGTAAATACGAATAGGAGTTAAAATTATCTTCAGCCATGACTGTTGTACAACATAAACCATCACCCTATACACTACAACATCATCTATAACTTCATATTTATATACATCACCTTCTCATCTCAGTTTTGTTCACCATTATAAACTGAAGTATAAAGGCCATTCTTTAACTCAAACAACCATTCAACATAAAACATTTTTCAAATCAATCAAAGCTTGACAGTTTGGAAGCAAAGAAAAGCTTCAGATAAACCAAACTCCAACTTGTAAACTCCTGGATTCAAACAATGATCTGGAAAGTGAGTAACTTCACCTTGTCAACTTTCAAGTAAAATTTAGTAATATGCCAGTAATGTTGAAAAGAATTTATGTGAATCTGCTGTGTATTTCTGTTTGAGCTGTGTATTTCTATTCCCTTGTAATTCTAGTTACAGAGCAAAATAAAGTAGAAGAAAACTAATATATCTTCATACAAAACATTTTATAACTTTGGAATTTAACTAATTATGTTTGTTTAAACTAAAGATCAAGGCTTAGAAAATGGTTTGAAGGTTGGCTGTGAAATATAAAAACTGTAAATCCAAATATACAGTATAAAGCAAATAAATGTTTAAAATTCGAATAATTTAAATTGTAAGTTTGAATTTATATCTTGAAATAACATTCAAAAGTAGGATTTTTAAAATAAAAATTATGATTTTTAGATAAACATAAAGAGTGCAGTTCGTAAAGGAACCGAAATTGCTTTTTCATAAATTCCTGTCGATTTAATCAACTATTGATGTTGAAACTTATGGTGAAGCTAGATTATTGATTTAGTAACGCAGGAAAAATATAAAAAAAATTCGAATGCCAGGGAATTTGGAACGAATCGAAAGTAGGGTTGGATTCGAGTGTTTTTTGGTGTCCTGTAGAATATTGTTTTCGCCGCCTATGGTCAACCGAGCTGCACGCGGTTGTTGGTGATGGCTGAGGAGGGTAACGGCAAGGTGTGGTCGGCGTCGCGTCGCCCCTGGTGGTCGGAGGAAGGTATGCGAGATGGTTATAGGGATTGGGTTCGATTCTAGGAAATCGAAAAATGGCTCGATTTCGATTTAGTGGGAATTTTGGGATTTTGATTGTTTGAATAGGTTCCAGCGATCAACGATGGTGCTCTGGTGGTCTCGAAGTCGATCAGTGATGATCGACGTGGTTGTGCACGTGTACATGCCTCACCTATGTATTCGGGTTCGAAGCTTTGGGGAAGAAGTAGTTTTTTTTTTGAAAGGAGAAGAAGAAGTTATTCTCGGGTAAAAAAAAAAATTTGCAGGTGCGACTCGAAGCAAGAAGGAGATGCAGAAACTCAAAGTAAGGCGCGATTGTTTCAGGGTTTAGCCGGGTCTGGGTGATTGGGAATGAACAATTTTTAAAGGTTTTAAATGCTAAACCAGTTTTATAAAATTTAACCAAGTCTAAACAAAACTTTGTCAAACAACTTCTTCTATATGATATGTGTACTTTTGTATTGATTAAAAGGTTTTTAAATGTAGATTATTTTAAATTTATTAACTGAAAAAGGAAAAAATGTTGTAATGTATTTAAAAATAACCTTTGATATTTAAAGGAATAAAGTTAAGATAAAGGAATTGTCTTTAGATTAATTAAAATCTTAAGGGCTTTAAAAGATTAATTAATTGATTTAAGTAGTTTATGAATGATTAGAGATGAATCAATTTGTAATTAAAGATGGGTTAATAATTAAAGAATTGATTAATTAATTAAGGTAATTTATTTAAAGTTACTTACTTAATTTTTCTTTTAAGAATAATTAATTAATGTGGTTAAATAATTAAGGAATAATAAATCTATTAATTAATCGATTAAGGACAATTAATTAAAATTAAGATTTAATTAATTAATAATCAAAGATTTATTAATTTAAATGATTAATTAAGGAATAAGTAATTAAGATTTAATCAATTACAATTAAGGGATAATTAATTAAGATAATTAATTAAAGAAATGATTAATTTATGAAGGGGATTAAGACTTAGTAAATTGTAGTTAATCTGATTTGAATAAATCGGACAATTATCTGATCTCACTTATTAAGTTTGGATTCTATTGAATGAGTAAATTGGTTGATATAACTGATCTGTGATATTTTGTTCTGTGGATTGAGCCGTGTATGATTATTCATTTAATTACATTTGTATATTATCTGTGACTCTGTGAATGAGCGATAAGCGTTATGTTTATATCGCTTATCAACTATATTTCTGTATTTTAATCTGTGATGATTGAATGATGTTGCACTATTGTGTTAAACCCCTGGACCACACCATACACACACAATGATGGATTTCACGAGGAAATCGATTAAGTCACAGATTTTGAAATAGTTTAAAATTTGAATTTTTAAATTCAAATGTTTTGGAAATGGAATCGAAATAAATGTGAAAAGCTTTGGAATGGAATTCCAAGATAAAATTTATTTTTAAATTACTTGATTTATTTTTGGAAATTTAAATAATTTGATTTAAATTTGAATTCAAAAATTAGGAATTGAATTCTATGATTTGAAATTAGGGATTAAAAATGTTATGTTAGTTATATACGGTTTGAAACCATGTTTAAAGTATTGTTTTGGGAATTTGAATTAAACCAAAGATTGTAACTTGTATAAAAGAAATCGGGTTTATCCAAATTAAAACTGTTGTTTTTAAATGATAAAAAGCTTTCGTTTCAAATCTTATTAAAAGGAATTCCAAGTTAAATTAAAATAGTTTTCCAAGATAAAGATGAATATTCAGAAAACGAATTTTGAAAATAAATATTTGGGAATGATTTGAAAACTATGAGACAAATCTTTAATTTAAAAGATTTAAATGAATCAATCTTTTTGAAACGGAAATGTTTTGAAATCCGGAAAAGAATACTTGTGAAAGTAGGTGAACCTTATGAAATAAATCTTTTGTTTAAAAGATTTGAAATGGTAATTGGTTTAAACCATTGAAAGGAAAGTTTTGAATTATTAAGTTGTGACTTAATTGAAATCCCATATCCATATGTTTTAAAAATATTTTCGCTCACTATTCGGTTTAACCGGGAAAGGACCTTTGTGTCGTATAACCCATTCCGAATATGTGATTCGACATTATCGATAGCATTTGAAGACCGGTGATGAAGACCGGGTATTTGCGAAAGCGATAGGATGACCTATCGATTGTTTCTGCACCGAGTCGCACCGGTATAGAGACTCCCTAAGTGATGGGAAATCCGATCGGGATTGTGAATATCCGTATTGCAAGGACTTCTTTGGAAGTGCCTTCGGTTCTGTTCGAGCCCGGAACAGACTTGTATGGATTGTATGTCTGACATTACAAATTGAGATATAAAGTAGATTTCTTTCAAATATATTTCTGTTGGTGGCGAAGAATTTATTCTCTTAGCTTAACACCCTTCTCTGAGACGTACGAGCTCAGAGGTTATATAGTTGAAGGTTATCAGCAATATATTCCCAATTTGGTAATGTGACATGCTGAGTGTTGTTGTGAAATGATCATTGTGTTGATCATTTGTGATAGGATCATTTGTTTGATCATTTATCTTTGTGATCATTTCTATGATCATTTGTTGACCCAAAGCACAGCTTTTGTATAAAGCGTGGCTTTGTGGACGAGACTTCGTCGGACCTCACACCCCGGAATGGTCGAAACAGGAAAGATGCAGCAAGGTTATTGGGGGTAGCACCCCTTAGGGTATGTGCATTTCCTTCTGGATAGAAGTGGTATCATGGTATGGAGCCCAGATACTTAACTTATGTTGATATCGTAGATATATATATATTACTTTGTGATTTGTTGCTGGGGCCCCGGTTAAAGGTTGGTTACGACCGGGAGGTGGCATACTCGTGTCAGTAGTTACCTAGTTAGGGGCAACCCGGCCTTGTGTTGGCAGAGATCCGGTTTGGTTCTCGGGGACGTCCTTCCAGAGGCATTCTCACGTGGCAATGGGAAGTTCCTTGGCCTGACCACTTGTTGGAAATCCAAAGAAACAATACGAGACTTGTACGGTTTTAGTTGTAGAACCTGCCATGGAATGTGGCGGTAACCTGCTATTGAACATGGTAGCTATAGTAGGCATACGATAATGGTCGTATGTTGGCTAAGATTTATATCTTTACTTTCGAAATAAATTTTTCCTACACTATGCACTAGTAATAATATCAAATGTTTCTTTTTAATGCGTATCAAGCATCTTTGACTATCATAAGGAGAAATCTCCTCCGATTCTGCGTTTGCATTGTGTGTGTGTGCGGGAGGCCTTATGGTAGTCTCATTTTTTTAAAAGCATTGCGAATTGACTTTGAAAATCTTTTGTTGAATGTTTTAAAAGATAAACTATTTTTGTTGCTCACACCAGTCCCACGACAGATCCGGAGTTTATTGTTTTCTTTCCTAAACTCTGGGTGCTCATTATTTTCTACACGAGCAGTCTAGAGTTGGGTTTTACATATAGTTAGGTTCAGTGAATTATCTGGAGATTAGTTCAGTCTTTGGACCACACCAGTCTTGCCTATCTTTGTGCATCGTTATTGGGAGTTCGAGCTATTGCTGGATTGGTTCTTGGAGATGGAGTTGCAGTTCTCGGAGTTCTCTTTTGAAGACTATCTTAGAGTTAGTGGTTCCGCTGCTAGATGTTATCTATTTTTCTTTTCCGCTGCTATTTTGTTGTATCATATCTCTGATGTATATTGATATCTATTGGATCATCTGTTGTATCAGATATAGTATCAAAGCTGTATATCAATGTATTATTCTTTTATTCCACTGTGTTATTTACTTAATGTTGTTATAAGCTCCGACGAATCGGGTTTGAACGGTCGAATCTACGGCATTCGAATACGATATGAAGTATGGATGTCGATTTTCGAGCGGGCAAAATCCGAGTCGTTACACCATATTTCTTCTCTTCTTTTCTAGAAACTACTCCTCTTCACTTATTCAAGCCCGAACCCAAACCCTCTTTACCATTTTATGCCTTAATAACCTAAATCTAATCGCAATCTAAGAAAAAAATCTCTAGATTCCACTCGAGCTATGCAACATCGACGAACACCGTAGGCGAGGGAGAGACACTCACAATTGGGCGAGGATGGTAGTCGTGATGTAAGCTGGTAGACGTGGTGGTGGTAGGAGAGGGGTGCAATGAAGTGCAGGCAGTTGAGAATTGATGCCTAGAAACTTAAGAGATGAAGCCACGTTGGAAATATGGCAATTGGAAGTTAAGGTTGCGGTTGATGTTGAATGAGTGCCATGATCTGATGTTGTTCAACCGAGGAGTAACGATGCGGGTCGATGATTGATGATGGGTATGGTAGTAGCTAATTGCAACATCGACTAGGGTCGAGCGAGTATTCTTCAACTCTTAAACTTGGTGAATTTTTAGAATCATAACTATATCTATAATATATTTCCAATTATATATTTAGCTCGAATAATGATTAAATTGCATGGTTGAATTATTTGTTGGTATGTTGATTTAGAATTGGATGATGTTATGATAGTGATTGTTATGTTGGTTGGAAGGGTCAATTTGCAAACAGGACTTTGTCCGATTGCGAATTGAACTGCATATATTTTTTTGTATGTCGATGCTGTGCAATTAAAATTCTTAGCGGTTCTACAATGCTGAAGGTGCAAAAAGATATTGTGCGGATAAAGTGGGGATATAGTGGAAAATAGTGGAGGTGTAAAAATATTCAATAGATAGAAATCCAAATAATTAAAGTTAATTTATTCTCATTCTCAAATCAATTGTGTGAGAAATAGAAATACTTTTTGATCTTATATAACAAAATAGAAGAATATCCTGACTTATGCATACTTGATTTGGTGACCACAATAGATTTTTAACTTATACTAATGCACTTAAGCCTTAAAATTAAATCTTTATCCTAACTTTATTGATTTTATTTAAAAAAGAAATACTTAAATAATGCTTTGTGTAACACCCCTAATTTTTAATAACATTATCTAGAAGATTTAGTTTGATAAATTAAATAGAATAGTATAGAGTGACAAGGGGATTGATATTTGTAAATAAATTTAGCAGCCGTGCTTATGACAAATGAATGGGCTTATAATTGGATAAAATGATAGTTAAGTAATAAACAAAAGGGTAATTTTCCACCCCATGTTTTGCCACCCTTATACTCACGTAACTAAACCATACACGTTCATTTTTATCACAACTCAAAAATGCGAACAATAGAAAAGAGCAAGTCGACCATTACTAGGAGAAGAAGAAGAAAAAAAATCAAAGCAAAAGCTTAGGATCAAGCTAGAGGGAATCAATTTCAAACAAATCTTCAATTTCCTTATCCAAACTAAGGTGAATATTAATCCTAATCATCTCTGTTTTATTTTCAATCATATTTTTTTGGATTTATGAGTTAATCCATTTTATGATGATTTTAAAGATGATATGCTTGGTTTTATAACATGTTTGATTTAAAATCAAATTGTTTAAATATGATATGCATGGTTTTAAGGTAAAACCGATAGAAAATGATTTAAGAATGCCATAGAAAATCATATATATTGGAAACATGATTTTGGAGTTGGGTTTCAATTTTTATAATTTTCCAAGCCATGGAGAACATATTATGAATTTTCAACGGAAAATATGGTTAATTGGGTTTAGGAATTTATTTTGGTTGTTATATTATGAATTTGGGTCTAAATTTATATGTATTAGAAACATATTAAAAGTGAATTTCTATGATTTTTTACTAAGAGATTTATTAGGAAAATTAAATTATTTTGAAAGGAGGACCTAAATGATTTAATTGTTATTAAACGGGAAGGGATTATTTGTTAAAATTAACCATGTTTGAGATCTGAAAATATATGGCAATTATTTGTAAAACAATTTGAGAAGTTATGGAAACTAATCAAATGTTTACAAGTAGGCAAGTTAGTTACAAAGAACTTACTTTATTTGGTAAAAACAGCCTTTTACCCAGAAAAAAGTAGGTTTTGCCTCTTATAGATGTACCTTTCTACCCAAAACTACCGCCTTCTATCAGGTAGATACCCACCATGTCGAGATCAATGAAGCCGAAACCAATACACAGGATATCACTTAGTTGGTACGTAGTGGAGTGGAGAAAGGCGAAAGGTAAGGTGTCGAAAGCATTAATTCCGTCGGGGTTGATACCTTTGTTTTTTTTATATAGAATAGCGCTTTCCTGTTTAGTTAAACGCTTTCGAAGGAGTCAAAACCGAGGCTTCTGAAAGAGAGTTGCCGCTTTATTATTTAAAGTAGCTTTCGATGGAGTTACTTGGTTTTCAAACAGAAGCGTTCGGAAGGGGTAGTTTCGACTAAGTCATAACCTTTCTGCCGCTTTTGCCTTTTGAAGGTATTGAAGGTATCAATGTTTTCAAAAGCTAGCCTTTATTTTAAAAATGAAGCCGCTTCCTATACTTTTCAAAGGCGATGGTTTCGGAAGGGGTTTCGAAGTAAACCTTCAAGTAGTTTACCGAAACAACTTATGCTTTCGAAAGAGTTGTGCCGACACTATTAAGTTTTCCTCAATACTTTTAAATGATAATGAGTGATTTCAAAAGAGATAAATCTTTAGGAGGAATCAATGAAAATCTTTAGGAGGAACTTTTGTTTATATTCACTTGACCCAGATGTTATTTTAATTATAAACCCAATGGTTTTGAAAGAGGGTCTTTCAACGTTTTCGAAATGGGTACTTTTAATGGTTTCGAAAGGGGCACTTTCAATTGGTTTCGAAGTTATGCTTTTATAGTTAAATGCTAATACTTTAATACATTCGAAAGGCTTCGAAAGAAAGGTTTTAAAGTGCGAAAGGCAGGGCCTAATGTTTTGAAGATAGATTTATATGCTTTCAAAGGAGGTTATTCAATGAGGTCAAAAGCAAGGTTTTGAAGGTTTCAAAAGGCTTTATTTTTCAAAACTAATAACCCAAACTCAATTTTAAAGGAAAAACCTATGGCTAAATAAAGGAGTTTTGAAATGGTTTTAAGAAGAAGCTTTCGTAAATAAAATACTAGTTAAAGGGATTAACCATGTTTTATATGAAATTGATTTCAAGAACATTAAATTTAGAGGAGTGTTATTGTTATGCTATTATGTTTGCTTCTTCAGTTATAAATATATTCACATTAAAATGGACCTATAACTGCATTTTGGGGATAAAGGGCAGAAGAACCAGCTAGGTTGACCCAGTATTAAATATAAGTTAATTAAACTCCTAAATGAGTAGAATTGCATCTACGAGGTCAGAACGACCAGAATATAAGATGTCTAAGCAAAGAAGTTATCAAGGAGGCAGGTTCACAGTGCACCCATGAAAACTATGATTAGGAAGTTATTGGAATTACCAATAGGTTCACAGTGATCCCATGAAAAATATGTCTATAAAGAGTGGTTGGCAGGGGCCAATTGTTTTGTAGTGCACCCAAGAAAACTATATTTGTATTAAGTTATTGAAAAATGTCAATAGGTTTCTAGTCAACCCATGAAAACTAGGATAAGAGAGAATCTATTAGAGTCAACAATAGGTTCAAGGGAACCCATGAATTAATTGAATTGGCAAGAGCCAATAGGTTCATAGTGCACCCATAAAAACTATAAAATAGGACAAGGAGTCCATATATTATCTAAAGGTTATTAGTGAGCCCATGAAAACTAATAGGTTAGTAGAGACCCTAGAAACTATAAATGTGACAAGGAGTCAATTAAACAGGGGATGAGAAATCCAGAATGTTTTAACTTATATGCATATCATCATAATATTTTGAAATGACTATATTTTTAACCATTGTGGATGCAAGAGCACGGTATATGGTTTTATAATGGTTTTATTATACTAGTGAGGGAAAATCATGTTCCGCTAAGTGGCGTGGTCTTACTAGATATCTAAATGGTTTGAGATTTTAGATTATTATTCATACTAGGCTTCATATCTGGCTCGAAGTTTATGTTTTCCCCTAAAACTCTTGGATGCTCAATTGATTTTGAGTAGTTAGAGATTTGAGATTTTCAGGTACCTCATTTGACGAATAAACTTCCAGAGACATACAGAAGGCATTATAGCCATTTAGATATCTTTTTCATTTGATTCCGTTGTGTTATGTTGTAAAGGCAAAGTTTTTTAGTTGCCTTATTATATAGTCTGATCAACCAAGAGGGCATCTTCATACGTATTTGTAATAATTGCATATTTCTGAACATGGTTTGCATTAGGATTAGGTAAAGAATGTTGAAATGGTTTTTGGAATGGAATGAGAATGTTGTTTTGATATTTAAAATTTAAATATCCATGTGTTTCTATTATACCATTGTATCTAACATTACCATATTCAGTCGCCGAGAATTAATAACTATGGATAACTACCGCATTTATAGCCGTTAGTTTTGGGCCTCTAAGTGGGTAATGTTACAAGTTGGTATCAGAGCATAGGTTTATGAAAACTTAAGAAATTTAAACCTAAAAGATTTTTCAAAGCCTAATCCAATGAATCAGAAATATGATCGAGGTTTGGGTTAACGCTATTGTAACGTACTTGTATTTGATATATATATATATATATATTTAGGTGTGTGTATATATATATAAGTACATATTCCCCTCTCTCTTAGACCGTTCTTCTGTATCTTACTAAGACTCGTATGTATATTTACGATAATGAAGACATGGAAGTAGGAAACGGAATACGAAATCTAAGTGGAGGAAGCACCACAACCAATGGAAATGCTCGACCTAATACCAGGTAGAACCAAAGTCGACAGGCTAATGCTAACCAAAATGCTGAAGCCAATGTGGGTGCTGGCAATCCGCCAGTAGATGCGGGGAAAAAGTATTAGTTCTTTGCTATTCTAATGCAAGCAGGTGTTGCTGTTGGAATTGCTAGTAACGTAGGAGGAGCTAATCATGTGGATCCAGTTGTAAATAATTATGCTAAGTTGAGCAAAGACTACACCGGCTTGGGAGGGAAGCCTTTTATAGGAACGGAGGATGCTATAGAAGTGGAAAATTGGCTGTTGCATTGTGAAAGAATATTTGCTGATCTGGGCTTAGATGATGAGCAAAAAAGGAGGTTGGCCTCTAGGCGCTGAAAAGGGCAGCGCTTCACTGGTGGAATAGTGTTACTGCCAGTGTTCCAGAGGAAGAGTTGACGTAGGTAGATTTCAAAAGGAGATTCGAGCATAGGTTTTTATCTGAGGTTGCTAAGTCAGCATTGATGAGGAAGTTCATGGATCTGGTTCAAGGAGATATGTCAGTTATCGAGTATGCTAATAGGTTCGATGAGCTGTCTCGATATGGATATGCTACTTAGACACTGACATCAAAAGCAATGAGAGGTTCATTCGGGGGCTGAGGCCCGAGCTTGCTAGGGCTACCTTACCATATATTCGAGATTCTTGTAATTTGGTTGTGGAGATTGTCATTTTCCACGAGGAGATGCTTGTTGTTTATGCTAAGGAGAAGCCAGTCGAATCCCAAGGTCCTTAGGGAAAGAAGTGGAAATTCTTTAAGAAGAAGGGAGCCCAGAAGGGAGATGCAGCCAAAAAGGCCAAGGTTAATTTAGTATGCTTCAAATATGACAAGAATGGTCATTATACCCATGAGTGTCGGTCAGGCAAGGGAAAGAAGTCCGCAGATAAGAAGAATGTGAAATGCATCAACTACGATCAAGTTGGGCATTACAAGAACCAATATCCAGAGCCAGTCAGGACAGACAAAGGAAAGGTTTTTGCCATTGGACCACCATCTTCTTCAAGACCTTCTTTAGAAGATAAAGGAAAGACTGTGTTGGAAGGTTGTAACGACCCGCCTTTTTGGACAGTTTAAACCGACGATCAAATACACATGCCAATTCCAAACCATTCAAAAGGGCAGACGGTTATTGGGGTAAATAAGAAAAGAAAAGAAAGAGAAATAAAGGAAATGAAACAACACAGAATCTCGCAGCGGAACGATAAAATATAATAGTCAAACAAACAGTTCAGGAAGCTGTTTACTATACTTTGACAATTATTTATACAACATTTATCAGAGTTATACATATACAACAGAACAATTAAAATAATGCAGCAGATAGCATGATGCAAGGGTAATAATAGTAATAGTATACCAAATCTTCGTCTTCATCCTCCAGAATAGATCTTCAAAAATCTGAAAAACTCAGGACTGACCCGAGCGTAATGAAAAGACAAAACACTCGAGTCAGGACTAAAATATCCTTATGAAAGTTAAATCAATCGTAAATAAATATGAGTGTAACAGCGCCAGAGATGTTTACGGGGTTTGACATCTCGTATCCAATGTCAACGTGCGTGCAATAACTCGAGAGATGTTACGGGATTTTCCATCTCTTAAGGATCCGTTAAACTATCTACTATGTAGTAATGTACGCTAAGTAGATAATGCCTATCAGTAATATAAAGTATCAAAATAGCGTTAAGGCGTTACCATAATCCCCCTTAACACATTTTTATAATGCCAAAGTCTATACAGCACCGTAAGCCCCACCGTAAACTGGTGGTTATCAGAGGGTACCCCATAGGTATAACACAAAACAAAATGTAGTGGTCGCGAATAGGATAATCAGTATGACAAGGTACATGAGGCGATACCAACTAGGATACTAGTAGTTGCATGATCCGGACTGATGTTGAGCATAGCCAGAAGTTACCCCAACACCGCGAAACAACACTCCCAAATCAAGGGGTGCACCCAAATCGAATCACAAATGTAATAGATATGGTATCGAAGAAGTGTGTCCGCTAGAGGTGGCGAACCTCAATGGCCCGGCGCGGCTCCTGTTTTAGTCATGTCAGGGGTCATCCAATAATCGTTCTCTTTCTTTAGTCAACGCGTTCACCAAACCATCCACTTCATTCTGGATCAATACTCCGCGTATAATAGTTATTAAAGTGGTTTTCGGTATCGACAGAGAGTATGTCCATATCAGATCCCGGTCTCTTTAATAACTACGTATTATTACACCGGTGGCTCTTTTACATTTCAAATCGATTCATAATTGATATCAAAATATCATATTCGCTTCAAAAATCAAATTCATTTCAAATATCATCGTATCTATTAAAATGTCAGATTCCGTTTCAAAAATCATTTTTCGTCTCAATATCTTATTTCGATTTCAAAATCGATTCGGATTTCAATTTAGGTTGCAACTTCATTTAACCCAATTCATATTTAAATTCAAGAATTAAATATAAACATTTCACCTTATTGACCAGCTTAGAATTTTAGAAAATAGTTTTAAGGAGTTTAAAAGTAGTTTTAAATAATTAAAATACTTAAAAATACTTAAAATCTTAAAATGGATTTGAAATAGATAAATTAGTTTAAAATAATTTAAATCAGGTTAAGTAGATTTAAAATAGGTTAAAATAGTTTAAATATTCAAAATGGTTTATATAACCGAGTAATTTGGAAAACAAAATAAAACAGCTTCAAAACCAAACCATTTCAGTTATAACTTCCCAATTCAGAACAATTTCAATTTCCGTTCTACCGATTCAATTTCGATTTCGATTCAATCAACGTCAACTTTGACTTCAAATTTATTCAATTTTATATTCACTTTCAATTAATTCAATTTCAATTTATATCGATTTGGAGCTTGATTTTTCAAAAATATCCATTTATAACACTTAACAAAATTATCCATCAATATTCAAGTTTAAATCCAAATTTCAAATATGGTTCAATTCCAAGCTCGATTTCAAAATATCACTTTTATATCACTTTTACTTAGTAATATTCAAAGATCGAATTAAGGTTAAATTTTTATACAAATCAATTTTTGAAATTTAATCATATCCCGATTTTGAATTCCATAGTCTCCACTTTAATTATTTAACAATTTCTTTTAACCAAAATTTATTTCAACGTTCCAAACTCAATTTTTTCGATAAATTCGATTTCTATAAATTGATTTCTATTTATAACTTTTAAATCAAAAATTTAAATAAATTTCAAATCGACAATTTTTAAAATTATTAATTTAGCCAATTCGGTGTCCATATATAATTTTCTATCCTATGGCCAAATAATTATTTATTTCAATTAAATGTCAGGGATGAATATATATTACTTAAATCAAATCATAGTGTCATATGTATGCATAACATTATATATAAGCAAATAAACATCCAAACATTTAAATATCAACCAATAACATCCATCAGAACACATCATCCAATAGACAATACAATTTATGGCAGTTTCATAGTTATCAATGTCGGGTAATTTAATCGCGATTCAATTTTAATTTCAATTTAAATTTAACTGTCAATTTAATTTCAACGGTTAATTCAAATGACAATCTATATGTTAATTAAATTTATCAAACAACGACAAATAAAAATTCATCACTTCATAATATCAAATTTAACTAGCATAAAGATATTCAGTACGTTGTGAGCGTTATAAAACACCCACCTTGATTTCAACGTAGTTCCAGCGTTTTATTTCGAATAAAATTAAACGAGCGTTTTACCCGAAATTCAAACTAGCTCCAAACGATTCCAATCCAGCTCCATAGCGTAGTGCTCGACAAAACGAACCCGTCGCAATTCGTTTCGTCCAAAACAGACCTCGTATGAAAGAGATACAGCTTTTTAAAGTTATACACAAATTTATATAAATCAATTTCTATATTTATTTTTATTTTTAAACCCCTTTACCATTATAGCCGTGCAATTTGCATCGCCCTGATCTTGGCCGCTCCCCTTTCTTCCACACGCGTTCGTTCGTGCTCCAGTGAACAACGAAGCTGAACCCATCCTCAAAACTAGGGCATGCCGCCGATCCCACCACATCGACCAAAACCCCATCCCTCCACCACCATTCGAACGACCATCACCAGAGCCACCCACGGCCAGAACGCGACAGAGCTCGGTCGTCTCTATGGCTCAAAAAACGATGATGAACGGCGTGCCTTTGAACGAGTTTTGCCGTTAATCCATGGCTCCGAAAACGATCACAACCGTTGAGATGCTAGATCTCAATGTCCTCTACAATCTTCCTTTATAAATCGAAGCTTGAAAGTGAAGGGATCGCGAGAAAACAAGGGGGAACGAGGGTGATTTCTGGCCATTGCTTTCGTATATGGCGGCTGGCTTTAGAAAACCCTAGGTTTAGTTTATTTTGGAAAAAAAGAAATTAATGAAGTGCTTAAATAGAAAACGACGAACACTATTTATCCGGCTTTTTCGAACTCCGATTTACGCACGGTGACCGGCGTTTCTAGGGTTTATCCCGTGTTCCGGACACAATGGAACATGTTTCGGAGGCTAATTCGATCATATGTGAGAGTTATGGAAATAAACGATCGAATTTAAATTAAACCGATTAAACGAATTTCTAGGCGTTTTGGCTCGTCCCGGACAAACGATAAATCCGATTGACACGAAATTTGAAATCTTACAATAATATCACATTACGAATCCGATGAAACAAGTTTCGTCGAAATCCGAGACTGTTTGAAAAATGACTATTCTAACTCGTCAAATTAATATTAAAACAATTTCGATGCGTTTCGAGCTGCCACGGTCAAATGACAACTCCGATTGCTACGAAAATTGAAATCCAGTAATAACAAATTATTACGGATCCGATGGAACTAGTTTCGTCCAATTCTGAGACTGTTTAAAATTGGCTATTTTTCAGTCGATAATTAAATATTAAAATATTCATTTTTCACAAATTTACTTTTAATTCGATTTTAAAAGTTCTACAACATCATTCTAACTTTAATATGATAAAATCATTTTTAATCATATTAAACCCGTTATTCAATTATCCAATAAATTCCAATTTTAAAATCTTATTAACTCTATTATAATCCCAATATAAATTACATTCTCTTTGGAAACCAATTTGAATCATATTAAATCAAATTTCAATTATTCACTCTATTTTTACATATTAAATTTCAATATCAAATTAATCATATCAAATTAGGAATTTAATTATTCAAACATTTGTAATATTAAATTTAAACAATTTGATTATTCTTAAATCACTATCTTTCGAAATATTCAAACAAACTTAAAGATTTAGCTTTTGAAACGAATTAAAATTATAGAACAACAATTTCCATTATACGGGTATTCGATTCCCATTATCAAATTATTCAATAAATTCCAAATATTAAATTTAAACAATTTCGATTATCCAATAATTCATTATCTTTTGAAATATTGAAATTGAACTTATAAGAATCAACTTTTAAAACCAATTCACAATTTTGAACACTATTTTCATTTTACCGTTATTCAATTATTCAATATTCAATATTTGATTTAAATAGATTTTACTTATCAATCAATTACTCTATTATACCCAATGGATTCAACATTTATTATTATTCCAAACGACTTATAATTTTTTTCTAACACTAAATCACGAAATCTTATTAAATTAGCTATTTTAATTATCGAAAATTTACGGGTCGTTACACTCTCCCCCACTCAAAACTTTTCGTCCCCGAAAAGGGAAAAGAAGGGAAAAGGAACTAAGTATAGAATTCAACATTAGATATATTTTATTCAAAGTTACCAACTTATAAAACAATGAAATTTCATTTATAAAGTCATAACTACGCTTCCACTAAGTTACCCTGAATGGCTTTCTAACTTTAAAAGTTAGTTATCAAACAAGTTATAAAAAAAATTTAAAACTTGAAAAATTTTCTAACACCCGGATTTACGGAAAATTTCGGCAGAGTCTCCTTTGCGCGGCTCGATCGGTACAGCTACAAAACGCCTCTATGGGCCCCAAACCAACAAAAGAAAATCAAAAGCCAAGTGGCTCATCAAAAATCACCAAATCCAATGACAGAATAAACATGTACCTTATATTTTATTAGCGAGCATATACGACTAATATAGCGCGAAAGCGAGCTCCAAATGCGGAGCAAGCG
The DNA here is from genome assembly GCA_030765085.1 of Allium cepa. Classification (NCBI taxonomy): domain Eukaryota; kingdom Viridiplantae; phylum Streptophyta; class Magnoliopsida; order Asparagales; family Amaryllidaceae; genus Allium; species Allium cepa. The sequence goes on along the minus strand of CM060940.1, from coordinate 755,114,746 downwards.
CAATCCGCACCTACTAAACACTCAACAAACCATGAGAAACATGCATATATGAAAATAATATCAATATACATCATATAGCAACATAACAACTACATATGCCAACATAGCAATTGCAACAAAACAACAAATGCATCCACCAAATCAATTATCATCCAACTATCATCCACCAAATCCATAACCAATCAATATAAGTTCACTTCTCATTAATATTTATTGACTTGGGTTTCAATTTTAATCACAGTTGATTCATTAACGTTGGATTATACTAACATTCATTCTCAATTCAATTAGTTAACATTAACTAATTTATATTTACATTAGTTTACTTCCAATTTGAATCAAGCTAAATTCTATTTAAATTCATTTAACTTCCAATTTGATTTCAATGATTTATAGCTTTCAATTTCATAAACACTTAATGAATTATATACAATCAACTAACAATCATATAACAACCAAATCATACCAAACACAATCAAATTATTAATTTTACATTCAATTTGGTTTATCTCTTTTATATATATATATATATATATATATATATATATCCTGTTATATAATTTTAAAAGAACCATTTTATATCCGACATCTTAAATTTCCAATATTAACTTTAATTAAGTCCGTAAGCCGTGCATATATCATCCGTGAGCAATATCAATCTAATCGCTTATTCGATCACACAACTTCACTTCCAAACTAGTATCGTTCACACGACTCTCTAGTGCGGACTCAGATTTGGTTCCTTGATTGGAAACTGTTACTCTCCTTGCATAGCCGTATACTATGATAGAGAATTCCAGAATCAAATTAAAAATCCATATCTAGGGTTCGCCATCAAAAATTGTAACGATTGCGATTTTTCGTTGCCGAAAAACCGAATAGTTAGGGTTTTAAGAAAGAAGAAAGAAGTAGAAGAGAGAGAGAAGATAGAAAAGATAGAAAATCGAGAGAAAAGAAAACAGAAAATAGAACGGGACAGAAACAGAACAACAGAACAACATCAGAATCTCACAATTCGCAGCGGAACAACATATAATAAATAAATGAATAATCTTTAACAAAGAACTATATCAGTTATTACATTACATTACATCAAATCATCATATCATCAGAGTGTACAACAGCAATAACAAGTAGCGGAAAAGAAATACTATATACTAGTAATACGCCATGCCATCCATCTTGCCTCCAGCAACTCCTGAATTCCAGAATATCCTGATAAACCTAACTCTTGACTGCCCGTGTGGAAATTGGTGGGCACCCAGAGTTTAGGAAGGAAAACAATAAACTCCGAGTCAGTCATGTGACTGGTGTGAGAACTCAAAAACAGTTTATTTTTCTTTAAAATCAAAATAGAGGAATATTTTAAAAATCAATTCGCAATGCTTTTAAAAATGAGACTACCATAAGACCTCCCGCCACACACACAATGCAAACGCAGACTTGGAGGAGATTTCTTCTTATGTTAGTCAAAGATGCTTGATACGTATTAAAAAGAAACATTTGATATTATTACTAGTGCATAGTGTAAAAAAAATTCATTTCGAAAGTAGAATATAAATCTTAGCCAGCATAGGTACCATTATATTATGCCTACTATAGCTACTTCCTGAGGAAGCAGGTTCTACAACTAAAACCGTACAAGTCTCGTATTGTTTCTTTGGATTTCCAACGAATGATCAGGCCAAGGAACTTCCCATTGCCACATGAGAATGCCTCTGGAAGGACATCCCCGAGAACCAAACCGGATCTCTGCCAACACAAGGCCGGGTTACCCCTAACTGAGTAACAACTGACCGAGTATGCCATCCCCCGGTCCTTTGGGACCTTTAACCGAGCGCTCGTCACCATCATCACACAATCATAACAAAGTGTTTTCAACATGAGTAAGTATCTGGGCTCCATACCATGATACCACCCTTTTCCAGAAGGAAATGCACATACCCTAAAGGGAGCTACCCCTCATAACCTTGCCGCATCTTTCCTGTTTTGACCATTCCGGGGTGTGAGGCTCGACGAAGTCTCGTCCACAAAAACACTCTTTATACAAAAGCTGTGCTTTGGGTCAAAAAATGATCATAGAAATGATCACCAAGATAGACGATCAAACAAATGATCCTATCACAAATAATCAACACAATGATCATTTTACAGCAACACTCAGCATGTCACATTACCAAATTGGGAATATATTGCTGATAACCTTCAACTACATAACCTCTGAGCTCGTACGTCTCAGAGAAGGGTGTTAAGCTAAGAGAATAAATTCTCCGCCACCAACAGAAATATAGTTGAAAGAAATCGGCTTTATATCTCAATTTGTAATGTCAGACATACAATCCATACAAGTCTGTTCTGGGCTCGAACAGAACCGAAGGCACTTACAAAGAAGTCCTTGCAATCCGGATAATCTCTAATCACGTCCGAATTTCCCATCACATATGGAGATCTCTATACTGGGGATCAGCCAGTGCAGAGACAATCAACAAGAAACCCTTTCGTTTTCGAAAATATTCGGTCTTCAACACCGATCTTCAAATGCAATTCATAACGACGTATCACATATTCGGAATGGGTTATACGACCCCAAGGTCCTTTCCCGGTTAACCCGAATAGTGAGCGCTTATTTTAAAAAAAATAAGTGTGGCATTCAAATTCAAGCAAATCACAACAAATACCTATTTAAAGGTAAATATTGATAGTCGGTTATTGAACTATCAATAGATATGCCAACATCACCAGATTCCAAATAATTTTCCAAATTATTTATTTCCCAAAAATATCTTTATAAGATATATATATTTTCCATTCTTTAAAAATAAATCAATATTTATTTTTAAACCCAATTTCCATTTTCATTTATAAATTCCATATTGAATTTACATTTCCAAAATATTTTCATGAGTATACGATTTCCATTCGAATTCTAATATTCATTTTCAATTTACCTTCAAAAGATAAATTCAAAATATTCACTTAAAATTGAAAAAGCATTTCCATAGTTATTTATTTATAAGTAATTCACAAGCCTTTTTATTTTCTACACTTAGAAAATATTTAATATACTCAAATCGAAATTAAGTATATATTTCATTCTTTAAGGAAATCATTCTCTTAAACATATTTATTTGGGCCAAAACGAATGTTGCGTAAAACATCGTTACGACAACCCAAAATCACTAGTATAGGGATTTGAAATAAAAAAAGATATATAAATCCCAATACTATACAAAACATTTCCTTTCGGAAATCATCTATTATAACAACAGTGTTATAATCTACCATTTCCTTCTATTTCTCGAAAACGTCTATTTCAACAATGAATGTTGAAATCTATGGTTTCGAATCTTAATACATTTTAAACATCTTTAGATCGTTTTAATTCTATTTAAAACATCACATCCAAAATATTTCTTTAACATATTATTCACTATTCTAAAACTTGAATATACTTGTTAATCAATTTCATCATTTCTATTCCGTTTTATTTTAAAGGATTATTCACTGTCTAAAACGTGAATATAACTCCATTAATAAATTACAACAATTTTACTTATCAAAATAAGTCGTTGCGGATTTATAAAACAATGTTTATAAATTCCATTTCTATTTATTTTATAACAACTTCCTTTTACAAATTTCCTTTATTAACTTATTCGATTTATAACTCAATTATATACCGAAAGTCCATATTATAAGTTAAATGCTTATAATTTATTTGTTTACAAAATCGTTCCTTTAAACTTCATAATTATAAATCTTATAACTTATAAGATTCAATTATTTATCCAAATCTATTCCTTAAATAACTTTACCAATTTTATAAACCTACTGCTTATAAAATTCCATTTATAACTTTACCGTTATAATTCTATAATTTCATTTATTTATGAAATTTATTCACAATTCATTCTAACACTTATAAAAGCTCGTTTTATAATTCAAGATATTCTAAATTCATAAATATCAATTTATAAATCTTTTATATGGATCAATTTATATTATTCTTTTAAAACGTCTTTCAACTCCTTTATAATTTCATCATTTTGATTTATAAAATAATCAAATTTCATAATTCCTACATTTAAACTTTTTATAATAAATTCAGAAATCCCAATTTTAACTATTTTATAAAATCATTAATCCCATATTTTCAAAAATCAACTTTTAACTGTATTTCTCAAAAATCATAATTTTTATAACATTAAAATTATAACGTTTATTTATTTAAGATGAATCAATTCCAAAAATATTTTATAAACGTATACTTTCAAAAATCACTTTAGAAATCCCATAAAAATCAAAATCGTTATTTTTAAACTTTAAAATTGGATCTGATGATGGAACACATCTAATAGTCAATCACGACTTTCCAATATCATATATCGATATGATAATCAATCAAACATCACAATATCTAAAATCAAATAAATATTTGTGAGGAATCCAGTTGGATCCCTCCAACCTGTTTCCCTGCATCCACAGACATTAGCACAATACCCATTCCACTTCGAGGTGGAATATCGCGGTATATGGGATTTTATAAAATATTATCCGCTTAATAGGCGGCGCAATAGGGTCTCATCCGCTATACAATGTGGGAAATCAATCAACTGCAATATATACATATGCCAATATATATATTGCTATATATAATATAATACCAATTCCACTTCAAGGTGGAATATCGCGGTATATGGGTGTAATAAATAACCTCCGCTTACTAACGGCGTATAGGGTCTATTCACATCCAATATATATATATATATATATATATATATATATATATATATATATATAACAATCATCATTCAAGCATTCAATCAACACAACTAACAATTTTAAATCTAACTATTTAAAATTTAAATAAATCCTTTTGAGTGAGAAGTTCTCACCTTTGCTTTTATTAACAATCCCTTTCCATCTTGACTCGATTTTCTTGATTTATACCTTGTATAAATATTATACACAATTTATTAATATTCGAACAGATCGAATAATAAATTTTCATTTGATTTAACTAGTTTATAATTTAATTTGGGCTTAATCACTCATTCCAAACAAATTCCCTTTTAATTTTAAACAGATTACTCCTAACAAATTTATCTAATAGAATTTAAATTTCAACTAAATTTACTTAAATAAATTTATTTAACTATAATTAAATTTTAAAACTAAATTTTCTTCTTTTAATAAATTATTCTTAGTAACACAAAAATAAATTTAGATTTAATTAAATCATCTTATAATTAAATTTATCCAACTAATTATTAAATTTCTTTTTCTTATCAATTAGTAATTTTAATTGACCAATATTAAATTTATACAAATTTTCTGGTTTCAAACTAAAAATCTGAATTCAAACTCATTTTCCTTTTAACCAAAAGTTTTAAAACTAATTTTTTCTTATTTCAACTGCATATAAGTTAAAATCAAATTTTCATATAAACTCAACATTTAAACTTCCAATATAAATATATATAACCTGCCTTTAAACTTTTGTACTGTAAAAATACTTTTCCTGTATATTAAAATAAAAAGCCAAAACTGCTTTTCATATCTTACTGCAATTTTAAAATCCCATATTTTTATATTTGGATTAAATTAAATAAAAAAACAAAATAAAATTTTATACCTCACTGTAATGATTCGAATCCATCATCTCGTGCGCACACACTACTGTCGCGAGACCAAAACGATGCTGCCCAAGCCCTAATCGCCACCGTGGAGTTCGACCCATCCCACGCGCGTGCCTCGCTTGACTGCGTCGCCCATGTCGCCTCCTCGAGATGCTCGCAAGCGCCTCCACCATCGTCGCTCGAGCCTCATGCCTGCTTGCCGCCCTGAATCGCACTGTCGCCATCACGTTCGCGACCCACCGCCGCTGCCACGACATCGCGTGCCACCCTTTCGCCTGCGCGCCTCGCTCGAGCTCCTCCCCCTCCACGCTCGCGATGCCTTCGTTGATTCAATTTAGGGCTTCGGCCATTAATGAACGAAGCTTCTCTTTTTTTTTTTTTGAATTGAGGAATTGAAGGAGAGCAGCCGGTAATTTATTTTAAGAGGGAGAACGAGAGAAAGGGGAAAAGGAATGTCGCCATTTTCATTTCTTCTGAGATTCTTCGATTGATTTTGAACTGAGGAACTAAGAGGATGGGTTGCGCGATTTTTAAAAAGAGAGGGAGGGAGACAGGAGTACATGCTTGCACGTCTCTCTGCGTGAATTTAGGCAAAAATTTAGGACGAACGTGGTGTGCGTTGACCAATTTAAATTTTAAATTTGAATTGAATCTCGATAAAAATTCAATGCGTTTACACGTCCTGTGCTCACATATCAACTCAGAAAAATACGAAATTTGAAATCCGAGAATAATTCAATATTACGGACCCAATGGAACTGGTTTCGTCGAATTTCGAGACTGTGCCTCGGACGGCTATTTTAAATATCGATTCAAACGATTAATTTCAAAACTGATCAAATCACTTTTAGTTTCAATTCTGAAGCTTCTATTATCTTCAATATTATCAATATGAATTTTACAAGCCTTTGAAATATTTTAATCAGCTTAATTGAAGATTCAAATTTTTATTCAACTTCAAATAGATTAAATTCTATAATTTAATCGCTAAATTCAAAGTTATATTGAAAATTCACCCCAAACCATCATTCAAATATTTAAAATTAATTAAATATTTCATTTTCAAATGTTCAAAAATTCCGGGTCGTTACAAAAATCGAGTGAGAAATCCTAACTTGGATCGATATAAATCATCTCGAAATTTTGTGCTCGAATTTGGATCAAATCGTTATGCGAATAAAATAATATAGGTACAAAAATAGATTTCTATCCAATTTATCTATACTAAATTATTTTATTGGCTTCTATTTTTATTCACTTAATTACTCACAATCCATTATTCAGTTAGTATATTCATTTCTTTACATAGCATATTCTTTAACGTTATCTTTTCTTAAACATCATATCATAGAATTTGCTTACTCAATTTCATTTGAAACATTCTATATAATTTAATTGAATTTAATTTCATGTTCCAATTGATTCTTAGCTATACCAGATTCTTTTATTTATATTTACTTCAATTTCATAATTTTAGTTAATAACAAATTTATTTATGGAACATTTCATTAACCGGCACTTTAGTTTATTAATCATCCTATAAAAGTCTAACCTCTCATAAATGACTTTTCTTAGTTTACAGTTATCTTAAAGGTTACAAATTCAAAAAAAATTCTTTACAATCCCTTTGCAATTTATATTTATTTCCCATAACCAATTTACAAAGATATAATACGATTCATTTATCTTCTTTCTTAAGTTCACTTACTTGTTCCATTTATCCATTCATCATTTCATGCTATTTTTAAGTATGTATAAATTTTTTCACAACCAAATTTTCCATTTGTATACATTTAATTCCCTTTGAGTTTTCCTCACTTGTATATTTCAATTACTTTTCGGTTCTGTTTATCTATACAATATCTCATTACATATCCAAAACATCATTTTAACTTTTAACATTTGGTAAGTCTTGTTATATGTTATCAGAATGTAATTTTGGAATTATACAAATTTATAGAATTTCATTTTACTTAATTAGAATATTCACAAATTTAATTTGTTTAAATCCTCTTTACCTTTCAACTTTAAAGTTTTCCCAAACAATAGCTTAGATATCTTAATCCTCTTATTTTATAAATTTTGGTTATTCACATTTCATTTAATTATCACAACTTAGAAATTTAAATGCCCGGTTCTTTTCAAATCGTTTGAAATAAACATATACACTTATATCTTTCTTTTTTTTATATCTATATAACAAATCATACCTTTGGAGTTTAAACCAAAACCCATTTACCCAAAATAATTTCGAAGAAAAGCAAAGCTTCTTAGAAGTCTTCCTCACTTTGAGACTCGAAAATGAACGTCGATGATGCTGCGCAGTCATTACCGAAATTATTTTCCAGCGACATAAGAGAGGGGTACTGAATTCATTCCTTCTTAAAAATCCTTTCAAAATATTTCTCATAAATAATTTCCAACTAATATCACAATATATTTTCTTCCAAGCTTTGAAAACCATTTTAAAAGTCCCCGGGTCTTGAATTCAATATTTTCCAATTTAAATCTATTTTAATTTATAAGTCACATTTATAAATATTCTTATAGGATTTTCTTTCTTAAAACATTCCACAAGTTGTTTTATTATTGTTTATTTTTCAATAAACCTTATTTATTAAAACACAATATCCAATTAATAATAACAATCAATATTATCGTTTCCAACAACCAAATAAGCTAGATAGATCACAATAATTTTTGAAAATAAATTCTTTATATACAAAATATAATTAGGGAAAAATTATTTCATTTACCCAATTTCAAAACAATACTATGTCGAATTGTTCTGTTCGAGTGTTTAGAGATCCCTATCAATGACGTTAATTACTCATATTGACCAGAATCCATAAGCCACTCAACAAATCAACCGACACAATATAAAACATTTTATATCACTAACAAATACGCTCTCTCATATGTATACACTCAGCGACTCATCATAGGGTATTACTACCCTATTTATAAAGAGTCAGACCCCACAAAGCTAAGGTTATCGCTAAACCAAAGCTTTGATACCAACTGTAACGACCCGCCTTTTTGGACAGTTTAAACCGACGATCAAATACACATGCCGATTCCAAACCATTCAAAAGGGCAGATGGTTATTGGGGTAAATAAGAAAAGAAAAGAAAGAGAAATAAAGGAAATGAAACAACACAGAATCTCGCAGCGGAACGATAAAATATAATAGTCAAATAAACAGTTCATGAAGCTGTTTACTGTACTTTGACAATTATTTATACAACATTTATCAGAGTTATACATATACAACAGAACAATTAAAATAATGCAGCAGATAGCATGATGCGAGGGTAATAATAGTAATAGTATACCAAATCTTCGTCTTCATCCTCCATAATAGATCTTCAAAAATCTGAAAAACTCAGGACTGACCCGAGCGTAATGAAAAGACAAAACACTCGAGTCAGGAATAAAATATCCTTATGAAAGTTAAATCAATCGTAAATAAATATGAGTGTAACGGCGTCAGAGATGTTTACGGGGTTTGACATCTCATATCCAGTGTCAACGTGCGTGCAATAACTCGAGAGATATTACGGGATTTTCCATCTCTTAAGGATCCGTTAAACTATCTACTATGTAGTAATGTACGCTAAGTAGATAATGCCTATCAGTAATATAAAGTATCAAAATAGCGTTAAGGCGTTATCATAATCCCCCTTAACACATTTTTATAATGCCATAGTCTATATAGCACATAAGCCCCACCGTAAACTGGTGGTTATCAGAGGGTACCCTATAGGTATAACACAAAACAAAACGTAGTGGTCGCGAATAGGATAATCAGTATGACAAGGTACATGAGGCGATACCAACTAGGATACTAGTAGTTGCGTGATCCGGACTGATGTTGAGCAGAGCCAGTAGTTACCCCAACACCGCGAAACAACACTCCCAAATCAAGGGGTGCACCCAAATCGAATCACAAATGTAATAGATATGGTATCGAAGAAGTGTGTCCGCTAGAGGTGGCGAACCTCAATGGCCCGGCGCGGCTCCTGTTTTAGTCATGTCAGGGGTCATCCAATAATCGTTCTCTTTCTTCAGTCAACGCGTTCACCAAACCATCCACTTTATTCTGGATCAACACTTCGCGTATAATAGTTATTAAAGTGGTTTTCGGTATTGACAGAGAGTATGTCCAAATCCAATCCCGGTCTCTTTAATAACTACGTATTATTACACCGGTGGCTCTTTTACATTTCAAATCGATTCATAATTGATATCAAAATATCATATTCGCTTAAAAAATCAAATCCATTTCAAATATCATCGTATCTATTAAAATGTCAGATTCCGTTTCAAAAATCATTTTTCGTCTCAATATCTTATTTCGATTTCAAAATCGATTCGGATTTCAGTTTAGGTTGCAACTTCATTTAACCCAATTCGTATTTAAATTCAAGATTTAAATATAAACATTTCACCTTATTGACCAGCTTAGAATTTTAGAAAATAGTTTTAAGGAGTTTAAAAGTAGTTTTAAATAATTAAAATAGTTAAAAATACTTAAAATCTTAAAATGGATTTGAAATAGATAAATTAGTTTAAAATAATTTAAATCGGGTTAAGTAGATTTAAAATAAATTAAATTAGTTTAAGTATTCAAAATGGTTTATATAACTGAGTAATTTGGAAAACAAAATAAAACAGCTTCAAAACCAAACCATTTCAATTATAACTTCCCAATTCAGAACAATTTCAATTTCCGTTCTACCGATTCAATTTCGATTTCGATTTAATCAACGTCAACTTTGACTTCAAATTTATTCAATTATATATTCACTTTCAATTAATTCAATTTCAATTTATATCGATTTGGAGCTTGATTTTTCAAAAATATCCATTTATAACACTTAATAAAATTATCCATCAATATTCAAGTTTAAATCCAAATTTCAAATATGGTTCAATTCCAAGCTCGATTTCAAAATATCATTTTTATATCACTTTTACTTAGTAATATTCAAAGCTCGAATTAAGGTTAAATCTTTATAAAAATCAATTTTTGAAATTTAATCATATACCATTTTAAATTCCAAAGTCTCCACTTTAATTATTTAACAATTTCTTTTAACCAAAATTTATTTCAACGTTCCAAACTCAATTTTTTCGATAAATTCGATTTCTATAAATTGATTTCTATTTATAACTTTTAAATCAAAACATTTAAATAAATTTCAAATCGACGATTTTTAAAATTATTAATTTAGCCAATTCGGTGTCCATATATAATTTTCTATCCTATGGCCAAATAATTATTTATTTCAATTAAATGTCAGGGATGAATATATATTACTTAAATCAAATCATAGTGTCATATGTATGCATAACAGTATATATAAGCAAATAAACATCCAAACATTTAAATATCAACCAATAACATCCATCAAAACACATCATCCAATAGACAATACAATTCATGGCAGTTTCATAGTTATCAATGTCAGGTAATTTAATAGCGATTCAATTTCAATTTCAGTTTAAATTTAACTGTCAATTTAATTTCAACGGTTAATTCAAATGACAATCTATATGACAATTAAATTTATCAAACAACGACAAATAAAAATTCATCACTTCATATTATCAAATTTAACTAGCATAAAGATATTCAGTACGTTGTGAGCGTTATAAAACACCCACCTTGATTTCAATGTAGTTCCAGCGTTTTATTTCGAATAAAATTAAACGAGCGTTTAATTTTACCCGAAATTCAAACTAGCTCCAAACGATTCCAATCCAGCGCCATAGCGTAGTGCTCGACAAAACGAACCCGTCGGAATTCGTTTCGTCCAAAACGGACCTCGTATGAAAGAGATACAGCTTTTTAAAGTTATACACAAATTTATATAAATCAATTTCTACATTTATTTTTATTTTTAAACCCCTTTACCATTATAGCCGTGCGATTTGCATCCCCCTGATCTTGGCCGCTCCCCTTTCTTCCACACGCGTTCGTTCGCGCTCCGATGAACAACGAAGCCGAACCCATCGTCAAAACTAGGGCATGCCGCCGATCCCACCACATCGACTAAAACCCCATCCCTCCACCACCATTCGAACGACCATCACCAGAGCCACCCACGGCCAGAACGCGGCAGAGCTCAGTCGTCTCTATGGCTCGAAAAACGATGATGAACGGAGCGCCTTTGAACGAGTTTTGCCGTTAATCCATGGCTCAGAAAACGATCACAACCGTTGAGATGCTTGATCTCAATGTCCTCTACAATCTTCCTTTATAAATCGAAGCTTGAAAGTGAAGGGATCGCGATAAAACGAGGGGGAACGAGGGTGATTTCTGGCCATTGCTTTCGTATATGGCGGCTGGCTTTATAAAACCCTAGGTTTAGTTTATTTTGGAAAAAAAGAAATTAATGAAGTGCTTAAATAGAAAACGACGAAACCTATTTATCCGGCTTTTCCAAACTCCGACTTACGCGCGGTGACCGGCGTTTCTAGGGTTTATCCCGTGTTCGGGACACAATGGAACATGTTTCGGAAGCTAATTCGATCATGTGTGAGAGTTATGGAAATAAACGATCGAATTTAAATTAAACCGATTAAACGAATTTCTAGGCGTTTTGGCTCGTCCCGGACAAACGATAAATCCGATTGACACAAAATTTGAAATCTTACAATAATATCACATTACGGATCCGATGAAACAAGTTTCGTCGAAATCCGAGACTGTTTGAAAAATGACTATTTTAACTCGTCAAATTAATATTAAAACAATTTCGATGCGTTTCGAGCTGCCACGGTCAAACGACAACTCTGATTGCTACGAAAATTGAAATTCGATAATAACAAATTATTACGGATCCGATGGAACTAGTTTCGTCCAATTTTGAGACTGTTCAAAAATTGGCTATTTTTCAGTCGATAATTAAATGTTAAAATATTCAATTTTCACAAATTTACTTTTAATTCGATTTTAAAAGTTCTACAACATCATTCTAACTTTAATATGATAAAATCATTTTTAATCATATTAATCCCGTTATTCAATTATCCAATAAATTCCAATTTTAAAATCTTATTAACTCTATTATAATCCCAATATAAATTACATTCTCTTTGGAAACCAATTTGAATCATATTAAATCAAATTTCAATTATTCACTCTATTTTCACATATTAAATTTAAATATCAAATTAATCATATCAAATTCGGAATTTAATTATTCAAACATTTGTAATATTAAATTTAAACAATTTGATTATTCTTAAATCACTATCTTTTGAAATATTCAAACGAACTTAAAAATTTAGCTTTTGAAACGAATTAAAATTATAGAACAACAATTTCCATTATACGGTTATTCGATTCCCATTGTCAAATTATTCAATAAATTCCAAATAATTTAAACAATTTCGATTATCCAATAATTCATTATCTTTTGAAATATTGAAATTGAACTTATAAGAATCAACTTTTAAACCAATTCACAATTTAGAACACTATTTTCATTTTACCGTTATTCAATTATTCAATAAGTTTTAAATATTTAGTTTAAACAATTTACCTGTTCAATATTCAATATTTGATTTAAATAGATTTTACTTATCAATCAATTACTCTATTATACCCAATGGATTCAACATTTATTATTATTCCAAACGACTTACAATTTTTTTCTAACACTAAATCACGAAATCTTATTAAATTAGCTATTTTAATTATCGAAAATTTACGGGTCGTTACAAAGGTACACTTTTGATTCAGAGTATTTCAGTTAGGGTACTATTTGATATTAGTGCATCACATTCATTAATATCGTAGTATTTGATTGATATGTTATGCCTAGAACCCACATATCTTGTTACTTTCTTAAGGGTTGCGAATCCTATAGGAGGGTATGCAACTCTAGGGATGAGATGTGACCAGTTGAAACTTGACTTCTTAGGTCATAAATTTGCATGCAGTCAGTATGTTTATGATTTCGTAGATTATGAGATCATTTTGGGTATGGATTGGTTGGGTAGGTATGAGGCTAGGATATTTTGCCAGGATAGGGAAATATCATTGAGACACCCTGATAGTCATAACCGAATCAACATCTTAGTGGAAAATTCCGACCGAAGTGTATGTTCTTTGTTAAGTGCTATGAAAGCGGGAGAAGAGTTAAGTTAGGTTCAAATAGCAAAAAAGTTTGTAGATGTCTTTGAGCCGGTTACAGGATTACCACCGAAACGAGCTATTGAGTTTCAGATAGATCTTATACCAGGAGTTGATCTTGTCAGTAGACCACCTAGCAGGATGACGCCGATTGAGATGAAGGAATTGAAGGTATAGCTAATGGATTTAGAAGGAAGGAATTTTATTAGACCAAGCAGTTCGTCTTGGGGAGCGGTCGCGTCGTTTGTAAAGAAACCAGATGGGTCATTAATGATGTGGATCGACTATCGTAAGTTGAACAAGAGGACGATAGAGAACAAGCATCCCTTGCCAAGAATAGATGATCTATTTGACCAGTTGAGTGGAGCCAGAGTGGTTTTCCAATTGGGCTTGTCGACGGGGTTACATCAGTCAAGAGTGGCAAGGACATTATTCCTTTGACAACATTTTGGACTAGGTATGGTTCGTATGAGTGGTTAGTGATGTCATTCAGGTTAATGAATGCACCTACTTTCTTTGTGGATTCAATGAACTAAGTTTTCCAAAAGTACTTGGATAGGATTGTATTGGTGCTTATTGATGCCATTTTAGTATACTCGAAAGATGAAAGAGAGCATGAAGACCATCTTAAAGTAGTGCTTGAGACACCGAGGCAACATCAGCTAAAGGAAAAGTTTTCTAAGTATCATTTTTGAAAGAAAGATGTTAAGCTTCTTAGTTACGTGGTTTTAGAGGAGGGCTTGGCAATCGATTCAGTTAAGATTGAAGCTGTCAATAACTGGAAGAGACCAGAGACGGTAGCCAAGATCAAGAGTTTTCTTGGACTTGCTGGCTATCAACAGAGATTCCTTTAGGATTTCTCACGAATAGTAGCACCTTTGACTAAGTTGACCGGTAAAGATGTGAAGTTTTTTGGTCTAACAGGGTTCCGTAAGTTAAAGCATTCATTGACCAGCACCAATGTTAGTGGTTTCAAATGGAAACCAAGGGTTCATAGTATATATTGATGCATGTGGAACTGGATTGGGAGCTATGCTAATGCAGAATGGTAAAGTGGTTGCATACGCTTCGCGACAGCTTAGACCGCATAAGGTGAGATACCCTACTCATGATTTGGAGTTGGCTGCGGTGATCTTTGCATTAAAGATTTGAGACATTATTTCTTAGGGAAGAGATTTGAGCTATACATTTATCATAAGTCCTTAAGTTACTTACTCTCTCAGAAGGAGTTGAATACGAGACAACAGAGATGGCTGGAGTTTTTGACTGCTTATGACTTTGGTATAGGTTATACTCTTGGAAAAGTAAATAAGACAACGGATTCTCTTAGCAGGAAACATCAGAATGTGTTGTTAGCTATGTCTGCAAAATGGAAGGTTTTAGAAGCTTTGACTACTTGTAGTGTACAGTCGAGATCGACTGTTGATTCTAGTTAAGCAACTGCTATTTTGGCCTGTTTGGAAGTGCGACCAGTGCTGATCGAAAAGGATAGCTTCTAAACGAAAAGAGGATCCAGTATTAGCCAAGAAGATTAGAAGGCTTGAGGTGGGATTAGAGATCGATGATCTAAAGGATTTAAGCCTTGACCAAAGAGGACGGTTAAGAAAGAAGGGACGCTTATGTGTTCCAAATGTAGAGAACGTGAGAAGAGAAGTTCTAGAAGATTTTCATCGACCCAAGTTTAAGATTCATCTTGGAGGGACTAAGAATTATCAAGATATGAAGAGGAGCTTCTATTGGGAAGGCATGAAGAGAAATATGGGCTTATGGGTTAGGCACTATGCAAACTGTCAACAAGTGAAGGCCGAACATTAGAAGCCCAGTGGATTGCTTCGGCCTTTAAGATTCCCGTGTGGAAGTGAGATTCTATATCCATGGATTTTATTGATAGGTTGCCAAGGTCGAATAGAGGAAAGAAAGCATATGCGTTATGGTGGATAGGTTGACCGAGAATGCCATTTCATTCCAGTCAAGTCAACCAGAACATCACCTATTTTGGCTACGTTATTCATGAAGAACATAGTTAGACCCATGGGATTCCTAGTAGGATAGTTAACGACAGAGATGCATTATTCACAATCGAATTTTGGAGAAGTCTACAGGAGGTATTAGGCACCAAGCTCAAGATGAGTACAACATAACATCCACAGATAGATGGGAAGACAAAGAGAATCAATAAGGTATTCGAAGATTTATTGAGAGCTTGCGTATTGGATTTTAGTGGATCTTGGGAAGATCACCTATATTTGATTGAGTTTTTCTTATAATAATATTTATCAGACTAGTATAGGAATGGTGCCTTTTGAAACTTTGTATGGAAGGCCATGCAAATCACCCTCATATTGGTTAGAAACTGGAGATAGATTAGTCTTAGGTCTAGATATGGTAAGAGAGGCGTTAGAGAAAATTGAATTGATCCGATAAAGGATGAAGGAAGCTCAATCAAGATAGAAGAGTTACGTAGATAAGATGCGTAAAGACATAGAGTTCCCAAATGGAGACAAGGTTTTCATTAATATGTCACCAATGAAGGGTGTGATACGATTTGGAAAGTCGAAAAAGCTGGCCCCAAGATATGTTGGTCCATTCCAGATTATATACAGTGTTGGGAAGCTCACGTATAGAGTAGAGTTGCCGAGCAATATGACAGGTGTACATAATGTGTTCTATGTATCTCATTTTCGCAGGTATGTGCATGATCCATAGACTACTATTCCTCCGACAGGGTTGGAAGACTTGCTAGTAGAGCCTAATTTGACAGTTGTTTGATAACTAATCCGGATTGTAGCGAGAGATGAGAAAAGATTGAGGTCCAAGACAGTTAAGTTGGTTAAAGTTCAGTGAAGCAACAACGAGAAAAACTGTACTTGGGAGACTGAAGACATGATTCGAGATACTTAACCTGATCTGCTTGGTTATATGTCTATATAAGATTTATATAGATAGTTGCTATTCAGGTAGGCTAGTATGGTTGTTAGGAGTCACTACAGATGACTGCTATGTTTAGTATTTAGTCCTTACTGAATTTTGAGGACAAAATTCTTTAAGGAGGTAGCCTGTAACACCCCTAATCTTTAATAACATTATTCAGAAGATTTAATTAGATAAATTAAATAGAATAATGTAGAGTGATTAGAGGATTAAGATTTGTAAATAAATTTAGTGGCCGTGCTTATCACAAATGAATGGGCTTATAATTGGATAAAATGATAGTTAAGTAATAAACATAAGGGCATAAGGGCAATTTGCCGCCCCATGTTTACCACCCTTATACTCACACAACCAAACCATACACGTTCATTTTTATCACAACTCAAAAACGCAAACAAAAGAAAAGAGCAAGCCGGCCATAACTAGGAGAAGAAGAAGAAAAAAATCAAAGTAAAAGCTTAGGATCAAGCAAGGGGGAATCGATCTCAAACAAATCTCCGATTTCCTTATCCAAACTAAGGTGAATAATAATCCTAATCATCTCTATTTTTTTCAATCATATGTTTTTGGATTTATGAATTAACCCATTTTATGATGATTTGAATGATGATATGATTAGTTTTATAACATGTTTGGTTTAAAATCAAATTTTTTAAATATGATATGCACGATTTTAGGGAAAAACCCATAGCAAATGATTTTAGATTGCCATGGAAAAATTATATGTACGAGAAACACGATTTTGGAGTTGTTTCAATTTTTATAATTTTCCAAGCCATGGAGAATTTATTATGAATTTTCAAAGGAAAATATGGTTAGTTGGGTTTAAAAATTTATTTTGGTTGTTATATAATGAATTTGGATCTAAAATTTATATATGTTTGATAACATATTAAAAGTGAATCTGTGATTTTTTGGGGAATTTTACTAAGAGATTTATTATGGAAATTATATTGTTTTGAAAGGTGGACCTAAATGATTTAATTGTTGTTAAACGGGAAGGGCTTATTTTTTTAAAATTAACCATGTTTAGATATGAAATATGCGACAATCATTTGTAAAATAATTTGAAAAATTAAGGCAACTAATCAAATGTTTACAAGTAGGCAAGTTATTTCCAAAGAACATACTTTATTTGGTAAATACAGCCTTTTACTAGAAAAAAGTAGGTTTCACCTCCTATGGAGGTACTTTTCGACCCAAAATTATTGCCTTCAATTAGGTCCAAACCCACCAAGTCGAGACCAATGAAGCCGAAACCAATATATAGGGTATCACTTAGTTGGTACGTAGTGGATTGGAGAAAGGCAGATGGTAGGATGTCGAAAGCATTACTTCCGATGGGTCGATACCTTTGTTTTGTTTTTAAAGAAGCTTGCCTATTTCGTTGAATGCTTTCGAAGGAGTCGAAACTGAGGCTTTCGAAAGGGTCTTCTAATTAGCTTTCTAAAGAGAGTTTCCGCTTTATTATTTAAAGAAGTAGCTTCCAATGGGGTCACTTGGTTTTAAAATTGAAGAGGCATACAGAAGGGGTAGTTTCGACTAAGTCGGAACCATTTTGTCGCTTTTGCCTTTTGAAGGTATCGAAGATATCAATTCTTTCAAAATGTATCCTTTTTCTTAAAAACATAAGTTGCTACCTATAGCTTTCGAAGGGGTTTAGGGGTTTCGAAGGCAATGGTTTCGAAACCAACCTTCAAGTATTTTACCCAAATGACTTATGCTTTCAAAAGAGTGGTGCCGATGCCATCAAGTTTTCCCTAATACTTTTAAATGATAACGAACTGTTTCGGAAGAGATATTTTCGTTTATATTCACTTGACCAAATGTTATTTTAATTATAGACCCAATGGTTTCGAATGAGGGCCTTTTAATGTTTTCAAAAGGGTTACTTTCTATGGTTCCGAAAGGGGTACTTTCAATTTGTTTCGAAGCTATGCTTCTAAAATTAAATGCTAATACTTTAATACATTCGAAAGGCTTCGAAAGACAGGTTTTAAAGTTTTCGAAAGGCAGGGGACTAATGTTTTTAAGATTGATTTATATGCTTTCGGAGGAGTTTATTCAATGAGGTCGAAAGCAAGGTTTCGAAAGGCTTTGTTTTTCAAAACAAATAACCCAAACTCATTTTTTAAGGGAAAAACCCATGGCTAAATAAAGAGGTTTTGAAATGGTTTTAAGAAGAAGCTTTCCTTGATAAAATATTAGGTTAAAGGGATTAACCATCTTTTATATGAAATTGATTTCAAGGACATTATACCCACAGGAGTGGTATTATTATGCTATTATGTTGCTTCTTTAATTATAAATATATTCAAATTAAAATGGACCAATAACTGCACTTTGGGGATAAAGGCGGAAGAACCAGCTAGGTTGACACAGTTGTGAATATAAATTGATTAAACTCCTGAGTGAGTAAAATTGCATCCAGAAGGTCTAGAAGACCAGAATATAGGATGTCTAAATAAAGAAGTTATCAGGGAGATAGGTTCATAGTGCACCCATGAAAATTATGATTAGGAAGTAATTGGAGTCTCCAATAGGTTCATAGTGATACCATGAAAACTATGTTTATAAAGAGTGGTTGGCAAGGGCCAATTGGTTTGTAGTGCACACATGAAAACTATATTCGGATTAAGTTATTGACAGATATCAATAGGTTCCTAGTCAACCCATGAAAACTAGGATAAGAAAGAAGTTATTGGAGTCACCAATAGGTTCAGGGGAACCAATGAATTAATTAAGTTAATGGGCAGGGGCCAATAGGTTCATGGTGCACCCATGAAAACTATGATATAGGACAGGGAGTCCATGTATTATCTAAAGGTTATTAGTAAGCCCATGAAATCTAATTGGTTAATAGTGACCCTAGAAACTATAAATGTTACAAGGAATCAATTAAACAGGGGATGGGAAATCCAGAATGTTTTAACTTATATGCGTATCATCGTAATGTTTTAAAATGACTATGTTTTTAACCGTTGTGGATGCAGGAGCACGATATATGGTTTTATAAAGGTTTTATAAAGGTTTTAAGATTCTAATATGGGAAAAACCCTTCCCCTAAGCGGCGTGGTCTCACTATATATCTAAATGGTATGAGGTGTTAGATTATTGTTCATACAAGGCTTTATATCCGACTCGAAGTTTATGTTTTCCCCTTAAACTCTTGGATGCTCTAAGTAGTTTGAGATTTGAGGTTTTCAGGTACCTCATTAGACAAATAAGATTCTGAAGACGTGCAGGAGGCATTGTAGATATTTAGAGCTTTTTTCATTTGATTCCTCTCTGTTATGTTGTAAAGGCAAAGTTGTTTAGTTGCCTTATCATATACTCTGATCAACCATTGCATCTTCATATGTCGCTCTTGGCATATTTGTAATAATTATATATTTCTGAACGTGGTTTGCAATTATGGGATTATGTAAAGAATGTTGAAATGGTTTTTGGAATGGAATGAGAAAGTTATTTTGAATTTTTTTCCCATATCCATGTGTTTCTTTTATGTCAATGTGTTAGTGCCAAAATTGGTCACCAACATCTAAATCCAAATGAAAGCACCGAATCTCAATCATAGATCACAGATAGAATGTATGTTGAGAGTATGAATGTGAAGAACAGTGAGAACTAAAAAGAAAGTTGCAATAACACAGGATTTATAGTGGTTCGGCTAACTCCGGCCTACGTCAACTCTAGAAATTTCCTTTCAATTGATATGAGAATCAATTACAGTTACAATCCAAAGGTTTCCAAAACAACAATGGCAGAGTAGCCTTAATAGGGGTAAGAAGAGAAGCAAAATGAATCCCTTTTTCTGCAGCCACACATGCTGTATTTATAGGCAAAACCCGAGTTAGTGGGCTTCTTGAGTGGTACGGGCCCATCTACACCATAGCCGATCCCGTCCTTTAACATGCCGACCCATAATTTTATTGATGACCTACTCCCCTATGCCGACATGGGGATATGCAAAGACCGTCCCGAAGCAAATAACTCCTACTCCATCATACCGATCGACCCTAAACCCAAGTTGACGACCGAGCATATTCGAGTGTTGTCTTGAAGCCTTCTGCCTACTGACCCGAAGTAGGAATCTGCACCGACCCAAGTGATCTTCCCATGTCGATCCTATGTTCACCGTTCCAAGACCAATTCACCGACCCACCCAAATGCCCGGCCACACCAATACCGACCCACTTCCAGTACCGATCCACACCACCAAGACCGACCCTCTTCAACATGTCGAACCACCACAGGCCGAACCACATGACCTGATCCCTCCGAAGCCAATCCCATCCAAACTGAACCACCACTACCGACCGACTTGTGCCTTCCAGACCGAATGACCCCATCCTGATCGAACAATGCCTCCCAGACCGAACGACCCTATCCTTACCGAACCACTCTACTACCGATCCACTCCAATGCCAACCCAGGCCTGACCGTCCTATCTTGGCCAACCAATCTAGGCCGAGCCATGCATGACCTTTCACCTTTGGCCGAGTGGCACCTGCTGAACCATCTAGGCCGAGCCACATGCACCGAACCATTCATGACTGACCGTCTATCCATCCAGCTGGCTCAAACCCATCATATTCCAGTCTCGACAGACGAGCAGTCAATTTACTTAAATCCTCCTGTCAAAGGCCTTGTCAAAAGGAGGGTTAACATTTTCCCCCCAAAACGTGCCTTGCTATTGGAAACTGTGTTTTGAATAGCCTCGAATCTGATATAAGAAGTCCATGTTATATTCATTATCAAGCAATTCCATCCAAATCTGATAGTTTACTCTGCGACCATTCCGAGTCGTTATCCAATTCCAAATCCGTTAACCGAATCCATGATCCCTCTAGATCATTCTATTCGAGTCTGGGACCTCTCCGAGTCCTATAGTCCAATCGAGGACCTTGCTGGATCCAAATCCTAGGCTGGGATCTCACCGGCTCCTAAAACCCATATCCAGGACCTCGTTGGGTCCTTATCCAAATCTGTAGCTATTCGGAGCCATTATCCAAACCCATTTTGCACCTTGGAAGTCAGTAATCAAATCCTATGATCTCTCCAGATTGTTGACGGCCTCTCTCGACTCTTGCTAAACTTGACCCAAACCTAATGATTGAGCAGGCAGATCTTATCACGCTCCAGTGAAGCTACCTATCCCTTACACTCCGGTTCAGCGTCCCTGAACATTAAGCGATCCTGATCCTCTTGGACGGATATCAGCCTCTTCAGGCTCTTACTGGATCCCATCCTGTCACTCTCTAGTAGATAGGAACAGCGTTGAGTGATCCATTCCTGTCACTCTCTGGAGAAGCAGCATCACTCCCTACACTCCGATTCAATATCCTTGAACATTAAGCTATGCCATGGCCTAAGTCCTAGGCGAATTATTGCCTTTTTGGGCTCTTGTTGGATCCCAACCTGTCACTCTCTGGTAAAGGGGAAACAACGATGAGCGAGCGATCCTATCGCTCTTCGATGGAGCGGCGTCGCTCCCTGTACTCCGGTTCAGTGTCCTTGAACATAAAGCGACTAATTTCAAACTGACTTCCAATATATGTCCCATAACTCTTTGGTTAGTTATTTGTTGCATAAAACCAAAATCTATTTATCAAATCCAAGGTCCAAATGTCCAATAAGAAAAACAGAAAAAGCTAAGGGCTGCCTCTTTGGGTAAAGCAGCCTACTTCCATCTCATAGCATACCTGGGGATCACTCTGGTTCCCCTGCATGTGTAAGTGGCATAGTTGCTATTTATTTTTTTTTAAAACAAAATCAGAAAAGATTATTCGATGACTAGAGTCCACATCCTGAACTTGATCCTTGCCATCACGATCGGTGGATGACGAGTTGTGACTCCATTCTGGGATCGTTCCTGTTTGATCCAAGCGGTAGCTGCTCGCGTTCTACTACTCTTGTCTGATTCCTTACATACCGTGGCAACCTGCCACTTCTAATATGTTCCTCCACCACATCCTTTAGGCGACGACATTCTTCTGTGGAGTGCCCTTCTAGCTCATGGAATAGGCAGTACTTCCCGCTCCTATGTTCCCGTTCAGTGGCTCCTGGATGGTTTCCGTTAGGGGAGTTACCCCCCAGCTTCTAAGTAAATACGTTCCAAATTATCTGTTAAATCTACATACATCATGAATTTGGGTTCTTGACCTCTCCTCCATTTGTCTGAACCACTAGATCCATCGTCCAACTTACGCTTTCCTTTATCTAGTCTTCGTCCTTCATCAGACATTCCTTCGCCTTGCACGGCGTTTATTTCCTACCTTTTGGCATGCGAATCCTCTAACCAAATGAATCTTTTCGTCTCATGATAGAACTCTTCAAGATCCTGTGGTGGATCCCGTGCTAATGAATCCTAGAGTTCGTGCCTTTTGCAATCCCTGCCACCGCTGCCATCACAATCATTGATGGACCCGAGCGATCAACCGAGGCCATAAGTGCATTAAATCGTATTAGAAAACCTCTCACGGACTCTCCAATCCTCTGCTTCACTAATGCTAGCGTCATTAAATTCTTGGGTCACGTCACCTGGGCCCTAAACTATCCCATGAAGCGTTCCACTAACTCTCACCATATCCTGATTGATCCATTTTCCAGCTGCCTGAACCAAAGTGCAGCCAAATCCATCAAGTGTAAAGGGAAACATCTTGCAATCACCTCCTAAGATGCCCCCAGTACTTCCATATGTCTAATGTATCTGGTTACATGCATAGTTGGATCTGATTTTCCATCATAGGCCTCTAGTGTTTGTAGTTTGAATTCTGAAGGGTTCCTTGCATTCTTGATTTCCAGAGTGAACGGACTTCGACTGACTTCCTCCAAGCCTCTACTTGGTGGTAGTCCTCTCACAATCCTTCTTATTAATCAAGCCATCTGCTCGTCTCCATCCGAGGGTAGTCCCCTATTCGCATCTCCACCTTTCCTCCATATCTTGGAGCGTACTTTGGGTAGTACTCTTCATGTTGGCCATTTGCATTCACGTTGGTCCCTGCTCGCTGAGCTTCATTCACAGCTCTCCCAATATCCAATACCGGGGGCCGCCCCCAGGTCTTTTCTGATTTCCTTCAATCTCTCTAGTCTGGTTCTGCTTTTGACCTCTAGAAACTTCTACAGCTCCAATTCCTTGTTCCGCATTGCCAGCAACCGCGATTGTTCCATTCCCTTGACTTTGTACTCCAGGTTGTCCAACTTGTCGAAGTAGGTTCTATATTATATCCTCTTGTCTTTTCAGTAATTCTTCCTGCATAGCTGCCATCGTCATCTCCATCTATCCCTAGTCATGAAAACTCTTATTTTCTCCTGAGGAAGCCTCCTGACTCCCTTCATGTTGACTTTTTCTATCCTCTGTCTCTGGGTTGATTGCTTTGCCACAATCTTTAAAATCCAAGTTCCTAAGCCTTTAAATCCGTACTCCATGCTTCTGAATCCCTGAGTGCTAGCTTTCTTAGCGAAAGCACCAAAATGATAGCGCCAAATTTGGTCACTAACACCCAAATCCAAATGAAAGCACCAAATCTCAGTCACATATCATAGATAGAATGTATGTTGAGAGCATGAAGGTGAAGAACAGTGAAAATTAAAAAGAGAGCAGTAACAACATAGATTTATAGTGGTTCAGCTAACTCTGGCCTACATCCACTCTAGAAATTTCCTTTCAATTGATATGATAATCAGTTACAATTACAGTCCAAAGTTTTCTATAACAATAATGGCAGAGTAGCCTTAATAGGAAGGAAGAAGGGAAGCAGAATGAATCCCCTTTTCTGATGCCTCGCATGCTGTATTTATAGGCAAAACCCAAGTTACCAGGCTACTTGAGTGGTCTAGGCCCATCAACCACACCCGATCCTGCCCTTTAACATGCTAACCCACAATTTTGTTGCTGATCTACTCCCCTATGCCGACCGGGGGATATATAAAGACCGACCCAAAGAAAATAACTCCTACTCTATCATACCGATCGACCCTGAACCTAAGTTGATGACCGAGCATATTCAAGTGCTGTCTCGAAGCCTACTGCCTACCGACCCGAAGTAGGAATCGATGTGGACCCAAGTGCTCTTCCCATGTCGATCCCATGTTCACCGTTCCAAGACCAATTCACCAAACCATCCAATGCCGGGCCACATCACTACCGACCCACTTCCAGTACCGATCCACACTACCGAGACCGACCCCCTTCAACATGCCGAACCACATGACCCGATCCCTCTGAAGCCAATCCCATCCAAACCGAACCACCACTACCGACCGACTTATACCTCCCAGACTGAACGACCCCATCCTGACCAAAGCATGCCTCCCAAACCGAACGACCCTATCATGTTCCACCGCCGATCCACTCCAATGCCAAACCAAGCCCGACCGTCCTATCTTGGCCGACCCACCTAGGCCGAGCCATACATGACCTTACACCCTTAGCGAGCGGCACCTGCCGAACCATCTTGGCCTAGCCACATACACTAAACCAACCAGGACTTACCGTCTATCCATCCAGCTGGCTCGAACCCATCGTATTATAGTCTTGACAAACGAGCAGTCGATTTAGTTAAATCCGCCTGTCCACGACCTTGTCAAAAGGCAGGTTAACATAATGTGTCTAACATTACTGTATTTGGTCATCGTGGATTAATAACTATGGATGACTGCAGCATCCATAGCCGTTAGTTTTGGGCCTCTAAGCGGGGGATGTTACACTTTGTATATTAGTGTTGCTAAAGCGGCTGCTAAAAAGCCTTGATTTTGCAGGTGTAGCGGAAAATAACGGAGCTTAAAGCAAATCAACTATTTAATAACGCTAAATTGAAATAGCATAGTGGTCGAAGAGCACTATATGCTATAGCGAGGATTTAGCTGGTCTTTAACTGTATAGTGCCATTATGTGTATTTTAATTGAAAACCGAAGTTCAACGCAACTCGACTCCAGTCACCCGATATATGTGTAGTGATGTTTGGTTGAATGTTTGTGGAGTAATTTTACTCTATAGTTTATAAATTTACCTAATTATTTTCTTGTTTTAAAGATGTTTGGAAAGCTTTGAAAAAATATTAAGTGTTTTAAAATTTAATTAAAGGCATCTAATAAATATTTTACTGACTTTTATTCAATTTAGCTATTTTCAAATTTATATATATATATATATTTTTAATTATGTATATAAATACAGCTTTCTTTTGGTTATAAAAACCTTTTTTTAAAAATCAATATTATATAAATTTGAAATTGTTTTAAAGGCAAAATAGAATATAATCCTATTTTATAAAATATATTATATAATGATTATATTATTTTTAAGAGGTTTTTATCATAAAGACTATTTTAATATTATTGAAATAGTTCTTAAACCTTGGAAAAAATATAAAATTCTTTTTATAAAATAATTAAATGATTTTGGAGATGTTCTGAATAAATAAAAATCTCATTTTATAATTTGAGAATTTTGGATATGGTATAACTTAAAGGAAAAATGTTTTATTTCTAATTATTTTAGTATAAAGTGAAGATTTTTAATAATATTTTATATATTTATTTTGGAAGTTTATAAATTTATATTGATTATAGAATTTCCTTGTGGTAATCCCTGTAAGTTACATTTAATCAGTAGAGTGATTATGAATGTTTATCTGTATATGAACAAGAATTTGAAAGCAAATTATAGTGTTAAATCTTTATTTTGGTATTATATGAACGATGTGAAACTATTTAATATATAAATGTTTTAATAGTTTTATTAGTTATAGAATATAAAATTAATCAAAGAAAAGTTTTATTTTAAAAATTATTAATCTTTTAAAAAAAGATATAATTAGTTTTTCTTTTAAACTCAACCCAGAGCCCTGATGAAATCGAAGGTACACGATGAGCTCCCCCTGGCCTGGTCCGACCACAGACATGAGGGTTTTTAGCCAGCCTAGCTTAGAGGTTTGATGCCCCCTATCATTTTTTGATAGGTTTTCTAGGAGCCCACCTCTGCGCCTTGAATGAAAAACACAGCTCAATCTACCAGGACTTGAACCCGTGACCTCAAAGAACTTTGTCCATAGTCGCTAAGTGGCCCTGACCAACTGTGCTATGCTCGCGGACAAGCTACAATTACTTTTAAACAATTATATATAGATACAACAACTTTAGAAAATAAGAAATATTTTTGCTTAATGTTTGAAGTATTTTAATACTTATTTATTTATAGTCTATAAGTATAATTAAGAGTATAAGATGTTTATATATTCGTATAATTGAAATTTTACTACACTTTTATGATTTCTTATTTCTTTCACATTGGTTTTGTTGTTATGAACGATTCACTGTTGGACAATGAATTGATTAATTGCTTTTTATGTGATTTTATATGGTGATGACATCCTTCTATTTGATTCCATAATATTTCATTATGTGTGACGAGAAATCTCAATAAATGGAGTTATAATACCGTTTAGGATGTGACATTCGGTAATATTTCTCTGGTTATTCTTTGGACTCGTTGTATAGAATATTATGAAGGAGCGAGTGTGATATATGAGCTCTGAATAAACAGACTAGCAACACACGGTGGTATAGGACGTTGTTATGTTGTTTATTTGATTATTCTTTACTCATGAATGTCACTCAGATAGGGATTTATTATGTATGATGGGGTTCGCTGCGAGAGTCACGTATTTAGCCATGTGTTGGCAATTGTATGGAGTCATGCGTTAGTATATGTATTCGGCTGTGTGTCATCACATGTATCATACCATGTGTCGTATGAGTATTTGGCTGTGTGTCGACCAATATTTATATATATGTATATTACGTGTGTTTGTCTATCACTGATCGACTTCCTTTATGGTACAAAATTTGAACCAGATTGGATAGTATCCATCCCAGCGGTTTCATTGCAGTGCTCACACCCTGGATCTGTGAATCTTATTCTTATAGCTGTGTGTTGGCAGTATATAGAGTCGCAAGTCAATAATGTTCGCCCCTTTGTGTCACTGAGTCCTCTTATAGTCGAGTACATTAATGGATATTAGTCATGATGTTTGTCGAGGTAACTAAGAGTTTAGGAGCCGTGTTTGAAGAACACATGTGTTGTCTTCACCAAACAAGCATGGTCTCTAGAGCGTGTGTGTCTTCTAGTCTTTCATTTGGTTTTGGTGTGTATGGTAGATAAACATATATTACTATACTCCTTACTTGAGAGTTGTGATTATACCTGAGACTATATCTAGTATACGGTGAATCCCCGTGTACTTCTTTAGCATGTATCGCATATTATCATTCTTTGGTGTATGTTGCCTGTTACTTTTCATTGATTTGTGTCACCAATTATCATTCATTGGCATATGTTGCAAATTACTCTTTATAGGCGTGTGTCGCCAATTGTATGGTAGATGCATGGTTGTTTATTTATTTCGTTGTATGACTATGACAGACCTGGGAAAGTCAATATCACTTATAGTGGATGGGTGGATTTTGATAATGAACCGCGGATATGGATAATTCACCCATTTGATATTGTTTTGATTGGATATTATTGATGTGATTTTATATGGATAATGACATCTTTATGCTTGGATTCGTGGTTTTTTCTATTTTGTTACACTATTATTTGCCATCACTATTATTCTATAAATATCCTATATCTATATATATGTTGACCTCTGTTGTAACATCCCGTATCTGGAGGTCAAAAGCTAAACACTATGGATCTTGCATTAATCCACAGTATTAACTTCTGGTGATGGAGTACGGCAGTGCTAATTATATCCATAATATCAGAAGCACTTGAATATGAACAAAATCATAGATTTTTAATTTTTTTTCTCCAGTGATTACATTTAAAACAAATAACATATCCAAGTTACAAAAATATCCCCAAATGTAATCCTAGGCAAAGATCGAATATAAATTACAACAATATGCCAAGAGCGACATATGAAGATGCCCCCGTGAATGATCAAAGCAATATAGACATATCTGTCTTAATACACAGCAGAAACAATTTTAAAACCAAATTTTTAATTTAGCTATCCATAAGCTACATGCTCGTCTTCGAAAGCTTATTCGCCAAAATCTGCTACAACCTGAAAACCTAAACCCTTATCCTACTCAAATCAAATTTTGAGCACCCGAGAGTTTAAGGGGAAACAAAAACTTCGAGTCAGACATAAAGCCTGGTATGAATAATTTCTATTATATCTCTGTTTGCTGATATATAGCGAGACCACGACGCTTAGCGGAACGGGTTTCACCTCACTAATATTTCTTTTCAAAACATATATTTTGCAAATCTTTTCCTACAACCAAACTAGTTAATAAACTGATAATAATAATAATATTGCAATATCCATTATGCTAAAACAGGAAACAAAGTAGACTATCTGTCCAAAATCTGAATTATCTATTCTTTACTTGACCATATGTCCTAATGTCTGAGCTAATTGCTCTATTTTGGACTATCTATCATAAAATTGATTATACCAAAATAGCAATATCTTTTATGTTAGATAATGTGATATCTGCCCGAAACCGGTGAAAGGGTGAACAAACTATTCTTAAAAGTAGTAGGGTTGTTATGCTAATAAATGAACTGACTGTTAATATCTGGGATAACTGCAGCTTATCTGGACCAACTGTCCTTTGGACTGATTGTCCTCTGGGCTGACTGCCCTCAAAATGGACTGGCTGTTTGAATTTAAACGAGCTAACTGCCTAAATTTTCTTTTGGGTTAACTACCTTCAAACTATCTGGGCTAACTACCTTTCAAAATTTTCCTTGAAAACCCTTTCAAAATGATTTAGTCCATCAAATCATATACATATAAGGAAAATATATCTTTAGCTTTACTCTAAGCAATTTTTTCCATGTTATATTACTTCAAAATAATGTTGATGGTGCTCAATAAGGATTTTCCTCCTTTTAAAATAAGTTTAAGTCCTTTATAATTTAAAATTCTTAGGCTATCTGTCTAGTCATTATATTCGAAACATTCATTTAAAACCTTTAAACAACCTTTCGAAAATATTTAAGGTAATTCCTTCAAAACCATTAATTAAACCCTTTGAAAGCATTGAAGGTAATTCCTTCACATCCTTTAATAAAACCTTTCGAAACCTTGAAGGTAACTCCTTCAAAACCTTTAATAAAAGCCATTTCTCTAAAAGCTTTAAAACATATGACATCCGTCATCTAAATCCTTTAAATCTTAACCTTTCGAAAACATTGAAAAACATACCTTTTGACCTTGTCAAAAGGTCCCACCTATCGACCTTATCAAAAGGTTTCTTTTGTTTTAGAGATGTAAATATTATTAACCTTTGTTTTGGAGATTAAGGAGCTTGGAATTTGAATGAGTTTGATTTGAATTTGCTTTCTTTAAGCTCTTCTTTTGTTTCCTCTTCTTCTTTCCTTGTTAATGGTGGCCGGCCTTGCATTTAAATTTTAGAAATTAGAACGAACGTGTATTAAGATACACGACCTAAGGAAGGTGATATAAGAATGGCCTCTTTTCCATAACACCCCTCCTCTAATTCATTTTGAACCCTTTATTTAATTCATAAGTTAAAAAAGCACGGCTACCCTAAATAAATCAAACCTTAATTCCCTAATCAATACATTATTTTATCTAGTTTATCTAATTAAATCTCCTAAATAATGTTATCAAAATCTTGGATGTTGTAGACTCCCCTCCTTATAGAATTTCGTCCTCAAAATTACAATAAATCTCAAAACAAACAAGAAGGTAAAACATACCATCAAAACAAGTCAGGATAAGTATCTCTAATCCTACTCCCAACCTCCCAAGTACAATCTCTGTCATCGTCACTCCACTGACTAATCTGATCATCTTGGTTCTAAGCCTCTTCTCATCTCTCGCAACAATGTGAACTGGCTTCGTCACTATGGTCAAGTCCGGTTCAACCACTAAATAATCCAGCACTGTCCGTGCAATAGTGTCTCTTGGCCTCTAACACACTTTATGATATGAAAAACGTGTAAAACATCATGGACACCTACCAAACCGCTCAGTAACTCAAGCCTATACGTGAGATTCCCGATCCTCTCAGGAATAGGAAAAGGTCCAATGAACCTAGGAGATAACTTCCCCGTCTTTCCAAATCTAAGCACACTCTTCATCGGTGATGCTTTGATAAAAACTTGGTCCCCAACCGAGAACTCCAAATCTTTCTGTCTCTTATCTGCATAACTCTTCCATCTAGACCGAGCCTCCTTCATTTGAGCTCGAATGACCTTAATCTTTTCTACAACTTCTCTAACCAAATCTGGACCAAGAATCAACCTATCCCAGTCCCTAACCAACCTACGGGAGATTTGCATGGTCTTCCATACAAAGCTTCAAACGGTGTCATCCCAATACTAGTCTGATAACTGTTATTATACGAAAACTTGACTAAATGCAGACGGTCCTCCCATGATCCCCTAAAATCCATAACACAAGCTCTTAACAAATCTTCTAAGATCTTGTTAACCATTTCCGTTTGGCCATCTGTCTGTGGTTGGTAAGTGGTACTCTTCTTAAACTTGGTTCCCAAAACTTCCTACAGACTCTTTGAAAACTCACTAGTGAAAAAGGAATCTATATCACTAAATATACCGCTCGAAACTCCATGCAGTCTAAACACATTCTTCATGAACAACCTTGCTAAAACAGGTGCCATCCTGGTTGACCTAACTGGAATGAAATGGGCATTCTTGGTTAATCTGTCCACTATGACCCATATACTTTCATTTCCCCTACTTGACCATGGAAATCTGCTAGTGAAGTCCATAGAAATAGAATCCAACTTCCATACTGGAATATTAGTGGCTGAAGAAAACCACTCGGTTTCTAGCGTTTGGCCTTTTCTTGTTAGCAATTCAAGCACTGCCTTACATACAAACCAATATCCCGCTTCATCCTTCCTAGAAGAAACTCCTCTTCATATCCTTATACATCTTGGTGCCTCCGAGATGTATAATGAACATCGAACAATGGCATTAATCCAAGATTTCCTTTCTTATATTTCATACACTCGGAACACATGATCTTCCTTTCTTTCTTAACCACCCATTTTGGTCAAGACTGAAATATTTCAACTCATCGCTCTTGGTTCCTTCCTTTAGCTTCAAGATCCATTTAGCTAACACAGGATCCTCTATATGCTTAGAAGCAATCCGTTCGATCAACATTGGTCGAACTTCCAAACAAGATAATACAACTGTATTCTCACTAGACCCGGCCTCGGATCTCCACTACGCTCTATAAGCTGCTAATGCTTCTAAATCTTTCCACTCAGCCATCATAGCCAACACTACATTTTGATGTATCCTGATAAATGCATCTGCAACCTTGTTGCATTTTCCTAGTGCGTACTCAATCCCAAAATCATAAGCGGCTATGAACTCTAACCATCTCTGTTGTCTCATGTTCAACTGCTTTTGAGAGAACAAATACTTCAACGACTTATGATCCGTATACAATTCAAACCTTTCTTCTAAAAGGTAATGTCTCCATACCTTCAAAGTAAAAATCACAGCAGCCAACTATAAATCATGCATTTGGATACCTGACCTCATGCGGTCTAAGTTGTCTAGAAGCATACGAAATAACTTTACCTCTTTGCATTAGCGCAAGTCCTAATCCTATTTCATACATATCGGTATAAACTACCAAATCCCGATTCCCCTCTGGAACAACCAAAACAGGTGCATGGGTCAATAAGTATTTCAAACTTTGGAATGCTTCCTCACACTTATCGATCAACATAAAATTCACATGCTTCCTTATTAGCCTAGTCATCAGTGCTGCTATCCACGAGAAATCCTTAATGAATCTCGGATAATAACCAGCCAACCCAAGGAAACACTTAATCTTGGTTACTATCTCGGGTTTCTTCCAACTATTCACTGCCTTGATCTTAGTCGGATCTACTGATAACCATTCCTCTGAGACTATATAATCAAGAAACTTCACCTCTTTCTTCCAAAAGTGACACTTCGAAAACTTCGCTTTAAGCTGATGCTGCCTCAGCGTCTCAAGCATCGCTCTAAGATGAACTTCATGCTCTCTTTCATCCTTAGAGTAAATCTAGATATCATCTATGAAAACCAGCACGAACCTATCCAAGAGCTCTCGGAAAATCCATTTCATCAAATCCTCAAAGAAAGCTGGAGCATTCATCAGTTCGAATGGCATAACTAATCATTGGTACGATCCATATATGGTCCTGAATGTTGTCAAAGGTATACTATCCTCTGCTACCCTGAGCTGGTGGAAACCCGTTGCCAAATCCAATTGAGAAAATACCTTTGCTCCACTTATCTGGTCAAACAAATCATCAATTCTAGAACATGAATATCAATTATTCATTGTCCTCTCATTCAACTTAAGATAATCGGTACATAGCCCCAATGATCCATTCGGCTTCTTAGCGAACACTGTCGCTGCACCCAACGACGAACTGCTTGGCTAGACAAAACTCTTGCCCTCTAAATCCACCAACTACATCTTTAACTACCTCATCTCTGAAGGGGTCATCCTGCTTGGCGGCCTAGTCACTGGTTCGGCTCCCAGAACCAATTCTATCTGAAAATTGATAGCTCGTTTCAACGACAATCCAACACAAGCTCAAACATATCTATGAATTCTCTAACCATGAAAACTCGGCTCAACTCATCATCTAAATCCAAAGCACCCAACAAAGCAAACACTATACCATTAGAACCTTCTATGCTAAAAACAATCCGCTCGCTACAGTTTGGGTGTCTAAGAGATATCTTCCTAACCTGGCAAAATATATTAGCATCGTACTTACTTAATCAATCCATACGAAGGATAATCCCGAACCCTACAAAATCAAACATATGAAAATTGCATTCAAAAGTATGACCTAACAGGTCAAACTCAAATTGGTCATACCTCAACCCTAGAGTTGCATGCCCTCCTATTGGATTCAC
This sequence comes from Allium cepa, assembly GCA_030765085.1. Classification (NCBI taxonomy): domain Eukaryota; kingdom Viridiplantae; phylum Streptophyta; class Magnoliopsida; order Asparagales; family Amaryllidaceae; genus Allium; species Allium cepa. The sequence goes on along the minus strand of CM060940.1, from coordinate 755,081,075 downwards.
AACCCGTAAGGAGTAACTAAATATATGGGTTCAAGGTTAAGCTTATCTATTAAACATCTGTACATAAAATAATGCAATGCACTAGTATCAAATAAAACGCTAATAGACATGCCATGAATCTGAAGCGCTCCCCTAAGAACTTCCTCTCCCTTCTCCTAGGCTGTTGGCTTAGAAACGGTAGGCTCCAATGCATACACCTCGCCTTTACCATCTCTAATGGGCTCCTTCCACAGGTTCTTATAATGGCCTATCTGGTCATAGTCGAAGCACATGACATTCTTCCCATTAGCTACATTCTTTTCTTTCCCTGAGTGACACTCATTAGCAAAGTGCCATTTCTTATCGCATTTATAGGAAACAACTTCAGACTTCGGTTTCTTGTCTGCTCCACCCTTCTGAGCACCTTTCTTGGGAAAGAACTTCCTCTTCTGGCCCTGCCTAACTTGGACCCCTTTTGCCTTGCTATTCTCCATAGACTCAAGGACTTCTTCCTGCCTCATAGCCATCTCTACAAAAATATTAGAAGGATCTCTTAGATGAGACAAAGTAATACTAGCCAATTTCGGCTTTAATCCTCCGATAAATTTCTCATTCCGCTTCAACACGGTATCCACTGAAGCATACTCATACCGGGCCAACTCTTTAAATTTTTTGGCATACTCAACAAATGACATCTCACCCTCCACCAGCTCAGCAAACTGCCTAATCAAAGCTAACTGTGCCACCACAGACATAAACCTCTCTTGGAATCTCCTCTTGAAATCCTCCTAGGTCACTGTCTCCTCATCAACTGTCGCTGTAACATTGTTCCACCAGAATAACGCTATTGAATATGCGCTTATATGATTTTTGTTTGATGATAATAAACATATATACATTCGTTTAAATGTATTTGTTAATGTACTATTTTATTTTTCATAGATTAAATAAATATTTGCTGAATAAAATAAATAACACTGAATTTGAATTCAAACGAATATTTTATTCAAATAAATATTTATTACAATTTTTTGATAGTACAACTTCAAGCCCTCACTATAAATATACATTTTCTATTACAATACATTTTCGATTACATCACAATTCATTTTTACATTTTCACCTCACTACATATCACTCACACTCGTATTAATCTTCAACTTCATTCCAGTTTGAATCCAGCATCTGAGCAATCTGCAAAAATATTCACTAACGCAATAAAATTGAAAATCAAATATTTTTGCGATATAAAATAAAATATGGTTTTTGAAAACAATATTTGCCTCAGTTATTTGGGTTGTTCGTCATCATTTATATTTGAATTCGTTATACACGAACAACTTGTGACATACACAGTGTATCACTGTATATGCCACAAGGCCGTGCACACCGATATACACTTGATAATGCTACAGGGACAGGTGAGCACAAGGTCAAACCCAAATAAAAAGATGGGTTCAACTCAGGTGCAACATAAATAAAATCTCGATTTCAGCACAAGGTCAAACCCGAGTTGTGTAACTGGATTCAACTCAAGTGTAATGCACAGTCTACACAAATTCAATAGTGCATCAAAGCAAACTCAAGTAGACAGTAGCATATACTACAGGGATGAACACATGAGAATGGAATGCACAGGTCAGAGAAGCAATAATGGAACCAACACAAAAGTTCACAATGCAACATGATCAACTCAACTCGACTAATAGTAAACAGTGTACAACAGCAAAGCCAAACTACAAGCTGCAGTAACTCAAGCAAGTGCACAAACTAAACTAACATGAATGAAAATACACTGAAGCATGAAAACGGGTAAACAACACAATCAAACTGCAACAAGGCAATAAGGAATGGCCAGAACCAAGGCAAGACCAAGCAGCAGTATACAAAAGTGACACGGCAGATTTGAATAAGAACTCCACTGGCCATGAAGCAATACCACAAATGTGCAACACAGTGAAGAGACCAAGTGCAGAATGCAACAGACTCAACTAAACCAACATGGCTAAGACTACAAGCAACTGCATAGGACTGTAACAACCAGAATGGAAGCAAAATGCAAAACCAAAGTGCATGAACACAGTGAAGACCACAAAGGCAATGCATCGGTGAATCAACTGAAGAATGAACTCGAACAGTAAACATATATGCACAGGTACAAACAACAGTGAGCACATTCATATGTACAAATGCAAAGAACAGTGGTGATGCAGTGCAACATCTACGACAGCAAGTACATGAATGCAAACTACAGGAATGAATATTATGCGATTCAACTACAAGTGTCGACCAAGTGACAATGCAAGCAAATGTCCAAACAACAAACATCATAGCACATGCATATCAACCAAACAGTGGCAAATGAAGTACAGTATGCAAACATGAAGGGAATATAACTACAAATGTAAACTGGCAACAACAAGTTCAAGTGAGTCAAGTTCAGGCCAGAAGCTCAGGAAACATCAATGATACAAGAAAATGTAATGAGTAAAACCAAACCGCAAAGCCAATCATGATACAGTGATACAAATGCAACACAGTGGGAACCACAATGCAAGCCGAGCATCAAGACACTAAGCAACTGAAACAAGCCAGCAACTATCGAAGTTCAAGTTATATAAGACAGCTACAAACTCAAATGATGCAAATGCACAAGTACAGGCCGAGTAAAATCAAGTGCGTATGCAATTACAACCAAAGTCGAATGAAAATCAACTGTGGCAGCCAAGGAATTAATCGCAAGCAAAGTCACGGGTAATCAAGGATTTGACTAGGTTAAACATCGAAGTCGTGAAAATATACAGAAGTCAAGTGATAAAAATTCAAGTGCATATGCAGTATTGACAAAGTCAAAAATCAACACCGTGGTGAGCATGGCAATTCAAAGCCGTGGGTATCAAGCATCAGAAATATACGATTATGAACAAGTCAGAGAAAATCACCATCATCCACACGATCATCGAATGGCCAAAGCACAGAATTGACGAATTCAAACAATTATATATGAACGCAAATATAGGAATTCGACCTATATGTAAACCATTCATCATCGGCAAATTTAGGCATCGAGTTCAAGCATCAACCCAGTAAAGCAAAAGGATAAATTACATACCGAAATCGCAAACGTCGAACTCGATCGACCAGTAGTGAGCAACTCAGAGAAATAGTCGATCGACATAGAGAGGAGCTAAATCAATCATACGATCGAGCTACTATCGGCTGCTTCTAATTTACAACCCTAATTTGGAACAAAGAGCGCAAGGAGCAGAAGCCCTAATTTGCATAGACGAACACAAGCCGCCATCATCTCAAAAAGGAACGAGCCGATAAGAAGATAAAGAGAAAAGAAAGCGTGGGCCGGCCTTAATTTAGATTTGGGGTTTTAAAATTTATAATAAGGGTTTTATTTTAAAATTAGGGTTATTTTATTTTACATTGCTTTTAATTTGTATTTCATTTTTTAAACCGTTTACTTTTCTAGTCGTGTGACTAGGGGACAAGCTAAGTGGCGTAGCTTGAGAATTCGCGACTCAGTGGCTGAGTTGTGGCAGGGTTTTGAGTGTAAAGTTAGATTTAGTCGATAGCGGGTGTCATGAGTTTACGTGTGTAAGCGAGGGACTATCTAATTTCTAGTAGAAACCTTGGGGGCAGCACGTAGGCAGGGTTTTGCCGAAGCTGGGTAAATTCTGTGTCGTTCTATTTCTACATTTATTATTCTGCTATTATCTGTGCTGCTATTGTTCTGTGATCTGTGTTGAAATTAATTTATAAGCTTCCGCGATTAATTTTAATAATTTATACCATCACCCTATTCACCCCCCCTCTAGGGTGAAATCGATCCTACAAGTGGTATCGGAGCTAGGAATAGAAGTCATCATTTGTTTTTAAAAATTCGTTTTTTCAAAAAATTAGTTTTTGTTTTAAAATTTGAATTTTTAAAATGGCTTCTTTTAATAATGCTTTTGCAGAGGGTCAATCCATAGTTAGAGCACCAATGTTCAATGGTGAATATGCTTACTGGAAAAATAGAATGAAAATTTTTCTGAAAACCATTGACGCTTGGAATATTATTGAGACAGGTTATAGAACACCAACTATAACTGTAGATAATCAGGAAATAGAGAAACCAAAGGATCAATGGACAGAACTAGAAAATAGATTACAAAATGCTAATTCTAGAGCTATGAATTCTATTATCTGTTCATTGGATCAATTTGAATTTAATCGTGTCTCACATTGTCTAACTGCACAGGAGATATGGCACACACTAGAAGTGACTCACGAAGGAACATCTCAAGTCAAAGAATCTCGCCTTGCCATGCTAAGCAGCGAATACGAGAACTTCACAATGGCGAAGGAAGAAAATGTCAAAGAGATGCATGGACGACTTTCCAATATCGTTTACAAATCAAAAGCTCTTGGAAAATCATATACAGAGTTGGAGATAGTCTAAAAAATCCTTAGAGTCCTTCCATGAAAATTTGAAGCAAAAGTGACTGCCATTCAAGAATCAAAAGATTTGAAACAAATGAAAGTCGAAGAACTCATCGGAAATCTCACCACTTATGAGCTAGGAATGAAATTCAAGGAAGAGCGTGAAGGAGGGGATACTCGAAAGAAATCAATAGCGCTCAAAGGAACAACCGAAAGTGATGATGATAACGATGATGATGAAGGAGCAGCAGAGCTGGCACTACTAATAAAGAAATTCAAAAAGTGGAATCGCAAATATGGAAATCCAGCTCGAAATCAGGAATTGAAAAGCATAATAGGTAAAGCACTGGACTACTCAGAAGAACAAAAGATTATTTGTTATAATTGCAACAAACCCGGTCATATCAAGCCCGATTGTCCACAAATTAAAATCAGCCATGGAAAGAAACAGAAAAAGAAAAGTTTTGAAACCACTTGGGAGGAAATAGACAAGGATGATCAAAGCACTGGCAGTGAAAGAGAAAAGGCAGAATTGTGTCTTCGAGGTGATATAACTGACAGCGACGATGACGAGCCAAGTGAGGTATCAAAACTTACCCATTCTGAGTTGCTTATATATTTTCATGAAGTAAACGGCTGTTTTGAACGACTTAGGGAAAAATACGCTAAACTTGAATCACAAAAAGACACTTTGATAGATTTAAATAAACGACTTGACCAATTAGTTAAAACCTATCAAAGTAGGATCCCTAAGTGTGATAAGTGTCCAACATTCGAAGAAGAAATTAAAAAATCAAAAATCAATATAAAATCACTTGAAAATGAAATTCTGATTTTAAAAGAGAATGAAAATACTAGGAGAGAGAATTCTATTAAAAAGTGCACACAGTTGTTAAACGAAAATGAATCTCTCAAAACACAAGTCCAACAATTGTCAACGACTTTAGATAAAATTTCAAAAAGTGAAAAATCGTTGAATATGCTATTAGGAAAGCAAACTGTTAATACGGTTAGACAAGGACTTGGATATAATAATTCGAAAATTGTTGAAAGCAATATTAATCAAGTTAATTCTATGTGCACAATTTGTAGAAAATTTGGACACAATCACAATAATTGTTGGTATAGACCCAAACATGTGAAAACTATACCGATTTGGGTTCCAAAAGGCACAAATATAAAACCTCTCAAAGTTAAACAAATTTGGGTGCCGAAGGGAACAATTATAAATAGTTTTGGGTCTACACAAAATTATTTTTCAAAATATTCCGCCACTAACAATCATGGACCTATAAAAACAAATAGGTCACATAAATCTTTCATCGTGTAGGTGTGGTGGCAGGCTAAGGAACAACAATAGTGTTCTCTGGTTTTTTGGCTATTCCAGAAACACAACGGGCGACAAAACAAAGTTCCTTAGCCTAGTTCAAAGGTGACAGAATCACAATAGACAACCATGAAAAATATCGTAAAGGTAAAACAGGTAAAGGTATATTAATTTGAGCGATATATTAAATGTGATAATCTGCACCATATTCTGAATTAAAATCAGCCAATATTGAGATGATGAAAAGATGATGATTTTTGACTCTAACTTATTCAACATAGTTGGCCAAGTATATTCTTATGCCAAAAACACTATAATAATCTCTAGATTCTTTGAATTACTTCATATATATCAGTTTGGATCAAAAATAGTGTTTTGTAGGATAATACAAATTGGTTATAATACGGCTAACTCTATATTCACGGTTTTTGATTATCAACACGGCTTCACTTCAAATTCAAAGAATGTCATTTAAATTGTTGTTAAAATTGAGTTTGAAATTTTTGGAGCACACTTCATGGTTTGGTCAATCAAATTCAATTAATGATGATTTTGAGTGAAAAAGAAATTCAAATGCAGATTACACTGGTAATCTAGTTGATAGAAAAATTACTAGTTGAACGTGATTTTTGAGACATTTAGTAACTGCATCGTTTTTCAAAGAAAATATCTTCATATTCTTCATTTCAAATAATTTTCAAATAGCAGAAAATTTTCTTTTAAAACCCTTGGAGAAAATCATTTTTGACCATAGTTTCAGATTAGTCATTTAAAAAAAATTAATTTCATAATTATTTTTGAATTTGATTTTAAATGACTATTTTGACTAATCTGACTCCCTAATGTTTATCGAAAAGAAAAATAGTGATTGAAAAAGTGATGAGTGTTAATATTGATCAAATATTATGACTCGAGACGGTATAATTAATAAATTTCTTTAGAAATTTAAACAAGAGTTATAAAACTGTTTGTTGGTAAAAATTCCATGACCATCTCTATATCTATCATATTTCTAACGACCATCACTCATCAAAATTCTATATAGTTTGTCGATATGTGGTACTTTAAACAGGAATCGTTCGTTTTTCATTTTTCACATTTTAAAAAAAAGGGTAATAATAATAATAAATACCAAAGTATTCACTCTCATTTAAAAGTCCTCACGGTTATGCATGGGTGAATTACTTGGAATTTGTTATGTGCTTCAATGCTCATTTAAAAGTCCTCGCGGTTACGCATGTATGGAACGCATATCAAAAGTTGATTTTTAAAATAAACAAGTTGACTCTAATCCCATTTAAAAGTCCTCACTGTTATGTGTGGTTAGAAGATACTTGAATTCATTTTTTTTTTAAATAAAATTGGAATACTACTAATCTCATTTAAAAGTCCTAACGGTTATGCATGGTTAGTAGATATTCAAATTCCTGATATAAATATACCACAAATAGACACAACTGTATGGTTTTATATGATGACATAATTCCCATCATTCTAAAAGTGGAATATACGCATAACAAAATATTTATGATTTTTGTTTGATTTTTTATTGAAATTTAATATTTATATTAAATTGAATTTTAATGTTGGATTAATATCGATCACTTTATCTCTATTTTCTCTAACACTGTTATTCTTTTGCTGATAACAAAAGGGGGAGAGAAAAGTTAAGATTTTGTCAAATAGAATCAAGAAAAGGTCAAATTATTTTCCATTTGCATCAAGGCTCATTTGCATATTATTTAATTGTATGCATATTTATAGGGGGAGCTTTGTGTAGAGAGGAAGCATTTAAATAGGGGGAGCAAATTAGAACATATCAATGATCAAATACATTTAACATATTCAAAATCTTAAATATATGTTCGTTATCATCAAAAGGGGGAGATTGTTGAATATGCGCTTATATGATTTTTATTTGATGATAATAAACATATATACATTCGTTTAAATGTATTTGTTAATGTACTATTTTATTTTTCATAGATTAAATAAATATTTGCTGAATAAAATAAATAACACTGAATTTGAATTCAAATGAATATTTTATTCAAATAAATATTTATTACAATTTTTTGATAGTACAACTTCAAGCTCTCACTATAAATATACATTTTTTATTACAATACATTTTTGATTATATCACAATTCATTTTTACATTTTCACCTCACTACATATCACTCACACTCGTATTAATCTTCAACTTCATTCCAGTTTGAATCCAGCATTTGAGCAATCTGCAAAAATATTCACTAACGCAGTAAAATTGAAAATAAAATATTTTTGCGATATAAAATAAAATATGGTTTTTGAAACAATATTTGCCTCAGTTATTTGGGTTGTTCGTCATCATTCATATTTGAATTCGTTATACACGAACAACTTGTGACATACACAGTGTATCACTGTATATGCCACAAGGCCGTGCACACCGATATACACTTGATAATGCTACAGGGACAGGTAAGCACAAGGTCAAAGCCAAATAAAAAGACGGGTTCAACTCAGGTGCAACATAAATAAAATCTCGACTTCAGCACAAGGTCAAACCCGAGCTGTGAAACTGGATTCAACTCAAGTGTAATGCACAGTCTACACAAATTCAATAGTGCATCAAAGCAAACTCAAGTAGACAGTAGCATATACTACAGGGATGAACACACGAGAATGGAATGCACAGGTCAGAGATGCAACAATGGAACCAACACAAAAGTTCACAATGCAACATGATCAACTCAACTCGATTAATAGTAAACAGTGTACAACATCAAAGCCAAACTACAAGCTGCAGTAACTCAAGCAAGTGCACAAACTAAACCAACATGAATGAAGATACATTGAAGCATGAACACGGGTAAACAGCACAATCAAACTGCAACAAGGCAACAAGGAATGGCCAGAACCAAGGCAAGACCAAGCTGCAGTATACAAAAGTGACACAGCAGATTTGAATAAGAACTCCACTGGCCATGAAGCAATACCACAAATGTGCAACACAGTGAAGAGACCAAGTGCACGACTAAACTAACAAATGCAACAGACTCAACTAAACCAACATGGCCAAGACTACAAGCAACTGCATAGGACTGTAACAACCAGAATGGAAGCAAAATACACAAATGCAAAACCAAAGTGCATGAACACAGTGAAGACCACAAAGGCAATGCATCGGTGAATCAACTGAAGAATGAACTCGAACAGTAAACATATATGCACAGGTACAAACAACAGCGAGCACATTCATATGTACAAATGCAAAGAACAGTGGTGATGCAGTGCAACATCTACGACAGCAAGTACATGAATGCAAACTACAGGAATGAATATCATGCGATTCAACTACAGGTGTCGACCAAGTGACAATGCAAGCAAATGTCCAAACAACAAACATCATAGCACATGCACATCAACCAAACAGTGGCAAATGAAGTACAGTATGCAAACATGAAGGGAATACAACTACAAATGAAAACTGGCAAAAAGTTCAAGTGAGTCAAGTTCAGGCCAGAAGCTCAAGAAACATCAATGATACAAGAAAAAGTAATGAGTCAAACCAAACCGCAAAGCCAAGCATGATACAGTGATACAAATGCAACACAGTGGGAACCACAATGCAAGCCGAGCATCAAGACACTAAGCAACTGAAACAAGCCAGAAACTATCGAAGTTCAAGTTATACAAGACAGCTACAAACTCAAATGATGCAAATGCACAAGTACAGGCCGAGTAAAATCAAGTGCGTATGCAATTACAACCAAAGTCGAATGAAAATCAACTGTGGCAGCCAAGGAATTAATCGCAAGCAAAGTCACGGGTAATCAAGGATTTGACTAGGTTAAACATCGAAGTCGTGAAAATATACAGAAGTCAAGTGATAAAAATTAAAGTGCGTATGCAGTATTGACAAAGTCAAAAATCAACACCGTGATGAGCCCGGCAATTCAAAGCCGCAATTCAAAGCCGTGGGTATCAAGCATCAGAAATATACGATTATGAACAAGTCAGAGAAAATCACCATCATCCACACGATAATCGAATGGCCAAAGCACAGAATTGACGAATTCAAACAATTATATACGAACGCAAATATAGGAATTCGACCTATATATAAACCATTCATCATAGGCAAATTTAGGCATCGAGTTCAAGCATCAACCCAGTAAAGCAAAAGGATAAATTACATACCGAAATCGCAAACGTCGAACTCGATCGAGCAGTAGTGAGAAACTCAGAGAAATAGTCGATCGACATAGAGAGGAGCTAAATCAATCATACGATCGAGCTACTATAGGCTGCTTCTAATTTACAACCCTAATTTGGAACAAAGAGTGCAAGGAGCAGAAGCCCTAATTTGCACAGACGAATACAAGCCGCCATCATCTCAAAAAGGAACGAGCCGATAAGAAGATAAAGAGAAAAGAAAGCGTGGGCCGGCCTTAATTTAGATTTGGGGTTTTAAAATTTATAATAAGGGTTTTATTTTAAACCTAGGGTTATTTTATTTTACATTGCTTTTAATTTGTATTTCATTTTTAAACCGTTTATTTTTCTAGTCGTGTGACTAGGGGACAAGCTACGTGGCGTAGCTTGAGAATTCGCAACTCAGTGGCTGAGTTTTGGCAGGGTTTTGAGCGTAGAGTTAGATTTAGTCGATAGCGGGTGTCGTGAGTTTACGTGTGTAAGCGAGGGACTATCTAATTTCTAGTAGAAACCTTGGGGGCAGCACGTAGGCAGGGTTTTGCCGAAGCTGGGTAAATTCTGTGTCGTTCTATTTCTGCATTTATTATTCTGCTATTATCTATGCTGCTATTGTTCTGTGATCTGTGTTGAAATTAATTTATAAGCTTCCGCGATTAATTTTAATAACTTATACCATCACCCTATTCACCCCCCTCTAGGGTGAAATCGATCCTACAAATGCAGCTCCCTGAAGCTGCCTAGACGCCAACCTCCTCTTTTGCTCATTACCGAGCCCCAGATCTGCAAAAATCCTTTCGTAGTGCAACAACCAGTTCTTAACTCAAATGGCATCCTCCGTTCCCATAATGTAACGACCCGTATTTTACGTGTCGATGTATCGTAGAACTTACAGGTCGTTAGTGTTGTTTGTGTTGTCTCTAACCTGAGTCGTATAGGGAACCGACTCAAGAGCTACTTGGAGTTAGTACGTTGCCGAGTTATCATGTTAAGTGTTCGAGTTAGTGGGGTTTTAAGTCGTTTGAACGACTTAAGAAAGTTGCCGACTTAAGGTGGAACGAGTTAGTGGGTTGGACCGACTCATAGGGGTGGCCGGTTTAGATGGTTGCCGAGTTAAGAGGGTAACGACCTATGAAATAAGGCTTAGGTCGGCTGAGTGAGTTAACGGCCTAGTAGCTACCGACTTAAGGATATGAGCGACCTATAGGAGCTGGCAACCTAGTGGGGAGCGACCTAAGAGGGGTAGAGACCTAGGGGTAAGCGGCTTAGGAGAGTGGGCGACCTAAGGGATTTTGCAGATAGGTCGTGGACCGACCTAAGATAGGTCGTTGTGTGTTTTAGGTCGGCATGTTAGTTAAGTCGTCATACGACTTAGGACTTAGAGTGGCTTAAGTGTTGTTAGGTCGTAGCATGATAGGTCGGCAACGACCTAAGTTAGGTTGGAGGCTTTTGTATTGTGTGTTTGTTAGGTCGTTGGGGACATAGGTCGGCAGGGGTTTGAGTCGGCATGGTTGTTGAGTCGTCATGCGACCTAGGACTTAGGGGATGCGGCAGTGTGCTGGGCTGTTGACTAGAGTCTGTTGGCTGTTAGGTCGTAGGAGGTGTATAGGTCGGCAACGACTTAGTTAGGTCGGAGATTTCTTAGGTCGGCAACGACCTAAAACCGAACCTACGAGTTACGACCTAAGGGGAATTCAGCCTATAAATAGAGGGGTTTGGCTCACTTTTTGGCACCGGTTTTTGAAGCAACGAAGTGCTGCCATTTTGGAAACTCGACTACAGTATTTTCTTCACTTCTTTCTCTACTTCTATCAAGTGCTAACATCCATTGAAGATTGAAGATCAAGATCAAAGATCAAGAGCCAAAGTTGAAGATTTTCATCCGAAGAGGCTAGATTTCACCGTTTCAAGTGAAATTTCTCCGGATCAAGCTCAAGTCCTTGCTGTCCAGATCTGAAGTTGATTGATTTTAGGTTGTTTTGGTGATTTGGTGAGTGGTAGTTATCTCTCACGCGGATCCAAAGGAGTATATGGAATTGGTGATATGTTTATGTGTTAAAGTTAGCGTTTTCTCGCATTTTCCTTAAGTCTGCATGTAGATCCATCATATTTGAAGATGTTTATCTATGAAAGTTATTTATCAAGTATTAGAGACAAAACCCATGTCTTAGATTTGATAGATCTATGCTAAAAACCATGATTTCACGTATGTTGGACTTTTGCACACTTAATTACGAAATTGCCATTATAGTTGATATTGCTTAATATGTCTTGTTTGAATGCTTGAATGTTTGAATGTATGTTAGATTTGATTGCTCCAAGTTAGCTTGTAGTTGATTTGGAACGAGATGGTTGAAGATGATTCAAAAGCTAAGTGGAAAGGCTCTTGAATGGTGAAAGCTGCCGATGGCATATGAAGCGGGTATGAAAGCTCATATGGATGGATTCGAGGATGTGGGATCTTGCCATGATGCGAGAAGGCAAAGTATGGATTGAGTTGGGACTTTGCTATGATGTGATGAGGCAAGGCTTATGTTGAGATGGGACGGGTCATGATGACGTTCCAAGTTGAGAGACTTTGCTATGATATGATGAGGCAAGACATATGATGTGATGGGACGGGTCACGAAGACGTTCCAAGCACGGGTCATGATGACGTGCAAAGTTATAACTCGGTGATGCGGTCCGGGTTGGGGTGGATAATGGTTAGCTTGAGAGGCGCTTGAGCTAGTATGGAAGTAGTCGTCGAAGAGGATGACTAGGAGGCTAAGATCTCAACGTTGTTGAAGGTTCTAGCATACTCAAAGCAAGGGTACGTTGGAACGGGTCACGATGACGTTCCAGGCACGGGTCATGATGACGTGCTAGTACTCTGGGCTGATACGTTCGGCTTAGGCACGGGTCATGATGACGTGCGGAGTTATGTCTAAAACCGGGGTTACCATTAGCCCTTGGCCGATGGATGAAATGACGGGCCAGCCATTCAACTAACGGTGAAATCAAGGCAATGATAACAGTGATAGCCAGAGTCATGGATGTTTGGATGTTTGGTTGTATCATCATTCGGCTTCAAGAGCGGTGTTTTCTGGGTGCTTATCTGATCTTGGTTTAGGCCTTGGGGGTTTGTATTTGGAAAACATCGTCCTTGACTCGAGTGATTATTGCTTTACCTTACTTATCTGCTATGTTATGCTTGCTTCTCCTTAGTGTGTGTCTGGGGGCTATCACTGTAGAAAGAGGTGGAGTGGGATGGTTTGGTTCCTATTCCTTTTATCCTTTATACTCTTTTGGTATGTTTGATAGTTAATTTACTGCTCACTAAGACTTTGTCTGACTCAAGGTTTTATGTCTCCTCTTATTACCTTGGGCTGTTCATCCATGTTTGGGATGGGCAGACTAGGTAGCAGGTGACAGGTGCTGTGCTAGGAGTTCTACGCTAAAGATGACGAAGACGAGCAGGAGGCTTTGCATATTAGTTTTCTTACTATATGTACTGGGTATCCGCTGCTGTATTTGGTTGAGTGATTTGTAGTGAGGCTTTCATGTATGGATTTGAGTAGATGATTGTATGAAACTACTGTGATGCTTATATGATGATGTTCTGTTCTATGGAGCTTCACTATATTATATTTCTCTATTGTATTTTATCCATGCGCTGTGAGTTATGCGATAGAGATTCTTCTGTTTTATTTTTCCTTGACTATCGTCCATGGCTGCCAGGCACACCTTTCAGCGCACTATTCTCTTGTTTTGGTGCGGGAGTCATGGGCGGTCGTCACATTTGGTATCAGAGCTTTGGTGAATCGATTTCAGCCAACGCTCGCTGACGTAACTACGTATGAGAGACGTAATTGTATTTTGATGGATGATTACTATATATAATATAGTAGCCTAGAAGGATTTGAACTCCTTATGCAGTTGTTTCTTAAGGTGTTCTAATCATTCTTATTACAGATATTAAGGATGAGTCGAAGAGGGAGACCAGCTGCAAGGGAAAGCCGTGCTGATGAAGGAGCTGTTGATTATGGAACTATGTTCGAAGCGATGATGACTTCGATCATGAGAAGGATACCAGCTTCAGGATCATCAGTGGATGTGGGAGTTCAAGTCCAAGCTCCAAGGCCGGTGGATTTTGCTAAGCTTTGTAAGGATTATACTGCTCTTGGAGGAAAAGCTTTCTTGGGGACGGAGTCGACTATTGAGGTGCAGAGATGGATTGATGCATGTCGAAGGATCTTTGGTGACTTAGGGATTGAGGATGCAACTAAGAGAAAGCTTGCATCGAGACAGCTTCAGGGAAGAGCTGCTGATTGGTGGAATTCTATCACCATCGATACTCCAGAAGAAGAGATTACTTGGGAGCAATTCCAAGTTAGATTTGGAGCTAAGTTCATCTCTACTTCTCAGAAATCTGTCTTGTTTAAGAAGTTTGTAGAGCTCAAGCAAGGGGGAAGACCTGTTCTTGAGTATATTTCTGAGTTTGAAGCCTTATCTAAGTATGCCAGATCGTATATTGATTCTCCCTACCAGAAGAATGAAAAGTTTGTGACTGGTCTGGATGCTTATCTTGGGAGGCAGTTAGTGGATCATCTGGACGATCCATTTGAGAAGCTTGTGGAGAAAGCTCTGAGGCATGAGAGTTTGTTTCCTAGGGAAAGTTCTGTTGTTGCTGTAACCAGGGAAGGATCTAAACCACAGCAGAGTGGGAATAAGAAGAGGAAACAACAGCAACAGAGGGGTAGGGATGGCCAGAAGAAGCCAAAGGGCGAGGTGACTTGTTATAACTGCCGTCAGAAGGGTCATCTTTCTCGGGATTGCAAGAATCCGAAGGTGCAGTTGAAGTGTTACAACTGTGATAAGCTGGGACACATTAAGAAGGATTGTCCAGAACCGAGGAAAGATAGGCAGGTTGTGCAAGCCTATGCTTTGGGGGCTGTTCCATCGTCTTCAAAAGCTCCGACTGCTGAAGAAAAGGGGAAGAGTGTGGTGGTTCAAGGTACTCTTTCTATTTGTGGTGTTCCAGTTAGAGTGTTGTTTGATACTGGAGCGTCGCATTCTTTTGTTTGTGATGAGTTGGTATGCCGGTTAGGTATGAAACCGGATATTGTTGATAGGCCATTGGTTGTGACTAATCCGGTTGGGGGTTCGTCATGTTTGTGTATGATATGCCGTGGTCTAGTTGTGTCGAGTCATGATTGCTCGTTTGTTTGTGATTGCTTTGTTCTGAACTTTGCGGGGTTCGGAATTATTTTGGGTATGGACTGGCTTAGGAAGTATGCGGCTAGGATTGATTGTGAGAGGCTTGAGGTGACAGTCGGGAATGTGGAAGGGCGAAAGGTTGTGATACGATGTAAGCATGAAGAAGGCGTCTTCATGAGCTTCATGTATTCGCTAGTTGTTCCACGGGATGGACTGTCATCGGTGCCTATTGTGTATGAGTTTGAGAATGTCTTTGAGGAAGTCAAAGGGTTGCCGCCGCATAGGGAGATCGAGTTTCGTATCGATCTAGTTGAGGGAGCCAGACCTGTTGTGATGCCTCTTAGGCGGATGGCACCGAGGGAGCAGCAAGAGCTGAAGGTGCAAGTTGATGACCTTTTGCAGAAAGGATTCATTCGGAGAAGTGTGTCCGAATGGGGTGCGCCAGTTGTGTTCGCAACCAAAGCGGATGGATCGTTGAGGTTGTGTGTGGATTATCGTGAGCTGAATAAGGTGACTAAGAAGAACAAGTATCCATTGCCGAGAATAGATGACTTGTTTGATCAGCTTCACGAGGCTAAGGTGTTTTCTCAGATGGATTTGGCAACGGGATTTCACCAGTTGAGAGTGGCAAAGGATAGTGTGCCGAAGACTGCTTTCAGGACACCATCCGGGTTTTATGAGTGGCTGGTAATGCCGTTTGGGTTGACTAACGCGCCAGCATATTTTGTGGATCTTATGAATAGAGTGTTCAGAGATCAGTTGAATAAGTTCGTGCTTGTGTTCGTGGATGATATTTTGGTTTATTCCAGAACTGAGGAAGAGCACAAGACGCACTTGAGGATTGTTTTAGGAATCTTACGGAAACATCAGCTGAAGGCTAAGTTTTCGAAGTGTCACTTCTGGAAGAGTGAAGTGAGGTTCTTAGGTCATGTTATTTCTGGAAATGGAATAGCGGTTGATCCCGCTAAGGTGGCAGCGATCCAGGATTGGGTTAGGCCTAAGAATGCATCTGATGTGAGAAGTTTTCTTGGATTAGCAGGATATTATCGTCGGTTTATCAAAGACTTTTCCAAGATAGCTGCACCGTTGATAGGATTGACGAAGAAGAATCAAGTGTTCAGATGGAATGATAAGTGTGAACAAGCTTTCATAATCCTGAAAGAGCGACTGACGAGTGCTCCTGTTTTGACTATTCCAAGTGGGAATGATGAGATGGTGGTTTACACCGATGCATGTGGTACTGGACTTGGAGCAGTGCTAATGCAGAAGGATAAAGTTGTTGCGTATGCAAGTCGACAACTAAAGCCGCATGAAAGGAATTATCCGACTCATGATTTGGAGTTAGCGGCGATTGTGTTTGCTTTGAAGATGTGGAGACACTATCTATTGGGAGTTAGATTCGAGCTGTTTACAGATCATAAGTCGTTGAAGTATCTGTTTTCCCAAAAGGATTTGAATCTTCGACAGCAACGGTGGCTAGAGTTCTTAGCATCGTATGATTTTGGTATAGCCTATACTCCAGGGAAAGGTAACGCAGTGGCTGATGCGTTAAGTCGAAGACATGCAGGATTGGGAGCCATGTTTTCGGAATGGAAGAGTCTTGAGTATTTGGCTGGATTTGATTTCAGGCCTAGATGTGAATTGGAACCTGAGATGTTGGCAAACTTATCAATAAGGCCTACTCTTGTGGAAAGAATTGGCAAGGGTCAAAAGCAAGACGATAAGCTTGTCAAGGTTATCCGAGATTTGGAATCTGGATTGGACCCAGAGAAGAATAAAGGATTTGAAGTCGATCGAGAGGGTTGGCTTCGAAAGCAAGGGCGACTAGTTGTTCCCGATGTAGATGGATTGAGAGATGAAGTTCTGAGGGAGAGTCATCACTCGAAGTTGACAATTCATCCAGGTGGAAATAAGATGTATCGGGATATGAAGAGAACCTACTACTGGGAAGGTATGAAGAAGGATGTTGGAAACTTTATTTCCAAGTGTATGAATTGCCAGTTGGTGAAAGCTGAGCAGAAGAAGCCCAGTGGATTGCTTCAGCCATTAGAGGTTCCTACATGGAAGTGGGAGCAGGTGTCGATGGATTTTATCGATGGTCTACCTAGGACAAGAGCGGGAAATGAAGGGATTTGGGTCATCGTAGATCGTTTGACCAAGAGTGCAAGATTCATTCCTGTTCGATCGACTAGGACTGCATCGAAGTTGGCTGAGTTGTATGTTAAGTGGATAGTTCGTTTCCATGGTGTTCCGAAGAGTATAGTGAGCGATCGAGACCCATTGTTCACTAGTAGATTTTGGAAGAGCTTCCAGGAAGTTTTGGGAACCGAGTTGTGTTTGAGTACAGCTTATCACCCTCAAACAGATGGTCAGACTGAGAGAGTCAACCGAGTTTTGGAAGATCTTCTTAGAGCATGTGTTTTGGACTTCGGAGGATCATGGGAAGATCACCTTCATTTGGTGGAGTTTGCTTATAATAACAGTTATCAGTCGAGTATTGGTATGGCACCATATGAGGCATTATATGGAAGACCGTGTAACTCTCCGACATGTTGGTTGGAAACTGGAGAAAAGCTGATACTTGGGCCAGAGATGATTCGACAGACTTCAGATTGTATAGAGATCATTCGGCAACGAATGAAGGCAGCCCAAGATCGTCAGAAAAGTTATGCCGATAATCGTCGTAAGGATTTGGAATTCGACGTAGGTGATATGGTTTTTGTGAAGATTTCTCCATTAAAGAATGCTATAAGGTTTGGGAAGAAAGGAAAGTTGACTCCGAGATTTGTTGGACCATTCCCGATTATCGAGCGTATTGGAAAGCTCGCTTATAGATTGGAGTTACCGGAAAAGATGGCGGGTGTGCACAATGTTTTTCATGTATCTTATCTACGGAAGTATGTGCACGACCCAACTACAGTGGTTTCTGCTGATAGCTGTGAAGACTTGGAGGTTGATCCAGTTGTTTCGAGACCTCGTAAGCCGCTTCGTATTGTTGAAACCGATACGAAACAGCTTAGGAGGAAGACGATTACGTTGCTCAAGGTACAATGGAGTGATGATGTTAACGACTGTACATGGGAGGAGGAAGAGAGGATGAAGGCAGCTCATCCCGGACTCTTCAAGGTATGGCCCTAAAGTGTCGTGACATCTCATGAATTTGTAGCTTGTTCTAGTCTTAGAATTCTGCATGCTAGGTTAGAATTGGATGCATGGTTTGTTGATTGCTATGGATGGTAGGCATGCGGAATAATTGTGATTGCTGTTGTTTGCTTGGAATTTCGGGGGCGAAATTCCTAAGGGGGAGAGAATGTAACGACCCGTATTTTACGTGTCGATGTATCGTAGAACTTACAGGTCGTTAGTGTTGTTTGTGTTGTCTCTAACCTGAGTCGTATAGGGAACCGACTCAAGAGCTACTTGGAGTTAGTACGTTGCCGAGTTATCATGTTAAGTGTTCGAGTTAGTGGGGTTTTAAGTCGTTTGAACGACTTAAGAAAGTTGCCGACTTAAGGTGGAACGAGTTAGTGGGTTGGACCGACTCATAGGGGTGGCCGGTTTAGATGGTTGCCGAGTTAAGAGGGTAACGACCTATGAAATAAGGCTTAGGTCGGCTGAGTGAGTTAACGGCCTAGTAGCTACCGACTTAAGGATATGAGCGACCTATAGGAGCTGGCAACCTAGTGGGGAGCGACCTAAGAGGGGTAGAGACCTAGGGGTAAGCGGCTTAGGAGAGTGGGCGACCTAAGGGATTTTGCAGATAGGTCGTGGACCGACCTAAGATAGGTCGTTGTGTGTTTTAGGTCGGCATGTTAGTTAAGTCGTCATACGACTTAGGACTTAGAGTGGCTTAAGTGTTGTTAGGTCGTAGCATGATAGGTCGGCAACGACCTAAGTTAGGTTGGAGGCTTTTGTATTGTGTGTTTGTTAGGTCGTTGGGGACATAGGTCGGCAGGGGTTTGAGTCGGCATGGTTGTTGAGTCGTCATGCGACCTAGGACTTAGGGGATGCGGCAGTGTGCTGGGCTGTTGACTAGAGTCTGTTGGCTGTTAGGTCGTAGGAGGTGTATAGGTCGGCAACGACTTAGTTAGGTCGGAGATTTCTTAGGTCGGCAACGACCTAAAACCGAACCTACGAGTTACGACCTAAGGGGAATTCAGCCTATAAATAGAGGGGTTTGGCTCACTTTTTGGCACCGGTTTTTGAAGCAACGAAGTGCTGCCATTTTGGAAACTCGACTACAGTATTTTCTTCACTTCTTTCTCTACTTCTATCAAGTGCTAACATCCATTGAAGATTGAAGATCAAGATCAAAGATCAAGAGCCAAAGTTGAAGATTTTCATCCGAAGAGGCTAGATTTCACCGTTTCAAGTGAAATTTCTCCGGATCAAGCTCAAGTCCTTGCTGTCCAGATCTGAAGTTGATTGATTTTAGGTTGTTTTGGTGATTTGGTGAGTGGTAGTTATCTCTCACGCGGATCCAAAGGAGTATATGGAATTGGTGATATGTTTATGTGTTAAAGTTAGCGTTTTCTCGCATTTTCCTTAAGTCTGCATGTAGATCCATCATATTTGAAGATGTTTATCTATGAAAGTTATTTATCAAGTATTAGAGACAAAACCCATGTCTTAGATTTGATAGATCTATGCTAAAAACCATGATTTCACGTATGTTGGACTTTTGCACACTTAATTACGAAATTGCCATTATAGTTGATATTGCTTAATATGTCTTGTTTGAATGCTTGAATGTTTGAATGTATGTTAGATTTGATTGCTCCAAGTTAGCTTGTAGTTGATTTGGAACGAGATGGTTGAAGATGATTCAAAAGCTAAGTGGAAAGGCTCTTGAATGGTGAAAGCTGCCGATGGCATATGAAGCGGGTATGAAAGCTCATATGGATGGATTCGAGGATGTGGGATCTTGCCATGATGCGAGAAGGCAAAGTATGGATTGAGTTGGGACTTTGCTATGATGTGATGAGGCAAGGCTTATGTTGAGATGGGACGGGTCATGATGACGTTCCAAGTTGAGAGACTTTGCTATGATATGATGAGGCAAGACATATGATGTGATGGGACGGGTCACGAAGACGTTCCAAGCACGGGTCATGATGACGTGCAAAGTTATAACTCGGTGATGCGGTCCGGGTTGGGGTGGATAATGGTTAGCTTGAGAGGCGCTTGAGCTAGTATGGAAGTAGTCGTCGAAGAGGATGACTAGGAGGCTAAGATCTCAACGTTGTTGAAGGTTCTAGCATACTCAAAGCAAGGGTACGTTGGAACGGGTCACGATGACGTTCCAGGCACGGGTCATGATGACGTGCTAGTACTCTGGGCTGATACGTTCGGCTTAGGCACGGGTCATGATGACGTGCGGAGTTATGTCTAAAACCGGGGTTACCATTAGCCCTTGGCCGATGGATGAAATGACGGGCCAGCCATTCAACTAACGGTGAAATCAAGGCAATGATAACAGTGATAGCCAGAGTCATGGATGTTTGGATGTTTGGTTGTATCATCATTCGGCTTCAAGAGCGGTGTTTTCTGGGTGCTTATCTGATCTTGGTTTAGGCCTTGGGGGTTTGTATTTGGAAAACATCGTCCTTGACTCGAGTGATTATTGCTTTACCTTACTTATCTGCTATGTTATGCTTGCTTCTCCTTAGTGTGTGTCTGGGGGCTATCACTGTAGAAAGAGGTGGAGTGGGATGGTTTGGTTCCTATTCCTTTTATCCTTTATACTCTTTTGGTATGTTTGATAGTTAATTTACTGCTCACTAAGACTTTGTCTGACTCAAGGTTTTATGTCTCCTCTTATTACCTTGGGCTGTTCATCCATGTTTGGGATGGGCAGACTAGGTAGCAGGTGACAGGTGCTGTGCTAGGAGTTCTACGCTAAAGATGACGAAGACGAGCAGGAGGCTTTGCATATTAGTTTTCTTACTATATGTACTGGGTATCCGCTGCTGTATTTGGTTGAGTGATTTGTAGTGAGGCTTTCATGTATGGATTTGAGTAGATGATTGTATGAAACTACTGTGATGCTTATATGATGATGTTCTGTTCTATGGAGCTTCACTATATTATATTTCTCTATTGTATTTTATCCATGCGCTGTGAGTTATGCGATAGAGATTCTTCTGTTTTATTTTTCCTTGACTATCGTCCATGGCTGCCAGGCACACCTTTCAGCGCACTATTCTCTTGTTTTGGTGCGGGAGTCATGGGCGGTCGTCACACATAAACGGCTTCCCTCCTAGCTTCACATAATCACCGCTCATCTTGGAGAAATAATTAACTATTGGAACTTCTGGAATCCCTGCTCATTCAACATTTCCTCCTAACACTCCATCTACAACTCCTGCTTGCATCATATTCCTGAAAAACTAATACATGGCTTCCATTCCGACCTGTGGGACTTCAGCACCAACATTCTCTGCCTGGCCTTAGCCTCGCCCTGCATTAGGTCCGACAATCCTTTTGGTGCTTCCTCCTCCTTGGTTAACTCTGCTTCTTCTACCATCCATATTTGTATTCAAACCTCATGAGATATAGAAAGATAACCAAATCAAAGATATATGAATGGAGATAAAGCTCATACTTATATATAGCAAATACATGTACGTTACTATAGTGTTAACCCAACCCCAAATCTTACCCTAATTTCATTGAATTTTTGTTTTAAAAAAATATTTTAGTTAAATTTTTCATAAACCTAGGCTCTGATACCAAGTTGTAACATCCCATATGCGGAGGCCAAAAGTTAAATGCTATGGATACTGCAGTCATCCACAATATTAACTTTTGGTGATAGAATATGTAGTGTTAATTGTATCCATAATGTCAAAAGCACTTTAATATGAACAAATCACATATTTACAAAAAATCAATAATTTTCAGTGACTACATTTCAAAGAATATCATGTCCAAGTTACAAAAATCCCCAAACATAATCCTAGGCAATGATCAGATATAAATTATAACAATACGCCAAGAGCGACATATGAAGATGCCCCCTTGGATGATCAAAGCAATATAAACATATCTGTCTAAATGCACAATGGAAATAATTTTTAAATCGAATTCCTAATTTAGCGATTCGTCAGCCACCTGCTCATCTTTGGAAGCTTATTCAGGAAAATCTGCTAAAACTTGAAAATTTAAACCCTTATCCTACTCAAATCATATTTTGAGCACCCAAGAGTTTAAGAGGAAACAAAAAATTCGAGTCGGTCATAATGCCTGGTATGAATAATTTCTGTTATATCTCTTTTTACTGATATATAGCGAGAACACGCCGTTTAATGGAACGGGTTTTCCCTCACTAATATCTCTTTACAAAATATATATTTTGCAAATCCTTTCCTGCAACCAAACTGGTTATCAACTGATTATAATAATAATATAGCAATATCCATTATGCTAAAAATAGGAAGCAAAATAGACTATCTGTCTAAAATTTGAATCATCTGTTCTTTACTTGACTATCTGTCCTAAACTCTGAGCTAACTGCTTTATTTTGGACTATTTTTCCTAAAATTGATTATACCAACATAGCAATATCTTTTATGAAAGATAATGAGCTATCTGCCCAAAATTGTAAATAGGGTGGACTACTTTTCCTTAAAAGTGGTAGTGTCCGTTATGCTAATAAATGAACTTATTGTTTATATCTTGGCTAACTGCCGCTTATCTGGACTAACTATCCTCTAGGCTGACTACCCTCAAAATGGACTGGCTGTTCGAATTTAAATGAGCTATTTGCCTGAAATTTCTTTTGAGTTAACTACCCTTTAAACTATCTGGGATAACCGCCCTTCAAAATTTTCCTTGAAAATCCTTTCAAAATGGTTTGGTCCGTCAGATCATATATATACAAGAAAAATATATCTTTAGCTTTACTCTAAGCTATTTTTGCCATGTTATATATACTTTATGCAAAATAATGTTGATGATGTTCATTAAATATTTTCTATCCTTTTAAAATAAGTTAGATTCCTTTATAACTTAAAATTCTTTGGCCATCTGCCTAGTCATTATATTTGAAAACTTTGTTTAAAACCTTTAAACAACCTTTCAAAAAAATTGAAGGTAACTCCTTCAAAACCATTAATAAAACCCTTCGAATGCATTGAAGGTAACTCCTTCATATCCTTTAATAAAACCTTCGAAATCATTAAAGATAATTCCTTCAAAACCTTTAATAAAAGCCTTTTCCCTAAAAGCTTTAAAACATATGACATCCGCCATCTAAATTCCTTAAACCTTAACCTTTCGAAAATATTGAAAAACCATACCTTTCGACCTTGTCGAAAGGTTTCTTTTTGACCTAGTCGAAAGGTTTCACCTTTCGACTTTATGGAAAGCCTAGGGTAATCCGCTATAAAACTATTTATAAACATTTCGAAAGGAATGTAACTCAAAACCTTTCAAATGCATTGGGCTCAAAATAAAGCAGGTGGAAACCTTTCGAAACCATTCAAAGTTATCTACTTTGAAACCTTTTTAAAACGCTTCGACTTAAAATATATTTTGCAAAATATATATTTTGCAAATCCTTTCCTGCAACCAAACTGGTTAATCAACTGATTATAAAATAATATAGCAATATCCATTATGCTAAAACATGAAAGAAAATAGAATATCTGTCTAAAATCTGAACTATTTGTTCTTTACTGGACTATCTGTCCTAAACTTTAAGCTAACTGCTCAAATTCTTGATTATTTGTCCTAAAATTGATTATACCAAAATAGCAATATCTTTTATGCTAGATAATGGGCTATTTGCCAAAACAGGTACAAAGGATGGACTACCTGTCCTTAAAAGTAGCAATTTCCATTATGCTAATAAATGAACTTACTGTTCATATCTTGGCTAACTGCCACTTATCTGGACTAACTATCCTCTGGGCTGACTGCCCTCAAAATGGATTGGCTGTCCGAATTTAGATGAGCTAATTGCCTGAATTTTCTTTTGAGTTAACTACCCTTTAAACTATCTAGGCTAACTGCCCTTCACCTTAACAACCCTTTCTATAGGTTTTGGATTTTGATTTCTGGAGGAGCTGGGAGCAGGAGTTACCGGACGTATGTAGATATCTATCTAGTCCCGCTGTGTAGTTGATATATGTTGTATCTCTGATGTATGTATTGACAGATGTATGTATATGAATGTCATGTATATTGTGTTGTATAACTCTGATATATGTAAAACTATGTAATAGATATGTGATATATTATATTTTGTTCCATTCCGTTGTGAGATTCTGATGTTGTTGTTCTTCCTCTTCTATTCTTTTCTATTTCTACCCCTTTCCTTCTTAATGATGATACGTCTTTCTGGAAGTAGAAGGGCGGGTCGTCACAGTAGTAGGATATAAACTAATGTTAGTGATATCCATAAGATGATAATGGATTGAATAATATGGTGAAGGATCAAATAACTGATTTATTGGAATTTAATTTAATAATCAATTGGATTTAATTACATTCGAAATTGAACAAAGTAATTAGTGAGGTATTTAATACTGAATTTATATGTAAATTTGATTTAAATTATTGTAAATGTCTAAGTAATAAAAATGATGAAATTTATTAGTTTATAAATATTGAATTAAAAGTGTTATAATTAATTTAATATTAATTTATTTAATTAAGGTAAAAAAATAGCCATTTCGTCCACTAGCTCGAATTTTGACGAAGCCAGTTACATCGGATCCGTAACATTGAATTAGTGCAGGATTTCAAGTTTCGTAGCGATCGGGCTTGTTGTTTGATCATACAGACTCAAAAAGCCTCGAAATCAATCTAATTGAATCAATTTGAAATAAGCTGATTTTAATCTAACTTCTTTATATAATGGGGTTAGGAATTGAAACATGTTCCATTGAATTATAATTATAGAAAACATCTATTTTAATATCTGAGATGACCCTTTTGCGTTTTGGGAACGAAACGGGCACTACGGGTAATTTATTGTTTCAATCTAAATCGATCAGGTCCATTCTTGCTGTATTCAGATCTACCTATATATAGCTGTTTCTTATTCCATTATTCTATATGTATATTTCTTTCTCATCACCTCTTTCCACTGGTAGACAAACTAAAACCTAAATTCCCAATACCAAATTCAGTTGCAAATCCAAATCAAAGCGAAAATTTAAACTCCTCAAACAATATCATATTATATATCTTGGAAAGATCTCGATGAGTGCATCCTATTACAATGATTTGTTTTTTTGGTTCAGATCATCATTCGTTCATAATTGGCCAAATCATTCTCGGCCGGAATCGGGTCATGATCAACTTCGATGGTTCATCGAATTGATAATATGGATGCGTGTAGATTTACGAGTGGAGTTCATTGGTGTGGTTCGTTCGTCGTATCAACCGCTAGATTTGCATGCAAAATTCATTAGGGTTTCAAAACCATGGCAATGTTTGCGTCTTAAATGGGATGCCATAGTTTGTAACGTAGACATGGGGCAGGTCATGGCAACTTGGCGTGGTCGCAGTTCGTCTGCAGCGTGCGACTGGCTTGGGCGAGGCGTTCATGCATCTGATGGCGATGGTAGGGTTAGGATAGAGCTCCCGTGTGCATAGGGTATAGGCGCGTGATTGTGGAGATGAGCGTAACCATGTGTGACGTAGCAACTACAGTGGAAGGTGATTCATTTCTTTTATTTCTTTTTATTCTATTCAACATTGAATTTTAATCGTTCTAACATTAATAACTTTTGCATACGAGATCGGATTCATGCATGGTTTGTTCATTGGGATCGTATTGGAATTACAGACATTTTAAAACTAGTTTGGATTCATGCATGGTTTGTTTCATTGGGAGTCTTACGTGATACCTTTATTTTCAAATGTTTTTCAAAGTTAAACAACTTTAAACCGTTTACTCATACCAGACCCATGTCTGACCCGGAGTTTATATTTTGTTTTTCATAAACTCTTGGGTACTCAAATTTTTATGAGTAGCCAAGTGATAGGTTTTGGATTTTGATTTCTGGAGGAGCTGGGAGCAAAAGTTACCAGACGTATGTAGATATCTATCTAGTCCCGATGTGTAGTTGATATACGTTGTATCTCTGATGTATGTATTGACAGATGTATGTATATGAATGTCATGTATATTGTGTTGTATAACTCTGATATATGTAAAACTATGTAATAGATATGTGATATATTATATTTTGTTCCATTCCGCTGCGAGATTCTGATGTTGTTGTTCTTCCTCTTTATTCTTTTCTATTTCTACCCCTTTCCTTCTTAATGATGATACGTCTTTCTGGTAATAGAAGGGCGGGTCATCACAGTAATAGGATATAAACTAATGTTAACGATATCCATAAGATGATAATGGATTGAATAATATGGTGAAGGATCAAATAAATGATTTATTGGAATTTAGTTTAATAATCAATTGGATTTAATTACATTCGAAATTGAACAAAGTAATTAATGAGGTATTTAATACTGAATTTATATGTAAATTTGATTTAAATTATTGTAAATGTCTAAGTAATAAAAAATGATGAAATTTATTAGTTTATAAATATTGAATTAAAAGTGTTATAATTAATTTAATATTAATTTATTTAATTAAGGTAAAAAATAGCCATTTTGTCCACTATCTCGAATTTTGACGAAGCCAGTTTCATCGGATCCATAACATTGAATTAATGCAGGATTTCAAGTTTCGTAGCGATGGGCTTGTTGTTTGATCATACAGTCTCAAAAAGCCTTGAAATCAATCTAATTGAATCAATTTGAAATAAGCTGATTTTAATCTAACTTCTTTATACAATGGGATTAGGAATTGAAACCTGTTCCATTGAATTATAATTATAGACAACATCTATTTTAATATCTGATGACCCTATTGCGTTTTGGGAACGAAACGGGCTCTATGGGTTATTTATCATTTCAATCTAAATCGATCGGGTCCATTCTTGCTGTATTCAGATCTGCCTATATAAAGCTATTTCTTATTCCATTATTCTATATGTATATTTCTTTTTCATCACCTCTTTCCATTGGTAGACAAACCAAAACCTAAATTCCCAATTCCAAATTCAGTTGCAAATCAAAATCAAAGCGAAAATTTAAACTCCTCAAACAATATCATATTATATATCTTGGAAAGATCTCGATGTGTGCATCCTATTACAATGATTTGTTTTTTTGATTCAGATCATCATTCGTTCATAATTGGCCAAATCATTCTCGGCCGAAATTGGGTCATGATCAACTTCGATGGTTCATCGAATTAATAATATGGATGTGTGTAGATTTACGAGTGGAGTTCATTGGTGTGGTTCGTTCGTCGTATCAACCGCTAGATTTGCATGCAAAATTCATTAGGGTTTCAAAACCATGGCAATGTTTGCGTCTTAAATGGGATGCCATAGTTTGTAACGTAGACATGGGGCAGGTCATGGCAGCTTGGCGTGGTCGCAGTTCGTCTGCAGCGTGCGACTGGCTTGGGCGAGGCGTTCATGCATCTGATGGCGATGGTAGGGTTAGGATAGAGCTCGCATGTGCATAGGGTATAGGCGCGTGATTGTGGAGATGAGTGTAACCATGTGTGACGTAGCAACTACAGTGGAAGGTGATTCATTTCTTTTATTTCTTTTTATTCTATTCAAAACTGAATTTTAATCGTTCTAACATTAATAACTTTTGCATACGAGATCAGATTCATGCATGGTTTGTTCATTGGGATCGTATTGGAATTACAGACATTTTAAAACTAGTTTGGATTCATGCATGGTTTGTTTCATTGGGAGTCTTACGTGATACCTTTATTTTCAAATGTTTTTCAAAGTTAAACAACTTTAAACCGTTTACTCATACCAGACCCATGTCTGACCCGGAGTTTATATTTTGTTTTTCATAAACTCTTGGGTACTCAAATTTTTATGAGTAGCCAAGTGATAGGTTTTGGATTTTGATTTCTGGAGGAGCTGGGAGCAAAAGTTACCAGACGTATGTAGATATCTATCTAGTCCCGCTGTGTAGTTGATATATGTTGTATCTCTGATGTATGTATTGACAGATGTATGTATATGAATGTCATGTATATTGTGTTGTATAACTCTGATATATGTACAACTATGTAATAGATATGTGATATATTATATTTTGTTCCATTCCGCTGCGAGATTCTGATGTTGTTGTTCTTCCTCTTTATTCTTTTCTATTTCTACCCCTTTCCTTCTTAATGATGATACGTCTTTCTGGTAATAGAAGGGCGGGTCATCACAGTAATAGGTTTGTTTCATTGGGATCGTATTCGAATTACAGACATTTTAAAACTAGTTTGGATGAATTCCGAGACTGTTAGATTTTTTGGGATTTAATTGAATTTTAAATCGTTGAAAAATCAAAGATGAGTGTTTTAACCCATGCACGACTACTAAATTATCCTATGCTAGTTAAATTAAATTTATGATGTGATTAGAAACTGATTGATTGATGATTGGTATATTTAAATTGTCACTCCAATTAAATATGACTATTATTGCATTTAATCGTCATTTAATTTAATATTGAAGTTAATTATTAATTTAATGTCTGTTAATGATAATCGGTTGATTGATCTTATTTGTTGATTGATTGAATGGTGATTGTGATGTATGTTTGATTTTTGATATTGGATGACTGGATGTTATATTTTATATTGTTATAACACTACAAGTTCCCTATGGGTCGAAATGATACACACCCGAATGATCTGATAGATGAGGAGAAACCTTTATGAGTTAAAATGATAGACTCAAGAGATTTCATGGATTTGTAATTAAATTCGGGATTACAGGTTAAAATGATATATATTAGTAAATGTAAAATAAATGTGGATTGAAATGATAAGTATCCGTATAACTTGACCATAGGATAGAAAATTATATGTGGACACCGGATTAGTTAAATTAAAATGATTTGAAAGCCTTAAAATTTGAATTCAATTAAATGACATTTATTAATAAAATTTGATTTATATAAATTGAATTATTATCGAAAACTCAAGCTTTAAATGTTGGAATCGGAAATTAGTTTAATTTTAAAATTTAAAGTTGAATTTTGAAGTATAAACAGAACTTATCGAAATTGTTTCATTGACACGTTTAATTTGTAACTTTGAAATCTACTGAAATTGAAATAACTTAAAATTGGTATTTTAAGATTCGAGATTTGGCTTTGAGTTGAAATTTAGATATGGTCCAGATTTGTCGAAATGAAAGAAATAGTTAAATTTGAAGTTAATTTCAAATTTATTGTGTTATTACAATTTGTTAAAAATGTTGTTCAAAATTTTAAATTATTAACATTTTGAACTATTAAACCAAGTTAATCTATTTTAAACTATTCTAAACCAATTTGATCAATTTAAACTACTCTAATCTATTCCAATGTATTTTAACCTAATTAGTCCAATTTAATCTAATTTAACCTATTTTAAACTAATTAACCTATTTTAATCTATGTTAAATCTATTTAAAGTATTTTAACCTATTTTAAATCCATTTTAATCTATTTTAAATCTACTTTAAATTTATTTAAAGTAATTAATCTATTTAATCTATTTTAAATTTATGTAATCTATTTTAAATCTAATTTAAAACTTTCTTAAATCCATTTCAACTATTTTGATCTATTTTTAAACTATTAAACTATTTTCAATCTATTTTAACCTATTTAAAATCCAAGCCGTTTAAAGTGGGATGAATTATATTAAGCAAATATGGTTAAATAATGTTATAACCTAAGTTGGAGCTAAATGACATATTTAATTAAATATGATGATTTTGAAATGAGACTTTAACCTATTTGGTCGATATGATTTCAAAAGTGAATATAATTTCAAAGTAATATGGTTTGAATTGAATATGATAGTTTGATATCAGTTATGAAACAGTTTTAGAAATTTAAAAGAACCACCAAGTGTGAAATAAGAATTTGATTATTAAAGAGACCGAGATCGGATATTGTCATACTCTCTGCTAATACCAAAAACCACTTTAATAATTGTGTACGTGGTAGAGAATTCAAAATGAAGTAGGATGGTTTAGTGTAAGATTGTGTATGAAGTATTTACATAACCCTGACTCCCGTGAGTCAGCTTAGATGTAATTAAAACATGATCTATACCGGTCCAATTGAGGTCGCACCTCCGATCGGGCACATTTCTTCGATACCATACTATTACTTTATGGTTGATTTGGTGGCCACCCCTCGATTTTGATTATGGGAGTGTATCCGAGGTGGGCGGTAGTAGCTGGTATGCATTACCACTAATCTGGGACATTGCCTCGAGTGTCGTGTTCACATGCCCTATCTCGCCTTCTACGAGTCTGTTTTGTACCATACCTGTGGTGTGCCCTTTGGATAAACCTCACGGAGGAGCGTACAGTACTGTATAGACTATGGGAATATATGAAATGTGTTAAGGGGGATATGGGTAACGCCTTAACGCTATTTTAATACTTTACTGTAGACACTATTATAATAGCATATTGTACTACAAAGTAGATATTTTAACAGATTCTTGGGAGATGGAAATCCTG
Organism: Allium cepa; assembly: GCA_030765085.1. NCBI lineage: Eukaryota > Viridiplantae > Streptophyta > Magnoliopsida > Asparagales > Amaryllidaceae > Allium > Allium cepa. The sequence goes on along the minus strand of CM060940.1, from coordinate 755,050,363 downwards.
AACATCTCTTGAGTTATTGCACTCACACCGAGTAGGAGATATCAAACCCTATAAACATCTCTACTATCGTTACACTCATATTTATTTACTGTTGATTTAACTTACATAAGCTGTTTTAGTTCCGACTCGAGTGTTTTGTCTTTTCAATTCGCTCGGGTCAGCCTGAGCTTTTCAGTTTATCGAAGGCTGCTTTCTGGAGGACTAAGATGCAGACTTTGTACTATTACCACATCATGTTGTTCTGCTGCATTTATTTATTATTTATTCTTGTTTTATGTAACTCTGATCTGTATTATAAAGGTTAATCAATATTGTTTGTAAACAGCTTCATGAAATACTTATTTGATTATTATATTTTGTCATTTCGCTACGAGATTATGTAGTTGTTTTCTTTCTTTCTCTGCTTTTCTTATTTGCCCCATAACAATCTGCCATTTTGAACGCTTTAAGTTTGACGTGTGTGGTTTATCATCGATTCAAATCGTCCAAAAAGGCAGTTCATTACAATTACTACTATGGTGTTTTATTCTTCTAAACAGGCGAACAATTACCCTATTCAAATTTATTTAACAGTTTGCTATTTAGTAAATAACATAATTAAATTTGTTCCATTTTAGTGTATGATAATTTCATATATTGCCAAAGCTATCGACAAGTAACATAAAATGCTGCACTCGTCCATATGAGTACAATGCAAAAATTCGTGTGTAAAACGGATCTCATATGAGAAAGTTATCATATTTTAAATCTAATACACATAATTTAATAATTAAACAAATTATTACACTTATTTCTCACCCAAATTCCTTTGGGCCAAAGCCCAATTGCATTCTATCCCACATCCGCTATGAACAATGTTTTTCCTTCTCTCCCAAATGTCTAAATCCCTTCATCGCTGCTTAGAACCTATTCATGCATGTAAACGCGTGCACGTGCACACACCACCCAAGTACCAAGGTCGTTCGCAAACTCAGCTTCGCAAACTCATCACGTCGCCGTCACCTTCCTTTACCCCATTGATCAAAATCCGACAGTTAAATCTCTTAAGAAACACGTCCAGGTTTGAGCCCAAGGCCATGAATCCCTATACCGCCACCTCCTCCACTTCTAGGCAACGCCACATTGCCACCATCACCGTTGATGCCTGCGCTTCCTCCATGCCAAGTGCGATGCCGTGCGACCAACGATGGTGCATTGAAACACAAACATCCCCAAAACAACGCTCCTAAACCCTAATCCACCTCGTTCTCCTAATTTTGACCACTTGGAATGAAATCCGCCGCAGTCATCAGCTCCGTCTCAACCCCAAGCTCCTCCTTGTCACGTTCGCAACCCTTCCTGACCACCTCTATGTCGAAAATTAACTTCTGAATGAATATTGTTTATCTCAATGCTACGACCAAACCACTAAAAATCATGAGACGACCACTAAAAACCATGATTCGCTAATGTAGAGTTGACTATTATCTTTATTCATCGATTTATGATCAATGAAAATTCAACGAAACTTGACCACGTACTGATAATTGATGATATCTCAATAGCCGCTCGATGAAATCGAGTTTGATTTCTTAAAATACTAGGGACAAGATGGACAACTTTTGTATTGATCTCCTAGGCTAATTACCTATGGATTTGAATATGTGGATTCTTGAAGTTGTGGATGGAGTTTATTTTCTTGATTTTTAATGTAACAACAAGACGAATGAAATGAAGACGAAGAAAAGGAGATCCCCTCTCTATGTTGATCTGTATATATATGTGTACACAATTGATTAGAGGGACGAGGGAATAAAAGGCAATGGAGTGAAAGGAAATAAGGGGCAATGGAGTGAAAGGAAATAAGGAAGACAGTGAAGATAGAGGAACCAAAATGCTGCTGAGTATGGATGATTTGAAGGAAAGAGGTATGCAAAGTTTTCATGTATGTTTATGTTTTTAGGGGTTTGAATATGAATACATAATACCACGTTGGTATATGAGCTGCGAACGGCAGAAACAAAATATGATTGCACACAGAAATGTGACGCGGTCACTAAACAACATTCAAACACATTGATTATTAAATTCTGTTAATTTTCAGAAATACCAAAGTTCGAAAATTTCTTCCATAAGAAAAAAGAACTTACTATCTTTGGGATCTGATGCTACACCGCTGCTCAATACTTTAGTGGATCGACTATTCTAAAATAGTTTTATCTATGTGAATATCTATTTAGTTGGTTGTTCCACTAATGATTTGATCATTTGCCCTGAAGACGAAATCAAAAAGAAACTATGGGAAGCTGTCAGTTCTCCTCCTACCGGTCATCCCGAGCCACCACATCTACAAGTGATGCAGACTCACTCCCTAGCAACTCTCTTATTTGAACAAGTCTGTCTATAGTGTGCGGCCACGCCTGGAGTTCTTGGTGAGTAGCCAGAAGCAGAAAATAGAGGGACTTTTCCTATTCTTCGATCGAATTCGGACGGTCTTCATATTCCAATTTGGTCAATTCTAGTTTGGATGTATCCGTATTTATATTTGCTTTCATTTTCGTGCTTATCCCAATTGTTGGTTCAGTTTATGCATGGCGGAAAGGAGCATTAGAATGGTCTTAACTGAATATTCAGACAACAAAAAAAAGAAAAAGGAAGGAAAAACTGTAAAAATTAAAGGCGTAAGCAAGTATAAATTGGTCTTAAAGAGCCAATTAATTGTTTTGCAATAAGAGAAAATGAGAGTTCTGCAATATCTATACTATTCATAATCTATTATTCTTTAGATCTTCTAAGCTAATCACTTACCCGTAATATAGAAAGAAAGCACTCCCAAAGGTAAAGATAGGAAGAGACCTAGTGATCCTTTATCAAAGAATGACTCGGGTTATCAAATGATTGAACAACCAGGATCAATTTACTTAAGATACTACCATTCTCGGGGGAAGATAGAATAAAAATGAATTTAAGAAATTAAAAAGAAATTAAGATAAGTAGTGGGAATGAACGAACATCTTTCAAAAAAAAAAAGATTTATTCTTTCCCTATTTGTTGTTTCTTATAACACAACAATAAAATCTGGATTCGAGGTTTTTCGAGCAAAACATCAATCTGAGCTTGAGTTCCTCCGACATTGGATTTTGACAGATTAGCTAATCAGTCCGTAAAATACGTCAAACCATGAATTTAAATATTTTCCAACTTAAAAATTATGGAAAAAATTTCTATAAATTCAAATAAAAGTTCGTCATTAGAAATCAAGTCATATTTTCCAAATTGACTTCTCTTTTTATTTTGAAGTCACAAATAAAATATTTAAAATTAAGTAAATATCCTAAAATTAAAGTGACAAAATTCCGGGTCATTACATTCTCCCCCCTCCTTATAAGAATTTCGTCTTCGAGTCCTTAAATGGAAAATATAACGAATTTTCGACTGATCTTTAAAGTAATCATTTTATAAAACACTCCTTTATTTGTAAAACATTTCTTCCATTTTAATTATATAATATTCTTCTAAATCTTGAGAGTATATACAAAAGATTAATTTTAATTAACTTTTCGAAATTACTTAAGAAAACATTTTCATAAACCAACTTAAGTTCTAAAATATGTATAATATCCTCTCAAATATTGAGGGTTATATACAATCTTTTAATTCAATCCTATATTAAATTACCTCTTTATTTTGAATTTATATTTCTAAAGAAAACATAAAATCCAAATACCATGTTTTTGATTTAAAAAATCCTTTTTGAAATGTACAATATATGTTAATCCATGGAAAATAAACACATATAGTTCGAGTAACTCCAAAACGATACCAAGGGACCGGGTACTACCAAACAGTGATATATATACCTTATCTGGAAGGGTAATACTTAAGAGAGGTGTTTACCATCCGAACACATCTCCTACCCAATTTTTAGGCATTTTGAGCCATTCGGACTAGTTAACTTAAATTCAATTTTTTTTCTTTTCCAAATCTATTTTGAAACAATAAAATATATATTTCTAAGCAAATTGTTTTAACAAATTATCTATTTCCAACTTGCTTTGGGTTCATTCGGATTTGAACTCGTTTCGATTTGTATAATTATAAAGAGAATAATTTACTAAGTGCCTTACAACATTTTCCTAAACAAAAATCTAGTTGTCATTTAGAAAATTATTCGGATCATCACAAAAAAAATTGAGACTCATTTCCCGAACCCATCCAAAGAAAACACATTTTTCATTAAAAACTTCATATCTAAATATTTATACTTACAAATATTTTCAAGTAAAACTATTACCATTTTCTCAAAAAAAAATTGAAACCTATTTCAGAAACCTTAGAATTTTAAATCTCTGATAATCCTATTTATATAAACCAATTTTTCTTTAATATTTTTCTCTCAAAAGTATTTATACTTAAAAATTCTTTGAGTATATCATTACCACTATTTCCAAAAAAACATTTGAAATAATAATACATATATTTTTCTTTCAATAAATCAAATTATGCCTTTGGAATCAAATCAAAAATATATTTTATAAAAGCTATTCTGTAACAAAAATTGTTATGGTAGCAATCCCCGACTTAGAAACTCAAAGATGAACACCGTTTATGCTGCAGTCATCATCGGAATTATTTTCGAATGACAATGCTTTATATTTTCTCTTAGAAATATTTTTATTACAAAAATATTTCAAATAATACTATTATTATCCTCTAAACCTTGAAAACCATTTTTCCAAAATCATCGGTATTTAAATTCTCAAATTCCTTTAATTTATAAAACACATTTTTATAAATCAATTATTATAAAATCAAATCCTTATATAAATCATTTTTCAAGTATTTATCCTAAAAATATTCTAGTTTTTCTCATAATAAACACCTTACTTAAAATCCAATTTTATAAATCAACTTTTATATAAAAAAATTTGGAATATTTATTTCAGTATATTCCAACTTTCTTTTAATAAGCACCATTTACTGAAATCTAATTTTAACCCATCATTATCAACGACCGCCTTACAGTTAAACCCCATATAGTCAAATTATGAAACTTAATTCACAAAGTGTTCATTACAATGTTTACACACAATTTCTATCCACCCGCCCATGTTTAGAAAAGAAAGATCCTAAATAGATCAACAGACAATAGCCAATGCTTAGAACTAGGCGAGCATGACTAATCAAATCCATGATGATAATATGGAAATTATCATTCCTTAACAACCAAACGCATCAAATATAACTATATTTATTTTTGAAAATTTTCTTCATATAAAAAATATACTCCTAGGTAAAAAAAATTCATTTACCCTTATAAAATCAATATTGTGTCGGTTGGCCTTGTTCAAATGTTTAGGAATCCTTACCAATAATGTGGACCAGACGAATCGACCAGAACTCATAAGCTACTCAACTGATAAATCAACAAAATATAAACATTTTATAGCAATAACAAATACGCACTCATATATACGTAAATATGTTAGGAACTGAGATGTTGGTTTTGATGACAACAACCATTTTAATTTATCGTATTATAAAATATATACTAACACTATTGTCTAGATAGATATGTATATGCAGGATATATATATATATATATATATCCATGTATGCATGTATGTATGCATGTATGTATGCAGGTATTGATTATTGAGGACTGATCAGTACAAAGACTCAAGACTCAAGATTCAGAATGTAGATATCAAGATTGAAGACTCTAGAATATCAAGATCAAGATTTCAAGATAAATGTCTATTTTTTGTTAAACTTCATAATAGCATGGAAATCTTCATTCCAAATTTCATTTGGGATGGAATCCATTTCTATCTTCTTAGTGGCTTACAAACCCACGACAAGTAGCTTACAAACCAACGACAAGTGGCTTACAAATCCATGAACATCCTAGTTTTGTGCAAGTTCTCGAGTCCTGATGTGATGAAATATTATGCAACAAGAAGCTTACAAAACTACTTCAAAATGGTTTCTTAAATGATTTTCAAAACTGATTTATTTTAAGAATATTTTAGCTTTAAAAAATTATCTTTTCAAATGATTTTCAAAAACATGTTTTAGCCTTGAAATATTCTTTGTTTTTATTTTTAAATAAACTCTTGTTTTAAACTTCGTTTGATTTTAAACATCTTCTAATTTAAAAAAAATTCTTATATATATATATACACTTGAGATTTAAAATCAAATTTAAATATATACATTTTAAAATATAATTTTCTACTCTTCTTTATTTTCAAACATAGGAAAATTAGTTTATTTTACTTCAGAATCATTTCATCTTGTTTTCCTTTCAATACCATTTTCAAAAAAATTTTACATAGTTTTTAACTAAGGGATGTCAACATCATGGGATACCCCATGTCGTCATGGTGGCCATTAAATTCAAAAGTTTCAATTTTCAAAAGAAGCGTCTATTCATTTAAATCTCTTTATGAATTATTATGGCCGCTACTGGCCTATAAATAGCCTTCATAAACGAATTTTTTAACTAACTATTTTTTATTTTCCTCACTCCTTCTCCACAAATCCATATTCTAAAACTTTCATATTTTTTAGATCATGCCGAAATTCTGCCAAATTCTTAAGTGAATCAAATTATAATCTCATTCTTGTTTGATTCTTTGCCCTCTCTCGACGATCAAAGTGCTATTCAGAGTTATAGGATCAATTTGTAATCAAAAGTTTATTGAGTCTTCCTCTATAAGGTGTGGTCGTGGTTGGAAATCAATTGGGTGATCTTGTGTCCCATAAATCAAGAGAGTTTGCCTCGGACACGAAGACAGGAGGGTACCTCATGAAAGTTTGCTATGGATCGTGTAATATGGATATATATATATATATATATATGATAATACAGAGTATAATGATGATAATAATACTGTAAATAGAGCGAAATAAAAAGCAGTATAGTAAAATGACACCATAGATTTTATACTAGTTTAGAGCAGTCCCATGCTCCTAGAATTTCACTAAAACAACAACCCTCACTTAACCCGAAGGAACAAGTTTATACACACTTGAACAGTCGAATAGGGACCTGAGCAGCAGAACATGATTTCGCCTCAACAGCCGAAGAGGACATTACTCGCCTGAGCAGCGGAATAAGACTTCAACAAATACAGAAAATAATTTTGACTTTTGTGTGTTCTGATAACACGGATTTTTCACTTGTAGTACACCCTTCCTATAATCTTCTCCTTGAGTATAAATATATATACGTGAAGTGTATGAAGAATAGAAAGGTATAGTATTGCTTTAGTGCAGAATAATTGAAAGTATCATAGCAAATAGGTTTCAAAAAGTTAGATCAGAGAATAAGAGATTGTGGTTGAGTGATTTGAAATGAAGTTGGAGTTTGTATTTATAAAGTTTAGAAAGCAGCGACTATTGACGAAGAGTTTCGATAGAAGTGTTGCGTCCGAATCTTTTCGTTTAAAGGTTCGCAACTCTTCATAAAAGTCGTGTCCTGTCAAAAAAGTGGCTGTTATAGAAATTCAGTCGACTGAGCCTCTGGGAAAATCAACTGAGTATTCAAAATAATTTTAAATTTTAAATTCGTATATTTATGTAACTGTGCATGCTGCACAAAACTCCCAGTGTCAGTCGACTGTCTCAGGTGGTCAGTCGAACGACCTGATTATTTTTGTGCAGTTTACACAATTATCATATATATTTTAATTTCTATAACTTTTAAAACACTTTTATAATTTAAATGTGTGCTTATATATGTATAAAACATTTTAGCAAATATAATGATTAAATATATAAGCTAGTGTAGATATATAATCAAGAAGAGATTTTAACAAATATTGACCTAAGACTTAAAAACAAAATACCATAGTTGATGCACCGGTTTTAAAGCCTCGTCTCCTTTTCTCTTTTTATCATAGCAGTCGTCAAATCTGTATGTTGTAGTGATAGCTTCATGTCATGAATCAAAATCAAGTCTCAACATTCTCCCCCTTTTTGATTGATGACAACCTGTAAATAGATGTAGATTTCGACTGCATATATATAACATAAATACTTACTCCCTCTGAATCTTTGATGCTCTATATCCCGCATTCTTATTAGTAGCAGTAATATTTCTCCCCCTTCGTCATTGACAAAAAGGAATAAATAATATGATATGATAATGTAAAATATAATATGAAATAAAATCAAGAATACTCATCCACACATTTAACATCCATAGTCAAGAGTGTTCAAAAATAAATAAACTAGAACAGCTATTTAGTACAAGCCACATGAATTGAAAAACAAATGTCTTGAATAAAAAGAAATGACCATCTTACTCCATCGGTTGCTTACCTCTACCACTGTAACCTTCATCACCATCATCATCACTAGTACTGGCTTGATCGTCGTCAGAAGAAGAAGAAGACCATGTAATGATGGGTTGCTTAACCGGATCGCCTATAGTAGCAGTAGATGTACCCGAAGAGCATGATATAGCTTGCCATAATTTGGTGGAAAATCCTTTGACCTTGTCGATCTTCTTATCAACTTTGATGATGTTTGATTGTAGAATTTGTTGAATATGGCAAATATATTGATGGATTCACATGGTTAAAGACCTTCATTTAGAATCATAATTTCTTCTTGTTGATAACAAGTCGATCTTTGACGAGATGGTCGTTGAGATGGCTCGCCATGTTGTTGTGGTTGGACATGAGTTGTTTGCCTTTGAGTCCATTCTTCAAAAGATATTATATGAGGGGTTCGGGCAACCAGTAATTTCATCAAGGCTAAAGTCCGAGCTTTCAAACATCCAACGGTAGAAACTAGTGAATCTTGTTCCGGAACTTCACAAGCTTGAGAAGACACATAATATATTCGCCGTAATAAATTATATTCATCCTACCTTTGTTGAAACTTAAAAATTCGGCTAGAATTAAATGGAGCTAGTTTACTTTGATGTTCCCAAAGATAGCATACAAAGCTTGAAAATTATTTTCGTAGACAAGTTCATAACTCTCGGTTCTAGGAGTTACGGTTTTCATTAGAGCACGATGAATAATTCGTGTCTTTGGTCGTAAAGACATCGATTTTAGTTGACTCATGTCATATTCTAGAAACAAAAGGCTTACATGGTCTCGAACAACCAAATCAACATCTATAGTAGCTAATTCTGCACCATCATTTTCTGTTTGTAAGATATGAGCCATGCAGTCTACAGAGAAAAAGACGGATTTTCCACATACGAGACTCCATACATTGTCTTATTGATTTAGAACATCTTGGTGACCTAAATTTAGGTTAGCGTAGAATAATTTCACCATAATTTGGTTGATTTTGTGTTTGTTGTCGTCGATGTTAATTAATGACTCTAAATTGCTCCTTCGAGCTAACTCTTGAATGCGATACGGGGAAAAATCAGGGAATTTGACGAAGAAAACTTCAAAGATCCTTGAGTCTTGCATCCTTCTCTATCTTTTTATCGTGGTGTCATCAAATAGCCATCTTTTAGTTTGTTCATTTGACGGAGGTTAAGATGATGAGGACACTTGTCCCTTACGTTTTGGAGACATTTAATTTTGAAGAAGAAAAATTGAGTTGTGAGAGCCTAGGGTTTTTGAAAATTGGAAATCTGAAATGGTAAAGAGGAGAGAAGGTAAAGTGAAAGATAAAGGGGAAAAGGGGTAGGTGAAAAGGTAAAAAGTAAATCAGATCTACGGCTCAGTCGACTGGCTCAGGGCTTCAGTCGACTGAAGCTGAAGATTGGAATTTTTCGATCTTCTGGTCCATTCGATTGAGGCTCTGAGACAGTCGACTGTCCATGTGATATAAAACTTTATATTACTGCGTCAGTCTACTGGCTCAGGGCGTCAGTCGACTGATGCTGAAGGTCGAAAATATTCAACCTTCTGGTCCAGTCGACAGAGGCCGTCGGACAGTCGACTGGCCATGTATATATAAAAATTCGTTTGCTGTGTTAGTCGACTGACCTCCTGGTCCAATCGACTGACCCTTAGTATTTTCTGCAATGAATTTATTTTTTTGTGTGAAATGAATATATATATATATATATTATCTATGTTTGTTAATTCTTTTAATCTAAGTAGTTTTTGTTTTCATGAATGATATAACTTTATTTTGCAGTTAAATTTTCTATATGTGAGATGTTGATTAATGCACAGAAATAAATTTATTTAAAAACAGAAACATACATATGTAGAGAAATTATTTGAAAATACAACAAAAGATAATTAAAACTATGATTATTTCGAGGGGCTAGGTGTCTTGAACTCTTTCAGTTGCTTATGACGAACATTCGATTCCTCGTTGCGATCCCACGAATTCGGCGAGTATGGTAGTCGTGGTGGAGACGAAGTCGATGGTCGTCTGATAGGAGAAACTGCATGTTCGTATATCGGATGTGACGATGCCCTATAGAATTTCATAGCGATGTGATAAATTTTTCCTATCCATCAGGAGTTTATTTTTTGTTCGTAATATGTCTCCCGTTGTAGCATTAGAAATTTCTGCTGATAATGGTGTAGATCGTTGATCTTTTGTTTTGTGTTTGGGGAAATATCAACGGTCTTCCTTCCCTTTTTCTTGTAAGGAGTATATCCGGTGTGATAGACCGATGATGGTGAAACTTTATGGTCTGGAGTTTTTGGAGAGTTGGTCGAGGCAATGATTTCGATAGAGTCTGTTGTAGAGGAAGTTGACATTGTTTTAAAATTTGTTGTTTACAAATCCTTTACTTCAGAGAGAAAATCGAATGATTGCTTTTTAGTTTGATTGCATAGACAAAGGAATATGCATCTATTTATAGGCTTAGTTTAGGAAAAATTAGGATAATTTTTGGTGGATTATATTAAGTCTAGCCAAGAAGTATGGTGAAACATTGGTTTTCTATTGGCTGAGCTATTTTTTATAATTTTAATATTTATAAAATTAGTAATGTAGATTATAAAGTTAAATGTGACATATAATGCAGTATAAAGTACTGTTACCATATAATAAAATGGCCACAATAGAGTAGAATAGAAAACACTAATAGCTCAGGTGGTTAAGTCACTTGGGTTATTCATGCAAGTCATGAGTTTGAGTCTCAAAATGGTCAGAATTTTGAATTTTTGAAAAATTTGGTTAAATTTTTTTTAATATATTATTTATATACCTTTACTAGAAATTATACCGAGCTCACGTCGTAATTTTATATATGCATATTCTAATACCGGTTTAGTAAAAATATCGGTTAATTGATTTTCTGATGGTACGTAGTCCAGATTTATCACTTCTTTTTCTATATTATCATGTAAAAAATGATGTCCAATATCTATATGTTTAGTTCTAGAGTGGTTTACTTGGATAGATTTATTGCACTAGAATTATCACAGTAAATTTTTGATTTTGATAGATTGATTTCAAAATCTTTAAGTGTCTGTTGCATATAAATTACTTGTGTGCAAGCTAGTGCTGCAGAAATATATTCTGCTTCACAAGCTGATAAAGAGACACAGTTTTGTTTCTTACTAAACAATGATATTAAAGACTTACCAATGAAGTGACACGTACCGCTTGTACTTTTTCTATCTGTTCGTGATCCTTCGAAATCAGCATCGTTGTATGGTACTAATTCGAACGAACACTCTTTTGGATAGAAAAGTCTGAAATTTGTAATTTTACTAAGATAGCGTAGTATACGTTTTACAGCATGTAAATGTGATTCTTTTAGGTCAAATTGAAATCGTGCACATAAGCACACACTCGTCATAATATCTAGTCTACTTGTTGTTAAATAAAGTAGTTATCCTATCATACTACGATATAGTTTTTGGCCTACACTTTTGTCGTTTTCATCTTTATCAAGATGTGCTTTTGTGCTCATAGGTGTTGGTTTGGCAGAAGTGTTTTCCATTCAAGAACGTTTGATAAGATTATTACAGTATTTTTCTTGATTAATAAAAAAATCCATTTGAAATTTGTTTTATTTGAAGTCCTAGAAAATATGATAATTCTGCTATATGGGACATTTCAAATTCTCTAGTCATTATTTCAGAAAATTCACTACATAATTCATTATTAGTTGAGCCAAATATGATGTCATCGAAATATATTTGAACTATTAGTATATCATTTTTCGAATGTTTTATAAGTGAAGTTTGATCTACTTTTCCAATTTCAAAACCAGAATTAATTATATAACTTTTTAGTCGTTCATACCAAGCACGTGGTGCTTGTTTTAAACCATATAAAGCATTCTTGAGTTTATATACATGATCTGGATATTTTTCATGAATAAATAAAGGAGGTTGTTCAATATAAACGTTTTCTTTAATATAGCCATTTAAAAGGGCACTTTTAACATCCATTTGATAAAGTTTAACGTTATTAAAACATACGTATGCCAATAAAATTCGTATTGCTTCTAGTCTAGCAACTAGAGCAAACATTTCTTCGTAGTCTGTTACTTCTTCCTGATTATATCCTTATGCTACTAACCATGCTTTATTTCTAGTTTTATTTCGTAACTCATCTGCTTTATTTTTATAAACCCATTTAGTTCTTATAATAGATTGATCGGTTGGTCTGGGTACAAGTTCCCAAACTTCATTTTGTTCAAACTGATTTAATTCTTCTTGCATAGCAATAATCCAATTTTCATCAGATGATGCTTCTTTAGCATTTTTAGGTTCTGTAGTAGAGAGATATGCTACATTACCCATTAAATTTAATTGATTTCTAGTTCGAACATTTGAATTTATTTCTCCAATCATATTTTTTGTAGGATGATTTCGCAAAATTCTTCGAGGAGATCCTATTGTATTAGTATCATTTCTGTTTTCTAAATTATTACTAATGTTTTCATTTTCTCTAGAGTTATAAATGATATCGTCACCATCTTTTGAATTATTTATTATTAAATTTGTTTGATTATTATTAAGCAAGTCGTTGTTACCAATTGTTTTAGAAATAGGTTTAGAGTTCTCATCAAAAGATACATGGAGTGATTCTTCTATAGTATTAGTTCGTTTATTAAAAATTAGATAAGCTGTGCGTTGATTCGAATATCCAAGAAATGTTCCTTTTTCATATTTTGAATCAAATTTTCCAAGCTGGTCTTTGGTATTTAATATAAAACATTCCGATCCAAATATTTTAAAATAAGATATGCTTGGTTTTCTACTGTTAAAAAGTTCATAAGGAGTATTTATGGTGAGAGGTCTAATACAAACACGATTTAAAACATAACAAGCAGTTGCAACAGCTTCTGCCCAATATTGTTTTGGTTACATGCTTTCATTTAGTAAAGTTCTTACGCATTCTTGAAGAGTTCGATTCTTTCGTTCTACAACTCCATTTTGTTGTGGAGTTCTAGGAAATGAAAAGTTATGAAATATTCCTTTCTTTTTACAATAGTTATCAAATTGTATATTTTCAAATTCACCTCCATGATCACTTCTAATATCTTTAATTTTAATACCTTTTAAATTTTGAATTTGTTTAACAAATGTTTTAAAATTTTCAAAGGTATCACTTTTGTTTTTCATAAAAATAGTCCATATATCTAGAGAAATCATCAACAATTACAAATACGTATTTATTATGATTTACGGATTGAATTTGGGTAGGGCCAAGTAAATCCATATGAAGTAACTCGAGTGGTTGTAAAGTCGAAATAACTTTCTTAGATTTAAATGAAGATTTAGTTAATTTACCTTATTGACATGAGTCATATATATTATTAACTTTAAAATTCATATTTGGTAATCCTTTTACAAGATCATTTTTAGAAATTTTATCTATATTTTTGAAATTGATATGACAAAATCGTATGTGCCATATCCAAGGGTCATTTTTTAGCTATTAAACACATATTTGAGTTATGATTAACTTTCATATTTAAAACGTAAATGTTTTTATCTCTATTTCCTTCGAAAATAAGATTTTTATGTTGATCAAGAATACTACATTTATTTTCAGATAACAATATTTTAAAACCTTTATCGCATAATTGACTTATACTTAATAGACTATGTTTTAAATTCTAAACTAATAAAACATCTGTAATAAGAGGTAAATTAGATGTACCGTAATTGCTCACATCGCCTTTGCCAATGATATATCCCTTGGAGTTATCTCTAAAAGTGGCACAACCTCCATCTGAGTATGTAATATTTATCAGCATATCATTGTCTCCTATCATGTGTTTTGAGCAAACCATTGTCGAGTATCCATTATCCTCTTTTCTTGAGCGGTACCTGCAAAAAATATGAGATAACATTGGTACCCACCTTTTAATAGGGTCCTAAGAGTTAGATCTTAAGAAACCAAACACAAGAGGGTTTAGTATCCCTTTTATAAATATAATTTTTATTATTGTGAACAGTTTCTATGAATAAACTAATATACTTTTTCCTTATTAATTTGTTGTTAGTTTTAGGTACCCATATTTTTATAGTTTTAGAAACTAGTCTGTTTGAAGACGTGGATGTTTTATTATTTTTAACTTTGTTTAAATTACTAGATTGTGACTCTTTAACTTTCTTCTTATATCCTAAACCATGTTTATTACTAACAGATTGTGAATTCTCAATAATCCTAGATAAATTTTCTCTTCCTTAAATAAAATTTGAAATATTTTTAGTGATTCCATCTACTTTGATTTTTAGACTTGAATTTACTAGTTCTACCATTTTAATATTAGTTTTTAAAACATGATTTTCAGAAACAAGACTATCATTCTTCTGTTTTTGAGTTTCAATTTCTTGACTCGATAATATAAGTTGAGAATTAACATTAGAGAGAGATTCTTGAGTTTTCTCAAGTTCATCTTCCAATATTTTCTTCTCATCCTTAAGCATATCTCTTTCGGATTCCGTCCTGTTATGATTTTCTACAGCTTCTTTATATGTTCTTTTAAGACTTTTAAAGTATCTAACAATTCAGAGTTTATTTCTATCATATCATCAAAAGTAAAATCACTAACCTCATTAGCTTTAGCCATAAAACACATGTTAGCTTGTTCATTACCGCTGTCACTTTCACTTCTCGAAGAAGAAGATGAAGATTCTGAATCATCCCATGTGATCGAAAAGGCTTTTCTTTTGAATTTGTTCTTCCTTTTATTTTGATATTCTTTCTTTTGATCTGGACGGTCCTTTTGCATATGCTCCTTTTTGTGACAGTTAAAACATTCCATAACTGATAAAGACGGTGGTTTATTATTGTTTGAGCTTCCCTTGCCATCATTTATGTTTCCTTTTCTATATTTCAAGAATTTCTTTAAGTTCTTGACAATAAAAGCTAGGTCATCTTTGTCTGAATATGATTCTTCTTGTTCTGCATGAAATGCTATATTCCTTTTATCTTAAGCTTGAACTCTTTTTGCCTACAAATTTACTTCATAAGACATTAGATTTCCTATTAACTCTTCCGGAGTTATTTTGAAAATATCGTTCGCTTCTTCAATAGCGAGAACTTTTCTTTCCCATTCTTCCGTTAAAGAATTAAGATTTTGGATACATTATCAAAGTCTGAATATTTTTCTCCTGGTCCTACTAATGAATGATAGATATCCTAAAATCTTGAGTACATGTCATTTATGGATTCATTTTCTTTCATTCTAAAATTTTGAAATTGACTCTTGAGCATGGATATTTTGCTTTGTTTAACCTTGTTGCATGCACAACTTTGAGTGTACGCCATATTTCATATGCAGTATTGCACATGCTAACCCGGTTAAACAAAATTTTATCTAAGGCATAAAACAACATATACATGGCTTTTGCATTAGCTGTGGCATCTAATTTCTGTGTATTTGACCAAGTGGAATATTCTTCAGTGGGAATAGCATATTCTGTCTGAGTTATATTCCATGATTCAAAACTATTTGCTTGTATATATATTCTCATTCGTGTGGCCCAATAGTTATAATTCATGCAATTAAATAGTGGTGGACGTGTAGTGGATTGTCCTTCAATAAAGCTAGTGTTAATGCTAGTGCTAGTGCTGGTGTTAGTGTCTATATTATTAGATTATCAGATAACTGTGTACGGTTATATGATGACCAAGCTCTGATACCAAATGAAAGTGTGCTATGGATCGTGTAATATGGATATATGATAATACAGAGTATAATGATGATAATAATACTGTAAATAGTGCGGAATAAAGAGCAGTATAGTAAAATGACACCAGAGATTTTTATATCGGTTCAGAGCACCATCCTACGTCCAATCCTAGACTCCTTTTGGAATTTAACTAAAACAATAACTCTCACTTAACCTAGAGGAACAGGTTTATACACCCCTGAACAGCCGAACAGGGATCTGGGCAGCAGAACAGGATTTCGCCTCAATAGCTGAAGAGGACTTCACTCGCCTGAGCAGTAGAAAAGGACTTCAACAAATACAGAAAATAGTTTTGACTTTTGTGTGTTATGGTAACACAGATTTGTCACTTGTAGTACACCCTTCCTATAATCTTCTCCTCGATTATATATATATATATATATATATATATATATATATATATATATATATATATTTGAAGTTTATGAAGAATAGAAAGGTATAGTATTGCTTTAATGCAGAATAATTGAAAGTGTGATATCAAATAGATTTCAGAAAGTTAGATCAGAGAATAAGAGAAATCAATTGGGATTGAGTGATTTGAAATGAAGTTGGAGTTTGTATTTATAAAGGTTAGAAAGTAGCCACTGTTGGTGAAGAGTTTCAATCGAAGTGCTGCTTCTGAATCTTTTCGTTTAAAGGTTCACAACTCTTCACAAAAGTCGTGTCCTTTCAAAAAAAAGGGCCTGTTATAGAAACTCAGTCGACTGAGCCTTTGGGACAGTCGACCGAGTGTTCAAAATAATTTTAAATTCATATATTTATGTAACTGTGCATGCTGCGCAAAAATCCCAGTATCAATCGACTGTCTCAGGTGGTCAGTTGACTGACCTGGTTATTTTTGTGCAGTTTGCACAATTATCATATATATTTTAATTTCTATGACTTTTAAAACACTTTTATAATTTAAATGTGTGCTTATATATGTATAAAACTTTTTAGCAAATATAATGATTAAAATATAAGCTAGTGTAGACATATAATAGAGGAGAGATTTTAACAAATATTGACCTAAGACATAAAAACAAAATACCATAGTTGATGCACCGGATTTTAAAGTCTCGCCTCCTTTTCTCTTTTTGTCGTAGCAGTCGTCAAATCTGTATGTTGTAGTGATAGCTTCGTGTCATGAATCAAAAACAAGTTTCAACACCTTAAGGCCTTTAGAAATTGAGGATTGTAATCTCGACATTAGTATAATAAAAATCTATATGAGGTGTTTGCCTTGGTATAGGACCGGACGTAGGGTAACTCCGAACCAATATAAAATCCGATGTATTCTTTCCTTTTACAGCTTTTTATTTACTTTTCGCATTTGTATTTGATTCTGTGATTGTTCCGTGATTAAGTTTTGCATTTGTTTGTGTCATAATTTTAATTTAGTCCATATAAGTCTTAGAATCATTAAACACTATTCACCCCCACTCTAGTGTTAAATTAGCCTTAAGATACTTAATCTGCACTCCCTTTCAATTGGTATTAGAGCATTGGTTTTCATAGTTTTCATAATCTGAAACTTGAAAAATTGTTTTAATGGCTACCAACACCGGTAATGTCAACTCTGGCACTAGTTCTGTTAACACTAACACTAGTTCATTTATAAAAGGTCAGTCTATTGTTAAATCACCATTTTTCAGTGGTAGTAATTATGCTTATTAGGCTTGTAGAATAAAAAATCATTTACAATCAGTAGGAGTAGACACTTGGAATATCACACAAACTGAGTATGTTGAACCAACTATCGATTTTTCCCAGTGGACTACTGAGCAAAAGTGTGTTGCAAAAAATAACTCAAAGGTCATGAATATATTATTTTGTTCACTGGATAGGAATGAGTTTAATATAGTGTCTGTTTGTAAGTCTGCATTTGAAATCTGGAAAACTTTGCAAGTTACTAATGAAGGAACAAGCAAAGTTAAACAGACTAAAATTTTCATATTAACTAATCAGTTTCAATTGTTTAAAATGCATGCAAATGAGTCTATTTTTGACATGTACTGTCGATTTTAAGATATTGTTCATTCACTAATTGCGTTGGGAAAAACCTTTTCGAAGGAAGACCAAGTCAATAAATTCTAAATTCATTCACTTCAAAATGGGATCAAAAGACACTTGCAATCGAAGAAGCAAATGATATCAGTCTAATGAAAATAGAAGAATTGATTGGGAATCTAATGTCTTATGAAGTTCAACTGTAAGCAAGAAATGAAAACAATGCTACAGACAAGAAGTCATTAGCATTCAATGTAACAACTGAAGATTAGGAACCAGACAGTGATGGGGAGATTGCTTTCATGACAAGAAACTTTCGAAAATTCCTAAAATATAGAAAAATGAATGATTACAAAGAAATGATCAAAGGAATTCCAGAAATAACATGGAGAACGCCAACAATGATAGATGCTACAATTGTAATAAAGTCGGGCATCATAGGAAAGATTGTCCGTATCCAGATAAACAGTTATTCACTTCAAACAATGATTCGTCAAGGAAAAGAAAGAAAGCATACATAGCAACTCTTGATGACTCAGACTCATCATCCAATGATGAAAGAAGATGGATAATTTAAATCTGTGTTTCACTACTATTCATGAATCAGACGATGATGGGAGTCTGGATCTAAAAATAAGTATGCATTTACATTATTTTAATTTTTCTTGTTTGAATGGATGCTTGTTTGTTTGCTTGATTTTTTTAAATTCCTTGAATTTTAAATTCAAATTTATCCCTTGAAATTTGAATTTTAAATTCAAAATAATATTATTTTAATAATATTTTAAATATTAAATTGTTAATGTTTAAGTATTATTATATTTAATGATATCACATGAATTGTATAAGTAGAACATAGGTTATACTATATACATTTATTAGAAATTAGGAATAGACACTTGTCCTTTGATTCAATAGGCAAATGTCGACATACCTGGATACCTCATGTCGACATGCCCCTTAGAAATTTGATTTCAAAATTTGAATTCAAACTTTTGAATTTTACTCCACCTTTTCACCAACTTCAATGCTCTAGAAAGATGCCTCTTGACCAGAGAACATATCTATAGAATCTCTATTTAATTCACTCTCCTTATCATCACTTTTCACATTCATTTCAAATTTCAAATATATCTTCAACTCCTCTCAAACTTCTTCAATGGCCTCTTCAAGCACTTTTAACACCATTAGGCTTCCAAAAGCTATCAAAAACTTTCTTTTTAGTGACCCGAAAGCTACCAAAACGTACATCAACTATGTAAACTTTGGTAAAATTCATACGGGGAAATTTGTTATGTTTGAAGATTTTCCTTCTTATGAAATTGAAAATCTTTTTCAACAATTTTCTATTCTTAGTGTAGTAGATAACAAACAAAATGATTTTATATGTTATCCAAATCTTGTTAAGATGTTTTATGTGAATTTGAATTGTGGCTTTTATGATGGCAAGATGGACAAATTTGGAGTAGTGTTAAAGGAACACAAATTGTTTTGGTTTTAGAAAATATTGTGGGATGCAAGTACACATGAATGAATCTCTCGGAATTTCAAATAAATGAAAATGATCAAGAGACATTTCATCACATCTTTGAAGGGGATGACAATTTTGAATTCAAAAATCGTTATTTTCGTCCAAAAGTAAGAATTATTAACCTTCTTATTCAACACTATCAAGATCGAGAAACTACAACAACCCAACTTTGAAAGTTTGCAAAGCTCCTTTTGCAATTTTTGAAAATTATGATATCAATTGGGCTCAAGTTGGATGAGCTAAGGCCCAAGAATTTTACTATGGTATCTCACTCGAATTTTTAATTACTTTGGAGTTGATTTCAAAGGGGAAGAATATATAACTATAAAAGTGTTCAACCATGGAAACGTTTCCCTTATGCAAATTCCATTACTGTTTCAACCATATGAAACACTTACGAAAAAGGAAGAAAGGCTTGCTTACGAAGAGATGGAAGAAATGAAGGAAGAAGTAGAAGAGGAAGAGGAAGGAATAGAAATTGGGGGGGAGGAAGATCAAGAAACTTCCTTAGAGAATATTGAATATCCTACTAATCCGGTTAATCCATCCAATATGACCGTTCTGAATAATCAAAGAATTATAGTGGAAAATCAAAAGACACTCAAAAGATCAATGAATAAGAAAATGGATTAGATTTCCACTAAAATCAACAAGTTCTACGGGAAAGTTAGTAGAAAGCTTGGACTATCATCTTCTTCATCTTCATCTAATTAGTTTTAGTACATGTTATCTTATTTGCTTCAAGATCTATCCATGTATTTTCCTTTATTTTAGTTAATATTATATTATTTTATGTAATGTTGACTAGAATCATTAATGAAATCTTTTATTTTCTATTATTCAACTTCACTTGTCTCTGTAATTGCTTGTTTTATATTATACAAATTTTAGTTGCATAGATTTGTTTGTAATATTCAAAACAAAGCAAATTATCACTATAAGCAGAGGCATGTCGACATACCCCATCCCCCAATGTCGACATGCAATAGGCGGAAAGTAGTTACACTTCAAATTTTAATTTAATGTGACTATATAATGACCCTGACTCGACCTTCGAAAATCGACACCCGTACTTCACTTGTACTCGAATGTCGGAGATTCAAACATCGAATCTGGCTCGCCAAAGCTTATAACACATTAAGTATAATAACACAGCAGAAGAAATGAATATATCAATATACAACATTGATACAATATTTGATACAACTGAATATCAAATACAAATGACTATCAATATATCCAAGATAGATACAAGACAATAACAGAGACAATGGCAGCGGAAAGACAATGTCTTCAATGCCAAACTCCAAAAACTCCATCTCCAATCCAAAGCTAGCTCCAACCCCCATCAAGTTGAACTTAAGCAAGGTCAGTCATCCAAGACTGAAGAAGATTCCCAAAGACTAAAAGCTACCAAACCAAAGACTTCGAAGGCTATCGAATCTACACCTATTATTTGATTATCTGAAAAACCCGACTCTAGACTGCTTGTGTGGAAAGTTGTGGGCACCTAGAGTTTAGGAACGGAACAATAAACTCTGGGTCAGTCATGGGACTGGTATGAGCGAACAAAAATAGTTTATCTTTATCAAAAGCAAAACAAAATATTTAAAAGAAATCCGTAATGCTTTTTGGAAAATGAAACTACCATAAGGCCTCCCGCCGCACACACAATGCAAACGCAGAATTGAAGGAGATTTCTCCTTATGATAGTCAAATATGCTTGATACGCGAAAACCATTTGATATTATTATTAGTGCATAGTGGAAAAACATCTGCAAGTATAATATTAATCTTAGCCAACATAGACATTTCGAACTATGCCTACTATAGCTACCATCTAAACAGTGGTGACCACCATAAGTAAATGGCAGGTTCTATAACTAATATCGTACAAGGTGCGTATTGGTGATTGGATTTCCAAAAAATGGTCAGACTAAGGAACTTCCTACTGCCACATGGATATGCCTCTGGAGGGACATCCCGAGAACCTACCTGGCTCTCTGCCAACACAAGGTCGGGTTACCTCTGCAACTAGGTAACTACTACTCGAGCATGCCATCCCCCGGTCATTTGCGACCTTTACCCGAGGCGCCTCTCAACCAGCTACCACAAAGCAATCACAAAGTAATAGATTTGCAATGACCACATGAGTTAAGTATCTGGGCTCCATACCATGATACCATCCTTTTCCAGAAGGGAATGACACACCCTAAAGGGCGCGACCCTCATAACCTTGCCGCATCTTTCCTGTTTTGACCATTTCCGGGGTGTGAGGTCCTGATGCAGGCTCGTCCACAAAGCTACACTTTACACAAAAGCCATGCTTTGATCAACAAATGATCAACAACATACAGCAGCACTCAGCATGTCACACTACCAAATTGGGAGTATATCACTGACAACCTTCAACTACATAATCTTTGAGCTCTACGTCTAATAGAAGGGTGTTAAGCTAAGAGAATAAATTCTCCGCCACCAAACAGAAATGTATTTGATAGAGATCAGTTTTATATCTCAAAGTGTAACGTCAGACATACAACCATACAAGTCTGTTCCGAGTTCGAACAAAACTGAAGGCACTTCGTCCAGTAAAGGAAGAAGCCCTTGCAATCCGGGTATCCGCAATCCCGATCGTATTCCCCATCACATATGGAGATCTCTGTACCGGAGTAACTCAGTGCAGAGTCATTCGACAGGTTATCGTATCGTTCTTGAAGACACCCGGTCTTCACCGTCGATCTTTAAATGCAATCCATTTCGTCATATCACTACCCAGAATGGGTTATATGACACAAAGTCCTCCACCGGCTAAACTGAATAGTGAGCGCAATATTTTAAAAACATATGGATATTGGGATTTCAGTTAAGTCACAACTTTAAATCCAAAACTTTCCTTTGAAATGGTTTAAACAAATTACCATTTTCAAATCTTTAAACAAAAAGATCCATTTCACGAAGATCACCAATTTTCCACAAAGATTCATTTATAGCCTTTCAAAACAATTTCATTTCAAATTAGATTAACTCTTCCAATCATTAAATCAAAGATTCAATTCGTAGCTTTCCACAATTCCCATTTCAAATCTTTTATATATAAAAGATACACCATTTTAAATTCCCTTCAATTTCGAAACAAAGGTTCGACCATCTTTCATAAAGATTATTTCACAGCTTTCAAAACTATTTCAATTAAAACTTGAAATCTTTCAATACAAATTGGAAATTGTTTCCTTATATGAAAGCTATTATTATTTGAAAACCAATAGTTTTCGTTTCAGAAAAATCCGATTTCATTTACATGAGTTAAAGTTTTTTAAACTTGGGTTAAATTTAAATTTCTGAAATAATACTTTTAAAATGGTTTAAAACCCACAAACACATTTATAACTCGTATACCCTTTTTAAACCATAATTTCCAAATATAGGATTCAAGTTCAAATCTTTGAATTTAAATTCAAATCAAGCTACTTTAAATTTCAAAACTTTATTAAGTTATTCGAAATAATTTGTATCTTTTTAAAACTTCTTTTCAAAGGCTTTACATATTTAACTCAATTCCATTTCCAAAACTATTGGATTCAAAACAAATCAACTTTTAAAACCATTTCCAAAATTTTGTGACTTAACCAATTTCCTCGCGCACTCCATATTTGTGTGTGTATAGTGTAGTCCAGGGGTTTTTACACAATAGTGCAACAACATCAATCATCACAGATTCAAACACATCAATATTGATAAGCGGTATAATCTATAACGCTTATCTTCCATTTACAGATTCACAGATAAATAATATACATTCATCACAGATAAATAAATTACATTCATCACAGCTTGAATCAAAATAATTCATATCATACAGCATCACACGGTAGGGATATCAAACAATTCTACATCCAATAGAATCCAAACATCCATAAGTATGATTAATTAATTATCTGATTAATTTAAATCAGATAAATTACTTATGAATAATTTACTAATCCCGGTTAATTAATATTAATTAATTTCAAACCTTAATCATTAATTAACCCTTAATCGTTTATTAATTAACCTATAATGATAAATTAATTAACCTTTAGTCATTTATTTAATTATTCTTTAATTAATTAATCACATTAATTGATTAACCATTAATTAATTATCCTCGATTAATTATCCTTAATCATGAAGTTAATTAACCTTAATTCATTCCTTAATTTTTTAATCAATAAATCTTTATTAATAATTTAAATAAACCTTTAATTAATCACATAATTAGATTAATCACCTTGTTTTATTTATCTTTAATTACATAATCAATCCTTTCAACTACATTGTGTAATTACCTTAATGTTTTATATAACAAAAGCATTTCATTTTTTAATTGACTATAACATTGAGTTTATTTACGACAAACTTTTTTAAAATAAAAGTGATATAGATTAAACTCTTTAAATCAATTTAATTTGAAATAATTTTTATTTGAAAACCATTAACAAATTTTAATTCTTAGATAAACACTCATCAATTACAAAGAAGTAGTTTTAAATAGACTTTTTTCAATAAAACTTGATGGGTTTTAAAGTTTAGAGCCTGTTTTTAAAGACCCGAGACTGACTATCAAAATCTCATGCCGACCCCGAAGTAAAACTACAGAATTCCCATGTAAAACTTAATTTACCCGATCCTCTCTTCTTCTATATTTTTAAAACTTGTTTTTATTTTAAAATTTTTAAAACTGTTAACACACACACAAGTACACGAGCCTAAACTCGAGTCCGATCGAAATTACCCCGAGCACTACTTCGAGTCACCTTCTTCTTCCCAACATCACAATCCACCCAGACTTCATCAGGTACAAGTGACACATGGTGCATGTGTACAGATGATCGGCACCACTCCGATCATCACCGTGACCATCCATACTTCACCGAACACCTCCGCCAATAGTCTGATCACTCAAAACGCCGATAAGTATAGAAATTTCGAAATCGAGCTTCATGCCTTTTACCTGGAACCAAATGACCCCCACAAACTTCCACACTTCACCATCTCTGTCGATCTGATGCATTGCCATTGCATGCAGACCCTCTCCAAAGTTCACTGCACCGATTCCCCCAGGTGCGGTAGCACTCGATCCACCCATGCCAACGTATGAATCCAAGAAGAAATGCCAACCAAACTGGGCATTAAAACCCTATTCCATCATCGCACCACTATCTCGGTGATCGAAAAAATTTCCGATCATTTTTTCCGAGATCCCCCATCCTCAAACACACTTCAGTAAAAATCTCAAGACCAATTACTTCGCCAATCACCAGAAAATATTCGATATCCATATAACGTCCAACTCTCGATTTCTCGTTATTTAAAAGCCTAAAAATCTTGATTATAATTTTAAAAATCTTAGTTTTCGATGACAAAACAAATTATATACCTTAAACAATCAATTACTATAATCGAGATTTTGATAGGTTTCAAAATAACCGTTCTTCTTCCCCTTTTTATTTAAAACTGGCTTTAGATTAAATTCTAAAACATATTTAAAAATAAATATTTTGATATAACTAACAATTTTTATTTATATGTTAAAGTCCAAAGAGATTCAGGGAGGAAGGTTTTTGATTTTTTTTTTAAGTTTGGAAACCTGAACAACAAGGAACAGAGCCTAAATGCTGGCATGCATATCATTATCCATAAGCATACACATGCATGCAAGCATAATCATATCATCAATCAGGCATATTGGAGATCATACATCACAGATCATTCAAATATATATCAGGTTGAGTTTGCTCACCTGGAAGTATGAAGCAGAGAAGCAAAGATGAATTTGAGCCTGGAACTTGATATATCTGATCTCAAAATGATCTGCTTGATTGTAGAGTTGTTGAGTTTTAACCTGGTCTTAGTGTTGCATGCCCTTTTGATTTGAATCTGCTTCCTGATATTAATTTACTTGTTGCTTGAACCTTGTACAACAGAGAAAATTTTTGATCTTTTAAATCTAGAAATTTTTAAAATCTGGAAACAGCTGATGCATTTGATTTTTGTTGTCTGAACTTGATTGAATCTACTTTGGTCACAAGCTTCAGATCCTTGAATTGGAGTTGATTTGTTTTTGAATTGGAATCTTGTTTCCAGATTGATGAATTGGAATTTATTTTCTTTTTGATCCAAGTTTGTTTGCTTTCTGATCTATTTAGTTTTTAGTTTTTGAATTCAAATAAGTTTTGCTTTAATTTTCTAGTTTGTGGATTTTCAAGTTTGAGAGATTGCTTCTTGATTCTAGATTGTTTGCTCAGGTTGTTTTCAGATTTGAGAAATTACACCTGAGAATAGCCTGATTTTTTTTCTTAATTTTGATGTATATTTCCACTACAAATTTTTAAAACAAACCAATTGCCACTTGTATCCATTTGTTACACTTGTTAATTTATGTTATTCCTTAACTTACATTTGTTAAAACAATACAAATTATGTTTATATCCTTACTTCAATTTATTTTATAATTTTTTTTGGACCTTGCTTTATTTTAATTTTATGAAACATGTTTTTATGTTTTCTTATGTATTTTAAACTTTACACTTTCAAAATATACATTCATATCAAAGCTTTGTATTAATAAAATTTTATATGTATATTAGTTTACTTTTAGTAATATATATTTATAGTCTCTAAAGAAATATGATTTACAAATCAAATTATACCTTAACACATATATTTTATATGTACTTATTCCTTTTTGAATCCTAATTAATGCATTCCTTATGTATACATATCTAAAGCTTTCATTCATTCTTGTTTTAAAATTTAAATTCAAGTTATTATACTTAAACACACATATGTATATTATAGAATTTAGCTTTAAATAATTGTTTTAAAAATCATTTGTATTTAAATAAAAATACAACTTTATAAATAAATTACATATGTCTCTTAAAATTAGAAAAAAAAACTCTATAAAATTATATAGTTTTAAAATCCAAATTTTATTTATTTATAAGATATTAAATATAGAATTTCAAACCCATAATTAAATTTTAAAATCAATGCTCAAATAAACAAATATCTTATTTAATCTTGGAAAAATTAAATTAATTTACAATTTAAATTGACAAATTTATACCAATTAATAAATTTAATTTTACTCAAAAATGGGGATCGTTATAGACTAACTTGTGTCTGTTCATTTTAATCGACTTTCTACCCATATTTATATCTGTTTCTTCCAGAATAAATTATCAAACTTCATTTCTAATCACTACCTTTCATATATCTTATGATCGCATTTATGATCACAGCATGATCACATTTCACAGTTATGATCACATTTCATACTTATGATCAAACTTAGCACTTATTACACTTATATATGGATTACTCTATTGTTTTATGGTTGATTATCTTATATCAACTTCTGGGAATTTATTAGTAAGAAATTTTTGTTGATGATAAAGGGGGAGAAGCTATAAAATAGTAGTTGGCTTGGGGTAAGGGGGAGTTATGATTCGAGTAAGGGGGAATGGAGTAAGGGGGAGTTATGATATGGTAAGTATATTTTATAAATATAGGTTGTCATCATCAAAATGTGGGAGACTGTTAGAAAATGAGATGTTGGTTTTGATGACAACAACCTTTTTAACTTATCTTATTATAAAATATATACTAACACTATTGTCTAGATAGATATGTATATGCCGGAACTATACATGATATATATACACACACACCCACGTATATGCAGGTATTGATTACTAAAGACTAATCAATATAAAGACTCAACATTCAAGATTCGGAATGGAGATATCAAGATTGAGCACTCTAGAGTATCAAGATCAAGATTCAAGACAAGTGTCTAGTTTTATATTATACAAATTTTAGTTGCATAGAATTGTTCGTAATATCCAAATTTCATTTGGGATAGAACCCATTTCTATCTTTTTAGTGGCTTACAAACCCACGACAAGTAGCTTACAATCCTATGACAAGTGGTTTACAAACCCATGACAAGTAGCTTACAAATCCATGAACATCCTAGTTTTGTACAAGTCCTTGAGTCCTGATGTGATGAAATATTCTACAGGAAGAAGCTTGCAAAACTACTTCAAAATGGTTTTTCTAAATGATTTTCAAAACTGTTTTTTAAATGTTTTAGCTTTAAAAAAAATTATCTTTTCAAATGATTTTCAAAAATATGTTTTAGCCTTAAAAATATTCTTTGTTTTTGTTTTTAAATAAACTCTTGTTTTAAACTTCGTTTGTTTTTAAACTATCTTCTGATTTTTTAAAAATTCTTTTATATATATTTACTTGAGATTTAAAATCAAATTCTAAAAATATATTTTTCTACTCTTCTTTATTTTAAAACATAGGAAAGTTAGTTTATTTTACTTCAGAATCCTTTCATCTTGTTTTCCTTTCAATACCATTTTCAAAATAAATTTTACATAGTTTTTAACTTAGGGATATCGACATCATGGGATACCCCATGTCGACATGGTGGCCGTTAAATTCAAAAGTTTCAATTTTCAAAAGAAATGTCTATTCGTTTAAATCTCTTCACCAATGGTTATGATCGTTACTGGTCTATAAATGGCCTTTACAAACGAATTTTTTAACTAACTATTTTTTTTATTTTCTTCACTTCTTCTTCTCTACAAATCCATATTCTAAAATTTTCATATTTTTAAGACTGTGTTGAAATTCTACCGAATTCTCAAGAGAATCAAATTAGAATCTCATTCTTGTTTGATTCTCTGCCCTCTCTCGAAGATCAAAGTGCTATTCAGAGTTATAGGATCAATTTGTAATCAAAAGTTTATCGAGTCTCTCTATAAGGTGTGACTGTGCCTGAAAATCAATTGGGTGATCTTGTGTCCCATAAATCAAGAGAGTTTGCCCACGACTCGAAGATGGGAGGGCACCTCAAGGCTTTTATAAATTGAGGATTGTAATCTCGGCATTTGTAACAACCCGTTGTTTTGGACCATTCGTGTGACAACCCGGAATATTCGAGCATTTAAAATCGGAATATTTAATTGATTTTAAATATTCAATAGAGTAATTTTAACTTGAATTAATATCACAATTTATTTGATAATTGTATTTTTAAATTGAATAGGTGAAGATGGGTAAATTGTTGAATCTAGAATTTTAAGCCTATTAAAAATAATCTGAAGGCTTGTAAAATTGATATTGATAATACTAAAGTGAATAGAAGTGATGAAATCAAATATAAAAATGGTTGGTTAAGTTTTGAAATTTATATTGTTTAAATTGAATTTAAAAATAGCCTTCCGAGGCACAGTCTCGAAATTCGGCGAAATCAGTTCCATTGGGTCCGTAATAGTTTATTATTATCGGATTCCAATTTTTATGGCGTTTGGAGTTGTCGTGTGAGCGTACGACATATAAACGCAGTGAAATTTATATCGAAAATCTAATATAAACACCTGGATTCAAAAAGCATGTGCTACCTTCTTCAATACGCTTCGTTGTTAATAAAGAACATTTGTCGTTCAGGAGATTATAAAATAAAATATTCATATCAAAGAAAAATCAAACATATAGTCAAATCTTTTTAAAGAAGCCTCACTCTTCTAACTTCTAACGCAAGCTCCTTTTTCTTTTACCCCTCACTTCAGATTCATTTCCACTTTAATATTTGGCCGAAGCCTCATTTTTTCACAATCGAAACCCTCAGTTTAAATAAAAAAAATAAAAATAAAACAAAGAACAAATATATGGCCGATGCCATCATCTTCAAATCAGTTCAAATCGATTTCATCCCTGTTAAAAATCAATCAAAGCACAAAGTCATTTGTATAAACAAATTTAAATCAGAAGCCGATCTCGTCGTCCCTAAGGCTAGTCGAAATCGAAGCCTCTTCGAGTTCGTGTTCGATCGGCAGAGGGGTACTCGCGATTTTGGGGCCGCGAATCTTGTGGCTTTGGCATCGCAGTGAGGGCCGATGTTGGGAAAGGGGTTGATGGGTTGGTTTGGGAACGAGAAGGGGCGACGGAGTTGGCCTTATCGAGGAGTTCGTTCCTTTGAGCGAGAATCGTGAGTAAATCGCTGTAGGAGGGGAAGAGCTTCATAGGAGTCGCGATGCTTTCGGGTCAATGGTTCGTGCGGCAGCGACGACAAAAGAGAGGCTCATGCTCGAGCAAGGTGGCAGCTGATTGGATGGAAGCTGCGAGCAGCAGGGGAAGTTTGAGTGTGGGTTCTCTGGGTGGTATTGTTCGTGCAACAGTGAGGTATATGTTTTAATTTAAATTTAATAGTACTCGTTTTCGAATATATCACAGAAGAAAGAAAAAAAATATAGAAATTAAGCTTGACTCTTTGAAATATATTATTTATAAGTATATATACAGTACCAAAGTAATAATAATAATAAATATACATTTACATATTTACTAGCTTATTTAAATAGAGATTTTGAAATAAATGGAAATTAATTTGTTCGATTAACTTATCTAATTTATTTTAATTACTAAAGGAAATTTTTAGTTAAATGACAACATTGGTTAATTGAATTTCTGTAAAGGTAATTGATTGTTCAAATTTGTTCAAATATTAATAAAATCATATAATGTTTATACAAGGTATAAAATCATGGACTTAAATCGAGAATGAAGTGGACGTACAAATTTAAGAGGCAAAGGTGAGTTAATCTCACTCAGTGAATTTAAATTTAAATTTAAATGATTAAATTTAAATAATTGTTTGAATGGTTGAATTGATTGATGTGTTATAGTATGATATATTTTGAAATTGGTATCATATATCGTGCTAAAGTCTGTGGATGCAGGGAAAACAGGTTGGAGGGATTCAACTGGACCCCTCAACTTTATTTAATTATTTAATATTCTCTGTTCTGAATATTTGATATCCTGTAATGAATTATGTAGAAATATTGAATGCTGTGGCTTGATTGTTATAATTGGGCAATAATGAATTACCAAAATATATAATTTGAGTTTGGGAATGAAAATAAAAGAAGTTAAAATTGTAAGTTAAATAATTATGGAAACTTGAATAAAATTTAAGAATGAATTGGAAAAGAAATAAAGTGCCTTAAAAATTCTAATAAATAAATCTTAAGTTAGTAAGGGAAATTTGAATAATCAGAAGATTAATGAATTTTAAATTTCAGTGTTATTATTTTAAAAGAATAAAGCATTTATTTAAAATTTAAGATTCAATTTATTTAAAAGAACACAGAAGAATTGGGAAGAAGCTGAAATTAGTATACTTCAGTTAAATGATAAAATCAAACAGAAGATAATAACAATAATAATAAAATCCATAATTAATGAATTTTGAAATGAATTGAGTAATTAAAGAAACTTATTTCGAATAAAATAAATTGGAAATCAATTTGGGAAAAATCGATTTAAGTGTTTGAAGTTGGAATTTTCTCTAGATGGCCAAGTACACGTTTTTTAAAAGTAAATTTGTAAATATAAATTAAATGTTTAAAGTTGTTTTTTTAAAAGAAAGCAATTTTTGTAAAATTTATTATTTCTAATATTTAAAGTTTAAAGTAAGTATTTTCTTTTAATCTATTTTAGTAGTAATTATTAAAAAGTAACTTAGTATTTTGTTTTTAAAAGTAGAAATCTGGTTTTATATTTTATTAAGTAGCTTTATTTTCAAATGTTTATATAGTAAGTATTTTAGTAAATTATTTAGCAGTTTTAACTTAAGTGTTTAAAGGTAAATTCCAAAGTAAGTATTTTTGTTTAATCTATTATCATAATATCTATTTAAAGAATGATTTGATATTTTGTTTAAAGTATTATTATAAATTAAGTATTAAAGTAAATCTTTCTAAATTGATGTTAAATATATTCTACAATAAAGAGACCTTAAATTATTTTGAATTTTAAAGTTTTGTGCTTGGTGATTCCAGGGAAAATGGAAATACTCGGGATTTATTCTGAGAAAAAGGAAGATAGTTTGAAAACTATTTTCAAAAGAGTTTGAAAGTGAAATTATATCTTGTAAAGATATTTTGAGATAAATAAATAATTTGGAAAATTATTTATTGGTTGATGGTTGTCTGTAAATATTAATTGATAGTTAAATCACCGACTATCAATATTGGACAAATACGTTGATCGTTTCGAAGAGACTGGGATCGAGATTTATTTCTCGAAAACCACTTCGATCCGGTTTGTACGTTTCGTGAAAAACGACTTTGGATTAGATGGAGCAGTGAAGAGCAAGGGCTCGTCGCTACTAATCCTGAGGATATTTCCAAAATGGATGTAGTAGGAATAGTACCTTCGGTTCCGTTCGAACCCGAGACGGACTTGTATGGATGAATGCTTGCGAAACATCGTCGGGTGGATGATGGGCATTCTAAGGGATATGTTCTAAAAGGTAACGCTTAGCCTCAAGCCTCATCAAATGGGAATGACTGAAAATTAGGGGTTATGCAGCAAGGCTGGGTGGGTAGCACCCAAGCAGGGTGAGGTCATTCCAGTCTAGATGTCCCTTTTTATTTCGGCTTAGTGGGCGGTTGCTGATCCCAACCGCGGGGTGGTCTCACTCGGGATTATCCAACAAAGGGTAGGCCCGGCCTTATGTTGCAAGGGAGCGGGCGTACTCCTCGGTACGGTGATCCAGGCCCCGTACTATGGCAGGTGGTACCTCAGTGCCTAGTCATTAGTTGGAAATCCATTCTCCCTACGAGCCTTGTACGAGTTTTGTTTGTATTACCCACTCTGTGGCTAGTAGCTGGAATTTAATGAATCTAACAATTTCGGCTATTTTATAAGTATTTGTATATAGACCCTATTATAATATCAGAGGATTTTTATAAAAATTGTTTTAGCTATCGTAAGGTAAAAACCCGACATGTTTATTTGTGGCGTGGTCTTACGAGATGCTTTTGTTTTCAAAGGATTTTTGAAACTTTAATAATAAATTGGATGTGATTTTCTCACGCTGGTATTCCAGACTGACTCAGGTGTTATTTAACTGTAATGCTCGGGTCAGACCGAGTATTATAGGATACAGGAAATGCTGTGGTGCTCAAGAGACGAGCTTGATGACGATACGTACTCTCGTACTTGTGTGTATATATATATATATATATATATATATATATATTTCCGCTGTGTTGAGTTGTTGGGTATCCATTTGTATGACATTGATGTTGAGTTGTGATTGGGATACTCTGATGATGTAATATATAAACAAAGATATTTGATGTTGAGTAAAGAGTATTTATTATCTATTATATTTTATTCCGCTGCGATGGTTAGATTCTGTTGTTGATTTCTATTATCTTCTTCTACCTCTTCTTCTTTAACCCAAATGGTTCGTATTTCTGTACAACTTGAGCTGATTGTTGTAGAATAGTGTTGACTCAAGGGGTATGGATTTGCGGGCTGTTACAATTGGTATCAGAGCAAGGTTGGAGATAACCTTGGCTCTGGTGGGAATTACTCATTTAAATCAGAGTCTATAGTACTCTAAAATGAGTTTGAGCGTATTAATAGATATGAGCGCGTATTTGTTAGTGAATATAAATTGTTTTAATATTGTGTTGGTTAGTTTATTGAGTGGCATATGAACCTTCGTCGGCACAGTCTGTACAACTGTATCGAAGGGGTTTCTAAACACTTGAATAGAACAATCGACACGGTATTGTTTTAAATGTGGGTAAATGAAATAATTTTATCCAAAAATATATTTTGATATAAAGAAAAGTTTTTTTTGTAAACTATTTTAGCTAACACATGGTTGCTTGGATGATAGAAATGATAATATTAAAGTATTATCATTGTTAAGTGAAAATTTAACTAGAAATTGAAAATATAACTAAAGTTTAAGGGAATAAATTCATTATAAAATGAAATTTATAAATATGAATTATAAATGTAAATTATAAATTGAAATATAATCAAATGAGAATTTGAATGAGAATAAGCTGTGCAAATGAATTTTAGTTAAAATTGGTTTAAGCAGGATTTAGAAATTTAAATCTCGGAAATTTGGAAGTGTTTATCGAAGTATTTGAAGATGAATAATAGCATTATTGTTTTGGAGATATTTCTGAAAGGAAATTTGTTTTAATTGGCTTTTGAAAGTAATATAGCATTGAAATCACTTGGATTATTGAGAAATAATTCTGATGATGACGGCCGCATCATCAGTATTCATTTTCGAATTTCTAAGTGACGGATTGCTGCCAAAAACTGATTTGTTCAGAAAAGCTAGTTGATTTTGGCAATTTCAAAGGAAATTTGTTGGGATTAAACCAGGATTGGATTAAATTTTGAGAAATGTGATTTGAGATGTTGAAGATTTCAAAATGTTTTGAAACCAATAACCGGGTGTTTGAAAATCCTGATGAGATATGTTGTAAGCTTATAAATTGAGGTGATTTTTAAATCAGGAAGGAAAATATAAGCTTTGAATGTCGAAAATTTAAATTTAAAAGGGAAAAGTTAAAAATAAAATTTAGCTGGGTTGAAATTGATTGAATGGGCTGAAATAATATCCGGTTGTTTTCTAATTAAGTTGAAATTGAATTGAGATTAAATAAATCTGAGTTTAAAATAAAATTTAGCTGGAAAATAAATTGGTTAAGGATTGGTTGGAGTAAATAAATTAGAATAGCTTATAAAAGAATTTGAACTAAAAATCCATAGAATAAAATATGCTTGGATTATAAGTAAGTGTAAAACTCGAATTAAAAATAAAAGATGAATACATTCAAGCCTGGAATGAATCTGATTGTATAAAATAGTAAGTTATGACTTATAAAATTTGAAATGGAATTCAAAGCCCAAAATTGATATTTTGATGAATTGGAAAATGGAAAGAAAATCAAAACTTGAATTATATAATAAAATTGAACTAAGAAAATAAAATGAAGGGGTATTTGGAATTAAAATCAAGTATTAAACTATAAGTAGGAAAGAAACTAATCTGATAATAAATTAGTTAATGAAATTGGATAGTGAGCTTATGATGAAGTTTGGAAATAAACTCAAGTTATAAATTAAATTCGACTTAAATTGTTGATGAAGTGAAAGTATTTGAGAATGACGTTGAATTGTGAGTTCATGAAATTTGGTGGTAAATTGAAAATGGATAGTGGAATTAGCACTTGAGTTATTAATTAAAATTTAACTTGCAAATTAAATATAATTTGAAATGTATCGAATAAAAATGTAAATGGATTAAAATAATAATGGTTTGAATGTATAAATAAAATCCAAATAAGAAGAAATAAATTGGAAAAAATAGCCAGGTAATAAGTTGAATGAGTTGAATCTGGGAAGTTAAATTTTATAATAACCAATCAAATGAAATTGCAGATTTAAAATGAAATTTAATTAAAATAGAATTAAGTCGAATAGAAGAGAAAATTTACCTGCAAAATGAAAATGAGCTTAAGTATAAAACTTTGAATAAATTGAAGTAAATTAACTTAAGCTAATAGATAGAGGATAATTGAATTTAATTCAACTTAAACTAAGCTTAATGATATTGGATTGGATCTAAATCAAGTAAAAATAAATTTGGATCGAAATAGAATTTGGTGGGTTGTAAATAATATTTAAGAAAATGAAAATTCAAAATGGATTGAGTAGATAAACTAATTGTATTGAATAAATAAATGGATAGAATAAATAAGAATCAAATGAAGTGTGGTTTAAATAAGTTGAGAAATGGTTATTGAATGAAATAGCTTAGATTGTCTTTGAGCCAAATAAAATAGTTTGGAATAAACAAATATGGAATGAAATGCAAGTGAATGGATTCAAATCTGAAATGCAATGAAAATGAGAATATATGGATTGTGAATAAATTTAAAAATGAACAGAATTAAGTATGAATTGAGTTGAAAACAATTTAAATTGGTTATAAACATAAATAATTATTTATTTACATAAATCTCATCAAATTGTATATAATAAATTGTCATTGGATGTAAATGGAAGTAATTAAAATTCTACGAGACGATAGAAGTAAAATAAATTGATTTTGAAAGAAATTGAATTAAATATGAGTTCAGTTTGCTTAAGAATAAATTAAATATAAGCAAATGAGTTTTAAATTATTCAAATTGATGAAGTTGTGTACGAATGGATTGTAAACCATTCAAATTGAATGAAAATGGTTTGTAAATAAGTTGAAACAGTTGAATTAGCTTGGAAACTATATAAATTGCTTACGGAAAATGTTTGGTATGAGTTTCTTTTAGAATTCATATGTTTTAACTATTGCAAATAAGTGATATGCTGTTAAACTGCATATATTTGGCACTTACATGTTTAAATTGAGTAAGTACAGGTACTTGGAAGCCGTGTGGCTGGATTTGGTTGTGCTATTTGCTAAAAATAATAAGCCGCTTGCTTAAAATGCTAAATAAGGTACGCCTACGCAATAAAAATAGGAAATATGAACTGTTTTTGGTTTTTCCGACCGGGTGGGTCGATGTATATATATTTAGCTCTTTTTTCAAATTGCAAAAGCTCCTCTATACAAAGGAGACTCGGCCAAAAAATTTCAGAAATTTTAGGAGTTAGAAAATTTTTGAAAATTTTGGAAAGTTTTGTTAACGACAAATGTATTCAAATTGGAAATTGAAATAAATTAGTAAATGAAGCTAATTAAAACAATGACATAAATTAGTTATAAATGGAAGATAAAATTAAATGTTCAAAGTTGAAAATAAATAAAATTCATATGGAATTTGAAAACTAAATTGAATGGAAATAGATATAAACTGAAGTGGTAAGATGAGAATCAATATAAGAAACACATAAATGCTTATATTAACTTGAGTAAGGAATGATGCATTCTCAATTGGAAATTGATATTTCAAATATAATTTAAGTTAGTATTTAAATTGATAGATATTGACATTTGTAAGAAAGTCCATAAAATGTCTTTGAATATTGTGATGTGGCATATTGCTGTGTAAGGTGTGCAGGTAATATAAAGGTAAAGAGAATTGACTTTGATTTCAGAAGATAAATTTGAAATGCTCAACAAAAGGTATGTGTTTAAGTTTCTATATGAAATTTGATTGGGATTTGGATTGAGCCACTTGGCTTTTTGTTTTCTTTTTGGATTTGGGAGGCCGTAGAGCCATTTTGTAGTTGTACCGAGTCAGCCGCGCAAAGGAGACGTTGGCAAAATTTTTTGGAAATTTAGAGAGTTAGAAAAGTATTGATAAAATTTTGATAATTCAAAATTTGGTTTTAAATTGAAACTTGAATAGTTAAACAAATGGTATAGTTTGAAACTAGGGAAAGGTTTGGGAAGTTAATAAGAATGATAATGGATCTTTTATAAAAAGATAGTTGGTAAGATGTTGAATTGTTAGAATAAACGAGTATTGTACCATTCTTCCTAACTAGTAATTTCGGGGACAAATTCTTTTGAGGGGGGAGAAATGTGACGACCCGTAATTTTCGAGCATTTAAAATCGGAATATTTAACTGATTTTAAATATTCAATAGAGTAATTTTAACTTGAATTACGAATATCACAATTTATTTGATAATTGTATTTTTAAATTAAATAGGTGAAGATGGGTAAATTGTTGAATCTAGAATTTTAAGCCTATTAAAAATAATCTAAAGTCTTGTAAAATTGATATTGATAATACTGAAGAGAATAGAAGTGATGAAATCAAATGTAAAAATGGTTGGTTAAGTTTTGAAATTTATTGTTTAAATTGAATTTAAAAATAGCCTTCCGAGGCACAGTCTCGGAATTCGACGAAATCAGTTCCATTGGGTCCGTAATAGTTTATTATTATCGAATTCCAATTTTTGTGGCGTTTGGAGTTGTCGTGTAAGCGTACGACATATAAACGCACTGAAATTTATATCGGAAATCTAATACAAACACCTGGATTCAAAAAGCACGTGCTACCTTCTTCAATACGCTTCGTTGTTAATAAAGAACATTTGTCGTTCAGGAGATTATAAAATAAAATATTCATATCAAAGAACAATCAAACATATAGTCAAATCTTTTTAAAGAAGCCTCACTCTTCTAGCTTCTAACGCAAGCTCCTGTTTCTTTTACCCCTCACTTCAGATTCATTTCCACTTTAATATTTGGCCGAAGCCTCATTTTTTCACAATCGAAACCCTCAGTTTAAATAAAAAAATAAAAATAAAACAAAGAACGAATATATGGTCGATGCCATCATCTTCAAATCAGTTCAAATCGATTTCATCCCTGTTAAAAATCAATCAAAGCACAAAGTCATTCGTATAAACAAATTTAAATCAGAAGCCGATCTCGTCGTCCCTAGGGCTAGTCGAAATCGAAGCCTTTTCGAGTTCGTGTTCGATCTGCAGAGGGGTACTCGCGATTTTGGGGCCGTGAATCTTGTGGCTTCGGCATCGTAGTGAGGGCCGACGTTGGGAAAGGGGTTGATGGGTTGGTTTGGGAACGAGAAGGGGCGATGGAGTTGGCCTTATCGAGGAGTTCGTTCCTTTGAGCGAGAATCGCGAGTAAATCGATGTAGGAGGGGAAGAGCTTCGCAGCAGTTGCGATGCTTTCGGGTCAACGGTTCGTGCGGCAGCGACGACAAAAGAGAGGCTCGTGCTCGAGCAGGGTGGCAGCTGATTGGATGGAAGCTGCGAGCAGCAAGGGAAGTTTGAGTGTGGGTTCTCTGGGTGGTATTGTTCGTGCAACAGTGAGGTATATGTTTTAATTTAAATTTAATAGTACTCGTTTTTGAATATATCACAGAAATATATATATATATATATATATATATATATATATATATAAATTAAGCTTGACTCTTTGAAACATATTATTTATAAGTATATATACAGTACCAAAGTAATAATAATAATAATATACATTTACATATTTACTTGCTTATTTAAATAGAGATTTTGAAATAAATGGAAATTAAGTTGTTCGATTAACTTATCTAATTTATTTTAATTACTAAAGGAAATTTTTAGTTAAATAACAGCATTAGTTAATTGAATTTCTATAAAGGTAATTGATTGTTCAAATTTGTTCAAATATTAATAAAATCATATAATGTTTATACAAGGTATAAAATCATGGACTTAAATCGAGAATGAAGTAGACGTACAAATTTAAGAGGCAAAGGTGAGTTAATCTCACTCAGTGAATTTAAATTTAAATGATTAAAATTAAATAATTGTTTGAATGGTTGAATTGATTGATGTGTTATAGTATGATATATTTTGAAATTGGTATTATATATCGTGCTAACGTCTGTGGATGCAGGGAAAACAGGTTGGAGGGATCCAACTGGACCCCTCAACTTTATTTAATTATTTAATATTCTCTGTTCTGAATATTTGATATCCTGTAATGAATTATGTGGAAATATTGAATGCCGTGGCTTGATTGTTATAATCGGGCAATAATGAATTACCAAAATATATAATTTGAGTTTGGGAATGAAAATAAAAGAAGATAAAATTATAAGTTAAATAATTATGGAAACTTGAATAAAATTTAAGAATGAATTGGGAAAGAAATAAAGTGCCTTAAAAATTCTAATAAATAAATCTTAAGTTAGTAAGGGAAATTTGAATAATCAGAAGATTAATGAATTTTAAATTTCAGTGTTATTATTTTAAAAGAATAAAGCATTTATTTAAAGTTTAAGATTCAATTTATTTAAAAGAACATAGAAGAATTGGGAAGAAGCTGAAATTAGTATACTTCAGTTAATGATAAAATCAAATGGTAGATAATAACAATAATAATAAAATCCATAATTAATGAATTTTGAAATGAATTGAGTAATTAAAGAAACTTATTTCGAATAAAATAAATTGGAAATCAATTTGGGAAAAATCGATTTAAGTGTTTGAAGTTGGAATTTTCTCTAGATGGCCAAGTACACGTTTTTTAAAAGTAAATTTGTAAATATAAATTAAATGTTTAAAGTTGTTTTTTTAAAAGAAAGCAAGTTTTGTAAAATTTATTATTTCTAATATTTAAAGTTTAAAGTAAGTATTTTCTTTTAATCTATTTTAGCAGTAATTATTAAAAAGCAACTTAGTATTTTGTTTTTAAAAGTAGAAATCTGGTTTTATATTTTATTAAGTAGCTTTATTTTCAAATGTTTATATAGTAAGTATTTTAGTAAATTATTTAGCAGTTTTAACTTAAGTGTTTAAAGGTAAATTCCAAAGTAAGTATTTTTGTTTAATCTATTATCATAATATCTATTTAAAGAATGATTTGATCTTTTGTTTAAAGTATTATTATAAATCAAGTATTAAAATAAATCTTTCTAAATTGAATGTTAAATATATTCTACAATAAAGAGATTTTAAATTATTTTAAAATTTTAAAGTTTTGTGCTTGGTGATTCCAGGGAAAATGGAAATACTCGGGATTTATTCTGAGAAAAAGGAAGATAGTTTGAAAACTATTTTCAAAAGAGTATGAAAGTGAAATTATATCTTGTAAAGATATTTTGAGATAAATAAATAATTTGGAAAATTATTTATTGGTTGATGGTTGTTTGTAAATATTAATTGATAGTTAAATCAACGACTATCAATATTGGACAAATACGTTGATCGTTTCGAAGAGACCGGGATTGAGATTTATTTCTCGAAAACCACTTCGATCCGGTTTGTACGTTTCGTGAAAAACGACTTTGGATTCGAAGATGGAGCAGTGAAGAGCAAGGGCTGGTCGCTACTAATCCCGAGGATATTTCCAAAATGGATGTAGTAGGAATAGTGCCTTCGGTTCCGTTCGAACCCGGGACGGACTTGTATGGATGAATGCTTGCGAAACATCGTCACGTGGACGATGGGCATTCTAAGGGATATGTTCTAAAAGGTAACGCTTAGCTTCAAGCCTCATCAAATGGGAATGACTGAAAATCAGGGGTTATGCAGCAAGGCTAGGTGGGTAGCACCCAAGCAGGGTGAGGTCATTCCAGTCTAGATGTCCCTTTTTATTTCGGCTTAGTGGGCGGTTGCTGATCCCAACCGTGGGGTGATCTCACTCGGGATTATCCAGTAAGGGGTACTCCCGGCCTTGTGTTGCAGGGGAGCGGGCGTACTCCTCGGTACGGTGATCTAGGCCCCGTACTGTGGTAGGTGGTACCTCAGTGCCTAGTCATTAGTAGGAAATCCATTCTCCCTACGAGCCTTGTACGAGTTTTGTTTGTATTACCCACTCTGTGGCTAGTAGCTGGAATTTAATGAATGTAACAATTTCGGCTATTTTATAAGTATTTGTATATAGACCCTATTATAATATCAAAGGATTTTTATAAAAATTGTTTTAGCTATCGTAAGGTAAAAACTCGACATGTTTATTTATGGCATGGTCTTACGAGATGCTTTTGTTTTCAAAGGATTTTTGAAACTTTAATAATAAATTGGGTGTGATTTTCCCACGCTGGTATTCCAGACTGACTCGGTTGTTATTTAACTGTAATGCCCGGGTCAGACCGAGTATTGTAGGATACAGGAAATGCTGTGGTGCTCAGGAGACGAGCTGTGATTGATGTACTCTGATGATGTAATATATAAACAAAGATATTTGATGTTGAGTAAAGAGTATTTATTATCTATTATATTTTATTCCGCTGCGATGGTTAGATTCTGTTGTTGATTTCTATTATCTTCTTCTACCTCTTCTTCTTTAACCCAAATGGTTCGTATTTCTGTACAACTTGAGCTGATTGTTGTAGAATAATGTTGACTCAAGGGGTACGGATTTGCGGGCTGTTACAATTCGCATCCGCACATGTCGGACTTGAATAATTCAAAATACCGAATTGTTAATTTAAATATGGCAAAACTAAGCATATATAGTAAATAAATAATCACAGATCACAGACACAGAGTAAAACATGCAGCGGAAATAGAAGATAGTAGTTTATGAAGCTACTATATATATATCAGAGTTAAATAAGGTACAACAGAAGTCTCGAATACAATAGTCAAATACAATATCAGAGTACATCACTGAAATCAACTGAATATCTGAAAGCT
This sequence comes from Allium cepa, assembly GCA_030765085.1. Lineage (NCBI taxonomy): Eukaryota > Viridiplantae > Streptophyta > Magnoliopsida > Asparagales > Amaryllidaceae > Allium > Allium cepa. The sequence continues at coordinate 755,008,759 of CM060940.1, read as the reverse complement.
AGATAGATAGCTGGATCTCCAAGCGAAGCTCCAACTCCAAAGGTGAGTCTCGAATACTGGTACACTCAGTCTGACCCGAGCGTAAAGCAAAACAAAAAACACTCGAGTCAGGATTAACATTCTTATATCAATAAATCCAACTCAAGTGAAATAACATCTGAAATACAAGTAACTCAAAGGATGTTGGAATAACCATCCTCTAAGGATCCGTTAAACTATCTACTATGTAGTAATATACACTAAATAGATAATGCCTATCAGTAATATAAAGTATCAAAATAGTGTTAAGGCATTACCATTATCCCCCTTAACACATTTTATATAAGCGTCATAGACTATACAGCACTGCAAACTCCACCGTAAACTAGTGGAATATCAGGGAGTACTCCATAGGTATAACACAAAACAAATTGGTAGTGGTCACGTATATAGGATACAAGTATGACAAGGCTCATGAGGCAATACCCAAGGTAGTGAAACTACCGTTTGCCTGATTCGGACTGGTGAGAATGCATCGCCGCAACGATCGCAACACCGTGAAACAACACTCCCAAAATTAGAGGGTGCACACCAATCAATAACAAGTAATGAGTAGTTTACGAAGAAGTGTGTTCGCTCGAGGTAGCTAACCCCATTTGGCCCAGCACGGCTCCTATTTTAGTCATTTCCAATTTGACACAAGTGTCAAGGCTATCCATTATCGTTCTCTTTCTTCAGTCATCACGTACATCATTCCAACCACTTCATTCTGGATCACACTCCGCATATAGTTATTAAAGTGGTTTTCGGTTTAGACAGAGAGTATGTCCATAACCGATTCCGGTCTCTTTAATAACTTTCGTAATTATTACACCGATTGGTCGTTTAATAAATTTCAAAACCAAATCGAATTCAATTTCATTTAGAATTTGTAAACCAACATTCCATTTGTCTTTCTATATCAATTTTCATAATTTACGTTTCAAAACTTCCAAAATACCAATTCAAAATCTTATAATTCAATTTCAACTTTTATTTAAAACAATTCAAATATTGATTCAAGTTTGTATATAAGTTTCATTCCGTAATCATTTAAATTAAGTTAATTTAACATTCAAGTCAATTTAAATTCATTGATTGATTTCATTCAATATTCGTTAAGTTAATTTGTCATTCAAAACAATTTCTATTTAATTTGCAATTCATTAAATCAATTACTTAATTTCAACTCCATTATATCAAAACTTACAAACTGAATTAAATTAGATCCGTCAAATCAAATTCCTTAAATTACAAGTCTTACAATTAATTTCAATAAATCACATTTTATTTTTTTGTTAAAGAAATTCAATTTCACTTATTTATTTACTTAGTTACAAATTTCAAAACTCAATTAATAAAGAAACTTAATTTCACTTATTCAAGGAGTACAATTTCACTCATTAAAGAATTCAATTTTTATTTAATTATTAAATAATTCATTCTTATTTAATAATTAAACAATTTATTAAATAATTTCAAAACTTAATTAATTTTAAAACAACGTTCTTTCATCAACTACTTTGTTAATATTGTTTCATATTATTACACATTAACATTTAAATTTCACTAGAATTCAATTTCCAGCTTCATTTAAAACCCTTATTATTTTATTCAAATAAATCTTTATTTTTACTTTAAAATCAAATTATTGACCAATCGGGTTTTTATTTAATTCTCTATCCTAAGTCAAAATTTTATTTAGGTATTTATCATTTCAACCCAATTCCATTTCAATTCAAAAATCAAAGCATAGCAAAGGGAACTTGCATTGTGATAACTGGGATGGTGTCAAAGTAAATAAACAAGCAATAACAACAATCAATAGCAATCCAATAATTAATTCAAATAATCCCAAAATAATCGTATTAATTCACATTGTTGTTTGTGCATATTAATATAATTATTTCTATACATTATCATTTCATGTAGATTAAAGATTATTACACTATTATTTATATGGTTCTTCACTTTATATCTATTATTCAATTTCATACTTCATCAATTTATACAACATACAATTAAATGGTTCAAGATGTAACTAACCCTATTTCTACATGTCAAGTAATAAAACATTTAAAGGGGTCATATTATACAAATTTTATCTAATCAAATTCAACACATATATCAATTTAAATTTGTTAACTCCTACATCAATTTCAATTGTAAATTATTTATCACTTCATACATTAACAATTTAACGTCCAATATCAACATCAAACAATCAATCATTTATCAGCCAAACTAGATTATGATCGTATAAATAATAGATAATGGTGTCAGATGTCACAGGTGAACTGATACAGGTAATAACATATAAATAACAGTGTAAATAACTAACAGCCGTATATTTCAATTGTTGTTTCAATTGAAATCAAACTTAATAAATAAAAGAACATTAATCATGAGTGATTGCTCACCTTTCGAGGCTAGAGGACATAATGATGGCGACCCGGATACGAACATGACACGCGGATGCAGATCCTGACAGCGGCAAGTTTGAATTCGATGACTCGAAAAAAAATCAAATATATATCTTAAACATATTATGTGTGTGTGTATATATATATATTATTACAAAAATCTAGTTTAAAATAATAGCATAAATTGAAATAGTTTTTGTAGTTAAACGTATTATATAAATACTTTAACATATTATACAAATACTTTAAACATATAATATAAATACTCTAGACATATTATTAATTGAAATAAATTCTTTAAACATAAATTCAAAAAGGTTAAATACTATCATGTGGCGATGTGAGGAAATAAGGTAGCGTGTCGAAGGGTGGAGCTACTGTTCGATTGCTGGACGTGTGCAAGCGGAGAGGGTTGGTCAGGTTTTACTTTGGTGTTGGCTATAGGTGATGAAATGGTGGGTTTGGGAGGAGAAGTTGATGGGTAGGCTGCTCGGGCGCACAAATACTGATGGATGAGCCTGGAGATAATATGGTGGAGAGCACTAGTGGGCGAAAGACTACTGTTGTCTGTGGACTCGGATTTGAAGCATGGAGATGAATGAAGTTGAAGGGGTGGGTTCGAGGAGATGAGCAGTGGTATGGGTCAAGCATGTTTAAATGAGGATGTTCTGGTGCGGATGTCGGCTTGCGTGGGGCGGAGGCAAGGTTGATCGGTCGATCGAGGAAGATGCTGGCGAAGGTGAGTAAATGGGAGGGGAAGTTGGACAGTGTGGTGGGCGAGAGGCGGAGGGGCCTTGGAGGCTGACTGGGTGATCAGGTTGGGGCGAGCTGCGCGGAGTGTACAGGATCAAAGAGGATAGGGTCTAGGGTAGTTCGGCTTTGGTGGTATGAGGCTGTAGAAGGCGGGCTCATTCGGTGTGTGTGGTAGTCAGTGGTGCAGTTAGGTGTATCCGAGAGAAGGGAGGCGGCTGCTCAGAAGCAAAAATAGGCCTTTGGTGGTGGGCTACTAACAGTGGAAGGAGAATGGGTGGCGCTTAAGGTGGTTCGGTGGAGTTGCTGATGGGTTGGTTATCACGTGGGTTGCATCACGTGGAGGAACAAGGCTAGCAAGGGTAGGCGCATCGGTTAGGTGAAAAGTCGTCGGAGGTGGCAGATGGTGGCGAGGTTAGAGGAGGCGATGGGAGGTGGAAAAGGTGACGGATTACGATGGTAATGGGGAGAGGTGGGAAAGAGACGAAAGCATGTTGGGTTTTCTCAAAAAAACAAACTGATATATATATATATATATATATAAACTTAGATATATATTCTTTTCGAACCTATGAATAGAAACAAAGAGGGGAAGAAGTAAGATGAAAAATGACAGAGCAAATTTTAAAAGGGAAGGAAGAAAAGGTGCATGCTCTAATTACTTCTGTGCAGAGTATTATTTTTTGTTTTCTTAAACGGATGGCATAGTAAAGGTATGCATCTGAATTCAAGAAAAAAAAAAATGCTACAGACTATTGAAATTTTCAACGGTGGAATTTGAATAGCCACAAGAAACTAAAAGGTACGAAACCGGTATCGATACAGTAACCGTTTCTGTGGATTCTGCTGTGAACCGGGCTTCAATACCCAGAAATAAATATACCACAGAGATCATCACGACGAGACGATCAAAATGGTGTACGGATATCAGTGATACGATTTGAATTATAAAAATTCGAATTTCCTACTAACGGAAAATGCATAAAAAATGCAGCAAAATAAGATCGACGGAGCTAAAGAAGTCCGAATTTGAAAGACAAAAAATGACTTCTTGCTCAGAAGATGATTTACAATTTTTGTATATAAAAATATTTAGGTTTCGAAAATATTTTATTTTCATCAATTCCTAACTGATTAAATTGAAATAAAATTACACACGAAAATGAACTTTCATATTTTCGGATGAAAATTTACCAGTTGCTATGTTTAATTAGACGCATTTCAAATATTAAATTTTTATTTCAAAATTTCATGAAAATTCAATAAATCATATTATTAAAATAGTCAAAATTTACGGGTCGTTACATTCTCCCTCACTCAAAACTTTTCGTCCCCGAAAAGGAAGGAGGTAGGAGAATAGAAACAACCAGAAAGAAAATAGGTTGAAAACAAAATAAACAATTAGTTCAAACTATAAAATTTTCAATTTAAATTTATTAATACTTAATAATTGATTTCAAATTCAAATATTTCATTAAGTTGATTTTAATTACAAAATTATTAATTCCCTTAGAACGGAAATTTTATTTATCTCATTTATTGTTCTATTAACTTATTATTCTATTTATCTGATAACATTTTATAATTAAAATTAAGTGTATGACATTTATTATAAACTCTCAAATTTATTTATAAAATCATTTTATATCGGATATTATCCAATTACATATTCAACTTCTGAATAATTTAGGTAAGTTGTATTAGAATGAAATCGGGTATTATACAAATAAATTCTCCAATTCAATTATCTTAAGTTTAAATGTTTATTCAAAATTTTGATTTCATTTAAAAATTTGCAATCACCCTTAAACATAAAATTTAAGAATTAAATTTCTGATTAACTTCAAACCATATAGAGATAAAATAAATATATATGTACATAATATATCAAATCAAATTTAAAATCTTCAATATATATTATAAATCAAGTCATGTTTAGAAATTCAAATCAATTTATTTTTCCAAACAAAATGTAGCCGGGCTACAGAATTGTCTCTCCACTTCGAAACTCGAAAATGAATGTCGATGATGCGGCCACCATTACCGAGAATATTTTCCAGCGTCAAAGAGAAGAGCACTGATTTAAACATTTTAAATTCTTTGAAATGATTTCTATTTAAAAATATTTTAAACACTATACAATTTAAAACTTTAAAATCAAAGCTTGAAATCACCGGAAATTAAATTATCAATTCTAAATTTAAATTCTTTTAAATTCCAAATCAAATTATAACTAAGTTTATAAATTCATTTATTTATATGTTGGTAAAATCAATGGTTTACAAAACAATAAATGAAAATCAAGTATTACCATTTCTGACAACAATTTCATTAACAATATACTTTCGGAAAAGTTTATACTTATATATAATATAATCATACAAAATCATTTTGTTTACCAACTTTGAAAACAATATTATGTCAGTTTGTTCTGTTCAAGTGTTTTGGAAATCCAATCGATAGCATTGGTCAGACGAATCGATCGAAAACCCACATCAACATCAACAACTCAAACAACACAATATATATAAAACATTTTAAATATTAATTTACAAATACACTTCCTCGCTCGACGATACAAAAATGGATTTCAAAACAAGGATAGAGATTCAAATTTGATGGACTCAAATCAAAGAGAATTTTGATTCGAAGATAGGTTCGAAACAAAGATAAGGTGATTAAATAATGAAATAGAAAGATGGATAAGTTTATATAAATCGCGGGCGACCTTAACCGAGTCGACTGTGACTTCAAGAATGAAATCGATGCAGAATTTTGAGGCAAATCTACATTCGATCTCAAGAAATAGAATTCAGGTATAGCAGGAGATAAATGGCATCGTAAACCGAGGATACAGAAATCTTCGGTAAATCAATGCCTATTGTAAAGTAGTTTCACCCCTTTACAAATCATTCGAAGTTTGGCGAGACCGCCGATTCATTATAAAGATCATTTGAAGTGGAGCTATGCGATACTCCAGAATTAAAAGAAGACGAATAATGAGAGACATGAATGAATTTTGGAACCGCATGGAACGTCCCAAAATTTAAAGGAATCGAGTCAAGAAGGACGAGATTTAACTTGGATGGAAGTGATTCTGTAAATACATTTACCATATCTACTAAGTTTTGCCTAGAGCTACCAAAGCTCTGATACCAACTCTAACAACCCGCTGTTTTGGACCATTCGCATCGGCACATATTGGACTTGAATAATTCAAAATACCGAATTGTTAATTTATATTTGAAAAACTGAGCATATATAGTAAATAAATAATCACAGATCACAGAGATAGAGTAATACATGCAGCAGAAACAAAAGATAGTAGTTCATGAAGCTACTATATACATATCAGAGTTAAATATGGTACAACAGAAGTCTCGAATACAATAGTCAAATACAATATCAGAATACATCACTGAAATCAATTGAATATCTGAAAGCTGGATAGATAGCTGGATCTCCAAGTGAAGCTCCAACTCCAAAGATAAGTCTCGAATACTGGTACACTCAGTCTGACCCGAGCGTAAAGCAAAACACAAAACACTCGAGTCAGGATTAACATTCTTATATCAATAAATCCAACTCAAGTGAAATAACAACTGAAATACAAGTAACTCAAAGGATGTTGGAATAACCATCCTCTAAGGATCCGTTAAACTCTCTACTATGTAGTAATATACGCTAAATAGATAATGCCTATCAATAATATAAAGTATCAAAATAGTGTTAAGGCGTTACCATTATCCCCCTTAACACATTTTATATAAGCGTCATAGACTATACATCAGTTAAACTCCACCGTAAACTAGTGGGATATCAGGGAGTACTCCATAGGTATAACACAAAACAAATTCGTAATGGTCGCATATATAGGGATACAAGTATGACAAGGCACATGAGGCAATACCCAAGGTAGTGAAACTACCGTTTGCCTGATTCGGACTAGTGAGAACGCATCGCCGCAACGATCACAACACCGCGAAACAACACTCCCAAAATTCAAGGGTGCACACCAATCAATAACAAGTAATGAGTAGTTTACGAAGAAGTGTGTTCGCTCGAGGTGGCTAACCCCATTTAGCCCGGCACGGCTCCTGTTTTAGTCATTTCCAATTTGACACAAGTGTCAAGGCTATCCATTATCGTTCTCTTTCTTCATTCATCACGTACATCATTCCAACCACTTCATTCTGGATCACACTCCGCGTATAGTTATTAAAGTGGTTTTCGGTTTAGGCATAGAGTATGTCCATAATCGATTCCTGTCTCTTTAATAACTTTCGTAATTATTACATCGATTGGTCGTTTAATAAATTTCAAACCAAATCAAATTCAATTTCAATTAGAATTTGTAAACCAACATTCCATTTGTCTTTCTATATCAATTTTCATAATTTACGTTTCAAAACTTCCAAATACCATTTCAACATCTTATAATTCAATTTCAACTTTTATTTAAATCAATTCAAATATTGATACAAGTTTGTATATAAGTTTCATCCCGTAATCATTTAAATTAATTTAATTAAACATTCAAGTCAATTTAAATTCGTTGATCGATTTCATTCAATATTCGCTAAGTTAATTTATCATTCAAAATAATTTCAATTTAGTTTCCAATTCATTAAGTCAATTACTTAAGTTCAACTCCATTATATCAAAACTTACAAATTGAATTAAATTAGATTCATCAAATCAAATTCCTTAAATTACAAGTTAATTTCAATAAATCACATTTTATTTTTTTGTTAAAGAAATTCAATTTCACTTATTTATTTACTTAGTTACAAATTTCAAAACTCAATTAATAAAGAAACTTAATTTCACTTATTCAAGGAGTACAATTTCGCTCATTCAAGGAGTACAATTTCACTCATTAAAGAATTCAATTTTTATTTAATTATTAAATAATTCATTATTATTTAATAATTAAATAATTTCAAAAATTAATTATTAAATAATTTCAAAACTTAATTATTAAATAGTTTCAAAACTTAATTAATTTTAAAACAACGTTCTTTCATCAACTACTTTGTTAATATTTTGTTTCATATTATTACATATTAACATTTGAATTTCACTAGAATTCAAATTCCAACTTCATTTAAAACCCTTATTATTTTATTCAAATAAAATCTTTATTTTTAGTTTAAAATCAAATTATTGACCAATCGGTTTTTTATTTAATTCTCTATCCTAAGTCAAAGTTTTATTTGGGTATTTATCATTTCAACCCAATTCCATTTCAGTTCAAAAATCAAAGCATAGCAAAGGGAACTTGCAGTGTGATAACTGGGATGGTGTCAAAGTAAATAAACAAGCAATAACAACAATCAATAACAATCCAATAATTAATTCGAATAATCTTGAAATAATCGTATTAATTCACATTGTTGTTTGTGCAAATTAATATAATTATTTCTAGAATCTACATTATCATTTCATGTAGATTAAAGATTATTACACTATTATTTATACGGTTCTTCACTTGATATCTATTATTCAGTTTCATACTTCATCAATTTATACAACATACAATTAAATGGTTCAAGGTGTAATTAACCCTATTTCTACGTGTTAAGTAATTAAACATTTGAAGGGGTCATATTATACAAATTTTATCTAATCAAATTCAATACATATATCAATTTTAATTTGTTAACTCCTACGCCAATTTCAATTGTAAATTATTTATCACTTCATACATTAACAATTTAACGTCCAATATCAACATCAAACAATCAATCATTTATCAACCAAACTAGATTATGATCGTATAAATAACAGATAATGGTGTCAGATGTCACAGGTGAACTGATACAGGTAATAACATATATATAACAGTGTAAATAACTAACAGCCGCATATTTCAATTGTTGTTTCAATTGAAATCAAACTTAATAAATAAAAGAACATTAATCGTGAGTGATTCTAGGCTAGAGGACACAATGATGGCGACCCGGATACAAACATGACACGCGGATGCAGATCCTGACAGCGACAAGCTTGAATTCGATGACTCGAAAAAAAATCAAGTATATATCTTAAACATATTATGTGTGTGTGTGTATATATATTATTACAAAAATCTAGTTTAAAATAATAACATAAATTGAAATAGTTGTTGTAGTTAAACGTATTATATAAATACTTTAACATATTATACAAATACTTTAAACATATAATATAAATACTCTAGACATATTATTAATTGAAATAAATTCTTTAAACATAAATTCAAAAAGGTTAAATACTATCATGTGGCGATGTGAGGAAATAAGGTAGCGTGTCGAAGGGTGGAGCTGCTGTTCGACTGCTGGACGTGTGCAATCGGAGAGGGTTGGTCAGGTTTTACTTCAGTGTTGGCTATAGGTGATGAAATGGTGGGTTTGGGAGGAGAAGTTGATGGGTAGGCTGCTCGGGCGCGCAAATATTGGTGGATGAGGCTGGAGATAATATGGTGGAGAGCACTAGTGGGCGAAAGACTACTGTTGTCTGTGGACTCGGATTTGAAGCATGGAGATGAATGAAGTTGAAGCGGCGAGTTCGAGGAGATGAGCAGTGGCAGGGGGTCAAGCATGTTTAAATGAGGATGTGCTGGTGCGAATGCCGGCTTGCGTGGGGCGGAGGCAAGGTTGATCGGTCGATCGAGGAAGATGCTGGCGAAGGTGAGTTAATGGGAGGGGAAGTTGGACAGTGTTATGGGCGCTATGTAGTTAATGCCCTGCTATTACCCCGCTATAAACCCGCTGTATCCCATAGTGGATTTTTACCGCTACGATTTTTCCACATAGCCCCAAAATATAGCCTTTCCGCTTTAATCCCCGTTATTCCCGCTATATCCCGTTATTCCCGCTATATTTTGCTATTTCCGCTATATCTTCTTTAATAAAATGAAATAAAAAATTACATTTATACATTATAAAAATTATGAAACTAATTTATTAGATTTAATTGTTAATATATTTTCATAAATGAAAATACTCTAATATTCTACTAAATTCAATTATGTTATATAACAGTTTTACGTTCATTTAAAGTATATTCACACATTTTTTCTGTTTAAAATTATTTGCGTATTAATTATAATCCAATTGAATGATAATTTTTTATTTAATTACCATTTATATATTTGTAAAAACATTAAGTACGAGTTTTATATGCTATTTTAGTGCCATCCGCTATATCCCGCTATATCCTTGCTATACCCCCGCTCTGACTTTTTGCACCTCCACCGCTTTGAATCTGCCGAGCGCTTTAACTGCACAGAGTGTGCGAGAGGCGAAGGGGCCTTGGAGGCTGTCTGGGTGATCAGGTTGGGGCGAGCTGCGAGGAGTGTACGGGCTGAAAGAGGATAGAGTCTAGGGTAGTTCGGGTTCGGTGGCATGAGGCTGGAGAAGGCGGGCTCATTCGGTGTGTGTGTGGCAGTCAGTGGTGCAGTCAGTTGGATCCGGGAGAAGGTAGGCGGCTGCTCAGGAGTAAAAATAGGCCTTTGGTGGTGAGCTACCGACAGTGGAAGGAGAATGGGTGGCGCTTAAGGTTGTTCGGTGGAGTTGCTAATGGGTTGGTTGTCACGTGGGTTGCATAACGTGGAGGAACAAGGCTAGCAAGGGCAGGCGGATCGGTTAGGTGAAAAGTCGTCGGAGGTGGCAGATGGAGACGAGGTTAGAGGAGGCGATGGGAGGTGGATAAGGTGATGGGTTGCGTTGTAATGGACAGAGGTGGGAAAGAGACGAAAGCATGTCGGGGTTTCTCAAAAAAAAAACTGATATATATAAAAACTTAGATATATATTCTTTTCTAACTTATGAATAGAAACGAAAAGGGGAAGAAGTAAGATGAAAAATGACATAGCAATTTTTAAAAGGGAAGGAAGAAAATGTGCATGCTCTAATTACTTCTTTGCAGAGTATTATTTCTTTGTTTTCTTGAACGGATGGCATAATAAAGGTATGCATCTGAATTCAAGAAAAAAATAAATGCTAAAGACTATTGAAATTTTCGACGGTGGAAATTGAATAGCCACAAGAAATCAAAAGGTACAAAACCGGTATCGATACAGTAACCGTTTCTGTGGATTCTGCTATGAACCGGGCTTCAATACCCAGAAATAAATATACCACAGAGATCAGCACGACAAGACGATCAAAACGGTGTATGGATATCAGTTATACGATTTGAATTATAAAAATTTGAATTTTCTACTAACGGAAAATGCATCAAAAACGAAGCAAAATAAGATCGACGGAGCTAAAGAAGTTCAAATTTGGAAAAATGAAAAATGACGTCTTGCTCAGAAGATCATTTACAATTTTTCTATATAAAAATATTTAGGTTTCGAAAATATTTTATTTTCATCAATTCCTAACTGATTAAATTGAAAAAAAATTACACACGAAAATAAACTTTCATATTTTCGAACGAAAATTTACCAGTTGCTATGTTTAATTGGACGCGTTTCAAATATTAAATTTTTATTTAAAAATTTTATTTCAAAATTTCACGAAAATTCAATAAATCATATTATTAAAAAGTCAAAATTTACGGGTCATTAAATTTGGTATGATAAAAATCTGTACAAGGTGTTTACTTTGGTACAGGACTAGACGTTGGGTAACTCCGAACCAATATAAAATCCGGTGTGTTCTTTCCTTTTAATACTTTTTATTTAATTTCTGCATCTGCGTTTGATTCTGTGATTGTTCTATGATTAAGTTCTACATTTGTTTGTGTCATAGTTTTAATTTAGTCCATATAAGTCTTAGAATCCATTAAACACTATTCACCCCCTCTCTAGTGTTAAATTAGCCTTAAGATCCTTGATCCACGCTCCCTTTCAATATAAACACACACACTCAACTCATTCTAGAGTGTCGCTCACCTATTTTCAAATAAGTTTACCCCACCAAGGCATTGTTGTTCATTCAAAGTATGCTTTGATACCAACTGTAATGACCTACCTTTTCGACCCAAAGAAATCGACATTAATACATCCGTTGTATTCATGTGCCGAACATCTAAATGTCGAAAAGACGGATTATTGGGGTGAAAGAAAGAAAAGACAGAACAAAATCTCAACATCATACTGAGAACAATATAAAATATACACAAGATCTTCACAAAGTGAAATCATCTTTAATATAAACAACATCGGGGTACACTAACCTATTTTCAGCCTGGACAGTTACAATAGCCTATCCTTATATTCGTTGATATATACAAACGGAAATCAAAGCAGAAAAATAGCGGAAGAATATAAGGTACGTGAATACGTCTTAGAGAATTCGGCTCATCTCCTGAAAGCACCAAAGAATCCAGCAAAATCAGGAAAATATGTTCAGGCCGACCGGACCATTATAAGAAAACGACACCCGGGTCAGTCTGGTAAAACCAGCATGAGAAAATCAAATCATAAAGAATTTTATTTATTATAACTTGTGAAATCCTTTAAAATCTAAGATATCTCGTAAGACCACACCGCACATAAACACAGAAGGGTTTTTATCCTACGACAACCAAAACAATTTCTATAGAAAATCCAGTGATATTATAAAATGTCTAGGATACAAATACATATTAATCATAGACGAAATTGTTACATTGTTAAATTTCAACACACTAGCCTCTACAATCAAAACTGTAATGGTATGTATTGGAGAATGGATTCTAACAAATGGTAACATAAGGGACTACCTTTCGAAAATGGTACACCTCTAGATAAAATGTACCAGAGTCAGACCCTGAACTTGGTCTACCGTGACAACATAGAACCTGCCTACCTCTAAACTTGGATATCACCGAATATTTCATCACCCCAGTTATTCCCAACCTTTATAGAGAGCCCTCATGTACAGCCAAATCCATAATATGATAATCAAGAAAGGTGATGGCACACCCTAATGGGAGCGACCCATATAGCCCTATTGCATCTACTCTGTTTTAGCCATTACTAGGACGTAAGTCATGAGGTAATGATTTACGTTCTTCTTACCAGACCATCTTAGAATGCTAACACTACCCTCCATGCAAAAAATACAAAGCCAGCATTCATCCACACAAGTTGTTTCGAGATCGAACAAACATTTCACAATTACTATCTTCCATTTTGCAATCACCCTCGGGAAGAATAGTATAACCCCATAGCATACTTATAAAGATTCATCATGAACATTATTAGTATGGATAAATCATACTTATTCAAATAGGTATCTCCAAACTAAGCAGTAATTTCTGGCTAAATCAATTCTGGTTCTTTCGGAAGTTTGCAACAAGTATTCGAGAAACTCGAATATACACAACACACATCATGAGTTAAAATAGGTCAAATTTGATAGTCGGTTATTTTACTATGAAATAAGCAATCAAACTGAAATCTAGAGATTTAATTTTTCATAGTGACTACTAAGCCTCAAAATAATCTTTCATATTGTTTACAACCAAATTGGTCACAAACACTTAAGAGTAGATTTATGTAGAGAAGTAAATGAAGAAAGTAAAATTTAAATTGAGGAATGAAATAAACTGAAGACTAATAAAAGCAATAATCAAGAACACATAAATTTATAGTGGTTCGGCATTGTATTCCTATGTCCACTTTGAAGATTATCTTTATTGACTCGCTGATAATCTTGTTCTGTGCAGTTAAAGCGCTCGACAGATTCAATGCGGTGGAAGTGCAAAAGGTCATAGCGAGAATACAGCGAGGATATAGCGGATGACTTTAAAATAGCACATAAAACTCATACTTAATGTTTTTACAAATAAATGGTAATTAAATGAAAAACTAACATTCAAGTGAATTATAATTAATGTATAAATAATTATAAATAAAAACATGTGTGAATATATAGTAAATAAACATAAAACAGATATATAACATAATTGAATTTAGTAGAATATTAAAGTATTTTCATTTCTGAAAATATATCAAAAAATCAATAAAATATATTAATTTCATACATTTTATAATGGATAAATATCATTTTTTAATTCCTTTCTTTTAAAGAATATACAGCGGAAATAGCGAAATATAGCGGGAATAACGCGATATGGCGGAAATAGCGGGGCTTAAAGTGGAAAGGCCATATGGAAAAATCGTAGCGGTAGAAATCCTCTATGAGATATAGTAGGGCTATAGCGAGGTAATAGTGGGGCTTTAACTGCACAGGTCTGGTTATAACAGCAAGAAATAGAAAAAACTTGATTACAGTAAAGGCTAAAGTAACCAGCAACATTAAAGATCCTCAGAATGACCCCTCGCTCCAGTATTTATAGGTGAAGGTGACCATCAATCTCTTTGAAACTTCAGCTATAGGACCTTCTAACCCATATGGGCCTACCAGAGGGGTCGTTAGGCTCAAATCCCAATGAGGAAAGATCGGTACTGATCCCTTCATTGGCAGATTTTTGGGCAGCGATCCTTCTGATGTGTGTCTACCCTCCTTGATGGGCCTATGTACGCTGATCCATCCACTTCATCTATATCGAGCCCTTCTTTATGAGTTAAATTACGCCTTACCAAGTAGACAAACCATACCGATCCCTTTCTTGCTCAACCATGCCGACCCATCTTAACTCAAACATGTCGATCCCGTGCTAACTTAATCATACCTATCCCTTGCTAATTCAATCAAGTTGAAGCCTTGCTAATTATCAAGCCATGCCAACCCCTTCACTTGTTTAAAGAATATTCCATATTTCAAACATCCTGCATTATTTATCAACCAATTCCGTTCAATCCTGGCTTCATATAATCATCTGTACTTTACTTTCGGGTCCTACAACCATTGCACTGTGGCATCGTTCTTGATAACAGTCGAATCTATCTAGTGCCATCAATTCAATATAGCTCGGTCAAGATACTGGGTAACACTTTCCCCCTCAAAGTACGTATTTTGAGTGACATGTTTTGAATTGAAACAAGTCTGAATTTCGAATAGAGGTTCATCCAGCTTCCTAAATGATTGCTATTCCTTTGTCAAATTGTTTTTCTAAGGCATTGAATTCTTCATCGATTTCCATGATGCTTGGTCAATTTTCAATAATATAAATCCAGAGCCATATTCTGTCAATATATATAAACCTGGTTTTGCGAGATTTATAAACTTTTTATTATCTGATCCTCCATGAACTTAAAAGTTTCATGTTTGATTTCAATTTCTGTTGATTTTAAAAAGTCAAAACTTTAAGTCGCTCTCGTGTGCATTCATATATATGTTTCTGTTGTTGGCTCCTAGACATGCTCGAACACTTACAGGTCATTACCAATTTCTATTATATCCCATATATTCATGTTTATAGCCAAGTCTTCATAACTATGTCTCTTCCCTATTTAAAAAAATCTACAGGGACCGGCATTCATTATGCCGATCTATCCTTTTAGCCACACAAATAGGGAACGGTAGGCTTCTATGCCGACCTATCTCTCCCCAATACGCACTCAACACTTTACGTCGTTCTCTCTACTATATATATATATATATATATATATATATATATATCACGGTTTCTTCCCTTCCTTCCTTACTTATCACATTTATTTGTTTTCACTCTAAGCCCCCTTTACGAACCTAAATCCTCCGACCTTCGACCTTAAATCCACCTTTGAAAACTCGCTTCTCCTTTCCTTTTTATTGGATCACCGCCAAACACTTGTCCTAGTCCCAATTTGAACATCCATACTTTCATGTAGGTAATACTTTGTAATACTTCCTTTAACTATATGATAGAAACCTTATTTCTAAGTTGTTGGTGAGTATGTCGAGGTCGCGATGGAAAATGATTCTGAAGAGGTTGATGATTACTGGGATAATGGTTTAGTGGATTGAATTAGGCGCAAGGAGAGGATAGGAGGAGAAAAGGCGAGGGTTTGGTGAGGTATTTTGATGGAAGGAAGGTCAGGAGCATGGAATGTAGGGGCCAGTATGCAGCAATATGGCAGTGGTAGGGGTCGGTTAGGAAGGGATCTGTAAGGAAGGTTTTGATGGAGGGATCGGTGGTTCAAGGGTAGAAGGTTATGCTGTATGGCCATAGGAAATGGGGCGCCGTCTCAATAAGGATCGGCCTTTTTATAAGGTTCAGCTAGTCTTAAGGATTGGCAAGTTATGGTCAAGGAGAGGGATTGGTATATTTGGGGAAAGGGATCAGCATATACGCTAGGGGTTAGAATATACCCTGTAAACTAATCTAACCTTATTTGTTCGTGTTTGTACCAAAATTGGGCACAACACTCTTAGGATGTATTTGAAGAGATTAAAAATAAGAATATAAATTGAAAAGGAGGTTAATCTAACAAAAACGGAAAAATAGACAAACAGAAAACTAGAAACACAAGAATTTAGAGTGGTTCGGCGTTGTAGCCTACGTCCGCTATAGAAAGTGTTTACGCCAAAAATGGTCACAAACACCCAATTGTCGATGAAAGCACACGTTCACAATCACAGATCTCGGATAACATGTATGTAGAGAACATAAATATCAAGAACACTCAAAATGTCAAAGACAAGCAGTATAAACACACGATTTATAGTGGTTTGGAGTTGTAGCCTATGTCCACTTTGAAGGGTTGCTGCTTTATTGAATTTTGTTCGCTGGTTACAATGAGTTACAACTGATTACAATTGAAGTGTAGTGAAGATTCTAGCAGAGTAGTAGCATAAAAGAACCATAAGATCCTCTTTTCTGAAGCTTTGGGATGCTATTTATAGGCGTAGGCTGCAAATATCTCGCTCGGATCTCGGGAGATCTCTTCATGCACGTGCGTGGGCTCAAGCGATCGATCCGAGGTGATTTCGACCCGATCTGCGATCGATATGAATGAATTTCATATCGATCAAGATCTTTTCTAATTGAGTCGAGATCGATTATGAACATTCTTTGGGTTATACGGAAGCTCTTCTGAAAATTTGGTGGCATTTGGACTCGTAGATTGTGAGTTATGATCGATGCAAGTTTTGGTTTTATGTAGGTTGTTTAGGTCGTATGATCCCCTTTGTATCAATCTATTCGTATCGCTTTTTGGGAACGGGCTTGCAAGTTGACGTGGCGCTAATTCCTTGAATCGATCCACTTTTCATGCCGAGTGACTAAGTCTTTCATTAGAGTGTATCTTGTTCGCATCGATCACCGCTTCCTTGTTCGCATCGAACATCGTTGCACTGTTCGCATCACTCGTCGTTGCACTGTTCACATCAGTCATCAATGCACTATTCGCATTGATCATCATTGCACTATTCGCATCGGTCATCGTTGCACTGTTCGCATCGGTCATCGTTGCACTGTTCGCATCGGTCATCGTTGCACTGTTCGCATCGGTCATCGTTGCACTGTTCGCATCGGTCATCATTGCACTGTTCGCATCGATCATCGTTGCGCTGTTCGTATCGATTCATTGTATTTCACATTTTATGCACTCCACTTCGTATCGATTGTCATCGTTCTGTTCATATCGATCTTTTAATGGCTTACTTTGTATTGATAGATGGGACCATTTCGTATCGATCGTTTGATGTTGTTTTGGGATCGATACGAATTAATTCCAAATGATGGATATGAAGTTGGGTGTACGTGATGGATACAAACAACAAACAATTGATGGATACGAACAGATGAAGCTTGATGAATGTGAACAGATGGAGGCAATTGATGGATACGAACAGATGAAGCTTGATAGATGCGAACAGATGGAGGCGAACAAATTAATTCCCTTGGCTTGCAACGATAATATCTTGAGAATATGAGCTCGGATTGACTTGAAATTTGGAATGTAGGCTTTCACAGCTTTGCTTGTCATGTCTTCTCAATCGTAGCTTGATCCGGACTCAGACAAAATTTACCGCCATTCATAGCCGATCTGTACATAATGGAAATTGAGAAGAATTGTCTTTGGTTTTCATTTAATCTTTTGCTATCATGGCCTTGCTAAAAGGCGAGATGACAGTTTCACCCCAAAGCATGCCTTGCGATAGGAAGGTGTGCTTTGTAGTGCCATATGCTAGATGTTCGTATTCTATTAATGACCTGCAAAGAAATTGTTAGTCTAACCTGACCGTGAACGATGATCATTCGAGATCGTATTTCATTCGAGGCGGTATGTGACCGTTTGAGGTCAGGTGCCATTCACGATGAAAGTTGACCGTTCGCGGTCGGGTGCCGTTTGTGGCGATTTGTGATCATTCGCGATCGGTTGCCGTTCGCGGCGAATTGTGACCGTTTGCGGTCGGGTGGCGTTCGAGGCGAATTGCGACCGTTCGCGGTCGGGTGGCGTTCGAGGCGAGTTGTGTGTCGGGGGGACTTAATATCATTAATGTCTGATTTCATTTTCGAGTGAATTTCTGATTTATTTGTTATGACGGTTTATTGCCATCTCAGAGCATGCCTGAGGACTATTCGCGATCACGTACATGTGTAAGTGGCTTAGCCGTTATGGAATCACAAATAGTAGATTTACACTCAAAATGAGTCTTTCGACAAAAATGTCCAACAAAACCAAATCCAAACATGAGAAATAAAAAATAAAAGCAACATAGAGACGTCAAAGTACAAACACCTACACCGATGCGATTAGTAGTCGTATTAGAGCGTGACCGATGATCGTTTGTGTTCCTATACATGTGTAAATGATTTAATCGCATTGGTGTGAAGTTTGCCACTTATCATCATTATTTCAATTAGTTGATGACAAGCTGACGCCTCGATCCTGAGCCGTTCCCAGTTGATGCAAGTGTGGCCGTTCTTGCTCCACTGTCGCGATTCGCCTCCTCACGTACTGTAATAGAATGCTCTTCCAAATATGCCCTTTCATCTCATCCCTTAAGTTCCAGTAATCATTGGTATTATGGCTGCATAGTTCATGGAATAAGTAGTACTTGTTTGATTTCCTCTCATTGTTGGTCGGATCCCTCCTCATTGGCTTTCCATAAGGAACCTGCCTCCTGGTGTCTTGGTACATCCGTTCCAAAGTCTCGTTCAGCTCCATATAAGAGGTGAATCTCGGTTCCTTGTGTGGTCGCTTTGATTCATCACCGGCATCCTCGGTTTTTCGTTTTCCTTTATCCTTGCCTGAATCTTTTTTTGGCGGATCTCCACTTTTGACTGCATAAACTTCAACTCCCTCTCCTTCTTCTCTCTTAGAATTTGCATCCTCTAATCGTAGAAATCCTTCGGCCTTAAGATAAAATTCCCCTTGATCTATAGGTGGATCCCTTGTTAGTGAACTTTTGAACTCTATTCCATCAGCTATGCCAGATACAACTGCCATAAGACCATGGTTGGATCTGGGCGATCCACCGATGTTGCTGCTGCATTAAATTGTGTAAAGAAGTTCCTCAAAGATTCTCCGGTCTTCTGCTTCAGTGCCGCTAGACTCATCACATTCTTGGGCCTTGAGATATGAACTTTGAACTGCCTTACGAACTTCTCAGTCAACTCTGTCCATATTCTAACGGAGTCGCTTACCAATTGCCTGAACCACAATTCTGCGATGTCTGTCAGATACAATGGAAAACACCGGGCCCTGACTTCCTCCAATGCCTCCAGCACTTCCATATGTCTCATATATCTTGTTAGATGAACAGCTAGATCTGTCCTTCCATCACATGTCTCTAATGTCGCTTGAATTCAGATGGCCTCCCGACCTTCCTAATTGTGGGAGCGAAGGGGCTTCTGTTAACACCTTTCAAATCTCTATTCATCAGTCCGCCTCTCTTGGCTCGTCTGACCATCTCCTCCAATCTGTTACCATTGCTAAGCTGTAGTCCTTATCCATTGCCTCCGATCTGTCCCCCGAGTGCATGAGAATCCCGAAATATGCTCTTCTGGATGGGCGTCCATTCCTCTATCAATACCGTGTTGAACAGCTCCACCCGGGTACCTACCTGAGGTAGGATCAACATGCTCCTAGGGAGTGCCCCTAGCTCGAGGGATGCTCCTGATGGTCCCACTCTGTTCTGGCTTTTGATAGCTCCATGCTCCTGATATCTATCTCTAGCATTTCCTGTTGTAGTGTTTCCTCGATTCTGCATTCCGGCTTGTCCATCTTGTTGGAGTAGGTTCTGCATCATCTCTTCTTGTCTTTTAAGCATTCCCTCTTGCATAGCTTCCATCATCATCTCCATCTCATCTCGGATGATGAAGACTGAGGCTTGATTCACTCCTGAGGAAGCCTCTTGACTACCTTCATGCTGGCTTCTTTCAATCCTTTGTCTTCTAGCTGATTGCCTAACCATGGCTTTTTAGATCCAAGTCTTTAAGTCTTCAAATCCAAGGTACAAGCCATAGAATCCCTGAGTTCAATTCTCAATGAAAGCACCGAAAATTCTGCGCCAAAAATGGTCGGAGACAACCAATTATCGATGAAAGAATCCGTTCACAATCACAGATCTTGGATGGCAAGTATGTAGAGAACACAAATATCAAAAACCCTCAAAATGTAAAAGAAAAGCAGTATAAACACACGATTTATAGTGGTTCGACGTTGTAGCCAACATCCACTTTGAAGGGTTGCTGCTTTATTGATTTTTGTTCGTTGGTTACAATGAGTTACAACTGATTACAACGGTACAATTGAAGTGTAGTGACGATTCTGGCAGAGTAGCAGCCTAGAAGAACAAGAAGATCCCATTTTCTAAATCTCTTGGTATGCTATTTATAGGCGTAGGCTGCAAATATATTGCTCAGATCTTGGGAGACCTCTTCTTGCACGTGCGTGGGCCCACGCGATAGATCCCAGGTGATTTTGACTCGATCTGTGATAGATACGAGTGAATTTTGTATCAATCAAGATCTTGTTCAATCGAGTCGAGATCGATCATGAACATTCTTTAGGTTGTACATAAGCTCCTGTGAAAATTTGATGGCATTTGGACTTATAGATTATGAGTTATGATCGATGCAAGTTTGGATTTTATGTAGGCTGTTTAGTTCGTATAGGTCCCCTTCATATCGATCTGTTCATATCGCTTTTTGGGAATGTGCCGGCAAGTTGACGTGGCGCTAGTTCCTGGATCAATCCACTTTTCATGTTGAGTGACTAAGTCTTCATTGGAGTGTATCTTGTTCACATCGATCACCTCTTCCTTGTTCGGATCGATCCATAACTTGAGCATATGAACTCTGATTGACTTGAAATTTCGAACGTCGGCTCTTATAGCTTTGCTTGATGTGTCTTGTCATTTTTAGCTCAATCCGGACTCGGATGAAATTTACCGGTATCTATAGTAGACTTACGTACGACCATTCTTCAGACGAATCGTCCTTGGTTTCAAGTTAATTTCTTGGTGTCATGGCCTTGCCAAAAGGCAAGATAACATTTTCCCTCCAAAGTATGTCTTGTGAGAACATGACGTGCTTTGAAAAGCTACAATCTTCATTCTAAAAAGTTCTATATGATTTATTGAATGGTCGTTATCTTTTCTTCAAAAGACATAACCTTTGATTAATTTCCAGTAATATAAATGTTGAATCAATGGTAGATGGATACGAATATGTTACTTGGTTGGAGGGGAGACCTTTCCTATCAGTCAAAATAACTGGGAGACGAATCGTTTCCTTCTAGTTTTCCACCCCTACAAAAAGGCCTGTCAATGGGACGGGTTTGGTCCGATATTATAAAACCCGGACCCGGGTCCGATTACAATAATTAAAACCCAAGTCGGCCCAAACCCGTATGGTATTCGGCCCAATATCCAAGCCCGGCTCATCGTGCTTTTTAGGCCCACTGGGTAATAACCGTATACCTAACTTAGAATATTTTTATTAAATCCATATTTTAAAACTGCAACATTGGTAAAATTTTGTATACAAACAATATTAACATATAAATTGGGTCGTGGTGTAGTAAAATTCATAGCAAAAGTGTGCAAAATATGTACATGTAAACAAACAAAATAGTAAATAAATAACATACACACTAATGTTTTGATATGCTGGAAAACTAATAATCTGGTAGATCCCTAGCTGGGCCGGATTTTGATAAAACCATACCCGACCTGGGTCGGGCTTGAGTCAGGCTTGGATAGTAAAACGCAAAACCCGTACCCGCATTAATAGGGTGGGTTTGGGTCGAGCACGAGCCGAAACCCATACCATTGGCAGGCCTACATATAAATGATTTTTGTACTTAGAAAATTTTCATATATTTTCATTTTACTTCCAGACATTCGTATCGTTCAAAGTTCGAAAGCAAGAAAATTGCATTTGCCTTCAAATCGACCCAAGTTTTAATCCGCCAAACTAATCACTCAAATTAGGTAATTGATCGGCCAAAATAAACTTAAAATGACAAGACTTGAATTCTTGTGCCATTCCTCCTGTACTCGCGGCCGATTTTGGGGTGAGGAGGCCGGAGATGGGTTAGAGCACGGTCAAGGAAGGAGGAAATTGAGCTTAGGCTGATTGGAGAAGAAATGTACGAGCTCTCGTATCGATGATGGATAAAGGACGAGTTCGTATCAATCCAAATGTAACGCGACTTCATATCGATTAACAAAGTTGCCTCGTATCGATGGAAAGTGGACATTTGTATCGATCGATTGATGATCAATACTCATACCGATCCAGAGCGATCGATACGAAAATGTCGCTGCTAATCAATACGAAGTAGAGAATATTGCATCGATAATAAATAATCTTTAGGTGATCGATACGAAGTGCTGTACCATGATTTATATGAAATGCTATTTCCATGACCGATATGAACTATACTCCTGGTGGTCATCTGAGTCCAAACTTTGATGGATACGAAATTTTTGCACACTTGAACATTTTACTTCGACGAGCTTCTGCTTTGCATAATTGGACTTGGCCATTTTACTACATATTTGACTGCCCATTGAAGCTCGTCGATGGAACTATAACTTAGCAAATTCAACGAACTTTAACTTGGATCGATCATCGAAGTCTGGATGGCATGGCTGTGACGGTCAGCAATGACGGTTACTCCGATTGAATTTCGAAGTCTTGTAATTTGAGCATCTCACAAATCCTGTAGAATTTCTTATATACTATGTAGCATTGCACTGCACAACTCATTCACACACTTCATACTGTAGGGAACATAGGGTTATGTTGTCTAACGATGATTTTTACTGAGTTCAATAGCTATGGAACCTAGAAGTTCGCAATTACAGGATGTCCAGAGTTCACTCCTTTCCGTAATTGAAATGTCGGATATCGCAACCGACGTTATTAGCCCTGCTCCGGATGGACTACCGAGAGCAGTTTTTATCGCACATCAATAAGACTCCGTTCCTTCCAATATTTCTGAAGATATGTTGGGCAGGATTTGTCTAAGGCATGTGCTATCAATATACGATGTCTTGTTGCCAGGGCCAGAGGATAGAGCCCACATTCCCTCGGAAGGGTATACAACCTGTAATATATTTATGTGTGTAGCTGGGACACTTCCTCCTTTTAACCAATTCATCCAAGAAGTTCTACTTATCTTAAGGATTGCTCCATCCTAATTGCATCTGAATGGGTACACCCTGCTGAATAGTCTTTTTTGTCATCTTCATAGAGCATCTCTTCCGCCCTCTAACTGTAGAAGAGATCAGATTCTTATTCAATGTAAAGAGTCGCAGGGACAACCCTTCCTTCACTTTCTTAGAGGCAGTTAGGAACAATCAGATCATGGTCGAGGCATAGAGCACGTTTAGTTGTTTCAAGACCGAATGGTTTTTTTGGGTGTCCACCGGGGTTCGCCAAATGGTGGCTAGCAAGACATAAGTGCCTTAGCCTCTTTACCGATTAAATGATAGTGGAGTTGATGTCGAGTCTAATACTTTCTTTCTTTTACAGCTTCAATTCCGCAACTTGAAGGTGCTCGGCTTAAGGAGATAGTAAGAGTTCTTCAAGAGGTGCCCGCGGAGTACAGAGAGATCGATGAAGTCCTTACGGACAAAAATCTGATTACTGTAGGGCTAATTGACAGAGATCAAAGCATTAGACTCGTAGGAGTTCTTAGGATAGCTCTGGTGAGGCAAGCTAGAGGGAGAGCTACCGGGATAATAATTGCTGAACAAGGTGGTGATGAGAATATATCCATTGAAGATGAGCCCACAGTTGGGCCTTCGTCAAGTCCTCGATCTTTAGAGCGGAAGTGAAGAGGCAAGTCTACTGCTCGAAAATCTATAAGGCGCTAAACCGTCATAGTCTCTTAGCCTGCTATTAGTCAAGAGATTCCTCCTTCGTAGATGGAGAGCTCTTTTGCGGGAGTAGCGTACATCCCCATTCCAGATGACTTGCCTTTGCACCAAGATACCATATTAGAGGGGCTTCAAAGCACCTTATACATAGGAGAGCCAACTCCTCCGAGTACGACAATTAGAACCGATTGGTTGGGGGGTTTGCACATGCATACACACACTTCATGGCACCATAAAATTTCTAATCATAAGCTATTCATTTCTGGAGATTACCGACTCTATTTCTCTTTTCATTTTGCAGATACGATGTCGAGTGGGGATCTATGCTTGGTAGCCTCCGTTCTACGTGCCATTCGTCTAACTCATATTCTAAGTCTCGCAGACGTGAGGCCAAAGAGAACGCGATCCCGGCTACTCCAGTCAAGAGAGGAAGGACTATGAGAGGGAAAGGAAGAAGGAGAGGGAGAGGTAGTATAGGCATCGTTCCCGGTCGCGCTCTCCGCCACTTAGAGGTCCAACACAACCTTTTGGTTCTGGCAAACAACCCTCAGAATCTTCACGTCATTTACCACCTCCTCAAACCTCAAGGCCAGACGAACAACATCGAAGGATCAAAACTGAAACCCCCACCACCATTGAACAAGATGTTGTAGAACCCACCGGGGAAGGAGCAATTAGAATCGCTAAGTTGAAAAAGGATTTCCCAAATATCTGCTACGATGGCTTCGTTTTTCCTCCACACTTGAAGTGAATTCCCAACGACGTAGAACAAACGATGCACGATTACATCAATGATGTTCATGGTCAATATCAAGAATGGATGAAGACCGAAAGTATCAACGATGGCCTTTAAGCCAGCGAAGACAATCGATAAACTAGAAACCGATCTTGCTCTGAGTGACCGCATAATTCAGGTGCTCACTAATGAGAATGAGTGTTCACAGAAAGCAGAGATGGAAGCTACTCAGAAAGCCGACGAGGCAAATAAGCCTGTGGAGAAAATTAGGCAGGAACACTTGGCCTTGGTCAAAGAGATGGGCCATAGGACCACCACGGTCGTAGCCGAAAGGGACGCTGCGCTAAAAGAGCTTGAGGAACTCAAATCCAAATTTGATGAAGTCATCAAAGAAAAAGATGATGCTAATAAAGCCGATCAGGGAGAGTGTGAGCAGGTTGTGATGCTCAGGGATGAAAAGGATGCAGCAACGCTACGGGAAATTGAGGCCAAGATTGAGGGAGAAGTAAGAGCGGTGGATGCCGGGTTAGAGTGTGACATAGAGGATCTCTTGATCACATAAAACATCAATGTTGTGAAGCACCGCAACCTAAGCTGGCTCGACGATTATCCGCTTCATCTGTACAGTGCTTGGTGCCACTTGGTGAAGATGAAAAGGTGGATCATCACACAACGTCTACTAATGAGTTTGAGCTGGAGAATCGAGTGTTGACTGAGGATGAGAGAAAAGTTCTCCATGATGCCAATGTTACATACAAAAAAGAGAAGTTTGCCGATCAGCACTTGGAAGTTGGAGAGGGGTCTAGAGTTGAACATCATGAAGTAAGTTCCGAAATGCCTGCATCAACTAAACCCGAACTTATTTCTATAGTAGACCCTTCAGCTGTTCCAGCTTATGACCCCAATAAGTCACACTTGACTCTGGTTCGCGAGCATGATTCTGTAGGTGCTCCGGCTCCACCCATGAGCCAATCTGAGGAAGGTATTCTGAATTCTTCCTGTATTCATCCAAAGTCTGGAGCACTATCAGTGACGTTACTAATATTTTTCTTATCTCCATTCAGTTATAGGACCTATACGTAATGAGCCTCCTGCAACCCAAGTGTTGCATCATGAGAAGGAGGCTATTATGACGGAGGCGATGATGGCTACAGCTGCTACATCAACCGGGGAAGTTCATGAGAGCACTTTTATTCTCGACGAAAAAATGATGGAAGAACTCCTCAGTCATCAGGGTGGTCCACTTACCGACCTGCCTTTTTTATGGGTGAAGGTGTATTTACGGCCAGCTCTTCAGGCCCATCTAGTAGCATTCCTGCGGAATCCCAAGCAGTTCGCGAGGAAGAGATAATGGTGGAGATTAATGCCGAAATGGAAGCAGCCGCATAGGCCAGTGGTATTGGATGTGGTATGGTGGGTCCTGGCCTGGCCCCTTCGCATATAATTTCTCTCGACGATACAATCATTGTCACCGGCGTACCTCCTGTATCCTCTCATATTGAAAGTGACCCTATTCCTATGACTCTGAATCCAGAAAGTATCCCAATCTCTATGAGTACGGAAGAAGAGACTACAATAATTCCCCCAGCCAGGGGTCAACCAGTGAAAGGCAAGAACTCGAAGAGACATTCGAGCGGTAGTTCTAGCAGATCCACATCGAAGAAGAAACATAGGGAGTAAACATGTCAATTTGTTTCCCTATTTTTAGTAGATAGGTAGAATAGGACTTTATTTTACTTTCTGTAGGCCGTGTATAAATGCGGGTTCGGCCCCCGCTTGTAGGAAGTCTTGAAATAAGTTTTTTGTACTTTTTTTGTTTCCAAAGAATAGATGAAATAAAATCTCCTTTTGTTTTTGGCATAAGTCCGAGTTTATTTGCTTAAGGGTTTTTGCGCTTGAATTTCCATTCACTGTACTTGTGAAGCTTTACTCTCTGGATCGGACTTAAGTTCGGCTGTTAAATCCTGGTATCATGGCTTAGCATCGTAACCAAACATCAACTTGAGTCCCAATGTTGTGTTATCTCGGTTAGCGCTTGTGCTTGAGTCATGGCCCTAAGTTCTAGAGAGAATTGAAGTGGTTGGACGATAGTCGCTATCCGTCTTTGACAATTTTAATTTAACTTAGTCGGAATTAAGTCAGAGTGAAATGAGTTCGAGTAGTCGGATCACACCTACTCATTTATTGGTAATCGGGTCCACACTATGGGGATTGAACTTGTGCACTGGCAGTCAATGACACCTGCTGGACGTTTAAATTTTTTTCCACACACTGGGGACTTGAGTTATTTTACAGGCGGTCAGCCACACCTGTTTGATATTTAGAATCTTATCCGCCCTATGAGGACTTAGATTGATTTATGGGTGGTCATTCACACCTAATTTGTGTTTATAATCCGGTACACACTCCAGGGACTTGGAGTTGCCTAACGATTGGTTGGTTCACACTCGGTTTGTGTTTATACTCCATCCCTTGCTCTGGGGATGGGAGGTCAGTCACACCCATTTTGATGTTTATACTCCAGTTTGTAATTTGGGAATCTGGAGTTGATCAACAGACGGTCAGTCATATCTGCCTAAGTGTTGGAATCTCGTTCGCACTCCGGGAATGATAAGTTGATCAAGGAGGTGGACGGTCAGATCACATCCAACCTGAGTAGGTAAGCAAATCATAGATGTATGGGTCCATCCTGCTTGAGTTTAGATTGTACATGGGCGAAGTCGTGGGTGGATGGGTCCACCCTCCTCGAACCCACATTTTGGATTTGCAAACTGTACTCCAACTTGCACTCTGGGAATCAAAGTTAGTTGGAGGATTGGCGTATATCAATCCTTTTTGTCTTTTGTATGGCAGCTTGCCCCCAAGCCTAGTGTTTCACTTAGCGAGTGACTGGTCGTATCACTATCACTCCCTATTTGAATAAGTTCCACGGTAGGATAGAACTTATCTCTCTGTGTATCATGTAGCTCGCATGACACATTTCATAAATAACCACTCTGGCTTGAAGAGATTGCATTTTATTGCTGAAATAAGAAAGTATGGCAAAGTCGGTTACGTATTACAAGTTCAAATTTTGAAATGCATATAGAAATTTCCAATGAAAAGTAGACTAAATGAACAAATAAAGCCTGTTATGTGTAATAGCAACGGAGACTTCAGCTGTTCCAAGCTCTTGGAAAAGTGAGACCATCAACAGTTGATAATTTGAATGTGTTGTCTCCAAGTCTCCTTCAATAACATACGATCCTTCCCATGTCGGCTTCATGTGCGAAGGGACCGGATAGATTCTTATGAGTACGAGATCGCCAAGTTCAAAGGTTCCAGGTCGAACCTTAGCATTGTATAATCAGGCGACTCGACTTCGATACGCGGGTGCCCTCAAATCAGCCTCTTCACGCTTCTCATCCAATAAGTCCAGAGATTTAGTAAGTAAGATGGCATTTGTCTTTGGATCATAATATGTCACATGGTGAGAAGGTACTTCCAATTCAACTGGAATGACGGCTTCTGAACCGTAGGAAAGTGAAAATGGAGTATGGCTGGTCACAGACTTGTAGGTAGTTCGATATGCCCATAGGGCCATGGGAAGCTCATCGACCCACTGGCCCCCGGCTTTCTCCAGTTTTCTTCAAAATGGACTTGATAACTTTGTTAATAGCTTCGATATGTCCATTCGCTTGAGGGTGAGCAACAATTGAGAACTTCTTCTAAATATGGAAGAATTAACAGAAGTTCTTGAACTCAACACTATCAAATTACGCTCCGTTGTTAGTGATAATTGTATGTGGGAGGCCAAAATGACAGATGATGTTGCATATAACAAAGTTGATTACTTTCTTTGTTATGATAGTAGCAAGGGGCTCGGCTTCCGCCTATTTGGTAAAGTAGTCAACTGCAACGGTAGCATACTTCGCGCCACCTTTGGCCCGACGTAGAGACCCAATTATATCGATGCCTCATATGACAAACGGTCATGGAATGACTATTTGAGTAAGCAGGGTTCTTGGAATTCGAGCATGTTTCTAACACTTGTCACATTTCTTTGCATAATCCGATGCATCTCGATTCACAGTTGGCTAATAATATCTGTATTAGAGTATCTTCTTAGCAAGGGCTCTTGGAATCCCAGTGTGATTGCCACATTCTCCCTCGTGCATGTCATGTAACCTTCGTTTGATTTCTTCGTGGGCGACACGAGTAGAGGAATGGAGTATCCTCTCTTGTACATGAATCCATTCTGGATAATGAATCGTGAAGCTTTTCGAAGAATTTGTCTTTTCTCACTTCTATGTTCGGGCAAAGCTCCATGCTCAAGATCATTTCTAAAAACGGTCATCCATGACTCCTTCTCAGGTGTGGATTCATGTACCTAGTCTCTATCTGATCGATACTCGAAGAGGTAAGTGTCTCAACAAGGATGAGTCCTATTTGCTATGCTTCACCGGTGCTGGCCAATTTTGCCAAAGAATCGGCCTTTTAATTGCGCTCTCGGGGTATGCAGTAGATGGCATAATAATCGAACTGATTTTGCACTTCCTGGACCCGAACGAGATAAGTAGCCAACCTCTGGTCTCTAGCTTGGTATACTGCCCAAACTTGGCATACGATCAATTGTGAATCATAGTAAATCTCCACAGCAATAATTCTCAAATCTTTGGCAAATATGAGTCCCACGAGTATAGCTTCGTAATCGGCCTCATTATTATTCACACAGAAATCAAACTTCGGAGCATAACATATAGATCGACCTTCTGGGGTTTCAAATACAACTCCAGCGCCTGAGCATCGGTCGTTTGATGTGCCATCTGTGTATAGCTTCCATATGTATTTGAGAGATTCACTGGTTTCGGGCTTGTTCGTTGGTATAGTAAATTAAGTGATGAAGTCTGCCAGAACTTTTCCTTAGATGTCTCATCTCGATGTATAAGCAATATCAAACTGACTCAACTCAATGTTCCACTTGAGCAACCTACCAGGCATCTCAGGCCGCATGAGGACCTGTCGTAACAGCTGGTCGTTGTAGACTGTGATCGGATGGGCCTGGAAATATGGACTGAGCTTTCTAGAGGCAACGACAAGACAATAATCGAGCTTTTCTAACTTTGGATAGTTCATTTCCGCCCCAGTCAATCGTTTGCTGAAATAATAGACTGGTCGTTGGACCCGATCCTCCTTACGAACAAATGCGGCATTGATGGCATTTTTCGAAACCACTAGATATATATAAGGTCTTTCATGATCAACTGGCTTTGACAGAATTGGTGTCATTTCCAGGTGTTGAATCAATGCTCGAAATGTGCCTTCACACTCCTTCGTCCATTCGAAGTTCCATTTTCCTTTCGTGATTAGATCGATGAAGGGAATGCATTTGTGGGTGGATTTGGAAATGAATCTGCTCAAAGCTGCCACCATCCCGTTGAGGCTTCGTACTTGCTTTATTATTCTGGGAGACTCGACATTCCGAATCACCCAGGTCTTTTTAGAATATGCTTCAATGCCTCGAGAATTGATAAGGAATCCAAGGAACTTGCCAGATGCAACTCCGAAGTGACACTTCAACGGTTTTTGCTTCATTCGGTACTCTCGGAGGATGTTGAACATTGTTTCTAAGTCTTGGACATGATCAATGGATAGTCTCTACTTTACAAGCATATCATCCACATACACCTCTATAGTTTTCCCGATTTGGTTAGCAAACATTCAGTTGAAAAGTCTTTGATAAGTCGCCCCAGTGTTCTTATGTCCGAACGACATCACTTTATAACAATAGAATCCTAGATCGGTGACAAAGCTGGTATGCTCCTGATCAGGTAGGTGCATTGGTACCTGATTGTAGCCGGAATAGGCATCCACAAAAGATAAGAGCTCGTGTCAGGCTATTGAAACTACAAGCTGATCAATTCGGGGAAGCAGAAAGCTGTCTTTAGGGCATGCTTTACTTAGATCTGAGTAGTCCACACAAGTTCTCCATTTTCCGTCTGGTTTCCTCACAAGCACTAGGTTGGATACCCAATCTAGATATAATGCATCTCAGATGAAACCGTTTGTCTTAGGTTTATCCACCTCTTCTTTCAAGGTGGCGGATCTCTCTGGATCCATACCGTGCCTTTTCTGCTTAATCGGGACATGCCCGTGTTAGTATTCAATGTACGACTCGGGATGTCCAACGAGATCGCACACATGTCTGAGTACGTCCAAGCAAACACGTTGAGGTTTGCTTGGAGAAATTCAACCAATTCCTCCCTCATCTGCCGGCTTAGCTGAGATCCAACCTTTAACATTCTGGAGTCATTGTCATCATCGATCGTCAACTCTACTGGGGAAGCCTGATTGTCTTTGACTTTCTCTTCATTATCATCATCTCTTGGATCAAGATATTTTAGGAATTTGATGTGGTGCCTAGG
The DNA here is from genome assembly GCA_030765085.1 of Allium cepa. NCBI lineage: Eukaryota > Viridiplantae > Streptophyta > Magnoliopsida > Asparagales > Amaryllidaceae > Allium > Allium cepa. The sequence goes on along the minus strand of CM060940.1, from coordinate 754,977,282 downwards.
CCTAGGTCCAGGCATTAGCTGTCAATTATCAGTTAAATGGACGTAGAGAGATTCCTCTACGTCCTTACCCTTCTCCTTCCGCTGCGGCTCGTGGTTCACAGCAACATAACAAGCGCGTCTGACCACCTGATCTCCTTATACAATTCCAACCACGTTGTCTATGGGGAACTCAAGAGTTAAGCACCATAGGGCAATGGCTCTCTTGAATTCAGCTAGGGTCGGTCGACCCAAGAAAGCATTATATGGAGAGTTAGTGTCTAACATAACAAATTATAGAATCCGGACTCTCCGGTGATCTCCTATTCCCTACTCCACTAGTAACTCCACCATCCCAATGGGTATCTTGCACTTCCATTAGATCCATTATGCGAGACTAACATGGTTTCAAGTCCTTAGCTTCCATTTTTGTCTGGTCATAAGCTCGTTTGAAGTGAATATTCACGGAGCTTCCACTATCCACCAAGATCCTCTTCATCCAAGCATGACATACTTGAGCTGATATGATTAATGGATCAATGGTGGGGACTTTGACTTTATCGGGATCTCCTCTTATACTCCATTTTATTCTAGCTATGATCAGCTAAGTGAGGACCATCACTAACTGTGTTAATAACCAACCTCCCGCTAGTATGTGCAGGTTCCTCCGGTCTATCCATATTTTGAACTTGCTTCTTGTTTGATGGGCCCGCACCTCCAGCCTGTGGCGCTCAAATAAATTGTTCCAACTTCCTCTCTTAGATTAACTTCTCAATGATGTCCTGTAAATGGTGATACTCATTGGTATTGTGACCACAGCAATCATTGAATTTGCAAAATTTGCCAGATTGAATTTTCTTCTCAAACGACTATTTCGGAGCAGGCTTTTTATATTGTCCAATGTTACATGTTTGTATATAAACATTCTCCAGGGATGTATTCAAGGGAGTATAGGTGTCAAACATGGGAGCATTACGTCGTGATCCACAATTTTGATCTCACTTCTTACCCTGACTTCCATCGCCTTTCTCCTAATTCTACTTATTCTATATATTTAACTTCACTTTATCTAAACTCTCACCAATTTGTTTTAGAGCGACGTTACTTTGAAATCCTCCCATACTGGGCCCTGCATTATCCTGCTTTCTATATTTTCTAGCGTCTTCTCGCCTCAAGAACTGGGCCACATTAGCATAGAAACAATCCGATGATGCAGGGGGTTTCCCAGCCAACTAATTGCCAAATTCGGAATCAGGATCGATTCCTTTGGTCAGTGCCATTAATATGGAATTATCATTAGGGCTACTGATCTCTACATAAGCGGCATGGAATCTTTCTAGATAACTTATGAATGTCTCTCCCAGAGCCCGATTGACGTTGGATAAGGTGTTAACATCCTTAGGTTTTTTGACGTGCGCAAAAAACTATTTGACGAATTTCGTAGTTAACTGATCAAAGCATGAAATGGATCGGGGCGATAGGCAAGTAAACCACATGGTTGCGATACCCCTGAGGGAGATAGGAAAGCTTCTACATTTGACCGCATCGTCAATTCGTGCGGCATTTATAAGCCATTCATACTTTAAGATGTGTTAATTAGAGTCTGAACTTCTTTCATAAATAGGTAAAGTAGGCATTCTGAATCAGCGAAGTGGTTTAGCATTGAGGATGTCCTTAGTGAATGGTGTATGACTCCGAGAGATTCCACAATCGTGATTGGTGAGGCCTTGACTTTCACAGATCATCTGATCATGGCCGGAATGTTTGGAATTTGAACATTCTAGGCAAAGTGTGGTCGGGTTATACAATGCGAGGATGGTTCGGGTGCGATCGATGGTCCATGCATTGCCTCCTTGGCTCTAGATTTTCGGACACAGAGGGTTCAGAAGCATGATTGCATTGGCGAAGGGTCGAATCTGATCAGTTTCGAAGGTCAGCTTCCAAGTCTATGGCGGCGGTAGCAACATGGCTATTAGTGGGATAATAGGAAAGTACCCCTCCTTGGGAGGAGGGTCCAGCCTGGTGCCCTGCAGAAGGAACAACTCCAACTTGTCTAAGATTTAGAGTGCACTAATGCCTGGAGGCTTGCGCATGGCTCCTATCCAACCGTGGATGCGTAGATCTATGGTTGAAGTTAGAGGAAGCTAAGATGTCGGTGGATGAATAGAGGCACGATCCCTTCTGGATCCCTTCGTCTTTCCTCTTTCAGTCGATTGGTTAGCTCCATGTTGGCACGGATCTACTGGGTGAGCTGCGGATGGCTCTAAGTTAGTTCCTGCATCAGCATTTGGAATTCCTCCCTGGTGACAGGGCCTTGCGGATCTGAAGGTCCACCATAGTTTTGACCTGTAGCGGGTAGCTACGTGGGGTTCTGTCTATCCGATTCTTCCTGATTCGTAGCAGTTGAGGCGATCCAAGTAGTAACCATGGTGAACGACATAGCTCCTTCCTAGATTTGATGCAATCTAAATAGGATGGAAGAACTATTGGATGTGATATCTGGATCTTCTTCTTAGGTTCTTGCAATCCAACGACTGTAGTAGATCTAATGAGCAACAGAAAAGCTGGGTTTCCTCAGTGAAAGCACCAAAGTATGTGTACCAAAATTGGGCACAATACTCTTTGGACGTATTTGAAGAGATTAAAATGAAGAATATAAATGGAAAAGGAGGTTAGTCTAACAAACATGCCAAAAACAGACAAACAGAAAAGTAGTAACATAAGAATTTTGAGTGGTTCGGCGTTGTAGCCTACGTCCATTATGGAAAGTTTGTTGTTTTATTGACTTTGCTAATTGATTACAACTGAATACAACAGTACAGTCTCATGCAGTCAAGGTACAATGGAGTTTCCGGTAGAATATCGGCATTGGAGAATAAAAAGTCCCTTTTCTAAAGGCCTAGGACTGCAATATAGGTGTAGGCTAAAAAAATCTGGCTCATATCTAGGAAGACTCCTTCACTCACGCAGGTGGTCCCATCAGATCGATCCCTGGACATTTTGGATCGATCCATGATCGATACGTACACAATTCATACCGATCAGAATGACTTCATTTGTGCCGAGATCAATCAGGGACTAAGTAGAGGTGGCATGTAAGCTCCTGTGAAAATATGGTAGCATTTGGACTTGCAGATTTTGGGTTATGATCAATCCAAGTTTGGATTTGTAAAACGCTGTCGAGTTCGTATCGATCCCATTTGTATCGATGGCTTCGTATCCATGTTGGCTTGCATTGATCAGAATGACGTGTCTCTATATTCTAGGATCGATCCACTTTTCATGTCCAGTGATCGAGTCTTCCACTTTTACATTCTTTATCGAATTGGAGTATTCCTTTCGTATTGATGGTTGTACTTCTTCACACCGATGCTTTGTAACCGCTTCATATCGATACGAACCTATGTATTTCATATCGATGAGTTGAATTCCATTTCGTATCGATCATTCCACACATCCTTTGTACCGATGATTTTAGTGGCATGTTTTGTGTCGATCGTCGGCTGATCGATACGAATTGAGTTGATGGGGAGATCGATATGAAGGATGTGTGAACAAGATCGATACGAAGTGTTATTTATTAATGGATACGAAGTGGGGGAAAACATGATGGATATGAAGCAAGGTAATTAGTAATGGATCCGAACCGATGCTTGCCTGATGGATACGAACCGATGTGTACAAAATAGATGTGCTTCACATGAGACTTGATCGATCCATAACTTGAGCATATGAACTCTGATTGACTTGAAATTTGGAATATTGGCTCTCATTTCTTTGCTTGTTGTTTCTTGTCAATTGTAGCTCAATCCAACCTCGGTCAATATTTACTGGTATCCATATTAGACCTGTGTATAACCGATCTTCGGGATGAACTGTCGATGGTTTCCAGTTAATTTCTTGGTGTCAACGCCTTACCAAAAGGCGGGTTAACAGTTCGAACAACCATTATTATTTTGCCTTACTGACCTTGAACATATAATGACGATGAACAATAACGTGCATATTCGCTGTCGAACTTGAGATTTAACAATCTGACCCTTGGAACTTTCAGTATGGACTAAAAATTTGCAAATGAACTTAAACGAAAAACTTCACACTTTGATATATCGACGGTCGATCCCAAAGCTTCCATAATCGATCAATCTTCTTATTAGTTGAGACAGACAGCGATGATGATCTCTTTGGACAAACTCCAAAGTCTCGTTGTTTATTTCATTTTTATGATTCCAAACTATTTATATCTATTATATACTACACTGCGCTACACTAGTTTACACTTAGCATGGGGAGCAGGTTATCTTTTCTAATCTTGATTATCTACTAAGCATAGCTAATAAAGATTCTAGACACTTGAAGCATTCAGCTGATATGTCTTCTGATTCGACGATGCGACATATGTTCTGAAGCAAAGTCAAGTTCTATAACTATATCTGGTAGGCTTTCTTCTAGCCATCAAGTGGGGCAAATAAAAGATTCTAACCTGCAAGCCGATCTATTCGCAGATATTCCAATCCTCCCAGCGGAGAATATAAGCCATCTTTTTGAAGGCTGTAGAGGGCACTATTCTTCTAGATATTCTAGTGGACTCACGGGCTTCCTGAATTGGTGAGGCTGCTCTCTGCCAGCTATGTTCTATTCAAGGAATTCCATTTGGGGATATCTTGGTTCCTTCAAGGAATGATAGGCCTCACTTGCCTCTAGTAGGGTTTTCGGCATGCGATAAGTTTATGTGTTGGGTCGGATGCACACCGCCCTTCAACTTGTTTATCCGAGAAATGCCGAGATACATTGGGATAGCCCCCACTCAGCTTCATCCAAATAGTTATACTTCCATACATGGAACCTTCTTGCTATTCATGAATTTTTTATTTCATCCGCCTACTCCCAAAGATATGAGATTTATTTACAAATTTAAATGGCGGTCAGGATGTCCTTCTTATATCTTTCTCGAACCCTGGCCGAATTGCCAAGTTCTAATGGGCATTTGGAACAAACTCTCATTGTTTAAGCATGAATGGTTTAACATGCCCTCGCTTCTTTCTTAAGTTACACTAATCCAAGTTATAACTTTTCCATTGAATCTACTAACATCCAGAGTTCTTTCAGGTGTTCGCCCACATCCTTAAGGCGCTGATTTTTCAAGAGTTATCGCTGCCGTTCACGCTACCCCTGTTGAGGCCAGGGACATCAAACTTATTATAACCGATGAGTTACTATCCTTGATTGGGTTGTTGGAGGACGGCCATAGTATTGGGCTCCTCGAAAGTGCAACATTAATAAAGAGTGTTGCAGAACAAAGAAGAGATGATGTCAACCCTATCGTGCCCTCTGCCAAGGCGACTCGGGACAACACCGAAGAGGGCGAGATTAAGGATTCTCAGGCTGACAAGGTGGGAGACGTTGATGCAAGCCAGGGGAAGGCACCAATGGTCAAACCATTGCAAGGCGCACAATCCTAAACTCCCACAAAACGAGAGAAAAAGCTGGCGTATAAGCTTCGTAAAGAAAAACCCTTGCTGATCCAAAATTCATCATTACTCGTATTGAAGAGGAATCATCTACCCATCGCTTGGAAAGTTCACTAAAGGGATTTTCAAACCTTCAATATTCGGATGACATCTTGACCTACGACTTTTCGAATATCAACATTGAAGGACTCAACTCTCCCACTAGAAGTGGTGAAGGCATACGACCTTCCAATAAAGGAGAGAAAATGCCGATGAGCAAGGCTATATCCACCGGTCTATTGAGAGGGGGCAATAGGACACCAATAACCATATGCACTTCACCATACACTCTTTGTTAATCTTTCATGCGACAATTACTAATATAATCTCATTTGGTCTTTATAGGTAAATTTCTCAATTCAAAGCCTTCAATCATCTCAGAAGTTCTTCATCATACTACTGATGTAGCCGGGATTCAGAGTCTGCTCGGCGTAGGGAGAAAGATGAAGAATGGGACAAAAGTTATCACTCAAGGAATCCTCCTCTTCTAAATGCAAATCTAAGTCCCAAACTTCACATAAAGGTAAACAGTTCAACTTTCCTCTTCTGGGTGGAGATCAGCTTCTTACCGTGGCCCCCATATCGTTGCATCTCATGATCAACATTCCGACTCCTCGAGCTCAAAACAATCTTGTGAACGTCGATTGGGAAAACATCCAATTGCTACCTCTGATCCGCCTTTTTCAGCTATTACTTGCGATGTTTCTACAGCAGAGAAGTTGGCCAAGCTCAAGGCCACTTTTCCAAAAACTTGTTTTAAAGGGCTCAAATTCCTCCCCTCCATTCATATAATTCTAGTGCATGCCAAGGAAAGTTCTCTTGTGTGTGTCAATGATGTATTCATGCAGCATGATTAGTTTGTACACTTGGTAGAAAAAGTTTCTTAAGTATCCATTGAGTGACAACATGAGATAACCGCCTCCAGTTGGAAGCTATACATGATAAGGACATAATAAAACATCAATATGTTGAATTGTTAGAATTAAAAAACTCAACTTGCTAAAGCGAAGAAAAAATGCTAAGAAAACGGCAGAGGCAGTAACCCATTTGGAAATTTCTCATAAATAGGAATTCGACGCAGCACTTCATCATAATAGGGAATTTGGTTTAGAAAAGGACTCCTTACATAAGAAAAAGACGCTTTGGCTCGTCGCATCGAGGAACTTGAAGATATTTTCAAGAAGGAAAAGGGAGGAGAAAATCGAAGCTCAAGAAGAATCATAGAAGTACTGCGAGGAAGTTGTTGAGGCTAGGAGCTTAAAGGCAAAACTTGACGAGCGGTTCACTAAAATTGAAGCTCTTAAAGAATAAGCTCGAGAAGAGGGCCGAAAAGAAATGATTAAACAAGTTAACTACTAAGTGGAAGCTGCTATAGAATCAGGCATAAATGAGATTAAGGATTTATTCGACCCGTTGATCATTGAATATAATGCCAAAGTCCTTATCCATCGTGACTTAAGTTTTCTCGGTGAAGGTTATTTCGAATCACTCGCTGAAGCTTGGGAGCACATTATCGAGATGAAGAAAAAAGAATTAGGAGAAGTGTAGCTTAACAAAGAAGAATTAGTGAGACAGATCCTTCGTGGAAGTGAACCCTTAGATTTAGCTGCCGTAAAGCTTCGATACTTCTACGCTTCTGCACCTATTGAAGGACAAGAAAATATTGTCGGATCTTCGGGATCCTAAGGGTCCCTCTTCATTCCAAGCAGTCGGAACATCAATCTTTCTCGATACCGAGCAAGACCTTGGCTATAATCTGGACAAGCCTAGCTTTCAATCCAAGATTTTGTCCTCTATTTTAGAAGGAGGTACCCCAACAACTATGGAGAGTCAACAAGATGCTTATATCGTACTTTACTCCTCAGTATATGAAAAGTTTTGTTCTTAACATGCAATAGTTTACGTTAATGCTCCTGTTTTAACAATTTTTGCAAGTGTTCTGGGCCCCAATCAAACTCCCAGAAGTGGGGCAACTACAGAGCTACAGGAGAAACCGGCTAAGGTTCCGGTAACTGCTGATGTTCCGTGGACCGATGCTCAAGTCATTGTTGCCCTTAATAACGACAAGATCGACAATTCACTCCCTGCTGATGAGTCTGATGATGTAATGATTACCAGTGACTTTGAACGTACTAATAAGACTAGCATGAAGGAGTAGATTGAAAAGAAGGAACCGTTGCAAAGAAAACCTAAGAGTGAACCCGCTGAGGTGGACATTGATGATCCTCATCTTATGCCGCTATAAATTACCCACTTGGCGGGTCAATCCCTAGTGAGCTTCCTCCTACCTCCATAAGCTCTCCTGCTAAAGGTGGCATGGGGTCTCGAAAGAGAAGCAAAAGTGGCTCTACTCACGAGATATCCAAAAAGGAGAGGAAGTCGAAGAAGTAGCTGTCGCTTAAGCTCAATTTACAGAGTTTACATGGTCGTTCCTTTCACTAGTTGTGGTTGTACGGGTATGAATCCATATTTCTTGGAATAATTTGTACAAAGATTTCAACACCTCTTATGTGAATAAAAGTTTTTGTTTTCTGTTGAGCTTCTGTGTGAATTTTTATTTAAGTAGTTGAACTATTACTTTCCATTCAATGTACTTGTAATTTGTTGTTTGTAAATTTTGGTAACAATTCACTAACCCCATCCCAAGGCCTTTAAGTGGTCGTGGCCTCGAGTCGTATCAAGCACCAGGCTCGGGCCTTAGTGTTACGTTGTTGGATTCAGTGGTTTTTTATGCAACTATGCTTCTACCCCTAGTACTGATTTGGCAAGGCCAGAAGTCAAACAGTCGAATTCCATCCTTAGCGAGTTTATGCTCCTCATGTCGGTTTCAGGACAGAGTTTGTGGAATAGAGAATGGTCGAACTCCACTCATCTATTCAGTCATTTTTGTATCCACACTTTAAGGATAAGATTTAGTTGATGGGTGGTCAGTTCGCAGCCAGTTTATGTTTATACTCTAGTCCGCACTCTTGGGACTGAGAGTTATCTTACGAGTGGTCGATTCACGCCCGATTTATGTTTATACTCCAGTCCATACTCTGCGGACCTAGAGTTATTTCACGGGTGGTCGATTCACATCCGATTTATGATTATACTACAGTCCGCACTATGGACTTAGAGTTATTTCTTGGGTAGTCGGTTTACTCCCAATTTATGTTTATACTCTAGTTTGTACTCTGAGAACTTAGAGTTGTTTTGCAGGTTGTTGGATATCTGATATATGTTTATACTCTAATCTGCACTTTGGGTACTTAGAGTTATCTTGCGGGTCATACTTTTTTTAAATTGGTTAGTCCCCCCCCCCCCCCCAAGAATTAGAGGCTTTGAATTAGCGAGCGATCGACCGTATCTCGGTCGCTTTAATTTTGTTTCAGTCCCACAGTTTGGGTAGGAGTTATTCAATTATTAGATTGTTGGCCATATCCATTCCTTATTATGTATCATGTTCTTTGGTTTACAAATGAGAATTGTTAAACGAACAAGTTGATTGAGCTCATGTTGTTTGATCGCATCAGGGGTTAGCACGTTTGATTGATTCCAAACTCTGGGAGCCTGTTCACACACATCGATACCAATCAGTTTCGCTATATAATTAAATGGAAGGAAATAACATAAACTGTCTTATCATATTCATAAAATCAAATGCTAAAGCAAATTCTGGAAGTAAATACAACTGATATGTAAAGAAAATAAACTAAGTGAAATAGCGTCGTAAATGTTCGCTATTCCATGCTCTTGGAAGTGCAATGCCATCGACAATCGCCAGCTTGAAAGATCCTTCTCCAACCCTCTGTTAAATAACATATGATCCTTCCCAAATCGGATTCATGTATGCGGGGTAGGAAAAACCCGTTTGAGGATGAGATCGCCAATTTCGAAAATTCTCGATCAAACTTTAGTGTTGTAATACCGGGCGACTCGATACCGATATGCAGCCACCCTTAGATCAACTTCTTTGCGCTTCTCGTTTGTAAAGTCTAGAGATTCCAAGATGAGATCCTTATTTATTTTGGGATCATAATAAGTCACTAGATGAAAAGGGACTTTGAGTTCAATAGGAATAACGACTTCGGAACCATAGGCAAGGACTAATGGAATATGACAAGTCGTGGACCTGGGAGTGTTACTATAAGCCCAAATTACCGCAGGGAGTTCATCCACCCACTTGCCTCTAACCTTCTCCAAATACTTTTTCAGAATAGACTTTACGATTTTATTGATAGTTTCAACCTGTCCATTTTCCTTAGGGTGAACTACGGCTGTAAATCCCTTTTCAATATGATATCTTCGACAAAAGTCTTTACATTTAGCACTATCAAATTGAGTCCCATTACCAGTTATAATATTTTATGGAAGACCAAACAAACATATAATGATTCGTACAATAAATTTGATTACTTTCTTGGTTGTGATTGTAGCTAAAGGTTCCGCCTCAGCCCATTTTGTGAAATAATCAACTGGAACAATAGCGTACTTCGTTCCACCTTTAGAGATCGGTAAAGAACCAATAATGTCTATACCCCACATAGCGAACGCCATAGACTGACCTTTTGGGTGATTTCTATTGGCGGAGCACTTGGGACTTTTGCTATATCTGGCAGTTATCACATCGTCTTACATAATTAGCGGCGTCCCAATTTATGGTTGGCCAATAATACCTATAATATAGTATTTTCTTTGCCATAGTTTGCCCCTCAGTGTAATCACCGCATTCTCCTTTATGAACTTCTTTTAAAACATGCTTTACTTATCATGAGAGATACATCGGAGTAGAGGGACTGAGAAACCTTTCGTGTATATAATTCCTTCTTGCATAATATATTGTGAAGCTTTGCGAAGGACTTGTCGCTTTTCATTTCTTTTATCGTGTAGGACTCCACGCAGTAAATAATCTTTAATTAGAGTCATCAACGATTCCCTTCCAAATTTCGCTTCCAGTGTTTGGTTGATCTCCATTATGCTTATACTTGGGGTATTTAATACTTCGATCGGGACCAAGCCCATCCGTTGTGCGTTGACGGTGCTAGAAAACTTTGCTAGTGAATCGGCTCTTTGTTTTGGTCTTATGAAGTGTTTGAAATGTCATAGTATTCAAATTCCATCAACAACTCCTGAACTCGGGTAAGGTATAGGGTAAGCCGTTGTCCCTTAGCCTGATAGTCTCGCCTAAATTGATACACCACCAACTGCGAATCGCAAAAGACTTCAAAATATTTAACTCCAAGTTCCCTAGCGAGTTTAAGTCCAGCAACCAGGTTTCATACTCATCTTCGTTGTTTGTTGCTAGGAAATAAAACTTTAAAGCATAACAGATTGACCGGTTTTCAGGGGTTACGAGCACAATCCCAGCTCTAGAACAATGATCATTAAACGCTTCATCAGTTTATAATTTCCATCGTACAGTACGGAATACCTACCTTCTGGAAGATCATCTTGCATAGTAAACTATGTTATAAAGTCCACCAATTCCTGACCTTGGATAACTCATTGAGGGAGGTAAGTGATGTCGAACTGGCTGAGCTTAATGTTCCATTTGAGTAACCTTCCAGACGTCTCAGGTCGTTGTAGGAATTATCCTAACAGCTGGTCACTGTAGACATTGATCGGATGTACGTGGAAGTACGGATGAAGCTTCTACGATAAAATTAGTAAGCAATATGCCGATTTCCCTATTTTCAGATAGTTCCTTTCTGCTCCCGTTAATCGTTTAGTGACGTAATACACCAACCTCTGGATTCAATTCTTCTCACTAATCAAAGCGGTACTTGTAGCATGTGTCAATACAACTAAATAAATATGCAACTCCTCATGATCTACCTACTTTGACAAGATAGGGGGTCTGTCCAAATGATTCACCGAAGCTTGAAACACATCTTTACAATTCTATGTCCATTTGAAATTTCTTTTCCCTTTCCTAATCAAATCAAAGAAAGGAATACATTTGTTTATAGCTCTGGGGATAAATCGACTTAAGATAGCATCCTTCCCATTCAGACTCTGCACTTGTTTAATAGTTCATGGTGCTTGGATACCACAAATAGCTTGAATCTTCTTAGGATTACCTTTTATTCCACGAGCATTGACAATAAACCTAAAAAAATTCCCGATGCGGTACCAAAAGAACACTTCAAAGGATTTAGCGTCACCTTATAATATCAAAGGATGTCAAATATTTTCACCAAGTCTCTAATATGGTCACTTGATCATCATGACTTCACGAGCATATTATCCACATACACTTCCATTATTTTTCGAATCTGATCTTTGAACATCCTATTGATTGAGCACTGACAAGTTACTCCGATATTATGTAATTCAAACGGCTTTACTACATAACAACCAATATCCGTAATAAAACCGGTGTGCTCTTGATCTGGTATATGCATCAAGATTTGGTTATATCTCAAGTACACATCCATAAAAGATAGCAGTTCATGTCCTACGGTTGAATCAAACAACTGGTCAATCCTTGGAATGGGAAAGTTGTCTTTTCGACACACTTCATTCAAATCTGAATAATCAAAACATATTCTCCATTTCCCATGCACCTTCTTTACAAGTACGGGATTGGATATCCATTCAGGATAAAGGGAGTCATGAATAAACCCGTTGCCTTTTAGTTTATCCACCTCCTCTTTGAAAGCGGCAGATCTCTCCAGATCCTTATCGCATCTTTTTTGCTTCACCGAAACATACTTCAGGTCAATATTCGATGCATGGCTCGCAATGGTAGGTGAGCTTCCACACATGTCAGAGTGAGTCTAAGCGAATAAATCTAGATTCGCTAGGAGAAAACCAGCGAGTTCTTTCATCATCAGGGAGCTGAGCCGTGACCCAATCTTTAGGATTCGTGATGGGTTGTTGTGGCTGACCGTGATATCAATTGCTAGCTCAGCCCATGCATCAATAGTCTCATTGGGAACCTCTTTGTCATCTCATGGATCTATATCTTTGTAGAGCCAACTGTGGTGACCGAACTAAGGCTTAGGCGCTGGTTGTCAATCTTCGGTAGTTTGGATGCGGACAATTTTATCCATACCCTTCTTTTTATTTTTGCTAAGCTTCCCTCAACATAAATACATAATAGGCACGTCCGGTTGCCTAATCGCCATGATTAACTCCTACATCATTAAGCGTCGAAAACTTCAAAGTTAAACACCATGGAGCAAGAGTTGCACAGAATTCAGCCAGGGCCGGTTGGCCCAGGAAAACATTGTATGGAGAGTCAACATACAAAAAAATAAATGGTAAGATATTCACTCTTCTCCGTTCACCTTCTCCCAATTAAACAAACAGTTCAACATAACCAACAGCCTTGGTCTCAACACCATTAAAACCATGAATACGGGCTTTAGATGGCTTAAATCTTTAGCTTCCATTCTCATCTGATCGTATGCCTTTCTGAAGATTATATTCACCAAACTTTCATAATCAATCAAAATCCTTCTCACCAATGTAGAACCAATCATACCTGAAATGACCATCGGGTCAATCATTGGAGTCTCTACTTTGTCTACATCCCTATTTCTAAACACTATCGTTCACCATTGTGCACTGCCGTTTTGTCGGAGCCCTATCTTCCGCATTTGAACAGCATTCAAAATCTACATGCATAATCGCGTAGTATAGCGCTCCATCTCTTGACAACTCTTGTTTGCAAGGTGCAGTCCTCCAACTATAGTATTTATCACCGGTCTTCCACCAGTCCGTACAGGCTCTTCAGCCCTACGCGGAGCTTGTCTTCGATTGGGGTCAGATGTCCCCTATCTGCCATCCTACGGGATTTTCACAAATTGCTGCAAATTCCTTTCCAAATTAACTTTTCTATAACATCCTAATGGTGCATGCATTCATTTGTATTGTGCCCATAACACACCTGAACCCAACAATATTTTTCGGTCTGCTTCTGCTTGTCTATTGACTCCTTCGGAGGTGACTTCCTATGTTGCATGGTATTGCAAATAGATAGATAAATATTCTCCAAAGACGTGTTTAGCGGAATGTAGTTGTCGTATATTGGAACCCTAGGCTTTAGTCTCCCGAAATCCCTCTTTCGCTCTCTATTCCTACCTCCATCTCTCTTTTGCTGATTCGGCTTATTTTGAACGTTCACATGGATTTTCCCAAAACTGTCATCAGACAATTTTGTTGCAATACTACTCTGTAATGCTTCCCTACTTAGTTCTGTAAAGTTCTTTTTCTTAGAGGACATGGCTTCCTCCTTTCTCAAAAACTGAGCAACCTCTGAACAAAAGCGCTGCAACGTGGGAGGCGGTTTACCAGCCAGCCGACCGCCAAACTCAGATTTTTCGATCGCCAAACTCAGATTTCGAATCAATCTCTCTCGTCTTGGCCATAAGTGTAACATGATCATTTGGATTACCGACCTTTATGGTAGCTATATGAAACCTCTTCAAATAATCTTTTAATGATTGCCCTGGACCCTAGATCACGTTGGAAAGGGACATTACATCTTTAGAACGAGTCACATGCATATGGAATTTCTCTACAAACTTGGTTGCCAACTCTTCGATTCTCGAAATTGATCGTGAGGGTAGTCTAGTGAACCACATCGTTGCTATTTCAAAAAGAGTTATAAGAAAACATCTGCACTTAGTCGCATCATTGGCTCTCGTAGAATCCATCAACCATTTGTATCTCATAATATGCTACTTGGGGTCGGTTTTCCCTCGTAAGCGGGCATTGATTGCAAGTTGAACCTTCTCAGATATTCCGCATGCAGAACATTATCAGTAAAAGGGGTATGGCTTCTTAAAATCCCCCAATCATCGTTAATGAAGCATTGGTTCTCTCTTACCAACTGTCTGACTATTACCGATAACCCCGACGTCTAGATGGGTGGTGCCAAGCGATGATCACGCTCCACCTCACGTGAATGGTCCAGTCGATAGCTGTCGGTCGTTTCAGACCGTCTTGGTTCACCATCTTCTTGGTTTGCATCTTGAAGATTTATCTCGTTGCCATTCCGGATGGTCCCCGGTTAACATTCAATCTAACTCCACCATCCAAGCCTCTAGGAATTGCTTCGACATGATTCCCCAAGTGTATAGGGGGAATACCTCCTCTGGAGAAGGGAAGGGATCGGTATCAATCCCTAGAGAGGGATCGACACCAATCGGTCTTAGCAGACCATGAGGGTCTGCCAAGCGATGCTTTGAAGTTTCTACGCAATCTCCTTCGACCCTGCAACGCATATGCCTGTGATATTCATCTGATGAGCTTGAACTTTTCGATGTCGAGTAAGGGTAGGGTCCCTTCTAGCCTTCCCACGCAGTTGTTGAGTAATTTGGTTCATAGGTTAATGTTGGTCTAATTCTGCCGACTTAATTGTCGATGGCTTTCCAACAACTCTCTCATTAGATTATGAAATTTAGATCTGGTTATAGAATCAGTAGAATTCTCAACTTCAACCGGATCAGCATTCAAATTTGTAGGCCGATTGCTTGGGTCTCCTTGAATGATAGCAGTCTCATTTCCATCCACATTCTAAGAAGTAGATCTAGTATGTCTCACCATTTTCTATCTTCTTACTTAGATTTCAATAAATTTGAATAGTACAAAAAACTTTATGAAGATAACTACGGATCTCCTTTGGTGGAATTGTCCAACCTAGTAGCAACAAATGGGATCTAAACAAGCTGAGAATCAGGTTTCTTAGTGAAAGCACCAAAATGTTTGCAACAAAATTGGTCACAATCACCTAAGAGTAGATTTATATAGAGAAGTAAATGAATAAAGTAAAATTTAAACCGAGGAATGAAATCAACTAATAGATTAAAAAAGCAATAACCAAGAATAAGGAAATTTATAGTGGTTTGGCGTTGTATGTCTACATCCACTTTGAAGATTATCTTTATTGATTCACTTGTAGCCTGGTTACAGCAGCAAGAAATAGATAAAACTTGATTACAATAAAGACTAAAGTAATCGGTATCATAAAAGATCCTCAAAATGACCCTTTAGGCCAGTATTTATAGGTGAAGGTGACCACCAATCTCTCTAAAACTTCAGCTATTGGACCTACTAATCCAATGGGCCCACCAGAGGGGTTGCTAGGCCCAAATCCTAATGGAGAGGGATTAATACCGATCCCTTTATTAGCCGATTTTTAGGCAACGATCTCTATGGTGGCTTCTGCATGCTTAAATATATTTGTTCTTCAATATCATGTTATTTGGTGGAGCTTATGATATTGATTAATCTTTGATTCAACTCCACTTATGAGCTGCTTTCAGCCGAACCCTCAAGATCATTGTATGCTAATCTCTCTTTCTTTAGTCATTTGACATGCAATCCCTAAGGTAGGTTCCCTAGGGTCCATATATCTTGCTCTCTAAATTTCATCTGCCTTGGACTTTTAGATCCCAAGATATTGATCGTTGAATGCAAGAATGTACTTGGTCTCTGGTGTGTGTTGAACCCCCTTTGATGGACCTAAGGATGTCTATCCATCTACTTCATCTATGCCGAGCCCTTCTTTATGAGCTAAAGTATGCCTTACCAAGTCGACAAACCATGCTGATCCCTTTCTTTCTTGACCTCGCCGACCCATCTTAACTCAACCATGTCGATCCCTTGCTGATTCAATCATGTCAATCCCTTGCTAATTCGATCGTGTTGATCCCTTGCTAATTATCAAGCCAGGCCGACCCCTTCACTTGTTTAAGCTAGATTCCATATTTAAAACATCATGCATTATTTATCTACCAATTCCATTCAATTCTGGCTTCATATAACCATCTATTCTTTACTTTCGGGTCCTACAACCATTGCTATGTGGCCATCTTTCTTGATAACAGTCAAATGTATCTAGTGCCATTAATTAAATATAGACGGGTCAGGATAACGGATAACACACTTAGTTAAATCTCTTTTTAGAATATTTATCAAAATATTCATATACTTATTATACTGGCATAGGTATATCCACAAAACATTGTGAAAGATTTATCATTTCAAAATCATATTAAAAGGATCAAAACAAATGTTATTTAAATTAGAGATAAGGATAACTCCAAACACTATTCCTTCGGTGTTAAGCGTGGAACAAGTGTCCACACCACCATAATTAAGAAGGTCATGTAAGGGAAAACCACATCTCAAATTCTTTTTTAATTTACTTCTATAAATACTTTTAATAAACTCTCTCTTATATGAAAATCTTCTTTACTTGAATTTTAAATCTAGTTATAAAATACTTTATAAATCTCCAAGTCTGTACATTAAACTCTTTTATAAATATCAAAAAGCATGTATAGAACTTTCTTTATTTAAAAAAATACTTCTTTAACAAACTTTAGTCAATAAATTTCCTTTGATAAAATCATTTACTTAAAACACCTTGAAATAAACAAGTTATTTAAACCTTCTTCATTTAATTATTTTTAAATCTCATTAAAAATAACTATAGAATATCATTAATAATATATTAAATTAACTTTAGAAAATATTTTTATACTAATAAATTAACTTTAAAACAATAATATTATCATAATTAATTACTTTCAAAACATTATTAATAATATAAATAATTAATTTCAAACGTCTTTAATATAATAATCGATTAATTTCAAAACATTATTAATAAAATAATTAATTATTTTCAAACATTTAAAAAATTATAAATATAGTAATTAATTAACTTTTGAATAATACTAATACGAAAATTAATTAACCCTTAAATATTAATAAAATATAATTAAATAACTTAAATTAATGTAATTTAAATATAATTAAATAACTTTAAAAAATTAATTAAATTAAAAAATTTAAACAATAATTAAATTTTCTTAAATCACTTTAAGAAATAACTGTAAAGAAATCATACTAATAAAGTAATTAACTTTAATTCAATATTTAAAGCAATGAGTAACTATCTTTGAAACCTTTGTTAATAATTTCCTTTAAAACCTTGTTAATAAAAATATTTATCTTTAAATTAACATTAATTCAATAATGAACTTTTCAAATTCAGAAAAAGGCTTAGCAACCACTATGATACTTAAACAAGTTACCATTTCATTCAATTTAACTTTCCAAGTTTAATTGCTGAAATTTACATAACTAACATTTATGTAAATACCTATTAACACTTTAACTATTCAATAATGATTAATTGTCGTACCAATTCACAACGTATAATTAGATATCCAAATATAACTATTCAGCTAATTATAGCAGAACGGTGATTTATTCTGCAAAACAGGTGTCCAATTAATTTAATTAGCTAATGGCATTTTATTCTATTAAACAGACGATCAATTATCATATTCAAATTTATTTAATAGAATGGTGTTTATTTGGCCAAATAGATAACATCAAATATGGTATAATTAATTTAACGATGTTATTATTAGAATAACATAATTAAATTACGTCTGCTTTAATATAGCATAATTTCATAGATTGTCAAAGCTATCGATAAGTAACACTACAACATTGTACACATCCTTGTGAGCGCAATGCAAAAATCCGTGTGTCAAACGGATCCCATATGATCAAGTTATTATATTTTATATCTAATACACATTGTTTAATAATTAAAAAAATTATTAAACTTATTTCTCACCCAAATTCCTTTGGGCCAAAACCTATTTGTATTCCAACCTACATCCACCATGAACAGTGCTTTTCCCTCTTCCCTGAATGCCTGATTCCCCTTATCACTGCCTTGAACTCATTCGTACACATATACATGTGCACGTACACACACCGCTTAAGTACCCAACATCGAACCCAAGGCCACACGCTAACTCTGCTTCGCAACCTCATCACGTTGCCACCTCTGTCGCCATCTTTTACCCTATTGATCAAAATATGACAGTTAAACCCTTTAAGAAACACGTTTAGTTTTGAATCCACGGCCATGAATCCCTATACCGCCACCTCCTCCTTTACTTCTAGGCCACGCCACCGTGCCACCTTTATTGCCAATGCATGCTCTTCCTCTACGCCAAGTGCGATTTCATGCGATCACCTCCACCGTCGATGGTGCATTGAAACCCCAACCCCCTCCAAAACAGTGCCCTTAAACCCTAATCCACCTCGTTCTCCTAACTCCGACCACCAGAGCGAAATCCACTATGGTCATCAACTCTGTCTCGACACCAAGCTCCTCCCTGACACCTCTGCAACACCTATCGAGCACCTCAACATAGGAAATTAATTTTGAATGGAAACTATTTATCTCAATGCTACGACCAAACCAAGCCACTAAAAATCATAAGACAACCTCTAAAAATCATGATTCGCCAAGGCGGTCTTGATTATGCTCTTTGTTCATTGATTTATGATCGATGAGGATTCGACAAAACTCAACCACTTACTGATAATTGACGATATCTCAGTCGTCGCTCGAGAAATCGAGTGTTATCAATTTCTAAAAAATTAGGGACCAAAATAGATAACTTTTACATTTATCACCTGGGCTAAGTATCTACGGATTTGAATATGTGGATTCTTGAAGTTATGGATGGAGTTTATTTTCTTGATTTTGATGTTACAGGAAGATGAATGAAATAAAGACAAAGAAAAGGAGATCCTCTCTCTATGTTGATCTGCGTATATAAGTAAACAATTGATAAGAGGGATAAGGGAATAAGAGGTAGTGGACTGAAGGGTGACAAGGAAGATAGTGGAGGCAGGTGAACCAAAATGCTGCCAAGTATTGGTGATTTGAAGGAAAAGGGTGTGAAAATTGTACATATATGTTTGTGTGTTTTTAGGGGTTTGAAGATGAATATATTTTGGTACCCATTGCATAATATCGCATTTGTATACGAGCCGCAAACTATAGGAAATAAAATATGATTGCGCATAGGAATATGTTTCCATCACTAAACATCATTAAAACACACCAATTACTAAATACTGTTAATTTTAAAAAAATACCAACGTTCGACGTAAAATATGTAAAACGACAAATTTAAATATTTTCCAAATTAGAAATTATGGGAAAATTCTATAATTTTAAATAAAAGTTTGTCATTAGAAATCAAGTCATTTTATTTTCAAATTGACTTTTATTTTTATTTTAAAATCACAAATCAAATATTTAAAATTAATTAAATATTCTAAAATTTAAAGTGATAAAATTCTGGATCATTACAATTATGGTAAGATGGGTCATATGCAGAAGAGTTGCTTTAAATTGGTGAATAAAAGGCAAATGGTGAACATATGCTCTAGATGTCGTTTCGAATTCGTAGAGTTTTCCAACAGTGAGAAGGGGAAGGGTGCCACCATTTAGGGTTAGCTTTCTATTTATGGTGTTTCCATTTGTGTTTTATTTGATACCTCGGATTCACATTCCTTTATATCTAGTGACCCAGTATTTAGATTGGGATTGGGACCCAAAATTGTTAACTAACCCTTAGTAGCGACAAACCTTATTAGAGGCCCCACTACTTTGTATGGTATTTCATGATTTGGTCTGATCAAGTCATGGATGCACTTTTATTGGTGACTGTTTTTTTTAATTTCGTTGGGTTCAGTATTGCTTTGGGGATGGAATGGCTGAAGAAGTATGTGGTAGTGATGGATTTTGAGAAGATGTTAGCGAAAATTAGGCCCGAGGAAGGATGAAATATGTTGTTTGGCTGCCTACCAAAGGATAGGTCATAGTTAGCTTTCTATATTTACTAGAGGTCCCACACGATGAGTTGTCATGTACGCCCGTCATCAGAGAATAACTGAATGTACTCGAGGAGGTAACTAGATTACCACCACACCGAGAGATTGAGTTGCACGTAGACTTAGTAAGGGATGCCAGACCGATAGTTATGCCTTTGACATGATGGCATATAGAGAGAAGAAAGAGTTGAAGGTGCAAATGAATGACCTATTGAGGTGATGGTACATTCACAGGAGTATATCTAAGGCGAGGGTACATTCACAAGAGTGTATCTGGGTGGGGTGTACCCATAGTATTCGCCATTAAGGTGGATGGCTCTCTAAATTTATTGCTTGACTACTGTGAGCTGAATAAGATGATCAAAAAGAATAAGTAACCACTCCCACGTATTGATGACTTATCCTATCAACTCCATGATGCCAAGGTGTTATCTAGGTTGGATCTTACGATGGGATTCCACTAGAAGAGAGTAGTGAAGGAGAGTATACTAATCATGGTGTTTTGTACAATGTCTGGATTATATGAGTGGTTGGTTACAGTTGTTTGGGTTAACCAATGCATCAAATTTCTTTATTGGTCTTACCATATCTTAGGGATCTACTAAACAAATTTGCGCTTATGTTCATAAATAATATTCTTGCCTACTTTAGGAAAAAGAATAATATTTGATGATTGTGCTCGGGTTATTGAGAAAGCACAGACTGAAAACAAAGTTTCCATAGTGTCACTTCTGGAGGAGGGATGTGAGATTCGTAGGTCATGTCATCTCTGATCAGGATATTGCAGTCGATCCTATGAAGGTGGTAGTAGTTTAAGACTAGAACCAAACCAAGAACACTACTGACGTAAGAAGTTTCGTTGGATTGATGAGATATTATAGATGTTAGAAGCACTATTAACCAATTTGACTAAGAAGAATCATAGTTTTGTTTAGGATGCGAAATGTGAGCATGTGTTCATAAGTCTGAAGAAGAGGTTGAATAGTGCTATAGTTTTGGTCATCATGAGTGGGAATGAGTAAATGATGGTATACATAGATTCTTATGGTACCAGATTGGGCAATAATGCAAGGTGGTAAAGTTGTAACACCTTGTAACACCTCATGTTTTTATAACATTAGAGATACTGGGTAGTACTCGATTATGAGAGGTTATTGGTGATTAAAGGGAGTGATTATAACACCTCATATTTTTATAACATTATTTAGAATAATTAATTGGGTAAAATAAATAAATAATGTGAAGACTAAAAGGTTGAGATTTGATTAACAAAGGGTAGGCGTGCCATGTTAGTGCGTCAATTAAAATGAAATAACCTAAGTTATTGTGTTAAGATATGAGAAAGAAAATATGGTAAATAGGTAAGGTTTATACCCTAAACCCTTAGGAATGTAACTCACGTTCAATTTCATTTTACCCAAACTAAAATTTCCTAAGGATGACTACCATTATTATTCTCAAGAAGAAGATTAAAGCTAGGATCCAAAATAAGGAAGAAAATCAACTAAATCGACATCAAATCTCACGTCTATAATCTCAAAGCTAAGACGAATAATTATCACATCCCAATTTCTTTTAGTTATCGGTTTTAAGATTAGACCCAAAATGATTTTGCAAGTATATGCCATGTTTCGATGACTAAAGTTATATAAATATATATGTGTGTGTTGTCGATGGATTATACATGTTCATGTTAGTTTTTATGATATGTTTGACATGAAAACCTTATTAAATGACATCCAAATGCCTTTAAAATTTAAATATAGGTCAAAAATGATTTTTTAGAGACTGATTTTGATTTTCATAATTTTCTAAATTAATATGGATTTTATATTAATTTTTTAGTGAAGGAAATTATTTATTGATTGAGTTATAAATTATTTTCGGCCAAAATAATATCTATATGGGTTTGAAATTTTTATATGTTAGGCAATATATTAAAATAGATTTTCTGGGTTTTTTTTAAATTTTTCCTAATTTATTCGATGAATACATAAAATTATTTAAGGTATGGGTCTTAAATGTTTTATATATTTGATTGAGGAGAAGGGGCATTTTATAAAAGGAAATTATTATTTGATTTTGACAAAATTGGCAGCATATTTCTGAAAAGAATTTTTTGACCATTGAAAATTTGAAAAACAAAGGCAGGTTAGTTGTAAAGTTGTCTTTTTTAAGTTAAAAACAAAGAAAACATACTTAGCATGTTTCAGCCTTTATGGCAACAAATCTTCTGACCCAGATCTTCCGACAAGGTTGAGAGGTTCTAAGCTTTCAACAAGGTCAAACCAATGCATATGGTATCAAGCCACTTGGTACGTAATGAATTGAACAGAGTCGAAGGGTTCTACGTCGAGAGGTTAATGGCCAAAGAGGTTGGGGTATGTTGTTTTATAAACCATAAGCTTTCACCCGCTTTGCTTTCGAACAAGAGCTTTTGACTTGGTTGTTTTCAACCAGGACAAAATGTCAAAAAGAAAGGTTTTAATCCTTTTGACACGGTTGAAAGGCTACTGCTACTTTATTACTACTGTGTTATGAAACCTTCCGACATAGTCGAAAGATTACTGCCAAAGACAAAAGGTCTAGTTGTTTTAAAAACTAACCGCTTCTCCATGCTTTCGAAAGGAAGCTTTCGACATAGGTGATTTACCCATGTTTTTAATTGAAAAATAACCAAGCTTTTGAAGGAGAGATTTCGACTTGGACGAAAGGTTGCTTCCAATGACTTCAAAAGGTTTTGAAGGTTTCCACTTATTTTAAATTAAAAACAGTAAGTCCTCGAAAATTTTGGTTCAATAGTTTCGAAAGGTTTGATGAATGATTTCGAAAGGTTTGATGAATGATTTCGAAAGGTTTAAGAGAATGATTTCAAAAGATTCTAATGAATGATTTCGAAATGTCTAAGAGATTGATTTCGAAAGGTATAATGATTGTTTTCGAAAGGTTTGAGATTAAAGGTTTTCCAAGGTTTTTCTAAGGTATTGTTTTAAAAAGACTTTAAAGAAGGATGTCTAAAGTTTTAATCTTTTCGAAAGGTTTGATTTCGAAAGATTTGATGTTTGACTTTGAAATAGATGATTTCAAAAGTATAGAAAGAGGTTTTTCAAATGGTTAAATGTTATCATCGACTAAATTTTGAGTAAAGAATATACGTAACATAGTGATATGATTTTGAGTAAAATATAAAGATTATATAATTTTCCTTGTTTAAGTTTGATTTAAATGTTTTAAGTCATTTTGAAAATGTTTTCAAGGAAAATTATGGGAGGGGGTCCTTAAGTGAAAATGACTCCGATATTAGAATGCCAGATGGGACTAGTATAGGGTCATGCCCTATACATTAGTTAATGGCCCCAGCTAGTTGTTTGTCCAGAATTCTAGTGCTTAAGGTTTTGTCATAAATAGACTAAAATTATGATTACACACCGAAAGGAATATATGTTTGTATACAGGTAAGTTATTGGTGAGCCGAAAAAAATCATTATGATCGGGAAGACCTAGGAGATGATTAAGTTCGGGACAGACCGTCTAGAAGTGAAGTATTTAATAGATAGTTAAAGACAAACCGTCTAGATGGGAAATGTTTAACAGATAGTTAAGGATATATATTCGAGAAGAAGAATATCTAACAAGTGTTAGGTTAATTTTGACTATATTGTTTGATAGGCACAAGTCAGCCAAAGGTTAAAAGTTATCTAAACAAAACTTGTGTGTTTGAATAGATAGTTCATTATTACATGATATTTATGTATGTTTACATAATGATTGCTTTACATATTTAACCGTTGTGGACGTAGAAGCACATACATGGTTTTATGAAAGGTTTTGCAAATGTATATTTTAAAAGAATGTTAGTAAGGGGAATCCCATTCCGCTAAGCGACGTGGTCTCACATAACATAATTATTCTGAGATGTATAATATTATCCACACTATTCTTTATGTCTGACTCGAAGTTTATGTCTTCCCTTTAAACTCTTAGGTGCTCTAAATTAATTTGAGTATGATTATGGGTAAAGGTCTTTTTTTAGGTTTTAGTAGGATGACGAATAAGCTACCTCAGGCATGTAGGAGGCAAATCGATAGCTATTTAAGAATTGCATTTCTTGTTATGTTTTGATGGATTTTCTACTGTATTACTTTGTATTAGGTCTATTATGAACATATGACTCTGATCAACCAATTAGATATCTTCATATACCGCTCTTAATGTATTTTGTAATAATTATATTTGATCAGTGCCTGGGAACGATTTGGGATTATATGTTGTGAATGCGAAACAATTGGTATTGAAATGTAATGAATTAAAAGTTGTTTTTGAAATCTGTGTTTTGTTTCATATTCAAGTGCTTCTGATATTATTAATACCATTAACATAGCCGTATTAAGTCGCTGGAAGCTAATACTATAGATGGCGCTTAGTTTTGGGCCTCAAGGTAAGGGATGTTACAGCTTGGCATCAGAGCATGGTTTATGAAATACTTTAACAAAAAATGATTTTTGGAAACAAAATCCTTAGAAATCAGAGTATACGCTATATCTTTAGACTCCTATCTTAGTTAAGCTGTTCATCCGTATCTCATGAGGTTTGAATACAAATATAAAAAGAAGAAGAGGCAGAGTAAATCTTGGAGGAGATTGCACTACCACTAATGGAAATGCCCGACTAAGCACTAGGAGAGGACCAGGTTAGGCTCAAGCAGAAACTGTTGTTGTACGAGTTCCCTAGATGGACATGGGAGTAATGTATCAGTTCTTTGTAAACATGATGCAAGCTAGAATAGTAGCCAGAGTTATCGAAGGTAATGCTGCTGGAGGTGGAGCTTAGGAAGTTCTGACGGTCAATCAGTATGCCAACTTGAGTAGGGATTATGTCAGGCTTGGAGGGAAGTCGTTTATTGGTGCTAAAGATGCGATCGAGGTGGAAAATTGGTTACTTCATTATGAGAGATTTTTTGCTGCCTTAGGGTTGAATGATGCACAGAAGAGGAGATTGGATTCGAGATAGGTACAGGAAGCTTCTCTATTCTAGTGGAATATGTTACTGCTGGAGTTGATAAGGAAACCATAACTTGGGAGGAGTTAAGGAGAAGGTTTTTAGAAATATTTATGTTTGTAATGGTGCATCGGCATTAGTGAGGAAGTTTGCAGATTTGGAACAAAGAGATATGTCAGTCTTGGAGTATGCGAAGAAGTTTGAGGAATTGGCCCAACATGGGTATGCTTTGGTTGATCAGGTGGAATGAAAAGTTTATAAGGGGCTTGAGGCCAGAGTTGATAAGTGCCACTTTACCACGTTCGAAAGATCCGGTGATGTAGTGGTTGAAATGGCATTAAGACAAGAAGAGGCGTTGGCTTGCTTGAGGAAGAAGATGAAGGAGGCCAAGATGGGACAAGGCTAGAGAAGGAAGTTTTTTTTTGAAAAAGAATGCTTAGAAGGGAGGAGCACAGAAGAAAGGAAAGGCTGAAATGGTTTGCTACAAATGCGATAAGAAGGGACACTATGCTAATGAGCGTCGTATCGGGAATGGAAAGGGAAAAGGGAAAGAAGTTATTGGAAAGAAGAATGTCAGATGTTTTATTTATGATCAGATCATCCATTATAAGAACAAATTCCCTAAGCCTGCTAGAGATGGAAAGGGACAGATGTATTCACTGTAGCCCGCAATTCCAAGGCCAGTTGTGCAGGAAAAAGGGAAGACTTTCTGGGAGGCTCGCTGCAGATTCACGGTATGTCTGTTAGCGTTCAATTTGATAGTGAAGCATCTTTTTTTTTATTTCTCAATATTTGGTAAATAGGCTTAACCTAGAACTCTCATACTTAATTACTTCCTTAAGGGTTGCAAATCCGATAGGAGTGTATGCAACACTTGGGATGAGATTTAGAATTTGATTCACTAGGCCATAATTTTGATTGTTTTTTGCATGTGTTTGACTTTGTGGGATTTGGGATTATCCGTGGGATGGATTGGTTAAGTAAATATGATGCTAGGATATTTTTCCATGATAGGAAAATATCACTTAGTCACCCGGATTGTAGTGGTCAGATAGTTTATATCGTAAAGAACCCTAGTTTTGAAGTGAATGCTTTATTGGACATTATGGAGTTGGAGGATGAGTTGTATCGAGTCCTTGTAGTTAGAAAGTTTGCTGATGTATTTGAGCCGGTTGGACTACCAGCGAAACGAGCCATAGAGTTTTGGATTGATTTGGTGCCTGGAGCAAAGCCGGTGTGTAGGCCGCCGAGCAGGATAACTCATACTGAGATGAAAGAGTTGAAGGTGCAATTGATGGATTTAGAAGGCAAGAGTTTCATCCGATCAAGTAGTTCACAATGGGGGGTTGTCGCTGTATTTGCTAAGATGCCGGACGGATCATTAAGGCTATGTATCGATTATCGTAAGTTAAATGAGAAGACGATAAAGAACCGATATGCATTGCCGAGAATTGACGATTTGTTCGATCAGTTAAGTAGAGCCAAGTATTCTCTCAACTGGATTTGGCTACAGGATTTCATCAACAAAGAGTGGCAAAGGATAACATTCCTTTGATGGCGTATAGGACAAGATATGGATCGTATGAATGGTCTGTTCGGACTAACTAATGCGCTGGCATTCTTTGTGGATCTGATGAATGGAATTTTCCAAGAGCACTTGGATAGATTTGCATTGGTCTTCATAGGTGACATTTTGATGTATTCTAAGGATGAGAAGGAGCATGAAGTTCATCTTAGAGTTGTGCTTCAAACGTTGAGGGAGCATCAGTTGAAGGCTAAGTTTTGAAGTGCCATTTTTGGAAGAAGGAAGAGAAGTTCCTTGGTTATGTCGTCTAAGGGAAAGGGTTGTCCGTAGATCCAACTAAGATTGAGGCAGTGAATAACTGGAAGAGACCGAGACGGTGACCGAGATTAAGAGCTTTCGTGGATTGGCTGGGTATTATCGAAGGTTTATAAAGGATTTTTCGTGGATAGCTGCACCGATGACTAAGCTTACACGAAAGTATGAAGTTCATATAGACTGATAAGTGTAAGGAAGCATTTCAAAACTTGAAACACTTATTGACCCATGCACCGGTGTTAGTGGTTCCGGAGGGGAATCGAGATTTAGTTGTTATACTGATGCATGTGGAACTGGATTGGGAGATGTGTTGATGCAAAGAGGTAAAGATGCTTCTAGACAGCTCAAACCATATGAAATTAGATATCCTACGCATGATTTGGAATTAGCTGCCCTTATATTTGCTTTGAAGGTGTGGAGGCATTATCTTTTGGGAGAGCAATTTGAGCTTTATATTGATCATAATTCATTGAAGTATTTGTTCTCTTGGAAGGAGCTGAACAAGAGATAGCGGAGATGATTGGAGTTTATAGCTGCTTATGATTTTGGAATTGAGTCTCACCTGGAAAAGGAAACAAGGTGGCGGATGCACTCAGCCGGACACATTAGAATGCAGTATTGGCTGTGATTGCTGAATGGAAAGATTTGGAAGCATTATCGACTTGTAGTGTGCAGTTTAGATCTGGGGTAGTTTCAAGTGCAGGAAGTGCTATGTTTTCATGTTTAGAAGTTCAATCGGTAATGATTGAGAAGATAGCTTTTAAACATAAGGAGGATCCGGTTCTGGCTGAATGGATCAGAAGATTGAGGGAAAGAATGGAGAGCGATGACCTAAAGGATTTCAATCTTGACCAAAATGGGTGGTTGAGGAAGAAACGAAGATTGTTGTTCCGAATGTAGGAGACATGAGGAAGGAAGTTTTGGATGAGTGCCATCGTTCGAAGTTCACTAACTATCCTGGAGGAACGAAGATGTATCAACATATGAAGAGAAGTTTCATTTGGGAAGGTATGAAAAGGGTCATTGGTTTGTGTGTTAAGAAGTGCTTGAATTGACAACAAGCAAAGGTTGAACACCAGAAGCATAGTGGATTGCTTCAACCGTTATAAGTTCTGTTGTGGAAATGGGATTCAACCTCTATGGATTTTACTGATGGGTTGCCAGGTCTAGAAGTGGGAATGAAAGTATATGGGTCATAATAGACAGATTGACTAAGAGTGCCTATTTCATTCCGATAAACTCAACTAAGACGGCACCTATTTTGGCGAAGTTATTCATGAAGAATGTAGTTAGACCGAACAGGATTCCTAGTAGTATTGTCAGTGATAGAGATTCTTTGTTTACTAGCGAGTTTCGAAAAAATCTACATGAAGCAATAAGAACCAAGCTTAATAAGCTTACCATCCATAGATTGATGGGCATATGGAAAGAGTTAACAAAATCGTGAACGATTTGTTAAGAGCTTGTGTATTGGATTTCGAGGGATCATGGAAGAACCATCTTCATCTAGTCGAGTTCTCATATAATAATAGTTATCTGACTAGTATTGTGATGGCACTGCTTGAAGCTTTGTATGGAAGACCATGTAAGTCTCTCGTATTTTGGTTAGAGGCCGGGGATAGATTGGTTCTTAGTCCGGATTCGGTGAAGGAAGCCACAGAGAAGACTAAGTTGATCCGAGTTAGGATGAAGAAAGCTCAATCTAGGCAGAAAATTTAGGCTGGTAGAAGAAGGAAAGATTTGGAATTTTCAATCGGAGACTATGTGTTCATTAAGGTTTCACCAATGAAGGATGTGATTAGATTTGGAAAGTTAGGAAAGTTGGCATCTAGGTTCATTGGACCTTTTCGTATTATTGAGAGGATCGGAAAACTCGTTTATAGAGTAGAGTTACCTAGTAGTTTGGTTGAAGTCCATGATATTTTCCTTGTTTATCATCTTAGGAAATGTGTTAGAGACCCAATGACTACCATAGCACCTGCAGTGTTAGAGGAGTTTGTAGTAAAACCAGATTTGAACATAGTTAGAAAGCCGATTTAGATTGTGGCTAGAGATGAGAATAAGTTGAGGAAAAAGGCAGTCAATTTAGTAAAGGTTCAATGGAGTGACGATGCTAAAGACTGTATTTGGGAAATGGCGGCAGCATATTTCAAAAAAGAATTTGTAACCAACGAAAATTTGATAAACAAATGAAAATTAGTAAAAAAAAAAGTTATCTTTTTTAAGTTAAAACAAAGAAAACATAGTTTTAGCATGTTTCAGCCTTTACGGCAACAAACCTTCCGGCCCAGACCTTCTGAGAAGGTCTAGAGGTTCTAAGCTTTCAACAAGGTCAAAGTAATGCAAATGGTATCAAGCTACTTGACACGTAATGAATTAAACAGAGTCGAAGGGTTCTAAGTCGAAGGGTTAATGGCCAAAGTGGTTGGGGTGTGTTGTTTTATAAACCAAAAGCTTTCACCTGCTTTGCTTTCGAATAAGAGCTTTCGACTTGGTTGTTTTCGACCAGGTCCAAATGTTTAAAAGAAAGGTTTTTAAACCTTTGGACATAGTCGTAAGGTTACTGCTGCTTCATTACTACATTGTTTTGAAACCATCCGACATAGTCGAAAGGTTACTACCACTTTATAAATGTTTTGTTTTGAACCTTTCGACAAAGATGAAAGGTTTACTTGCTTTAAAAACTAGCTGCTTCTCCATGCTTTCAAAAGGAAACTTTCGACTTAGGTGATTTACCCTTGTTTTTAATTAAAGTATAACCAAGCTTTCGAAGCAGAGCTTTCGACTTAGACGAAAGCTTTCTTCCAATGACTTCGAAAGGTTTTAAAAGAATGTTTCGACTTGTTTTAAATTGAAACCGGTAAGTCTTTGAAAGGTTTGATGAATGATTTCGAAACGTTTAAATGAATGATTTCAAAAGGTTTAAGTGAATGGTTTCGAAATGTTTAAGAGATTGATTTCGAATGGTTTGGTGATTGTTTTCAAAAGGTATGAGATGGAAAGATTTCAAGGTTTTTCTAAGGTAATGTTTTAAAGAGACTTTAAAGAAGGATTTCTAAAGTTTTATTGTTTTCGAAAGGTTTTATTTCGAAAGGTTTGATGTTTGAATTTGAAATGAATGATTTCAAAATTATAGAGAGAGGTTCTTTAAAATGGTTTAATGTTTTCATCAACTAAATTTTGAGTAAAGAATATATATATATAACATGGTGATATGATTTTGAGTAAATTACAAAGATTATATACTTTTCCTTGTTTAATTTTGATATAAAGGTTTTAAATCGTTTTGAAAATGTTTTCAAGGAAAATTATGGGAGGGGATCCTGAAGTGAAAACGACTTAGATATTATGATACCAGATGGGACTAATATGGGGTCGCGCCCTATACATTAGCTAATAGCCCAAGCTAATTATTTGTCCAAAATTCCAGTGTGTAGGGCTTTGTCACGGTGGAATAAAATTACGATTACACGTTGAAAGGAATATATGTTTGTATATAGATAGATTATTAGTGAGCCCCAAAAACCATTAGGAACGGGATGACCTAGGAGATGATTATGTTAGGGATAGACCATCCAAAAGTGAAGTATTTAACTGATAGTTAAAGACCGACCGTCCAGAAGGGAAATGTTTAACAGATAGTTAAGGATAAATAACCCATAAGAAGAATATCTAGCAGGTGTTAGGTTAATTTTGATTGTATTGTCTGGTAGGCCTGAGTCAGCCAAAGGTTAAAAGTTATCCAAACAAAACTTGTGTTTTGAACAGATAGTTCGTTATTACGCAATATTTATGTATGTTTACATAATGATTGCTTTATAGTATTTAACCATTGTGAATGCAGGATACGGTGTATGGTTTTATGAAAGGTTTCGCAAAGATATGTTTTAAAAGGATATTGGTGAGGGGAAACCGTTCCGGTACACGACGTGGTCACACTTAACATAATTATTCTGGGACATATAATGTTATTCAAACCAGGCTTCATGTTTAACTCAAAGTCTATATTTCTCCTTAAACTCTTGAGTGCTCAAAATTAATTTGAGTAGGCTGAGGGGTTATGGTCTTTTTTAGGTTATAGTAGGATGACGATAAGTTAGCGAAGGCATGTAGGAGGCAAATGGATAGCTATTTAGGAGTTGCAGTTCTTATTATGTTTTGATGAATTTTCCGCTGTGTTGTTTTGTATTAGGTCTATTATGACATATAACTCTGATCAACCAGTAGAGTATCTTCATATACCACTCTTGGCATATTTTTTAATAATTATATTTGATCTGTGCTTGGGAACGATTTGGAATTATATGTTGTGAATGTCAAACAATTGGTTTTGAAATGTAATGAAGTAAAAATTGTTTTTGAAATCTATGTTTTGTTTCATATTCAAGTGCATATGATATTATTGATACTAATAACATAGCCATATTTAGTCGCTAAAAGCTAATACTATAGATGACTGCAGCATCCACAACGCTTAGTTTTGGGCCTCTAGATAGGGGATGTTACAGTGATGATAGTTAAATTACATGCCCAAGGATGCAGTGATGATTAGTTTCTTGTATTCGATCGAGATCCTGCATGATGGGTTGTCATCAGTGCTGTTGTGAGTGAGCATCCCAATATATTCGAGGAAGTTACATGATTACCATCATATAGAGAGATCAAGTTCCATTTCGTTTTTATGAAGTATGTGTAAAACCCCCACCTCTATACCCATACTATCCAAGAGTATTACTAAGTAATACTGTCAGATAGTACGGAGAATGAGGCTATATGAGGTACACACATGAATATTCTCTTAGGCTAATAATGGTATGTATTTAAACATCGAAAAAATAACTCACCTATACGTATACAGTATTAGCATAAAGCGATAAACACTTCAAGATAGAACATACATAGTGTACAATAAATGCCAGAGATCACAGAGCCAATATCACAATGATAATCTATATATAGTATAAAATATACAACATATATCCAACATACATCATAATAATATGCACTTAAGGGACTATACAATACTGGGTGATAAACGACAATTCAAAATATCTAATCTCCTCTATGTCCATAGAACATTTGAGCTAGTCTCATCGTCCCTGAACCTAAAATGTCTCGAACTGACTTGAGTATTGTATAAAGAATACATAAGTCAGACCATAACTTAATATAGATGTAACACTCTAGATTTTGATAACATTATTTAGGAGATTTAGTTAGATAAGGCAAATAAATAATGTGTTGATTAGGGGATTGAGATTTGATTTATTTAAGGTAGTCGTGCTTTTTTAACGAATGAATTAAATAAAGGGTTTAAAATGAATTAGAGGAGGGGTATTATGGAAAAGAGGCCATTCCTATATCACCTTCCTTAGGCCGTGTATCCTAATACACATTCATTCTCATTTCTAGAACTTAAAAGCAAGGCTGGCCACCATTAACAAGGAAAGAAGAAGAGGAAACAAAAGTAAAGATTAAAGAAAGCAAATCCAAATCAAACTCATTCAAATCTCAAGCTCCTTAATCTCTAAAACAAAGGAGAATAATGTTTACATCTCCAAACTTTTATGGTTTCAGTTTTAGGATTAAATCCAAATGAGATTGCAAATGTTTCCCATGTTTTTGAATGATAAAATGATTATATACATGTTGATGATTTATGTATGTTCATATAGATTTTATGACATGTTTTAAGATGAAAACCCTATTAAATGACATCCGTTAGCCATTTGAATTTTTATGATGGTCTAAAAATTTATTTTAGAGATGTGTTTCAATTTTTAGATTTTTCTGTATATTTGTGGAATTGTTATAAATTTTCAAAGGAAGAAAATAGTATTTTGGATTGTTAAATTATTTATAGGAAAATTAATTATTTTTCGGAACCAAAAATTTTATATGTTAAAGAGAACATATTAATTGATTTTTTGGAATTTTCTAGACTTTTCAAGATATTTTAATAGTTATATAAAATTATTTAAGAAATGGGATTTAAACGTTTTATATAATTATAAAGGAGAAAGGGGATTTTCAAAATTATTTAAATTTTCAAACAAGAAAAGTCAGCAGCATTTTTGAGTATAAAATTCTGGCAACCAATCGGATTTAGACAAACAAGGCAGGTGGGGTATAAAAGAACTATTTTAAAGTACAAATAAATAGTTTTTCTACTATTTCAATTCTTTTGACAAGAGCTTTCGCCTCCAGTCCAAACCTTCCGACAAGATCAAAAGGTATCAAACCTTTCGACTAGGTCAAATACGAATGCACATTGCATCAGGTACTTGGTGCGTAGAAAATTGGATGAAGTTGAAAGGTTTAGGGACAAAAGGTTAGAGCTTTCGAAGGAGATGAAGTTTTGTTTTGGGTTTAAAGAAAATATGCCTGCTAGCTTTTGACAAAGAGATTTTGACACTGTTAAATGGTTTAAAAGAAAAATGTATCGATTGTTTTGCTTTTTTGTTTTAATTGAAACCTTTCGACAAAGTCGAAAGGTATAGCTTTCGACAAGATTGAAAGCTTAGTTGCCGCTTCCAATTCTTTCGACACGGTTGGAGTCAAAGATTATCTTTTGTTTCATAAAACTTGCTACCTCTCTCCATTGATTTCGAAAGGTTTTATAGAGGTTTCAAAGCAGTTGCTTTCGACACCAATGTTTTCATATCCTTTTGCTCTACTTGAAGGCATAATCCAAATGTTTTAAGTCGAAGCATTTTAAAAAGGTTTCAAAGTAGTTAACTTTGAATGGTTTCGAAATGTTTCCACCTGCTTTAATTTGAACCCAATGTCTTTGAAATATTTTGAGTTACATTCCTTTCGAAAGGTTTATAAATGGTTTTATAGTAGAGTTACCCTAGGCTTTCGATAAAATCGAAAGGTGAAACCTTTCGACAAGGTTGAAAGGTGGGACCTTTTGACAAGGTCGAAAGGTATGGTTTTTCAATGTTTTCGAAAGGTTAAATTTTAGGGAATTTAGATGGTGGATGTCATATGTTTTAAAGGTTTTTATTGAAGGTTTTTATTAAAGGTTTTGGAGGAGTTATCTTCAATGATTTCGAAATTTTTATTAAAGGATACGAAGGATTACCTTCAATGATTTCGAAGGGTTTTACTAATGGTTTTGAAGGAGTTACCTTCAACATTTTCGAAAGGTTGTTGAAAGGTTTTAAACAAAGGTTTCAAATATAATGACCAGGCAGATGGCCAAATAATTTTAAGTTATAAAGGACTTTAACTTATTTTAAAAGGATAGAAAATATTTATTGAACATCATCGACATTATTTTGCATAAAGTATATATAACATGGCAAAAATAGCTTAGAGTAAAGCTAAAGATATATTTTTCTTGTATATATATGATTTGACAGACTAAATTACCTGGCTACTCAAAAAAATTTGAGTACCCAAGAGTTTATGAAAAACAAAATATAAACTCCGGGTCAGACATGGGTCTGGTATGAGTAAACGGTTTAAAGTTGTTTAACTTTGAAAAACATTTGAAAATAAAGGTATCACGTAAGACTCCCCACAAATAAATACGGGTAAGTTTTTACCATACGCTTATCAAAACATTTTATAGGAAATCCAGTGATATTATAATAGTGTCTAAGGTTTTCAAGTTAATAGAAAATAGCCGAAATTGTTACATCTATTAAATTCCATCTACTAGCCACAAAAGTGGGTAATACAAATCAAAACCATTGGGTCTCGTAGGGAAAATGGATTTCCAACAATGGCAGGGCTACTGGGGTACCGCCCGTCACAATACGGGGCCTAGATCATCATACCGGGGATCACACCCGACCCCCTACAGCACAAGGCCGGAACCATTCCTTATTGAACAGTCCCGAACAAGATAACCCCGCGGTTGTAGCTTGCAACCGCCCACACAGCCGAAATAAAGGGACATCTAGACAGGGGCATATCTCGTCCTGCTTGGGCATGACCCACCTAACCTTGCTACACCTCCCCTATTTTAGCCATTCCCGGTTGATGAGACTTGAGGCTGCGATTACCTTTACAGGACAAATCTCTTAGAATGCTCATCGTCCGCCTGATGATGTGCTGAAAGCATTCAATCCATACAAGTTCGTTTCGGGTTCGAACGAAACCGAAGGCATTATCTCGTCACACTCAATTTGGAATCACCCTCAGAGTCAACGACGATAACCCTTGCATTCTGAAATAGCCATCTCGATCTTCATTTCAGAATTTACAACCTATCATTTAAATTGGATCGATGTGGTTTTCGGATAATCATAAATGACACCCAAACCCGATCTCATCGAAATCCAAACGCCATTTTAAGGGCCAAGTTGTCTACTTAACTTAAATAGTTTAATTCAACATATTGAATTAACATAGCATTTATCACAGATAAAACATATACAAGCATCATAGATATAACACAGCATATCACAGAGCATCCCAGAATATCATTAAATAAATATCACAAGCAGATATTCTACTTACACAACAATCCATAAGAAATCAACTAAAATTCTCATTTGTAATTAATTCAATTTAAATTAATTACCTGAGAGTTAATTACTTAACCCTATTTAATTAATCATTAATTAACAGTTAATTACTTATCTCCTTTCAAATTGTTTAATTAATCATTTCTTAATTAATTATTAAGTCTTAATTACTTAATTATTTTATTTCACACTATTAATTAATTACTTCCTTAATCAAGTGATTTAACTTTAATTACTTAATTAGCTATTCATTATTCATTAATTAATAACCTTAATTATTAATCAATAAAACTTAATTACTTATTTGTTAACTACTAATTACTTAATTTATCATTTATTAATTCTAAATTAAATTACTTAATTAATTAGCTATTAGTCAGTCATTAATTAACTTAAGTAGTTGTTTACAAATTACTTATCACTTAATCATTAGTTTATCAATCTTTGATTACAATTATAAAGTAGTTATTCTTAATTTCTCCCTAATATAATTAATAAATAAATGATCATTATTCAATTTAATTGACGTTTTAACAATCTTCTCTTTTAAAATTTAAAATCAATTATAATACTAACTACAACTCAATTTGTTAATTAACTTTTACTTAAATTAATTACATAATTGATATATAAACTAAGTGTTAAAACATTGTTAATGCATTACCTAGAATAATTAAGATTTGTGTTAAAATTTGACTTAACCGTTAAACCATCATTTAGTTACAAATGCTTAAAACTGGGTTGAGAACACTTACTATTTTTAAAAAAACAATACTGCAGAATAATAAAACCCCGAGGCTTTCCTGTTTAAAACCCGAGACTCCCCTATTCAAAACTCGTGCGCTACTTCGAGTTATCCCCCAAAATCACTCGAGCCTTCCCTGTTCGCACCCTTCTTCTTCTCTCCTTTTGTTTTCCTTCTATAGTTTAAGTTTTAAACAAAATTACAAATTCATGCATCAGGCTACCCACACACGCACGCGATTTTCCCCAAAGCTTCCACCATTTTCTCTCGAGCACGACTCGAATCAGGGGAACTTCACTATACTGACACCAAACCCCCGCTGCCGTGCACGGCGGCGCGGCCCAACTCCGGGAACCACTAACAAGGTCGACAAGTCGCGAATTTCATCAAAGCATAAAATCTAAACTCAAATCACTAATATGCATTCAAATTCGAAATTTGGCCTATAGCTAGAATAGCCTATAAACATGACCATCAACAACCATCTCGCGATCGCCGTCCAAGCCACCGTTTACTCCCAAACTTCGGCCACACGACGTCAATACATCGA
Organism: Allium cepa; assembly: GCA_030765085.1. Classification (NCBI taxonomy): domain Eukaryota; kingdom Viridiplantae; phylum Streptophyta; class Magnoliopsida; order Asparagales; family Amaryllidaceae; genus Allium; species Allium cepa. The sequence goes on along the minus strand of CM060940.1, from coordinate 754,940,531 downwards.
GCAACCTCCCACCGGACCCTCGAGCAACTCGATCGCATGAAGAGCCGAACCCACTATATTACATACACGAAAAAAAACTGTGTACAAGCCTTAAATTGCATTCGTTCGATTAATTCTTGAATTAGAAAAATTATACAACATTTTTCCCAACCTCACGGATATACAAACTTGCTTCAAAAGAAATTTCAATGTTTATTATTGATTATACGTTTAGAAATTCGCAGGAATGCAGTTTATATTCAAATGTGAACTGCTCTTGACTTTCTTAATTAAAAATCCTCCTTTTTGTTTTAAAAATTATGATTTGTTGTATAGATTCAATATAAAATCTTGAATCAATGTTTTGCAACAATCGAATATTACCAATTATCACTTGATTTACCTGTACTTCAATATTGTAGTGGAGTGCTTGATGAAAATGATTGAAATCAACTTTTAACAATCTTATTTTAAGTTTAGCGTCTTGTTTGTTGAGAATCAAAGCTTAAAAATGATTTAAATAAAAATAACTTGAGTTTTGATCAAAATATGGAACCTGTACCAAATTTCAGAGAACACAAAGCATACAAAATCATATGCAAACAGTTTGTAAGTAAAGTTTGAACAGTTTTTAATTAACTTAAACCTTTTAAAAAATTAAGTTTACTCACTAGAAAATCCATGAACAAAGAATAATTTTGATGTTGAACATCTGAAACTTGAAACTGTCTTGAATCGGCAGTATGAAACTAGCTTGTGTTCTTGACTGTTATTGTTTGAATTAAAATTTTGAACTTGCTTTTTTTTTAGATTTGCTAATTATTTTGACTGAACGAACTAAATAAAGATAAATACACATATATAGAAGTTAATAGGTGTATGAAGGAAGGTGTTATCTAGTACAGTTGTTTTCTTATTGGTTTTGATATGAACAGATTTTTACTACTCAAAAATAAAGATTTGCTAAATATTTTGGCTAGACAAACTTTGGGCTGAGAAGATGGAAAGTACATGTTTTGTTTCTTAATTAATTTACCTGTTATAATTGTGTTTACTATGTATAGATATTTTGTATAAATTTATATACATTTGCAGGTAGATACTCTTGTGTATGAAGACATTGTATAAAGATCTTTATTTGGTATAAAAACTGTTTGTTTTATTTTAATTTTTTTTTGCAGTTAGACCTGGTTTGTACAGGAAGATATCTTGTCTAAAGACATATGTTTATAAATATTTGCTTTAATAACTTCTAGGTTGAATTTGCAAGCAACAGTTGGTCATATGTGTGAAGATATTTTTGTAAGTAAAACTTGTTTTAGCTTAAAAATCCATATACATGTTTTTGTCTGATTTATACTTTATACTTTTGGTCTTGCATAAAAATATTTGTTTTGTTATTTGTATTCCAGTTTAAATAATGTACAACATATGTTTGTATTCCACTTATTTCTTGTTTGTATTTACATTTGTATCTTGACTTTGACTAAAAATATTTGAGTTATATTCCATATGGTGATTTATATTAGCGTTATACATTTGTTTGTATTTGTATTTTAGCTATAAATATTTAAATTAGGTTCATATGATTTATTTACATTTATATATATATTTCATACTTAACTATCAATATCTGAATTATGTTTAAGATGATTAACTTACATTTATACTTATTTTTATAATTCATTTCCACTTCTATTTTAACTATCAATATTAAACTTAGATTCATGAGTTTACTTATTTATTTATATTTATATTTTTGACTTACATAAATATTAATATTTTATATTGAACATTATCATCTATTTATATTTTATATTTTATATTTTTAGACTTTGACTTTTTTTAAAACTATCATCCATAAGAACAAATGACAGTTATTTCCAAAATCATATTCATTTTAATATGATCAGTTTACTTTTTGTTTAATTAGATCAAATATTTATTAAAATAAATAGGGCCAAAATCCAGGGTCGTTACAATTACATTAATAATTTCAAATTTCATCTTAATTTCCATTAATGTAATATTTAGTTACATTTCATTGCAATTGATTTTCAATTAAATTTAACTGACTAAATAAATTGGTAACTTATAATAATTGTCACCATTAACCTTTTATCATGTTTATAAGTTTATTATTTACAAACAGATGTTATAACAACTTACATAATATTAATTTTATTCAATTACCATTAATTATATACTATTTCATTAATTAATACAATATTTACATTTTTTTCTTAAATTCAATTTATAACCAAGTATAACATTTAAATTATTTCGATTAATTGGACTTTCATTAAAATTGTTCCTAATTAACTTAAATTAACATTATTACATTGCATTCTAGTTATTATTCCATTAATAAATCAGAAATTTTTATTTCTCCCAATGTTAAATCACAAAACTGATTAAATTAACTATTTTTAAATTATCGAAAATTATGGGTCGTTACAGTGATTAAATTAACTAGACACCTATTTAGTAGAATAAATCACCGTTCTACTATAATTAGCTAAACTAGATTATATTTGGATATCCAATTAATTGTGAATTGATATGATTTATCATTATTGAATAGTTGATGTGCTAACGAGTGATAGTTAAGTGTCGAATTATTTACATAAATGTAGATTATGTATATTTTAGTACTTGAACTTAGAAAACTAAATTGAATGAAATGGTAACCAGTTTAAATACATAGGGTCGCCAAGCCTTTTTCTGAATTTGAAAAATTCATTATTGAATTAATGTTAATTTAAAGATATTTTTTATTAATAAAGTTTTAAAAATAGTTAATTAGTGTTGCCTTGCTAAAAAAAGTTAATTATTGTTTTAAATAATGATTTGATGTTAATTATGTTCAATTCATTATTATATTAAATTTATTTAACTACTATTTAATATTTAATCATTGTTTTAAATTTATTTAACTACTATTTAAATGTTTTAATTTAATTTTTTTAAGTATTTATTTATATTTAAATTAAATTGATTTAGGTTATTTAATTATATTTTATTAATATTAAGGGTTAATTAATTTTCATATTAATATTGTTCAAAAGTTAATTAATTACTATATTTATTGTTTTAAAGTTCAATTTATTATTATATTAAAAATATTTGAAAATAATTAATCACTTTATTAATATTTGAAATTAATTGATTATTATATCAAAGATGTTTGAAATGAATTAATTGTTGTATAAATAACGTTTTGAAATTAATTAACTATGATATTACTATTGTTTTGAAGTTAATTTATTGGTATAATAATATTGTTTAAAGTCATTTTAATATATTATTACCAATATTCTAAATTTATTTTTTAAATGAGATTTATAGATAATTAAATAAAGAAGGTTTAAATAATAACTTGTTTATTTCATAATGTTTTAATTTTATCAAAGGAATTTTATTGATTAAAGTTTATTAAAGTAGCTTTGTTTTAAATAAGAAAAGCATACTAAAGGAGTTTTATAAATTGAAAAGAGATCGTGAAATTTGGGAAAGAGCTTTATAAATGATTTTTGATATTTATAAAAAGAGTTTTATAAACACACTTAGAGGTTTATAAAGTATTTTATAAACAGATTTGGAATTTAAGTAAAGAAGATTTTCATATAAGAGAGAGTTTTGTTAAAAGGATTTATAAGTAAATTAAAGAATAATTTGAGATGGGGTTTCCCATAATTGACCTTTTTAATTATGGTAATGTGGATACCTGTTCCATGCTTAACATTAAAGGAATAGTGTTTAGGGTTATCCTTATCTCTAATTTAAATAACGTTTTTTTGGTTCTTTAAATATGATTTTGAAATGAGAAATTATAACAACCGATATTTTTAGTAACATTATTTAGGATATATAATTAGTTAAATAAAATGAAATAATGTAAGTTGATTAATGAATTGAGATCTGTGATTAAATAAGAGGTAGTTGTGCCATGTAAACAATTAACTAAAGAATAAAAGTGAAATAGATAAGGGGCAAAATAGGAATAAACACATCCTTATACCCTAAACCCCCTTAGGAATTCATTCCACACATTCATTCTATTTTCACAAACAAAAATTGAGCTAAGGCCTGCTTTTTCTTTCGAAAGAAGTGCTTTCGACTTGGTTTGCTTTCGACCAGGTCAAACGGTTTTAAAGGAATGATTTTGAATGGGTTGCATCTTTTGTTTTAAACGAATGCTTTCAAAGGGGTCGAAACCCCTGACTGCCACTTTTTACCTTTCAACCTAGATTGGTTTTGAAAAGGTTACCTTATTTTTTAAAAACCAAGCCACTTCTCTAATGCTTTCAAAGGGATGGTTTCAACACCATCGCTTCTTTACATAGGAAATGTTTCGAAAGAGGGCTTTCGACTTGGTTGTTTCATGACCCTTAGTTTTGTTGATAGACAAATCCATATGTTTCGACTTAAATGGTTTTGATGGTTTCGAAAAAATGTTACATAAGCTTTTAAATTGAACCCAAATGTTTTCAAAATGTTTGAAGGAAAGGTTTTTCCAATGTTTTCGAAAGGCAATGTCTAAAGGTTTTAAAGAAGGATGCCTAAGGTTTTATGGCTTTTGAAGGAATGTTTTTCAGTGGTTTCTAAAGGTTTATATGAATGGTTTCGAAGGTTTTAGCCTTCGGCCTATGTTACAAAAAAGGGTTTTACTTGGTTTCGAAAGAGGTACTTTTAATTGTTTAGGAAGAGATACTTTCTAAAGATTAAAAAATTTCGTCAACAAGGTTTTGTGTAAAGAATATGTAATATGGAAAATAACTTAGAGTGAAGCAAAGAATGTATTTTCCTTGTATAAGTATGATTTAAAGGTTCAAATCATTTTGAAAAGGTTTTCAAGGAAAATTTTAAAGCGTAGTTAACCCTAAGAAAAATGTCTCGGCTATAGAGGACCAGATGGGACTGATATAGGGTCGCGCCCTATACATTAGCTTTAGCCCCAAGCAAATTTTAGTCCAAAATTCCAGTGTGTAAGGCTTAGTCAGATAGACTTAAATGATTACACACAGAAAGGAATATATGTGCAGTGAAGAAAAAGGTTGTTGGTGAGCCTACAAAACCATTAGGATCAAAAGACCGTTGGAGAATAAAATTATGGACAGACTGTCCAGAAGACTTATTTAACAGTTGTTAAATCATATTTATTATTTTTTCTGGTAGGCTTGAGTCAGCCAAAGGTTAGTAGTTAGCCAAATGAAACTACAGTGTTTAAACAGATAGTCCATTCGATAAATGGGTTAGTAGTTAGCCAAACAAAACTATTATGTTTGGACAGATAGTCCATTGGATAACAAATATATAAATATTCATGATATTGCTTTACAGATTTAACTAGTTTTGGTTGCAGGATATAATTTGCATAAAAAGATATTAGTGAGGGGAAACCCATTCCGCTAAGCGGAGTGGTCTCACTTAATATCAAATAACCGAGATGTATAGTATTATTCACCCCAGGCTTTATGTCTGGCTCGAAGTTTATGGTTTTTCCGTTAAACTCTCACGTGCTCAAAATTGATTTGAGTAGACCGAGGGTTAAGTTTTTATAGGTTTTAGTAGGTTGACGAATATAGCTTCCAATGACGACCTGGTGGCTGATGAATAGCTCTTAGGAGTTGTTGTGTATTTTTGATTGATTCCGCTGTGTTGATATATGTAGTACTCTTGTCAACCAAGGGGACTTCATCATATGTCGCTCTTGGCGTATTTGTGTAATAATTATATTTTATCTGAACTTGAGAAAATGATGGGATTATGTAATTTGAATATGGAACATGTTTTGGAAGTGTAATCAGTAAAATTTTGTTTTTTTTAAATATGTGATTTTGTTTCATATTCAAGTGCTTCTGATATTATGGATACCATTAACATAGCCGTATTTAGTCGTCAAGATTTAATACTATGGATGACTGTAGCATATGTAGTGCTTAGCTTGGGCCTCTAGATATGGTATGTTACAAATTGATATCAGGCTTAGGTTTATGAAAAACTTTAAATAAAAATGATTTTTGAAAACATAATCCTTAGGAATTAATGATAATATTAAGGTAACGAATAATGTTATAGTAACGTACTTGTATTTGCCATATATAAGTATGCGCTTTGTCTCTAGTCTCCTACCTCTGTTAGGTTATTTTTTTGTATCTCACGAAGATTCAAATGCATATATGGATTCTCAAAGAGATAATGTTGGGGGAGGAAGCACCACTGCATATGGGAATGCCAGACCTAATACTAGAAAAAACTAAGGCCAGGCACAAGCCAGAAATATTGGTGTTGAAGTCCCAAAAGTTGACATAGGAGCCATGTATCTGTTTTTAATGAATTTGATGCAAGCAGAGGTTGCTGCTGGTGTAGTTGGAGGTGGATCCTAGGAAGCTCCAGTAGTCAACAATTATGCTGCTTTGAGTAGGGACTAAATAGTTTGGGTAAAACCATTCGTTGACATTGATAATGCCATAGAAGTGGGGAACTGGTTGCTACAATGTAAGAGGATTTTAACATATCTAGGGCTCAGTGATGAGCAGAATAGAAGGTTTGCTTCAAAGCAGCTTCAAGGAGCAGCTATATACTGGTGGAATAGTGTGACGGTTGAACAATGACATGGGCTGAGTTTAAGAGGAGATTCAAGGAGAGTTCATGTCTATGATGGGAAAGTCTACCTTGCTCGGAAAGTTTTTTGAGTTAGAGCAGGGAGAGATGGCATGTTAGAGTATGCTACAAGGTTTGAGGTGTTGGCAAGATATGGTCATGCTACTGTGGATACTGTGATTAAGAGAAACGAGAAGTTCATTATGGGGTTGAAATCTGAATTGGCCAGGCTACATTACCTCATATAAGGGATTCTTGTGATGTTGTAATATAGATAGCTCTAAGACACAAGGAAACTATTGCTTCTGTGGTGAAAAATAAGGCGAAGGAGGTTCAGGAGGGGCAGAGTCAGAAAAGGAAGTTCTTTCCTAAAAAGGGAGCCTAGAAGGGTAGAGCCATGAAGAAGGGAAAGTCTGAGGTTATTTGCTTCAAGTGCGATAGGAAGGGGCATTTTCCTAATGAATATCGTTCTGGAGAGGCAAAGAAGGCGGACGGGAAGAAGAATATCATGTGCTTCAACAGCGATCAGATTAGTCTTTATAAGAATTAATGCAAAGAGCCTTCTAAGGAGGGAAGGGGCAACATATTTGCATTGGAGCCTACTACTTTGAAGCCAACAACGCAGGAGAAGGCAGTCTTAGGAGGTATGCTTTAGATCCATGGTATGTCTGTTAGCTTTATGTTTGATACTAGTGCATTACATTCTTTTATATCTCATTGTTTGGTAGATTAGCTTAACTTAAAACCCTCATACCTAGTTACTTCCTTAAAGGTTGCAAATTCGATATGAGGTTACGCAACACTTGGGTTGAGATGTGACCACCTAGAGTTTGACTTGTTAGGTCATAATTTTGTTTGCAGTTTGTATGTGTTTGATTTCGTAGGGTTCGAAATTATTTTTGGTATGGATTGGTTAAGTATGCACGATGCTATGATATTTTGCCATAACAGGAAAATATCGCTTAGACACCCAGACTATAGTGAGCAAATTGTATATATCGTAGAAAACCCTAGCTGTGAGGCGAATGCTTTATTGTGTGCTCTAGAGTAGGAAAACAAGTTGAGCTGAGTTTCCATGGTTAGAGAATTCGCAAAATATTTCAACCCCGTATAGGATTGACACCGAAACACGCCATTGAGTTTCCAATAGATTTGGTGCCTGGAGTAGAACAGGTACGTAGACCTCCAAGTAGGATGACACCTACCGAAATGAAGGACCTCAATGTGTAGTTAGTGGATTTGGAAGGCAAGAATTTTATCAGACTTGGTAGCTCATCTTGGGGAGCAGCCGTAGTGTGGTAGCTCATCTTGGGGAGCAGCCATAGTGTATGCTAATAAGCCATACGGATCGTTAAGATTATGTTTAATTATTGTAAGTTGAATGAGAATACGATAAAGAATCGATATCCGTTGGCTAGGATTGACGATTTGTTCGATCAGTTGAGTGGAGCTAAGATATTTTCACAGTTGGATTTAGCTATAGTTTTCCATCAGCTTAGAGTGGCAGAGGATAATATATCTTTTCTGGCATTTAGAACCAGATATGGATCATACGAATGGTTAGTGATGCCATTTGGACTGACTAATGCGCCATCTTTCTTTGTAGATTTGATGAACCGGATTTTCCGGGAGCACCTGAATAAGTTCATATTGGTTGTCATAGATGATATTTTGGTGTACTATAAAGATGAAAGAAAGCATGAAGTTCATCTTAGAGTAGTGCTTGAAACAACATGGTAGCATCAGCCGAAGGCTAAGTTCTCGAAATGCCATTTTTGGAAGAAGGAAGTGAAGTTTCTTGGCCATGTACTTTCATAGAATGGGTTATCAGTGGATCCAGCTAAGATCGACGACGTGAATAGTTGGAAGAGACCAGAAATGGTGACTGAGATAGGAAGTTTTCTGGGATTGTTTGGTTACTATCGGAGGTTTATTAAATATTTTTCATGGAAAGCGGCACCAATGACCAAGCTAACTCGAAAGGATATAAAGTCCGTTTGGAACGACAAGCGTGAGGAAGCATTCCAGAAGCTGAAATATTTGTTGACCAATGCACCTATGTTGGTTGTTCCAGAGGGTAATTGGGATTTGGTGGTGTACACGGATGCATGTGAGACTGGCTTAGGAGCCATGTCAATACAGAGGGGTATAATAATTGCATATGCTTCTCGACAGCTTAGACCGCATGATGTCAGATATCCAATCCATGACTTGGAGTTTTTTGTGGTAATTTTTGCATTGAAGGTGTGGAGACATTATCTTTTGGGAGAAAGATTTGAATTGTATATGGATCATAAGTCGTTAAAGTATTTATTCTCTCAAAAGGAGCTAAATATGAGACAGCAGAGGTGGTTAGAGTTCTTAGCCGCTTATGATTCTGTATTGAGTATACACTGGGGAAAGGCAACAAGGTTGCAGATGCACTTAACAGAAAACATCAGAATGTGATGTTAGCGATGATAACCGAGTGGAAAGTTTTGGAAGCATTAACGACTTGCAGAGTATAGTGGAGAACTAAGAGTGGTTCAAGTGCAGAAACTGCTTTGTTATCATGTTTGGAAGTTCGACCAGTTATGATCGAAAAGCTTGCTTGTAAACAGCCAGAGGTTCTAGTATTGGCTGAACGAATCAGAAAGTTGAGGGATGGAACGGAGAGCGATGACTTAAAGGATTTTAGTCCTAACTAGAATGGGTGGTTGAGAAAGAACGGAAGATTATGCGTTCCGAATATGGGAAACATTTGGTAGGAAGTTTTGGAGGAATGCCATCATTCGAAATTCACTATTCATCAGAGAGGAATTAAGATATATTAGGACATAAAGAGAAGTTTCTTCTGATAAGGTATGAAGAGGGATGTAAGCTTATGGGTGAAGCAATGTCTGAACTGCCAATGGGTGAAATCCAAACATAAGAAGCCAAGTGGGTTGCTTCAGCGTTTGGACATTCCAGTGGAGAAGTGGGATTCTATTTCTATGGATTTCATTGGCGCATTGCCATGGTCTAATAGAGGAAATGAAAGCATATGGGTCATTGTGGATAGGTTGGCAAAGAGTGCCCATTTCATTCTAATTAAATCGATCAAAACAGCGCTTGTGTTAGCAAAGCTGTTTATGAAAAATGTGGTTAGACTGCATGGAATTCCTAGTGGTATAGTGAGTGATAGAGATTCTTATTCACTAGCGAGTTTTGGAAATGTCTACAATATACCTTAGGTACCAAGCTCAAGATGAGTACCGTTTACCATCCATAGACTATGGGCAAACAGATAGAGTTAACAAAGTCTTGGAGGATTTGTTACGAGCTTGTATGCTAGATTTTGGGGGATCATGGAAAGACTATCTACATATAGTTGAATTTTCGTATAACAATTATTATCAGGCTAGTATAGGGGTGGAACCATTTGAAGCTTTGTATGGAAGGCCATGCAAATCTCCAGTTTGTTGGTTAGAGACCGGGGATAGGTTGATTTTTGGTCCGAATTTGGTTAGAGACCGGGGATAGGTTGGTTTTTGGTCCGAATTTGGTTAGAGAAGATGCAGAAAAGGTTGAGTTAATTCGATCTAGAATGAAGGAAGCTCAATCTAAGCAGAAGAGTTATACGAATAAAAGACGGAAAGACTTAGAATTTCTATTGGAAAGTATGTTTTCATTAAGGTGTTGCCGATGAAGGGCGTGATTCGATTTGGAAAATTAGGGAAGTTGATATTGAGATTCGATGGACCATTTCCTATTATTGAGAGGATCGGGAACTCGCATGTAGAGTAGAGTTACCGAGCAGTTTGGTAGGAGTCCACGATATTCTCCATGTTTCTCATCTAAGGAACTGTATTCGAGATCCGGATACTACTATATCATCGACTGTGTTAGATGACTTAATCGTAGAGTTGAATTTGAGTATTGTTTGAAAGCCTGTTGGCATAGTCGCAAGAAATGAGAAGAAGTTGAGGAACAAGACAGTCGGATTAGTAAAAGCCCAGTGGAGCGACGATGATAGAGACTATACTTAGGAGACTAAGAACAGGATGAGAGATACCTATCTCGATTTTTTTACCATTGATTGTTTTGATGTGTACCTTACCATAATTACAAGGACGAAATTCTTTAAGGAGGGGAGTTCGTAACACCCCATATTTTTAGCAATATTATTTAGGATATTTAGTTAGTTAAATAAAATAAAATAATGTAATTTGATTAGTGGATTGAGATTCATGATTAAATAAGAGGTAGTCGTGCCATGTAAACAATGAAGTAAAGAATAAAAATGAAATAGATAAGTGGCGAAATAGGAATAAACACATCCCTATACCCTAAACTCCCTTAGGAATTCATTCTACACATTAATTCTATTTCGACAAACAAAAATTGAGCTAAGGCCAACCGCCATTAGGAAGAGCAAAGAAGAAGAATTAAAATTAAAGAATCAAATCACTTAATCAAGATAAAATCTCACATCTTTAATCACAAAGTTAAGGTGAATAATGAGTACATCTCAAGTTGTTAATGGTTTTCGGTTTTTAGCATGAAATCTGAATTATTTGCAAATGCTTTGCTATGTTTTGGGTGATAAAATTGTATATCTATATGTTGTTGAGGATTTATGCTAATTCATATAGATTTTGTGATATGTTTTGATATGAAAACCTTATTATATGACATCTAATTTCCTGGCGAATTTAAATTTATATTAGATACAATAATTTATAAATGGGTTTCAATTTTAATAATTTTCTGAATTAATGTGGATTTTATATGAATTTTCTAGTGAAAAAAATGCTAATTTGGGTTTAAAATTAATTACGGCCAAATTATATTGGCTTAGGGTTTGAAATTTATATATGTTAGAAAACATATTAGAAATGATTTTCTGGAGTTCTTGTAGAATTTTTCAAAGTATTTTTATGGATGTATAAAATTATTTAAAGTATGGGACTTAATTGTTTTATATATTTATAAGAAGGAGAAGGGGTAGTTTGTAAATAATTCAAATTGTTATTTCTGAAAATCGGCTCTACTTTTAGAAAAGTAATTTTTGCAACCAATCATAATTTGACAAACAAGGCAAGTTAGGTACAAAGAAATAGTTTAAAAAGTCAAATCTATATGCTTTTTTCCATTTCAATGCTTTCGGCACCAGGCTACCGACTCCTTACATCCCCCTCCGGCTCATCGAAACCAATGCACTTGGTATCAGATTCTTGGTGCGTAGTGAATTGGATGTAGGCGGAAGGTACTAGGTTGAAACCAAACGTTCTGAGGGGATCGAAGCATGCTTTGTTTTAAATTGAAAATGTGCCTGCTTTTGCTTTCGAAGGAAGTGCTTTCCACTTGGTTTGCTTTCTACCAGGTCAAATAGTTTTAAAGGAATGGTTAAGAATGGGTTGCATCTTTTGTTTTAAATAAATGCTTTCGAAGGGGTCGAAACCATTGACTGCTGCTTTTTACCTTTCGACCCAGATTGGTTTCGAAAGGGTTACCTTGTTTTTTTAAAACAAAGCCACTTCTCCAATGCTTTTGAAGGGATGGTTTTGACACCATTACTTCGTTACATAGGAAATGTTTTAGAAAGAGAGCTTTCGACTTGGCTTTTTAATGACCCTTAATTTTGTCGAAAGATAAACCCACATGTTTCAATTAAAATGGTTTTGATGGTTTCGAAACTATGTTCTATAAGCTTTTAATTTGAACTCAAATGCTTTCGAAAGGTTTGACGGAAATGTTTTTCCATTGTTTTCGAAAGGCAATGTTTAAAGGTTTTAAAGAAGCATGTCTAAGGTTTTATGGCTTTTGAAGAATGGTTTTCAATGATTTCGAAACGTTTATATGAATGGTTTCAAAAGTGAGGTTTTGGCCTTTCGGCCTATGTTATAAAGAAGGGTTTTACTTGGTTTCGAAAGGGGTACTTTCAGTGGTTTTGGAGGGGATACTTTCAAAAGTTTAAATGTTTTCATCAACAAGGTTTTTTGTAAAGAATATGTAACATAGCAAATAACTTAGAGTAACAATGAATGTATTTTCCTGTTATAAGTATGATTTAAAGGTTTAAATCATTTTGAAAAGGTTTTCAAGGAAAATTTTAAAAGGTAGTTAATCCTAAGAAAAATGACTTAGATATAGAAGACCGGATGGGATTGGTGTAGGATCGCACCCTATACATTAGCTTTAGCCCCAAGCTAATTTTAATCTAAATTCTAGTGTGTGGGGCTTAGTCTAGTAGACTTAAATGATGACTACACACAAAAGATATATGTGTAGAGAAGAAAAATATTATTGGTGAGCGTGCAAAACCATTAGGATTAGGCGACCCTTGGAGAAGTAAGTTAGGGACAGACCGTCTAGAAGACCTATCTAATAGTTGTTAGATCATATTTATTACTTTGTCTGGTATGCCAGAGTCAGACAAGGGTTAGTAGTTAGCCAAACAAAACTACAGTGTTTGGACAGATAGTCCATTTGATAACTAGGTTAGTAGTTAGCCAAACAAAACTACTATATTTGGATAGACGGTCCATTTGATAACAAATATATACATATTCATGATATTCCTTTATAGATTTAACCAGTTTTGGTTGCAGGATTATAATTTGCAAAAGATATGTTTTAAAAAGATATTAGTGAGGGGAAACTCGTTCCGCTAAGTGGCGTGGTCTCACTTAATATTAGATAACGGAGATGTATACTATTATTTACACCATGCTTTATGTTTGACTCGAAGTTTATGTTTTTCCCCTTAGACTTTCGAGTGCTCAAAATTGATTTGAGTAAGCTGAGGGATGAGGTTTATACTTTTAGTAGGTTGGAGAATAAAGCTTCCGGTGATGAGCATGTGGATGACAAATAGGTAATTTGGAGTTGTGTAACGACCCAGTTTTAATGACGAATTTAATTTCGTAATTTAATTAAATTATTGGATTTAATTGTGGATTTGTTTGAAATTTTCAAATTTAATAAGAAAAGTATGATTATTTATTTAATGTATAAATTGTGTCTCAATTCATTTTCTTTAAGAATTTATAAAATGTTTAAAATAAAAACTACTTATCAATATTAAGTGTAAAATATAAAAATAAAATATACGTTATAAATTTAATTTTTGAAAAAAATTAAAGTTTAAATAGATAAAAATAACAACATTGAATTCATTTATATTGTAAAACAATAAGACAAGGCAAATAGAAGAATTTAAACAAAGCAAAGGTAATTTATGCAGACTTGAGCAAACAATGCAGGTAGGAAATAAGTAAACAAAATAATTAAACAAAACAAACAAATGTAAACATATAACAGACAACAAAATAAAATTTAACAAGTGTAGCCTGGAAGCTATAAAACCCGAAGTTAGCTGATACAAATCAAGTATCAGGTCAGAGCAAAACTTAGCAAGAAAGTCTAAAGTAAACAAAGAAAAAGTATATGTAGATTGTACAAAGCTAAAGTACATATGAACATACATATACAAAGCAAAGACTGCACATAAATATTTTAAAAAGCATGGCTTGTAAACAAATAGGACTTAAGCATTTAATGCTCGTATAAACAAAGTCAATTCGAGTTTGCTTTGGATCATTTCAGCCTGCATAAAGTTGTTAGCAATTAATGCAAGGATATCTTTAGTAAAAGGATAGAGATAACATCACCTTGTACAAAATAGTGTATACCCTGCTGTACAAACATATGAACACCCTGTAAGTTTTTTTTTATACATCAAACCTTCCTCTCAGTTTCGTTCATCAAGCCTAAGAAAGAAAAAAAAACTGAAGCATCATTTCATTTAAACAAAAGCAAGAAAATTGGGTGGAAGATCAAAGCATAACAATTTCCAGTTTTAAAGAAAAGATTTAAGCCGTTTCCAAATAGGGAGCTCTGTCTATTTCTCAAAACTGTGAGCAAACTCACTTATCTCTGCTTGATGTTTGTAGTTGATGATTTAATAAGTTATGAAATGTTGCCTAGTGGTTAAAAAAAATGCAAGCATGTTGTATAGGTGTATATATATGAATTAAATTGTGTGATTTATAGGCAGATGTGCCTGTTCTTATATTCACAGGCTTGAAACTTTGAAAAAAAATTCACATCTTACAATCTGGATAAATTTGAGTTATGATTATTAAAGAGAAGATGATTTAAACAATATAATGTCAATGTAAAAAAATAAATTCAAGCCTTTATATTGAGTAATCAACTCGAAATCAAGGAAATCAGTAAAAGAATGAAATATAGGTAAAAATTTGATGATCGTAATTTTGAATTTGGGTTGTACCATCGGATTTGTTAGGAAAACTATGAATTTTAATCGTAAATTCTAGACTTTTAAGATTGTAACAAGAGGTGGATTTTGTGATGATCTGAATCGGGTTTTTCATCAGTTCCCGATGATCGACGGCGAAGTGATCATCAGGGTTGATGTTGGTGAAGGTCGGAGGGCTTGTGGTCACTGGAAAAATGCAACTAGAATTTATTATGTATCAGGGCGACTCAGCGACATCGATCTAGGGTTCGATGTCAGTTTCGAACGAAGAGAGACGTGAGGCAAATTCGTGGTCATCAACGCATCGAGTTGATCGAGACCCGAGGGAATTGAATCAGGGGTGGTTGACGAAGCTCCAGTGGGTGTTGCGTGATCAACGGTGGTCGGGGAAGATGATTTGAGGCATGTTTCAGATGATGGTTTGGGTTCTGGTAGGAGCTGGATTACTCAATTTTGCTACGTCATGAATTCATGAGTGCTGATTGGTTGGAGCGATCGTTAGGTGATCTTCGTCATGTTGATAACCTCGGTGAACGACCAGAGGTGGTCTAGTGATCGTGCACGTGCACGAGGCGACGCTAGTGTCTGAAGAAATTGGGAATGATGTTGGATTGTGAACGAAATAGATGTGCTCGGGCATTGGCTTGGGATCATTGCCGGTGTGACTCGAAGTGGGTAGGGTCGTGAGTGACCCAAAGTTTTACTGGGGAAAACTAAAGATTAGCTCGAATTTTTGGGTCTTTCTGGACTTAATGATTTAACAGATTTCAAACAATCTATTTAAGACAAGTTTTAAAGTCTAATTGAATAAATAAGTTCAAAAGGCTGTAAACTAAATTTTCCAAAGTAAGATCATTAAACAAGATTTAAATCGAGTTTCAAAGTCTAATATTTTGAAAATAAATTGTTTTGAACATCGAGTCATTATATGTATTAGTTAATTTGTACAAGTGATTTAAGAGAATAATTATTTGATGTAAATTATTGGAAAGTTAATTACCTAACAAAGCTGATTACTTAATAAAAGATTACTACTTAATGGAATTAAGGTATTATTACGTTGTTACTTAAGGAATAATTAATCAATTAAGATTAATTAAATTAAGGTAATTAATTATTAAAAATAATTATTTAATTAAGAATAATGGACTAATGATTAAAGTTAATTAATCGAGTGATTAAAGTTAATTTATTTATAAATAGATGATTAAGGGTTAATTTATGATTAAGGTTTGTAATTAATTAAAGTTAATTTACCTGGATTAGTAATTAATCTGGTTTTAATAAATCAGGAAATTTATTAATCTTACTTATGAATGTTTGGATGGTATTGGATGTTCAATTGTTTGATCTCTACTGTGTGATGCCTTGTGATTTGAAGTGTTTACATTCAGGCTATGATGAATGAAAATTTCATTTTATCTGTGACGAATGTATATTATTCATCAATGAATTTGTGTATCGAGGATAAGCGTGATAGGAATATACCGCTTATCAATATTGATATGCTCGAATCTATGATGATGTGATTCCTTGTGATGTTGCACTATTGTGTTAAACCCCTGGACCACACTCATACACACACAAATAGGATTTCACGTGGAAATCGGTCAAGTCACAGATTTTTAAATAAGTTTTGAATTCAAATTTTTAAATTCAAATAGTTTTGGAAATAAATTAAGTTTTAATACGGAAAGCTTTTGAAAAGGTGTTTTAAGAACAAAAGTTATTTTAAATAACTAATAGAGATTTGAAATTTGAATAATTCGATTCAAATTGGAATTCAATATCTGAAATTGAATTCTATATCCAGTATTTATGATTTAAAAAGAATTATACAAGTTATACGAATTTTAAAACCATAAAGTATTGTTGTGAGAATTTGAATTAACTTAAAGATTTTTAACTTGTATAAATAGAATCGGGTTTTTCCAAAATAAAACTATTGTTTCTAAATGATAAAAAGCTTTCATATGAGAAATGAATTTCAAATTATATTTAAGGGATTTCAAGTTAAATTGAAAATGATTTTCCAATTTATGGATTAATCTTTGGAAATTGTTTTGAAAGCTATGAGATAAATCTTTGATTTAAAAATTTAAATGAGTTAATCTAATTGAAATGAAAATTTCTTTGAAATCCGTAAATGAATCTTTGTGAAACTGAGTGAAATTTGTGAAATAAATCTTTTTGTTCTAAAGATTTGAAATGGTAATTGGTTTAAACCATTTGAAAGAAAGTTTGGAATTACTAAGTTGTGACTTAATTGAAATCCCATATCCATGTTTAAATGTTGCGCTCACTATTCGGGTTAGCCGGGAAAGGACCTTTGGGTCGTATAACCCATTCCGAATATGTGATACGTTGTTATGGACAGCATTTGAAGACCGGTGGTGAAGACCGAGTATTTGCGAGAACGATAGGATGACCTATCGATTGTCTCTGCACCGAGTAGCTACGGTATAGAGATTCCCTAAGTGATAGGAAGTTCGATCGGGATTGTGAATACCCGGATTGCTAGGGCTTCTTTGGAAGTGCCTTCGGTTCTGTTCAAACCCAGAACAGACTTGAATGGATTGTATGTCTGACATTACATTTTGAGATATAAAGCAGATTTCTTTCAAATACATTTCTGTTGGTGGCGGAGAATTTATTCTCTTAGCATTAACACCCTTTTCTGAGACGTACGAGCTCAGAGGTTATGTAGTTGAAGGTTATCAGCGATATATTCCCAACTTGGTAATGTGGCATGCTGAGTGTTGTTGATCATTTGTTAATCAAAGCATGGCTTTTGTAAAAATCGTACCTTTGTGGACGAGACTTGCTCGAGTCTCACAAACCGGTAATGGTCGAAACAGGAATTGTGCGGCAAGGTTTCAGGGGTAGCTTCCCTAGGGTATGACCATTCCTTCTGGAAAAGGGTAGTATCATGGTATGGAGTCCAGATACTTACTCATGTGGACACACTATATTATTTACTGTGTGATGTTGTTGGTTAGAGAGCTCTCGTTTAAAGGTCCCAAAGGACCGGGGGTGGCATATCTGAGGTTTGTATATTCCTCGGGAAGGGGGGTAGCCGGCCTTGTTTAGCAGAGATCCAGTTGGGTTCTTGGGGCGTCCTTCCGGAGGCGTTTCCATGTGGCAATGGGAAGTTCCTTGGCCTGACCATTTGTTGGAAAAATCCATTCATCCAATACGAGCCTTGTACGGTTTTAGTTGTATAACCTGTCATGGAATATGGCGGTAACCTGCTATTGAACATGGTAGCTATAGTAGGCATACCATAATGGTCGTATGTTGGCTAAGATTTATATCTTTACTTTCGAAATGATTTTTTTTCCTACACTTTGCACTTATAGTAATAATATCGAAGAAATTCGCATATCAAGCATATTTGACTATCATAAGGAGAAATATCCCCTGATTCTGCGTTTGCATTGTGTGTGTGCGCGGGAGCCTTATGGTAGTCTCATTTTTCAAAAGCATTGCGATTATAAAAATTTAAATCTTTGATTGTTTTAAAGATAAACTGTTTTTCTTTGCTCACACCAGTCTCACGACTGATCCAGAGTTTATTGTTTCTTTCCTAAACTCTGGTTGCTTAAAATTTTTCTACACGGGCAGTCTAGAGTTTGGTTTTTCAGATAATTAGGTTCAGTAGATCATCTGCAGCTAGTTCAGTCTTTGGATGCGCACGAGACTTGCTTAGCTTGGTGCAATCTTGATGGTGGATCGAGCTAGGAGCTTTGTCTTTGGAGCTTTTTGGATCAGAGTTGCAGTATTATATTCTGAGAAGACTTATTTCATATTGTATCGTGTTCCTCTGTATTTCGTATTGTATATTCTCTGATGTTGATGATTATCATTGTATCAAATTGATGTATCGGATATTGTATTCATGTTATATCGGTGATATCATCTTTTATTTCCGCTGTGTTGTTTATCATTTAATGGTGTTGCAAGCTCCCGCGAAACGAATTTGATGTTGTTTGTCGGACATCGAGTTCAGGTCGTGACAGATTGGTATTAGAGCTGAAGGTTGTGTAAGAACTTTAGCTACAGTGTGTAACACCTTAGATGGCTCATTAGAGATACGGTGAAGTATACCTTAGAATGAGTACAACCAGTGGAACCAAAACCCAAATTTCTTAATCTATTTTCTTTATCTGTTGTTATTCTCTGAGATATTTCGTCCGAATGCCTAAATCGGATTTCTTACTATTTACAGATAGTAAGAATGAGCGGAAGAAGAGGACGAAATAGGAGACAGGAAAGTACCACTTTAGCTGGTCAAAACCCTACAACGACAGATATTCCTATTCAATCTCAATTGAATTTGGCTGATCTATATCGAAGTTTTTCTAGACTTGGTGGAAAGCCATTCACTGGCAAAGAAACCGTTATCGAAGCACAAGCATGGATTCGATCGTGTGAAAAGATTTTCAAAGGACTAAAGTTAGAAGATGATCAGATGCGATTGATAGCTTCTTGGCAACTCCAGGAAGAGGCTTTAGCTTGGTGGGAAGTAGTTACATTGGATGAGTCGACGGATGAATTTACATGGAGTCGTTTCAAGGAAGTGTTTGAGCAGCGATATATGTCGTCTGCTCGTATCTTTAGAGTGTATCAGGAGTTTATGGATTTAGAGCAAGAGAGTTTATCATTTGAAGAATACTTGAACAAATTTATTGAATTATCTCGATTTGGTCCAGAATTGGTGAATACACCGTTAAAGAAGAATGAAAAGTTTATTCGGGGAATGAACAAGGAGTTTCAGGAAAGGATGACTACTCACGTCAAGGAATCTTTTTCTGAATTGATTGATATGGGCTATCGATACGATACTCTGGGAAAGCAAAAAGATCCGGAGGAGAATGGAGATACAAGTAATCTGAATTGGAGAAAAAAGGAAGTTTGGCAGAAAGAAATCG
The DNA here is from genome assembly GCA_030765085.1 of Allium cepa. NCBI lineage: Eukaryota > Viridiplantae > Streptophyta > Magnoliopsida > Asparagales > Amaryllidaceae > Allium > Allium cepa. The sequence goes on along the minus strand of CM060940.1, from coordinate 754,920,770 downwards.
AGGAAAGATAAAGGAAAGAAGAGTATACAGAAGAAAAAGAAGGATGTTACTTGTCACAATTGCCTGGAAAAAGGTCACTACTCGGATAAATGTAAGAATTCTTGGATGCCAGGAATGAGAGAGCCATTTATGAGGCCAGATCAGGAATCTACGGGATGTTATAAATGCCGCAAGCCGGGACATAGGATCAACAACTGTCCAGCAAAGAAGCAGACTTTAGTAAAGAAAGTGTATGCAATCAGGGACGATTCTTCAACCTCAACAAGCTGATCTAGGAAAAGAAATTTTATAAGGTAATCTTCTCGTTTACGATTAAATTGTTTGAATTTTGTTCGACACTGGAACTATCATTAGTTGTATTTCTCAGCAAATCGTAAATGAATTAAATCTTGAATCTGAAATCATAATCGAATCTATTTCTATCTATTTCATTGGGCTTCGATATATTCTATGAACAGCTAGTTATCCCTTCGAACTAACCAATACCCCTGTGTACTTCGTAGATCAGATAACCCAATTATTTCGTAATTGATTGAGTTTGTTCTCATATCTATTGTTGATATTCTGATTTGGTAAGCCAAAATGCAAAATAAGCATTCGGTTTGATTTGAAAAGATGTTTCTCTATCTTTCATTTATCTTTGTGTCTCCTTGGCAAATTTCGAGGACGAAATTTCTTAAGGAGGGGAATCTGTAACGACCCATTTTTAATGACGAATTAAATTTCATAATTTAATTAAATTCTTGGATTTATTTGAAATTTTCAAATTTAATAAGAAAAGTATGATTATTTATTTAATGTATAAATTGTGTCTCAGTTCATTTTCTTTAAGAATTTATAAAATGTTTAAAATAAAAACTACTTACCAATATTAAGTGTAAAATATAAAAATAAAATATACGTTATAAATTTAATGTTTGAAAAAAATTAAAGTTTAAATAGATAAAAATAACAACATTGAATTCATTTATATTGTAAAACAATAAGACAAGGCAAATAGAAGAATTTAAACAAAGCAAAGGTAATTTATGCAGACTTGAGCAAACAATGCAGGTAGGAAATAAGTAAACAAAATAATTAAACAAAACAAACAAATGTAAAAATATAACAGACAACAAAATAAAATTTAACAAGTGTAGCCTGGAAGATATAAAACCCGAAGTTAGCTGATACAAATCAAGTATCAGGTCAGAGCAAAACTTAGCAAGAAAGTCCAAAGTAAACAAAGAAAAAGTATATGTAGATTGTACAAAGCTAAAGTACATATGAACATACATATACAAAGCAAAGACTGCACATAAATATTTTAAACAACATGGCTTGTAAACAAATAAGACTTAAGCATTTAATGCTCGTATAAACAAAGTCAATTCAAGTTTGCTTAGGATCATTTCAGCCTGCATAAAGTTGTTAGCAATTAATGCAAGGATATCTTTAGTGCAAGGATAGAGATAACATCACCTTGTACAAAATAGTGTATACCATGCTGTACAAACATATGAACACCATGTAAGTTATTTTTATATATCAAACCTTCCTCTCAGTTTCGTTCATCAAGCCTAAGAAAAAAAAAACTGAAGCATCATTTCATTTAAACAAAAGCAAGAAAATTGGGTGGAAGATCAAAGCATAACAATTTCCAATTTTAAAGAAAAAATTTAAGCTGTTTCCAAATAGAGAGCTCTGTCTATTTCTCAAAACTGTGAGCAAACTCACTTATCTCTGCTTAATGTTTGTAGTTGATGATTGAATAAGTTATGAAATGTTGCCTAGTGGTTAAAAAATGCAAGCATGTTGTACAGGTGTATATATATGAATTAAATTGTGTGATTTATAGGCAGATGTGCCTGTTCTTATATTCATAGGCTTGAAACTTTGAAAAAAAATTCACATCTTACAATCTGGATAAATTCGAGTTATGATTATTAAAGAGAAGATGATTTAAACAATATAATGTCAATGTAAAAAAAAAAATTCAAGCCTTTATATTGAGTAATCAACTCGAAATCAAGGAAATCAGTAAAAGAATGAAATATAGGTAAAAATTTGATGATCGTAATTTTGAATTTGGGTTGTACCATCAGATTTGTTATGGAAAACTATGAATTTTAATCGTAAATTCTAGATTTTTAAGATTGTAACAAGAGGGGGATTTTGTGATGATCTGAATCGGGTTTTCCATCAATTCCCGATGATCAACGGCGAAGTGATCATCAGGGTTGATGTTGGTGAATGTCGGAGGGCTTGTGGTCACTGGAAAAATGCAACTAAAATTTATTATGGATCGGGTCGACTCAGCGACATCGATCTAGGTTCGATGTCAGTTTCGAACGAAGAGAGACGTGAGGCAAATTCATGGTCATCAACGCATCAAGTTGATCGAGACCCGGGGGAATTGAATCAGGGGTGGTTGACGAAGCTCCAGTGGGTGTTGCGTGATCAATGGTGGTCGGGGAAGATGATTTGAGGCATGTTTCAGATGATGTTTTGGGTTCTGGTAGGAGCTGGATTACTCAATTTTGCTTCGTCATGAATTCATGAGTGCTGATGTGGTTGAAGCGATCGTTAGGTGATCGTCGTCATGTTGATGACCTCGGTGAACGACCAGAGGTGGTCTGGTGATCGTGCACGTGCACGAGGCGACGCTAGTGTCTGAAGAAATTGGGTATGATGTTGGATTGGGAACGAAATAGATGTGCTCGGGCATTGGCTCGGGATCATTGCAGGTGTGACTTGAAGTGGGTAGGGTCGTGAGTGACCCGAAGTTTTACTGGGGAAAACTAAAGATTAGCTCGAATTTTTGGGCCTTTCTGGACTTAATGATTTAACAGATTTCAAACAATCTATTTAAGACAAGTTTTAAAGTTTAATTGAATAAATAAGTTCAAAAGGCTGTAAACTAAATTTTCCAAAGTAAGATCATTAAACAAGATTTAAATCGAGTTTCAAAGTCTAATATTTTGAAAATAAATTGTTTTGAACATCGAGTCATTATATGTATTAGTTAATTTGTACAAGTGATTTAAGAGAATAATTATTTGATGTAAATTATTGGAAAGTTAATTACCTAACAAAGCTGATTACTTAATAAAAGATTACTACTTAATGGAATTAAGGTATAATTACGTTGTTACTTAAGGAATAATTAATCAATTAAGATTAATTAAATTAAGGTAATTAATTATTAAAAATAATTATTTAATTAAGAATAATGGACCAATGATTAAAGTTAATTAATCGAGTGATTAAAGTTAATTTATTTATAAATAGATGATTAAGGATTAATTTATGATTAAGGTTTGTAATTAATTAATGTTAATTTACCTGGATTAGTAATTAATCTGGTTTTAATAAATCAGGAAATTTATTAACCTTACTTATGAATGGTTGGATGGTATTGGATGTTCAATTGTTTGATCTCTACTGTGTGATGCCTTGTGATTTGAAGTGTTTACATTCAGGCCATCATGAATGAAAATTTCATTTTATCTGTGACGAATGTATATTATTCATCTATGAATTTGTGTATGGAGGATAAGCGTGATAGGAATACACCGCTTATCAATATTGATATGCTCGAATCTATGATGTTGTGATTCCTTGTGATGTTGCACTATTGTGTTAAACCCCTGGACCACACTCATACACACACAAATATGGATTTCACGTGGAAATCGGTTAAGTCACACATTTTTAAATAAGTTTTGAATTCGAATTTTTAAATTCAAATAGTTTTGGAAATAAATTAAGTTTTAATGTGGAAATCTTTTGAAAGATGTTTTAAGAACAAAAGTTATTTTGAATAACTAATAGAGATTTGAAATTTGAATAATTCATTCAAATTGGAATTCAATATCTGAGATTGAATTCTATATTCAGTATTTATGATTTAAAAAGAATTATACAAGTTATACGAATTTTAAAACCATTCTTAAAGTATTGTTGTGAGAATTTGAATTAACTCAAAGATTTTTAACTTGTATAAATAGAATCGGGTTTTTAGAAAAATAAAACTATTGTTTCTAAACGATAAAAAGCTTTCATATGAGAAATGAATTTCAAGTTGTATTTAAGGGATTTCAAGTTAAATTGAAAATGATTTTCCAAATTATGGATGAATCTTTGGAAATAGTTTTGAAAGCTATGAGATAAATCTTTGATTTAAAAATTTAAATGAGTTAATCTAATTGAAATGAAAATTTCTTTGAAATCCGTAAATGAATCTTTGTGAAACTGAGTGAAATTTGTGAAATAAATCTTTTTGTTTAAAAGATTTGAAATGGTAATTGGTTTAAATCATTTGAAAGAAAGTTTGGAATTATTAAGTTGTGACTTAATTGAAATCCCATATCCATATGTTTAAATGTTGCGCTCACTATTCGGGTTAGCCGAGAAAGGACCTTTGGGTCGTATAACCCATTCCGAATATGTGATACGTTGTTATGGATAGCATTTGAAGACCGATGGTGAAGACAGGTTATTTGAGAGAACGATAGGATGACCTATCGATTGTCTCTGCACCGAGTAGCTACGGTATAGAGATTCCCTAAGTGATAGGAAGTTCGATCGGGATTGTGAATACCCGAATTGCAAGGGCTTCTTTGGATGTGCCTTCGGTTCTGTTCAAACCCAGAACAGACTTGAATGGATTATATGTCTGACATTACATTTTGAGATATAAAGCAGATTTCTTTCAAATACATTTCTGTTGGTGGCGGAGAATTTATTCTCTTAGCATTAACACCCTTTCCTGAGACGTACGAGCTCAGAGGCTATGTAGTTGAAGGTTATCAGCGATATATTCCCAACTTAGTAATGTGGCATGCTGAGTGTTGTTGATCATTTGTTAATCAAAGCGTGGCTTTTGTAAAAAGCATAGCTTTGTGGACGAGACTTCGTCGAGCCTCACAAACCGGTAATGGTCGAAACAGGAATTGTGCGGCAAGGTTTCAGGGGTAGCTTCCCTAGGGTATGACCATTCCTTCTGGAAAAGGGTAGTATCATGGTTTGGAGTCCAGATACTTACTCATGTGGACACACTATATTATTTACTGTATGAAGTTATTGGTTAGAGAGCTCTCGTTTAAAGGTCCCAAAGGATCGGGGGTGGCATATCTGAGGTTTTGTATATTCCTCGGGAAGGGGGGTAGCCGGCCTTGTTTGGTAGAGATCCAGTTGGGTTCTCGGGGCGTCCTTCCAGAGGCGTTTCCATGTGGCAATGGGAAGTTCCTTGGCCTGACCATTTGTTGGAAAAATCCATTCATCCAATACGAGCCTTGTACGGTTTTAGTTGTATAACCTGCCATGGAATATAGCGGTAACCTGCTATTGAACATGGTAGCTATAGTAGGCATACGATAATGGTCGTATGTTGGTTAAGATTTATATCTTTACTTTCGAAATGATTTTTTTTTCATGCACTTTGCACTTATAGTAATAATATCAAAGAAATTCGCGTATCAAGCATATCTCCTCCGATTCTGCGTTTGCATTGTGTGTGTGTGCGGGAGGCCTTATGGTAGTCTCATTTTTCAAAAGCATTGCGATTATAAAAATTTAAATCTTTGATTGTTTTAAAGATATACTGTTTTTGTTTGCTCACGCCAGTCCCACGACTGATCCAGAGTTTATTGTTTCTTTCCTAAACTCTGGGTGCTCAAAATTTTTCTACACGGGCAGTCTAGAGTTTGGTTTTTCAGATAATTAGGTTCAGTAGATCATCTGAAGCTAGTTCAGTCTTTGGATGCGGACGAGACTTGCTTAGCTTGGTGCAATCTTGATGGTGGATTGAGCTAGGAGCTTTGTCTTTGGAGCTTTTTGGATCAGAGTTGCAGTATTATATTCTGAGAAGACTTATTTCATATTGTATCGTGTTCCACTGTATTTCGTGTTGTATATTCTCTGATGTTGATGATTATCATTGTATCAAATTGATGCATCAGATATTGTATTCATATTATATCAGTGATATCATCTTTTATTTCCACTGTGTTATTTATCATTTAATGGTGTTGCAAGCTCCCGCGAAACGAATTTGATGTTGTTTGTCGGACATCGAGTTCGGGTCGTGACAAGTTGTGTATTTTTGATTGATTCCGTTGTGTTGTATGTTTACAGTACTCTGATCAACCAAGGGAACATCATTATATGTTGCTCTTGGCGTATTTATGTAATAACTATATTTTATCTGAACCTGGAAAGCGATGGGATTATGTAATTTGAAATATGGAACATGTTTTGGAAATGTAATCAGTAAAATGTTTTTTTTTTTTGAAATCTATGATTTTATTTCATATTCAAGTGCTTCTGATATTACGGATACCATTAACATAGTCGTATTTAGTCACCAGGAGTTAATACTATAGAAGACTGTAACATCTGTAGTGCTTAGCTTTGGGACTCTAGATAGGGGGTGTTACAGAAATCTTTCACAATGTTTTGTGAATATACATTTGCCTGTGTGATAAGTATATGAATATTTTGATAAATATTCTGGAAAGAGATTTAAATAAATGAAAGATTGTTTTGAAGCTTAGTGGTCGCTATGGAAAAACTAAATATCTAGATTTTGGTTTGATTACTTATTTCATAGTTAAATAACCATCTGTCAAATATTGTCCTATTTTAACTCAGGAAGTATGTACTGTGTATTTGAGTTCCTCTATGAGGATCAAATACTTGTCGCATACTTCTAAAAGAACCAGAATTGAGTTTGCCAGAAATTACCATTTAGTTTTGGAAACATCAGTTTTGAATAAGTACGATTTATCGGAACCACTTCAAAGTAATAACGTTCGTGATGTATCGTTATGAAGTAAGCTATGGAGTTGCACTATTCTTCCTAAGGGTGATTCCAAAAGGAAAATAGTAATTGTTAAATGTTTGTTCAATCCCGGAACAACTTATATGGATGAATGTTGGCATTGCATTTTCTGCTTGGAGAGCAGTGTTATCATTCCAAGATGGTCTGCTAAGAAGAAGGTAAATCGTTGCCTCAAGCCTCATACCTCGGTAATGGCTAAAACTAGATAGATATAGCAAGGCTATGTAGGTTGCTCCTATTATGGTGTGCCATCACCTTTCAAGATTATCATATTATGGATTTAGTTGTGCATGAGGGCTCTCTATAAAGATTGGGAACAACCGGGGTGATGACACTTTCCATACTATCCAAGTTCAGGGGTAGGTCGGTTCTAAATTGGCAGAGGTAGAACAAGTTTAGGGTTTGACTCCGGTACATTTTATCTAGAGGTGTACCATTTCCAGAAGGCGGCCCCTTACCTTGGAATTTTTTGGAATCCATTCTCCAGTACGTGCCTTTACGGGTTTAAATGTAGAGCCTGGTATGCTGGAATTTAATGATGTAATAATTTTTTCTATGATTGATATGTGTTTGTATCCTAGACATTACCATAATATCACTAGATTTCCTATAGGAAATGTTTTGGCTATCGTAAGGTAAAACCCGTCTGGTTTATGTATGGCTTGGCCTTATGAGATACCTTTTATTTTAAAGGTTTATACAAGTTGTATTAAATAAAATTCCTTGTGATTTGAGTTTCTCATACTGGTTTTACAAGACTGAGCTGGGCATTGTTTTTCTATAATGCTCGAGTCAGCCCGAGCATATTTTCCATATTTAGCTGGAAGCTTTGGAGCTTCCAGGAGACGAGCCGATTATCTAAGACATATTCATGTAACTTACATTCTTTCACAGCATTGATTTCCATTTGTATATATGGACAATTGTAGGGACACGCTGTTATAACTGTTCAGGATAAAATAGGTTAGTGTACTCTAATGTTGTGTATTTCTTTTTGTAAAGATCTAACGTATATTATATATTGTCTCGTCATGATGTTGAGATTCTGTTCTGTCTTTTCTTTCTTTCACCCCAACAATCTTTCTTTCGACGCCTGAATGTTCGACACATAAATACAGTGGATGTATTATTGTTGATTTCTTAGGATCAAAAAATCATGTAGTTACAACAATTAAAACATTTTTTCCCTCATATTTGCAATCGTTCTCAGATGACCCCGATCACTACAGCTATAGCAAACATGATTCCTCTTCGACATCTTTTGAGCATCTTTACCTTGGATCTTTTTCCTCCTACTGTTCGATTTCTTCTTTCCTCCACTACTCTGTTGTGACTTTTTTCTTCCTTTGCAACAACAAAGGACATTGGTTTAGGGTACAAACTCTCAAGCCGGAGGGCTTTCCCAACTATCTTCTCAAATGGCTCATCAATGTTCCTTACAAATTTCTCCCTAGTTAATCATCCAACCCCATAATAAGATTTTTGTTCTTCTTCAGTGGAGTGTCAATGAAAGACATCTCTTACTTTGATGAAGCATCAAATTCAGTCACATACTCGGAGATAAACATGTACACTTGCTTTAGCTTTGCAAATTTTCTACAACACCGACTTTTGGATAGTTGGTATAAACTTCTCCTCAAATCTAGTTTTGAACTAGCTCTAAGTAGAGTGGTCCTTAGGAGTAGCAATGTTAAGTGCATTCCACTAGTTCGTAGCTCACCCTTGGAGTTATCGAGAAGCTAACCTTCTATTTATCACATCATCCAATTCTAAGTCATCAAAAATTCTCTTGTAGATATCCAACCAGTCTTGCACTTCCATAGTTAATTTCGTTCCTTAGAATGGTTTGCCACCCGAACTACAATAATCCTTATTTAGCTTTGCAAAAATCGACTCTAGATGGCTGCACTTGAGCACCACCACCTAAAACAACATTGGGAGCAGCCACTTAGGCATTTTTCAGCTTGTACGCCATCAGCGTATTGAACATCGCTTTCAAGTCAAGGTTTGCAGCCATCGAGCCCACTTCTTCCTCCTCGAATCAAATGACCGAGTTCATTATAGGGTTTCTTGTATACTGGCTCATTCTTGATCTGTTATAAGAATGATCAGTCTCTCATAAAGACAACTGCTTCAATGCTACCCGTTTGTGCTATGCGACTTACACACACACACACATACAAACTACTATGTAGTTTTGAAAATCAAAATATATATCAAGTACGCTCTCTCGTATGTACTCTTTATTCATTCTAGGGTGATAATTCCTACCCATCTCTAATGGATCATGGTATCACTTAAGGTTAATTTCACAGCCTAGATATGATATCAAATGCAACAGCCACCCTACACCGTTGGCACCCAATTTACTTGTATAGTGCGCTATAATGGTGCCTAACCGATGTATGACAATTATCAAGGTTGTAAAGTAAATAAAATAATCATAGAACGTATCGTATATCGCATAACACATAAAATAAAATATAATAATCATCATAGATATAAAAAAAGAAAGATGGTAATAATTAAATGAATCAAAACATCAAAGCACACAGATTCATAGAGTTAGAAAAATTAGTAATAGAGTTTGTACAACTGGAAATAAACTCAAAGATAAATGTCATAAATAAAATAGCTGATATTGCCTAGGCTCCACTATGTTGCACAATGGAATAAGCAACAGTAGGTCCATATATATAATATGAGAAAGCGCCTTCTCTCTCTCATCCTCTGCACTGTACCGCATATCAACCAATCCTGCTATCAAATATACTCATTTAAGAGTACCTGAGATAGTAAAAAGCAAAGCATAAAATATCGAGTTAGACAATAGTCTAGCGTGATCAATAAGAAATCTCAAAATACTATACAAGTCGATATAATATGGAACAAAGGTACAAGAATCATACCTTACCTGTCCCTGTATCCAAAGAGTTATCACATAATAGCTATAATATGCTACTCTACTATGATCATCATAAAGCATACAAACATTTTGGTGTACTATCGAGTATCTAGGCATCAACCTTCTCGGTACCAATGTAATGTGATATCCCTAGAGCGACAATCAATAGGAATAATAACTGTGGCAAACATAGCATCCATTCAACAATCCTCACCGTCACTCAGTGTGCGTTGGGTATATGATAACTCATATGACCATTCCTATAACGAGTATCAGAGGATCGTAAAATATTTTTAATTTAGTCATATAAGGTAGTATGACTCTATAATTTTAGGATATGACTCTTAGGGACATTGTACACACCTATGATTTTTCTTGAATTTCTATGTGACCATTTTAACCTTAAAAATCTTATTTAGGCTAAATTTTTTGATAGAATTCGAATTAGGGTCTCAACTAGTTCCATTGCTTCGGGATGATGGTTTTCCATTCTATATAATGGTCATAATAGGAAAAAAAACTTACAGTTAGGAAGTTATGACTGTTTTAAGTTTAGATAGCTGCTGGTCAAAATTAATGTGTAATTAATTAAGCCCATAAGTAGGCTCATTAGTCTAATTTGAGATTAGTATAAATAGGCAGGCGTAGGAGTCAAATTAAAACTTTTTCCTCTTTTCTAAATCAGATCTAAACATTCATTAAGCCTAGATTCATCTAAAATCACACAAATACTCTCTAAATCTAGCTAAATCATTAATTAGACATAAGATCGTCAATTAGAAGATAGACATCATCATTTTGGTTGATTTTGATTGCTTTATATTACTATCCACATTGGATCTAGGTTGAAAATTGGTTGATTTTGATAAGTGGTGAGTGGTTTAAGCCTTCTAATTATCCTATGCATGTTTATATGGTAGAATTAGATGTTTTAAAATAATTTTTGGCCTTAAAACCTTTTCTAACTTTAATTATATGTTATCATATGATTATGACCTAAATTTGTGAATCTTTGAAATGATTTCAAAAATGATTTAGTAATTTTCCATATTCATATTTATATTTATATATGCATGTAATATGTAGATTTAGAATAGAATTGGTTTGTTTATCACTTGTTGTGTATTACTTGTATGAATGGATGTATATGTATGTTATTATATTTGTATGTTGTGCTTTGATGTTGTTTGTTAGTGCTTTTCATGCTTATGAAGATACGTTGGTAAATTTGGTATATTAGAAACAAAGTTGGTCAAAATTGGACGAAACTTGGAGTAGATGTCTGGAGCAAGGGAGAAGTTTGCACTATAATTCATACCTCAAGATTTGCTAAAGAATCAACTCGGTACTGAGTTGAATGGCTCGATATCAAGTCATTTTGGTTGGCCATATGGGTTAGTGGATGGCATGAGTCTCTAGAGCGTGGCTAGGAAAGGTGATTTATAGTGAGATGTAGGAGATTAGCAAAGTTTGGATGCTATGACGAGTTATTTCTAGAACTTGAAGTTGAATGCTTTGGAGTGAGGACCAAGTTATTTTGATGGATAGGTCAGGATTTAAAGCATCTAGAAATGGAGTACTAGAAGCAAGGAAAAGGACTTAGCAAAAATTAGCTAAGTATACAGGTCGGTGCTGATTTGATCAACTCGGTACTGAGCTATTTTTGTAGATCTAATGGATGTGTGACTGTTGGGGTATAGAGTAGAGGTCCTATAGATCGTATTGGAGGTGTTGGGTCATTCGCATCAGGTTGGATGGTGATGTAACAACATTATAAAAGCTTTGTATCTTTAGTTAGTGACTCGTGAAGGGAGTAGGTACCGAAAATAGCGCCTCTATATTGGAGGAAGCCACGGATGCGTAGGATCGATTTCACCTTAGAGGGGCGAATATGGTAATATTAATAATTATAAAAATTTAATACCAAAATATATAAAAATAATTGCAGTACTGATAATAGTAGAATAATAGCAGCATAGATAATATCAAAATATTAAATGCAGAAATAGAACAATACAAATTTACCCAGCTTCGGCAAAATCCTACCTACGTGCCACTCCTAAGGTTTATACTAGAACTTAAGTAGTCAAACGCTTACACATGTAAACTCGTGACACCCGCTATCGACTAACCTAACTCTACGCTCAAAACCCGGCCACAACTCAGCCACTGAGTTGCGAATTCTCGAACTACACCGTCGTAGTTCGTCCCCTAGTCGCACAACTAGACTTTACAAAAGTTTAAAAGAGAAAAACAAAATAAATACAACTCAAAAAAATAAAACCCCAATTTTAAAATTAAAAGCCTAAAAGATGTCGGCCTAAAATAAAATAAAAGGAAGTCCTTTTTCTTTTTATGTTTGTCAATCTTCGATCTTCCCCTTTTCTTATATTATTTCTTTGGCCTATTTTGCTCTATGAAAGCCTCTTTACTCGAGATCATTCATTCCTCTTTCAAAATAATTTAGGATTTCGTCCAATTCAGTTGATTGATAAAATAGATGTCTACACGTTGATTGCTTTATTGATCAATTGTCTTGTAACGACCCGGCTTCCTACGCCCAGGAAGACGTATCGTTCTTGAAGAAAGAAAGGGATGAGAAAATAGAAAAGATAGAGAAGAAAGAACAACAACATTAGAATCTCACAGCGGAACGAATAAATTATAATAATCACATAAGTATTTACATAATATACAACATCAATCAGAGTTATACAGATAATTCATCACATACCAGACAGTTATAAACACCTGTCTAGTTATACAACTCAATACACAAAACAACTCAAACAATACGACTCAGAGATACCAACACAGCGGAACTATATATATATATATATATATATATATATATATATATATCTACAACGCTGAAGCCTCCTGCTCCATTGCTCCTCCAGAATTCGTCAAAACTAACCTAAATCCCTTGGCTACCCGTAAAAATTTGGGTACCCGAGAGTTCATGAAAAACAAAAATAAACTCCGGGTCAGACATGGGTCTGGTATGAGTAACAGGTTAAAGTTGCTTAACTTTGAAAATCTTTTGAAAATAAAAGGTATCACGTAAGACTCCCCACACATAAACATGGGAAAGTTTTTACCTTACGCTAACCAAAACATTTGATAGGAAATTCTGTGATATTATAATAGGTCTAGGGTTTTCAAGTAAATAGAAAATAGACGAAATTGTTACATTCATTAAATTCCAGCTACTAGCCACAAAAGTGGATAATACAATCAAAACCGTTGGCACTTATTGGATTGTGGATTCCATACAATGGCAGGGCTACTGGGGTACCGCCCGTCACAATACGTGGCCTAGATCAACGTACCGAGGATCACTCCCGACCCCCTGCAACACAAGGCCGGAACCATTCCTCACTGAACAGTCCCGAACAAGATAACCCCGCAGTTGGTGTACATCCAACCGCCCACACAGCCGAATAAAAAGGGACATCTAGACAGGGGAAAATCTTGCCCTGCTTGGGCATGACCCACCTAATCTTGCTGCACCTCCCCTGTTTTAGCCATTCCCGGTTGATGAGGCTTGAGGATACGATTACCTTTATAGAAAACATTTCTTAGAATGCTCATCGCCCACCTGACGATGTGTTGAAAGCATTCAATCCATACAAGTTCGTTCCGGGTTCGAACGAAACCGAATGCATTATTTCGTTACACTCATTTTGGAATCACCCTCAGAGTTAACGACAATAACCCTTACACTCTGAATATTCATCTTCACTTCAGATTCACGACCTATCGTTAATTTGGAATCGATGTGGTTTTCGGATGTTCCAAATAAGGAAAACTGATCCCGGTCTCATCGAAATCCAAAACGTGTCTTTTAAGGCCAAGTTGTCTATTTAGTCTTAACAGTTTTAATTCAACATTATCAATATACACACAGATAGATAATTCATAATATCACAGTAGATAATCATATCATCATCATAAACAGATAATCAAAATTATCAACCCAATTCAGATAATAATATACTATCATACTTAAACAAACATCCAAGTCACCTAGTTATTATTCATCTCATATCTGAGTTCACAATCATCAAATGAAATATTGATATCATTCATCCATAAGCGATGATTTAAAATCATACCATTTGTAATTAATTTAAAATGAATTAAATTAACTACTTCTATCTCTAATCAATTTAAAGTAAATCAAATTAATTACTTCATCTATAAATCCTGCTTATACAGTCATTAATTAATTACAAATTAATTGATCATCCTCTGAATATTCATCTTGGTTAAACACCCTTGATTAATCATTCTCTAATTACAATAGGTAATTAGTCTTTAATTAATTGCACAAATTAATTATCCTAAATCATTTATAGTAATTAACATTTAATTACTTCATTTATATTAATTAAATATAACTAATTACATTTCTCCTTAACTAATCACCACATTATTAATTATTTCTTAATTAACCAATTCTTAATTACATCATTAATTATTAATTAATGATCTTTAATTTAGATATAAATTAAATTAATTTATTTAAATCGATTACGTTAAGCAATTAATCCTTAATTAAACACAATTATTAATCACCCTTGATTAATATCAACCGGTAATTAACTACCCTTAATTACATATTAATAAATTAATTATTCCATAATTAATTATCTCCATTAATTAATCCCTTGATTAATTTCAAAAGTAATTATCCAAATTACTTTATTAACACATCATCTTTTACTAATTACATTCAGTAATTATCATTAATTATTTCATTAAGTAATTATGCTCCATTGAATACACTAAGTCATTTACACTTATCAATTTATCAAATGATTTCCTTAAATTAATTAAAATAAATTAATTAACTTAAACAAATCATCTTATCAAAATTAGTTACCATAAGTAATTAATCTCTTAGTTACTTTTATCAAGCAATTACATTTAACAATTTCCAATAGATTATCTAACCAACCTAATTAATTATCCAAAATTAACCATATATATATATATATTAATTAATTAATAATCCTTAGTTGATTATCTACATTAACTAATAAATTTTCTTAGTTTACTTCTTAATTAATCTTTAGTTATAAATTAATTATTAACTTAAATACATAAGTCATTCCTTAATTACCCTATTATTCTTAAGATAATTTATTTCTTTATTAATGACTTCATTAACATTACATTTTAAATTTAAATTTAAATGTCATTTGAATTGAAGATTCAAAATGATTATAATTTAAATTCAATTTAAAAATATTTTAAATAAATGTAAATAACATTTATTATTTACATATGAACTTACATAAGAAAGACTTTTAAATTAAACTACTTGAATCTTAGTTCAAATTTAAATTTCCAAAATACATTAATATTTAACTTGCAAACCTCAAGTTAAACAATTTATTTACTTTCCATTCAAAACTCTTTAATCAAAGAATTCTAAAAATCAAGTTAATTTTTATTGAAACAATTTACTTTTCAAAACTATTTTATTTGAACTTATTTTTAAAACATTCATATTTAAACTGATTTAAGCTCTCATATTTGGATTCTAAGTAAACTTGAATTCCCTTAATTTATCTTGATTTAAAACTTCGATTTAAACTCTCTTTTAACAACTAGAATTAGAAACTCGATTTTTAAATTCAAATCCATTTTAAACTTTAAGATTCAAATATCCATTTGAATCACTACCTTTAAAAAAAATCGAGTTTAACTGCTGCAACACTTTTGTTTCAGGTCCAAGTTTTAAAATCTGGAAACTGTCAGGTTTTAAACCTGAAACTCATTTAAATATTTAAAACTTCATTTTAGATTCAAAATATGAATTTGAATTCATACATCAAATTAGATTTACACTTTGTTGAATCTTAGTTGACAAACTAAAATTCAAATACATCATGATTACAACTAACTTACAATTAATTTTGCTTTAAATTTGGTTTAAATTTAAAACTACAGGTAGTTTATATAACCTGTAGCAATCCAACTCCACCTGAGACCAAAGCAAAGTGCTTCGGGTCAATTCCCTTCCTGCTTCGAGTAAACAATGCAAATGACCCGAGACTTTCTCGTGCCCAAAATCCTGCACACCAAAACCGTGACAGTTCAAAAATCTGGAACCATCTCAATTTCCAACCCACTTCAATGCTTCGAGTTCTCCATCACCTTGCTTCGAGTCACCTACTCGAGTGACTCGAGTATTTCCTGAGTTCAACCCTCTACACACACATCCAAAGCTCAACCGAACTTCAATGGCACGGTGCACGTGCACCGTGGCCCAGCCAACTCCGGCCATCCACTGGCACTCCCACACGACGCCAGTCACCTCCAGATCCGATCACGACCACCAAAAACTAGCCCACTTGCTCGAAACAAAAACAAACCTCCCCTCTAAAACCTGGAAACACCAACACCTTCCCACCTCAAAACCTGTCATCATCGAGTTCTCCACCCTCCGACCATATGAGGGTCTATAACTTCGGCCTCTTCTTCGACTACAACCAAACTATCACCACCCCAAATATCCCTGCACTCGATCACCTACTACGGCCGTGGCGATCGATTCTTCAAAGCACAACAAAGTTTAGGGTTCTAGAGGAAAACCCACTGCCGCATCTTCCTTGGTGGACTTCATCACCGCCACCCATTTTTCCTAGCATCATCGATCGCTCCTCCATCGACCAGAAGAACCCCGACCCCTCCAGCCGCCTAGATCACCAGTAATCCCAGAAACCAAAAACAGAACAACTCAAGACTACACCACCAACCCTTAACTAAAAAATAAAATTTTAGTATCAAAAATCCATATTTTGATTTAGTAATCAGTTCATAAACTCGAATTGATGGATCATGACAACTGAATTTTGACTTATTTTATGATTTGCTCTGTTATTTCATTTTTCCCAGGCTTACTCAAGTTTATATTTAACTTTCCTATAAATTTTAACCATCCATCTATGCTAATCCAAAAACTTTAGATTAAGTCCTAATCCAAACAGCAAGGAAGTAAAAAGATGATGATTTTTATATCAA
Organism: Allium cepa; assembly: GCA_030765085.1. Lineage (NCBI taxonomy): Eukaryota > Viridiplantae > Streptophyta > Magnoliopsida > Asparagales > Amaryllidaceae > Allium > Allium cepa. The sequence continues at coordinate 754,904,007 of CM060940.1, read as the reverse complement.
CTGATACTTGAAGTAAAGAACAAAATGGTACAGAAATGGCTACACTCATCCATGCAGAGATATAGCAATCCATATATATTACAGACATCAACCAAGCAACCATATTTAAAATTTAAACCTTTAAAAATGATGTTACTCACCTTTCTTTAGAAAGAATGAACAGAGCACCTTGGGTATTGAAATAGCTTAAACTTTAAAACCGGAAACTATTGTAATTTTTGCTTTGATCTTTCTGTTAAATTCATCTTGTTTGCATTGATGTATTGTTGTTATACTATAAAAGGAAAAAAACTTGCTATGTTGAGTTGAACGAATGAAAATATAAAAGAGGACATGATATATAAATAGGAAAACTTTTGAACAGCTGTACGTTACCGTACAAGTTTTACCTGTTTTTGATATAGCAGACCTTTGTATCTGAGATGTACAGATTTGCAAACTCTTGAATTGACAAAATAATGTGCTGAAATGATAGTAATCAATACTTGGTTTCTCTATTAGTTGACATAAGTATATTTATGTTTGGCTGCTAAAAAATATGTGTGTAAGTGTACAATCTGTAGGTTAGAGTTTAGCTTGTATATGAAGCTACTTGTTTATAGATATATTTTTTTTCTTATCTGAATCTTAATTTTGTAAGCTACCTGCATATTTTTTTTCTCTTGCTTTCCAACTTCTTACAGGTTACACATATACACCTGATTTGCTTCCATTCTTTAAATACAAAGATATTTATTTCACTTTGTTCTTAACTTTGCATTTATTTATTTCTTTACTTTCCTGGGTAATGTTTTTACTTATGTCTAAATATATAAAGTTGTTTTAGTCTTTGCTATGAATTTAGTCTAAGTATTTAGTTCTATTTCTAACATGTGTGTTTACTTTTATTTTTCTTTCATTTTTAAACATAGACTAACAAATATTTGATTACTTATTATGATTTACTTTATACTTATATTAATATTAATAATGTTTATTTTAATTTAAACATTTTGAAACCTTTATTTTTAATTTCCAAATCATAACTTTCATTCAAACACGCATATATATAAATAAAGTTGACATGACAATTTTATTAAAAATCCATTTGTAAGGATTTACATTATTAATATAGTTTGTAAGGATTTACATTATTAATATAGCTCATTATTAAATCAAAATGATTTATAAAAGAATTATCCCCTTTATTTAATAAATTACTTATTGTATCAACCTGTATTTAAAAAGAACAAACGAACCTTTGTTTAAATTTAAATTTAAGCTAAAATTATTTTAAATAAATTTAACTTAAATCTTAAGTATTTTAAAGCCATATGATTATTTAATAGCTTAATACTAAATTAAATCAAATTTCCAAATTTACCAAAAATATTAGAATTAGAAAACATCAGATAAATCATCAGATAAATAGAAACAATTTAAATTAGCTTTTAAAAAGAAAAATCATCAGAAAAATATTTATTTAAATGAAGATTATTAAATCAATTTAAATTATTATCGAATTAATTTAATTTTTACACAGATTATTAAATTGATATTTCCCCAAATTTCCGGGATGTCACATTCCTCCCCTCTTAAAAGAATTTCGTCCCCGAAATTTAAAACAAAGGTAATTTAATAATCTAGTTGAATATTTATTTTAAAGCACAAGCATATATTGATCATATGCTAACAACCATAGCAACCAATTCATCCAAACAAACAAATTTAACTATCCAGACAAAATTCCAGATAGAACTTTCTCGAGTTTCCCAAGTATAAATATCGGGACACTTGCTCTACAGAATTTAAACAAACAAAACTACTAAGCTACAAAGCTTCCACACATTTAGATCTACAAAATAAGACAGGATATCAGACTACAGACAAGTCTGAATCAACAACCAAAAATCCCTGAACTGCTGATTCTAAAATTAAAGATAGATCTTACACGTACTCCCTCAGAGATACGTGAAAACTCCGAATTCCAGTTATCCAAACTGACAATTCAATCCTGAAGATCAAACACTTATCCAAAATCAAATATTCGATTTCGGAATCCAAATTCCTCCGTCTCTTATCCACTAAACTCTCTGACGATCATGGGCTGCCTACATCCTTACTGATCAGCTCAACTTTTGCTGATGTCCTTAGAAACAAACTGAACCAAAGACAATCCAACAAAATGGTCTTTCCAAGATTGACCCAAACTCAGAACACAAACTCTATTCCAAAATCAGAAAACAGAACTCACATCTCTCGTCCGGAGAGATAAAACAGGTGCATTTCAAACTGGCCTCAGATCCTGAAAAATTTCCTGTAGAACTCTCTAATCCAAACATTGCAATATCCAATTGCTTCCACTTTAAACCAGCTGCCACCATGCTTCCACTGCGCAACTCTGACTGAACAGATGAAAATACTGATGATGATCTCGAGGACAAACTGGACAACACATTTAAGAACTATGGTTTAACAGATCCTTAAAAGAAACCCAGAAGTTCCTCAAAACACGAGCTGCTTCACCAACTCATTTTCCAAAAGTCATCCTACTACTAAGCTGAACCATCGGTACTATTCCTGGAATCCAGTCAATACCAAACTCAATCTTCAGAGGTTGACAAAATTCTAACTTCCTGAAGACATCCAGAAAAATTAGATAACCCAAGAGAACACTCAGCTATCATAAGTCACCTTTGCGATCACCCAGTCTAATTCCAAAGATACTGCTTTCTCTTACAAATCAGAACAGCTTACACTTTTGTGGCCAATCCATTGAAGAAATGGAATTACTCTGCTGCTTCCGTAGTTACCCCAAGAAAACTACTAAGCCGGAAGACGTCCTAACCCAAAGCAAACAAAAACACCCAGCTGAACACAGCCACAACACCGAAGCAGTCACTCTTCCTTACTTGTTCCAAAGAAACATCTTTGAAGACATCCATAGTCACTGTGTCTCATCACACAGCTACTACACCTTGATGTATCAAAATATCTTGACTTGCTTCTGTCCACCCGACAGATCCAAACTCTAGCTCAACCAAACTCTTACACTTCAAAAATGAACTCCGAACCTTAACAGATTTCCTTCAGAGATCGATGAAATCCTTACACCATCCAAAGCCCACTCGAGACGGTATTAGGTCTACAGTCTCGACAGGTACACTTCCAATCCTTAACCATGAAACTCCAACCATCGGTAGTTGTGTTACACACACCACTACCTAACCTACCTTTATAACTCATTGGAAAACCTAAACAGGTAACCCAACAATAGGTAGAAATAAATAAATATATATCAAAATGACAAATACGCTCTCTCAAGAAAGAAATCACTCAAGAGCCTATGTATTCACTCAACCTAGCACTCTGATACAAACTGTAACGACCCGGCTTCCTACGCCCAGGAAGACGTATCGTTCTTGAAGAAAGAAAGGGATGAGAAAATAGAAAAGATAGAGAAGAAAGAACAACAACATCAGAATCTCACAGAGGAACGAATAAATTATAATAATCACATAAGTATTTACATAATATACAACATCAATCAGAGTTATACAGATAATACATCACATACTAGACAGTTATAAACACCTGTCTAGTTATACAACTCAATACACAAAACTACTCAAACAATACGACTCAAAGATACCAACACAGCGGAATTATATATATATCTACAACGCCGAAGCCTCCTGCTCCATTGCTCTTCAAGAATTCGTCAAAACTAACCTGAATCCCTTGGCTACCCGTAAAAATTTTGGTACCCGAGAGTTTATGAAAAACAAAAATAAACTCCGGGTCAGACATGGGTTTGGTATGAGTAACAGGTTAAAGTTGCTTAACTTTGAAAATCTTTTGAAAATAAAAGGTATCACGTAAGACTCCCCACACATAAACATGGGAAAGTTTTTACCTTACGCTAACCAAAACATTTGATAGGAAATTCTATGATATTATAATAGGTCTAGGGTTTTCAAGTAAATAGAAAATAGCCGAAATTGTTACATTCATTAAATTCCAGCTACTAGCCACAAAAGTGGGTAATACAATCAAAACCGTTGGCACTTATTGGATTGTGGATTCCATACAATGGCACGCCTACTGGGGTACCGCCCGTCACAGTACGCGGCCTAGATCAACGTACCAAGATCACTCCCGACACCCTGCAACACAAGGCCGGAACCATTCCTTACTGAACAGTCCCGAACAAGATAACCCCGCGGTTGGTGTACATCCAACCGCCCACACAGCCGAATAAAAAGGGACATCTAGACAGGGGAAAATCTTGTCCTGCTTGGGCATGACCCACCTAACCTTGTTGCACCTCCCCTGTTTTAGCCATTCCCGGTTGATGAAGCTGGAGGCTGCGATTACCCTTATAGAAAACATTTCTTAGAATGCTCATCGCCCACTTGACGATGTGTTGAAAGCATTCAATCCATACAAGTTCGTTCCGGGTTCGAACGAAACCGAAGGCATTATTTCGTTACACTCATTTTGGAATCACCCTCAGAGTTAACGACAATAACCCTTGCACTCTGAATCTTCATCTCCACTTCAGATTCACGACCTATCGTTAAGTTGGAATCGATGTGGTTTTCGGATGTTCCAAATAAGAAAAACCGATCCCGGTCTCATCGAAATCCAAAACGTGTCTTTTAAGGCCAAGTTATCTATTTAGTCTTAACAATTTTAATTCAACATTATCAATATACACACAGATAGATAATTCATAATATCACAGTAGATAATCATATCATCATCATAAACAGATAATCAAAATTATCAACCCAATTCAGATAATAATATACTATCATACTTAAACAAACATCCAAGTCACCTAGATATTATTCATCTCATATCTGAGTTCACAATCATCAAATGAAATATTAATATCATTCATCCATAAGAAATGATTTAAAATCATACCATTTGTAATTAATTTGAAATGAATTAAATTAATTACTTCTATCTCTAATCAATTTAAAGTAAATTAAATTAATTACTTCATCTATAAATCCTGCTTATACAGTCATTAATTAATTACAAATTAATTGATCATCCTCTGAATATTCAACTTGGTTAAACACCCTTGATTAATCATTCTCTAATTACAATAGGTAATTAGTCTTTAATTAATTGCACAAATTAATTATCCTAAATCATTTATAGTAATTAACATTTAATTACTTCATTTATATTAATTAAATATAACTAATTACATTTCTCCTTAATTATCACCACATTATTAATTATTTCTTAATTAACCAATTCTTAATTACATCATTAATTATTAATTAACGATCTTTAATTTAGATATAAATTAAATTACTTTACTTAAATCGATTACATTAAGCAATTAATCCTTAATTAAACACAATTATTAATCATCCTTGATTAATATCAACCGGTAATTAACTACCCTTAATTACATATTAATAAATTAATTATTCCATAATTAATTATCTCCATTAATTAATCCCTGGATTAATTTCAAAAGTAATTATCCAAATTACTTTATTGACACATCATCTTTCACTAATTACATTCAGTAATTATCATTAATTACTTCATTAAGTAATTATGCTCCATTGAATACACTAAGTCATTTACACTTATCAATTTATCAAATGATTTCCTTAAATTAATTAAAATAAATTAATTAACATAAACAAATCATCTTATCAAAATTAGTTACCATAAGTAATTAATCTCTTAATATCTTTTATCAAGCAATTACATTTAAAAATTTACAATAGATTATCTAACCAACCTAATTAATTATCCAGAATTAACCATATATATATTAATTAATTAATAATCCTTAGTTAATTATCTACATTAACTAATAACTTTTCTTAATTTACTTCTTAATTAATCTTCAGTTATAAATTAATTATTAACTTAAATACATAACTCATTCCTTAATTAACCTATTATTCTTAAGATAATTTATTTCTTTATTAATGACTTCATTAACATTACATTTTAAATTTAAATTTAAATGTCATTTGAATTGAAGATTCAAAATGATTATAATTTAAATTCAATTTAAAAATCTTTTAAAAAAATGTAAATAACATTTATTATTTACATAAGAACTTATAAAAGAAAGACTTTTAAATTAAACTACTTGAATCTTAATTCAAATTTAAATTTCCAAAATACATTAATATTTAACTTGCAAACCTCAAGTTAAACAATTTATTTACTTTCCATTCAAAACTCTTTAATCAAAGAATTCTCAAAATCAAGTTAATTTTTATTGAAACAATTTACTTTTCAAAACTATTTTATTTGAACTTTTTTTTAAAACATTCATATTTAAACTGATTTAAGCTTTCAGATTTGAATTCTAAGTAAACTTGAATTCCCTCAATTTATCTTGATTTAAAACTTCGATTTAAACTCTCTTTTAACAACTAGAATTAGAAACTTGATTTTTAAATCCAAATCCATTTTAAACTTTAAGATTCAAATATCCATTTGAATCACTACCTTTAAAAAAATCGAATTTAACTGCTGCAACACTTTTGTTTCAGGTCTAAGTTTTAAAATCTGGAAACTATTAGGTTTTAAACCTGAAACTCATTTAAATATTTAAAACTTCATTTTAGATTCAAAATATGAATTTGTATTCATACATCAAATTAGATTTACACTTTGTTGAATCTTAGTTGACAAACTTAAATTCAAATACATCATGATTACAACTAACTTACAATTAATTTTGCTTCAAATTTGGTTTAAATTTAAAACTACAGGTAGTTTATATAACCTGTAGCAACCCAACTCCACCTGAGACCAAAGCAAAGTGCTTCGGGTCAATTCCCTCCCTGCTTCGAGTAAACAATGCAAATGACCCGAGACTTTCCCGAGCCCAAAACCCTACACACCAAAACTGTGACAGTTCAAAAACCTGGAACCATCTCAATTTCCAACCCACTTCAATGCTTCGAGTTCTCCATCACCTTGCTTCGAGTCACCTACTGGAGTGACTCGAGTATTTCCTGAGTTCAACCCTCTACACACACACCCAAAGCTCAACCGAACTTCAATGGCACGGTGCACGTGCACCATGGGCCCAGCCAACTCCAGCCATCCACTGGCACTCCCACACGACGCCAGTCACGTCCAGATCCGATCACGACCACCAGAAACTAGCCCACTTGCTCGAAACAAAAACAAACCTCCCCTCTAAAACCTGGAAACACCAACACCTTCCTACCTCAAAACCTGTCATCATCGAGTTCTCCACCCTCCGACCATGTGAGGGCCTATAACTTCGGCCTCTTCTTCGACTACAACCAAACTATCACCACCCCAAATATCCCTGCACTCGATCACCTACTACGGCCGTGGCGATCGATTCTTCAAAGCACAGCAAAGTTTATGGTTCTAGAGGAAAACCCACTGCCGCATCTTCCTTGGTGGACTTCATCACCGCCACCCATTTTTCCTAGCATCATCGATCGCTCCTTCATCGACCAGAAGAACCCCGACTCCTCCAGCCGCCTAGATCACCAGTAATCGCCCAGAAACCAAAAAAAGAACAACTCAAGACTACACCACCAACCCTTAACTAAAAAAATAAAATTTTAGTATAAAAAATCCTAATTTTGATTTAGTAATCAGTTCATAAACTCGAATTGATGGATCATGACAACTGAATTTTGACTTATTTTATGATTTGCTCTGTTATTTCATTTTTCCTAGGCTTACTCAAGTTTATATTTAACTTTCCTATAAATTTTAACCATCCATCTATGCTAATCCAAAAACTTTAGATGTGACGCCCCACCTCTATGCCCACGCTAGCCAAGAGCACTACGGTGTAGTGCTGTCGACTAGCACGGAGAATGAGGCTGTTGAGGAGCGACCATCCGTGTAATTGCCTTGTGCGAGCACCGATATGTCAGAGAGTAAAAACGTGCATTTCATTTCAGGGGGGAATTCGACATGCCGATGCAAACTCAAAGCTACTACACAGTGGCTATAATAGTCTAGGACAAAAATATAAAATAATAACACAGATAATATAAATGCGGAACACAGATGAAACAGAAAGTCTCATATATATATATATATATAATAACTGATGTCGGTTACAATACATAAGACACGGTACATGTGATACAACTATAACAGTCGACTCAGGAAGTTATATATACAAGTACATTATCGACTCATATACATGAATACATATCAACCTATACTATGACTCGACAACTCCAAAAGATATGAAAAGTCTTCATAGCTCAAACAGCATCCCAAAGCAGAATATCTACAACCTGAAAATGCTCGGTCTGACCTGAGTATTAACTTCGAAAGAAAATAATACTCGGGTCAGTCTAATTCAAACTCAGTTATTAGTGCACAGAAGCAATAATAATTAAATAGAAATTAGACGACAATCAAAATAAATTTACCTATCCGATTCTCAAGTAAAGAAATCGGATAACGGTAAATACAACGCGAACCAATTCAAACAATTGGAAACATCAATTAAGACGTCAACTCGAGTAGGGCTGCAGTATACGCAAGCGTGTACTGCCACGCCACTACAGCATATGGAATACGAAATAGTTCCATAAATCAAAAGCAAAAGAAATAACAATAAAACCGATAACGTGTGGCTGCAGTTCACGCTAGCGTGCACTGCCCTGCCACTAAAGTGACGATGTACCCAATGAATACCGTGTGGCTGCAGTTCACGCTTGCGTGCACTGCCTTGCCACTACAGTGATAATGTACACAACCGGGCACAAGGTCAAACCCAAATAAATTACGGTTCAACTCAGGGGCAACATGAGTGTACAAGGTCAAATAATCAAATATACAACAGAGCTCCATGCAACAATACTTTTGAATGGAGGCAGTGTAACAACACAAAACAAAGAAGACGGTCAACACTTATGAATACATCTACAACAACAATGAATGCAGACTGATCAGAAAAAAGCCCAACTAAGTACACATGAACCAGATATGAAACGACAATTTTGACAAAACCGTTTCACAAATGCAAAGATTAGAAAAGTGAGCAATGCACTAAGCAAATGAAGCAACATACATATATATAGCATGAAAGCATCAAGCAAATGGTACCAAACCCAAGTTACAGTATCATTAAACAGGGACAGTGGAGTACATAGGTGCATGAAGTCCCACAGCAAATGAACTCGACAGTGGTCCAGGCCAAACAAAAGGAATGCAAGAGTCGACCAAACAACTCAGTGCCCAACCAATCAGAGTAATATACACATGACTGCAACAATGAATTAGAGTGGACAGGGATGGCAACTGCAAAAACTAGTTAGGTTGAAAACACGATTGGGATAAACACACATGACTGCAAAGAGACGTACCACAAGTGATACTAAGTGCAACAATCAAATAAAGGCTACAGAGAGTGCACGTAGGCACATGTATGAATGCACATACCCAAGACAGAGGTCGAAACAATAGGCAACCCAGTGCCAACATGCTCAAAAATGCAGACTTGAACCCACATGGGGACAGTGACCAGAGCAATCTCGTACGAATGAGCTTCAACTAAATGCCAATGCAAATACAATAGGGACAGAGGGACTGCAACCCAGGTCACGGTGAAATGACTGAACCCGATGCAATGAAACAACCACCACATAATGGAACATGTAATAGTGAAGCAGTTCAGAATGGCAATCAATAGGGAAGCACCAAAGACCAAGAATAAGTGTCGACCAAGCCTTATCCAAATGCAGTAACAAGTACAGCAAGTGTACATAAAGGCCGAAGTGTGTACTATGCATGATTACAAGAATCAATGCTAATTGAAAATACAGAAGCATGGTGAAGCAATAAAATAACATCAACAAGTGATAGTAAGTATCCATATCAAGGCCCAGGCATATATACTTGAAGTCGGCAACAGATATCAAGGTACAAGCATACATACTTGATAATGGAAAGACATATGTATATGTACAGATGAAAACACAGCAAGCCCGAAATTAATACTAACAGAAACAAAGCCATGGCATCAGAGGATTAAAAGTTATAGCTGTACCAAAATATTTACATAAATCAACATACTCAATTCAAGTGACCAAATTCAACCTGAACCGAAATCGTGGTGGTCACGAACAACTCAAGATAGTCAAACCAAAAATCGAACATGATGGCCACGAAAACGAACAAAAATCAAATCGAAGCCGAAGACCACGAGAACCGTAAAAGCAACCAAGTTCGAACAAAAATTTGAATTAGATGTGAGCAATATAAATTACTCACCTTTCTTTGAAGCGCCGACGAACTCGACCTAATAGAAGCGGCCGAGCATCACAGAGACGAGCGAAATCGAAATTGAATCCCTAATTTGGACGAAGAGGGAACGAACGAAAGCGCCTCCATTTTTTTATTTTTTGGTGGTTTTAGGTTCTGCAAACGAAAATAGAAAAGGGGGCCGGTCGAATTGAAACAAAAAAGGAGACGGCCACATGATTATGTTAATGGTCACGGCATCACAAAGAATAATGGGCCACTATCAAATTTTCAAAGCCCATCAATTTCCTTAACAATTTATAAAAGAATTTTAATTCAAATTTTAAAATTTTCAATAGGCAATTAGTTAAGAAAAGTTATCGTCCAAAGACGAACATTAATCGGTACGAAATACTGGGTTGTTACAGACTCCCCTCCTTAAAGAAATTGCGCCCTCGCAATCATAAGGAATAAACGGTCGAAAGGTAATAACCATAAAAGCATATCATCACAAGATGAAGAAATTCGAAATAGGAAGTTCATCATAAAAAGCATGAAAAAGTAAGCCTAAACGTGTTTGCTCGATGAATTCTCAGGATTCCAAAGAGAAACCCTAGAATTTGGGAACCACTGAACTTCCACTAGAAGACATCTTCATTTCGAAGGTGCTGAACCCCCAAAGCATTGATGTGAATAAAATGTTTCTCAAAGTCAAATCTGGTGAAACTTTAATTTCTTCAATAATACCGGGCTCAAGAATATAATCGGAATCCCTAAGGCATTTCCGTAGAAGGAAGACGCGTGAAACACGTCATGAATAACAGAAAATTGAGCCGGTAATAAGAGGCGATAAGCCAAGAAACCAATACGTTCAGTGATAGGAAATGGCCCAATATATCGAGGCACTAACTTTCCCGACCGACTGAAACGCACAACACCTTTCATAGGCGAGACATGAATAATTTGGAACAACAGCGTAGTACAATAGCCATACGCCAGATGAATCAAAGCTTCATTAATTCGGAAGCCCGACGTAGTACAAAAACGGTACGTCCAATGAACCGAAAAGTCGGGACATCGATATAGTACAATAACGGTACATCTGATGAACCGATCAACATAAAAGAATATCAGACGTAAGTCCATAAAAGGAATGAGACGAAGCTCAATTAAACGAAGTACATCGAAACGTCTGATGAACTTGGTAAAAAGATGATTCCATCCGGACATCATCAAAGAAACAACCACTTGTAGCCTACGACAAGTGCATCGGCAACACGATTTCCCATCCGGGAGTGGTAAAGGATATCAAGATCATAAGATGTAAGAAACTCGAGTCAACATGGTTGGCGTAAATTAAGTTCCTTATGAGAAAATAAATATTCCCAAGATTCATGATCAGGGTAGAGAACAAATTTCTCACCCAAAAATAATGATGCCCAATATTAAAGAGCGAAATCAATAGCCACGAGCACTAGACCATGAGTATCATATCTAGTCTTAATAGGCATCAATGATTTAGAAACACAAGAGACAGCACGTTCTCTTATGAAAGAGAATGGCATGCAAACCAATACGATTAGCATTGATACTAACGATAAAGTCTTGGTTCCCTCGGGAATCACAAGAATAGAAGTATCGGAAAAGAGTTGTTTTAAACAATATTCTTTCCCGAAAAGCTAAAACTTACGAAATTTACAATTTACTTTATGTAATTATCTTTTCGGAAAAATTTGCATTTTAAAACTCAATTTACTGTGTCTGATTGTCTCATCAAAGCGTCTAGGAGATTCCTATCGATAACGTTGATCAAGCGCATCGACCAGAATTCTTAAAGCACTCAATGGGCAATACAATCACAAAATATTCGATTATCAAAAACGATAACCAAAAATCACAAATATTCAATTAACAAGTCCGGAATTAACCGAAATAGCAAACGCACATGTCCCATAACCACGAGTTTTACTAAATCGTTTAATTCACTTCATCGTTTCCTTGAAAGTGCAAAATTGTGTATTTTAAAAATAACATTTCACATTCTCAAACGGACAAGTCCGGAATTAAACGAATCAGTAAAAGAAAGGGGTCATAGTCCTCGATTTTGCTGAAACGTTTAAATCGCTTACTCATTCTTTTGAAAGTGTAAACTGTAAGAATTTTGAAAACGATTTTTATTTTGAAACAATTTTTAAAACACGTGATTAAAACAGCGATATCAGTAGCAACTTCGATAAGTGGATTTTCATTCATCAAAAATGTCACAAGAATCTTCTCAAAGATAGAAAGGGGTATCATACCCTAGACTTGTATTCATAACAAGTCAATAACACACGAATTCACCAATGCACAAAAATTGATAAAACTTATCAATAGAAATCACGAAAATTGGTGAAGCACAAATTCTAGAAATCTGCACAAGAAATCCAGAAATCACAAGATGGGAGTATGAAAACTCGAAAGGGAGTATGAAAACTCGAACGGGAGTATGAAAACTCGAACGGGAGTATGAAAACTCGAACGAGAGTATGAAAACTCGAATGGGAGTACGAAAACTCGAATGGGAGTACGAAGACTCAAATGGGAGTATGAAGACTCAAATGGGAGTATGAAAACTCACCTACACGCGGGCATGAAAACTCATCAGCACATGTAACGCAAAGCGAGAACGGGAGCATGAAAACTCACCTACACGCGAGCATGAAAACTCATCAGCACATGTAATGCAAAGCAAGAACGGGAGCATGAAAACTCACCTACACGCGAGCATGAAAACTCATCAACACGTGCAACGCAAAGCGAGAACGGGAGCACGAAAACTCACCTACATGCAAGCATGAAAATTCATCAGCACGTGCAACGCATAACGAGAACGGGAGCACGAAAACTCACCTACATGCGAGCATGAAAACTCACCAACACGTGCAATGCAAAGCGAGAATGGAAGCATGGAAACTCACCTATACGTGAGCATGAAAACTCACCAACACGTGCAATGCAAAGCGAGAACGAGAGCATGGAAACTCACCTACACGTGGGCATGAAAACTCATCAGCACATGTAACGCAAAGCGAGAACGAGAGCATGAAAACTCACTTACACGCGAGCATGAAAACTCATTAGCACATGTAACGCAAAGCGAGAACGGGAGCATGAAAACTCACCTACACGCGAGCATGAAAACTCATCAACACGTGCAACGCAAAGCGAGAACGGGAGCACGAAAACTCACCTACATGCGAGCATGAAAATTCATCAGCGCGTGCAACGCATAACGAGAATGGGAGCACGAAAACTCACCTACATGCGGGCATGAAAATTTATCAGCACGTGCAACGCACAACGAGACGCTATCTCATGGTTGCAAGCCATTAATTTTGACACACGAATGGCCCGAAGACCGTGGGGCGCTACCCCACATGTGTGAGACGGAATCACACAGATTGAGGTCTAGACTAACCAAAATTCAAAAAGGTATGTGTGAACGAATCACACAAATGGTGTCTAGGCTAACCGAAAAAGTATGTGTGAATAGAATCACACAAGTGGTGTCTAGCCTAACCAAAAAGGAGACATCGCACAATTGCTAGTCTAAATCATAAGAATGATCGTCATGATCAACGAGAAGTACCAATTACACTAAGTTAGTGAATATAAAAGTTTAGCTTCATGCCCCATAACCACTAGCTTAACTTAAATATTTACGAACAAACTGTAGATCGTCACTAGAAAATTGTCACAAGAGATTCAATCGAATAAGTCCAAGAATTAACCGGCGAAGTAAACGCAAGCGTTATATACCACTCGTTTTACTAAGTCGTTTAATTAGATTTCTCATACGAGTGAGGTAAAGGTTAGTATATACTAATAAATTGGAAAATAGTTTAGGAAAAGAGTTTTGTAGTAAAATAGTTTTGAAATCGTTTGGAGAATTTGATATTTACTACTAGTATAGAAAACCTTTATATTTTTAAAATGACAAATCACAAAAATGATTGTAGAAACAATCAATCACAAGAATTCACATACAAAGATGTGAATAGAATCGAAAGAATCGATACTGTACCCATCAAAAGGTATGTTCACGAAAATCCCGAAGAAAATGTTATCAAAGTTGCTAATAAATGATAGTAATAAATCGGGGAATTAACAAGAATCGATTAAATTTGGAAACCAAATGAATTCACTAGAATTCACATTCGAAGACGTGAATTAAAATCCAAAGAAATCGATTCTAAATCCATCAAAGTAGGAATATCCAAAAATTCCAGAGATAGAAGTTATCAAATTCGACAAAGGAGATAACAACTAATCGGAAAAGAAGAATCGATCAACAATTGGAAAGACAAAGAAAAACGAGCATAAATGCATGAATGACTTTAACAAAAGTAAAAGTCAAGTCAATGTCAATATCGACAAGGCAAAGTCAAAGACAATTTCTTTTATACCAAAGAAATTTTAAAACTATCAGAGAGAGGCACATGAAAACTAAAAACCATGGATAAACAGACAGAGTCGACAATTGAAATGCAATTTGTCTCAAAGATTGATAACCAAAACCCAATTGCATGGAGACTGCATTAAGTACACGAATCAGAGATAAGAATGCATATATACAGCAGTTCGAATAAACAATGCGAGCTCAAATCGAAGTGGGTACGAGTTGCAGCAATATGCAACTTGGTAGAGCATATACACAATGATACTTAGCAGTGCAAACTCAAATGAGCAAGTGCGACAGAGAATTGCAGCAATGCTTATGAATAAGCGTTAGGAATTCATACCTAACAATCAAAGATGATCTTAGATAAAGATGTGAGACAAAACATCGACAAATAGTTGTAACACATGTTCCATCTAGTTATGTTTTATATTCGTCCTAAACCCCAGGCTCTGATACCAAGCTGTGACGCCCCACCTCTATGCCCATGCTAGCCAAGAACGCTACGGTGTAGTGCTGTTGATTAGCACGAAGAATGAGGCTGTTGAGGAGCGACCATCCGTGTAATTGCCTTGTGCGAGCACCGATATTTCAGATAGTAAAAACGTGCATTTCATTTCAGGAGGGAATCCGACATGCCGATGCAAACTCAAAGCTACTACACAGTGGCTATAATAGTCTAGGACAAAAATATAAAATAATAACACAGATAATATAAATGCGGAACACAGATGAAACAGAAAGTCTCATATATATATATATATATATATAATAACTGAAGTCAATTACAATACATAAGACACGGTACATGTGATACAACTACAACAGTCGACTCAGGAAGTTATATACACAAGTACATTATCGACTCATATACATGAATACATATCAACCTATACTATGACTCGACAACTCCAAAAGATATGAAAAGTCTTCATAGCTCAAACAGCATCCCAAAGCAGAATATCTACAACCTGAAAATACTCGGTCTGACCCGAGTATTAAATTCAAAAGAAAATAATACTCGGGTCAGTCAAATTAAAACTCAGTTATTAGTGCACAGAAGCAATAATAATTAAATAGAAATTAGACGACAGTCAAAATAAATTTACCTATCCGATTCTCAAGTAAAGAAATCAGATAACGGTAAATACAACGCGAACCAATTCAAACAATTGGAAACATCAATTAAGACGTCAACTCGAGTAGGGCTGCAGTACTCGAGTAGGGCTGCAGTATACGCAAGCGTGTACTGCCACGCCACTACAACATATGGAATACGAAATAGTTCCATAAATCAAAAGCAAAAGAAATAACAATAAAACCAATACCGTGTGGCTGCAGTTCACGCTTGCGTGCACTGCCCTGCCACTACAGTGACGATGTACCCAATGAATACCGTGTGGCTGCAGTTCACGCTTGCGTGCACTGCCTTGCCACTATAGTGATAATTTACACAACCGGGCACAAGGTCAAACCCAAATAAATTACGGTTCAACTCAGGGGCAACATGAGTGTACAAGGTCAAATAATCAAATATACAACAAAGCTCCATGCAACAATACTTTTGAATGGAGGCAGTGTAAAAACACAAAACAAAGAAGACGGTCAACACTTATGAATACATCTACAACAACAATGAATGCAGACTGATCAGAAAAAAGCCCAACTAAGTACACATGAACCAGATATGAAACGACAATTTTGACAAAACCGTTTCACAAATGCAAAGATCAGAAAAGTGAGCAATGTACTAAGCAAATGAAGCAACATACATATATATAGCATGAAAGCATCAAGCAAATGGTACCAAACCCAAGTTACAGTATCATTAAAACAGGGACAGTGGAGTACATAGGTGCATGAAGTCCCACAGCAAATGAACTCGACAGTGGTCCAGGCCAAACAAAAGGAATGCAAGAGTCGACCAAACAACTCAGTGCCCAACCAATCAGAGTAATATACACATGACTGCAACAATGAATTAGAGTGGACAGGGATGGCAACTGCAAAAACTAGTCAGGTTGAAAACACGATTGGGATAAACACACATGACTGCAAAGAGACGTACCACAAGTGATACTAAGTGCAACAATCAAATAAAGGCTACAGAGAGTGCACGTATGCACATGTATGAATGCACATACCCAAGACAAAGGTCGAAACAATAGGCAACCCAGTGCCAACATGCTCAAAAATGCAGACTTGAACCCACATGGGGACAGTGACTAGAGCAAGCTCGTACGAATGAGCTTCAACTAAATGCCAATGCAAATACAATAGGGACAGAGGGACTGCAACCCAGGTCACGGTGAAATGACTGAACCCGATGCAATGAAACAACCACTACATAATGGAACATGTAATAGTGAAGCAGTTCAGAATGGCAATCAACAGGGAAGCACCAAAGACCAAGAATAAGTGTCGACCAAGCCTTATCCAAATGCAGTAACAAGTACAACAAGTGTACATAAAGGCCGAAGTGTGTACTATGCATGATTACAAGAATCAATGCTAAATGAAAATACAGAAGCATGGTGAAGCAATAAAATAACATCAACAAGTGATAGTAAGTATCCATATCAAGGTCCAGGCATATATACTTGAAGTCGGCAACAGATATCAAGGTACAAGCATACATACTTGATAATGGAAAGACATATGTATATGTACAGATGAAAACACAGCAACCCCGAAATTAATACTAACAGAATCAAAGCCATGGCATTAGAGGATTAAAAGTTATAGCTGTACCAAAATATTTACATAAATCAACATACTCAATTCAAGTGACCAAATTCAACCGGAACCGAAATCTTGGTGGTCACGAACAACTCAAGATAGTCATACCAAAAATCGAACATGATGGCCACGAAAACGAACAAAAATCAAATCGAAGCCGAAGACCACGAGAACAGTAAAAGCAACCAAGTTCGAACAAAAATTTGAATTAGATATGAGCAATATAAATTACTCACCTTGCTTTGAAGCGGCGACGAACTCGACCTAATAGAAGCGGCTGAGCATCACAGAGACGAGCGAAATTGAAATCGAATCCCTAATTTGGACGAAGAGGGAACGAACGAAAGCGCCTCCATTTTTTTATTTTTCGGTGGTTTTAGGTTCTGCAAACGAAAATAGAAAAGGGGGCCGGTCGAATTGAAACAAAAAAGGAGACGGCCACATGCCTATATTAATGGTCACGGCATCACAAAGAAAAATGGGCCACTATCAAATTTTCAAAGCCCATCAATTTCCTTAACAATTTATAAAAGAATTTTAAGTCAAATTTTAAAATTTTCAATAGGCAATTAGTTAAGAAAAGTTATCGTCCAAAGACGAACATTAATCGGTACGAAATACCGGGTTGTTACATTAGATTAAGTCCTAATCCAAACAGTAAGGAAGTAAAAAGATGATGATTTTTATATCAACTGATACTTGAAGTAAAGAACAAAATGGTACAGAAATGGCTACACTCATCCATGCAGAGATATAGCAATCCATATATATATTACAGACATCAACCAAGCAACCATATTTAAAATTTAAACCTTTAAAAATGATGTTACTCACCTTTCTTTAGAAAGAATGAACAGAGCACCTTGGGTATTGAAATAGCTTAAACTTTAAAACTGGAAATTGTTGTAATTTTGGCTTTGATCTTTCTGTTAAATTCATCTTGTTTGCATTGATGTATTGTTGTTATACAAAGCTTCAGTTATAAAAGGAAAAAACTTGCTATGTTGAGTTGAACGAATGAAAATATAAAAGAGGACATGATATATAAATAGGAAAACTTTTGAACAGCTGTAGGTTACCATATGTACAAGTTTTACCTGTTTTTGATATAGCAGACCTTTGTATCTGAGATGTACAGATTTGCATACTCTTGAATTGACAAAATAATGTGCTGAAATGATAGTAATTAATACTTGGTTTCTCTATTAGTGAACATAAGTATATTTATGTTTGGCTGCTAAAAAATATGTGTGTAAGTGTACAATCTGTAGGTTAGAGTTTAGCTTGTATATGAAGCTACTTGTTTATAGATATTTGTTTTTTTTTTCCTTGTCTGAATCTTAATTTTGTAAGCTACCTGCATTTTTTTTTCTTGCTTTCCAACTTCTTACAGGTTACACATATACACCTGATTTGCTTCCATTCTTTAAATACAAAGATATTTATTTCACTTTGTTCTTAACTTTGCATTTATTTATTTCTTTACTTTCCTGGATAATGTTTTTACTTATGTCTAAATATATAAAGTTGTTTTAGTCTTTGCTATGAATTTAGTCTAAGTATTTAATTCTATTTCTAACATGTGTGTTTACTTTTATTTTTAAACATAGACTAACAAATATTTGATTACTTATTATTATTTACTTTATACTTATATTAATATTAATAATGTTTATTCTAATTTAAACATTTTGAAACCTTTATTTTTAATTTCCAAATCATAACTTTCATTCAAACACGCATATATATATGTATGTATATATATATATATATATAAATTTGACATGACAATTTTATTAAAAATCCATTTGTAAGGATTTACATTATTAATATAGCTCATTATTAAATCAAAATGATTTATAAAAGAATTATCCCCTTTATTTAATAAATTACTTATTGTATCAACCTGTATTTAAAAAGAACAAACGAACCTTTGTTTAAATTTAAATTTAAGATAAAATTATTTTAAACAAATTTAACTTAAATCTTAAGTATTTTAAGGCCATATGATTATTTAACAGCTTAATACTAAATTAAATCAAATTTCCAAATTTACCAAAAATATTAGAATTAGAAAACATAACTTTATTTATTAAATTTAAAACAGAGCTTATCTATTTACAATATATACAAATATATACATATATACGTTATAAATAGAAACAATTTAAATTAGCTTTTAAAAAGAAAAATCATCAGATAAATATTTATTTAAATGAAGATTATTAAATCAATTCAAATTATTATCAAATTAATTTAATTTTTACACAGATTATTAAATTGATATTGCCCCAAATTTCCGGGATGTCACATGTCTCTTTGATTTGCTTCGGTTGCTTCAAACTATGGCGAGTTCGATTTGAATAAATTCGGGTATGTAACTTCCTTTATGACTCACGTTGCTATGTTTGAACTCGATTGATGATAAAGCTGATGATGTTAAAAGGATTAAATAGGGATCGATTCCCTTTATTTTCATTCGTATGAATTAGTCTGATAATTTTTTATACCGTTTGATTTTGCTTGAGTGCATACGATTTGATTAGACTAATTTAATTCGTATATCCCTCTGCTTGATTATCACGGCTTTGATTTTGACTAGTTCAATTATTATTATTTTCTTTGTTCACCGCGACTTTGATTTTGGCTTATTTGATTTTTTCTTGGTCATCACGGCTTTGATTTCGGCTTCACATAATTATTGACTTGTGTTTAAAAAAACTACTACCCGGATTTGTATAGAAACTCCTTCCTATTGTACTACTTTTATATTGCCATTAACTATTTTCTTGGAATGAAATATGATATCCACATGTATATCAATATATGTATACATGTGTGTTTCTGAGTTTAAGCCTGCATTGTCTTCGACATTGCCTAATCACATGCATGCTTCAATCCTTTGTTGCATTTGTATCCTGTACTATGGTTTGGTTTCCTTTGAGCTTCTGGTTTGCATCGAGTATATGTCCATATGTATTTAGTCTAGATAATTCTGTGCACTTTATATATGTTGTTATTTGATGTTGAGGCTTTGCTCATTGTAACGACCCGTAGATTTAACCGGTTTTAATAACGTTATTGATGGAAATTTTATGAAATTTAAATGATAAAATTTTGAAATATAAATTTTATATTTGGAATGCGTCTAGTTAAACATAGCAACTGGTAAATTTTCGTCCGAAAATACGGAAGTTTATTTTCTGCATAAATTTACTTCAATTTAATCAGTTAAAAAGCGATGAAAATAAAACATTTTCAAAATCAAAATATTTTTACATAGAAAAATTCTAAAACATCTTCTGAGAAAGATGTCAGTTTGTCGTTTTTCCAAATTCGGGAATCTTTGGCTCCGTCGATCTTATTTTTCTGCGATTTTCTTGCATTTTTCGTAGTATAAAATTTCGAATTTTATTATTCAATCGTATCACTGATATCCATATGCCATTTTGATCGTCTTGTCGTGCTGACCACTACGGTATATTCAATTCTGTGTTTTGAGTTTCGGTACACAGCGAAATCCGCACAACCGGTAACCGTATCAATACCGGTTATGTGCCTTTTGGTTTGTTTGTGATCATTCGTTTATCTATGTGAACTCTGTAGTCATTTAGCATTTATAACTCCCTGAACGTGACTATTGCCTTTCACTATTTTCAAAACAACCTTTGAGGCTTGATCATTCGTATTCTATTGGTCCAAGAGAAACAAAATTTAAAAGCTTCATTTGTTTACTATCTGTTCATTCTTTCCCCTTCTTTTTCTCTAGGAGACAATTATATTATCAAACTAAGTTTTCATATATATTTCATATATAAAGCAATGTTTATACTTGCTTACCTGCTTGGTTCTCTGGCTCGTTGCATTGAAGTCCACCCTATTCTTTTGTTTTGTTCTGGAAAAACATATATAATATAATATATTGTTATATACAAAGGTGAAGATATAATATTAGTTTGCATTTACCAAATGGAAGCCTGCTCGTCAAAGCCACCTACTCCTTTTATTTTTCTCCACGTCCGCCGAGAGCAACCGCGTTCCGCCTATTTCTCAACCATGGTCATCCCCTCACCGACGCCCTACCGCTCGAACCCACTTGCAATCGCTTCTCCACTCCACAACTCTGCACCCAAATCCACAGCAACCCGACCATGCAACCTGTGTGAACAACAACCCCGCGTGCAGCACCTCGGCAACTCCACCCCGCCACCTGTCACCCTCGCCACTAACGCAACCGGCCACAGCACTCCACAACCCAGATCTCCGGCCATCCTTCGCCGAGACAGCCCATCACAGTACCGCATCCGTACTTTTCTTTCCGCCTCAGAGAATTCGACAACCATTTTCTTCCCTCCATCTCATTGCAACTTCTTTCTGGGTATGTTGTATATTGGTTAATATATATCAGTTGCGTTTTGTATAGGGATGTTTGAAAACATTTATATATATTGATATGTTTTTTTTGAAAGTTTTATATATAAAGGTGAAGTTTGTCATCTGTACATTCAGGTAATAATTGTGTACATATTTCTTCTACCCTGTTTTAAACTATGTGTATAGGATTTATATAGATCTGTTATTAAAACTTATGTATATACCGACTCATTAGTTGCTGTCTTTATATATATATATATATATATATATATATATATATATATATACACACAGTTATAGTTATATACCGTATATTAGTAAAAGGTATAATACTATATATAATTATGGGTGCGTGAGTTGTTTACAAATGTTTTGAGTGTGATGAAAGTGAGTTTTAATCTGAGTACACATATATATCAGTAGATATTCTACTCTGAAATTTTATAAGCGCTACTCTGTGTTAATATATTTTAAGCATTCTAAGTTGTTTTAGTATAAATTTTATATTATGTTATATTAACGTTAGTTTATATTTTTTTTTATATTCTATGGTTTATGTATGTATGTATGTATGTATGTATGTATGTATATATTTACGTAAGTTAGTATATATATGCTGTTGTAAGTTAGTATATGTATATAGTTACTTCGTGTTAAGGCTTATACAAGTAAGTTTCAATATATATATGTTGTAATTCATTATACTATTAAGAAATTTTATACAGTTACTTCGTGCATATAAATACAGTTTGAAATTGGGTCGTATATCTATGCATATTTATATGTTGAAGTTTTTGCTATAAAATGTTATAATACTTCAGTTTTCTTTTACTTAGCAAACTTAGGTTGTGCGTTCATTGTTTTTTTTTTTTTGAAAAAAAAGTTTCAGGTTTGACCCAAACTTAATGTGTGTAAATTTATGAGAGATTGAAGGATTCTAGCTAGACGTTTCTCTAACTGCATACAAATTTGAATTAAGCTATCTTAGTTTTAAAAGCTAAAAGATAAAATAATATTGTGAGGCATCTATGCATTGTACGGTTGATTAAGGGTAAAGCAGTTTTATGTATGTAGGTTCTTTGATCTTAAAGGTAATCTCTTAAATACTTTATCTATTATGTATGTATGAAATTTTAGTATGTTTTTTTTATGTTAAAGATTGGTTTTAAAATACACTATATGGATATTGATTTTAATAAGAGTAGTGTGAAAGGTTTATTTTAAATATATGTTTTAATTAAATATTGATTTTAGTGGAGAAAATAATAATATAATTTATATTTTGTTTCTATCGAATCCAGTCCATCGTGCTTTGCTTTTGGTCTTGCTGCTATCTGTAATGTATCGCAACAGCGTTTTGTTTTCTTCGTATGCGTGTCCATATCTGAATCCTTGTGGGCATCGTGTTCTTTTCCTGCTGATCTCTAGCCTCTAAAGGTGAGCAATCACTCACGATTAATATTCTTATATTTATTAAATTTGATTTCAATTGAAACGACAATTGAAATATGCTGTTGCTGGTTATTTACACTGTTAAATATATGTTATTACCTGTATCAGTTCACCTGTGACATCTGACACCATTATCTTTTATGTATGCAAATAATCTAGTTTGGTTGATAATTTGATCGATTGTGTGATGTTGACATTGAACGTAAAACTGTTAATGTTGTAAGTGATAAATAACTTGAAATTGAAATTGTCGTGGGATAGTTAGGTTTGATATATGGGTTAAGTTTGATTGGTGACATTTGATAATATTACCCCTTAAATGTTTAAATGAATCGACACGTAGAAATATGGTAAATCGCACTTTGAACTATATAAATGTATGTTGTGTAAATCGATGTAGTTGAAATTGAATAATGAATGACAAGTAAAGAACCGTATAAATAATATTGTAATAATCTTTAATCTACATGAAGTGATAGTGTAGATTCTAGAAATAATTATATTAATTTGCACAAATAACAATGTGAATTAATACGATTATTTCGGGATTATTTGAATTAATTATTGGATTGTTATTGATTGTTGTTATTGCTTGTTTATTTACTTCGACACCATCCCAGTTATCACACTGCAAGTTCCCTTTATTATGCTTGATCTTGAATTAAATTTGAAATCGGGTTGAGATGATAAATACCCAAATGAATTTGACCAAGGATAGAGAATTAAATAAATCCAATTGGTCAATAATTTGATTTAAAAATTAAAATAATGATTTTATTCGAATAAAGAATAAGTTTTGAAATGAAGTTGGAATTTGAATTTTTGAAAGGAAAATGTAAAGATTGAAATCTGAAACAAATATTAACGTAGTAATTGATTAAAGAACGTTGTTTGAAATTTTATTATTTAATAATTAAAATTGGAATTATTAATAAATAATTTGGAATTAGTAATAATTGGGTTTTGAAATTATTAAGTTTGAGATCATTTAATAATTAAATTTGAAATTGTAATCAAGTTGGAATTATAATTAAGTTTGAAATTATTAAGTTGAATTTATAATTAAGTTGAAATGATTTGATACTTAAGTTTGAATTCAAAATTAAGTGGAAATGATTTAATAATTAAGTTTGAATTTATAATCAAGTTTGTAATTATTAAGTTTTGAAATTATTAATAATTAAGATTGAAATTATTTAATAATTGAATAAGATTTAATTATTTGATAATTGAATAAAAATTGAATTCTTTGATAAGAGAAATTGAACTTTTGAATAAATGGATTTGAACTTCGTTAATAAATGAAATTGGGTTTCTTTATTTATGAAGTTTGGAAAAAATATTTAAGTAAGTTAATAAGTGAAATCGAAACTTCTCGATTATGTGAAATTTAGTTCTTTAGTAATTGAGATTGAAATTTGTAACGAAGTCAATAAATAAGTGAAAATCGAATTTCTTTAATAAGAAATAAAATGTGATTTATTGAAATAAAACGTGATTTATTGAAATTAACGTAAGACTTGTAATTTAAAGAATTGATTTGACGAATTTAATTTATTTCAATTTGAAGTTTTGATATAATGAAGTTGAACGTAAGTAAGTGATTTAAATGAATTGGAATTTAAATAGAAGTTGTTTGAAGGATAAATTTACTTAGTAAATATTGAATGAAATCGATAAACGAATTAAAATTGATTTGAATGAAAATTAAACCATTTTAAATGATTTCGGAATGAAATTTATATACGAACTTGAATCAATATTTGTTTTGTTAAATAAAAAGTTGAAATCAAATTATAGAATTTGAAATGGAAATTTGGAAGTTTTGAAACGTAAATTTTGGAAAATTGATAGTGAAAGACAAATGAAATGTTGATGTATAAATTTCTAATTGAAATTGAAATTGATTTGGTTTGAAATTTATTAAACGATCAATCGGTGTAATAAGTTACGAAAGTTATTAAAGAAACCGGAATCGGTTATGGATATACTCTCTATCTAAGCCGAAAACCACTTTAATAACTATACGTGGAGTGATGATCCAGAATGAAGTGGTTGGAATGATATACGTGATGACTGAAGAAAGAGAACGATAATGGATAGCCTTGACACTTGTGTCAAATTGGAAATGACTAAAATCAGGAGCCGTGTCGGGCCAAATGGGGTTAGCCACCTCGAGCGAACACACTTCTTCGTAACTACTACTCATTACTTGTTATCGATTGGTGCACCCTCGTACTTTTCAGGAGTGTTGTTTCGCGGTGTTACGATCGCTGCGGCGATGCGTTCTCACCAGTCCGGATCAGGCGAACGGTAGTTTCACTACCTTGGGTATTGCCTCATGTGCCTTGTCATACTTGTATCCCTATATACGCGACCACTACGAATTTGTTTTGTGTTATACCTATGGAGTACTCCCTGATATCCCACTAGTTTACGGTGGAGTTTACAGTGCTGTATAGACTATGACATTTATATAAAATGTGTTAAGGGGGATAATGGTAACGCCTTAACACTATTTTGATACTGTATATTACTGATAGACATTATCTATTTAGCGTACACTACTACATAGTAGATAGTTTAACGGGTCCTTAGAGGATGGTTATTCCAACATCCTTTGAGTTACTTGTATTTCGATTGCTATTTCACTTGAGTTGGATTTATTGATATAAGAATATTAATCCTGACTCGAGTGTTTTGTGTTTTGCTTTACGCTCGGGTCAGACTGAGTGGTTCAGCTTTCGAGACCCACCTTTGGAGTTGGAGCTTTGCTTGAAGATCCAGCCATCTATTCTCCTTCCAATATTCGATGATTTCAGTGATGTATTTTGATTTGTATCTGATATATCGTGTTACTCGTCTGTTGTAAACTCTGATGTATCTTATATATTTATATAGTAGCTTCATGAACTACTATCTCTTTTACTTCCGCTGCACATTATTACTCTGTGTCTGTGATTCTGTGATTATTTATTTACTGTATATATGAGTTTTGCCAAATTTAAATTAACAATTCGGTATTTTGAATTATTCAAGTCCGACATGTGCAGATGCGAATAGTACTAAATAGCGGGTCGTTACACTCATTTTATTCATGTTACTAGTTTCACTTGTGTTCTGGTTATGTTCATTTGCTCTTTGAATGCTGGTCATCTCCATTTGTACACATACACGTATGTATATGTGATGTCTTGGCTGTGTTTTGTGCCTTTGTGCCATGCCGCTGAACTTTGTTTTCATGTTATATTTGTTTTGAGCCAGTGCATATAAACTTGTACACAGTTGAGCTTGTGTGGCCCTCACTTGATATCTTTACTTGTTTGCCTCCTTTATGTGCTGTTGAACTTGGTAGCCTTGCATTCCACTCATGTAAATGTGCATTGATGTATGTTGAGTAAATTTGACTTGCTTGAAGTTGCACTATTGAGCATGGATTGATATATTTATTTTGGTCGAGACCATGTTCAATTGGTAGCTGTAATGTCATCTCCACTTGTATACATAGTTACATTTATGTATGTAAATATGTGTGTGTTTTGATGTAAGTCTGCACTTTGTTGTTGCTTCGAGCTAGTTTGCAATTGCTTCCATGTTGGCAAGCTTGTTTTGTTCTTGTTGACTGTATTGCAATACGTAACCTGCTTTGTACATGAGGTGTTGATCCATATGGTTGAACATATGCTGTGTTTATCTGAAAGTTTTGCATTGCTTTGTTTCCAATTCTGGTTCACCTTGAAGTATACATTTGATTATTGATTTGAAATACTACCTCATGTTTGCGTTTTCATTTCTAGGTTTAGTTGAATCTGAACTTTGTTTTCCTTGACCACCATACCTGATTTTGTACATTATGTCTAGAGTGGTTCTAAACTATATACATACATACATACATACATACATACATACATATATATATGTATATATATATATATATGCACGTGCACCACTGTTATCTTGATATTGCTTTATTTTATGTTGGTTTTTGGATTCTTGTACTCGACAATTTTGTGGTATTTTTGTATTGCACCTGAGCTGAACCTAGCTTTTGGTTGGGTTTGACCTTGTGCTCACGTGTCCTACAATTTTATCAAGTTCATATCGGTGTGCACGGCCTTGTGGCATGTACAGTGGTACACTGTGCATGTCATAAGCTGTTTGTGTATGATGAATTCAAAATTAAATGATGACAAAAAACCCAAATAACAAAGGCAAATAATATTTTCAAAACACATTTTATTTTACACTACAGAAAATATTTCTTTTTCAATTTTACTACATCAGTGTTTATTTTGCAGATAGCTCAGATGTTGGATTCAGTCTGGAATAGAGTTAAAGATAAATACGAGTGAACGAGTGATATATAGTGAGGTGCTGATGTAAATGGTAATTGTATAGTGAAAAATTGTGTTGCAATTTGAAATTGTGTATATATAGTGAGAGCTCAAATTTGTACCATTAGAATTGTAATAAAATATTTGTTTGAATAAAGTATTTGTTTGAATATAAATTCTGTGTTATTTATTTTATTTAATTAAATTCTGTATTATTCATTTTATTCAACAACTATTTATTTAATTATATGAAAATAAAATATTACAATAACAAATACATAATGAATATATATATATATATATGTTTATTATCACTAAATAAAAATCATATACTAGCATAGTCAACAATCTTCCCCTTTTGATGATAACAACATATATTTAAGATTTTGAATTTATTAAATGTATTTGATAATTTAATTCTCTCCCCATATTTGAATGCTCCCTCTCTACAACAAAGCTCCCCCTTCATATATGCATGTAAATAAATAAAATATGCAAATGAACCTAGATGCAAATAGAAAATATAAAATAAAATATTATAAAAATTTTGACCTTTATTTGTCAAAATCTTAACTTTTCTCTCCCCGTTTTGTTATCAGAAAAAGAGTAATAGTGTTAGAAAAACAGAGATAAAGTGATAAACATTAAAACAACATTAATACCCAATCGAATATAAATAATAAATTTCAATAAAAAAATCAAACAAAAATCATAAATACTCTGTTAGGTGCATATTCCACTTTAGATTGATAGAGATAATGTAAAACCATATAGGTTTGCCTAATTGTGTTATATTTATATCAGGAATTTAAATATCTGCTAACTATGCATAACCATGAGGACTTTTAAATGTGATTAGTTATATTCCGAATTTATATAAAAAAATGAATTCAAGCATCTTCTAACCATGCATAACCATGAGGACTTTTAAATGGGAGTATTACCAAATTTTCTATTTAATAATCAATTTTGTTGTGTGTTCCATACATGCATAACCACGAGTACTTTTAAATGAGCATGAAAGCACATAATCAAAAATTCCAAGTAATTCACCCAAGCATGATCGTGAGGACTTTTAAATGAGAGTGAATACTTTGGATGTTTTTATTGCAAAAAAATATAATAAAATGAAAAACGAATAATTTTCACCATATATTAACATACTATATTAGATTTTGATGAGTGATGGTCGTTAGAGATATGATAAAAATAGAGATGGTCATAGAATTTTACCAATCAAAAGTTATTATAAATCTTGTTTAAATTTTTAAAGAAATTTACTAAATATACCGTCTTAAGTTATAAAAAATGATAAATATCAACACTCATCACTTTTCCAATCACTATTTATCATTTCGATAATTAGTAGGGAGTCAGATTGGTCAAAATAGACAAAATAATCAAATCAAATTTCTAAAATACCTAAACTGAGATGAAGTTTACAAAAATATTTTCTAGAAACGGTTTTGTAAAAATGTATGCCAATTGAGAATTGGTTGAAATGAAATTTATGTAGATATTTTCTTTGGAAATATGATCTCTAATAAAATGATGTCTAACATTTATATGTTTTGTCCGTGAGTGATGTACAAGATTATTTGTGAGATCAATTGCACTTTTTCTATCACACATTAGTGGTACATGTTTAAAATTTAGACCACAGTCTTGCAATGTTTGTATCATCCATAAAATTTGAGCAGAGCAACCACTCAGAGCGATATACTCTACCTCTATGGTGGATAATGCAATAAAATTCTGTTTTCTACTTAACCATGCAATTAATGAATATCCTAACATAAAACACGTTCCACCAGTACTTTTTCTATCAACTAGACTTCCAGCATAATCTGCATTTGAATATTCTTTTAATTCAAGGTTATCATTAGTTGGATACCAAAGACCAAAACGTGGGGTGCGCAATAAATATCTTATAATTCTTTAACAAATTTTAAATGATATTCTTTTGGATTAGATTGAAATCATGCACACAAGCAGACATAAAACATGATATCAGGTCTAGCCAATCATACCTCTATATTGCTTTTGATCAACTGCCTTACCTTTTTCATCATTGTCAAGTTCAATTGTTGTGCTCATAGGCGTTTTTTCAGGTTTAACATCTTTCAATCCAAATTTGATGACAAGTTCTCTAATATATTTCATTTTAGAGACGAACGTACCTTTATCGCTTTATCTGATTTGAAATACAAAAAAGAATTTTAACTCTCCAACCAAGCTCATTTTAAACTTTTGCTGCATAACTTTTTCAAATTTCTCATACAACAAATTGTTAGTGGCAACATAAATAATGTCATCAACATATATTTGAACAATCAAAAGATCATCATTTTCATGCAATAGAAATAGTGTGGTGTCTACACAGCCCTTTTTGAACCCATTTTCAAGGAGATAGTGCTAAGACATTCATACCAATCTCTATGGGCTTGTTTTAATCCATAAAATGCTTTCTTAAGTTTATATACATGATTAGGGTATTCATGACTTTCAAAACCTTCTGGTTTTACAAATACATCTTCTTTAAAAATTCCGTTAAGAAACGAACTTTTAATATCCATTTGTCTTAGTTTAAATCCTTTATAGCAAGCAAAAGCTAATAATATCGTAATGGATTCTAGTCTTGCTACTAGTGCAAAGTTTCATCAAAATCAATTCCTTCAATTTTATTATAACCTTTAGAAATTAACCTAGCTTTATTCCTAATCACATTTCCAGATTCATCATAATTATTTTTAAAAATCCATTTTGTTCCTACGACTGGATAATCATTAGGTATAGGTGCTAGAGTCCAAATATCATTCGCTTAAATTGATTTAGCTCTTCTTGCATAGCCATAAACCAATTTTTATCATTAAGAGCTATATCTATGTCTTTGGGTTCAATTTCTGAAATATATCTACTGTATAGACACAAATCACACAAATTTCTAAAAAAGGAATGAGTTTGAATACTTGTGATAGGATTTCCTATTACCAATTTTGGAGGATGATCTGCTTTGAATTTCAATCTCTCTGGATCCAGATTTCTTCAGACTTTTCTTTTGTAGTTGTAGTTTCCTTTGGTTTTCATATTTATTTTTTTCATTCTCCTCTTCAACGTTTCTTTTGATTGTTTCCTTATTTTGATCATCAATGCCTTCATCAAATTTCACATTGATTGACTCCGAAAATTTTTTTGTCCTTCTATTGTAAACTCTATAAGTTTTGCTTCTAGAAGAGTATCCCATGAACATGGCCTCATCGACTTTTGCTTTAAATTTTCCTATTTAATCACCTGTATTTAGAATATAGCATAGACGTCCAAAAACTTTAAAGTATGCAATGTTTGGTTTATTTTTGAACCATAGCTCATAGTGTATTTTCTTAAGAATCGATCTAACCATAACTCCATTCATTACATAACAAGATGTATTTACTGCCTCTGTCCAAAACAACAAAGGTTGCTTATACTCATTTATCATAAATCTAGCCAACACTTGCAATTCTCTCGACTACCCCCATTCTTTTATGGAGCACGTGGAGCAGAGTATTCATATTTAAGTCCATTTTCATCACAAAACTTTTCAAATTCATAAATTTCAAATTCTCCACCATGATCACTTCTTAGTGAAATGATAGAAACTTCTTTTTCATTTTGAACCAATTTTGTGAATTTAGTGAAGTACGAGAAAGTTTCTAATTTTTTAGCTAAGAAGTACAACCATGTATGTCTTGAATAATCATCAACAAACACAAAATAATATTTCTTACTACCTAAACTTGCAAAACAGATCCATATGAATTAGTTCAAGGACTTTAGAAGTACTTACGGTGTTCTTTGTATGAAAGGATGATTTTTTAAGTTTTCCCATAGTACATGCTTTACATAAAATTTATGTTTTGAAATCATGAGATGGTAAACCCTTTACCAAGTCTTTTCATTTTAATTTGTACTAGCATGTCCTAATCGTCTGTGCCATAAGTTTACTTCTACATCCTTAGCTATCAGACATTTTGAAATAGTGAGATCATCAAAAGTTATAGAATATATATTACATTTCCTTTTAGCTGGAAACAATATTTCTTTTGATGATTGATCAACAATTTTGCACAAGTCAGAGTCAAAAATAACATTCATTCCCTTATCACATAGCCGACTGATTGAAATCAAATTGTGGTGCATATTTTCAACATATAATATGTCATTTAAGGTAAACGTACTGTTACCTACTTTACCTTTACCAATAATTCTACATTTTTCATCATTACACATTGTAATTCTGCCAACTTTGGACTTTTCTAGGCTAAGAAACTTTGATTTGTCGCCTGTCATGTGCTTGGAATAGCCAGAATCCAAATACCATTGTTGTTGTTCCTTAGCCTTCCAACATACCTAAACAAGGAGAGAATTTAATGGCCCTTTTTTTTAAAGGTCCATGATTGTTAGTGACAAGATGTTTTAAAAAATATGTTTGTGTAGACCCAAAACTATTTTATTTGTTCCTTTGGGCACCTAGATTTGTTTGCCTTTAAGGAATTTTATATTCATGCCTTTTGGAACCCAAATTGGTACGGTTTTCACGTGTTTGGGTTTATAAGAGTAATTGTTTTGATTGTGTCCAATTTTTCTACAAATCGTGCACTTGGATATTACTTGATCAATATCACTTTTAAGAGGTTCAGATTGATTATATCCAAGTCCTTGTCTAGTATATTAACGGTTTGTTTACCTAATAGCATATTTAACTATTTTTCTCCTTTGAAATTTTTTCCTAAAGTTGTAGACAATTGATTGGACTTGTGTTTGAAGAGATTTATTTTCGTTCAATAATTGTGTGCACTTTTTAATAGAATTATCTCTCCTTATATTTTCACTTTCTTTCAAAATTAGAATTTCGTTTTCGAGTGATTTAGTTTAAAGTTTTGATTTTTTAATCTCTTCTTCAAGTGATGGACTGTTATCACACTTATGGCTCTTGATATGATAGTTTTTAACTAACTGATCAAGTGTTTATTTAAATCTATCAAAGTATCTCTTTGTGATTCAATTTTAGCATATTTCTCCCTTAGTCTTTCGAAATAGCCATTTACTTCGTGAAAATTTATAAGTAATTCTGAATGAATTAGTTTTGATACCTCGCTTGGCTCGTCATCATCACTATCAGTTATATCACCTCAAAGTCATAGATTTGCTTTTTCACTCTCACTGCTTGTGCTATTATCATCTTCATCAATTTCATCCCAAGTGGCTGCAAAACTTCTCCTTTTTGGTTTCTTTCCTTGGCTGGATCGATTTCAAGGATAGTTGGGCTTGATATGACTGGGTTTGTTGCACTTGTGATAAATGATCACCTATTCTTCTGAATTGTCTAGTGCTTTGAGTATTTTGCTTTTCAATTGTTGATTTAGAGCTGGATTTCTGTATTTGTGGTCCCACTTTTTGAATCTCTATATTAGTAGCGCCAGCTCAGTTGCTCCATCATCATCATCATCACTTTCCGTTGTTCCTTTAAGAGCTATTGATTTCTATCAAGTATCACCTCCTTCTTGTTCTTCCTTGAATTTTATTTTTAGCTCATAAGTGATGATATTTATGATGAGTTCTTCAACTTTGATTTGTTTCAAAATCCTTTGATTCTTAAATGGCGGTTACTTTTGCTTTAAAATTTCATCGAAGGACTCTGATGATTTTTTGGACTATTTCCAATTCTATGTATGATTTTCCAAGAGCTTTTGATTTGTATACGATATTGGAAAGTCGTCCATACATCTCTTTGATATTTTCATCCTTGGCCATTTTAAAGTTATCGTATTCGCTACTAAGCATGGCAAGGCGAGATTCTTTGACTTGAGATGTTCCTTCGTGAGTCACTTCGAGTGTGTGCCATATTTTCTACGCAGTTAGACAATGTGAGACACAAACCAATGAATAAATAATAGAATTCATTGCTTTAACATTAGCATTTTGTAGTTTACTTTCTAGATCCATCTATTGATCTATTGGTTTATCTATTTTCGTGATTATCTACCACTATAGTTGGTGTCTTATAACCTGTATCAACAATATTCCAAGTATCGATGGTTTTTAGAAAAAAATTCATTCCATTTTTCCAGTAAGCATATTCACCATTGAACATTGGTGGTCTAATTATAGACCGACCCTCAGCAAAAGCATTATTAAGAGAAGCCATATAAAAAAATCTAAATTTTAAAATAAATTGGTTTTTGAAAAATCAAATTTTTGAAAAACAAAAATGGCCTTTGTTCCTAGCTCTGATACCACTTGTAAGATCGATTTCACCCATGAGGGGGGTGAATAAGGTGATACTAATAATTATAAAAATTTAATGCGGCAATATATATAAAGCACTAATAATAGCAGAATAATAGCAATATAGATAATAAGGCAGTATTTCAAATCAATAATCAAATGTAGACTTCAAGATGAACCAAAATTGGAAACAAAGCAATGCAAAACTTTCAAATGAACACATCATATGTTCAACCAAGTGGATCAACACCTCAAGTATAAAGCAGATTACATATTGCAACGTAGTCAACCAGAACAAAGCAAGCTTGGAAACATAGAAGCAAATGCAAACTATCTCGAAGCAACAACAAAGTGGAGACTTTCATCAAAACACACACACAGTATATATAAATATAGATACATACATACATACATACATAAATGTATGTATGTATACAAGTGGAGATGATGACACTGCAACTACCAATTAAACACAGTCTTGACCAAAACAAACAAATCAGTCCAGGATCAACAGTGCAACTTCAAGCAAGTCAAATTTACTCAACATATATCAATGCACATGTACATGAGTAGAATGCAAGGATACCAAGTTCAAAAAGATGAGGATTGTGAAGGCAACCGAGTAATGGAATCAGGATTGAGCAAAGGAAGGGATTGGATCCGAATGGAGAAAAGGAAGGCTTGGATGTATGTGCTAAGGAATCGTAGATACTCGGAGTGTTTCCTATTATACTCGAAGTAGAGGTATTATAAGTGCGGATGCCGTGGATGAGTGGAGTGGATCTTAATACCCTGAACCGGTGGCTTTAGGTCTAGTGTCTAGCTTTGGGCTACGACATACGTATGTTACTTTGGGCTATGAGACACGTATCGAACATTGAAAACTGAAATTTCCTTTAGTCCCTGACAGTAAGGAAGCCATACAAGTTATCATATATTCAGGGCAGATGGAGTGATAATAGGGATTGCTTAATT
Source organism: Allium cepa (assembly GCA_030765085.1). NCBI lineage: Eukaryota > Viridiplantae > Streptophyta > Magnoliopsida > Asparagales > Amaryllidaceae > Allium > Allium cepa. The sequence goes on along the minus strand of CM060940.1, from coordinate 754,869,198 downwards.
GATGCTATGGTTGCTATGATTACTTTAGTTGCTTTCTAGGCTATCACTTGGAGATATCATTAGGAGTAGGTATTAGAGATAAGAATACCTGGAGTGGTGATCTCCTTATTTTGAGTAGAGTACCTTTATGTTATTTGTAAAGTAGCATATTATGATGTTATGTGCTAACTCTTTGGTTGTAGGGACAGGTCAGGTTGTTTTGTGTACCTCTATTCCTTACCATATTTACCTGCATAGTATTTTGAGATTCATTTATCGCTTACACCAGACTATTTTTTGGCCTAAGATTTTGTGCTTTATTTCTTTATCTTGGGTACTCTTAAATTAGTATAATAGATAACAGGTTTAAGTAATGCAGTAGCTATGCAGAGGATGAGCTAGACGAACCTATCTCATATTATATACTTATATGGATTTCTATGCTTATTTTGCTATGCAGCATTGGGGAGCCTTTGCAATGACTGCTTAATTTTTTTATGAGACAGTTGTCGAGTTTATTCCCATTGTATAAACTATAATGCATTTGTATATTACTTTGTGGATCTGTGCTCTGATGGTTTGTTCATATATTTTTATTGTCTCTCCTATTATATCTCTGATATTATATTTTATCCATGCACCATAAGATATTCAATAGGTTATATCTTGTATTTGTTTCATTTTCAACCCTGATGATCATCATCTATCAATTTGGCATGGCTGTAGTGCACTACTTATTTATTATAGGTACCAATGATATAGGGCGGTCGTCACATTTGATATCAGAGCATTGGTTACATGATTAACCTGAGTTGACATCAAGATCCAGTAGAGATAAGGAAGGAGTTGCAACCTTTGACTGGATTGAAAATATATATACACAAAAGAGAGTTTGCACTTGTTAAATATTTTAGTTTTAAAGCTATGTAGTAATATATTATATAGTATAATCACATGCATACGAGCTTTACGGACACAGTTTTCTTTATGAGAGACTAATCACTCTTATTATAGATTAAGAATGATTCAGCATACAAGAGAAACATGAGGAATTCTGCTTTAATAGTTGAGGAAGGGGTAGGGTCAGGAGCTACTACACTTGAAGTTCAAGCGATGTTGAATGCTATTATGGAAACTACGATAAGGAATGTTCAGGTTACTGCTCCTAGCATGGCTGTTGGTGGAGGTGCTCCACTGCAAGCGCTTACGGCTGATTTCGCCAAGTTTAGTAAAAACTATTCAACTCTAGGAGCAAAACTATTTCATGGAACAGAGTTAGCTATAGAAGTGTAGGAATGATTGGATACTTGCAAGCACATATTTAGTGACATGAAAGTGAATGATGCTACGAAGAGGAAAATGGCCTCTACGCAGCTTCAATGACGAGCTATGAACAAGTGGAACGCCATTACCATTGCCACTATAGAAGACCAGTTTACTTAGGACCAGTTCAAAGCAAGGTTTTAAGAGAAGTTCATTCCGACTGCTTAGAATTTAGTGGTGTTTAGGAAGTTTACCAGTCTTAAGCAAAGAGAGTTGTCAGTTACTGAGTTTGCTACAGGATTTGATGCTTTATCAAAATATGAGATGTCATTTGTCGACACTCCACTGAGGAAAAATGAGAAGTTCATCATTGATTTGGATGATTGTATTGGAGAGAAGCTTGTGACCATATAGATGAGCTATTCGAGAAGTTTGTTGAGAAAGCTCTCTATCACGAGAATATATATCCAAAGGCTAGAATAGATGTTGTCATTTCTACTAAGAAAGAAGAACCAAATCTACAACATGGCGGTGGAGGCAAGATAAAATGGAATGAAAAGAGGAAGCCGTCTCAAGGGAAAAATGGCCAAAAGAAAGAAAAGTGAGAAAATACTTGCTATGGGTGCAAGGAGAAGGGTCACTTGATTAAGGGCTGCAAAGTGAGTGAGAAGAAGAAGTGCTACAATTATGACTAGCTTGAGCATTTTAAGGATTGTTTGGAACCGATGATTGATAAGCATGTTGTGAAAGCATATGTTTTGGACGTTATCTTTACTTCATCGAGTGCTTCCTCAATGAATGAGAAAGTAAAGGGAGTCGTTATTCAAGTTATGTTTTCCATTAAAGATGTTTCCATTTGTGTTTTGTTTGATACCGGGGCTTCATATTCGTTCATATCCAATGACCTAATAGACGGAATAAGATTGAGACCTGAGATAGTAGATCGATCTCTGATTATGACGAACCATATTTGAGGCTCTCCTAGCCTTTACGTGGTTTTTCATGGCCTTGCATTATTGAGTCATGGATGCTCTTTTGTTTGTGATTGCTTTTTCTTGAATTTTTTTTGATTTAGAGATTATCTCGAGAATGGACTGGCTGTAGAAGTATGTGGCAATGGTGGATTGCGAGAAGCTACTGGCAAAGATTAGAGACGTGGAAGTGTGGATGGTAGTGATTGGCCGCCAACTCGAAGATAGGGTGATGGTTAGCTTTCTTATTCACTTGAAATTCCACAAGAGGAGTTTTCATCAATCCCTATCGCTAGACAGTACCTGGATGTATTTGAGGAAGTGACTGAATTATCGTCGCATAAAGAGATTGAGTTTTGGATAGACTTAATAAAGGAAGTCAGCCCTATAGTTATGCCTTTAAGGCCTATGGCACCTTGAGAGCAGAAGGAATTAGAGGTGCAAGTGAATGGCCTATTAATGAGAGGGTTCATTCGTTAAAGTGTATCCGAGTGGGGTGCACTTATAATATTCGCTATTAAAGAAAATGGATCTTTGAGATTGTATGTGGATTATCATGAGCTGAATTAAGTAATGAAGAATAACAAATATCCACTTCCATATATTAATAACTTGTTTGATCAGCTTTATAATGCAAAGATGTTCTCTTAAATGGATTTGGCAGTAAGATTTCACTAGCTTAGAGTAGCAAAGAAGAGTGTGCCTATTACTGCATTTTGTACACCATCAGGTTTTTATGAGTGGTTGTGATGTCATTCTGATTGGCCAATGCTTTAGCATTACTTTGGGGATCTCATGCATTAGGTTTTTAGAGACCAACAGAACAAGTTTTTCTTGTGTTTGTGGATGATATTTTGATCTATTTCAAAACCAAAGAGGAGCACAAGATGCACATAAGGATTTTTCCAAAGGTGTTGAGAAAGCACAAATTGAGAGAGAAGTTCTCTAAGTGTCACTTCTAGAGAAAAGAAATGAGGTTCTTGGGTCACGTTGTTTCTGGACAAGGTATAGTAGTGGATCCTGTGAAGGTTATAGCGGTTGAAGATTGGAACCGGCCCACAGTTTCCTAGGATTGGCAGGATACTATAAGTGTTTTATCAATGATTTCTCTAAAATAGCAACACCATTGACCAATTCGATGAAGAAGAATTAGACTTTTTCTTCGGATTTAAAGTGCAAGCATGCATTTGCGCATCTGAAAGAGAGGTTGAAAAGTTCACCGATATTGACTATTTCCAAGTGGGAATGAGGAGTTGATGATATATATAGATACATGTGGTAATGGATTGAGTGCAGTATTGATGCAGAAGGGAAAAGTTGTTGCATATGCTTGTCGATAGCTAAAGTCGCATGGGAGAAATTATCCAACTGAAGATTTGGAATTGGCGGTGATAGTTTTTGCTTTGAACATATGGAGGCATTATTTGCTAGGAGAAAGGTTTGAGCTGTTTATGGACCATAAATGCTTGAAGTACCTTTTCTCTCAGAAGAATCTCAAACTTCGTTAACAACAGTGGTTAGAGTTCTTAGCCTCCTATGATTTTAGCATTTCCTATACATTAGGAAAAGGGAGTGCAGTCGCCAATGCATTTAGTTGAAGACATGCTAGTTTGGGAGTAATATTCTTGGAATAGAAGTAGATTGAATGTACTACTGGATATGAATTTAGGCCTTATTACGAGCTAGAACCAGAAATGTTGGCAAGTTTATTGATCAGAACTACTCAAATAGAAAAGATCGGTGCTGGTCAAAATCGAGATGCTAGGTTGGCAGAGATTATAACAAAGATTATAGAAGGCGTACAGTCTGAGGATATAAAGCATAAGAACTCGGCCGATAAGGTTGGCTCTATAAGGATAGAAGACTATTTGTTCCTGATATTGATGGACTGTGAGATGAAATGCTATGACAATGCCACCATTCTAGGTTGAAAATACATCCTTAAGGTAATAAGACATACCAAGATATAAAGTAGACTTATTATTGGGATGGTATGAAGAATGATATTGGGACATTCATCTTAAAGTGTATGAACTTCCAATTGGAGAAGGCAGAGCAAAAGAAACCCAGTGGATTGTTGTAACTGCTAGAAGTTCTTGAGCGGAAATGGGAGCAAGCATCGATGGATTTTATTAATGGACCGTCGAGGACTCAAGAATCATATGGTAGAATTTGGGTCGTGGTTGATCAGTTGACCTTGAGCACTAGATTTACTCCCATAAAGTAAATAGAACAACATCCAAGTTGGGCGAGTTGTATGTATAGCGGTTAGTACGATTTCACGGTGTGCCAAAGGGCATTATGAGCGACCGAGACTCATATTTCCCCAGTGGATTTTGAAAGAGCTTACAAGAGGCATTAGGGACTAATCTGCATCTTAGTATGGCTTTCCACCCACAAATGGGTAGGCAAACCAAAAGAGTAAATAGTATATCTGAAATATCTTGTGAGAATGCTTATAGAGTTTGGAGGATCATGGGATGACCATTTGCAACTGGTAGAGTTTGCATACAACACTAGTTACTAGTTGAGTAATTGTATGGCTCTATATGAAGCATTGTATGGTCGCCTGTAACGCTCCTTTATGTTGGTGGTAAGCGGGCGAGAAACTGATGCTTGGACCAGATATTATTAGAGAAAATTCAAAAAATGTTGGGATCATTCGGCAACGAATGAAAGCCGCTTAGGATTGATAGAAGAGCTATGCCAATAAATGATGTAGAGATTTGGAATTTTCTATTGAGGATATGGTTTTTGTGGTGGTATCTCCTTTGAAGCATGTAGTTCGATTTGGTAGAAAGGGGAAGTTGGCATTAAGATTCATATGCCCTTTTTCGATAATAGAAAGGATTGGGAGTTTGGATATAGGGTCGACTTACCTCAGAAGATGGCATGTGTGCAAATGTCTTTTATGTCTCCTATCTACGAAAATTTGTGCATGACTCAGGCATGATGATTACACCGGATTAACTTGAAGAGGTTGAGGTGGAACTAGAAGTTTTGAGATCTCGTAGGCCAGTTCGTGTCATTGAACACAATACGAAACAACTTAGGAGAAAGTCGGTGACGCTAGTAAGGGTACAATGGAGCAGAAGTGATGATAATGGTTGATTGATGCTATGGTTGTTATGGTTACTTTAGTTGCTTTTTAGGCTATCACTTGGACATATCATTGGGAGTAAGTATTGGAGATAGGAATACCTGGAGAGATGATATCCTTATTTTGAGAGAGTACCTTTATGTTATTTGTAGAGTAGCATATTATGATGTTATGTGCTAACACTTTGGTTGTAGGAACATGTTAGGTATGAGTCATGTACCTTTGTTCCTTACCATATTTACCTGCATAGTATTTTGAGATTAATTTATCGCTCATACCAGACTATTATCGAGACCGAGATTTTATGCTTCGTTTCTTTATCTTGGATACTCTTAAGTGAGTAGACTAGACAACAAGTCTAGGTAGTGCAATAGCGGTGTGGAGGATGAGCTTGATGAAGCTATTTTATATTATATACTTATGCGGATTTCTACGCATATTCCGCTACGCAGCACTGGGGAGCCGTAGCAGTGGCTGCTCATTTTCTTGTTATGAGACAGTTGTCGAGTTTATTTTCGTTGTATAAAATCTACCACATTTGTATATAACTCTACTGATCAACCTTGTGATGATTTGTTCACATAGTTATTGTTGTCTCTCCTATTATATTTCTGATATTATATTTTATCCATGCGTTGTGAGATAGTCCACATGTTATATGCTGTATTTGTTTTATTTTCAACCTTATGAATGTGTTATATCGATCGGGCATAGCTGCAGCACACTACTTTTATATTATAGGTTCGGATGGTAAGGCGATCGTCACAATTGCTTTATCAGGGATTAATGGAAAAATCATGGTTTTCTATGTACTCAAACACCAGCCGAAGCTGGCACTTGATCCCCCCTCGATCCAAGGTATATGGATCCATTTAACAATCTGTGGTAGTTATTCCACATATCCAATGAGCGTCCTCACAATACCCTTGCTTATGAATACATCAGAAAGCACTCCGAGTATCAATGATCCCTTCATACGCATTTCCGAGCCCTTCCTCCCCCATTTGATTTCCATTCAACATGAAGGAACCCTTCTACATTCCTCCTTTTCCACGATGGAACCCTTTAATGTTCTATCCATGGATTCCCTTGAACCCACCGTAGTGGATAATCATCATCACGACTCCATCAACATTGAGCCATCATAATCGAAACCCAACTCCATCATCATCGAGTCATCACCATCAAAGTCCTGAAGTCATTACGTCAAGCGTCATACCTTTGTTGCAACGAACCGTATTCTACATATCAAAGGATAGTAGAATATTTATATTATTTTCATATTAGTTTGAATGATTCTAAAACTTTATGAAATGACACTTGGGGACATTTCCCACATCCATGATTTTTGTCGAATTTCTATATGAACATTTTGACCATGTAAATCTTTTATAGCCTATAACTTTTGATAGGAGATGAATTGGGGTCTGAAACCACTTCCATTAGATTGAGATAATGATTTCCCTTTTCTTAGAATGATAATATTAAGAGAACGAACTAACCATTTGAGTTATGGCTGTTTGAAATTTTATTTGATTTTGAATAGCTTAAGTGGGTAATAAGCGTCATTAGTGCTAAGGCCCATGACCCATTTCGTGTTTGGAGTAAATGGAGGTTAATGGGATCTCATTTCCATCATTTCACAACTCCCAAAAATGGTTAGAAATATACATTGACCAAAAAGCAACCCTTAAACCTACATTAATTAGCAAAATTTCATCAGTAAAGGAGATTAGCAAGGTTAGCATTAGGGATTAGAGATTTGCTGTTGGAGAAACCTTGGATTACATGCTTTCACTATTCATTTGAGGATTTGGATCTTGGTTTGGGTTAAGGTGAGTGATTAGATCTTTCACTTACTAATAAGGTAATTATACACCCTAAATGATGTTATAAAAATCTCTAAAAAAGTTTTAGACTATAATTAACCATAAATATGAAATTTAGACAATTTGGACTTGATCTATAAAATGTGTTCTCATGGATATTTAACTTTCACCTTAGATTAGATTTTTTTTAAATAGATATGTTTGGATGTTTGGCTGATATTTTGGTTCTTATATGATGTATGCATGTTTGCCTAATGTTTGAATAGTTGAAAATGCCGATCGAATGGCGACTTAGTTAGAAGAAGTTAGGGATTGGTAATGAACCCCAGGGATCGGTGATGATCTTTGGATTTTATTCCAAATTAGGTGCGATTGATGTAGGGCAACGAGGAAGGCCTCATGTAACGAACGGGAATTTTCGACTTTCGAAAATTCAACATCGATACTCACTTTATCGACTGCCGAGAAATCGAAGGCCGAAAAAAACCGAAAAGTTATGGGTTTAAGAAAGAAGAAAGAAAGAAGAAGAGAAGAAAGGAAGAGAAGAAGATAGAAAATAGAGGGAAAAGAAGAAAGAAAATTTTAAAATAGAAGAAAAAGAGAATAGAAAATAGAAATATAGAACAACAACAGAATCTCACAATTCGCAGCGGAACAACATATAATAATAAATGAATAATCTTTAAACAAAGAACTATCAGTTATTACATTTTATACATTACATTACATCATATCATCATCAGAGTGTACAACAACAACAATAGTGCAGCGGAAAAGAAATACTATATAAACTAGTAATACGCCATGCCATCCAGCTTGCCTCCAGCAATTCCAGAATATCCAGAATATCCTGATAAACCTTAACTCTTAACTGCCCGTGTGGAAATTGGTGGGCACCCAGAGTTTAGGAAGGAAAACAATAAACTCCAAGTCAGTCATGTGACTGGTGCGAGAACTAAAAACAGTTTTTTTATCTTAAAATCAAAATAGAGGAATATTTTTAAATTCAATTCGCAATGCTTTAAAAATGAGACTACCATAAGACCTCCTGCCACACACACAATGCAAACGCAGACTTGGAGAAGATTTCTCCTTATGATAGTCAAAGATGCTTGATACGCATTAAAATCAAATCAATTTTGATATTATTATTAGTGCATAGTGTAGAAGATATTTCGAAAGTAGAATATAAATCTTAGCCAGCGTAGGTACCATTATATTATGCCTACTATAGCTACTTCTTGAGGAAGCAGGTTCTACAACTAAAACCGTACAAGTTTCGTATTGTTTCTTTGGATTTCCAACAAATGGTCAGGCCAAGGAACTTCCCATTGCCACATGAGAATGCCTCTGGAAAGACATCCCCGAGAACCAAACCGGAACTCTGCCAACACAAGGCCGGGTTACCCCTAACTGGGTAACTACTGACACGAGCACGCCATTCCCCGATCGTAAACGACCTTTCTCACGGGATCCCGAAAACCAACAACCACAAAGTAATAAATTCGTAGTAACCACATAGGTTAAATATCTGGGCTCCATACCATGATACCACCTCTATCCAGAAGGAAATGTACATACCCTAAAGGGAGCTACCGCTCATAACCTTGCCGCATCTTTCCTGTTTTGACCATTTACGGGATGTGAGGCTCGACGAAGTCACGTCCACAAAAACATACTTTATACAAAAGCCATGCTTTGGGTCAACAAATGATCAACACAATGATCACTAAGATAGACGATCAAATAAACGATCCTATCACAATAATCAACACAATGATCATTTACAGCAACACTCAGCATGTCACATTACCAAATTGGGAATACATCGCTGATAACTTCAACTATATAACCTCTGAGCTCGTACGTCTCAGAGAAGGGTGTTAAGCTAAGAGAATAAATTCTCCGCCACCACAGAAATATATTTGAAAGAAATCGGCTTTACATCTCAACTTGTAATGTCAGACACACAATCCATACAAGTCTGTTCCGGGCTCGAACAGAACCGAAGGCACTTACAAAGAAGTCCTTGCAATCCGAATAATCTCTAATCACGTTCAGATTTCCCATCACATATGGAGATCTCAATACCAGGGATCAGCCAGTGCAGAGACAATCAACAAGAAATCCTTTCGCTTTCGAAAATATCCGGTCTTCAACACCGATCTTCGAATGCAATTCATAACGACGTATCACATATTCGGAATGGGTTATACGACCCTAAGGTCCTTTCCCGGTTAACCCGAGTAGTGAGCGCTTATTTTAAAAAAAATAAGTGTGGCATCCAATTTCAAACAATTCACAACAAATACCTATTTAAAGGTAAATATTGATAGTCGGTTATTGAACTATCAATAGATATGCCAACATCACCAGATTCCAAATAATTTTCCAAATTATTTATTTCACAAAAATATCTTTACAAGAGATAAACATAATTTCCATACTTTAAAAATAAATCAATATTTATTTTTAAATCTAATTTTCCAATTTCATTTATAAATTCTATATTGAATTTACATTCCAAAATATTTATGAATATACGATTTCCATTCAATTTCTAATATTCATTTTCAATTTATCTTCAAAAAGATAAATTCCAAATATTCACTTAATATTGGAAAAGCATTTCTATACTTATTAAAAATAAGTAATTCACAGATCTTTTTATTTTCTATACTTAGAAAATATTTAATATACCTTAATCGAAATTAAGTATATATTTCATTCTTTAAAGGAAATCATTCACTTAATCATAATTATTTGGGTCAAAACGAATGTCGCGTAAAACATCGTTACGACAACCCAAAATCACTAGTATAGGGATTCGAAATTAAAATAGATATATAAATCCCAATATTATACAAAACATTTCCTTTCGGAAATCATTTACTATAACAATAGTGTTATAGTCCATTTTTTCCTTATATTTCTCGAAAACATCTATTTCAACAATAAATGTTGAAATCTATGGTTTCGAATCTCAATACATTTTAAAACATCTTTAGATCGTTTTAATTCTATTTAAAACATCCCATCTAAAATAATTTCTTTAACATAATATTCACTATTCAAAAACGTGAATACACTTGTTAATAAATTTCATCACTTCTATTCATTTTATTTTAAAGAATTATTCACTGTCTAAAACATGAATATAATTCCATAAATAAATTACAACAATTCCTTATCAAAATAAGTCGTTGCGGATTTATAAAACAATGTTTATAAATTCTATTTCTATTTATTTTTATAACAACTTCCTTTTATAAATTTCCTTTATAAATCTATTACATTTCATATCTCAATGATATACTAAAATTTCATATTATAAGTCAAATACTTATAATTTATTTATTTACAAAATCATTCCTTCAAACTTCCCAAATCTATAAATCTTATAACTTCTAAGATTCATTTATTTATCCACATCTATTTCCTAAATAACTTTATAAATTTTATTTATAAAATTCTATTTAGAACTTCACCGTTATAATTCTATAAGTTTCATTCATTTGTGAAATTCATTCACAATTCTTTCTAATGCTTATAAAAGCTCGTTTTATAATTCCAATATTTTCAATTTATAAATATCAATTTATAAATCTTTTAATATAAAACAATTTATATTATTATTTTAAAACGTCTTTCAGCTCCTTATAATTTCATCATTTTAATTTATAAAATAGTCAAATTTCATAAATTCTATAGATTTCATTCCTTTATGAAATTCATTTACAAATCATTCTATCACCTATAAAAGCTCTTTTTATAATTCAAGATATTCTAAATTTATAAATATCAACTTATAAATCTTTTAATATAAATCAATTTATATTATTACTTTAAACATCTTTAAACTCTTTTATAATTTCATCATTCTGATTTATAAAATAAAAATTTTATAAATCCTATTTTAAACTTCTTATAAAAAATTCAGAATTCCCATTTCAAACTATTTTATAAAATCACTAATCCCATATTTTCAAAAATCAACTTTTAACTGTATTTCTCAAAAATCATAATTTTTATAATATTAAAATTATAACGTTTATTTATTTAAGATGAATCAATTCCAAAAATATTTTATAAACGTATATTTCCAAAAATCACTTTAGAAATTAAAATTGTTGTTTTAACTTCAAAAATTGGATCCGATGATGCAACACATCAATAGCCAATCACAACTTTCAAACATCATATATCATCCATGATAACAATCAAATATCACAATATATGAAATCAAATAAATATTTGTGAGGAATCCAGTTGGATCCCTCCAACCTGTTTCCCTGCATCCACAGACATTAGCACAATACCATTCCGTTTCAAGACGGAATATCGCGGTACATGGGATTTTATAAATATATATCCGCTTACTAACGGCGCAATAGGGTCTCATCCGCTAAAAGAAAATGCGGGAAATCAATCAACTGCAATATATACATATGCCAATATATATATATTGCTATATATAATATATAATACCAATTCCACTTCGAGGTGGAATATCGCGGTATATGTGTGTAATAAATAACCTCCGCTTACTAACGGCGTATAGGGTCTATTCACATCCAATATATATATATAACAATCATCATTCAAGCATTCAATCAACACAGTCAATCAAATTTTAGATTTAACTATTTAAAATTTAAATAAACAACAGAAATTCCTTTTGAGTGAGAAGTTCTCACCTTTATTCCCGTTTGCAATCCACTCCCAATTCGACTTGTTTTCTTCATTTATACCTTGTATAAATATTTACACAATTTATTAATATCCGAAATAATCGAATAATAAATTTTCGTTCTTGATTGTTAAATAAATCAATAGTTTTATTTAAATCAGTTTCTTCTTTAATAATTTTTTATTTCAACTAAAAATTAAATTTAATTAACCAAACTCTCTTTCAAATAATTTAATTAACTATAGATTTAATTTTTACCAAAGATTTTCTTTTTAGCAAATTATTTTAACTAAAAACTAAATTTAAAACTAAGTTTTCCTTTATTAAATTATTTCAAATGCCAAAAATTAAACGAACCATTTATACAAATAAATTCCGCTAGTCGAAAAGTTAATTTCCATTTCATAGTAACTATTTGATTTAGAAATAAATTTCCTTTTCATAAATAAAATTAACTAACTATTTTATTCCAAACTAATACTTCCTCTTTTAATACCATTTTGCAGCATAAATAAATTAAATTGGTTTATTTTAACAAACTAAAAAAAATCAAACGGGTAAATAAACAAATTAATTGCCATTTTAAAATTTTAATTTAACCAATATCTCAATTCTAAGTTAATGCTATATATTTATTTTATTTTAAACTAATATTCATCTTTATTCTAAATCAAATTCTTTTAATAATTTAATTAACAAAAAGTTTAATTTAAAACTAAAATTCCTTTTCCCCAAAACATATCTGTTAATATTTAACAACTGTTTAAGTCAAATTCGTATAGACTTTCGAATCTTTTATTAAATTTTCAAATCTTCCTTTTTAAATATCTATTCCTATATATATATATATATATATATATATATATATATATAAAATCTGAATATAACAGTGATTTAATCTACTAAAAAAAAAACTTTCCCTATATATATATATATATATATATATATATATATATTTTTAAATTAAACTTCCAAATTATTCAAAATTCCTATTTCCTATACACAATCTATTTGGAAACTGTCCATATATCTATTTATATGTAAATTAATTTCTGTTTTACTGTTTATACATTTTCAATTTACATATATATATATAAATAGATTTAAAGAAATATACTTACTGCCTTACCTATTACTGTGAACTCAGGCCATCATCGAGCGTGCGATCACATCGGAGCCCTAGCCTTTCGTCAAGCCCTCCACGCTCGCGAAGCTCGTCGCGAACCACCAAGATCTGCAGCAACCACAACGCCTTTGATTGATGGTGAACCCGGACCCATGCGACCCCAATCGCTGCCCCCATCCAATCGAGCACCATGCCCGTCGCAACCCACACCGCTGCTTCATGCCGCGCGCACGCGTGCGTCATCTCCATCGCGAACGCTACGACAGCGCTGTCGCCTCCACTGCATTGAATCGCGACATCCCCTCTGCTCGATCCCCAATCGATCGCCGCGGCTTCCCCCCCACGCGCGAGCACCCAGATTTGGTCGAGCGCGCGCCCCCATTTCTTTCTTTATTTTTTTTTTATTTTTTTTTTCACTCGTCTGCGGCCATGGTTTCAATTTGAACGAGAATTGAGAAAAGAGGGAGAGGGAAACGAACGAAAATTGAAGAGAGGAAGGGGGAGAAGGCTCGGCCGTTGTTTTCTTGAACGAAGATTGCGTTATTTTAAAAACAAACTGGGGCATGCTTATCACGATTTTCTTTCGTGATTCTCGGCTAGATTTTAGGCATACTTTATGGAAGGAAAGATAGCTGACGTTGACATATTTAAATTTAAATTTAAATTAAATTAGTTTTCGATAAAATTTTCAATGCGTTTAGGTGTCGTATTCTCACACAACAACCCCGATTGATACGAAATTTGAAATCCGGCAATAATTCAATATTACGGACCCAATGGAACTGGTTTCGTCGAATTCCGAGACTGTATGAAAAATGACTATTTTTAAATATCGATTTAAACGATTAAATTTCAAAACTGAACAATTCACTTTCAAATTTAATTCTGAAGCTCCTATAATCTTCAATATTATCAATATGAATTTTACAAGCCTTTGAAATATTTTAAATCAGCTTAAAATTGAAAATTCAAATTTTTATTCAATTTTCAATAGATTAAATTCTATAATTTAAATCGTTATATTCAAAGTTATATTGAAAATTCAATCCAAACATCATTCAAATATTTAAAATAAAGTAAATATTCTCAATTTAAATTATTCAAAATTCAGGGTCGTTACAATCTTTCCTCCTTAAAAGAATTTCGTCCCGAAATTACAAGTTAAGAAGAATGCCCTTATCCCATTTATTATTTTTCACAATCCAAATAGTTTTATCAACTTACTAACCTAAATCTTTTTACTAGAGATTCATTATCATTTCAACTAGCTTTTCAACTTCAATTATAGGTTTCAAACAACATTGTTTTACTAACCATTCAACTTTAAATTCAAATTCAAATTTCAAACTTTCAAAATTTCTCAAAATTTTTCTAACACCCTAAATTTTCGAAAAATTTCGCCAGCGTCTCCTTTGCGCGGCTAGCTCGGTACGACTACAAAATGGCACCACGGCCCCTCAGAATCAAAAAGAAAAGAGAAAAGCCAAGTGGCTAGAGAAGAAAGTCATCAAATTTCATACTGAAATTGAAATACGTACCTTTTTGTCGATCAATTCAATTTTATCTTTGAAATCAAAATCTCAATTCCTTTATATACCTGTATAACCTGCTAGTAGTAGCATCCAAATCCAACATTCAAACTATTTTGCCAATTCTATTGCAAAATTTCGATATATGTTTCTTATATATTTTAACTTCACTATTGAAGTTACATATTCATTTCATTCAATTTTACTCTTCAATTCAATTTCATTCACAATTTAAAATTCCATTCGAATTCAATTCACAATTTCATTTGAATTCAATTCTCAATTCTAAATATTGAATTCTATCGATTAACTTTCATTTGCTAATTCATTTTAATATTCAATTCATTCCATTTGAAATTATTTCACAAATGAATAAATTATCAAGTTAATTTTCTTGAATCCAATCCATCTTATTTTATTCCATATATTAGTGATAATAATTCTATATTATCACTTCTAACAATCATGCAACCATATATTATAATAATTCATAGAAAATCATTTCTTTTCTATACAAAAATAGTTTTGGGCAAAATTACTTTATTTACCTGATTCAAAACAATTTTATATTCACTAACAAATACGCTCTTATATCTATTATTACACTCAAACTCATTCTAGAGTACTGCTGACTCTATCTCTAGCGAGTAATACCCAACAGAACCATGGTTGTCGCTTAACCATAAGCTCTGATACCAAATGTAACGAACGGGAATTTTCGACTTTCGAAAATTCAACATCGATACTCACTTTATCGACTGCCGAGAAATCGAAGGCCGAAAAAAACCGAAAAGTTATGGGTTTAAGAAAGAAGAAAGAAAGAAGAAGAGAAGAAAGGAAGAGAAGAAGATAGAAAATAGAGGGAAAAGAAGAAAGAAAATTTTAAAATAGAAGAAAAAGAGAATAGAAAATAGAAATATAGAACAACAACAGAATCTCACAATTCGCAGCGGAACAACATATAATAATAAATGAATAATCTTTAAACAAAGAACTATCAGTTATTACATTTTATACATTACATTACATCATATCATCATCAGAGTGTACAACAACAACAATAGTGCAGCGGAAAAGAAATACTATATAAACTAGTAATACGCCATGCCATCCAGCTTGCCTCCAGCAATTCCAGAATATCCAGAATATCCTGATAAACCTTAACTCTTAACTGCCCGTGTGGAAATTGGTGGGCAACCAGAGTTTAGGAAGGAAAACAATAAACTCCAAGTCAGTCATGTTACTGGTGCGAGAACTAAAAACAGTTTTTTTATCTTAAAATCAAAATAGAGGAATATTTTTAAATTCAATTCGCAATGCTTTAAAAATGAGACTACCATAAGACCTCCTGCCACACACACAATGCAAACGCAGACTTGGAGAAGATTTCTCCTTATGATAGTCAAAGATGCTTGATACGCATTAAAATCAAATCAATTTTGATATTATTATTAGTGCATAGTGTAGAAGATATTTCGAAAGTAGAATATAAATCTTAGCCAGCGTAGGTACCATTATATTATGCCTACTATAGCTACTTCTTGAGGAAGCAGGTTCTACAACTAAAACCGTACAAGTTTCGTATTGTTTCTTTGGATTTCCAACAAATGGTCAGGCCAAGGAACTTCCCATTGCCACATGAGAATGCCTCTGGAAAGACATCCCCGAGAACCAAACCGGAACTCTGCCAACACAAGGCCGGGTTACCCCTAACTGGGTAACTACTGACACGAGCACGCCATTCCCCGATCGTAAACGACCTTTCTCACGGGATCCCGAAAACCAACAACCACAAAGTAATAAATTCGTAGTAACCACATAGGTTAAATATCTGGGCTCCATACCATGATACCACCTCTATCCAGAAGGAAATGTACATACCCTAAAGGGAGCTACCCCTCATAACCTTGCCGCATCTTTCCTGTTTTGACCATTTCCGGGATGTGAGGCTCGACGAAGTCACGTCCACAAAAACATACTTTATACAAAAGCCATGCTTTGGGTCAACAAATGATCAACACAATGATCACTAAGATAGACGATCAAATAAACGATCCTATCACAATAATCAACACAATGATCATTTACAGCAACACTCAGCATGTCACATTACCAAATTGGGAATACATCGCTGATAACTTCAACTATATAACCTCTGAGCTCATACGTCTCAGAGAAGGGTGTTAAGCTAAGAGAATAAATTCTCCGCCACCACAGAAATATATTTGAAAGAAATCGGCTTTACATCTCAACTTGTAATGTCAGACACACAATCCATACAAGTCTGTTCCGGGCTCGAACAGAACCGAAGGCACTTACAAAGAAGTCCTTGCAATCCGAATAATCTCTAATCACGTTCGGATTTCCCATCACATATGGAGATCTCAATACCAGGGATCAGCCAGTGCAGAGACAATCAACAAGAAATCCTTTCGCTTTCGAAAATATCCGGTCTTCAACACCGATCTTCGAATGCAATTCATAACGACGTATCACATATTCGGAATGGGTTATACGACCCCAAGGTCCTTTCCCGGTTAACCCGAGTAGTGAGCGCTTATTTTAAAAAAAATAAGTGTGGCATCCAATTTCAAACAATTCACAACAAATACCTATTTAAAGGTAAATATTGATAGTCGGTTATTGAACTATCAATAGATATGCCAACATCACCAGATTCCAAATAATTTTCCAAATTATTTATTTCACAAAAATATCTTTACAAGAGATAAACATAATTTCCATACTTTAAAAATAAATCAATATTTATTTTTAAATCTAATTTCCCAATTTCATTTATAAATTCTATATTGAATTTACATTCCAAAATATTTATGAATATACGATTTCCATTCAATTTCTAATATTCATTTTCAATTTATCTTCAAAAAGATAAATTCCAAATATTCACTTAATATTGGAAAAGCATTTCTATACTTATTAAAAATAAGTAATTCACAGATCTTTTTATTTTCTATACTTAGAAAATATTTAATATACCTTAATCGAAATTAAGTATATATTTCATTCTTTAAAGGAAATCATTCACTTAATCATAATTATTTGGGTCAAAACGAATGTCGCGTAAAACATCGTTACGACAACCCAAAATCACTAGTATAGGGATTCGAAATTAAAATAGATATATAAATCCCAATATTATACAAAACATTTCCTTTCGGAAATCATTTACTATAACAATAGTGTTATAGTCCATTTTTTTCCTTATATTTCTCGAAAACATCTATTTCAACAATAAATGTTGAAATCTATGGTTTCGAATCTCAATACATTTTAAAACATCTTTAGATCGTTTTAATTCTATTTAAAACATCCCATCTAAAAAAATTTCTTTAACATAATATTCACTATTCAAAAACGTGAATACACTTGTTAATAAATTTCATCACTTCTATTCATTTTATTTTAAAGAATTATTCACTGTCTAAAACATGAATATAATTCCATAAATAAATTACAACAATTCCTTATCAAAATAAGTCGTTGCGGATTTATAAAACAATGTTTATAAATTCTATTTCTATTTATTTTTATAACAACTTCCTTTTATAAATTTCCTTTATAAATCTATTAAATTTCATATCTCAATGATATACTAAAATTTCATATTATAAGTCAAATACTTATAATTTATTTATTTACAAAATCATTCCTTCAAACTTCCCAAATCTATAAATCTTATAACTTCTAAGATTCATTTATTTATCCACATCTATTTCCTAAATAACTTTATAAATTTTATTTATAAAATTCTATTTAGAACTTCACCGTTATAATTCTATAAGTTTCATTCATTTGTGAAATTCATTCACAATTCTTTCTAATGCTTATAAAAGCTCGTTTTATAATTCCAATATTTTCAATTTATAAATATCAATTTATAAATCTTTTAATATAAAACAATTTATATTATTATTTTAAAACGTCTTTCAGCTCCTTATAATTTCATCATTTTAATTTATAAAATAATCAAATTTCATAAATTCTATAGATTTCATTCCTTTATGAAATTCATTTACAAATCATTCTATCACCTATAAAAGCTCTTTTTATAATTCAAGATATTCTAAATTTATAAATATCAACTTATAAATCTTTTAATATAAATCAATTTATATTATTACTTTAAACATCTTTAAACTCTTTTATAATTTCATCATTCTGATTTATAAAATAAAAATTTTATAAATCCTATTTTAAACTTCTTATAAAAAATTCAGAATTCCCATTTCAAACTATTTTATAAAATCACTAATCCCATATTTTCAAAAATCAACTTTTAACTGTATTTCTCAAAAATCATAATTTTTATAATATTAAAATTATAACGTTTATTTATTTAAGATGAATCAATTCCAAAAATATTTTATAAACGTATATTTCCAAAAATCACTTTAGAAATTAAAATTGTTGTTTTAACTTCAAAAATTGGATCCGATGATGCAACACATCAATAGCCAATCACAACTTTCAAACATCATATATCATCCATGATAACAATCAAATATCACAATATATGAAATCAAATAAATATTTGTGAGGAATCCAGTTGGATCCCTCCAACCTGTTTCCCTGCATCCACAGACATTAGCACAATACCATTCCGTTTCAAGACGGAATATCGCGGTACATGGGATTTTATAAATATATATCCGCTTACTAACGGCGCAATAGGGTCTCATCCGCTAAAAGAAAATGCGGGAAATCAATCAACTGCAATATATACATATGCCAATATATATATATTGCTATATATAATATATAATACCAATTCCACTTCGAGGTGGAATATCGCGGTATATGTGTGTAATAAATAACCTTCGCTTACTAACGGCGTATAGGGTCTATTCACATCCAATATATATATATATAACAATCATCATTCAAGCATTCAATCAACACAGTCAATCAAATTTTAGATTTAACTATTTAAAATTTAAATAAACAACAGAAATTCCTTTTGAGTGAGAAGTTCTCACCTTTATTCCCGTTTGCAATCCACTCCCAATTCGACTTGTTTTCTTCATTTATACCTTGTATAAATATTTACACAATTTATTAATATCCGAAATAATCAAATAATAAATTTTCGTTCTTGATTGTTAAATAAATCAATAGTTTTATTTAAATCAGTTTCTTCTTTAATAATTTTTTATTTCAACTAAAAATTAAATTTAATTAACCAAACTCTCTTTCAAATAATTTAATTAACTATAGATTTAATTTTTACCAAAGATTTTCTTTTTAGTAAATTATTTTAACTAAAAACTAAATTTAAAACTAAGTTTTCCTTTATTAAATTATTTCAATTGCCAAAAATTAAACGAACCATTTATACAAATAAATTCCGCTAGTCGAAAAGTTAATTTCCATTTCATAGTAACTATTTGATTTAGAAATAAATTTCCTTTTAATAAATAAAATTAACTAACTATTTTATTCCAAACTAATACTTCCTCTTTTAATACCATTTTGCAGCATAAATAAATTAAATTGGTTTATTTTAACAAACTAAAAAAAATTAAACGGGTAAATAAACAAATTAATTGTCATTTTAAAATTTTAATTTAACCAATATCTCAATTCTAAGTTAATGCTATATATTTATTTTATTTTAAACTAATATTCATCTTTATTCTAAATCAAATTCTTTTAATAATTTAATTAACAAAAAGTTCAATTTAAAACTAAATTTCCTTTTCCCCAAAACATATCTGTTAATATTTAACAACTGTTTAAGTCAAATTCGTATAGACTTTCGAATCTTTTATTAAATTTTCAAATCTTCCTTTTTAAATATCTATTCCTATATATATATATATATATATATATATATATATATAAAATCTGAATATAACAGTGATTTAATCTACTAAAAAAAACTTTCCCTATATATATATATATATATATTTTTAAATTAAACTTCCAAATTATTCAAAATTCCTATTTCCAATACACAATCTATTTGGAAATTGTCCATATATCTATTTATATGTAAATTAATTTCTATTTTACTGTTTATACATTTTCAATTTACATATATATATATATATATATATATATATATAGATTTAAAGAAATATACTTACTGCCTTACCTATTACTGTGAACTCAGGCCATCATCGAGCGTGCGATCACATCGGAGCCCTAGCCTTTCGTCAAGCCCTCCACGCTCGCGAAGCTCGTCGCGAACCACTAAGATCTGTAGCAACCACAACGCCTTTGATTGATGGTGAACCCGGACCCATGCAACCCCAATCGCTGCCCCCATCCAATCGAGCGCCATGCCCGTCGCAACCCACACCGCTGCTTCATGCCGCACGCACGCGCGCGTCATCTCCATCGCGAACGCTACGACAGCGCCGTCGCCTCCACTGCATTGAATCGCGACATCCCCTCTGCTCGACCCCCAATCGATCGCCGCGGCTTCCCCCCCCCCCCCCCCACGCGCGAGCACCCAGATTTGGTCGAGCGCGCGCCCCCATTTCTTTCTTTATTTTTATTTTTTTTCACTCGTCTGCGGCCATGGTTTCAATTTGAACGAGAATTGAGAAAAGAGGGAGAGGGAAACGAACGAAAATTGAAGAGAGGAAGGGGGAGAAGGCTCGGCCGTTGTTTTCTTGAACGAAGATTGCGTTATTTTAAAAACAAACTGGGGCATGCTTATCACGATTTTCTTTCGTGATTCTCGGCTAGATTTTAGGCATACTTTATGGAAGGAAAGATAGCTGACGTTGACATATTTAAATTTAAATTTAAATTAAATTAGTTTTCGATAAAATTTTCAATGCGTTTAGGTGTCGTATTCTCACACAACAACCCCGATTGATACGAAATTTGAAATCCGGCAATAATTCAATATTACGGACCCAATGGAACTGGTTTCGTCGAATTCCGAGACTGTATGAAAAATGACTATTTTTAAATATCGATTTAAACGATTAAATTTCAAAACTGAACAATTCACTTTTAAATTTAATTCTGAAGCTCCTATAATCTTCAATATTATCAATATGAATTTTACAAGCCTTTGAAATATTTTAAATCAGCTTAAAATTGAAGATTCAAATTTTTATTCAATTTTCAATAGATTAAATTCTATAATTTAAATCGTTATATTCAAAGTTATATTGAAAATTCAATCCAAACATCATTCAAATATTTAAAATAAAGTAAATATTCTCAATTTAAATTATTCAAAATTCAGGGTCGTTACACCTCATAAGGTTGCACACCAAATTTCAGGTCATTAGGAGTTGACATAGTCAAGATATGGGCATTTGAAGTAGGGATCGGTGAAAATTTGTGACAACCTGCCTTTTCATCCCTTAAGAGTCGACACTAATACATCCACGGTATTCATGTGTCGAACATCCAACTGTCAGAAAGACAGATTGTTAGGGTGAAAGAAAAGAAAATACAAAACAGAGTCTCACATCTTGACGAGTAATGTATAATATCCACCAAATGATATTTAATAAAAGGAAACTTTAATAATCAAATAACCATCAGAGTCTATCCTTTCATCATCCTGTACAAATATAACAGCTTGTCCTTGAATTTCTGATAAATACAAAAAAGAAACAAAATGAAAACAAAACATGAAAATACATCTTGGAGGCATCCATCTTATTTGCTGAAGCTCCAAAGCAAACTTTAGAAAAATACTCGGGTCTGACCTAAGTATTATAAGAAAATAACACCCGAATCAGTCTGGTAAAGCAGCATGAGAAACTCAAACCAAATGGGTTTATATCTTACAAATCCTTCCAAAATAAAGGTATCTCATAATACCACATCGCTTATAAACACGAACGGGGTTTTACCTTATGATAACCGAACATTTAAATAGAAAATCCAGTGATATTATAATAGTGTCTAGGAATTAAAATAAATGTTGAATATAGCTGGAATGCTTGCATCTCATGTTCTAACATATTTAGGCATAACTAAGTCTATATGGCACTTATTGAAAAATGATTTCATATAATGACAAAGCAATTAGGATACCGCCTACCACTGTACGTCTCTAGAAAAATGTATCGAGAGCCTCACATGGACATCTTGCCAACACAGGACCGGCCTACCCCTTACGGGATACCACTGAATATGTCATAACCTCGGTTGCTTTATAACCTTTTCTCATGAGCTCACATGCATATACCAAATCCATAAATATCAATCTAGAAGGGTGATGACGGGTGCGACCCACATAGCCCTACTATAAAACCCATAATCATTTCTGCTTGTGAGGCTTGAGGCTACGTTCTTACCTTTTCTTTAGAAAATCCCCCTTTGGAATGCTAACACTGCCCTCTAGGCAACAATGCAATTCCAGCATTCATCCATACAAATTATTCAGGACATTCAAATAGAAGGCACTAACTTTACTACATCCTTTTTGGAATAACCCTTAGGATTAGTAGTAAATAGCCCTTGCACTTCAAAGAGCTCCATTTTCAATTTCATCATCTTCAAGATGTCTTCAATTTGAACGCTTAAGCTAGCTCTAAATGGTTTTTAGATAACCCATGTTTATCCAGTCTTGGTCTCTTCAAACTGCAACTGATAATTTTCAATAAACTCAATTTTGGTTCTTTTGGAAACAAATAGGCAATACATAAGAGTCGAGATCACCTTCTAACCTTTTAAGTGGATGCATTTTTTTTAATCATTTTTCCTATAAAAACACAATGAGTTTATACGTACAATATAGCCTCACCGAAGATAACTGTACCATATAATTCTCATGTTTATTCTAGATATTTCCAAAGTTAAAAATTGGTCAAGATTTGATAATCGGTTATTTAACTATCAAATAAAAAACAACCGAACATAGATTTTATTTCATATAGAATCAACTAAGCCTCCTTAATTAAACTTCAATAATTTAATCACTTTGATTATTTACCAAAATATTCATATACTTACCTTACCAATATAAGTATATTCTAAAACCATTTCTCTTTCTATACTTGGAAGAGTTTACCATATACTTATACAATGGTATAAGTATATTCACAAAGCATTTAAGTAAGATTTCCTATTTCAAAATCATATTAAATGGATCAAACTAATGCCATTCAAAATATTCTTTGCTATAAACCCAAACCACTATCCTTCGGTGTTAAGTATGGAAAGAATGCTTTCATACCACCATAATTAAGAAGGATTATTTTTCATATACAGAAATAATACTTTATACACCGAACATCAATCTTCGATACCAAACAGACTATACTTCAAATAACAATGAAGTCGCTCAAGTTGAGACATTAGGGCCAAGGTTCATCGCTCAACCTTTGGCTCTGATACCACATTTGACGACTCGCCTTTTTGACCCTTAAGAGTCCACACTAATACATCCACGATACTCTCATGCCGAACATACATGTGCCAAAAAGGCAGACTGTTGGGGTGAAAGAAAAGAAAAGATAGAATATAATCTCACATCGTGACGAGTAATATGTAATATCCAATTGATATTTAACAAAAGGAAACTTTAATATCCAAACCAACATCAGAGTCTAACCTATCATCAACCATGATAGTTATAACAGTATGTTCTTACAAATTCTAATAAAGACAAACAAGAAATATAACAGAAACAAAAAAATACAAAAATACTATTTGAAGGCATCTAACTCGTCTCCTGAATCTCTAAAACATCCAAAGATACTCTAGAAAAATGCTCAGGTCTGGCCCGAGTATTATAAAAAAAAAATACTCGGATTAGTCTAGCAAACTGACATGAGAAATTCAAATCAAAGAGGTCGATATATCTTACAAAACCTTTTAAAAATAAAGACATCTCGTAATGCTACGCTACTCATAAACACTGAGGGGTTTTCAACTTAAGATAACCAAAAAATTTAAATAAAAAATCCAGCGATATTATAATAGTGTCTAGGGTTTAAAATAAATATTGAATATAGCGGGAAAGCTTGCATCTTATGTTCCAACATATTTGGCCATAAGTAAGTCCATACATCACTTATTGGAAAATGCATTTCATATAATGACAAGGCTACTACTAGTACACCTCTAGAAAAATGTTCCAAAGGGCCTTACATTGACCCCCTGCCAACACATGACTAGCCTACCGCTTACTGGATAGTACCAAATATGTCATCACCCCGGTTGCTTTACAAACATTCTCATGGGCTCACATGCACACACAAAATCCATAAACATAAATCTAGAAGGGTAATGATCAAACCCTAATGTGTGCGACCCACATAGCCCTACTACATATCCCCTGTTTTAGTCATTTTCGATTGTGAGGCTTGAGGCTACGTTCTTACCTTTTCTTTAGAAAATCCTCCCTTGGAATGCTAACACCGCCCTTTAGGCAACCATGCAATGACAACATTCATCCATACAAGTTGTTTAGGATATGGACAAACCGAAGGCACTACTTCTACTACATCCTTTTTGGAATCACCCGTAGGATTATTAGCAAGTAGACCTTGCACTTCAAAGAGCTCCATCATCAATTTCATCATCTTCAAGATGTCTTCAATTCAAATGCTTAAGCAAGTTCGAACTGGTTTTAGGATAAGTCACATTTACTCGATCTCGGTCTCTGTGAACCAACAACGATAATTTTCAGTAAACTCAATTTTGGTTCTTCAGGAAATAACCAGATAGTAAATAAGAGTGGAGATCACCTCCTAACCATTTAAGTGGACGGATTTTCTTTTCATTTTTCCTAGAAGAACATAACGAGTTTATACGTACAATATAGCCTCAACGGAGATAACTATACCAAATAATTCTCATGTTTCCCCTAGATATTTCTAGAGTTAAAAATTGGTCAAGTTTTGATAGTCGGTTATTTAACTATCAAATAAACAAACAATCAAACATAGATTTTATTTGATATGGAATCCACTAAGCCTCCTTAATTAAACTTCATTGATTATATCACTTCAATTATTTACAAAAATATTCATACACTTATCTCACCTGTATAAGTACATTCTCAAATTGTTTCTCTTTCTATATTTAGAAGATTTACCGTATACATATACAATGGTATAAGTATGTTCACAAAGCATTTAAGAAAGATTTCCTATTTCAAAATCATATTAAATGGATCAAAATAAATCTCATTCAAAACATTTTTTACTATAAACCCAAACCACTATCCTTCGGTGTTAAGTATGGAAAGAATGCTTCCATATCACCATAGCTAAGAAGGATTATTAATTAATTTCATAAACTTGATTTTTCATAATTGATCCAATTCGTTTATGGAAACAATACTTTATACACCGAACATCAATCCTCAATTTTAAACATAGACCATCCTTTGGATAAAAAAAAGTCGTTCAAGTTGAGGTGTTTTTACATCTCAAATCTTGACTCAACAACATTCTTTCCTTTCAAGATAGCTAGAAGTTTCCCTACCTCAAAGTTTAATGTCAAGTATATGGTTTACAAAATCGCCACATATTCTTCATTTAAAATCACAGTTTTACAAACCAAACTTCTTTTCCAATTTCAAAGATCTCTTTCCTATTTAATTTTTTTTAACAAATCCTGCATTTAAAAATAATTCCTCTTTTTATAAAAAAAATTATTTATTTTTAAACACCTTTTATAAAACAATATTATTATTTATAAACACATTATTATATTAACTAAATTAACTATGACACCTTTATTAAACTAATTAATTTACTTTAAATACTATGTTAACCAGGTTTTTAACCCATCAAAATTCAATAAGAATTAGAGCATTCAGACTACACCACAACAACTCAAGAATCAACCAAAAGGACCAGAAAACGAAGAAGAGAAAGACCCAAGAGGAAAGATGTCAAAATTAACTAAGGTGATGGATCGCTAAGGATCCATAAGACTTGATCATGGACCTTCCAAATCTCTTGCATCATGATTCATTACCATTTCTAAGCACGCTTACCAAGTTTTATAGCATGCTAAACAATCTAGCTCAAGAAGTGAAGGCTCATTCGATTCAAGCTGTTTGGCTAGAATCAGCTAATTTAAAATGGACCTACGGAACTCATACAAAGTCGGATTGACTTGAAAATTTAGGAGAACATTTAGAAAACAAAGGAGAAGGCTCGCAAAGAAAATGAAGTCATTTAGAGTTGATTTGATGGATCGCCAGCGACCCATCTAGACGGATCGCCAACGACCCACTAGAGTAGGCCTTACTACCCCAAATTTTTATGGTGGGTCCCTAACACCCTATAGAGTGTTTTGCAATTTTCCAGACCAGATAACCTATAAAGGCGGATGATCCAACGAAATCCAAACGACATGATATTTGGATAAGGCACTTAAATAGAAGATAGGAAGACAACAAAATAAATATCACTCAAAAATATGATAAGTGGATGGATAATTAGCGATCCATCGCCTATGGATAGCTAGCGATCCGTCCCCTATGGATAGCTAGTGATCCATCAAGATAGATTGGATCGCCCTCAAACTTTCCAAGCTCCTTTGTAGCAGTAAGTAAAGGCTTCTGGTAGAAAATATGCTAAGTTGATGGATAGCCAGCGGTCCATCCCATCCATCCTCTATGGATAGCTAACGTTCTATAGAAATGACTCGGATTAATTTGAGATTTCTGGCGATTTCTGGCGATGACTTGGCATAACAACTGGACTCTTCTGCACCTGGACTTCTGTCCCAATACCAACTAAACTTCCTTATAAATTCTCACCTACATGCAACTAGAGAGGGATCTCTTTTGGATAGAGAGCTGCCATTACTATACTGGAATTCCTTCACTTCTTCAAATTTCTTCTCCTTCACAATGGTCGCCAAGGGGTTACCGTGATTCTCCAGTCAACACTTGAACTTGTGACTTATACTAACTCATTGAAACTTAGATCTAAGGACTAACTAGTTGATATCCAGAGAGATTCAACTAGTGTACTCATAATAAAGATTGATTAAAGTGGACGTAGGCCAAAGTCATCCAAATCACTATAAAAATTCTATGTCTCTTTTCTTACTTCTGCTCTTTATTTGTTGTTTATATGAGATTTGTGCTGCTGATTATCTACACTGGTGCTTTCACACTTGATCTAAAGTGTTGATACATTTTTTGGGTTAACATACGATAAATAAACGATTAATTAACTTTAAACATCATTATTAAATTAACTAGTTAAACTTAAATATCATTATTAAAATGATAAATTAATCTTAAACATTTAAATATAGTTAACACTTTTTAAACACCTTTTATAAAATAATGATGGATTGTTATTTTTAAAATGATTAATTTATACTAAACATTTAAATATAGAAAACACTTTATAAACACCTTTTATAAATAATGATGGATTATCACTGTTAATTATGGATTATTATAAAATAATTTATTTATTTTTAAACACCTTTTATAAAACAACTATTTATAAACACATTATTACATTAATTCAATTAAATTTAGCACCATTATTAAACTAATTAATTAACTTTAAGTACTATAAATACAATGATTAATTAACTTTAAACATCATTATTAAATTAAATAATTAACCATACATATCATTATTAAAATGGTTAATTAATCTTAAACATTTAAATATATAAAACCCTTTACTCCAAAATATTATAAAATTAAAATTAATTTAAATGCATTTCTTTTCAAATTTGGAAAGAGGCTTAGCGACCACAATGGCACTTAAATAAGCTCCACTCATTTTTAGTTCAACATTCCGAGTCATACCACTAGTATTTACATAAGCCAACATATATGTGAAAAATCCATAATTAACAATCAATAGCTAACACATCACATTTCCAATACTAATTGGCTGGCATACACATAAATGTTCAAATTTATATCATAGCAGAATGGGGATTTATTCTATTAAATAGATGTCAAAAATAATCTATTTAATTTAATTATAGCAAAATGATGTTTTATCATGCGAACAAAATGTAACTGCTTAAATAAAATTATTCATCTGCACTATTATAATTAAATTCAATACTAATATTTTATAATTATTTTATACTTCAACAAATCTATCAAATAATTATACTAAAGTGTTATGCTAGTTAACACGAATTAAATATGAAATCCGCGGGTTAAACGGACTTCGTATGGATGCGTTATGATTTTACAAAGTTTTAAACTATTAACTGCTAACTAATCAACTAAAATGATTTATTACCCACTTGGCCCAAGGCCCACTAACCCTAAACCCAAATTCAACTGCTCCTTTCCCAAACATTTTTCCAAATCCATCCCTAAATTTATTTTTCTCCAACCCATCACATTGTGCACGAACATGCACATGCACATCAATGACACACTGACACCGACCACTCATTTCCGCTCTAAACCCACCTACAAACTCTGTTTACCTAGATCGACTTATCTAACCCATCACCTCCAATGGCCCAGTCGAATTTTCGACATTTATCCCAAAATTATCGAAACACCCATACGTGATCATTACATCGCCGCCATCGCTCCATCCACTACTAATCTCTGTCGCCTCATCCATCGCAAATCCACGCACAACGCTCCACGTCCAAACCCAACGAAGTCAAACTCGATGCTTCCTCCAGCTACCGTCGATTCCATTTCCAACCCAAAAATTTAAAATCCTAAAACTCTAAGCTTAGCTTGACCAAGCTTCTCACACCATCGACGACCATGCAACCACCTCCATCGCCTTCGCCATGACTTAAATTTGCCTCTAGCACGACCACTCCACCTCCAGCTAACCACGTCACCGGAATTTCCCAAATGGTCAAAAACTGATCATCTAATCACCACAACATAACCCAAAAAATAAAATCATGTGAATAACTTCAAAAATCATGATTTTTAAAGACGAACGTGACCGTACACTCCATTTACCTATTCACGTTCATCGAAAAAATGACATCAGTTTACCCTTTGATGTAATCAATACATTTCTGCCACTCTACTTGTCAAAACAACACTCGACTATTTTAAAAACCTAGAAATAAAGATGACCAACATTACATTTGATTGCATTGGCTAATGTTAAATTGGTTAATAGATGTTGATTTTTGAATGTGCGATGGAGGTGTTTATTTCTTTTTTTTAGAGAATCGGAAGTGGGAAGAAGAAGAAATGTTAGGTCTGTATACCATATATCTATGTATGTTCCATTTATAGTAAACAGGTCCTTCATTTTCAAAGCAAATATCAACAAAAGTATGATATTAAACAATTACATAAAACATGAGTATCATTTTCAAATCAAGCTACTAAAAAAATATTCAACATACATTTCAAACAAAGATTAGAGATCTCACCTTCCATATGGTTGAAATGTTTTAAGTTTTAATCTTTGAGTGAAGTAAAAGAAATTACGCTATAAAAATGTGCTTTTTCACAAATTAAAAAAGCAGAGAAGGTGAAAAAATAAAGTCAAGAAGTATGAAGATGAAAATGAAAAGTGTATATATAAGATGATATATAAAATGAAAGTAGAGAAGGCTAAAAACCAAAATGCCCTTAATCCATTTTTTCGACACTTCCTTCTTTTCCCAAGCCATGAAAGTACTAACCGTATGAAAAAGATGATGGATTTTTGAATGGTCCATGTACCTTTCTCCAATTATATACTTAAGCCATCAAACCCATCACTTCAATTTCAAATTTAAATATATTTTATATTTATTAATTATTATTATTATTACTACTACTACTACTTATTTAAATTTACAATTCAAAATAAAATGTTTTCTCTAAACATTTTAATGTTGTTTTAAATTATATGCCAAGGTATAACAACTTTCTACAACTTGTCATTCGATAAAAAGCTGAAAATCCGAAAAGCGGGTTTCGGTCACATTTTCAGTTTTATATCGTACTACCTATTTATGTAAAAAATAATTCAAAAATGAATTTTCTATCATTAGTTATAAACTAAAAGAGAGTTATTTAACTATTAAAAACCATTAATTGAATATTTACAATCAATTAGATATTCATAAATCAAAGCGATAAAGTTTCGAGTTGTTACAAGAATCCTACGCATGGAGTGCTTGGGAAAAATGCTAAGTGTGGGGATCGATAGTGATCTCTAGGCATAGGTGGAACTCTCTTATGCTTGGAGCATAGGGTTGGGGTACAAGCTATGAATTAGACACTGGGAAAATGGAGGCAAGGAAGTGGAGCTAAAATCACACTATTTTAGCTAACTTTGTGATCATCCACATGGATCGATACGGATCCATGGAGGTTAGCCCATTGGTCTAGAGAATCACTTTTTAGCATGGAGTGGTGCGTTAGAGATTATATTTGAAGGTGGGATCGGTGGTGATGGATCGATGGCCATAGATCGGTGGGCGATGGTTCGATGGTCGAGGATCGATGATGATCCCCGACTTTGCACCCCGCCCCCCAAAACTTGGTGATATTTATACGGGGTGACAAGGAATGCTTCATAAGCCTACATTACAAGTTTTGGATTTTTTGGAATACATATATTCTATTTGTGGTCATTTGAAGATGTAAAGTGTGGGGATCAGTGATGATCCCGATGATCAATGATGTTCCCCATCTTTTGTGCCAAACTTGGTGAGATTTATATTGGTTGGCTAAAAGGGTCCATAGGGCTACGTTCTAAGTTTTGAGTTGTTTGGAGTTCGTATGCTCGAGTCATGGTCGCTTGATGATGGATTGGTGGTGATTGTTGGTGATGATGAAGTGGAGTTCGATGATGATGATTCCGTGATGGGAAGTGATGGCTTTGACAATGGATATCTACACTTTTGGATGCAAAGCGGCCAGATTGAAGGAACTGTTGGAGAAAGGTTACGGGATGAACAATGACATTCTATGACTAACGATGGCTATCAAGAATAGTTTCCAACCATAACGACTTTAGATGAGAGTTGCAAGGATAGTTCTAGGATGAGCTTTACTATAGATGCCAAGTGCAAAGGGATTGTTGATACTTACAGGTTTCGAAGTGTACTCGAAAAGCGGGGTATGTGAAGACGTTGACAAAGGAGTGTGATGTGCCTTGGGATCAAATGATGTTTCGATCTATTTTTCCTTAGACTGAGTGCAATGGCAGTCTAGTTTCTAGCCTATTGAGTGGCATGGATTCAAGTATGGAGAAACCGAGCATTGAGTAGTATTTGACTATGCATTGGGCTCATATGAGTATCATATGTCCAACACACTAGTTGAGTGAATGTAAGGATGGATGATGGATGCTATGTTTGTTTGGTTGTTTATCATCCTAGGATGTCACACGATGTTGGTATTACTGATGCAAATATCTTGACACCTCTTAGTGCTTAGAAGTGTAGTACACCCATGATGATTATCATAGAGTAGCATATATTTCCTACATATGATTACTTGTGGATGTAGGGACATGTCAGGTATGATTCTCCATGTCATTTGTCCTAGTATATAAGTATTTGAGATTTCAACCACTCACACCAGGCTATTGTCTAATCCGGGGTTTTAAGCTTTGTTTCCTATTACTCTGGATACTCTTAAATAAGTAGGTTAGGGATATCAGGTCTGATGAGTATGTGGAGCTAGATAGATGGCGACCATGAGGCTACTCACTTGTATTATTTCATGTATTAATTTGCTATTCTGATGCACAACACTATGGAGCTTACTAGTGCCTTATATACTTAGAGATAGTTGTTTATGGGTTATTATTTGATGTATAGCTCTATTAATTATGTTGTTTATTGTATGGATCTTTATAGTTCGATGTTGTGACTCATTCAATTATTTACTGTCTCGCCTATTTTATATTTAAGATGTTTACTATTATATTTTATTCGATGCGATGTGAGATATACGATAGGTTTTGTGTTGCTTATTTACTTTACAACCATTGATGATCACCCTACATTGACCGAAACTGCTACAACGCACTATACATGTATATTGGATGTCGGTGGTGTAGGGCTATTGTCACATTTGGTATCAAAGCTTAGGTTGCATTGTTTAACCTAAGGGATACTGTGATCAGTAGAGATAGGGTGGGAGTTCTCACCCTAGATTGAATTATGAGTGTATGTATATACAAGAGCACATGCTTATTATATATTTTGGTTTTCAAAACTATACAGCGGTATATATAGCATATAAGTCGCACTGGACACACCAGTACTTGTTTAGTAGAATTCCCCATAGAGTTGCTGATCATTCTTATTATAGATTGGACGATGAGTCATCAATAAGGAATGTTGCTAAGAACCCCATCTCTAAAGTCAAAGAAGGAGGTAGCTCGGGAGCTGCTAATCCATATTTGCAAACCATTTTTAACAACATGATTAGGAACATGATACAAAATGCTCAAGTAGCCACCCTAAATGTTGTTGCTAATGGTAGTGCTCTGGTGTAGGCTCACAGAGCCAATTTTGTCAAGGTAATAAAGACTTTACTAGTTTTGGAGGCAAATCGTTCCAAGGAACAGAGTTGGCAATGGAAATTTAGGAGCGACACTTTCAAATGGATATTTGATGATCTTGGACTTAATTATGCTATAAATAGGAGGTTGGCCTCGTGTCAGCTTCAAGAAAAGGCGATGAAATGGTGGAACATCATGAAAGTGGCTACACCCAAGGACCAGTTCACTTAGGATCAATTCAAAGCTTATTTTGATGATAAGTTTATCTCGGCTGCTCAGAAGTCATCTTATTCCATAAGTTTATGGATCTGGAGCAAGAGGACATGGTTGACCTTGAGTATGTTGCTAAGTATGGGATGTCTTTCCTTGATACTCCATTAAAGAAGAACGAGAAGTTCATCATCATCCTGAATGACTACTTAGGAGAGAAGCTTATCGGCCATACTGATTATAATTTTGAGATGTTAGCCAAGGCATTGAGGCCTGAGAGTCTTTGTCCAAAGCCAAAGGTCATTCTTCCTAAAGAACAATCAAAGTTGCAATTAGGTGTGGGAAGCAAAAGGAAATGGAATAATCAGAGGAAGCGGTTTCATAACAAGGATGACCAGATAAAGAAGTTCAAAAGTGGTTCGATTTGCTATAACTGCTTAAAGAAGGGTCATTTCAGTAGAGATTGCAAAGCTGAGGTAAAGTAGTATTTTGTCTGCAACAGGATTGGGCATCTCAACAAAAACTATCCCGAGTTGCCTAATCAGAATCAGGTGGTGAAAGCATATGCTATCAATGTCGTTCCAAATTCATCAAATGCTCCATCGACGAAATGGAAAAGGCATCGTTATTCAAGATATGTTTTTCGTTTATGATGTTCCTATATGATTTTTTATTTGATATTAGGGTTTTACATAACTTCATAGCTAGTGACTTAGTAGATAAATTGGAATTGAGATTCGAAATTATTGACCGACCTTAGACTGTGATGAACCATGTTTGCATATGTATGGTTTGTCATGGTTTGGTCTTATTATGTCATGGATATTCTTTTGCTTGTGATTTCTTTGTTTTGGGTTTTGCGGGATTCGATAATATACCGGGGATTGGGTCGTGAATACGGAGTAGTGGTGCATTGCGAGAGGTCGTCGTTGACGATAGGGATGGATGATGGGCGAAAGGTAGTATTGGACTGCCTACTGGACGATGAGGTGATGTTCAGCTTTCAATATGGACTCGATATCCCACACTATGAGTTGTTGACAGTACTGTTTGTTAGGGAGTATCCACACTTATTTGAGGAGGTGACTGACTTCTGCCACAAAGAGAGGTCAAGTTTCACATTGATTTAATTAAAGATTCTAGACCGATAGTGATGCTATTGAAAAGGATGGCACCTAGAGAGTAGAGAGAGCTTGAGTGCAAGTGAGTAGCCTTTTTCAAAAAGGGTTCATTCATAGAAGTAGATTTGAGTGGGGAGCGCCAGTAGTATTCGCCATGAAGGAGGATTGTTCCTTTATATTATGTGTTGATTACTGTGAGCTAAGTAAAGTGATGAAGAAGAATAAGTACCCAATCCCATGCATGGACAACTTATTCGACCAGCTTCATTGTGCAAGAGTATTTTCTCAGTTGGATCTTGTGGTGGGATTTCACCAACTAAGAGTGGCGAAGGAGAGTGTGCCAACCAAAGCGTTGTGTATGCCATCTGGTTTCTGTGAGTGATTGTTATGCCATTTGGGCTAACCAATGCACCGATATACTTAGTTGACCTCATGAATCGCATCTTCGTGGGTTAGCTAAATAAATTTATGCTTGTATTTGTTAGTCATATTTTTTCTACACATGGACGAAGGAAGAACATAAGACATATTTGAGAATTGTGCTTGAGGTGTTGAGAAAACACTAATCAAAGGTGAAGTTT
The DNA here is from genome assembly GCA_030765085.1 of Allium cepa. Classification (NCBI taxonomy): domain Eukaryota; kingdom Viridiplantae; phylum Streptophyta; class Magnoliopsida; order Asparagales; family Amaryllidaceae; genus Allium; species Allium cepa. The sequence continues at coordinate 754,834,413 of CM060940.1, read as the reverse complement.
TTTAAACGTCGCATCTGGAGGAGGGTAGTGAGATTTTTAGGTTATGTTGTATTTGGGCAGGGTATTACCATAATTCCTACAAAACGTACAGCAGTCTTAGATTGGATTAGACCCAAAAATGCTACAGATAAGGGATGTTTCTTGGGCTTAGCTAGATATTATAAACAATTCATCCTGGACTTCTCTAAGATAGCAGCACCATTTACTCACTTGGTGAAAAAGAATCAAACTTTTAGTTGGGATGCGAGATGTGAGTTGGTTTTCACATGTCTAAAGGAAAAGTTGACGAGTGCACTATTATCGACCATATCGATGGGGAATGAGGAGATGACATTATACACAAATGCTTGTGGTACCGAATTGGGCGCGGTGTTGAAGTAGAGAGGAAAAGATATTGTATATGCTAGTCGACAACTGAAGCCACATGAGAAGAAATACCTAACCGAGGAGGCAATTGTGTTTGCACAGAAGACATGGAGGCATTATTTTTTAGGTGAGATGTTCAAGTTGTTCACCGACCATAAATCTTGAAGTGCCTCTTTTCTCAAAATGATCTCAACCTTCGTCAGCAGCGATGGTTACATTTCCTTGCATCCTATGATTTTTATATTGCATATACACCAGAGAAAGGTAATGTCATTGCCGATGCCTTGAGTAAGAGATATGCCAGCTTGGGAGCTATATTCCTAAAGTGGATGCATTAGTGTATTGCTGGTTATGATTGCCGACCGAGAAGCAAGTTAGAGCCAGAGATATTGGCTAACTTGACCATTAGACATACTCTTATTGAGTGAATCGGTACCAATCAGAGGCATGATACCGGATTAGCTAAGATTATTGCTAGGATTAAAGCTGCGGTAGAGTCTGAAGATATGAGACATTACGGACTCGACCAAGACGGTTGGCTCCATATGGACAGGAGATTGTTCATTTCTAATGCGATGGGTTAGGGATGAGGTGCTCCGATTGTGCCATCGCTCGAGATTGACTATTCATCTAGGCGGGAATAAAAGGTACCGTGATATGAGGTAAACCTTTTACTAAGAAGGAATGAAGAAAGGCATAGGACATTTATCTTAAAATGCATGAACTGCCAATGCTTAAGGCAGAGCAAAAGAAACATAGTGGTTTGATGCAACCGCTAGAATTTCCAAAGTGGAAATAAGAACAAGTATCCTTGGATTTCATCGATGGACTACCAAGGCTTGAGTAGGGTAAGACAGCATTAGGGTCATAGTCAATCGATTAACCAAGACTGGCATACCCATCAAGTCATGTAACACCCTAATTTTTGGTTTAACATTATTCGAGAGATTTAATTAGATAAATTAAGTAGAATAATATGTAGCGTGATAAAGAGAATGAGACTTGTTAATTAACTTAGGTCATGTCTTAAGCAATCAATTAATGATATGGTTTTAAATACAAGAATAGAAAAGAATATATGATATGGCTAAAAAGGAAATAATCCCTTAGTTTATTCCTTGAACCCTTCCTCCCTTTCATTCATTCTCACTTTCGAAATTATCAAGTAAAACATAAATCAAGGACGACCATTATAAGGCAGAAAAGGAAGAGGAATCTAAAGTAATACAAATGAAAACCTTAAGGAAATCAAACAACTACTAATCTCAATCTCCTTATCCAATCTAAGGTGAATAATAGTATCCATCTTAAGTTTTTTATCTTTATTTTCGGATCTATGATCTATTTTCGAATTGATTATGACAATATGTCATGTATGGATTGATTATATCATTATTGTATTAAATGATGATTTATTTGAATTTTATAAATCAATTTAGTAGGTTTTAAAGGTAAAACCTCAGTTTTTGATCTCCAATGATTCGAGATTTTGATATGTTGCGTAAAATATTATTTTGGAGATGGATGTTCGATTTCATAATTTTCCAAACTAATATGAGTTTTTAGAATTTCCTAAGGTGGAAAAGGTGTTTATTTCGGGTTTTAAATATTAAAAGTAATTAATAATTATTTCGGCCCCAAATTTTTTACGTGAGATAAAGTATAGTAATTTTGAGTTTTGGTGATTTTTAAGGATTTTTCTCATGTGGTTATGATTTTCTATGAATTTATTAAGATAGAAAGGTTAATAAATTATATTAAAATAATAACAAAACTAGAATGCATGGTAAATTATTTTAGAGAAGGTAAATTAACATTATATTATTTTTTATGAAAAGAATATGGAAAAGTATTTTGTTAACCAGTAGAAAATTGACAAGGGACAAGACTTGGTGATAAAAATGGTTTTATATGGAAATAAAACAATTATTGGTTTGATTACAAAATTGCCATGTTGTTTGATTTGAGTATTGAATCCCAGACAACAACGGATATCCATGTCACCGCTATAATCTTCAACGTCGACGTGAAGGGATGCATATGGTATCTATTTCGGTAGGTATGAAATGAATCTGTTTGTGTAGATGTATAGGATTTCGACATTACTTTTGACATCAATGTTTTTGTTACTCAACAAAACATGAATGTAACATCCTTATTTTTAAGATTGACATTTAGATTTAAATATTTTGGGGTTCAACATCAAACAATCGACATCCTTTATTGGTTTTATGCTCAACATCCCTTATCACCCTTCGTTTTCGACATCCATACTAAATGCCATAAATGCCATAATTTATAGTTTCCAACATCCACTTAAAGCTAAAATGATGTCATGTGTTTAACATTTCGACAGTAATAGTTTTAACACAATGATCGTAAGTTCATATTTTCGATATCAATTATTTTAAGGCAATGATGACACAAGTTCATATTTCTGATATCAGTTATTTTAAGGCAATGATGTTGCAAGTCCATATATTCGATATCAAGTATTTTATGGTAATAATGCTAGAAATCTTTAGATTCGATGTCTTATATTTATAGGTCAAAAGCCTTATACTATGCAAACCAAATTCCAAGTTTAGAGGTTCGACGGCCTCCTTTTTGATGTCATAAATAAAGAAAGCTATTTCAAAAAGGATTTTATTTTAGCATAAGATTTTGTCAATGTAATGGGCTATGTTCCGTACATTGGTTTTTACAAACGTACATCATCTGGCGGCAGAGAATGCAACTTCCCTTAGTTTAACACCCTCCTTCAGACGCACAAGCTCAAGGATAGTATTTTTGTGGAAGGCAATTAGTAGTCAACGAAAATGATAATGTGGCATTCAAAGATGATGTGATATATGATATGTGATATATTACATGTGAAAGTTAATCGATACCTCTTTTGGCTCACTTCCTGAAAAATTACCGAAACAGGGACAGAAGGAGCAAGGCTAAGTGGGTCGCTCCCAATTAGGAAATGTCATCACTCTCTAGATATATCTTTACATGCTATGACGTCGTGTATCTGATTATTGTTGTGTATGCTTGTGGCCACAGATTTTAGGTCGGTAAGGACCGGAGTAATGACATATTCAGTACTATCTAGGAAGGGGTAGGCCAGTCTTGTGTTGGTTTAGGTGCCCAATATTTAGACTCTAGGTACATCCCTCTAGAGGTGTACTGAGTTTCGGAAAGATAGTCCATTCACCTAGTCATTTGTATGGAAATTCAAAATCCAATATGTGTCTGCCATATTCTAGTGTAGAAAGCCTTGTGTTACAAGGCGTATGCTTGAATTTAATAATGTAACAATTTTAGCTATTTTAATATTATTTGTGTGCAACATAAACTATTATAATATAAGAGGATTTGATATGAGATGTTTGGTTATCGTAAGGTAAAAACTTTGCCGGTATTAATTTATGACTCGGTCTTACGAGATACCTCTTGTTTTGATAAAGGAAAAGTTTTGGTAACTTTAAAATTTAGTTGAGATGTGTTTTCTCAAGTTGGTTTACCAGACTGATCCAAGTTTTCTTCCCTTTCAATGCTTGGGTCTGACCGAGTATATTTACAGGTTCAAATTTGGTGCTTTTGGAGCTTCAGCAGGTGAGCTGGAGATCTTCGTGTTGTATACACATATCGCTTTATTATTCTGCTGCATTGCTTTGCATTGTTGTTGTTGTAAATTATCAGCATTAGTGAGGACATGTTATTATGACTTTCCAAGCTAATGATTATTTATTGTGCACTCTGATATTGACTTATGTATACTATAGTTTCTCTTTGTAAAGCTTATTGATTTATATAATATGTTATTTCGCTGCGATGTAAGATTCTGTACTATTTTTGTTTTGCTTCTCTCTTCTTCTTCTCTTCTTTTCTTCTTTCTTCTCTCTTTATTCTCACCCTCTCTTTTCTTTCTCATGATTATCTGCAATTAGTGCGCTCTGGTTCGGACATGTGTAATTTATTTTCGGATTCAGAGGGTGCCGATTTCGGGTCGTCACAACCAACTTCACCGTCTTCCTCCTAAGTTATTTTGTATCACATCCGATGATACAAATAGGCCTACAAGGTCTCAAAGCCTTTGATTCAATCTAAATATCATCTAGTTGAACTGATGCAATAGTTAGGCCTGAGTCGTGCACAAATTTCCGCAAATGAGAAACGTGGAATACGTTATGCCTTCCTATCTTTCTTTGAGGTAAGTCGACTATGTAAGCAGGATTCCCAATCCTCTCTAATATCTTAAAAGGAATTAAGAATCTCCGCGCCAACTTTCCTCTGCTACCGAACCGAATGACATTCTACAATGAAGAGATCTTGACAAATACCATGTGATCGATAGAGAATTCTAAATCTCGAAATCTCCTATCAGCATGGCTTTTCTGTCTGTCTTGGGCAGCTTTTATCACTTGTCGAATAACCTAGATTTTCTCCAATGTTTCTCTAACCATATATGGTCGAAGTATTAGTTTCTCAGGAGCTTTCCACTAGTAAGAAAGAGCATTACACAATTAGCCATAAAGTGCCTCGAATGATGCCATACCGATCCTGGACCGATAACAGTTGTCATATGCGAATTCAACAAGATGTAAGTAATCATCCCACAAGCCTCCAAAATCTAGTATGCAAGCCCGTAAGAGATCCTTTAAGATATGATTCACTCTCTTAGTTAAGCCATCAATTTGAGGGTCTTAAGCTGTGTTGAGGTGTAGCTTTGTCCCTAACGCCTCCTGTAAGCACTTCCAAAACCCACTAGTGAACAATGGGTCTCAGTCTACATTGCTCTTTGGCGCATAATGGAATCATAATATTCATTTCACATACAAGTCGACAAGTTTGGCTGCCATTCTACTTGACTTGTAACATCCCCTATTTTGAGGCAACTAAGCACTAGGTGCTGCATTCATCCACAATATTAATTTCCGGTGACAAAAAGCGGTCACATTAATCATATCAATAACATCAGAAGCGTATGAATATGAAATTTTTCAAAACTTTATTCATTGAATAAACTTTTACATCACATTTTAGAAATAAAATGTCACATTATCACATAATCCCATTCATTCCCACATTCATAGAAAATATAATAATTATAAATTAATCTAAGAGTGACATATGAAGATGCCCCCTGGATGATTGGTATCTAATACTTTACATTTATGACTTTTGTCATACATCCGTTTAAATAAGAAACAACACAATGGAAATTAAAAGCTTCTAATAATTGCTAGCAATACTGTGAACTATAATAATCTCCAGATGCAGTTGGTAGAATCCAAAAATACGATCAAGGGAAACCAACTTAAGCAGTACTATGAGCATATAGAGCTACTGGCTCCCTTCTATGCATACAAATCCTTCTTGTCTCACTAATGATGAAGTCCAATGCATTGGAATCGCAGACCTTTACCAACCAGCAGCTAACGGCTAAAGCATAGGTCATGCCCCACACAATTCCAACTTAAACTCTTATCTACTTTTAAATCCCCGAGCCATATCTTTTTGATAAATTTAGGGCATCCTAACTTGTTGGATCTATTTGATCTCCTGGACGTAATTCTACCAACTCAGAAATCAAGTCTGACCATATTCACTGCTGGGACAACCTTTCTGGTAGTTCTGCCCCCAATTCCAAAAGGCAATGTTAGGTTATAATAATGTAAGCATGACAATGATAAATGTGTAATTTAACCGATCAATAATAAAAAGAACATATAATATCATTCATCAAATATGTTCAATCAATACTTATTGGCATCATAAAATTACTTAATCTTAGGTAATAATTTCCTTTAGCAAATTTCTATCAAACTTGGGCTGGACACCAATTTATTTTCTTGAAAAAATTTATTTTTATAAATGATTAATCCTGAAAATCATTCTTTAAAACAAGGGAAACATTTCCCGTTACTTAGCCAAAATCTAACGCCAAAATACAATCCTTTTCGAGATAGCTTTCTTTATTTAAAGATATCAAAAGGAGGTCGTCGACCCTCTAAATTTGGCTTTTGGTTTGCATAGTATAAGGCTTTCAGCCTATAAAATATTGACATCGAAATTAAAGCTTTCTGGCATTATTGCCACAAAATACTTGATATAAAAAATAAGGACTTGCGGTATTATTGCCCTAAAATAACTGATATCAGAAATATTAACTTGCGGCATCATTTCTTTAAAATAATTGATATTAAAAATACGAACTTATGGTATCATTGCCTAAAAACTATTGATGCTGAAATCGTAAATACAGGGCATCATTTCCACTTTAATTTAATGTCAAAATTTATAACCAGTGGCATTCATGCTGCTTAGTATGGATGTCGAAAACGAATGGTGACAAGGGACGTTGGGCTTAAAACCAATAAAGGATGTCGACTATTTAATGTTGAACCCTAAAACATTTAAAATCTGAATGCAATCTTAAAACATAAGGATGTCGCACTGATGTTTTGTTGAGCAACAAAACCATTGATGTCAAAAGTAATGCCAAAATTGTATACATCTACATGAATATTTTAATTCATACCCACCTAAGTGGATATCATATACATCTCTTAATGTCAATTTCGAAGATTATAGTGGCGACATGGATATCGCCTGCCACCTGGTTTCAATTGTAACGATCTAAATATTTATCGCTTTGATTTGAAAATATTTAATTAATTTTAAATATTTAATATATAAGTTTTATAATTAAAAATACCTTTTCCAAATTTTTGATTTTTCGTCAGTTTAAACTTGTCGAAAATGTCATAACACTTATGTATACTCATATGTATACATTTACAAATATCTAGACCTGAAAATACACTTGAGTATATGAATGTACACTTAGATATACAAATGATATAATATGGGATTTATTGCTTTATAAAAAAGTTAAACATATTTAATATATTACCATTAGAAACACAAGGACAAGTGCATCAAATAGTGCTGGATTTGGCATGATGGTGTGGTGGCTGGGGGAGGTGGGGATGGTGGCCGATCCATGGTGAGGTGGAAAGGGGTAGGGAGGTGGCATTCAAGGAGAGGAGGGCAAAGCACCAAGGTTGAAATGGTAATTCAACTTGTTTATATAATATATATAGACTCATTTTCTTAATTTTTATTCTCATTTTCTTTTCTCTTTGAAATTTCCTAAGCTCTTGCCATCTTCCATGGCTTCTTTAGCTTTTAGAAAGTTTTAAAATCATTTTTTTTTACTTTTAATGTTTCCAAAATGGCTTTAAATTCCACCTTTTCCATTTCTACCTCCTCCTTCTTTCAGAACAATACCAAAAATACCTTGTTCATTCATGATTGAGCCTATAGGAAGCATGACCGAGCTTATTGGCCATAAGGATATGCCAAACAGTGCCTTGGCTGAGCCATCTTGGCCTCAAGGCCTTCCAAAAATTAAGTTTTGCAAGTTCTTGAAATTTAAAACAAGTTTTCAAAGGATTTTTGGTGGGTAGATTATCTTCTCTAAATTTTAGAGTTTTAAACTTTTATATGTTGATATACTATGAAATGATATGTGTTGAATTGTGTGGATTATTATATATCTTGGTTGTTTATAGTATCGTTGATATGAGGTGATGTCGTAGTAAGATTGTTTGGAAATTTTGGATATGAGTATGATGTTGTATGTGGCTTTGAGTACGATGTTGTATATAACTTGGATATTATGTGGTATGCAACTTTGAGTATGTTATAATGTGTAAAACATGAATATAGGTTAGGGGAAGTTTAGCATTTGAATTTGTATATGTGCGATTTAGAATTCTGCAAGTTAAAAGCTAGTTTACTTAAAAATGATTTTGAATTTTTTTTCAAGTTTTGAACTTTGGTTTAGTTATCAACTTTGGGTTATAAACCTTTTGGCAAGTTAAAGGTTAAGGGTTCAAAGAGTGTTGGATTGTAAAACAAGTTCAAGATTACAAATACCCGTAGAGATAGTCACTATGGATGTAGTTTCGATAAAAATCCAATTTTTGAAAAATTTAGTTTTTATACTTTTCAAGAGTTTTAAATGTTTGATCAACTTAGTAAAAAAAATTTAGAAATTTAATTTATTTTTAGTTATTAATTAATTAAGTGTTTAAGGAAGGTCAATTAACTTTAATTAAGTAAAGATTGGTTATTAATTAATTATCTTTTAAAGTTAAGATTAATTTTAATTAATTATTGATTAAGTAAGATTTAATTAAGTATATGCTTTATTTTTAATTAATTATTAATTAAATAAATGGTTTAATAATTAATTAATTACTAATCAAGTTAACTTTAAGTTAAAGTTTAAATTAAAAACTTAATTATGATTTAATTATTTTAAATAAAGGTTTGATTTATTATTTATGTTCACTTAAAGATTATTTAATTAATTAATTGAGATTAATTAATATTTAAATATTAATGAAGTTTTAATTTATTATTTAATAATAAATACAGGATTAATTAAGGTTTAATTACTTGTTAATTATTATTTAATTATTTATCAAAGGTTTACTTATTTTTGATTTATAATTAAATTAAGTTAAGAATTAACTAAGATCGATTATAATTTAAATAAGGGTTTAACTTATACATAATTTTTTAAAAGGAGTTCTAAGTATTAAATTCTGTGTTTTCAAAGAATCAAATTATTTTAAAAGCACTTCTTTTTCAAAGATGGTTTTGAACTCAAGGAATTCAATTGTTGGTACTATTAAGTAGACAAATGACTTTGAATGAGTTATGATATGATTGTTTGTGATTCTGTGGACATTTATTAGCAGAGAAAACCTCGTTCTACTAAAAGTAAATTGTTTGTTTGTATGGACATCTAATAGCAGAATAAATCCTCATTCTGCTATAAATTGATTGTTTGATTATATGGACATTTGATAGCAGAATAAATTTCCATTCTGCTATAAATTGATTGAATTATTTGGACACATATTTAGCAGGACAAACCATCATCCTACTACTTTTTTTATTTGGACATGTATAAGCTGGTTAGTTCGTATTGACATGTTATTCCATAATTTGGATACATATATGTTGACTTATGTAAATAAATTGTTAAGTGACTTGGAAACCAAATTGAAGTAAAACGGTAAATTAAATTAATACCATTAGAATAGCTAAGCCTCTTTTTTAGGAATGATAAAGTGGTGTTTGAATTAACTTCAATTCTTTAATCAATTTCGGTTTAAAAATTTATGAATGATCTTCAAGTTATATAATTATGTAATAAAGGTATTTAAAAATAATAACTTGTTTAAAAAACGGTATTATTAAATAAAAGAGTTTGTATAAAGTGTTTTACAAATGATGATTTGTATATGATATTTTATCAAGTAAATTCTATAAAGAAGCAATAAAGGATGATTTATAAAAAATTTACAAATAAGGGAAAATATATAAAAATCATTTTTGAAATTTGTAAAGTGGTTTTATAAACTAATTTGAGATTTAATAAAGTGAGCTTAAATTTATTTGGATGTTTTACGTAATTTGAAATGTGACGTGAGCTTTTAAAAGGAAACCTTTTATAAAGGATAAGTGGATTGATTTTTATAGGAAGTAATGTTTTAAATGGAATTTGTTTGGCCATCTAATATGGAAGTTGAAAAGAAGGAAACTTTTGTAAAGTTTGATAAATATACTTATACCATTGAGATAAGCATATGAATGTTTGTCTAAGTACAAAAGGGATATAAGGGGTTTAGAAATAGTGTTTTTAAAGATCTTTAGATCAAATGTTTATAAAATTATTTAAATTAATTAAAGATTGATTAAATAAGGCTTAGTGGATTCCATATTCGATTAAACCCATGTTTGAATGTTTGTTTATTTGATAGTTAAATAACCGACTATCAAAATCTGGACCAAAACGTAGCTTTGGAAATATCTAGGAGAAACATGGAAATTATATGATATAGTCACCTCGATGATGCTATACTGTACATATAAATTTGTTTACTTCTTTTAGGATAAATGATAAGAAAATCCATCCACTAACGATTAGAAAGTGATCTCCACCATTATCTTTGCCTATTTAATTCCTAAAGAATCAAGGTTGAGTTTACATAAAATTATCAAAAGTTGTTTCGAAGAGACCGGGATTGGATATGTTATCCGAAAACCACTTTGATCCAACTCAAGCATTTCGACTTGAAGAAATCTTCAAGAATATGGAATCAAAGATAGAGCTTTGAAGTGCAAGGGTTGTTTTCTATTAATCCTGGAACGGAACCCCCAAAAAGGATGTAACAGAAGTAATGCCTTTGGTTTCGCTCGGTCCCAGAATGAACTTGTGTGGATGTGCTAGCATTGTATTGATGCCTGGTGGGCAGTGTAGCATTCCAACTGGGAAGTGCTAAATAAAGGTAAAATGTAGCCTCAAGCCTCATCAACCGGGAAATAACAAAAATCGGGCATTCGGTAGGGCCAAATATGTCGCTCCCATCAGGGTATAGTCATCCCAAATCTAGATCGATTACTATCTGCTTATGTATGCTTCGGGCCCAAAAAGAGTGATCATATCCGGTAGTACTAGTCAAGTGGTAGGGCAGTCCTATATGGCAGGGATACAAGATGTTCTTGTTAGTCCCCGATGCATTTTATCTAGAGATGTACCATCGAAAGGTAGTCCCTTAGCTTGTCATAATATGGAATCTATTCTCCAATATATACCTTTACGGTTTTAGATGTACCCAACTATGTTGAAATATGAGATGCAAGCATTTCAGCTATATTCCTATTTTACTTGAATCGTTAGACATTATTATAATATCATTGGATTTAAAAGTGTTTTGGTTATCGTAAGGTAAAAACTCATCCATATTTATATGCAGCGTGGTCTTATGAGATAGCTTTGATTTTAAAATGGTTCCAAACATAATAATTCAATCGTTTGGGTTTATACACACTAGATCCATATCCGACTCAGAGTTTTATTTTCTTTCTCCAAAACTCTTGGGTGCTCAAATTTTTAGCCAAGTGGTTTAGGTTTTCCCTAGATGCATCTTGGAGGAGCTTAGAGCAGGAGGCTTCATCGATAACTATTTATTATCTTGTTTTGGTTGTATTATATGTATCTTATATCAGTGAGGCAGGGAAAGACTGTTATAACTGTCCTAGGGTAGAATTTATGTTAGTATGACCCTGACGTATCATTTTGAAAATAACTTTGTAAAGAATTATATTGATTAATATATGTTATTCTGTTACGTTGCGAGATTCAATGATTGTTTAGTTTCTTCTTCTTTGCCCTATCTTTCTTTCTTTTCACCCTTTATGACATGTTTTTCGAACACTTAAATGATCGACATATAAATACCGTGGATGTATTAAGTGTCATCTTTAGAAGTAAGAAAGGCAGATCGTTACATCACTACTCAAATTAAACGACATGAAAATTTTGTAATTAAACGAAAAACTATTTTGTCTCCATATAAAGCCATTTCTTTTCACCAACTCTTGTCCCTTATCAATTTTCTATTGGTTAATAAAATACTTTACCATATTCTTTTTAGAAAAACCGCTGCAATGTTAATTTACCTCCCTTAAACAAATTTGCAAACCATTTGAATTATATTATTATTTTAATATAATTTATTAACCTTTCTAGCTTAATAAATTCATAGAAAATCATAATTACCTGGGAAAAATCCCTAAAATCAGAATTATAATACTCTATCTCATATAAAATTTTCAGGGCCAAAAATAATTATTTAATTATTTTTAACAATTAAACCCTGAAATAAACACATTTTCCATCTTAGAAAATTCATAAAACATTCATGTTAACTTGGAAAATTATGAAATTGAAAACCCATCTCCAAAATAATGTTATACACCGCATATCAAATTCTCGAATCAATTGAAGATCAAAAACTTAGGTTTTACCCTTAAAACCTACTAAATTAATTCCATAAAAATTACAATAAATCATCATTTAACCCAACAATGATATAATCAATCCATACATATCATAATCATTTCGGATATATATCATAGATCTGAAAATAAACGTAATAACTTGAGATGGATACTATTGTTCACCTTAGATTGGATAAATAGATTGAGATTTGTGGTTGTTTGATTTCCTTAAGCTTTTCCTTTGAATTGCTTTAAATTTCCTCCTCCTTTTCTTTCTAAGAATAGTTGGTCTTGAGTTTTGATTTACTTGATATTTTCGAAAGTGAGAATGAATGAGAGGGACGAAGGGTTTAGGAAATGAACTTAGGGATTATTCCCCTTTTTCCCCACTCATAAATTCTTTTCTATTCTTATGTTTAAAACAACATCATTAATTGATTACTTAAGGCACGACTTAAGTTGATTAACAAATCTCATTCTCTTTATCACGCACCATATTATTCTACTTAATTTATCTAATTAAATCTCTTGAATAATGTTAAACCAAAAAATATGGTTGTTACAGGGTCCCCCTTAAAGAATTACGATACGGATAACAACAAGCATATCAACCATGCAAACATGCGTACAACACATAGCAACAATACTAGCCTACTCTGACTAGCAAAAAGTTTATATATAACTAATATAGAACATACCATCAGAGCAATGTAGGATAAGTCTCTTTAATCCTGTCTTTCGTCTTCTAAGTATAGTCTTTCTTGTTGTTACACCACTGTACTTCACTATTTTGACTGTCTTGTTCCTTAATCTCTTCTCATCTATAGTCACAACACGAACTACTTATCTAAAAAGTCATATTCAGTTATGCTACTAAATATTTGATGTCGGTGTAATAGTAGTGTATGGATGATGGACATATTTTCTAATATGAGATACATAAAAAACATTATGGACTCCTACCAAACTATTGGATAACTCTATCTGATAAGCAAGTTTACGGATTCTTTCTACTATATGAAATGGACTTACATATCTCGGTGCCAATTTTTCTATCTTCCCAAGTCGTACTACATCCTTCATCGGTGATACTTTAACAAACACATGGTCTCCAATGGAGAACTCTAAATCCTTATGCCTCTTATCTGCATAACTTTTCTATCTAGACTATGCTTCCATTATCCATGCTTGGATCGACTTAATCTTTTACATGGCTTCTCTCACCATGTCTACACTAAAAACCAATCTATCTTCGGTCTCCAACCAACATGCCGCTGATTTGCATGACCTTCCATACAAAGCTTCAAAAGGCGCCATTCCTATACTACTCTAATAACTCTTGTTATAGGAAAACTAAACCAAGTGCAAACGATCCTCCTATTAACCTCCAAAATCTAATACATAAACTCTCAACAAATCTTCAAGTACCTTATTGACTCTTTCTTTTTGCACATCCCTCTGTGGATGGTAAGCAGTACTCATCCTTAGCTTGGTACCTAAAACTTCTTGTGAACTCTTCTTGAATTCACTAGTGAACCAAGTATCTCTGTCACTGACAATACTACTGGAATCCCATGCAGTCTAATAATATTATCCATGAATAACTCTGCCAAAGTAGGTGTCGTCCTTGTCGACTTAACGGAAATAAAGTATGCATTCTTGGTTAGTCTATCTATCATGACCTAAATAATTTCATTTTCCCTATTCGACCTAGGCAACCCGTCAAAGGTTTCTCTTCATATCATGAAACATGTTAGTACCTCTAGGATGAATCGTAAACTTCGATCGATGACACTCCCTAAACTTCCTTCCTTAGGTCACAAACATCTGAAGCACACAACCATCCCTTCTTCCTCAACCACCCATTTTGGTCAAGGCTAAAATCAATTAAATCATCAATCTCAGTTCTTCCTTCAATCTTCTAATCTGTTTAGCTAGTAATGGGTCATCTCTCTTCTTAGTAGCAGTCCTTTTGTTTATCCCTAGTCAAACTTTCAAACTTGACAATGTGGCAGTTATCTGACTAGAACTAGCCGTTGATCTTAACTGCACTCCACAGGCTGTCAATGCCTCTAAGTCCTTCCATTCTGCTAACATAGCCAACACCACAGTCTGATATTTTCTGCTAAGTGCATTTGCCACTTTATTTCCTCTCCGTAGCGTATACTCAATACAAAAATCATAAGCTACTAAAAACTCTGGCAATCTCTTCTGTTTCATATTCAACTCCGTTTGAGAGAATAAATACTTCAAGGACTTATGATCCACAAACAACCCAAATCATTCTTCCAAAAGATAGTATCTCCACACTTTCAACAACGGTCACCGTTGCCAACTCTAAATCATGAGTTCGGTATCTAACATCATATGATCTAATCTGTAGGGAAGCAAAGGCAATCACTTTACCTCTTTGCATTAACACAGCTCCTAACCTGACCCACATGCATCAGTATACACCTCCAAATCTTGATTCCCGTCTAGAATAACTAACATGGGAGCATTGGTCAATAAATGTTTTAGCTTCAAGAATGCTTCTTCACATTTATCGGTCCAAACAAACTTTACGTCCTTTCTTGTTAGTTTAGTCATAAGTGCCACTATACGAGAGAAATCCTTGATGAATCTTCGATAAAAGCTAGCTAGTCCAAGTAAACTTCTTATCCCGATCGCAGTCTCAGGTATCTTCCAATTATCAACAGCCTCAGACTTAGCTGCATCTACTGATAACCCTTTTTGAGAAGCTACATGAACAAGAAACTTCATTACTTTCTTCCTAAAATGACATTTTGAAAATTTCGCTTTCATTTGATGATGCCTGAACGTTTCTAGCACTATTCTAAGATGAACTTTATGATCTTGTTCATTCTTAGAATATATAAGGATGTCATTTGTAAACAGCAACATGAATCTATCCAAATGCTCTCGGAAGATCTGATTCATCAAATCCACAAAGAAAGTGGGCGTGTTGGTCAGTCCAAAGGGCATGACTGACCATTACACGAACCATATCCTATACGATATACCATTAATGAAATATTATCCTCTAGTACCCTCAATTGATGGAACCATGTTGCCAAATCCAATTGGGAAAATACCCTGGCTCTACTCAACCGATCAAATAAATCATCTATTATTGGCAAAGTATACCAATTCTTTATCGTCTTCTCATTCAATTTATGATAATTAATACATATCGTTAGTGACCTATTTAGTTTCTTCACAAACACTGCGACCGCTCCCCAAAATGAATTTCTTGGCCTAATAAAATTCATTCCTTTTAAGTTTAATAGCTGCACCTTTAACTCTTTCATTTCAGTAAGTGTCAATCTGCTAGGCGGTCTACTTATGGGTTTAGCTCCACGTACGAGATCTATTCGAAACTCAATAGCTTGTTTTGATAAGAGTCTATAACTGGCTCAAAAATATATGCAAACTCTCTTACGATAAAAACCCAATTCACTTCATCCTCCACCTTTATTACACCCAATAAAGCACAAACATCGAAATCTGTATTCTCTACTGAGTATATAATTTAATCACTACCATCAAGGTGTCTTAATGATATCTTTCTATCCTGAAAAAATATCCTAACATCGTATCTGCTTAACCAATCCATATCTAAAATAATCCCAAAACCCACAGAATCAAATACATACCATGTAAGCAAAATCATGACCAAACAACTCAAATTCTAAATGATCACATCTCGTCCTAAGAGTTCCATAACCTCTTACTGGATTACCAACCTTTAAGGAAGTAACAGGTATGATGGTTCTTCACTTAACTTATCTACTAAACAATGCATGATAAAAGAATGTGATGCACCAATATCAAATAATACTTAATAGGTATGCTATGAATCAAAAGTGTACCTCCCATCATACACTTTTCTTTCTCCTTCCCAGTTAGCATAAATGCAAATGGCTCCAGAGCAAAAACTTTCCCTTTATCTGCCTTGGTTGGTTCTGGACACTGATTCTCGAATTTCCCTATCTGGTCGTAGTTAAAACACTTTATACGTTTCTTTTTTACAACCTTCTTTCCCTTACCGGTCCGACACTAATGAGCATAGTGCCATTTATTTTCACACTTAAAGCAAACAACATCAACCTTCCCTTTCTTAGCAACTGTGCCCTTCTATGTTCCCTTCTTGTGAGAAAACTTTCTTTTCTTGCCTTGAAAACCTTGAGTCTCAATAGGCTTGTCCTTTCCAAATGTAGAAAGCATTTCTTCATTACTTAATGCCATCCCCACCACCACATCACTTGGCTCTTTGAGATGCGACATAATTTCCCTGGCTATCTCTAAGTTCAATCCCTGAATGAACTTCTCATTCCTCTTAATCACAGTGTCAATGGTAGCATATACATATCTAAAAAACTCATCAAACTTAGTTTCATACTCCAGTACAGAAATCTGCTCTAATTTAGTAAACTTCCTAAGCAAAGTTTACTTGGCTATCTCAGACAAAATCTTTCCTCAAACCTTCTTCTATAGTCATCCCAAGTCAAGTCAAATTCTTTTCTAGTACTCCTATAATCACACCATTCCACCAATACAATATAGCTCCTTGCAACTGTCTAGATGCCAACCTCCTCTTCTACTTATCAGTCAAGCTAAATTAGCAAAGATCCTCTCATAGTGCAATAGCCAATTCTCAACTTTAATAGTATATTTTGTTCCAATAAAAGGCTTTCCTCCAAGATGACTGTAATCATGGATCCACACAACATAATCACTACGAGCAGGTACCTTGGGATTAGCACCTCCTGCATTTTTAGCATTTCCTCTAACTAATCCAACTGCAACTCCAACTTGCATCATATTTACGAAATACTGATACATACTCCCTATATCTACTAGTGGGGTTCTAGCACTCAAGTTAGCATGCCCTTGTCGACCCAGATTCCTTCTAGTATTAGGCCAAATATTTTCATTAGTTATGGTGCTTCCTCTACCAAGATTCACTATTCCATTTCCTACCTTCATATCTTGCTTTCTCATAATCTGCATGTGAGCCCTAATATGATATAGAAGAATGGTCAAAAAGAGAGGGGTGAATGCATACTAATATATAGAAAATACAAGTATGTTACTATAGCATTATCCTGTACCCCAATCTTATTGTCCGATTCCTTTAGATTATGTTTTCAAAAACTTTTAATCCTTTAAATTTTACATATACCTATGCTCTGATACTAAGCTGTAACATTTCCCATTTTGAGGTCCAAAACTAAGTCCTACGGATGTTGCAGTCATCCATGGTATTAATTTTCGATGACAAAATGCGGTTATGTTAATCATATCTATAACAACAAAAGCATATGAATATGAAATTTTTCAAAACTCGATTCATTAAATAAAATTTCACGTTACATTTCAAAAATAAAATTTCACATTTATTACAAAATCCCACTCGCTCACACATTTAGGGAAAAATAAAAATTACAAAACACTCCAAGAGCGATATATGAAGATGCCCCCCTGGATGATCAAAGTCTAATACTTGATAGTTATAACTTTTTTCATACATCCATTCAAATAAGAAACAGAACAACCTAAAATAAAAGCTCCTAATAATAGCTAGCTTGCCTTTTGTATGTCTATGGAAGCTTATTCTTCTAATTGGGAAATTCCTACCCTTGACCTAATGAGTACCCAAGAGTTTAGGAGGAAAGAAAAAACTTTGGGCCAGACAAAAAGTCTGATGTGAATAATAATAAACTATCTTGAACCAAAATAGATATCTAGTGAGACCACGCCGCTAAGCGGAATGACTTTCCCCTCACTAGTGTCTAATCCAAATATGTCAACCATAATCATGTATCTTCAACTAGAATGGTTAAACTAAAACAAGATATGCTCATATGCATGTTGTATGTGTAAATGTGACCAATCTGTCTTTAATGGGTTATGCATTCTCAGAATTTACCCATCCTGTAACATCCCGCCTTTCCGCACACTTTAAACCGACACTTGTCCCAATTCAAAGCATACGCAAGGGCGGATTGTTATGGGGTAAATAAGAAAAATGGAGAAGAAATAAAACGAAAATAGAATCTCACAGCGGAAGGATAAAATATAATAACAAATATACAGTTTCATAAACAGTTTACAAAAGCTTGATTCTTCTTTTACAATAAATATCAGAGTTACACATACCCATACAAGCAATGCAGCGGAATAGTAAGAGTGTGGTGCAATACTATATGTAAAATAATACCGATTCTTCGTCTTCGTCCTCCAATGCTAAAATCTGCTATCCTGAAACGCTCGGACTGACCCGAGCGAATTTGAAAAGACAAAAACACTCGAGTCAGACTAGAAAATCTTATGTGAGTTAAATAAACAGAAATAAATATGAGTACAGTAACTCAAGAGATGCTCGGGATTTACATCTCCTAAGGATCCGTTAAACTATTTACTATGTAGTATATTGCGCTATTATAATAGTGTCTAATTGTAAAATAAACTTACTTTTAAATAGCGTTAGGGCTTTACATTTTCCACCTTAACACGTAAAATGCCAATAGTCTATACAGTACCGTAATACCTCCTGATCGGGAAGCTACCAGAGGATACTCCATAGGTACGACACAAATAGAAACTCGTAGTAAAGGCTCGATATGGTAGGTGACACGGCACAACTAGGCAATGCCAGGGTAGATATACCAATTGCTATCCAGGCTGGTGGAAACGCGTAGCCGCAGTTACCGCCCACCTCGGACTAACTCCCCAAAATCAAAATATAGAAGTGGCCACTGAATCAAATCCAAGTCAAAGTATAATATCGAAGAGGAGCGTCCGATCAGAGGAATGACCTCATTGGCCTGAGAATCGCTCCTGTTTTAGCCACCTTATGCCAACTCACGGGAGTTGGGTCCATGTATTTACCTTACAGGAAACGTCGCCACCACCTACTTCATTCTGGAATCTCCACCGCGTACACGGTTAGTCAAAGTGGTTTTCGGTATCGACAGAGAGTATGTCCATATCCGATCCCGGTCTCTTTGCCAACCCATCGTTATTATAACACCGCGGTCATTTAAAATAGTTTATACTTTAAAACCAGAATATAATCCATTTCTAAACCATAATATTACGATATCATTTCTTCTTTTAAAACCCAAACCAATATGACATCGTTTATCCCAAATATAATTTTCCAAAATCATAATGCTTTAAACTTCATAACTTCTGAAACCCAAATATTTTTCAAGCATAATATTTTGAAATCCATAGTTTCAAACCATAACCTTTAAAACTCAAATGATTTGGATATTCAACGGTATATAGAGTAAATGGTTTAACTTTTAAAGTTTACTTCGTAAAGAAATAATTTCTACGGCTTTATAAATAAAATTCTTTATTTTAAAGTCTAAACCATAACTTAAATATCACTCTTGAGTTCCAAAATCATTTCAATTTATATACATATATGCCTATATTCATTTGGAGTATTTATATTTCAAAACTAAAGTTGGGTTTTTCTTTCTACAAATCAATGCTTTATTAATTAGCCTTGCATATACCCATAAATCCATAAATAAATGAGCTCCAATTTTTAGAAATAAAACATATATATTTTCCAAATGCAAATTATACCAGAATATTTTTGCCATTTCAATTTATACTAGAATATTCATTTCAATTTATTTTGGGAAAGTCCAATTATAAATATCATATCTTAAAGTTCCAAACTTAACATTTAAACATGTGATGTGAATTATCAACTCCATTTTCTTAATTGTTTTCCATTTGTAATAAAGAAATTAAACATCTCTTAATTTCAAAATTTTCAACTTCATATGTATATAAATATGGAAGAAAATATTTATACAGTATAAAATTTAAGATTATTATAAACCGTATTCCATCCAAACCATAGAAATTTCATATAAAATAGTTATATATAGACCGCGGTGCCTGTATAGTTTTCTATCCTATGGTCAAGTGATACGGATATTTATCATTTCAATCCGCAATTTAAAAATAAAAATTTGCGGTTATATATCATTTCAAACCACAATCCCGAAAGAAATGAAATATGCATGATAATTTGCAATTTAATGATATGCAATAAACATTCATTCATCAACAACATCCATCATCCAATCGCAACCATCAACCAATATCAATCAATAACAATATATATATATATATATATATATATATATATATGATCATATATAACAGGTGATAACTGTCAGTTTATTCAAATTAAATTTATCAACTATTAATCCAACAGTTTATTTAGTAAAAATTTACATAACTATTGACTAGCAGTTCATATGCAAACAATAATTTCTAACAGTCAATTAATACGCAATAAATCAATTAAATTTACAGTTAAATTCAATAAAATGAAATGTAACAGATATGAATGAAATAACATGCCAAAAACTCATAAATAAATTACTATTCATTTCTAAAATTTATTTAACAAACATAAAAGCTTCTAGTAGTTGTGAGTGGGTTAAAACACTCACCTTTTGAATTTAAATCGAATGTAGATCCGATTTAAACCCAAAATTTGACGGTCTCTAAATTTATCCAAACCAGCGTCATCAGATCCGGAATTTAATTACGATCCTAACAAAAGAAATTTCGTGTGAAACGGAGTTCGTATGTGAAAGTTATCACAATTAAACGATTTGCAATTGAAATAAAAAAAAATTAAAAATAAACAAAACAAAAATAAAATACCGTGCCGCATCCACCTTCCCTCGTGAAAAACGCATATGCTTCTTCTTGATTGCTAACTTTGTTCCGTAATTTTTCTTTTATTTCGATTTACTTTAATTTTCCTCCTTATTATATGAATGTATGTATTTTAAAAGGTTTGAAAGAAAAAGAAGATTTGAAAAAGAAGAATTGAAAAAAAATGATTAAAATAAGAACTGAAAACGGAAGAGAAGATCTAGATTTGAAAAGAAGAAAGTTTGAAATAGAAGTAAATTTGAAGAAGAAGAAGAAGAAGAATATTTGAAGAGAAAGAAAAAAAAAATTAAAATGAGAGATAATAAGGAGCTTTGAGAAAAACAAGAAAAAAGAAGAAGAAGAAGAAGAAGAAGAATAGCATGGAGGCTAGGGTTAGAGTTAGGAGAAACAAAATGTAATAGAAGAATAAGAAGTAGGTTATTTATAAGGTTAGAGTTAGGTTTAGGGACAAATAGATTTGAAAGGAGAGGCTGCTATTAATTTGAAATAAAGTGAATATGAACACTTGGTATTGAAATATAGCAAATATGAACAGTCCTTTTTTTTTTTAAAGTAGAAGGTATTAAAAAGAGGTATTTATTAATTAGAAAGAAAATGAATATGGAGGGACAAAAATAAATGACACGTTTCGTTAGTTTGATTCTAAATTAATTAAGTGCTAGATACAGAAAAATTTGAATACATCATATATATATATATATTCATACTTTAACTGTGTGACAAAATTGCTAAACATACATCATGTACGATTAATTGGTGACAATATATAGGAATAATCAACAATAAATGTGGATGCAATCACATAAGGATCTAATAGGGAAGGAGATAAAAAGTAACGACGTTGATTAATTCCACTTTCCCACTTTAACCAATCCAATTACAAAATTTAAAATTTTATAAAATTTCTCTCCTTTGATTTCTTAAACAATTTTAATAACTAACAACAAGTTCTATGTTAATTCAATCATTATTCATTTCGCCAATTACCAAATTAAATTTCAATTATTCGCAATAAATCAAATTATAAATTTTTCATTCCAATAAATAAAATAAATCTTGATTTTTTTTTCTTCCATCCTTATTAATTCCACAACTTGTTCAATTTGAAAATCATTATCATATTTTCCAAATGTTACCTTAATTTAACACTTATGTAACGTATTATTAGATTCGTTGCAAGATTTAAATTTCAATTCCCATTTCTTAATATACTCAAATTCTGGACATTTTTATTTCCTTACCCATAAGTGTAACATTTATTGCCAATTCCATCCAAATTTAACAGGTAACCCTTAACAATGTTTTCAATCCAAAGGTTATACTTAAGTGTACGTTGTATTCTACAACTTATCATATTATGAAGAAAATTCACATTATTCCCCAATATTACCTTAATTCATATTAACTTAACATTAAATTTACTCTTCATTCTATTATTAACCTATTAGTATTAAATAGATGAAATTAACATTGGTTTTACACTCTATTACGTAGATATCCTTAAATTTATCTAAGTTTATATTTACATAATATTCCAACATTAAATTTCATCCAATTTTTTTTTCTTCCTTTTTATTTTAATTAAATCCAATTTCCCTAAAGTTACATTCAAACAAGTAAATTTTGATTTCCAATCAATCATTATACTATAACATTCTTAACATTTTTTTATTACACTACTAAATTCTACCTTGATAAGTTTACGCTTCTATTGCTTTACTTTCACACTTCCGTTAAAATATAAATTAATTCTAAAGTAACGTTTATTGTTGACCCCGCCATTTTAATTACTCATATTTAGATGAACGTTATTTCAAATAAGTTCATTGACTCATTTAAATTAGGTAGTTTATAGTAGTTGTTATCCCACCCTTACAATTATTTCCTACTAACGTGCTACCAACTCCTTTAATTAAAATTTGAATTCCAAACCTTATTTAATATACTAAGTAAGATAAATAACATATATAGATTGCTACCAACTTTCCTTTTCTTGCATCTATGTGTTTATTACTTGACACACCAGTAAATATTACATATACACAAAATTCCGTTATCACTTGTCTAACAAGGTTATTGTCACCTAAGATCTCACTGCATCCACATTTCACATTTTCATTTCCTAGTTTCTTTACTTTATTCTACATAATTTATTACAAATGGGATTTTCTTTGGTTTACATCTTATTTGTATTTAACATTTCTCAATCACCAATTCATTTCACTATAACTGCGGTAAATTGGCGGATAAATTGAATTTGATTCCCAAAATCTAAATTAACAAGAATAAGGGTAGGTAACATACAATAGTCATTACTCCAAATTCTAGTCACCTAAATAGGCTTTTATTCCTTGCAAATAAATGTTACTATTTATTTTCATAGTACAAATCTCAATGATTATTCCATCTTATATTTGCTTAGGCCATTTATAGTCCACTATACATATCTACATAAATGGGTAATTTATTCAATTCATTAAGTGTCAATTCTATTAAGCCCTATTTATATCTTTATGCATTCTTCTACTACTTTACAAAAGGGAATAACTTTTAAACTCATACACTTAATAACAAAACCGTTATAAATCCAATAAACTTCCAAATCCAAGTTTGTACACATTTTACACAACTATTATGATTTCTCACAAACGTTGAATTTATTAAATGACCATTTATTATAATTTAATTCCCTTAATTGAATCAAATGCTTATTATTATATATATTCTTTTCATTCTACCATTCCTTCCCATTATAAATTCATTAACGTATTTACACATCTCTATCTTTCAAATATAAAATAACCAAACTGATTACAAACACTGTTTCTATCAATTTTCATAAGTTTGTTCAAAACTATACTTTTGTTTACATAAAATGAATTTTATGTTTCTATTAGTTTTCTTTTCCTTTCACTACAGGCATAAATTATTACTATCTACACTAATTACATCTTTGTATTAATGAACACCATTTAAGTTAATATTTATTCTAACATTCACAAATTCAACATTTATTTGTTTCTTCAAAATTACTTTAAATCAAGTTGTGAAAATTTACATTATCCACATCTATTATCATAAAATTTTATAGTTACACTAAATTGCAACCACTATACCAAATTTCTACATTTATTCTTAACCAAATTAGAAATTATATTAATTCATTTTATTAAATATCATAAATTTAACGGGTCGTTACAATCTCCCCCACTCAAAACTTTTCGTCCCCGAAAAGGAAAAAGAAGGGAGGAGGAAGATTTACAGTGCATCTTATTTCAAATATTAACTTATAAACAATATTTTACTGGATTAATTTCCTTTAATGAAATATACTTGTTTTATAATCATTATATCCTTTAATACTTGAATTATTAAAGTTGGGAAAATACTTTCACAAAATTCTAAGTCCAAAATTTCCTGAAAATTTTGGCAAAGTCTCCTTTGTACGGAGGGACTCTGGAGAAAATATAATATCCAAATATACAAATATATTACACATATTATCCAAATAAAATATCCCAACACGCGAAAATATATAAAATAGCGCTTTATACGTAATCCGGAAACGTACCTATTTGTCGGGCAATACGCTTATTATTACGGAACCAAAAGCAGTAGCAGTTGCTTCCATAACCTGTATTTTCTTATAAGCCTAAAAGGTTAAATATTTATTTTAAAATGAACTATTCTAGTGGATTCAATCATTCATATCCAATCAAATGCAACAACCATACATTTTAACAAACAGCACACACCGCAAACAAAATCATTCAATCAAACAAACAATTAGTTGTTAGGTTCAAATTCCGAAATTGTACGAAATGTAAAATAACTATCAAGTGCATCCTTTACTCAACAATCTTAGATGGAACAAAGATAGATTATTTCTCCATCCAACAACTTCAAAATTCCTTACCCAACAACCATACATCAACCAAACAATTCAAATCAACACCAAAATAGCTTATTATACATTTATTTCATACTTCAGTGGTTTGATTTTCTTCCCTTCATTTATGAGGGATTTCTTTGTTCTTACAAGTTTTATTTTCCAATTATCCAAAAATTCATTATATTTGTATTTCCTTTTATTACTTAAGTTTCCTTTTATTACCTAAGTTTATAAAATAAATTTTCATTAATAACAACAAATATTTTGAATATCTTCATTTCCTTACTCTTCACTTGTAAGATTTCCCTTAAATTCTTAATCTGCTAACATTCATTCTTATAAGTGGAAGTTTTTATTTATCCATTAACTATGAATTGCAGTCATTTAATTTTTCCTACTTTCCATTATATTAGAATAGGGAAGATTAAAACATACTTAAGTCAATAATCATACAATCAATTCTTATTTTGAATTTCATTTTATATACTTAGGTTCATATCATCTATTAATAATTCTTAACCCTTTTTCAGTAAAATTTCAATGATAACCTAAGTTTATACCATTAAATTCTTATTATAACAGTAATTTATTGAATACTTCATTTTTCTAAATTCCTACTTGTAAAATATTCAATTCCAGTTTCTCATTTAACACTTCAACTTTTATATTTGGGTAAGTTATTTATGTCAAAGAAAGTGCAATTGAACTTATACAAGTTGAATCTCAATTCTCTAAATTAAATTTGATGTTTATCCATATTTCTCTTTGTCTCATATGTATGCAAATTCCTCTTTATAACTATGCAATTATTCTCTTATTTAAATTAGAGGTTTCAATTCATTTATTACTTAACTTTTATTTCACTACAATTTAACAATTAATTAATTAATTAATGGAGAATTTTAGAATTGGATTCCGGGTCAGATTTCAATTTATTTCAAAATAATAGATAAATAAGTTCTTACAACTCAATATCTCTAATTATAGTTAGAACAATAAAAGAAAAAAAAAATTAGAAAATTTCAAAATAAATCTGCAGTAGAATTTACTACTGTGGCCTTTTCCCTTCGAAACTCAAAAATGAAAGTCGATGATGCGGCCGTCATCACCGAAATTATTTTCCAGCGACAGAGAGAAAAGTACTAAATTTAAATTTTTCCAAAATCTTCTTTTTAAAACATTTCTTCCAAATTATACTAAATATTTATGCAAGAAAATTTTATAAACCAAAACAATAAATTTCACAAATTCTTTGGAAGCAAATTTTCAAAACCCCGGACTTAAGTTCTAAAATCTCCAAATTTGGTTTATTATAATTTCAACTTAGCTTCAGTTATTATAAATAATTTATTTCCTAACACCCAATCTATAGCAACCAAATATATATATATATATATCTTTATAAAAATATTTTTATATATAGAAAATATAATAGGCAAAATTCTTTCATTCACCTATATTAAAACAAATATTATGTCGGTCTGTCCTATTAAGTGTTTAGAAATCCCTATTGATGACATAGCGTCCCATGCATCAACCAGAATTTATAAATACAAAGCGGAACAGATTAACACAATATAAAAATCTTTTTATTAATACTAACAAATACGCTCTCTCATATATATACACTCAGCGACTCCCATAGGATATTTCTACCCTATTAACAAAGAGTCAAACCCCACAAAACCAAGGTTTATCGCTAAACCAAAGCTTTGATACCAACTGTAACATCCCGCCTTTCCGCACACTTTAAACCGACACTTGTCCCAATTCAAAGCATACGCAAGGGCGGATTGTTATGGGGTAAATAAGAAAAATGGAGAAGAAATAAAACGAAAATAGAATCTCACAGCGGAAGGATAAAATATAATAACAAATATACAGTTTCATAAACAGTTTACAAAAGCTTGATTCTTCTTTTACAATAAATATCAGAGTTACACATACCCATACAAGCAATGCAGTGGAATAGTAAGAGTGTGGTGCAATACTATATGTAAAATAATACTGATTCTTCGTCTTCGTCCTCCAATGCTAAAATCTGCTATCCTGAAACGCTCGGACTGACCCGAGCGAATTTGAAAAGACAAAAACACTCGAGTCAGACTAGAAAATCTTATGTGAGTTAAATAAACAGAAATAAATATGAGTACAGTAACTCAAGAGATGCTCGGGATTTACATCTCCTAAGGATCCGTTAAACTATTTACTATGTAGTATATTGCGCTATTATAATAGTGTCTAATTGTAAAATAAACTTACTTTTAAATAGCGTTAAGGCTTTACATTTTCCACCTTAACACGTAAAATGCCAATAGTCTATACAGTACCGTAATACCTCCTGATCGGGAAGCTACCAGAGGATACTCCATAGGTACGACACAAATAGAAACTCGTAGTAAAGGCTCGATATGGTAGGTGACACGGCACAACTAGGCAATGCCAGGGTAGATATACCAATTGCTATCCAGGCTGGTGGAAACGCGTAGCCGCAGTTACCGCCCACCTCGGACTAACTCCCCAAAATCAAAATATAGAAGTGGCCACTGAATCAAATCCAAGTCAAAGTATAATATCGAAGAGGAGCGTCCGATCAGAGGAATGACCTCATTGGCCTGAGAATCGCTCCTGTTTTAGCCACCTTATGCCAACTCACGGGAGTTGGGTCCACGTATTTACCTTACAGGAAACGTCGCCACCACCTACTTCATTCTGGAATCTCCACCGCGTACACGGTTAGTCAAAGTGGTTTTCGGTATCGACAGAGAGTATGTCCATATCTGATCCCGGTCTCTTTGCCAACCCATCGTTATTATAACACCGCGGTCATTTAAAATAGTTTATACTTTAAAACCAGAATATAATCCATTTCTAAACCATAATATTACGATATCATTTCTTCTTTTAAAACCCAAACCAATATGACATCGTTTATCCCAAATATAATTTTCCAAAATCATAATGCTTTAAACTTCATAACTTCTGAAACCCAAATATTTTTCAAGCATAATATTTTGAAATCAGTAATTTCAAACCATAAACTTTAAAACTCAAATGATTTGGATATTCAACGGTATATAGAGTAAATGGTTTAACTTTTAAAGTTTACTTCGTAAAGAAATAATTTCTACGGCTTTATAAATAAAATTCTTTATTTTAAAGTCTAAACCATAACTTAAATATCACTCTTGAGTTCCAAAATCATTTCAATTTATATACATATATGCCTATATTCATTTGGAGTATTTATATTTCAAAACTAAAGTTGGGTTTTTCTTTCTACAAATCAATGCTTTATTAATTAGCCTTGCATATACCCATAAACCCATAAATAAATGAGCTCCAATTTTTAGAAATAAAACATATATATTTTCCAAATGCAAATTATACCAGAATATTTTTCCCATTTCAATTTATACTAGAATATTCATTTCAATTTATTTTGGGAAAGTCCAATTATAAATATCATATCTTAAAGTTCCAAACTTAACATTTAAACATGTGATGTGAATTATCAACTCCATTTTCTTAATTGTTTTCCATTTGTAATAAAGAAATTAAACATCTCTTAATTTCAAAATTTTCAACTTCATATGTATATAAATATGGAAGAAAATATTTATACAGTATAAAATTTAAGATTATTATAAACCGTATTCCATCCAAACCATAGAAATTTCATTTAAAATAGTTATATATAGACCGCGGTGCCTGTATATAGTTTTCTATCCTATGGTCAAGTGATACGGATATTTATCATTTCAATCCGCAATTTAAAAATAAAAATTTGCGGTTATATATCATTTCAAACCACAATCCCGAAAGAAATGAAATATGCATGATAATTTGCAATTTAATGATATGCAATAAACATTCATTCATCAACAACATCCATCATCCAATCGCAACCATCAACCAATATCAATCAATAACAATAAATATATATATATATATATATATGATCATATATAACAGGTGATAACTGTCAGTTTATTCAAATTAAATTTATCAACTATTAATCCAACAGTTTATTTAGTAAAAATTTACATAACTATTGACTAGCAGTTCATATGCAAACAATAATTTCTAACAGTCAATTAATACGCAATAAATCAATTAAATTTACAGTTAAATTCAATAAAATGAAATGTAACAGATATGAATGAAATAACATGCCAAAAACTCATAAATAAATTACTATTCATTTCTAAAATTTATTTAACAAACATAAAAGCTTCTAGTAGTTGTGAGTGGGTTAAAACACTCACCTTTTGAATTTAAATCGAATGTAGATCCGATTTAAACCCAAAATTTGACGGTCTCTAAATTTATCCAAACCAGCGTCATCAGATCCGGAATTTAATTACGATCCTAACAAAAGAAATTTCGTGTGAAACGGAGTTTGTATGTGAAAGTTATCACAATTAAACGATTTGCAATTGAAATAAAAAAAAATTAAAAATAAACAAAACAAAAATAAAATATCGTGCCGCATCCACCTTCCCTCGTGAAAAACGCATATGCTTCTTCTTGATTGCTAACTTTGTTCCGTAATTTTTCTTTTATTTCGATTTACTTTAATTTTCCTCCTTATTATATGAATGTATGTATTTTAAAAGGTTTGAAAGAAAAAGAAGATTTGAAAAAGAAGAATTGAAAAAAAATGATTAAAATAAGAACTGAAAACGGAAGAGAAGATCTAGATTTGAAAAGAAGAAAGTTTGAAATAGAAGTAAATTTGAAGAAGAAGAAGAAGAATATTTGAAGAGAAAGAAAAAAAAATTAAAATGAGAGATAATAAGGAGCTTTGAGAAAAACAAGAAAAAAGAAGAAGAAGAAGAAGAAGAAGAAGAAGAATAGCATGGAGGCTAGGGTTAGAGTTAGGAGAAACAAAATGTAATAGAAGAATAAGAAGTAGGTTATTTATAAGGTTAGAGTTAGGTTTAGGGACAAATAGATTTGAAAGGAGAGACTGCTATTAATTAGAAATAAAGTGAATATGAACACTTGGTATTGAAATATAGCAAATATGAACAGTCCTTTTTTTTTTAAAGTAGCAGGTATTTAAAAGAGGTATTTATTAATTAGAAAGAAAATGAATATGGAGGGACAAAAATAAATGACACGTTTCGTTAGTTTGATTCTAAATTAATTAAGTGCTAGATACAGAAAAATTTGAATACATCATATATATATATTCATTCTTTAACTGTGTGACAAAATTGCTAAACATACATCAAGTACGATTAATTGGTGACAATATATAGGAATAATCAACAATAAATGTAGATGCAATCACATAAGGATCTAATAGGGAAGGAGATAAAAAGTAACGACGTTGATTAACTCCACTTTCCCACTTTAGCCAATCCAATTACAAAATTTAAAATTTTATAAAATTTCTCTCCTTTGATTTCTTAAACAATTTTAATAACTAACAACAAGTTCTATGTTAATTCAATCATTAATCATTTCGCCAATTACCAAATTAAATTTCAATTATTCGCAATAAATCAAATTATAAATTTTTCATTCCAATAAATAAAATAAATCTTGATTTTTTGTTCTTCCATCCTTATTAATTCCACAACTTGTTCAATTTGAAAATCATTATCATATTTTCCAAATGTTACCTTAATTTAACACTTATGTAACGTATTATTAGATTCGTTGCAAGATTTAAATTTCAATTCCCATTTCTTAATATACTCAAATTCTGGACATTTTTATTTCCTTACCCATAAGTGTAACATTTATTGCCAATTCCATCCAAATTTAACAGGTAACCCTTAACAATGTTTTCAATCCCAAGGTTATACTTAAGTTTACGTTGTATTCTACAACTTATCATATTATGAAGAAAATTCACATTATTCCCCAATATTACCTTAATTCATATTAACTTAACATTAAATTTACTCTTCATTCTATTATTAACCTATTAGTATTAAATAGATGAAATTAACATTGGTTTTACACTCTATTACGTAGATATCCTTAAATTTTATCTAAGTTTATATTTACATAATATTCCAACATTAAATTTCATCCAATTTTTTTTTCTTCCTTTTTATTTTAATTAAATCCAATTTCCCTAAAGTTACATTCAAACAAGTAAATTTTGATTTCCAATCAATCATTATACTATAACATTCTTAACATTTTTTTATTACACTACTAAATTCTACCTTGATAAGTTTACGCTTCTATTGCTTTACTTTCACACTTCCGTTAAAATATAAATTAATTCTAAAGTAACGTTTATTGTTGACCCCGCCATTTTAATTACTCATATTTAGATGAACGTTATTTCAAATAAGTTCATTGACTCATTTAAATTAGGTAGTTTATAGTAGTTGTTATCCCACCCTTACAATTATTTCCTACTAACGTGCTACCAACTCCTTTAATTAAAATTTGAATTCCAAACCTTATTTAATATACTAAGTAAGATAAATAACATATATAGATTGCTACCAACTTTCCTTTTCTTGCATCTATGTGTTTATTACTTGACACACCAGTAAATATTACATATACACAAAATTCCGTTATCACTTGTCTAACAAGGTTATTGTCACCTAAGATCTCACTCAATCCACATTTCACATTTTCATTTCCTAGTTTCTTTACTTTATTCTACATAATTTATTACAAATGGGATTTTCTTCGGTTTACATCTTATTTGTATTTAACATTTCTCAATCACCAATTCATTTCACTATAACTGCGGTAAATTGGCGGATAAATTGAATTTGATTCCCAAAATCTAAATTAACAAGAATAAGGGTAGGTAACATACAATAGTCATTACTCCAAATTCTAGTCACCTAAATAGGCTTTTATTCCTTGCAAATAAATGTTACTATTTATTTTCATAGTACAAATCTCAATGATTATTCCATCTTATATTTGCTTAGGCCATTTATAGTCCACTATACATATCTACATAAATGGGTAATTTATTCAATTCATTAAGTGTCAATTCTATTAAGCCCTATTTATATCTTTATGCATTCTTCTACTACTTTACAAAAGGGAATAACTTTTAAACTCATATACTTAATAACAAAACCGTTATAAATCCAATAAACTTCCAAATCCAAGTTTGTACACATTTTACACAACTATTATGATTTCTCACAAACGTTGAATTTATTAAATAACCATTTATTATAATTTAATTCCCTTAATTGAATCAAATGCTTATTATTATATATATTCTTTTCATTCTACCATTCCTTCCCATTATAAATTCATTAACGTATTTACACATCTCTATCTTTCAAATATAAAATAACCAAACTGATTACAAACACTGTTTCTATCAATTTTCATAAGTTTGTTCAAAACTATACTTTTGTTTACATAAAATGAATTTTATGTTTCTATTAGTTTTCTTTTCCTTTCACTACAGGCATAAATTATTACTATCTACACTAATTACATCTTTGTATTAATGAACACCATTTAAGTTAATATTTATTCTAACATTCACAAATTCAACATTTATTTGTTTCTTCAAAATTACTTTAAATCAAGTTGTGAAAATTTACATTATCCACATCTATTATCATAAAATTTTATAGTTACACTAAATTGCAACCACTATACCAAATTTCTACATTTATTCTTAACCAAATTAGAAATTATATTAATTCATTTTATTAAATATCATAAATTTAACGGGTCGTTACACATCCCATAAAACTGACTATTTGTCTCAAATCGTAGTTTTTCTAGGATTGCTATGAATCTAATGGTTTTACAGGTTGACCAATAACTTATCGGGCCGACTTGGGCCATAACTTAACCGGATATTCTAAATTCTCCAAATACAGTTACGAGTATACAAAAAAATCTCCAAATAAAATTAGGAGCGATCAATAATAATCACTGGATACAATTAGGAGAATCCCCATATACAGTTAGGGAAAACAAATTAAGCAATACTGTGTTCGCTTCTGTGCGTACAAACCCTTCTAGTCTCACTAATGATAATGCCCTATGCACTGGAATTGCAGACCTTTACCAACCGATGACTAACGGCTGAAGTATAGGGCGCGACCCTACACCAATCCCACTTATGTCTCATCTAGTTTTAAATTTCTGAGTCATATCTTTATGATTATTTCAAGATATCCTAACATATTAGATCTATATGATTTCATGGATTTAATTCTACCCATTCAGGAATCAAGTCTGACCGTACTAACTATATGACTACATATCTGGTAATTCCACCTCTAATCCCAAAAGGTAATGTTGTGTCAAAATAATGTTAACATGATAATGATAAATGTGTAATTCAACTGATCATGTAAAAACAAGAACATATAATATCATTAATGAAAATTACTTAATCTTAAGCAACAATTTCCTTTGGAAAATTCCTATCAAACTTGGGCTCGACACCAATTTATTTTCTTAAAAACCTTTATTTTTATAAATTATTAATCCTTTAAAATCATTCTTTAAAACACGTAATCGTAGAAATGTAATGTCAGACACTCGTCCGCACAAGTTGTCTAGGAGTAGGACAAATCGAAGGTACTTTCCAACCACATCCCACTGGGAAATCCCTAGGATTAGTAGAGAATAGTCCTTGCATTAGATATTTCATAACGAAGAAACTATACTATTGGATGTATATTGGAATTTTAATCTCAAACGATCAACAAGTAGTCCATCATTATGAAAGTCCTAAATATCAATATCATCGACCAACCTGCACAATCGTCGTATAAATGTTGGTCCGAAGTGGTTTTCAGGTAAATCTGATCCCAGTCTCTTCGCACCAATAATGCAGAAGCATTTCTCAATCTCACACAGAAACTAAGTCTCATAGACTTTCACGTCTCCAACTTTCAACTTTCTATCCTTCGGCCAAGAAGCAAGCTTGATAGATTGGAGTAACCACTCTGCATTACTCGAATCAAC
Source organism: Allium cepa (assembly GCA_030765085.1). NCBI lineage: Eukaryota > Viridiplantae > Streptophyta > Magnoliopsida > Asparagales > Amaryllidaceae > Allium > Allium cepa. Next base: position 754,800,638 of record CM060940.1, on the reverse strand, counting down.
ATTCTTAACACAAATAATCAAGCCTACAGATCCAGTTACGCACTAAATGTACGACTAATTAGTTTCTGCATCAAGTTAAGAAACAAAAATGGCCAAATTTGAAAGTTGGTTATTTAACTATCAAAGTAACAAACAAAATCTAGCACTTAATAATCACTGGGACTAATTTTACTAATCGTTTACAATTCAAAACACTTCCCAGTTATTCACTTCAAAATATCTTTAAAAAGATAATATTCACAACCATTTCGCTTATTGGATATTTGGAAACATTTTCATGTACTTATTTAGTAATAAGTAAATTCATAACTTATTTTATTTTCACACCATTTAAATTCCTTTTTATAATATCACTTTCCATAACATTCATTTCATTTAAAGGTTATTCACTATTCAAAATCGTGAATATAGTCCCATACCAAATTCATTGCTTCTACACATTTAATTTAAAGGATTATTCATTGTCCAAAATCCTAAATGTAATTCCTTCAATAAACTTTCATATTTAACTAATCAAATTAAATTTATTTCAGATTTACAAAACAGTGTTTACAAATTCCATTTATATTTTATAAACATCCATATGCAAAATTCCTTTACTTACAAATTCCCTTTCTATCTCATTTATAAGTCAAAAGACAATTATAAGTTAATTACTTATAAGTCTCTTATTTACAAATTTATTCCTTTCAATCTTATTATTTATAAAATCCATTATAAATTTGTTTCTAAATCTTAATTGCAAATCCATATGTAAATTTGATTACAAAACCAAATTCTTATATTTATAAAACAACGTTTATAAAATTCCACTTCATTCAATCTTATTTACTTATAATGTTTCATTATAACTTCATTTTAACACTTATAAAACTCATTTAAAATTCCATTACTTTTATTTATAAAATATCAATTTTATAAATCTTATGTATAAACCATTTATAATAATTTAAAGCATTTGTTTCTTTTCTATTATTTTGGAAAAAACTTAATTATGATCTTTTAAAGCATCCAGGCTTTGCTTTCGATCTGTTCTACCCCTCGTCTAAAAGATAAAATAAAGGCTAAGTAAGTTTAGGGCACTGGTTGCTCCATTCCTAACCTTAGTTACACACCTTTTTTTTACCGTTTAGATCTCACAAGCGGGATAAATGTATTAGTCGTTTCCGCATGCTCCTTTCATTTTTAGAAATGATTTATAAAACTTCCATATCATTATTTAAAACACTTATTCATTTATTTAACCATTCAATAAATCTTTCAAATCACCCTTAGAATACTCTATTGATCACTTAAGAACCTCTACAAAAGCTTTGGAAAAGAACGGTTGTGCTAAAACTATATTTTAAAAGTTATTGAAAAGTGCTGCGAAAAAGTGCTACGGAAATTGCATTTAAAGCTATATTGATTAAAACGAATTTTTATTATTTGAAAATCTACTTTTACTACTTAAACTGATTTTTAAAACGTTTTTTAAAAGATTTATAAGATTTATTTCATATTTTAAACTATTTTAAAACATAATTTTCAAAGAAATCCAGTTTTGGATTTCGAACTGCAAAAACCGCAATTTTTCCAAAAACTTGTTTTACTCATATCTTAAAAACTACTTATCGAAATCTCAATTTGATTTCCTCGTTGGAAAACTATGGATACAATAGTTTGGGAAATTATTATCTCGATGAATTCTGAGCTATATTCCACCTTTTACACTCGTTTGACTTTATGGAGCGAAATCGAGAACTACCGTCACGCGACACGCCTATTTTTGACTAAATTTTCAATTTCTTTTCAAACTTCATGAAAACACTTTTAAATGTTTGTAAAACATTTATAAATCATTTTAAACAATATTTTTCATATTTCAAATTCATCTTCCATTTCATTTCATATTATAATATTACATCATTTTAAAACTTCTTAGATATTTTGATTTCATTAAGAGGCTAAAAAAATTTCATACGCATATTTATATGGATTTAATATCTTATTAAATTAACCATGCTTACTAACAATTTTTCTTATCATTTATCAAACCAAGTTATCATCCATATCATAAACATATAATCAACCATAACATCAACCAAGTTATCATCCATTAAATCATCCAACATATAATAAAATTTTCATGTTATTAACTTGAAATATTTTTAGAAATTAGTAACTTTAAATATGAGTACTCACCTTTAACCAAATCAATTAAATACCTACCAACATTCATTTAATCCAACAATTCACTATTGTTTTCAACTTCAACCAACTTCCAAAAATTCAACAGAGCTTCCACAACACCCTAAATTTAATTCTAGCACCTTAGAATGGAATCGGTGGCAATTACTTCTCTTTGTCGTGCTCCAGAGCTTCCCTAACTTGCTTTCTTTCCAAATGGTTCGGCCTCCATGGGTACCAACCTCTCCTCCATCATTACTTCCATTATTAGATGTTAAACCATATTTTAATGGTATTCTAAGGTCTTTGGTAAACTTTGCTTGTGTTTAATGTTGATTGATATGATTTTGAAAAAGTTAGTAAGGAAAAGAGAGAAGAAGAAGTCGTTAAAGAGAGCTTCAAGGAGGAAGAAGAAGGTAGAAATGGTGTGAAAAAATGGAAAAGTGGTTGGTATTTATAAAAAATAAAATAAAATGGTAAGTTACCAAAAAATTCCTTTACCAAATTACCAAAATAACCTTACTTACTTTTTAAGCAACCTTATTTTTTTCAACACTTAATATTGCATTTCATATCATTACTTTGTGTCATTTTCACTTAAATATTAAGTAAAGATAGTAATATTATATTTGTTTGGATCATATAACATTACATATTTTATATTTAAAATCATTTTAAATAGTATATTTTAAAATGGTCAAATTCTAGGTCATTACATTGATGAAGGTTCACTGAAGTGAAAATGAAGGCGATTACACTTGGACGACTAAGGAGAGCATGAGTATAGCTTATCCAAAGCTCTTGGCTTAGTGAAACTTTCTATTTATTGCTTTTACTTTCACTTATGATAGTATGAAGTATATACCCTAGTATAGTATCCTGCATGCAAGGATAGGCTTTGATATTTTCTTTTTTTATTAGTTACAATATATGCATTTTTAATTTTGATGATTGCCTATGATTGCATGTGATTTTTGGGCATGCAAACTTTTATTTGGAATTTCGAGGGCGAAAGTCCTAAAGGGGAGAGAATGTAACGACCCATATTTTACGTATCGGAGGATCGTAGAATATTTACATTATTTTCATATGAGGTAGTATGATTCTAAAATTTTGAAAAATGACTCCTAGGGACATTTTCCACAACCATGACTTTTATCGAATTTCTATGTGACCATTTTGACCCTATAAATCTTGTTTGGCCCATAACTTTTGATAGGAGCCAAATTGGGGTCTGAAACTACTTCCATTAAATCAGGACGATGGTTTCACTTTTTGTAGAGTGGTCATATTAAGAGAAATGATTTACCACTTGATAGTTATGATAGTTTGAAGTTTTATCTAATTTTTAACAGCTTAAAGGGTAATTAGGGTCATTAGTACGAAGGCCCATGATCCATTTCGGGTTTGGAGTAAGTAAAGGCTGATGGGACCTCATCCCCATATTTTCACAACTCCTAATAATAGTTAGAAACCTCCATTAAACTCAATTGACCAAAAAGCAACCTTAAACATATTTAATTCGCCAATTTTTGTCATTTAGAGGAGGTTAGCAGGAGTAGCACTTGGGATTAGAGATTTGCTGTCGGAGAAGCCTTGGATTCCATGCCTTCTACTATTCATTTGGGGATTTGAATCTTTCTTTGGGTTAAGGTGAGTGATTAGATCTCGCACTTGCTAATTAGGACATTATACATCCTGATCGGTATTTTAAAAATTATATAAAAATATCTAAAAATGTTTAGACTATAATTAACTGTACATGTGAAATTTAGATAATTTGGACTTTATTTATAAAAATGTGTCCTTATGGATCCTTAATCTTCACCTTAGATATAGATTTCTTTAAAATATATATGTTTAGATGTTTAGCTGATATTTTGGTTCCTATATGATGTATGCATGTTTGCCTAATATTGCAATGGTTGAAAACGCCAAAGAACGTTGACTTAGTTAGGAAGAAGTTAGGGATCAGAGATGATCTCCAAGGGTTGGTGATGATCCCTGAATTTTATTCCAAATTTGGTGTGATCAATGTGGGGAAATAAGGAAGGCTTTATAAGATTGCACACTAAATTTCAGATCATTAGGAGTTCATATGTCAAGATATGGGCGTTTAAAGCAGAGATCGATGGAGAATCCTACACATGGAGTGCTTGGGAAAAATGCTAGGTTTAGGGATCGATAGTGACTCATGGAGATCAGTGGTGATCCTTGGGGATTGGTGGAACTCTCTTATGCTTTGAGCACGAAATCAAGGTGCAAGCTATGGATCGGAGCATGTAAAATGGAGGCAAGGACGTGGAGCCGAAATAACTCGGTTTTGGTTAACATTAGTATCGTCCCATGGATCGATATAGACCTACGGGGTTAGCCCATTGGACTTGCAAATCACTTTGGAGCATGGGGAGCTGTGCTAGAGATTATATGTGGGATCGGTGGTGATGGATCGATGCGGGATTGGTCGATGGTCGAGGATCAGCAATGATCCTTGACTTTTGTCCTAAACTTGGTGATATTTATATGGGGTACAAGGAAAGCCCCATAGGCCTACCTTCCAAGTTTCAGATCATTTGGAGTTCATATACTCAAGTTGCAGTCGTTTGAAGATGTAAAGTATGGGGATCGGTGATGATTTTCGACTTTTATCCTAAACTTGGTGAGATTTGTATTGGGTGATAAGGAAGGCCTCAAAAGGCTACGTTCTAAGTTTTGAGTCGTTTTGAGTTTGTATGCTTGAATTATGGCCGTTTGAAGATGGGTCAACGACGATTATCGATGACGATAACATGGACCTCAACGATGATGATTCCATGATGGGAAGTGATGGCCTCGACAATGGATATCTATACTTAGTGATGTGGAGCTGCCAAATTGAAGGAACTGTTGGAGGAAGGTTACAGAATGAACGAAGACATTCTACGACTAACGATGACTATCTAGAACAGTTCCCAACCGCGACGACTTCAGACAAGAGTCATAAGGACGGTTCTAGGATAAGCTCTACTATGGATAACGTATGCAAAAGGATCGTTGATATTTGTAGGATTCATGTTTACTCATAAAGCAAGGGTATGTGAGGGCACTCACATGGGAGTGCGATGCACCTAGGATCACATGATGTTTCGATCTGTATTACCTAGACTTAATGCGATTACAGTCTAGTTCCTAGCCTATTGAGTGGCACGGATTTAAGTATAGAAAAACCAAGACACCGAGTAGTTCTTGACTATGCGATGGGGTCATACGAGTGTCATATATCCAACACATTGAGTGAGTGAATGTGAGGATGGATCATTGATGCAATGTTTGTTTTGTTGTTTATCACCCTAGGGATGTCACACAATGTAGGTATAACCAAGGCAGATATCTAAACACCTCTAAGTACTTCAATGTTAGTACACCTATGATGATTATCATAGAGTAGAGTATATTTTCTGTATGTCCTAACTCTATGGATGCTGGGACAGGTCAGGTATGATTCTTCATACCATTTATCCTAGTATATTGGCTTATAATATTTGAGATTTCTGCCGCTCACACTAAACCGTTGTTTGCCCCAGGGTTTTATGCTTTGTTTCCTATTACTCTATGTACTCTTAAATCTGTAAATTAGGAATATCAAGTCTTGTGAGAACGTGGAGCTGGACAGATGGCGAGCGGGAGGCTATTCTCTCATATTATTAGTTTTACTCATTTTCTATTCTGCTGCACAAAACTATAGAGCTGGTTAGTGCCTTGTTTACTTAGAGACAGTTATTTATAAGTTATTATTTGATGTATAACTCTATTACTTATGTTGTTTACCATATAGATCTTTACACTCTGATGTTGTGATTCATTCAGTTATTTATTGTCTCTTCTATTTTATATTTGAGATCTTTACTATTATATTTTGTTCGATGCGTTGTGAACTATAGGACATGTTCTGTGTTGTTGATTTACTTTATAACCATTGATGATTGCCCCACATCGCCGACCACTGCTACAGTACACTATACATGTATATTGGATGTCGAGGGTGCAGGGTGGTTGTTACATTCACCTTGTCATCCATCGTCGATCTTTATTGCGTTGCAACCATCGAGAACGAATGTTGAACGATCGAACGAAACCTTCAGCAAGTTCCACAGGACATCATCTTTATGCCTAGAGTTGGGCCAAGTTTGGTCAAACTCTAGTCATGTCGATATCGATATGAATTGTACATACTAGTGCCGACATAAATTACTTAGCCAATTTAGCTAAGTACTTCAACCCCGACCTCTTTCCTCCTTTTGATTTCCTGGATCATACCTTTTGAGCACAAAGTTTTTACTCCACTTTTCTCCAAGAAAATAATGTCGGTGTCGAGTCCTACCTTTCGGTACCGAGTGGTTGTTCCTTCTCTAGATTGAACCTAAGTCCAGAAAACCTCAACTCTTACTTTGACTCGTGCCTGCCTCGAACTTTTCTAGCCAAAGTCCTGAAGCGGTTAGCCAAACGCCACCATAACCATTCTTTACAGACTTCTTTTCCTGGCACCGACTCATTTTTCCAATATGATTTTTGACCACCAAATCAACTCTAATCCACCTAAAATTTTCAAAGAAGACTCCCTAATATCTCTAGCACATCATATCCAAAACTTATCACATTTCGACCACTTTGATGTCGTTTGCACCTATCAAAGTGGCACTTTCATAACTATCAAAAACCAGTAGCAAACACATCAAGCATTTTAAACAAGGATAATCATCATACATTAGCATTCACATACATCCAAACAACATATCAAATTCATATAAATATGATCTATGAACATTATATTACCTAATTTATCCTAAATGGAAACATGATTAGTAAATGTGAAACACCCCACATGTAACATCCCGCCTTTTCGCACGCTTTAAATCGACACATGTGCCAATTCAAACCATACGGAAGGGCATATTGTTATGGGGTAAATAAGAAAAACAAGAAAGAAATAAAAAAAACAGAATCTCATGGCGGAAGGATAATATATAATAATCAAATATACATTTCATGAAGCTGTTTTTCAAAATATTTAATTATACTTACAATATATATCAGAGTTATACAAACCATAGAATATCAATAATGCAGCGGAATACGATAGTGCAGTGGAACAATATAATATATATATTAATAATAATACTGAAATCTTCGTCTTCGTCCTCCAGAATAAAATCTTCAAATCCTGAAACGCTCGGACTGACCCGAGCGAAATGAAAAGACAAAACACTCGAGTAAGAACTAAAAGATCTTATGTAAGTTAAATCAACAGAAATAAATATGAGTGCAGTAACTCAAGAGATGCTCGGGATTTACATCTCTTAAGGATCCGTTAAACTATTTACTATGTAATATATTTCGCTATTATAATAGTGTCTATTTGTAAAGTAAACTTACTTTGAAATAGCGTTAAGGGGTTACCCATATATCCCTTAACACAAAATATATTCCCATAATCTATAAAGTACCGTAATCTCCCCCGTACCGGGTGTCGTCAGAGGGTACTCCATAGGAATGGTACAAAACCAAAATCGTATAAGGCGCGCTAGGGTAGGTGACACGACACAACTAGGCAATGCCAGGGTAGATATACCAATTACGCTTCTGGGTCGGTGGTAACGCATAGCCGCAGCTACCACCCACCTCGAGCCATACCTCCAAATCAAAGAAATAAAAAATGGCCACCAAAAAATCCAAAGTCAGAGTAGAATAGTGAAGGGATGTGTCCGATAAAAGGTGCTACCTTCTTAACCCGTCGATCGCTCCTGTTTTAGCCACCTTATGCCAACTCATGCGAGTTGGGTCCACGTATTTAACTCAAAGAAAACGCCGCCGCCATCCTACTTCATTCTGGAATCTCGACCGCGTGCACGGTTGTTAAAGTGGTTTTCGGAGTTGGCAGAGAGTATGACAACTTCCGATCCCAGTCTCTTCAACAACCAATCGTTATTATAACACCGCGGTTTTTTCAAAATAATTTATACTTTAAAACCAGAATATAATATCCCTTTCAAACCATATAAATACGATATCATTTATAATTTTAAACCCCAAATCAATATGATATCATTTTTATTTCGAATATATCTTTTTCAAAAATCATAGTACCTTCAAATATATATACATTAAACCCATAGTTTTGAAACATAATTTTCAATACTTAAATGGTTTAATAATAAATTACTTTATAAAGTAAATTAGCTTTTTAATTTTTCAAATCAATTCAAAAAAAAAGATTTGAATTCCCAAATAAACCATTTAAATTTCCATATATTTCAAAGTTTTAAATATTCCACCATTTCAAAACTAAATTTTTAAATTAATATATATATATATATATATATATATATATGCCAAATTCACTTTACTATTTTTTTTAGTTTTAAAATACTCACTTAATAAATCCAGTATCCTTTAAATAAAACTTTCAAATTCAATAATTGAATATTCCTCAATTTATTTAGAATAGATATATTCACTTAAATCATCCTAAAAATATGATTTAAGTAAACACTTATCCATAATATATTTTAATAAATCAACTTTTATTAAACTTACTTCATACTTTAAACAATTTTATACATAGCTTAAAACCAAGAATTTAACTATATATAAAATAACCTTTATCAAATATCCGAAATCAACATCTCATAAAACCATATATATATTTCTTTACAAAACCATAGAAAATCATTTCAAAATATTATATATATATATACCGCGGTGTCTGTATAAAATTTTCTATCCTATGGTCAAGTGATACGGATATTTATCATTTTAATCCGCAATTTAAAAATAAAATTTACGTTTATATATCATTTCAAACCGCAATCCCGAATGAAATGAAGAATGCATGATGACTTGCAGTTTATAACCATATAAAATACATCATCCATTCATCCAATATCAACCATCAACCATTTATCGCAATCATCATCAAATTCAAACAAAAGCATCAATATAGAACGGATAATAAACAACAGGTATTAAATAGCAGTTTATATTCAATAATAAATTAATAACTGTTTAACTGTCAATTTATATGCAACGAACAATTAATTAACAATTTAAGTGGCAGTTTAAATGCAATGACTAAATTAAATAGCAATTTAATTTAAATAAATGAAATTAACTGAGATTATGGTTAAAAATTTGCCAAACAACCATAAATAAAATTTAAATCACATCACATATCAATTTAACAAACATAAGAAATTTTAGAAGTTGTAAGTGGGTTAAAACACTCACCTTTTGAATTTAAATCCAATTTAAACCCAAAAAATGACCAGTCTCATAATTCACTCAAATCAGTGCCAAAATGTCTGGAATTTTATTACGATCCTAACAAAAAAATTGCGCGTGAAATGGAGTTCGTATGTAGAAGTTATTCGCGTTATAACGATTTGAAATCAAAATAAAATAAAATAAATACCTCACTCAACAGTAATTTCCACGTCACCCTACAGAACGCGCCTTCCTCCTCCCTGAACATAAACGCACGCACGACCCAATACAGTGCCGTTGACTCAACCGTTGACCACGGTTTCACGTTCGCCTCCGGCCTACCGAGCGTCGACGACCACACCCCACGCTCGCCCACCAAAATCCGCCCCCACCTGAGGCCACGCGGCCCCACGCGCCGCTGCCGCCGCTCTCTCTAGGTTTTCAAAACCCTAATTTGCGAATTCTGGTCGCCACGGTTGAAATTAGGTAATGCGACCACCACCATCTCGAAGCCCATGACGAGATCTACAATACCCAGATTTCAATTTCGTCAACTGACGTCGAAATCGAAAACGCCCAATTTGACTTTGATCGTGATTTCTGATCAATCCGGTCATCGTCTCAAAAAATGAAAAGCAAATGTAGGTTCGTACTATTAAGATCTTCGATATATATTTTTTCCAAATTTTTCTGAGGACTTTGAAATTGATGGTTCGGATTTGATTTTTATTATTTTTGGATCTAGAACTTGTTTGTCTGCCATTGAGGAAGAAGGAGAATAGAATGACTTGTACGCACAGACAAAATGAGAAGTAGGGATGCTAGGGTTTATAACGACATATTTAGACAAATTTGAAATAGAATGGATCGGATAACATAGATGTACGTGCTAACGACAAAGTGGCCCAAAAAGCCCGTTTCGCCATCGGAACGAAATTGGGTCAACCCATATATCAAAATAGATATTTTAAAATATTTTAAACGCAATGGAAAAGGTTTCAGGTTCAAATTACATCGTATGAAGAAGTTATGCTAAAAACAATATTTTCAAATCGATTTCAAATTGATTTCAATTTCATTGATTTCAAGGCGTTTCGAGTACGTACGATCAAACGACAAGTCCAATCGCTACGAAACTTGAAACCCTACAATAATTCACCGATACGGATCCGATGAAACTTGTTTCGTCGAAATCCGAGTCAGTGACCATAATGGCTATTTTTATATTAATTAAATAAAATTTAGTCAATTTAATCAATTTTTCAATTTAAATTCGATAATCACCAATTCTTATCATTTTAAAATTTTCCAATCATTTACAATGATTCAAACCAAATTTAACTGTCAAATTAGAGTTGATAAATTTATTAATTTCGGTATTAACCTCAATTTCATTAAATTCGAAAATTATAAATTTAATTTCCAAAATTTCTATTAAATTTACTTTTCATCCTATTATTCGATTCATTATTAACAAATGGATGAAATAAATATTGGAATCACAATCCATTACATTAACATTCTCACTTTTCATCTAAATTCTCGTTTATGTAATATTTTAATAATATATCCCACTTATTTGCAATTAATCCACTTATTAAATTCCAAATTCCAAATAAATTAATAATTCATGGTTTTCACTCCTTAAATCAACCAATCCTCATATTATAAATAAAATTAACATTTATTACATCTTATAGAGTTAACCATCTGCAATGACAAATTAAACCTACCCAAACTGCACAAATTAAGACAATTAATTGCAATTTATTTCACATTAAAATTCATAAATTATCAATTGAAAACTAAATAAAACGGTTTATTTAATTAAAATCTTGCTATTCGATATATTGACAATTTATGGGTATAATTTACATTGATTCACGATTATTACTTAAATACATCACAAACGTTAAATTTAGATTCATTACATGATTACCAAAATTTTATTTAATGCAATCAATTATGCCCTTCACAATTTTATACGTTCATTAATTGTCAATTACCATTCAAATAAATTCATTCATTTGATTTCCTTCCAATTAATTAAAATTGATTTCTATAAATTGATTTGATTTCATTGCCAAATATATACCTAAATTACTATTAAATGTCCTCAATAAATTTTATTTAATTGGTTTCAAATGTTTTATTACATCAATTACTGCCTTATAAATTAAACTTACGTTCTATTAAATTTGCATTCACACTTCCGTTACTACACTTATTTCCAATTTAGTAATATTTATTATCAACAACAAACATTAAAATTTACTTATCTAAACATTGATTGTACAGACTTTCAATTTATTACATATTACTTCCTTAGTTAATATATCTTCAGAATTTATTGCCTGATTCCCTAATTTAAATCAATTATAACCTTACAAGTTGTTTCAATTAATAGGTATTGCATAAATTTAGTTATTCAATCAATTTCATTCACGATATAATTATCTTGGGTTATACTATAGTGCATTAATATTCTTTTTATATCTTAATATACTCAAATTTCCATCTTTATTTATGTTGACCAATTTATTTCCATAAAACCATTATTATCTTTTGGTCATTGTCTATTCCACTTAAGTTTATATTTCCAACCAATTACTAAAATATCTTACATAATATTGAATTCATTCAACTACCTCTGATTATAACATTTCATTAGTTAATTCAATATTCCCGTTTGTTTCTTATATTAAACTTATAACCAAGTATGACACTTTTCATATTTTCAATTAATTGCAGTTACCTTTTTAATTGTAAATCTAAATTTCAAATGCTACATTTAAATTTCTAACTTTTGCTTCATTATAACTTCTAAAAAAAAATTATTTCTTCCTAAGTTTAATTGAAAATTTTAAATTAAACTAACCAATTTATTTATCAAAATTTACGGGTCGTTACACTCTCACACACTCAAAACTTTTCGTCCCCAAAAAGGAAAAGAAGGGAAAAGAATGAATAAGAAATCAACCTATCCTATTCAAAATATTAACTTTATAAACAACTAAATTTACAAAATTTATTACTTTAAATAAAATATACAAATTTATAACCATTAAACCTTTTATACTCAAATTAATAATAAAATTTGGAAAACATTTTAAAAAAATTCTAAGTCCAAAATTTACGAAAAATTTCCGCAGAGTCTCCTTGTACGGAGAGGCTTGGGAGAAAATATAATATCAAATATAACAAAATATCACATATAATTTCCAAAATAATATATATCCCAAGATGGGAAAAATAAAATAATAACGCTATAAACCATAATCCGAAAACGTACCTATTTGTCGGGCAATTTACGCTTATATTATGAAACCAAATGCAGTAGCAATTGCTTCCATAGCCTGTATTTAACTTATATAATTTGAAAAGAGTTAACGATTATATAAAATGAAATATTTAAGTTGTTTCAACCACACACAACAATCAATACAACAACAACCAATTGCAACTAGGCATACAACCATCATAAAAAATCAACACAATTCAATCATTCATTCATATCAAACGCAAAAAATAGTTGTTCAGGTTTAGACAATTTTAAATTGTATAGAACGACAAATAAACTATTAAGTATACCATTTACTCAACAGTCTTAGATAAAACTGAATAGGTTATTCATACATCCAACCAATTGTAAAGTATCCTTCCCCAAACAACTATAAACCAACAAACAACAATTTCACACAATAAATCAAGTTCATTTTTATTAATGACATTCATACATTTGTTGTTTGTTGTCTCCTTTCCATTCATATAATGGTTTATCTTTTTATTTACCTTTTATTTCTTACAGTTTTCATTTATCCATATACAATGCATTATATTCATTTATTCATTCCTTAAATTCTCTTATTTACAATATTCATTTTCCTACATATTTTATTTATAAATAGCTTCAACCGTTATTTAAGTTTATTATCTTATACTTACAATACTTACTTCTTATTACCTTAATTACAGTAACATTTCAATTATAACTTAAGTTCACAACAATTACATCATCAAAATTCATTATTTATAAATGAATTTCCTTACTTACGATATTTGCCTCTATTACATTTAATTAGTAATATTTCAATTATACTTGAGTTGATAACACTACAACACCAGATTCTCATTTATTAAAGCATTTCATTAATTACTTTCATTACCTCAAGTTTATTACTTGTATAATATCTATTACAATTTCTTATTAAACATTTTAACTTTTATTATTTTGGTAAGTTATATATATGTCTAAAGAATGCAATTTGAACTTATACAGGTATTACCTCATTTCTTTTAATTTAATCTAACGATCAATAATTACATCTTTTGTTTTATAAGTTACAATTTCAAATTACGTTTAATTTCATTCATAACCTAGCATTAAATTAGCTAATTAAGTAAAGCCTCCAATTGTTAATTAACTTTCATTTTACTACCCTTAATTAAAATTATTAATTAATGGAAACTTAGGAATTAAATACCGGGTCTTTATTCAAAATCATTTTAAAATAACAGATAAACATATGCTTGCAAATTATATATCCAATTATTTTTAAAACAATTTAAAATTTATATTTGTTTATTAAAATAAATCTGTAGTAAAACTACTACAGTGGCCTTCCCACTTCGAAACTCGGAAATGAATGTCGATGATGTGTGCACTCATCACCGAAATTATTTTCTAGCGACAGAGAGTGGAGTACAGAACTTATTTCTTTCCAAGGTTTCTTTGAAAAAAATCCTTTCAAATTAAATTGAATATTTATATCAAAAAATACTTCTAACAATGTTATTACTATATTCCAAAATTATTCAAAAGAAAGTTTCAAAACCTCGGAACTTAAGTTCTAAATTTCAAATTTTCATTTATTTTATTTTCAACTTTATTTTAACTATTATTTATATTTTCATTGCCTAACAACCAATATATAGCAACCAAATATATATCTTATTTATAAAATTTATTTTATATATATAGAAAATATAATAGGCAAAATTATTTCATTCGTCTATATTAAAACAAAATATTATGTTAGTCTGTCCTATTAAGTGTTTAGAAACCCCTATTGATGTCATAGCGTCCCATGCATCAACCAGAATTTATAAATACAAAAAGGAACAGATTAACACAATATTAAAACCTTTTTATACCACTAACTAATACGCTCTCTCATATATATACACTCAGCGACTCTCATAGGGTATTACTACCCTATTAGCAAAGAGTCAAACCCCATAAAGCTAAGGTTTATCGTTAAACCAAAGCTCTGATACCACATTATAACATCCTGCCTTTTCGCACGCTTTAAATCGACACACGTGCCAATTCAAACCATATGGAAGGGCGGTTTGTTATGGGGTAAATAAGAAAAACAAGAAAGAAATAAAACAAACATAATCTCACAGCGGAAGGATAAAATATAATAATCAAATATACAGTTCATGAAGCTGTTTTTCAAAATATTTAATTATACTTACAATATATATCAGAGTTATACATACCATAGAATATCAATAATGCAGCGGAATACAATAGTGCAGTGGAACTATATAATATATATTAATAATAATACTGAAATCTTCGTCTTCGTCCTCCAGAATAAAATTCAAATCCTGAAACGCTGGACTGACCCGAGCGAATTGAAAAGACAAAACACTCGAGTCAGAACTAAAAGATCTTATGTAAGTTAAATCAACAGAAATAAATATGAGTGCAGTAACTCAACAGATGCTCGGGATTTACATCTCTTAAGGATCCGTTAAAATATTTACTATGTAGTATATTTCGCTATTATAATAGTATCTATTTGTAAAATAAACTTACTTTTAAATAGCGTTAAGGGGTTACCCATATAGCCTTTAACACAAAATATATTCCCATAGTCTATACAGTACCGCAATCTGCCCCGTACTGGGCGTCGTCAAAGGGCACTCCATAGGTATGGTACAAAACCAAAATCGTATAAGGCGCGCTAGGGTAGGTGACACGGCACAACTAGGCAATGCCAGGGTAGATATACCAATTACGCTTCCGGGTCGGTGGTAACGCATAGCCGCTGCTACCGCCCACCTCGAGCCACATCCCCAAATCAAAGAAATCAAAAGTGGCCACCAAAAAATCCTAAGTCAGAGTAGAATAGCGAAGGGATGTGTCCGATAAAAGGTGCTACCTTCTTAACCCGTCGATCGCTCCTGTTTTAGCCACCTTATGCCAACTCATGGGAGTTGGGTCCATGTATTTAACTCAAAGGAAACGCCGCCGCCATCCTACTTCATTCTAGAATCTCCACCGCGCACACGATTGTTAAAGTGGTTTTCGGAGTTGGCAGAGAGTATGACAACTTCCGATCTCGGTCTCTTCAACAACCAATCGTTATTATAACACCGCGGTTATTTCAAAATAATTTATACTTTAAAACCAGAATATAATATCCCTTTCAAACCATATAAATACGATATCATTTATATTTTTAAACCCAAACCAATATGATATCATTTTTATTTCAAATATATCTTTTTCAAAAATCATAGTACCTTCAAATATATATACCTTAAACCCATAGCTTCGAAACATAATTTTCAATACTCAAACGGTTTAATAATAAATTACTTTATAAAGTAAATTAGCTTTTTAATTTCTCAAACCAATTCAAAAAAACAGATTTGAATTCCCAAAAAAACCATTTAAATTTTGCTATATATCAAAATTTTAAATATTCCACCATTTCAAGACTAATTTTTTTAATTCATATATATATACGCCAAATTCACTTAATTTTTTTTAGTTTTGAAATACTCACTTAATAAATCCAGTATTCTTCAAATAAAACTTTCAAATTCAATAATTAAATATTCCTCAATTTATTTAGACTAGATATATTCACTTAAATTATCCTAAAAATATGATTTAAGTAAACACTTATCCATAATATATTTTAATAAAATCAACTTTTATTAAACTTACTTCATACTTTAAACAATTTTATACATAGCTTAAAACCAAGAATTTAACTATATATAAAATAACCTTTATCAAATATCCGAAATCAATATCTCATAAAACCATACATACATACATATATATATATATATATATATATATATATTTCTTTACAAAACCATAGAAAATCATTTCAAAATATTTTATATATATACCGCGGTGTCTGTATAAAATTTTCTATCCTATGGTCAAGTGATACGGATATTTATCATTTCAATCCGCAATTTAAAAATAAAATTTACGGTTATATATCATTTCAAACCGCAATCCCGAATGAAATGATAAATGCATGATGACTTGCAGTTTATAACCATATAAAATACAGCATCCATTCATCCAATATCAACCATCAACCATTTATCACAATAATCATCAAATTCAAACAAAAGCATCAATACAGAACGGATAATAAACAACAGGTATTAAATAGCAGTTTATATTCAATAATAAATTAATCACTGTTTAACTGTCAGTTTATATGCAACGAATAATTAATTAAAAATTTAACTGGCAGTTTAAATGCAATGACTAAATTAAATAGCAATTTAATTTAACTAAATGAAATTAACTGAGATGATGGTTAAAAATATGCCAAACAACCATAAATAAATTTTAAATCACATCACATATCAATTTAAGAAACATAAGAAATTTTAGAAGTTGTGAGTGGGTTAAAACACTCACCTTTTGAATTTAAATTGAATTTAAATCCAATTTACACCCAAAGTTGGCGAGTCTCAGAATTCGTCCAAACCAGCGCCAAAATGTCAGGAGTTTTATTACGATCCTAACAAAAAAATCGCGTGTGAAACGGAGTTCGTGTGTAGAAGTTATTCACATTATAACGATTTGAAATCAAAATAAAATAAAATAAATAAATATAAAGAAACATACTCACTCAATAGTAATTTCCATGTCACCCTACAGAACGCACCTTCCTTCCTCCCTGAACACAAACGCACGCACGACCCAATACAGTGTCGTTGACTCAACCTTGACCACGGTTCCACGTTCGCCTCCGGCCAACCTAGCGTCGCCGACCACACCCCACGCTCACCCATCAAAATTCGCCCCCACCTGAGGCCACGCGGCCCCACGCGCTGCCGCCACCGCCGCTCTCTCTAGGTTTTCAAAACCCTAATTTGCGAATTTCGGTCGCAAAATTAGGTGATGCGACCACCACCATTTCGAATCCCATGACGAGGTCTACAATACCCAGATTTCAATTTCGTCAATTGACGTCGAAATCGACAACGCCAATTCGACTTTGACCGTGATTTCTGATCAATCCGGTCACTGTCTCGAAAAACGAACAGCAGATGTAGGTTCGTACTATTGAGACCTTCGATATATATTTTTCCCAAATTTTTCTGAGGACTTTGAAATTTATGCTTTGGATTTGATTTTTATTTGTGTTTGGATCTAGAACTTGTTTGTCTGCCATTGAGGAAGAAGGAGA
This sequence comes from Allium cepa, assembly GCA_030765085.1. Taxonomy (NCBI): domain Eukaryota; kingdom Viridiplantae; phylum Streptophyta; class Magnoliopsida; order Asparagales; family Amaryllidaceae; genus Allium; species Allium cepa. The sequence continues at coordinate 754,782,768 of CM060940.1, read as the reverse complement.
ATAGAATGACTTGTACGCACAAACAAAATGAGAAGTAGGGAGGCTAGGGTTTATAAAGACATATTTAGACAAATTTGAAATAGAATGGATCAGATAAGATTGATGTACGTGCTAACGACAAAGTGGCCCAAAAAGCCCGTTTCGCCTCCGGAACGAAATTGGATCAACCCATATATCAAAATAGATATTATAAAATATTTTAAACGCAATGGAAAAGGTTTCAGGTTCAAATTGCATCATATGAAGAAGTTATGCTAAAAACAATATTTCCAAATCGATTTCAAATTGATTTCAATTTCATTGATTTCAAGGCGTTTCGAGTACGTACGATCAAACGACAAGTCCAATCGCTACAAAACTTGAAACCCTACAATAATTCATCGATACGGATCAGATGAAACTGGTTTCGTCGAATCCGAGTCAGTGGCCAAAATGGCTATTTTTATATTAATTAAATAAAATTTAGTCAATTTAATCAGTTTTTCAATTTAAATCCGATAATTACCAATTCTTATCATTTTAAAATTTTCCAATCATTTACAATGATTTAAACCAAATTTTACTGTCAAACTGGAGTTGATAAATTTATAAATTTCGGTATTAACCTCAATTTCATTAAATTCGAAAATTATAAATTTAGTTTCCAAAATTTCTATTAAATTTACTTTTCATCCTATTATTCGATTCATTATTAACAAATGGATGAAATAAATATTGGAATCACAATCCATTACATTAACATTCTCACTTTTCATCTTAATTCTCGTTTATGTAATGTTTTAATAATATTCCCGCTTGTTTGCAATTAATCCACTTATTAAATTCCAAATTCCAAATAAATTAATAAATCTTGGTTTTCACTTCTTAAATCAACCAATCCTCATATTATAAATAAAATTAACATTTATTACATCTTATAGAGTTAACCATCTGCAATGACAATTAAACCTACCCAAACTGCACAAATTAAGACAAGTAATTGCAATTTATTTCACATTAAACTTCATAAATTATCAATTGAAAACTAAATAATACCATTTATTTAATTAAAATCTTGCTACTCAATAAATTGACAATTTATGGGTATCATTTACATTGATTCACGATTATTACTTAAATACATCACAAACGTTAAATTTAGATTCATTACAATTGATTACCAAAATTTTATTTAATGCAATCAATTATGCCCTTTACAATTTTATACATTCATTAATTGTCAACTACTATTCAAATAAATTCATTGATTTGATTTCCTTCCAATTAATTAAAATTGATTTATATAAATTGATTTGATTTCATTGCCAAATATATACATAAATTACTATTAAATGTCCTCAATAAATTTTATTTACTTGGTTTCAAATGTTTTATTACATCAATTACTGCCTTATAAAATAAACTTACGTTCTATTAAATTTGCATTCACACTTCCGTTACTACACTTATTTTCAAGGTGGTAATATTTATTATCAACAACAAACATTAAAATTTACTTATCTAAACATTGATTGCACAGACTTTCAATTTATTACATATTACTTCCTTAATTAATATATCTTCAGAATTTATTCCCCGATTCCCTAATTTAAATCAATTATAACCTTACAAGTTGTTTCAATTAATAGGTATTGCACAAATTTAGTTATTCAATCGTTTTCATTCAAGATATAATTATCTTGGGTTATACTATAGTGCATTAATATTCTTTTTATATCTTAATATACTCAAATTTCCATCTTTATTTATGTTGACCAATTTATTTCCATAAAACCATTATTATCTTTTGTTCATTGTCTATTCCACTTAAGTTTATATTTCCAACCAATTACTAAAATATCTTACATAATATTGAATTCATTCAACTACCTCGGATTATAACATTTCATTAGTTAATTCAATATTCCTGTTTGTTTCTTATATTAAACTTATAACCAAGTATGACACTTTTCATATTTTCAATTAATCGCAGTTACATTTTCAATTGTAAATCTAAATTTCAATTGCTACATTTAAATTTCTAACTTTTGCTTCATTATAACTTCTAAAATAATTTATTTCTTCCTAAATTTAATTGAAATTTTTTAATTAAACTAACCAATTTATTTATCAAAATTTACGGGTCGTTACGCCACACCCCTTAGTATACCTAAAAGGACACACTAAAGGATATGGTGCGTTATAGGTATAGCTAAAATCTTTACAGAGACTAAGATTCACAAGACACAATAAATAAAACAGTGGAAACATTTAAAATTAAACTTCATTTCTCCATAAAATGAGTCATAAAACCAAATACATATGTCTCGTGAGAAATACCATCTCAGTCATATCATCAGAGTACATAGACAATAATAAAAATCATCCCTCTCATAAAGTACCAATACATCCAAACTCAAGCGAAAAGAAAACTGAAAAGATAAAGAATACACGACGAATAAGAAAGCTCTGCAAATGGGTCTCTAAGAAATCCAAATCTACTGTCCTTGCCTCTACCGGCCTATGGAGGGAAGGGGGAAATAGAGGAGTTGGTCAGACTATAAGTCTGGTGAGTGAAAGTAACTACTAGCATTTTTGAGCAAGATAAAGGTAATAGTCTGAAAAGTGGATGTTGTTGGTATGGCTTCTATCAAACAAAATCTAGTTGCGCCCCTCACCCAAATCCTTCTTTTTGAGCTTCTATCTATTGGCTACTTATTTACCCTAGTTAGCATACGCATATCCTAGCCTCACCTAATCTGTTGTGAAACTATCAGTTTCTGACTGAAAGAGAATGCTATTTCTATCTTTGCTTATTAACTTAGTGTAAAGTCTTTAAAATAATTATCTTCTGTTATTTCTAATATATTTTCTTATTAACTTTATCTAAGTCTTAAAATAGGCCTCCTATGTTATCTCTGCTATATTTTCTTATTAATTTATTCTAAGTTTTAAAATAAGCCTTTACTGTTCTTTCTGCTTAATTATAACCTACGTTATAATTATTATTCTTCTTCTCTATCTTTTTACTTATAATTACTAGTTATAAACTTGCTTGCAAATGTCTCAAATTTGCCTATTTCAGTCTATCTTCTTTTTATTATAGTCTTTATTATTTTACATCTAATTTCTGCAAATTTAGTGTAATTCTATTTTAGTCCATACTAGTGAATTATTCTCTTTTAAATATTCTATTCGCATAAAAAGGAATAAAAAGGAACTAACATTTGCAGACTAAATTTTAAATAAATGAAAATAACTATAAATAACTGAATAAATAGCCGAATAAAGATAATCGAATAAAATAGTCTTAAAAAAACTTTAAAAACTAGCTGTAAATAACTTATACAAAAAAATTCTCAAAATTGCAGAAAAACTACAACTGTTGAGAACCCTATTATTTCGAATTACGTAAAAATCTAAAATAATTACTAAACACTCACTTGTGGTCCTTAGCTCTTTTCCTTGGCCTGCCCGAATCCACTTCTAGGGTGTAAAATATTTTAAATAAAAAGATTCTCCTCAGAAAAATATTCTATTTAGGGTCGAGCCTCAGGCAATGAACCCACGGGGAAAAAATCTGAACGAGAAAAATAGCTAGGCCTAGGATCCTATTTATAGAGTCACTTAGGGATCTCAGGCTGCTGGATTTAAAGATTAAATCTGGTGCAACCATGTCAAAGGCTCGTTGGAAACTGTCGGATGGAAGCACAAACGCACAGGATTTGAAGAAAATAGCAAAATGACGTGTTTGAATCAAAACTGGATGAAGCAATGTGGAGAGTGCAAAGCAAGTCAACTTCCCTATTGACCAACATATGCTAGGGTCGACCTATAGGTCGACCTGGCAAATGTAGGGTCGACCCTAGGGTCAATACCTTGCCTATATATTATTTTTTCCCTCTTTTTTCTTAATTCTTGTTTAATTCATATCTTCTACGTTTTAGCTCGAATTTTGACAATCCATATGTGAAATTCACCAAAAAAATTACCACGAACACAATGATGCAACTCGCATGGCTCAATTTTGATAATTTCACAAACTTATTTTATTATTCAATTAATCCGTTAATTAATTATTATAGCTTAAATCTTGGATTGTTACATTCTCCCCTCCTTAAGTGATTACGTCCCCGAAATCTCTAAGGGCAGAAGAATGAAATAAATATTTTCATTCAAATTCTACAACCACCTAATCAACCATCATCCATTACATCCATAGTCCTTAAGTTTTTCTAATGCAATTTATGATATATATGCAAATAGCGGGGTGTCAATGTCCCTAACTAATGCAAAAGATTAGGCAGTCTACTAATTCAGTCAACCTCCTTTTTATGCAATCATGTCTATGCATGTATCCGAATGAATGCAAGTTTTCTAATGGTAACTGATAGTTCTATATGCATGCTACAATCATCATCCAAATGCAACAATCATATGAAAATCATCCATTTATAGCAACCATGGAATATAATAAAATGCAAATGCACACACATCCATATGCATATGCTCTAGTGACCTAGTTAGGCTTATTTCAAGGATATAATAGTGCCTAGTGTGTGTGTGTGTGTGTGTGTGTGTGTGTGTGTGTGTATGCGTCCATTAGTATCCACTAGCAAACACTTGAAACCACTAGCATCCATCATATATAACATATTCTAATAACATGTTTACATCAAATCCTACCATCCATAGATTGAATCCTATGATTTACCCTCCCAAAGGATAATAAAGGAAAGAACCTATTCAGAACTAAAGATGGAAACCGAAAGTTCAAAATTTATTATCAAATAGATGTGGACAAGAAGTATGTATTCTCTCCTAATCAAATCAATCTTCTCCGAAGTTTCTTTTAACCATGTCGGGACCAAGTAGCAATCTCTTTGTAGACTCTAACCAACACGAATGCGACTTGTATGGTCTTCTATAAAGAGCTTCGAAAGGTGTCATTCCAATGCCAGCTTGAAAACTATTATTATACACAAACTCCACTAAAGGAAGATGCTCCTTCAAAGTTCCTCAAAAATCAAGAATACACATCCTCATACAAATGTGTCATACTATCTTAGTATATCACCTTACTATTCTTCTATAGTTAACATACATGAAGCAATAATCCTAGGTTCTCACTAGTATCCTATATACTTTATGAATCTTCGATTATTACTTTTAAAAGTAATCACTATTATCTCCTATATAGCCTTACACTTTTTCCTTCACACCTAGGAAAAGATTCCTATCTACTCCACATTAAAAAGTTTGTTTGGTATTTATTATTTCATTTCAAAAATTAAAGCTTCTAAATTTTTAAAACATCAAATTTCAAAAAAATTGCCTTTAAAAGTGTTATTTTCAAGTTTCTATTAAATTCAAAGGTACTTAGTTACTTAAAATTTTATCTTTCTAGACTTGCATCCTTATAGCTTTTTGAATTAAATTATTTCCCAAACCTACAAGGGAAAACTTACAAATTCTAAGTTCAAAACTTATTACTCTATGTTTAAAAGACCTTTACAGCTTTCCATAAAAATTTGGATTTTCAAATTTAAATGTTACTCAATTTTTTGCTTCAAAAAAATTTATTTACTTTTTTACCAGGCCATTTTTCTTTAAGATGTCTTTAAAATGACCTCACATATTTTCAAAACATCTTCTTTTCATAGATTTTTAATTTTTCAAAAACTGGAGTAGATAAGAATAATTACTCTATTAAAAACCCTTAATTTTCCCATTACCTAACCTTGGAGGAGTTTCTAACTTACTATAAATTGGGACTTTCTACAAGGGCAAGAAACCAATGCGCATAATCAATGGAAAAAAATATATGAAATTTCCATTGCTTAGCTTTTTCTACTAAGGCTCTCTATAATATCTTTCCTAACTAACACTGTCTCTAATTATTACACTTCTTATTACACCTAATGGTTTTATACCTTAATATATTTGAACTACTTTCTTTTATAGCAAACTATAAACACTAAAACCTTCTATAAATCCTATAAAAGAGGACTTCATGTTTATGTGAAATTATAAGGAACTTATTTTATATTTTTTGAAATAGGCTATACAAAATATAGTGCTTCGCATACCTTACGCATCTCTTTCATGTATTCCTTATAACTTGCACAAAACATCTTTGTTTATGATTTGGTTTCATAGAAAATTATATCATTATGCATTTCATTCCAATAGATTAAATTATGTTTAATCTATATTCTCTTACGATAGATAATTCCTAAGAAATTCATTAATTTCCTAATATTTAACTTACACCCTATTTTCTATAGAAGAACTTATTTTCAAAATTATTTTAATATTTTCATAACCAGAAAACATTTCCTTATACTTATATATAATAAGTGTACTTATAAACCATTTTATTTCTATACTTAGAAATTATCTTCAAAACACATTTTTATTTGGGTCAAAACAAATGTTGCGTAAAAAACCGTTACTACAACCCAAAAATACTAGTCTATGGGTTCAATAAATACTAATAAATCTCATATACTATGTAAAAACATTTCCTTTAGGAGTCACATATTATACCAGTAGTGTTATAGTCTGTGCTCTCTTAATTTTTCACGAAAACATCTATTACAAAATAAATTTTGTAACCTATGTTTTCGATACTTAATACACTCTAGGTTTTTATTTTAAAAATATTATTTACCTAGAAAGAAACTGGTGAGCTATATATGCTCTATAATTCTAAAAAAAAGAATTTCACTTCTTATCAAATTTACATTTTTCAACTTTTCAATTTAACAATTTCATTTCATTGGGCTAGACATATAACGGATTTTCTTCTTACTACCCTAGAAGTACTCTTCCTAAACCTTGGAAATCCAATTTCCTTACTAAAGTCTTTTGTTCCTATCCCTCTTTTATGCTTATATTTGTGTCAAGGAACTACCCTTAAATCCACTTATCCGGAACAATTATAATTTTTGCAATTATTTACACATGGGCTTTCCTCTTTTTTTCAACTGAATCTATTGTACATCTCCAATCTTTACCTAAAACTCTTTGGATTTCCATAATCCAAACCTAAATGTAAAAAACCGTTTCTCAAAATCTTTCCATGTGTTGACCTTCTCTATGCCCTATGAAACGTACTTCCTTACGCCAAAAAGTGACATTTCAAGAATTTTGCCTTCAACTGATGATCGCGAAGTGTACGATGAATCTATTCTAGATGAATAGCATGCTCTTCCATACTCTTGGAAAACACCAAAATTTCTTCCACGAATACTACTACGAACTCATCTAGGAAATTTCCAAAAACACGGCTCATCAACTCTACAAAAAAGGTTGGGGCGTTGGTTAGCCCAAACGGCATAACCAACCACTCAAAGAATCTGTCTGATGAAGCCTTTCTCCAACAGCTCAAAAATCTGCTTACTTAACTCCTTCCTTTCATGTGTCTAATAGGAAATGCCATTGGATTAGTATTATCATTCATATAGATCCTAAATTCATTCTCTCTCTCTCTTAGGGGGTAGTCCCTTATGCTCCTCAAAAATGTATGAGAAATCACTAACAAATGGAACAAATTCTAGCTCTCATAGTGATGAATCAAGGGAATAAAGAAAGCTTAACATAACTGACCCCCGAGGGTCGCAAGAAACCTCGAGAGTCCTACCGCTGCATGTCTCTAGTCTAACGACTCTCCTCTCGCAGTCCAATATCGCTCCATAAGTGGATACCCAATCCATCCCCAAAATCATCCCATACCTCGAAAATCCCAATACATAGGCATCATAGTCTAATTTTACACCTAGTATACAAATTTTCAAACCCCTACAAATCATGGATAAATCTGCTGATCCTACTATGGGGTTTGAAACAACAATAGGTCTACTATATAAGAGAAATATTTAAGTGGAAACAATCAACCAAAGAACTAGAAATTAGAGTCGGAATAGGAAAAATCCGAAATAGAGATCAAACCTTCAACAAAGACTTTCCTACCTCAATCGGTCCACTACTAGAAGGTGCTGCATCCAAAGCTTGTACTTGTGTTGTAGGTGCACCTGCTCTCTTCTCCATCTTGTGAGGACAAGCTCTACTAAGGTGACCAAGCTGCCCACAGTTGAAACAGCTCTCCTTCATCATTTTATTCTTATAGTCCTTTGCATAATGACCAACCAATCAACAGCTTTGACATTTACCGCTTTTCTTAATTCGCTTTGAGGTCCTCTTTCTTTCCTCTTGTCCATTTACTTCTTCTTCTTCCATCATGGCTTCATAGAGCTTTCTGACTTGGGAACCTCTTTAAGCTCCCCCTTCGGCTTCCAAGTTGTAGGCTGAACTCTCTATCGGTCCTCCAATCTTAACAGTCTAAACGTTCACTCAGTATCCTTCAACCTAACTCATGCCTCCTCGAAATCCTCTATGCTAGTAAATGTCTTGCCTCCTAAACTAGCGAAGTTCTTACATAGCTTAGAAAAATTGGCTGCTATAGGTAAGTTAATGGGATCTCCACTCGCCGGTACGATATTGGGCATTCGTCCTTGCACTTCTGGTACTGTAGCTCTATGGAACCAGTCAGCCATACTATGCAAACAAAAGAAAATTTAGGCTCGAAAGAATTGAAAGAAAGTTGAATTGGACTTTGAGGGGATTTTTATAAGAACTCTCTTTTATACTTGAAAACCTATTTCTATAATAAGAGTTTCTTTCTGAAAATACTTCTAGTCTGAAGATCTGTTTCTTTTAAAAATAGGTTATTTTTGGAAAAATACTTTATTTTTAAAACAAGTTTTTAGGAATCCTGTAACCTTAGGCTCTGATACCAAATGAAACACCCTACACCACTTAGTATACCCAAAAGAACACAATTAAGGATATGATGCGTTATAGGTATAGATAAAAATCTTTACAGAGACTAAAATTCATAAGACAAAATAAATAAAACAGCGAAAACATTTAAATTGAACTTCATTTCTCCATAAAACGAGTCATAAAACCAAATACATATGTCTCGTGAAAAATACCATCTCAGTCACATCATCAGAGTACATAGAAAATAATAAAAATCATCCCTCTTATAAAGTACCAGTACATCCAAAATCAAGCAAAAAGAAAACTGAAAAGAAAAAGAATACATGAAGAAGGAAAAAGATCTGCAAACGGGTCTCCAAGAAATCCAAATCTATTGTCCTTGCCTCTACCGATCTATGGGGGAAAAGGGGAAATAGAGGAGTGGGTCAGACTATAAGTCTAGTGAGTGACAATAACTGCTAACATTTTTGAGCAAGATAAAGGTAATAGACTTAGCAACAGTTCTAGGTTAAAAGGAAAAGATAAAGCTTGAAAAAAAATAAAGTTTGACTGTTTTCTTTGATTGTGACTGTTTGCACTCATCTTAGATAGCTGCTTTGACTAGGCTGAAATCTAATCCTATTTTAATTAGGCTGAAATCCTAATTCTACCCTTTGATCGGCTTTCTATCGTTGTTGTTCCACTCTTAGCCAGTGCCATCCTGTAGGTCCCATAACGAAAAAGACACATGTTTAGCGCTTGAACTCAATAGTGACTTATCTCCCTAATTCGATGTCGCACGCTCGGTTACCGTTGGTTCGTACTTTCTTTTACTCCCTCTGTTGATCTCTTACTAACCCTAGTTAGCATAAGCGTTCCGACCTCACCTAATTTGTTGTGAGACCATTAGTCCCAGCCCGAACAGGTCCTGTCCAGCCTCTCCTTAGTGTGCTGTGAGACCATCAGTACTATTCTTAAAAGGGGATGCCATTGGTATGGGTCCTATCAAATAAAATCTAGTTGCGGCCCTCGTCCAAATCCCGCAATTTGAGCTTCTATTTATTTACCACTTATTTACCCAAGTTAACGTAAGCATGTCCCAGCCTCACCTAATCCGTTGTGAGACCATCAGTTCCTGACTGAAATGGAATGCTATTTCTGTCTTTGCTTATTAACTCAGTGTAAGTTCTTTAAAATAAACCTCTTCTGTTATTTTTTCTATATTTGCTTATTAAATTAATCTATGTCTTAAAATAAGCCTTTTTAGTTGCCTCTGCTATATTTTCTTATTAATTTATTCTAGGTTCTAAAAAAACCTTTGCAATTCTTTCTGCTTAATTATAACCTACGCTATAATTGTTATTCTTCTTTTGTATCTTTTTAGTTATAACTACTGGTTATAAACTTTCTTGCAAATGTCTCAAATTTGCCTATTTCAGTCTATCTTCTTTTTATTACAGTCTTTATTAATTTACATCTAATTTTTGGAAATTTAATGTCATTCTATTTTAATGCATATCAGCAAATTATTTCCTTTTTAATATTCTATTCGCGTAAAAAGAAACAAAAAGGAACTAACATTTACAAACTAAATTTTAGTGTAAAACGGACATAAATAAATGCAAATAACAGCAAATAAATGTAACAAACTAAATAAAATAGCCGAATAAGGATAACTGAATAAGATATTTTGATAAGAACTTTAAACACTAGCTGTAAATAACTTATACAAAAATTGTCTCAAAATTGCAGAACAACTACAACTATTGAGAACCCTATTATTTTAAATAACTTAAAAATCTAAAATAATTACTAAAAACTCACCTGTGGTCCTTAGCTCTTTTCCTTGGCCTTCCCGGATCCACTTCTAGGGTGTAAAATATTTTAATTAAAAAGATCTTCTCTTTAGAAAAATATTTTATTTAGGGTCCAGCCTTAGGCAATGAACCCAATGAGAGAAAATCTGAAAGAGAAAGCTAGCTAGCCTTAGGTCTTATTTATATAGTCACTTAGGGATCTTAGGCCGTTGGATTTGAAGATTAAATCTGGTGCAACAATGTCATTGGCTCGCCGGGAACCATCGGATGGAAGCACGAACACACAGGATTTGAAGAAATAACAAAATGACGTGTTCGAAACAAAATTGGACGAAGCAACGTGAAGAATGCAAGGTGGGTCGACCTCCCTATCGACCAACGTATGCTTGGATTGACCTAGCAAAGGTGAGGGTCGATTTAGCTTATACATTTTTTCTTTTATTTTCTGAATTCTTGTTTAATTCATATCTTCTTCGTTTTAGCTTAGATTTTGACAATCTATATATGGAAATTGACTAGAAAATTACCATGAACAACATGGTGCAACTCCCACTGCTCAATCCTAATAATTTCACAAACTTATTTTATTATTTAATTAATTCATTAATAATTATTTCTTAAATTTTGAGTTGTTACAAAAAAAGGGTGCAATACGAATTAAAATATATTTTTACTTTTTAAAATTCTGCTGAAATATATTATTAAAGATAGGACTAGGTTTGAAAAAAAAATTAACATCAAAATCTTTCTTTTACCATGTCTACAACTATATAATAGTTAGAGATACAAAACTGCTCACCTCATACCAAAATTACCCTACTTTATCCCAAATCTGAAATAAACAGCCAATTCATGAATCTTAAGGCGGCAATATAGTAGATCTATGATTTCTCCCTTGCTAATTACTCTTAAATGATGATTTAGGCTAGTTTAAATATGAAAATGGGGAGTTTTTAATGGAAAATGAATTACTGGAGGTTTCCACTTTTAGGATGTGGGAAAATGGTTTAGATATGTCCCATCAGCCCAATTAGACAGAAATCCCGTAATAAGTTAGTGGGCTTAAGTATATGAGCTTAAATAATTACCCACTATTCTTTCCAGCAGCACTCCAAACATAAAATAGTCATATCTCCTAAATGGTAAGTCAGGTTTCTTATTATGGCTATTCTATCAAAAAATAAACCTAATGACTATGGTTTCAGACCCTAATTTAGGTCTTATCAAAATTTATATGCTATACAAACTTTTAGGGTCAAGATTGTCCGATAATATTTTAAAGATAGAAAATATCCATAGCAGACATTTCCCAATGTTATAGAGTCATAGATCTCAAATGAGTTAAAAAAATATTTTACGATCCCCTAACATGTAAAATATGGGTCATTACATGATGAGATGTAATAAGGTAGATTCTGCTATTATTTCATTTACAAACAAAATTGGATTTAAATTCAATGAAACCATATTATTAAAAGTCTGACTTTATGCCATGTGGTTAGCGGTAGAATCAGAAATTCTATGTTTTGAACAGCCAGATACCTAGAGATAGGTACAAATGAACTCTTCTGATCCATGATCCGGTCATTGGAGAATATTCGTTGTGACAACCCGGAATTTTTAACAATTTAAATTGGAATGATTAATTGATTTTAAATATTTAAAAGTTAATTTTAACGTGAACTCAAGATATCAATATTTACTTGATAATTAAATCATTGAATTATATAGTTTAATATTGAATTTAATAATTGAAATTGGGTAAATTGTTGAATCTGAAATTTCTAAGCCTGTTTAAAATAATTTGAAGGCTTATAAAATTATAGTGATGATACCGAAGATAATAGAATTGTTGAAATTTAAATTAAAGGTGATTTGTTCAATTTTAATAATATATCATTTAAATCGATATTTAAAATAGCCTTCCGAGGCATAGTCTCGGAATTTGACGAAACCGGTTCCATTGGATCCGTAATAGTTAGTTATTTTCGGATTTCAATTTTCGTAGCAATCGGAGTTGTCGTTTGACCCTGGCAGCTCAAAACGCTTAGAACTATTTCAATCGATTTGATTTAAAATTGATTGTTTACTTTCGTAACTCGTGCATTCGATCGAATTAGCCTCCGAAACACGTTCCATTATGTTCGAAATGCGGGTAAAACCTTATGAACGTCTGTCGCCATGTCTGATTTGGGGTTCGGGATTTTGTGTTATATAACGCGAGATATTTACGATATTTAATTATATTAATCAGGCGTATTCGAGAAGCCATAGTTGTCTTTATTTCGCGTCGTTTTCTCTCTTTCCCCTAACAGTAGATCGAACGCTTTAAAAAAAACGAAATTTTGGCCGAAGTAAATCAAAAAAAAAATGGAGGCCTAGATTTCAAAGTCACGGCAAATCGAAAGGGGATTCTAGTCGAATTTGGGGCGAATTGTGCGGGTCGAGGCTGTGAAGAGCGCGCTCTCGTGCGCGAGGAAGGATCGACGCCATAATACTGTTAAGCTCGATGAATCACGAAGGGGCGGCATTAGCTAGGGTTTCGAGCTCGCGAGCGTGAGGTCGCATGGAGGGACGCTCGTTCTTGAGTTTCGTGCGTGCGTATAGGGACATGCCGAAGCGATGGGGCCGAGGTCAAAGGCGTAGAGGGCAGTTCGTCGCTGGCAATTGCGAGATGAGGTTCGACGAAGTTGGAGGCAGTGAGGTATCGGCATCCTTATTCTCTATTTCTTTTTAAAATATGTATGTGTTAGAGAAAGAAAAATTATATAACTACAGTAAGTTTTAAACTGTTAATTTCAAACAGTAAATTTAAAATGCTTCTTAGGTTTAAACCCTTAAATGGATTTTTGGATTTATTATTTCACCGATCGGAATTAAAAGCAAGATTTAAACAGTTTTATTTTAAAAATGGAATTGGCTATACATACATACATACATACATACATACATACATACATACATACATACATACATACATACATACATACATATATCCTACAGTAAGTTATATAAAGTAATTCTGTTATGAATTAATATATGGATTTGAAAAGAACTTTAGTTCATTGGAATTCTAATGTATATATATAAGATTTTGAAATATATGGAGTTCATAAATATTTGAGGAATTCATAAAAGTAGATTTTGGAATATAATTAGTAGTTTCGGAAAGGAAAATTTATAATTTAGTTAAATCATTGGTCAATTAATTTTTTTACTTGGAAATTGATTATTAAATTAATTCAAATTATTAATAAACTATACAATGTTTGTTACAAGGTCCAAAATCGAGATGAATATTGTCGAGATGGAAATGGATCGCAAATTTAAAAACAAAGGTGAGTAAATCTCAATTTGTTAGATTTCTATTTGAATTTAAATGGTTAAATTAAAATATTTAATTGAATGATGGATTGATTTGATATGCACTGTGAATTGATGATCTGGTGATTTTGGTTTTGGATGGTTCTCGAGTTAATTGTTGCTTAACTCGAAGTATTGTGAATTTAAGTTGTTTTAAACTTAAAACATAAATAAGAAAATGTTTTCATTTTAAAAGTTACTAAAGGCCTAATGATTTGTGATACACTAAACTAGTAGGGTAATTAAAATGGAAAATTAATTAATTCAATTAATTAATGATTTGGGTTATTTAATTTAATAATTAAAGGTTTGAATAAATAATAAATTAAGTTGTAAGTTAATTAACTAAGTATAAGTAGTTCAGAATAATCATATGATGGCATGATAAATAATTACTTAATGTAATTAATAAAATGTGATTACTTTGTGAAATTTATCAGTTAAGTAAGGAGTAATTAATTTATGAATGAGGTAAAATAAAAGATAGTTAATTACAGTCTGAGATAAATCTAAAATGATTAATACCGTGGTTTCATTAATATAATTAACTTTAATTAGGATAAGTTAGAATAATATCCTTAATTTGTATAATTAATGATGCAATCAAAGATTGATTAATTAAGATTGATTAATCCATAATAAGTGACTTATGAGAAGTTAATTAATATAAGTAACTAAGGATTAATGTAATTGAAATAGTTAATTAATTCATGAAGTAATTAAGATTACTTATTGATTTTGGGTTAAGAATAATTAATATCGTGAAATTAATTAAAGATAATTTCTTGAATGTAATCGAAAGATAATTAATCCAAGGTGATTAATTAAGATGAATGGATATGGAAGAGTTGATTAATTAATTGATTTGGAATTAACTAAAAAAAGATCTAAGTGATTGAGGTTTGAAATTCAATTAGAATAAATCGAATTGATCGGTATGTGGTTAAGCTTTGCTTATGAATGATTGAATGGTATTGGAAGTTTCGGATGAGTTGATATCTATGATATGAAATGTTGTGTTTTTCATCTGGATAACTTAGATTAGGATAACATGAGTTTCGAAGAGACCGAGATCAGGTATTGGGAGATACCCGAAACCACTTCGAATTTTTATAAATTGATTTGAGAAATCAATAGGCAGGAATGAAATGATTTAAGTGAATTGGATTATTTTATCTAAGTTTGGTACTTAGAAATTTATATGTGAAATAAGTGTTGTCTATAGCAAATTATGAATTGGTTAAATTGATATAAGTTACCCCGGGTTTATATAAGTTGTTTGCTTTGGTATTCCATGTTAGTTGGGTTTACTCACGCTGGTTTCCATCCTGACCCGGGTGTTACTTTGGTGTAATGCTCGGGTCATACTGAGTACTACAGATTTTCAGGTAGGTACGTTCTGGAGCTCAGGAGGCGAGCTGGATGGCAGGAGCGTATAGAATATTTCCGCTGTAATTATATTATTGTTAATCCTAGACATGATAATTGTATATACTCAGTGGCTGTATATATATGTGAAACTCTGATGTATATTAAATGTAATCGATTGATATAGTATTCTTTGTAAACTGTTAATATTTATTATTTTATATTATCCGTTGCGAATGTGAGATGTTTGGTGTTTCTGTTCTTCTTCTTCTATCTCTTTCTTCTTTTTCATAACTATTTGGAATTTTCGGGTTCGAAAATTTCGAATTTCGGGTGTTACATTTGGTATCAGAGCGAGGTTAAGTGAGAACCTTGGCTCTGGTGGGGATTACTCATTTAATAGAGTCTGTAGTACTCTAGAATGAGTTGAGAATATATATATATATATATATATATATATATATATATATATATATATGAGCGCGTACTTGTTATTTTCTTATATAAAGATTTTAAATGATTTTATATAAGATATATTTTGATATATAAAGCAATATTTCCTTCTAATAAATATTAAAGCGATTGGTTGCTAAATTTATTGAAATGAAAATTTAGAAGTAATATAATACAACCAAATTAAAATTTAATAGATTGAAGATGAAATTCTAAATCTGGTCCTAGAATTTGAATTTTTTTTTCAAAATAATAATAAAAATTATAATAATAAATACGTATTATTTGGATAACTGGGACTTGTTACAAACAATGGGTTGTTTGAAAATTGATTTGAATTTAAAACCAAAGGTGGTTTAAATTTTTAAAATAAGGCTGGGAGGGCCAAGAAATAAAATAAATTTGAATAATTAAATTGTAAATTAAACTTGTTTAAGATCTGGCTTCAAACTGGAAGATAAATTTTAATAATAAATTAAATTTTTAAAATAAAATTGTATTAAACTCTTATTTGAACCTTGAAATACATAAGTTAAGATAATTTAAAATGGAATTTTAAGAATTGGACTCAGAAATTAAATTGTTTATAAACTTTGAATAAAAGTTAATTTGGTTTAAAGAGTTAAACCAACCTTTGAGAATTTAACTCGAATTTATATAGTTCGAGATAGTTTAAATTCAAGATTTAAATAGAATTAGTTCAAAATTGAATTTGGTTTGTATTAATTGGATCGGTGATTGAAGATGAATAAGTTTAAGAATTTAAATGGGGAATTGGATTGGATTATATTGAAATAATTTGAATTTGAAATAGGTTAAATTGATAATAATTCAAATTGATTGGAATAATTTGAAATTATAATTAATGTTGAACAGGATTAAAATCAAATGGAATTTGATTTAAATTGGGAAAAAAATCAAGATTGATTCAACATAAACTGGGAATAAATCAAGCCCAATGGAATTTGGAGTTATTTGTATTGGAATTGGGTCAATTTAAATGGAAATTTAAATTGAATTGTTGAGGAAGTGAACAGTTGGCTCTTGACTATTTTCAATATAAATTGTTTTAATATAAACTTATTTTACTAAGCGATTTAATATATACAACCTTCCTTTCTTTAAGCTAAATTATTTTATACTTGTTTTACAATTATTTTTGGAGCTATTTAACCGTTTTGAAACTGTTTTCTAAACTAATTACTATTTTTTAACTATATCACAAACAGATTTCTATTTTACAACTATTTGGCCATTATTTAAAAATTTCTGAAACTATTTAACTATTTTCAACTATTCTATAATTAGTTAACTATTTTATAGCTATTTTGCAAACTAATAATTATTTTTCAACTACTTATTTATTTTTAAAAATTTCAAGCTATTTTCTAAAAATAAACTGGTCGGAGTTCAAACTATTATTGATTAAATACCCAACCAAGGTAAGAATTGAAGTGATAATTCAATGAGAATTAAGGCAATTGTAAATAAGTGAAAGGGAATTAAAGAAAATGTGAATAGAAAGGGAATTGATTTGGCTAATAATCAATGAAAATAAATATGAAGGATGTACGTATACTATTCTATTCATATAGTGATTTGATCCAGATTCGAGCACAGAATTTCGAAATATTTATCGATCCGAGTTGGGATTTTTCGCTCGATTTTCGACGGCGAACCTGGATGTAGATTGTTGGTTGATTATATGTATTCTCTATCGTAGTTATGGCTATGCAAGGAGAATGACGGTTTCTAATCAAGAAACCAGATCTGAGTCCGCACTAGGAAGTCGGGTGGACGATACTAGTTCGAAAGTGAAATTGTGTGATCGAGTGAGCGATCGATTGGTATAGCGTACGAATGATATGTGTACATCGTACGGATTTGAATAAATTGGTTTTGAAAGGAGTAATCAAATTTGGATATCTGATTTTGAGTAAACAAAATAAATATCTTTGTTTTTGTAAGATGAAACTCCATTTGTTAAATCTTTTGCCAGAGGGAAAGGATTTTTGAAGGTGTTTGAAGTATAAAAGAGAGTTTTATACAAGTTTGAAAAGATCCAAAGTTTTAAATTTTATATATCTGAATATATATATAAAGCATCTTATGAGGAATTTGGAAAAAGGTTTTGGGAACCTTTGGATTTGGAAAGGCTTTTGATTTTTGGATAAAATCAATATTGAATTTGGAAAGCCTAGTTTGAGAATTATCGATTTTGGGATAATCGATTTTGTGTAAAGGAGCTTTGTATGATATCATACTAGGTGTATGATTTGAAAGATACTATATATGTATAGTATAAGTGTTTGATGATGGCTCTGGAGAAAAAGGCGCTCTCTTGAAATGAACTTCTCAGGAGTGCCAACGGGTGGTGCTGCCTTGAGCCCAAGGAGGTTCTAAAGTTGATCTTGCGAGGAATCCGGACAAAACTTGTTCCTGAGGATTATGAGTTGAGTATACTTGTGACAGCCCGCAAAACCGTACCCCTTGAGTCAACACTATTCTACCTAAATCAACTCAAGTTGTACAGAAATACGAACCATTTAGGTTAAAGAAGAAGAGGTAGAAGAAGAACATAGAAATCAACAACAGAATCCAACCATCGCAGCGGAATAAAATATAATAGAAAATAAATGGACTTTACTCAAAATCAAATATCTTTGTTTATATATATTTCATCATCAGAGTACATCAATCACAATTCAACATCATTATCATACAATGGGTACACAACAACTCAACACAGCGGAATATATATAAAACAAGTACGAATGTACGTATCGTCAATCCAGCTCGTCTCCTGAGTTCCACAGCATCATATCCTGTATCCTATAATACTCGGTCAGACCCGAGCATTACAGTTAAATAACACCCGAGTTAGTCAGGGATACCAGCGTGAGAAAATCACACTCAGTTGATTATTAAAGTTTCAAAAATCCTTTGAAAACAAAAGCATCTCGTAAGACCACGCCACAAATAAACATGTCGGGTTTTTACCTTACGATAGCTAAAACACTTTTTATAGAAATCCTCTGATATTATAATAGGGTCTATATACAAATACTTATAAAATAGCCGAAATTGTTACATTCATTAAATTCCAGCTACTAGCCACAAAGTGGGTAATACAAACAAAACTCGTACACGGCTCGTAGGGAGAATGGATTTCCAACCAATGACTAGGCACTGGGGTACCACCTGTCACAGTACGGGGCCTAGATCACCGTACCGAGGATTACGCCCGCTCCCCTGCAACACAAGGCTGGGACTACCCCTTACTGGACAATCCCGAGTGAGATCACCCCGCGGTTGGGATCAGCAACCACCCACTAAGCTGAAATAAAAAGGGACATCTAGACTGGAATGACCTCACCCTGCTTGGGTGCTACCCACCTAGCCTTGCTGCATATCCCCTGATTTTCAGTCATTCCCATTTGATGAGGCTTGAGGCTAAGCGTTACCTTTATAGAACATATCCCTTAGAATGCCCATCGTCCACCTGACGATGTTTCACAAGCATTCATCCATACAAGTCCGTCCCGGGTTCGAACGGAACTGAAGGCACTATTCCTACTACATCCATTTTGGAAATATCCTCAGGATTAGTAGCGATTAGCCCTTGCACTTCACTGCTCCATCTTCGAATCCGAAATCGTTTTCACGAAACGTACAAATCGGATTGAAGTGGTTTTTGAGAAATAAATCTCGATCCCGGTCTCTTCGAAACGATCAACGCATTTGGCCAATATTGATAGTCGGTTATTTAACTATCAATTAATATTCACAAACAACCATTAACCAATAAATAATTTCCCAAATTATTTATTTATCTCAAAAATATCTTCATAAGATATAACTTCACTTTTCAAATTCCTTGAAACAGTTTTCAAAACTATCTGCCTTTCTCAGAATAAAATCCCAGTATTTCTATTTCCACTGGAATCACCAAGCACAAAACTAGATTTTCTAAATTAATTTAAAACACTTTACTTTTTAAAAATATATTTTAAAACATTCAAGTTAAAATTACTTTAATAATTTGTTAAAAATACATACTGTATGAATATTTGAAAATAGGGTTTCTTAATAAAATGTAAAACTAGATTTCTACCCTTTTTTAAAAAAACAAAATACCAAGTTACTTCTTAATAATTACTGCTAAAATAGATTAAAAGAAAATACTTACTTTAGACTTTAAATATTAGAAATAATAAATTTTACAAAACCTGTTTTCTGTAAAAACAACTTTAAAACATTTAATTTATATTTAAAAATTTACTCTTAAAAACATGTACTTAGCTATCCAGAGAATATTCCAACTTCAAGCACTTAAATCAATTTTTCCCAATTGATTTCCAATTTATCTTATTTGAAATGAGTTTCTTTACTTACTCACTTCATTTCAAAATTCATTAATTATGTATTTTATTACTATTATTATTTCCCTTTGATTTTAAATCTTTTTTCTATCTGAAATATACGAATTTCAGCTTTTCCCAATTTCTTCTTTATTCTTTCCAATAATTTAAATCTTAAATTTAAAATAAGAGCTGTGTTCTATTAATTAATAACACTGAAATTTAAAATTCATTAACTTTCTGTTTATTCAAATTTCCTTTCTATACTCAAGCAATATTTATTAAAAATTTTAAAGTCACTTTATTTTCTTTCCAGTTCATTCATAAATTTATTCAACTTTTCTATAATTATTTTACTTACAACTTCACTTCTTTTATTTTCATTCCCAAACTCGAATTATATATTTGGTACTTCATTATTGCCCGATTATAACAATCAAGCCATAGCATTCAATATTTCCACATAATTCATTACAGAATATCAAATATTCAGAACAGAGAATATTAAATAATTAAATAAAGCTGAGGGGTCCAGTTGGATCCCTCCAACCTGTTTTCCTTGCATCCACAGATGTTAGCACAATATAAAATGCAAATTCCAAATATATACCACACTACAGTACATAAATCAATTCAACCATTTCAAACAATTATTTAAATTTAATCATTTAAATTTAAATTTAACTGAGTGAGATTAACTCACCTTTAATTTGTTTGTAATCCAATCCAATCCGGCTTGCTTCTATCAGATTTTAACCTTGAATAGCATTAAATTGTCTATTAATATTTTAACAAATCGAACTGTAAATTTTTATTTTAAATCAATTTAATTAACCAGAAATTTAAATCAAACTAATTTTCGTTTTAAATAAATTACCCATAATAAATAAAACTATTTAGATTTAATTAAACAAATAAATCATCACCCTATTCAAATTGAATATGAATAGGTATATTTACTTCAGATTACATTTTCATTTTCAACTGGTTACAAAAATAATCAATACCCTTTCCAATTAAATATATTTTCATTTATATTTTTAAACAGAAACATATATGTATCAATATTTACGTTACCCCTTTCCCTTCACTATGTATACATACTTTTATATACATCTTTAAACTAAAACGTATTCACTATACACTTAATTTGAAATTTAAAAGTGGGTGTGTGTATATATATTTTCCCTCCTTAATATGTATATATAATATTCTCAGTTATTATCTGTTTCAACTCTACAATTTATGTATATATACACATTTAAATTAAATTAATAAATCAATAAATAATAAAAAAAAACGCAGCAATACCTCACCGATGCTCTCACCAGAGTCCACAACGCCCCTCGTTCATCCCTTACTGCCGCTGACAATGCGAGGCCCCAAATTCCACGCACGCCGCGACCTTAATGCCCCGCCACCACATTCAGCGACCATCCTCACTCGCGAGCTCGAACTCGCCAAGATCGCAACCAGCCTCAGATATCCGTGAAGCCCTAGATTCTCGCATTCCCGTCAAATACTCGCCAACCTAGTTTCGAACAGACCCCCCCCCAAATCCCGCGCGTGAATGCGTGTTTCCCCCCTCCTTCAAACCCAACGCTTTGCCGTCGCCCCTCCCCAGTCTCGTGCTCTCCGCCTCCATTGATTTGTTGCTTTTTTCTTATATAAACGAACCGAGATTGAAAAGTGGGTAGGAAGGGAAAGGAAGCTCGGCCGAGATTTATTTGGTTTTCCTTTTTTTTTGCGTATTCGGTTTGTTTTGTTTTTTTTCGAATGAAGGAAATAGCTTCTTTATATTTTATTTACTAAACTTAGAAGCTTCTTAAAGATGGTAACACGATTTTCCTTCTCTTTCTTTTTTTATACACGTGATGCTAGCTACGGAATCCAATGCAAACTTCAACGCGTTTATATAACATATGGTCATACAACAATTCCGATTACTACGAAATTTGAAGTCCGATAATAAAACAATATTATGGATCCAATGGAACTGGTTTCGTCGAAATCCGAGACTGTGCCTCGGACGGCTATTTTTAATTTCAATTTAAACGATATAATTTTAAAACTGAACAATCATCTTTAAATTCGATTCTATTACTTTTATGATCTTCAGTATTATCAATATAAATTTTTCAAGCCTTCAAATTTTCTTTAACAGGCTTAAAACTCCAAATTCAATAATTTACCCAATTTTCGATAATTAAATTCAAAAATTAATTATCCAATAAATGTTTATATCTGAAATTCAAGTTCAAAATTAACTTTTAAATATTTTAAATAATTTAAATATTTCGATTTTAAATGCTTAAAAATTCCGGGTCGTCACATTCCTTCCCCCTTAAAAGAATTTCGTCCCCGAAATTACAAGTTAGGAAGAATGGTCCAATACCCGTTTACTTATCCCAAAACCAATCAGTTCTTAACAATTCAACATCTTACCAACTATCTTTTTAATAGAAGGCCCATTACAATTCTTACTAACTTCCCAACTTTTCCCTTAGTTTTCTAATAACTTTACTTATACAATCATTCAAATTATAATTCAAAACTAAATTTTGAATTGTCGAAAATTTTCTCAAAATTTTTCTAACTCCCTAAATTCTCGAAAAATTTTGCCAGCGTCTCCTTTGCGCGGCTAGCTCGGTACAACTACAAAACGGCTCTATGGCCTCCCAAATCCAAAAAGAAAACAAAATTCCAAGTGGCTCAATCCAAATCCCAATCCAATTTCATACCAAATTTAAATACATACCTTTTTGTCGAGCATTTCAAATTTATCTTTTGAAATCAAAATCATCAAAATCAATTTTCATTTCCCTTTCTATAATACCTGCTTAGCACTAATATCCAATCACAATATTCCCAAAGCATTTTATCGACTTTCTCACAAAATGCCGATATTTATTCATTCCAATATTATCTTAGATTATATTTGTAGTATCAATCTTCCATTTAAGAATTCATCATTCCTTCTTAAGTTAACATAAGCAATTTTTTGTTTTTTTTTTATTTCCGTCTTACCACTTCAATTTATATCTATTTCTATTCAAATTGATTCTTTAATTTTCATATGAATCCAATTTATCTTTAACTCTGAATATTTAAATTTTATTTTTCATTTATAACTAATTCATGTCATTATTTTAAATTGGTTTCATTTACTAACTTATTTTAGTTTCTAATTTAATTCGTTTTGTTATTAACAAAAATTCTGCAAAAAATTTCAAAAATTTTCTAACTCCCAAAATTTTCGAAATTTTTTGGCAGAGTCTCCTTTGTACAGAGGAGCTTTTGCAATTTGACAAAAGATATAAATATATATACATCGACCCACACGGTCGTAAAAACCAAAAACAGTTCATATTTTCTATTTTTATTACGTAGGCGTACCTTATTTAGCGTTTTAAGCAAGCGGCTTATTATTTTTAGCAAATAGCACAACCAAATCCAGCCACACGGCTTCCAGGTACCTGTACTTACTCAATTTAAACATGTAAGTGCCATATATATGAAGTTTATTAACATTTCACTCTTTTTAAACAATTTCAACACATGAATACTAAAAGCAATGTAACTAAACAACGTTTATAAGCAACTTATATGGTTTTTAACACTTACGCATTTGTTTCAACCAATCCATACGCCATTTCATTTAATTTTAATGGTTTACAATACAATTTCTTACCTTCAATTTATTTTAACCCCAAACAAGCTCATATTCAATTCAATTGATTTCAAAATCAACTCTATTTCACTTTTATCAATTCATAGCATCTTAATTACTTTCATTTACATCCAATGACAATTTATTCTATGCAATTTGACGAGATCTATGTGAATAAATAAGTATTTATGTTTACAACCAATTTAAATGGATTTCAACTCAATTTATACTTAATTCTATTCCATTTTCAATTTATTCACAATCCATATATTCTCATTCATTGCATATCAAATTTGAATACATTCACTTGCATTTCAATTTATTAACCAACTAGTTCATTCAAAACCATTTACAACCGAGGTTCATCTTAATTGCCAATTAAATTTCCCTTTTATTTTAATCCATTCACAATCATTTTTTAGCTCGACACATTCCATTTAAATTTCATTTACAATCCATTTATTTACATTTCATTCCATATTTGTTTATTCCAAATTATTGTATTTAGCTCGAAGACAATCCAAGCCATTGCATTCCATAACCATTTCTCAACTTATTTAAACCACACTTCATTTTGATTCTTATTTATTCTATCCATTTATTTATTCAACATAATTAGTTTATCCACACAATCCATTAGGAATTTTCATTTCTTTAAATATTATTTATGACCTACCAAATTCTATTTCAATCCAAATTTATCTTTACTTGATTCAAATCCACCCAATATCATTACACTTGGTTTTAAGTTGAATTTAATTCAACTCTTCCATTTGTTTAGCTTAAATCAATTTACTTCATTTTATACTTAAGCTCATTTTCATTTTACAAGTAAATTTTTTCCTTTTTTCTATTTAACTTAATTCTCTCTCTCTCAATTAAATCTCATTTTAAATTTGCAATTTCCTTTGATTGGTTATTATAGAATTTAACTTCCCAGATTCAACTCATTCTATTTACTACTTGGCTATCTTTACTTATTTGGATTTTATTTGCAATTCATACCATTACTATTTTAATCCATTTCCATTTTTATTCGATACATTTCAATTATATATTTAATTTGTTAACACTTCAAGTTAAATTTTAATCAATAACCCAAGTTCTGATTCCACCATTCACTTTTAAATTACCATCCAATTTTGTTAACTCATAATTCAACTTCATCCTCAAGTCATTTAATTAATTGCAAGGTCACCTCCAGTTATATTTTCTTCACCCATTATTCAAGTCGAATTTAATTATAACTTGAGTTTATTTCTAGACTTTAATATTAACTCACCAATTCAACTTTTATTTAACTGCATTGAGTTCTCATTACATATTTCATTAACTAATTTATTAACAAATTAGTTCTTCCCTTATTTATAATCCAACACTTGATTTTAAATCTCAAAATCTCTTCATTTAATTTTCTTAAGTTCAAATTTATTTTATAATTCAAGTTTTGATCTTCATTTTATTTTTCAATTCCTCAAACAATATTTATTTTGGATTTTGTATTCCATTTTCAATTTTATAAGTCACAACTTATTGTTTACACAATTCCATTCATCATAGGCTTAAATATGTTCATCTTTTATTTTTAACTCAAGCCTTCTATTTATTTATAGCCCAAGCATATTTTATTTCTATGGATTTCTAATTCTTTTATAAGTTATTCTTATTTATTTATTTCAATCCAATCCTTAACCAGTTTATTTCCTATCCAACTTATTTCCATTTATTCATGTAAGAATCTAATTCCATTTGATAACTCAAATGAATTTTATTCCAATTCAATTTTATTTTAACTCGGATTTATTTAACTCAATTCGATTTCAACTTAATTCGAATACAATTGGATATTATTTCAACCTACTCAATTACTTCAATCCAGTTAAATTTTATTTCCCAATCCAAGTTAATTTCATTTTTAACTTTCATCTTTAAATTTAAATTCCAACATTCAAAGCTCATATTTCCTTCCTGATTTAAAAAAAAATCATCTCAAGTTATAAGCTTACAACCTATTTCATCAGGATTTTATACACCCGACTTTTGGTTTCAAATTATTTTGAAATCTCCAACATCTCAAATCACATTTCTCAAAAGCCAAACCAATCCTGGTTTTATTCCAAACAAATTTCCTTTAAGATTTTCAAAAACAACTAGCTTGCTAAACAAATCAATTTGGTAGCAATCCGTCACTTAGAAATTCGAAAATGAATACTGATGATGCGGCGGTCATCATCAGAATTATTTCCCAATAATCCAAGTGATTTCAATGCTATATAACTTCCAAAATCTCTTTTAAAACAAATTTCCTTTCAAAATACCTATAAAACAATAATGCTACCTTTTTATCTTCAAATACTTTGATAAACACTTCCAAAGCCTCCGAAATTTTAAATTTCCAAAGCCTGCTTAAATAAATTTTAACTATAATTCATTTGTACAATTTATGCTTATACAAATTTCCATTTGATTGTATTTCAATTCATACATTACCTTTATAATTCATATTTGTAAATTCCATTTTACAATGAATTTATTTCCTTAAACTTCAGCTATATTTTCAGTTTCTAGTTAAATTTTTACACAATGATGATAATAATTTAATATTATCATTTCTATCATCCAAGCAACCATATATTAGCTAAATAGTTTATAAAAACTTTCTTTATATCAAAAATATATTTTGGGTAAATTATTTCATTACCCGCATTTAAAAAAATACCATGTCAATTGTTCTATTCAAGTGTTTAGAAACCCTTTCAATACAGTTGCGCAGACTGTATCGACGAAGGTTCTTAAGCCACTCAATAAATCAATCAACACAATATTAAAATAAATTATATTCACTAACAAATACGCGCTCATGTCTATTAATACGCTCAAACCCATTCTAGAGTACTATAGACTCTATTTATGAGTAATTCCCACCAGAGCCAAGGTTATCACCAACCTAAGCTCTGATACCAAGTGTGACAGCCTGCAAATCCGTACCCCTTGAGTCAATACTATTCTACCTAAATCAACTCAAGTTGTACAGAAATACGAACCATTTAGGTTAAAGAAGAAGAGGTAGAAGAAGAACATAGAAATCAACAACAGAATCTAACCATCGCAGCGGAATAAAATATAATAGAAAATAAATGGACTTTACTCAAAATAAAATATCTTTGTTTATATATATTTCATTATCAGAGTACATCAATCACAATTCAACATCAATATCATACAGTGGGTACACAACAACTCAACACAGCGGAATATATATAAAACAAGTACAAATGTACGTATCGTCAATCCAGCTCGTCTCCTGAGTTCCACAGCATCATATCCTGTATCTTAGAATACTCGGTCTGACCCGAGCATTACAGCTAAATAACACCCGAGTCAGTCTGGGATACCAGCGTGAGAAAATCACACTCAATTGATTATTAAAGTTTCAAAAATCCTTTGAAAACAAAAGCATCTCGTATGACCACGCCACAAATAAACATGTTGGGTTTTTACCTTACGATAGCTAAAACACTTTTTATAAAAATCCTCTAATATTATAATAGGGTCTATATACAAATACTTATAAAATAGCCGAAATTGTTACATTCAATAAATTCCAGCTACTAGCCACAAAGTGGGTAATACAAACAAAACTCGTACAAGGCTCGTAGGGAGAATGGATTTCCAACCAATGACTAAGCACTGGGGTACCACCTGTCACAGTACGGGGCCTAGATCACCGTACCGAGGAGTACGCCCGCTCCCCTGCAACACAAGGCCGGGACTACCCCTTACTGGACAATCCCGAGTGAGATCACCCAGCGGTTGGGATCAACAACCGCTTACTAAGCCGAAATAAAAAGGGACATCTAGACTGGAATGACCTCACCCTGCTTGGGTGCTACCCACCTAGCCTTGCTGCATATCCCCTGATTTTCAGTCATTCCCATTTGATGAGGCTTGAGGTTAAGCGTTACCTTTATAGAACATATCCCTTAGAATGCCTATCGTCCACCTGACGACGTTTCACAAGCATTCATCCATACAAGTCCGTCCCGGGTTCGAACGGAACCGAAGGCACTATTCCTACTACATCCATTTTGGAAATATCCTTAGGATTAGTAGCGATTAGCCCTTGCACTTCACTGCTCCATCTTCGAATCCAAAATCATTTTCACGAAACGTACAAATCGGATCGAAGTGGTTTTTGAGAAATAAATCTCGATCCCGGTCTCTTCGAAACGATCAACGCATTTGGCCAATATTGATAGTCCGTTATTTAACTATCAATTAATATTCACAAACAACCATCAACCAATAAATAATTTCCCAAATTATTTATTTATCTCAAACATATCTTCACAAGATATAACTTCACTTTTCAAATTCCTTGAAACAGTTTTCAAAACTATCTGCCTTTCTCAGAATAAATTCCCAGTATTTCTATTTCCACTGGAATCACCAAGCACAAAACTAGATTTTCTAAATTAATTTAAAACACTTTATTTTTAAAAATATATTTTAAAACATTCAAGTTAAAATTACTTTAATAATTTGTTAAAAATACATACTGTATGAATATTTGAAAATAGGGTTTCTTAATAAAATGTAAAACTAGATTTCTACTCTTTTAAAAAAAACAAATACTAAGTTACTTCTTAATAATTACTGCTAAAATAGATTAAAATAAAATATTTACTTTAGACTTTAAATATTATAAATAATAAATTTTACAAAACCTATTTTCTGGAAAAACAACTTTAAAACATTTAATTTATATTTAAAAATTTACTCTTAAAAACATGTACTTGGCTATCCAGAGAATATTCCAACTTCAAGCACTTAAATCAATTTTTCCCAATTGATTTCCAATTTATCTTATTTGAAATGAGTTTCTTTACTTACTCACTTCATTTCAAAATTCATTAATTATGGATTTTATTACTATTATTATTTCCCTTTGATTTTAAATATATTTTTTTATCTGAAATATACGAATTTCGGTTTTTCCCAATTTCTTCTTTATTCTTTTCAATAATTTAAATCTTGAATTTAAAATAATAGCTTTGTTCTATTAATTAATAACACTGAAATTTAAAATTCATTAACTTTCTGTTTATTCAAATTTCCTTTCTATACTCAAGATTTATTTATTAAAAATTTCAAAGTCACTTTATTTTCTTTCAAGTTCATTCATAAAATTATTCAACTTTTCTATAATTATTTTACTTACAACTTCACTTCTTTTATTTTCATTCCCAAACTCAAATTATATATTTGGTAATTCATTATTGCCCGATTATAACAATCAAGCCATAGCATTCAATATTTCCACATAATTCATTACAGGATATCAAATATTCAGAACAGAGAATATTAAATAATTAAATAAAGCTGAGGGGTCCAGTTGGATCCCTCCAACCTGTTTTCCCTGCATCCACAGATGTTAGCACAATATAAAATGCAAATTCCAAATATATACCACACTACAATACATAAATCAATTCAACCATTTCAAACAATTATTTAAATTAATCATTTAAATGTATATTTAACTGAGTGAGATTAACTCACCTTTAATTTGTTTGTAATCCAATCCAATCCGGCTTGCTTCTATCAGATTTTAACCTTGAATAGCATTAAATTGTCTATTAATATTTGAACAAATCGAACTGTAAATTGTTATTTTAAATCAATTTAATTAACCAGAAATTTAAATCCAACTAATTTTCGTTTTAAATAAATTACCCATAATAAATAAAACTATTTAGATTTAATTAAACAAATAAGTCATCACCCTATGCAAATGGAATATGAATAGGTATATTTACTTCATATTACATTTTCATTTTCAACTGGTTACAAAAATAATCAATACCCTTTCCAATTAAATATATTTTCGTTTATATTTTTAAACAGAAACATATATGTATCAATATTTACGTTACCCCTTTCCCTTCACTGTGTATACATACTTTTATGTACATCTTTAAACTAAAACGTATTCACTATACACTTAATTTGAAATTTAAAAGTGGGTGTGTGTATATATATTTTCCCTCCTTAATATGTATATATAATATTCTCATTTATTATCTGTTTCAACTCTACAATTTATATATATATATATATACACACACACACACATTTAAATTAAATTAATAAATCAATAAATAATATATAAAAAACGCAGCAATACCTCACCAATGCTCTCACCAGAGTCCACAACGCCCCTCGTTCATCCCTTACTGCCGCTGACAATGCGAGGCCCCAAATTCCACGCAGGCCGCGACCTTGATGCCCCGCCACCACATTCAGCGACCATCCTCACTCGCGAGCTCGAACTCACCGAGATCGCGACCGGCCTCAGATAACCGCGAAGCCCTAGATGCTCGCGTTCCCCTCAAATACTCGCCGACCTAGTTTCGAACAGACCCCCCAAAATCGCGTGCGCGAACGCGTGTTTCCCCCCTCCTTCAAACCCAACGCTTCGCCATCGCCCCTCCCCAGTTGCGTGCTCTCCGCCTCCATTGATTTGTTGCTTTTTTTTATATAAACGAACCAAGATTGAAAAAGGGGTAGGAAGGGAAAGGAAGCTCGGCCGAGATTTATTTGGTTTTCCCTTCTTTTTTGTTGCGTATTCGGTTTGTTTTGTTTTTTTTCGAATGAAGGAAATAGCTTCTTTATATTTTATTTACTAAACTTAGAAGCTTCTTAAAGAAGGTAACACGATTTCCTTCTCTCTTGTTTTTTTTTATACGTGATGCTAGCTACGGAATCCAATGCAAACTTCAACGCGTTTATATAACGTATGGTCATACAACAATTCCAATGACTACGAAATTTGAAATCCGATAATAAAACAATATTATGGATCCAATGGAACTGGTTTCGTCGAAATCCGAGACTGTGCCTCGGATGGCTATTTTTAATTTCAATTTAAACGATATAATTTTAAAACTGAACAATCATCTTTAAATTCGGTTCTATTACTTTTATTATCTTCAGTATTATCAATATAAATTTTTCAAGCCTTCAGATTATCTTTAACAGGCTTAAAACTCCAAATTCAATAATTTACCCAATTTCCGATAATAAATTCAAAAATTAATTATCCAATAAATGTTTATATTTGAAATTCAAGTTCAAAATTAACTTTTAAATATTTCAAATAATTTAAATATTTCGATTTCAAATGCTTAAAAATTCCGGGTCGTCACAATACTATAGCGAAAGTCATGTGTGCCGTTGAGAGCCAACAGTTACATGGACTTTTGCTGCGATGGCAACGTAACCCGGGATGTAACTGCGACCTATGGTATAACATAGCGAAAGTCGTGTATGCCGCTGAGAGCCAACACTCCGCATTTGATTTTATATCGGCAGACTCCGACCTATGTAGAAGTGGAGAAGTTTCATTTCGACAGCGAAAATCAGAGGCCGCGGAGAGCCTGCAGTTACATGGACTTTTGCTGTGACGGCAACGTAACCCTGGATGTAACTGTGATCTGTTGTGGGTTCCATGGCGTAATCGAGAGGCCGCGAAGAGCCTGCAGTTACATGGACTTTTGCTGCGACGACAACGTAACCTTGGAATTTAACTGCGACCATGGATGGAGGTGATGATTTCCAGAGCATTCTCACCAAAGATATTTCCTCTATTTTCAAAAACTGTTTTCTATATTTCAATAAAATTATTTTCCAAGTATTTTCACCGGGTGTTGAAAACGGGTTTACCAAGTACTTATTGATTTTCAGTCCCACGCCTAATCAACGTATGACTGAATTTCTGTGAAAATAAGGATGGACTGGTTGAGACATCGAGTTACAAAAAGTATTCTCATAAAAGAGGTATTTTAATAGTATTATGTGAATTTAAAAGCGTTTTTAGAATTTTTTAAAATAAAGGTGTTGGAATTTCGAGAAATGTGATGGTTTGAATTACAAATAAAATACAAGGGTGATTTTAATAATGTTTAATGAAATTTGCAAGTAAATTAGATATAAGAGAAGTGTTGTCAAGTGAAATGAAAGTGAATTATAATAGAAATGGTTTGAGTGCAAACAAAACCCAAGCGAATAAAAATAAATTGAGAATGACTTTGTATTAATAAAATGAATTCGAAAATGAATTAAGTAAGTAAATGAAAATTTTAAAATGGGTTAATTGAATTAAATAATAATTGAATGAAGTCTGATTGAATAAAAACCTAAATCAAGTTGTGATTGGAATTGGATTATCAGACTGAACTTAAAATTTGGTGGTATAGTAATTTGAAGTATAAATAAATTAAGTATATGCTTGGATATTATTTTGATAAATTGAGAAGATGAATTTGAAATTAAAATTTAAAATGGATGGGCTAACTGAATTTAATGGAAGCTGATTAAATGAGAATCAAATAGAAGTAAACTTAAGTTTGATGTTAGAATAAATTAAAGTAAATTCACTTAAGTTTAAAATTTATGGAAGTTTGGCTTCGGATAAGGGTGAAAGCCCATTAAATAAAAGATTGGATTGAATTAATTTGGGAATGACTAGTAGTATACAAGAATGGAATGTGTCGAGCTAAATAAAATGGTTGTGAATAAATGGAATTGAATAAAATTGAGTCGAAATCAATTCAAATTGGTTATAAAACTTAAGTAATTATTTATTCCCATGGATATCATCGATTTGCATAAAAATGAGTATCGTTTGTCGTAACGAGATTTAATAAATACAGAATGAGTTGAAATTAATTTAAAGTAGATACAAACTAAAATGGATACTCTATTAAGTAAATATCGCCAAAATTTTCATAAAAATAGTAGTCATTGGTGTAAACAAAGGCAATTAAAATTATATGGGTTGAGAGGAGTTAAATAATATTGATTCTGAATCATTTGAAGTGAATATGGGCTTGTTTGAACTAAAATCAATGGAATGTAAGAAGTTGAGTTGCAAACCCTTGAAATTGAAAGAAATGGTTTATAAATTGGTTGAAAGCAATTGAATTAGGTTTGAAAACATATAAATTGCTTGTGGAAGTTATTTTGAATGCATTTCTTTTAGAAATGAAGTGTTATAGTTTTTTAAGTAAGAGAAATGTTATAAACTACATATATATGGCACTTACATACTTAAATTGATTAAGTATAGGTACCTGAAGGCTATTTGGCTGGATTTGGATGCGATATATGCTAAAATAAATAAGCTGCTTGCTTTAAATGCTAATTAAGTTACGCCTACGCAATAAAAATAGGAAATATGAAATGTTTTTGCTTTTTCCGACCGTGTGGGTCGATGTATATATATTTATATCTCTTGCCAAATTGCAAAAGCTCCTCCGTAAAAAGGAGACTCTGCCAAAAAAATTCGAAAATTTTGGGAGTAGAAAATTTTTGAGAAAAAAAATTGGTTAACGACAAAACGATTTCAAATTGGAAATTAAAGTAAATTAGTAAATAAAACTAATATGAATCAGTTATACTTGAAGGATAAAATTCAATATGCAAAATTTAAAATAAATTGAATTCATATGAAAATGAGAAAACTAATTTAAATAGGGGTGGATATGGAACTTCTATAAGGAAAGGTATGTAAAGATTTGAAAGGGGCTACGATTGTATGTTATTGTCAAGTAAGGTATGCAGGTATTAAAAGGGGAAAAGAAATTGGATTTGATTCCAAAAGATAAATGTGAATTGTCCGACAAAAAGGTATGTATTTTAATTTATGTATGAATTGGATTGAGTTTTTGAGCTAGCCACTTGGCTTTCTATTTTCTTTTTGGTATTTGGGAGCCCGTAGAGGCCTTTTGTAGTTGTACCGAGCTAGCTGCGCAAAGGGGATGCTGGCAAAAAATTTCGGAAATTTAGAGAGTTAGACAAAAATTAAGAAAATTTTGATAATTCAAAAGTTGGTTAAATTTAAATGAATGAACATAAGGGTAGTATTTGAAACTATAAATGATTTTGGAAAGTTGGTTAAGGTGATAGTGGGTCTTTAATAAAAAGATAGTTGGTAGAAAGTTGAATTGTGATTTTTGGGAGGAAGGCAAACGAGTTTGGTCAATTCTTCCTAAATAGTAATTTCGGGGACGAAATTCTTTTAAGGGGGGAGGAATGTGACGACCCGGAATTTTTAACAATTTAAATTGGAATGATTTATTGATTTTAAATATTTAAAAGTTAATTTTAACTTGAACTCAAGATATCAATATTTACTTGATACATAAATCATTGAATTATATAGTTTAATATTGAATTTAATAATTGAAATTGGGTAAATTGTTGAATCTGAAATTTCTAACCTGTTTAAAATAAATTTGAAGGCTTATAAAATTATAATGATGATACTGAAGATAATAGAATTGTTGAAATTTAAATTAAAGATGATTTGTTCAATTTTAATAATGTATCGTTTAAATCGATATTTAAAATAGCCTTCCGAGGAATATTCTCGGAATTCGATGAAACCGGTTCCATTGGATCCGTAATAGTTAGTTATTTTCGTATTTTAATTTTCGTAGCAATCGGAGTTGTCGTTTGATCCTGGCAGCTCAAAACGCTTAGAACTATTTTAATCGATTTGATTTAAAATTGACGTTTACTTTCGTAACTCGTGCATTCGATCGAATTAGCCTCCGAAACACGTTCCATTGTGTTCAGAATGCGGGTAAAACCTTATGAACGTCTGTCGGCATGTCTGATTCGGGGTTCGTGATTTTGTGTTATATAACGCGAGATATTTACGATATTTAATTATATTAATCGGGCGTATTCGAGAAGCCATGGCTATCTTTATTTCGCGTCGTTTTCTCTCTTTTCCCTAAAGTAGATCAAACGCTTTAAAAAAACGAAATCTTGGCCGAAGTAAATCAACAGAAAAAAAATGGAGGCCTGGATTTCAAAGTCACGGCAAATCGATAGGGGATTCTAGTCGAATTTGGGGCGAATTGTGTGGCTCGAGGCTGTGAAGCACACGCTCTCGTGCGCGAGGAAGGATCGACGACATAATACCGTTAAGCTCGATGAATCACGAAGGGGCGGACCGAGCTAGGGTTTCGAGCTCGCGGGCGTGAGGTCGCGTGGAGTGACGCTCGTTCTTGAATTTCGTGCACGCGTATAGGGACATTCCGAAGCGATGGGCCGAGGTCAAAGGCGTGGAGGGCAGTTCATCGCTGGCGCTTGTGAGATGAGGTTCGACGAAGTTGGAGGCAGTGAGGTATCGCCATCCTTATTCTCTTTTTCTTTTTAAAATATGTATGCGTTAGAGAAAGAAAAATTATATAACTGCAGTAAGTTTTAAACTGTTAATTTCAAACAGTAAATTTAAAATGTTTCTTAGGTTTAAACCCCTAAATGGATTTTTGGATTTATTATTTCACCGATCGGAATTAAAAGCAAGATTTAAACAGTTCTATTTTAAAAATGGAATTGGCTATATATATATATATATATATCCTACAGTAAGTTATATAAAGTAATTATGTTATGAATTAATATATGGATTTGAAAAGAACTTTAGTTCATTAGAATTCTAATGTGTATATATATAAGATTTTGAAATATATGGGGGTTCATAAATATTTGAGGAATTCATAAAAGTAGATTTTTGGAATATAATTAGTAGTTTCGGAGAGGAAAATTTATAATTTAGTTAAATCATTGGTCAATTAAAATTTTTACTTGGAAATTGATTATTAAATTAATTCAAATTATTAATAAACTATACAATGTTTGTTATGAGGTCCAAAATCGAGAATAATATTATCGAGATGGAAATGGATCGCAAATTTAAAAAGCAAAGGTGAGTAAATCTCACTCTGTTAGATTTCTATTTGAATTTAAATGGTTAAGTTAAAATATTTGATTGAATGATGGAATTGATTTGATATGCACTGTGAATTGATGATCTGGTGATTTTGGTTTTGGATGGTTCTCGAGTTAATTGTTGCTTAACTCGAAGTATTGTGAATTTAAGTTGTTTTAAACTTAAAACATAAATAAGAAAATGTTTCCGTTTTAAAAGTTACTAAAGGCTAATAATTTTTGATACATTAAACTAGTAGGGTAATTAAAATGGACAATTAATTAATTCAATTAATTAATGATTTGGGTTATTTAATTTAATAATTAAAGGTTTGAATAAATAATAAATTAGGTTGTAAGTTAATTAACTAAGTATAAGTAGTTCAGAATAATCATATGATGGCGTGATAAATAATTACTTAATGCAATTAATAAAATGTGATTACTTTGTGAAATTTATCAAGAGATTAATTAAGATTGTTAAGTAAGGAGTAATTAATTTATGAATGAAGTAAAATAAAAGATAGTTAATTACAGTCAGAGATAAATCGAAAATGATTAATACCGTGGTTTCATTAATATGATTAACTTTAATTAGGATAAGTTAGAATAATATCCTTAATTTGTATAATTAATGATGTAATCAAAGATTGATTAATTAAGATTGATTAATCCATAATAAGTGACTTATGAGAAGTTAATTAATATAAGTAACTAAGGATTAATGTAATTGAAATAGTTAATTAATTCATGAAGTAATTAAGATTACTTATTGATTTTGGGTTAAGAATAATTAATATCGTGAAATTAATTAAAGATAATTTCTTGAATGTAAACGGAAGATAATTAATCCAGGGTGATTAATTAAGATGAATGGATATGGAAGAGTTGATTAATTAATTGATTTGGAATTAATTAATAAAATCTAAGTGATTGAGGTTTGAAATTCAATTAGAATAAATCGAATTAATCTGTATGTGGTTAAGCTTTGCTTATGAATGATTGAATGGTATTGGATGTTTTGGATGAATTGATATCTATGATATGAAATGTTGTATTTTTCATCTGGATAACTTAGATTAGGATAACATGAGTTTCGAAGAGACCGGGATCGGGTATTGGGAGATACCCGAAACCACTTCGAATTTTTATAAATTAATTTGAGAAATCAATAGGCAGGAATGAAATGATTTAAGTGAATTGGATTATTTTATCTAAGTTTGGTACTTAGAAATTTATATGTGAAATAAGGGTTGTCTACAGCAAATTGTGAATTGGTTAAATTGATATAAGTTACCTCGCGTTTATATAAGTTGTTTGTTTTGGTATTCCATGTTAGTTGGGTTTACTCACGCTGGTTTCCAGCCTGACCCAGGTGTTACTTTGGTGTAATGTTCGGGTCAGACCGAGTATTACAGACTTTCAAGTAGGTACGTTCTGGAGCTCAGGAGGCGAGCTGGATGGTAGAAGCGTACAGAATATTTCCGCTGTAATTATATTATTGTTAATCCGAGACATGATAATTGTATATACTCAGTGGCTGTATATATATGTGAAACTCTGATGTATATTAAATGTAATTGATTGATATAGTATTCTTTGTAAACTGTTAATATTTATTATTATATATTATCCGTTGCGAATGTGAGATGTTTGGTGTTTCTGTTCTTCTTCTTCTATCTCTTTCTTCTTTTTCATAACTATCTGGAATTTTCGAGTTCGAAAATTTCGGGTCGTTATAGTCGTATTGCGTTCGATCGGATTTTTTTTCTTACACATCTAATCTTTGGCCAATGCCAAATATAGGTAAAGTCAAAATTGACGCTTGGTGATAGGCATCTGAGGCACAGATCCTAGAGATAGGAACTGGTGTGTAATTCTGTTATCTTTTTAGTCGGACCATGGTTATGGCCCGATTAGACAAGACGACTAAAGGTAAGAGAAGATGTTGATGAGTGTTTTTTATTAGCACATAGAGAAAGGCAGGATCAAAGATGGATGTCCATATATAAACATCCAAAACACAATTTCCGAGAGATGAGGTACAATGTAGAGTTAAATGCTTTTGTGAAAACTACTTCGTTTATGGCTTAATGGACCACATTCGACTGAAGATAAATAGAGTTGGCCAAAGTTTCATAGTTTTTTTAACCAAGTACCAAGTATATTAGTAATGATAAAAAGAACTAAGTAATGAATGATACCGAGCAATTGCTAAAATTTATTTATTTATGGTGTTACAATAAATAATGGCATTGCAAAGAGGCAAACATGTATAATGTAACTGTAATTGAATTACAAGTGATTATGTCATATATGAAGGATGGTATGTGGGCATAAAATCCAAAAGATACAGTAATGTAAATACGAAAAGGATTGAACATAAAACAGTATTTTGTTTACATATCTTTTATGTAAAAGTTGCAGAGGCCTCTCGTGCATAAAGACATCCTATATATGTGGAATTCCAAAAAGAAAAAAATACAAAAAGGAAATAGGAAATGTCCTAAAGACTACAATGGCCATCTACTTCCCTCTTCCTATCTTACCGCCCTTTGTGCTCTTATCGACTGGGGTTTCTCTGTTCCCGGCTCAATCATAACTTTGATTTTATCAAAATCAATCTTCAACCGCTTCTCTATATGAACGTAGTTAGGCTGCTTCATTCTAACAGTTGTCACTTCCTCATCTAGAGATGCATCAACGCCTTCTAATGCCCATATTTTTTCTAAATCTTTCCTGGGGACAGAGCTGGAGGGTGGAATTGGAGGAGTGTATATTGTACTAATGGTGGTAGATATTATCATGACGGTGCTTGAGCCTGAAACTTGAGTGGATGCCGATAGAGGAGGCAGTGATGGATGACCTATAATTTTATAGTGAGGATGGTAGAGATTAGCGACGTGCTCAGGCAAGA
Source organism: Allium cepa (assembly GCA_030765085.1). NCBI lineage: Eukaryota > Viridiplantae > Streptophyta > Magnoliopsida > Asparagales > Amaryllidaceae > Allium > Allium cepa. The sequence goes on along the minus strand of CM060940.1, from coordinate 754,744,290 downwards.
ACTGAAGATTCTCGAAGTCGAGGGAAACTAGAGATATATCACGACCAACTAAAGTGTCCTTTGGTGGGAACTTGGCAATTTCTCCCTCCTCGAGAATAGGTTAGGTCAAATGAATAGCCGAAGGAGTACGATGTGAAGTATTAGTGCCTAATGCAGTAGGGACAGAAGTCTCGGTTATGGTGGCCACAAAACTGGTCATTTTTGATGTAATGATGTCTACGAAGGGCTCTTTAGGAGTTGGAGTGGAAGTGGCTACATGATTCAATGAGCTAGGAACAACATGGGCCTCAACAGGCATGTTCCCTATGACTGCAGCGTCCGCTGTGAAGATTTTCTTTCTGTTATCCCACCTTTTGGCAAGGCCATGACACCAAGGACTTGACTAGAGATTAAAGACGATCTATCTCGAAGATCGAATATCTATGAGTCCACTGTGGATATAGGCAAAAAAATTCCGAGTCTAGATCGAGCTATAATTAGCATGGTATGACTAACGAGGCTATGAAGACAATACTCCAAATTTCGAGTCAATCGGAGTTCGTATGCTCAAGTTATGGATCGATAAAAATTCATATAGAAAATATCAGTTCATATCCATCAAAGTCCATCCCCTTTGTATCCATCCCCTTTATATCCATCAAGCAATAGCATTGATCAGAGTTTATCTGCTCAACCACTGCGCAATTCATATCAATCCCACTAATACCCATTTCGTATCGATCAACCAAGCATCGATACGAAATCAACATCCAGGCATCGATACGAAGGCAACATCCAGGCATCGATACAAAGGCAACATCTAGGCATCGGTACGAAAGCAATGGGGATCCATCGATACAAAAAGCTTGGTAATAAATGGATACGAAAGGAAGTAATCAAACCAAAGGAATCGGTCTGCAAGCATGAAAAATGGATCTTCACATAATTGTTGCTTTACGTCATCAATGCACAATTGATCAATAGTAGCCTATCGATACAAAGGAGTATCGATACACAGCCATTAGCTTGCCTATAAAATACACCTTGGATCGATCATAACTCAAAAACCACAAGTCCAAATGCTACGAAATTTCATAAAAGCTTGCATATCACATGAAGAACTACCATGATCGGTCGCAGCTCAAATGGACCCAATCTTGATCGATACAAAATGCACTTGGATCTATCCTAATTTATCCCAAATAACCCCAGATCGATCTGGTGGGCCCACGTACATGTGAGAAGAGGTATTCTGAGGTTTAAGGGAGACATTTCAGATCCACTCCTATAAATAGCACCCCTACGCCTATAGAAAAAGGACTTTTGAAGCTTCTACGTTGTTACTCTACTGCAACTCCATTATAACTTCAGAGCTAGTGATTTATACTATTGTAATCAGTCGAGAATCACCAATAAACAGCAAAACAATTTAAAGTGGACGTGGGCTACAACGCCAAACCAATATAATTTCTTGTCCTTTTTTATTTCTACATGCTTTTGTGGTGTGATTGATAGATTAGTTTCGTTTTCCATTTACTTTCTTCATTTTAATCTCTTCAATCACATTCGAAGAGTATTGTGCCCAATTTTGGTACAAACACTTTGGTGCTTTTACTGAGAAAACCCTGCTTTTCCCCGATTCAGTAGATCCCCTGCCATTGTTGGATTGCTAAAATCTAAGGAGGAGATCCAGATCTGTCTTATTGTAGTTCCTTCCATTCTATTCAAATCACTCTAGATCTAGGAAAGAGCTACATTCATCATGGTGCGTGCTACCAGAACTGCTTCAAATGTTGTAGATATAGAGGGTAGGGACAGACAAAATCCCATGCAGCTGATCACAGCCATCCAGACATCAGTTGGAGCTCCTAATTCACAAAGCCCTATGAATAGGTAGGAGTTCCAGACCCTCGTGCAAGAGCTTACTCAGAGCATTATAAGCTCACTCAATAGATCTGTGCCAACACAGAGCTCGCAAACTAGCTAAATGAAGAAAGGCGAAGGAGATCTAAAAGGGATATGTTTCTCATTCCTTAACCGAAAGCTCGATTTCATTAGACTTCAATCATAGATCTAGACGTTGTCGCCTGGATGGAAACTACGTAGAAGCCTCTGGGCATCAGCATGCCATGAATCTTGGACATGCTGGGATTGGTCCTGCCATAAGGCACCAAGCTGGACCATCCTCCCGAGGAAGGGCACTTCCTTATCACACCACTGATGTCCACGCAACTGCTTCCGCTATAGATCTGGAAGCCAAGATCTAGAACCAACCAGATCCAGCCCTTTGTCAACATGTTCACGCTTAGGATCATCACTTCCCTGAAGATCGGGAGTCAAGGAGGCGTAGAATAGAACGCCGACAGCGACCGGACCGTCCTCGCAACATGGAACCCGATAATGCCTTGGCCCCGAACATCCAAATTCCTAACATTCCATGATATGCCAGATGATCAAAGAAATTCAAGGCCTTAAAAATGATTACTGGGGAATCTCCAGAAGTCATACTCCATTCACCGATGACATTCTTTGTGCAGAGTCACCCCATCGATTTAGGATGCTGACTTTGCCGGTGTATGAAGCAAATTCGGATCCTAACCAACATATCTTAAAGTATGAATGGCTCATGAACGCCGCTCGAGCTGATGATGCAGTTAAGTGTAGAAGTTTTCCTAACTCTTTAGAAGACAATGCGACTATGTGGTTCACTCGATTATCACCCAGATCCATTTCATGTTTTGATCAATTGGCTACTAAGTTTGTTGAGCAGTTCCGTATGCATGCTACTAAACCAAAGGATGCCAAAACCTTGTCTAGTGTTATTCAAGCCCCAAGAGAGACTCTTAAACGTCATCTGGAAAGGTTGCATGTTACTTGTGCAGAGGTCAGCAACCCTAACGATAATTCTATTATGATGGCATTGACTAAAGGGATCGATCCTGATTCCGAGTTTGGTGATTGGTTGGTAGGAAACCCATGCTTCGTTAGATCGTTTCTATGCTAAGGCGGCCCAATTCTTGAGGAGGGAAGATGCTAGATGATCTAGGAAGCAGGACGTAGTAGGGCCCAGTGGTGAAGGCATTCAAAGTAATGTTGCTTGGAAGCAGACAGGTGGGAACTCCGTCAAAGTGCATTTGAACATATAGAACGAGCAAGGTCAACAGGAGGACAATTAAGGTCAGGGAAAGAAAAGAGACCCAAATCATGGACGAAGACAAAGAGCTCCCGTGTTTGACCGATGCTCCCCTAAACACATCGTTGGAAAATGTTTACCTTCAGACTTATAATACCGGACAGTATAAGAAGCCAGCTCTGAATCCATCATCTAAGAAACAAATTAAAATTGGGAAATTCCGTAGATTCCATATTTGTTACAACCATAATACTAATGATTTCCATCATTTACAAGTCATCATCGAGAATTTGATTAGGGAAAGGAAGTTATAGCAATTTTTTCAGGCTTCGTAGGATGAAGGTGTGGGCCCATCTAATCCAAATCAAGGTCAAGGCTAAGTTAGGTTTGTAGTACCCGTGTGTACTGGCTGGTGGTTGGTATAAACACTGTGAGTGGTGCTCCTCATCTGGCTGATCGAAGCTAGAAGGAAATGGAGTCATATGCCAGTTCGATTAGGCATGTGGACTTTGAATGTTGTAGTAATGTTGATGATGGGCCTCGGAAAAACAACAGAGGACGATGACCGACAGCATCGTTTTCGGGAACCGAGATTCTGACAGAGTCGAGGCCTCTACTATTGATCTGTTGGTTATTTTAGTTCAGGTAGGTTCTACTTGGACGAAAAGGATCATAGTCGACAACGGAAGTTCTGTCAATATACTTTTCAAGCATGCTTATGACCAAATGAGAATCCAGTCGAAGACTTGAAGCCATGTCAATCGTCAATCACGTATTCATGGTTTTAATGGAAGCGCGACTATACCAACTTGGATAGTGAAGTTGCCTATTAAGTTGGGTATTGGATATCGCTGGAGAGTCCATATGTTGCAGTTTGTTGTGTTAGACAATCATTCCCCTTACAATGCTTGCTTGGGCCGAACGACCCTCATAGAATTCAGGGCAGCGATTGCCTCATGGTGTTTGACTCTGAAGTTCCCCACCGATAATGGGGTTGGAGTAGTAAATGGTGATCAGGCGGTTGGACGTGCCTGTTATGTCGCTGAACTGCGGGATGCGTAGCGCAAAGAGAAAGCAAGGGTGTAGAGGAATCTCTCTGCATCCATTTTTCAAAAAATTAACAGCTAACGCCTGGGCCTAGTAACAACCGGTAAAATTTTAATAATTTTTAAAACGTATTTAATTGAATTTTTGAGAAATTTTAAATAATAATATTTTGAAATAAAAAATTGAAATTTGGATTACGTATAATTAAATATAGCAAAAGGTAAATTTTCAATTAATTATATGAAAGTTTATTTTATTGTGTAATTCTATTTAATCAAATCAGTTAATAATTGATGATAATAAATTTATTTCCAAACCTGAATATTTTTCTATAGAAAAATACTAAATTCTCTTCTGAGCGAGACGTCATCTTTCATTTGTCTAAATTTGGACTTTTATTGCTCTGTTTGTCTTATTTATGGCAAAATAGCAACATTTCTGGTACCGATTATTGACTTTTGGTCGGATGATCGTACCACTGATATCTGTATACCGTTTTGATCGTCACGTTGTGCTGATCTCCGTAATGGATTAATTTCTATATTTTGAGATTCAGTACACGACGATAACGATAAAACAGCTCGTTGTAGCATACCCTTTTTTCACTTTTAATAGTGACGGCAAATTAGCATTTATTTATTTGCCAGCCTGACCTTTGCTTTTCAAGAATTTACTCCCACTTTAACGTTGTTTCCCTGCTTACAAGATTTGTTGCCGTTTCACCTTTATTTATTAGCATTCGTTTCTATTCCTTTTATTTTGCTGAAGCTTATTTTGGATCTGACTTCCACCTTTCCTCCTTCAATCTCTCTCTCCCCTCTTCCTCTATTCTTCCCCTGTTCTTTATTTCGAAAAAAAAACCTACGGCCTCCCCACTCTCTCACTTCTTCCCGCAATCACCTCAAGCACGGCAAGAGGCAAGCACCACACTCGTCATCCACTACGTTCGCACTCCTCCGCCTATCATCAGATCTCCAACGACTTCCAGATCTCATCTCCCCAGCCGAAACCTCCCTACCTCCTTGAGTGACGCATCAAGATCATGCAGACGACCACCCCTCCAACGCCTCGCGTCTCCGCCCATTACCTTGCTCGACCTCATCCCCTCACCCTCGACCTGCGACGTCGAGCCTAGTCGCTCCGCCACTAGCCGGCTTCAAACCCAAACCCGGGTGTAGGCCTCTCTCCAGAGACTGGTCGTGCACCGCAACCACTGAGAGCCGCTGCCGAACCCACTCTTCCCTGCTTCTCTTCCTCATTTTATTCCGAGTGACCCCACCAGTTCGTCTCCCCGACCACCATCTCTTCTCAGGAAACCACGGTCGGAGCACACATCATCCACGCCATCAGGCTTCTTCCCCCTCTTGCCGCTGCTTCCTCGAGCACACCACAATCTATCAGCCTCTTCCCCTTGCGCAATATCCATCGAAGACGCAGCGACCCTCCCCTTTTCCTCTACTGTTCGCATAACCAGGCATAGGTAAGTTAAGTTTATATTTGCAAGTGTTATTTATATATATGTATTATATATAGTTTTATATTTAGCTATGATATGGATGATTATATCAATACACGTCCCCTGTACGTGCTGTTGATGCATATTCTAGCATTCGAAGTTGGTACGCATATTTGTTTATATGGAGTATAGTTATGATATATTGATAGTGGTATAAAATATAAGATGCATACATATAGTGGTTTATATAAAGTCATTGGATTTGAATACATATATATACCAAACGTGGTTTCCATTTTTTTTTTTTGAAAAGTTTGTTTTGTTTCTAGAAGTGTATGCATATTTAATATGTGTGAGTTGTGTTGGATCTGCAAATGGAGTCTGCATATTTGGCAAGTAGATTTATATTCATTTTTGTTTTAACTTTGAGTCCATATATGTATATTTTACAAACCATATTGTATGATTTATTTTATAAGTTTTGTAAATCCGTTATTATATATATAGTTTTATAATAAACAGGTTTATAACTTTTATTTGAAGGTCAATTTACATCTTATTATTATGGAAGTTGTTTATTCTCCTAAGTTCGTATATGACATATATTTACATAAAGTTATGATAATTATAGATATATCTTTATGGCCTTATATATATATATATATTTATATACTTTGCATACACTTATGTATGGAGTTAGTTTTCTAATATATAAGTTTTCATTTCAGTTGGCATGCATGTTTGCATAAAAGTTAAGGGTTTATATGTGTATATTCGGTTGGATTTTCAATTATATGTAAGCCAGAGATTTTGAAACATGTTGATACTCGAGTTATATGACCTGCTTGAGACAATACATTTATTTTAACAAAGTGAGTATACATATTAATTTTATTAGGGACTTTGACTTGAATTTTTAAAAAATAAAGAATTTGTTTGTATATTGGTTTAAATATATGTATTATTTCAAATTATAATATGTATAGGTATGTTTTTGTGTGTTTTGTTTAAACCAATGATTTTCGAAAATATATATATTTAATCACACACACACACACACACAGATATATATATATATATATATATATATATATATCATTTTTGAATATCATTTTTTTCTATATATATAGTTATATATGGTTGTATATATAACTCACTCGTCCTATTTATCTTCCTCGACCCAACTCCGATTTGATTTCATTAATTCCTCTTTACCAGTTTTGTTCATCGTAGTCGTGCCAATTTAGCTTTGCTTTGGAATTCGTGCTTGGATTCGTAACTCATTTCAGTGTCTATTCTCTCTAGCCTCGGAAGGTGAGCAATCACTCACGATTAACGTTCTTTTATTTATTAAATTTGATTTCAATTGAAACGACAATTGAAATATGCTGCTGTAGTTATTTAGATTGTTACATTATATATATGCTATTATCTGTAACTGTTCACCTATGGGATATGCACCATATCCTATTATTTATATTTTGTTTAATTACTGACATATATGCCTGTTGTTATATTATTATCATATTTGTTATCACTCTGCAAGTTCCATGTTAGTATAGAATTCACTATGGGGTGATATGATACATACCCGAACGGACTTTAGAATAGGAGAAAATCGTTATGGGTTGAAATGATAAACCCAAGTGATTTTCATTTGAATTGAATTTGGGATTGCGGGTCGAAATGATATCTACCCGTATATATATATATATATATATATATATATATATATATATATAGAAATTACGGATTGAAATGATAAATTATCCATATCACTTGAGCATAGGATATGAAATATATACGGACACCGCTGGTCCATATATATAAATGTTTTGAAATAATTTCTATGGTTTTAAAAAGAAATATATGGTTTTAATGAATATTGGTTCTTAAAATATTATACATAAAATGGTAATTTTATGTATATATATAGATTTAAAAATAAACTATTTGAAATGAAATGATGTTTGGTTTTGAAGTATAAATTAATTTGAAATGACCATTGTGTTATGATGCATATTTCTACATTGTAGATAGCTCCACGGATCCTTAGAGGATGGTTTTCTCAAACATCCTTTGAGTTACTCGTATTTCAGTTGATATTTCATTTGAGTTGGATTTATTGATATAAGAATGTTAATCCTGACTCGAGTGTTTTGTGTTTTGCTTTACGCTCGGGTCAGACCGAGTGATACAGCAGTTTAGACTCGCCTTTGGAGTTTGGAGATTCATTTGGAGATCCAACTATCGATTCAGCTTCCAGCTTTTCCAGTTGATTGGTTCAGACAAGTCATCGGTTCGTACTGAAGACTTCACTGTAATTGAGATATTCTGATGTATTTTCGATTTGAATGGTCCAAAATAGCGGGTCGTTACAGTCCTCAACCCTGGTGCCTTAACCAGTTCCTTAAGGACCTCGATCCTAGAGACAATAATTATAAGGAGGAATCCAAAGACTAGCAAGCTTCCCCGACGGAGTTGATGATCGATGTTCAGATCCACGACGATGACGATTCCAGAATGGTAAAGGTCGAATCTCAACTTAGCCAACAAATGAGACAAGAATTGGTTGATTTTCTCAGGGCGAACCTTGATGTGTTTTCCTGGACTCATTTAGACATGTGTAGGATTTTGTCGGACATCGCGAGCCATGCACTAAATATTGACCCACGGCATGTCCTGGTTAAAAAAAAAGTGTGGTATGGATCTAGAGAGAACTATCACCCTGAAGTAAGAAGTAAATAAACTTAAGTCGAATGGGTTTGTTCGTGATGCTTTATACCCAGAGTGGGTATCTAATCCAGTGCTTGTCAAAAAGTCAAATAGGAAATGGAAAATGTGTGTGGACTATTCAGATTTGAATAGAGCTTGCCCTAAAGACTATTTCCGTCTTCCCAGAATTGATCAACTGGTGGATTCAACAGCTAGACATGAGCTCTTATCTTCTATGGATGCGTATTCCAGCTACGATCAAATATCGATGCATCTACCTGACCAGGAACATACTAGCTTCGCCACTGATTTAGGACTCTATTGTTACACGGTGATGCCATTTGGATTCAATAACACGTTTACCGTGGGCACGATAACTGGTACACCAGAGGTGCGTCCTTCCTAGTCCTCCCGTACTAGGGAAAGGTGGAGCAACTTATCAGAGGCTCGTGAACCGAATGTTTGCTTACCAGATCGAAAAGATCATGAAGGTGTATGTGCATGACATGCTCGTGAAGTCGCGAGTGTCCATCAACCATGTCTGAATCTTCGGATCTATAGACAAGTGCATTCCTTTCTTTGATCTGATCAGAAAAGGAAAGAGAAATTCAAATGGACAGAGGAGTGTGAAGGCACATTCCAAGCACTAGTTCAACATCTGGTAACACCTCCAATTTTCTCGAAGCCGGTTGATCGCAAGAGATTGTATGTCTATCTAGCGGTTTTGGCATACACGATCAGTGCTGTGTTAATTCGAGAAGAGGATCGGATTCCACGACCGATCTATTATATTAGCAAAAGGCTAACCGGGGTAGAAAGAAACTACCCGAAGGTGGAAAAGCTGGCTTATTGTCTCGTTATAGCCTCGAGGAAGCTCCATCCATATTTCCAGGCTCATCCGATCACTGTTTACATGGACCAGCCGTTACAATAGGTCCTTACGCGACCTGGGACGTCTGGTAGATTATCTAAGTGGAATATCAAGCTGAGTCAGTTGATATCAGTTATACGACGAGGCAAGCTATTTAAGGACAAGTTTTGGCGGACTTCATAGCTAAATTCACCATACCATAGGATTTTCTCGAAGCTAGTGAATCTCCTAAGCATACATGGAAGCTATACATTGATGGTGCACCAATAACCATTTCTCATGCGCTAGAATGGTACTCGAAACCCTAGAAGGTCAATCCATATGATATGCTTTAAAGTTTGACTTTCGCGTAACTAACAACGAAGCCAAATACGAAGCTTTGCTTGCTGGACTGAGACTTGGGAGTTATTGTTGTGGAGACTTATTGTGATTCACAATTGGTCATATGTCAGGTTCGAGGAGAATATCAAGTTGGAGACCAGAGATTGGCTACCTACCTTACTCGGGTTCAAGAAGTGTTAAATCAGTTCGACTATCATGCTATTTATTGTATACCTCAAGAGCACAGTCAAAAAGCCGATTCTTTTGCGAAACTATCCAACACTAGCAAAGTACAACAGATGGGACTCGTCCCTTTTGAGACACTTACCGCTCCAAGTATCGATTAAAGAGAGACTGGGTGTACAAGGCAATGCCCGGGAAGGGGTCGTGGATGACTCCATTTAGAAACTATCTTGAGCATGGAGCTTTACCTGAGCGCAGAAATGAGAAAAGACAGGTCTTTCAAAAAGCTTCACGATTTGATATCCAAGATGTAATCATGTACAGGAGTTGATATTATTTTCCTTTACTCTGGTGTATCACCCATGAAGAGATCAAATGAATGTTTCATGATGTGCATGAGGGAGAGGGTGGCGACCACACCGGGAGGCAAGCCCTTGCGAAAAAGATACTCAAATGCAGATACTACTGGCCAACCGTGAATCATGCATCAGATTATGCTAAGAAATGCAATAGGTGCCAGAAACATGCCAGAATTCCAAGATCCCTACTTACAGAAATTACTCAGATGGTCATTCTATGGCCATTTTCCACATGGGACATTGATATAATAGGGTCTCTACATTTAGCCAAGGGTGGCGTGAAGTATGCCATCATTATAGTTGACTACTTTACTAAATGGGTGAAAGCTGACCCTCTTGCCACTATCACGATGAAGAAAGTAATCAACTTTATTATATGCAACATCATAAGTCGCTTTGGCCTCCCATGCACCATCGTAACTGATAATGGGACCCAATTAGGTAGTGTCGAGTTTAAAGATTTTTGTCAACACTACCGCATCCAGAAGAAGTTCTCAACAGTAGCTCACCCTTAAGAAATGAACAAGTCAAAGCTATCAACAAAGTTATCATGTCCATTCTGAAGAAACGAATGGAGAAGGCTGAAGGCAAGTGGGTCGATGAACTTCCCATGGCACTATGGGCATATCGAACTACCCACAAGTCCCCGATCGGCCATACTCCATTTGCACTTTCCTACGGCTCTGAAGCCGTTATTCCAGTTGAACTAGAAGTACCTTCTCACCATGTGACCTATTATGATTCAAAGAAAAATGCCACATTACTTGCAAAATATCTGGACTTACTGGACGAGAAGCGCGAAGAGGCCGATTTGAGGGCAGCCGTACATCGTAGTCGAGTCGCTCGATCATACAAGCTAAGGTACAAACCGGAACCTTCGAAGTTGGCGATCCCGTACTTAAGCAAATTTATGCAGTCAGTTCACACATGAAACCGACATGGGAAGGACCGTATGTCATCAAGAAGAGACTTGGAGACGACACATTCAATCTATCACTAGTGACGGTCTCACTTTGCCAAGAACATGGAACAGCGTGAGTCTCCATTGCTATTACACATAACTGGCTTTTATTCATTTAGTCTGCATTTCTTTTGAAACTTTTTTATGCATATTTTCAATTTGAACTTGTAATAAGGAAACCGACTTTGCTGTACTTTCTTACTTCATCAAAAAAATGCAAACTCAACAAGCCAGAGTGGCAATTTCTTGAAATGCGTTATGCAACCGTCATGATATACGAAGAGCTAAATCCCATCATACGATAGGACTCATTCAAATAGGGAGTGATCATGATCTGACCGGTCACTAGCTAAGTGAAACCCCAAGCTCAGGGGCAAGCAATGATAAAGTCAAGAAGGATTACCCAGAATGCAAGCTGAAGTACAAAACTCCAAAATACAGGCTTGTGGAGGATGGATCCGTCCATCCATGGCCTCACCTTCATTCTTCCAAGTTCGAAGAGGATGGATCCGTCCATCTTTGACTTTGCTTCCAAAAAAAGGTGGATGTGATCTGATCATCCACAACCTTGATCAACTCCTTATTCCCGGAGTGAGAACGAGATCCTAATACTTAAACAGACGTAACTGACCGTCTGTCGACCGACTCTAGATTCCCAAAGTGCAAATTGTAGTATAAAAACGAATGAGTATGACTGACCATTCATCGATCAACTGTGGTCTCGAGAGCACGGACTGGAGTATAAACACCAAATAGGTGCGATTGACCACCCATCAACTAACTCTGGTCCCGAGAGCATGGACGAAATATAAACACTAAAAGGGTGTGATCGACCACCCATGAAACAACTTATGTCCCCGGGGTGTGAACATAGTCCTAAATGTTAGATGGGTGTGACTGACCACCCATCAACTGATTCTGGCCCCGAGAGCACGGGCTAGAGTATGAGCATTAAATGGGTGTGATCAACCGCCCGTAGATCAACTCATGTCCCCGGTGCACGGATATGATTCCAAACATTAAACGAGTGTGGCCAATAGCCCGTAAATTAACTTATGTTTCAGAGTGTGGATATAATTACGAATACCAAACGGGTGTGACTAACCGCCCATAAATCAGCTTATGTCCCCCGAGCACGGATATGATTCTAAACCATAAGCAAGCATGATCGACCACCGGCATAAAAGTTCAATCCCCAGAGTGCGGATGAAAATACTAGCAGATGAGCGAGTATGATCTGACCACTCAAACTCATTTCACTTTAACTTTGTTTCTTCTTTGTTAAATTAAAATTAACAAAAGCAGAAAACGACTGTCGACTGATTACTTCAATTCTCCCTGGGACTAGGGGCATAAGTTAGCCACAACCGCTGATGTGCATGTAAATATGCATATTTTTACCACCATATTTAATCTATTTAAATTGAATAAATGATCATACTGGTTATTTTAACTTGTTAAACCAAAAATTCAAGTTATTTAAATTGTCACATATTCATCTTCATATAAGGGCAAAATGGTCATTTTTATGCATTTATTAAATTACAAAAATTTACTTGGAATTTTCTATGTTGTTTTGTAGGAAATTTAATAAAGTTTACAAGTGGTTTCATGATGATATATGCATGCACAAGAGTGATGAGAACAAATGAAGATGGAAATAATTCAAAGTGATGATCATGGAGGACCACTTACCCACCTACCTTAATGTATACTTAGGAGCTAATACACATGCTAAGAGGCCATTAAATCTTCATGCACACTTAATGGATGATTAGTGGATGCTAATGGTTACTTTGCTACCACACTTCCTAATGGGCTAGTTTGGGCATTCCATAGAAATATAGAGTAAGGTTTCAAACTTGTATAAATACCCTATTTCTTTATGTAACCCCTTCCTCCTCTTAGTTAGTTTTTAGCTTAAAAATAAAAGAAAGCTTCTCTTTTCTTTTCATGGCTACCTAGCCATTTTTTCACATAATTATTTTTTATGCAACTTTAATACATTGCTCTTTTCTTATTTTTTTTCCTTTCATGCTAGTAGTGTAGTTTGATTTTAATGCAAGCAGATTAGTTTTATTTCTTATTAATTAGCTCTATTTTCCTCTTCTTTTTCATTCATGTTGCAAACTACATTTGTTCATATGATAACAAAAATGAGAGGCTAAACACCTTCAATTTAGGGGTAATAAAGCTCTCTAATCATGTAGCTTCAACTTAATTTGATGTTTATGCTCTCTTTTTGTGCTTGATGAGAATGATTTAAGTGGTTTAATGATGTTGTTTAGCTTTGAATTTGATAGTCTATGTTGTTCATAACAAATAGGCTATGCTTAAATAAACAAAACACAAACTGCCTCTTCGTCAACATATCATTATGGCAAAGAAGTGAATGTTGAAATTAAAATTAGGTGGCTTGTATTTCTAATAATAGTTATTAGGCCATGCTTAAAATAGATTTTTCTTTCAACTTTGTTGTCATATTTTATGGGATTTAAAAGTGTATTAGTGGTTGTGTTATAGTTTGGTGATTTACATTGGGCTAATTAATATCACAAATATGCCATACTTATGATAAACACAACAATTAGTTTCACTAATGACCAAAAGAGATATCATAATTTCATATTTGGTTGAATTATATGATCTAGAAAGCGTAATTATCTCTAAATTGTCTTAACACTCTCATATTTTTATCACTTTATTTTTGTCATTTTTCTTATAGTTTTTAGCTAATCACACTTTCAACTTTGGTTAATTTGATTGAATAGAGATTTAAAATCAACAATTCTCGATGGATCAACCCGTACTCACATACGTGCTACAATCGTACACCATGTGCTTGCGGTTATTTTTATTTCAAAATTTATCGGCATTTTTTGAATCTGATAGAAAATTTGCCGTTAAACAGCCGCTGACCGAGACAGTGCAACGTTGGGATTCGACTAAACGTTTGATTATGTCTCGAATCCATGACTTTAGGATTTAGCGACCGGACTCAAGTTCGACTCAGAAACTAAAGCCTCACAAGTACATTGAATGAAACATGAGTGCCGAAGTACTTAAACAAATGAACATAGAGTTATGCTAAAAAACGAAAAGAACCTTTTTCCACTATTCTTTGAAAAAGATGAGTACAAAAATCTGTTCGATGAATTCTTATAAGCATGGGCCAAACCCGCATCTATACATGGCCTACAAAAGCAAAAGAAAAAGCCTATTCTAGCTGTCTACCAAAAAGATAAGAAGCAAAAGTGCAAGCCTATGCCCTTAAGTTTCTATCCTTCTTGCATGTCTTCAGCATAGACCACTAGAGCTACCGCTCAGAACCCTCTCCCTCTTTGAACCTTTGCCTCCCCGACCTGCTTCAGCGAGCATATCTCCGACCGAGGGTGTTGAAGCAGTCTCCTCCTTGAAACTCACAAGAATCAAAATTTCCTCTGTATGCAGAACCTGAGGGATGGGGGCAGTTTCGATGTTAGAGGGAAGAGGCGCATCGGTATTAACGATGGTGCAATAACAATTTAGGGATCGTCTAGGGCCTACCATGCCGCCACCAACTCTACTAGCCTGCTCATCTTGCTTGATTACAAATTTATTTCCTCCATTATTTGCTCCGCTCGGTCCGCACGTATGCTCATGGGATGCTGCTGGTCGGATCCGAGAATCCCGTGATGACCACATCTTACATTATACAGCACTTCAATACTTAGTTCAATTTGATGGCTGAAGAGTGCTTCCATCAATTGTTCATTAAGCAAGCAGCTGCTTTCGTGCATCTCCCTTGCCAACGAGGCGACCGTTGTAGTTGTAGCCTCTGTCGTAATTGCCTCCTGCTCGTGATACATTTCTTGAGTTGTAGGAGGATTGATTGATGCAAAATCTAGACCTAAATAAAGACAGGAGAAAATAGTAGTAACATCTTCTGACAGTGCTCCTACATCTGGATGAATGGAAGAAATATCCAAAATACCTTCCTCAGATTGACTCCTGTGTTGAGCTGACGTGCCTTTCGAGCCGCGTTCATGTATTAGAGAAAGTTGTGGCCTATCAAGGTCGTATCCTAGGATAATTGAAGGATCTATAGAAGAAGTAAGATCACATTGAGAGATTGGGAGTGTTTCGAAACCCACATCATGATGCTCAACTCTAGATCCTTCTCTAGTGCTCGAATACTTGGAAGCCAACTTTTCTTTTTCAAGAGCGACGATTATACCATGGAGGACCTTCGTTTCATCTCTGACAAGTATTTGAGCTTCCAGTTCGAACTCATTGATAGTCATAGCGTCGCAGATCACCTTTTCGTCATCTACCAAGCGACTCCGGGCCTTGTATAGTTGAAAAGGGAAATTTTCGCCGAGCCAATTTAAGTTGCGGTTTCTTAAGACATTAGCGTTGTAACATGACCAAGAGATCTTCAAATTCATTCTCTATCCTGGCCTCCACTGCATTAATTTCTCTATCCATCCTGACATCAGCTTCTTGGGCCTTCAAGTTCGCTGCATCCCTTTCCTCCTTAAGTCTCACCACATGTTCACATGCCTCCTGGACGGCTTTGTTGGCCTTATCTTTTTCCTTGATGGCCTCAGCTAACTTTTCCCTTAGCTCCTCAACCTCTTTCCATGCGGAGTCTCTTTCCTGAGTAATGACAGTTTTATGGTGACCCATCTCCTGCACCCAATCCATATGAGATTTTTGCATGTTTTCCATGGACTGTCTAACCTCATCGGCTCTCTTATCGGCCTCCATCTCCAATTTCCTTCAAGATTCGGCTTCATTATTAAGTACTTCTATTATTCTGTCTTTCTAAGCAAGGTTGGCCTCCAGTTTCTCAATTGTCTTAGCCCGCTCAAAAGATATCGTAGAAGCTCTCTCAATCATCTTAACCCATTCCTTGTACTGGCTGTATGCATCATGCACATAGTCCTACACCAGTCTTTCTATGTCATTGGGAATTCTTTTCAAGTTTGGAGGAAAGTGGAAGCCATCAAAATAGATAGTCGAAAAATCTTTCTTCAACTTAGTAATTCGGATGGATCCCTCCCATGTGAGATCTATAGCGGCTAGCTGTGTAACAATGGGAGTTTATGTTTCAGTTCTATGGCGTTAATCGCCAGGTTTCAAAGTATGACGAGGCGCTACGTGGTGTGTAGTTTCACAAGATTGCCTACCAGAGCCAAATGGCTCCTTTAGTTTGTAGCGATCACAACCGGGAGCGGCACCAACTTTGAAGTGACCTTTCCTTCCCACCTTTCCTTCCCCCTATCATAACACTCGCACTCTTGGCTGAAGTGGTGGCCACGATCGTAGTCTCTTTCACTTTCATGCCTATGAGATTCAGAGCAAGAGCTGGAAGAATTGCGTTTGGGGCAAAGATTGCTGAGCATAGACACCTGCCTCACTATTGTGTCTATAAAATGAAAAAAGAAGCAGAATTAGTCATCTCCAAAGATTAGAAAACATGTGACTAGAAATTGTGTGGTGCCACGAAGTACGTGTATGCATGTGCAAACCTCCCAACCAACCGATTGTGGTGGCCTTGCTCATAGGAGTCGGCTGCCCTATGTCTAAAGAAGTTAAGCCTATGCTAGTTCACGACGGGGAAGGGAGTCCCTCTAATCCAAGAGTTTGGAATGAAGCTATGTCATCTGGAATAAAGACATCAGATAATGCTCTCAAAGAACTTTCCATTTGCGGAAAGGAAGTCTCCGAACTTACAACAGCTTCAGCGGGCAAAGATACACGATGGTCTTACTTTCCTTGGATTTGTAGGCGAGATTCTTGCCTTTTCATTTTGATTCTGATAATTGGAGACTCTGCGAAGGCGCAACTGCGGGCTCAACCCTGGCTGGCATACTCTCGCCATCGCCCCGTTCAGTGATTATGATTTCAGGGGCTCTTCTTCCTCCTTATCTTACTGGAGCCACCCTGGGAACTCCTATTAGCCCAGTGCTTTGATCTCTCTCTATAAGCCCCATGGCGATCAAGTTTACATCAGTAAGAACTTTGTTGATTTCTCTAATTTAGCTGGCAACAATTGGAGAGTCCTTACTATCTCCTCAAATTGTTCTCCTTTGGACCGAGGAATCGAAGCTGTAAAAGAAAATGTAGTATTAGACTCGGCACCACTTATATTACCCAGTTAATCAGCGAGGAAGTTGGAGCACTTACGTCTAACTAGCCACCGTCTAGCAAATCCCAGTGGACACCTAACCGAGAACCATTCGGTCTTGAAATAACTCAATTTACTCTTAGCACCTGCCACTACTTGGCAGTTGCTGATCGCTTCAAGGAAGGTAAACGAAGGATTATCTCTTCGACTTTTAATGCTGAACAAGTATCTGATTTCCTCGATGGGTTGGGGTTGGAAAAGATGCTCCACAAAGATAAAATACAAGCTGTTGAGAAGTGCATATCCGTTCGGATGCAATTGAGAAGGGGAAATCCTCAAAACGAATAGCACATCCCTAATAATTTGGTCAAACGGGAGTAACGTGCCGGCTACCCATATAAGTCTATTACAAGCAGTAAACCCCTCCGAGGGACTATGCGCTCTATCTTTTGTCCCCGGTAGTAGAACATCTTCTGGATATAATCCATGCCTGAGACAGATTCTACCTAGCATGCCTTCGGATGTGTTGAAATGAACTGAGTCCTTCTGTTCAAAATTAAAACTGTGCCCGGTAGTTTATCCAGAGCAGGATTTACTACATCAGCCACGATTTTTGGTATTTCTATAATGGGAAGTAGAGAACTCTGAACTACCTGCTGCCCTAAGCTTCCAGGATCCATAGCTATTGAACTCAGTAAAATTCATCATTAGATAGAAATAAAACCATGTACCCCCTAGTGTAAAGTAAGTGATCGTGTTGTGCAGTGTAGTGCTACATAATACTTCAAATTTCTACAAGTTCGAAAAATTGTAAAAAAACGAGATTTTGAAATTCGACCGAAGTGAACGCCATCGCTGACAGTCACAACCATGCCATCCTAACTTTGAAGAACGATCCATGTTAAAGTTTGTTATGTTTTTCACATTACAGTTCCATCGATGAGCTTTGAAGGATAGTCAAATATGCAGTTTAATGGTCAAGTCCAGTTATGAAAGGCTAAAGCTCGTCGGAGTCAAATGTTCGAGTATGCAAACGACAATTAGTTCGTATCCATCAAGATTCAACTTAGATTATTCCTCTAAAGCCTTTATTTGTATCGATCCCAAGGGTTAGATTTTATATCTAATCAATCCACATGTCATCGCACTTCGTATCGATACAAAAGCCTTGGCTTCGTATCAATCACCCTTAACTGATGCACTCTATAACGATCACAAAGCCTGCTCTTTCGGCGCCATCATCCTGAATCGATACAAACTCCCATAATTCCAGATCAACACAAAGCATCTTCCACCACCTCGTATCGATACGAGTTTGATGCAAGAGACTAGAAGCCAATGACTTCCTCGTCTCCATCTGTTGCTCTCCTTCTTCCCCAAGCTGCCAAGACGCCACTAAAATACTTCCTTGACCTCACTCCAGCCCTATTCTGACATCGACAATGCCGAAACTGGTCATTACCCCAGACGAAATGGCGTCAAGACTCGAGTCTCATCATTTTAAAGTGGTTTTAATCGATCTTTTACCTAGTTTAAAGTAATTGGTTTAGGGATAGAAGACTAATTATGCGAAGATGAAGACTTTACAGTTCTTTTTCTCGTGTTTTCGATTGATACGAAGCGAAGGTAAAAAAACAAAGGCAAGTAGAAAATTTGTCTAAGTCTGAAATACTTTTATATTGCTTCGTAACCAAAGGAAGATGTTTTGTATCCTAGTTGTTATACCGAGAGAACCGATCAGCACACATCGATACGAAGACTTAATGTTGTTTCCATGAACTCAAGGCAGTCCAGCTAGTTCATATCCATTAGCAATTCATATCCATCTGTTCGAAGACCCATAACCTCATATCCATTGATACGAAGCATCCCTAGGGACTATCTATTTTGTATCGATAGTCGTTGATATGAAGCATAAATTGCAACATCTCAGATCAATCTAGGAGAGGATCGATATGAAGGAGTGAATTAAAGCAACCATCAATCATTGTTACAACTATGGTTTCATATCAATCTAGAAGAGGATCGATATGAAACTCGATCCAAACAAGAACAGAAGAACTAGACAATGACCCATGAATGTGCAAATGTGAACATGAGTCAGGTTAACAAACGTGCATGTATGACAAACTAACATTCAATTTTCAAAATTTACAGGAATTGAATGCTTACCTGGTGACAACCAGGACAGTAAGCAACAAATTACAAGCACTCAATCTTCAGTTATAACAAAACACTACTTGAACATTGAGAGTGTACAATTCATCATTTATATTACTGGAAATTAGTCAAGGGTTACATCTCTTGGCAAAAAGACAACAACTATTCAACAAATCGGATAGAACTTTTTCAAAGTAAAGATTGCAGCTTTTCAAACCACGTTATGTTCACACAAGACGTACTTTAGGGGGCAAATTTTATCCCGCCTTTTGGATATGCCATGACACCAAGGACTTGACTAAAGATTGAAGACGATTCATCCAAAAGATCGGCTATCTATGAGTCCATGATGGATACATGCAAATTTGGTTCGAGTCCGGATCGAGCTATAATTAGCATGTTATGACTAACAAGGCTATGAAAGATAATATTCCAAATTTTGGGTCAATCGGAGTTCGTATGCTCAAGTTATGGATCGATCAAAATTCATGTCGACGATATCAGTTTGTATCCATCAAAGTCCATCCCCTTCGTATCCATCCAGCTTCGTATCCATCAACTTCATGTCCAACCCCTTCATATCCATCAAGCAATAGAATCGATTAGAGTTCATCTGCTCAACCACTGCCCAATTCATATTGATCCCACTAATACCCATTTCGTATCGATGCCGTTTTGTATCGATCAACCAAGCATCGATACGAAACCAATATCTAGACATTGATACGAAGGCAACATCCTGGCATCATACGAAGGCAACATCCAGGCATCGGTACGAAAGCATACGAAAAGCTTGGCATTAGACGGATACGAAAGGAAGTAATCAAACCAAAGGAATCATTCTGCAAGCATGAAAGATGGATCTCCGCATAATTTTCGCTCCACGTCATCAATGCACAACTAATCGATACGTAGCATATCGATATGTAGGAGTATCAATACGAAAGCATCGATACACAGCTATCAGCCTGCCTATAAAATCAAACTTGGATCGATCGTAACTCAAAAACTACGAGTCCAAATGCTATGAAATTTTTACAAAAGCTTGCATATGACCTGAAGACCCACCATGATCGATCATAGCTCAAATTAAGCCAATCTTGATCGATATGAAATGCACTTCGATCGATCCTAATCTATCCCAAATGACCCTAGATCGATCTGCTGGGCCACCCACGTGCGAGAAGAGGTATTCCGAGGTTTGGGGAGATATTTCTAGATCCGCTTCTGTAAATAGCATCCCTACGCCTATAGAAAAAGAACTTTAGAAGCTTCTACGCCGTTACTCTACTGCAACTCCATCATAACTTGAGAGCTAGTGATTTGTACTATTGTAATCAGTTGAGAATCATCAATAAACAACAAAAATATTCAAAGTGAACATAGGCTACAACGCGAACCACTATAATTTCTTGTCTTTTTTCTATTTCTGCATGCTTTTATTTGTGTGATTGTTAGATTATCCTCCTTTTCCATTTACTTTCTTCACTTTAATCTCTTCAATCACATCCGAAGAGTGTGCCCAATTTCGGTACAAACATTTTCTTTGTTCTAGGGCTACAAAAATCATCTTTGTTCGAAATATGCCTTCAAAAACTCTTGTTGACATCATGGCCAGTGCCCTTAGCCCTACATAAGAGTTCCTCCCAAGCATTGACAAGCTTTTTGAATAGCTATTTCCAAGCCACTTAAGATTTTTCTGTTTTATTACATTGGTGAAGAATTGAAGAAGAGTAGCTTCCATCTCTTCCTCGGTTATGATAGTTTTTGCTTTAAGGTTTGCATTTTCCTTTTCGATGTTGCCAGCTTGATTTAAACATGTTCTTTTGATACTTTTTTGCTCTTAAATTGATCTTGAGTTTCTCTACTCCAGGCTAAAGTGCCATTGATCATCGATTTCTTTAATCTTTTTCTCAAGCTCAACAGTTGTAGCATAGGCGATCTTCAATTATGAATTTATAACTAGAGTCTCTTTCACATGAAAGCTAGATAGTTCGGTTATTATTTCTTATGAATTCTTGCAATTTTCTTTTTCATCCCTTTCCTTTATGATTGCAGTTAGGTCTCATTTGTATCCTTTTCATATCCTATTATGATCTGCTCTCTCGATGTCGAAGGAATGGATAATAAAATAGTTAACTTGGTTGATGTTGGAGATGCCTTTGATATTTTACCACTCAAATAGTTGCTCTACGACCTCCTCGTATATTGTAAGGCCTTTATAAGCATAAATATGAGAGAAACCCCTTGATGTTGCAGTTGAACATTACCTCCTCTAAGAAGTACCCAAGACAGTCGCTTACATCTTTGTTGTAAAAGTAGTAGATCGGCAT
Source organism: Allium cepa (assembly GCA_030765085.1). Taxonomy (NCBI): domain Eukaryota; kingdom Viridiplantae; phylum Streptophyta; class Magnoliopsida; order Asparagales; family Amaryllidaceae; genus Allium; species Allium cepa. Next base: position 754,722,660 of record CM060940.1, on the reverse strand, counting down.
TTGAGTGTTGGAGGAGTAGCAATGTGAATCAAAGAAATTTATTTTCCTTCCTTATGAGATTGTAAACGTTGTGAAGGCCTTATAGCTTTGGATTGTTAGGAAGTAGAGATAGATGTAATGAGAGGTCAAGGTGGTAGAGGAAGCTCCTTGATGAAAAGATGGTTGCTGCCAGGAAGAATAGGAGGGAGGATGCTCTTGCTATGGGAGTCGAAGATGCGCCCAAAGTTGTCATGCGGTGCCCTTTGCCCTTTCGAGGTGCTATTTTTTCTCAGCATTGCGTCGTCTATTCATCATGGTGGTGTTGTCTTTCTTCCATGTCTTTTTGTTCTTGTTCCTTTCTTCTTCTCCTCACAGAATCCAAATCTCGATATGACTTAGAGCATTGATAATATGATTTAGGAGTTGAAGGGCAATGTTAGTCTAAGGATGAAGGGCTATGTCAGAATTGAGGCACTAATTAATAACGATTGGTTAAGTGTTTGTGCTTGTGATCCTCGAAGTGTGTGAAGTGCTTACATTTCCCTAAGCACCTATGGACCATGTTAAAAGGGGATCTAATAATGGAACGTGATCATCCTCCATGGTCGTAAGAACATCCCTTGGAGGGAAGCTGAATTTGCGAGGACTGTGGTTGAGGATATCTTCGAAGTTTATCCCACTAGAGAAGGTGGCAAGATTTTTAAGATCACCTAAGGAACCAAAGATATTATCGAAGGTGCATGTAGGAGGAGTCAACTCTTCAATAGGTTTAAGGAATTATTTAAGTGCAAGTGAGGAAGACTTAACGACTAGTGGCTTCGGTAGGAGAGGTGTTGTGACCGTAGTGCCTTCGGGGGATGATTCGCCATATAATTCACATCTGTTGACATCATTATTTTCATCATCGTCTTCCTCATGCGCTTCTTCATCTTCTGCTTCATCTCTCACTTCATCTCCTTCTCCAATTGTGTTTTCCTCTCTTCCCCTTTCTTCTTGTCCTAGGTTTGCCTCACCTTCTTAATTTTCCTCTTCCCCTTAGTCTTCATCATTGAAGTCATGAGTTGGGAAAGAAGGGCCATCAGCAGCTCAGGATGATTTGCTTGGAACCCAACCGAGGATGATGTTCCTGCCATGGTATAGAAGGTGAAACTAGCACATATGAGCATTCACGAGAAGATAGGCAGTGTCATGTAAGTTAGAGTTGATCTCTTTTAGAAATTCTAGAGTATGAGCGAGCTCTTTGGTTGAGTGTCGAAGATCTATGAAGATATGGAATGATTGTTAGTTGGGTGAAGAAAGCCCAAGTATGGAGAAGGCATTGGGATTAGGAACTTATGGCCAAACAACCCACGAAGGCTGAAGCCTTTGGGATAGTGAATGAAGAAACGTTCACTTTTGAAGAAACTGCAAGTGTTGTGAAGCACCATAATGACCTTAAAACGATTGTATGCTTCAATGATTAGTAGATGGTGAATCTTGCCTCTTTTGAAGCTTAACCATAAATGAGATCTTTGAATGTGAACAAATGAGTTAAATGCATGATGAAAAGAATATAGGAAGAGTAAGGAAAGGCATAACCATTGGGATGCACTTGGGTAGGAGCTAGTTTAAGCTATTAAAGAAAGAATTTAATAAATCCATTAAAAGGTGGCACAACACTAGATAGACATATATATCTATTGCATACCACTTACCCAGCTGGTAGGAGATGAACCCGTGATCAGATGCAGGTAGAAGGACCTCATCCTTGGGGATCTTATACTTAATGAAAATTGTTTTTAGTTCTTTATTAGTCAATTTAGAAGGCGTGTGAACTCAGGGATTATCCAAGAGCCTTAGAATGGGTTAATCTTCCCTTGGAAAGATAGGACCATTCGGCTGTGCAGTTGGAATGGCTTAGAGCTGAAGCTCATGTGTTATTAAACATCTCACTCCAAAAAAAGTAGACTTTGAGGTTTGAGGTGAAGAAGATCCCGCTTCTATAGGATTAGAATGACCGATGACGATTCTGAGATAGGAAGATCATCTATTGTCAAACATTTTAAACTGGAAATCTTGATGACGCATGTGGTCAGTTATGCTTTACTTTAGTTTTCTATCTTGATTAAAACCTGTGTAGCCAACGTATACAGTCCAAAGGATGACAACATATTTGACTAACCGGGTTTTGTACATTTATCAGGGTAGTGTGAAGTGTCAATCTATGTAGAGTTTTTCATGTATCCAATGCACATATTCGCGAACACTCTATGTAGATAGCCCAATCATTCTTGCAAACAAGCTCCGTCATGATGTGGAATTGTGTGTTGGATTTTATCTTTGTCACAGAATACACAATAACTGTAGCATTGTCCAAAGTGACATAAAGCTTTCTTTGTAGGAATGCAGGGTTGTGATATTCAACTTAAAGTGTTGGCATATGATTCAATCGGATTCCAAAGTGCATTCAATGTGACCATTTCTTGAAACTGTCCCATCGAAGATTAAGTCACCAATCCATATTAAACCAAGGTTTGATAAACATCAGTTACCCACTTTCATATGTAAAACCTTTTTGAAAATAGCCAAAGAGTCCTCACTTCAAGAATTCTAAGTTGGTTTGGAAATTACTTAAGCTAGAACCTTAAAAACCTAAGGTGGAAATTGCGCTGTCAATGAAAGTAAAGCTTAGGGAAAACCCTGGTGAACTTAGAGTCAAGTTTGAGTTAGACTAGGACGGTCATTTCAAATAATTGTTGGTAAAATGGAAGGCATGAATTCGGGGTTGAATATGAATCAATGATAACTTAACACTAAGTGGTGGTGATAGAAGTAGTTCAAAATCAAAACCCACATAAGTTAGATCAAGATTCATAGATGTTCGAATCAAAGCAGTTGGTGCCAACATGCTAGAGTGGATCAAACTGTGGTGGAATTAGGTTTGAGTTAGTGGGGGGCTATATTGACGGTGGTTCTAGCAGCTAAAGCACGTAGCAATGGCAGCTAAAAATCAAAGTTACAAGGAAAATCGAAGTCCTTGAAAGTGAAATAGCATAAATTTCCTAAGTATTAAATTTATACCACACTTTAGGGATCATATCGGTACGGACATGGTTGTGTTTGGTACCAACATGTTTTGATCCTTAATTAAAAAGGAGAAAAAAAAACAGAGAAAGAAAAGAAGGAGAAGAGAAGCCTATTTCATTGGAACATGATGTAGTTTCCAGGAAACCAAAGACTCTAACATTTCTCCAGAATAGGAATGGTACGATGACAATTTGACATGACAAATAGATGCTTTTGGAATAGACATGGTGTAATATCCCCTAACTTGAGGCCCGAAGCTAAGCGCTACAGACGTTGCAGTCATCCATAGTATTAACTTTTGGTCACAATATATTGTAAAGTTAATGGTATCCATAATATAAGAAGCACATGAATATGAAATAAAATAAACACAGATTTCATAAAAATACTTTTTTAGTTACATTTCAAATCCATATTTTATAATCAATTACATAATGCCAAAACGGTTCCTAGGTTTTGATCAAATATAATTATTACAAATTACACCAAGAGCGACATATGAAGATGCCCCCTTGGATGATCGAAGTATTAGATAAACATATCAGACATAAATACATCACAATGGAAATAATACTAAATAGCTCCTACTTACCTAGCTTTACCTTCTGCATGTCTTCGAAAGTTTATTAGTCCACCCTGAAAAGTCCTTAACTCTCAATCTACTCAAATCAAATTTTGAGCACCCGAGAGTTTAAGGGGAAAACATAAACTTCGAGTCTGACATAAAGCCTGGTGTGAATAATACTATTACATCTCGATTTACTGATATTAAGTGAGACCACACCGCTTAGCGGAATAAGTTTCCCTTCACTTATATCCTTTTAAAAGCATATCTTTTGCAAATCAAAATCCTGCAATCAAACTGATTACAACAATAATAGCAAATACATATACGCATAATAATCAGGAAATCAATGGACTATCTGTCCACAATACAGTTTTATTTGGCTAACTATTTACCATTGGCTGACTCGGGCCTACCAGACATAATCAATAATCTAACTTCTGTTAGACACAATACTGAGCTATCTGCCCTCTACTTTCTTCTTCTAAGGTCAATTGATCCTAAAAGTTTTGTAGGCTTGCCAATAGCCTATCTTTTCCTTGTATATTCCCTTTTGTATGTAACATTATTTTAGTCCCGTCTATGACAAAGCCCTATACACTAGAATTTTGGACTTATATTAGCTGGGAGCTATTACCTAAAGTATAGGGCGCAACCCTACATCAGTCCTATCTGGTTTTCTAATATCTGAGTCATAAACATAGGGTCAGATGCCTATTCATATTTCATTTCCTGTCATATACTTTGCTTTACTCAAATAATGCCATGATATATACTTTACACAAAACAATGTTGATGAAATCTAATTAATGTGATTATCTATCCCTTCAAAATAAGTTAAAACCTTTTTTAACCTGGAAAACATTAGGACATGAAGCCAAAGCAAAATCTCTGAAACCCTTGTTTTAAAACATTAAACAATACCTTTTGAAATCATTGAAAATTAACCTTTCAAAACTTTACTTTAGACATCCCCTTTCAAAACGATTTATACTTATTTTTCGAAAGCATTAGAACCTTCCTTTCGAAATACTTAAAAAAATCTTTTGAAACATTCACATTATACCTTTCAAAAGTATTGGGCTCAAGTGACGGATTGTGGAAACATTGGTTCGAAACCTTTAATAATTTTTCCTTTCGAAACCATTGGGTCAAAGAAACAGAAGCAAAGTATCCTTTTCAAAAGCTTTAATCCAAATAAAGGAATTAAGGAAGAGGATAGCTTCGAAACCCACCCTCTCGAAACCATTGCCTTCGAAACAATTTAAAAGTGGCTATATAGCCCTTTCGAAAGCATTGGGAAAGCGGCTTCAAAGTTAAAAGGCGAAGGCACCCTTTCGAATACGTAATTTTAGGGATATAAAGAAAAGCGGTCTTAACTAATTCAAAAGGTGTGAATGCGGAAGCTAGGTATCGAATAGGTTCAAAAAGCGGGAACTCATTTGAAAGCTCCTTTTTTAAATGAAGGCTAGTTGATTTGTTCGAAAGCTAATAAAGTTGGATTCAACCTCTTTGAAAACATCTTTTACAAACAGAAGTAAGTAACAGATTTAAAAGCTTGTAAGTATAACCTCTACTCCTTCGAAAGCATGCTTTCGACATTGTCCCTTTCGTCTTTCTCCAATCCACTATGTATCAATGTCTTGGTACCATGTGTATTGATTTCAAATAGGTTCGTTAACGGAGGTATGGTGACGAAAGCTAGCAAATGGAGGTGGCGAAGTAGTAATTCCAAGCAAAACTAATTTTTTGCATTTCAAAGCAATTACTTTTCACTAACTTGCCTAATTGTCAAAATATAATTGGTTGTCATTTCTTTATCAAAATCCTTTTCTAAAAGGCTATCGAATTTAAAATTTTCAATTAGAAGCATTTTAACAAATAAGCCATTCTCCTTGACAAAACATATAAAACATTTAAGTCCCTTAACTTAAATAATTTTACAACCATAATAAAACACATAGGAAAATTCCCCAAAAATTATCATAATTCACTTTTAATATGTTTTCAAACATATTTAAATTACAGACCCAAAATCATTGTAAAATCGATTTAAATAATTTAAACCCAATATTAACTATTTTCTCTCATAGAAAATTCATAATAAACCCACAATAATTTAGAAAATTATGAAAGTTAAAACCCACTTCTAAAATATTGTATTTGACCGTAAATCAGAAACGCAAATCATATGGATGTCATTTAATAGGTTTTCCAATCTAATTTATCATAAAATATTTATGAAACAACATAAATTATCAACAAGCATATATATTCATTTAAACAAACCCAACATGGCATATAAGTGCAAAACTAGTTCGGATCAAACTTGAAAATGAAATCAATAAAAAAATGAGGTGTAAATTAGATTATTCACCTTAGCTTGGTGTTAAGAAGGTTGTGATTTGCTCTTTGATTGATTTTCTTAAGCTTTATACTTGATCCTAGCTTTTCTTCTCCTTGAATCCTCTTAATGATGGCTGACCGAGCTTAGTAGTGTTTATTTTTGTTTGTGAATGTTGAAATGAATAAAAAATGAAGGATAGAAGGGAGGTACAAGAACAAAGGCTATTCCTATTTTTCCCTTGCTATATTCCTCATAATTACATATTTTTAGTTCTCTTGTGCTTATACATTCATTAAGGCATGGCCCCTTATTGATTAACAAATCTCAATCCCTTAACTATCTACATTATTTCATTTAACTTATCTAATAAAATATCTTAAATAATGTTATTCAAAATTAGATTCATTACAGGCTACCTTCCTTAAATAATTTCGTTCTCGAAATTACGATAACGTACATACAATAATCAACGATAAAGGTAAAACATACCATGAAATAAGTCAGGATAAGTATCTCTGTTGTCGGTTTTCGAAGTACAGTCTCTCTTGTCATTACTTCACTGGACTTTGACTAAATTGACTGTCTTGTTTCTTAGTCTCTTCTCATCTCTCGCAACTATACGAACTGGTTTTTTTAACTATAGTTATATCTGGTTCCACTATTAGATCATCTAACATATTCGGTGTAATAGTAGTCTTTGGATATCGAATACATATTCTTATATGAGAAAAATGAAAAACATTGTGGACTCCTGCCAAACTATTTGGTAACTCTACTATGTACACGAGTTTCCTGATCCTTTCTATTATAGAAAATGGTCCAACGAATCTTGGTGCCAATTTTCCTGATTTTCCAAATCTGATTACACCTTTCGTCGATGACACCTTGACGAAAACATGATCTTCAACTGAGAACCTAAGTCTTTCCGTCTCTTATCAGCATAACTCTTCTGCCTAGACTGAGCCTCCTTCATCCTACCTCGAATTAACTCAATCTTCTTTGTAGCTTCTCTAACCAAATCTGGACCAAGAACTAACCTATCCTCGGTCTCTAGCCAACAAACGGGAGATTTTCATGGCCTTTCATATAAAGCTTCAAACAGTGCCATCCCTATACTAGTGTAATAACTGTTGTTATCTGGATACTTGAATAAGTGTAAATGGTTTTCCCATGATCCTCCGAAATCTAGCACACAAGCTCTTAACAAATCATTTAAGACCTTTTAACTCTCTCTGTTTGCCCATCTGTCTATGGATGGTAAGCGGTACTAATCTTAAGCTTGGTCCTAAAGTCTCATGTAGAAACTTTCAGAACTCATTAGTAAATAAGGAATCTCTATCACTTGATATACTACTAGGAATTCCATGTAGTCTAACTATATTCCTCATAAATAACTTAGCTAAATCTGGTGTTGCCCTGGTTAACCTAACGGGTACAAAATGTGCACTCTCAGTCAATCTATCCACAATAACCCGTATACTCTCATTTCCTCTATTCAACCTTAGCCACCCATCTATTAAATGCATTGAGATAGAATCTCATTTCCAGACTGGAAAATCCAAAGGCTAAAGTAACCTACTCAGTTTCTGATGTTCAGCTTTTACTGTTGGCAGTTTGAACACTGCCTCTCCATAGTTTGCATCTCTTTTCATACCTTTACAGAGGAAACTCCATTTTATATCCTGATACATCTTCGTTCCTCTCGGATGAATAGTGAACTTCAATTGATGGCATTCTCTACGAACTTTCTTCCTAATGTTTCCCACATTCGAAACACATAGTTGTCCTTTCTTTCTCAAACCACCCATTTTGGTCAAGACCGAAATCTTTCAAGTCATCGCTCTTTGCTCCATTCCTTAATTTTTTGATTCGTTTAGCTAATAATGGATCATTTCCTTATTTAGAAGCAATCCTTTCGATCATCACCCGTAGGACCTTTAAACACGACAACGTAGCGGTTTCTTAAATAAAACTACTCTTAGATCTCCATTGTATTCTGCATATAGTCAATGCTTCTAAATCCTTCCACTCAAATATCATTGCTAATACTACATTCTTATGTTTTTTGCAAAGTGCATTCGCAACCTTATTATCTTTTCCCTGTGTGTACTCAATACCAAAGTCATAAGTGGCTAACACCTCTAACCACCTCTGATACCTCCTATTCAACTCTTTCTGAGAAAATAAATACCTTAAGGACTTATGATCTGTGTATAACTCAAATCTCTCCCCTAAGAGATAATGTCTCCATATTTTCAGTGCCAAGATCACTGCTGCCAACTCTAGACCATGAGTAGGATATCTCACTACATGCGGTCTAAGCTACCGTGAAGCATAGGCAATAACTTTACTTTTGTACATCAACAAAGCTCCTAATCATGTTCCATATGCATCCGTGTACACCACTAAGTGCTCATTCCCCTTTGAAACAACTAACATAGGTGAATTAGTCAATAAGTGTTCCATTTTTTGGAATGCTTCCTCACACTTAATGGTCCAACTTTACATCTTTTCGAGTTAGCTTAGTCATAGGTGTTGCTATCCTCGAGAAATCCTTAATGAATCTCCGGTAATAACCAGTTAATCAAGTATCTTAGTCACTGTCTCGGGTCTCTTTCAACTATTCACTACCTCGATGGTACTTGGATCTACTGAGAACCCTTTCTACAAGATTACATGATCAAGAAACTTCACTTCCATCTTCCAGAAACGACACTTCCAAAATTTCGCTTTTAGTTGATGCTACCTCAATGTCTCAAGCACCACTCTAAGGTGAATTTCATGCTTTTTTCTATCTTAGAATACACCAAAATGTCATCTATGAATACAAACATGAATCTGTCTAGAATATACCATAATGTCATCTATGAATACTAACATGAATCTATCCAGATGTTCTCGGAAGATTCTGTTCATCAAATCCATGAAGAATGATGGTGCATTTGTTAGTTTGAACAACATCACTAACCATTCGTACGATCCATATCTTGTCCTAAACGCCATCAAAGGAATACAATCCTCTGCTACTATAAGCTAATGGAATCCTATTGCCAAATTCAATTGAGAAAATACTTTGGCTTCACTCACTAATTCTAGGTAACGGATATCGATTCTTTGTCGTCTTCACATTCAACTTATGATAATCAATATGCAACCTTAACGATCCGTCCAGTTTTCTCGCAAGCACCACGGCTGCTCCTCGGAGCGAAGTACTTGATCTGGTAAGCTCTTACCTTCTACATCCACCAACTACACCTTTAACTCCTTCATCTCGGTAGGTGTTTTTCTACTTGGTGGTCTACTCACCGGTTCTACACCTAGTACCGAATCTATCCGAAACTCAATGGCTCGTTTCGATGGTAGTCGTAGCATGGGCTCAAAGACATCAGTGAATTCTCTAACAACGAAAATTCGATTTAACTTGTCTTCTACCTCCATAACACCCAATAAAGCACTAACCTCAAAACTAGGATTTTCTACAGAGTATATAATCCGATCACTACCACTGGGGTGTCTAAGGGATAATTTTTATATCATGGCATAATATCCTAACATCATACTTAACCAATCCACACCTAAAATAATTCCAAACCCTATAAAATCAAACACATGCAAACTGCAAGCAAATATATGACCTAACAATTCAAACTCTACCTAGTCACATCTCATCCCAAGAGTCGCATACCCTCATATCAGATTCACAACCCTTAAGGAATTAACTAGGTATGAGGGTTCTAGGTTAAGCTTATTTACCAAACTATAAGATATAAAATAATGTGATGCACCAGTTTCAAATAGAACTCTAACTGATAAACCATGAATCAGAAGCGTACCTCCCAACATAGCTTTTCCTTTCTCCTCAGCTGTTGATCTTGAGGTAGCTGGTTCCAGTGCAAACATCTTGTCTTCTCCATCCTTGGCTGGTTTCTTGCACTAGTACTTATAATGTCCAATCTGATCACAGTTGAAGCATTTTACTCATTCCCTGTCAGCAGCTTACTTCCTTTTGCAAGTCCGACACTCATGAGCATAGTGCCCATTCTTGTCGCACTTATAGCAAACTACATTTGCCTTCCTTTTCTTGGCTACTCCTCCTTTCTGAGCGCCTTTCTTATGGAAAAACTTTCTCTTCTGGTTCTGTTGTAACATCCCTTATTTTTGATAATATTATTAATTAGATAAATTAAATAGAATAATGTAAGTGTTAAGTGATAAATGGGTTGAGATTTAAATAAATACAATTAAGGCCGTGCTTGGTAAAAAAAATTAAACGGGCTTAAGAATGATTTTAGGTTAATTAATCTACATAGATGTATATTGGCATTTGCCACACATAACCCTTAACTCCTATATAAGTCTGTTCTCACCATTTCATTCCTATTCACGTCATTTTGAAAACTTAAATAAAAGAAAACTTAAAGGGGAGCCGGCCATTAAGAGAAGAGAAATTAAATCTAAAGCTAGAGATTTAAGTTTAAGGGAAATCACTCTCAATCCAATCTTCTTATTTTAATCAAGGTGAATAATAATCACATCTCTATTTTTTTTAAATCATATGTTTTCGAATATAAAGGTAAATTCATTTTTATGATGAGGAATGATGATATGCATGAATATTAATTTGTTAAATTTAAACATGATTTCTTAAATGGGATTATACACGATTTTAGGGAGAAACCAATTTATGTTGATGTTTAAATGCCATGGAAAATTTTAATGTTATGTAAAAAATGATTTTGGAGTTAGGTTTTAATTTTGATAATTTTCCAAGCTATGGAAAGATTGTTTTTAATTTTCAAAGGAAAATATGGTTATTTGGATTTATAAATTTATTTTGGAAAATATGTTGAGAATTTGGGTTTGAAATTTTGATATGTTAGATAACATGATTAAAGTGAATTTCTAGAATTTTTGAGGATTTTTTCAAAGTGATTTTTTACGCAAATTAAATTATTTTAGAAGAGGCACTTCATTGCAATATTGGTTTTGCTTAATGGAAGGGCTTATTTTATTAACTTAACCTTGGTTTAGATCTGAAATTAGCGGCAGTTATTTTAGTAAAGAATTTAAAAAGTTAAAGCAACCTATATGGTGTTTACACGTGGCATGTTAGTTAGAGAAAAGTTGGTTCTGCTTTCTTTAGAAGTACCTTTTAGCCCAAATCTTCCTCCTTTAACCCAGTCAAAACCTACTAAGCTAAAACCAATACACAAGGTATCACAAAGATGGTACATAGTGGATTGGAGAAAGGCGAAAGGCCAGGTGTCAAAAGCTAGGCTTTCAAAAGGGTCGATACATTGTTTTGTTTTGAAAAGAAGCGCCTGCCTTTATTTTATATGCCTTCGAAGGAGTTTAAGCATTTGTTTTCGAAAGAGGTTTCTAAAAGCTTTCGAATGGATTGCCATCAACTTAAGTTTTCTTTCGAACAACTTCCTTACTTATGAAATATTGCTTTTGAAAGAAGGGGTTCGAGCTGGTCGAAGACCTGCTAGCGTTCTTTAGCCTTTCGATGGTACTGAAGCCATCAATGCTTTCAAAAGGTAGTGTTTGTTTTTAAAGATACTTTAAGCCTCTTCCTAAATGCTGTCGAAAGGGTCCAAGGGTTTGGAAGGCAATGGCTTCGAAAAGGGTTTCGACGCTATTCTTCAGTGTTTTGTTTAAATGGTTTGAAGCCTTCAAAAGACATGGTGTCGACGCCATCATGTTTTCCCCAACATTTTTAAATGATAAAAGATGGTTTCGAAAGAGATGCTTTCACCAATATTCACTTTGACCCAAATAATATTTTAAGTATAAACCCAATGGTTTCGAAAGGGGTACTTTCAATGGTTTCGAAAAGGTTGTTTCTAATGGTTTTGAAAGAGGGACTTTCAATTGGTTTCGAAGTTATGATTAAAGTTAAATGTTGACACTTTAATACATTTGAAAAGTTTCAAAAGAAAGTTTTAAAGTTTTCAAAGGCAGGGGCCTAATGCTTTGAAAATATAATTTTATGCTTTCGAAGGAGGGTATTCAGTGAGGTCGAAAGTAAGCTTTCAAATTTTTCCAAAGGTTATGTAACCCACAATCATTTTTAGAGGAAAAAACCCATGGCTAAATTAAAGGAGTTTTGGAATGACTTTTAGAAGAAGCTTTCCTTGATAAAAATTATATGTTAAAGGGATTAACCATGTTTTATATGAAAAGTATTTCAAGGACATTGGGATTCTTTTGTAATTATGGTTGCTTCTTCAAATATAAATATATTCACATTAAAACGGACCCACAATTGCATTTTGGGGATGAAAAGGTAGAAGAACCAGCTAGGTTGACCCAGACGTGAATATAAATTAATTAAACTCCTGGATGAGAAGAATTGCATCCAAGAGGTCAGAAAGACCAGAATATAAGATGCCTGAATATGGGAGTTGTCAGGGAGACAGGTTGATAGTGCACCCTTGAAACCTATAATTAGGAAGTTATTGGAGTAAGCAATGGGTATATAGTGATCCCATGAAAACTATGTTATAAAGAGTGGTTGGTATGGGCCAATTAATTTATAGTGAACCTATGAAAACTATATCTGGATTAAGTTATTCACAGTTGTCAATATGTTTCTAGATAACCCATAAAACGAGGATAAGGGAGAAGTTATTGGAGTTGATGTGCACGTAAATGTGCATATATTTACATCCATATTTTATCCATTTTTTATTTAAATAAATGTCATATTTGGAAATTTTAATATGTTTAAAACCAAAATTCAATTATTTTCAAATCATCATATATTCATCTTCATTCAGGGGCAAAATTGTCATTTTTTTGCATGTGTCAATTTGAGAATTTTACTTGGACATTCTTCTATGATTTTTATAGGAAATTTTGATGCATATGGAAGAGAGTTTCATGAAGACATATGGACGCAAAAGGGAATACAAAGGAATGGAGAGGAAATAATTCATGCTCATGATCATGGAGGACTCCACCCACTTACCTAAATCTATAATTAGAAGCAAATGAACAACTAAGTGGAGGATAAAGCTCCATGCACATTTAATGATGGATTAATTAGTGGATAATGATTATTTGGATGCTACACTTCCTAAAGAGCATTTTGGGAAGCACCCTAAGAATTGAATTAGGGTTTTATGTATGTATAAATAGCCCTCTTATGTACATGTAAATATCTTCTACTCTTCGAGATTAAAAACGCAAGTTGAAAGCTCTATGTTTCATGAAATAAAAATGGCTTCCTATCCTCTTTCTCTTCTCTTTTCTACTTATTTTTCTTTACTTTTATGTCCATTTTTATTCTTATGTTCTCTTTTATTTCATATTCATAGTTTAGATTTACATTTATGCACTAGTTTAGTTCATTTCGTTCTTGTAGTTAATCTTTTTTTTATTTTATTCTCTACTTTATTTTATTTTCAATATTGAAATCTTTATGTGTTGAAATGATAGCACAAATGAGAGGCTAAACCCTTACAATTTAGGGGTAATGAAGCTTTCTTTTATCATGTAGATTCAACATAAATTTTCTATGTATGATCTCTTTTATGCTTTATGAGAAAATGGATGTTTATGTTTGCTTTTGTTTTATGTTGAATTTGATAACCTACTTTATTCATAACAAATATGCTATGTTTATCTCATTAATCACAAATTGGCTCTTCATCTAAATATGATCATGGAAATGAAGTGAAGTTTGAATTAAAATTTGATGATCTATGTTATTAATTAATAGTAAACAGTTCATGCTTAAACAAGATTATGATTTCATTTTCTATGCTATGTTTCATGAGATATGAAAAGTAGGATTAGAGTTGTATTATAGTTTGATGGTTTGATTTATGTTAACTAATAACTCAAATAGGCAATGCTTATGATAAATACATCACTAATCCTGCTTAGATTAAAATGAGATCATCATTTGATTTTGTGTTGATTTATGTGAAAAATATAGGAAAGTGGATTTGCCTCTAAATTGAATGTTAATCACATTGTTTTTAATCTCAACATTTGCTTGGCTTTATATTTTTCAAAACAATCTCCACCTTTGGTTTAATTTTATTGATTAGAAAATTTTAAAATCTAAAAAATCAGATAGATCCGTACTCAACAGATACCGACTTTTGTACGTCATGCGCTTGCAGTTATTTTAATTAAAAATTTATGGGAGATTTTCTAAACCGATAGAAAATTTGCCGTTAAACAAGTTTTTGGCACCGTTGTTGAGGAATTTGTTTTGATTTTGATTTTCCATTCTTCGGATTACTTTTATTTGATTTTATTCTTGTGTTTATTTTTTGTATTTGTTTGCATTTAAAAAAAAATTGTTGTTGTGTGTGTTGTTTATGATTTTGTTGTTTACATTTTGTTTGTTGTTGTTTTCTGGTGTGTTGTTCATTTGCATTTGCATATATTTAAAAGAAAAAAAAACACATACACAATTTCTTTTGATAAAGACTTTTTTTTTTGGGTTCATTTCAATTACAGTTTACATTTACAAGTACAATTACAATTTCAGTTCCTAAAGCATGTGGTTTTCATTTCATTTCAATTCCTACTTGCTTGCACATTCACATTTCATCCTTGCCTCTGTCTCACAAAACAACTGTTCTTCTATCAGCTGCCACCCTGCTACCAATCACTTCCCAGACCATACCTTTGCACTTCACTAACTCATCCTCATACAACCAAACCCCGGTCACATCACCATCTTACTGTTCTACCTCACATCACCATCAACATAGCCACATTCTACTATACAAACAGACCAATGTTGCACTCCATCCTCCTCCTACATTTTGTTTCTGTGCATATACACTTATCACCATCACCACAAAGCAAAAACTACATTACATCCTCTAACAAAACACCCAACCTATTACTAAACTCAACATCATCAGCCCCCCAAACACCGCTGTGCGACTGCTTGTCCATTTCACATCATCACAATATCATCTTCCCACTTCACTACATCGAACCAGTACATCTCCACCCACCATCATCTCTTTCTTCTACTGTAGATATAATTCATCTCTTCACCCACCATCACCGTCCAGCCTACATAATCACCACTGCATTGATACAGTGCCCATTCTTCCAAACCACATCCAGCATTTCTCTAACAAACTGCTGTCATCATACATCACTGCTCTTGCCAATACATCAAACATCAAAACTTATCACCACCTTCACATTTATGCACAGTGTCACAGTGCACTTTTGCTTTGCCAGACTTCATCCCTGACCATTCATCACAACAACCCCTTCTCAACATACATCATCATCAAATCAGTCTCAAACTTCAACTGCTGCCCATCGCCTTCGCACAACATCCATAAATCACCGGAACCAACATCAACTTCAGCGATTCCATACTTGCTGCTCACTGCCCAACCTTTGACAGCAAGACTTCTCCCCATACTTATCACCACAAACTATCACAACATCACCTTGCGACCTCACGCATCCACACACAACATTTCTTCCTCCAAGACAAACACCCGATCAAAACTACATCACTGCAATACATATTAACTGCGCACTTCACTTAACTGTCACTATACCAACCTGAACAGCGACTAACATACAACCACCCACCGCAAACTCCTCAAGCGAACAACCTCCATCACCATCTTACTGCAGTAAGTTCTCCTTCAAATCACTTCACCACTACTGTTTCAAATACTTTTACCATTCAACTAGCCACATCAACTCACCACCCTCCTCTTACAATCCCTGCCTTCGACCACCAGTAACTACCACTGCCAGTACAAACTTCTCCAACCACCAGTAGCGCCTGCCTTCCAACACCTCTCTCTTCTTCGAAACCCAGTTGACCACCGATTTGAAACCCGCCATCACCTGGCAGCCACAACACCCCAATCGAACTACAAGCGCCAACCAACCCCAAGTCGAACAATCTCCAAACCCATAACGAATCGTGAGCATCCTCACAGCAATCGACATCAATCAACTCGAACCAGACCTCAACCTCTTTATTTGAATCATCGCGGCTCCAGAACCCTCAACCGATCTCTGATTTCAAGCGTTTGCGATTTTAATTGAGAAATGGTGTTTTCAATATTTTTTACAGAGAGCAAGTGAAGTGTGTGTTTGTTTTGACAAAGAAATTGAAGTAGCGACTGTAAGTTTTTGTTGTGTTGTGTGTGTTTGTAAGGTGGGCTTTGGGTCATTTGGTTAGTGGGTTAGTTTTTTTTTTTTTTTTTTTTTTGTGATTTGTTTTGTTTTAATATTTTTTTTTTAGTCTATACTTATAATAGTTTAAAACAAAAAAAGAGAGAATCTTGCATTCTTTTAGTTTATGTGATGTTTGGTTAAGTGGCTTTAAATCAATTTGTTTTTAGTTATTTTTTTCTTATCTCTAAAAAAAAGTTTTCAATACATACATATATATATACATATTTATATATATAATTTTTTGTTCTTCTTTATATATGTCTTGTTTTTTTTAAGGCTGTCAAGCAGAAAATCGTAAAGAAAAGAATAGCTTGCTAAAAACTGCTGCTTTGCTTGCCAAAGAAATCGCTCACTTAAAAAAACGTCACTTTAAAAATAATTGCTAATAATTCTACACGCTCTGCTATCGTGCCTCTAATTTCTAGTTTTAATCTGCATTCTTTGTTGCTTGCATTTATATATATTAAAAAATTCAAAAAAAAGCCGACTTCATTTTATTTGCATTGTAAATTCACGTTTAATTTCTACTTTAAATTCATCCCATCTTATTTTATTCTAAGGGCAATACCTCAATTCAAATAAGGTGAGGAATTTCACCACCCTTTCCTTAGCCCACAAATCACATAGAATTTGACTAATAATAAAGGTTAGACATTCGACTTAAGGGTATCGCGAGCTCACCTAGGGCTTAATTGTATCTTAAAAATTGTTTACGATGATTTGTAAATATTATAGTGGTTATTTATTTGAAGAGACTTAAACCTTCGGTTGCATTGCTACGGTGATTCGTGGTGCACCCATAATACATGGCTGATAAATTTTTTTGTTGATTTAAGACGAAGTGTGATTATACAATTTTGGATTAGGAGCTACTAAGGACAGAAAAATGTAATTAAGTCATTTGCATTCATTTAGTTGCATTAGTTTATGCATATTTAAAAAAATCCAAAATCCAAAAAAAAATTGTAAGTTTTACTTTACTTAGTTTTTAAGTAAAAAAAATAATCCTTTTTCCTTTCCTTTGAAAATTTTCAATCAAAAACAAAAATTCAAAAAAATATATAAAATATATTCAGAAAATAAAGGAAACTGAAAATTCAAAAACAAAAAAATCAAATTCCCATTTTGTAAAAACGAAAACAAAAACAATTTCCTTTCGGTAAATATTTGAAAATCTAAAAAAACAAAAAAAATTACAAAAACAAAATCATATAAAAAATTTGAAAAGCCAAAAACAAAACAAAAGTCAAACTTTTCTTTTGAAAATAAATTTCATTTGGTAAATATTTTTCTTTCTTGAAAAAGAAAACAAAAACAAAAATAATTTTTCACTTCATTTTCCAAATCATGTTTCATTCTCTAAACCCATTTCTAACTTCTTTCTCTTCTTGACTTTCACTTGGGCATGAGTACTTGGACTCGTGACACAACAACAAATCGTTGGACTCGGGACTCAACAACTAATCGTTTAACTCGAACAGATGAGCCTCCTGATATGGCGAACGAGAACGCCCCTCGAACTCTATGGATAAAATCTTTCCCGACAGAGTTTCTATTTCATCTTGCATCATGCTACCCGCCCTTACGGGTAACCATTTTGAAATTCACTTAAATCATATTACCAAGCTTTCAAAATTTGGCAATTTCAAGCACGATGATCCCTACAATTTCTTGACTAAATTCAAACAAGTATGTGCAACCATAAAACTCCAACAACTTTCCGATGACGGAATCAAACATCGATTAATCTCATTCACTCTTACGGATTACGCTGAAAAATGGTTGTACAGCTTACCATCAAACTCGATTAAAACTTGGAAAGAATTCGTAAAAGCTTTCTTAAAAAGGTTCTACCCTTTGGAAAAAACGAGTAGAATCCAAAACGAAATTGTAAATTTTCATCTATCCAAGGGAGAACCATTCATAAAATATTTGAAAGATTCAAAGAGATTTTGATAAAATGTCACACTATAACTTTGAAAAATGGACGATTTGCCAAATCTTATACAATGGACTCGAAAATAGCTCACGGATCATGCTCGAATCAATGTGCCAAAGAAACTTTCTTGCCCAACATTACAACGATGCTTGGCAATTTCTTGAAAACTCACCGAAAAATCATCCCAAGGAAACGTTCGAACTAAAAATCAATTTACTCATGATCGAATGCACACTCGATCGGATCTTCTTTTTCTTTGGAAGCTAAGATCGACGCAATGATTAAAAAAGTCGATAACATTTGATCATCAAATCAAATGAACCAAGCTTCCCAACCGACGTTTTATAAATGCAACGATCCTAATCATGTAGCCGATCAGTGTCCCAATTCTGTCGAACAAATCAATGCTTTCAATTAAAGTCAAAAATGACCCGTTTTCTCCAACGTACAATCTTGGTTGGAGAAATCATCCGAATTTTGCTTGGAACCAAAGTAATTCTAACACGAATACGGTTCATCCCAATTTTCAAGCATTCCCGAATAATTCTTCGAATCCTCCTTTTCAATCCAACCATTTTCAACCAAGCTTTGCGAGTCCATCTCATAATCAACTGCAATAATCAAATTTTCAACCAAACTCTGCTCATCTTCCCCATGACGATAAATGTTTAAGCTCACCGGAGAAAACTCTTAAAATAATGGCTAAAGCAACCACTCAAAGTCTTCAATCAAACAACAATTTGCAAAATTTATTGGCCTCATATATGCAAAACACAAACCAATCAGTTGCAAAACTCGAAATGCAAATGATCAATTATCCACGTTTGTAAGTGAACGCGAACATGGAACATTCCCAAGCCAGTCCATTCCAAATCCCAAAAATCAAAACGCAAATTAAAATAAAGCCAATGTTGTTCAAGATAGCAAGGTCACTCAATTGAATGCTATGACAACCCTACGCTCCAGTAAACAAATCGATAATCAAGTCGTTAATGCACACAATTTATCAGAAACCTCTCTCGACGCTTCAAACGAATCAAAACAGAACATGGAGCCATACGTTGAATCGAATGCTAATCAAAAAAATTCTTCATCTACTCCAGTAGACCCACTTACCGAGTATCGTGTTCCATTTCCACATCATCTTCAACCCAAGAAACACTCGGACCAAATGGAAAAGATGTTGGAAATTTTTAAGCAAGTGAAAGTGAACAGCCTCTTTCTTGACATTGTTCAGCAAGTCCCCATGCAGGTGAAATTTCTTAAGGACTTGTGCACCCAAAAGAGACACATTCAAGTGCCCAAAAAATTCTTAGCCACCTGTTTGAATGAAGTCTTGTCTCAATCCATACCCGTTAAATACAAAGATTTTGGCTGACCTACGATTTCGTGTGCAATTGAGGATAAGACGATTAACAAATGCTTGATAGACTTAAGTGCGAGTGTCGATTTGATTCCATATTTCATGTATGAACAGTTAGGCTTAGGTGACCTCAAACCCATAAAAGTTACGCTTCAATTTGCGATCTTTCCATTAAGAAGCCCGTGAGAGAAATCGAGGACGTGCTCATTCGAGTTGGGCAATTCATATTTTCTATTGACTTTATCGTTCTCGAAACACAACCTGTGAAAAATCCCACGAGAGAAATTCTATTGATTTTAGGCCGACCATTCTTAGCCTCCTCAAATGCCTTAATCAATTGTCACAACTGTTCGATGAAAATCTCTTTTGGAAGCAAGACTTTGGACCTTAATATTTTCAATCTTGAAAGCTAATCGAATGAACCTCGTGACCAAACGTTGGTAGTTAGTGCCATTCACGAAAACTTCGAAAATGAGACACTTGACCTTAACGACGAACATGAATCCGAGCATGAAAAATTGTTTAACGAAACTCCCAACGAAATTGAAGACACTCTTCTCTTTGAATCGTTTCCAACCGAGCCCGAATCTCAACCCAATTCTTTAATCGAGCAACTCCCAAAGTTGGGCGTCAAACCACTTCCCGATTACCTTAAGTATGCACACTTAGGATATAAAAAAACTTTTTCCGTCATAATTTCTGTGACTCTCTCTCAATCAAGAAACTTCTTTACTTTCAGTCCTGTCCAAAAACAAGGAAGCGATGGGATGGTCGATCTTCGATATAAAGGGAATTAGTCCCGCTCTTGTTCAACATCGCATCCATTTAATCGGCGATGTCAAGCTTGTTTATGACGCGCAATGAAGGCTTAATCCACAAATGAAAGATGTGGTTCGTGACGAAATTTTTAAGCTCCTCTATGACGGTATCATATATCCTATCATCGATAATTCATGGGTTTGCCTAATTCACGTTGTAATAAAAGAGTATAGGCTAACCGTTGTCAAAAACGATTCAAATGAACTTATTCCAACTCATACTCAAATGGATTGGCGTGTTTGCATCGACTATCGAAAAATAAATGTCGCAACATGTAAAGATCACTTCCCTCTTCCTTTCATTGACCAAATGCTCGAACGTTTAGCCGGCCATGAATTCTACTACTTCCTTGATGCTTATTTCGGCTATATCCAAATTCCAATCGCTCCCAAAGATCAAGAGAAAATAACTTTCACATGTCCATTCGGTACCTTTTCTTATCAACGTACTCCGTTTGGACTTTTTTACGCTCCTGCTACTTTCCAACAATGCATAGCTGGCATTTTTTCCAACATGATTGAACGCTTTCTAAAAGTTTTAATGGACGATTTTTCTATCTTCGGCGATTCTTTTTTCGAATGTTTACATCATGTCGAGTTGGTTTTAAATCGATGTAAAGAAAACATTTGACTTTGAATTGGGAAAAAATTTCACTTTATGGTCAAACAAGGCATAGTCCTTGGACATATCATCCCAAATAAAGGCATTGAGGTAGATAAAGCGAAAGTTGACGTAATTGCAAACCTATCCATTCCCAAATCCATTAAGGACATTCGATCATTTCTAGGGCACGCTAGCTTTTACTGATGCTTTGTGAAAAACTTTAGCAAAATTACTCATCCGTTGATGACTCTTCTCGAAAAAGGCGTTTCTTTCGATTTTAACTTTGATTGTATATCTTCTTTCGAACGTCTTAAGAATGAAATCATTTCTGCTCCAATCATTTGCGCACCCAATTTGGATCTTCCTTTCGAAATAATGTGTGACGCTTCCAACTTTGCAGTTGGTGCTGTCTTAGGACAATGCATCAACAAAATCCTTCATGTCTTTTACTATGCGAGTATGACTTTGAACGACACTCAACTCAATTACACAATAACCGAAAAAGAGCTTATAGCTGTTGTTTTGGCGCTCGAAAAATTTCGACCTTACTTGATACGTTCACACATTACTATATACACGGTCCACTCTGTGCTTAGATATCTCTTCGCTAAAAAGGATGCTAAATCCCATTTGATTCGTTGGATCCTATTACTTCAAGAATTTGACCTTACAATCAAAGACAAAAAAAACATCTGATAATGTCATAGTCGATCACTTATCTCTTCTTCCGAACGCGCCACTTCTTTGCCAATCAATGAAAACTTCCCTGATGAACAACTTCTGTCAATTTCTATTGATCCATGGTACGCTGATATAGTGAACTACTTAGTCACTAAAGAAAATCACTCATCTTGGTCCAAACAAAACAAATGAAAATTCATGTCCCAAGTGAAATATTTCTATTGGAACGATCCATACTTATTCAAATATTGCCCCGACCAAATCATCTGATGTTGCATTCTGGATAATAAGATCAGAAGTGTTCTTTCATTTTGCCATGATCAAGCGTTTAGTGGACATTTCGATCCTTAAAAACTGCGAAAAAAGTACTTCAGTGTGGTTTGGCACACCTTGCACAATAATCAATGATAATGGGGCCTATTTTTGCAACTGTTCTTTTGAAACTTTAAAGAAAAAATACTCAATAATCCACAAGTTATCCACTCCATATCATCCTCAAACTTGTGGCAAGTTGAAGTTCTGAATCATCAAATAAAACAAATCTTGGAGAAAATTGTCAATAAAAATTAAAAAGATCGGTCTCAGAAATTGACGGATGCGCTTTGGGCTTACCATACTGCTTTTACAACTAACCTTGGGATGTCCCCATTTCGTTTAGTTTATGGTAAAGCTTGCCATTTACCCATTGAAATCGAACAAAAAGCATTGTGGGCAATGAAGAACTTAAACTTTGATCTTGAAAAAGCTGGCGAAAATCGAAAACTACAACTCAACGAACAAGAAGAATTTAGGAATGACGCGTATGAAAACGAGAAAATTTACAAAGAAAGAACCAAAGTTTTTCATGACAAGTCAATCCTAAGGAAAATGTTTTCGCCTAACCAAAAAGTTCTTTTATATGACTCAAGACTTCATTTATTCCCTGGGAAACTTAAATCAAGAGGGATCGGACCATTTTTGGTACAAATTATTTTTCCACAAGGTATTGTAGAAATAGAATACCCCAGGGATGGACCGATTTTCAAAGTCAACAGTCATCATTTCTTGGGATTGCCCTATAACCAAAAGGAAGAGCTCATGATTCTTCATGATCCAAGCTATGTCTAGTAAGAATGTTAACCCTCTTTTATAAATATGTACATATTTTCCCCGTTACACTCATTATATCATGCATTGACTGTGGGGACACGGTTAAATATTAAGTGTGGATGGGAGTCTCATTTTCATTTTTTTAAGTTTCATGGCATTTTTGAATTTTCAATTTCTTTTAACTTAAAAAAATCTCAAAATTTCTAAATCTCAAAAACATTTTCTTTTTAGCATTTTGATTACTTTTAAAGAAATACTATAGGATAAGTATAAGTTTTGGTTAATAAACTGAAATTTTTGAAAATTTATTTGTCTTAACCAAAATGAAAATGAAGTTTGATTACAAATAATAATGGTTTAACTAGAATATAGAAAGATTCAGATGTGTTAATTATGAAATATATTCTAAATGAAAATATTTGATTAAAAAGTGGTAAATTTAAAGTAAAGGATATAACATTTTTATCTTCGAAGTTAAATGGTGCTAAGATGATTTTGCAAAACTCTCTTTTCAGAAAATATATATATAATATTAAAAACACAAAAATATATATAAGATTTTTTTTATATATATGTATATATTTTTAAAACCTAGAGTCATATGTTCACACTCGTGTGTTCACTCGCCTTGCTCTATACCGTTCTCACATAAGCCCAAAGGTAGTGCACGATCGGTTTATCTGACCTCAGTTTATCTGAGTTAGGTGTATGTATATAAAAATTCTTTATAATAACGCCTACAATCGATAAGTGCTCACACTTGTATGTCTACTCGCCACACTCTGTATTCCCCTCACATCAGTCTGCAAGGCAGTGCAAGGGTAATATATCTGGCCTCAGTTTACAAGAGTTAGGTATACGTAAATATTGTTAATATCAATAAGAATTTCAAATAAGAGTGAGTAAGAAATTGAAATCCAAGCACCATTTTAACTTTTTTAATTTGACTTGTTATTTGAAAGAAATGAAAATAACACTTTGATAATCAATTAAGGATTTATTTCATAGTTACACTATATTATCGACCGAAACAACGAGTTAAACTATTATCTATTGTTATGATAACTTAATTTTTGTTGGAAATTTTAGCGAGTAAATGACTTAAATTTTCAAGATAATGACCAAAACTTATATTTTACTTATGTTTGTCTATTTGAAAATAAATCTTTTATTGGTAAATATTTTTAAAAACTTGCATTCATCCCATTATAAATAAATCTTGCAATTTGTAAATATTTTCATTTTGCATTTGGATTTTGTGGGTAGTATCTACTGAAATCCCTCATGAGACAACACTTGTCCTACTGAGCACACCCAGTGGTTTAAAGACTTACTGCATATGCTTAATGTAATTATGCTCCTTACGAAAACGGATTTATCTTAGTTTTCCTTTATTCGAGGATGAATAAAAAGATAATTGTAGGGGTATTTGATGTGCATGTAAGTTTGAGTATATTTACATCCATATTTTATCCATTTTTTATTTAAATAAATGTCAAATTTGGGCATTTTAACATGTTTAAAACCAAAATTCAATTATTTTCAAATCATCGTATATTCATCTTCATTCAGGAGAAAAATGGTCATTTTTGTGCATGTGTCAATTTGAGAATTTTTACTTGGACATTTTTTATGATTTTTAAAGGAAATTTTGATGCATATGGAAGAGGGTTTCGTGAAGATATATGCATGCGCAAGGAAATACAAAGGAATGAAGACGAAATAATTCATGCTCATGATCATGGAGGACCCCACCCACTTACCTAAATCTACAGTTAGAAGCTAATGGACAAGTAAGTGGAGGATAATGCTTCATGCACATTTAATGATGGATTAATTAGTGGATAATGGTTACTCGAAGGCCATACTTCCTAAATGGCATTTTGGGAAGCACCTTGAAAATTGAATTAGGGTTTTATGCATGTATAAATAACCCTCTTATGTACATGAAAATATTTTCTACTCTTTGAGATTAAAAATGAAAGTTGTAAGCTATATGTTTCATGAAATAAAACTGGCTTCCTAGCCTCTCTCTTCTCTTTTCTACTTGTTTTTCTTTACTTTTATGCTCATTTTTATTCTTATGATTTCTTTCATTTCATTTTCATAGTTTAGATTTATATTTATGCACTAGTTTAGTTCATTTCCTTATAGTAGTTAATCTTCTTTTTATTTGTTTATTCTCTACTTTATTTCATTTTCAATTTTGAAATCTCTATGTGTTCAAATGATAACAAATGAGAGGATAAACCCCAACAATTTAGGGGTAATGAAGCTTTCTTTTATCATGTGGATTCAACATAAATTTTCTATGTATGATCTCTTTTATGCTTTATGAGAAAATGGATGTTTATGTTTGTTTGTATTTTATGTTGAATTTGATAGCCTACTTTGTTCATAAAAAATAGGCTATGCTTATCTCATTAATCACAAATTGCCCCTTTATCTAAATATGATCATGGCAATGAAGTGAAGTTTGAATCAAAATTTGATGATCTATATTACTAATTAATAGTAAATAGTTCATGCTTAAACAATATTTTGGTTTCATTTTCTATGCTACGTTTCATGAGATATAAAAAGTAGGACTAGAGTAGTATTGTAGTTTGATTGTTTGATTTGTGTTAATTGATAACTCAAATAGGCCATGCTTATGATAAATACTTCACTAGATTAAAAAGAGATCATCGTTCGATTTTATGTTGATTTATGTAAAAAAATATAAGAAAGTGGATTTGCTTCTAAATTGAATTTTAATCACATAGTTTTTAATCTCAACATTTGCTTAGATTTCTAGTTTTCAAAACAATTTCCACTTTTTGTTTAATTTGATTGATTAGAAAATTTTAAAATATAACAATTCCTCGCGGATCTGGCCGTACTCGCCACGTACTAACTTTTGTATGTCATACGCTTGCGGTTATTTGAATTAAATATTTATTGATGATTTTCTAAACTGATAGAAAATTTGCCATTAAACAGGAGTCACCAACAGGTTCAGGGAATCCTATGAATAAATTAAACCTACAGGAGTGGTGGTGATAAGTTAATTGGTAGGGGCCAATAGGTTCATAGTACACCCATTAAAACTGTGAAATAGGACAGGGAGTCCAAAAGTTAAATACAAGTTATTGTTAAGCCTATGAAAACTTGTAAATTAATAGTGACTCTAGAAACTACAAATATGACAGGAAGTCAATTAAACAGGGGACGGAAAATCCAATTTTTTTTTAACTTGTTTGCATGTCATCATAATATTTTGAAATGACTATGTTTTTAACCATTGTGGAACACAGTATATGGTTTTATAAAGGTTTTAGGATACTAGTGATGGAAAAACCTATTTTGCTAAGCGGCATGATCTCACTAGATATCTAAATGATTTGAGATGGTAGATTATTATTCATACCAGGCTTTAAGTCTAACTCAAAGTTTATATTTTCCCCTTAAACTCTCGGGTACTCAATTGATTTTGAGTTTTTTAGAGTTGAGGTTTTCAGGTATCCCTTTAGACAAATAAGCTTCCGGAGACGTGAAAGAGGCATGATAGCTATTTAGAGTTCTCTTTTCTTATGATTCCACTGTGTTGTTTGTAATGGCAAAGTTGTTAAATTGCATGTATATAATCTGATCATCCAAGGGGGCATCTTCATATGTCGCTCTTGGCGTATGTTGTAATAAATATATTTCTCTAAACGTGGTTGACGATTATGGGATTGTGTAATGAATTGGAAATGATTTGATATATAATATGATCTTGTTTGAAGTTTTAAATTTTTTCCATATTCATGTGTTTCTATATATCAATGAATCTAACACCGCCGTATTTGGTCGTCGAAAATTAATAACTATGGATGACTATAGCATCTGTAGACGTTAGTTTTGGGCCTTCAAGTAGGGGGATGTTACAAGTTGGTATCGGAGCATAGGTTTATGAAAACTTAAAAAAAAAGTAAACCTAAAAGATTTTCAAACATAATCCAATGAATTTGAAAAGAAGATTGGGGTTTGGGTTAACACTATAGTAATGTACTTGTATTTGATATATAGATATACATAAGTATGTGTTCTCCTCTCTCTTAGATCGTTCTTCCGTATCTTACTAAGGCTCATATGCAAATTTACGAGAAAGAATATATGGAAGCAAGAAACAGAAGAGGAAATTTCGGCGGAGGAACCACCACAACTAATGGAAATGCTCGACCTAATATCAGGAGGAACCAGGGTCAATAGGCTAATGCTAACCAAAATGCCGAGGCCAATGTTGGTGTTGGAAATCCTCTAGTAGATGCGAGGATGGTATATCAGTTGTTAGCCGATCTTTTGCAAGTTGGGTTTGGGGTAATGATGGAGGAGCTATTCCTATAGCTTTAGTTGGGAATAAATATTCTAAGTTGAGTAGAGACTACACCAGTTTGGGTGGAAAGCCTTTTGTTGGAACAGAGAATGCTGTTGAAGTTGAGAATTGGCTATTTCACTATGAGAGGATCTTTAATGATCTAGGATTGGATGATGGGAAAAAGAGGAGATCAGCCTCTAGGTAGTTGCAAGGGGCAGCGCTTCATTGGTGGAATAGTGTGACTGTCGGAGTTTCGAAGGAAGAATTGACATGGGCCAATCTTAGAAGGTGGTTTGAATAGAGGTTTCTATCTGAGTTTGCTAAGTCGGCGTTGATGAGGAAGTTCATGGATCTAGTTCAAGGAGAGATGTCAGTAATCGAGTATGCTGCTAAGTTTGATAAGTTGTCTCGTTATGGATATGCTACTATAGACATTGACATTAGGAGGAATAAGAGGTTCATTAGAGGACTGAGACCTGAGCTTGCTAGATTGACCATGACCCATATCTGAGAATCTTGTAATATGGTAGTGGAGATGGACATTAGCCATGAAGTGATGCTGGCTGGTTGTGCTAGAGAGAAGCCAGTTGAATCCCAGGGTCCTCGGGGAAAGAAGAGGAAATTCTTTAAGAAGAAGGGAGCCTAGAAAGGGGATGTTGCCTACAAGGCGAAGGCTAATCTAGTGTGATTCAAGTGTGACAAAAAGGGTCATTATGCTCATGAGTGTTGGTCAGGAAAGGGGAATAAGCATGCAAATAAGAAGAGTGTGAAGCGCTTCGATTGTGATAAAGTTGGGCATTATAAAAACCAGTGTCCAGAGACGGTCAGGGCGGACAAAGAAAAGGTCTTTGTTGTTGGATCATCAGCTTAGACAACTGCAGTTGATAAAGAAAAGACTGTGATGGAAGGTACATTTTTATTTAGAGTATACCATTTAGGATACTATTTGATACCGGTGCATCACATTCATTTATATCTCAGTGTTTGGTTGATAGGTTATGCTTAGAACACACATACCTTGTTACTTCCTTAATGGTTATGAATCCAAAAGAAGGATATGCAACTTTGGAGATGAGATGTGACCAATTAGAACTTGAATTGTTAGGTCATATGTTTACATGCAGTCTGTATGTTTTCGGTTTCATATATTTTGGAATCATTTCGGGTATGGATTGTTGAAAAGGTATGAAGCCAGGATATTCTGCCAGGATAGGGAGATATCACTAAGACACCATGATAGTCAAAATCGAATTATATTCTCAGTAGAGAATTCTAACCAGAGAAGTTGTACTTTGTTAAGTGTAATGGAAGTGGGAGAAGATTTAAGTCAGGCTCGAATCGCAAGAGAGTTTGCAGATGTCTTTGAGCTAGTCACAGGACTACCATCAAAACGAGCTATTGAGTTTCGGATAGATCTTGTGCTAGAAGCTAAACCTATGAGTATACCACCTAGAAGGATGACACCGATTGAGACGAAGGAATTAAAGGTGTAGATAGTGGTTCTAAAAGGAAGAAATTTTATCAGACCAAGCAGTTTGTCATGGGGAGCGGCCGTGGTATTCGTGAAGAAACTAGATGGGTCGTTAAGGATGTTCCATTGACTATCGTAAGTTGAACGAAAGGGAATAAGTATCCTTTGACAAGAATTGATGATCTGTTTGATCATTTGAGTGGAGCCAGAGTGTTTTTCCAGTTGGATTTGGCAACGGGCTTCCATCAGTTAAGAGTGGCAGAGGATAGCATTACTTTGAAATTATTTCGAACTAGATATGGTTCATATGAGTGGTTAGTAACGCATTCAGGTTGACGAATGCACCTGCTTTCTTCGTGGATTTGATGAACCAAGTCTTTCGAGAGTATTTGGATAGATTTTTGTTGGTGTTTATAGAGGACATTTTGGTATACTTGAAAGATGAAAGAGAGCATGAAGATCATCTTAGAGTTGTGCTTGAGAGCTGAGGTAGAATTGGCTAAAGCGAAGTTTTTCAAGTGTTATTTTTGAAAGAAAGAGGTTATGTTTCTTGGTCACGTGGTTTCAAAGAAAGGATTGTTTGTTAATCCAGATAAGATCGAAGCTATTAATAATAGGAGCAGACCATATATGGTGGCAGAGATTAGAAGTTTCCTTGGACTTGCTGGCTATTATCGGAGATGTATTAAGGGTGTCTCACGGATAGCAACGCCTTTGACTAAGCTTACCTGGAAGGAGGTGAAGTTTATTTGATCTGACAAATATGAAGTAGCATTTCATAAGTTAAAGCATTTGTCAACCAATGCACTAGTATTAGTAGTTCCAGACAGAAACCAAGGGTTGGTGGTGTATACTGATGCATGTAGGACTGGATTGGGAGCAGTATTGATGTAGAATGGTAAAGTTATTTCCCACGCATCTAGGCAGCTTAGACCGCACGAAGTAAGATATCATATTCATGATTTGGAGTTGACTGTGTGATCTTCGCATTGAAGGTTTGGAGACAATATCTCGTAGGAGATAGATTTGAGTTATATACCGATCATAAGTCTTTAAGATACTTATTCTCTCAAAAGGAGTTGAATATGAGCTAGAGATGACTGGATTTTTTAGCTGCTTATGATTTTTGTGTAAAGTATACTCCTAGGAAAGGAAATAAGGTAGCTGATGCTTTCAGCAGGAAACATCATAATGTGGTGTTGACTATGTTGGCAGACCGGAAGGATCTAGAAGCTTTGGCCAGTTATGGTGTGCAGTTAAAATCGATTGCTAGTTCTAGTCGGTGTACTGCCATGTTGTCTTATTTAGAAGTTGGACCAGTATTGATCTAGAGAATTGCTTCTAAACAGAATAAGCATCCATTATTAGCGAGAGGATTAAAAGGCTTGAGGTTAGAACTGAGATCGATGATTTGAAATATATTTTTCTTAACCAAAGAGGATGGTTGAGAAACAAACGGTGATTATGTGTTCCAGATGTTGAGAACTTAAGGAAAGAAGTTCTTGGGGAATGTCATCGATCCAAGTTTATGATTCATCTTGGAGGGATCAAGATGTATCAGGATATGAAGAGAATCTTCTGTTGGGAAGGCATGAAGAGGGATGTTGGCTTATGGTTTAGGTAGTGTGTCAACTGTCAATAAGTGAAAGACAAACATCAAAAGCCGAGTGGATTGCTTTAGCCTTTAGAGATTCCAGTGTGGAAATGGGATTTGATATTCATGGATTTTATAGATGGGTTGCCAAGGTCAAGTAGAGGAAATGAGAGTATATCGGTCATTATGGACAGGTTGACCAAGAGTTCCCATTTCATTCCAGTAAAGTTGACCAAGACGGCACCTGTTTTGGCAAAACTATTCACGAAGAACATAGTTAGACTATGTGGAGTTCCTAGTAGCATAGTCAGTAATAGAAATACTTTATTCACTAGCGAATTCTGGAAGAGTCTACAGGATGTGTTGGGAACTAAGTATAAGATGAGTATAGCATATCACCCGTAGATGGATGGGCAGACAAATAGAATCAATAAGGTACTCGACGATTTATTGAGAGCTTGTGTATTGGACTTTGATGGATCTTGGGAAGATCGCATACATTTGATTGAGTTTTCCTATAATTATAGTTATCAGACTAGTATAGGAATGGCATCTTTAAAAGCTTTGTATAGAAGGCCATGCAAATCACAAGTATGTTGGTTGGATAATGGAGATAGATTGGTCTTAGGTCCAGATTTGGTTAGGGAGGGTTAGAGAAGATTGAACAGATCCGAGAAAGAATGAAGGAAGCTCAATCCAGACAGAAGAGTTACGCAGGTAAAAGGCGTAAAGACCTAGATTCTTAGTGGGAGACAAGCTTTTCATTAAGGTGTCACCAATGACAGGTGTGATACGGTTGGAAAGTCAACGAAATTGGCACCGAGTTACGTTGGTCCATTCCAGATTATAGAAAGGATTGGAAAGCTCACATATAAAGTAGAGTTGCCAAGCAGTATAGCAGGTGTCCATTATGTATTTCATGTGTCTCACCTTTGCAAGTATGTGCATGATCCAGAGGTCATTATTCCTCCGACAAGGGTTGGATGATCTAGTAGTAGAGCCTAATTTGACTTTTGTTAGGCAACCATTTCGGGTTGTTGCGAGAGATGAGAAAAGATTGAGGAACAAGACAGTCAAGTTAGCGAAAGTTCAATGGGGCGACAACGAGAAGGATTGTACTTAGGAGACAGTGGACATGATTCATGATACTTATCCTAATCTTCTTTGAGCGTATGTGTATATTAGATTATATAGATAATTCCTTGTTAGGTAGATTAGTATGGTTGTTAGGAGTCATTACAGATTATTGCTATGTTTAATGTTTGGTCCTTATTGAATTTCAAGGACGAAATTCGTTAAAGAGGGGAGCCTGTAACACCCCTAGTTTTTGATAACATTAGAAGAAGATTTAATTCGATAAATTAAATAGAATAATATAAGTGTTAAGTGATAAGGGGGTTGAGATTTGAATAAATATAATTAAGGTCGTGCTTAATAAAATAATTTAATGGGATAAAGAATGGTTTTAGGTTAATTAATCTACATAAGGGTATATTGGTATTTGCCGCACATAACCCTGAACTCCTATATATGTTCGTTCCTACCATTTCATTCCCATTCACGTCATTTTGAAAAAGTAAACAAAAGAAAATATAAAGGGGTGTCAACCATTAAGAGAAGAGAAATTAAATCAAAAGCTAGAGATTCAAGCGTAGGGGAAATCCATCTCAATCCAATCTCCTTATCTTAATCAAGGTGAACAATAATTCCATCTCTATTTTTGTTTTGAATCATATGTTTTCAGTTTAAGGATAAATTCGTTTTTATGATGAGTTGGATGATGATATGCTTGAATATTAATTTGTTGAATTTAAACATGATTGTTAAAATGGGATTATACACCGTTTTAGGGACCGATTTATGTTGATGTTTAAATGCCAAGGAAAAATTTTATGTTATGTAGAACATGATTTTGGAGTTGTGTTTTAAGTTTGATAATTTTCCTAGTTATCGAAAGATCGTTATGAAGTTTTAAAGGAAAATATGTTTATTTGGGTTTACGAATTTATTTCGGAAAATATGTTGAGAATTTGGGTCCAAAATTTTGATATGTTAGATGACATCATTGAAGTGAATTTTTGGAATTTTTGAGGATTTTTTCAAAGTGATTTGTTAAGGAAAATTAAACTGTTTTAGAAGAGAGACTTCTTTGGAATATTGGTTTTGCCTAATGAAAGGGCTTGTTTGATTAACTTAACCATGGTATAGATCTGAAATTAGCGGCAGTTATTTTAGTAAAGAATTTAAAAAGTTAAGGCAGCTATTGTTTACATATGGCAGGTTAGTTAGAGAAAGGTTTGCTTTAATTAGTATTAAAACAAATTTACCTAGAAAAGTTGGTTTCGCTTTCCTTAGAAGTACCTTTCGACTTAGAGCTTTCGCTTTTAACCCAGTCAAAACCTACTAAGCCAAAACCAATAAACAAGGTATCGCAAATATGGTAAGCAATGGATTGGAGAGAAGTGAAAGGCTAGGTGTCGAAAGCTAGGCTTCCGAAGAGGTCGATACCCTGGTTTGTTTTAAAAAGAAGCACCCGCCTTTGTTTTATTTTAGCATTCGAAGGAGTCGAAGCATATGCTTTTGAAAGAGGTTTCTAAAAGCTTTTGAAGGGTTTGCCATCAACTTATGTTTGCTTTCGAATGAGTTCCTTACTTATCAAATATAGCTTTTGAAAAAAGGTGTTTCGACCTAGTCGAAGCCCTGCCGTCGTTCTTTCGCCTATTGATGGTATTGAAGTCATCAATGATTTCTAAAGGTAGCTTTTGTTTTTAAACATGTTTTAAGCCTCTCCCTAAATTCTTTCGAAAGGGTCCAAGGGTTTCGAAGGCAATGGCTTTGAAAGGGTTTTGACGCTATCCTTCAATGTTTTGTTTAAATCGTTTGAAGCTTATGAAAGAGATGGTGTCGATGCCATCATGTTTTCCCTAATATTTTTATATGATAAAGGATGGTTTCGAAAGAGATGCTTTTGGCTATACTCACTTTGACCCAAATAATATTTTAAGAATAAACCCAATGGTTTTGACAAGGGTACTTTCAATGGTTTTGGAAGGGTTACTTCCAATGGTTTCGAAAGGGGGACTTTCAATTGGTTTCGTAGCTATGCTTCTAAAGTTATATGTTGATACTTTAGTACACTCAAAAGGTTTCGAAAGAAAGTTTTAAAGTTTTCAAAAGGCAGGGGCCTAATGCTTTGAAAAATATTTTTATGCTTTCGAAGGAGGGTATCCAGTGAGGTCGAAAGCAAGGTTTCGAAGGTTTTGAAAGGTTATGTAACTCAAACTCATTTTTATAGGAAAAAACCCATAGCTAAACTAAAGGAGTTTTAAAATGATTTTTGGAAGAAGCTTTCTTTGTTAAAAATTATTGGTTAAAGCGATTATACATGTTTTATATGAAAAGTATTTCAAGGACATTAAACCCATAGGAGTGGTATTTTTTGTAATTATGGTAGCTTCTTCAAATATAAATATATTCACATTATAATGGACCCATAACTACATTTTGGGGATGAAAGGGTAGAAGAACCGGCTAGGATGACCCAGTAGTGAATATAAATTGATTAAACTCCTAGATGAGTAGAACTGCATCACAGAGGTCAAGAAGACAAGAATATTGGATGCCTAAATATGGAAGATGTCAGGGAGATAGGTTCATAGTGCACCCATGGAAACTATGAATAGGAAGTTATTGGAGTAAAAAATAGGTTCATTGTGATCCCATGAAAACTATTAATAAAGAGTGGTTGGCAGGGGCCAATTGGTTTGTGGTGAACCCATGAAAACTTATTCAGATTAAGTTATTGGCAGTTGTTAATAGGTTCCTAGTCAATCTATGAAAAGTAGGATAAGAGAGAAGTTATTGGAGTAACCAATAGGTTCAGGGGAACTTATGAATCAATTAAACCCACAGAAGTGGCAGTGATAAGTTGATTGCAGGGGCCAATATATTCATAGTGCACCCATTAAAACTATGAAATAAGACAAGGAGTCCAGAAGTAAAATGTAGGTTATTAGTAAGCCCATGAAAACTAATAGGCTAATAATGACCCTATAAACTATAAATATGATAGGGAGTCAATTAAATAGAGGATGGGAAATCCAGAATGTTTTAACTTGTTTGCATATCATCATAATATTTTGAAATGACTATGTTTTTAACCGTTGTGGATGCAGGAGTATAGTATATGGTTTTGTAAAAGTTTTAGGATACAAGTGAAGGAAAACCTGTTCCGCTAAGCGGCATGGTCTCACTGGATATCTAATGATTTGAGATGGTAGATTACTGTTTATACGAGGCTTTATGTCTGAATCTAAGTTTATGTTTTCTCCTTAAACTCTCGGGTACTCAATTGATTTTGACTATTTTGAGAGTTCAGGTTTTCAGGGACCTCTATAGACAAATAAGCTTCCAGATACGTGCAGGAGGCATGATAGCTATTTAGAGTTCTATTTTCTTTTAATTCGATGTGTTGTTTGTAATAGCGAAGTTGTTAAATTGCCTGTGTATACTCTAATCATCCTAGAGGACATCTTCATATGTCACTCTTGGTGTATGTTGTAATAAATATATTTCTCTTAACGTGGCTGACGATTATGGGATTGTGTAATGAATTGAAAATGATTTGATATAGAATGTGGTCTTGTTTGAAATTTTAATTTTTTTCCTTATTCATGTGTTTCTGTGTATCAATGAATCTATTACCACCGTATTTGGTCGTCGAAGATTAATAATTATGGATGACTGCAGCATCTGTAGTCCTTAGTTTTGGGTTTCTAAGTAGGGGAATGTTACATCTAGCCTCCCTGAGCTTCCCCTGCTTTATTACCATCAAGAAAAGCAAGCATCTTCTCCTTCCTCAAAGCCATCTCAACAACTACATCGCATGGATCTCAAATATGAGGTAAAGTTGCTTTAGAAAGCTTGGGTTTCAATCCGTGGATGAAATTTTCATTTCTTTTTATAACAATACTAATCATATTATATCTGTATCTCGATAGCTCCTTAAATCTGGTAGCATACTCAAGAACTATCACGTCTCCCTGCACCTACTCAACAAACTTCTTGAGTAGATCGACTTAGCAATATCCGACATGAATCTTTCCTCAAAACTCCTTTTGAATTCTGTTAAAGTCATGGTCTCTTGAATCTTTCCTCAAAACTCCTTATGAATTCTTCCCAAGTCATGGCCTCTTTATTAACTCCCATGGTAACACTATTCCACCTGTATAGTGTTGCTCCTTGAAACTGCCTAGAACAAGTCTCCTCTTCTGCTCATCATTAAGTCCTAAATTAGCAAAAATCCTTTTGCAATGAAGCAACCAATTCTCCACTTCAATTGCATCCTCTGTCTCGATAAGCGGCTTTCCTCCGAGCCTGGCATAATCTCTGCTTAGTGCTGCATAGTTATTAACCACTGGAGCTTCTTGATTTCCTACAACTAATCCCGGAGCAGCTCCAGTTTGTATCATGTTGATGAAGAACTGATACATAGGTCCCATATCAACTTGCGGTGCTCCAACACCCACATTAGCAATTTGTGCCTGACCTGAATTCTTCTAGTGTTTGGTCTGGCAATTCCATTAATGGTGGTGCTTCCTCCACTAAGATTAACTCATTCATTCCTAGCATCCATATCTTACTTCCTTAAAATCTGCATTCAAGTCCTTGTAAGATACAGAAAAATAGCATAAAAAGATTGGAGAATAGAGATAGAGCGTATACTTATATATATAGCAAATACAAGTACATTACTATAATGTTATCCCATTCCCCAATATTCTTTCTAATTCCTTAGGATTATGTTTTCAAAATCATTTTGAGTTTAAAATTTCTTTAAAGTTTTCATAAACATATGCTCTGATACCAAGTTGTAACATCTCCTATCTTGAGGTCTGAAGCTAAGCACTACAGATGTTGTAGTCATCCATAGTATTAACTTCTGGTGATAAAATACGGTAATGTTAATGGTATCCATAATATCAGAAGCACATGAATATGGAATAAAATCAACACAGATTTCAAATACAACTTTTTCGGTTACATTTCAAATCCATATTTTATAATCAGTTACATAATACCAAAATGATTCGCAGATTTTGATCAAATATAATTATTACAAATTATGTTAAGAGCGACATATGAAGATGCCCTCTTAGATGATTAGAGTACTAGATAGACATATTAGTCATAAATACATCACAGTGGAAATAATGCTAAATAGCTCCTACATAGCTAGTTTTGCCTCCTACACGTCTTTAGAAGCTTATTCGTCCAACCTACTAAACCTGAAAAGTCCTTAACTCACAGTGTACTCAAATCAAATTTTGAGCACCAGAATGTTTAAGGGGAAAACATAAACTTCGAGTCAGACATAAAGCTGGTGTGAATAATACTACTACATCCCTATTTACTTAAATTAAGTGAGACCATGCCGCTTAGTGGAATGGGTTTCCCCTCGTTAATATTCTTTTAAAAGCATATCTTTTGCAAATCAAAATCCTGTAATCAAACTGATTGTAATAATAATAGCAAACACATATATGCATAATAAGCAGGAAATCAATGGATTATCTATCCACACTATAATTTTATCTGGCTAACTATTAGCCATTGGCTAACTCGAACCAATCGAACATAATCAATAATCTAACTTCTGTTAGACATAATGTTGAGATATCTGCTCTCGACTATCTTCTTTCTTGGGTGAATGTAACATCCACCTACTTAGAGGCCCAAAACTAATGGCTACGGATATTATAGTCATCTACAGTTATCAATCCTCAACGACCAAATACATTAATGTTAGATACATTGATACACAGAAGCACGTGAGTATGGAAAAAAAATTAAAACATCAAACAAGATTCCACATTCCAGTTGAAAATATTTCAAATTCTTTACATAATCCCACAATCGTTAACCATGTTCAGAGAAAATATATATTTATTACAACATACACCACGAGTGACATATGAAGATGCTCCTTTAGATGATCAGAGTATATATAGGCAATTTAACAATTTTTCCTTTACAAAACGGCACTGTGGAATCAAATAAAAGAGAACATTAGATGTTATCATGCCTCCTGCACGCTTCAGGTAGCTTATTCATCTAATGAGGTACCTGAAAACATCAACTCTCAAACTACTCAAAATTAATTGAATACCTGAGAGTTTAACAGGAAAACATAAACATCGAGTCAGACATAAAGCCTGTTATGAATAATAATCTACCATCTCAAACCATTTGGATATCTAGTGAGACCATGCGCCTAGTGGAACAGGTTTTCCCCTCATAAGTATCTTACAACCTTTATAAAATCATATACTATGCTCCTGCATCCACAATGGTTAAAAACATTCAAACCAATATGATATGATGATATGCAAAATAAGTGAATCAACTCTAGATGACCCATCCCCATTCATTTTGACAATCTGTCTCAGTTATATTTCTAGGGTTACTATTAACATAATAGTTTTCATGGGCTGACTAATAACTGGTAAAATATATAAATACTCCCTGTCCAGTTACATAGTTTTCATGGGCTCACTATGAACCCATTGGCCCTGCCAGTATCCTTACTGTTTCATGGGTTCTCCTTAAACCTATTGGTAACTCAAATATCTTTTCTCTTATCCTAGTTTTCATAGGTAGACTAGGAACCTATTGACATCTGTCAATATTTTTATTCGAATATAGTTTTCATGGGCTAACTAAAAACATATTGGCCCTAGCCAACATTAAATCATAGTTTTAGTAGGCTAACTATGAACTTGTCTTTCTGACATCTTTATTTAAACATAGTTTTCATGGGCTTACTATGAACCTATTGGCCCCTGCCGATATATTTTTCTATAGACAGTTTTCATGGGCTTACTATGACCTATTTTCCCCTGCCAATGTCATTAATCAATTTAATTTATATTTACTATTGGGCAACCCAGCTGGTTATTCTTTCCTTTCCCAAATTACCATTGTGGGTTGATTACAATGTGAATACATACATACATACATATATATTTGAAGAAGCAAACATAATAACAAAACAATACCACTCCTACGGGTTTAATATCCATGGAATTATTTTCATTCGAAACATGGTTAATCCCTTTAACCTGATATTTTATCAAGGAAAGCTTTTTCTTAAAACCATTTCAAAAATTCTTTACTTAGCCATGGATTTTGCCTCTAAAATGAGATTGGGTTATTTGTTTTGAAAAACTAAGGCTTTCGAAACCTCCAAACCTTTGCTTTCGACCTCACTAGATAACCACCTTTTAAAAATTTGAATTTTAAAATTTACGGCTACTATGTCGACATGGGAGGTGTAGGCATGTCGACATCCCCTAGTATTTTTTGAAAATTAAATTTTGTTTTAAAAAAGATTTTCTTTCTAAAGTTTGTCGAAACAATCTTAGAACTTTGTAAACTATTTTGAATGCACTTTATGATTATAAAAACCTTTGGAAAGTGAACATACAAAATATAAAAGTAATAAGAACTAAATATATAAATATTTTAAGATTAAAGCTAAAACATTAAAACCAAGAGACGGTTTAAAAAAAGAAATGATTTTGAAATTAATATGGTTAAAAATAATTTTTGAATTAAGGCTAAAATATTTAAACCGAGAGAGAGAGATTTTTTATAAAAAGATAGTTTTGAAAAAATCTAAAAATTAGCCATTTTGAAAATTTCGTGGATTCCATTCCACTAAAGAAGGTCATGGGTTTCATCCCAGTAAAGAGGTCGTGGGTTCTATCCCACTATTAAAGCGAGAAGATGGATTCCATTCCATAGTTAAAATCCAAATAAAGATTTAAGTGCTGTTATGAAGTTTTAACATAAATCTAGGCTCTATTACTTATCTTGATATCTTGAACTCTTGAACTCTTGATAATCTTGATACTGATGCGCCTTCAGTCTTGATTTCTACAAACTTAAATTCATCAGTCTTGAATCTCTATACTGTATAGTTTTCATTCTCAGTACCTGCATATATATATATATATATATATATATATCATGCATATACATATATATATGGACAAAGATATTAGCATTTATATTTTATAACAAGTCTTAAGGTAATTCTCATCAAAACCATCATCTCAGGAACTAACAATCTCCACCTTTTTTATGATGACACCTATATTTATAAAATATACTCTACCAAACTCTGATTCCCTCATATTCCAACAACCCCAGCTAAACCTACTACTCCCCCTTAATCTAAGCCTAACTAACAACCTACTATCCTATTTTATAATTCTCCCCCTTTGTCATCAAAAAAACTAAGCCTAAACTATGTAACTCCCCCTTAAACTAATACTATGGAACTAAATGCTAATGACGAAGTATAATAAGTGAAACACGAATCTAATTTTGTTATATACGATGTTACATTACACACACACACACACATATATGAAACAAAGACATAAATATATACAAGTGCACAAAATATAAAAACATTAATATAATAATAATCTAACAAGAGTCCTTGACAATTGGTGACTTGTGAATCGAACAATTAAGGTAATGGAGACAAAAGTTCCCATGTTGTTCAACCAAATTACTATTTTTTTCAAAATAGACGTCTCCAACATAAACAACATTACCATCCTCATCCATTTGTTTGTTTTCCTCTTCTTCTTCTTCGTCCTCTAATGGATTATGAATACTATGTTAGAGGAATCATCTTTAATCACAATAGGTTCTGCATGATTATCCATTAGAGATTTTTGAAAATTTCTAAGAATCCTGCCTTATTTCTCTTGTTCCTTTGCCATACTTATTTGCATGACTTGTAATTCAGTCAGCATTTGCATAGAATTCTTCATAATTTCCTCGATCTTCATTACTCAAGCTAATATAGTACGTTGGAATGGACAAGAATTAGGAGAAGGGAAGGAAATGGTTGCATTTTGGTTTGATTTAGAAGTGGAGGTCATTACTTCGTATTTTTAGAAGTTTATTACAGAGAAAATGAAGTGCGCAGACAGATGAATTCGAAATATTGTGGTTATATAACCACCAAACTGATTTGAAAGAGAAAAAATTTCATATATGACCGTTGTATGTCGACATGGGAGTAGGGGCATGTCGACATCCCTTTGAAAATTTTGGCAATTTTATTATTCTCTAATTATTTAAATATATATGTTACTATATCTATATTTTATATCTCGATTATAGAACAAATACCTAGTTCCCTTTTTAATTTAGTTAAGGTTGATTGATTCAAGGGTTTGGTCAGAATATCAACTATTTGATTCTCAATGTTGGTAAATTCAACAGAAATAATCTCTTTACTTATATTATCTTTGAGAAAACAATGTATGATATCAATATGTTTGTGAAAGGGACAGCGGATTAAGGATCTTAAGGCTAATTTAACACTAAAGGGATATCAATAGTGTTTAATGAATTCTAATACTTATATGAACTAAATTGAAATTATGACACAAACAAATGCAGAACTTAATCATAAAACAATCACAGAATCAAACATAGATGCAAAAAGTAAATAAAAAAGAAGTGAAGGGAAAGAACACACCGGATTTATACTAGTTCGAAGTTACCCTACATCCAGTCCTGTACCAAGGCAAACTACCTCATAAGATTTTAATTAAACCAGTGTCGAGATTACACTCCTCAATTTATAAAGGCCTTGAGGTACCCTCCTATCCTACGAGCCTGGGGCAAACTTTCTTGATTTACGGGCCACAAGATTACCCAAACGATTTCTAGGCACAACCACACCTTATAGAGAGACTCGATAAACTTTTGATTACAAATTGATCCTATAACTCTGAATAGCACTTTGATCTTTGAGAGAGAAAGGAAAATTAAACAAGAATGAAATTCTAATTCGATTCACTTGAGAATTTGGCAGAATTTCGGCACGATCTTAAAAATATGATAATTATAGAACATAGATTTGTGGAGAAGAAGAAGTGAAGAAAATATGAGAAATTATATGTTAAAAAATTCATTTGAGAAGCCTATTTATAGAGTACCAACATTCATAACCATTCATGAAGAGATTTAAACGAACAGACACTTCTTTTGAAAATTGAAACTTTTGAATCCAACGGCCACCATGTCGACATGGGGTATCCCATGATGTCGACATCCCCTTGTTAAAAGAAATGAAAAACTTTTTTTGAAAATGGTATTAAAATGAAAACAAAATGAAATGACTCTGGAGTAAAATAAACTAATTTACTATGTTTTAAAACACAAAAACAAAGAATATTTCAAGGCTAAAACATCCTTTTGAAAATCATTTGAAAAGATAGTTTTAAGGCTAAAACATTTTGAAAAGCAGTTTTGAAAATCGTTTTGAAAAACCATTTTGAAGTAGTTTTGCAAGATTCTTCCTACAGAATATCTCATCACATCAGAACTCGAGAACTTGTACAAAAACAAGATGTGCATGGGTTTGTGAGCCACTTGTCGTAGGTCTGTAAGCTACTTGTCATGGGTTTGTAAGCCACTAAGAAGGTAAAAATGGGTTCCATTCCAAATGAAATTCAGAATGAAGATTTCCATGCTATTATGAAGTTTTAATGAAAACTAGACACATATCGTGAAATCTTAATCTTCATACTCATGAGTCTTTAAACTTGATTTCTTCATTCTTGATCTTTATACTGTACAGTCTTCAATAATCAGTACATGCCTTATATATATCCTGTATAATATCATTCATATATATCTAGACAATAGTGTCAGTATATAAGTTATAATAAAATAAGTTACAGAGGTTGTTGTCATCAAAACCACTAACTCCAGTTCCTAACAATCTCCCCCTTTTTGATGATTACAACCTTATAAAATATACTTACCACTTCGATCATACTATAACTCCCCCTTACACCAACAACTCCCTCTTACTCCAAGCCTACTATTTATATAACTTATCTCCCCCTTTGTCATCAACAAAAATAACCTATAGACCTTTAACTTAATAGAAAAAGCGATAAACAAACATATGATATAAGAATAATAAGTATGTATGAGTAAAACCTAGAATCCTAAGTCAAAATGGAATTTAAGATTTTATATACCAATAATTGTTAGAAGAACATTAATTAATATACTAATTATATACAAATTTACAAACCAATATATAATCAAGAAAACAAAAACCGCTTAACGAGGACCCTTAACTATCGATGATTTATGGACAGAACAATTTGGATAGTGAAGATAGAAGTTTCCACATTTTTCAACCAAGTTCCCATTAGCGTCAAAAAGGAC
Source organism: Allium cepa (assembly GCA_030765085.1). Taxonomy (NCBI): domain Eukaryota; kingdom Viridiplantae; phylum Streptophyta; class Magnoliopsida; order Asparagales; family Amaryllidaceae; genus Allium; species Allium cepa. The sequence continues at coordinate 754,680,344 of CM060940.1, read as the reverse complement.
CACTCCATCACAAATCACGCGCTTTGTCCATATGAACATCCGGATTCAGCAGAGGATGTTCTTCTTCTTGACCCTCTGTGGTTCTTCTAGTGGCTCTTCTTCAGAGTTCATGGCTTGTGATGATTCTTCGATGACAATAGGATTGGCATGGTTATCCATAAGAAATTTTTGTTAATTTCTAAGGATTCTACCTTGCCTATCTTGTTCTCTAACATTCGTAGTTGACTTGCTCGAATTTCCACCATCATTTGAAGTAAGTCTTTTATCTTTTCTTGTAGTTTGATGACTCATACATGTGTGGAACGTTGAAAATGGGTAGAATGAGGAGAAGTGGGTGAAGAAGGTTCATTGCTAGAGGAGGAAGCCATTAATTTACTGTTTTAGAAGTTTATTACGGAGAGGAGAAAAGAGAAAAGGAGTAAAATTTGAAATATATAAATATATAACCAAACAACTATTTTTAGAGGAAAATTTAAATTTGAAAATCTCGGCCTACATGTTGACATAGAGGGATGGGTCATATCGACATGCTCAGTTTAATTTTTGATAAATTTTTATTTATATTAATTATTAATTTTATTTGTATTATTTATAATTTATATTTCAGTTAATGAATATATACCTAATTCTCTTCTAAATTTAGTAAAGTTTTGTTCATTTAATGGTTTGGTTAATATATTAGCAATTTGTTTTTCAGTATTAATATATTCAAGAGTTATGACTTCTTTACTTATATTATCTCTAAGAAAATGATGTCTAATATCGATATGTTTTGTTCTAGCATGATGAGTTGGATTCTTAGATAAGTTTATTGCACTAGTATTATCACAATAAATTGATGATTTAGTTGTAGTAATTCCAAAATCTTTTAAAGTTTGATGCATATATATAACTTGAGAGCAAGCCAAAGCAGTAGATATGTATTCTGCTTGAGTTGTTGACAAGGATACAGTGTTTTACTTCTTATTAAACCAGGAAACCAGAGAATGTCCTAGAAAGTGATAAGTTCCACTTGTACTTTTTCGGTCTGATTTACAATCAGCGTAATTAGCATCACAGTATGAAACTAAATCAAACATATCAGTTTTAGGATAAAATAAACCGTAATCTAAAGTATGTTTTACATATCTCAAAATTCTCTTAACCTCTTTTAAGTGAGTTTCTTTAGGATGAGATTGATATCTTGTGCAGAAACAGACACTATGCATGATGTTAGGACGACTTGCTGTTATATAAAGCAGCGAACCAATCATTCCCCTATACAATTTTTGATCAACATCTTTTGATTTATCTTCTTTACTTAAATCTACATTGGTTGTCATAAGAGTTGGTTTCCCACCAGAGGTGGTCAATCCAAATTTATTAATTAAATCTTTAGCATATTTTTCTTGACTAATGAAAATTCCTTATCTAATTCTTTGATTTGAAGTCCCAAGAAGAAACTTAGTTCTCCCATATGACTCATTTCAAATTCTTTAGTCATTATATCTAAAAATTATTTATTCATTATGTTATTAGCTGATCCAAATATTATATCATCTACATATATTTGTATTAATTGACTATCAATTTTGATTTCTTTTAATAAAAAGAGTTGTATCCATTTTACCAATTTTAAAACCATATTGTAGTAAATAAGATCTTAGTCTTTCATACCAGGCTCTAGGAGCATGTTTCAGACCATATAAAACCTTCTTTAATTTATATACATGATATGGAAATTTATTATCTTCAAAAAGTGGAGGTTATTCTACATAAACATCTTCTTTTACAAAACCATTTAGAAAATCACTTTTAACATCCATTTGATATAACTTGAAATTATTGAAGTTTGCGAAAGTAAGTAGAATTCTGATAGCTTCTAGTCTTGCTACGGTAGCAAAGGTTTCATCATAATCAATTCCTTCTTCTTGACAAAAACCTTGTGCGACTAAACGAGCTTTATTTCTCATGACCTCACCTAGTCCATTCATTTTATTTCTATAAAACCATTTTGTTCCAATTATACTTTTATCCTTGGATCTAGGAACAAGTTTCCAAACATCATTTCTGGTGAACTGATTCAATTCTTCTTGCATAGCAAGAATCCATGAACTATCAGACGATGCTTCCTTTGGATTTTTAGGTTCAATAGTTGATATAAAAGCTACATTACTCGCACTATTTAGTTGATTTCTTGTTTTAACTATAGATTTAATATTTACTAGTATATTTTCTACAGGATGATCTTTTAAGCCTAATTCTTTTATTAGGTTGAATGATTTCACAATTAGTTTCATTAGATTTATTATTTCAAGTTAAATCTTCTTCATCTTCTATTTGCACAGTGTCTTTTAAAATTTTCATCAAAAGATACATGCATTGTTTCTTCAATAGTGTTAGTTCTCAAATTATAAACTTTAAACGCTTTACTTCTATTAGAATATCCGATGAAGATACCTTTATCGGATTTAGGTTCAAATTTATCTAAATTATCTTTTATGCTAAGAATAAAACACTTACTACCAAAAACTTTAAAATAAATTACTATGGGTTTCTTATTGTAAAGTAATTCTTATGGTGTTTTATTAGTTAATGGTCTGATTAAAATCCTATTTAGTATATAACATGCTATAGCTACTGCTTCAGCCTAAAATTTTTTAGCTAAGTTCCTATCAGAAAGCATTGCTCTAGCACACTCTTGAATCATTCTTTACTTATGTTCTACGACTCCGTTTTGTTGTGGAGTTCTTGGAAAAGAGAAATTATGAGTAATTCCTTTTCTATTATAGAAATTCTCAAAATTTTCGTTTTCAAATTCTCCACCATGATCACTATGAATAGTTTTTATTTTTAAATAAAGTTGATTTTGAATTCTTTTAGCAAAATTCTTAAATAATTCAAAAGCATCACTTTTAAGTTTAAGAAAAATTGTCCAAGTATATCTAGAATAGTCATCTACAATTACAAAAACATATTTATTGTGATTAATTGATTGAACTTGAGATGGACCAAATAAATCTAAATGAAGTAATTCTACAGGTTTAGAAGTAGAAATCATATCTTTTACTTTAAATGAAATTTTCTTAAGTTTTCCTAGTTGGAAAGCATCACATATACTATCTACTTTAAAATTTAACTTGGGAAGACCTCTAACTAAGTCAAGTTTTGATAACCTAGATAACAGTTTGAAATTCAAATGACCAAATCTTTTATGCCAAATCAAGGGTCGCTTGTATTAGCCAAAAGACATAAGTTATCATTTCTAACTTTCATACTAAGGACACAAATGTTTTTCTTCCTAATTCCTTCAAAGATAATATTTGACTTATTATCTTCGATGTGGCACTTGTCTTTTCCAAATTTAATTTTAAATCCTTTATCACATAGTTGACTTATACTAAGAAAATTATGTTTTAAATTCCTAACTAGCAAAATATCAGAAATAAGAGGAATTTTCAGAATTACCGACATTGCCGATGCCAACTATATATCCTTTTGAGTTATCTCCAAAGTTGACCAATCCACCATCATGATATATAATGTCATTGAGTATCTCAAGATTTTCAGTCATATGACTTGAACAACCACTATCAAGTATCCATTTATCTTTCTCGATTCGTACAGATTGTCCATTGGTTGTTAATTCTCCAAAGGCCATGTAACATGTCTGTTTCTGCATAACAAACCAATTCGGTAGATAACTTGATTTTTCATAAAAACTATATGCATACTTATGATACTTTAATGAAATGCATAATTTCAAACTAGTGTTAACAAAATTTTCTAGAAATACCATTTTTAACTTTTCAAGTTTCAGATTATGAAAACTATGAAAACCAATGCTCTGATACTAATTGAAAGGGACAGCAGATTAAGGGTTTTAAGGCTAATTTAACACTATAGGGGTAAATAGTGTTTAATGAATTCTCGGACTTATATGAACTAAATTGAAATTATGACATAAACAAATACAGAACTTAATCACAGAATCAAACCACAGATGCAGAAAGTAAATAAAAAACTGTAAAGGGAAAGAACACACCGTATTTTATACTGGTTCAGAGTTACCCTACATCTAGTCCTGTACCAAGGAAAACCACCTCATACAGATTTTTATTAAACCAGTGTCGAGATTACACTCCTAAGTTTATAAAGGCCTTGAGGTACCTTCCTGTCTCACGAGTCTGGGGCAAACTCTCTTGATTTAGGGGCCACAAGATTACCCAATCGATTTCCAGGCACAACCACACCTTATAGAGAGACTCGATAAACTTTTGATTACAAATTGATCCTATAACTCTGAATAGCTCTTTGATCTTCAAGAGAGAATGGAGAATTAAACAAGAATGAAATTCTAATTCGATTCACTTGAGAATTTGGCAGAATTTTGGCACAATCTTAAAATATGATAATTATAGAACATGAATTTGTGGAGAAGAAGAAGTGAAGAAAATATGAGAAATTATATGTTAAAAAATCGTTTGAGAAGGCTATTTATAGAGTTCCAACAGTCATAACCATTCGTGAAGAGATTTAAACGAATAGACACTTCTTTTGAAAATTGAAACTTTTGAATTCAACGACCACCATGTAGACATGGGGTATCCCATGATGTCGACATCCTCTTGTTAAAAAAAATGAAAAACTTGTTCTGAAAATGTTATTGAAATGAAAACAAAATGAAATGACTCTGGAGTAAAATAAACTAATTTTACCATGTTTTAAAACACAAAAACAAAGAATATTTTAAGGCTAAATCATCTTTTTGGAAATCATTTGAAAAGATAGTTTTAAGGCTAAAACATTTTGAAAAGCAGTTTTGAAAATCGTTTTGAAAAACCATTTTAAAGTAGTTTTGCAAGCTTCTTCTTGCAGAATACCTTATCACATCAGGACTCGAGAACTTGTACAAGACCAGGATGTTCGTGGATTTGTAAGCCACTTGTCGTAGGTTTGTAAGCTACTTGTCATGGGTTTATAAGGCACTAAGAAGGTAGAAATGGGTTCCATCCCAAATTAAATTTGAAATGAAGATTTCCATGCTATTATGAAGTTTTAATAAAAACTAGACACATATCCTCAAATCGATCTTGATAGTCATGAGTCTTCAAACTTGATTTCTTCATTCTTGATCTTTATATTGTACAGTCTTCAATAATCAGTACCTGCCTTATATATCCTGCATAATGCATGCATATATATCTAGACATAGTGTTAGCATATAAGTTATAATAAAATAGGTTACAAAGGTTATTGTCGTCAAAATCACTATCTCTAGTTCCTAACAGTTTGGTTCTGGCATGATGAGTAGGATTTTTGGATAAATTTATTACACTTGTATTGTCACAATAAATTGGGGATTTTGAATTATTTAATCCAAAATCCTTTAGGGTCTGTTGCATATAGATAACTTGAGAACAAGCCAAAGCAGTAGAGATATATTCTGCTTCAGTTGTTGATAGTGAGACAGTATTTTGCTTTTTACTAAGCTAGGAAACCAGAGAATGTTCTAAAAAGTGAAGGTTTCCACTTGTACCTTTTCATTCTGATTTATGACCAGCATAATCAGCGTCACAATATGAGATTAAATCAAATGAATCATCTTTAGCGTAAAATGTGTCATAGTCTAAAGTGTGTTTAACATATCTTAGGATATGTTTAATAGCTTTTAAATGGTTTCTTTGGGTTGAGATTGGTATCTCACACAAAGACAGATACTATGCATGATCTCAGGCCTACTTGCAGTTATATAAAGTAGCGACCCAATCATTCCCCTGTATAGTTTTTGATCAACATCTTTTGACATGTCTTTTTTATTCAAGGCTTCATTGGTTGCTGTAAGAGTAGGTTTTCGACATGTTGTGGTCATACCAAACTTACTAACTAGATCCCTAGCATACTTTTCTTGACTAATGAAAATACCACTATCTAATTATTTTATTTACAATCCTATAAACAAAGTAAGTTTGCCCATATGACTCATCTCAAACTCTTTTGTCATTATTTCAGAATTTTTTTGTTCATTCCATTGTTTGTAAATCCAAAAATGATACCATCTAAATAAATCTGTACCAATTGGATATCATTTTTGTTTCTTTTAATAAAAAGAGTAATATATACTCTACCAATTTCAAATTTTGATTGTAATAGGTAAGATCTTAGTCTTTCATACTAGGTTCTAGGAGCTTGTTTCAGACCATATAAAGCTTTCTTTAATTTATAAACATGACTTGGAATCTTTTCTTCTTCAAAAAGTGGAGGTTGTTTGTAACGACCCGTATTTTATGTGTCGATAAATCGTAAAATAATTGCATTAGGTCGTTAATATTGCTTGAGTCATTTTGAACCTAAGTTGTAGGGTTTACGGCTTAAGGGGTTAGGTCGTGTAATAACTAGCTCGTGTGAAGCTTATGTCGTGCGAGAGTTAGGTCGAGAGGAGCGACCTATAGAAGTTACGACTTAAGAATGTTAGGTCGAGTTAACGAGTTAAGGAAGTTAACGACTTAGTGCTTAGGTCGTGTGGAAGTTAGCTCGTGTGAGGGACTTAAGGTGTTGCCGAGTTAGTGTGTTAGACCGAGGTAACGACCTAAGAAGGCTACGACTTACGGGTTAGCGAGTTAGAGAAGGTAGCGACCTAGTGGCTATGCCGTGTTACAGTTAGGCTGTGTGCTTAGTTAAGTCGTGACCGACTTAAGGTAGGTCGCTAGGAAGTTAAGTCAAAGTATTTGTTAACCCGGGATGTTTTTGGGTCGTTAATGACTTAGCTAAGTCGTGGCATCGTAGATCCGCGTTCATTTTTAGGTCGCGTAACATCTGGACCGTTGATTTTGTTAAGTCGCATAGGGGTTAAGTCGTTCAAACGACTTAGGACTTAGGAAATGCGGCAGAATAGATGAGTCATGAGTTGCTAGGTCGTGTGAGCGTTGTTGTGTTGAGTCGCGCGTGAGGCTCCGTGTTAGTTAGGTCGTAAGGCTGGTTGAGTCGACAAGGTTAGGTCGTGGACGACTCATGGGGTAGGTCCGCAACGGCCTATAGGGGCGGACGAATCATGGATCTGCCTATAAATAGAGGGGTTTGGCTCACTTTTTGGCACCGGATTTTGGAGCGACGAAGTGCTGCCATTTTGAGAGCTTGACTACAACACTTCTTCACTTCTTTTTCTCCACTCTAATCTAGTGCTAACATCCATCCAAGATCGAAGATCAAGATCGAAGATCCAAGAGCTAAAGTTGAAGATCTTCATCCAACAATGAGAGATTTCATCGTTTGAAGCGAGATTTTTCCGGATCAAGCTTGTTTCTTTGCTGTCCAGATCTGGAGTTGGTTGTTTTTAAGGTGTTTAGGTGATTTGGTGAGTGGTAGTTATCTCTCACATGGACCCAAGGGAGTATATTGGATTGGTGGCTTGTTTATGTGTTAAAGATAGTGATTTCTTACATTTTCCCTAAGTATGCATGTAGATCTATCACCTATGAAGTTTTGACACCCATTTTACTACATGTTAACTTATGCAAGTTCATTCACCAAGTTGTAGAGATATTGTTCATAATTCATGCTTGTTAGAATGCATGTTAGATTTGAACTCTTTATTTATGAAATTGCCATTATTGTTGTAATTGTTTATTTAGATCTTGTTTGAATGATTGATTGCTTGGATTAATGTTTGGTTTGATTGATTAGTTGATCGATAACTTGATTTGGGCAAGTTGGTCGAAGATGATTCAAAAGCTAAGTGGAAAGGCTCTTGAATAAGGAAAGCTGCTTGTGGCATATGAAGCGGATGTTGAAGCTCATATGGGTAGATTTGATGATGATGTTGAGATGGGACTTTGCTATGATGCGATGAAGCAAAGTATGATGTGAGAATGCCTTGTTTTAATCCAGATGGGATCATCCCAAGCATGTTGATATCTCGGTGATGCGATTCAAGTTGGTTGATAATGGTTAGCTTGAGAGGCGCTTGAGCTAGTATGGGAATAGTCGTCAAGGAGGATGACTAGAAGGCTGAGATTTTATCGTTATTGAAGGTTCTAGCATGCTCAAAGCAAGAGTACGTTGGAACGGGCTGCGACGACGTTCCAGGCACGGGCTGCGACGACGTGCTAGTATTCTGGGTAGTTGCAAGAATTCCTAGGCACGGGCTGCGACGACGTGCGGAGTTATGTCTAGAACCGGGGTTACCATTAGCCCTTGACAGGCAGTCATTCAACTAACGGTGATATCGAGGCAAGGATAACAGTGATAGCCGGAGTCATGGATGTTTGGTTGTATCATCATTCGGTCTCAAGAGCGGTGTTTTCTGGGTGCTTATCTGATCTTGGTTTAGGCCTTGGGGGTTTGTATTTGGAAAACATCGACCTTGACTCGAGTGATAATTACTTTATTTTGAATGTCTGCTTTGCTATGCTTGTTTATGCTTAGTGGGTCTGGGGGCTATCACTGTAGGATGAGGTGGAGTGGGATGGTTGAGTTCCTATTCCTTTTACCCTTTATGCTCTTTTGGTATGTTTGATAGTTAATTTACTGCTCACTAAGACTGTTGTCTGACTCAAGGTTTTATGTTCAACTCTTATTACCTTGGGCTGTTCATCCATGTTGGGATGGGCAGACTAGGTAGCAGGTGACAGGTGCTGTTCTTGGCTACCAACGCTGTTGATGACGAAGACGAGCTGGAGGCTAGCATATTAGTTTTCTTACTACATGTACTGGATGTTCCGCTGCTTGTATATGTTTTGAGTGTTATGTAGTGAGGCTTGATGTATTGATTGTTCAGATGCTTGTATCAAACCTTTATGAAGTCTATATGATGATATTATGTTATGAGCTTCACTATATACATATATTTCTCTATTGTATTTTGTCCATGCGCTGTGAGTTGTACGATAGAGTTTCTGTTTTATCTTACCCTGACTATCGTCCATGGTTGCCTGGCACACCTTTCAGCGCACCTTTCCCTTGTTTTGTGCGGAGTCATGGGCGGTCGTCACATTGTTTAACATAAACATCCTCTTTAAAAAAACATTTAAAAAAGGAACTTTTAGCATCTATTTGAAATAATTTGAAATTGTTGTGGTTTGCGAAAGCAAGTAGAATTCTAATGGCTTCTAATCTCGCTACGGGTGCAAAGGTTTCATCAAAGTCTATTACTTCTTCTTGACAATATACTTACGTGACTAACCGAGCTTTATTTCTATTGACCTCACCTTGTTCATTCATTTTATTTTTGTAAACCCATTTAGTTCCTGTTATTGTTTTTTCCTTAGGTCTAGGAACAAGTTCCTATGCATCATTTCTAGTGAATTGATTTAGTTCTTTTTGAATAGCAAGAATCCGTAAATCATCAGATGATGCTTCCTTTGGATTTTTATGTTCAATAGTTGATATAAAAGCTACATTACTAATTTTGTTTAGTTGATTTCTAGTTCTGACAATAGATTCAATATTTCCTTGCATATTTTCTATAGGATGATCTTTTAAAAGCCTGATCTTATTATTAGGATGAACAGTTTCACAATTTTTTTCATTCGATTCATTATTTAGAGTAACAAAATCATATTCATCATTTATTTGAACAAAGTCTTTGAAATTTTCATCAAAAGATACATGCATTGTTTCTTCAATGGTGTTAATTTTAAATTGAAAACTATGTATGCTTTACTTCTATTAGAATATAAAGATTCCTTTGTCAGATTTAGGTTCAAATTTATCCAAATTGTCCTTTGCATTTAGAATAAAGCATTTACTTTCAAAAATTTTAAAATAAGATACCTTTGGTTTCTTATTGAAAAGAAGTTCATATGGTGTTTTATTGGTTAAAGGTCAAATTAAAATCCTATTCAAACTGTAAAAAGCTGTAGCGACTGCTTCAGCCCAAAAATTTCTTGGTAATTTACTATCTGAAAGCGTAGTTCTTGCACACTCTTGAATCGTCCTATTTTTATGCTCTACTACGTTGTTTGTTGTGGAATTCTTGGAAAAGAAAAAGTTATGAGTTATTCCTTTTTTATTATAGAAATTCTCAAAATTATCATTTTCAAATTCTCCACCATGATCACTATGAATAATTTCGATTTTTAAAGAAAGTTGATTTTGAATTCCTTTTTGCACAAGTTTTAAATAAATCAAAGCATCACCTTTATTTTTAGAAAAATTGTCCATGTAAGTCTAGAATAATCATCTACAATTACAAAAACATATTTACTATGATTTATTGACTAAATCTAAGATTGATCAAACAGATCTAAAAAAATCAAGAGGTTTTGAAGTTGAAATCATATCTTTCAATTTGAATGAACTCATCACATATATTATCTACTTTAAATCCATTTTAGGAAAATCTCTTACTAAATAAAGTTTTGAAAGTCTAAACAAGAGTTTGAAAATCAAATGCCCAAATCTTTTATGCCAAATCCAAGGGTCACTTATATTAGCCAAAAGACATAGGTTATCATTTGAGATTTTAATACTGAGAATATAAATATTTTTCTTCCTAATTACTTTAAAGATAATATTTGATTTATTTTCTTCAATGTGACATGTATCTATTCCAAATTTGATTTTGTATCCCCTGTTACATAGTTGACTTGTGCTAAGTAAGTTGTGTTTTAGATTCCTAACTAACAGAGCATCAGAAATAGTAGGAGTTTTAGAGTTACCGATATTGCCGATGCCAATCACATATCCTTTTGAATTATCTCCAAAGTTGACCCTCCCTTCATCTTCATAAATTATGTCATTCAGTATCTCCATAATACCAGTCATATGTCTTGAACATCGACTATCAAGTATCCATTAGTTTTTTTTATTTGCACCATTTATCCATTGAGCGTTGATTCTTCAAAAGTCATATAATACATCTGTTCCTGCACAACACATCAATTCAGTAGATAACTTGGTTTTCTATAATAACAATACGCAGACTTATGAGACAGTGATGATTTGGATAGTTTTGAACTAGTATTAACAGAATCTCCAAAATTGTCATTTTAAAAATTTTCAAAACTCAGATTATGATGACTTTGAAAACCAATGCTCCTAAAAATTGTTATTTTAAACCTTTTCAAAATTCAGATTATGATAAGTTTGAAAACCAATGCTCGGATACCAACGAAATGCGGATTGTGGATCTTAAGGCAAAATTAACACTAGAGGAGGGGTAAATAGTGTTTATTTAATTTTTTGAATCTTTCTGAAATCTTTTCAAATTAAACCCAAATAGATGCAATTCACAAACACAGAGACAATCACAGAACCAGACACAAATGCAAATAGTAAACAAAAGCGGTTAAGGAAAGAACACGCCAGAATTTTATACTGATTCGGAGTTACCTTACATTCAGTCCCACGAAATTTCTTGTGTAGATTTCTTTTCAAATATAATGTCGATATTACAACCTCTATTTCAAGGCCACGAGATACACCCTCCTGTCTTTGAGTCCAGATCAAACTCCCTAGATTTAATCAGGCTATAGGATCACCTAATTGATTTACGAGCTACAATCACAACCAATTGATTTACAGGCCACAATCACACCATTTCCAATCACGCTTTGATAGAGAGACTCAATACACTTCAATATATTGATCTTTAATTATAAATGATCCTATAACTCTGAATAGCACTGAGATCTTTGAGAGAGAGTGGCAGAGAATCAAACTAGAGACAATCGAGTTTGATTCACATAGGATTTTGGCAGAGTTTCGTTAAGAATTTTTGAAAATAAGAATGAAAGAGAAAGAGGAGAGAAAACAAAGAAAACTTAAGTAAAAATTTATTGAAGACTACTGGTATATATAGGAGAATAATGGTCATGTCCATTCGTGAAAGGTTACGACGTATAGACACTTCTTTTGAAATTTTGAATTTTCAAATCTGCGGCTACAATGTCGACATGGGGGTATAGGCATGTCGACATCCCCTATTATTTTTTGAAAATTTATTTTTGTTTCAAAAGAGATTTTCTTTCTAAAGTTTGTCGAAACAATCATAGAACTTTGTAAACTATTTTGAATATACTTTATGATTATAAAAACCTTTGGAAAATGATCTTACAAAATATAAAAGTAATAAAAACTAAGTATATAAATATTTTGAGATTAAAGCTAAAACAATAAAACCAGGAGATAGCTTAAAAACAAGAAATGATTTTGAAATTAACACAATTAAAAATAATTTTTGAATCATGGCTAAAATATTTAAACCGAGAGAGATGTCCTTTTTAAAAAGATAGTTTTGAAAAAAATCTAAAAATAACTTATTTTGAAAATTTTGTGGATTCGATTCCACTAGAGAAGGTCATGGGTTCCATCCCACTAAAGAAGTCGTGGGTTCCATCCCACTATTAAAGCAAGAAGGTGGATTCCATTCCACAACTAAAATTCGAATAAATAATTAAGTGCCATTATGAAGTTTTAACATAAATCTAGGCTTTATTGCTTATCTTAATATCTTGATCTCTTGTAATCTTGATAATCTTGATACTCATGAGTGTTCAGTCTTGATTTCTACAATCTTGAATTCGTCAGTCCTGAATCTCTATGCTGTACAGTTTCATTCTCAGTACCTGCATATTTATATCCTGCATATAATATATATGTAGATAAAGATATTAGTATTTATATTTTATAACAAGTCCTAAGGTAGTTGTCATCGAAACCATCATCTCAGGGACTAACATAAATTTAAAACCAAAAAAACTTCGGAAGCATTGATGACTTCAACACCCTCAAAATGTATAAAAACGGCAGTAGAGTTTTGACTAGGTCGGAACCATCATTTTAGAATTCATTCTTTTACAAACCAGGGTCTCAGCCGAATGCTCTTTCTTTAAACAAAGAAAGGCGGCAACTAGTTCGAAAGCAACTGGGTATCGACTTGATCGAAAGCGCCCTTGAAAAACAAGGCAAGCACATATATTTTAAAAGTAAACAATGGTTTCATCTCTATCGAAAGCAATGCTTTCGACACCTTGCCTTCCGCACTTCACCAATCTATAATGTACCAATCACATTGTACCATGTGGATTTGTTTCGATTTTAATCGGTTTCGGCTAGGTTGGTCTCGACTGAGATGAAGAGGAGTCATTGGAGTCAAAACGCATTTCTAAAAGAGGCGGAACCAACTTTTTTGGGTAAAAATTGATTAATGTCAATTAAAGCAAATACTTTCTAACTAATCTGCCACATGTAAACATAATTGGTTACCTTAACTTTTCAAAAATAACCGTCGCTTAATTCCAGATCTAATTCAAGATTAATTAAACAAATAAGCCCTTCCATTAAGCAAAACCAATATTGCAAATAAGTCTTTCTTCTAAAATAATTTAATTTCCATAGCAAATCACTTAAGAAAAATCCCCAAAAGTTATTGAAATTCACTTTCATCATGTTATCTAACCTATCAAAACTTTAGACCCAAATTCTTAATATAATTTGTGAAAAAAATTTCTAAACCCATTTAATAATATTTTCCATTGAAAATTTATAACAATCTTTCCATAGTTAGAAAAATTATCAAAATTAGAACCCAACTCCAAAATCATTTTTACATAACATAAAAATTTTCCATGGCATTTAAACATCTATTTCAATTGGTCTTTACCCTTAGAACCGTGGAAAATCATACTTAAACAATCTTGTTTAAATCTAAAAAATTATAATTCAAGCATATCACCATCTAAATCATCATAAAAACGAATTTAACCTTAAATCCGAAACCATATGATTATAAAAAGAAATAGAGATGATATAAATTATTATTCACCTTGATTGGGATAAGGAGATTGGATTGAGATTGATATTTATTCCCCTTACTTTAATTCTTTAGTCTTTGATTTAATTTCCCCTTCTCTTTTCTTCCTAGCAATGGTCGGCTCCCCTTTTGTTTGCGTTTACATTTTTGTGAAAATAAGAAATAAACATAAATAGATATCAAGCCGTGGATACATATAAGGGCTATGAAATTAAGGTGCGGCTAATACCCAATATACCTTTGTGTAAACTAATTAGCCTATAAGCCATACTTAAGCCCATTTAATTAATTAAGCATGGCGTCTTAGTGTTTATTCAAATCTCGATCATGTTATCACTTAACATTTACATCATTCTATTTAGTTTATCTAATTAAGAATAATGTTATAAAAATTGGCGATGTTTCACTTAAGTCATCCTAATGGTTTTGCTAGCAAATGGAAGTGGCGAAGTAGTAAATCCAAGAAAAACTGATTTTATGCCTTTCAAAGCAATTTGTTTTCACCTAACTTGCTTAATTTGCCATAATATAATTGGTTCCCATTTCTTTATCAAAATCCTTTTCGGAAAGGCTGCCGAATTCAAAATTTTCAATTACAAACATTGTAACAAGTAACCCCTTCTCCTTGACAAAACATATAAAACATTTAAGTCCCTTAACTTAAATAATTTTATAACCATAATAAAATACTTAGGAAAATTGCCCAAAATTACCATAATTCGCTTTTAATATGTTTTCTAACATATTTCAATTTCATACCCAAAATCATTGTATAATTGTTTCAAACAATTTATACCCAATATTAACTATTTTCTCTCATAGAAAATTCATAATAAATCCACAGTAATATAGAAAACTATAAAACTTGAAGCCCACTTCTAAAATAACGTTCTTGACCATATATCAAAAACGCAAATAATATGGATGTCATTTAATAGGTTTTCTTATCTAATTTATTATAAATCTATATGAAACAATATAAATCATCAACAAGCATGTGTGTGTGTGTGTATCATTTAAACAAACCTAACATGCCATATAACTTGCAAAATTAATTTTAATCTAACTTGAAATTGAAATCAATATCAAATATGAGATGTAAATCAATTTATTCACCTTAGCTTGGTGTTAAAAAGTTTGAGATTTGCTCTTTGATTAATTTGCTTAAGCTTTATACTTGAATCCTAGCTTTTTTTCTCCTTGAATCTTCTTAACTTTGGCTGGTGGAGCTCACTAGTGTTTTAGTTTTGTTTGTAAATGTTGAAATGAATAAGAAATAAAGGATAGAAGGGCTTAGGGTATAAGAACAAAGGCTATTACTATTTTGCCCTTGCCATATTCCTCCTATTTACGTATTATTATTCACTTTTGCTTATACATTCGTTAAGGCATGACCCCTTATTGATTAACAAATCTCAATCCCTTAACTATCTACATTATTTCATTTAACTTATCTACTTAAATGTCCTAAATATTGTTAGTCAAAATTAGGGTCATTGCACATGGTGCTTCAAGATGATGGTTATTCGATTATAGAATCCTATGTAACATAAATTTTATTACTTGTCTTGATCCAAAGCAGGCTTTGTCTTTACAAAAGCATACTTTGGAGGGGCAAGTGTTATCCGGCATTTGAACCAAGCAACTTCATATTGAATATGGACTTTAAGATGACGAAGAAATGGATCGAGAACTTAAAGAGATGCCTACAATGATGGAATGACGGAGCATAAGAAGTTGGAGTAAGAATTGTGTAAGTTGAATATGGTTAGTACCGATCATATTGATCATGTCGGCATCGACATAATTTGGTTGATACCGACATGATTTGACGAGGGATCCACTTTTGAGAAAGTAGGTGAACTACTACATTACTTTGTAGAAAAAGAAAAGTCTCATGTAGGACAAATCATGTTGAGACCTATATGATTTATAGGAGTGATTTTTGCAACAAATCTAGGAAACATGAAGATGCAACAAGTATGAACAAAAATTGATGTACCACTATGCATATTATGGTTGGTACTAACATGGTTGTGGTCAATACCGACATGATTTTTGCTACAAGAATTACTCATCCTTCCTTCCCAATTGCATTGATTTCAGTTCTCACCTGGACTTTTATGAGCTAGCGACTATGGTGGATGGATTCGTCTATAAATATGAATATGCAATGTAGAAAGGACTTTGGAAATTATGATCTCCTATCTCTTTTCTATATATTTTTGCCATAAATTGCCGTCGAACTCTTGAAATAAAATCAAAGTGGAGGTAGGAAGTGATTTAAGGTCAAACCACTATAAAAATTGGACGTTCTTGCTATTTTCTTTCGTTTTTTATCTCTATTATTCTTGTTTTTGGATTTATTAGGGTGTTGTGTCAATTTTTGAATCAATTCTTTACAATCATTAATCTCTCCCCTTGGTCTTGTCTAGGGAAGGATGTTATAGTTTATTTTTGATGATTGGTGAAACTAATCTTTATTTTACCTAGAAGTGTAACACTAATAATTTTTGTTGCACATGATTTACATATTTAATTATTATGGGATTAGGAAGTTGATAATGATGATTTGCTGAATTAATTAATTAAGGTTAGCCTTAGTAAAAATAACAATGAGAATGGTTTAAGAAAATAAGGATAAAAAGGAATGCTGAATTAATCAATGAGGAGGTTGATCCTACATCATCAATTTCATAGGTGGAGGGGAATAAGCCAAAGTCTCTTACTTCTACCCCAAATGAAGGAGCCTTATTATTAAAGAACGAGGAATGTGTAAGTAAGTCATCTTCGATTGGAGATGAGGTATTGGTGATGCTTCTAGGTAAGATTCCATTAGAGCTGCATAAGATTATAGAGAGATTTGATAAGATTAGAAAAGATAAGTTGTAATGAGAAACCCCGTGTTTGAAGAAATGGACATAAATGGTATAATTGAGAAAGCTAAGGACTTGTCAAGTAGAGTTCCTAGAAGTCGCCTTAAAAAGAAATAATGTGCATTGCCTGATGAAGCGGTGGGTCAGAAGTGTAATATGTTCAGAGATCATATCATAAAGTAATCAGAGTTGTTGTGCAATGTTTGAATAGCTTGGAAAGTTTTGAGAGATGATGAATGGGCTTACTATTGTAGATGTATATACTTGCTCAATGAAAAATTATGTGGTTTGATGAATGTTGATGATGTTTGCTTTCGATAAATGTTGGAATATCTCCAGCCATTCTTCTCCTTGTGCAATTGTTGTTTTGCTTGTTCATTTTGTTTGGACATAGTTTTTGAGAACATTATTTGATCTTTCAAAAGTAAAGATGTGAACTTGGTTGCACATCATATTTGTGGAGTTTTCCATTCTTCGACCTTTAGTTCCCATGCTTCTTATTAGGGATGACTACTATTCGAAGGATATGCTTGGATCAACATCCTTGGTTTGCTAATAGTGGCAATTTTTTGTTCCAAAATATGACTGATTTTCTCATGGCCTTTTTAGCCCTACTTTCCCTATCATGTTGCTACTCTACATTACCATCAATGCTCATTTTTACAAGTTCAGTTCAGACTTGTTGTTGTATTCTTTGTATGATGCAAGGGATAGAAGCATAACAGCTACCATGTTTAGTGAACTGCTGCTACTATGTACGTGCTTCTGATGTGGAGTTGAGAATGTGGTGCAAATTGTTTATGTGGCTGTGGTGATTCTTCTTGGGATCTTCTAGTTCGGGAGCACAAAATTTGGCATGAATATTGGTATTTTCATCATAAGTGGAAAGTGTTTCTTCGTTTTATAAAGTTGATATTGTCGGCTTAGTGCATTATTTAATTTTATTTGAGTAGGGCTAGAGAGAAAGGGTCGAAGTGATTTGTAATATCCTGGAATTTCATCATTTTGATTTGAATATTTGATTTTTTTGAGAAAAATGTGTGGTCCTCTAAATAGAGGAGAGCATACATGAATATATATATATTATAAGACAAGATGCCGCCAACATGCCTAGACGGTAGCTATTCTAAATACAAAAATCAAAGGAAAAACTCAGGTACCCCTAAAATAAGCTACGGCAAGGTCACCGCCCATTACACCACAATATCAAGCTCCGGCATGGCCACCGCTCGATATTAAGGTGTTAGAAGTACCTAAAAACAATGAAATATCCAATGAAACTTGAAGCCATCTCTATCTAGGAAGGCAACTCCATGCCGATGACTTTGAAGGCATGGAAAATATAATGATCTAAAACGGAACTGCGAATGATCTAGACTGGAAATGCCACTTTGAAAACTCGATAAAACTGGAAGTGGTGCATAGCTGAATAGTAAACTCTCCTGAAAATAGAACTCCATAATGAAGATGAAGATGTACTAGAATGAACCCCTTCTTGCATACAACAATCTGCAAACCGTAATCCTATGTACCTGCAATAAGAAACTAACACCATATCTAGCCCAAGACCTGTATCTAAAACAGAACTAAAGTATATAGTTAAAATGATACATATGTATATAAATGAAATATATATATGTGTGTGTGTATGTATGTATGTATAAAAGAAAGAGAAATAATGATACAAGAGTTAAGCTAATATGAAAGATTAAAATAAAGAATAGAAAAATAACTAAAAGGAATCAATGATTGAATTAACATAAAGATCTAAAAACTAAAACTAGCAAAAACTAAAACAATATCTAAAACAAATCAAAGATATCCTTATGGTCCTTTGATCAATAGGATGTTATGATACATAGTGAAATCATCATTTAAGTTTGAAAAAATATTAATACTACAATTATTAATGTCAAAAATATTATTTTTATATTTAAATAGATTAATTTTATGATTAACCTTATTAAGATATTCTTTAAAAAGATTATCTTTAAATAATTTATAATTAGGCTTAGATATCCAATTAAAATAAAATGAATAAATTATTAAATCAATTTATTAAAATGACTATAATTATTTTTAAAAATTCTCCGATTTCTTTCAAGCCAAATACACCAACAAATTATAATTATTAAAGTGTCAAGTAAAAGTCCATTTTCCATTTTGAACTTAAATCTAAAACTATTCCAATAATATTTACAATCATATATTTTAGTTGTTAGATCAAAGTTAAATATTTTAAAGATATTATTTTGAATGAAGTAAGTATCCATGCAATCATAGTATACATGTTTAATATCTTCATAATGTAGATTGCAAAAATAACATTTATTATCGATCTGCATATTTTTTCTTTCTAAAAATTCTGTAGTATTTAGTTTTCCATGCATAATTAACCATATGTGAATTTTAGATTTAGGAGGAGCATTTGCTTTCCAAATAAATTTAAAAGCGTGTGACGCCCTACCTCTATGCTCACAATAACAAAGAGTATTAAAGGAAATACTGTCTGTTATCACGAAGAATAAGGCTGGATAGGAGTGGCCATCCGTAGTTAGGCCTTACACTAGTATTGGTTATCTCGATAGGAATAGTATATATTTTTTTCATCTCTTTATTTACTCCCATTAACATACACAATTCCAGTGTAAAACGAACTACGATGGTACATAATAGTTTAGAACAATAGATATAATAATAACACAGATAATTCAAATGCGGAACACAGATAAACAAAAATCTCATATATATAATAACTGATGTCAGTTACAATACATGTGATACAATACATATGATACAACTACAACTGTCGACTCTGGAAGTTACATATACAAGTACATTATCGTGAATAATATAAATGAATATACAACATCCTATACAAATACACTGACTACTTTAAATGATGACGACTACTCCAAAAGTATGAAAAGACTTCATAGCTTTAACAGCAACCCAAAGTAAGATATCAACAACCTGTAAATACTCGGTCTGACCCGAGTATTAAATTCAAGAGAAAATAATACACGGGTCAGCCTAATTCAAACTCAGTTATTAGTGCACAGAAGCAATAATAATTAAGTAACAAATAGACAACAGTCACAATAATTCTCGTCTATCCGATCCTTTAATAAGAAATCCGATAACGATAAACATAACACTTAATAGTGTTAAACAACAAATCAGCTGAATGAAATCATCAACAAGTATAAATGAAAAGATCATCAATGAAGATAATTTAGAAAACATCAGAATTGCCTAATTGGCAATTAACATGAAAATCTAATTATTAAGTAAATAATTAGAAACGCATAATCTAATTATCTGAAAGATAATTAGACAACAACAAAATGATCGAATCAAAACAAATCAATTCAAACAATTGAAATGTCACTTAGAAACATCAATACTGATTGGCTGCAGTACATGCACGCGTGTACTGCCTCGCCAATACTGTATATGAAATACGCAAAAGGTCATTGAATCAAAAGCAAGTGAAGGATCAAATTTCAATGCCACTGCCCCAATAATCAAGACATCATATAAACAATTGTGCTCAAGCAACCGAGCTAAATATGCAAACAGAGGTGACAATAGTGAATGGTTAAAACAGTGAGCATATACTAGAATGAACAAGTACAGACATGAGATAGTCTGACAATGGCTACACAGGGCTTATATCAGACCCAAGACTACAATATGCTCAAGAGAAGTCAACAACGTCTGGAGTGAATGCAAGTCAACGATCGAACCAGTTATACACATGAATGAATGCTAGCATATTAAGCTTCAGGTAATATGCAAGTGGTGCAGAAAAATAAACAGTGAAGCAAAGGCATGCATTCTTGTGTGTGTATATATATATATATGCAAGAAACAATATATATGAACTCAGGTGGACTGCAAACTGGAAATGCAGTGATGGATCATAGAATCCAAGTTTATATGCAATTAAACAGTGTAGTAAAAACATGCACACTTATATAATGTATGCAAGAAACACTACAAATATACTCAGGTGGACTGCAAACTAGAAATGCAGTGATGGAAGAGAATCCAAGTTTATAAGCGATGAACCTTTAAGTTTCCAGCTCTTTAAATCATTATCAATTAAAGCCAAAATATATTAAAAGAGATGTATTTGTTTCAGAATTGGAAGGTGAGACTCACAAAGAAGACTATATTCTATAGCTACGTAAGCTAAGGTGGTAAATTTGCATGATGCAGTTGCTTTATTTTTACTTTGAAATTACATAAAGATTTATTTCCAAAGCAAAGATCTGCAAATAGTAGGCTAAAATAATGAATAGGTCATGACTTCATATAATTTCAAGTGCTAGAAAACCAACCACAAGGTAATTGATAGTAAAAGTCCGCAGTAAAACAATAGAATCATAAGATGGGTGCTAGGAATCAAATTATATAAATCCAATCATCTTTTAACTCCATACTTTGCTTTTACTTACAGCTATATGGTAAAAATGATACGGAGGCTATGAATAAGTTGGCAAGTAATTATTAATTCACAGTATGATACCAAATCAAATAACAGGTACACACATGCATGAAATAAACAGTATCTACTGCTAACAAGATAAGTTGATAAATACATATGCAATAGTATAAGGAAACAAACTCAGAAATGCCCAAAGACCAATAAGTTCACCTCACTTCTCAAATGTACATGAAGCCAATTTCAGTGACACTGCCCCAATGAATCCAATACAGTGCAACTGACTCGAAATAATAAACAGTGACAACATAATGAACTTGTATGCAAAGACCAAAGGATGTCCAGGTATAATGCAACTGTGTATAAAAATGTTGCCAGATCAGTGAATAGAAATGGTCAACTAATGAATGCTATATATATATATATATACATGTATATTAAAGGTCGGTAATCATTGAAATGGTTAGAACTGCAGCCAACATATGTATGTATATACTGTACAAACTCAAAATGAATGAAACTTCAATGAAACATGCTACAGGTACAAGGCCGAACCAGTATATCAGTAACGCAACAATCATAACTAAGTGCACCTATAAACAGAGGCATGAAGAGACAAGGAAAACCAATGACCCAAGTCAAAACAAGGTCGACACGGTTTCAAATCAAATCAATACAGAGATTTCAAGCTGAGCAAGGTAGTGGACGAAGCCACAAGAAAATGAAAGTGAGATTCTTATCCCAAAATAGTTTTCACAAAATAAGTAAAACTCTTATCTCAAATCATTTTCACAAAAATCAAGTGGAAACCGTGAAGGAACAACAGTGTAAATCAATTACATCCACTGAATATTGCAGTGACAACATATATAAATGAGGCAATGCATACAGCGGATTGAAAATGCTCAGGAATGAACAAATAGATGGCCAGAGCCGAAGTACATAGGGACCACGAAATCAAAGCCATAATAATCAGTGATGCCAGAAATTCATGAAATCAAAACAACAAATTCAAACCCAAAATCAAAGCTGCGGAAATCACAAAATCACGTATATATGTGAAATTGAACTAGATGTGAGTAATTAAAATTTACTCACCTGTTTTCGAGGGTGCAGATACAATCGAAGTCGAACTCGGTCGAAGTGAAGAAGCCGCGCACGAATCGACTGAAGCAAGCTAATCGAAGCATCATCCATAAACTAGGCGACGACTTCACAAAATTTCCCAAGCCAAATTTGAAGAAAGAAGAACGAAGAGCTGAGCCGCCATTTACTTGCTTTCGTGTATTTTTTTTTCTTGGTTTGATTTTTAGCCTAGGGTTTCCAATGAAAGAAACCGGTTATAGGGATGATATCGGCCTTGAATAAATTCACACACACCAATTACAATGTGGCCCAATATTAATTTTAAAGCCCGTAGTCACTTTTGACCATTTATTAAAAGAATTTAAACCAGATACAAAATTCCAACAACAAACAGCAATCAGCTAACTAATTAATCGTTTAATGACGAAGATAAATTAACAGCAAAACTCCGGGTTGTTACAAAGCGTTATTGATTACATCCGAAAATTAATAAATCTATAAAATGAATTAGAAGTATTTCTTGCTCTCATCCCATTTCCAACTAATACTATCTATATCATTATCAATATTATGTAGGTTTAATATAGCATAAAGCAAGGAAAACTGCGTAATAGTTGAACCTACTAAAATTCTGTTAAAACTAAAATTCCAAGGAGGGTCATTTTCAGGAGAAAAAGCTTCTATAATTAAAGCACCCTTAAAGTTACAGATTTCATATAGATCCTTAAATTCTTTTCTAAGAGGGATAATGGAAATCCAACGATCATGCCAAAAAGAAGTAGTATTACCCGAATGAACTATTGTATTAGTGCTTAAGTTAAAAGTCTCATGGCATTTTAAAATAGATTTCCAAAAATTCGAAAATTTGCTTATAACTGTAGGAGTAATTTGATATAAATTACTACTACCATTATAGCAATATTTAGAAATGATTTCTTTCCAAGTAGGATTTTCATTAATATCCTTAAACATCCATGACCATTTACTTAACAATGACAAATTCATATTACACAAATTAATGATTTCTGAACCACTATCCTTTTTGGAAATAAAATAGTTTCCCAATTTACGAAACATTTAATACTGCTATTTGAGTTTTTCCTACTCCATATGCAGTCCCTCTAATTTTGTCAATTTTATCAATCATCTCATTTGGAAAAAGATGCATAGAAATCCAATAGATCGGAAGAGCTAATAAGACAAAGTTTATTAGAAGTAATCTACCCGCTCGATAAAAATCTATCATTCCAATTAGAAATCCTATTTTTTATTTTATCTATGATTATAAACCAATCACCATGTTTAAGTTAGTAGGTCTAATCAAAAAACAAAGATAATCAATAGGAAAATTCATAGTTTTACAATTAAGCGTATTAGCAACTAAATTTTCAACCTTTTCAAAATCATTTAAAACTAAAACTGCACTTTTATCAAAATTAATTTTTAATCCTGATTGTAGTCCAAAATTATGTAAAATAAACTTAAGAGTAATAATACGTCTAAGTAAATTGGAAGAAAAAAGCAAGGTATCACCTGCAAATTGGAGGACAGATATACCGTTACACGATATATCGTTACCTACATTCCCAAGAGATCCATTATCAACCGCTTTTTTAATTATCTCAGCGAAAAAATCTGCGACTAAGTTAAATAAAAGAGGCGGTAAAGGATCCCCTTGTCTTAAACCTCGCTTAGATTGGATTTTATTACCTAAAATTCCATTAACCATTATCCTAGAATTACCGGTTCTAAATAAATTCATGATCCAGCTAATTCATCTATGACTAAAACCTCTAGCTTGAAATATGTCAACTAGAAAATCCTAATTTACCGAATCAAAAGCTTTTGTGAAGTCTAATTTTAAAATCGCATAGGATATATTATTCTTACAACAGTGATTAATGTATTCTTGAACTACAGCCACACCGTGGTGATATCTCTCCCCTTAATGAAAGCAGATTGCGAGCAGTCAATTGGATCGTTCATTCTTATAATAAGTCTATTTGCTAAAACTTTGAAATAATTTTAACGGAACAATTATTAAAGAAATAGGTCTAAAATCTTTTAAGTCATTGTACCTACTTTTTTGCGTAATAAAATAACATTTGCAAAATTAATTCTACCTAGTTGCAAATTTCCATTATAGAATTCGTTAAACATGCTAATTAAATCTAATTTTAAAACATCCCAAAATGTTATATAAAATAAAATTGGGAAACCATTTGGACCCAGGGATTTATCACCTAGCATATCATTAATAGCTTTTCGAATTTCCTTTTCAGTAAAAGGATTATCTAACTCAAAAAGATCAACATTAGAATCAGACGAATAAAGATCATTCCATCTGTCATTAAATCTTTGTTTGTTTTTATTACCAAAAAAATCTCTATAATAGTTTATAAAAGCCTTATCAACGTCTCTTTGGTTTAATTCTTCATTATTCACAATAATGTAATTAATTGTATTACTATGTTTTCTACCATTAGCCATATTGTGAAAAAAATTGGTATTATTGTCACCTTCATTTATCTACTGGATTCTGGATCTCTGTTTTCACGTAACCTCCTCCTTATCTAAAATAGAATTAAGTTATTCTTTTAGATTAGTGATAACATTACGCTCACCTAAATTTAGTTGTCTAGTTTCTTCTATCTTGTTTATTTTAAGCATCTCAAAAAGAATATTTTCTTTTTTAATTTTTATACTACCAAAAATATTTTTACACTACCAAAAATATTTTTACACCAATTTTTAAGAAAATTCCTATGATCCCTAAGTTTTAAAACAAATTTTTAGTAGAATTATCCTTATTTCCAATATTATGATAACTCGTAGAAACCACTTATTTTTAATTAAATTTGAAAAATTGGACTCTAATAGCTATATTTTTTCGAATTTGAAAGATCTATTAATAACCCTATGTTTTTTACATGTGGGAATAACAGGACAATGATCGGAATAATTGTAAGGCAAACCAGAAACTCTATAAATAGGAAATTTATTCTCAATTTCAACACTAACGAAAAACTTATCAAGTTGAGACATTGATGGGGATCCCTGTATGCAAAACTATTAGTCTGTCTTTCTTCACCAAGTCTATCCAAAACTCGATCTCTGTATCCGGTGACAATCCAGTCTCTTCCTTGAAAACATCTGGATACTCTCTAGTGATAGGCACAGATGACGGTATCTCATATGGAACCTTAAGCGAATGTAGAAAGCTAACCATCACCACATCCACTGGTCGACAACCAATCACTACCGTTCACCCATTCACATCTTCGATTTTCACCAACAGCTTCTCGCAATCCATTATGGCCGCATATGCCCTAAGCAAGTCCATACCCAAGATAATCCCAACCCAGCAAAGTTTAGAACAAAACAATCACAAACCAAAGAACATCCATGACTCGATAAAACTAGGCCACGATCAACCATGCAAAGATAATAGAGCCTCCAATAGGATTCATCACGATTAGGGCTAGTCTACTATCTCAGGTTATATTCCCAATCTATCTACTATGTCACTACAGATGAATGAATGAAATAAACCAGTATCAAACAAAACTCGAACATGAACATCACCAATTGAAATTGTACCTCGAATGTTGACTCCCCTCCCCTTCTTCGTCGACGGAGCACTTGACAAAATTGGGGCTGCGCCCAAATTATATTCCTTTACTACCTGCTTATTCTTCACCATTTCTGGACAATTCTTCTTCAATTGCCTGGGCTTGTCACAATTGTAACATTTCATCTTCTCACTCATCTTGCAATCTTTAATCAAATGACCCCTTTTATTGCGTCCAAGGCAAGTAGGTTCCCATTTATCCTTCTTCTTACTACCCTTTCCCTAGGACTATTTTCTCTTTCCGTTCCACTTCTTCATGCCTTTACCACCATGTTGTGGCTTTGGCTCTTCTTTCTCGACAAAAACAATAATAGTAGTCGTTGCCGTAGTGTACAAGCTCTCATAGCGAAGCGCGTTCTCTATAAGCTTCTCAAACGGCTCATCTATATGGTCCACTAGCTTTTTTTCCTAAGTATTCATCCAAACCAATAATGAATTTCTCATTCTTCCTTAAGGGATTGTCGATGAATGGCATCCGATACGTAGATAAAGCGTTAAAATTTTCCACATCTTCAGAAACTATCATCTGTCCTATTTGAGATTGAAACTTTTTCTAAATAGAACTGACTTCTAAGCATCTACAAAATAAATTCTCCTCGAACCTTGCCTTGAACTAATCCCAGCTGAACTGATCCACTAGAGTAGTAATAAAAACAAAATTCCACCAAATCATGGCTCGACCCTGAAGCTGTATCGAAGCCAACTTCCTCTTCATAACATCTTCCACCACCATATCATCGAAAATGCGCTCATTAATATCTAACCGATCTTACACTTCTATGGAAAACTCCGTCCCATGAAAGGGCTTCCTTCCAAGAGTAGAATAATCTTTGCTCGGCTTGGAAAATCAATCCTAAATACTTGCATGGGAGCACCTCTTCCCATCACCGCTCTAGGAGCCTTCCTCATCATATTAGCCATTATAGCATTGAATATGGCTTGGACATCAAGCGTAGTAGCTCTTAATCCCGCTCCATCCTCTACTTCTAAAGCAAAATTCCTTGTAGCATTCCTTGTATGTCGGCAAATTCTCATCTGTAATAAGAATGATCAGTCCCTTATAAATAAAACTATGTATACTGCGCTCATATGCATGTAACTTACACTATATAATATATTTTTGTATAATTTTGAAAACCAAACCTATGACAAGTACACTGTCTCATACATATACATAATCTCAATGCAATTTAAGGCGATAGCACCTTCCCTACCTCTACTAGATCATGGTATCAACTCTAGTTAATTATGTAACCAAAGCTCTGATACCAAATGTGATGACTGCCCTATACCATCGACACCAATAGTATATAAATGGTGCACTGCAATCATTCCTGGCTGATATAGAATGATCATCAGGGTTTAGAGTGAACCAATATAGCATATAACCTATCGTACATCTCACAGTCTATGGACAAAATATAACATCACATATACAACAAAAGAGTTCGTAATAACAATATGAACAGACCATTATCATCAGAGTATAATATCCATGGACTTATACATGAATAGTAGAGTTTATATAATAGGAAACAAATTCAATAACTGTCTCAAATACTAATAGTGAGCAGTCATTGCTAAGGCTCCGTAATGCTACATAGCAGAATAAGTGTCGACTCAACATATGTATATAACATGAGATAGCTCCATCCATCTCGTCCTCCGAACAACTACTGCGTCACCTAGACCTGTTATCTAGTCTACTCATTCAGAATACTCAAGATAATAAGAGGGAAAGCATAAAATCTAAGGCCAGACAATAGTCTGGTATGAGCGGTAAATGAAATTTGGTAAGGAATAAGAGTGCATAAACCATACCTGACATGTCCTTGTAACCAAAGAGATAGCATACACTATAATATTCTACTCTGTAATATTATAAAGATATACCACAAACCAAATAAAGGATATCGGTTTTTCAGTTATTCCTATCTCCAATACCTATTTCCTTCAATATCTATGAGTGATACCCTACTATAGAGAGCAATATAAGAAATCATAGCATCCACCAAACAATCCTAACTATCACTCCATATGCTTGAATATATGATAACTAGTATGACCCCTAACCTAGGGACTAATGGAAATCCCAATTCTCTGTTGTACTCTTGTACTTATAGCATAAATCTAGATATGTGTCTCGTAGCCCAGAGCTGGGCTAGACCCAAAGCTATAGGTCCAAGGCATACATGTCCCTTCATTAACCCATGGGCATCCTCAATTACAATACCCTTGCTTCAGGTACAACTGAAAACTACATAGTCAGCAACGATTCCTTAGCACATACACCCAAATTCACCTTTTCTTCATTTGGATACCAAGCCTTTCTTGCTTAATACGGTTTCCATTATTCATGAGAAATTCTACCACATTCCCTGATCATACGGTCCAACCCCTTTGTGAGCTGCCATCTTCGGAACCTACTCCCAACATGATCCAACATCCGAAGACGATAACTTTTCATCATGTTTTTATGTCGTCATACATGCTGATACAAATGAGCCAACACCTCTAGCATGATCTACCGGACAATTACTTCATATTCTAGAAGTTTCGTTCCATTTTAACCTAAACCTGGGATTCGGCACCGACCTTTGAACTCGATCCTGACCTCTCCACTTAGCCAATCTACGGCTAAATTTTCTTCCACCACTTCCTTGCTTCCAGTATTCCATGCCCGGAAGTTTTGTTCTATACACAAATAAAATCGTCATAAAACAAGTGCTCTCTTCAAAGCATGCTACTTCTTATCCTATAAACAAGTCGCCATAGTATCCAACACGTAGCCAATCACCTATCCATCACCTTAGGAAACCTCTACTAGCAACATCCTTGCTCTCCCTAAAGTCGTCGACTTGTTGGACCAACCCACAGAACTCGGTACCGATTTCTCATATCAGTGCCAACTTGTATGCTTAAAGAATCTGAATCTTTGACTTGAACCCTAAGATCCTCTTGTACTCCATAGCTTTCCCTCTAAGTTTCGTCCAATTCCAAACAACTTTGCCTCTGATTTGCTCAATTTTCCGATCTAACTTTCTATGCAATCGCAATACTAGTAAATGACATTAAATCATATCATCCAACATAGAATAACAAGCAGTTTCATCCAATCAAACATGAAACCTGTCAAAATAAGACAAGCAAGTCAATATCTAACATAGATCTATATATAGCATTAATATATGAGCAAGAGCAAGGGTGATTTTTAATCAGTCTAAATCATATACATAGTTTAACATGTATTTAAAGTTAAAAATGTTTTATGGCAAAAAAATGATTTAAAACTTGTTAAATCATATGATTCTACAATATAAACATTAATAGTATAGTGAAAAGGTATAAACCACTCACCAGTTATCAAATTCAACCAATATGAATGTAGATCCAATTCGTACAATAATGGAGTGCACATCAGATCAAGCAAACAGATGATCTCTATCTTCTAGCTAATGATCTAACCTCTAATCCATAATCTAATTTGATTTAGAGAGCAACTTGGGTGATTTTGGATGAAATTAGGGTGGATCAAGGGCTAATTAAGATTTAGACCATATTTAGAATAAGAAGTAAAAGTTTTAACTAGATTCTTCAGCTCCCTATTTATAGTATTTTCTAATTAGACTAAGGAGCTCGCTAATGGGCTAAATTAATTACACACTAATCTTTGCCAACAACTTTAAAAACTTAAAATAGCAATAACTCTACCCGTAAGTCCATTTTTCTATTTGACCACTCTATGGAATGGGACACCATTATCCTGAAGCAATGGAACTTGTTTAAGATCCTAAATTAACTACTATCAAAAGTTATAGTGAAAACAAGATTTTCAAGTTCAAAATGGTCACACGAAAATTTTAAAAAATCATTGGTGTGTAAAATGTCCCTTAGAGTCATATCCTAAAATTATATAATTATACGATCTGATACGAATAAAATAAATATATTTTACGATCTTTCTGTACATAAAATACGGGTCGTTATATGTTAGTTACTGATTGCTAATTGTTGATAATAATATGTTTGTTATTATTGTTTGATTGTTTGTTTGGACTTGAATTCCCATTTGAAAGGCAGATTGCATAAATAACCATTTTTTGCAGGAGACTTTTGTAGAGAGACCCTAAGAGGTTTCTCACCATTATTAATTTACTATTATATGCATCTTACTTATATTCTTATATTTCTTATAATGATGTTTGGTTGAAATAATTATGACAGACTGTATGAAATATCATTTCCATAAACCTATGTGTGCTTTGAACTTGTGCTCGTATTTTTACAAAATAAATGTTTGTTCTCATTTTCGCACTACGAAAGTTATTTAAACCATATTTTCAAGTATTTTTTAAGATTTTGAAATAAAGGGATAAGTGTGGTTTTAAATTTATAAAAAGATTATGAATTTGATTAATAACCTTTCAGGATAACTAATGTTGTTTTAAATTTATAAACATATTTTGAATTTGATTAATCATCTTTTGGGATAATTAATGTTATTTTAAATGTATAAAAAGATTATAAATTTGATTTATTTTCGTTTGGATTACCACCCCGTCACTTTGCACTTTGCAGTTACCTCCCCGTCACTTCGATCGGGGCAATAATCACGTCATGTTTTATCCATCGCAGTAATGCGGACCATAAATAACCTGATAAATAAGAGTTCTTACATCCAAAAATCCAAAAACTAAAAAAGAAAAAAGGGAGCCTCTCCTGGCACGACGGTTCATCATCATCTTAGAGCAAGCCTAGGGACCGTCCTCAATCCCATACATGTGTAAGTGACTTTGACTTAGTCGCTTTATTATAGGGTTTATTGTTGTTGTTGGTATGGCCAGAGTCTAAGACCGGTACTCCGCCATTATCATCATGATTAGTTGATGATAATGCATGATCCTGATCTAGGGACATTTCTTTTTCCATTCGATGCTGACGGTGGCTGCTCCTGTTCCATTGTCGTTGTTCAATTCCTCATGCACTATGGTAATCTGCCGTTCCTGACATGCTTTTTAATCATATCCTTTAAATGCCTGCATTCATCCGTGGTGTGCCCATTCAATTTTTGGAACAGGCAGTTCTTTCCAAACATATGCTCGTGCTCCTGGGATCCCTCCTTACCAGTTTTTGATATGGGAGTGGCCTCTAATGTCCAAATAAATCCGTTCTAGGCTTTCCATCAAATCCGAGTAGGAGAACTTTGGCTCCCACTCTTCCTATCACCTTTTTGTCCCACCATACCCATCACCCAGTTTTTGTGTGCCTTTATCATTCTTGTTTACATCTCCTGATGATCCTTTGTTTTGCACAACATTCACCTCCAGTTTGTCGGCTCATGTGTATTCCTGTCGTAGGAACCTTTCTGCTTCATGATAAAACTCCCTGAGATCCATAGGTGGATCCCACGTCAACTAATTCTTGAAATCTGTGCCATCGACAATTCCTGATACAATTGCTGTCAAAAATATGGATGGATCTGGTCGATCCATCGATGCCGCCGCAACATTAAATCATATTAGAAAACTCCTTAGAGACTCTCCGGTACTCTTTTTCAATGCTCCCAATGTCATAACATCATGTGGACCCAAAACTGCTTTTTGTATTGATCTAACAACCCGCACCATGTCCATACTATACAATTCTCTAGTTGCCTAAACTAGAGTGTAACTAACTCCGTCAAATAAAGTGGAAAACATCTTGCCATTACCTCCTCCGATGCCCCAAGTACATCCATATGTCATATATATCTCATCATGTGCATAGTTGGGTCCAATTTTCCATCATATACATAGCGTTGGTAGTTTAAACTCCGGTGGATTTCTAGCATTCCTAATATTAGGAGTGAACAGACTTCTGTTTACATCCTCCAGATCCCAATTCACCAATCTTCCATGCATAGCTTGCCTAATCATCTCTGTAAACCTGTAATTGTCATCCAGCTATAGTCTCCTATCATCATTTCCAAACCACCTCCCAAGTCCACGAGAGAATTCTAAAACGTACTCCTCTGGACTAACATACAAATTCTGATTTGCACGAAGCTCCATGGGATCGATCGCAGGTCCTCCATCATTGCGATCAACCAGACCCGGTGCATTCCCCCAATCATTTGGGGATCGGGGCCAATCCCTCTAAGATGGTCGGGGACTGCCCCCGGTTGCTCTATTTCTATTCCTTTGTCTAATAGCTCCATCTCCATGTTCTCAGTTTTGATTTTCAATGATTTTTGCTACTTCAACTCGCTAATCTAAGTTGTCATTTGCTCCTGCTTCTCTATTTCCTTGGTTCTGCACTCTAGCTTGTCCAATTTGTCGAAGTAAATTCTGCATCATCTCCTCCTGTCTTTTCAGCATATTTTCCTACAGAGCATTCATCATCGTTTTTGTTTGCAACCAAATTAGCCACAAACACCCAAGAAAAAATTTAAGTAGTGGAATAAATGAAGAAAATAAATGAAAATAGAGAATCACAAAATATCAAAGAAAACACAACAGAAAGAAAAAACAACAGGATTTATAATGGTTCGACGTTTATTACCTACGTCCACTTTGAATATTCTCTTTAGTTGTCTTCTTAATTCACATGATTACAATTACAAACATCAATAAATAACAAGAGATCAGAAAAGAATGGAGGAAGTTAGTTACAATAATGGCAGATTTTAACTAACAGCATAAGAGTAATCTAGAATGACCCCCTGTGTCTGTATTTATAGATGAAGGCGGCCTCAAATCTGACTCAAACTTTGGCAACTGGACCTCCTTCACTATATGGGCTCATCATAGGAAGGGCTAGTCCTAACTCTCAATGGATAGGGATCGGTACCGATCCCTCCATAAATCGAGTTTGGGCTAGCGGTCCATATGGTGGTTCTCTTACGGTCTACAATGATAGTGCTTCGAATATCATAGTGTTTGGACTTGTGGAGCTTAAGTTCTTGCAATATTTCAACATGAATCTTGTCTTGGTCTAGGCAATGCTGATCCCTCATGATGCCCCTATTTATGCCGACCCATACTCCACTGGCCATGCCTTGCCGATCCATACGATATGAACTGTATCATGCCGATCCTTATCCTTCAAGAACACTACGTCGATCCATTCTCCACTCAAAATACATTATGCCATTCCATATCTCTTGAATATAGTTTGTCGATCCCTCTACGTTCTCACCCAAACCACTATCTTGCCAAATAACTATGTCGATCTCCCACCATATTAAGTGAATACTGATCCCTCCTTCATCTCATCCAATTCGACCAATGCCCATGCTGATCCCTATTCTAACCAAGCTAAACTCCATAGTTCTGACATCCTATGCCGTCTATCTATTAACTCTATTCACCTTGGACTGGATACAACTTCCCAGACATTATAGTTTGGTCATGTGGCTGTTGTCTTGTGATTATCCTTCTCATTTGCAGTCGAGCCTGGCCTACGTAATCAACCCTATATAGCCAGGTCAAGGCACCAGGTACTTTCCTCCAAAGTACATCCTGTGAGTAACATGACGTGCTTTGAATTGGAAAAACCTAGGCTCTCAGGAATAATCTATCCAATTTTCTAGTTGATTACTGTTCCTCTATTAATCTTAGATGATACAAGTCTATGTCATGTTCCATTAGTATAGATTTGGTCACGTAAGATTTACAAGATTTCTTTTGATTTGACTCCACACTTGATTGTTCCAAGCTAAACTGCCATTTCAGTTAATTTCAAAAGGTTGAATCCTTGAGTCTCTCCTATGCATGCTCACATAACGTTTCCGTTGTTGGCTCCCAGACGTGTTTGGACTCCCATTGGTCTTTACTAAGCTATTTCATTCTACGTTCTTGCGCTCATTGTCTATCCTTCACGATATCGATCATCACTTAGTTTCCATCTATCTGCCAATTCCTTTTCCTTTATTTCACTCATATCCATCATTCACGCATCTCTATCCATTTATTTCTTTTTATATTACATTATTATATATATTTCTATTTTTTTTTATATAATAGGAGGGATTGGCATCTGTATGTCGATCCATCGATGAGTATGCGTGGATAGGGTTTGGCTAGCCTTGGGGATGATCCCTTTTTAATCTTGTGAACGAGTCACTTCGGATGATCGGTTCCACTTCGCCTTCCATCACCCATATAAAACATCGTACGCCTCCTTCCTTTTTTCACTTTTCATTCTCCAACACTTAAGCCCTTTTTTCCTTTGCTCTTCACTTAGCCGAACTGTTTGAGAAAGAACAAACTTCTCCCATAAACTCAAATTTGCACATGAGACCTAGTCTCTAACTTCATCACCATCAATTCATCCTTAATCCAAGTTTTGACCTTGTACTCTATAGGTGTGATTTCCTCTCACAATCACATCGATTGAATCATGGATTTAAGGGGTCACGTATGTTCGACCTTAGGTGAGTGAATCAATGGACTTCTTTAGGTTAGGAGAGATTATGGGAAGAGAAGAGGGCGCTAGAGAAGTAAGAAAGAGGGATATTAAAAGAGGAAGAAAGAGGGATGAGGAAAAAAGGAGGTAGAAAGAGGGTTCGGTAACTGGCCACTTGGTGATGGAATGGGGAATAGCTGGTGTTAGGGATCCGCATAGATAAGGGCCTTATGAGGGTTGGTGTAGAGGTTTATACATAGAGATTAGTTTAGGAATTAGGAAGCAGGGATCGCCCTGAAAGTTTAAGTGCAGGGATCGATATATAGGCCAGAGAGAAGGGATCAGTAATGAGAGTTCAAACATAGGGGTTGATGATGAGCCAAAAGGAAAGGATCGGTGTTCCTATATGAGTTAAAGTGTAGGGATTGGCATATTACATAGGGATCGGTGTTGACTATAAAAACCAGTTTAACTTAAGTCATTCAAGTGTTTAACTGCATACTGCCTTACGCGAACATAAAATGGCCAAAAACAACATGACTTGCAAATTTGGACCGGCAGACTTGAACAAACAAACTTTTGGACTTCCTAACATGAACTAAGTAAACAACTGGCTAAACGAACTTGAACAAAGGACTTCATAATTTAGAATGTCAGCACCCGATCCTAAATCTTTATTGCCGATCAAGGTCAGCGATGATGGTCTCTCTAGACGAAACCCCCAAGTTTCAACATTTTACTTTCGCTTCTCTGATTTCAAATTATTTATGTTTGTTTCACATTACACTACACTAGTTCAGACACAACATGAGGGGAATAGGTTTTTATTTCTAATATTGATTGTCTACTGAGCATAGTTGACATAGATCTCAAATTATATGGAGCGCTTAACCATAATGTCTTCTGAATTGGCTACGAGATCAAGCCCTGTCACCCTATCTGATATACCTACCTCGAGTCATCAAATAGAACAAGTAGTGGAATCTGACCCGCAAATAAATCTTTTTTCCGACATTCTAGTCTTTCCTACAAAAGTTATTGACCCGGATCCCGATGCCGTTAAGGGTGATATCATTCTAAACAATCTGGTTGACTCACAATCGTCTAGGATCGGTGAAGCCGCTCTTCGTCGATTATGTTCCATCATGGAATTCCTTTCGAAGATGTTCTTGTTCCATCAAGGCAAGATAGACGTCATTTGACCCCAACCAGATATACGAGATATACAACTTGCAACAAGTTCATGTGCTGGGCTGGATGCGTGCTACCCTTTAACTCCTTCTTTCGAGAAATGTTGAGATACCTGGGGATCACTCTTACTCAACTGCGCCCTAAAAGTTATGCCTTTATCCATGGCACTTTTCTTCTGTTCATTAATGTCCTATTCCACCCACCAATTCCTAAAGATATTAGATGCATCTATAATTTCAAAAGACGGACTGGGTGTCCTTCATATGTCTTCCTTGAACCCTCGCCCAACTGCCAAGTCTTAATGGGCGCGTGGAACAAGCTTTCCCTATTCAAACGCAAATAGTTTTATGTACGGTGTCCTCCTGGCTTTGCAAGGAGATGGTTGGAAGAACATGAGTGATACTCTTGTCTTCGTCTTTAGTTCAAAGATTCAAGTCGCAACTTCTTTCTTAATCATACTAACATCACTAGTTCTTTCAATTGTCTGCCCTCGAAATGAAGGCATCGAGTATTCCAGGGCCATCACGGCCATTCATGCCACTACCGTTGAGGATCGGGATAACAAACTCCTTGTCACTAATGAGCTGCTCTCATTATTTGGGATGTTGGTAGATGGCCACAAAATTGGGCTTCCCAGTAGCAAAGAGGTTCCAAGAATTATTATCGAAAGAAGGGTAGAAGAAAATGACCCTGTGGTGCCCCTATTTAAGGGAACGCTGGAAGACATTGAACAGAGGGAGATAACAGAATCTTAAGATGTGGGGCTGAGAGGCAAAGGCATATGCCTTGGAAAAACCCAGGTCGTCGAAGCACCACCGACCGGCCAAATGCAACCTCCCTCAAAGAGTAGAAAAATGTTGGTGTACAAGTTGTGGAAGATGAAGGATGGGGCAAACATAGAATTAGTCATAACCCTAGTGGAAAAGGAATCGTCTTCCTGGCAAATGGAAAGTTCGCTGAAGGGACTCTCTGACATTCCTATCTCGGATGATGTATTAAATTACAAATTTGCTAACATTGACGTCGAAGGGCTCAACTCTCCTATAAGAAGCGGCGATGGCATGCAACCTTCCAACAGAAAGGAGGCAACTCCAGTGAGTAAATTCAGTGTTACTGGTCCGTTGGGGAAACACTAGGACACACATAGATACTCGCACTCCACCATACATCTGTGATTAATTCCTCGTGTTACAAATTCTAGTATGCTACTATATTGTTCTTTTATAGGTGCAATGCTACACTCTCATGCTTTTGACTATTTCTGAGGCTCCTCCACTTATTATCGTTCGGGTCGAGATTTCGATTCTGGAAGACGCAGAGATAAAAATGATGGGCCAGAAAAAGACTACAACTCTTAAGAGTCTTCTTCCTCATCCATACGGAAGTCTCAACCACATGCTCCTCGCCTGACAGTCTATCACACCTTCCCACTCATAGCGAAGATAGGTCCTCACATCGGGGTTCTCAAGCTGCTGTGCCTCACGACCAACTTTCCTAGTCATCCAGTTCAAGACAATCACTTAAGCACCATTTTGGCAAGCATCCGCTTGCTACTTTTTATCCGTTTCTGCCGATTCCCACTCATGACCCTACCACAGTAGACAAGTTGGTTGAACTCAAAACTACTTCCCCAAAAATCTGCTTTGATGGACTCAAGTTCCTTCCCTCCGTACATGTCATTGCTGAAAGTGCTAAAGAGAGCTCATTAGCATGTATGAATCATAGGTATGTCTAGCATGAAGCATTCATTCACTTAGCCGAGAAAGTCTCTGAAGTTTCCATCTAGTACCAGCATGAAATTGAT
Organism: Allium cepa; assembly: GCA_030765085.1. NCBI lineage: Eukaryota > Viridiplantae > Streptophyta > Magnoliopsida > Asparagales > Amaryllidaceae > Allium > Allium cepa. The sequence goes on along the minus strand of CM060940.1, from coordinate 754,643,189 downwards.
CGCCTCAAGTTGGAGGATATTCATGACAAAAATATCATCAAACATCAAGATGCTGAGCTGCTCGAATTTGAAGCCCAACTTTCTATGGAAAAGAAGAATACGAAAGAAACGGCGGCAGTTGTAAGTCATTTGGAGACTTCGCACAAAAGGAACTGGATGCAGCGCTCCATCGTAGTGGCACTCTGACCTTAGAGAAGGACTCCTTACAAAAGGAGAAAGGCATTTTAGCTTGCCACGTTGAAGATCTAGAAAAATTATTGTTCAAAGAGAGGAAGGAAAATATCGAGGCAAGGAAGAATCGCAGAGATACTACGAGGTGATCATTGAGGCGAGAAATTTAATAACAAAACTTGATAAACAACTTTCTTAGGTCAAGACCTTGAAAGAAATTTCCAACGAAGAGGGTAGAAAAGAAGAGTTGGAAGAAGCCAACTCCCGGGTGGAAGCTACCGCTGCGTCCGGCAGAGAAGAAATCAAGAACTTGTTCGATCCGCTCATTGTCGAATATAACGCCAAAGTTCTTCTTCATCGAGACTTGACTTTTCTAGGCGAAGGCTATCTTGAATCGCGCGTCGAAGCTTGGGAGGTTATCACCAAAATCAAAAGGGATGAAACTGGGAGTGGCAGAACTTAATGAGGAGGCACTCGTGCAAGAAGTGCTATGAAGAAACGAGCCATCTGACCTAACCGCGGTGAAGCTTCATTTCTTTAGGGCCCTTGCACCTGACAAAGAAAGAGAGGACATCGTTAGGTCCTCTGGGACTGATCTTAATGTTCCTTCTCCTACTTGGATGGTCGGAACATCGTCTTCTCATCCTTCGAAGCAATATATCGTCTACGATCCAGACACCTGGCCTCGGTCCACAAATGTTATCTCCCATTCTTGAAGGGAGCACTCTGTTGACCATAGAGAGCCAACCATATGGTGGTATGGATGGAACTTCCTTGAATTCAGCCATGTGCCGTTTTTTGGCACATAACGATCATTGACTAACGCCTGTGCTTTAACTAACTTTTGCAGTCATCTTGGACCAGAGCAAACTCCTAGGAGCGATGTCGCTATGGGGAAACAAGAGAAAGTGGTCGAGGCTTCGGCTTCGAGGCGCGATACTCAAGTCATCGATGCACTCGAGGAAGATTAGCCTAAGGACCATTCCCTTAGTGAGGTGTAGGACGATGTAGTGATCACGGGCACCTCTGAACACACTGTATGAAGGAGCAGATTGAAGAGGAAGAAAGATCAAAGCACAAAGTAGAAATAGAGCCTATTGAGGTCGCAACAGAAGATCCTATTCCTGCACCTTTGTAGGTCATTCCACTGGGCGGGACAATTCCTATTGAAATGCCTCCTCCTTCTTCAAGCGTCTCTACCAAAGGCAGCAAAGGGTCCCGAAAAAGACACTCGATTGATTTAACTCCCTTAAAACTGAAGAAGGAGAAGAAGTTGAAGAAATAGTTAGTGCTTTATGTCGTTGTACATAATTTGGATAAGTTAGACGTGCGTTTCCTTTCTTAGTAGTAGGTGTACGGGTGTGGATCCCGAACTTTTGAATAATTTGTAATGAACTTCAGAGATAATGAATAAATTTTTTATTTTTTGATTAATCATCACGTGAATTATTACTTCAATGATAGAGTAATTACTTCCTGTTTCATGTACTTGTAATAATTATCACAAGTCTCGCTAATAATTCACTATCTCCACCTCGCTATAGACGTCGTCTTAAGTCGTAAGCAATTCCAAGCTGGAAATGTCACGAAAGATTATGTCTTGCCACCGGCAGTTCGAGTTTCCTTCGTCGATTTGAGATTGGAATTCGCAGGATAGAGAACATCGAAATCCATCCGTCCACTCATTAGGTTTTGAGTTAGCCTACGGTTTGAGTACTTAGAATTTTTCACATGTGGTCAGCTATATTCCAATCGCCCATACTCTAATCCTTGCTCCAGAGACTCAAAGTTTCCAGCCTGGGCAGTCACGTATTTGCCCAGGGCAGTTGTTTCTCTATCGAATGATTTATCCTCTTGTCCATAGTCAAGGACTTAAAAAAATTTAGTCCGCACTTAGGAATATAGAATTTTTAGTCCACGGTAGGGGACTTAGAATTTTTTACTCCGCGGTCAGGGACTTAGAATTTTTTAGTCTACGGTCGAGAACATAGGATTTTCTTGTCCACGGTCAGGGACTTAGAATTTTTTAGTCTGGAGTCAGGGACTTGGGATTTTCTATTCCGCAGTCAGGGACAGAGAAATTTCGTCGTGGGCAGTCATGTTTCTGTACGAATGGTTCATACTCCAGTCGACAGTCAAGAACTTAGAGTTTTCTAGTCCGCAGTCTAGGACTTAGAATTTTTTAGTCCACAGTCAGGGACTTGTGATTTTCTAGTCCACAGTCAGGGACTTAGAATTTTCGTCGTGGATAGTCGTGTTTCCGCCTGAATGGTTTATACTCCAGTCCGTAGTCATGGATTTAGAGTACTCTAGTCTACAATCGGGGACTTAGAGTTTTCATCGTTCTTTCATCATCGGCAACCTTTGTTCCTTATTGTGAGCTTCACTTTTTGATTCATCTACAAGAATCGCTAGCCGAGCAAACTTTAAAAGCTCACCTCATTCGATTCCATCGGGGGTTGGTATGATTGATCGACTGTAAACTTCGTGAATCTATTCACATATCAAAAATATCGATATCAATTAGGTCCAACGCATACTTAGCATAAAATGTAATAATAATATATTATACAAAGGAAGCTTCAAAAATTTATTCATCATACGAAAGGGAACAAAATAACTCGCCTTATTACACATTAAAAAAGTCAAACACCAAAGCAAATGTCAAAATTAACTAGTACTAAAATATAAAAGAAATAATCTAGATGAAATAGCATCGTAAATGCTTGCTGTTCCACGCTCTCGGAAGTGTAGCACCATCAACAGTTGCTCGCTTGAAAGTCCCTTCTCCAAGCCTCTATTCAATGATGTATGGTCCCTCCCATGTCAGGTTCATGTGCGATGGAACTGAGAAAACCCGTTTCAAGACAAGGTCGCCGACTTCAAAGGTTCTCGATCGGACTTTTGTATTATAGTACCGGGCGATTCGATGTCGGTGCGCAGCTACTCTTAAATCGACCTCCTCGTGCTTCTCATCGATAAAGGCTAATTACTCCAAAAGAGATTTTGGATTGTTCTAGGATCGTAGTAAGTCACTCGATGGGATGCGACTTCGAGTTCTACTGAAATAACTACTTTGGCTCCGTAAGTAAGAGAAAATGGATTAAAGCCAGTCGCGGACTTGTGAGCGGTCATGTAGGCCCAAAGTGCCTTAAGAAGCTCGTCCACCTACTTTCCTCTAGCCTTCTCCAATCACTTTTTCAGAATAGATTTGATAATCTTATTTACAGTTTCGACCTATCCATTCGCCTTAGGGTGAGCGATCGCTGCTAACCTCTTCTCAATACGATACCTTCGACAAAACTCTTTAAATTCGATGTTATCGAATTGAGTCCAATTATCAGTCACAATAGTCCGTGGAAGACCGAAACGACATATGATGTTTCGAACAACAAAGTTAATAGCTTACTTGATTGTAATCGTGGCTAACGGTCCCTTCAGCTCATTTAGTGAAGCAGTCAACCACAGCAATCGCGTACTTCGCGCCACCTTTGGAGATTGGTAGAGAGCCGATGATGTCGATACCCAACATAGTGAATGGCCAAGGACTGACCATTTGTGTGATTTTCATCGGTAAGGCTCTTGGTACTTTTGCATATATCTGTCATTTATTGCATCTTCTAACATAATCAGCAACATCCCAGTTCACAGTCGACTAGTAGTATCCATAACGAAGTTTTTTTGCAAAAGTTCACCCTAGTGTAATCACCACATACCCCCTCATGGACTTCTCTTAAGACACGCTTTATCTCATCATGGGCGATACACCGGAGTAAGAGAACGGAAACCCCTTTCTGTACATAGTTCCTTCATGCATGATATACCATGAAGCTTTGTGAAGGACTTATCGCATTTCATTTCTCTTCTCCTGCAAGATTCCCTACAACATGTATTCTTTAAATGGAGTCATCCCTGAATCCTTGTCGGGCTCCATCTCTAGTACTTGGTCAACTTCCAACATATTTATACTTGGGGTGTGCAACGTCTCGACCATAACCAAGCCCATTTATTGCGCATCACCATTGCTTACAAGCTTTGCCAATGAATCGATTTCTCCGTTCTGCTCACGCGAGATATGCGAAAATGTCATGGTATTAGATATCTGCCAACAGCTCCTAAACTCGGGTAAGATACGGAGCAAGTCATTGTACCTTAGCCCATAATCTCTCCTTGCCTGATATACCACCAGTCGCAAGTCATAAAAGATTTCAAGTGACTTTACTCCTAGCTCCTTTGCAAATTTTAGGCCGACGATCAACGCTTCCTATTCAGCTTCGTTATTTGTAGCAGGAACATTAAGCTTCAGAGCGTATCTAATTGAATGGTTCTAGCTCTTGAACAATGGTCATTAGATGCTCCGTCGGTGTACATCTTCCATCGCACTACAGGGATTACTTTGTTCTATGGGGGCTTTACATGCATGGTAAACTCTGCTATGAAGTCTGCCAATGTATATTCATGATTAATTCTTCACAGAAAATATGTAACGTTGAACTGGCTGAGTTCGATATTCCATTTAAGTAATCTTTCATACGTTTTAGGTCATTGCAGGACCTGTCGCAATGGCTGATCGGTACACACATTGATTGGATGGGCCAGGAAATACGGATGAAGCTTGTGGGACATGATCACCAAGCAGTACACCAACTTCTCTATCTTTGGGTAGTTTCTTTCTATCCTTATTAAATGTTTACCGACGTAGTACATTGGTCTCTAAATCCATTTCTCCTCATGAAACAATGCGGCACTTATGGCATGTGGCGATATTGTAGGATCGATTTCACCCTAGAGGGGGGTGAATAGGGTGATGCTGTTAATTATAAAAATTATTGCGGAAGCTTATAAAATTATTTCAACAAAGATATATCAAAATAATAGCAGCACAGATAATAGCGGAATAATAAATGAAGAAATAGAACGACACAGAATTTACCCAGCTTCGGCAAAACCCTGCCTACGTGTTGCCCCCAAGGTTTCTACTAGAAATTAAGTAGTCACACGCTTACACACGTAAACTCGCGACACCCGCTACTGACTAACCTATGTCTACGCTCAAAACCCTGCCACAACTCAGCCACTGAGTTGCGCATTCTCAAACTACGCTACGTAGTTCATCCCCTAGTCACACGACTAGAAATTACAACGGTCTAAAAATAAAATAAAAATTAAAACACAATTAAAAAACAAAAACCCTAATTTATAAACTAAATCCTTTGTTAAAATAATAAGGCCGGCCCTTTTTTTCTTTCTTTTATGTTGTTCCTCTACTTTGCTTTGTTAAAAAATGGCGGCCTCATTCATTCTCTCGTTCCTCTTTCCCTTTGTTCAAAAATTAGGGATTTTGGAGAAATCAATGAAGTCGATTGATTGTTGGTCGATAACAATTGTTGTTTCTCTGATTTGCTTCGGCAATCGACCATTTCTTCGATTTGAACATGACTTCTTCGTTTTGATCAAGTTCGACTACAAATTGGTATGTGATTTTTGCTTATTGCTTTATGTTAATATTCTTGGACTCGATTATTTGAAAGTCGATGATGATACTGTTTATGTAGGGTTCAAATCCCTATTTTCTCATTCGTTTGAATTTGCCATTTAATTTATCTCGACCGGTTGATTTTGTATTGATGCTTGAGATTGATCTCTGACTTGTTCAAATTACTTGAATAACATGGTTTTGATTTCTGACTTGGTTTGATTCCTTGATTGCCAAGGCTCTGACTTTACTGTGACGATGATTTCTTGATGACCCACGACTTTGACTATGTTTATTTGATATCTATGACTTTGGTACAGTTTGATTTGAACTACAGCTGACTTTGTGCATCGGCCTTGACTTTTTAAACTTGATTTTGTCTTTGCTTCGATTACGTCATAATGTTTGATGATGTTTTAAGAAGAAAAAAACTGTTACAGTTGAATCTCTGTCATTTGTTGATTTCGGCCACTTGACTTGGTTGCTTCATCATGTATACACATGCATATGTATGTGTGTGTTTGTGTGTTTGTGTTGGTTCATTGAGTTCTGGTAGCACTCGAGTCTTGTTCAAGTTCTTCATAGCACTGTGCACTGCTTGACTCGTGTCTGGTTCTATTGGTGGCTTTACTTTAGTATTGTTGCATTGTCCACTTCGTTTCACTGTTGCATACATGTTGTATCTTTTGGAGCTCAAGTTGCCTGACCATTTCCTTTGTGTACTTACTTCGGCCATTATGTCTTTGACCTGCAGCTTGAACATATATTTACACATATAAACAGAGATGCTTCACTTGTTCACTGAACTGTTGTATTACTTTGTTGACGATGCTTTGACTGTTGAACTTGGTTTGGATTTGTGGTCTTGTGTCATAGTTTTGGTTCATCTGATTACAGTTCTGTGCACATTGTGATCTGGTATCACTGACTTCGAGTTGCTTTGAGTATTTATTTTATGCTTTTGTTTGGTTTTTGGTGCACATGCTTGTTTCCCTGACCTGTTGCACTATAACCTTCATGTGTACTTCTGGTTAGAATATTTAGCTTGGTTGTCACTTGCTCATCCAAGCTTGCACTTGTTGTTTGTCAATTTTGCTTGGGAATAGGCTTATGCCTAACTTTTTTATTCATGTTTCTAGTTGTGGTGTTGTTTTGAACATGCCTATTGCATTGTTGAGGCTTTGTTGCTTTGATCGAGCACTTTCACTTGTACTTGACAATTTTATATTGCACCTGAGTTGAATCCAGCTTAAAGCTCGGGTTTGACCTTGTGCTGATATTGTGACATTATTTTTATTGCACTTGAGTTGAACCAGGCGTTTTGGGTTTGACCTGCGCTCACCCGTCCTTGTAATTTTATCAAGTGTATATATCGGTGTGCACGGCCTTGTGGCATGTACCGTGATACACTGTGCATGTCACAAGCTATTTGTGTATGATGAATTCGAATTTAAATGATGACGAACAACCCAAATAACTGAGGCAAATATTATTTTCAAAATCCACATTTTATTTTATACTGCAAAAATATTTTGTTTTCAATTATACTGCGCCAATGTATATTTTTACAGATTGCTCAGATGCTGGATTCACATTGGAATGAAGTTGAAGATAAATACGAGTGTGAGTAATATGTAGTGAGTGCAATGTAAATGTGAATTGTGATGTAATCAAAATTGTATTGTAATTGAAGTTTTATATATGTGTGTGTGTGTGTGTGTATAGTGAGAGCTTGAAATTTGTACTATTCAAAAATTGTAATAAACATTTGTTTGAATAAAATATCCGTTTGAATTCAAATTCTGTGTTATTTATTTTATTCATCAAATATTTATTTAATCTGTGAAAATAAAATAGTATATTAACAAATACATTTAAATGAATATATATATGTTTATTATCATCAAACAGAAATCATATGCTCGCATATTCAACAATCTCCCCCTTTTGATGATAACAAACATATATTAAAGATTTTGAATATATTAAATGTATTTGATGATTCCATTTGCTTCCCCTATTTGAATGCTTCCTCTCTACACAAATCTCCTCCTTCATATATGCATAGAATTGAAAATATGCAAATGAGCCTAGATACAAATTGAAAATATATGACCTTTGCTTGATTTTATTTGACAAAATCTTAACTTTTCTTTCCCCCTTTTGTTATCAGCAAAAGAGTAATAGTGTTAGAAAAAATAGAGATAAAGTGATCGATATTAATACAACATTAAAACTCAATCGAATACAAATATTAAATTTCAATAAAAAATCAAACAAAAATCATAAATACTCTGTTAGGCGCATATTCCACTTTTAGAATAATGTGAATGATGTCATCATATAAATCCATACAGTTGTGCCTATTTGTGGTATATTTATATCAGGAATTTGAATACCTACCAACCATGCATAACCGTTAGGACTTTTAAATGAGATTAGTAGTATTCGAATTTTATTTAAAAAATGAATTCAAGTATCTTCTAACCACGCATAATCGTGAGGACTTTTAAATGGGATTAGAATCAACTTGTTTATTTATTTTTTAAATCAATTTTGATATGCATTCCATACATGCATAACCGTGAGGACTTTTAAATGAGCATGGAAGCACATAACAAATTCCAAGTAATTCACCCATGCATAACCGTGAGGACTTTTAAATGAGAGTGAATACTTTGGATTTTATTTTATTATTATTATTATTATTATTTTATTAAAAAATGTAAAATGAAAAACGAATGATTCCTGTTTAAAGTACCACAATTTTTACAAACTATATTGAATTTTAATGAGTGGTGGTCGTTAGAAATATGGTAGAAATAGAGATGGTCATGGAATTTTTACCAACAAAAAGTTTATAACTCTTATTTAAATTTCTAAAGAAATTTACTAATTATATCGTCTCAAGTTATAATATATAATTAATATTAACACTCATCACTTTTTCAATCACTATTTATCTTTTTGATAATTATTAGGGAGTCAGATTAGTCAATGTAATAATTTAAAATCAAATCCGAAAATAATTATAAAACCAAATTTTTCTAAAAGTGACCAATCTGAAAACAAGGTCAAATTTTATTTTCTAGAAGGGGTTTTATGAGAAAAATTTCCGCTATTTGAAAATTATTTGAAATGAAAAATATGTAGATATTTTCTTTGAAAAACGATGCAGTTACTAAATGTCTCAACAAATATCACATTCCACTAGTAATTTTTCTATCAACTAGATTACTAGTGTAATTTGTATCTGAATTTCTCTTTCACTCAAAATTATCATTTGTTGAATGTTACAGACCAGATCATGAGTTGTGCAACACAATATCTCAAAATCGATTTTAACAACTTTTTAAATGACATTCTCTTGAATTTGAATTGAAACCGTGTATATAATCGAAAACCGTGAATATAGAGTTAACCGTAAAATAGCCAAATGTATTATCATCCAATAAAACATTATTATTAATCCAAACTAATACATATGAAGTAATTCAAAGACTAGAGATTTTTATAGTGTTTTTGGCATAAGAATATAATTGGCCAACAATTTTGAATAAGTCAGAATCAAAATCAACATTAATTTAATCATCACATTATTGGCTGATTTAATTTAGAATACGGTGCAGATTATCACATTTAATATATCATTCAAAATATACCATTACCTGTTTTACCTTTACTATAATTTTTCGTTGTTGCCCATTGTGATTCTGTCACCTTTTTACTAGGCTAAGGAACTTTGCTTTGTTGCCCGTTGTGTTTCTAGAACAGCCAGAATCCAGATAACACTATTGTTATTCCTTAGCCTGCCACCACACCTACACGATGGAAGATTTTTCTGACCTATTTGTTTTTATGGGTCCATGATTGTTAGTGGCAAAATATTTTGAATAATTTTGCGGAAACCCAAAACAATTTATATATGTTCCTTTCGGCACCCAGATTTGTTTAACTTTAAGAGATTTTATATTTGTGCTTTTTGGAACCCAAATTGGAATGGTTTTTATGTGTTTGGGTCTATACCAACAATTATTTTGATTGTGTCCAAATTTTCTACAAATTGTGCACATTGAATTAACTTGATTAATTTTTATTTTAACATTTCAGACTGATTATATCCAAGTCCTTGTCTAACTGTATTAACAATTTGCTTCCCTAATAGCATATTTAACGATTTTTCACTTTTTGAAAATTTATCTAAAGTCATTGACAATTGTTGGACTTGTGTTTTAAGAGATTCATTTTCGTTTAATAATTGTGTGCACTTTTTAATAGAATTTTCTCTTCTAGTATTTTCACTCTCTTTCAAAATCAGAATTTCATTTTCAAGCGATTTAATTTTGATTTCTAATTTTTTAATTTCTTCTTCGAATGTTGGACCCTTATCACACTTAGGGATCCTACTTTGATAGGTTTTAACTAATTGGTCTAGTTGTTTATTTAAATCTATCAAAGTATCTTTTTGTGATTCAAGTTTGGCATACTTCTTCCTAAGTCGTTCAATACAGCCATTTAGTTCGTGGAAATATATAAGTAATTCTGAGTGAGCGAGTTTTGATACCTCGTTTGGCTCGTCATCGTCGCTATTTGTTATATTACCTTGAAAGCACATATCTGCTTTCTCACTCTCACTGCTAGTACTTTGATTATCTTCATCACTTGTATTCCCCGTGGCTGTAAAATTTCTCCTTTTTGATTTATTTTCAAAGTCGTGTCGGTTTTGAGGACAATTGGGCTTGATGTGTCCGGGTTGGTTGCACTTGTGACATATGATCTTCTGTTCATCTGAGTTGTCTAGTGCTTCGATTACTCTGCTTTTTAATTTTTGATTTAGAGCTGGATTTTCGTATTTGCGGTTCCACCTTTTGAATTTCTTCATTATTAACGCCAGCTCAGCTGCTCCATCATCATCATCATCATCGTCACTTTTAGTTTTTCCTTTGAGAGCTATTGATTTCTTTCGAGTATCTCCTCCTTCATGCTCTTCTTTGAATTTCATTTCTAGCTCATAAATGGTGAGATTTCCGATGAGTCCTTCAACTTTGATTTGTTTTAAATCTTTCGATTCTTGAATGGCAGTCACTTTTGCTTCAAATCTTCGTGGAAGGACTCTGAGGATTTTTCGGACTATTTCCAATTCCGTGTATGATTTTCCGAGAGCTTTTGATTTGTATACGATATTGGAAAGTCGTCCATACATCTCTTTGACATTTTCTTCCTTCGCCATTGTGAAGTTCTCGTATTTGCTGCTTAGCATGGCAAGGAGAGATTCTTTGACTTGAGATGTTCCTTCGTGGGTCACTTCAAGTGTGTGCCATATTTCCTACGAAGTTAGACAATGTGAGACACGATAAAATTCAAATTGATCCAATGAAAAAATAATCGAATTCATAGCTTTGGCATTAGAATTCTGTAACTTATTTTCTAGATCTGTCCATTGATCCTTCGGTTTATTTATTTCTTGATTATTTATAATTATAGTTGGTGCTCTATAACCTATCTCAACAATATTCCAAGCGTCGATGGTTTTCAGAAAAAATTTCATTCTATTTTTCCAGTAGGCGTGTTCACCATTGAACATTGGTGGTCTAACTATAGACCGACCCTCAACAAAAGCATTATTAAAAGAAGCCATTTTAAAAATTCAACTTTTTAAAAAAAAATGATTTTTGAAAAAAAAATCAAATTTTTAAAAACAAAAGCTGACTTCTATTCCTAGCTCTGATACCACTTGTAGGATCGATTTCACCCTAGAGGAGGGGTGAATAGGGTGATGATGTTAATTATAAAAATTATTGCGGAAGCTTATAAAATTATTTCAACACAGATATATCAAAACAATAGCAGCACAGATAATAGCAGAATAATAAATGTAGAAATAGAACGACACAGAATTTACCCAGCTTTGGCAAAACCTTGCCTACGTGCTTCCCCTAAGGTTTCTACTAGAAATTAAGTAGTCACACGCTTACACACGTAAACTCGCGACACCCGCTACTGACCAACCTAACTCTACGCTCAAAACCCTGCCACAACTCATCCACTGAGTTACGAATTCTCAAATTACGCCACATAGAAATTACAACGGTTTAAAAACAAAATACAAATTAAAAGACAATTAAAAAACAAAACCCGTAATTTATAAACTAAAGCCTTTGTTACAATAATAAGGCTAGCCTTTTTATTTTCTTTTATGTTGTTCCTCTACTTTGCTCTGTTAAAAAATGGCGGCCTCGTTCATTCTCTCGTTCCTCTTTCCCTTTGCTCGAAAATTAAGGTTTTTGGAGAAATCGATGAAGTCGACTGATTGTTGATCGATTACAATTGATGTTCCTCTGATTTGCTTCGGCAATCGACTGTTTCTTCGATTTGAACACGACTTCTTAGATTTGATCGAGTTCGACTACAAATTGGTATGATATTTTTGCTTATCGCTTTATGTTATTATTCTTGAACTCGATCATTTGAAAGCTGACGATGATACTGTTTATATAGGGTTCGAATCCTTATTTTCTCGTTCGTTTGAATTTGCCATTTAATTTATCTCGGCCGTGATTTGGTATTGATGCTTGAGATTGATCTTTGACTTGTTTAAATTACTTGAATAACACGGTTTTGATTTCTGACTTGGTTCGATTCCTTTATTGCCAAGGCTCTGACTTTACTGTGGTGATGATTTCTTGATGACCCACGGCTTTGACTATGTTTATTTGGTATCTGTGACTTTGGCACAGTTTGATTTGAACTACAGCTGACTTTGTGCATTGGCCTTGACTTTTTAAACTTGAATTTGTCTTTGCTTTGATTATGTGATAATGTTTGATGACGTTTTAAGAAAAACAAACTGTTACAATTGAATCTCTGTCATTTGTTGATTTCGGCCACTTGACTTGGTTGCTTCATCATGTATACACATGCATATGTGTGTGTGTGTGTGTGTGTGTTTGTGTTGGTTCATTGAGTTCTGGTAGCACTCGAGTCTTGTTCAAGTTCTTCATTGCACTGTGCACTGCTTGACTCATGTCTGGTTCTATTGGTGGCTTTACTTTAGTATTGTTGCATTGTCCACTTCGTTTCACTGTTGCATACATGTTGTATCTTTTGGAGCTCAAGTTGCCTGACCATTTCCTTTGTGTACTTACTTCGGCCATTATGTCTTTGACCTGCAGCTTGAACACATATTTACACATATAAACAGAGATGCTTCACTTGTTCACTAAACTGTTGTATTACTTTGTTGATGATGCTTTAACTGTTGAACTTGGTTTGGATTTGTGGTCTTGTGTCATAGTTTTAGTTCATCTGATTATAGTTCTATGCACATTGTGATCTGGTATCACTGACTTTGAGTTGCTTTGAGTATTTGTGTTATGCTTTTGTTTGGTTTTTGGTGCACATGCTTGCTTCCCTGACCTGTTGCACTATAACCTTTATGTGTACTTCTGGTTAGCATATTTAGCTTGGTTGTCACTTGCTCATCCAAGCTTGCACTTGTTGTTTGTCACTTTTGCTTGGGAATAGGCTTCTGCCTGACTTTGTTATTCATGTTTCTAGTTGTGGTGTTGTTTTGAACATGCCTATTGCATTGTTGAGGCTTTGTTGCTTTGATCGAGCACTTTCACTTGTACTTGACAATTTTATATTGCACCTGAGTTGAATCCAGCTTAAACCTTGGGTTTGACCTTGTGCTGACATTGTGACATTATTTTTATTGCACTTGAGTTGAACCCGGCGTTTTGGGTTTGACCTGTGCTCACCCGTCCCTGTAATTTTATCAAGTGTATATATCGGTGTGCACGGCCCTGTGGCATGTACAGTGATACATTGTGCATGTCACAAGCTGTTTGCGTATGATGACTTCGAATTTAAATAATGACGAACAACCCAAATAACTGAGGCAAATATTATTTTCAAAATCCATATTTTATTTTATACTGCAAAAATATTTTATTTTCAATTTTACTGCGTCATTGTATATTTTTGCAGATTGCTCAGATGCTGGATTCACATTGGAATGAAGTTGAAGACAAATATGAGTGTGAGTGATATGTAGTGAGATGCAATGTAAATGTGAATCGTGATGTAATCAAAATTGTATTGTAATTGAAGTTGTATATATATATAGTGAGCGCTTGAAATTTGTACTATTCAAAAATTGTAAAATGTTTGAATAAAATATCCGTTTGAATTCAAATTCTGTGTTATTTTTTTATTCATCAAATATTTATTTAATATGTGAAAATAAAATAGTATATTAACAAATACATCTAAATGAATATATATATGTGTGTGTGTATGTGTTTATTCTCATCAAACAAAAATCATATATTCGCATATTCAACAGATATGACTAAGTAAATATATAACTCCTCATGGTCTACCGGCTTTGACAAAGAGGGGGTCTCTCCAAATGATCCACCAAAGCTCGAAATGCGTCATCACAATCTTTCGTCCAATTGAAATTCCTCTTCCCTTTCATAATCAAATTGAAGAAAGGAATGCATTTATCGATCGCCCTGGAGATGAACCGACTCAAAGCAGCGACTTTTCCATCTGTACTTGCTTAATGGTTCTAGGCGCTTGTATATCCTAAATGACTTGAATCTTTTCTGGATTAACTTCAATTCCATAAGCATTAACGATAAACCCAAGAACTTCCATGACTCTGCACTGAATGATCACTTCAAAGGATTGATTTTCTTGTTATAGAATCGAAGGATATCGAATATCTCCGCTAAGTCTCGAATGTGGTCATTTGATTTTCGTGGCTTCACGAGCATATCATCTACATAGACTTTCATCATCCTCCCAATCTAATCCTTGAACATTTGGCTAACCATACGTGACAGGTTGCTCCAACGTTCTTTAATCTGAATGGCATTACTACGTAACAGTATAACCCAACATCCATGAAAAAATGGTATGTTCCTGATCTAGGACGTGCATTGAGATTTGGTTATACCTCGAGTATGCATCCATAAACGATAACATTTCGTGCCCTACAGTTGAATCAACTAAATGATCAGTTCTTGGCGGGGGAAAACTATCTTTAGAGAATGCCTTATTCAGGTCCAAATAGTCAATACACTTTCTCCACTTCCCATTTACCTTCTTCACTAGCATGGGGTTAGATATCCATTCGGCATAAAGGGCGTCGCAAATAAACCCATTGACTTTAAGTTTATCCACCTCCTCTTTAAGAGCAAAGGATCTTCCCGAATCCATGCCTCATATTTTTTGTTTCACAGGGACAAATTTCGAATCAATGTTTAATGAATGGCTCGCGATGACAGGCGAATCCACCATAAGTCGGAATAAGTCCAAGTGAATACATCCAGATTAACTTGAAGGAAATCAGTAAGTTCTCTTATCAATGAAGGGATGAGTTGTGATCCAATCTTCAACACCCGCAATGGGTCATTGTGGTTGACTGTGATATCAATCTTCGGTTCAGCCGGCGCTGCCTTGATCCCCTTGGGTTCCTCCTCGTCATTCCTCAGATCTATATTTCTGTAGAACCAACTGTGGTGCCCAAGCCAAGGCTTAGGCGCCATTTGTCAATCTACAATAACTTGGATGCGGGCTGACTTGTCCACACCCTTTGCCTTCTCTTTTGTCGAGCCTCTCTCAACTCAGTTACATAACAAGCATAGCCGGTCACTTGATCACCATGCATAGCACCTACTGCGTTATCAATCGAAAATTTCAACATCAAACACCATGGGACCAAAGCTGCCCGAAATTCAGCCAGGGTCGGACAACCTAGAAAACGTTGTACAATGAATCCACATACAAAACAATGAACGGTGGGATATGCACCCTCCTACATTCACCTCCTCGTAACTCAACTAGCAATTCAACATAACCAACTGCTTCAGTAGCCATGCCATTGAAAATGTGTATATGAGCTTTAGATGATTTCAAATCCTTAGCCTCCATACGCATTTGATCGTACACCTTCTTAAAGATAATGTTCACAGAGCTCCCACAATCAATCAAAATTCTTTCATCAAAGTGGGGCTAATCATTACTGAGATAACCATTGGATCAATAGTAGGGGCCTTTATACTATCGGCATCCCTACTTCTGAATACTATATCATCTATCATTGTATGTTGCTACTTGGCCGGAGTTCCATCCTCCGTGTTCGAACATAAATCGAAATCCACATGCCTCATTGAACTAGCATAGTGCCCCATTTCCTGCCAACTTCTGTCCATAGGATGCATCCCACTAACTATCGTGTTTAGTACCAACCTTCCACCGGTCCGTGTAGGATCCTCAGCCCCGCGTGGAGCCTGCCCATGATTATGTCAGATGTATCCTGTCCTCCATCCTGTGGATATTTCACAAACTACCGCAACCTTTTCTCCAGAATCAATTTCTCAGTGGCATTCTAGAGATGCCTACACTTGTCCATATTGTGCCCAGAACATTCATGAAATCTATAGTACTTCCCAATTTGCTTTTGTGCCTCCGTCGATTCTTTCGGATGCAGCTCCTTATACTGGAAAGTATTACAACTAGACAGATAAATGTTCTCCATGGATGCATTCAAAGGTGTATAGCTATCATACATAGGAAACTTGGACCTTGACCTTCCAAGCTCCCTCTTTCGGTCACGATTCCCTTCTCCACTTCTTTCTGCTAATTTGGCTTGTTTTGAACATTGACTTGAACCTTCTTGGAACTCTCGCCGAACTGCTTTATTATGATGTTGCTTTGCACCGCTTCTTCATTCGTCCCCGCGGCATTTCTTTTTCTAGACAACCTGCCCTCTTACTTCCTCATGAATTGGGCAACCTTTGGGTAGAAATGCTCCGACATAACCAGCGGTTTTCCAGCTAGACAATCATCAAACTCGAATTCGGGGCCAACCCTCCTTGTCACATCCATAAGTATTGCATGGTCATTAGGGTTACTAACTTCAATGGAAGCAACATGAAATCTCTGCAAGTAGTCCTTCAATGATTCCCATGGATCCTAGATTATAGTGGACAACGATGTCACATCTTTGGCGTGAGTAGCATAAATCCAAAACTGCTCCACAAATCTTATTTCTAGCTAGTTAAATCTAAAGATCGATCATGGGGTTAATCTTGTGAACCACATCGTAGTGATCCTAGAAAAGCCTTCTTTTCATGTAAAATACTATCGGTAAATGCGGTGTGGCTCCTAGAGACTCCCTAGACATCATTTGTCGAGCACTAGCTTTCCCTCTTTAGCTGTCTGACCATTGCAGATAAATTCGATGTCTGGATAGGTGGTGCCAAGTGGTGGTCGTGCTCTACCCCACGTGAATGTTATGATCGATGTCTCTAGGCCATTTCACACATCCTTGGCCTATCATCCTCCTGATGTGTATCTATAGCATTCACTTATCATTTTGGAGAGGTAGTTGGTTAGCATCCAAACGTACTCTAGCGTCCATGTTCTCGGATCGAATTCGAGCATGACCCCTCAGCTGCAATTGAGGAGCCATGCCCCTGATTGAGGGATTAGTACCGATACCTAGGGAGGGACTGGCACTTACCCTTCTTAGCATGCCATGTTGGTCTGCCAAGTGTCTGTCTGATGTCCTTGCTTATGCTACTTCAACTTTGTGATGCCTTCGGCTATGATGTTTGTTTGATGAAGTTGAACTATCTGATGCCGAGTAAGAAGTAAGATTATTTCTGGCGCTTTGGCGCTACTGTTGAGCAATCTGGTTCATCAAGTAGGCATTAGTCTGGATTTGCTCGTTTAGCTGCCTATGACTTTCCATCAGCTCTCTCATCAAGTCATTGAATTCAGCTCTAATTATAGAATCAGTGAGGTTATGGACCGCAACAGGCTCCACATTCGCATTAGCAGGTTGGTTGCTTGGACCACCTTGTTGGATACTAGCAGTTTCGTGGGCATCAACATTCTAGAAAGTGGATCTGGTGCGCCTTACCATTTTGAATTTCTTTGCCTAGATTTTGATAAATTTTAATAGTATTCGTAAGCTTCTGAAGATGAACCTGGATCTCCTTTGGGGAATTTCATCAATCGAGTAGCAGCAAAGATGATCCAAACAGCCCGAGAATCGACGTTGTCAATGAAAGCACCAAAATGTTTGCAACCAAGTCGACCACAAACACCCAAGAATAAATTTAAGTAGTGTAATAAATTAAGAAATTAAATGAAAACTAGGAGGATCACAAAATATCTAAGAAAACACAACAGAGAGCAAAAACAATGGGTTTTATAATGGTTCGGCGTTGATTGCCTACGTCCACTTTGAATATTCTCTTTATTGCTCCTCAATTCACTTGATTACAATTACAAATAGCAAGAAATAATAAGAAATTGAAAAATAATGGAGGAAGTTAGTTACAATAATGGCAGAGTTTAACTAATAGCGTAAGAGTCTGGAGAATGGGCGCCTATGCGTATATTTATAAATGAAGGCGGCTTCCAATCTGGCTCAAACTTCGGCAACAAGACCTCTTTCACCATATGGGCCCACCATAGGAAAGGCTAGGCCCAACTTTCAATGGATATGGACCGGTACCGATCCCTCCATGAATCGAGTTTGGGCTAGCGATCCCTATGGTAGCTCTATTATGGTGCACAATGATAGTGCTTCGAATATCATAGTGTTTGGACTTGTGGAGCTTAGGTTCTTGCAATATTTCAACTTGGATCTTTTCTTGGTTTAGGCAATGTCGATCCCTCCTGATGCCCCCTATATATGCCGATCCATACTCCACTAGCCATGCCCTGCCAATCCATACTATACAAACCATATCATGCAGATCCTTATCCTTCAAGGGCACTTTACTTTGATCCATTCTATACTCCAAATACATTATGCCAATCCATCTCTCTTGAATATAGTACGCTGATCTCTCTACCTTCTCACAAACCAACTATCTTACTAAATAACTATGCCGATCTCCCACCATGTTAAGTGTATACCCATCCCTACGTCATCTTATCCAATTCGACTAATATACATGCTGAACACTATTCTAATCAAGCTAAACTCCATAGTTCCAACATCCTGCATCATCTATCTAAATTAACTATATTCACCTTGGACTGGATACAACTGCCCGAACATTATATTTTGGCCATATGGCTGATGTCTCATGATCATACTTCTCATCAGCAATCGAGTTTGGCCTTCGTAATCAGCTCTGTATTGCCGGGTCAAGGCACCGGGCAACAATTTTCATTTCATCCCTAGTGATATAGATAGACGCTTGATTAGCTCCAGCTTTCAAGGAAGCCTCCTGACTCCCTCCATGTTGGCTCCTTTCCGGTAGCACTCTCCTTATTGATTATTTCACCATTGCTTCAAATCTAACATCTAGATCTTTTCCAAGCTCTAAATCCGAATTCCAAATCCACGGGGGCTAGATCTCTTAGTGAAAGCACCAAAATGTTAGCGTCAAAATTGACCACCAACACCCAGTTATGTGAAAGCACTAATATCTAGTTACAAATATCAGATGATATTTAATGTAGAGATAAAGAACAAAAAATTAAAAATTCAAGCAGGCATAAAAAGATAAGATTTATAGTGGTTCGGTTTATTCCGACCAAAGTCGACTCCAAAATAATCATTTTTATTATATTGTAGTTTGTTTACAGTTACAATCCAAAATTGAAGAATAAAATTAACAGAGTGTAGCCTAGGTTGAAGATAAAGAGAAGCATAAAGAAGATCCTTTTTCGATGCCATGCCTGCTATATTTATAAAGGAAGATGTGTACGGATCAGGTTGAAATTTCGACATATGAACCTTTAGGCTATGACGAGGCAACACAAGAATTTCAAGCCCATTAGGGGCCACAATAGGTATTGGCCTCGATCCCTAATTTTGTGTCCAAGTAGGGTGCGATATCTCCAGGGGTTCCCCATGATGTTAGCCACTTGTCCTCCAAATTTTTTGCCATTCCAACTTATTGTTTGTGAGATATCGCGTTTTCCATGAAGTGGTGTTGCACATATTTTGATTTCAACCGATCCCTTTGGAGGGATAGGGTCCAATCCCACCATAGTGTCCCATTTGAAGTGTGATCCATATTGTGTGTTGCATATGTTGTAATAAGCTTATGCTCCAAGTTTCACGTCAATTGGATGTGCGGGTGTTGAGATATTGATCAATCTTTGCTATAAAGTTGGGTTTAGCCGACACCTAAGCGGAAAGAGGGCCGATCCCCCCAAACCTCTCCAAATGCCATGCGAACCCTATGGTCCCCTCTTCCTGTTTTTAAAGTTTCACTTCAATCTACCTTGTGGTTGTTGAGTTATGGAGCGATCATCTTTGAGTTGTACAGTGTGCATCCTGTTTAATCGATCCCTCTATTCCAAACCCTCTTTTAGAGGAAACATTAGTGTCATACTTAGCCATTTTTTGAGTGCTATTCATCTGAATCCATTGGACTATAGTCCATAGTTTCAAATATAATTGATCTCCAATCCTGTAACCATCTCTCCGGGCTTCTTCCTTGATGATCATGAAGTCTGTTAGGTTACATCCACCTATGTACTGCCTTACCCAAAGGTGGGTCAATAGTATATACATTAGAATTACATATCTGGGAAGAGATTTAGGATAGGGAGAGAAAATAGATACAAAAATATATAAACATATAAATTACCTCTACGCATATGGTTGATTCTTTTCTCTTCTCCTTTTTATTAGATTTCTGCTCTTCTCCGATTTGAATGAAAATAGCTATAATACTTGTCTTTTTAATTTAAAAAGAAAGTGGGGAAGAAGAAATGGCAGAGCTTCATTACTGCCTACATAAAAATATGAGAAGAGAAGAGAGGGTTAGGCCTGAATTTATAGGCACTAGAATCAACTAGAACGGCTAGATCAAAATATATTATATCAGGGTTTTTTGGGCCTAGGTTTATTGGAGCCACATGGTCACCACCGATCGACCACCCTTGGGTCATCGGTCGACTACTGGGGGTCGATCATCCCTAATAATGAGTTGGCCTATAGGCCCAGGAAATTAATATAAAACATTAATTTTTATTATTTAATTATTTTCGTTCCAAATTCGTTTTTCTTCCATAACTTTTTCGTTTAGAATCTGATCGCAAAACTCCAAGTATGAAAGTTGCTCAAAATTTCACCACATACACAATGGTGCAAGTTTCATGGTCAAATCCCATCGTTTGCAAAAATTCATTTTTGGTGCCTAATTAATTAACTAAGTCACTAATTAAACAACTAACACCAAATTACGGGGTGTTGCATTCTTCTCCCCTTAAAAAAAGAATTTCGTCCTTGAAATTTCACCAATGACTAAGTCATTGTTTTGGCTCCTAATTATCCTAAACTACATAACCAATGAGTGTATAAAAATTCTTGCAACCAAACATGCATAAGTGCACAGTATATTACTGTATCACCATATAGAAAATATGTTTATAGAAGATTCTAAATCGGATCCTCCTGTATGAATGCATTTCCTTTGAAAATATTTTTGAAAACATGATACAAACAACCTCGTACATAATGGCAGTTCTACATTTATGCAAATTTTTGAAAAATCTTTTCAATCTAAACCCCCATACTCCTACTAATAGAAGTATGAAGCAACCAATTTTGCATCAACTTCCTATCATCCAATAATCTAATGTGTTGAAAAATCACTTCCTAAACTTTACTCTATGCCAAAAAAAGGAATTTAGGTGTAGAATTAAACAATCTTATCACACTATAATCTTCATATTCCTGTACTACAGTGAAAATTTCTTCGCTATCCTAGATTTACTTCAAATTTTCCACGCGCAAAACGCCTAAGTAGGCTTATTTTCAAGCTCCAAAATGGAATTTAGTCTAAAAATAGACTTGCACGTGTCATCAACAAGGTATTAAAATAGAAATTCCAAGGCTAAAATAGTTTTTTCCTATTTATCACTTACATTTATCACATCATGGATCCTAATGCACCTCTGAATTCGAAAATCTAACTCTACTTGCCCTCCCTACACCTAGCACGTGGCCATCAAAATCAAAGTTTTCACAAAAAACTTTCTCACTTTTCAAATTTATACGTCATTTGGAAAATAAAATCCTACAATATTTAGAGCACTTTTTCCCTTGAAATCAAATTTTGAACAAAAACTCTAAAAATAATTTAAGAGTCAAAAATAAATAAAACACAAACTTTTGCTTTTTTCTTTTTTTTCTTTTCAAAGGGGAACTTTTTGAAAGGGAACTTTTCAAATCAAAGGAAAATTTTCAATATATTTTCCTTCTCGAAAATTTTGATAAATCAAGTCACAATCTGCAACTAACCTCTATCCAAAAATTCGATATTATATTTAAAAATGTCAACACATCTATTATTCAAAAAATTTAGCTTTTAAGGAACATGAGCAATGACATGTGATATCGAAACAACTTTATCATGTCCTTGGTTAAAATTTCCAACTATTCTAAACTTCCAGTCTTATATTGCTTTTACTGTTAGTTAAGTTTCTTGATGAGATTCCCATATTTATATTGTTTCTCTACAATCCATATTTATAAGAGCGGTTCGCATATCCAGGAACGATAATATAGAAAATGAATAGAACTCATAATATCGGACATGCCTTTTATAAGAGACAACTAACAGTTTTACAACCGAGCAACCCAACAGCCCTAAAGAAAAGAATAAATGCTGGAAATAAAAAGATACAACAACCCAACAAAATACACCGTCTAAGTATTGTGAGAAGGTGTCCGTTCACGACTGGAGCTCGAGCCATTTCTGCAACCGTAAAATGGTCGTAGCATGGCGGCTATGCACCTAATCTCATACCCCTGGCGCTGCTGCTCCATCCTAATCTCTCGGAGCTCTGCCTGAACATGACGAATAGAAACAAGCACATGACTCATGTATCCCTCAACACCCTATGCTATCCCCTACTGCTGCTATTATGGCTCTAGTGCTCGTACAGGTTGTGCGACAAGCAGTAAAGGAATATTCGTCCTCTTTAATTTGGTCTGATCGATGGAGGACGGGTCCTTCCTCACTACTGGATCTCCGCTCAAATTTACCTCGTAATGCCTAAACACTCGAGTGAGTATGTGGCAATATGGAAAATGAGTCCTCGGGGTATTAGCTTCCTGATCGACCATATAGAGCATCAAGACACGAGCCCAATTGACAGCTACGCCACCAATTATAGCATAGGAGGCTCTCCGCACTAAGGTATAGATCTGGTCAAAGCTCCCCATCTTGGAATGATGTTGTGTTGAATGATGTGCACGAAGCGATGGCCATAGGTCGCAAAATTTGCGGTCCTCCAATCATCAACATTTCTAGAAAAGATCCGCTATAGAATCTCAGGATCAGTCATCTTTATGTCATCCAAATCTGTGCTTACTGCTGATATCTCCAAAACCCCAATGAAATCATCATTTGACATCTCAACCCAAGCTCCTTTTACCTCGAAATTGATATAGCTGTTGCCATTATCAAAAGTTTGTGTAATCTATGGATCGAAAAAACGGACGCAACAAGGTTAACAATCCCACTCATAAATCTTAAAGCGGAGGATCGATGGAAGTCCTACCGCAACGAAAAGATCTTCAAGCCCTAGAGTGGCGAAATCTTTGAATTTCACTGGTCTCCCATGAAGAAAATCAAAGTCCATCATTCCAAGATAGGTGCCGATCTTTCATTTGCTCTAATCAACCCAAGCGGCTTCATGCAGAGTGAGTTCGAGATGATGAGAGGAAGAACCGCCGGTGCATGGCGATGTTGTAGGCTGAGAAGCGATTGGAAAAAAGAAGAGAAGGGTTTAATCCGAAGTGATGATGAAGCAAGATGTGACGTGCAATAATTTTGGTGTCGGTTGGTGGAGGAAAGGAGGAGAGAGGCTTTGGTTAAGTAGAGGAAAGGGGAGGTGGAAATGGATTGGCGAAATAAATTGAAGAGGAGGAAGAGAGTGATTGAGGTGCGGCAGCTGAAGGTTTGGGCGTGACTCACGTTCCAGGTTCAGGTTTGGCCCGAATCCACCTAATTGTCGACCGCTGTTAGGTCAACCGGTCGATCACTTAGTCGACCGCTAGCCTAGATTTGGGCATGGCCTGAACATGGACCCAATAAGGCCGGTTAAATTAATTAATATTCTAATGGCCGTTTTGCACATCATCTTTAGCTTAACCCATCCAGGAATTTTTTGCCTTCCAAATGATGGTATCCACCTTACCATATAAACCCTTTCTTGGCAAGATTGCGATAGCCTCAGAAAAAATGTTGCGACCAACAACACTATCGAAAACCCAAAATCTTCCAGCTGCTATTTCATGCCTACTTCGCATGGAAATATATCTTCTAATAGCTTGTGGGTTTAAAACACTTCAAACTACATACCCCAATAAAGTTGATGTCATTCCTATTTTGTCCATAGCTTAAAGAGAGAAAATATTAAACCCTCAATTTTATAAACCAAAAAATCACTGAACTAAGGATATGCCCCTTTATACTTGTTTCAAAATAATAGAAACAATTTCATACCAAAACTTCCCTTAAAAGTCATACTTATATATATTTCAAGGTTTCCAAAAATCATCTTTTTAAATTACAAATTTCTCAAATCGGAAAACTGTTTTCTTGCCAAAAATAATATAAGCCTTTTACTGATATATATATAAATATTTAAGGATTTAAAGAATTAATCTTATACAAGCAAAAAAATTTTAACACGACCAATCTAGTGGTATTTGTTTCTTTGAAAATTAAATTTCAAAACTCGCCCAAAAAAAATTTCCAAAATAAATCTTTAGGAAATAAATCCTTTGGAAACTTTTTTTTCAAAATTCTAAGGCATTTCCAAAATATACTTTATAAAAATTCTCTCATAGGTTTTAGACTAAGGAATTGACATTAATTATTCAAATAGAAATCCAGTTTGCCATCAAAGAGGTGACCAATGAATTCACCCTAGCAAAACTTGCTTCCGGACAGTTGCGACATGCAGCATCTAATTTTCCATCCAATTGGAATAATTGTGTGCCTCTGATTGGAACTTCAAAATCCAAAATCAAAAGGTAGCTAGAATCCCAATCGTCAAGTCGAACACCTCCAGTCTTTGGGATTCAGCCATATATCGTACTCATGCTCTTCATCAACGATGCTTCACGCATCGCTAGCACTCCATTGGGTACTTTGAAGTCGGCATGAAAATCTTAATTCTAAGATATTTCCAACTCATAGTTGCTTTGCCCATTTCTTCATAGTGGAACTACAACTACTTTTATGGTCGAAACTATTAGAATCTAGCATAAAAATATAATAGTACTAGGTAGGAAAGTATGAATATGTTCTCTCAATTTATCCTACTTCCTCTGTTCTATCAACCTAGACTCTAATACCAAATGTAATGACCCGTACCTCCATAGGCCTAAATTTTGACAAAAATCAAAATCTAACCCCAACAAAGCATAGATCACTGGATTTGGTATTGGAAAATAAGCCCGAGCATTATTAGAGATTGGTAAAAATCTAAATTCACAGCGGAAAAAATAATAGGATAAGAATACTGACTATGACTATTACATTGGAATTAATGGTAATCCTTGGATAGCAGATTGTCACATCAGCAACGACCATGAGTCTCCAACAACAAAGCACATCCAGCTCTAATGACCTATTCTTCTACACTTTATCATGTGGGTTGTAATGAGTAGGCAGTTTGAACAACGTTCCAGTAACTAAGAATATATATAAACTGTCTGTAACATAAACTTATACCAATCGATTTTCGGTTTATTGTTACGTTCATTAAGGTTATCGGTTCTAATCTAACCTTGCATTGCACACACGATTACTTACTTAGCCCTTCCGTTGGTATGAAATACTAATGAAGCCATATCAACCATGCAATACTTCCAAACTATTAGCCAATTAGTGCTTCTAAATATGAAGCGGGCTTCTATAATACTTCTAAAAAGAGAAATAGGCAGATACTTTTAAAAAGAGAAATAGGCAGACTCCACCATTTAATACCTTATTCAATGTAAACTCCGTCATTTAAGACTATTCCCAAGCTGGTTTCCTAGCAATATTGTCAAGATCGGTGGATCCTAGCTACAAGACCTCTAACCACTATTTAAGGTTTCCGACATTTAATGTCAAATTATTACCGCATCTATCACCAATAAAATCATAGCTATGTAATAAACAGTACCCAAGCCACTTGATATCTTTTATTAGAAAATAGGCAGACTCTAGTCTTAAATGACCTTAAGTAAGGAAGACCTCATAATTTAAGACCTATCCCTAAGGCATGCTCCTAAATGGTACTATTATTATGATGGCCTTAGCAATGTAAAAGACTGTACCTAAGCCACTTAATACTTCATAGTTGAAAATAGGCAGACCCCGTCATTTAAGACCTTTTTCCAAAAGTTCAATGGTACTATCTAACTGTCATTGCTTGGAAATCTCATTGGGCTATGTAATACTTCTTTTATAGAAAAGAGGAGGACCCTATAGTAACTTAAGACCCTAAGCCTGAAGCAAACCCTTCCTGAGATATCCACTCTCACTCTTTAATTAAAAATATGGCATCTCATCCAGTTACTTCTTGGGTAGGGAGGCGGACCCTTCAACCACTTAAGACCTCAACATTGAAGTAAAACCTTTTTAGACGCATCCTTAATCCCACTAGGTTACTTAATACTTCCATTTAGGAAAGAGGCAGACCCTTTAGCCGCTTAAGACCTCAAACCAGAAGTGAACCCCTATGGAGATATCCCTCACTGCTCCTAATTTCAAATTTTAACCATTTAATACTTTCTAATTAAGAAAGCAAGACCAATCTCTCATGTCATCATGGGTCCTAAGATTAGTGATGTCACATCAGTAGTAAGTACACCCGACTACTGGTAGCCTCAAAGTTAAAGGTAGTCTTCCATCGAGTGACTTTACTGACCTCGCATCATTAACCCACTAAGTCCAATTAACCATCCTAAGTCTTTATTTATATTATCTTAAGTAGACATTAGATCTAGCTTACTAATCCCTTTTTTAAAGCACTAAGATTTACCTTAAATATTTATTGACCCATAAATCCCCGCTTAATGATCATAACATAAAATCCTAATAGACATTTCCTAAGACATATATGCATGATTACTAATTTTAAATTAGTAACCTTTTATATCTATAACATTTTTATCAGCCCAATTAATCCATTTACCCTATCAAGTTATTGCAACTCCTACATTTATTACCATTTATTGGAGTTATAAGCTTTTAAATTCTTTTCCCATTAGTTAATTGTCCTAAAGCGAATATTATGTGCAAAATTCATTATTAGCTTTCTATTTAATTATTATAAGCATAGTAATTATGTGCAAATATTTACTTTTATCAAATATATTCTAGTTATATATTCTCACAAGAATATTGTTTTCTATGTTAAATTGTTGGAATCATATCTAAAAAGATTATCCGCTATAATTTCCGTAAATTTGTCCAAAACAAAGATTTTACATTAAATATAAAAGATTGCATCGTTTGAAATTACAAGGAATAATCATTTCTTTTTATTATTGAAATAGACAGTGTAAACTACAATGAATTCATATTTTATATATCTCCTTTTTCTTTCTATTTATATCTATTCCTTGTTAGATCAAATACTATATCTTTCTAAAAGGGAAAGAAATCAAACTAATTTATGAATATTAAATGGATCTAAATTACAATAATTCCAAATATAGAAAAGTTTATATTCTAACAAGATTAGGATAATAATCCAATTTTATAACATTATTATACAACTTATTTTTGATCTAGAATAAATTTCATTCAAATCAGTATTCCAAATTCATATTTTTGGGACTGATTTCCAGATAAAGTTGCATATAATGCTAAATCAATTCGTAAACAAGAATATATATGCAATATTTATTATGTTTATATCATATTCATTTCATTGTTTATAACCCATATATAATTATCCAACTAGGCCTACAAATCAAATAAACACCAACAGGATAGCTGTTATATTATAACAATCTATAATAGTTCCCACTCACCTTTTAAAAGCGATTCAAATCTCCAAATCTGAAGTAGAACCTTTAATTTATCTCCAAATCCTTTTAATCCAAGAAATATGTATAAAAGGGTATATACATACATTAGTATTATAGATTTGGGATAGAGGGAGAAAATAGATACAAATATATAAATTACCTCAAATACACATATGGTTGATTTAGTTCTCTTCTTCTTTTTAGATTCGATTTCTACTCTTCTCTAATTTGTATGAATATAAATACAAATATCTTATCTTTATAATTCAAAAGCAAAGTGGAGAAGAAGAAATGGCAGAGCTATGCTACTGCTTCCATAAAAATATGAGAAGCGAAGGAAGGGCTAGGCCTGAATTTATATGTCCTGGAATCAACCAGAACTGTTAGATCGAAATATATTAAATCAGGGTCGTTGCGGCCTAGGTTTATTGCAGCCACTAGGTCTCCACCGGTAGACACTGTGGTCGACCGTCCCCAATAACGGGTCGGCCTATGGACCCGAGCAATTAATATAAAATGTTAATTTTTCTTGTTTAATTTTTTTAATTTCAACTTCGTTTTTTCTTCTGTAACTTCTTCATTTCGAACCCGATCGCAAAACTCCAAATATGAAAGTTGCTCATAATTTCGCTACGAATGCAATGGTGCAAGTTTCATGGTCAAACCTTATCATTTACACAAATTCCATTTTTAGAGCCTAATTAACTAACTAACTAATTATAACTAACGTCAAATTACGGTTACAATGTCCAAGAGCCATCGTAGTTCTTAAGTATATTTTGTAGAGGTATACTTTCAATAGGGGGTGCACCCTCCTAGTCATTGTTGGAAAATTCCTTATTCTTTATTTGATACAGATCTTTGAATCGTTTTCTTAATTGCATTGAGAAGTGCCCGGAGTTCTTCTGGGTGTTTAATTATTTATGTCATTCTTTATGTTTGGATTTTGATCCTGCTCAGGTCCATTCTTTATGTTTAGGTTTTACTCAAATTTGTTTCCATTCTTTTATGTATGGATGTTGTTTTAGGAGGTAAAACCTACTTTGTGTTTTAGCGGCGTGGTCTTATAGAATTATTATATGTTCTCCATATTTTTTGAGTTCTTTCACGCTGGTATTCTCCCAGATTAATCCAGGTGTATTTATTATAATGGTTAGGTCAGACTGGGTATTTTTCCAAGTTGTTATTAGTGGGACATAGAGCTCATGGATTAGAGCTAGATGTTCACCTACCATAATATTTTTATTTTATGTTGTATTATTGTATATACCCATCATCAATTGTAAGGTTGGGAAGTCATAATATCCAAGCTGATGAGATTTGATTTCAAATCTGATATACCATGTATTTTGGAGTGACAGCTTTTACTTTCTTTTTTATATTACATGTTGCCGTTCCACTATGTATTTTGTTTTCCCTGTTCGTTTTCTTTTTCTTTCTACCATAATAATCTTCCTTCCTGGCACTTGTGTGCTCGGCATTTGAATACCATGAATGTATTGAGTCCCGACTTTCGATGGTCGAAAAAGCGGGTTGTTCCATGATTATGGATTAGTTGAGCTTTTACTATTTTTATTTGCATTTTTGGGGATTGTGTTGGGTTTTTTTGTAAATAATTTTTTCTTTATTTATTAGCAAAAGGAATTTGAACCTCTTTCAAAAAAAAGAAATAAGGGTTAAAAAACCAAAGTATAAAAGGGTAAATGGGAAACGGAAAATATATTATACTCTCCCTATCCCTTATTCATTTTGTTTCATTTCATTCTCAGCCTAAAACACAACTAAACAAGGCCAACCATTACAAAGTAAAGAATAAGAGAAAGTGTTAAAGAAGAAAAGAATCAAAGCAAATTCGATCATTTCAACAAGTATTGGAAGGTGAATAATATTTAATATTACCATCTCATTTTTAGTTGTATTCGATTCAGATTTAAGTTTGAATCCTAATTTTTATCGAAAATTTATCATGCATGTTGAATAAATGATTATGTGTATGATTGAGTGGTCAATATGTTGTTTGAATTATTATTTTGGAGATCGGTTTTTAATTTCATAATTTTTGTGAATTTAATTAAAGTTTTCTAAGGAAAAAAATGATTGATTTTGGGTTTTTAATTATTTAAAGTAAAATCAATAATTATTTTAATCTAAAATTTTAATATGCTATTAAGAAACTATATATTATTTATAGGAATTTTCATGGATTTTTCCCAAGTGCTTACAACTTGATATAAACTGTTTTATCCAAATTGGAATTGTTTGCAGATTAAAATGATAATATAATTTTGAGAAAATTATACTTTGGGAAAAATAAAAGAAAATCATCCACTTTGGATTTTTGAAAATAAGTCTATTATGAAATGAAATTTTGACAAATATTATTGATCTGATGAAACGTGCGTACTTTTAAAGGCAACGAAACAGTTTTAGAAAGAATTACGAAAGTATGACTATCACCCATGAAAGCTTATGTTCCATCAAAATTATTCATGGAGGCCTCGTCTTTATTACTCATGGCAGCTCAATTTCACTATTCTTCAAAAGCTTGTTTTGTCCATGATAACCATGTTTTAATGGCCTTTAAGTATTTTGATTTATTCGAGGAAGCATCATTCTATTAGCTTGCGAAAGCCTTATTTCATTATTCAACAATGCTATGTTTTTATTCGCCCGTGAAGACTATATCCTTTTAACTCAGGACAGCTATCTATTGTGAGAAGTCGTGAAAGCTATATTTTTACATAAAGGGGTTTTCTTTCTTTTATACACGATAGTGACCTATCACGTTTAGTCACAAAGGCTTTGTTTTATAAAATGGTCGCAAAGGCTATGTTTTTTTAGTCACAAAGATTATGTTTTCTTAAGCTATGATTTAATAAGGCATGATGGCTATGGTATGACACGATGGCATTATTTTGTAAAGGCACAAAGGCTGAGGTTTTCAAGGCACTATGGCTTTGTTTTTATTAGTCACAATGACTTCATCTTTGTCCAAGAAAGCTAATTTTTTATATGAAATGAAGGCCATAGTTTTATGGTACAAAGGCCAAATTTTTACGAGGCACGATGGCACTTTTTTTTCCAGAGGAAATAATAGCTGTATATAACCTTGAAGGGATTTAACTCTATAAATGGGGCCATTTTTACTTAAGTAAAAAGAGGGTTTTGTTTGAGTATTTGAAACAGATTTCAGAGGTAAGAAAGATTTATTGAACCTATTTTTAAAAGAGTTATTTACAAAGAAATCACTACTTTGAATAAGTACTTTTTGGGTATAACTTGGGTATTATATTGAATACATATCTGAATGATTATTGATGTGTTATATGTTCATTTAGCATATAGATAAGTTATTATTACATGTGATAAATTATTGACATGCTTACATAATTTATGAATGCTATCACCCAATGTTTAGACCTTAGGGATTTGGTAATTGATGACCAGCTAGGGTTGTTCCGGTAGTGGGTATGGTCAAACTTAAACTCCTAGGAAAGTAGAATTGC
This sequence comes from Allium cepa, assembly GCA_030765085.1. Taxonomy (NCBI): domain Eukaryota; kingdom Viridiplantae; phylum Streptophyta; class Magnoliopsida; order Asparagales; family Amaryllidaceae; genus Allium; species Allium cepa. The sequence goes on along the minus strand of CM060940.1, from coordinate 754,612,003 downwards.
ATCCAGGATCGGGAAGATCAAATTACGTTAATGCCTTAGACGATCATTCGACTCAAATTCTTTGAATATTTTTGAAAAACCAGATTTTGGGTGGAGATTGTGGTAGGGTCACGCCTATCCTCCAACCGTTAAACCGCTGGTTGGTTAGGTCCGCGATTCTAATGCATTAAGCTTTGCTGATTAAGGCTAAATTTTGAAGTTACGCATCCGTAGGACCTCATAGCAGTTGGCTCGCCTATGTTTTCTCCCATCGTTTTTAGGAGACCGTTATTCTTTTCTCCTATCGTTTTTACGTGACCGTTGTTATCTTTTCCTGCCAATCTTAGGATCCTATGGATACTTCTTCTACCTATACTAGAAGTCCACTGAATTATCTGGTAAATTGTGGCCTATGTCGGCCAATAGGTTTTTAGTTGGCCTAACAAAACTAATATAGGTTCATAGTGGCCTAAAAAACTATGTTATTGAATGAACCATAAACGAGATTGGGTAGTTTTGGGAAATGTATAACCCTTAACTCTATGAATGATGGACTATTCATTTTAAACCCATACATGCATGATATGTAATTATGATTATGTGATATTCATTTTTGATACAGGATAAGTTATAGATGACATATTGATTGATATGGTATTAGTAAGAAGAAATCTTTTCCATTCTGTGGCATGGTCTTATTGAGTATCCAAATTTTTTATTGGAGATGGAATGATATTATTCACATTAGATCTTTTATCTGATCCAAAGTTTTCAATTTCCCCCTAAACTCTCAAGTACTTAATTTCGCCTTGGGTATGCTGAGAGAGGGATTTTTTAGGTTCAGATGTTTCGGAGATGTGCATGAGGAATGCTACTATATAGAAGATAATATTTCCATTTTGCAGTATTTTAACTGCTTTTGATTTGTTGAATGTATGTAACGATAGATACTGTAACTGTTTAAGTAGTAAAACTACAATCATCCAATGGGGCATCATTATACGTTGTTCTTAAAACTATATGTAATTATTATATTTTATCTGAACATTGTATTATTGTGATTATAGAAATGAATTGTAATGAATTTGAAAATTAATGAATGAATATGTTTTGTTAAAAATTTGTAAATTCTAGTGCCCTCGCTGTTAATGATTCAACAACGGATCTCATTTTATCACTGAGAAATAATACTAAGTATGACCGTAGCATCAATAGTATATATTTTCAAGCCTCAGAATATGGGATGTTACAACTTGGTATCAGAGCATAGGATTACATAAAACTTAATAAGGTTTTGAATCACATAACTCAATTGTAATAAGACAGAATGAAATTTTTTGGGTATGGGAAATAGTATAATAATGTACTTTTTATTTGTTATATATGTAAGTATGTATATCTATCTGTACTCCTCCATCTATCTTAGACCATTCTTATGTATCTTATGAAGACTCGTATGTAGATTACGAGGAATGGATACCAGAAGTGGAAGACTGTAAGACCCCCCCCCCCCCCCATTCTAAGGCTTGAAAATATATATTATTGATGCTGAAGTCATCCTTTGCATTATTTTTCAATGACAGAATAAGATCCGTTATTGAATCATTAATACCAAGAGCACTAGAATTTACAAAATTTTAACAAAACATTTCATACATTAATTTTCAAATTCATTATATTATATTTACATAACTCTACGAATACATCATACAGAGGCTTAACTACTTAGACAGTTATAATATCCACCGTTAAATACATTCAATCAAATAAAAATCAGTTAAACTACCACACAACGAAAATATATTCTTCTATATTGTATCTTTCCTCCTACATATCTCCAGAAGCTTATTCGTCTAAACCTGAAATACCCTACTCTCTGCCTATCCAATTCCAAATTGAGTATCCGAGAGTTTAGGAAGAAATCAAAAACATTGGGTCAGACCAAAGTCTAATATGAATAATATTATATCATCTAAAAATAAAATAGACACATAGTGAGGCCATGATGCTGAGTGGAATGGGTTTCTCCTCACTAGTATCATTTATAATCATATCATATCTACAATCAAAATGCTTATAACATGAATGTAACATAATCATACAATAATGGGTAAAATGAATAGTCCGACATTCATTAAAGTCAAAGGATTACATATTCCCAAAATTACCCAATCCCAAAATAGTGCATGGCATTGTTTTTCCAAGGTTACTACGAATCTATATTAGTATTCTCAGTTTGAAAAGAAACCAATATTAGTTTTGGCAAGCTGACTAGAAAACCTATAGTAGTCTTGCAGGCTGACTAAGAACCCCAGGCTAACTCGGGCCAAAAAAATATAACTAGATAATCTATAATCTCTCGTCCAATAAGAGGAAATGGGCTTGGCTTCTATCCATCAGAAAAAACAATGGAGAGCATGCTATAAGTTCCTTGCTTTTCATAATCCAAATTTCACATGTCCTTCAGTTAGGCCCTACATAATAGAATCTGCGGACTTGACCAACTGTGGGATAAGTGGTTGGAGCATAGGAAGCGACCCTACACCAGTCTCTACCCTTAAATATTAAATTTGGTTTTCAAAATGTCAATAGGTCATGTCTTTGGATCAGTTCAGGCATCCTAATACAATTTGATCATCATGACTCTTGGATGCAATTCTACATGCTTAAAAGTTTAAATCTTCCATGCCCACTAATAGTACACTCCTAACTAGTCATCGGTTTCCAAATCCCCATGGTCACAATGTTGAGTAATATCATAAAACATATAAGTGAGCATGTAAACAATTAATTATATGCAATAATAACATATATAGATTAACATAAAACACATCATCAGTCAATTAAATATATGTTCAATATAATAGCCAATTTAAAGACAGATAACTTTTTCAAAGTAATAGCTTCTTCTTTAAAAACTCTTTCAAAAATGGGCTAATATGTTTTTCCTCTCTTAAAAATACTTCCCAAAATTATCTTTTTGTTTAAGTAAAATTTATGTGAAAATCTTTCAAGTGTTATAAAATAGTAGTTCCACACTTTTTAACTTCATAGGCTATCGTGCCTTAAATGTTTTTAGACTCATCGCATGTTAAAAATAAAGGTCATCGCTTTCAAACCTGCTTGGAGTCATCACATTGAATAATTCGAAGGCATTGCATATTTAAACCAGATGGTTATAATGTATAAAAGCTTTCATGTGCAATAATATATACAGCTTTCACATGCATTCGCCTCCGCATGCATTTCCTTAGCCTTCACGTGCATTTGCCTTCACGTGCATTTCCTAAAGCCTTTGTGAATAATTCATTTTGGCTATTTCAATTCGTGTCTTATTATACTTATGTTTTGTGAGTTGCTATGATGCCTTTGTAGCCTATTTATAAGCATATGTTTAGTGCCTTCATGTATTAATTTGGCTTGCAACCCTTATGATTGAATTCAGGCCTTCGCATGTATTTATTTTCGTGAGCTCGTATCCCTTTGCATGCGTTCATTTATACCTTGATGCTAATATGCATGGATTCATTCATACCTTCTTATGCTGGTAATATGCCTTCATGGCCTATTATATACTTCCATATGCAACATGCAGGTGTATAAATGTACTTCATTTTGTGAACTAATGTATGTTGCACTAGTTTTGAAGCCATCGTGTGCAAAGTTGTTAACATGTGCATCTTGTGTAGTTCGCATGTAGGTTCTCATTTGGGTATTCATCGTGTCCTATTTTGCTTATTATATAAATTCTAGTCATTACGTCATGCTTAAATAAGTCATCATATTTTAATATTTAATGTCATTATGAGCTATAAGGAGCTTTCGTGAATAACTCCTCTACCTTCGTGAATTAATTTACGCCTTCAAGGGTTATAATACTAGGTCCCCGTAAGGTATCCACTTTTCTATTCTAGCTTTCAAGCATAGTCTTTCACGGCCCAGTGTGAAGTTTAGCCTTGGTTATTAGGTTTTACTTGGTCAACAATACTTCAATGGCAGTTTTGTAATTAAATTAAAAACTAATTTATTTCTCTCTTAAACAACTTCTTTTTACCACACCCCATATATTGTCAACTTCTTATTAGCTCATCACTTAACATTTCAATCACTTTTCAGAATTTGTTAACCCATATAATTAATTAATTAATTTAATCGATTAATTTTTCTCTGAATTAATTTGTGTTTTTCTTCATTAAATAATTCATATAAAATAGAAAATTGATGAGAAAAATCCAAAAAAATCCCCAAAAATCTCTTTTATCATTTCTACCTCATGCAAAGTTTTGGACCAAAATAATTATTTTTCATATTCTTAATAATTAATTTTAAAATTTTAATCATTTTCTAACTTAGAAAATTCATAATAATTCATATATTTCCAAATTATGAAATTTAAAATCCATCTCAAAAACAATAATTCGGACATCATATCTAAATTTTAGATTACTTGATGATCCAAAACTTAGTTTTTCATATTAAAACCCTTTAGGAAAATTCCTAAAAATTATAAAATTATTATTCAATCATCCAAAAATCCGTATTAATTTAAATCCAAATGCAAGATATAAACACCCAAAATTTAAGATTTACATTAAACCCATTTTAATTCACCAAAAATCTCATGAGGTAGATGAATATTATTCACATTAATCCTGGTTGAAATGATGGAATTTTCCTTAGCCTTCTTTTCTTCTTCTTTTCCCCTTGAATTCCCTTTTCTTTTTTGGTTAGTTATGGCCAGCGTTGCTTTTTTCTTTGTTTGGTTTTGTTTAGAGAATGAATTGGAAATGAAGGAGCACAGTGAGTGATATGTTATATTCTTTTCCCCTTTTACTCTTCCTTACTAATATGATATATTTCTTATCAAAACATTCTCTTCATTTTACTAATTAATTGATTTATATGCAAAATCCCACATTTTTTAACTTCTCAATTAATTATCTGTAACGTCCCGCCTTTTCAAACGTTGTTAAATCGACGCACGTTCCAATTCAAACCAAATGGAAGGGCGGATTTTTATAGGTTAAATAAGAAAAACGAGAAAGAAATAAAACAAAACAGAATCTCACAGCGGAAGGATAAAATATAATAAATCAAATATACAGTTTTTGAAGCTGTTTACAAAATATTTAATTTTACTTATACAATATATATCATAATTTTACTTATACAATATAAATCAAATATCACAGTGGAACAATATAATATAATAATAATAATGAAATCTTCGTCTTCGTCCTCTAGAAATAAAGTCTTTGATCCTGAAATGCTCGGACTGACCCGAGCGAATTGAAAAGACAAAACACTCGAGTCAGAACTAAAAGATCTTATGTAAGTTAAATCAACATAAATAAATATGAGTGCAGTAACTTAAAAGATGCTCGGGATTCACATCTCCTAAGGATCCGTTAAACTATTTACTATGTGGTAATATTTCGCTATTATAATAGTGTCTAATAGTAAAATAAACTTAATTTTAAATAGCGTTAAGGCGTTACCCAATCTCCCCTTAACACAATAATAGTCCCAGTAGTCCATCCAGTATCAGTGCATCTCCAGATCGGGAGACTACCCTAAATACTCCACGGGCTACGAGAGAAAACCAAACTCATACAAGGCACGATAGGGCAGGTGACACGGCACAACTAGGCAATGCCAGGGTAGATATACCAATTACGCATCCGGGCTGGTGGTAACGCGTAGCCGCAGCTACCGCCCGCCTCGAGCCACACCCCCAAAAAGAAAATCAAAAGTGGCCACCGAATCAATCCAAAAGTCAAAGTATAAAATCGAAGGGATGTGTCCGATCAAAGGTGCTACCTCAATTGGCCCGAGAATCGCTCTTTTTTTAGCCACCTTATGCCAACTCACGGGAGTTGGGTCCATGTATTTACCTCAAACGAAACGCCGCCACCATCCTACTTCATTCTGGAATCTCCACCACGTACACGGTTGTTAAAGTGGTTTTCGGAGTTGGCAAAGAGTATGGCAACTTTCGATCCCAGTCTCTTCAACAACCAAACGTTATTATAACACTGCGGTCTTTTCAAAATAGTTTATACTTTTAAAACCAGAATAAAATATCCATTTCAAAACCATATAAATACGATATCATTTTTATTTCAAATATATCTTTTTCAAAAATCGTAGTACTTTCAAATATATATACCTTAAACCCATAGCTTCGAAACAAAATTTTCAATACTTAAATGGTTTAATAATTAATTACTTTATAAAGTAAATTTGCTTTTTAATTTCTTAAATCAATTCCAAACACAGATTTGAATTCCCAAGTAAGCTATTTAAATTTCCATATACTTCAAAGTTTTAAATATTCCACCATTTCAAAACTAAACTTTTAATTCATATATATATATATATATATATATATATATATATATATATATATATATGCCAAATTCACTTTACTATTATTTAGCTTTGAAATACTTACTTAATAAATCCAGTATCCTTTAAATAAAACTTTCAAATTCAATAATTGAATATTCCTCAATTTATTTAGACTAGATATATTCACTTAAATCATCCTAAACCCGAATTTTACTTTTTAAATCTAAATTTCAATAAGATCTTAATTAAATAAAATCTCAAATCAATTTCAAAACTATCTTCTCAACTTTGATTTATAAAAATCAATATAAACTCTATATTAGAATATAATATAAATAAACATTTATCCATAATATATTTCAATAAAATCAACTTTTTTATTTACTAACTTACTTCATATTTTAAACAATTTTATACATAGCTTAAAACCAAAAATTTAACCATATATAAAATAACCTTTATCAAATATCCAAATCAATATCTCAAAAATCATATATATTCTTTACAAACCATAAATATCATTTCAAAATATTATATATATATATATATATAAATATATATATATACCGCGGTGTCTGTATGTAATTTTCTATCCTATGGTCAAGTGATACGGATATTTATCATTTCAATTCGCAATTTAAAATTTAAAAATGCGGATGTATATCATTTTTCAAACCGCCAACCCGAATGAAATGAAAATGCATAATAACTTGTAGTTTATAACCATATAAAATGCAGCATCCATTTATCCAATATCAATCATCAACCATTTATAACAATCATCATCCAATATAAACAATAACGTCACTATAGAACGGATAATAAACAACAAGTATTAATTAGCAGTTTATAACCAAAAATAAATTAAAACTGTTTAACTGGCAGTTTATATGAAATAATAAATAAATAAAAATTTAACTGGTAGTTTATATGCAAAAATAAATTAAATAACAATTAAATTTAAATAAATGCAATCTAACTGAGATGATGATTAAATATATGCCCAAACAATCGTAGATAAATTTTAAATCACATCAAAAGTTAATTTAACAAACATAAGAAATCTTAGAAGTTGTCAGTGCGTTAAAAACACTCACCTTTATACGAATCTGAAAATAATAGACTTCTAATCAATACTTCGCTCTACCTTTCCTTAGTCTTTTTCTTTATTGCTAGCTTTGTTCCGTAATTTTTCTTTTATTTTGATTTACTTTAATTTCCCTCCTTATTATATTAATATATATATATATATATATATATATATATGTATTTATGTATGTATTTTTAAAGGTTTGGAAAGGTTGAAAAAGAGAATTGAAAAAGAAAAGGATTGAAATAAGAAGAACTGAAAATTGTAGAGAATATCAAGATTTGAAAAGAAAGAAGAAAGTTTGAAATAGAATAAAATTTGAGAAGACTAATATTTGAAGAGGAAGGAAATGGAGATTTGAAAAAAAAAGAAAAAAAGAAGAAGAAGATTAGAATGGAGGCTAGGGTTTCATTTGCATCATATCGTATTTATAAGGTTAGAGTTAGGTTTAGGGACAAAGAGATTTGAAAAGAGAGGCTGCTATTAGTTAGAAATAAATGAAATGACATTTCGGAAAATGAAGTTGGAAATGAATGAAATAAAATAAAGTAAATATGAACAAACTTGGTATTGAAATATAGTAAATATGAACAGCCTTTTTAAAAGTAGCAGGTATTAAAAAGAGGTAATTATTAATTAGAAAGGATATGGTTGGACTAACTCTATACTGTAAACAAACTTTTAGAATTCAAATTTCAAAACAATCGTTTACTTAATTGATTTGGTTAACCCTAAACATACCAAAATTAATATCTTTTCAAGATTTAATTAACACATAATAAATGAAAATAAATTCTCCACATAAATTTGTGCCATAAATTAAAAGAATATACAACATTAAGAAATCTTCATTTCTCCCTCTTTGTGATTAGATTGGAAATTAAACAATCATGTTAACATTTCGATTGAATGTTTCACAAGGAATGCATTAACATATATTCAAAAATATGATAGCATAAACAAGGTAATATAAACAGGTGTATAATATATATGTACATCTTTATCGCCATTTATGGTTTACATTCATAAATAAAAGGTATGAAAATAATCCACATAAGGAGACAATGAATGTAAGAGTAAATTAGAAAAGTGAAGATGGAAAGGTAAGTTATGTTGCAATAAAAATCTAATAAAGTCTAATTGGAATGGAAATAGTCAAGTGTAAATCTATTTTACCCCCTTTATCATCTCTTATTAACATTTAATTTAACAAAATATGAGATTTCAATATAAACTAGCATTAAATTTTGATCTAAAACATAAGTTTGAATTTAGGTATAAACATATATGTTGTAAACTAGCATTAAATTTTGAAACATGAAATGAATTAATTTATTTCAATATATGTTTACAATTAACGTCTTCCCACTTAGAAAGATTCCAATCATATTAATTGTCATTGATTTCTAAGATAAAAATGAACGAGACAATTCAATTCCGTTTTATAGTAATTTAACGTATTTACGGAAATATTGTATACAAACCAAATGTTATTAATTTCTTATTTCTGTAATAAATTTCTCAGCTACCAACATTTCAAATAAATAAACATATGATTTTTTTTATTTAGTAAAGAAACGTATATCATTCTTTTTATTATGTTCATTACTACTCTAAAATCTGGTTAACCTTTGTTCAACCTTTCATTACTTTACTATACTCTAATTTGACAACTCCTAACATTGTAGTACATTTCACATTAATGTAACATTTATTAAAATTTATTACCAATCCTAATTCCATCAACTATTTAAACAGGTAACTTATAATATTTGTTTACAAGCCAATTGTTACACGTAAGTTTCTCATACTTCAACCAATTGTCATATTATGAACGGAATTAACATAAATTTCAAATATTCACTAATTTATTCCATTCTATTTTCATCTTTTTTTTATTTGCATAACATTTAATTCCAATTGCTGCAATAATTACAGTTAATATATGCTAGATTTCAATGGAATGATTTGTTTGTCTTTCATTACACTACTATATCCAAATATCCATTTTTCCTTTGTATTAACTCCTATTTTAACTTAATTTTCAAATTAACGTACTACTTAATTTCCTTTGATCGCAAATAGATTTCCAATTTTTATTTAATAAACTAAAGAAATATGTAACACATAATAATAGGTACCATTAACTTTTATTGTTTCATTTCCCTTTCTATTCATATAAGGATTCATCCATAAAGTTTACATTTACTTTTTACCACTTTTACTTTTATTCATTGATTCAATGTTTATTTCAAATATTTTCATTTATTACTCACAAATATTCTTTTTCATTTATAAATGTCATGTCAGTTTCTTCTTTTATTGCATTATATTTATTCATTCCTTCATTATTGCATAACCTCATTTATTATCATTCATTTATCTATAGTATTTATGCTTAATCACATTTCTTAGCCTCCCAATTGTTCACTTAAGTTTCTAACCATTTATTTATAATACTTCTCTTTCTATTATATTCTATTAGAAGCAATTTCAATTATACCTAAGTTTATAATGCTAGAACAACAATTTCTTATTTATTAAAGAATTCCATCAATTACCTCATTTGAACTTATTTCCCAATTCATCAATTTCTACCTAAAAATAAATTACGTTTTTATTAAATTTTCATTCCCACTTCCGTTACAACATTTATTTTCATTGAAGTAACGTTTATCATCAGCCCAAACATTATGAATACTTATCAACCTGCATCATCCTTATTCCATTAATTTACGTTCAATTGCTATTCAATATATATTAATTCATAAATCAATATTTAAGTTTGTTTTCCTATATTAAATTAATTAACAAGTATTCCTTAAATTTATACTAACATTGATTATATCTAATTTGCACTTTATTACTTATCATTCCAACAATTTATATAACTTTGAATCTATTTCCCTACTTACAAATTACAATCGAATGAAGCTTTACAAATCTGTTTCAATTAATTTGGATGGCATTGAATTAGTATATTTATTATCTTACATCGACATTTTTTATAATTTATTCCCGTTATAAATTTAATAACAAGTTTCAAACTTCTTTTATTTATACAACACTTACCTTAATCTATTTTCAAATTCTATAACCAGGTGCACAATTTTCTCTATTTCATTTAAAATGTGATTTCACTTCAATAGTCAATTTATTTTTTATAACTATTACTACATTCCATTCTTAACATTTGTTTCGATATAAATTAAAAAAAATCTTTTTTTTCTAAAGTTAATCACTAATTTTTTATTAAATAACCAAATTAATTATTGAAAATTTATGGGTCGTTACGTTATCCCATAATTAAATACTTAAATTATGTGCTATATAAAAATTAGAAGTGTTACAGGCTCCTTTCCTTAAATAATTTTGCCTTAAAAATATGATAAGAAAATAACAACAAGCATATAATCACACAAATATGGGTCACATCACATTAAACAATTATACTGGCATGACTACTAATCGATGGTCTATTCAATAATGTAGATCGTATAATCAAAATAGATAGGGATGTGCCATCCTAAACTCATCTTTTGTTTCCTAAGTACAGTCACGTCCATTGGTACTCCATTGGATCTTCACTAACTTGATTGTCTTATTCCTCAACCACTTCACAACTCTATCGATTATATGAATAGGTAGCCAAACAATTGTCATATCGAGCCCCACTACTAAATCTTTCAAAACCATTGGCTCTATAGTAGTTTTTGGATCGTGCATGCACTTTCGAAAGAGATAAATGAAAACATTATGGATTCTTGTCAATCTGCTCGATAACTCAATATGGTAAGCGAGTTTCTCGATTCTTTCTACGTTTGGAATTGGACCAGCATATTTAAGTACCAATTTTCCCCTCATCCTAAATCGTACAACACCCTTCATTGGTGATACATTTACGAAAACAAAATCATTCACCGAGGATTCCAAGTCTTTACGCCTATTGTTTGCGTAGCTTATCGACGTTGACTAAGATTTCTTCACTCTTTCTCATATTAACTCAATCTTTTCAGCTGCCTATTTCAATAAATCTAGTGCAAGCATCGGTCTATCGCTTATGTCCAACCAGCATGCAGGTGAATTGCACGCCCTTTCGTAAAGTGATTTGAAAGGTGTCGTTCCTATACTAGTCTGATAACTATTATTATATGAAAACCCGACTAAGTGCAAACGGTCCTCCCATGACCCTATGAAATCTAATACACCAGCTCTCAACAAATCTTCGAGTAGCTTATTAACCCTTTCTATTTGCCCATCTTTTTGTGGATGGTAAGTTGTACTCATCTTCAGCTTGGTACCCAATTCATTTGGCAAACTCTTCACTTGTTAACAGAGGATCTATAATAACCCGCCTCGAAATGGATCTATTTGGATTAAGAAAAGGCTCATCGAAACTTAGACACATCTCAAAGATGGTTGTTGGTTGTAAAATGAATAATACATAGCTATTTATCTACGCATTCAGAATCTCACAGTGGAAGATAAATAATAATAACTGTAACCATTTTATTCAATCCCTAAAATGTAATAGAAAACCATACAAAATATCCATAATCACCATTACATATCCATTGTACAATATTCCAAAATTACAACATCATTTTTATTTCATGGATACATCAAAAACTACAAAAATAATGAGTAAATAAATAGACGACTTCAATAAATCTCATCAATGTCTTTACCTTCAGCATCATCCTTCTTAATCTTTGGTGTAATGAGGAGGGTGACAGAACAACATTTGTCTAGTGAATAAAAATCTCGAGCTTTGCTGTATTAGTTGTAACATCCCTACTTGGAGGTCCAAAACTAACGGCTATGGATGCTGTAGTCATCCATACTTATTAATCCTTCACGATCAAATACGCTAATGTTAGATACCTTGATATAATAGAAACACGTGGATATGGAAAAAAATTGAAATCATTAAAATTCCATTTCAAATCATTTCCAATTCAATACATAATCCCATATTTGAGAACCACATTCATTACAATCATTACACATACACCAAGAGCAACATATGAAGATGCCCCTTGGATGATAAGAGTGTATATCTAAGCAATTAAAAAACTTTTCCTTTACAACAAAACACAACGGAATCAAAATAGAAAAGAACTCTTATTATCTAGTTTGCCTCATGTACGTCTCTGGAAGCTTATTCATCTAATGAGGTACCTAAAAACCTCAACTCTCGAACAACTCAAAGTTAATTGAGCACCCAAAAGTTTAAGGGGAAGACATAAACTTCGAGTCGGATAGAAAGATCGGTATGAATAATAAGATACCATCTCAAACCATTTAGATATCTAGTGAGACCACGCTGCTTAGCGGAACGGGTTTTCCCTTCACTAGTATCTTATCCAAAACTTTATAAAAACCATATACTATGCTCCTGCATTCACAATGGTTAAAACATAACGATTCAAAATATTATGATGACATGCAAACAAGTAAAACAATTCTAGATTAGCCATCCCCGTTCATTTTGACTATCTGTCTTAGCTATAGTTCTTAGGGTCACTATTAACCTATTAGTTTTCATGGGCTTACTAATAACCTGTTTAAAACTTATGGACTCCCTGTCAACTTTTATAGTTTTCATGGGATCACAAAGAACCTATTGGCCTGTGCAAATAACATTATTGTTTCATGGGTTCTCTCTGAACCTATTGGTATCTCCAATAACTTCCCTCTTATCATAGTTTTCACTGGTTGACTATGAACCTATTGACTTCTGTCAATAACTTAATTCGGTTACAGTTTTCATGGGATCACTACAAACCTATTGGCCCCTGCCAATGACTCTTTCTAATCATAGTTTTCATGGGTTTACTATGAACCTATTAGCGACTGGCAATAACTCTTTCTAAACATAGTTTTCATGGGTTTACTATGAACCTATCTATCTGACAACTTCATTAATCGGTATTTAGGCATTCTACATTCGATCTATCTGACCTCCTGGATGCAATTCTACTCATTTAGAAGTTAACTCAATTTATATTCACTACTGGGTCAATTTACCTAGTTCTTCTTCCCTTGCTCCCTAAAATACAATTATGGCTCCATTACTTGATGAATATATTTATAGAAGAAGCATATACAAAAATAATACCAACAACTTTGGTTTAATATCTTTGAAATCATTTCCCCCTAGAAATTTGGTTAATCCCTTTAACCCATTATTTATATCAAAGAAATCTTCTTCAAAACACCAATTTAAAAGCATTTAAGAGCTCTTTTATAAAACCATGAGTTTTACCTTTAAAAATTGAGATTGGGTTCTTTATTTTGAAAATTAAGGCCTTTTAAACCTTAAGCCTTTACTTTCAAAACCATTGGAAAACCTCCATCGAAAGCATTTAAATCTTATTTTCAAAAGGCATATGTCGTTCGAAACACTTTAAAACCACTCTTTCAAAAACTTTAGAATATATTAAAGCATTACTATCCAATTGTAGAAGCATAGCTTTGAAACCATTTGAAAGGACCCCTTTTGAAACCATTGAAAGCACCCCTTTTGAAACCGTTGCGTATAATTTTTAAACATATATTTTTGGGTCTAAGTGAATAGAAGTGAAAATACCTCTTTCGAAACCATTAGAAAGAGTTTGAAGAAAAAAAAATGGCTTTGGCACCATCCTTTTGAAAGCATTAATCTTTAAGTTAAAATAATAATAAGGATAGCATCGAAAACCCTTTCGACACTATTGCCTTCGAAACCTTTAGTATATTTGGCCACTTGGGCCCTTTCGAAAGCATTTGGAAGTGACATTGTATTTTATAAATCAAAGGCTACCTTTTGAACTCATTGAAAACTTCAATCCCTCTGAAAGTTAAAAACACGGCAGAGTGGTTTCGATTGGGTTCAATCTACCCTTTCGAAAGCTTTATTTTAAAAACAAGCCAACTCATTCGAAAGCTAACTATTCGAAATAAAAAGGCAGTAACCTCATCGAAAGCTATGTTAAACCCTTTCGAAAGCATTCATTTGAAGAAAAGGCAAGCCGCATTTCTTTGTAAAAGAAAAATAAAGGCTTCGAGCCTTTCGAAAGTATTCATTTGAAGACAGGGCAAGCGACATTTCTTCGTAAAAGCAAAACAAAGGCTTCGACCCTTTCGAAAGCATGGTTTCGACTCCATACCTGCCACCTTTCTCTAATCCACTATGTACCAAAGCTTGATACCTTGTGTATTGGTTTCAACTTGGTCGAAGGAGGAAGCATAGGGTCGAAAGGGTAGCTATTAGAAGTGGCATAACCAAAAACTTATACAAAATCTGTTTTGTTGCCTTTTTAGGTAATGATTTTCAACTAGCTTGCCTATTTGTAAAAATGTGATTAGTTGCCATATAATGTATTAAAATATTTTATAAAAGGCTGCCGAACATATTCAAAAGTTAATTAAAGATAATTAACGAAATAGCCATTCCCTTTAGCAAAACAATTAAAACGTTTAAGTCCTTCTTAAATAATTTATTTCCCATAGTAAATTACTTAGGAAAAATCCCCAAAAATCATAAGAGTCTGCTTTTAAAATGTTATCTAACATATATAAATTTCGGTCCCAAATTCTTTATATAATAGCCGAACTAAATATTTAAACCCGGTTATATAAACCTTCCTTTGAAAATTCATAATAAATTATCCACAACTTGGATAATTACTAAGATTTAAACCCCTCTCCAAAATAATGTTTTACATAACATAGTTAATCCTTATGGCATTCGAAACCCTTTATAAATCTTTTTAACCTTAAAACCATAAAACAAACTTGTTTGAACATAATATATCATGTAATCCAAGCATATCATCATCAATATCATCATAAAGGTTTTAATCCTAAAACCCGAAGACTTTGTTCTATGAAAAAAAGATGGTCTAGGTTATTATTCACCTTGATTAGGATAAGGAACATGAGATTTGAACTTGATTACTTCTTCTAGCTTGATTCCTTAGCTTTTACTTGAATTTCTCTTCTCCTAAGTAACAGCCAATTAGAGCTCCTCTTTACTTATGTTTTATGGTGTTGAACGTATAAAATGAGAATAGGAGTAAGGGTTTAGGGTTTAAGGATATGGTGGATTGATATTCCCTATAATGCCCTTAGCCTATTCTCTTATTAAAACCATTTACATAAACCCATTCTTTAGTTTATATTTAATTAAGCATGACTTCTAATTAATTTTCAAATCTCAATCCTCTTGTCTCTCTAATCTTTATATTATTTTATTTAGTTTATCTAATTAAATCTCCTAAATAATGTAATGTAAAATCAGGGATGTTACGGGCTCCCCTCATTAAAGTATTTCATCCTCGAAATTCAGTAAGGACTAAATACTAAACATAACAATCATATGTAATAGCTCCTAACTATCATACTAGCTTACCTGACTAGCAACAGTCTATATAAAGCTAGTATAGAACATACCCTCATAATAGATCATGATAAGTATCTCTAATCTCGTCTTCTACCTCCCAAGTACAGTCCTTCCCGTTGTTGCTTCGCTAAACTTTACCAACTTAACTGTCTTGTTCCTTAACCTTTTCTCATCTCTCACTAAAACCCGAACTGGTTGTCTAACAAAAGTCAAATTCGATTCTACTATCGACTCTTCCAACTCTGTCAGAGGAATAGTAGTCTTTGGGTCATGCACATATTGCAAAGATGAGACACATGAAACATATTATGGACACCTACCATACTGCTCGAATACTCTACTCTATATGCGAGCTTCCCGACCCTCTCTATAACTTGGAACGGACTAACATATCTCAGTGCCAGTTTCCCTGACTTTCTAAATCATACAACACCCTTTATTGGTGATACATTAATGATAACCTTATCTCCAACTAAGAATTCTAGGTCTTTAGGCCTCTTATCTGCGTAACTCTTCTGTCTGGACGAGCTTCTCTCATCCTTTCTCGAATCAACTAAATCTTCTCTATCGCCTCTCTAAACAGATCTTGACCTAAGACTAATCTGCCTCCAATCTCCAACCAACATGCTGGTGATTAGAGTGGCCTACCATACAAAGCTTCAAAAGGCGCCATTTCTATACTAGTTTAATAACTACTTATAGGAAAACTCCACTAAGTGTAGGTGATCTTCCCAAGATCCACTTAAGTCCAGTATACCAGTTCTCAATAAATCCTCGAGTACTTTACTGACTCTCTCTATCTGCCCACCCATCTAAGGGTGATATGCGGTACTCATCTTAACTTTGATACCTAACACTTTCTATAGACTCTTCCAAAATTTACTCGTAAACAAAGCATCTCTGTCACTGACTATACTACTTGGAATTCCATGCATTCTTTGTTCTTCATGAACAACTTAGCCAAAACAGGTGTTGTCTTGGTTGACTTAACTAGAATGAAATGGGCACTCTTAGTCAACCTATCTATCATGATCCATGTACTTTCATTTCCTTTATTTGACCTTGGCAACTCGCCTATAAAATCCATGGATATCGAATCCCATTTCCAAATTGGCACATATAATGGCTGAAGCAACCCACTCAGCTTCTAATGTTCATTCTTCACTTGTTGATAGTTTACACACTGCCTAACCAATATATCAACATCCTTCTTTATACCTTCCAAATAGAAGTTCCTCTTCATATCTTGATACATCTTGGTCCCTCCAGGATGAATCGTAAACATGGATCGATGACATTCCCTGAGAACTTCTTTCCTTAAGTCCTCAGTATTCAAAAAACAGAATCGTCACTTCTTTCTCAATATCCTCTCTGGTCAAGACTAAAATCTCTTAGATCATCGATCTCAATTCCAACCTCAAGCCTTTTAATCCTCTCAGCTAATAATGTATCCTTTTTCTGCTTAGAAGCAATCCTTTCGATCAACATTGGTCGAACTTCTAAATAGAAAACATTGGTTGTGCTCTGACTGGAACTAGAAGTCAATCTTAACTTCACACGATAAGTATCAAAGCTTCAAAATCATTCCATTATGCCAACATAGCAAACTCGACATTCTGATGTCTTCTGCTAAGAGCATCCGCTCCTTTATTTCCTTTCCTAGGTGTATACTTTATACCAAAATCATAAGCTGCTAAAAACTCCAGCTACCTCTATTGTCTCATATTCAACTCCTTTTGAGAGAAAAGATATCTTAAGGACTTATGATCTGTGTATAGCACAAATCTCTCCCTTTAGAGATAATGTCTCCATATCTTCAATGCGAAGATCACCGCAGCCAACTCCAAATCATGAGTAGGATATCTTACTTCATGCGTCTAAGCTGTCGTGAAGTGTAGCTAATATCTTTACCTTTCTACATCAACACAGCACCTAACCCAGTTCCACATGCATCAGTAAATACCGCCAACCCTTGGTTTCTGTCTGGAACTACTAACATGGGTGCATTGGTCAACAAATGCTTTAACTTAAGGAATGCTTCCTCACATTTGTCGGACCAAAAAAAACTTCACGTCTTTCCTGACTAACTTAGTCAAAGGTGCTGCTATCCACGAGAAATCCTTAATGAATCTCTGGTAATAGCTAGAAAGTCAAAGAAAACTCATTATCATAGTCGCCCTCTCTGGTCTCTTTCAATTCTTAACAGCTTCGATCTTATCTGGATCGGCTGACTTGCCCTTCTCTGAAACCACATGACCAAGAAACTTAATCTCTTTCTTCTAAAAATGACACTTAGAAAACTTCGCTTTTAGCTGATGTTGCCTCCGCGTCTCAAGCACTACTCTAAGATGATCTTCATGCTCTCCTTTATCCTTAGAGTATACTAAAATGTTATCTATAAACACTAACACAAACCTATCCAAGTACTCGCCGAAAAATCGATTCATCAAATCCACGAAGAAAGCTGGTGCATTCGTGAACCCGAATGACATTACTTACCACTCGTATGAACCATACGTAGTTTAAAATGCGATCAATGGAATATTGTCCTCTACCACTCTTAACCGATGGAAATCTGTCGCCAAATCCAACTGGGAAAACACTCTGGCTCCACACAACAGATCAAATAGATCATCAATTCTCGGCTAATGATACTTATCTTAATCATCCTCTCGTTCAACTTACGATAGTCAATACTCATTCTTAATGACCCATCCTGTTTCTTCACGAACACCGCGGCCGCTCCCCAAGGAGAATTGCTTGATCTAATAAAATTCCTCTCTTCTAGAACCACAAGCTGCACCTTCAATTCCTTCATCTCGGTCGGTGTCATCCTGCTAGGTGGTATACAGACAAGTCCAGATCCTGGCATAAGATTTATTCAAAACTCAACAGCTCGTTTCAGTGGTAATCCTATAACCAACTCACAAACATCTGCAAATTCTCTTGCTACTCGAACCTGACTTAACTCTTCTCCTACTTATATAGAACTTAACAAAGCACAACCACTCCGGTCAGAATTCTCTAATGAGAATATGATCTGGTTATGACTATCATGGTGTCTTAGTGATATCTCCTTATCCTGGAAAAATATCCTAGACTCGTATTTACCCAACCAATCCATACCCAAGATGATCCTGAAATCTACGAAATAAAAAACATACAGACTGCATGCAAACTTATGACCTAACAAATCAAGTTCTAACTAGTAACATCTCATCCCAAGAGTTGCATACCGTCTTATCGCATTCGCAACCCTTAAGGAAGTAACAAAGTATGTGGGTTCTAAACATAACCTATCTACTAAACACTAAGATATAAATGAATGTGATGCGCCGGTATCAGATAGTATCCTAACTGATATGCTTTGAATCAAATGCCTACATTCCATCATGGTCTGTCCTTTCTCAACTGTAGTTGGCCTAGCTGATGATGGTCCAATAGTAAAGACCTTTCCTTGTCCGACCAGACTGGTTCTGGACACTTATTCTTACAATGCCCTATCTGGTCGTATTTAAAGCACTTCACACCCTTCTTTTCTACAGCCTTCTTTCTTTTGCCTGCCCGGCATTTATGTGCATAATGACCTTTCTTGTCACACTTGAAACAAACAGGCTCAGCTTTTCCTTCTTGGCATCCTCTCCCTTTTGGGCTCCCTTCTTCTTAAAGAACTTTCTCTTCTTTCCATGAAAACCCTGGGTTTTAACCTACTTTTCTTTCCTACAAATAACAAGCATTTCCTCATGTCGGATTGCCATCTCCATAACTACATTGCAAAGATCATAGAGATGTGGTAGGGTCGCCCTAGCAATCTTGGGTCTCAATCCACAAAAGAACCTCTCATTCCTCTTGGTGACAGTGTCTATGGTAGCATACCCATATCATGACAACTCATCAAACTTAGTAGCAAAATCAATTACCGACATCCCTCCCTGCACCAAATCCATAAACTTCCTCGGCAATGCCAACTTGGAAACTTCGGACAAAGACCTTTGCTTAAATCTCCATCAAAATTCTACCTAAGTCAACTTTTCCTCAGGAACTCCGGTAGTAACACTATTCCACCAATGAAGCACTGCCCCTTGCAACTACTTAGAAGCTAATCTCCTCTTCTGCTCATCATTCAATTCCAAGTTAGCAAAGATTCTCTTGCAATGCAACACCCAATTCTCAACCCTATGACATCCTCAGTTCCCATAAACGACTTCCCACCGAGACTGATTTAATCTATGCTCAACTTAGCATAATTATTCCCAATTGGAGCCACATGATTAGCTCCTCCAACATTCCCAGCAACTCCAGCAGCAGCCCCAGCTTGCATCAAATTGACGAAGAACTGATACATCATCCCCATATTTACTAGTGGATTTCCAACACCTATATTGGCATCTGCATTTTGATTAGCATTTGCCTATCGACCCGTGTTCCTCCTGGTGGTTCGAGCATTTCCATTGGTTATGGTGTTTTTTCCACTGAGATTTTCTCTTGCATTCCTACCTCCATATCATCCTTTCTCGTAAATCAGCATACAAGCCTTAATAAGATACAAAAGATCAGTCTAAGAGAGGGAGGAATACGTACTTATATATATACATATATATCAAATACAAGTACGTTACTATAACATTATCCCAAACCTTAATTTCATTTTCTTATTTATTGGATTATGTTTTGAAAATCTTTTAGATTTAAATTTCTTTTAAGTTTTCATAAACCCATGCTCTGATACTAACTTGTAACATCCCTCATTTGGAGTCCCAAAACAAACGGCTATGGATGTTGCAGTCATCCATAGGTATTAATCCTCGATGACCAAATATGGTAATGTTAGATATATTGATATAACAGAAACACATGGATATGGAAAAAAATTAAAACCATTAACATCCATTAAAAACCATTTTTAATTAATTACATAACCCCATATTTGAGAGCCACGTTCAGAGAAATTATAATTATTACACTTACCCCAAGAGCGACATATGAAGATGCCCTCTTGAACGATTAGAGTATATCTTTAGGAAATTAAACAACTTTGCCTTTACAACAAAATATAGTTGAATCAAAATAGAAAAGAACTCTCATTATCTAGCTTGCCTCCTGCACGTCTCTGGAAGCTTATTCTTCTAATAAGGTATCTGAAAACCTCAACTCTCAAACTAGTCAAAGTTAATTAAGCATCCGAGAGTTTAAGGGGAAGACATAAAATTCGAGCCGGACATAAAGCCTGATATAAATAATAACTAACATCTCAAACCATTTAGATATCTAGTGAGACCATGCCGCTTAGCAGAACGGGTTTTCCACTCCCTAGTGTCTTATCCAAAACTTTATAAAAACCATATACTATGCTCCTGCATCAACAATGGTTAAGACATAACAATTCAAAATATTATGATGATATGCAAACAAGTAAAACAATTCTGGATTACCCATCCCCGTTCATTATGACTATCTGTCTTATTTATGGTTTCTAGGGTCACTATTAATCTATTAGTTTTTATGGGCTTACTAATAACCTATTTAAAACTTATGGACTCCCTGCCCGGTTTCATAGTTTTCATGGGATCACTAAAACCCATTGGCCCCTGCCAATAACTTAAATGTTTCACGGGTTCTCGCTGAAATTATTGGATATCTCCAATAACTTCTCTCTTATCATAGTTTCATGTGTTGATTATGAATCTATTGACTTTTATCAATAACTTAATTCGAATATATTTTCAAGGGATACTACAAATCCATTAGCCTCTACCAATGACTCTTTCTAATCATAGCTTTCATAGGTTTACTATGAACTATGAATTTATTGGCCCCTACCAATAACTATTTCTAAACATAGTTTTTATACATTTACTACTTTCTATCTGACAACTTCTTCAATCAGTATTTAGGCATCCTACATTCTATTCTATCTGACCTCTTGGATGCAATTCTACTCATTCAGGAGTTAACTCAAGTTATATTCACTACTGGGTCAACCAACCTGGTTCTTCTGCCCTTACCCCCCAAAATATAGTTATGGGTTCATTGTGAATATATTTATAGAAGAAGCATATACAAAAATACCAACATCTTTGGTTTAATATCTTTGAAATCATTTCCCCTAGAAATCTAGTTAATCCCTTTAACCCATTATTTATATCAAAGCAAGCTTCTTCAAAACTCCAATTTAAAAGCATTTAAAAGCTCTTTTATAATTCCATGGGCTTTATCTTTAAAAATTGAGATTGGGTTCTTTGTTTTGAGAACTAAGACTTTCGAAACCTTAAGTCTTTACTTTCAAATTGGAAAACCTCCTTCGAAATCACTTAAATCTTCTTTTCAAAACACTATGCATCTGCATTTCGAAACACTTTAAAACCTCTCTTTTGAAACCTTTTGAATATATTAAAGCATTGCTATCCAATTATAGAAGCATAGGTTTGAAACCATTTGAAAGTATTCCTCTCGAAACCGTTGAAAATACCCCTTTCAAAACCGTTGAAAGCAACCCTTTTGAAACCATTGAATGTACCACTTTCGAAACCATTGGGTTTAATATTTAAACATATCTTTTGGATCTAAGTGAATACAAACGATAGTACCCCTTTCGAAACCACTAAAAAGAGTTTCGAGAAAAACAAATGGCTTCGGCACCATCCTTTCGAAAGCATTAATCTTTAAGTTAAAATAATAAGAAGGATAGTGTCGAAACCTATTTTGACACCATTGCCTTCGAAACCTTTAGTATAGTTTGCCACTAGGGCCCATTCGAAAGCATTAGGAAGCGGCACTGTATTTTTTAAATCAAAGGCTACCCTTCGAACTCATTGATAACTTCAATCCCTTCAAAAGGTATAAAGACGGCGCAGTGGTTTCAAATGGGTTCAATCTACCCTTTTGAAAGCTTTAGTTTAAAAACAAGGCAACTCGTTCGAAAGCTACCTATTCATAAAAAAGGCAACAACCTTGTCGAAAGCTATGTTAAAACCTATCGAAAGCATTCATTTAAAGACAACGCAAGGAGCATTCTATATAAAAGCAAAATGAAAGCTTCAAACCATTCAAAAGCATGATTTCGACTCCATACCTACCTCCTTTCTCCAATCCACTATGTACTAAAGTTTGATACCTTATGCATTGGTTTCGACTTGGTCGAAGGCGGAACTATAGCATCAAATAGGTAGCTATTGGAAGTGGAAAAACCAAAAACTTATAGAAAATCTTTTTTGTTGCCTTTTTAGGAAAATATTTTTCAACTAACTTCCCCATTTGTAAAAATATGATTGTTTTCCACAAACTTTATCAAAACTTTTATAAAAGACTGCAAAAATTATTTAGAATTAATTAATATTAATTAACAAAATAGCCCTTCCCTTTGGCAAAACAATAAAAACATTTAAGTTCTCCTTCTTAAATAATTTATTTCCCATAGTAAATTAATTAGGAAAAATCCCTAAAAATCATATAAATACAGTTTTAATATGTTATCTAACATATATAAATTTCAGACCCAAATTCTTTATACAATAGAAAAACTAAATATTTAAACCCAATTATATAAATCTTCCTTTGAAAATTCATAATAAATTTTCCATAGCTTGGATAATTACCAAAATTTAAACCCATCTCCAAAATAATGTTTTTTATACAACATATTTAATCCTCGTGGCATTTGTAACCCTTAATAAACGATTTAAACCTTAAAACCATTAGCAAACAAACTTGTTTGAACATAATATATTATGTGATCCAAGCATAACATCATAAAAATCATCATAAAGGTTTTAATACTAAAACCCAAAAAAATTGTTCTTTAAAAACAAGAATGAGATTGTTTAGATTATTATTCACCTTGATTAGGATTGTTAAAAAGAAATCTTTTCAACATCCCCAATTCTATTCATAAGATGATTCAATTAAAATGGGATGAAGTTATCGATAAGATCTACTCCTTCGAAAGTATGCCTTTCGACTAGATTGACATAGTCGAAAGGGTTTAAAGTGTATGCTCTACCCCTTAATCAAGTTGACTTAATCGAAAGGATTGATAAAGCTATTTCAGCCTTTCGACCGGCTTGGCTTATTCGAAATATTTAATAAATCTATTCCAACCCTTCGACCAGGTTGGCTTAGTCAAAAGTGCTCGAGGAGTTAGTGTTGGGATGTAGCATTGGAACTACATCTGATTGAATATTCTCCTCTCAATAGGTCGAATGCAGTTAATCATTCATACTCTAAATACCTTTTGATCATGTCGAAAGGTATCATTCAGTACCATCTAATTATTTTGAAAGGAGTGCTTACTTCATTTGTATGACCTAACTGCTTTCGACTTCATGCTTTCGTTATTCTTGTTAAGGATTATCATTGGAAGGGTCACCGGTATGTTTTGGGGTTGATCCCCTTCGAATAAGTTCCACTGTGATTATTCGCTAATTATAATATATGATTCCTTTCGAAAATATCCCTTTCGATCAGGCCGAGAGGTGGTTTTCCCTTTTGGAATAGTCTTAGCTTATTATTTCCTACAATCTACTTAGCCTTCCTTATATAAGATTGATCTAGACATTTCCAAATTTTATGAGCTAAACAGGTCGACACCCATCATCTCTTTAGCCTTTAGTGTTAAGTGCAGGTTTTGATGATGATGTGTATCAATTGGAAACACCCAAATCGGTCTTATACATAGCATAGATAAAAAGAAATCATGAGAAAAGGTTAGAACTATGTGTGATTGATCATTAGCCTAGCTAATGATCTAAATGATCTTCGTCGTCCCCGATATCATCAATGATCAAACCATCTCTCCTTTTTATTCATAAAACAAAATGAGTTACAAGATAGAGCTTTTTCCCTAACTTGATTTAGGGTGTCTTGAGAATACAATTGTCACTAAGAAAGTAGAGTGAAGAAAACAAGTTCAGGATTCCAGAATTTGGTCCCCAAAACTGGAACCCTTGGGTCTTATTCATAGAAGTAGGTCGACCCTGTTTTCACGCCTTTGCTCTCGACTGGGTCGGAAGGACCCCTTTTTATACGCTGCTTCAAGCCTTTCTACTTGGTCAAAAGGCTATGACCCTTTCGGTGTTGTTGGAAGGTGCCCTGTTATGGTTCTTGGTTTACTCTTTCGCCTCCTTTATCTTTTCTTAGACCTTTCCACTGAGTCGAAAGAGGCCTTTATCATCCTTTCACCTTTGTTGATTCTAAATATTACTTTCTTAACAACACCTTTCGACATTGTCGAAAGGTCTTCTAAATGCATCTTCTCCTTGTTTGTTGTTATTGGAAGTATATGTTTAAAGCTTTCGACACTATCGATAGGTCGAATATATTGGTTTTGAAGTGATCCAATTCCAACGGTTTCGATGAGGTTCTGTAGCCTTTGAAAGCATGCCTTAGGACTGGGACGGAACCTTCTTTTAAAATTATGCGCCTCAACCAGTTCAAAAGACATGCTTTCGAAAAGGTTGTGTTATGGGAGAAACCTTTGTCTCCAAAAGGTTTGGCATGTAAGTGAGAGAACTTCATCTATTGCCCTTGAAAGGGGGTTCCAAAGTTGTCCTTGCTTATTTGTGTTGAAAGATTGAAAGTAGCAGAGGGGTATATCTATTTCCATCTAGGTTGAAAGCCTTTGCAATGTATAAGTAGTTGGTGCTTTCGACCTCTTCGATACCTGCTTAATGCCTTCGAAGCATCCATTTACGACCTTTATGAAGTCTAGACCTATTTCTTCAACGAAATCTCAATCTTACCAACCTTGTTTAGTATTTCTTCTCTTAAGTAGATTTTATGGCTTATATTTTACGCCCGCTTTACGAAAGAAGCTTTTTGTATCGACCCCACTGCGATACCCAGTTTAGTAATGAACATTATAAGTAATGTTGTCTGCTAATCCAGAGAATACGGCTTGTCAAGGGCGATCGAATATGAATATATCTTTATACTAACACCGACATGTCATTTATACCTTTTTACTTAATATCTGAACTGAATTTGACGTGTACAGTATTAATATAAAGTAATAGACACACCGATTTCTCAAAATCAGAACAATATATTATATAAATAATAGTCATAGATCACAGCGGAATAAATCTCAACTTACACATATATAAGTTTTGAGTTTGCAAAATGAAATACTAAACTCGATTGTTATACATGTTTAACAATTCTCTAATCTCGATTGTATATCATATAACATATTCACAAATTTCCTAAATGAGATAAAGTAAAAAAATCAAAAGTGTTTTTCTCCTTGCTAGCCCAAACATCCAAAGGTCAACTTGTTCCGTAACCTGAAAAGTCTCCTCTTGACCCGAGCAAAATAAGACCTGTGTCAGACTATCTCTAAATATCCAATAGGATGAGAAAAAGATATAACACAAGAACAAATAATATATATAGGTAATACAAATATCCGAGAAATACAAGGTCATGGGGTTTAACTTAGAACTCATCATGAGATACATGTTTATACATTTAGGCCACGAACACAAATTAGTCACTCAACACTGAATTCACAGAACAAAACACAACATATCTAAGCACGCAAATATCAGTGATTAACTCGGAATGGGTTTATAAGTTTAAGTCACAAACACGGACTAGTCATTAAACACAAAATAATAGAATCAACTTAACATCTATCACAAGACACAAGAACATATATTTATTTCACAAACACAAGACACAAGAATATATATTTATTTCAATAACACAAGACATAAAAATATATATTTATTTCACGAACACAGAATAGTCACACAATACAAATATCCAGAATCCAAGAGATCTTAATCCAAACCGAACATAATGATTGTCCAAAACAATCACAATGAATTTACTCAAAACTGGTGGCAAACAAACAAACAAATTGGTATCACTCGTACCGATCTGATACCAAGGATCGTACTCAGACCGGAACATAGGATCACAAAATGATCTCTAGAATAGTCCATACTGATTGAAGTGATCATAGAAACCATGACTCAATAACTCTACATTTATTTAATATTATTTTATTATTATGTTCGAAAAGAAATCCATGAATAAACTTCTTAAGGATCTAGAAGCCACTTGCCGCACACCAGAAGAGATTAAACTCTAAAGTCTCAAATACTATCACCTTTAGTAATCACAAGAATTTAACCAATATGTCCCATACCGTATGGTGAAATCCAAGTATTTACTAAAAGTTAGTAACTATCACTTATTGCAGATACCACCGAAAAACCTAAACTACATTCTCTTAAGGATCTAGCAACCACTTGTCGCATACCATAAGAGAATACAACTCTAAAGCGAAAAATACTTCCTAATAGCAATCACACTAATTTAACCAAGGCATCCCATATTACTTGGTGAAATTCGAGTATTGGCTAATGGGCTAGTAAGTTCTACTCAAGTATTCTATTCAATGAGTTATACCATATTCGACGAAGTGTTTTTGGAAAGCAATTAAACCAATTGATGACACTAAGTCGATTAATAGTACTCCTTAAATTATAGAATTAGGTTCTCAAAACATTTTTTCTTTTAAGATTATTATTTAAAACACTTATTATAATTTTCCATAAATTCATTCATTATTTAACTTTATAAAAATATTTACGAATTTGCTAAATTATTCCATAACGTCGAATTGTTCAAGATTTTACTTATACACACCAAGTTGTCTCAAATTTCCGTATGGTTGTATTATTCGAAAAACTATACTTTAAAACCATATTTACTTACTCTTCTAAATCCATATTAAAATACAACCATTTTATTTAAAAATAAATTAAGTTTACTCTTTTAAAAACTACATTTTCCAAATTCAATGAATCATATATTATTTATTTAATAAATTGTAATACTTATATACCAAACCTGTAATCACTTTTATGTAAAAATAGATCAGATTTATATTTCCAAAGTCATATTTCCAAATCCATAAATATTTTATCAAACATGCTTAATATATTAAATAACTCGCTAAAAAATCATTTTTAATATTTATTAAGTTAATTTAGAAATAATTCTAAGATTTTTAAATTAAAAAAAATCTCTTTCGCAAAATTACTTGTATACTAAGCTTGTCTATTAACTTCGTTTAACTCATATTCAGATTTAAACATATGCAGTTTTGACCACCTAAATCTCATAATTTTACGAAACCTAAAACATGAAAATTGTAGACATAAGTCTTAGCTTTTAAAGAAGAAAAATTCCATATAATTTGTATTTATGGTTTAAATGTTCCGACCGAAATAGTTTTTAGATTTAAATTTATTAACACTATTCTTCATTGACAGGGCAGCGACAAAGAAACGAATTTTTGACCATTTAAACAATAAAATTATGCAAAACTCAAAACAAGAAAGTTGTAGCATAAGGTATATGCTTTCCAGAACTTAAAATATTATCAAATTCTGATAATGAAAAAAACATCACTCAATTTCATTCTACCAACCAAAAGTTATGATAATTTTAATATCAAGATTCAACTTAAAGAAATTGCATAGGGCAGAGCTACACCATCGGATTCAAACTCAATTTCAACCCTCTAAACTACCAAATTTGGATAAGTGATTAAAAGTGAACTTTTATTTAACTAAAATAACTTTCTACCATAAAAAGTTTGAGTCAATTTGAAGCAATTTACACCAAGATATAGTTGTTTTCTACAGCGATTTTCATAATTTATTTTCAGCAAGCAATCAAATAATCACCGAAATTCAAGCAATAGATTCACAATCAAATTGAAAGCAATTCAATCAAAAAAACCATCTACTTCAATCCAAACAGCAACTAACCGATTACGCATATGTATTAGAGATAGCAGAGTGAGTATTCAACTCAACTTTCACTAGAGATTGCAAGTTATCTTCTCAAATATGCTAAGCAAATCGCCTTCTTCTCCAAAACATCTAATTTCCACTCCTAGCCAATAATTTCCAAAATTAAAACCTAACTAAAACCTCAAATTGATTGTATGATAAGGTAGAGAAGAGGCTATAGAACTCACACCTTATTTTCTTATAATTTGTAGAATTTCCTCTGATCTTCTAAGACCAAAATTAGGGCTGAAATGAACTTTTATTATTTAATTATTTTCTAAGGAATATAGGAACGTGAATGAATGAGAAGTTTTGTTTAGTGGTCAGCTAAGGAATTAGAGTATTAGGATAGGCTAATGGGTTTGGAAATAAAAAGCCCAAACTAGATAATTAAATTCAATTATCTTAAATCCTTAGTTAGCCTAATCAAAAAATGAATAACATAATACTCTCTTTAGTATAAATTTAATTAAATTAGCCCAACAAAGAAAATAAACCAATTAATCAAATTTTAGCCTAATAAAATGATTAAATCATTTTTAACAATAATTCTCTAAACCAAATCAATTAAATTTAAGTAAAATTCTTCTTTAGCTTAACTCTAACATTAGAGAAATTAAATTACCAAACCAATTAAATTTTGAATTTCTGAATTTTAGATGGCTAACTTAATTTATAGATATAAAAATCCAATAATTGATTTAAACAACATTTCAAATAAATTGAAATCCATTTTTAAGAAATGATAAATCATTTTCTTTCATAAATTAAATCAATTATCTGAAAATAAATTAAATTTCCCAATTAAAATTCACAAATCCTTGATTTAAGTTAATTAACACTAATTAACCATAATTAATTAGGTCATTAACAAAAAGGTGTTACACTTTTGTTCTTCAGGACAAAAATTTCATAACTTTCTAACTCTCTATAACGTCATTTTTCCTGCAAAATTCAAAGTTAGTGGTGGCATTGGCTGTTGTTAGTCTATTATCATACTTACATGCATGTTTAGTGATAGGTTGGCATATTTATGCCTTCATATTTAGGCACTTAATCAATTATAATTCTAACTTATTAGATATGTGATGTGTAATTAATAACTACTATTGCACATAGTAGATATGGTTTTACGTGCTTCTTGTGGGAAATAGCCAATAACGACAAATAAGGGTATGAGTTATTACTCAGAAACTTTAAATGATTCTGAAGCCTTCATTCGTATCGGTGAGCATCATTTAGAGTTAATAAATGTCAACTTTGACTTTAGCATTAAGATGACCAACCCGAAACTTTTGGTTATCTGCGATAATCCTAATTCTTGTTGCATCACCCCTAAAATTTATCCTAGATTAGGGTATTAACTTATGAAGTTTGGAAGTTAAGAATGTGACATCCCAAATCCATTAGTAAGTGTTGATCGCAGATCAGGGCATACATCAAACAAGAATCTTCATCTCATATTAGGACATATACTTTGTAAGCAAACTTCCATAGTAGTTGTTGTTAAGATAGAAATCCTTCACCCAGACTATGCATAAGTTAAACAACTAGGAAACCATGGGAATTATCCTTTTGATAGGAGCCACAATCCCAGATTAGGGGATTAAAGCGAAATCGAATAATAGTCTTGAATCCAGATTTCGAGTACAGAGACTATAAGTGATCAATAATGTCCCAATATCCAGATTCAGGTATTTGTGATAGAAAATTGAAATTTATAATTGAAATTTTACACCTAGATTGGGGTTCAAATAAGTAATTATTTTGATTCCCGAAATTTAGGTATATTAAGATAATCAGTGATTGATAGAGATCTGAAACCCAAACTCGAGTATTAAATAATAGAGTTCTAAAATGAATATCCCCATACCTAGATTCAGGTCTTAATTGATGACATTAGATATGAAAGTCCCAAAACCAAAATTTGGGTATTAATAGATGAGATTTCAGAATGAGAGACCTGAGACCCAGATTCGGGTATTTACAAGTGGAGCTCTGTTCCACTCCTTTGACGTGTAAACCCTTTAGGTCTTGTATAGAAATGATTTGTCTAGTTGCCTCTTATGCTTGGACGTCTTAGTCCGTAATTCGATAAGCCTATTTCTCGGGCCTTGACATCTTAGTCTATTGCTGAATGTTCCTCCTTTTGGGCTTGGGCATCTTAGTCCATTGTTTAGCAGGCCTCTTCTTGGGCAGGGACATCTCAGTCCATTATTGAATGATACTCTCTTTGGGCTTGGACATCTTAGTCCATTGTTGTTGAGCCTCTTTTTGGGCTTGGACGTCTTAGTCTATTGTTATCCAGTGCTCTTGGTTAGCTCATCTTGGAGACTGAAAACAAGGACTTACTTGACCTCCCTCCAAGAGGCGCCATGCCTTGGCCCTTTTGTGGCGTAGACAGAGGCTTGTTTGGTGCTTTAAACTGGCCATCTTATGGCGTGGATAAAGTCTTACTCCGTCCTCCCTCCAAGAGGTGCCTTATCTTGGCCCTTTTGCAGTGAGGATAAGGGCTTGTTCGGTGCTTTAACCTTGTCGTCTTATGGCACAGATAAAGGCCTACTCTGTCCTCCCTCCAGGAGGTGCCTTAACCTAAGCAAAGGCTCGATGAAGGGCTTGTCCAGTGCTTTAACCTGGCCATCTCATCGCATGGCTAAAGGTTTACCCGCCCTCCCTCTTGGAGGTGCTCTGCCCTGGCCATCTTGGCACGGACAGAAGCTTTTCTACCATCTTAGGCAGTATCCAAATAAAAGGAGAGTTTCACTCCCAACAACGTAGACTTTCTCTTTACAAAAATAAGCTCTTTATTAATTCATCTTCGGAAAATATGGCCTTAAATGCTCAGCATTCCATGTTCTAGGCACCTTGTTGTTGTCTCGACAGCAAATTTGTAGGCTCCCAGGGGGATTACTTTACACACGGTTAATGGTCCCTCCCATTTTGGTGCAAGGGGTCCATTTGCAAGATTCATAGTATTGGTCATTACTCTACAGACTACCAAATCCCCCTTGCGAAATGATCAAGCTTTTACTCTTGAATTGTAATACTTCAAGATTCTTCTCTCATATTCGGCGATTCTTACCACTACTTCATCTCTTAGTTCATGTACCAAATCCAATGATTCTTTTTTTAGTTATTGATTCTTATCAAATGCATAGGCAGTCCTTCGGTGTTATGGTACCTCAATCTCGATTGGCGGCATCGCCTCACACCCATATGTTAAAGAGTAAGGGGTATGTCCTGTTGTTGTCTTGGCAGACGTTCGATAAGCCCATAGCACAAGTGGAAGCTCTTCTATCCAATTTTCTTTTGCCCCGTTTAGTCGCTTTTTAAGAATCGACTTTATGGTTTTATTCGCAGCCTCAACTGCTCCATTAACTTTTGGATGTGCGACAGATGAAAAGCTTTTAATAATCCCATTCTTATGGCAGAAGCGGGAGAATTCTTCACTCGCAAATTGGGTTCCATTATCGAAAATTATTTTTTAGGGAATTCCGAACCCGGTTATGATGTTCTTGTTAACAAATCTCAGTACTTTCCAAGAATTGATTTTCGAAAGCGGTTCCGCTTCAAACCATTTGGTAAAATAGTCAATGGCCACTATAGCATACTTCGCCCCTCCCTTTGAAATTGGCAATGGGTCAATTAAACCTATTCTCCACACATCAAAGGGCCATAGACTTGTAATTGGAGTTAATTGACTAGGGGCAATCTGGGTACCTTTGAATATTTTTGACAATTTTCGCATCTTTTCACATAGATTATGGCTTGGCTTGGCTTACCATATGGGGCCGGTAAAACCCTTGCGTCATTTTTTTCTTTGCCAGCTTTGTCGCATTTGAATGGTCTCCACAAAACCATTCGTATGCTTCAATCACTAATTTTATTCCTTCATTCATGCTCATATCTCAAATAAGGAAGAACATATCCCTTTTCATAGAGAATTCTGTTCATTATTACGAAGGTAGAAGCTTGTCTCTTGATTTTTCTTGCTTCTCTTTTGTCGAAAGGGAGTATTCCTTTAATGATGTATTCAACGATAGGTGACATCCAGATATCATCGTATGGGCTACTTGATCTTGGTTGATCTGCCCCTTCATCTGTTAATTCTTTATCACTTTCTTTTTCCTCTCCCCCTTGAGACCTGGCTTGAGACCTTGTCATAACCAACAATTTCTTTCCTTGTTTGGAAGTTTCTTTTTCAATATTTGGATTTTCGTGATATCCGACTGGGACAATTCATGTCTCTAGGGATCCTCTTGAGCTGGCTAATTTTGCTAAGTAGACTGCTTGTGCGTTTTCTGCTCTTGGAACTTGATTTATTGAAAAATCATCAAACAAAACAAGCATTCATAATATCTTCTTCGCATATAAGGATAGCTAGCGAGCTTTTGTCTTATATATCTGCTTTACTTCATTCATCATTAGTTGAGATTCGCTAAAGATCTGTATTCTTGGGATTTTTGGTTCTAGTGCCAAGTTTAATCTTGCCACCGTTGATTCATACTCTGCCATGTTATTGGTTGTAGGAAACCCCGGTTTCATGGCATAATGCAAACGATGTCCATCTGAGGTTATGATTAGATATCCTGCTCTATCCCCTTATTCATTTGATGTTCCATCAACAAATAATTTCACATAGGCTTCTGATTCTTTTCTTTTTGCGATTGTTCCTCAATAAAGCTAGTGCACTTATTGACAAAGTCTGCTAGTGTCTGCCCTTTGATTACAGCTCGTGGTTGAAACTCTGTCGTATTGATTGAGTTCAATACCCCATTTCACCAATCTTCCCGAAGTTTCTGGCTTACTAAAAACTTGCTTAAGTGGAAAGTTGGTCAATACCCTGATCGAGTGTGTCTGTAAGTATGCTCTAAGCTTTCAAGTGGTGAGAATCAGTAGATTAATTTTTCTATAACTAGGTATCGAACTTTAGCATCCTTTAATCGCCTGCTTACGTAATATACTAGAAGTTGTGCCCTCATTTTCTTCTCTAATTTGTACCGAGCTGACTGCATGTTCTGATACTACCATGTATAGGTACAATATTTCCTCCATCTTTGGACTTGAGAGTATCGGTGGTTTTTCTCCTACAATCGTCTCCCCATTCGAGGCTCTTCTTTTTCTTAATCATATCGAAGAAAGGTATACACTTATCAGTAGCTTTTGAGATAAAACTGCTTAGGGCAGCTACCCTTTCATTTAAGCTCATTACTTCCTTGCTGGTTTTAAGTTTGACCAAATCCTTTATGGCTTTAATTTGGTCAGGACTTGCTTTGATTCCTTGAGCACTTACTAGGTCGCTTATAACTTTCCCGAATGGACTCCAAAATAGCACTTTTGCGGTTTCAACTTCATTTGGTACTTTCTCAATATTTTGAACATTTCCTCTAGATCTTTAAGATGGCTCTCAGGCTCACTAGAATTTGCCAGTATATGATCAACATAAAATTCCATATTTCTTCCAATTTGTTCCTTAAACATTCGATTAATAAGTGGCCTCATATTCTTTAGCCTAAATGGCATTGTTATGTAGCAATAAATTTCCCATTCAGTTATGAAGTCGATATGATCCTCATCAGGCTTGAACATCGGTATTTGGTTGTACCCTGAATATGCATCCATGAGGGATAACAATTTGTGTCTGCTTATTGCATCCACTAACCGATCTTTGCGTAGTAGCAGGAAGCAATCCTTTGGGCATGCTTTATTTTGATCCATGTAACCGATGCAAGTTCTTCATTTAACATATGACTTCTTTACCAAAACTGGGTTGGATAACCATTTGGATAATATATCTCCTAGACTAATCCATTCTCAAGGAGTCTATCAACTTGTTCCTTTAGAGCACTGATCGTACTTTGTCCAAATATCTCTTTTTCTACCTTATAGGGGTTGCACCTAGATTGATATTAAAGGCATGGCACATGACAGTTGGATCAATTCGCACCATATCGGAATATGGCCAAGCAAACACATCCTTGTTGACCTTAAGGAACTGAATAAAATCTTTCTTTAACTCGCTATCAAGATCCTTTCCCACCTTAACTATTTTATAAACATCATCTGAATCTATGTGGGTTTCCTCAAGATCTTTTACGATTCCTTTCCATTTCGCATCCATAGTCAAACTCTGTGACTATAGGACCCTCCCCTATTGAATTAGCTTCAATTCTCTTTCCCCTGCTTCCAGTAGGGATGTACCTTTGCTACATGCGTTTGTTAGACTTTTTAATGAATCTTTACTTCGAATGTTGGATGTAAAAATCCATCATCCGAAGGCTGTAAAATAGTAGAAGAACCGAAGTAAGCAGAATAATCCCTTTTGTATTGGTCAAGTGTTGCAAAGTGCATTTCTCGGGAGATAAATTATTCCCCCGCACAGTTCCCCAACCTCACTTTGTCAGGAATTTTAACATGAGGTACTTTGGGGAGACAAAAGCATCGATCTCATTAAGGGCTGGTCAGCCAAAGAAGGTGTTGTAGTAGGAAGGTTGATCGATTATCACAAAAATAGTTTCAAATGTTTGACAAGTTGGTGGCACTCCCATCTACACGAATAGCTTTATCTGCCCTATTGGAGTTGACCCTTTATTGTTGAACCCAAATATAGGCTTTGTGCTCGGCTCTAATTTGTGCTCAGGGTTGTTCATCTGATCGATGGCATGTTTGAAGATTACATTAACCACGCTGCCTGTGCGACCAGAATATTGGAGACAATGGATAGCCCAATTTGTGTAGTAATCATGAGGGGGTTATTATGAGGATGATGGACCCCTTTGCGTAGCTCTTGTAAAGTGACCACTAGATTAGGCATTTGGATGTTAAGGCATAGGTTTTTCGTTGGAGGCTCTTCTTGAACTGAACAGATCCCCTCTTTGGCCTCTTTTATATATTTGCTTTGAGCTCCCTTACTACTTCCTGCTGGATATGGCCCGCCATGGATCCCATCAATCCTATCGATTGGTGGGCTTAAGCTCAAAGGGTCCCTATCTTCTAGCACATTCACAACGTTGCCTGGGCGCTTCTGTAGAGCATTTATTGTTCATTGGGCTTTATGCTGGTCTTGAAAAATTCTTTTAGATGATCTTCCCGGATCAGCTTTTGGATAATTCCGGCCAGAACTCTGCACTCATCAGTTTTGTGACCATTAACTTTGTGATAAGCGCAATAGTCTCCTCCTTTTTTCTATTTAGGAGTGTTCTTGGCTTTAAAGGAGACTGGAAAGTTGACTCTTTCCTTAGCTACAGCATACGCGTAAGACAGCGGCTTGTTTAAGGCAACTGTGTTAGCAACCGATTCTTCCCACCCGGTCCTTTTGCGGCCATGGTCCAGGCCAAATCTTCCCCCTTCCTTTCTAGGAAATGTTTTCTTCAAGGCATAGTAAAGCTCATCAATTCAAATGAACTTGTCAACTTTAAAGTGAAAATCTTATAGATCTTTACAGCCATTAATAAAAAGCATTTCTAGAAAGGTGTATTATCAATCAAGCCAAAATGGACAGCTATGAGCTTAACATGATCGTTCATATCATTGGCCTTTAAAGCTTTAGCATTGAACCTTCTCAAGTAGTCCCCTAAAGACTCTCCCTGCCTTTATTTTATATTTTCCAATACCATATAATCGATAATAGGATCTTTGAAAATACAAAATTGGGCTGAGAACTCGTAAGAAAGTTGCTTCCAAGAGTATATGGTCTTCTCCCTTATTTGCTTCTACCATTTGGCTTCTTCTCCTCAGTGAGTAATTGGGAACAGTCGGCATTTGACAATTCCGTATGTGTTATGCAAGTCTAACTGACTGTCAAAAGCCATAAGATGTTCATCGGGATCAATAATCCTATGATATTTCATGGATGGGATTTTGACACATGGAAATATTACTGTGGCCATGATTTCATCGGTGAAAGGCGACACCCTCTAATTGTCATTGATGTTTCGTCCATTTTTTCCCTTGGAATTCATAGCATCCTTAATAGCCTTTGCAACATCTTTCAGATATGCTTCAACATTGCCATAGTTTTTCTGGTTTAGGAAATATTCTTTCGACGTTGAACTCCCAGATTGTTTCAACGACTTGTCTAGAATTCTTCCCTGATGATTAGCTTTCCATTAGGGAAGTTCCTTCTTCTTTGATGATGTAAGATCCACTTTGCCTTTAAGCTCATTGGAAATAGCTTTTTGATTCCTCCTAGGAGAGACTACCTCCACTACGTGAATTTGCCTCGAAGTCTTCGAAGATTTTTGAGACAAGGCCATCTTTAGCAGCTCCTGCATCTCCTACAGCTCTTGTTCCAGGCATTGGATTTTAGTTAAATTTTCATCTAGTTGTGTTGGCGATGAAGTCTGTCTAGGAATGGCCCTATCTAGGTTATAAGATAAAGCTATATTTTCCTCCAAAGTGGTGGTGTATATTGCTCCTTCCACGATTCCACTTAAACATTTTGACCTTATTTTTCATACGTAAGAAGAATGGCACAATTAGTCTGTATATAATGACAATGTCGGAGGTTCGAGCCCTCCTTTTAGTGCCAAAAATGTTAACAAGAAATCTTATCAACATCCCCAATGCTATTCATAAGACAGTTCAATTCAAATGGGACCAAGTTATTGAGAAGATCTACTCCTTTGTAAGCATGCCTTTCGACTAGATTGACATAGTCGGAAAGGTTTAAAGCGATGCTCTACTCCTTGAACAAGTACACTTAATCAAAAGGAATGATAAAGCTATTTCAACCTTCGACCGGCTTGGCTTAGTCAAAAGAGTTAATAAAGCTATTCCAGCCATTCGACCAGGTTGACTTAGTCAAAAGGCCGCAAGGAGTTAGCTTTGGGATGTAGCTTTGGAACTACATCTCATTGAGTCTTGCTCTCTAAGTGGGTCGAATACAACTAATCGTTCATACTCCAAATACCTTTCGATTATGTTGAAAAGTATCAATCAGTACCTTCCAACTATTTCGAAAGGAGTGCTTACTTCATTAGAATGGTCTAACTGCTTTTGACTTCATGGTTTCGTTACTCTTGCTATGGAATCTCTTCGAAAGGGTCACTGGTATGTTTTGGGGTTGATTCCTTTCAAGTGAGTTCCATTATGATTGTTAGCCAATTATAAACCATGATTCCTTTTGAAAATGCCCCTTTCGATCAGGTCGAGAGGGGGTTTTAATTTTTGGAACAATCTTAGCTTATTATTGCCTGTAATTTACTTAGTCTTCCTTATATACGATTGATCTAGACATTTCCAAATTTCATGAGCTAAACATGGTCGACACCCCATCATCTCTTTAGCCGGTAGTGTTAAGTGTAGGTTAAGATGATGATGTGTATCAATTGGAAACGCCCAAGTCGGTCTTATACATAGCATAGATAAAATGAAATCATGAAAAGGTTAAAATCATATGCAATTGATCATTAGTCTAGCTAATGATCTAAATGATTCATAAGCGCCAACATCCTTAATGATCAAGCCATCTCTTCTTTTTATTCATAAACCAAAATGAGTTACACGATATAGAGCTTTTCCCTCATTTGATTAAGGTTTTCTTGAGATTACAATTGTCACTAAGAAAGTAGAGTAAAGAAATTGAGTTGGGGATTTCGGAATTCGGTCCCCAAAACTGGACCCCTTGGGTCTTATTTATAGATGTAGGTCGGCCGCCCTTCCGAACCTTTGCTTTCGACTGGGTCGGAAGGACCCTTTTTTATATGATGCTTCAAGCCTTTTGACATGGTCAAAAGGCCATGAACCTTTCGATGTTATCGGATTGTGTCCTCTTATGCTTCTTGGTTTACTCTTTCGCCTCCTTTATCTTTTCTCGGACCTTTCGACCAAGTCGAAAGAGGCCTTTATCATTCATTCGCCTTTGTTGACTTCTGAGTACTGCTTTCTTCACAGCACCTTTCGACATTGTCGGAAGGTCTTCTGAATGCAACTTCTCCTTCTTTGTTGCTATTGCAAGTATGTTTGAAGCTTTCGACATTGTCGATAGATCAA
The DNA here is from genome assembly GCA_030765085.1 of Allium cepa. Taxonomy (NCBI): domain Eukaryota; kingdom Viridiplantae; phylum Streptophyta; class Magnoliopsida; order Asparagales; family Amaryllidaceae; genus Allium; species Allium cepa. The sequence continues at coordinate 754,573,398 of CM060940.1, read as the reverse complement.
TTTTATGGTTTTGAAGTGATCCAATTCCAACGGTTTCGATGAGGTTGTGTAGCCTTTGATAGTATGCCTTAGGACAGCGGCAGAACCTTCTCTTAAAATTATGGGCCTCGACCAGTTTGAAAGGCTTGTATATGCTTTCAAAAAGGTTGTGTTGAGGCGAAACTGTTGACTATGAAAGGTTTAGCATGTAAGTGAGAGAACTTCATTTATTGTTCTCGAAAGGGGTTCTGAAGTTGTCCTTACTTTTTTCTCTATGTTGAAAGGTTGAAAGTAGTGAAGGGGTATATTTGTTTCTATCTGCGACGAAAACCTTTGCATTATATGCGTAGTTGGGGCTTTCGACCTCTTCGATGCTTGCTTAATGCCTTTGAAACATCCTCTTAAGACCTTTATGAAGTCTAGACATGTTTCTTCAATGAAATCTCAATCTTACCAACCATCATTCATACTTCTGCTCTTAAGTAGATTTTATGGCTAACAAGGTTAATAAACTTGAGATTTGAACTTGGTTAATTCTTATAGCTTGAAACTATAGATTTTACTTGAATTTCTCTTTGCATATGTTTTATGATGTTGAACGTATGAAATATGAATAGGAATAAGGGTTTAGGGGTTAAGGTTATGGTGGATGGCTATTCCCATAATGCTCTAAGCCTTATTCTTTTATTAAAACCATTTACATAAACCCATTCTTTTAGTTTATATTTAAGCACGACCTCTAATTAATTTTCAAATCTCAATCCCCTTATCTCTGTAATCTTTACATTATGCTATTTAATTTACCTAATCAAATCTCTTGAATAATGTTATTTAAAATTAGGGGTGTTACATTAGTACTTGGGCAGTATAATTTAAATAGGAATATGTCTTACGTATTCTACCTACATCATAAGTCTTTCCAAATATAAACCCAAAGGCTTTTCTTATAAAAAAGGCTTTCTAAATATAAGCCCATAGCCAATTTGCTATCAAGCCAATAACCCATTTCTATCGTCCAAAATGTGCTATCAACGTAAGAGATAGTACACAAGTCACTTAATACCTTTTAATGGGAGTTAGGCGAACTTCGACCATTTAATTCCTTATTTAAAGCAACTCCACGTCATTTACTACCTATCCCAAGGCAGACTCCTCACTAGTAACTATCTAGCCGACATTGCATAGAATCTCTTCGACCACTCAATACTAGATATTGAAGTGGGCCCTTTCTCGAGATATCCTCTACCATGCCTAGCCCATACCACAAACCCGACCATTTATTACTTCCTAAATAGAGAAGAGGCAGGCCCACATAAACCACTTAATACCTTCAATCTCTAAAGTAGATCCTTCGTATTATGACCCGTATCTGATGATGACATCTCATATTAGTCCGACTATTCGAAGTATAGGTAGCAGGACTAGCTGGGTAGATTTACCCTACATAATTTGGGGCCAACCTTGCATCCTCATAGTTACTCATTGTAGGTAATGTCCCACATCGGCTTCAAAGTCACCTTACTGGTAGTCAGGTTAACTGGACAGAGTTTCATATGTTTTTGACTGACCTCGCATCCCTATAACTTAGTCGTAATCTATATGCACTCTACATACATTATCACACATCTAACCATTTCCATAATCAAGGCCTTATAAGAGATCTTTCTTATTTCGCTTTAATATTAAATACCTACCCAAGGGGGATTTAATAAAATTAATAACCTATTTAACTATGCAATTATACATTATAATTATACATTAATTATGCATATATATAAACACATGCACACATGCTTGGTAATTTCTATGCATGCGGAATTTACGCCTTAAACTAGCATTTAAATGTCAACTATTTTAATAACTATACAAGTCTCATCCCATATAATCAAAAACATCAAATTTTCAATATTTATATCAAAAAAATTCTAATCAATAAACTTGTATAAAATAAAATTTTAAACTCAACTTATTACATCAAAATAATGGAAAATATTGATAATAGAAACTTACAATTCCAATATTATGGTTTATTTAACTCCTTTTTTACATAAAAATAAACAAAGAAATTTCTATTAATTCATGGGATTAAGTGGTGCAAACAAGGAATAAAATTCATAACTTACGCACCATTATTGTTTGCATCAAATGTTGGCACAAACACCTGGTAGATTATATGTAGAGAAAAAAACAAAGAAATCAAAATTAAAACAGATTTATAGTGGTTCGGCGTTGAATGTCTACGTCTACTTGGATGAAATAGCTTTATTAATCATTTGAATTTCTAAGTACAAGAAGTTCAAATCGGAATCCGTGAATATAATGGAGTACAAAGAAAACAACGGCATAAAGATCCCATAAATGTGCTATGAGCCCTATATTTATAGGCATAGATGACTGAATATCTTCTTGAAAATTCATCGGCAAAACCTCTAGATGCAGACAAGATCACCTACAAAATTTCGAGGCTTAATTCCATGTGTTAACCGATCAAGGACGATCGGTTGAGACATCCACGTGGCGATGTGCGATCGGTTGTGTTGGTCCCCCTCTATATTGGCTTCAAGTTTCCAAAGTTGTTTACATAGTTTCTTTCATGTTTTTAGAGATATCGATCAATTCTCGTTGTGCTAAACTGCTGATTCAAGTTGTTTGTAGCCATAGTCATTCGATTTAATCCCTTGCCTAGTGGAAGCCCTAATCCTACTTATAATGTTCTGTACATTCTATCTCTTGACTTCGCTTGATCGTTGCTTCACACTACTGTCAATGCTTGTTCTCTGTCTCTATGATCACCTCTCCGGCTGCTTTCCTTGTTTATCATCGAGTCTAACTTGTCCAAGAAGTCCAAATATAGCTTGGTCAAATGATCTAATAACGCTTCCCTCCAAAGTATACCTTGTTTCAAACATAATGTGCTTTGAATCGAAGCAAGTTAGAGTCGCCGGGAAGAATTCCATTCAATTTCCTGAACAATTGTTATCCTTCCGTTGAATTGTCTTTTCGAAGAGTCGTATCTCTCTCCATTCATCATAGTGCTTGGTTGATATTTGTCAATATAAATTCGGAATGTAATCCCTAGTCTTTGTCTATGCTCGGTTCCATTAAGCTTGTTGATTGAGTTAGCAGGCCTCGTCTATCTGTAGTGACATCTTTGCTGGGAGATCCAAGTAATAATTTAATCTCTGCCGATTTAAGAACCTGAATGTTGGGTATGTTCATGGGCACATTCATGTGTCATGCAATTGAAGTAAAGAGAGTTGTAATTTTCTATTTTCTCTCCCTCTTTCTTTTTACATTGGGAAGGGATCGGTGTTAGTCCACCAGGTAGGGAATCGGATCCAATCCCTTCACCCTCATTGACCTAGTCAATTGTTGGGTCCAAAGAAGAGCAAGCCGCATTCATATATAGGCTAAACACTTGGCTTATTTTCTTTATTTCACTTTATTTGTTTGGCAACTAAATGAATCTCCTTTCCTTTTCAACAGCCACCATTAAAAAAGGTTGTAAGTTCAACATTCTCATTCACTCTTTTGTCGACCCATTCAATTTCCATGGCAAACCCATCCTTCCTCCTGCAAGAAGCCTTTGCTATCACCCCAAATCAAGTCTCCTTCCGATCTCGCCAAATCAATTTTGAGTCTAAGCTTGAACCCGAACCGTACATATCCCATTTCTCGATCCTTTTTCATGTTCATCCTTGCATACGTAGGTGGGATTTCAACCTAGTAGTATGCAATTTAGTGTTTTAACAAGATGAGATAATGGGATGAACCGCGTTGGTGGATGTGAACTCAAGGCTCCATGTATGATCGAACAACAACGTAAAGGGTTATTTGTTAAAGGAGGTGTTAATATGGACATGAGAAGGATGAAATGGAATCGCGTACAATCAACGAATCAATGGTACATAATTGGTGCTGATTTGGCTTTGTGAGGAATGAGGATTCAGTTAATTATATGGTGTGGAGCGACTGGTTATGGAGGGAGATGATTTCGTGACATCAAATGATCAATGATAGGGGCGATCCCTTTAGGTGCCGAGGAGATGAATGTAGGGATTGGTATAGGCATTGGGAGTTCAAAGATGCATAAGAAAAAACTACCTAAGGGAGGGACCGGTAAAATTCCTCTGCCTAGGGGGACTTAACCATTTTCAGCTGTTGAACGTGAGTGTTTGAATTCGATCGGTCACATAGCTGACCGTATGAACTTGTAATAGATCTTGACTTAGAACAAGAACACATGCACACGAACTCACACGGACTTAATACTCAGACTCATGAACAAATGCATATAACTTGGAACTTGATTGGAATTAGTATTTGAGCTTATATGACTTGAATTATTGTTAGCCGAAGTCGCACACTTTCGAATATGACTTGAACTTGAACAAGGATAACGTATGGTCCCAAATGAACTTGAATGTAAATATTATACTCCAATACGCCGATGACTGCTCTTGGGCTTATACGAAAGCTACAACCTCGATGTGAAAACCGATTGAGACGGTCAGCGATGATCGTCACTTCGGTTGAATTTCATAATCTCGCCACAACCGTCATTTTTATTTTGAATTATTTATCACTACACTGCACAACATTGCACCAAACTACACTAGTTTACACTTAGCATGGTGGGAATAGGTTTATTTTTCTAATGATTACTATCTTCTGAGTTTGATAGCTATGGGTTCCAGATGCTCGGAGCATTTAGCTACTATGAGTACTTAACAAACTTCTTCAAATGATAATGCCAATGCTGAATCTAGCTCAGCAACAATATCTGCTCTAAAATTTCTAGGCCATCAATCTGGATAGCCTGAAAGATCTTAGAAGATGCTAGAAATTCCTTCGAACTTACAAGCAGAAATCGAGGTAGCACCCGACACTTTAAAAGATGCCATATTTTTAAATGATCTGGAGGATTCAGTGGCTTCAAAGTTTGATGAGACCTCTCTCTGCAAACTATGCATTAAATGCATGATTCTGTATGAGGATGTAGGAGTTTCGTCACGTAACTATAGAGCAAAATTGCCCATGTAGTGGTATACTGCATGCAACAAGTTTATGTGCTAGCCAGTTGCATTCTGCTTTTCAATCCATTCATTCATAAAATGTTGCATTATTTAAGATTAGCATTGACTTAGTTGCATCTAAATAGCTATGCATTTCTACACTACACCTACATGATATTCCTTAAATTCTTATACCATGAGCCAACTACAGAAGACATCATATTCATTTACAATCTCAAGAGGTGAAGGGAAAGCCTCTTGTACACTTTCCTCGAATGAGTGACTAACTGTCAGGTCATAACCAGCGCTTGGTACAAACTGAGCACTTTTAAGAATGAATGGTTCTATGTGCACTGCCCATTTCATTTTGAAGGATGGTGGTTAGAAGGATGTAAGTGTCACTTTAAATGCCTTTATTCAAGTTGCATCCTGAATTAAGTGATTTGTTATTGAACATTGCAGGTAGCCATCCACATCCCATTGGCGACATATACTAGGAGGATGTTTCAGCACTACAAATATACTGGTAGCGGATAGGGACATCAGATCTCTTCTTATTGATGAGCGCCTTTTTTATCTTCGGCTTACTAGAAGAAAGTTGTAGCACTAGATTACTAAGAAACATCAAGGAGGAAATTGTAGAAAGAAGAAGTTCCATTGGGCAGGGAGGTGACGAAGTTAATCCTGTCATGCTCTAGTTGAGGGAGCTCAGAATGTCCCCAAAGAAGGTGTGGTGAGGGGCGATGCTAATTCCTTCACCATCGATGCATTGAGATGTGATCTGATCTTCAAGACCCACGACCCATGATGGGTCATCGTGGCTGACCATGATGTCAATCGTTAGCTCAGCGGGTGTAGCCTTTGTTTATTTAGCCCCTTCTTCTTCATCTCTTGGATCTATATCTTTATAGAACCGACTATGGTGCTCGAGCCAAGGCTTGGACGTTGATTGCTAAGCTTCATTGGTTTTGATGCAAGTGGCTTCTTCGCATCCTTTCCTTTCTCCCTCCACTGTGCGTTTCTCAACTCAGCCACGTAATAGGCATGTCTGGTCGCTAGATTTAAGGGTTAATTCCTATGCCATTCTCTATCGAGAATTCGAGGGTCAGACACCAAGGGGAGATTGCTGCCCTAAATTGAACAAGGGCCGGTCGGCCTAGAAAAGCATTGTATGGAGATCACATCCACCACAAAAAATGGAAGCACCGCACTCTCCTTTGTTTGTCGTCTCCTAACTCCATAGGTACCTCATCATAGCCTACCATTTCAATTGCAATACTATTAAATCCATGAATACAGGCTTTGCATGCTTTCAGATTTTTGGCTTTCGTACGCCTTCTTGAAAATTATATTCATGGAATTCCATAATCTATCAGAATCTTTCTCATGAAGGCGGGGTCAATCAGGGCTTGGATCACCATCGGGTCAATCATAGGGGCCTCCACCTTATTCGCATCTTTACTTCATAATACAATATCAAATGTCATAGTTAACTGCTGCTTTGCTGGTGCACCATCCTTCATGTCCGAGCAACATTAAATGTCAACAAGTTTGATAACATTCATGTAATTCTCCATCCCATTCTAGCTTTTATCGACCAAATGTGGTCCTCCAACAATAGTATTGATAACTAATCTCCCTGCTCCCCGTCGAGGTTCCTCAGCACTACGCGGAGCTTATCCCCAGTTGGGGTCAGATGTCCCCTACCCACCAACCTACTGGACTTTAGAAAACTTTTGCAACTTTCTTTCTCAAATTAACTTCTCCATAACATCGCAGAGGTGGCAACACTCGTCTGTAATATATCGATAGCTCTCATGAAATCTATTTTGCTTTTTGAGCTGTCTCAACTTCTTGATCGGTTCCTTCAGAGGTGGGTTCCTATACTGCATTGTGTTACCGGTCGATAAATAAACATTTTCTAGCGATGTATTCAATGGCGTGTATATATCAAACGATGGGACGCTCGGCTTCCCTCTTTGAGGATCCCGTCTTCGGTCATGGCATCTATCACCGCCTTTCTTCTGCTCATTTGGTTTGTTCTGAACAATAATCTAAACTTTTCTGGAAATATCACCGGACAGCTTTACTTCCACATTACTCTGTGCTCCCTCGGTGCTTAGGCATGTCTCTCTTCTTCGTTTACTTTACTTCCTTCTTCCTCAGAAACTAAGCCACTTTTACAAAGAAACAGTCCAATGTAGAAGGAAGTTTTCTTACTAACCAATCGCTAAATTCAAAATCAGGTTCGACTCCCCTAATCTGTCCCATGAGTATTGCATTATCATTCATGTTGCTCAGTTCCATATTAAATGTTTTAAACCTTTCCAAAAAATCTTTCAATGACTCCCCTGGTGCCTATACGAAGCTGTAGATTGACAATAGATCATTGGGGCGAGTCGCGTGCATATGGATCTACTCTAGGAACTTCTTTGCTTACTCATCAAATGAAGAGAATGGCTGCGGTGGTCACTTGTGAACTACATGGTTGAGACATCTTCTAGAAAAATAAAGAAACACATGCACTTGACTTGATCAGTGACTTGGGAGGAGTCCATGTGCCATTTGTATTTCAAGAGATGCAGCCTAGGGTCAGTTTTTCCCGCATAGGCAGGCATCATAGGCATATGGAACCTCCATGGTTATTTTGCACGTAGAATGTTGTCGGAGAATGGAGTATGACTTTTGAAGAGTCCCCAATCATCGTTAGTCAAGCCTTGACTTACCTTCATTAGCTGCCTCGCCATATCTATTATGTCTAGTGTTTGGAAAGTTGGTGTCAGGCAGTAGTCATGTTCCACCTCACATGAATGACCATATGCAAGCCTCCGAGTAGTGCCACGTTGCCTTGGCTCCACTTGCTCTTATCCATTTTTTAAGTAGCGGTTTTATTGTTGTCTACCAACCGCGGTTCAACTGCATTTGCCTGAGCTCCAACACCTTGATCGATCGCAACACCTCCAGAGTAAGCTCCTCCACCTGCATACCAATCCCCCTTTGATTAGAGGGTTCATTGTTAATCCTCTTGGGGGGGTTCAATACCGACTAATGCCGATCGGCGATGGTTGATCGCCTTATCCCATCCCAATGTTCCAGGTGCATATGCATCCATTTTGCGGTGTGTTCTTCGGTGATAGTTGTCAGATTAGGAGGAATTTTCTGATCCTAAATATGGAGTAGGCTCCCTCGTCTTTCCACATTGATCTTTCAGTCGTATCATCAAGTCGATGATAGCCTATATTTGTTGGTTGAGCTGCTAACGGCTATCTATCAGTTCCTTTGTTAGAATTTCAAAATCTGCTTTGGTGATGTATCAAATGGATTCCGGCCATTGGCAGTTGCCGGTTGTATATTTTGATCAACTTATTGAAGACTAACATCGTCATTGCCAACAACATAGGAAGTAGTAAATTCCTCTAGCCATGGACAATAGCTTCCTTCTAGATCTTCTTAAAATCTGAGTAAAAATGAAAAATTGTCGGTAGAAAGCTAGATCTATCTCATGGATATGAGGAATCCACCAGCAGGTGACAAGATCCAACCAGGTGGAGAATTTGTCTCTTAATGAAAGCATCAAAATGTTTGCACTAAAAGTTTGCACAAACATCCAGTAGATTATATGTAGAGAAATAAATGAAGAAATCAAAAATAAATAGTGGAAACAAGCGGAAAACAAGTAAAAATAATAATAAATAGATTTATAGTGGTTCGACGCTGAATACCTACGTCCACTTTGATGAAATAGCTTTATCAATTACTTGAATTTCTGAATGCAAAAGGGATTTTATCGGAATCCATAAATATATAGAGTACAAAGAGAACACCAGTGAAAAGATCCATCAAATGAGCTATGAACCCTGTATTTATAGGCATAAACGATCGAACATCTTCCTGAAAATTCATCGGCAAAATCTCCAGATTTAGACGAGATGACCCAGAAAATTTCGAGGCCCAATTCCTCATGTTGAGCGATCGAGCCGATTGGTCGAGATATTCACATGGCGGCACACGATCAGTTGTGTGGGTCTCCCTCCATGTTGGCTTTATGTTTCCAAAGTTTTTTGCATAGTTGCTTTCATGGTTTTAGAGATGCCAATTGATTCCCATTGTGTTAAACTGTTGGTTCAAGATATTCATAGCCATAGTGATTTAATCTGATCCTCTGCCTAGGGGAAGCACTAATCCATATTTAGAATGTTCCGTAGAGTCTATCTCTTGGCTTCACTTAATCGTTGTTTCATACTATTGTTAATGCTTATTCTCTAGTCTTTGTGATCACCTCCCTGGGCTTTGCTTGCCTTATCTATCATTGAGTTTAACTTGTCCAAGAAGTCCAAACATAGCCTGGTCAATAGGCCGGTTAACAATTCCTTAATTAAAACTCTTTAATCAAATTCAAAGAAAAAGAATAAGAAGTGGAATAGAATGTAAAGTTATCAAAAACTATACATTTACGCAATTGCCATTATTTTGATATAAACAATTGAGATTTCAACCTAGAAATGACATTTTGCATTAAAGGAGTTTTGGGGGTTTATAATATGATGTTTTCACGAACCAAAACTCCCAAAGGCATATTTAAACCCAAACTATACTAATCAATTAATAAAACAGAAAAGCTAAGATTTCCACTCACAGTATATCCTTAGCTTTGCCTCATTTGGATTTGACACGCCCTTAAAAATTTCTAGCAGATCACTTTTTGTATATACAAATATATATGGCAATGGATTTGTGTATATACATTAGATTTAAAAAATTGGAGAAGAATAGGTTTGGAACATAAATAGAGAACAAAATGAATATACATAATTTTCTACCTAAAATACTAATGGAGTTTTTCTGAATCAATGAAGAGAAGAACTGATGGAGCTTCTCTAGAGTCCTAAAATATTTTATGCATAAAAGTAAAAGGACTAGAATCCTATTTATAGTGGTTAAAATGCGGAAGAACCGTTTGATTAAGCTCGGTTAAAAATAATAGAATATTATACGTTAAATATCTAAAAACCCTATCTTCCACTTATTAGCACAGGTCGATCATTGCTACCCACATGACAACCGCCAGCGGTCGACCGGTCTGAGGGGAGCAATTGACCTATACATGCTATTTTGAGAAGATTTTATGCTGTTGCATTTGAATTTATTTTTTTCCTCAATTATTATTTAACATTAACGTTATATTTAATGCTTACTTAACCCCTAAGTCAAATCACTGTTAGCTTTCAAATGTAAAAATTATTTAATTATTTGAATTGGAATTCGATTTAAATGAAATTTTAAAACTTCAAACATCTATAACTTTTCGTTTATGCTCCATTTTCAGAACATTATATATGGAAATTGATCGGAATTTCACCACGAACACGATGACATAGCTTCCATAATCAAGTTTTGACTTTTGCAAAATTTCATTTTTATCCTTGTCTTATTTAATAATTTATGCATTTTATTTCTTTCTTATTCATTTTTACAAGATGTTATATTCTCCCTCCCCTCAAAGGATTTCATCCCCAAAATCTTTCCAAAGGGCAAACAGCGTAATGTGTAATAAACATCCATGTTATGCAACCAAGTTATCTACATAACCATCTACTCAGCCAAAGTGCAATATGATTATGTGTGTAGACATACTATAAGTGAGATCAATCCTAGGATAAATGCAAGTGTCATGACATATGGGCATGTATGCAAATATCCTAAACATGCAAAAAGTGTTCTATATGAGCGCAATAGTGATAGTAAAAGCGTAGCATCCATCTCCTACCATCCAATCTAGCAACCATGATACAATGAAAACCTAATATTGGGGAGAAAAGTTAACCAGTGAAAAGCATAGGATGAGAAGCCTCCATGCTTTCCACCAAATTCTTCCCTTATTGTACTCAAACCAGCCTAATTTCTTTATTGCAGAGTTTTCTTGTTTCGTGCTCCACGCTGCTTGTGTGGCATGGGATGTTATTGTCTTCGTCTCAATATCCCCCAATTATATTAGGCTCTACCATAGTAGCTGCGCCATTAAGGCATTTCCTCGAATGTGAAACGAAAAAAGGTTATTGATTCTTGCAAATTATTTGGTAGCTCTACATGATAGCAAGTCTTCCTATTATTTCTAAAATTGGAAAAGGCTCAATATATATTGGTGCCAACTTTCCCGACTTTCCAAATCTCACAACCTATCTAACAGGGGAAACTTTAACAAACACCATGTCCCTTACTTCATCCTCTAACTCTTTTCTTTTCTTGTCCACATAGGATTTCTAGTGATCTTGTGCGGCTTTCATTTGCTACCTAATCAATTCTATCTTTTTCGAGTTGGCCGTCAAACACCTAATGGCAAATTCAACCACCCTCCTTCTTCATCCTTGTCCAATACAAAATTCTCTTCATATTCCTATTGATCTTATCCCCTTTGGTGTGAAGGGTCATCCTTGAATTGTATTACTTCGCAAAGCAAAAATTATTTTTCCTAAAATCCTAAATTTTTTGAGATTATAGCATCATTTATCCTAATTACTAACATAATTTCCTCGTTAACTTCCTGTCTTACCTACAGTTTATCACTAGTCAAGTTTCCTTATGAAATTTCCTTATTTACGATATTTTTCAATATATATATAGTGGTCTAGTCCCATTCATAAAATCAACATAGTGATAAAATAGGAATATATATTATATCATATCATATATCATATCATACACTTTTCCAATAACCTTAGGAAGACAACTAGCGATAACAATCTAAAAATATAAAATAAAATTTTGTTGAAAGTTGTCATTTATCATTAACTGGTGTAAATAATGTTATGGTCCTAACACTCCTTAATAAATTAAGATGGAAACTTCTAATAGTCATTCCACTATAGCTGCCTTCCTTTATTTTCCATCTTGATTTTTAATAAATGCAGTCCATTCATTACTTTGGTTAGTACAGCCTTAATAATTGATCATTAACACCAAAGTTAGACCATCTCTAATCAACCCTCATTTAAATCCCTTTAATCCTTTTATCAGTTTCAAAATCCTTTTATTATATCAATTTAAATCCTCCTTCAATGAAATATTAAATCCCTTAATCAGTCCCCATATAATTCTATTTAACTCCCATTAATTGCAAATTTATTGCATGTTAAATTTGTAATTAATGTCCATAAATCCTATTTTGTTAATTGCTAACAAATACGTATATAATCGTCAATTACACTATTTATAAATTTGTATATGTTAAGCGTGGTTATATGTATGTCTGTATATTAATTTATAAACTAGATCATTCCTTTCCATATTTTAAATTATCAAAGTTATCCTTCTAATGAGGATTACCTTATAATTTTTCCATAAATTAAACAAAGTGAGATCTTTTCTTCATTTGAAAAAACAAGGAATTGTTTCTTTCTTTTAACAAAATAGACAGTGTAAACTATGAAAAAAATATCATATCCTACGTAACACTTTTCTTTTTGGTATATCCCTTGTTAATTCACATAACACGGTTTTATACATATTTTGGAGTTGGATAATTTATGGAATTTACACTGTACTCGCTCCAAATAAATCAAAACATAGAAATTCACATTCTAATTCAACTAGGGCAACCTAACTTACACCCAACTACAATTGAATATCTGGGACTGATTTCTAGATCAGGTAATATATATTATTTCTATTTTATTCATATCTTAAAATCATTACGCTGCTTACCTATGTAGTTGTCCATATCTACTCCAAAAAATAAATTTTGTTTAGTTCTCGCCATTCTTAAAACTAAAATTTCAAAATCATAAAGTATGTTTTCTGAAAATTTTACCTTTAAAAATGTAAATTTGTAAATCCCTTTTGCCAATTTTCAAAAATTGCATAATCTCGAAAATGAATCATAAAAAAAATTCCTTTTTCTAACAAACTTTTCATTTTTAAGGACTTTCCACATAGAGATTTGTTTGTTTAAAAGTAGGACTTTTCACTCAAAATGTTTAAAATACAATTATTAAACCAAACTATTATAAATCAAAAATTCAGAAATTGCTTAATTCATAAAGATGAAAAATAATTTCCCTTCTTAAAAATTTTCTACAACATACAAAATAATTTTCAATTAATTATTTTTATACAAATAAACTTATTTCATTCAATTTGAAATCAGCATTTACTACTTCATGAAATTATGGCATATACTTATGAAAATTTCATTGACTACCATTTTAAGGATATATTATTATTATTTTCAAATTTAGCTCCTTTTGAATCTATTACAAAGATTATAACTTCACTAGCATGTTAAAATAATAGGTTTTCCTTTATTAGACATTTATTATTTTAAAGATATTTCTAGTTACAAGACAATTATTTTAATAGAGCACATGCATACCAAATTTCTAATTTCAACTTTGTAAAAACCCTGTTGTTAATTACCAGATTAATTGAGTTTAATTAGGAATAATTAATTTCAAACTAATATTTGCAAAATTTAGTGATGAAATTAAACCTAATTTTGTAAATAATTGATTTGTTTATCTTAATTGATCTTAAGATAACATTGGAAATGATGTAAATTCAGTTTAAGGGTTAATATTGGGATTTATTATCGAAAATTAATGAGAATAATTTTATTTCAGAAGTTATATTTAAAATTTCACAATATCTTAATATTATTATAAATGAGAGTTTTAAACTTGTTAATATGGTCATGTTAAATTTGAGAAATAAACTTGTGATTTTGTAAAACATTGATTAGTGTAAGTAAATGAAATAAGAAGGAAATAGCAACACTTATCTTAAGAAATTAATTAGCAACATTTTGCTTATAGGATCCATACCCAAACCCATTAGGACCATGTAGCTAGGTGAGAAATAAACTTATACGTTTATTTCCTTTGTTCTTTCTCATTTCAACAGCAAACAAAAATAAAATAAAAACTCCTTATCTCATGACCCCTAAAGCTAAATCCCCAAATTAGAGATGCAAATCAAAGGGTTTAGTCTAATACTTGTAGAATCAAATAAGGTAATCTCTCCTATCATTTTGTCCATCTATTAGGGTTTAGGTTTAGGTTTCACATTGGTTAGTAATTGGGTTTTTGCAAATTTCTGAGTTTATTCTAGGTTTAGTTGATGAAAGAGGCTAACATAGGAGAATTCGAGTTTTTAATCATCAAATTCAAGCCTAAAGGTGAGTTGAACACTCACCCTACTATCTCTAATACATATATATAATTATTATTTGCTGTTTAGATTGAACAGTTTGCAATTTGGTTGAAAACTTAGGTGATTGTTGTTTTGTTATTTACTGAAAATTTAGTACGAAAACCGCTGTAGTGAAACAGCGATATTTCAGCGTAAAATAAAGCAAAATGACCCAATCTTTCTATGGTAGAACGATAATTTGGTTATCTTCAACTTCTCTTTTTATCACTTTTCAAAGTTTATTGTTCAGTGGGTCGAAATTCAGTTTGAATATGATAGTGTTGCTCTGTTCCTATGTATTTACTAAGTTGAAACCTGAAACTAAAATTGCCATTAATTTTTCATTACTTATCGGAATTCATTGGTTCTTAGTACTGCGGAAAGCTTAGAATATATGCTACAACTTTCATGTTTTGATTTTTGTAAAATTTTGTGGTTTACATGGTCAAAATTTAGTTTAATTGACACTATCCCGAGATTAAACGACAGCGATAATGAAGTTAAAATCTGAGAATTGTTTTAGTCATAACTTTTTCATTATTTAACAGAAATCAAAAATTAATGATGTTCTAGAAAGCATGCATTTTTATTTACAACTTTCATGTCTTAAGTTTTGTAAAATTATGAGATTTAATTGGTCGAAACTGTAGGCATTTAGACCCTAAATTTGAGTTAAATGGCATAAGTTGATAAGCTACGTATCTAAGTAATTTTAGGAAAGGTAATTATTTATATTCGTAAACCTTAGAATTGTTTCTAAATTTAGTTAATAGATATTAAAAATGATTTTTATCAAGTTATTTTACATATTAAGCATGGTTATTAAAATATTTAAGGATTTAGAAATATGACTTCGGTAATACAAATCTAATCTATTTTTACATAAATCCGATTATGGATTTGGAATATAAGTATTATGGTTTTATTAAATAAATAATATAGGATTCATGGAATTTGGAAATGTGATTTTGAAAAGTATAAACTATTTTATTTCTAAATAAAATGATTATATTTTAATATGGATTTATAAGAGTAATTAAATATGGTTTTAAAAAGATAGTTTTGTGAATGATAAAACAATATGGAAATTTGAGACAACCTTGCGTATGTAAGTGGAATCTTGGAAAAATTCGGGTTTATGGAATATTTTTTTCAAATAAGTGATCATTTATTTTAATCAATATAATAAGTTGACTTATGGAAATTTATAATAAGTGTTTTTTAAAAATAAACTCAAAAGGAGATCAATGTTTGAGAACCTTAATTCTATAATTTAAGGAGTAGTAATAATCGAATAAGTGTCATCAAATGGTTCAAATGCTTTCGAATAATGCTTCGTCGAATATGGTATAACTCATTGAATAGAATATTTGAGTGAAACTTACTATCTCATTAGCGAATACTCAAATTTCATCGGGTAGCATGGGATGCCTTGCATAAATTCGTATGATTTCTATTAGAAAGTATTTTACATTTTAGAGTTGTATTCTCTTCTGGTGTGCGACAAGTGGTTGCTATATCCTTAAGAGAATTTAGCTCAGGTTTTCGGGTAGTATCCGTAATAAGTGATATTTACTAGCTTTTAATAAGTACTTGGATTTTACCATACGGTATGGGCGTATTAGTTAAGTTCTAATAATTAATGAAGGTGATAGTATTAGGAACTTTAGAGCTTACTCTCTTTTCGAGTGCGGCAAGTGGCTGCTAGATCCTTAAGAAGTTTATTCCTTGATTTTTTTCGAACATAATAACACAATAGTATTAAATAAATATAGATTAACCGATTCATGGTTTCCACGATCACTGTGATCGATATGGAATATCATTGAGATCATTCTATGATTCTATGTTCCCGATCTGAGTACGATCCTTGTTATCGGATCTGTTCGACCAATGCCAATTTGTTTGTTTGTTTGCCATGGGTTTTGAGTATAATTATTGTGATTGTTTTGAACATTCATTACGATCGGTTTGGATTAAGATCTCTTAGATTCTAGAAATTAGGATTCTGTAACTATTCTGTGTTAGTGAAATATATATATATATATATATATATATATATATTCTTGTGTCTTGTGAGGGATTCTAAATTAAATTATCGATATTTTTGTGCTTAGAGATGTTGTGCTTTGTTTTGGGAATTCAATATTTAGTGCCTAATTTTTGTTCATGACTTAAATATATAAAAATGTGAAGTTAATTTAATCCCGTGACTTGTTATTTCTTGGACAATTTTATTGCCTATATATTATTTGTTCTTCCGTTATATCTTGTTCTCACCCTACTGGATATTTAGAGATAGTCTGACCCGGGTGTTATTTTGCTCGAGTCAACCGAGACTTTTTAGGTCACGAGACAGGTTGACCTTTGGATGGTTGGGCTAGCAAGGAGATAAACATTTGGACTTTCAGTCTATCCCATTTAGGAAATTTGGACTTTATATATTAAATGTATAACTAAGAATAGAGAATTATAAACTGTAACATCCATCTACTTGGAGGCTAAAACTAACGGCTATGGATGCTACAGTCATCCGTAGTTATTAATCCTCGGCGACCAAATATGGCGATATAAGATTTATTGAAACATAGAAACAGAAGAATATGGAAAAAAATTAAGCAGCAAACAAATTCCACATTCCATGTCAAAATATTCCAAATTGATTACATAATCCAGTTCGCAGACCACGTTCAGATAACATTTGATTATTACAAAATACGTCAAGAGCAAGTATGAAGATGCCCTCTTGGTTGATCATAGTATATAAATAGGCAAGAAAACAAAAAAAAATTCCTTTACAAATAAAACATACAGCAGAAATAAATGAACTCTAATAAAAAGTTTGCCTCTTGCATGTCCTCGAAAGCTTTATTCGTCTAAAAGAACACCTGGAAACCTTAACTCTCAACCTACTCAAAATCAATTAAGTACCCGAAAGTTTAAGGGAAAACAAAAACTTTGAGTCGGACATAAAGCTTGGTACGAATAATAATTTACCATCTCGGACCAATTAGATATATAGTGAGACCATGCTGCTTAGCGAAATGAGTTTTCCCCTCACTAGTATCCTAAAACTTTAGTAAAACCATATACTATGATCCTTCATCCACGACAGTTAAAACATAGTATTTCAAAAACATTATGATGATATGCAAAACAAGTAAATCAAATATGGATTACCCATCCCCATTCATTCTAACTATCTGTCTCAATTATAGTTTCTAGGATTACTATTAACCTGTTAAATGTTTATGGACTATTTGTCCAATATCATAGTTTTCATGGGATCACTAAGAACCTATTGGTAACTCCAATATCTTATCTCTTGTCCTATTTTTCATGGGCTTAATAGGATTGACTAAATGTCAATATCTTAGTGCGAATATAATTTTCATGGGGGACCTACAAACCTACTGGCCCCTGCCAGTATCAAATCGTAGTTTTCATGGGCTGACTATGAAACTATTGGCCCCTGCCAATATCTTTAGTTAAGATTTGAACATTTCTTAAGTTGTATTCACTACTGGGTCTACCTAACTGGTTATTCTGCCCTTCCTCAAAGTATTGTTATGGGTTAATTACAATGTGAATAAGTATATAAAGAAGCAATACTTTTAAAATCTTAGTTATGCCATGGTATTTCCTATTTTAAAAGTTAGAGTGGGTTATTTCTTTTGAAATTTTAAAACATCTCCTTTGAAACATCTAGATGGCCTCCTTCGAAAGCATAAGCTTTTTTTCAAAACATAATAAACATAATTTTCGAAGTCCTTGTTAAATATTCCCTTTCGAAACCAATAGTAGCTTTCGATGGTATGAAAATATTCTTTAAAACATTATTTCGAAGCAACTAAAAGTACCTTTCGAAAGCATTTGGTTTACTCTTTTAAAACATTCTTTGGGTCAAAATGATTATATACGAAAGTACCTCTTTGGAAACCAATTATAAAATTGTTTTGGAGAAAGTTGATGGTGTCGGAACCTTCTAGTCAAAAGCAACCACCTTTTAATTTAAAACATCAAAGGATACAGTCGAAACCCTCTTTTTCGACTCCCCTTGCCTTCGAAACCCCCAACCCATCGAAAGCATTTAGGAAAAAGCCTTGGTTTAAGTTAAAACACAGAGAACCCTTTGATAGCATAGATGATTTCAATACAGTTGAAAGGAGAAAATTTGCAGCTGAGTTTTGACTTGGTCAAAACCAATCCTTTCGAAAGCTCTTATTTAAGGAGAAAGGTACCCCTTCGAAATCTAATACTTGAACACAATAAAGCAACCTTTCCCAAAAGCTATTTGTATAAGCCTTTTCAAAAGCATATGTTTCGACTGTGTCGAAAGCTTTAAGTAAAACAAAGCAAGAACTAAGCTTTTGAAACAGAATATGATTTCGACCCTAACGAAAACATTGCTTTCAACACCCTACCTTCCGCTACCCACCAATTCAATTTGTACCGATACCATTGATACCATGTGCGTTGGTTCTAACTATGTGGGTTTCGACTGATATGGTTTAGAATGAGATGGTGCAGAGGTAAAGGAGTCGAAAGGTACTATTATTTGAGGCGAAACCTACTTTTTTGGATTTAAGGCTGAAATATAGAAACTTTTAGTTGTTACTTTTATAACCGCTTGCTTATTTGTAAGCCTTTGATTGGTTGTTGTATAACCTTTCAAATACTCTATAAAGATAACTGCTGCATTTAGTCAGGTCTAAATTAAAGGAATTATAGTGTTCAAGCCCTTCTTTTAACAAAACCAGTACTTGCAAATTAGTCCCTCTCTTGAAATAATTTATTTTCCTTAGTAAATCAACTGGGAAAAATATCCAAAAATAAAAAAAAATCAATTTTATCATGTAATCAAAGATATTCAAATTTCAGACCCTATTTCTTCTTGGAATACTCAAAATAAATTTTAGCGCCAATTATATAATATTTTCCTTTAGAAATTCATAATAAATTTTCTATAGCTCGAAAAATTGTGAAAATTAAAATCCACCTCCAAAATCATGTTCTACTTAACATGAAAATTTTCCATGGCATTCTAAAATCTTAAAATCTCGCATTTTCGTCAAAAACGTGCAAATTCATAAGTGAATGAATTAAAATAAATCAAACATAATTTTGTTCAAGCATATCATCATAAAAACAAATTTAATCATGAATCTGAAAAACATATAATCATAGAATAAAATAGAGATGGTATGAAATTATTATTCACCTTTGGTATGATAAGGAATTTGATCAGTTGTTGATTAGTCCTTCCTAGCTTTGATCCTTAGCTTTAGATTGAATTTTTTCCTCTTTTCCTCTTTGTTAATGGCCAGCTATATTTTACTTTTTTATTTGCATTTGTGAAGGTGAGAAATGAAATGTGAATGGGTAAGGGTAAGAAGTGTATAGCCGTGTATGATAAGGAGGCTATTTCACTAATATGCCCATGTGTAATTTAATTAGTTTAATAACTCAATTAAAGCCCATTTACTTTACCAATAAGCATGACCCTATGTATGGTTTGTTCAAATCTCAATCCCCTTATCATCATTGTTTTACTTAATTTATCTAATTAAATTTTCTGAATTGTATTATAAAAATTAGGGATGTTACAGGCTCCCTCCTTTAAAGAATTTCATCTTCGAAATTTAGTAAGGACTAAATACAAAACATAGCAATTGTTTATAACTCCTAACAATCATGCTAGTCTAACTGACTAGAAACTATCTACATAAATCTAATATAGACATACTCTCAAAGCAGATCAGGATAAGTATCTCTAATCATGTCCTATATCTCCCAATTACAGTCCTTCTCGTTGTCGCTCCATTGAACTTTCACCAACCTGACTATCTTATTTCTTAATCTTTTCTAATCTCTAGCTATAATCCAAACGGATGTCTTACAAAAGTCAAACTAGGCTCTGTTACTAAGTCTTCCAACCCTATTGGAGGAATAATAGTCTCTAGATCATGCACATACTTGTGAAGGTGAGACACATGTAATACATTGTGGACACATGCCATACTACTCGACAACTCTACTCTGTATGCGAGCTTTCCAATCCTCTCTATAATCTGGAATGGATTGTACATATCTTAGGGTTAACTTCCCTAACTTTCCAAATCACACCACACCCTTCATATTTGATATCTGAATGAAAACCTTATCTCCAACTGATAATTCTATATATATATATATATATATATATATATATATATATCAATTTAGGTCCTTACGACTCTTATCTGCGTAACTCTTCTGTCTTGACAAAGCTTCCTTCATTCTTCCTTGGATTAACTCAATCTTTTCTGATGCCTCTCTAACCAAATCTGAACCTAAGACTAATCTGTCTCCAGTCTCTAACCAACATGCTAGTGATTTGCTTGGTCTTCCATACAAAGTTTAAAACGGTGCCATTCCCATACTTGTCTGATAACTATTATTATAGGAAAACTCAACCAAATGTAGGTGTTCTCCCAAAATCCACCAAAGTCCAATACACAAGCTCTTAGTAAACCCTCGAGTACTTTGTTGACTCCTTTGTCTGCCCATCTGTCGAGGGTGATATGCAGTATTTATATTAAGCTTGGTACCCATCACATCCTGTAGACTCTTCCAGAATTCACTAGTGAACAAAGTATCACCGTCACTAACTATACTAGGAACTCCACGTAGTCTAATTATGTTCTTTAGGAACAACTTATCTAAAACAGGTGTCGTCCTGGTTGATCTAACTGGAATGAAATGGGCACTCTTGGTCAATTTGTCCACTATAACCCATATACTTTCATTACCCTATTTTTCCTTGGCAACCCGTCTATAAAATCCATGGATATCGAATCCCATTTCCAAACTAGAATCTCTAAAGGTTGAAGCAGCCCACACGGCTTCTGATGTTCGGCTTTCACTTGTTGACAGTTTGCATACCACCTAACCCACAAGCAAACATCCATCTTCATACCTTCCCAATAGAAGCTCCTCTTCATATCCTGATACATCTTGGTCCCTCCAAGATGAATCATAAACTTGGATCGATGACATTCTTCAAAAAATTATTTCCTCAAGTTCACAATATTCGAAACAAATAATGGTCCCATCATTCTCAACCATCCTTTTTGGTCAAGGCTAAAATCCTTTAGATCATCGATTTTAGTTCCAACCTCAAGCCTTCTGATTCTCTCAGCTAACACAGGATCCACCTTCTACTTAAAAGCAATTTTCTCAATCAATATTTGTCGAACTTCTAAACAAGACAACCTAGCAGAACTCTGACTAGAACCAGCAGTCGATCTTAACTGCAAATCACAACTGACTAAAGCTTCTAAATTTATCCACTCCGCCAACATAGCTAACACCACATTCTAATGTTTTTTGCTAAGAGCATCTACCACCTTATTACCTTTTCCCGGTGTATATTCTATACCAAAATCATATGCAGCCAAAAACTCCATCCATCTCTGCTACCTCATATTCGACTCCTTCCGAAAGAATGAATACCGTAAAGACTTTTGATCGGTATAAACCTTAAACTTCTCCCCTAGGAGATAACGTGTCCAAGTCTTCAATGCGAAATTCACAACTACCAACTCCAAATCATGAGTAGGATATCAAACTTCATGTGATCTAAGCTACCAAGATGCGTAATCAATGACTTTACCATTCTGCAACAACACTACTCCTAATCCAGTTCCACATGCATCGGTATACACCACCAATCCTTGGTTTCCGTTGGGAACTACTAACGCGGGTGCATTGGTCAACAAATGCTTTAACTTAAGGAATGCTTCCTCACATTTGTAGAACCAAACAAATTTCACCTCCTTCCTATTTAGCTTAGTTAAAGGTGTTGTTGTCCGTGAAAAATCCTTAATGAATCTCTAGTAGTAGCACTCAAGTCTATTAATAAGATTTTCTGTTAACATCCCTGATGCTTTAAGCAAAATTGTTTAGTATGGGCTCAACCTTTCGATCGAGTGAATTCACATTTTTCAATGAAACGACCAAGTCGAAAGGTTCCAAAGTCTTAATTTCGGCCATTTTTTGAGATAATCAATGTCGGATGACTTTAACAGACTATTTATCCTTTGAAGAAGTTAAAGAAGGATTTTTTAACCTTTAAGCAGGTCGAAGGGTTAAGGTTCCATCCAAACCTTTCGGCTTGACAAGAGTTAGGGAAATACTAAACCTTCAGTTCTGGCCAGAGGATTTAAGAGGTCACTTAAACCTTTCGATCTGATTACACACATTACTCGACATTCGACTTTATCACTTCATTGCATTCTATCTCCCTCGGAAACCAAAAGTAATTAGTTATTGATCAACATCTTTTTTGACTCCCTCCGGAAGGTTATGAACCCTTCGGCATTATCGAAGAGAGATGTTATTCTATCTATCGCTGTCTTGACGCTTTCGGCTTCCTTGGTTGATATTCCTTTTTTGAAAAACCTTTCGAAAAGAATGTATCATATAAACATATTTAGATAATAATAAGAGCTGATTTGATACGCCATGAAACTCATATATGGAACTAATCCACAAGTCACATTCCTCCTTTTTATGGTTGATGCTAAGTAAAGGAGAATGAAACTTATGAAAATGTCTATCGACGGTTTCATGGAATATACTCGAAATAAACAAAGAATATAAGAACTAAATTATAAATGATTTGCCATTAATATTAAATTAACGCTTATTCATGATTATTCCCAAATTCCGAGTCGATCATATGCCACAATTCTATTTAAGAGATTAGCCCCAACTTGATTTCTAAACTAGGGTTACAAAGTAGTAAGCGGAAGCAAGAATAGTTGGTTTGTAGGAGAATGGAAAGAAAATCGGATCCCAAAATATGAAGATGCAGGCGGCCTTCCCTTCGGCCTTATGCGTTCATCGGGGATGGAAGGTTGCTTCTTATATGCCATTGTAAACCTTTCGATCTTGACAGAAGGTTGTTTCTTATATGCCGTTGTAAACCTTTCTGTCTTGACGGAAGGTTGGTTCATTGTACATCATCATGGACCGTTGAATGTCATCGAAGGGTTTGTATTTCCCAATGAATGAATGAACTGCTCATCTTTCCCGTAGGGTTGGTTTCTTATAAGGTATTAAAAACCCTTCGACCTTGTCGAAAGGTTGCTGCCTTACTTGATTACCGCCGAGAGCTATACTTTTTATGAATGTTGTTGAAAGAATGTCTTTTGTTGCATTATGGATGCCGCCTTTACTTAAACTTTCATTATTGTCGAAAGGTACCAAATATGTGTTTTAAAAAGTCTGAAAGGCTTATTATGCTTTTGAAAAGGTTTTTATTGAGTCACATGTCCTTGTCTAAACCTCTCTACCCCTTTTGGAAGTTAATGACTCTTTGAATGACGAGAGATAAAACCCTTCGTCTACTCTGAAAGGTTTAAAACTGTTGCAAACTGTTATCCACATTCCCTCAAACCTTTCAGAAAGGTTTGGGGTGACCTTCTTTTTCCCTAGTCTTTGTCTTACGTTGGGTGGCTCCGTGACCATTTTCCTATTTTTTCCATGAGGTGCTTAGAAGTTTTATATCTAGCTGTTTTGTTGCACTTCAGTAGTTCATTCCTTTATACTTGCGAAAGCCTTAGCCTAAAGCTACCATATGCTTTTTCTTCCTTTGTGCCATGCGAACTTTTCGGTGTCATCGAAAAGTGAGTTCTTCTGGCACTCATTACCTATGCGGAAGATTTCTGAAGTGCCTTCTTTATCTTCATTTACATTTTATGGTTAACATTTAGCCCTTCCCCCCCCCCTCCCGGTATAAAGAAGGCTTTTGTTCTTTGGGACAAAGGTTCCAGGACTGTCGAGCTACCCCTGCATTCCTATAATTCAATTAATAATATTTGCCTGGTTAGTTTATATTATAAATACCTTTTGAATATGGTAGACTTCTAACTTTGATTTTATTTTGGCCGGAGATTCATCCTTTAAAAATTAGAAGCCAAACGGCAATTACTTCCCATTTCGTTATAGATAATAAAAGTTTCTTAGCCATAATATGTTAAAAGACCATGAATGGGTAGTTTAGAAGCTTGCGTCTTGCGATAACAAAAGAACGAGAGTTCCATAATAATGAGAGAGGACCAGAATTCCAATCTGATCATTTGTCCTGACATAAAAGTCCAGGAGATCACTCTTGTTGTAAATATTAAAAGTTCAGATAGTTCATCTTGTCATTTAGTAACGGGAATCCGTAAGATTGCTTCTAGTTGTGAGAAATAGGAGAACGGGATGCACATTTTAATAATGTGCAATCGAAAACCAGAAATCCACTTTGGCATTGATGATGGAAAACTAGAAAATTGCTTCTGGTAATAATAGATGATCAGAATATCCTATTCTAATATTTGATAGTAAAAGTCCAGGGCATCATTTAATGAGAGAAGTCTAGGATTACATTTCTGGTGATTAATAGCAGAAGATGAGAATACCATTTCCGGTAACTAATAATAGAAGACCAGAATTCCATTTTTGGTAATTGATAATAGAAGACCAGAATACCATTTCTAGTAAATAATACAGGACCAGAATACCATTTCTTGTAATTAATAATAGAAAGCCAGAATACAATTTCTGGTAATTAATAATAGATGACCAGAATACCATTTCTGGTAAATAATAGAAGACCAAAATACAATTTCTGTTAATTAATAAAAGAAGGCCAGAATACCATTTTTGGTAATAATAGATGACCTGAATACCCATCTGGCAGAAGTTAGAGAATTCTTTCGGACTTTGTCTATTGAATGCATCATCTTTAGGCTTTGAGGATGTCTTGCATGCTTTGTTTTCTCGGGCTCGAGTCTTCTTTGTCCATTTGTCATTTTTTTTGGCCTATTTTGGACGGGTACTCTTTTGTCCGATTTTTTGTTTATTTTAGCAGAGCCTATTTTAGGCTGTTTGTCATTTTTTTACACTGCCAACCTTTTCGGTGGTTGCTATTTTAAGCGATGCCAATTTTTGGCGATGCCTATTTCAGGCATGGACTTTTCTTAGTCCACCGGACATTTCATCCAGATTTTCGGTGCACTCGGCTAGCTTATTCTGGCCATAGCATGACGTAGATAAGGGCTTGTGCTGCTTTAACTTGGCCTTTTCTGATTTTGGCATGGATAAAGGATTACGCCCTCCCTCTAAGAGGTGCCTTGACCTGGCCATCTCAGTGCGACCAAGGACTTTCTACTATTATCGGTAGCCGATCTTAGGTAGTCTAAGTTTGAGGAGAATTTTACTTCTGACCATGTAGACTCATCTTAATGAATCATAAAATGGGGAATTCTTGAAAATGCTTTATTCATTCAGTGTCGGAAAATATGGTTTCAAATGTTCTACGTTCCAGGTTCTTGGTACCATATTACCATTAGGATGGCATAACTTGTACGCTACTGGAGGTATTTCTTTGAAGATTATTAGGGGACTTTCCCAATTTGATTTCAATATACCATGTGATGGGTCTCTTGTATTGGCCACTACTCTTCTAAGTAACAAATCCGCTTGCCTGAATGACCTTGTTTTCACCTTTGAGTGGTAGTATTTTGGAAGTCTCCTTTAGTACTCAGTCGTTCTTAAGGCTACTTCATCTCCTAGTTCATTAATTAGGTTGAGCGGTTACTTTCTCAACTCTTGGTTTGGGTTAAAGGCATTGGCAATCCTTCGATGAGAAGATATTTCTATTTCTACTGGTAGCATTGCCCCGCACCATATGTTAGCGAATACGGGGCATGAACCATTATGGTTCTAGTGGATGTTCCGTAAGCCCACAAAACTAGGGGTAATTCTTCTACCCAATTCCCTTTTTCCTTGTTCAGTCTCTTTTTCAAGATTGTCTTTATAGTTTTATTAGCAGCTTCAACGGCTCCATTGGCCTTTAGGTGAGCGACGGAAGAGAAACTTTTTATGATCCCATTCTTATGACAAAATTGTGAAAAAATTTCACTCTCAAATTGGGTTCCATCGTCGGATATTGTCTTGTAAGGTATCCCAAACCTTGTGACGATGTTTTTGATGACAAATCTCAGTACTTTCCCAAAGGTGATTCTCGAAAGTGGTTCTGCTTCAACCCATTTCTTAAAGTAATCAATTGCCACTACAGCATATTTCGCTCCACCTTTGCAGATTGGAAGTGGCCCGACTAAATCAATTTCCCAAACATCAAATGGCTATGGTGTAGTAATGGGAGTTAGTTGACTAGATGGGAGACGTGATATCTTCGAATAACATTGGCATTTTTCACACCTTCTAACATAGTCAATTGCTTGGTTGGTCAATTGTGGCCAGTAAAACCCTTGCCTCATTACCTTTTTAGATGATTAATTCCATTAGAATGCTCTCCACAAAATTCTTCATGTGCTTCCCTTAATATCCTCAACCCGCTCTCGAGTTTTACACGTCGCAAATAGGGAAGAGCATAGCATTTCTTATACAGAATTATGTCCATAATGGTGAAGCTTTGGGCTTGGCTTTTTTACCTTTGTGCTTCTATCTTGTCTGTTGGTAGTGTCCCATTAAAAATTATAATTCCTAATTAGAGTCATCCATGTGTTTTCGCAACGTTCTTATGCTATTGGTGCTATAGGTTCTTTATTCTTTATTTCCTGATTTGTTTCTTCCGTCCATTATGCCAAGGCTTATGATCGGGTTAATACTAATAGTTCCTTGGTTTTCTCTTGCTTATTCTCCTTAATGCGAGGAATGGCCTAAAATCCCATGGGCATTATTCGAGTCTAGGGGGCTTCTCTTGAACTTGCCAACATAGCCAGCGAATCTGCTTGGGAATTATCCCATCTCGGTTTTTGATGTATAGAGAAATCTTCAAAAAGCGAGATCATTTTCAAGAATTTCTTCACATACTGAACAAGTTCGGGATCTTTGGTTTAATATAGTTGTTTGATTTGGTTAACCATTAATTGGGAATTGCTAAATACTCGAATCCTTGATATTTTGAGTTGTAGAGCTAAGGTTAATCCTGCAACCACGAATTCATATTCTGCTACATTGTCAGTCACTGAAAACCCCAACTTAATAGCATATTGAAGTTTGTGTCCATCTGGGGTAATTATGACATATCCTGGCCTGGACCCCTATTCATTTGAGGCACCATCCACAAATAACTGGCATTTGGGTTTTACATCCCTTTCCCTTTCGGATTGTTATGAAATGAATCCCGTACACTCGTTAATGAAATCAGCTAAAGCTTGTCCTTTTATAGTCATTCTTGGCTGATATGCTATATCATACTGACTTAATTCGATGCCCCACTTAATCAATCATCCAGAAGTTCCAGGCTTTCCAAAGACTAATTTCAATGGAAAGTTGGTTAACGCTTTTTTTTGGGTGCGCTTGGAAGTAAGGCCTTAACTTCCAGGCCGTTAATATTAGATAGTATGCCACTTTCTCAACAACCGGGTATCGGATTTTAGCATCCTTTAATCTTCTACTCATAATAAACAGGCAGTTGTAACCCTTGTCATTTCTGATCAATATCGAACTTACTGCTTATTCAAAGATTTCCATGTACAAGAATAAGTCCTCTCCTTCTTTGGGACTAGATAATATCAGTGGTTTTCCCATATGTGGCTTCAACTATTGAAACACTCATTCCATTCAAAAAATTTCTTTTTCTTTATTACTTCAAAGAAAGTTATGCACTTATTAGTGGCCTTTAATATAAACCTGCATAGAGCTGCTACCTTTCCATTCAAACTCATACATATTTATTTGTCTTAGGCTCAGCCGTATCCTTAATGGCCTCGATCTGCTCTGGGCTAGCATCACTCCCTTATGCACTTAAATATAACTATGAAAATTTCCAGAATGGACTCCAAAATTACATTTTTGGGGGTTGATTTTTATTTGATATTTACGGAGCAACTTTGAACATTTCATCTAGATATTCAAGATGATCCTTGGCCTCTTGGGATTTTACCAACATATCGTCTACATAAACTTCCATATTTTTCCCGATTTGCTCTTTAAACATTTGGTTAACCAACCTTTGATAAGTTACCCCAGCATTTTTCAATCTGAACGCAGTGCCTTATAATAATTGGTTCCCTCATCATTAATAAATCTGATATGCTCTTCATCGGGTTCGAACATAAGGATTTGATTGCATCTAGAATACGCATCCATCAGTGAGAGCAGCTAATGTCCGCTAGTGGAGTCGGCCAATTGATCTATCCTTCGTAGGGGTAACAGTCCTTTGGACAAGCTTTATTCGAATTTGTATAATCCATGCATATCCGCCACTTTCCATTGGATTTCTTTACCAAAACTGGATTTGCCAACCCTTTAGTGTACCGAACTTCTCGGATGAACCCATTTTGCTGCAATTTCTTGACTTGCTCTTTTAAGGCGTTGGTCCTTGCTTTATCGAATTGTCTTTTCTTTTGCCTAGCCAGAGGAAAATCTGGATTCAATATTAAGGGCATGGCTCATAACCATAGGGCTAATTCCAACTATGTCAGAGTGGATCCAAGCAAAAACATCCTTATTGTTTTCTAAAAATTCTATCAATCTTGACTTTAAGTGCTCCTCTAGACCCTTTCCTACTTTGATTATTTTATTAGAATCGGTAGAATATAGTGGAACTTCTTCGGTTTGTTCAACCGGCTTAACTCTTTGAACCTCTCCTCGATAATCTAACTTTGTAGCAATTTCACTTTCTGCTACCGAGTTGGAATCTGTTCTCTTTCTCTTCCCATAAACTGCAAAACATCTTGCAGAAATACCTTTATTAGTTTTATTAGATTTTTTCACTGCTTCGAATGATGGATGTAGAAATCCATCTTTTGAAGTCTGTAAACTAATGGAAGAATCAAAGTAACAAGTGAACTGCCTGTTATATTGATCTAGAGTTGCCAAATACGTTTCTCTCGATGCGAAATGCTCGCCTCGGATGGTGCCCCATCCGTTTTTAATAAGGAACTTGAGCATTAGGTATTCTGGTGAGACAAATGCATCAACTTCATCTAGTTTTGGCCATCCAAAGAAGGCATTGGAGAATGATGGTTGATCTATGTTCATAAAGGTTGTTTCAAAAACTCGGGGGCATGGAGGGAGTCCTAGTTGAACCAAAAGCTTCACTTGCCCAAGTGGAGTCGTCCCCTTATTATTGAACCCGATGATAGGTTCGGGGTTAGGCTCAAGTTTGTCCTTGGAAATTCCCATCTGTTCAAATGCCTAACGAAATATTACATTTATAGCACTTTCTGTATGAACCAAGATTTTTGTGACCACCAAGGACCCTATTTGGGCTGTGATCATTAATAGGTCATTGTGGGGATGATGGATTACCTTTCTTAATTCTTGTGGATTGATCACCAGTGTGTGCATATTGATGTTGTATTTTGGTCTCTTGAGTGGCGGTTCTTCTTGTACAGAAAATACACCCTTCTTGGCCTCACGAATGTATTTATTTCGAGCATTTTGACTTCTACCAGTAGGGTGCGGTCCACCATAATCAATTCTGTTTTAAGGTAGACCCAAGATTATTGGGTCCTCATCCTCAATTATATTTATGGCATTACCAACAGGTTTCCTTGCATCAGTATCTGATGGGAGAGTTTGTTGTGGATTCTTCACGAACTCTTTCAACTGCCCTTCTCGATTCCATCCAGTACCCTACATTTGTTGGTTCTGTGGCCATTTGCCTTGTGGTAAGCACAATATATGTCTCCTTTCTTCTATACAGGGTAATTTAGGGCTTTAAAATAATGTAGGGAAGTTGATCTTATCTTGGGTCATTGCATATATGTAGGAGATCGGTCGGTTTAACGCCATCGCATTAGTATTTGTGTCTTCCCATCTCGCTCTCTTAGGAATCCTTTCTAGGACAAATTTATTGCTATCCTTCTTATGAATTAATTTCTTCTTTGAGTGGTATTTTTCATCCATTCTAATAAATTTGTCGGCTTAAAAATGTAAGTCTTGAAGACCCCGACATCCATGGATAAACAACTCCTTCCAGAAAGGAGAACTGACTATGAGACCCGAATGAACAACATTGAGCTTGTCTCGATCATCCATTCCTTTGGCTTTCAAGGCTTCGGTATTGAACCTCTTTAGATAATCTTCTAATGACTATCCATGGTTCTGTCTGATGTTAGAAAGCATGGTATAGTTAATAGAGGGATCCTTACATATGCAAAACTGATCAGAGAACTCGTATGAGAATTGTTTCCAAGAATATATCGTGTTTTCACGATACTGTCGGTACCATTTAGCAGTAGCTCCTTGTAGTGTGACCGAAAGAACCGACATCTAACCACGCCAGAAGCATTGTATAAATCCATCTAACTATCAAAGGCCATCAAATGGTCGTTTGGGTCAGTTATCCCATGATATTTCATAGTTGGGACCTTTACATGAGGTGGTATAGGTGCTGGTATGAATTCATTGATAAAAGGGGCAACCCTTTCGTTGTTGTTTACTCTTTCATCTTCAGTTCTTTTACACTTGACATTCAATAGTTCTTTTATAGCCTTTTCTGCTTCATCTTTGAGGTAGGCTTCATTGATCAAGTAGTTCCTTTTGTATGGCTCGCAACCATCCAAAGTTGAGCTTGTAGAACAATCCTTATCTTTCGCCTGAAACCTTTCCTTGATAATTGGCCTTTAGTGGAAGGCGTTCTTTCTGTTTAGATGAAGAAATATTAACTTTACTCTTTGGACATCCGTGTTGATCTTCAGATTCTTTCTCGGGGAGACAACTTCTTCTTCCGCCCTAGCAGCTTTCATGGATGACCTATGAGATAACACATCATTTAGGAGATCTTTCATCTCTGCCATTTGCCGTTCTAGACATGCAATTTTAGCAATGTATTCCTCCAGCCGAAGATTTTGAGCTGGAGCCAGTGTTGGTGATAGTCGAATCTGAGCTAGAGGTGGAGTTGGTTGAATAGGAGCGGAAGATTGCTCCTACTGCCTATTTCCAGGATTGAAAGTTGATGAGACGTTCTCCTCCATTGAAGTTATAGGTTCATCCCTTTCGTTGATGGGAAAAAGCCTTTTTGATCTCATTTTCCTAGAACAAATCAAATTTCCGCAATTAGTTGTGTTAACCACAAGGTCGGAGTTTCGAGCCCTCCTTCTAGCGTCAAAAATGCTAACAAGATTTTTTATTAACATCACGGATGCTTTACACAAAATTGTTTAATATAGGCTCAACCATTCGGTCGAGTGAATTCACATTTTTGAATGAGATGACTAAACCGAAAGGTTCTAAGGTCTTATTTTCGGCCATTGTTTGAGATAATCAATGTCAGAGGACTTTGGGAGACTATTTATCCTTTGAAGAAATTAAAGAAGGAATTTTTTAACTTTAACCAGGTCGAAGGGTTAAAGTTCCATCCAAACCTTTCGGCTTGACTAGGGAATCACTAAACCTTAAGTTCTGGCCGGAGGATTTAAGAGGTCGCTTAAACCTTTCGACTTGATTATACTCATTACTCGACATCCGACTTTATCACTTCATTGTATTCTATCTCCCTAGGAAAGTGAAAGTAATTAATTATTGATCAGCATCTCTTTTGACTCACTCCGGAAGGTTATGAACCCTTCGGCATCATCGAAAGTAGATGTTATTCTATCTGTCGCTCTCTTGACTCTTTCAGCTTCTTTGGTTGATATTCCTTTTTTGAAAAACCTTTCAAAAAGAATGTATCAACCAGATATATTCAGATAATAATAAGAGCTGAATTGATATGCTACGAAACTTATATCTGGAATTAATCCACAAGTCACATTCCTCCTTTTTGTGGTTGATGCTAAGTAAAGGAGAATGAAACTTATGAAAATGTCTATCGACAGTTTCATGGCATAAATTCAAAATAAACAAAGAACATAAGGAATAAATCATAAACGATTAGCCGTTAATATCAAATTAACGCCTTATCATGATTATTCCCAAATTTCGAGTCGATCACAAGACACAATTCTCTTTATTTATTCACAATGGAATTCGATACAAAATTTAATAGGTTAGCCCCCAGTCTGATTTCTAAACTAGGGTTATAAAGTAGTAAGCAAAAGTAGGAGTAGTTGGTGTATAGGAAAATGGGAAGAAAATAGGATCCCGAAATAGAACCCTTTGGGTTCTGTTTATAGATGTAGATGGCCCTCCCTTCGGCCTTGTGCCTTCATCGATGATGGAAGGTTGCTTCTTATATGCTGTTGTAAACCTTTCGGTCTTGGATGTTTCTTATATGCCATTGTAAACCTTTCGGTCTTGACGAAAGGTTGGTCCATTGTACATCATCATGGACCACTGAATGTCGTCGAAGGGTTAGTATTTCCCAATGAATGCATGAACTCCTCATCTTTCCCGCAGGGTTGGTTTCGTATAAGGTATTGTAAACCCTTCGACCTTTCGGAAGGTTGCTCCCTTACTTGATTACCGTCGAGAGCTGTACTTTTCCTGAATGTTGTTGGAAGACTGTCTTCTATTGTGTTATGGATGTTGCCTTTACTTAAAAAATTCAGTATTGTCAAAAGGTACTATGTGTTTTAGCTGGTCCTAAAGGCTTATCATGCTTTCGAAAGGATTGTTATTGAGTCGCATGTCCTTATCTTGACCTCTCTAACCTTTTTGAAAGGTAACGACTCTTCGAATGACGAGAGATAAAAACCTCCATCTACTCCAAAAGGTTTAAAACTGTTGTAAACTGTTATCCTCATTCCATCAATACTTTCAGAAAGGTTTGGGTAACCTTCTTTTTCCATAGTCTTTATATTACATTGGGTGGCTCCGTAACCATTTTCCTATTTTGTCCAGGAGGTGCTTAGCAATTTTATGTCTAGCTATTTTGTTGTGCTTCGGTGGTTCATTTCTTCGCGCTTGCGAAAGCCTTACCCTGAAGCTACCATGTGCTTCTTCTTCACTTGTGCCTTGCAAATTTTTTGGTGACGTCGAAGGTGAGTTCTTCTGGCACCCTTTACCTATGCAGAAGGTTTCTGAAGTGCCTACTTTGTCTTCATTACATCTTTGGGTTAACAAAGTCCAAGAAAACTCCCGATCTCAGTCACCGTCTCCGGTCTCTTCCAATTATTCATGACTTCTATCTTATCTGGATCAATTGACAATCCTTCTTTGAAACTATGTGACCAAGAAATTTTACCTCTTTCTTCTAGAAAGGACACTTGGTAAACTTCGCCTTTAGCTGATTCTGCCTCAGTGTCTCAAGTACCACTCTAAGTTTTACTTCATGCTCTTTATCATGCTTATAGTAGACTAGAATGTCATCTATGAACACTAATACAAACCTATCCAAATACTCTCGAAAACTTGGTTCATCAAATCCATGAAGAAAGCAGGTGCACTCGTTAATACAAATGGCATCACCTAGCATTCACATGTACCATACCTACTTCGAAAAGTAATCAAAGGAATACTTTCCTCCGCCACTCTTAACTGGTAGAAACCTATTGCCAAGTCCAACCGGGAAAGCACTATGGCTCTACTCAACTAATCAAACATATCATCTATTCTTGGAAAAGGAAACTTATTCTTAATTTTCCTTTCATTCAACTTACGATAGTCGATACACATCCTTAACGACCCATCTGGTTTCTTCACGAACACCATGGCCGCTCCCCAAAGTGAACTGCTTGGTCTAATAAAACTCCTTTCTTCTATTTCCATTAGCTGCACCTTCAATTCTTTCATCTCATTCATTGTCATCCTACTAGGTGGTCTACTTACAGGTTCAGCTCCTGGCAAAGACCTATTCTAAACTCAGCAGCTCTTCTCGATGGTAGTCCAGTGACTGACTCTAAGACATCTGCAAATTCTCTTGCTACCCGAACCTAACTTAACTCGTTTCCTACCTCCATAGCATTAAGTAAAGAACTAACATTCCGGTCAATGTTATTTACCGATATAATCACTCGGTTATGACTATCGGTGTGTCTTAGTGATATCTCCTTATCCTGACAAAATATTCTAGCCTCATATCTACCCAACCAATCCATACCCAAAATGATTCTGATATTACGAAATCAATAACATACAAATTGCGGATAAACTAATGACCTAACAAGTCAAGTTCTAACTGGTCATATCTTAACCCTAGAGTTGCAGACCCTCCCATTGGATTTGCAACCCTTAAAGGAAGTAATAATGTAGGTGGACATTAAACATAATCTATCAACCAAACACTGAGATATAAACGAATGTGATGCATCGGTATCAAAAAGTACCCTAACTGGAATACTCTGAATGAAAAACGTACCTTCCATCATAGTTTTTCCTTTATCTGCTCAGTAGGCCTAGCTGGTCCAATAGCAAAAACATCTCCTATGTCCTCCATAATTAGCTATGTACATTGATTCTTGTAATGCCCAAATTGATCGTAGTTGAAGCACTTCACATTCTTCTTACCTGTAGCTTTCTTCCCATTCTTTGACCGACATTCATTCGTAAAGTGACCCTTCTTGTCATACTTATAACAAACTACCTCAGCCTTTGATTTCTTAGCAGTATCTCGCTTCTGAGCTCCCTTCTGTTTAAAGAACTTCCTCTTCTTCCCTTGAGAACCCTGAGTTTCCCCCGGCCTTTTTGAGAAAAATCAGAAAGTAAACTCCTAAAGGCATATGGCCATCTCCACCACTATATTACAAGGATCATGGATATGTGTCATGGTTATTCTAGCAAGCTCGGGCCACAATCCTCGAATGAACCACTCATTCCTTTTGACGTCAGTATCTACAGTAGAATACCATATCGAGACAGCTCTTCACACTCAGTAGCATACTCGGCTACTGACATCTCTCCTTGAGCTAGATCCACAAACTTCCTCATCAGTTCTGACTTAGCAAACTCAGATACAAACTTCTGCTCAAATCTTGTTTTAAAATCATCCCAAGTTTACTGCTCTTCTAGAACTCCAGCAGTGACAATATTCCACCAATGTAGTGCTGACCCCTGCAACTGTCTATAGGCCAACCTTCTCTTTTTCCCATCTTCAGACCTAAATTGATAAATATACGTTCACAATGCAACAACGAATTCTGAATCTCTATAGCACTCTCCGTTACTAAGAATGGCTTCCCACCCAAACTGGTGTAATCTTTACTCAGCAAAGCATAATTATTCCCAATTGGAGCCATAGGATTAGCTCTTCCTATATTACCAGCAACAACCAGCAGCAATTCCAGCTTGCATCAAACCAACAAAGAACTGATACATTGCCTCCATATCTGCTGGTGGATTTTCAGCACTCACATTAGCATCGACAATTTGATTACTAGCATTAGCCTATAGACCCGGATTCCTCTTGGTAGTGGGTGAAGCATTTCCATTAGTTGTGGTGCTTTCTCCAACAAGATTTCCTCTTTCGTTTCTTGCTTCTATATCTCCTTTCTTGTAAATCTTCATACGAGCCTTAGTAAGATACAAAAGAACGGTCTAAGAGAGCGGGGAATACATACTTATATATATAAAACAAATACACGTACGTTACTATAGCGTTAACCCAAACCCCAATCTTATTATCTGATTCATTTGGATTATGTTTGGAAAATCTTTTAAGTTTAAGTTTCTTTTAAATTTTCATAAACCATGCTCTGATACCAACTTGTAACATCCTCCTACTTGGAGGCCCAAAACTAATAGCTACGAATGTTATAGTCATTCATAGTTATTAATCCTCGGCGACCAAATACGACGATATAAGATACGTTGATACACAAAAACACAAGAATATGGAAAAAAATTAAACAACGAAAAAATCCAACATGCGATTTCAAAATATTCCAAATTAATTATATAATCCCATTCACAAACCACATTTAAATAACATATGCTTATTACAAAATATGGCAAGAGCGACATATGACGATGCCTCCTTGGTTGATCAAAGTATATAAATAGGCATGAAAACAAATTGTCCTTTACAAACAAAACATATAGTGGAAATAAAAGAACTCTAATAACAAGCTTACCTCCTGCATGTCCTCGAAAACTTTATTCGTCTAAAAAAACACCTGGAAACCATAACTCTCTACCTACTCAAAATCAATTGAGTATGCAAGAGTTTAAGAAGAAAACAACAACTTCGAGTCAGACATAAAGCCTGGTATGAATAATAATTTACTATCTCATACCATTTAGATATCTAACGAGGCCACGCCGCTTAGCAGCACGGGTTTTTCCCTCACTGGTATCCTAAAAAATTTATAAAACCATGTACTGTGCTCCTGCATCCAAAATGGTAAAACATAGTATTTCAAAAACATTATGATGATATGCAAAACAAGTAAATCAAATCCGGATTACCCATCCCCGTTCATTCTGACTATCTATCTCAATTATAGTTTCTAGGATTACTATTAACCTGTTAAATGTTTATGGACTATCTGTCCAGTTTCATAGTTCTCATGGTATCATTAAGAACCTTTTGGTAACTCCGGTATCTTATCTCTTGTCCTAGTTTTCATGGGCTAACTAGGAACCCATTGACTAACTGTCAATATCTTAATCCAGATATAATTTTCATTGGCTAACTATAAACCTACTGGCCCCTGCCAGTATCAAATCATTGTTTTCATGGGTTGACTACGAACATATTGGCCCCTACCATATTTTTAATTAAGATTTTTAACATTCCTTAAGTTATATTCACCATTGGATCAACCTAACCGGTTATTCTGCCCTTCCCCAAAGTACTGTTATTAGTTAATTACGGTGTGAATAAGTATATGAAGAACTAATACTTCTAAAATCTTATTTATTCCATGATATTTCTTTTCTAAAAAAAGTGAGAGCAGGTTATTTGCCATGAAATTTTAAAACATCACCTTCGAAACCTCTGGATGACCTCCATTGGAAGCATAAGCTTCTTTTCAAAATATAATAAACATACCTTTTAAAGTCCTTGTTAAATATTCACTTTTGAAACTAATAGTACCTTTTGATGGTATTAAAATATTCTTTGAAATATAGCTTCGAAACAACTAGAAGTGTCCTTTCGAAAGCATTGGGTTTACTCTTTGAAAACATTCTTTGGGTCAAAATGATTATATACGAAAGTACCTCTTTTGAAACCAATTATAAAATTGTTTTGGAGAAAAATTTGATGGTGTCAGAACCATCTAGTCGAAAGAAACCACCTTTTAATTTAAGACACCAAAGGATAGAGTCAAAACCCCCTTTCGGTTCCATTGCCTTCAAAACCCTCAACCCTTCGAAAGCGTTCAGGAAAAGGGCTTGATTTAAGTTAAAACAAAGAGAACCCTTCGACAACATAGATGACTTCAATATGGTCGAAAGGAGAAAATTTGTGGCTGGGTTTCGACTTTGTCGAAACCAATCCTTTTGAAAGCTCTTATTTAAGGAGAATGGTACCCTTTCGACAGCTAATACTTCAACATAATAAAGAAACCTTCCCCAAAAGCTATTTGTATAAACCTTTTCAAAAGAAAATGTTTCGATTGTGTCGAAAGCTTTAAGTAAAACAAAGCAAAGGACTTGGCTTTTGAAACAAAATATTGTTTCGACCCCCAACGAAAGCATTGCTTTCGACACCCAACCTTCTGCTACCCGCCAATTCACTTCATACCAATACCTTTGATACCATGTGCATTGGTTCCGACTATGTGGGTTTCGATTGAGATGGTTTCGACTGAGATGGTGCGGAGGTAAAGGAGTCAAAAGGTACTAATATTTGAGGCGAAACCTACTTTTCTGGATTTAAGGCTGAGATATAGCAACTTTTAGTAATTACTTTTATAATCGCTTGCTTATTTATAAGCCTTTGATTGGTTGTTGTATAACCTTTCAAATACTTTATAAAGATACCTGCCGCATTTAATCAGATCTAAATCAAAGGAATTATAACCCAATTAAAGCCAATTAAAGCCCAATTTACTTCATTAATAAGCACGACCCAATATATGGTTTATTTAAATCTCAATCCCTTTATCATCATTATTCTTTTTAATTTATCTAATTAAATTTTTTGAATAATGTTATCAAAATTAGGGATGTTACATAAACTTGTATGTTATTGATATGACGACCCAACTTTTTGTCCACAAAAAGTCGTATCATCTTTAAGAAAGAAAGGGATAGAAAAGAGAAAGATAGAGAAGAAGGAAAGAAACAACACCAGAATCTCAACAGCGGAACGAATAAATTATATTAATCACATAACTATTTACATAATATATAATATCTATCAGAGTTACACAGCTTATACAACACATACTAGACAGTTATAAACACCTGCCTAGTTATACAACCCAAATACAACTCAAATACAACTCAGCAAACACAACAAAGAGAACACGCAGAGGAAACTATATATCTAACGCCGAAGCCTCCTGCTCCATTCCTCCTCTATAATTCGGCAAAGCCAACCTGAATCCCTTGGCTACTCGTAAAAATTAGAGTGCCCAAGAGTTTAAGAAAACAGAAGATAAACTCCGGGTCAGACATGGGTCTGGTGCGAGTAACAGGTTAAGGTTGCTTAACTTTAAAAATCCTTTGAAAACAAAGGTATCACGTAAGACTTCCCACACATAAACATGGGTAAGTTTTTACCTTACGCTAACCAAAGCATTTGATAGGAAATCCGATGATATTATAATAGTGTCTAGGGTTTTCAAGTAAATAAGAAATAGCCGAAATTGTTACATGATTAAATTCCAGCTACTAGCCACAAAAGTGGGTAATACAATCAAAACCGTAAGGGCACGTAGGAAGAATGGGTTTCCATCAATGGCAGGGCTACTGGGGTACCGCCCGTCACAGTACGTGGCCTAGATCACCGTACCGAGGATCCACCCTAAATCCCCTACAACACAAGGCCGGAACCACCCCTTACTGGACAGTCCCGAACAAGACAACCCCGACAGTTGTTGGAATCAACTGCCCCACACAGCCGAATATAAAGGGACTTCTAGACAGGGGTTCATCTCATCCTACTTGGGCATGACCCACTTAACCTTGCTACACCTCCCTTATTTTAGCCATTCCCGGATGATGAGGCTTGAGGCTATGATTACCTTTAGAGAACACATCTCTTAGAATGCTCATCGTACACCTGACGATGTTCTGAAAACATTCAATCCATACAAGTTCGTTCCGGGTTCGAACGAAACCAAAGGCATTATCTCGTTACACTCATTTTGGAATCACCCTCAGAGTTAACGACGATAACCCTTGCACTTTGAATCTTCACCTTCACTTGAGATTCACGACCTATCGTTAATTTGTATCGATGTCGTTTTCGGATATTCAAATCTGGAAACCCGATCGCGGTCTCATCGAAATCCACAATGCCATCTTTTAGGTCCAAGTTGTTTTAAAGTTTAAAACAAATTCAATTTTATTATCTATATACACACAGATAGATAATTCACAATAGATAATCAACATTATCATCATAAACAGATAATCCATATTGTCATTACAAACAGATAATTCATATTATCATCACAATGCAACCAAAGCATCCATATCACACAGCATCACTTATCTCATATCTGAGATCCCAAACCATTCAAGGCAATCAATATCATTCATCCACACATAAGCAAGGATTAATCACTATCTATAACTAATTTAAAATGAATTAAATTAATTACTTCA
The DNA here is from genome assembly GCA_030765085.1 of Allium cepa. Taxonomy (NCBI): domain Eukaryota; kingdom Viridiplantae; phylum Streptophyta; class Magnoliopsida; order Asparagales; family Amaryllidaceae; genus Allium; species Allium cepa. The sequence continues at coordinate 754,533,613 of CM060940.1, read as the reverse complement.
TCCTTAATTAATTTAAAATTAAATTAATTACTTCATCATTATAAATCTTTCTTACATAACCGTTAATTAATTACAAATCAATTAATTAATTACCCTCTAATAAATCACCTTAATTAATCATCCTTGATTAATTATCCTTTAATTATATTCAAGTAATTAGCCTTTAATTAATTTCACAAATTAATTATTCTAAACCAAATTCAGTAATTAACCTTTAATTACTTCATTAATTAATTAACTATAATTAATTACATTAATCCTTAATTAATTGCATTAATTAATTTCTTCATTGATTAATTGTTTTTAATTAATCAATGCTTAATTACATCATTATATTAATTAATGATCTATAATTATTTTATTTATAATTACCCTATTTAAATTAATTACATTAAGTAATTAATCATCAATTAAACCATATTGATTAATCACATCTTGATTAATCACATTTAGTAATTAACTACCCTTAATTACTTCATTAGATGAATTAATTACTCATTAATTAATTATCTTTAATAATTAATCTTTAATTGATTATATTTATTAAGCATCCTAGATTAATCTCATTAAGTAATTAATTACCCTTAATTAATTACATCTCTTAATTATCTTCAAATAAATTTATTAATCAATTCTTAATTAATTACACTAAGTAATTAATTATTAATTACTTCCACTATGTAAATATTCTTTATATTAATTACACAAATTAATTAATCTCCAAATCTCTTCCCTTACCTAATTATCCTTCAATTTAATTACATCCAGTAATTATCTTCTTAATTACTTCACTAAGTAATCATTCTTCATTAATTACATTGAGCAATTACTTCTTAAATTATCCAGTGATTATCTTAAATTAATTAAACTTAATTAATTAACTTAAACTAATCAAATAAACTTAATTAATTACAATTTGTAATTAATTTCTTAATTACTTCCATTAAGTAATTACACTTAAACAATTCTCAAATGATTATCTTTAAATTAATTAATCTAATTAATTATTAAAATTAATCATATTAATTAATTATTAAATAATCCTAAGTTAATGATCTTTATAAACTATTAACGAATATTTAATTACTTATCTAAGTTAATTAACTGATATTGATCATTATTAATTACAAATTAATTTATCTATTATAAGCCATTAACTAATCTCTAATTATTTAATTAATTAAGTGCTAATCTATAACTTAATTAATCTTTAATTACTTGACTGATTAATTTCTAATCATTAACTAAAAAATTAATCTTATCTAATTAATGATTTCTTAATTACAAGTTAATTAATTCTTAATTAATTTACTTAACCCTTTAATTAATTATATTAAACCCTTAATTACTTAATTAATTAACCCAAATCATTAATTAAGTAAATTAATTAATTATCCAATTTAATTATGTTAATAATTTAATTATCCTAAATTATTAGATCTTAATTAACCTTTTAATACAAAACATTTTCCTATTAATGATTAAATTATCATTAACAAAAGCATTTGAAAACTTTTACTTTCAAATTTACCTTTAAATTACATTTCCAATTAAGATTTAAAATGAATACAATTTAACTTTAACAAAGTTTTAAAAACAATTTAAAAACCTTCTTAATCAAATGTTAAAGGATACTTATCTTTATGGAAGGAATTTACAAAAGCTATAACCAAATTCAATTTAAATCACTTTAAAATACACTTTAAACATTTTAAAGTTTGTTTAAACATTTAAATTTGATAAAACTTAATTTGATTTAAAACCAGGATACAAATTCGTTTTGAATCCATACATTAAAACTTGCTTCAAAACTCTGTTTTTAAATCTTGCTTCAAATTTTCATATTTATTTTAAATTCTAGAAAAAAACTGACAGGTTTAAGTTACCTGTAATAGGTAAATAACTCGAACCAACCCCTCAAATACTTTGAGTCAACCACCCTTTAACTTCGAGCAATTCACGAAACCACACGAGTAAATACTCGAGCACAAAACCACAGCTCAACTCATCTTCATCAGCGCCAGATATGCACCGTGCATATGCACCATAAACGCAGCCAACTTCGATCATCTACGATGATCTCCTCACATCGGCAACCACCTCTAACCCTATCCGATCATCGGAAAGTTGATCTTACCTCGAAATCAAATTCGAGCCTCCTAACACAAAACTGGGACAATCATCGAACCCGAAACTTCCACGTGCTTGAGTCTCCGACCACCGGAGCTTCTGAAAATCTAGCATCACCCTCGCCAATCTTCCCTCTATCAATTCCCAAACTCTGGTGGAACTTGATCCACCAGAGGTGATAGTACGAATACGTTTCGACCAACCAAAAAAACTAGGGTTACGAACATTCTCGATCTCCTGTCATCGCCACCGTGCGATGATCAACTGCTAGGAATCTTTCCCAAACTACTCTATCACGCAACTACCATTAGTGATGACCCCAACCTCTCCGATCACGGAGATCACCAGAAACTACCAAATCTTCAATTTCTGTTCAACTCAGAGATGCGTGTCGAAAACTAAATTAAAAATTATGATTTTAGTTTTAAAAATCATGTTTTAGTTTAGGTATTCAACTTATATTCCTGAATCATGAAATCAGGATATTTGAATTTTTACTTATATAAAGTTTGCTCTGTTATTCTTGATTCCAGAGTCAATACCAAATTATTTAACTTAAATAAAATTTAAATCTTTAATCTATGATACAACTAACACATTTTATTTGAAAATTTAAACCTTAACATGGATTAGATTATGAGATCATGATTTTTGATCAGAACTTAAGCCTGGAAACTAAGAATAGGAAAGAATAAATCACCATAGTAAGCATGCATTTATACATCCATGTATATACACAGAGAATTCAATCAAATACATCCACACAAAACTACTTAATTTCCAGAGAAAAATCAAGCAACCAGATTCAACTTAAAGCTTTTAAAAGTGTGATATTACTCACCTGAAAATAATTGAAGAACAGAGCACATCTCTTTTATTTTGAAAAAAAAACTTTTGACAGAGAAAACTTTAAAACTCTAAGTTGCTCCTTTGTCTCTTGCTTTTGAAAACAGCAGTTGCATGCTTGTTAAATGATGTTACTAGATCTTGAACTTACTTCAGCCAAATTCCAGGTTGTTGAATTGATGAGATTACAGGTTTTAAAATGCTTTCCAGGTTGTATTTTGAAAATCTGTTACAGGCTTTTGATTTGCAATTTTTATTTGAGGAGTGAATTTCAGATTTTCTTTTGATAATGGAAATGAGATTACATATTTGTTTGTTTTCGAAATTGAACTTGCATACTTGAGTTGCTTGTCATTGAAACATGCAGAGATGATTCAGATTTGAAAAAAATATGTTGACGGGATTTTGAAAATGAAAAAGGTTTGTAGGCTTTTAATTTTGATATTGCATTACAGGTTATTGCTTGATAATTTCTGGTTTAAGGCAGATTTTGTTTTAAGAGATAGTTTAAGTTTTCTTCTTAATTGAGTAAAAAGATAGAAAGGAAAATGATGAATGAAAAAAAAATGTACGTAGGCTAAAATTTGATTTATCAAGAATAAAAGAAAAATCAAATTTACATATGCCACTTGTTTTAAAGTTTAACACTTGTCATATATCTATGTTCATTACTTAACACATGTTGTTTAGGTTACTGAATATATTAACACATGTCCTTTAAGTATTTATTTTTATTTTAAATGTTAAGAAAAAAAACTTTTTTAACTTAATTTATTAATTTACAAATACTTATTTAGATATAGATAACTTTATAGAAAATAAAATCAATTATATTTATAAATAAAAGCTAATACAAAAATATTTAAATTCAAATATTTCAAAATATCTATCTGTTGAATTTTAAAACTTTAATTAAATTTAAGTTAAATTATAAAAATCCAATTTAAAATATCAAGTTATATATATACATATATAACTACCATTTAAATTTAAAAACAGCAATTCTATTTCTATAAAATCTATTTATGTTCATAAAAACAATATATTACACTAATTATTTGAAAATAACAAATTTGACAATTTTAAATAATTTATAAAAGAGATCATAAATTACTTCTATTTTTAAATGAATTAATATATCATATGCTATATTGTATTTTAAACCTCTATTTTCAAATTATATATATCATGTAATATATAAATAGAAATAAAACAAGCCATATAGTTATTAATTTAAATATCTTCAAAAGCTTAATATGAATTTACTTCATAATTTCCAAATTATTAAATATATACATTAGAATTTGAAAACATGACTTTATTTATTTAATTCAAACCAGCATTTCTATTTACAATATATACAAATATATATATATATATACACACACACATTATAAATAGAAATCATTTTATTTAACTTTTAAAAAGATAAATTCACGGATTAAATATTTATTCAATTAGATCATTAAATCAACTCAAATTTTATTAACCAATATTATCAAATCAATTTAATTTTTAACACAGGTTGTTAAATTTATATTGCCCAGAATTTCGGGTCATCACAATTGATCTAGTATTTCATTTTGTAGACTCACGGTTTGTATAAGTAAAATGTTTATTATTCTGCCGTGTTCTGTGACTGGTGTTTATATGATATATTGTTCTGGTTCCAAGAAATCGATGTGTCTTTTACTTAATATTAATATTGTACACTTCAAATTTCAATTCGCATATTATGTAAAAAGGTATAAATGACATGTCAGTGTTAGTATAAAGATCTATCATATTCGATCGTCGATAATAAGCCGTGTTCTTCGGATTAGCAGACAACATTACATGTAATGTTCTTTGCTACACGGGGTATAACAGTGGGGTCGTTATAGCTTGGTATCAAATCCATGTTAGAACATTATAGCATATAATATTACGAATCCGAGACCTAGATGAGTTAGAGTCCCGTCCCTTGGGGTGTGTGGTAGATAGTTACATTAATGTTTGCGCCAAAATTGGACACAACCACCTAATCGCAAATAAAAGCACCAATTCACAATTACAGCTCATAGATAGAATATATGAAGAGGATATAAATATAAAGAACAACCAAAATTAAAAAGAAATTAGTAAAAAGACAAGATTTATAGTGGCTTGGCTGACGTCGGCCAACGTCCACTCTAGAAGTTTCCATTTTATTTATCAGTCAATTGATTGCAATTACGATCCAGAGTTTTTGAAACAACAATGGTAGAGTAGCCTTAAGAAGAAGATGAAGGGAAATAGAATGAGAATCTCTTTTTCTGAAGCCCTGTCTATTGTATTTATAGGCAAAACACTAGTTACTGGGCTTCCTCAATGACATGGGCCCATCAAAACCATAGCCGAACCTATATTTTTCACCATTGCTTTCCTGGAGTACGTAACATGCCGACCCAAGAAACACATGTCATGACCCAAAGTAGCCTTCATATTGACCCAAAGCAAACCAATAGCTGACTCGAAGCAAGTTGCTCTATGAATTCCTATGGTCGATCCCAAAACCATATAGCTGACCCGAGTATTTGCTTGTGCCGACCCAAAGAAGAGTAACAGCCGACACAAGCATGCCGATCCTATTCCCAAGCTTATATGTCGATCCCAAAACCTATTGCCGACCTCAAGATAAATATGTGCTGACCTGAGTCAAGCTTCCACATGTCGATCCCACCTTGATGTCGATCCCACCTTTATGTTGACCTGAGTCCTTCTCAGTGTCGACCCACATTTCTCCCAGGGCCGACTCGAGTTTGTCTAAGATGCTGACCTGTTTGCAATAGTTGATCCCTCAAGATGCATGCCACTCCCTTTACTCCACCGACCCGAAGCATACTAGATGCTGAGCTGAAGTCTTCATCGACCCCAGAAAAATGTACTGGTCCCAAGCCAGTCACTCCATGACCCGAAGTAAGGCCTTATCTGACTTGAAGTAACCATCATGAAAACCTTAAGTAAATCCAAGAATGAAACGAAGCAAACTCCAGGCAACCCGAAGTAACTTGACTTTTTTTGAAATCCATATTCCAAATATCCCGCGCCTTTTGTCCATTGACTATGCTGCATCCTGGCCTCATAATCATGTTTATCATCCGTCATTGATCGTCTATCCATCCAAATGAATTAAACCCGTAGTATTCCAGCCTCGATAATTGTGCAGTCGATTGGGTTAAATACACCTGTATGCTGCCTTACCGAAAGGCTGGTTAAATCCATAAACAAATCCATGGAGCTGGATTCGTGTTTATTTAAATCTAGAACAAATTTGAATTAAATAAAAGGTGAGTGTTTAAACCACTCACACTACTCTAAAATATTCTAATGCAAGTTTAATCGACATTATCAACTTATAAATTGAATTAGTTTATGATTGTTAGTATAATTTTGACAGTTAAATTCATTTTCATTGAATCAAATTTAAATTGACATTTAATTCAAATCGACAGTTTAAAATTTGAAATTTGAAATTAAATTGCTAGTTAGAATACCCAATGTTGATAACTTTGTAATTGTTGTGAATTATTGACTATTTGGATGATTGATTGTGATGGATGTTATTGTTTGATATTTTAGATGAATTTGATGCTTATTTATTTTGATATATCATGTTATTATTCTGTATATCATTTACAGTATATAAAACTGTAAATTGAATTATTTCAAATAAATTAAGAAATAAGTAGAAATGATATATACCTATGGCATTTATTTTGGATTGAATGATATATATCCACCCCTGGATTAAAACTGAAATAACTAATCTCCTGGCTATAGGATAGAGAATTATATACGGACACCGAATTGGTTAAATTAAATGATTTTTTAAATTTTGTTTTGAAATTATTTAAATGATTTGATTTTAAGAAATGGAAAATCGAATTTATGGAAATCGGACTATTTTTTATCTTGAGCTCGAAATATTGAAATTTAAGTTTGATAACCGGAATGTTTTAAATAAATCGAATTTGAGAACTTGAAGTTATAATCGAAATATGATTTGTATTTTAGAAATAAATTTTCTTTAAAAGATTGGACTCTTGTTCGAACTTTGAATATTGTTAAGTAAAAAGTGATATAAAATGATATAAAACGATAAATTTTATTTAAATGTTTTTGAATCGATATTTTGAAAATTGAGTGCGAATTTGATATAATCAAAATCGTTTAAAATTTTAGGATTGAATTGAAAATAAATTATTGAATCGAATATTTGGAATTGAAATTGAAATTGAAATTAATTTGGAAATATAATTGAAATTAATTTGGAATTGAAATGGAAATTAATTTGGAATCGAAGTAAAATTCGACTTGAAATCGGAATTGAATCGATTAAATCGAAATGGAAATCGGAATTGATTTAAATTTAGAAATTTGGCGTTGAAACGGTTTGAATATGAAACAATTTCAAATGAATTATTTTAGCATAAATGGTTTAAAATCTATATTCCTTAAATATTCAATTTATTTTGATTTTCCAAACTATTTTACTATATAAACCGGTTTTATTACTCAAACTATTTTCTATAAACCATTATAACTATTTAATTATTTTGAAATTATTTAAATTATTTTCTAAAATTCAAACCAGCCAAAGGGTGGAACGTTTAAATTCAAATCTAGGATTTAAATGCAAATTGTTTCAGAGTGAAGTTATAACCAAAATTGAAATTCGAATCAAATTTTGAAGTAAAATCGATATATCGAACTGAATTAACATTTTGAAGTAAATTATGATTTGTAGAGCGAATATGATGATTTTGAAATGGATTTGATTTTTGAAGCGAATATGATGATTTTGAAAAGGATTTGATTTTGAAGCGAATATGTTATTTTGATATCAAGTACGAATTGTTTTTGAATTATAAAAGTACCACCCAGCGGATGTTAGGTTGTTAAAGAGACCGGGGCCTCTTATCGGCATACTCTATATCAATATTGGAACCAGTTTGGTAGTTGTGTATGCGGTGGATGATTATCCAGAATGTAATGGTTGAATTGGTGAACGTTTACTGGAATGAAGTAAGATAATAATGATGGATAGCTTTGACACTCATGTCATAATTAAAATGACAAAAACAGGAGCCTATGTCTGGCCAATAAGGTTAGCTACCTCTAGCGACATTGATCCCACGTACTACTATTGTGATTTCATATTTGATGGGTGCACCTCTTTCGTTTGGATTGATTGTCGCGACCGGCCACGGATGGGTAATGAACAGCCATAAAGGGTAAACTGGTAGAATCCTACCTTGGGCATTGCCTCACGTGCCTTGTCATATTTATCCTTATATGAGCCTACTACTACTTTGATTTAGTGTTGTACCTATAGAGGACTCACTGACTACCGACGTTACTGGTTGTATTATGGAACCTGCATAGACAAACATGCTATAAAAATGTGTTAAGTTGGATAAAGCCTTCACGCTATTTTGATGTTTATTTTATTGATAGACATTATCTATTATAGCGTACACTATTACATAAAGATAGCTTGACGGACCCTTAGGAGATGGAAAATCCCATAACATCTCTTAAGTTATTGCACTCATATTCCATGATATTGATTTGACTTACATAAGAGTATTTTAGTCTTGACTCGAGTGTTTTGTCTTTCCATTACGCCCGGGTCAGTCCAGAATTTTTTTCCAGTGTATTGAAGATCAATTTCTGGAGGACGAAGATGAAGTTGGTATATTATTACTATTATTATTCTCGGCATCATGCCATTCTGCTGAATTGTTTATTTTTCCTTGATGTATATATAACACTGATAAATGTTGTATAAATTATAATCAAATGTATAGTAAATAGCTTCATGAACTGTTTATTTGATTATTACATTTTATCATTCCGCTGTGAGAGTCTTGTTTGTTTTCTTCTTTTTTTCTTATTTTTCTTTATTAACCCCATTGATTCTCTACGTTCCAGATTGTTTAAGTTGGACATGTGTTGATTATTGCCGATTTAAACCTTCCGAAATGTGGGTTAAATCGACAATAATCCAAACATGTCCAATTTAAACAATCCGAAAATAGGTAATTAATGGGTTAATTAAGAAAAATAAGAAAAGAAGAAGAAACAAACACGAAATCTCACAGTGGAACGATAAAATATAATAATCAAATAAACAGTTCACGAAGTTGTTTATATCACACATTTGATTATAATCTATATAACATATATCAGAGTTATATATACATTAGGAGTAAATGAACAATGCAGCAGAATAGCATGATGCAGAGAATAATAATAGTAATAATATACCAACTTCGTCTTCGTCCTCCAGAAAGTAATCTTCAATACGCTAAAAAAAACTCAAGACTGACCCAAGCATAATGAAAAACAAAACATTCGAGTCAGGACTAAAATACTCTTATGTAAGTCAAATCAATATCATGAAATATGAGTGCAATAACTTAAGAGATGTTACGGGTTTTTCCATCTCCTAAAGATACGTCAAACTATCAAGTATGTTATTATAGATAATGTCTACCAGTAAAATAAATATCAAAATAGCGTTAAGGCTTTACATTATCACCCTTAACACATTTTTATAGCATGTCCTGTAACACAACCAGTAATGTCGGTGCCAGTGAGTCCCCTATTGGTGCAGTACTAAACAAAAGTCGTAATGGGCTCTTATAAAGATAAATATGACAAGGCACGTGAGCCAATGCCTAAGGTAAAATTCTACGAGTTTACCCTTTCTGGCTGGTCTTAAGCCATCTGTGGCCAACCGCGACAATCAATCCAAACAAAATGGTGCACCTATTGAGTCAAAAATCATAATAGTAATACGAGGGATCAACGTTGCTAGAGGCAGCTAACCTTGTTGGCCAGACATAGGCTCCTTTTTTAGTCATTTTAATTATGACACAAGGGTCAAGGCTATCCACCATAGTTCTCTTACTTCACTCTAGTAAATAATCGCCAATTCGACCACTACATTCTAGATATCATCCACTGCGTACACAGTTGTTAAAGTGGTTCCAATATTGATAGAGAGTATGCCAATAAGAGGCTCCGGTCTCTTTTTTGACAACCAAATGTCATTTTATAAACCGGTTGGTACTTTTATATTTCAAAAAAAATTCATACTTGATATCAAAATATCACATTCGCTTCAAAATCAAATCGATTTTGAAATTACCATATTCGCTTCAAATATCATCTTTTACTTCAAAAATGTCAATTTAGTTCGATATATTGATTTCACTTCAAAATTTGATTCAAATTACAATTTAGGTTGTAACTTCACCTTAACCAAATTCGCATTTAAATCCAAGATTTAAATATAAACATTCCACCCTTTTAACCAATTTGAATTTTTAGAAAATAGTTTTAATAGTTTTAAAATAGTTTGAGTATTAAAATATAGTTTATAAAGTAAAATAGTTTGGAAAATCAAAATAATTTGAATATTTAAAGAAGATGGATTTTAAACAGTTTACACTAAAATAATTCATTTGAAAATAGTTTCAAAGTCAAACGATTCAATTCCAAATTTTCCAATTCAAATCAATACCAATTTCGATTTATATCAATTTCACGTTCGATTTTTTTAAATACCGATTCAAATCACTTTAATCAAATTAACTTTTAATATTCACTTTAAAAACCAAATCTTAAAATATAATTCAATTCCGAGCTCAATTTTTGAAGTAATGTTTTATATTACTTTTACTTAGCAATATTCAAAGTTCGAATAAAAGTCCAATCTTTTGAAAAAATCAATTTCTGAAATTCAATTCATATTTTGATTATAATTTAAAAGTCTCAACTTTAATTATTTAAATCAAAACCTATTATCAAATTTAAATTTGAAAATTTGGTTAAATTATCCGATTAGCGATATTAAATCAGAAAATTAATTATCTAATTAGGGATAAGAATATAAACTAATTATCAGGTAATCATTTGGGGGATAAATTGATTAGAAAATTTTAAATTGATAAATTGAAAATTGTGACATTAAAACATTTGGAAATTAATGAGTAAAATCTTTTAGAGTTCATAAAATTTTGGAATTAAACTGGAATGAATTAATTTTAAAGTAAACAATATTTCTTTTAAATAAGTGAATTAGAAAAAATTGAATAAATAAGTTTAAGAGGTAAATAGTCTATAATTAATCAGAGTTGCATAGTAGAATTTTAGACATTGAATTGCTCTGCCGTAAGTGATTTTGTATGTTTTGGTTGATTGGTTGCTAGGAATTGATTGTTTGCTTGCGTTAATTTAAAATTGGATGCATGGATATTAGTGATAACAAAATAAAGGCTTCTAAACTTGTGATTATCTATTATGTTGAATTTTTCAGATGTTGTTTAAGGATTCTGATCGATATGTAGTACGCTTATTATCGATAGGGGTTCCTAATCATCGAACATGGATTTTGACATAAATAATAATTAAAACTTGGAAATTTAAGTACGAATTTCTTTCATTATGTAATATTATGACGTCAAGCTAATTAAAGTGTAATTATGAATTATTAATATCCTATACATGATATGAATTTGATATTAAATACTCTTATGAATTTTTGAGATAGGTGCAGGTCTCTAAAGTTAAATAGATATCGTTTAAAAGATTATGAACTGTTTTGCTTAAGTAATATTAGCGGACTAGCTAATATTTCAAATATAAGGTACGTATCTCGGATTATATATCGCATTTTAATGTTTTTCCTACTGGATGCCTCATCCTTGGGATAAGATGTATATTATGTAACTATATTCATATTGTAAATTTTCGAAATGCTAGTCGTGTAAAGAAGACGCTGGCGAAATTTTTCGTAAATTTGAGGCGTTAGAAAATTTTGATAACTAAAAATTTAATTTTCAGCATTATAATTTGAAGTGGTATTAATTGAATGTTTAAAGATGAAATGAGAAAACAATTAGAAAATAATTGTTTTAAGACGAAATTTATATTATGGATTTCTTTCATTAAGAAAATTGTTATATATAAATCTTATTATTAACTGGAGTTTGATAATAATATTAAGTAAATAATTTGAAGACTTGATAATATTAATTGTGGAAGTTGAAAATATTGATGAATAATAATTTGGAAAGATGTAAATTATGGAAAGTCTTAATTGGCAATTTAATTTTTCAGATTCCTTTCAATTGGGAAATTTCGAGGATGCAATTTCTTTAAGAGGGAAAGTTTGTAAGAAAATTGTTGTTAATTACCTAATTAATTGAATTTACTTAGGAATTATAAATTTTACATTATGATTTGTAAAATTTAATTATGAAACTAAACCTAGTTTTATTAATAATTGATTTGTTTATCTTAATAAATCTTAAGATAACTTGGGAAATGATGTAAATTCAGCTAAGAGTTAATATTAGGATTTATTATTATAAAATAACGAGAATAAATTTATTTCAAAAGTTATATTTAAAATTTTACAATATCTTTATATTACTATGAAAGAGAGTTTTAAACTTTTTAATTTGGTCTTGTTAAATTTGAGAAACTAACTTGTGATTTTGTAAAAAATTGATTCGTGTAAATAAATGAAAAAGAAGGAAATAACAACACTTGTCTAAAGAAATTAATTAGTAACATTTTGCTTATAGGATCCATATCCAAACCCATTAGACCCATGTAGCTAGGTGAGAAATAAACTTGTACGTTTATTTTCTTTGTTCTTTCTTATTTCAACGGTTAAGAAAAATCCAAAAACTCCTTATCCCATGAACCCTAAAGCTAAATCCCCAAAGCAGAGATGCAAATCAAAGAGCTTTATTCTAATACTTATAGAAATCAAATAAGGTAATCTCTTCTATCATTTTGTCCATCTATTAGGGTTTAGCTTCAAATTTCACTTGGGGTAGTAATTGGGTTTTTGCAAATTTCTGAGTTTAATCTAGGTTTAGTTGATGGAAAAGGCTAACATGGGAGAATCCGCGTTTTAATCATCAAATTCAAGCCTAAAGGCAAGTTTAACACCCACCCTACTATCTTTAATGCATATTGTTATCAAAAAAATTGGTCACTAACACCCTTGGATGGAGTTATGTAGAGAGGTTAATGAAGAGAATAAGTCAGAACTGAGGAATTACACATTAGAATGTAATAATAACTGTAAGAAACAAGAACACCATATTTATAGTGGTTCGGCATAACTACCTACATCCACTTTGAGTTTAACTTTATTTCTTTTTCAATCAATTGAATATAAATACAATTCGTATGCCCATGACTTCATTACAAGTTTGAATCAAAAATAGATGAGTCTTGAAAATGGCAGAGTCTCTTCGGTATTCTCGGAAAAAGGTCCATTTACACTATTCCCCTACCCCTCTATTTATAGACGAAGATAGGATGGACTACCTATGGAGGCCTAAGGATAAGGTACCTTGGCCTAAAATAGACAACTCATGTATATCAATCCAGGTATACCAAACGATAGTTGTCGAGTGATGTCGGTCGAACGCAAGTAGCCGAGTGATACTTTGCCGAGCGGTGCTTGCCGAACGATCTTCCTAGGACATCTCGACTGAACCGCGTCTTGACCAAATACACCGAGCCTGCTCTTGCCGAACGACACCTCCTTGGAAATCTCGACCGAACCACATCCTGACCAAACATACCGAGCCACATAGCCTTCCCTTCATGGCCGAACAACGAGTCTACTTCTAGGCCGGACGAGGATGCATTACTACCGATTCCGATCAAACGAGGCGCCCCCTCCTTTTGACCGAGCCATACAGAAACACCGCCATACACCAAATGCATCAAACCCTTTACACCGCCAGCCTTTCCTTAATCAGGATCATATATGGTGTCAACTATCACATCTGCAACTATCATCTTGTAGCTGGGCCAAAGTGCTAAGTAACATTTGCCCCCTAAAGTGTGTCGGGTGAAGCAACGCACCACGCTTTGAATCAGTGAGTATTCCTTGTTTCCAGAAACAAATCCATCATGTTTCCTGAATAGTCATTATCCTTCAATTTTATCCTACCAAGGTGTCGTATCCTTCTTTAATCGTCATGACGCTTGGTCGATTCTCAATATTATAAATCCAGGGTTGTAGTTCATCAGTAGCCATCCGTGTCCAGTTCTACAGGGCTAGTAAGCTTTGGCTATCTGATCTAGTCTTTTCTTAACAACCTAAAGTGAGAATTCAGTTTATGTTGACTTCAAGAAGTCGAACTTTTTCGAACGTAGACATGCATGTTCAGGTACATGTTCTTGCGATTGGCTCTCGGATGCGCCTTATATGCTCATAAGTCTTCACCAATTCCATCTAGTTTAATTGAATTCAATTGTGATTCCTTGTTTGTATTTTCTCAGAGCAGTAAGAAAGGGCAAATGGAGTGCGGCCGGTCATGGATTCATGGGTATTTCTATAAGCCCATAATGTTGTTGGGAGTTCATGCACCCATTTACCTGTAGCCTTTTCCAAACCTCTATTCAGAACGGACTTTATGATTTTGTTCACAGCTTCAACCTATCCATTTGCAGTTATAATGGAACATGGAAGGTCATAAGGACAGATGACGTTACGAACAATGAAGTTGATTATTTTCTTCATCTTGGTCGTGGTTAAAAGTTCTTTTTCAGCCCATTCGGTGAAGCAATCAATTGCTATGATGGCGTATTTCGCACCACCTTTAGGATCGGTAAGAAGATGATGTTAATGCCCCCAAGTGGCAAACGGCTATGGACTAGCCATTTGGGTAATTTCCATCAGTGGGGATCTCAATTTTTTTGCAAACAACTTGCACTTGTCGCATTGTCTAGCATGATCAACCACATCTGGATTGATAGTTGGCCAGTAATACCCGTAGTAGATTATTTTCTTTATCAAGTTTTTCCCCCTGATGTAATCGCCACATTCTTCTTCATAAACTTCACTCAATACTCATTTGATATCATCATGGGTAATACATTGAAGAATGGGAATGGAAAAACTCCTTTCTACACATAACTTCTTCTTGGATGATTTGTCGTGAAGCTTTGAGGATGATCTATCATTTTCCATTCCTCCATTCAATAAGAATTGCTCGTTGTAGATAGTCTTTGACAGGAGTCAACCATGACCCTTTTTCTTGCTATGTCTTCAAGATCTAGCCGATCTCCATTCGTCAATGCTTGGAATATTGAGTATTTCAACCGAAACAATGTATGTCCATTGTGCGTCCCTAAAACTGGCTTGCTTGGCCAATGACTAGACTCTTTTCATTTTGTTCGCTGAGTATGTGTTTAGTGATGTAATGCGTGAAGTCGGCTAGTAGCTCTTGGACCTGACCGAGATAAGGAGCAAGACAATGTCCCCTAGCAAGATCAACTTCCTTAACTTCGCATACTATCAATCAGGAATCACAAAAGATATGTAAAGTTTCCACTCCAAATCCTCTAGCAAGTTTGAGGCTGGCGGTCGAAGCTTCATACTAAGCATCATTGTTTGTTACAAGAAATCGAGTTTCAGGACGTAGCAGATCGATCGTTCCTCAGGAGTCATTAACATGACTCCCGCGCCATAACACTGATCGTTGGATGCTCCATCCGCGTACAATTTCCATCTATTGGTTAGTTCCCTACTACTCTTCGAGTAGTCGTCTGATGCAGTGAATTCGGGTATGAGGTCTGCTAATTTCCAGCCTTGGATAGCCCTTCGAGGGAAATAAGTGATATCGAATTGGATTAGTTCGATATTCTATCTAAGTAGTCTTTCAGACGTCTTAGGTCGTTGTATTACCTATCGCAACGGCTGCTAGGCATAGAATTTGATGGGGTGTGCCTAAAAGGAAGAGTGGAGCTTTCATGATGAAATCAATAGACATTGTGCTAGCTTTTGTAGCTTTGGGTCGATATCCAATGCATGGCTCGCTATAGTTGGTGAAATCACACATGCATGTGAGAATGGTTCCAAGGGAACATATCATCGTTTATTCAGAAAAATCCAACTAATTCTTTTATCATCATTGTACTGAGCTGTGATCTGATATTCAACACCTGGAAAGGGTCACCATTGCTGGCTGTAATGTCGACTATCGATTTAGCGGGTGCAATCCCGGATTCTTTGAGTTCAGATTTAACTATTTTGCATAACATTCAATGTGAAATATGGTTAGGACGGTCAATGTTGATGGTTACTCTGGTCGAATCCTAGTGTCTTGTCATGAGTATTAAGTCTAATAGTGAAGGGCTCTTAATGCTCTAATCGATTATCTACAAATGGCCAAAGGTCAGGCTTAAAAGCATGTTGAAGGAAATGTCGAGTAGGGGTCAGCCTCGAGTTGCATGTAGCCGCATAGCTGGATCTTGCTATGAGTTTAAATTTGCTTGTACATTCGAGTAACGCACTTTCTATTCAATGCATCCATGATCCTTTACCCATCCTTCGGGTTGGAGTGTTAGTCAGTTGCTCACGAGCTTAGGTATCGATTTAATGATTCCATATCTAGGCATTCTTTTGGTTGTAGCCTTGAGTAGTTGTAAGCACAATATATAAGTTTCAATATTGAGCTATCGTAGCCAGCCTTTGGATGACCATGCGTCTGCTCCCCGTCTCGGGTTGGTAAATGTACTGCATGGACGGTTGAGTCTCATCCTAGCAATGTTTATATGCCAACCTAAACTCCAAAGACAAAGAGTTGGTCGGTGAATAGTCGGTTCACATTCATCCTGCTTCTCTCTCGTGCCCCCGGGTCTGGGGCATATATCGATAAGTAGGAAGGCTTGCCATGCCCACTTTAGCTTTACTCTCTTTCCCGTTGAATCGGGGGATCAGGTCAGTCAATGGGAGGCTGGATCTCGCCTATCCCAGATTGTATTGTGGTTTATCATTCAAGAGGAATACTTTGATGCCTCGTTGGTTTCAGGGCATAATTTGGACACTGGACGGTCAGTCACGTCCATATTGGTTCATGTTCTGTAATCAGATCTCGAGGTAAAGTCGGCTCAAATGCAGTCAGGTCATGCTCATCCAGTTTCATACTCCTGCTGACGGATCGAAGGAGGGTGCTAGAGAATTTTTGACAAAGTCTTCGTGGTTTACTCTCTTTTCCACACTCTAGAAGTCATAATTTTTCAAGGAACATCCGAGTCACATTCGTATGTGATTGGTGCGGATCGGTATTGACCCTCGATTTGAGGTATGATATCATCGGTCGCCCGTAGCTTTGGATGTCGTTTCGATTGGTTCTGTATTGAGGCCTCCCTATAGTCGTTGCCTTAAGTTTTAAAGAATGCCAATCTAGAGCTATAGTAAGATGTCATATTCGGCGTTTAGTTATTTGTACTCCTGCTCCCAGCATTGATTTGGCCAGGCCACTAGTCGGATGGTCGAACTCCCTCCCAAGCAAGTTAATACTCCTCCTGTCGATTTCAGGCCGAAGTTTAGGGAATAGAGAACGGTCGGAATCCACTGTCTGTTTATCGATGTTTATACACCACTTTGCATTCTGGTGACTTAGTGTTATTCTCCTCCTGGTCGACTCGCGCCCAATTTGTGTTCATGCTTCGGTCCATGCTCTGGGGACTTAGAGATTTGTCGAATGGTTTATGCTTTAGTCCATAGTTTGGGACGTAGAGATTTTCGTCAATTCGTTTATACTCCAGTCTGCATTCTAGGGACTTAGAGTATCTAATCCGCTTTTGGGACTTAGAGATTTTTCTCAAGTCATTTGTACTGTAGTCCACACTCTAGGGACTCAGAGTACTCCAGTCCGCACTATAGGGACTTAGATATTTTTAAGTCGTTTATACTCTAGTCCATGCTCTGGGGACTCAGAGTACTCTAGTCTGCACTCTGGAAACTTAGATATTTTTAAGTCATTTATACTCTAGTCCACGCTCTAGTGACTCAGAGTACTCTAGCCTACTTCTCGGACTTAGAGATTTTTCTCAAGTCATTTATACTCTAGTCCGCGCTCTGGGGACTCAGAGTACTCTAGTCCGCACTCTGGAGACTTTGAGATTTTTAAGTCGTTTATACTCTAGTCCGTGCTCTAGGGGCTCAGAGTACTCTAGTCCGCACTCTGGGGACTTAGAGATTTTTAAGTCGTTTATACTCTAGTCCACGCTCTAGAGACTCAGAGTACTCTAGTCCACACTTTGGGGACTTAAAGATTTTTAAATCATTTATACTCTAGTCCATGCTCTAGGGACTCAGAGTACTCTTGTCTGCACTCTAGATGCTTAGAGATTTTTAAGTCGTTTATACTCTAGTCCACGCTTTGGGGAATCAGAGTACTCTAGTTCGCACTTGGGGACTTAGAGATTTTTAAGCCGTTTATACTCTAGTCCACTCTCAGGGGACTTAGAGTACTCTAGTCCGCTTCAGGTACTTAGAGATTTTTGTTGAGAGCAGTCGTATTTCCACTCGTTTAATTTGCATTCCATTTATCGTACCAAGGCTAATGTTGTCGAATGAACGATTGAACCACGTTTGCTTATGGAATGGGACTCTGCCCCCAGCATGAAGGATGGAACTTGAAAAATGGACGTCGATTCTCGTCCGCTCGGTGATTATAGCTCTTCCAATCAAGTCAAGGAAGGAGGTATATGACAGATAGATGGATCGCATCTATGCTGGGTTGGATAATTAATTCTTGTACAATTTGCTTCGTATCTCTTTCTAGAAAATAAGGATAATGGATTATTGAGTAGACAAAGCAAATTGCATATATTTCAAGGTGCAGTCGTGTCCATGTATTGAGAGTGATGATTGACGAGTAGGTAGTACATCATAGCTACTCCAAGTCAGGCTTTCGAACAACCTTTTGTGTTCAGTGTAGGATTTAATGTGTAGATGATCAAATCACGTCTACTCTAGATAGATCCCGACATTACTAAGCCTCAGGAGAGGCATCTGTATTTTGTCGAACTTTGTTTTATAACCCGATTTGAGTGGATGATCGGGCCATATCCATTCCAATCCTTGCTTAGGTCTTCAAGTCAAATGTGGAGGTCGATGAATGGACGGTCGGTCATGTTCGCTTTGTATTGGGCTCTGATCATGACAAGCCCTTCAATCTCTAGTCCATGTCCCCAAATCTAAGGCATACGTTTTATGTTGAGCGGTCGAATCATGCTCGTCTTGATGAAACTCCACGGGTCCGATCATGGTTTGCGGGGATTGGTTGGCGGCCAAATCGGAGTACTTAGTCACATGCATGGTTTTGAAAGAAGTTTAGTTCAAGTTGGTTGTAATTAAAAGCATAACCGAAATTAAAATAATGCAAAGAAGATTAGTATACATCTCATTGATAATGGGAGCAATATCGTAGTGCTCGCTATTCAGCTCTGCCCCTAGCCCCTTTAAGCGAGATGTCGATACCAACGTCCAATTGATAATTGGTGTTCTTTATTGATGGGCATCCAAAGGTCCTGGCTCGCCATTCTGCAAGACTTGCATGTACAATTGAAGCTTTCTTTCTAAATCTGCTTTTCGATGACACCTCGAAGGTGTTTATAATCACTAGTTTTAGGATCAGTGTGCATCTTGGAATGTACAACATTCCCCTGATTTCCTCTGAACTTCGATGGACTCTCTTGAGGTTGGTTTCCATTACCACTTTGAGTCGCGAGTCTCCAAATAGAGGCTACCGATTGAATCTTTCAAAGAGCATATGAGTCTAATTTTGAGATCTTGTTTTGTCGAATCAGTGTCCTTAGACGATGGGCCTGCATTGCTATTTCTCCTAGTCTGCTCCACTCCTCATCACTTTGGTTATGACTCATTTTGTAACAGAAACAATCCATGGCCATAAGAGGCTCTCTAGCTAACTAGCTGCCAAAATATATCTGGAGGTCGACTCTCCTCAAACACGATCAGTATGGTATCCTTGTTAGCATTTGGAATAAAGAGGTTAAACATTGGTCTACTTGGAGTCACTAAATTTGAAGTGCCGAGTCAGTGAAGAATGGTGTTTGGAGTCATCTTGACATTTTCCTAGAGTCATATCATCTATGTTCTCCAACCTTTGGGAGTATCATTTGAGTAGCGGTTGCTTGTCTGTTCCCTTGTTACCGTTCAAAAGCTGCCGCTAGATCCTCTATGCCTTGGTCGATCATGGGATGTAAGGGAAGTAGATGGAATGTTCCTTTATTAAGTTGAGTTTTGAATTCACTATTTGGAGGCACTGTGCCGCGGCTAGGGTTCGTACCGGAAAATTTGGGTCGTACCCGATTTTTTTTTTGAAAATAGGGGTCGTATAAGAGACCGACGTAACTTAAGTTTAGAGCCGAGCCACATGCCTATGCCAAACGGCATCCAGGCCGAGCCGCATGCCTATGCCCAACGACATCCAGGTCGAAACACATGCCTATGCCCAAGGGCATCCAGGTCAAACCACATGTCTATGTCGAACGGTATCCAGGCCGAGCCATATGTCTGCGCCGAACGACATCTAAGCCGAGCCACCTTGGCCGATCTAACTTGGCCGAGCCACCCTTGGCCGATCCACCTTGATCCACCCACCTTGGCCGACCCACCTTGATCGACCCACCTTGAACGTTCGGCACAGGCATGTGGTCGGCCTGGATGTCGTTTGGCATTCGGCATAGGCGTGTAGCTCGGCCTGGATGTCGTTCGACATAGGCATGTGGTTCGTCCTGGATGCCGTTCGGCATAGGCATGTGGCTCGGCCAGGATGCCGTTCGGCATAAGCATGTGGCTCGGCATGGATGTCGTTCGTCATATATCGCTTGGCATGCCTCATTCGGCAAGCATAGCCTGGCAAAGTGACGTTCGACATATGCCTTTTCTGGAGCGGTCGGCAAAGACATTTTCTGAAGCGGTCGGCATATGCTTTTTCTGGGGAGATCGGCTGAATTTCCTTCAGAGGAGGGTCAGCCTTCATTCAGCTTGAGTGCAAACTTCAATGTCCAATCCCCATATCTTGTGTACATCTATGAATCCAATCCTTTCACATGAACATGAACACTTGATTAACTCTAAACAAGAAAATTAGCTTAATCAAATCTTCCAAAAACATGGGCAATAGACTTAGTTTCTTTGACTATGGCTATCAGCTTCCTTTAGATTTCTTTCAAATCTACATATAATAGGAAGTTTTCTAGTAAATAACCGGATCTATCTCACGAATATGGAAATGCACTAGTAAACGATGAGATCCAATCAAGCCTTGAGCTCAACTCTTAATGAAAGCACCAAAATTGGTCACTAACACCCTTAAGTAGAGTTAAGTAGAGAGATTAATGAAGAGAGTAAGTTAAAACTGAGGAATTACACAGTAGAATGCAATAGTAGCGGTAAGAAACAAGAATACCAGATTTATAGTGGTTCGGCGTAACTGCCTACATCCACTTTTAGTTTACTCTTTATTTCTTTTTCAATCTATCGAATACAAATACAATCCGTACAACCATGACTTGATTACAAGTTTGAATCAAAAATAAATGAGTCTTGAAAATGGCAGAGTCCCCCAGGTGTTTTCGGAAAAAGGTCCATTTACACTGTGCCCCTGCCCCTCTATTTATAGACAAAGATAGGCTGGACTCCCAATGCAGGCCTAAGGACAAGGTACCTTGGCCCACAATAGACAACTCCTGTATACCGAACCAGGTATACTGAATGGTAGTTGTTGAGCGACGTCAGTCGAACGCAGGTAGCCGAGCGATGCTTTGTCGAACGGTGCTTGCCGAACGATCCTTCCTAGGACATCTTGATCGAAACGCGTCTTGACCAAACACACCGAGCCTGCTCTTGTCGAACGAAACCTCCTTGGACATCTTGACCGAACCACATCTTGACCAAACATATTAAGCCACATAGCCTTCCCTTCATGGTTGAACGACGAGTCTGCCTTCCATGCCGAACGAGGATATGTGAAACCATAATGACTGAATGAGGCGTTACGACCAACTCCGACCAAACGAGATGTCCTCTCCTTTTGAGCGAGCCATACAAAAATGCCGCCATACACCGAATGCACCAAACCCTTTAAACCGTCAGCCTTTCCTTGATCAGGATCTTACATGGTGTCGACTATCATATCTGCAACTATCATCTTGTAATTGGGACAAAGTGCCAGGTAACACATATGTATAATTGTTATTTTCTATTTAGATTGAACGAATCAATTTGTTGATTGAATGGTTTGCGATTTGGTTGGAAACTTAGGTGATTGTCGTTTTCTTGTTTGCTGAAAATTTAGTACGAAAATCGCTGCAGTAAAACAGCGATATTTCAGTCTAAAACAAAACCAAAATGACACAGCCTTTTTGTGGTTGAAAAGTAATTCGGTTAGCTACAACTTTCCCTTCAATAACTTTTCGAAATTCTGCTGTATGGATCAAAATTGAGTTCGAATATGATAGTGTTGCTTTGTTCCTATCTATTTATTAAGTTGAAACCTAAAATCAAAATTGCCATAACATTTTCGTTACTTATCAAAATTAAATGGTTCTTAATGTTCTGGAAAGCATAGAATATGTGCTACAGCTTTCATGTTTTCAGCTTTGTAATATTTTGTGGTTTGAATGGACGAAAATAAGTTTTAATATCACTGTCCCAAAATTAAACGACAACGATAATGAAGTTAAATCTGAGAAATGTTTTAGTCATCAATTTTACAGTACTTATCAGAATTCTAAAATTCTTTATGTTCTAGAAAGCATAGATTTTATTTACAACTTTCGTGTTTTAAGTTTTGTTAAATTATGAGATTTAAGGGTCGAAATTGCAGACCTTAGAACCTAGATTTGTGTTAAATAAAATAAGTAGATAAGCTACGTGTACAAGTAATTTTATGAAAGATAAATATTTATATTTATAAATCTTAGAATTGTTTCTGAATTAAGTTGATAAATATTAAAAATTATTTTTAGCAAGTTATTTTATATATTAAGCATGGTTATTAAAATATTTATGGATTTAGAAATATGACTTTAGAAATACAAATTTGATTTATTTTTACATAAAAGTGATTATGAATTTGGAGTATAAATATTATGGTTTTATCAAATAAATAATATAGGATTCATAGAATTTTGAAATGTGATTTTAAAAAGTATAAACTTAGTTTATTTCTAAATAAAATGGTTATATTTTAATATGGATTTTGAAAAGTAATTAAATATGGTTTTAAAAATATCGTTTTGTGAATGATAAAGCTATATGGAAATTTGAGACAACCTTGAGTATATAAGTGAAATCTTGGAAAAATTTGGGTTTATGGAATATTATTTCAAATCAGTGAACATTTATTTTAATCTAAATAATAAATGGACTTATAGAAATTTATAACAAGTGTTTTTAAATAATAAACTCGAAAAGAGAAAATTGTTTAGGAACCTTAATTCCATAATTTGAGGAGTACTACCTATCGATTTGGTGTCACCGATTTGTTTAGATGCTTTCAAATAATGCTTCGTCGAATATGGTATAACTCATTGAATAAAATGTTTGAGTGAAACTTACTAGCCCATTAGTTAATACTTGAATTTTACCGGGTAGAATGGGATGCCTTGGTTAAATTTATGTGATTGCTATTAGGAAGTATTTTGCACTTTAGAGTTGTATTCTCTTCTGGTGTGCGACAGGTGTTTGTTAGATCCTTAAGAGAATGTAGTTTAGGTTTTCCGGTGGTATCCACAATAAGTGAAATTTACTAGCTTTTAGTAAATACTTGGATTTCGCCATATGGTATGGGATGTATTGGTTAAGTTCTAGTGATTACTGAAGGTGATAGTATTTAGCACTTTAGAGTTTACTCTCTTTTGGTGTGCGATAAGTGGCTACTAGATCCTCAAGAAGTTTATTCTTGGAAAAAATTTCGAACATAGTAATACAATAATGTTAAATAAATGTAGATTTGTCGATTTATGGTTTCTACGATCACCTTGATCGGTATGGACTATCCTTGGGATCATTATGCGTTCTTAGTCTGAGTACGATCCTTGGTATCGGATCGGTTCGAGTGATACCAATTTGTTTGTTTGTTTGCTATAGGTTTTGAGTACAATCATTATAATTTTTTTGGACGATCATTACGATCGGTTTGGATTAAGATCTCTTGGATTCTGAAATTAAGATTTTGTAGCTATTCTGTCTTAGTGAAATATATATATATATATATATATATATATATATATTCTTGTGTTGTGTGATAGGTTCTAAATTAAATTATTGATATTTGCATGCTTAGAGATGTTTTGCTTTGTTCTGGGAATTTAGTGTTTTGTGCCTAATTTGTATTCATGGTTTAAATGTATAAACATATGTCTTGTGATGAATAAGTTAAGCTAATTCTATGACTTGTTATTTCTTGGACAATTGTATTACCTATATATTATTTGTTCTTGTGTTATATTTTGTTCTCAACCTATTGGATATTTAGAGATAGTCTGACCGGGTGCTATTTTACTCAGATTAGACCAAGAATTTTTAGGTTACATGATAGGTTGACCTTTGGATGGTTTGGCTAGCAATGGGATAAACATTTGGACTTTGTTTAAGTCTTTTTAAACTCCTATAATCTTTCGCAAGTCTTTCCTTACCAATCCTAATTTATCTCTCTTTTATTACCATTTTAAATTTAATAATAGTTTATTCTTATTCAAACAAATTCTAGAAGAATGAATAATTAAAATTCTCATCCTCCTACAAAAGCTTTTCCTTATAACATTCAAAAAATTATCCCAACTCATTTATTAATTATCTTCTTTTATTTCCATCTAATTGTTAAAGTTTTTTTTCAAAAACCTCTTTTATAACCTTAAACAATGAAAGGTCATAACTTTTATCCTATTAATTTCTAACTAGATTATTGATCCTGTTTAGATAAATTGCTAATGTTATTTCTATCCAAATCTCCCATTATTACCTCTATTTACATTTCTCCTAACTAGTTAGCTCCTACTTCAGCTGTTATTCTTCGTAATTTCCTTATACGAAAATGTTCTTCCTACCCTAGTTATTCTTATCCTTCTATTCTCTATTCCTTAATAAGTTCCATTTTCATTTATTCCCCTCTTTAGAAAGAAATTATAAAAAAAACCTTCTAAATAGTACAAAATTTATCAAGTCCAACCTACGTCCTGTTCTATGTTTATAAAAAAAATGAAGAATCCCTAAAATCGAAAACTTTTTGATTCAACCAATTTTAAACCATAATTTCCAAAATGAGAAATCCTTTCTAACAAAAACCTTTTAATCAGAAACTTTTGTGTAACGACCTACCTTTTTGAACGGTTTAAATCGACAATAAACTGCACATGTCAGCTCAAACCATTCAAAAGGGAGGATTGTTATGGGGTAAATAAGAAAAAGAAGAAAAAAGAAAGAAAAAAGCACATAATCTCACATAGGAATGGCAAAATATAATAACCAAATAAACAGTTCATGAAGTTGTTTTACAAATAACATTTGATTACTGATTTACCATACATATCAGAGTTACATACAGCAGGAATAAATAAAATGCAGCGAAACAACATGATGCAATAGTGTAAAGTAATGATAGTACTAAATCTTCGCCTTCATCTTCCAAAAATAAGGACTTCAATACACTGAAAAGCTCAGACTGGCCCGAGCATGATGAAAAGACAAAACACTCGAGTCAGAACTAAAAGATCTTATGTAAGTTAAATCAACAGTAAATAAATATGAGTGTAAAAGTGTTGGAAATGTTTACGGGATTTGACATCTCCTATCCAGTGTAACGTGCATGCAATAACTTAAGAGATGTTTGGGATTCCATCTCCTACGGACCGCTAAACTATTTACACACGTAGTACAATACACTATTATAATAGTGTCTACAGTAAAGTAAAGTATTAAAATAACGTTAAGGCGTCAACCATATCCCTCTTAACACATTTTATATAAATGCCATGGTCTACACAGTACTGTAAACTCCACCGTAAACTCGTGGGCTATCAGGTAGCACTCCATAGGTACGACACAAACCAAACTCGTAATGGAAACGACAAGGCATGTGACAAAGCATGCAAGGCAATGCCCAGGCTAGGATACTACCGTTTTACGGATCCAGACTGATGGTAACGCATAACAGCTACTACCGCCCACCTCGAAACACACTCCCATAATCAAATCGAGGAGTGGCCGCAAAATCAATCACAAAGTCATAATATGGTATTGAATAAGTATGTCTGATCGGAGGTGCGAATGCACTTGACCCGGTGTGGTTCCTGTTGTAGTCACATCAAGCCGACTTGCGGGAGTTATGGCTACATTAATACCTCATACAAAATCGTTCGCCAAACCATCCAATTTCATTATGGATTCTCCACCACGTACGCAATTGTTAAAGTGGTTTTCAGTATCGGCAGAGTGTATGACAATATCTGATCCCGGTCACTTTAACAACCAAACGCTTATTTCACACCGGATGGTTCTTTTACATTTTCAAATTCAGTCCATAATTGATATCAAAATATCATTTTCCCAAAACCATATTACTTTCAAAATCATATTCACTTTCAAAATCATATTCACAAATAGGTTATACCCTCATTTCAAATCATCATGTTTACTCAAATATATCATTTCACCAAAAATATCATTTCAAATTCCAACATAGATTATAACATCATTTAACCATATTCGCTTTTAAATTAAGGATTTAAATACAAACACTTCAACTTTACATAGTTTGAAATTTAAAAAATAGTTTAGACGGTCATAAATAGTTTAAACAGTATTTTCAAAAAAAATACTTTAAAGTAGTTTAAATAGGTTAAAATAATTTAAAAAAGAGTAAAATAGTTTTAAATAGTTAAAAATACTTTAAAATAGAATAAAAAAATTAAATAGTTAAAATAGTTTAAACAGTTTAAAATAGTTTAAAATAGATTAAATTAATTCAAATATAAATTAAAATAGTTAAACAGTTTAAAATAGGTTCAAATAGTTTAAAATTAGGTTTAGTACAGTTTTAATAGTTTAATATAAAATATTTTCATTATTAGGAATGGTTTGTATAGTAAATAGTTTGAAAATCTAACTAAATCCAAATTTAAAATTAAATACCTTTAAACGGTTTACATTAAAATAATTAATTTGAAATTAATAACAAATTAAACTATTTCTTCCATTTGACAAATTTGGATCGTATCTAGATTTCAGCAAAACTAAATTTACTTTCAATAAAATTCTCAAAAATCATTTCAATTTATATCGATTTCAAATTCATGTTTTAACTACAATCTTAAAGTACTTCAAATTCATAGATTTCAAAGTTCAAATATTCAAATATTTTGATAACTCAATTTCGATACATTTCATTTATACTTAAAAATTCAACTTTGAAATTTTCATTTTTATTCTGTAAACAATTCATTAAACCAATTCCAATTTCAGCATTTAAAGCTTGGATTTTCAAAAATAATTCAGTTTATATAAATCAAATTATATTTCAAACTATCATTTAATTGAATTCAAATTTTTAGGATTTAAAATCATTTAATTTAATCAATCTGGTGTCCTAATCTATTAGATTGTTCGGGTATGTATTATTTCAACCCACGGTGATTTTTCCTAACAATAAACTAAGGGAACTTGCAGTGTGATATATAACATAATACCGGTCATCCAATATCAACAGTTGAACATCCATCACAATCACCATTCAAATTAATCAATAAACTACAATTAATGGATTATCATTAACAGGTCTTCAACAGGCAATTTAAACTTCAATATTAAATTAAATGACGATTAAATTCAATAAAAGTCAGAGTTAAGTGGAATGACAATTTAAATGTATCAAACAGCAATCAATCAACTTCTAATCACATCATAAATTTAACTAAACTAACGTAAGATAATTTAGCATTCGTGAGTGGGTTAAAACACCCACCTTTGTTTCATTCAAACTTCAAATGATGATCCAAATTTGAAGAGTCTCAGAATTTGTCCAAATCAGTTCCATAATGTCTGGAATTTCGATGCGATGGTAGCGTAAAGCGCGTGTAAATCCAACCTCATACGCAAAAGATATTATGATTAAATGATTATACAATTAAATCAAAATAATTAAATTAACAATCACGTCACCTGCTATCGTTCATCTCCCACAAAACCTAGTTCCAGTGCCGCATTCGAACACAACACCGCCGCCAATAAAACCTTACCACACACGCCTCCTCACGCATTGTGACAACGATCCGACGATGCCAATGCCCCCACTGGTCCAGCCGCCTCCTCCCATCAACACGCGACTGCCCACGACCTCGACCTGAGCCAGCACCGCCTCAATGAATTCGAACCCTATCAAATTTTAGAGAACAATCTGACCACGGATATGACAAATGACCAACACCAATGAGCTCCCCTCGTCCATTTCCATGGAACCATACCCTCGAATCGACGATCCATCGCTATTGATCAACCATCAAACGAATGGTTGAGAATGTTTTGGCCAATTCCGGACAAAGCAAAACCCAGTTGCAAAAACGGATAGTAGATTTGGGTTACGCTCGTCGAGAGCTTTCCAATGATATATAATATTACATAGTTTAAGGAGTTATAATTTTTCGATTTGATTTTGATTTGCAATTGAATCTAGGAATTAGGGTTTCTGCCATTTAAGGAGGAGTGGACAGATGGAATTGTAGTATCGTAATAAGAAATAGAAAGGCTGCAAGGGTTTAGAAGTCTACTTATATAGACAAGGCCCGATAAGAAAGAATGAACATATGAAATTGGTTCGAAACAACAATGACTACCTAAAAAGCCCTTTCTTCTTCCGAAATGAAAATAGATCATCCCATAAATCAAAATAGATATTTTCGAAATTTTCAAATTCAATGGAACAGGTTTCAAGCCTTAATTCTATTGTATGAAGAAGCTGCCTTTTAAAATCAGCTTATTTCAAATTGAATTCAATAAATTGATTTCTACGCATTTCGAGCCCGCACGATCAAATAACAAGTCCGATCACTATGAAACTTGAAATCCTACAATAGTTCACAATTATGGATCTGATGAGACTAGTTTCGTTGAAATCCGAGATAATGGCCAAAATGGCAAATTTCACGTTAATTAAATAAACTATTGTTAAATTATTTTAATCACTTTTCACATTCAAATTTTTATAACTAACAAATTTTATCATTTTTGATTACCGAGAAATTAATAATCCTTTAAAATAAATTTCCATATCAATCCAGTGTTAAATATTACATAAATTATAGTGTTCAGTTTCAACTGTAATAAAATAAAACTAATTATATTTTAATTTCAAATAAATTCGTTAGTTTTAATTTATATCTTATTATTCACTCAACTATCATCTTTCAGATATAATTAACATTGGTTTAGCATTTATTATATCAATATTCCACAGTTATCATCTTAATTCATATTAACTGCAATGTTTAATTAGATTAATTTCAATTGACTTACAATTTATTATCAACGGATTAGATAACGAAATGATACTTAAACAATTGTTACAACTTACAATTTCAAACACATTTCTATGTTTATTATTTACAAACCAAGCTAACAAATTCACATCCTGATTAATCATTCTATATTAACCAATTCCAATTAATTACATACAATTTTACCGTTTAATACAACATTTGGTTTATTTCCTTATTTACGCTTTATAACCAAATTTAAGTTTTATGATTAATTGAAATTACATTAAAATAGTTATCAATTACCTTAAGTTAATATTATTAAATTTCATTCTAACTATATTTCCTCATTAATAAATCATAAATTTTATTTCTTTCAATATTAAATTTCAACATCTTATTAAATTCAATATTTTAATCATTAGAAAAATACGGGTCTATATATTAACCTGCCTTTTGGCAAGACAACATACTGCCGGATTTAACCCAATCAACTACACAAAACATAGCATAGTCGATAAACAAACACCGCAATATGTTTAAAACATGGTTTCAACAAAGATCGAGTCATTTCAAACTGTTTGGCATCTGCTCTGAGTCACTTTCCTGTTTGCTTCGGGTTTCTAGCCAGCTTGCTTCGAGCCGGAGGAGGGTCGGCTTCGAGTCTTGGATAGAGTGACATGTTTACAAGCTGCTCCTAGTTTCCTCAACACTTGCTTCCAGTCACTAGCAGCTCTACTTCGGGCAATACAAGCGGTTACTTCGAGAGGATCGATCAACGACAAAGGGTTCATATCATTTCAACAAAGATCGAGTCATTTCAAACTCAAGAATGTCCACGCCCGGAAAGGATTCAGGCAAGATAAAGGGAAACAGAAAGCAGAAGATGGTTTTGATGAGCCAAAATGGCTGCGAAAGGAGCCAAGGTTTACCTATTTTACAGAGCTGAACGAGACTTTGGAACGAATCTGCCAAGACAATAGGGGACAGGTTCCCTACCGACCGAAGGCCAATGAGGAGGGATCCGACCAACAATGAGAGGAAATCAGATAAGTACTGCTTATTCCATGAGCTAAGCGACCATAGTACAAATGATTGCAGGCAGTTGAGGGATGAGATAGAAGGGCATATCTGGAATGGCATGCTATTACAGTACGTGAGGAGGCAAGCAGTAATGATGGAGCAAGAGTGATCACCATCTGCATCAAATGAGAACGGCTCCAGATCGAGACGTCATCTTGTCATCAACTGAGTGGAGTAATGACGAATAAGTAGCAAACTCCACATTAATACGGCTAGTCACTAACACATGTCCAGGATCACGAACGGTCCTCGGGCATGCTCTAAGACGACTATCAACTGCATCAGTATAGGTGTTTGCACTTTGACGTCCCTGTTTTTCTATTTTTTCTATTTATCACATCTGGACTTGATTTAGTTCGACATTTATGTTATAAGACTCATTTTGAATGTAAATCTAGTATTTATAATCACAAAATGATTAAGTTACTTACACATGCACGAGATTGCGAACGGTTCTTAGGTATGCTCTGAGATGGCAATGAACCGCCAAAACAAATGATTCAGAAACTCACTCGAATGTGAAATCCAACATTAATAATACTAAGTCCCCCCTCCCCCGGGCATACACAATTTGCCTTGAATGGAATCTGACCTCGAACGATCACCATTCGCCTCGAATGGCACCCGACCTCGAACAGTCATAATTCGCCTCGAACGGCACCCGACCTCGAACAGTCATAATTCGCCACGGACGTCACCCGACCTTGAACGGTCATATTTCGCCCGAACGGTCACATACCGCTCCGAACGGCATATGATCTCGATCAATCGCCATTCACTATTAGATAAGATCATTAATCTCTTTACAGGTCATCAACAGGACACAAACATCTAGCTTATGGTACTACAAAACACACCATCCTATCGCAAGGCATGTTTTGGAGGCAAAGTGTTAACCCACCGTTTGGTAAAACAACATACTGGCGGATTTAACCCAATCAACTACACATGACACAACATAGCCGACAAACAATATGTTTGAAATATGGTTTCAACAAAGATTGAGTCATTTCAAACAACTTGGCATTTTTTTCGAGTCACTTTCCTGTTTACTTCGAGTTTCTAGACAGCTTGCTTCGAGTCAGAGGGGGGTCCGCTTCGAGTCTTGGATAGAGTGACATGTTTAAAGTCGCTCCTATTCGCCTCAACACTTGCTTCGAGTCACTAGCAGGTCTACTTCGAGTCAGACAAGCAGCTACTTCACGAGGATCGATCAATGACCATGGGTTCATATCATTTCGTATCCATCATACAGAC
Source organism: Allium cepa (assembly GCA_030765085.1). NCBI lineage: Eukaryota > Viridiplantae > Streptophyta > Magnoliopsida > Asparagales > Amaryllidaceae > Allium > Allium cepa. The sequence continues at coordinate 754,501,945 of CM060940.1, read as the reverse complement.
TCCTTATTCGTATTGATGCAGTTTTGTACCCAACACCTTCTTCCTTTGTATCACTCAAATATCGATCTAGGTTCATAAAACATCCACTATGCATCGATCCCCCCATCAACGTGTTTCATATCGATCAACAAATGACTGATACGAAATTTAACACTAAAACGATCGATACGAAATACACGTGCCAGCATTGGTCCATACGAAACGGTCTATGGGTATGGACATGTAAATGCTTTCAGAAAATCGATACGAAATGATGCACACTAGATGGATATGAACAAGGTAACACCAATGGATACGAATGAAGCCTAGAAGAGAGGTGGACTTGATCACTTGGCATGAAAAGAGGATTGATCGTAGGAGATAGCGCCACGTCGTCCGGTCATCATGGGCATCCCATGGATACGAATGAGAGCGATACAAATGTATCGTTATGCAGCTCGATTGCGCAATGAAGATCCAAACTTGCATTGATCATAACTTAAAATCCATAAGTCCAAATGCCACCAAATTTTCACAGAAGCTTACGTACAACCTCAAGAATGTCCATGATCGAACCTAGCCCGAAAAGAACAATTTTGGATCGATACGAATTTGGTATGTATCGATCATGGATTGTGTCGAAATGTTAAGGGATCAATCACGTGGGCCCACCCACGTGAGAGAAGGATTCTTTCGAGGTCTGGACAAGATATTTGCAGCCTACACCTATAAATAGCAGTCCAAAAGCTTTAGAGAAGGGATCTTTTGGCTCTTCAACGTCGTTACACTGCTGAACTCCATTGTAATTCAAATACTATCAATTGTACTCTTGTGAATTTGTAGAGAATCATCGACAAAACAGCAACTCTTCAAAGTGGACATATGCTAGAACGTCGAACCACTATAAATCTTATCTTTCTACTATTTTCCTTTTAATGAGTGTTCGTCATATTTATGTTCTCTACATACTTGCTATCTGTGAACTGTGATTGTGAACGGGTGCTTTCATCGGCAATTGGGTGTTTGTGACCAATTTTGGCGCAAACACTATACACTCTCCCCCACTCAAACTTTTCGTCCTCGAAAAGGGAAAAGAAGGATTAAGAAATTAATATATTTTATTCAAAGTATTCAATTTATAAATAATTAGTTTACATAATTAAGTAGTTTAAATAAAATATATCAATTTATAAACAATTAAACCCTTCGTATTCAAGTTAATAAAAGTTTGAAAATATCTTTACTTTCACAAGAATTTTCTAAGTCAAAAATTCATTAAAAATTTCGACAGAGCCTCCTTTGTACGAGGACGTCAGGGAAAAATGTAGCGAACCGCCTTTTTGGACGGTTTAATCAACAATAAACTACACATGTCAGACTCAAATCATTCAAAAGGAATGATTGTTGTGGGGTAAATAAGAAAAAGAAGAGAAAAGAAAGAAAAAACAAAACATAGAATCTCACGACGGAATGACAAAATATAATAATCAAATAAACAGTTCATGAAGCTGTTTTACAAATAACACTTGATTACTCTTTTACAATACGTATCAGAGTTACATACAGCAGGAACAAATAAAATGCAGTTGAACAACATGGTGCAGTAGTATAAAATAATAATAATACTAAGTCTTCATCTTTAACCTCTAGAAATAAGGTCTTCAATACACTGAAAAACTCAGATTGACCCGAGCGTAATGAAAAGACAAAACACTTGAATCGAAACTAAAACATCTTATTTAAGTTAAATCAACAGTAAATAAATATGAGTGTAACGGTGTCGGAGATGTTTATGGGATTTAACATCTCATATCCAGGGGCTAACGTGCATGCAATAACCTAAGAGGTGTTCGGTATTCCATCTTCTAAAGATCTGTTAAACTATCTACATACATAGTATAATATGCTATTATAATAGTGTCTACAGTAAAGTATTAAAATAGTGTTAAGCGTTGCCCGTATTTCACCTAACACATTTTATATAAATGTCGTAGTCTATACAGTACTATAAATTCCACCGTAAACTGGTGGGCTATCAGGGAGCACTCCATAGGTATGACACAAACTAAACTTGCAATGGGATCGATAAGGCATGTGAAAAAGCACGCATGGCAATGCCCAGGGTAGGATACTGCCGTATTGCGGATCCAGACTAGTGATAATGCATAGCAACTACTACCGCCCACCTCGGAACATACTCTCATAGTCAAATCATGGGGTGGCCACCAAATCAATCACAAAGTCATAATATGTATCGAAGAATCATGTCCGATCGGAGCTGCAAGCTCACTTGGCCGGGAGTGGCTCCTATTTTAGTCGCATCAAGCCGACTCGCAGGAGTTGGGGCTACGTTAATACCTCATATAGAATCGTTCGTCAAACCATCCTACTTCATTCTGGATTCTCCGCTACGTACACAGTTGTTAAAGTGGTTTTTGGTATTAATAGAGAGTATGGCAATATCTGATCTCAGTCCCTTTAACAACCAAATGCTTATTTCACACCAGATGGTTCTTTTACATTTTCAAATTCAATCCATAATTAATATCAAAATATCATATTCCCAAAACCATATCACTTTTGAAATCATATTCACTTTCGAAATCATATTCACTTTCAAAATCAAATTCACTTTCGAAATCATATCACAAATATGTTAAACCCTCATTTCATATCATCGTATTTACTCAAATATTTCATTTCACTAGAAAATATCATTTCAAATTCAAACGTAGGTTATAACACCATTTAACCATATTCACTTCTAAATTAAGGATTTAAATATAAACATTTCAACTTTACACAGGCTGAAAATAGCTAAGATGGTCATAATAGTTTTAATAGTTTTTAGAAAAAATAGTCTAAAATAGTTGGAATACTTTAAAATAGTTTAAATGGGTTAAAATAGTTTTATATAGTTAAGAAATACTTTAAAATAGTTTAAACGGGTTAAAATAGTTTAAAATAGAATAAAATAGTTTAAAATAGTTAAAGTAGTTTAAAATAGTTAAAGTAGTTTAAAATAGTATAAATGGTTTTAAATAGATTAAATTAGTTCAAATATAGATTAAAATAGGTTAAAATAGTTTAAAATTAGATTTAATACGGTTTTAATAGTTTAATATAAAATAGTTTGATTATTCGTTTATATAGTAAATAATTTGAAAATCTAAATAATCTGAAATTAAAATAATATATCTTTAAACAGTTTACACTAAAATAATTAATTTGAAATCGATATCAAACTAAACTATTTCTTCCATTCAAATCTGGATCGTATCTAGATTTCGAAAAAACTAAATTCCCTTTCAATAAAATTTTCAAAATCATTTCAATTTATATTGATTTCAAATTCATGTTTTAACTACAATTTAAAGCACTTCAAATTCATAGATTTCAAAGTTTAAATATTCAAACATTCAATAAATCAATTTCGATACATTTCATTTAAATTTAAAAATTCAACTTTGAAATTTTTATTTTTATTTTGTAAACAATTCGTTAAACCAATTCCAATTTAAACATTTAAATCCTGGATTACGAAAATAATTCAGTTTATATAAATCAACTTTTATTTCAAATATCATTTAACTGAATTCAAACTTTTAGGATTTAAATAACCAATCTAGTGTCCGTATATAATTTTCTATCATATGATCAAGTGATATGGATATATATCAATAATTTAAAATTTACGACTATAAATCATTCAACCCGCAATCCTACGTAAAATTCAAAATCCATAAATCGCTCAAGCCTATCATTTCTACGCATAATGATTTTCCATAATCAATCAGACCGTTCGGGTATGTATCATTTCAACCCACAGTGATTTTTTCTAATAATAAACTAAGGGAATTTGCAGTATGATATATAGCATAACATCCAGTCATCCAATATCAATAGTTAAACATTCATCACAATCACCATTCAAATCAACCAATAAACAACAACAACTAACCGATTATCATTAACAGCTCTTTAACAGGCAATTTAAACTTCAATATTAATTTAAATGGCGATTAAATTCAACAAAAAGTCAGATTTAACCAGAATGATAATTTAAATGTAGCAAACAGCAATCAATCAACTTCCAATCGCATCATAAATTTAATTTAACTAACATAAGATTATTTAGTAGTCGTGAGTAGGTTAATACACTCACTTTTGATTTCAAATCCAAATGAAGGCCCAAATTAGAACAATCTCAGAATTTGTCCAAATCAGTTTCATAATGTCCGAAATTTTGATACGATCGTAGAGGAAAAAACCGTGCATAAATTCAATCTCGTACGCAAAAGATATGACAATTAAAGGATTATACAATCTAAATTAAAATAAATAACATAATTAAATTAAAAACCACGTCACCAGCTATCGTTCGTCTCTCAGCAAACCCTAGTTCCAGTGTCGCGTTCGAACACAACACTGCCATAACCATAACCTAAACCATTTACCACTACCTACGTAGAGAAGAGGCAGGCTCTCACACAACCACTTAATACCTTCAATCTCTGAAGCAGGTCATTTTTTATTATAACCCTTCCAACAGTGACGTCTTACATTTGTCCAACTATTCGTAGATACTGGTAGCTAGATTAGCTGGGCAAATTGACCTTACATAATTTGGGACTAATTTCATGCCATTGTAGTTAATTATTATAGATGATGTCTCACATCAGCCCCTAAGTCACACTACTGGTAGGAAGATTAGATGGACAGACTTTCATGTGCTTTTGACTGACATTGCATCCCTATAACTTAGTCATAATCTATGTACACTCTACGTATATTATCACACATTTCACCATTTCCGTAATCATGGCCTTTTAAGAGCCCTTTCTTATTTCGCCTTTAACATTAATTACTTGTCTAAGGGGGATATAATAAAATTAATAACATATTTAACTACGCAATTATGCGTTAATCACGCTAATATACATAGATATGCGCCTAGTAATCTCTAAGCATGCAAAATTTAAGCCCTAAAATACCATTTAAATGTCAACTCTTTCAATAATTATACAAGTCTCATCCCATATTATCAACAATACAAAATTCAAAAATTCATACCAAAAAATTCCAATCAATAGACTTATATTCAATAAAAATTTAAGCTCGCCTTATTACATCAAAATAATGGAATATATTGATAATACAAATTCACAATTCCAATTTTACGCTCAATTCAACTCCTTTTTCACAAAAAAATAGATAAACGAATTTCTATTTAATTCAAGGGAATAAGCGGTGCAAACCATGAATGAAATTTGTACCTTACACGTTATTCCTTAATCAAAACATTTAATTAGATTCAAACAAAAAGAATAAGAAGTGGAGTAGAAGGTAAAATTATCAAATACTGCACATCTACACAATTCTTATTACTTTGACATAAATAATGGAGATTTCAACCTAAAATTGATATTTCATATTAAAAGAGTTTTGGGGGTTTATAATATGATGTTTTCGCAAACCAAAACTTCCCAAGGCATATTCAAACACAGACTATACTAATCAATTGTTAAACTAGAAAAACTAAGATTTCCACTTATAATATATCCTTATCTTTGCCTCCTTTGGATTTGACATATCTTTAACAATCTCTGCCAGATCTTTTCAATTTTATACATACATACATGTATACATACATATATATACACACACGGCAAGGGATTTGTATATATACGTTAGATTTAGAAACTGGAGAAGAATACTCTGGGAAAATAAATAAAAAACAAAATAGATATATAGGATTTCTTACCAGAAATCCTAATGGAATTTTTCTAAATTTGTGAATAGAGGAACTAACGGAACTTCACTAGAGTACCAAAATATTTCGTAAATAAAAGTGAGTGGGCTAGGCTACTTTTTTTTAGTGCTCGAAATGCACCAGAACTGTTGTGTAACATACCCTTACTTGGAGGCCCAAAATTATCGGCTACGGATATTGCAACCATCCTTGGTTATTAATCCTCGACGACCAAATATGACGGTGATAGATGCATTGATACACAGATCACAAGAATATGGAAAAAAAATTAACAAATAGGAAATACATTTCCACATTCCATTCAAAACATTTCATGTTCATTACATAATCCCACAAACGTTAACCACGTTCAGAAAAATATAATTGTTACACATACGCCAAGAGCGACATATGAAGATGACCCCTTGGTTGATCAGAGTATATAGTAAGGCTAATAAATCTTCCTTTACATCCAAAATACAAGCGAAAATTGGTAACTCTAAATAACTAGCTGCCTTCTGCATGCCTTTGGAAGCTTTATTCATCTAAGAACAAAATATGGAAACCCTAAACCTCAAACCACACAAAATCGATTGAGCACTTGATAATTTAAGGGGAAACAAAAACTCCGAGTCAGATATAAAGCCTGGTATGAATAATAATCTAACATCTCAATCCATTTAGATATCTAGTGAGACCGTCGCTTAGCAGAATGGTTTTTTTCCTCACTGGTATCCTAAAACCTTTTTTGCAAAACCATATACTATGCCCCTACATCCACAATGGTCAAAACATAACATTTCAAAATATAATGATGGCATACATATATAAACAATTTGGATATCTCATCCTCGGATTAATTGACTCTCTGTCATATTTATAGTTTCTAGGGTCACTATTAGCCTATTAGTTTTCATGGGTTTACTAATAACATTTTTATAATTCATGGACACCCTGTCCTGTTTCAGAGTTTTCATGGGATCATTAAGAACCTATAGGGCCCTGCCAATTAACTTAATTAGTTCATGGGTTCCCCTGAACCTATTGGTTATTTCAATAACTCATCTTATATCCTAGTTTTCATGGGTTGACTAAGAACCTATGAATTATTCCAGTAACTCCCTTGATGGCTAGTTTCATGGGTTGACTAGAAACCTACTGATGCCTCCCTTAACATCTTTCTTATCCTTGTTTTTATGGGTTAACTAGGAATCTTTTGACTGACGTCAATTCTTAATCCGGATATAATTTCCATGGGTTCACTACAAACCAATTGGCCCTTGCCAATCATCCTTTATACATAGTTTCATGGGTTTACTATGAACCCGTTGGTTATCCCCAATAACTTTCTAATCATAGTTTTCATGGGTTTACAATGAACCTATCTCCTAGACAACTTCAAGGTTTAAGCATCCTATACTTTGCCTCCCTATATCCTTGGATACAATTCTACTCATTCAAGTGTTTAATCAACTTATATTCACTATTGGGTTAACCTAGCTGGTCTTATCCCCGAAATACAGTTATGGATCCTTTATCATGGGAATATATTCATATTTGAAGAAACAAACATAACAACTTAACAGTATCACTCATGTGGGTTTAAGGTCCTTGAAAATATTTACATATAAAACATGGTTAATCCCTTTAACCCAAACTTTTATCAAGGAAATACTTCTTCAAATTTACATACTTGAAATTCTTTCAAAACTCCTTCATTTAGCCATGGGTTTTCCTTATAAAAATGAGGTTGGATTTAAAAGCCTTCCGATATCTTCAAAGCCTTGCTTTCGACTTCATTGGACAAACTCCATCTAAAGCATTAAATTCTATCTTTAAAACATTTGGCTCCTACATTTCGAATACTTTAAAACACCTCTTTCGAAACCCTTCGACCTTATTAAAGTATGTAAGTAAAGGTTCGAAACCTTTCAAAAATACCTCTTTCAAAACCATGAAGGCTACCCTTCGAAATCACTAAAAGTTTCCCTTTTGAAATCATTGAAGGTTACCCTTCGAAACCAATACTATTTGGAAGCCAGTAGGTTTATGTTTAAAATAACATTTGGGTCAAAATGAACATAAGCGAAAGCATCTCTTTCGAAACCATTCTTTATTTCAAAAGGTATTGGAGAAGCTTGATGTGTCGAAACCATCCTTTAGAAAGCATTAAAACACTGGGGTAAAACAATTGAAGTTTGGCTACGAAACCCCTTCTGAAACCATTGCCTTCGAAACCCTCAAGCCCTTTCGAAAGCAGTTGGAAGTGGCTTATATTTATAAAAGCAAACAACACCTTTCGACAACATTGATGTTTTCAATACCATTGAAAGGTATCTAAACAAAGAAGGGTTTCAACTCGGTGGAAACTGCCCCTTCCGAAAGCTTCAATTAAAAATTAAGTAACTCCTTCGGAAGAGACTATTTTAAAACAAAGGCGGCGGCTCTCCTTCGAAAGCTTCTTTAAAAATATCGTTTCAAACCATTGATTTCGACTACTTCGAAACTCTCTTTTAACAGAAAGTGCTTTTCTTTTTAAAAAAAATAAAATAAAGGAACCAATCCCTTCGGAAGCTATGTTTCGACATCCTACCTTCCGCCTTTCTCCAATCCAATACATTCCATCTAAATGATACCATGTGTATTGGTTTACTGGTTTCGACCTAGAAGGTTCGACTAGGTTGAGGACAAAAGCTCTGGGTCAAAAGCACCTTCCTAAGTAAGCGAAACCCTTTTTTCTGAACAAAAGACTGTTTTTTACCAAATAAAGTAAATACTTTTGAACTATCTTGCCCACATGTAAATATTTGATTGGCTATCATGATCTTATAAATTATTTTATAAATTTTTGCTGCATTTTCTCAGATCTAAAACCAAGTAACATTTAACAAATACCCTTCCTATTTGTAAAAGAATTAAATCATTTAGGTCCTCCTTTCAAAAATAATTTAATTTCCATATCAAACCATCTAGGTTCTCAACGATATTTCCCTATCCTAGAAAAATATTCTAGTCTCGCACTTACCCAACCAATCCATACCCAAAATGATCCCGAAATTTACGAAATCAAAAACATACAGACTGCATGTAAACTTATGACCTAACAAATCAAGTTCTAACTGGTCACATCTCATCCCTAAAGTTGCATACCCTCCTATTGGAATCTTAACGCTTAAGAAAGTAACAAGGTATGTGGGTTCTATGCAAAACCTATCAACCAAATACTGTGATATAAATGAGTGTGATGCACCGATATCAAATAATACCCTAATTTGTATACTCTAAATCAAAAGCGTACCTTCCATCACAGTTTTTCCTTTCTCTACCGCAGTAGGCCTAGAAGATAGTGGTCCAATAGCAAAAACATTCCCTCTGTCCGCCTCGACTGGCTCTGGACACTGGCTCTTGTAATGCCTAACTTGGTCGCAGTTGAAGCATTTCACATTCTTCTTCTCTATAGGCTTATTTCTTTTGTATGTTCGGCACTCATGAACATAATGACCTTTCTTATCACACTTGAAGCACACCAAATCAGCCTTTGCCTTCTTGGAAACCTCCCTTTTTGGACTCTCTTCTTCCTAAAGAATTTCCTCTTCTTTCCTTGAGGACCCCGTGATTCAACTGGCTTCTCCCTAGCAGAAACAACAAGCATCTCTTCATGGTGAATAGCCATCTCCACCATCACATTACAAGGTTATTAGACATGTGTCATGGTCATTCTAGCAAGCTCAGGTCTCAGTCCTCGAATGACTTTCATAATTTCTGATGTCAGTGTCTATAGTAACATATCCATATCGAGATAGCTAATCAAACTTAGCAGCATACTCAATTACTAACATATCTCCATGCACAAGGTCCATAAAATTTCTCATTAATACCGACTTGGAAACCCAAATAAGAACCTCTACTGAAATCTCCTTCTAAAATCAACCCATGTCAACTCTTCCTTCTGAACTCTGGCTGTCACACTATTCCACCAATGGAGCGCTGCCCCTTGAACTATCTAGAGGCTAGTCTCCTCTTTTCCCCATCTTCAAGCTTAAATCAGTGAAGATCCTCTCACAGCTCAATAGCCAATTCTCAACCTCAACAGCATCCTCCATTCCCATAAACAGCTTTCCACCCAAACTGGTATAATCCCTGCTCAGCCTAGCATAATTATAACCAGCCGGAGCTACAAGATTAGCTCCTCTAACATTACCAACAGCTCTTGCTTACCAAAGAATAGAGAACAACTGATACACCATCCCCGCATCTACTGGTGGATTTCTAACACCTACATTGGCCTCAGCATTTGGATAAGCATTAGCCTATCGATCTTGGTTCCTTCGGGTATTAGGTCGGGCATTTCTGTTGGTCGTGGTGCTTCCTCCACCTAGATTTTCTCTTCCGTTTCCTGCTTCCATATCCTCTTTCTTGTAAATCTGCATATACGAGCCTTAGTAAGATACAGAACAACGGTCTAAGAGAGAGGGAAACACGTACTTAGATATATACCTATATATCAAATACAAGTACGTTACTATAGCATTAACCCAAACCCTAATCATATTTCTCGTTTATCGGAATATGTCTGAAAATCTTTTAGGTTTAACTTTCTTTTAAAGTTTCATAAACATATGCTCTGATACCAACTTGTAACATCCCCTCACTAGGAGGTCCAAAATTAACGACTACATATGTTACAGTCATCCATAGTTATTAATCCTCGACGACCAAATACGACGGTTTTAAATGCATTGATACACAAATCACGAGAATATGGAGAAGAATTTAACAAATTGGAAACACATTTCCACATCCATTTAAAACATTTCATGTTCGTTACATAATCCCAAAAAGGTTAACCATGTTTAGGAAAATATAATTATTACACATACACCAAGAACGACAAATGAAGATGTCCCATTGATTGATGAGAGTATATAGTAAGGCTAATAAGTTTGCCATTGCATCCAAAACAAACAAAGAAAAATGGTAACTCTAAATAACTAACTGCCTTCTGCACGTCTCTGAAAGCTTTATTCGTCTAAGAAGGGAACCTGGAAACCTAACCTCAAAATACTCAAAATCAATTGAGTACCCGAGAGTTTAAGGGAAAACTAAATCTTCGAGTCTGGCATAAAATCTGGGATGAATAATAATCCAACATCTCAATCCATTTAGATATCTAGTGAGACAATGCCGCTTAGCAGAACAGGTTTTCCCTTCACTGGTATCCTAAAATCTTTTTTTATAAAACCATATATCGTGCCGCTGCATCCGCAATGGTTAAAACATAACATTTCAAAATATAATGATGATATACATACATAAACAATTTGGATATCCCATCCCCAATTTAATTGACTCCCTGCCATATTTATAGTTTCTAAGATCAATATTAGCCTATTAGTTTTCATGGGTTTACTAATAACCTTTTTATGACTCATGGACACGTTGTCCTATTTTAGAGTTTTCATGGAATCATTAAGAACCTATATGCCTCTGCCAATTAACTTAATAAATTCATGAGTTCTCCTGAACCTACTGGTCATTTCAATAACTTATCTTATATCCTGGTTTTCATGGTTGACTAGGAACCTATGTATTATTCCAGTAACTCCCTTTTTAGCTTAGTTTTCATGGGTTGACTAGGAACCTACTGATGCCTCCCTTAAGTTCTTTTTTATCCTAGTTTTCATGGATTAACTAGGAACCTTTTGACTGACGTCAATTCTTAATTCGAATATAGTTTCCACGAGTTCACTACAAATCAATTGGCCCTTGCCAACCATCATTTATACATAGTTTTCATGGATTTACTACGAACCTGTTGGTTACCCCCAATAACTTCCTAATCATAGTTTTCATGGGTTTACTGTGAACCTATCTCCTGGACAACTTCAAGGTTTAAGCATCCTATACTTTGGCCTCCCTGACTCCCTAGATACAATTCTACTTATTCAGGAGTCTAATCAACTTATATTCACTATTGCGTTAACCTAGTTTGTTCTTCTACCGATTTATCCTCGAAATACAGTTATGGGTCCTTTATTATGTGAATATATTCATACTTGAAGAAGCAAACATAACAATTTAACAATACCACTCCTGTGGGTTTAAGGTCCTTGAAAATATTTACATATAAATCATGGTTAATCCTTGTAACCCATACTTTTATCAAGGAAATACTTCTTCAAATTTACATACTTGAAATCCTTTCAAAACTCCTTCATTTAGCCATTGGTTTTTCCTTTTAAAAAATGATTTTGGATAAAAAAGCCTTTCGACATCTTCGAAAACTTGCTTTCGACTTCATTAGACAATCTCCTTTGAAAGCATTAAATTCTAACTTTAAAACATTTGGCTCCTACCTTTCGAATACTTTAAAACATCTCTTTTGAAACACTTCGACCTTGTTAAAGTATTATCATATAAATATTGAAGCGTGGCTTCGAAACTCTTCAAAAATACCCCTTTCGAAACCATTGAAAGTCTCACTTTCGAAATCATCAAAGGTTGCCCTTCGAAACCAATACCTTACGAAGCCATTGGGTTTCTATTTAAAATAGTATTTTATGGTCAAAGTGAACATAAGCGAAAGCATCTCTTTCGAAACCATTTTTTATTTCGAAAAATATAAGGGAATTGAAGCTTAATGGTGTCGAAGCCATCCTTTCCAAAGCATTAAAACACTTGGCTAAAATAATTGATTGCCCCTTTCAAAAATTCCAGAAATTCACTTTAAATCATGTTATCCAACTTATCAAAAATTTAAACCCGGATCTCATTATATTTTCCAAAAAAAATTATAAACTCAAATAACCACATTTCCGTTTGAAAATTCATAATTAATTCCCCATAACTTGGAAAATTATAATAATTGAAACCCAACTCCAAAATCATGTTTTCCACAACATATAATTTTTCCATGGCTTTTAAAAATCATTTAACCTCGGTTTTACCCTAAAATCGTGCATATCTCCCTTGAAACCATTTTATTTAATCCAAACAAATTATAAATTAATCATATCATCATCCAATACATCATAGAAACAAATTTTCCCTCAAATCCAAAACATGTGATTATAAAACCAAAAATAGAGATGTAGTGATTATTATTCACCTTAGATTGGATAAGGAAGTTGAAGATTGATTGAGACTGATTTCTTCCAGCTTGAACCTAAGCTTTAGATTTGATTTTTCTCTTCTTCTCTTCTTCCTAATGGTCGACTCTCCTCTTTCTCACGTTTTGAAATTTTGCTTATGATAAATAAAAATGTGTATGGCCTAAAGGTAGTGGTATAAGGGTGGGAAATATGGGTGGCTATTACCCATGCCCCTAGGTTTATTTTTAGTTAACGCTTAACCATTTATAAGTTCATTCATTTTAAATACGTAGGGCCACTTAGTTTATTAATCAACTTCGATCTCCTTATCACTCTACATTATTCTATTTAATTTATTCTAACTAAATCTTCTGAACAATGTTATCAAAAATTAGGGGTGTTACACATTGGATTAAGGTCGGTTAAAATAATAGAATCTGATACGTTAAATATCTAAAAATCCTAGTCGCCACTCAACAGCATAGGTTGACCGCTTCTAACACCGGTCAACCACAAGCGGTCGACTGGTCCAAGGGGAGTGGTCGACCTATACGTGCTATTTTGGAAAATTATGCGCCATTGCTTTTTAATTTATTTTCTTCCCTAATTATTATTCAACGTTAACGTTATTTTAACGTTCACTTAACCCCCAAGTCCAATCATTGTTAACATTCAAATTTAAAATTATTTGGATTTGAATTCTATTTAAATTATTGTCTAAAAAGTTGAAACGTCCATAACATTTTCGTTTTGTGCTCCGTTTTCAGAACATTATATATGAAAACTGATCATAATATCGCCATAAAAGCAGCGGCATGACTTTCATGGTCAAGTTCTGACTTTTGCAAACTTTCCATTTTTAACTTTACCTTATTTAATTAATTTATTCATTTTATTAATTTTTTATTAATTTTTACTAGGTTTTAGAGGATCTTTGCCACTTATAATGCCACTAGGTATCCTATGAAGTCACAAGACATTCTTTATGAATAACTTCGCAAACCTGGTTCCTTCCTTATCGACTTAACAGGGATAAAGTGTGCACTATTGGTCAATCTATCTACCATGACCCAAATGCTTTCATTCCCATATTCGATCTTGGCAACCCATGTACAAAGTCCATAGGTATAGAATCTAATTTCCATAGTAGTACTACTAATGGTTGTAGTTGCTTGCTTGGCTTCTGATGCTCGACTTTTACTCGTTGGCAATTCATACATTGCTTTACTCATAAGCTTGCATCTCTCTTCATTCCGTCCTAGAAGATACTTCTCTTCGTATCCTCGTACACCTTGTACATCTAGGATGGATAGTAAACTTAGACATTCTCTAAGAACTTACTTTCTCAAATAATCCACATGCAAAACACACAATTATCATTTCTTTTCCAACCAACCTTTTTGGTCAAGTAGAAATCTTTCATATCACTAATCTCGCTTCCATCTTCTAGTCTCTTTTTCCAATCGGCTAATATTGGATCATCCTTTTGCTTGTTGTAGTCCTTTTGATCAATACCGATCGAACTACTAGATAAGAAATCATCATGATACTCTGACTAGAACTGGTCGTCTACCTCATTCTTTCTCCGCATGAAGCCAGTGCCTCTAAATCATTCCACTTAGATAACATCGCCAACACCATATTTTAACGTTTTTTACTAAATGCATTCGCCATATTGTTTCCTTTCCCCAACGTATACTCAATCCCAAAGTCCTACACTGCTAAAAACTCCAGTTGTCTTTGTTATCTCGTATTCAACTCCTTCCACTACAATAAAAATACCCTTTTACAACGGGCAATGCCCGTTGTAATAGGAATTTCGCAAAGGTCCAATGCTCGTCTTATTAAATAATGTTGTAAGAGACCCTGAAGATCTTGCAACGACCAGAAACCATTGTAAAAGCCCGTTGTAGTAAACTTTTTTACAATGTTTTTTGTCCGTTGGAATAAAAAAAATTGCAATTGGTTTTGCCCATTACAATAGGTCTTTTAAAACTACTTTCGCCCATTGTCAAAAAAAATTCAAATGAGATAAAATAGATAAATACTACTACATTGCACACATAAATTTAAAATTAACTTCTATTGAAACAAAAATATTGTAGCAATACATATTCATATCTAGTAAAAATAACAAAAAAGATTTGCATTTCTATATGCCAAAAAGGTTCATGCATTACATTATGCTTTGTCATTCTACTTTAGCTGCACTTATCTATCTTGATCCATAAATGCAACAGCCTTGTCCATACATTACATTATGCAAATATATGGACAAACAGTTGATCTTACAGTATCTTATGGCACAACACAAATACATTTAGCTGATATTACTATCTTGTTTCATATTAATAAAGATGAGCAAGATTTTCACACCTTGGCAGCAAGATCCTGAACACCAGTATACTTGATATCCCAGCTAAACTCGAAAATAGCCCATCCAGCACCACCTATACTATATGCATTTTCATTCACATAATCCAAAAAAGTTTCATTTTTTGTTGCTTTATACAGCCACAATGCTGCCCAAAGTAACTCATCTCCATAGCCACTTGGTGAAGGGTAGCATCCCTTTACGTTTTCTACGCTTTTATCATATTTTGCTCTGTATTTGTCTCCAAATTCAAATAACTGTAATAACAAAGATAACCAGTCGATTTTAGTGATGTACGCAATGTAGAATCATGGTTTAAACATGGCAATGTATACCTGTATTGCGTGATGCAATGATATACTTGAGTGATGTGGATCATATTTCTTGAAAATGCAAGTACATTGCATGGACACAAAATAATATCTTTAAGAAAATGGTACATCGAATAAAAATGGAAAAGATAATAGCTCTCTATTAAAAATAGTTTGAATGTTGACCAAGACTTTGCATTGTACTTTATATAAAGTTATGTACCCAAATGTTTGAAAAGAACGATAAAAATTTGTAGCTGGTTTTCCAAATCCATCGCAGCTATAATTAGTTCACACTCCTACATTTTATACTGCAGTTTCCTAAACTGCTTGTTCTTAGGTGAATTGCTAGAGATGCTAGAACCAACTAAAAGTTCTGTAACATGAATTTTTCATATATTTTAACTAATAAGCATCACCTCCCAATCATAGTACTCTTCTATCTTAACAGACAAAAGGAAAAAAGAAAAAAATACTAACCTTAATAAAACTGTTCCATTTGCCCATCATCGATTTCTTTGCAATTCCATCTACATATAATTCTCTATCAATGTTTCCAATTAAATCACAAAGCCTATTATTTCAAATTTATGGTTTATCACTTCAATGTAGAATTGTCAATGGATATCCGAAAAATCTGAAATCTATCTACATCTGTAAAACAGATAATATGCGACGTTCAAAAAAACGGACGTGGATGCGGAGACATCCACATCCGAAAATTATCCATCCTGTTTTTGTCAAGATTATAATATAAATTATGTGTATTTTAGTATAATGAAAGATTTTATTTATTATTTTATTAAGTTAGTAATTTATATTATATACACTTAATGCTTATTAAGTACTCAAAAAACTATTTATTATCGTCATATTTGTTTATATTTAACACTTTTATAATCAATTAGATTGGAAAAAAAAGTATGTTAAACTTAAAATTTATATTTATGTTTCTTGATTTATCAGGATAGGATAATTATTCAATATCTGTCTGTATCCGCAGATGTGGATATCCGATATCCAAAAATCATTTCAGATTCAGATGCGGATATGGCACTATCCACATCCGAAAATATCCGTTGACATGCCTACTTCAATGTGTTAGAAATAAGTAAAAGATTTCTTAAATTATAAAATCAACCAATAACTCATTCACCTATTCTTTTATTTCAAATAGTTCTTATCAACTTCTGTATGCTTTTTTGTCCCTTTTTAATTTACTATAAAGACTTTTAATTATCTTTCGATGCACACGTACATATAAACTTTACTATGGATTTGAGATCGGTTATTGGATTGCAGCCTTATTTATCAGCGGGAAAACATAATTTTCAAATCTTTATATTATAAAATTTTGAAAGCTTACTGCCGTTTAGTTTGTATGAATAAGAAACCTTCAGACTTATGAAATTCTTCACCATTTTTTTTCCTTTGAACACACAAAAAATAATGCAATAGGTATATGAATATAAAAAGGAAATCGAAAAAAGTAGATCAGAGTAGTATTCCTCAACTCCACATTTACAGTATTGCATGTTAAAGAAATAAGGGAATTGTTTCTTTATTACTTTTCTAAATAAAAACTGTACATTACTCTCTGCATTTATATTAGCAGATACTATGTATATGGGCTCGGCCCATTTATACTCTGCATATTACACTGCGGTCCATTATACAATAACATATTACATTGCGGTCCATTATTTGTTATACTGGTTTGCATTCCTTGTTTATTGTCATTATCTCGATACCCCCCCTCAAACCAGATCTAGGGTTCTTCGAGAATTAGAAATGGCCGCCACAAAAGGGAATTTCACGAAATCTCTTCTCGTGCTTTCTTCAGATCTGGTAAGATTTTGCCTCAGTGAAGTCTTATTAGATCGATGAGTCTCAGATCTGACAAAAGATGGAAGCTTTGAGGGTGAAACAACATAGTTTGCTTGATCATGAAGGTTGATGCTTCGATTTGAGAAGTAATCAATGGATCTGAGACGTTGAGGCTTCATTTCAAGAAGCAGACCTCAGATCCAGTATAGCAACAAGTCTGAAATGATTGAGGCTTTGATGAGTGTCCTTCGTGTTTCTCTGTTGCTGGTAGATAATTTGGAGCTCTGAAGTTTGACTTCGGGCTTTCTTCATCTATGTTCAGTTCCTTTTTGAATCTGGTAAAATTAATTCTCGACAGTGCTTTTGTAAAAACATCTGCTTTCTGGTAGGATGACGGTATGTGATTTACTTTCAGTTTTCCTTTTATCACTTGCTCACGAACGAAATACAGATCCAATTCCATGTGTTTGGTTCTAGAATGTAATACTGGATTTGCAGTAAGTGATATAGTGCTGAGATTATCACACCAAATGGTTGGTATAGTGTTAGATTTGATATGTAATTCCTTTAACAATGATTCTACCCACATAATCTCTGCTGTTGCACTAGCCACACTTCTGAATTCTGCTTCTGTACTGGATCTTGACACAGTTGGTTGTTTTTTAGCACACCACGAGATTGGGTTTTTTCCTAAAAAGATACAATATCCAGTTGTTGATTTTCTATCATCGCTATCTGTTGCCCAGTCTGCATCTGCATAGCCATTTATATTGAGTGTGTTGCTTGCATGTAGGATAAGCCCCTGATTTATTGTACCTTTAATGTATCTCGGTATTCTTTTAACTGCCTTCCAGTGATTATCCAATGGCTTTTGCATAAATTGACTAACTTTGTTGACACTGTATGATATATCAGGTCTTGTTATTATTGCATATTGAAGAGCTCCAACAATACTTCTGTATAGTTTCTCATTTTCAACTGGCTCCCCTTTATTTTTTGATAAGTGCAAGTTGGTGGTCATTGGTGTTGGGAGAGCATTTGCCTTATCCATTTTTGCCTTTATTAAAATTTCTGTGATATACTTTCTTTGACACAAGTGTAGTTTGTTGTCAGATGTTCTTTTCACCTCTATGCCCAGAAAATAGTTTAAATCTCCCAAATCTTTGATTGAAAACTCCCTGTTTAGTTGTTTTATGACCTTGTTAATTTCTGATTCATTGTTACCTGTAATTATGAAATCATCAACATAAATAAGTATATATATAACAGTTGCATCAGAAAATTTAATAAAGAGAGAGTTATCAGATTTTGTTGAGATGTAGTTGAGGCTGGCTAGAGTTTGTTTCAGTTTGTCAAACCACACACTTGGTGCCTGCTTGAGTCCATATATTGCTTTGTTTAGTTTGCAGACCATGTTTTCATTCCCCTGTTGTTTAAATCCTGGTGGTTGCTCCATGTACACCTCCTCCTGCAATACACCATTTAAAAAGGCATTATTTACATCTAATTGTTTGATGGTCCAATTCTTATACAAGGCTATAGTTAGAACAATTCTGATGGTAGATGGTTTCACAACTGGTGAAAAAGTTTCAGCAAAATCAAATCCACTTTGTTGTGAATATCCTTTTGCTACCAATCTAGCCTTGTACTTTAGAATTGTGCCATCAGGGTTTTTCTTTAGTCTATAAGTCCATTTACACCCTATGATATTTTTATGTTCAGGTAACTGAACAAGAGTCCAGGTTTTATTTCTTGTAAGTGCATCATATTCCTCCTTCATTGCTGTCTTCCACTTTTCATCTTGTATTGCTTGATAATAAGAGCTAGGTTCCTCATTGAATGATTCTGCACTGTATATTTTTGGTTTAAATATACCAATCTTTGATCTTGTTATCATATGATGACCACTATCTGTATTTGCAGGATTGATCTGTTGAGCATCATTTCTCACTGTGCTCTTCTGCTGAGTATTGGATGATTGAGAATCATTCAGTACAGAGTGGTGATCTGCTTGACACATACTGTCTTGTAGTGAGGACTGATGAGATTCTTCAGGCTCTTCATGATGATCAGGACTAGGGGCATTTCTGGTCAATTGTTGTTGTTGACCAATAATGTTCTTATCTTGAGACATTTGACTCTTTACAGGTATAACCATCTCTGGTATAGGAGGTATGGAGTTTTTTGGATTGTACAATTTCTTTGTAGCTTTGTTTTCAGTTTCACTGAAAGGAAACTCATACTCATTGAAGGTTACATGTCTTGATATATAAATTCTACCTTTGTTGTCAAGACACTTGTAACCTTTCTGATTGCTTGCATATCCTAAAAATGTACAAGGAGTAGATCTGAATTCTAATTTGTGTGTATTGTAGGGTCTTAAGCAGGGGAAGCACAGGCATCCAAAAATTTTTAGACTCTGATAGTCAGGTCTGATGCTTGTCAGTGTTTCAATTGGACTTTTAAGTTGTAAGATTTTGGTTGGTAATCTGTTGATAAGATACACTGCTGTTGAGAAAGCATCAGGCCAGAACTTCAGAGGTACAGATGCTTGTGCAAGGAGAGTTAAACCAGTTTCTACAATGTGCCTGTGCTTCCTCTCAATCAGACCATTCTGCTCAGAGGTATGTGGACAAGTTGTTCTGTGATTTATTCCTTTTTTTTGAAAAAATTCTTTGAGTGGTAGAAACTCCTTCCCACCATCAGTTTGAATAATTTTTACTTGGCAGTTTGTTTGTTTTTCAGCACTTGCTATAAACTGCATCACTGCATTACTAGTGTCAGATTTTGCTTTTAAAAAATAAATCCACACATATCTGGAAAAGGCATCAATAAATGAAATATAATACTTGTAACCATAGTCAGTAGAAATTGGAGCTGGTCCCCACAAATCTGTGGCAACAAGTTCTAGTGGTTTAACATATTCAGTACTTGAGTCTGGAAATGCAAGTTTATGACTTTTGCCCATTGGGCAGTAGGTGCAGGAATAAAATGTGGGAATATTTTCAACATGAACTTTATTATTGCTACTCAAAACATGTCTTACAATTTTCATACTGGGGTGACCCAGTCTAGCATGCCAGATATCAAAGCTGTTGCAATTTTTAACAGATTTTATTTCATTTGTTTCAGACATATTACACCAGTTTTTCATATTGTCATATTTTCTTGACCTTGCAATATCAAATTTGTATAGACCCCTACATTCTCTACCCTGCAAAAGAATTTCATTTGTCAGTACATCTTTTACTAAGCAAAACTTTGAATGAAATTCAAAATAAACATTGTTATCTTTTGAGAACTGTGAGACACTCATCAGATTCTTTCTGATAACTGGTACTCTCAAAAGATTATTAAGATATAACTGTCTAGCACCTATAATACTTGCATTTCCAATGTGTGTTATATGAGTTGCTTTGCCATTACCCATATATAATGAAAGATTACCTTTGTATTCTTTGTTTCCAAGATTTAGATTGTTGAGATTATTTGTGACATGGTTGGTTGCTCCTGAATCTGGGTACCAACTATCATCCTGAATGTCCTCTGCTTTGGCTAGATGGTTGGATGTGTTTTCTGATTGTTCTTTACATCCTTGTTGAACATTTACCATGTTTGCAGTAGACTCATGTTGTCTTGAGTTTCCAGCATTTTGTTGAGATGGTGTATAGTTAGCATCAAATCTGAAGTAACATCTGTTTGCTGTGTGACCAAATTTTTCACAAATTTGGCACCTTATTCTATTGTTGTTGTTTGTGTATCTTCCACTTCTTCCTCTTGATCTATAACTCTGACCACCTCTTTGATTGCTGTTGGGTTGATTTCTGTAATTGTGATTCCTTTCTTGATTTCTTCCTCTGTTGTTGGTAATATAGTTTGCTGAGTATTCAGGATTTGTTGATTTTTTTTGCTCTAATCTCCCTTCATGTGCTAGTAATATAGAGTGTACATACTGTAATGCTGGTAAGCTTTCTGTTGATGATATTACAGCTACAACAGATTCATATTCCTCATCAAGTCCACTTAACAGATATAGAATTTGTTCTGTGTCACTTACATTATGTCCAGCTGAGGCTAACTGATCACAAAGAGTTTTAGTTTTTGATATATATTCTCTCATGGTTTGACTGCCTTTCTTCAAGTTGTGGAGTTGTCTTTTGTATTGCATAATTCTTGCAGCAGATTGAGAACTAAAAGCTTGCTCTATTGTATGCCAAATATCGTAGGCAGTTTTACAACCTATTAGTTGTGGTAAAAGACTTGCACTAATTGAGGATAACAACCAAGAACTGACCAAACTATCTTGTCTTTCATGTATAATATATTCTTGATTATCAACTAACTTGCCTTGTGCATCTGCAGTGAATCTTGGTGGCTTAATGATGGTTCCAAGAACATATTCCTGAAGACCATAAGCTTTAATTGCAGTCTCCACTTGAAATTTCCAGAGAAGATAATTGGTTTCATCGAGTGGAGTATTTATAATCTGGCTATGTGGTTTGATGATGGTTTTAAGAAGTTCTTGGGTAGTATTGGATTGGTTTTGAGTGGATTTGGAAACAGATGTGGGTGAAACAGCACTGTTATCACCTCCTTCAGCCATTGATGAAGAAAATTACAGCAAGAAGTAAAGAAAAGAAACAAGATTACCAGAGAATGAGGATGCAGCCAAAAACTGACTGAATGATGATATGTAACCAGCGGTTTCTTGGCACGGCACCTCTGGTTAGTCAACAAAATCCTTGAAATTCTGATAGTATTGATGCAGCCGAAGTGATATATGATGAGAATTTTCTGATATCAATCCTTCTTGGCACGGCACAATGCTAGATGATGAATCTTCTTTAACATATCATATACAGTTGTTAAACTGTATATGATTTGATCTCAGATGATGAAAACTCTCTGATGAGATATGATTTTCAATCAAAAACTGATGGTGATCAGATGCTGTTAAGCATATAAAGCTCTGATACCATGTTAAAGAAATAAGGGAATTGTTTCTTTATTACTTTTCTAAATAAAAACTGTACATTACTCTCTGCATTTATATTAGCAGATACTATGTATATGGGCTCGGCCCATTTATACTCTGCATATTACACTGCGGTCCATTATACAATAACATATTACATTGCGGTCCATTATTTGTTATACTGGTTTGCATTCCTTGTTTATTGTCATTATCTCGATATTGCAAGCTACCATAATATGACTACTACTTGAAGCAAAGACAACTCCACATGAAAATAATCACCGGGGGAAGTATTAAACGTGCATTCAGTGCCTGTGACAGAGGTTTACGGAATATTCACTGTAGTATATGGATTATACACTCAAAATAATAGAGAACACTAATGGAACCACATCACTGATATGGGAAAATCAGTAAATCTGCCTTGGATTGTAGTGAGTGAATCATAAATAAAGAAGCTTCGTATAGGTATCGGTGGCAGTAAAATAAATGGAATTAATACCAAAATTAAAGAATAAAAAACTCACCCCAAAACAGGTATCAATGGCAGTACGAATCGAACCATCCTTCAAATTGATCAATTTCCAGATATCATCAACCCAATTCCTTCGTTAGCCAACCATTGGGTCCCATTCGTTTTTGGGTCTGATACACTTGAAGGTTGGACGACGAATTGCATTTCGTACATTGCTGGGATGTTCGGAGCCATCACTGAAACCTGGATTTGGGGGAAGTGGATCTGGTGATGGGCGATACGTGGGAAGTGGATTTGGGGGAAGTGGATGTGGTGAAGAAATAGTGAATGTGTGAGGAGATGGTAAAGACGAAAATGGGGGAAGAGGAATATAAAATAATGAAACGGCGGGGATTTGGATTAGAGCCAAAATTTGGACGAATGGAGCCAAAATTTGGACGAAGCGGAGCAACAAAATTCAAATAGCCAAGCTAAAAAATTAGTTAAACGGAAAAAACCTTTATGTAAAAGAATATATCTACATGATGATATTAATTTTTATTATAAATTGTACTTTTGAATTTTAACAGACCTTACTATTAATTATAAATTAAAAAGTTTGGAAAACATTAGTTGGATCCACAAATAACTTATCCTGCCGTTATTTTTACATATACGCAATGTCACTCATTAGAAAGATGATAAAATTTGTGATTTTAAATTAATGTGAGAATAACGTCCATGTACGAAGAATCAACGCTCAGCAGTGGAACAGAGGGGTATTTTAGGGAAGAAAATTGCGGTGTTTGAAAATATATATATGTAAGTTATATCTTTTTGGGATGATATTTTATGTATTAAGTTTGATTCTAGGAAAGTGTCCCTTATTTTCACTGTATTAAATTTATTTTAGAAAATTTCAAAAGTTTAAATAACTAGTTAAATATTAGTTATTATGTATATATTATTAATTAGTAATAGTAATTATTAATTACTAATGAATATTAATAATTAAATACTAGTTATTATGTATATATTATTATTTAGTAATAGTAATTACTAATTACTAATATATTACTAAACTGTAAATTAATCAATAATTTTGATTATAAATTATTAAATTATGGTAAATTTTTAAGTAATAATTATTAAAAATTATAAATTTATTAAATATAAATATTAAACTTTGATTACTAAATATTAATTATTAAAAGTTAATTATAAATTATAAATTATTTAATAGTAATTTTTAATATTAACTATTAATTACTAATTATATTTATTAATTGTCAAATGTAATTAATAGTTAATAAATGTAATTTGCTAATTATTAATAAATGTATTTAGTAATTATAAATTATTTATTGGTAATCATTAATTGTGATAAATTATAAATAATGACCTATGGATGTTACCATTTCTAGTTATTAATCATAAATTACCATTTATAAATTATTTAGTAAGTATGTATAAATAATCGAAGATAACGATGATTAATATTGCTATTATTGGTAACTAATTATTGAATATCATTAATTAATAATATTTTTGAAGAAAGTATTATAATTATTAATTATCAAAAATCTGCAACGGTAATTTATTACAATAGGCATTTTATTGCCGTTGTAAAATCGACATCTATTAAGCGACAAAAGAAAATAGTCGTAATAAGTATCTGTTACAACAAGCAGAAAGGGATGAAAACTGGTATTTATTACAACGGGCAAAAAACCACTGTAACAGAAATATATTACAATGGTCAAATTAAAAACTTTGTAATATGTGTCTCTTACAGCGTGCTAAGTAAAAGAGTTGTTGAAAAGTGATATCTATTATAACGAGCCTGAAAAAACCTATTGCAATAGGTTTCTATTACAACGGACACTTAATGACCGTTGTAAAAATGACGTTGTAATAGGGTATTTTTTGTAGTGTTCTGAGATAATAAATACTTTAAGGACTTATGATCCACGAACAACTCGAATCGTTCTCCCAACATATAGCGCTTACATACCTTTAGTGCAAAGATAACCGTTGTCAACTCTAAACCTTGTGTAGGGTATCTAACTTCATGTGGTCGAAGCTGTCAAGAAGCAAAGGTAATAGCTCTACCTCTTTGCATCAATACAACTCTCAACCTAGATCTACATGCATCTGTATACACCATCAAATCTTGATTCCCATCTAGAACAACTAACATAGGCGCATTAGTCAATAAATGCTTTTGCTTTTGAAATGCTTCTTTATATTTATCAGTCCGAACATACTTTATGTCCTTCCTGGTTAGTTTATTCATCGGTGCTGCTATACGGGAAAAGTCTTTAATAAATCTTCAATAATAGCCAGTCAACCCTAAGAAACTTCTAACCTTAGTCACGGTCTTGGATTTTTTTATTCTTAATAGCTTCGATCTTCGATGGCTCTAAAGACAATCCATTCTTAAAACTACCTACCCAAGATACTTCATTTCTCTTTTTCAAAAATGATATTTTGAAAACTTCGCTTTTAGTTGATGCTTCCTCAATGTATCTAGCACTATTTTAAGATGAACTTCATAGTCACATTCATTCTTTGAATATATCATAATGTCACCTATAAACACCAACAAAAATCTATCTAAATGCTCTCAAAAGATCAGATTCATCAAATCCATAAAAAAAGCAGGCCTGTTGTTCAATCTGAAGGGCATGACTAACCACTCATATGAATCATATCTTGTTCAAAATGTCGTTAACAGCATACTTTCCTCCACCACTATCAATTAATGGAAACCAGTAGCTATGTCCATCTATGAAAATGCCTTGGCACCACTCAGTTGATCGAACAAATCATCTATTCTAGGCAAAGGATATTGATTCTTTATCGTCATCTCATTCAACTTTCTATAATCGATACATAACCTCAATAACCCATCTGGTTTCTTCACAAACACCATTGTAGCTCCTTAACGCAAACTTCTTAGTCTAATAGAATTATTCCTTTCCAGATCCATTAGTTGCACCTTTAACTTCATCTCGGTAGATGTTGTTCAGCTAGGGGGTTTACATAGGGGTTCGACTATAGGTATAAGATATATTCGAAACTCTAGCGCATGTTTTGGTGGTACTCCTATACCAGGCTCAAAAAATATCAGCATACTCTCTTACTACGAGAACCCGATTAACTTCATTCTCTATGCCTTCTATGGCACCCAACATCGCATAGACGTCGAAACCAAATCCTTCAAATGATTATACGATTTGATCGCAGCAATTAGGAAGTTTTAAGGATATTCCCGATCTCGATAAAATACTCTAGCGTCATATCGACTCAACTAATCCATACCCAAAATTATCCTAAAAGCCACACTATCAAACACATATAAATTACAGGTAAACAAATGATCTAATAACTCAAAATCTATATGGTCACGTCTCAATCCAATAGTTGCATAGCCGCTTATTACATTCGTAACCCTTAGAGAAATAATAAGGTATGTTGATTCTAGGTTTAACTTATTTACCATGCATCTAGAGATAAAAGAATGATGCTCCTACATCAAACAATATTTTTAAATATAGGTATACTATGTATTAGAAGCATACCTTCGAACATAGTCTTCCCGTTATTCCCCTACAGTCGACTTGGGATCTATAGACTCTAGGGCGACAACTTTCCCTCTTACAACTTTGATCAGTTCAGGACACTCCCTTTGAAAATGGCCCACTTATTTCAATTAAAGCATCACACTCCTTTCTCCTTTGTAGATGGTCTAAAAGCTGCAGGCTTCAAGTCAAGAATGTTTCTCTTCTGAGCTTTGGCCTGTTTAGGAATTCACGCTTGAAGTGCCCCATCTAGTTGCAGCTATAGCACCTTACATTTTCCTTATCAGCAACCTTCTTTCCCTCACTAGAATGACACTCATTAGCAAAGCGTCCCTTCTTATCACACTTATGGTAGGTTATCTAACATTTCCTTCTTACAAACCCTACCATCCTTAACTCCACCTTTATTAAATAACATTCTAACTGGTCTATAGCCTTCTTGTTATCGCTGGATCGACATTCACTAACATAGTTCCCTTTCTTATTACACTTATACCAAACCACTCTAGTCTTTCTTTTCTTATCTTGGGAACTCATGGTCCTATCCACCACTTTGAGGGTATTCTCTATACCCATAAGTGGTCTTCCTCTAATCAATCCTACTACTGCTCCAACTTGCATCAGGTTCATAAAGAAACGATACATCGTTTCCACATTGACTAGTGCAACATCTATGATGATAGTTCGGTCAGTATTACCAGCACTAGGTGTAACGACCTGCAAATTCATCGCGTCAGAAAAATTTTAAAATATTTGTAACACCCCTAATATTTAATAACATTATTCAGGAAATTTGATTAGATAAATTAAACAGAATAACGTAGAGTGATAAGGGGATTGAGATTTGTAAATAAATTTAGTGGTTGTGCTTATCACAAATGAATAGGCTTATAAATGGTTAAAATGTTAAGTAATAAACATAAGGGCATAAGGGCGATTTGCCGCCCCATGTTTACCACCCTTATACTCACATAACCAAAACTATGCATGTTCATTTTCATCACAATGAAAACGCAAACAAAATAAGAGGAACAAGCCGACCATTACTAGGAAGAAAAGAAGAGAAATTCAAATCAAGCTAAGGAATTAAAGCAAGGGGCATAAATCTTAATCTCAATCTAATCTCCTTATCCTAATCAAGGTGAACAAAAATCCTAATCATCTCTATATTGTTTTCAATCGTATATTTTCAGATTTATGAATTAATCCATTTTATGATGATTTGAATGATGATATGCTTGGTTTTATAACATGTTAATTAAAATCAAATTTTTTAAATATGATAGTACGGCTTTAGGGGAAAACCAATAGCAAATGATTGTAGAATGCCATGGAAAAATTATATGTTATGAAAAACATGATTTGGAGTTGGGTTTCAATTTTTATAATTTTCCAAGCCGTAGAGAATTTAATATGAATTTTCAAAGAAAAATATGTATTATTGGGTTTATAAATTAATTTCGATTATTGTAGGGTGAATTTGGGTCTGAAATTTATATATGTTAGATAACATATTAAAAATGAATTTTAGTGATTTTTAGGGATTTTTGCTAAGAATTTATTACGGAAATTAAATTATTTTGAAAGAAGGACCTAAATGATTTAATTGTTGTTAAATGGGAAGGAATTATTAATTAAAAATTAACCATGTTTTAGATATGAAAATATGCGGCAATTATTTATTAAATAATTTGAAAAGTTTAAGGTAACCAATCAATTGTTTACATGAAGGCAAGTTAGTTACAATGAAATTATTTTATTTGGTAAAAACAGCCTTTTACCTAGAAAAGTAGGTTCCCCTCCTTTAGAAGAAGTTTGCAACGTAGAGCTTCCATCTTCAATCAAGTCAAAACCTTCTAGGTCGAGACCAATGAAGCCAAAACCAATACACATGGTATCACTTAGTTGGTACGTAGTGGATTGGAGAAAAAGGCAGAAGCTTATGTGTCGAAACACAGCTTCTGATTGGGTCAATACCATGGTTTTGTTTCCCAAAGAAAAGCGCTTGCCTGATGTATTACATGCTTTTGAAGGAGTCGAGACCGATGCTTTTGAAAGTGACTTTTAACTAGCTTTCGAAAGACAGTTGTTGCCTTATTATTTAAACAAGTAGCTTTCGACGGAGCTACTTAGTTTTCAAAATTGAAGTGTTTGGAAGGGGTAGTTTCGACAAAGTCGGAACCCTTCTGCCTCTTTATGCCTTTCGAAGGTATTGAAGATAATAATGCCTTCGGGAGGAAATGTTTGTTTAAAAACGTAAGTCACTTCCCATAGCTTTCGAAAAAGGGTTAGTGGTTTCGAAGGCATGGTTTCGAAAGGGGTTTCGAAGCCAACCTTCAAACATTTTACTTATATAATATCAGCTTTCAAAAGTATGGTGTCAATGCCATCAAATTTTCTCTAAATATTTTTATATGATAAAGAAAGGTTTTGGAAAGGGTACTTTCGTTTATGTTCACTTTGACCCGAATGATATTTTATATATAAACCCAATAGTTTTGAAAAAAGGCCTTTCAATGTTTTCGAAAGGGGTACTCTCAATGATTTCGAAAGAGGTACTTTCGATTGGATTTGAAGCTTTACTTCTAAAGTTAAATGCTAATAATTTAATACATTCGAAAGGTTTCAATAGAAAGGTTTTAAGTGTTCGAAAGGCAAGAGCCTAATGTTTTGAAGATAGATTTATATGCTTTAGAAGGAGGTTATCCAGTGAGATCAAAAGAAAGGTTTCGAAAGGCTTTATTTTTCAAAATAAATAACCCAAACTTGTTTTAAAAGAAAAACCCATGGCTAAATAAAGGGGTTTTTAAACAGCTTTAAGAAGAAGTTTTTCTTGATAAATAATAGGTTGAAGGGATTAACCATGTTTATATGAAAATTATTTAAAGGACATTAAATCCACGGAAGTGGTATTGTTATATTGTTATAGTTGCTTCTTCAAATATAAAAATATTCACATTATAAAGGACTCATAACTGCATTTTGGGGATAAAGGATAGAAGAACCAGCTAGGTTGACCTAGTATTGAATATTAATTGATAAAACTCTTGAATGAGTAGAATTGCATTCAGGAGGTCAGGAAGACCAAAATATGGGATGTCTAAATGAAGAAGTTGTTAGGGAGACAGGTTTGTAGTGCATCCATGAAAACTATGATTAAGAAGTTAATGGAATTACCAATAGGTTCATAGTGATCCCATGAAAACTATGTTTATAAAGAGTGGTTGGCAGAGGCCAATTGGTTTGTAGTACACCCACGAAAACTATATCTATATTTAGTTATTGACAGTTGTCAGTAGATTCCTAGTTAACCCATGAAAACTAGGATCAGAGAAAAGTTATTGGAGTCACCAATAGATACCGGGGAACCCATAAATTAATTAACCTATTGGTAAGGGCCAATAGGTTCATAATGCACCCATGAAAACTATGAAATAGGACGGGGACTCTAGAAGATAAAAACAGGTTATTAGTAATCCTATGAAAACTAATAGTTTAATACTGACCTTAGAAACTATAAATATAACAGGGAGTCGATTAAACAGGGAATGGAAAATCCAAAATGTTTTTAACTTGTATGCATATCATCATAATATTTTGAAATGACTATGTTTTAACCATTGATGCAGGAGCATAACAGATGGTTTTATAAAGGTTTTAAGATACTAGTGAGGGGAAAACCCGTTCCGCTAAGCAACATGGTCTTGCTAGATATCTAAATGGTTTGAGATGTTCGATTATTATACAAACCTGGTTTTATGTATGACTCGGAGTTTATGTTTTGCCCTTAAACTCTTAGGCTCTCAATTGTTTGTGAGTAGTCTGAAGGTTGGGATTTTCAGATACCTCATTAGACGAATAAGCTTCCAAAGATGTGCAGGAGGCAGAATAGATAATTAAAGTTCTTTTCTCTTTGATTCCGCCATGTTGTTTTATAAAGGAAAAGTTGTTTAAGTGCCTTATTATATACTCTGATCAACCAAAGGGGCATCTTTAGATGTCACTCTTGGTATGTTTGTAATAGTTATCTATTTCTGAACATGGTTTGCGATTATGGGACTATGTAAAGAATGTTGAAATGGTGTTTGAAATGGAATGACAATGTTATTTAGAAATTAGTTTTTTTCCAAATCCATGTGTTTCTGTTATATCAATGTATCTAACATTACCGTATTTGGTCATCGAGGATTAATAACCATGTATGACTGCAACATCCGTAGCCGTTAGTTTTGGGCCACCAAGTGGGGGATGTTACAAGTTGGTATGGGAGCATAGGTTTATGAAAACCTAAGAAATTTAAACCTGAAAAGATTTGTTGAAATATAATCCAATGAATCAGAAATATGATCGGGGGTTTGGGATAATGCTATTGTAACGTACTTGTATTTGATATATAGGTGTATATATATAAGTATGTATTCCCCTTTCTCTTAGACTGTTCTTTCGTACCTAACTAAGGCTCGTATGAAGATTTACGTGAAAGAAGATATGGAAGCAGGAAATAGAAGAGGAAATCTAGGTAGAGGAAGCACCACAACCAACGAAAATGCTCGACCTAACACTCGGAGGAACCAAGGTCGGCAGGCTAATGCTAAAAAAAATGCTGGAGCAATGTGGGTGCCAAAAATCCGCCAGTAGATGCAGGGACGATGTACCAGTTATTTGTTAATCTGATGCAAGCAGGAGCTGCTGCTGGAGTTTCTGGTAATGCAGGAGGAGCTAATCCTATGGCCCTAGTTGGGAATAATTATGCTAAGCTGAGCAGAGACTACACCAGTTTGGACGGAAAGCCGTTTTTGGGAATGGAAGATGCTATTGAAGTTGAAAATTGGTTGTTTCACCGTGAAAGAATATTTTCTGATCTAGGCTTAGATGATGAGCAGAAAAGTAGGTTGGCCTCTAGGCAACTGCAAGGGGCGGCATTTCACTGGTGGAATAGTGTGACTGCCGGAGTTTTGGAGGAAGAGATGACATGGGCTGATTTCAGAAGGAGATTCGAGCAAAGGTTTTTATCTGAGGTTGCTAAGTTAGCATTGATGGGGAAGTTCATGGATCTAGTTTAGGGAGATATGTCAGTTATCGAGTATGCTAATAAGTTTGATAAGCTGTCTCGATATGGATATGCTACTATGGACACTGACATCAGAAGGAATGAGAGGTTCATTCGGGAATTGAGGCTTGAGCTAACTAGGGCAACCCTACCATATATCCAAGATCATTGTAATTTGGTTGTGGAGATGGCAATTCACCATGAAGAGATGCTTATTGTTTGTGCTAGAGAGAAGTTAGTTGAATCTCAGGGTCCTTAGGAAAAGAAAAGAAAGTTCTTTAAGAAGAAGGGAGATGCTGCCAAGAAGGTAAAGGTAGAGTTAATATGTTGTAAATGCGACAAGAATGATCATTATGCCTATGAGTGCCAAACAAGCAACGGGAAGAAGTCTTCAAATAAAAAGAATGTAAAATGCTTTAACTGCGATCAAGTTGGGCATTAAAAAAACCAATGTCCAAAGCCAGTCAGGGCAGACAAGAGGAAGGTTTTTGCCATTGGACCACCATCTTCTTTAAGACCTCCTGTAGTAGATAAAGGAAAAACTATGATGGATGTTACGCTTTTGATTTAGAGTATCCAGTTAGCGTACTATTTGATACCGGTGCATCACATTCATTTATATCGCAGTATTAGGTTGATAAGAACCCACATACCATGTTACTTCCTTACGGGTGGTGAATCCAATAGGAGGGTATGCAATTATAGGGATGAGATGTGTAATGACCTACCATTTTGGACGTTGTAAGAAGACACACATGTCAAGCTTAAACCTTTCAAAAGGGCAGATTGTTATGGAGTAAATAAGAAAAAGAGAAGAAATAAAAGCAAATACATAATCTCACAGCGGAATGACAAAATATAATAATCAAAATAACAGTTCATGAAGCTGTTTACAAAACACTGATTATACTAATACAACACAGAATCAGAGTTAAACATATCGGAGATAAATAAATGATAATGCATCGGAACACTATGATGTAGTGAAATAATATAGTAAATGATAATACAATCTTCGTCTTCGTCCTCCAGAAACAAGTCTTCAAATCCTGAAATGCTCATGCTGACCCGAGTGAATTGAAAGGACAAAATACTCGAGTCAAAACTAATAGATCTTATGTAAGTTAAGTCAAAGGTAAATATGAGTGCAACGGCGTCAGAGATGTTTACATGGTTTGACTTTTCTTATCCAATGTCTAATGTGAGTGCAGTAACTTAAGAGATGTTCGGGATTCACACCGTTAAACTATCTACTATGTACGATACGCTATTATAATATGTCTATAGTAAAGTAAACTATTAAAATTGCATTAAAGCGTCAACCATATCCCTCTTAACACATTTTTATATATTCCCATAGTCTATACAGTACTGTAACTTCCCGTAAACTAGGCTTATCAAAGGGCACTCCATAGGTATGGTATATAACAACTCGTAGAAGGCGCACTAGGACATGTGAACACGGCACAACTAGGCAACGCCAGGGTAGATATACCAATTACACTTCCGGGCTGGTGGTAATGCATAGCCGCAACTACCTCCCACCTCGGAACACACTCTCAAATCAAAATCAAGGGTGACCACCAAATATATCACAAAGTCGGAATATAATATCGAAGGAATGACCTTACTTGGCCCGTCAAATTGCTCCTGTTTTAGTCACATCTAAGCTGACTCACGAGAGTCAGGGTCATGTCATACCTCATACAGAAATCGTTCGTCAAACCATCCTACTTCATTCTGGAATCTCCACCATGTCAAAATTGTTAAAGTGGTTTCATTATTGGTAGAGAGTATGACAATATCCGATCCCGGTCTCTTTAACTACCAAACACCTATTACACACCGGATGGTTCTTTTACATTTCCAAAGTCAATTCACAGTTTATATCAAAATATCATGTTATCAAAACCATATTACTTCCGAAAATCAATTCACTTTGAAATCATATTTCCAAAATAGTTTAAAACCCTCATTTCAAACTTCATATTCAATCAAATATATATAATTAACTCCCAACTAAGGTTATAATATCATGTAACCATATTCATTTTAAACTCGAGGATTTCAAAAGATAAACACGTCTATTTTATTTAGTTTGAAATTTAGAAAGATAGTTGGATAGTTATCAATAGTTTTAAATTGTTATAAATAGTTAAAATGCTCTGAAATAATTTAAAATAGTTTAACTTGATTTAAGATAGTTGAATAGATTTAACATAGACTAAATATAATTAAAATAGATTAAATTACTTTAAAATAGATTAATTAGATTTAAAATAGATAAATTTGACTTAAGATAATTTAAAATAGGTTAATTAGTTTAAAATAAATAAAAAGGTTTAAAATAGGTTAAAATGATTTAATATATTTGATATAGGTTAAAATAGTTTAATAATTTGAAAATCTTAATAATTAGAAATATTCATGTTATTCAACAAATCTGAATCATTCAAATTTTTAAATCAAAAAATCCAATTTCAATCTCTCAATTCAACTCACAATAAAATTTTAAACTTTATATTGCTTCAAAACCATGTTGAAATATCAATTTAATCACTCACATTTCAATATATTTTGAAGTTATATTTTCGAACAATTTCAATAACTCAGTTCCGTTTAATTCCATTTATACTTCAAAATTCAACTTAAAATTGTAAATCTAATTTCTTTAACCCATTCCTTTAACCCATTTCAAATTTCTCATATGCTTGATTTCAATAATAATTCAACTTATATAAAACAAGTTTATTTCAAAATATCATTCAATTAAATTCAAAAATTAAGGATTTAAAATCATTTAATTTAACCAATCCGGTACTCGTATAAATTCTCTACCCTAGGTCAAGTGATGCAGATATTTATCGTTTCAATCCGTAATTTATAATTTTACGGTTATATATCATTTCATACCGCAATCCGAAATTTAATAATAAAATCCATAAAATCAGTCGAGTCTATCATTTCAACCCATAATGATTTTTCTCGAATCTATAGATCATTCGGGTATGTATCATTTCAACCCATAGGCAACTTGCAGAGTGATAACAGTATATAAATCAACCATATCATCCAATCATCCAAATATTAACATTCAAACATCCATCATAATCACTATTCAATTTTATCAATAAATATCAGCAATTAACAATGTATTATTTACAGGCAATTAACTGGCAATTTAAATTCAATAATAATTCAAAATAACATTTTAATTCACAAATAAATTCAAAATTAACTGCAATAACGATTTAAAGCTACCAAACAGCAATAAATTAATTTTAAATCACATCACAAATTTAATTTAACCAACATAAGAAATTCTAGAAGTTGTGAGTGGGTCAATCACTCACCTTTGAATTTAAATTCAATTTAAATCCGATTTAAGCCCAAATCTCAAAATTCGTCCAAACTAACGCCAAAATTTCCGGAATTCCAATACGATACTAGCGGAGAAAACTGCACGTTAATTGGATCTCGTATGTGAAAGTTATGCACGTTAAAACGATCGAAAATTTAAAATAAAAAATTAATTAATTAAAAATAAAGGCAACGTCACCTCCTACTTCTATAGCAAAGCCCAAACACGCGACACATTTGAACCCAAGCGAGACCGCTGACCACCCCTTTGACCTCGCCTCTACGCCGCCGCCGGCCACTAACGACTACCACTTCCATGCTCGCAACCTCGCCTTCCTTCGAACCCCCCAGGTCCAATCACCCCAAACGCCTCCGATCGCCGCCCCAAATCAAACCCTAAACGCCGACGATCCAGCCACCTATTCTTCCAACCAACGGCTTGGATGAACACCCATCGACGCTCTCTACACAACTGCACACTTTGATGGACGAATCATACCAGTTGATCAACCACCAAATCGATGGTCGAAAATATTCTGGTCATTCGTGAATAAATCAAATATCGATTGTGAAAACGAACAACAGATTTAAGTTGTGCTCATTGAGAGCTCTGAATCGCTATATAATTTGACATATTTCGAGGAGTTTCAATTTTTTTGATTTTGGAATTTGATTTGAAATTGAACGGAGAATTTTTTGTCTACCATTGAAATGAGGAGTTGAGAAGGAAATGTACGTATAGACAAATGAGAATAAAAAACAATCTAGGGTTTATAATGAGCTATTTATAGGCATAGCTGAAAATAGAAAAGAATGTACTAGATCGCCTTGGATTGGAACGATAAATGACCCCAAAAGCCCGTTCTGCCTTCGGAACAAAAATGTGTCAACCCATATATCAAAATAGATGTTTTAAATATTTTTAAACTCAACGGAACAGGTTTTCGGTCCTAGTTCCATCGTATGAAGAAGTTATGTTGAAATTAGCTTATTTCAAATTGATATTCAATTGAATTTAATTAAATTGATTTTTAGGCGTTTCAAGCCGGTGTGGTCCAACAACAAGTCCGATCGCTATGAAACTTGAAATCCTACAATGATTCATCGTTACGGATGTGATGAAACCGGTTTCGTCGAAATCCAAGATGTCTCTAAAATGACTATTTTCACGTTAATTAAAAAATTAATATTAAATTAATTGAATCACCTTTCAATTCAAATTTAATAATTTACATTTTCTGTCATTTTAGATTACCTTAACATTTACCATAATTTAAAAAAAAATTAGATATCAATTCAAAGTTAATTAATTTACCGATTATAGTGTTTTAGCTTCAATTGTAATTAAATCCAATTATTTAAAATTTAATCCAATAAATTGTTTTTATTTGATTTCAATCTTTTATACTCAATCCATTTATTAGTCAAATAACCTAGTTAATATTTGTTTTTCTTTCATTACATTAGTATTCTCCAATTTCCTTTTTTTGTATTAACTATTATATTCCATTTATATTGAATTTTTGTCAAACTTATACATTAATTATAATTAAAAATCTCAACTAATTTTTTCAACTTGGTTTCATTCTTTTGATAAATCAATTATTATCTTATGAGTAAGATTAACATTTCCATTCATTTTATTTCATTCACAAAGTTCAGTTAGTGTCTTAGTTCTCATTAATGTAACATTAAATTTCGTTTAATTATGATTGATTTCCAATTAAATTTAACGGGCTAAATAAATAGGTCATATAATAATGTTACCTTTTAACCTTTAATCACACTTGTAAGTGTTTAAACTTTACAATCAACTGCTATAATTACTTACATAATATTGATTTTATTCAATTACCATTTATCATATTATTTCATTAATTAATTCCATATTTACATTTGTTTTTCATATATTCAATTTATAACCAAGTATAACCTTTACATTATTTCATTTATTGGAATTTCTTTCAAATTGTTAATAATTATCTTTAATTAACACTGTTACATTTCGTTTAGTATTGATTTCATTATTAAATTACAAATTTTTATTTCTTTCGATATTTAAATTACTAAAACTTTATTAAATTTACAAATTTTAATTACCGAAAATTATGGGTCGTTACAAAGATGTAACCGGGTAGAACTTGATTTGTTAGGTCATAAGTTTGTATGAAGTCTGTATGTCTATGATTATGTAGATTTTGGAATCATTTTGGGTGTAGATTGGTTCGGTAAGTATGAGGCTAGGACATTTTACTAGGATAGGAAAAAATTTACCAGGACACCTAGATTGTCATAACTAGATCATCTTCTCAGTGGATAATTCCGACTGGAGTGTATGTGCTTTGTTAAGTGCTATGGAAGCGGGAGAAGTGTTAAGTCAGTTTCAAGTAGCAAAAGAGTTTGCAGATGTCTTTGAGCTAGTTAAAGGATTACCACCAAAACGAGCTGTTGAGTTTCAGATAGATCTTCTACCAGGAGTTGAACTTGTCAGTAGACCACCTAGCAAGATGACACCGACTGAGATAAAGAAATTGAAGCGGCTAGTGGATCTTGAAGGATTTTTTTTATTAAACCAAGCAGTTCGCCTTGGGTAGCGGACGCGGTTTTCATGAAGAAGCCAGATGGGTCGTTAAGGATGTGCATCGACTATCGTAAGTTGAATGAAAGTACGATCAAGAATAGGTATTCCTTGCCGAGAATAAATGATCTGTTCGATCAGTTTAGTGGAACCAGAGTGTTTTTCCAATCAAATTTGGCGACGGGGTTCCATCAGTTAAGAGTGGCAGAGGACAGTATTCCTTTGATAACATTTCAGACTTGGTATGGTTTGTATGAGTGGTTAGTAATGCCATTTGGGTTAATGAATGCACATGCTTTCTTTGTGGACTTGATGAACCGAGTTTTTCGAGAGTACTTGGATAGGTTAGTATTGGTATTTATAAATGACATTTTAGTATACTCGAAGGATGAAAGAGGGCATGAGGATCATCTAAGATTAGTGCTTGAGAACTTAGGCAGCATCAGCTAAAGGTGAAGTTTTCTAAGTGTTATTTTTGGAAGAAAGAGGCTAAGTTACTTTGTCATGTAGTTTCAGAGAAGGGCTTGGCAGTCGATCTAGTTAAGATCAAAGCTATCAATAATTGGAAGAGACCAGAAATGGTAATCGAGATCAGGATTTTTCTTGGACTTGATGGCTATTACCGGAGATTCATTAAGGATTTCTCACGGATAGCAGCACTTTTGACTAAGTTGACCAGGAAGGATGTGAATTTCATTTGGTCCGACAAATGTGAAGAAGGGTTCCTTAAGTTAAAGTATTTGTTGACTAATGCACCAGTATTAGTTGTTCCAGACTAAAACCAAGGGTTGGTAGTATACACTTATACTAGATGGAAAGCTGCGTTGATGCATAAGGGTAAACTGATTGCCTATGCTTCACGATAGCTTAGGCCGCATGAAGTGAGATATCCCACTCATGATTTGGAGTTGGCTGCAGTGATCTTCGCATTGAAGATATGGAGACATTATCTCTTAGATGAGAAATTTGAGCTATACACAGATCATAAGTCTTTAAAATACTTATTCTCTTAGAAGGAGTCACTACAACAAAAATGGACTTTTGCAGTGTTTTAGAATTGCTGTCATTATCATCTGCAGCATTTCGAAGAACGCTGTATTACGTCCTGCTGCAAAAGAGCACTAATATACCATAGCATTTCTAAAAGTTGCTAAA
This sequence comes from Allium cepa, assembly GCA_030765085.1. Taxonomy (NCBI): domain Eukaryota; kingdom Viridiplantae; phylum Streptophyta; class Magnoliopsida; order Asparagales; family Amaryllidaceae; genus Allium; species Allium cepa. The sequence goes on along the minus strand of CM060940.1, from coordinate 754,463,455 downwards.
AACGAAGATACCGCAGCGTTTCTAAAAGGTTGCTAAAAAATGGATTTTGAAGCTTTTAAAAAATGCCACGAAAAGTTGTTAGTGCAGCGTTTTCTGAATATTTCAAATTAATTTAGCAGCATTTTGAAGAACATAGTCAAAAAACATGCTTCAACATGTCGTTAATATAGCTTCATTTATAAAACGCTGCAGTAATATATAATGCAGCGTTTTTTCTGTTTGCAGCATTTTGCTATTTTATTTTACAGCAGTTTAAAAACGCTGTGGTATATCAAAGTTTTGCTTTATTTTTTTCATTTATGCAACAGTTTTATATCGGTTATAACTAATGAATTCAATAACAAACTGCTTAATTTAGAACACAATAAGGATATACTGTGATACAATAAACAACTATAAAGATTAAACATAATTAAAGCTACATCAATTTCATTAACTATACGATTTAGTCATATACAAAATTATAAAAACCGTGTTTTAACTCAAATGTTAGCGACATAAAATCTTACAAAAAAAGTTTGTTAAAAGAGCATAATATAAATCAAGGAAAGTCCAAGCTCTTCTTCTTCAAAAGTCCAATATTCCTATAAGAAAAAATAATAATTAGAGATAAACGGTGGAAGAATGTCATATAGTGCTTGGAAATGGTCATTCAACACACATAACAAGAATGGTTATTCAAAAAATAACTACCTGCATACTCATACTATTTCAACTGAGTTCATCAAAGTTTAATACATGCAATCAATCTAAAAGTATAATCCAAATATTTACTAAACATAATCCAACAACCAATCATAAGACGCATGCAACACAAGGGCTTTCCACTTATGTATACATATAAAGCCTTTGACCTCATTAACCAGTACAGATAAAAGAAGCAATAATGTATGACAAATCAACACACATGTATAGTAGTTTTATATCTTTATACTAAAAAAATACAATGTACCATGTCAATTTGACAATCCATGATAGTTTTCACAAAAAAAGAAACAATGGGACAAGCACCATTGCCCCAATGGTTAAGTGATTTAGGTTTGGTGAGAGAGGTCACAAGTTCGAAACTCGCATAGCATGATTCGAACGTTTATTTGACATGTGATATGTTGTCACGGTGATTTGTTGTATATAAAGTACCATTTCAAAAAAAAACAAAAGTTAAAAGTGCATTTCATTATATTACATTTTTTTATTCATTTAGTCTCAGTTCTTATGCATTACATTTATTTTCTGTTTTCACTTATTTTATTCACTGTTGCATCTAATTTTCATTTACTGCTTTCATTCTCTACCACACTTCTTGTTTCTATTTTCATTTACTGTTACAGTTGCATATCATTAAAATTTGTATTACATTTTCATTTCATTCCCAAAAAGGTTCTAAATCTCCAAAAAAATGTGCATTTCTTCGTTTGCATTTCTTTTGTGTTCACATTTATATCTGTGTTCTGTTGCACAAGTTGTTACAGTCCTTTCCCATCTAATGATCCTAATATTGTTTAAATTTCGGTTTCTCCTATATTAATTTTTCATGTAAAATATGTTGTTAGTGTATTGCTTATAGATGGTTAATGTTCCTTCAACGTTTATTCACTTTATGAATTATGGTATTGCACTAACTCGCATTATTTGAGGATTTGATGCGTTTAAAATGTGCAGAGAATGAGGTTTCTTTGAAATAGTGAAAATAAGTTTTGTTTAAGTTGAGTTGTGCGATTAAATAACGGATACCGCATCTTGTTTTACATGATTAAAGTGCTAGGATTTTACTATCTACACATAGGCCAGGTCCTGTTATATTTATTTTTATTGCAAAATTAAAATAGTGGTTGTTTATTGGTATGGGTATTGGCATTTAGGTTTAGTTTTTTGCCATGAGTTGTAATTGTATGTAACTTAACCTTGTTCGAAAAACTTAAATTCGCTTTTAGCAGCCTATACACATTCAGGATTGTTGCTACCTATACGTATTATTTTTCAACTTGTCCTAGTATGAACCGACGCTTCATATGGTCTTAAATAAAAAATATATGATTTAGGTTTTGATGTAATATTTTTGAAACTCATATTTTGAACCTGTTAAATCAGTCTGTAAGGCTGGTATAATGCTTACTTTACCCGAATTCCGCCATATTGATTTAATTTTTTTTAAGAACCACTAGTTCATCCGGTATGTGGTATGACATTCTAGACTTAGGATCTAAAGGTGACGTGCTTTAATCATAGGACATCAAAATGAAATGAGTTACAATAAAATATAACTATGTAGCCAGATGTTGTGTGCATTTTTCACCATACAAAACGTCTCTAGTTCTGATAATTATTTTGATCAAGGTGTATTTATTGCGTTTGTCATCTATATTTCTCTTACCAAATCCTTCATCAACCTGAACCTCAATGAACATTACATTGCCTTGCCCATACCGTGCATTGCACATATTAACCATTACATACATTCCAGTTCACCATTTCAATTCACCATTCACCATTAAATCTGATACTTTATACATATTCAACGTAGAATGATCATACCTTTTTATCATAGTTATTTGAAATTCATCTCCTTTTTATGCCTTTGTAATTGGTTTTTTTGTGCGTGGATGTAGGGAAGAGAAGGATCCTATAAAACCAAAGAAGCATATGTCAGCATTTTTGTTGTTTGTGAATAAGCGCAGGCCATAATTACTTGAAGAAGAAAAAAGAGTATCGTTGAGGTAAAATGTAGTTTTGATTCTTAAAAAAAAAGATGTTGATACAATTATTTGGTGTTGGAGTTCCAATTTTATTTGTTTGAATGTGGACACATATCTAAGATAGCTAGTGAAGAGTGGAAGAACATGACCGATGATAAGAAAGCTCCTTATGAACAAGTTTCTTACTTGGATCTCTTACTAAATTTGTACATAAACAAAGTTTGAATAGAGCATCCTTTACCGAATATCATCATATGCCGATGGCATTTCATAATGCAAAGATGCCGCAGGAAGAATACAACAACAAAATGGAGGTCTACAAGCAAAATAAACTTCAAGTAATAACCATATACTTAAAATGTTGTACGTATAAATAGCAGTCTTCTGGTTTGCAAAATTGAGTTAATTTTCGGTCCAAAAACAACAAGAAGCTGCCACTCAAGAGGAAGACATGGAACAAGGAAGATATTTGAAACAGGAAGCTCTTTAGTTACTTAAAAAGAAAGAGAAAGTTGAGGCCATCATCAAGGTACTTTCAAAATAAACCACATTTACAACCCAATTTTCATTTGATGTGAGAAATTTAATAATAAATATTATGATACAGAAAACGAAGGAGAACAAGAAGAAATAGAAGGAAGAGAAGAAATCAAACCCAAACAAGCCCAAGCTGTATTAATTCTACCACCGTGATTAAAAATGTCATACCAATAAATTATTTGAAAAAAGTGTATAGGAAAGGACAGTTATTATTTGATTTTTCTTTCTAATATGTTCATTTTAATGTTCTGTTCCTGACCGATTACTTATGTTCTTTTGAAATTTTAGCTGAACTGATATTATTTTACCACCATCTCTACCTATTGCCATTTTCAAGCTTCTACAGAAGCGCTGCATCGGCTATGAATGAAAATGAAACAAGGTTTTTTCTTTTATCTATCAATGCTTACAAACTTACATGCTAAATCAAACCCAACACCAACAATAAGGTTTTATATGAATAATTTGAAAACTAATTTTTCATTCTCAAGCCAAATCCCTATTCTAGGTGAGAATAAAAGTCGAATATGGCAAGCAGTTGTATATGAATGGCGCTTTAATAAATGCGATAGGAGGCAACAGCACTTAATCACACATGGCTTCAAATTCAGTTGATAATCACATACATTCTCAGAATGTAGAGGCTACAGAAGAATTAACATTACCTCACAAATTAATGCAATAACAGTAGATGTAAACCAATATATTAATTACCAATAATATGGCAGTATTTGCTTCTTTAAAATCATTATATGCTCATACATAGTTACTTAAGTGAGAGTTTGTCACACAATCATTTAATGAAAAAAAACAGTTGATGATCAAATAGAATGGTAAGGCATGAAAAAAAGATCCAAAATGCTTACCTCAAATGTATCGTGGGATGGTTGACTCAAGAGGAACCTGAAAAAAAAAAAGAAAAAAGAATAAACAGCCAATAAACTTCAAACTTCCTTTGAATTAAACTTCGAACTTCCTTTGAATTAAACTTTGAATTTCCTTTAAATTATGCAAATAATCGGTATGCAAATAATCATGAATTTAGTCATTTCAATTTACAGGCAACTTATCACTCAATTATATATACAAATAATTGAATTTCAATTTACAGGCAAGTTATCGTGGATGGTCAAATCAACTAATGCATGTCATCCACATCAAAGGAGGTATAATTTGATGTACCTACCAAAGCATTGGCGGTTGAAAAAGGATAGGTAGCAATTATTGCTTGCTATTGCAATTTTTCAGTCTTTCATACCGCTTATTTCTATTTCCTTATCACCATTTACTTAAATAAATTGTCGATGAATTATTAATTGTTGTGATTGACTGTTAACTGTATTCTGACATTTTTGCAACTAAGAGGGTGATTATCACTTTTTGTAGCTAACTAAGTTTATTGTTCAACTTATAATTATTTCATATGAATTGTCCTAGTAAATAATTTAATTAGTTTCTCATTTGAGAAATTATTTCAAATGAATTGTTCAAGCAAAGGAGTTAGTTACCTCACGTTCTGTTGAAGATACGCATTCATCCATAATAAACTTTTCGGAAAATATAAATTAAGATGGCAAATAATGGGAAACTTGGATGTTACTTTTGGTTACAAAGTTCATTATTTAAAACTAAGGTATCGTTTGTTTAAAATATTGAATGCTGAATACTGAAGGCTGAACATTGGATGTCGAATAACAATTGCTGAATGCTGATGGTTGAATACTTAAAATATTGTTTGTTTAGAAATTTGTTTTGTGAACATAACTTAATAATTTGACAATATTACCCCTCAAAGTTAAAATTAATTATTCTTCCATGTAACTGCCATACAAACCACACTAAATCATCTTATTTTATACCTTACATTTTATATACAAACAAATGCTCACATGTATAGGTACTATCAAATCTACCGAATATATCGAAAATAGTAAATTTGTTGACGTAGGGTATAATTGAAAATTGCAGTACAATAAATGATCAGCACTTGCAGCATTAAAATTTTGCTTATTCAATTAAGTGAATAAAAGAGCTTAATGTAAGCACTTATTCAAAAACAAACAATGTAAGAGGCTCTTATCACTTATTTAGTTAAGCGCATTAAGTCATTTTTTCCTAAAAACAAACGAAACCTAAAGACTGGCTTCTTTTATTAAGTATATGATTATCAGATATACAGTTAGGTTCAAAGTTTGAAGAAACTAGCCTTTAAATGTAAAATGTAGGTATAGTAATTTAGGAAAATATAGTCTAATTGATGCAAGAAACAAGAAAACAAGAAAGATGGTCAGGCATCATAAATTGCTATTTGATAAGTAAAAGCTAAAACATGGGGGCTAACAATAATTATAACATCAAATAAAAAGGAAATGCAACAGCTATTTTAATATGTATTTCAACTAGCAAGAATCGAGTCGTTAATTACTCTTTCATCGAGAAACCTTTTCCTTGTAGTGTAATTTTTACCCCTTAATTTTTAATATATTCGAGACCAATCATTTAGCCATTTGTTTTCAAATGAATAACCTCGGTTGTTACAGTATCCCCTATGGAAGTTATAAGTGGCACAGCAACATGGGTATATGATTTGATTTAATTTTTTTCCTTATATCTTTTCTTCTTTTCTTTTTTTTCAGGTATATATCTTTTCTTTCACTCACGTTGTATATCACTCAAGGTAATTGATGAATTTTATCAAAATATGTAACCATTATGTTTCACACAACTAACTTGTAAATATTTCCATTACAGTAAGGCTATTGATTAATTTGTCAAATATTTGCAAAGTGAGAATTATAATTTTTGTTGCTTTAGGGGTAAAACTCTTGGTTTACGTGGTATTTTCATATCCAAATCACTGCCTCGTGTGTTTTAAATATATGACTCTTAGCACAATTAGTTTAAGTTCATTTCGACCATAGAATGAAAAAAACAATTACTGTTTTATAATTTATACTGCTAACAAAGTTCATTAATATATATTTGATAGTTTATTTAGCCTAGTAAACAAATCGTTGGGATTGAAATTTCTTAGACTTCATGGATGGGTATGTTTTATTATTAACTTTTGAGCGTGTAGTTCAAAAATAATGTTGGGATCTGAGCATTAAACCATCAAATGTCCAACATAAATCAAACAAATAAAAATGCAACTTCTTCAAATTGCAATGTGCTATTCAAGCAATATAATATTGAATAATATGGATAAATACCTGCTAAATTCAAAGTGCTCATTTATTTTAAAATTCTAGAATAGGCTATTGATAATTCTTGATTTTTTCGTCTGCCTGAAAAATCCACAGTAGAAAGGTTAATTGCCTAGGTATAGTTTGGAAATGAGAATTAACTACTGGAATAAGCTAATAAGAACAAAGTAAACATTTAGAGATGAATATTTGTATTATGTAGCAGTGTATAATCATACAAATTTTCTGTAGATTTTAAATGACCTATCATTGAAGCCATATGTCAAATCAGCAAAGAAATTCCTCACAAAGTCTTTCTGTATTCTATGTAAACCTGCCATTTCCCTTCCTCCAAAATAAAAATATTAAGTTTGAACTGCGCTAACTTTAGTTTATGTTCCCTTTCCAGTGTTATGTGTCTAAGAAGGGATCAAGTCCTTGTTGTATATACGACTCTAAAGCTATCATCTCTTTTTGGTTTTCTACTGCTTGTTACCTTCCTTTTTGCACGTAGCAGCGAGCAACTGAGGATTTTGGTACGCAGTGATGATTTTTCAACCAAGGTTGATGAAGAATCTACGAAAATGAATATGTTTTGGAGGAGCCTGATACCGCCTTCTGGGCCATCAAAGAAGCATAATGCAGAAAACAGTAATATCAAAGGCGAGAAGATAGAGGTTCCTTGAACTTTACGCTTAAAAATAGTACCATGTGATCCAAGTGTACGAAAAGATTAAGTAATATTCCTTTTATGCTACTATACACTGTTAGAAGTTCAGATTACTAAACGAATAATTTTACTAGAATAAAACAAAAGCAGTTGTTTCAGTCGTGCCAAACCATAGTTGCATTTTAATTTGCTTGTGTTCCCTGTTACGTGGATGGATTAGTTCTATCACAATATCATGTATGTTATAATGAATGCCGTCTTGTACAGGGAATAAAATATTTGCTCTGATTTTTTATGTTTTTCAAAAATCTTGAATCAAATGAAACATGTCATACAAAGCCTTTCATAAGTTTTTATCATTTATGAACTGTATATGAATTATAAACCGGCAGATATTACAAGACTCCTAGATGTATTGCACATGATATGTTTATTTAGATAATTTGAAGATTAAAACTCAACCACTATATGGGCCATATACATTAATATAAGAGAAATGGAATTAAGAAATAATTTTATTAAAAAGTAATGATTATACATATGTGTGTGTATACATATATAATTGTAAACTATATATATTGTAAACTAAAATAATAAAACATAAAAAATAGTTTGGTCTAGTGATTCAACAAACGTATATGTACAGTCATTTCCAATGATTCAACTATGTGATGCAAATAGGACATAATTTAGTTTCAGCCTTTTCCAATGTTTATCATTGATCATGAGATTGAGTACATTAGGCATATATTGAAACTAATGCAAAACCAACAAAGCAACAGTGGGAATTAAAATGGAAGAGTGGGGACTAACAAAATAAAGTTTTGCCTATATGTTTTCACTCAACATCACACAACAAACATTAATGTTTGTTGCTTCCAAATTTACCATAGAAACAAATATTCAACGATGCTATCATAGTAAAACAACTGAGATGACGCTTTTCTTTCACGTATATGATATAAACAGGCTTAAACAATACAATAAATAATAGTATTCAATATATGATCCCACTACTCAAAATCATGTTCTTCAGAACATATAATATCTCACTTTCAATGTTTGTCTCATAGTTGAAGTACAAAGAAGAAAATTCTAATCACTCGTGCATTAGATGTTAGAAAAGAAATCATCAAATTTACAGATTAGTCTATCGCTATTTTCGCATCCAACTGAAATGTTAAACGTAAATTTCTACACCTTAATTTTTCTCCAATGCCATCTATGAGTAGAAATAAATAGACTTCAAATATTTTCAAGAACTTTCACGGACCCATCCATAGTTAATGCAAGTGCTCATATTTTAAAATTGATTTTTTAATGAAAAGTATATCACGGTTTAGTTTCCAACAGTGCTAACTATAATTTGTTGGAATTCCTAATAGAACAAAATGAATGAAAAATACATAAAGTCCCACATCGCCTAATATACTAAGAAAGCCAAGTATATTAATAGCTTTCTCAAGTGGAGCTTGGGGGCCTGAGGCTTCCAAATGTATGTTTCGTTGTGAGGAGGGAGATCATGCATCTCCACCACGCGCACGCCGCCGCCGTCCGTCCGACCGAACCGTGTTTGGGTCTAATATGATACTCGTAATCCGAATCTTCTTCTTCTCTTCTGCTACAATAAATGGTATTTCCTTTATATTCAAGTTAGAATTCTAGTTTGTTTGTATATTTTATATTCTATCCGTTATTCTGCTTACACTATTTATTCAAAATAGTATAACGCTGTTGTTGTAATTTATTTACGACATTCATATTGTTATAATAATTACTACAGAATTCCAATCTATTGGAAATCTAATTTATAAACTCGTGCTACGAGTTTATTGTAGCATACTATCTGTTTTAGTACATTAGACATATAACATAATTAAGGTAGAATTAGATATCAAACCATATCAACGTTGTTTACAGTAACTAATTATTCTGACATATTGGACTCCATTTTAATCAAACATATATAATGCATTCATCAATTTATAACGGTATAAATCTGCTTTCCCAAACTATCTTAAAAGGTAATAATCTCTAATGCTATTCTTGTATATTAATAAGACCCTAGCATAAATATGCTTGACAGGTGAGAAATGCCTAACGTACTCACTATCTGTTATAGGCAAATCACTTGAATATGTTTTAATTGTATGCGATCTTCCTATATCAAAGAAAAAGGTATATGGCAGTTGACTGACCTATCATATTTCATATTTTACAATTTTCATATTGTATCCTTTTGGATGTATATATATGTTTAGAAAAGATAACTATAGCAACGTCCTTTATATATTGTGAGCAAACTATATTTATTTTTCAGCTGTATATAGTTTTTGATGTTCAATATTAGAATGCTTCTTACCTGAAGAAGTTAGAACATATATGTTCAATTAACTGAAATGTATATATTGCGGGCAAACCGTTAATCAGAGCATGCAAACTGAAACCAAATACAAAGTGGTAGCAATGATAGGTCAGGAGTGCTCTCTCAGCAAACGCCAGAAGATAATGTAAGCCTCTACAACGCAGACGTTGAAGCAATGTTATCTCAATATAACATCTACAAAATTACAATAAATAAATGCAACAGAAGCAATGTTCGAGACTTACCAAATGAAGCAACAGCAATAGAGAAAATAGCACAATCTTGCACTCCAGATTTAAGTATATCCAAACAGCACCTGATAAGGTATAATATACAACAAAGAATTACGAAAAATGTTAATATTGCAATTAAATTTTAGCAAAGTAACGGTATTGTGAGGAATGTGGAGTGTTGTCTATGTGTTTGAGTTGACAACATTCCCATTTAGTGAATTGAATCTGCAGCGTTAGACTCATATCCACTTAACATACTGTTATTTTTCAATCTCGAATAGACGCAAATGGAAAGTTTGATGAAATAGAATGCAAGGAGAAAATGATTGTTTGTATTGATTTGTATGTTTAACTGTTTTAAATCGTTTTAGATAAATTCTGAATGAATGTAAGTAATTGATATTAAATTATAATTTAATGCCAAGATTGTGAAATTAATAATTAGATGCAATAAAATAAAAAAATTAAACTAGAATTGAAAAAGTCAAGTATAATATATGTAACAGCCTGCAAATCCGTACCTCTTGAGTCAACACTATTCTACATCAACTAACTCAAGTGGAACAGAAATACGAACCATTAGGGTTAAAGAAGAAGAGATAGAAGAAGAAGTAACTAAACAATATCAGAATCTAATCATCGCAGCGGAATAAAATATAATAGTAAATAATAGATCTTTACACAAAATGAAACTATATCTGTATTATACATCATATCATCAGAATATCTCATACAAACAACATTTACCAGTCAGACAATTCCATACAATTCACAACAGCGGATATATATATATAGAAGTACGAATAATACATCTCGGACTCCAGCTCCTCTCCTGCTCCATAGCATCCTGTCCTGAACATACAATACTCGGTCTGACCCGAGCATTATAATGAAATAACACCCGAGTCAGTCTGGAATACCAGCTGATAATAACGCATCCAAATTGATTATTAAAGTTTCAAAAATCCTTTTGAAAACAAAAGCATCTCGTAAGACCACGCCACAAATAAACATGTCGGGTTTTTACCTTACGATAGCTAAAACACTTTTTATAGAAATCCTCTGATATTATAATAGGGTCTATATACAGATACTTATAAACTTGCTAAAATTGTTACATTATTAAATTCCATCTACTAGCCACGGTGTGGGTAATACAAACAAAACTCGTAAAAAGGCTCGTAGGGAGAATGGATTTCCAACAATGACTAGACATTGGGGTACCACCTGTCATAGTACCTGGTCTAGATCAGCGTACCGAGGACCACGCCCGATCCTCTGCAACACAAGGCCCGGACTACCCCTTACTGGATAGTCTCGAGTAAGATCACCCTACGGTTGGGATCAGCAACTGCACCACTAAGCCGAAATAAAGGGGACATCTAGACAGAAATGACCTTAGCCGGAAATGGGTGCTTCCCACCAAGCCTTACTGCATATCCCCTGATTTTCAGTCATTCCCGGTTGATGAGGCTTGAGGCTAAGTGTTACCTTTTAGAACGTTTCACTTAGAATGCCCATCGCCCACCTGACGATGTTCCGAAAGCATTCTTCCATACAAGTCCGTCCCGGGTTCGAACGGAACCGAAGGCACTACTCCTACTATATCCATTTTGGAAATATCCTCAGTATTAGTAGCGACTAGCCCTTGCACTTCACTGCTCCATCTTCGACTCCAAACATGTTTTCCCACGAAATGTACAAATCAGATCGAAGTGGTTTTCGAGAAATAAATCTCGATCCCGGTCTCTTCGAAACGATCAACGCATTTGTCCAATATTGATAGTCGGTGATTTAACTATCAATTAACATTCACAAACATCCATCACACAATAAATAATTGCTCACATTATTTATTTCCTCAAAATATCTTTACAAGATATATTTTCCTTTTCAAATCCCATTGAAAACACTTTTCAAACTCAAATTCTCATGGAATAAATTTTCCAAATAGTTATTTCCCTTGAAAGTGTCCAAGCACCAATCCTCAAGATTTAAAATAATTAAAATACTTTATTCTTGAAAATATATTAAAACATTCATATTTAAAACTTCTTACATACTAGATTTAAAATACATATATATATATATGTACTTTTAAAAATATCTCAAAATAAAACTGCTTAATAAAACTATTATCTTTAAAATAAAGTTAAGTCATACTAAATTTAAAATAAAGTTTTGAAACTCTACACTATTTTTAAATAATATTTTGATTGATTATCTTTAAAATAGAATCATTTTATAAAGTATAAATAATAATAATATTCTTTAAAACATAATTCTATTTACCCTTTAAAAATAATTACTTCTATAACTACTTTGATATATGTTAACTTTTAAAATTCTTACAACTAAAATAATTTTCTTAAAACCATTCTTTAATATAATTTCAAACTCTAGTGTTTCAAAAAAATCTATTTTAAAAACGTACTCGGCTTTCAGGGAAATACACCTCCATCTTAGAATAACCAAAGAATTCCTTTTTATCAATTCAACATGTTTTATTCCAATTCCATTTTACGTTCATCCCGTAAAATTCTTTCCATACTTTTTTAAAAAAATAGCTCCTTTTATTTTATACACGTTGCTATTTCCTGGAAATCACTTTCAAACATACGTTTATAATATTTAAAATAAGCTCTAGAAATTATTTAATTGGAAATAATACTTGAGGAAATGTATAGGGGCTTCCTAAGTATTTTAAATAAAATTTAACTTTTAAAATAAGGTTATTAAATCAAATATTCATATTAAAATTTCCTTTTGAAAACTTAATACTACTTTACTTCTTTTAAAAATACTTAAATACCATAATACTTAATCAAATATTTGCTTTCACTTAAAAAAACATTTTAAAATAATATTTCTTTCTAAAAATATTCTAAACATATTTAAACTGCGTATTTATAATTTGAAAGCTTTCTTAAAACAAAACAAAATTTCCAGGAGAAAGCACACTTCTCATTCTTTAAAATAAATCTCGCTATTAATTTAAACAATTCTCAATTCCCTTTGAAATCAAATTTCAAACACTTGAAATTTTTCAACCCATTCCTTGGATTTAATCTCTTTTAAAATCTTTTACTTAAGAATTTCTTTTATATTCTTTAAACCCAATTCATCTATTTATATTTAAAATTTTCAGGTTGTATTCACCCAATCACAACACAACACAATTTAAATTTCAATTTAACTCATCATAGCATATAAATAAAACGCAGCATATCAGGATCTAAACAAATTATCACAGAATAATAAATAAGGTATATCACAGAATATAAATTAATTTCTATTTGTGAGGGATCCAGTTGGATCTCTCCAACTTGTTTTCCTTGCATCCACGGATATTAGCACAACAATATATATCGATTCAATTATATTCAATCAATCAAGCAATTCATTTAAATATCGACTATTTAAATTAACTAATACTCCATATGTTAGTGAGTTAAACTCACCTTGGGTTTTTGGCGAGCGTTCAAATTTAAGTTAAATCGAACGGCGTTCGATTTAATCAAAATTTTTACTTGCTCGAAACAATTCCAGAACTGCTCCACAGCGTAGTACGCGTCTCTGCGATTCCGGCATCGCCAGTTTCGTCTAAATCTGACAACGTATGCATCGGATATAAATTATTATAGTTTGAGCTACAATTAAAAACAATTCCTTTTTAAATATCATATAATATTATACCAGACCAAAGCAGGCCGTCCCCTTCTCCCTCTCACGCACGCTCTCCAGGTAACAAATACGAACACGAACCCATCTCCTTCGGCCTAGGGCTTGCCGCCGCGCCCCCCTCACGCGACCAGAGTCGCATCCAAACCCATCACGCGAAAGCTCGCCGCGACCTCCACCTTTGGCCAGAGCGAGGTGAAGCTTGGTTCACCTTTGTTCCCACGAGATGAGCACGAACGCGCGACACACGGGACAAAATTGCAGCACCAAACGACGATGACGCTCAAGATCCACCGTTGGATGGCTAGAGCTCGGAGAGCTCGACACTTTTCACGTTGGAAACTTTTGAAATAATAGCGTGGTTGAGGAGAAAATTGAGGAAGAAAATCAAAGAGTTTCGCCATTAAAAGTGTTTGAAACGGCGGCCGAACAATTGCTAGGGTTTCACAAAAAAAACGTGAATATATAAATGTTAATAAATATTATCTTAATATTAAATTCATTTAAAGCAACTTTTTCTAACGATCTCCAAATCACACGTGCCGCCTGACGTTTCTAAGGTTTTACATACATTCCGAACACAATGGAACATGTTTCGGAAGCTAATTCGATCATATACACGAGTTACGGAAATAAACGATCAATTTTAATTTAAATCGATTAAAGTATTTTCTAAGCGTTTTAAGCTGCCGGGGTCAAACAACAACTCCGATTGCTACGAAAATTAAAATCCAATAATAACTAACTATTACGGATTCAATGGAACTAGTTTTGTCGAATTCCGAGACTGTGCCCTGGAAGGCTATTTTAACTCGTCGATTAATTCGAGCGATTTTCAAAATCGTCGAAATCATCTAAAATTTCACTTTTAAAATTTTACTAACTCTATTATAACTTATATAAAATTTATATTCACATTAGACATCATTCTGATTCGTTTTGAACCAAAATATGATTATTTGCATTATTATATTATTAAATTCCAAAATTAAATTAATATAAAATTCCAAATTTAATCTATCGACTTTTAATTCCATCCAATGGTCCAATATTAAAATTCAAACCCAAATAGACTTAAAAATAAATTTTAGAATCTAATTTTATCTCTATTTACACTCAGAATTACCAATTATCCCAATCTGATATTAAGCTATTATTATTCAAATTTCAATTAAATTCCCGTATTTGAAATTTAACCGATTCTATTAACTTAACCAAAATCTTTTTATTTAAAAATCAAATTATAATCCATATTCGATATTTAAAAAAAAATGTTAAAATTTGGCGACCTAAAATTCCGGGTCGTTACATTCCTCCCCCCTTATAAAAATTTTGTTCCCGAAATTTGCTAAGGTAGAAGAATGTTCCAAAACCCAATAACAAAACTTACTTAGTGAAAATCTCAACTTTCACTTTGCTCAAATTCTTTAGTTACAGATTGAAACCACTATTTTCAATTCCTATCCCAAAACCCTTTTTATTTTCAGTTGTTATTTGAAATCAACTTTGTCGTTAATGAAACATTTCAAATTTTTCAAAAAATTTCTAACTCCCAAAATTTCTGAATTTTTTGGCAGAGTCTCCCCTGTACGGAGGAGCTTTTGCAATTTCACAATAGATATAAATATGTATACATCGACCCACACGGTCGGAAAAACCAAAAACAGTTCATATTTCCTATTTTTATTGCGTAGGCGTACCTTTATTAGCATTTTTAAAGCAAGCAGCTAAATATGATCGCATATACGCACTCCGACTCTATCCGTTGCCTCCCATACCTGTACTTACTTAAACAAACACATCAGTTTCCAACAATACGAGCATTTATCAACATTCTTTTCATTAAACTAGCCCAAACACATCAATTACAAAGTTTAAACAAGAAACTTCATAATTATGCATGTTACTTCCTTTATAAGCAATTTCACAAATTCAACATCATTTTAAATCCTCTTAACAAACCCAAACTTCATTTTATCTCACTCGAACAATTTGTATTCAAGTTCACTATATATCATTCATATTTATTACAACCAATTCATTTCCACTTCAACATGATTAACATATGCCTTAGTTACATCTCTTTACTTCAATTCAATTCCAAATTGATTCACAACCAAATTTTACCTTCAATTTGAAGTATTTACATTTCTTTTGTGTTCCATTTCCATTCATATGCAAAACCACTTAATAAAATTTCAATTCATCCCAATTGATTCAAAAACCCATTTCAATTTGCTTCTTTAAGCCAATTAAATTTTTGTTTACAATAAAACGACCAATTTCTATGCAAATTTAAAGTTATCCAAGCAAGTGATCATCACTTAAACTTATAACCATTAAAATTAATTCCAGTTCAAATTTATATTAATTTTATTCCATTCGGAATTATTCACAACCCAAATATTCTTATTTCCTTGAAATTTTAATTCAATTTCTTATTCTCATTTCTAGTTCACCATTCAACTTAAGTTTTAAATTAATATCATCTCATTCTATATTATTTACAACTCATACATCTTTAATTTATCACAATAAAATTAATTAAAACCATTTCACTTGCATATCAATGTTTATTACCTAAACAAATTTATCCAAGACGACATTATAAAGCTCGACCACAATTATAATTCAGTTTGCTTAAGTTCTTTCACAATATTTTCATTATCTTCTTATATAAATTTTATTTTCATTTGATTCTCATCCAACCCAATTCCCATTTCATTTACAAATTTTAATTCAATTTGTTTATTTGTTCTATCCATTTGGAATTTTAATTCATCTCCTCGATTCATTCTGAATTTTGTTGATAACGTGACCACTTTTAAATTATTCCACTCATTTGAATTTATTTATAAGTCAAACCCTCACTATTATAATCTAATTCCATTATTCATTTACACCTCAACTTTTATTGCCAATACTAAATCCCATACTAGAACTGGGTTTTCATTTTCTTTTCAAAATTCTCTTAACAATCCACTACAATTCCATCCATGCCTACACAAATTTCTTTTAATTTAGTTTACACTAAATTCACCTTCAAGCTTCTTTTTATTTAATTCAGTTTACACTAAATTTATTCTCAAAAAATTCCTTTGAATTTAATTGAGTTAAAATTTATTCATATAATATCCTTCAATTCAATTCTTTTCCAAATTTAATTCATGTTTAACTAGATTTATTTAGCCAACTTAAGTTCATGCCATTTCTTTTACCATTTAAATAAGAATTTGGTTCTATTCAAAATTATTTGTAACCTAACTGAAATTTGACTTTAATTCATTCCAAATTCAACTCAATTCTATTTAATCGAAGTTAAATCCAATTCAATCCAATTTTAATCCTCCATATACAAGTTCAAAATTTATTTACTGACTTAAGTTCATGCACCCTTGTATATTTTATATTTTCTTCACCTTATTTCAATTTACATTTCATTTGAGATTAGGTTTGATTCACCATACCATTTAACTATTTCCCATTTTTGATTATAACTCCATTTCTATTTATAAGTTCACCAACTTATTTACTTAAAAGTTTATACTGCTCATTTTAATTATTTACATCTTATAATCACAATTCCAAATTCTATATAAATCAATGTATCACAGAATTCTTAAGGATACAAATTTTCTTTCACCTTAATCCTTTGCAAATTTTAAATTCACAATTTCAAACTATAAGTATAACACTTAATAGCTCATGGGTACAATTCCTTACACAATGACCCATAATTACCAAGTTATTTTACACTTCGATTTAATCTAAATCAATTTAATTCTAAGCCCAATTTATTTAACTTATCCCACGTTAAATTCAATTTTTCTATTCACTTTAATATATTCCATTTACTTCCATTTACTCAAGTTAAATTTTAGTTCCAAGATTAAAAATTTCATTTTTTTTCCTTATTAATATCAACTTCACTTAATAAGTCCAACAGTTGATTCATTTTATCCTTCACACTATTTAAATAGGATTTTCCAGAATTCAATTGCTCGGTTTTTATTTCAAAATCATTTTGAAATAATAAATAACTCATGCTCTCCCAGTATATCAAATCAAACTTCCAGATTTCTAAAACAATATGTTTTCACCAAAGCAATTTCCCTTTTGAAACTTCTGAAATCGCTTGTATCTCAAACAAGTCCAACAAATATCATAATCACTCATATGGTAGCAATCCATCACTTTAGAAACTCGAAAATGAATTCTAATGACGTGGCCAGCATCATCAGGATTATTTTCCAGCGACTGAAGTGAGTTCAGTGCTTCCTTACTTTCCCAAATTCATTTCAAAACAGTTATTCAAAAATACCTCCAAAATAATATTCCATTATTGCCTTCAAACACCTTTGGACAATATTTCCAAACATTTCCAAGATTTTAGATTTCCAAATTTTGTTTCAATACATTTAAAATCCTTTTCAAAACTTCCAGGATTTAAATTCTGGTTCAATTCAAATTTAGTTATTTCTCTTTTGTATAATTGATACTCATAGAATTTTATTTGATTATAACCACTTCAAATTTTTAGATCAAATTTTAGATTCTTTTTTGATTATAGTATTGACAACCAATCATCCAAATATATATAATAATTTCAAAAAATTATTTCTTTTATATCAAAATATAATTTTGGGTAAAATTATTTCAATACCCACTTTTAAAAACAATACTATGTCGGTTTATCTTGTTTAAGAGTTTAGAAACCCCTATCGATACGGTTGTACTTCCCGTACCGACCAGAATTCATAAACACTCAACCGATAAGTCAATACAGTAAAAAAACAAATTTATATTCACTAACAAGTACGCTCTCATATTTATTAATACACTCAACTCATTATAGAGTACTATTGACTCTGTTTAATGAGCAAATTCCCCACCAAAGCTTAGGTTGTCACCAACCTCGCTCTGATACCAATTGTAACAGCCCACAAATCCGTACCCCTTGAGTCAACACTATTCTACATCAATTAACTCAAGTGGAACAGAAATACGAACCATTAGGGTTAAGTAAGAAGAGATAGAAGAAGAAGTAACTAAACGATATCAGAATCTAACCATCGCAGCGGAATAAAATATAATAGTAAATAATTGATCTTTACACAAAATGAAACTATATCTGTTTTATACATCATATTATCAGAGTATCTCATACAAACAACATTTACCAGTCAGACAATTCCATACAATTCATAGCAGCGGATATATATATATACAAGTACGAATAAAACGTCTCAGACTCAGCTCCTCTCCTGCTCCATAGCATCCTGTCCTGAACATATAATACTCGGTCTGACCCGAGCATTATAATGAAATAACACCCGAGTCAGTCTCGAATACCAGCTAATAATAATGCATCCAAATTGATTATTAAAGTTTCAAAAATCCTTTTGAAAACAAAAGCATCTCGTAAGACCACGCCACAAATAAACATGTCGGGTTTTTACCTTACGATAGCTAAAACACTTTTTATAGAAATCCTCTGATATTATAATAGGGTCAATATACAAATACTTATAAAATAGCCGAAATTGTTACATTATTAAATTCCAGCAACTAGCCACAGTGTGGGTAATACAAACAAAACAAGTAAAAAGGCTCGTAAGGAGAATGGATTTCCAACAATGACTAGGCATTGGGGTACCACCTGTCACAATACCTGGTCTAGATTAGTGTACCGAGGACCACGCCCGATCCCCTGCAACACAAGGCCCGGACTATCCCTTACTGGATAGTCCCGAGTAAGATCACCCCGCGGTTGGGATCAACAACCGCACCACTAAGCCGAAATAAAAGGGACATCTAGACAGGAATGACCTTACCCGGAAATGGGTGCTGCCCACCAAGCCTTGCTGCATATCCCCTGATTTTCAGTCATTCTCGGTTGATGAGGCTTGAGGCTAGCGTTACCTTTTAGAACGTTTCACTTAGAAGGCCCATCGCCCATCTGACGATGTTCCGAAAGCATTCGTCCATACAAGTCCGTCCCGGGTTCGAACAGAACCGAAGGCACTACTCCTACTACATCCATTTTGGAAATATCCTCAGCATTAGTAGCGACGAGCCCTTGCATTTCACTGCTCCATCTTCGACTCCGAACACGTTTTCCCACGAAACACACAAACCGGATCGAAGTGGTTTTCGAGAAATAAATCTCGATCGCGGTCTCTTCGAAACGATCAACGCATTTGTCCAATATTGATAGTCGGTGATTTAACTATCAATTAACATTCACAAACATCCATCACACAATAAATAAGTGCCCACATTATTTATTTCCTCAAAATATCTTTACAAGATATATTTTCCTTTTCAAATCCCATTGAAAACACTTTTCAAACTCAAATTCTCATGGAATAAATTTTCCAACTAGTTACTTCCCTTGAAAGTGTCCAAGCACCAATCCTCAAGATTTAAAATAATTTAAATACTTTATTCTTGAAAATATGTCAAAGCATTCATATTTAAAACTTCTTACATACTTGATTTAATATATATATATATATATATATATATATATATGTACTTTTAAAAATATCTCAAAATAAAACTGCTTAATAAAATATAAACTATTATCTTTAAAATAAAGTTAAGTCATACTAAATTTAAAATAAAGTTATGAAACTCTATACTATTTCTAAATAATACTTTGATTGATTATCTTTAAAATAGAACCATTTTATAAAGTATAAATAATAATAATATTCTTTAAAACATAATTCTATTTACCCTTTAAAAATAATTACTTCTATAACTACTTTGATATATGTTAACTTCTAAAATTCTTACAACTTAAAATTTTTCTTGAAACCATTCTTTAATATAACTTCAAACTTTAATGTTTCAAAAAATCTATTTTAGAAACGTACTTGGCTTTCAGGGAAATACACCTCCATCTTAGAATAACCAAAGAATTCCTTTTAATCAGGCCAACACGTTTTATTCCAATTCCATTTTACGTTCATCCCGTAAAATTCTTTCCATACTTTTAAAAAAATAGCTCCTTTTGTTTTATACACGTTGCTATTTCCTGGAAATCACTTTCAAACATACGTTCAAAATATTTAAAATAAGCTCTAGAAATTATTTAATTGGAAATAATACTTAAGGAAATATATAGGGGCTTCCTAAGTATTTTAAATAAAGTTTAACTTTTAAGGTTATTAAATCAAATATTCATATTGAATTTTCCTTTTGAAAACTTAATACTACTTTGCCTCTTTTAAAAATAATTAAATACCATAATACTTAATCAAATATTTGCTTTCACTTAAAAAAAACATTTTAAAATAATATTTCTTTCTAAAAATATTCTAAACATATTTAAACTGCATATTTATAATTTGAAAGCTTTCTTAAAACAAAATAAAATTTCCAGGAGAAAGCACACTTCTCATTCTTTAAAATAAATCTCGCTATTAATTTAAACAATTCTCAATTCCCTTTGAAATCAAATTTCAAACACTTGAAATTTTTCAACCCATTCCTTGGATTTAATCTCTTTTAAAATCCTTTACTTAAGAATTTCTTTTATATTCTTTAAACCCAATTCGTCTATTTATATTTAAATTTTCAGGTTGTATTCACCCAATCACAGCACAACACAATTTAAATTTAATTCATCACAGCATATAAATAAAACGCAGCATATCAGGATCTAAAAAAATTATCACAGAATAGTAAATAAGGTATATCACAGAATATAAATTAATTTCTATTTGTGAGGGACCCAGTTGAATCCCTCCAACCTGTTTTCCCTTCATCCATAGATATTAGCACAACAATATATATCGATTCAATTATATTCAACCAATTAAGCAATTCATTTAAATAACGACTATTTAAATTAACTAATACTCCAAATGTGAGTGAGTTAAACTCACCTTGGGTTTTCGACGAGCGTTCAAATTTAAATTAAATCGAACGGCGTTCGATTTAACCTAAATTTTTACTTGCTCAAAATGATTCCAGAACAGCTCTATAGCGTAGTAAGCGTCTCTGCGATTCCGGCGTCGCCAGTTTCGTCTAAATCTGACAACGTATGCATCAGATATAAATTATTATAGTTTGAGCTACAATTAAAAAAAATTCCTTTTTAAATGTCATATAATATTATACCAAACCAAAGCAGGCCATCCCCTTCTCCCTCTCACGCATGCTCTCCAGGTAACAAATACAAACACGAACCCATCTCCTTCGGCCTAGGGCTCGCCGCCGCTCCCCCCTCACGCGACCGGAGTC
Organism: Allium cepa; assembly: GCA_030765085.1. Taxonomy (NCBI): domain Eukaryota; kingdom Viridiplantae; phylum Streptophyta; class Magnoliopsida; order Asparagales; family Amaryllidaceae; genus Allium; species Allium cepa. The sequence goes on along the minus strand of CM060940.1, from coordinate 754,441,832 downwards.
GCATCCAAACCCATCATGCAGAAGCTCACCGCGACCTCCACCTTTGGCCAGAGCGAGGTGAAGCTCAATTCTCCTATGGACCCATGACCTGAGCATGAACGTGCGACGCACGGGACAGAATTGCAGCTCCAAACGATGATGACGCTCAAGATCCACCGTTGGATGGCTAGAGCTCGGAGACCTCAACACTTTTCATGTTGGAAACTTTTGAAATAATAGCGTGGTTGAGGAGCAAATTGAGAACAAAAATAAAAGAGTTTTGCCATTAAAAATGTTTGAAACGGCGGCCGAACAATTGCTAGGGTTTCACAAAAACAACGTGAATATATAAATGTTAATAAATATTATTTTAATATTAAGTCCATTTAAAGCAACCTTTTCTAACGATCTCCAAATCACACGTGCCACCTGGCGTTTCTAAGGTTTTACCTACATTCCGAACACAATGGAACATGTTTCGGAAGCTAATTCGATCATATACACGAGTTACGGAAATAAACGATCAATTTTAATTTAAATCGATTAAAGTATTTTCTAAGCGTTTTAAGCCGCCGGGGTCAAACGACAACTCCGATTGCTATGAAAATTAAAATCCAATAATAACTAACTATTACGGATCTAATGGAATTAGTTTCGTCAAATTCCGAGACTGTGCCCCGGAAGGCTATTTTAACTCGTCGATTAATTCGAGCGATTTCCAAAATCGTCGAAATCATCTAAATTTTCACTTTTAAAATTTTACTAACTCTATTATAACTCATATAAAATTTATATTCACATTAGATATCATTCTGATTCGTTTTGAACCAAAATCTGATTATTTGCATTATTATATTATTAAATTCCAAAATTAAATTAATATAAAATTCCAAATTTAATCTATCGACTTTAAATTCCATCCAATGGTCCAATATTAAAATTCAAACCCAAATAGACTTAAAAATAAATTTTAGAATCTAATTTTATCTCTATTTACACTCAGAATTACCAATTATCCCAATCTGATATTAAGCTATTATTATTCAAATTTCAATTAGATTCCCGTATTTGAAATTTAACTGATTCTATTAACTTAACCAAATTTTTTTTATTTAAAAATCAAATTATAATCCATATTCGACATTTAAATAAAAAATTAAATGTTCAAATTTGGCGACCCAAATTTTCGGGTCGTTACAATATGAATAAAATAAAATACTTGAATTTACGTTAAGTAACGATTCTTCTTAAAGAAGTTTGCCACTACGCATACCACAAATAGAATCTACGGTGTGACGAGCTACCAATGTAGTTACAGAGACAATGCTTTTACCTCATTTAATATTGTTTCATTTCTTTCTACAGTTATTTATTTTTAAAATTTTATTATTCATTATTTTGTCTTCTAAAATTAATATGGAAACGAATAGGGAGTGATCCGTCGAACATGCCATTTTCGGGCCGTTCGGTTGTCATAGTGCATATGAAGTAGGGAAAATTTCTTTCTGCTTCGTTCCTGTTTCTAACACGACCGATGCAACAAAAATTTAACTGCGCGGGTAAAATTTACGAATGTATCCTAGGTATTAGATATTTTATTTGATTTATTCTTTTTTCTTATTTTAACATCATTTTTATGCAATATGGAATCACTTTGTTTTGACTGCCATGATCATTCTAAAATATTAATTACTCTAATTATAGTTGAACTATAAGCTTAATTCAAAAATTTGTTTCCTCCGCAAAGCAGGTAGGTGTGGAGAATCTATGCTATGGGACATATATTCATATTCACTAATACAAAGCGGTAACCAAACGCCTACGCTTCTACCACATTTACACATGATAAAATACATGATGATTGATGAAGGTTTCGTTCGTCTAAAGTCCAAATTGTCCATTATCATTTCGCATTACGTAATAAAAATGTATAGAGCAACTATGAATGTAGAATATTACTTATTTCATTCATGTCTTGAAACTTTGGGAAAATTCAATAGTTCAAATTGAAAATTTATGTTTATTTAAGAGGCAGTCTTCAAAACGTAATCTTTACTTTAACGTTTTCATGTTTAAAATAATTTGGTCAAAATGCTTTTTCTATGTCATATAGTTCTTGTCATGTTGGTCATCGTACATAATTTCACATGCTTTCCAAACTCTAAACCTATCAAAGGGGAAAAAGGAAAAAAATGTGATATTATTTGAACAAGTTGAAATTCTAATGTTAAAAACGTGTTTTAACCTATCATATATCAACGTTTTCGTATTACAGAGATTGATACCAAGGTTCCGGCTCCTTCATATAGGATGGATAATCCTTCAAAAGGATACTTCTCTTTCGTTTCTATTCACATACGATTTTCATGCTATCTCCCTTTTAACCATGTTTTAACCAACATTCTTTTTTTTTATGAAAACAGCTCCAATCCAGTTAACTCCAAACATAAAGTTATATTCATTTCATACTAGTAAAATATAATTTTAATAGTTGGAATGATCACCATAAGAAATGATCGTTAGTTTAAATTATCACTCTTTCTTCCCACTGTAGTTCTTTAGGGACGAGCATGTTTTTTTAGGTTTCAACGATTCCGAATTAAAAAAGTGTACTAACTTTTTTTTATTTTAAATGAAATAAAGAGTTAATCTCATAAATAGGATATATTTCAATAACGAAAAGTTTGATCATGTAACTTATGATTCAAATTGAGTGTCAAAAAACTGCTCGTGAATTCAATTATCCAACTTATCATAAAATTAGGGTGGAAAAAACTTAGGCTAAACTGGAGGCTGCTACCATGTTTGAAATACTTTGGCACCACGCATTCCCTGATCTTGACTAATGAAAAGAACTGACGTAACATAAACAAATGGATTATTCTATACGCCAACTATAGTCTAGAAGAAGAGCCCGTAAACCAAAATTAAATTAAAATCTATTATATAGAATTGACCGGCTGATAAATTGAATCACAAATGGATGCTCCAAAATCACGTGCTCTTACTAGTAATGGTTATTCATACCATAAATAAAGAAATCATACATCGAAATCAAGAATGAAGAAATCAAATAATTCCTTCAATTATGATTTCGAAACTAGAGGGTTGCTGGGCAGGTGATATCGACGACCGAGATAGCAAAGACGGTGAAGATAGGAAAAATGGCGAAGATGATGGAGATGGCAGTGCGTGCGAAGATCGATGTTGCTGAGCGATGTTTGGAAAAAGGTTTAGTTTTAATTTAATTTGGGTTAGAGAGAAAGAGGGGATTTATTTCCCTCGATTGGAAAGAAGTATTCATGGTGGCAAAAATTTTCATTTCCCCATGTTCATTAGACGCAGCATTTTAGCTGGGAGATGCGGACGACTTCACTTGAGGCAGCGTTTTAGAATTGATTTTTTTTTTAATATCCCATCTACGTATTTGCGGCATTTTTATGAAAACGCTACGCATTCGTGCTGCAAAAGATATATTTTCTTGCAGTGAGTTGAATATGAGACAGCAGAGGCGGCTAGAGTTTTTGGTTGCTTATGTTTTTAGTATAGAGTATACACCAAGGATAGACAATAAGGTGGCGTATGCTCTTAGCAGGAAAAATCAGAATGTGGTGTTAGCTATGTTAGAAGAATGAAAGGATTTAGAAGCTTTGACTGCTTGTACTGTGCAGTTAAGATCGACTTCTAGTGCTAGTCAGAGTACCGCTATGTTGTCCTGTTTAGAAGTTCGACCAGTACTGATCAAAAGGATTGCTTCTAAGCAGAAGGAGGATTGAGTATTAGCTGAAAAGATTAGAATGCTTGAGGTGGGAACTGAGATCGATGATCTGAAAGATTTTAGTCTTGACCAGAAAGGATGGTTGAGAAAGAAGGGATGATTATGTGTTCTGAATGTTGAGGACTTAAGGAAAGAAGTTCTTGGAGAATGTCATTGATCCAAGTTTTTGATTCATCGTGGAGGGACCAAGATGTATCAAGATATGAAGTGGAGCTTCTATTGGGAAGGCATGAAGAGGGATGTTGGCTTGTGGGTTAAGCAGTGTGCAAACTGTCAACAAGTGAAGGCCGAACATCAGAAGCCGAGTGGACTACTTCAGCCTTTAGAGATTCCAGCGTGGAAGGGTAATTTTATAACCATGGATTTTGTTGACGGGTTGCCAAGGTTAAATAGGGAAAATGAAAGAATATGGGTTATAGTGGGCAAGTTGACCAAGAGTGCCTATGTCATTCCAGTCAAGTCAACCAGAACGGCACCTGTTTTGGTGAAGTTGTTCATGAAGAACACAGTTAGATTTCATGGGATTTCTAGTAGCATAGTCAGCGACAGAGATTCATTATTCACTAGTGATTTTTGGAGAAGTCTAAAGGAGGTATAAGGTATCAAGCTTAAGATGAGTACATCATACATCCACAGATGAAGGGCAGACAGAGAGAGTCAATAAGGTACTCAAAGATTTATCGAGAGCTTGTGTATTGGATTTTGGTGGATCTTGGGAGGATCATCTACATTTGATTGAGTATTCCTATAATAATAGTTATCAGACAAGTATAGGAATGGAGCCTTTTGAAGCTTTGTATGGAAGACTATGCAAATCGCTAGCATGTTAGTTGGAGGCTGGAGACATATTAGTCTTTGGTGTAGATATGGTTAGAGAGGCATCGGAAAAGATTGAGATGATCCAAGAACGAATAAAGGAAACTCAATCTAGATAGAAGAGTTATGCTGATAAGAGGCGTAAAGACCTAAAGTTCTCAATGGGGGGCAAGATTTTCTTTAAGGTGTCATCGGTGAAGTGTGTGATACGATTTGGAAAGCCGGGGAAACTGGCCCCAAGATATGTTGGTCCATTCCAAATTATATAAAGGATTGGAAAGCTCGCATATAGAGTAGAGTTGCCGAGCAGTATAGCAGGTGTTCATAATGTATTCCAGGTGTCTCATCTCTGCAAGTTTGTGCATGATCCAAAAGTTTCTATTCCTCCGACAGGGTTTGAAGACTTTGTAGTAGAGCCTAATTTGACAGTTGTTAGACAAACTAGTCCAGGTTGTAGCAAGAGATGAGAAAATATTGAGGTCCAAGACAGTCGGGTTGGTGAATGTTCAGTGGAGCAAAAACGAGAAGGACTGTACTTGCGAGACTGAAGACAAGATTCGAGACACTTATCCTGATCTGCTTTGATGGTATATCTGTATTAGATTTATATCGATAGTTGCTAGTCAGGTGGACTAGTATGGTTGTTAATAGTCATTACAGATGATTGCTATGTTTAGTATTTAGTCCTTACTGAATTTCGAGGATGAAATTCTTTAATGTAAAGAGCCTGTAAGACCCCTAATTTTTAATAACATTATGCAGGAGATTTCATTAGATAAATTAAATAGAATAATGTACAGTGATTAGGGGATTGAGATTCGTAAACAAATTTAGTGGTCGTGCTTATCACCAATGAATGGGCTTATAAATAGTTAAATGGTTAAGTAATAAACATAAGGGCATAAGGGTAATTTTTCGCCCATGTTTACCACCCTTATACTTACGTAACCAAAACCATATATGTTCATTTTTATCACAACAAAAAAGCAAACAAAAGAAGAGGAACAAGCCAGCCATTACTAGGAGGTAAAGAAGAGAAATTCAAATCAAGCTAAGGAATTAAAGCAAGAGGAATAAATCTTAATTTAATCCAATCTCCTTATCCTAATAAACGTGAATAATAATCCTAATCATCTCTATTTTGTTTTCAATCGTATATTTTCAAATTTATGAATTAATCCATTTTATGATGATTTGAATGATGAAATGCTTAGTAGTATAACATGTTTGATTTAAAATAAAATTGTTCAAATATGATATGTATGGTTTTAGTGCATAACCGATAGCAAATGATTGTAGAATGCCATGGAAAAATTATATGTTATGGGAAACATGATTTTGGAGTTGGCTTTTGATTTTTATAATTTTCCAAACCGTGGAGAATTTAATATGAATTTTCAAAGAAAATATGTATTATTGGGTTTAGAAATCAATTTTGGATATTATATAGTGATTTTGGGTCTAAAATTTATATGTAGATAACATGTTAAAAGTGAATTTCTGTCATTTTTGGGGATTTTTACTAAGAGATTTATTATGGAAATTAAATTATTTTGAAAGGAGGACCTAAATGATTTAATTGGTGTTAAATGGGATGGGCTTATTAGTTAAAAATTAACTATGTTTTAGATCTAAAAATATGAGGCAATTATCTATAAAATAATTTGAAAAGTTTAAAACAACCAATCAACTTTTTACATATAGGCAGTTAGTTATAAAGAAATTACTTTATTCGGTAAAAACAGCCTTTTACCCAAAAAAGTAGGTTCCGCCTCCTTTAGAAGTAGTTTTTGACCCAAAGCTTCTGTCTTCAATCAAGTCAAAACCTCCTAGGTCGATACCAATGAAGCCGAAACCAATACACATGGTATCACTTAGTTGGTCCATAGTGGATTGGAGAAAAAGGCGAAAGGTAATGTGTCAAAACATAGTTCCGATTGGGTCGATACCATGGTTTTGTTTCCTAAAGAAAACCACTTTCCTACTTTATTACATGCTTTCTAAGGAGTTGAGACCGATGCTTTCAAAAGTGACTTTTACCTAGATTTCAAAAGAGAGTTGCCGTCTTATTATTTAAAGAAGTAGCTTTCGACGGAGCAACTTAGTTTTCAAGATTGAAGTGTTCGGTGTTTGTGTCAAAATTGGGCACAACACTCGTCGGAAATTTTTTGAAGAGATAATAAATGAAGAAAGTACATTAAAACATGGATTATCTAACAAAAACTCCAAATAGCAGGAAGTAAATTGCACAAGAGACAACGATTTAGAGTGGTTCGGCATTTTGCCTACGTCCACCATGAAGTTTTGTTATTTTATTGCTTGATATTCGGAGAATACAACTTTTTTATGTCAAAGTACAGCAAGTAGTAAGCCAAAATTCGAAATCAAAGGCAGCGGTGGTGCTCTGAAGCAATTCTGGCAGCGTCTAGACGTGCTTTATCTCTAAAATTCTCCGATCCCTTTTCTGAATGACCATGGGCTCTATTTATAAGTGCTGGAGGCTGATATTTCACCTAAAATTCGGGGAGACCACTTCTGGCACGTGTGGGGGGCCCACATGGCTGAATTCTGGAGATCCGGGCCCACTTTGGGATCGATTCGACCCTTGGTTCGAATCGATCAAAAAAGTGTCCAATCGTGATGAAACTTGGCGTGGACATTCTTCTATGTATATGCAAGCTCCTGTGAAAATTTCGTAGCATTTGGACTTGTAGATCTCAAGTTATGATCGATTCAAGATGGTGCTCCTCGTCCTATGGATTCGTTCGAATCGATATGGTTCGAATCCATAGGGTCGAATCCATATGGCGACTCAGAGTGGTTTTAGCCGCGTTATTTGATGGATTCGAAGAGATGGATTCGAAGACAGTTACCAGATGGATTCGAAGTCCCTACAACTGTATGGATTCGAAGGGTTCCAGCTTGACGGACTCGAAGATAGGAATACTCTGATGGATTTGAACTAGGGAAGGCTTTGGATGGATTCGAAGAGAGGCTTGCTTTATGGATTCGAACAACGTGGATTTCCTCTAATTTCCATTAGTGATAACTCGAGCATACGAACTCAGATTGCCTCGAAATTTGGAACGTTGGTTTCCACGTCCTTGCTTGTCATGCCGCATCAATTATAGCCCAATCCAGACTTGGGAAAAATCCATCGATTTTTGTAGTAAACCAACGATCATTCAAAATTGAGGACGTGTGACCCTTATTTTCCAGTCAGTTCCTTGGTATCTTGGCCTTGCCAAAAGGCGGGAAAACATTTGCCTCCCAAAGTATGTCTTGTGTAAACATGACGTGCTTTGAAAAGCTGCAGTTTCACGTTGGACAATCGGGACATGCTCTTCTGAAAGTCGTCAGTCGTTGTAACCATGACGAGATGAATATTTGATCCCTGTAAATGTTAAAGATCAAGTGTTAGTCATACACATGTGCATATATGTACCACTTTGGTTTTGGTTAACGTTGCGCGATTGCCAGTCGTTGTCAGTTCGGTTTGTTATCGAATTCTGCATCGGTCCTCTCCTGAACCGATTTTTGATTCAAGTCAAAGCATTGTTTTTATGGTTGTCTATGATTATCCACTTGTATCGATCTTCTCCTGAATCGGTATAAAAGGTAGACAAGTAATTTTCACATTGAAACAATTTCGTCCATTTTCATTGGTGGTCTTTGATGGATTCGAAGCTATGTTTGTTCGAATCGATGGCTTTCGAATCGATGGCCCGATGGACCTCGTGCTTCGAGTCAATAAGACTCTCAATCCAGCCTCTGTTCGGTTGTTCCTTCGAATTGATAATGCCTCGCATCGACACTGCATGGATGGGTTTGGAGTATTGATGGATTCGAATGCGATGGGTACGAACGTGATGGGTTCGAACGTGATGGATTCGAACGTGGCTTGTTCGAATTGATCAGCGCGTGACCAGTTGGGGTCGGTCATTTTGACCGGGAGACGAATCATCCCGTTTCCTATGTGAGACCCATATAAATACGTGAAGCCGGTGTCACTTTCATTTTTTACTTTTCACTGTTGCTATAGCCTCCTCTTCGAATCGATCTCTCCAGGGCCAAGACAAACGTGCTTTTCCTGAATCGATCGAACCCCTTCACGCTTCCATTCATAACCAAATCAACTCAGGTAATCAAGGGATCGATTCGAGATGAGAATGATAGAACTTAGAATTTTTTTGGCATCGATTCAATCTTTTCTTCTGAAAATTTTGAGGAGTGGTGAGATCTGAACGAAGTGGGTCGACTCGATGGAACTGAGGAATGGAAACATTCGAGTCGTATCGATTAGAGTGTTGTCTTTCATTGCTTCGCATCGATCCAAGAATGAGCGATTCAAATCGATTTTGAATGCATAGCTTCGAATCGATGGTTATAAAAGAAAAAGAAAAAGGCTCGTGGCGATCGATTCGAAATAACAATATTCTGATCGATTTGAAGGAGCTCAATATTGATCGATTCGAAGTAACGATATGTTGATCGATTCGAAGGAGCTCAACTTTGATCGATTCGAAGTAATGATATGTTGATCGATTCGAAGGAGCTCAACTTTGATCGATTCGAAGTCATGTAGGGCTTCATGGATTCGAATTGCCTCTCTGTACCAAGGTCTCATCGAGTCGAACTACATGGAGTCGGGGCGTACCGATTCGAAGTTCATCGATTTGACTCGTGTCGATTCGAGTCGATCGATTCGAACGTTCTTGTTTCCGAGACTCCCACTCTTCTGATTTGCTCCAACATCTGAACTACGACCAATTTCAAGTTGAACTTTAACGAACTCACTGAACTTTAGCATACTTGACTCCGGCGAGCTTCGGCCTTGCATAATCGAACTTGACTTGACCTCTCTTTTGGAGCTCGTCGATGGCACCATGACTTAACCAAAATATAACAAATTTATACTTGAATTGGTCAGTAGAATCTGGGTGGCATGAAAGTGATGGTCAGCGATGACGGTCATTCTCATTCTCAAATTCCAAAGTTTCGTCGTTCGGACATCTTGTTTCAACTTATAAAATCTGCTTAAGTTTTGCATAGCACTTGCACTGCACGACATATTCATACACTTTACACCGGGGGAATGCATGGGCTTTTTATGTATTTAATGCCTCTTTCTGGTGAGTTAGTTAATTATGGAATCTTCGGGTTCTCAACAACAAGAAGCACAAAGCTCGCCTCCTCCAGCGCTTGAGATTCCGGAAATCCCTCCTGAAGTCATAGATCCGGCTCTGGATGAGTTGCCGGAGGCCATATTTATCGAAGATCCTGTCGATTCTGTTCAGTCCAATATCTCGGAGTCTCTGTTGGGCCGGATATGTTCGAAACATAACATATCCTTGGACGATGTTTTATTACCTAGTGCCAATGACAGACCACATAACCCACCTGAAGGATATACTGCCTTTTACCGTCATGCCTGCGCGGCTGGATCTCTTCCTCCTTTCAACCAATACATCAGAGAGATGCTGTCGTATTTAGGAATCGCTCCTTCACAACTCCATCCCAACGGGCATGCATTACTGAATAGCGTCTTTGTCATATTTATGGATTGCCTTTTTCGCCCGCCAAGGCCTAACGAGATCAGGCACATATTCAATTTCAAGAGTAGGGATGATAGCCCGTCTTTCACTTTTCTAGAGGCGGTCAGGAACTGTCAGGTTGTGACTGGGGCCTGGACCAGGCTTAGTTATTTCAAGAACGAGTGGTTTTTCGTTCGATGCCCCCCAGGGTTTGCCAGGAGATGGTTATCCAGACGTAAGCATCATAATTCATCTTTGAATGGCCACTTTTAATACTTACACTAATACTCTGTTACTCTTACAGCCATCATTTCGAGACCTACCGGTGGGTATTATAGAGGCGTCGTTCAAAGCTTGCAAAGGGTCCCAAGCGACTCAAGGCACATAGACTTGCTATTGACCGACGATAACTTAAGGACATTGGGTTTGATTGGGATGAGCCAGAGTATTGTAATTGAAGGATTGGCAAAATCGGCCTCGAGGAAGAAGAAGAAAGTGGCAAAAAGAAAACCTGGCGTTGTGATAAGAGAAGTGAGCGATGATGAAAGAACGCCCACAGACACTGAGATAGCAGCCGACCTTTCCCGAATAGAAGAGGGTCAGAAAGGCAAGGCTGCTGTACCTAAGTTTAAGAGATGGAAGTCTGTAGTCGTAACCCGTTCCAAACCTGGGGTTACTGCCTCCGGCGCCTCTCCTCGCCAGTCCGGAGACCTTTTCATAGGGTTGGACGATATTCCCATTCCGGACTACGTATCTCTCTACCACCGGTTCGGGTTGAAAGAGCTCCGGGGAGCGCTTGATATAAGCGAATCTTTTCCCGTTAGTGTAATCGACGCTTCTGGTTGGTCGGGGGGTTTTGCGCATTCATACACTTTCCACAACACTTCACGACTTCCACATGCATTGCAGTGCTTTTTCTTGGTACTTAACTGAATTGTTTCTTCTTTACAGGTGCCATGTCGGATCGTCCTTCTACACTTGATAGACTTCGGCGAGTGCATCATTCTTCATCTTATTACGAATCTCGCCGTAGGGATTCTGACCGTGATCGTGAACGGAGGCATTATGAGCAAGAGCATCGTGAAAGGGACCATTCCCGATATTATTCTAGCCAGGAGCGTTCTGATAGGGACCGAAGGTACCGTTCGCCCTCTCGTTCTCCTCCGCCACCTAGAAGTCAGGCACCTGCAGTTGAACCTTCGCGACAACAGCCATCTCAACAAATCTCAAAACCTGGTCCACATCGTTCAAGGACTGATACGGCTACGACCGTAACTACGGAGGAGGTCCCTCTCGAACCTTCTGGTGAAGGGCTATAAGAATTGCTCAACTGAAGAAAGATTTTCCAGAAATATGCTTCGACCCTTATATCTTTCCACCAAATCTCAAAAGAATTCCCAAAGAGGCTGTGAACACCGCCCTCAGCTATACCCGTGATTTTTATGCTCAGTATAAAGAATGGTACAGGGCGGCTGTTAAAGCTTCGAAAGTGGCCTTCGATCGAGCCAAAGTTATTGAGAAACTGGAAGCAGACTTGGCTCAGAAGAACCGTATTGTTGACATACTTCAATCTGAAACAGAATCTTCTCGTAAGGCTGAAATGGAGTCGCTAAAAAAGGTCGATGAGACACTAGCTGAGATGGCGAAGATGCAACAAGCGCATTGCACTTTAGTTGAAGATTTGGGCCATCGGTACAAAAATGTTGAGGCCGAGCGAGATGCAGCAGTCAAAGAACTTGAGGAGTTAAAGGCTAAATTTGCCGACTTGAACAAGGAAAAAGATGACGCTAACATGGCCGCACAAGAAGCGTGCGAGCAAGCCGTGTATCTCCGAGCTGAGCGAGACGCGGCGGTTTCTAAAGTTGAAGCGATGGAGGCAGAAGTGGAAGGGAGAGTTCAAGCAGAGATATTCAGAGTAGAAGCCGAGTTTGATGATCTTCTTGACACTTACAATGCTAATGTGCTTGAGCACAGGAATCTCTCGTGGCTCGGAGATTATTCTACGCTTCTACTTAGTGCTTGGAGAAAATTGGTGGCGAACAAGAAAGCATCTCTCCCTGAAGGTGCCGTGGATGAATTTGAACTCGAGTCTCGCTTGTTGAGCGAGGAGGAAAGGAAACTTCTCCCTGAAGCGATGATTTCTACTGAGAGAGAGAGACTTGGTTTTCACCATGTGGAGGCTGGCGAGGGTTCTGGAGCTGCACATTATAGTGAGGATGTTTTAGTTGATGCCCCGACCTCGTCTGGAGTTACTGCTACAGTTGGTCCACATGTTGTTCCTGCTTATAACCCGGATCGACCGGAACTGTCTCTCGGTACAACTACTATTTTTTAACTCGTCTCATCACCGAGCCGAGGAAAAGAAGGTATTTTAAATGTTGCTTAAGTGTTTTCAGAATGATTGACTTGGAACAGATCGTTTGACTAATTATTCTCATTTCTTTTCGACCAGTGACTGAAAGTGATGCGCCAGCACTTCCAGTACCACAAACTTCGCAGCCAATGCAAGGAGTTTTCGTTACTGAGGCTATTACAACTACCGCCACAACCGGCGAGATGGGAGAGGGGGGTTCAATGTCGTTTGATGTTAAGATGATTGAGGAACTTCTCAAGCAGCCCTGTGAACCCTTTACCGATCCTTCCTTTGCAATGGGTGGAGTTGCTCCAACTTTTAGCTCGTTCATGCCGACCGTCAATGTGTCCAGCGCTGCTCGATCTTCCCGAGAAGAAGAAATCCTTGTCGAGATAAGCGCTGAAATGGCTGTAGTGACAACGGTCGGTGGTTCCGGAAGTGATGTTGCTCCTCCAAGCTTAACTCCTTTAATGGTTGCTTCTCCCGCCGGCACAGTTGTAACTTCTAGTGTCGAAGCTTCACCACCTGTTACGGCTTCTTTGCCTCTGGTTCGTCCTCACAAAAGGATCTCTATCCCTTCCAGCTCTGAGGAAGACGTGGATATTATGCCAGATCCTGAGGATGCTCCAAAGAAGGACAAAAAACCTCGCAAGAAGCCGGGTAGTGGGTCTAGCGGCTCAACTCCGAAGAAGAGACCCCAGAAGAAGAAAGAGTGAACTTCTCGTTTTATCATGCGGTTGTGAAATGGCAATTCTTTTTTTTCCTTCTCCTTTTTTAGGCCGTGTATAAGTGTGGACTCGGCACCCACTTTATGGACTGTTTTTTTGTTTTGTCATATAATCAAACTCCTTTTTTGTTTGTTGATAAAATGAAAAACAACTCTTTTCTCTTTTGCTTAAGTATTGCATTGATTAGCTTGCGCTCACATATCTCATAAGCCTTGAATACATGTCCACACTTCGGGGACTTAACACAAATTGCAATTAACAGTTTGGCCCATATTCTGGGAACTTATTAATTATCAACGTTTATGACTTAGTTCGCTCTCCGGGAACCTGTATTTGACGTTTATACTCCGATTCACACTCTGGGAATTTGAAGTTAGTGACTTACATTCTGGTTCGCGTTCCGGGAACCAAGAGTTGGTGTTTATCTTCCAATTCACACTCTGGGAATTTAGAGATAGAGTTTTATATTCTGGCTTGCACTCTGGGAACCGAAAGTTGAAGTTTAACTCCAATTCGCACTCCGGGAATTTGGAGTTAGCTCACACTCTGGGAGCGATGGTATTATACTCTGGTTCGCGCTCCGGGAACCGAGAGTTGAAGTTTGTACTCCAATTCGCACTCTGGGAATTTGGAGTTGGCTCGCACTCTGGGAGCGATGGATTTACACTCCGGTTCGCGCTCCGGGAACTGAGAGTTGAAGTTTATACTCCAATTCGCACTCTGGGAATTTGGAGTTATCTCACACTCTAAGTGCGATGGTATTATACTCCGGTTCGCGCTCCGGGAACCGAGAGTTGAAGTTTGTACTCCAATTCGCACTCTGGGAATTTGGAGTTAGCTCACACTTGGGAGCGATGGTATTATACTCCGGTTTGCGCTCCGGGAACCGAGAGTTGAAGTTTGTACTCCATTTCGCACTCTGGGAATTTGGAGTTGGAGGAGGGATTGTCGTGTATCAATCCTATGAATGTTGATGTAGTGTTCTGCCCCTGAGCTCGGGTTTCACTTAGAGAGTGACCGATCGTATCACAGTCACTCCCTATTTGAATAAATCCCACCGTGTGATGGAACTTAGCTCTCCGTGCATCGTGATATTGTACGTCATATTCAGTGAATCACAGCTCTGGCTCGAAGAGATGGCATTTTATTGCTGAAACAAGGAAATATGGCAAAGTCAGTTTCCTTATTACAAATTTAAATCTCGAAATGCTAGAATAAAATACGAAGGGATAAATTGACATAAATTAAATAAGTAAAGTCCTTTATATGTAGTAGTGACGAAGTTCCAAGCCCTCGGCAAAGTAAGACCGTCAACGATCGATAATTTGAACGTGCCATCTCCAAGCTTTTGTGAAATCACATACAGCCCTTTCCAATTTGGCTTCATGTGCGAAGGAACCAGATAGACCCTTTTGAGTATGAGATCACCGAGTTCGAAGGTTCGCGGACGGACCTTGGCATTGTACAGTCAGGCGACTTGACTTCGATATGCGGCTGCCCTCAAGTCAGCCTCTTCGCGCTTCTCATCGAGTAAATCCAAAGATTCAGCAAGTAATATGGCATTTGTTTTCAGATCATAATATGTTACATGATGAGAGTGCACTTCCATTTCGACTGGAATAACGGCTTCAGAACCATAAGATAGAGAAAACGGGGTATGACCGGTTGCAGTTTTATGAGTCGTTCGATAGGCCCATAATGCCATAGGAAGTTCGTCGACCTATTTGCCCCCAGCTTTTTCCAGTCGCTTCTTTAGAATGGACTTGATAACTTTATTAACAGCTTCAACTTGACCATTTGCTTGAGGGTGCGCTACTGAGAGAATTTCTTATGGATGTGGAATCATTGACAGAAATTCTTAAATTCAGTACTATCGAATTGGGTTCCGTTATCGGTGACGATAGTATGTGGGAGACCAAAACGGCAGATGATGTTACGTTCTACAAAGTTGATTACTTTCTTCGTCGTAATTGTTGCCAGGGGTTCAGCTTCAGCCCATTTGGTCAAATAATCAACTGCGACGATGGCGTACTTCGCGCCACCTTTGGCCAGAGGCAATGTGCCGATGATATCTATTCCCCATACCGCAAATGGCCAAGGACTGACCATTTGGGTTATCTCAGTAGGCGGGGCTCTAGGAATTCGAGCGTGTTTCTGGCATTTGTCACATTTTTTAGCATAGTCTGCAGCATCGCGATTAACAGTAGGCCAATAATACCCATATCGAAGTATTTTCTTTGCAAGTGCTTGCCCCCCAGTGTGATCGCCACATTCTCCTTCGTGTACATCGTGTAACACTCGTTTGATTTCATCATGCGCGATACACCGGAGGAGAGGAACAGAGTATCCTCTCCGGTACATGACTCCATTTTGAATAACAAATCGTGAGGCCTTTCGTAGAACTTGTCTTTTCTCGGTTCGTCGCTTGGGCAATACACCACATTCGATATAATCTTGATAAGGAGTCATCCACGACTCCCTAATGGAGGTAGCTTCAAATGTAAAATCGGTCTCCCTTCGATCAATGCTCGGAGAGGATAGGGTTTCAACCGGAACAACCCCAACTGCCGAGCCTCACCCGTACTTGCTAACTTTGCTAACGAATCAGCTTTCTGATTGTGCTCTCGGGGTATGTAGAAAATGGCATAGTAATCGAATTGATCAAGCATCTTCAGAACTCGAGTTAGATAAGCGGTTAATCTTCGGTCTTTGGCCTGATATTCTCCTCGAACTTGACATACTATCAACTGGGAATCACAGTAGATCTCTACAGCGATGATTTTCAGATCACGGGCAAGCTTTAGTCCGGTAAGTAGAGCTTCATACTCGGCTTCGTTGTTGGTTGCACGGAACTCGAACTTTAAAGCATAACATATGGATCGTCCCTCGGGGGTTTCAAGCACTACCCCAGCTCCTGAGCACCGATCATTTGACGCACCATCGGTGTACAGCTTCCAGATGTATTCGGGAGATTTGCTGGTCTCGGGCAAGTCTTCAGAAACAGTGAATTCGGCTATAAAATCTGCTAGGACTTGGCCGTGAATGGCTATTCTTGGAGTATAAGTGATGTCGAATTGACTCAGTTCGATGTTCCACTTTAGTAACCTACCAGACGTCTCAGGCCGCGCGAGGACCTGTCGTAACGGCTGATCGGTGTACACAGTAATAGGATGAGCCTGGAAATATGGACGGAGCTTCCTCGAGGCAATGACTAGGCAATATGCCAACTTTTCGAGCTTTGGGTAATTTCTCTCGGCCTCAGTCAATCGTTTACTCACGTAGTAGACCGGTTTTTGCACTCGGTCTTCCTCCCGAATTAATGCAGCACTGATTGCATTTTCAGATACCGCCAGGTAGAGATATAACTGTTCATGATCTACAGGTTTTGAAAGGATTGGTGGTATGGAAAGATGTTGGATTAGCGATTGAAATGCGCCCTCACATTCTGCAGTCCATTCGAAGTTTCGTTTCCCTTTTCGAATCAAATCGAAGAAGGGAATGCATTTGTCGGTCGACTTTGAGATAAACCTGCTCAGTGCTACAACTTTTCCATTAAGATTTTGAACTTGCTTTATGGTTTTCGGAGTTTGAAGATTTCTGATAGCCCAGATCTTCTCGGGGTTGGCCTCTATTCCTCGGGCATTGACAATGAACCCAAGGAATTTTCCGGATGCGACTCCGAAATGACACTTTAGTGGATTAAGCTTCATCCGTATTTCCGGAGGATATTGAACATTGACTCCAAGTCTTTGACATGATCATTGGAGTATCGTGATTTCACCAACATGTCATCAACATAGACCTCCATAGTCTTCCCGATCTGATCGGCAAACATTCGGTTGACTAAGCGTTGATAAGTTGCGCCAGCATTCTTTAACCCAAAAGGCATGACCTTGTAGCAGTATAATCCCAAGTCGGTTACGAAACTTGTGTGTTCTTGGTCTGGTACATGCATGGGTATCTGATTGTAACCTGAGTAAGCATCCATGAAGGATAACAATTCATGTCCGGCGGTTGAATCTACCAATTGATCGATTCGGGGAAGCGGAAAGCTGTCTTTCGGGAAGGCTTTATTCAGGTCAGAGTAATCGATACACGTTCTCCATTTCCCGTTTGGTTTCCGGACAAGTACGGGATTGGACACCCATTCTGGGTATAAAGCGTCTCTAATGAACCCATTCGTCTTTAATTTGTCGACCTCTTCCTAAAGGGCGGCAGATCTCTCTGGATCCATACCACGTCTTTTCTGCTTGACCGGGATATACCGCGGGTCAATGTTCAAAGTGTGGCTCGCGATGTCCGGCGAGATTCCACACATATCAGAGTGCGTCCAGGCGAATATGTCGAGATTCACTTGGAGAAAATAAACCAATTCCTGTTGTGTCTCTTGGTTAAGCTGAGATCCAATCTTCAACATTCTCGAGTCATTGTGATCATCATCAATCGGGACATCGATGGTTAGCTCGGCCGGAGAACCTTGACTTTCCGTAGATTCTTCTTTATTATCATTGTCCCTTGGATCAAGATCCTTTTGGAAGTGGTTGTGGTGCCCAGGCCGAGGCCCAGGCGCTAATTGTCAATCGTCAGTAAAACGGACGCAGAGAGACTCCTCTACGCCCTTTCCTTTTTCTTTTCGCTGCGCCTCCCATAGCTCAGCAACATAACAGGCTCTCCCAGCAGCCTGATCTCCTTGTACAACTCCTATCCCGTGGTCAGTAGGGAACTTCAGAGTTAAACACCATGGGGCAATAGCAGCCCTAAATTCAGCAAGGGCCAGTCGGCCCAAAAAGGCATTGTACGGGGAAGGAATATCTAAGACAACAAATTGCAACATCCGAACTCTTCGGCATTCTCCCACTCCCAACTCCACCGGCAATTCAACCATTCCGGTTTGTATAGTCGCACTCCCATTGAAGCCGTGGACTCGTGATTGACAAGGTTTTAAGTCCTTAGCTTCCATTTTCATTAAATCATATGCTCTTTTAAACAGTATGTTCACAGAACTCCCACTGTCTACCAAAATCCTCTTCATCAAAGCAGGACCAACTTGAGGGATATGACCAACGGGTCAATTGCGGGAGCTTCGACTTTATCGGCGTCTCGATTTCTAAATACGATTTCATCAGCCATCGTCTTTTGTTGTTTAGCCGGTGTTCCGTCTTCTGAGTTACTATAGCATTCAAAGTCCACATGCCTGATCGAGCTAGCATATGACTCCATTTCTCTCCAGCTTCTGTCTGCTGGATGGGGACCACCACTTATTGTATTGATAACCAACCTTCCGCCCATACGAGCGGGTTCACCTTGTCTTTCCTGATTCTGCGTTCAATTTTGATTAGATGGGCCCGCTCCACCAGACTGCAACGCCCGAACAAACTGGTCCAACTTTCTCTCTCTGATCAACTTTTCAATGAGGTCTTACAAATGTCTACACTCATTGGTATTATGCCCATAACTTTCATGAAACCTATAGAATTTTCTTGTTTGAATCTGCCTTTCCGACGAAGACTTCGGAGCAGGCTTCTTGTATTGCATAGTATTACAAGTCTGTAGGTATACGTTTTCCAGCGACGTGTTAAGCGGTGTATAACTGTCAAACATTGCGGCCCTACGTCTCGGACCACGATTCTGGTCTTGCTTCTTGCTTCGGTTATCACCGTTTCTTGATCGTTGAGTCTGTTTATTTTGAATATTCAACTCGACTTTTCCTGAACTTTCTCGGGATTGTTTAACCGCAACATTACTCTGAATCCCTTCACTGCTGGGCCTTGCATCGTCCTGCTTCCTAGAATGTTTCGCATTCTCTCGCCTCAAGAATTGAGCGGCTTTGGAATAGAAATGGTCCAACGATGCGGGAGGCTTTCCAGCTAACCAATTTCCAAACTAGGAATCAGGGTCGATTCCTTTAGTTAAAGCCATTAAAATAGAATTATCATTGGGGTTGGTGATCTCTGTGCATGCAGCATTGAATCTCTCCAAATATCGTCTAAGTGTTTCTCCGGGAGCTTGAGTGACACTTGATAAGGTATTTACATCTTTAGGTCGGGCAATATGCATGCGAAATTGCTCAACAAATTTGGTAGCTAACTGATCAAATGAAGAAATAGACCGTGGCGGTAATCGTGTAAACCACATCGTCGTAATTCCCCCTAAGGAAATGGGAAAACTGCGGCACTTTACTGCGTCATCAGCTCTCGCAGCAGTCATCGACCATTCGTATCTCAAAATATGTTGATTTGGGTCGGAATTTCCTTCATACATGGGCAGGGTTGGCATTCTGAATCGCCGAGGAGGTTCAGCATACAATATGTCATCAGTAAATGGGGTATGACTTCGGGAGATTCCCCAATCGTCATTTGTTAGTCCTTGACTCTCGCGAATCATTCGTCGTACCATAGCTGAGAAGTCTGGTATTGGAACATTCTATGTGTGGTGAGCCAAAGTGTGGTCGGGTTCCACAGTGCGAGGTGGGATCGGGCGCTGTCGACGATCCGTATCTCGCCTCCTTGGCTCGACGTCTTCTTGGACATATGGCTCTGGAGCATGTCCCTGCTGATGATAATTTTGATTGGAGTGATCTTGGGTATCAACTCCTATGTCAACTACAGCGGCTGTGGCAGCTCGATCATCTGCAGTGTATTGTGGAATAGTGCCTCCTCGGGAGGAGGGTCCAGTGTGAAAGCTGGTAGATGGGCCGACTCTTATTTGCCCAACGGTTAACGCCTATTGATAGTCAGCAGCTTGTGCATGGTTTTCGTCTAGCCTAGGACGGGTAGATCTGTTATTGTAGTCAGATGAAGCAGAGCTTTCGGTGGAAGAATGAGGAGCTTGATCCCTTCTGGATCTTCTTCGCTTTTGGTGATTTAGTTGATTGGTCAACTCAGCGTTAGCGCGCAACTGCTCAGTTAGCTGTTGTCGGCTTTGGGTTAGTTTCTGGAGCAGCGCCTGGAACTCTTGTCTTGTGACCGGACCTGACTGATCCGTATGCCCAGCAGCATCTTGATTGGTAGACTGTAGCTGTGTGGGATTTTTCCTATTCCGACCTTCTTGATCACCAATATTAGAAGTGGTTCTTGTACTCACCATCTTGAAGTGTTGAATCCTTTCCTAGACTTTTAACAAATCTGAATAGAATGGAAGGAATCTGAATATGAGGTCTGGATCTCTCTCTTAGATTTATGCAATCCGGTATCGAAGATAGATCCAAGGAGCAGGAGAAAAAACTGGGTTTTCTCTCAGTGAAAGCACCAATGTGTTTGTGTCAAAATTGGGCACAACACTCGTCGGAAGTTTTTTGAAGAGATAATAAATGAAGAAAGTAAATTAAAACGTGGATTATCTAACAAAAACTCCAAATAGCAGGAAGTAAACTGCACAAGAGACAACGATTTAGAGTGGTTCGGCGTTTTGCCTACGTCCACTATGAAGTTTTGTTATTTATTGCTTGATATTCGGAGAATACAACTTTTTATGTCAAAGTACAGCAAGTAGTAAGCCAAAATTCGAAATCAAAGGCAGCGGTGGTGCTCTGAAGCAATTCTGGCAGCGTCTAGGCGTGCTTTATCTCTAAAATTCTCCGATCCCTTTTCTGAATGACCAAGGGCTCTATTTATAAGTGCTGGAGGCAGATATTTCGCCTAAAATTCGGGGAGACCACTTCTGGCACGTGTGGGGGGCCACATGGCTGAATTCTGGAGATCCGGGCCCACTTTAGGATCGATTCGACCCTTGGTTCGAATCGATCAAAAAAGTGTCCAATCGTGATGAAACTTGGCGTGGACATTCTTCTATGTATATGCAAGCTCCTGTGAAAATTTCGTAGCATTTGGACTTGTAGATCTCAAGTTATGATCGATTCAAGATGGTGCTCCTCGTCCTATGGATTCGTTCGAATCGATATGGTTCGAATCCATAGGGTCGAATCCATATGGCGACTCAGAGTGGTTTTAGCCGCGTTATCTGATGGATTCGAAGAGATGGATTCGAAGACAGTTACCAGATGGAGTCGAAGTCCCTACAACTATACGGATTCGAAGGGTTCCAGCTTGACAGACTCGAAGATAGGAATACTCTGATGGATTCGAGCTAGGGAAGGCTTTGGATGGATTCGAAGTGAGGCTTGCTTTATGGATTCGAACAACGTGGATTTCCTCCAATTTCCGTTAGTGATAACTCGAGCATACGAACTCGGATTGCCTCGAAATTTGGAACGTTGGTTTCCACGGCCTTGCTTGTCATGCCGCATCAATTGTAGCCCAATCCGGACTTGGGAAAAATCCATCGATTTTTGTAGTAAGCCAACAATCAATCAAAATTGAGGACGTGTGACCCTTATTTTCCAGTCAGTTCCTTGGTATCTCGGCCTTGCCAAAAGGCGGGATAACATTCGGAAGGGGTAGTTTCGACCAAGTCGGAACCCTTCTGCCACTTTATGCCTTTTGAAGGTATTGAATATATCAATGCTTTTGGAAGAAAGCCTTTTTTAAAAAACGTAAGCCACTTCCCATAGCTTTCGAAAGGGGGTTAGTGGTTTCACAGGCATGGTTTCGAAAGGCGTTTCGAAGCCAACCTTCAAACATTTTACTTATATAAAAAGCTTTCGAAAGGATGGTGCCGACGTCATCAAATTTCCCTAAATATTTTTATATGATAAAGAAAGGTTTCAAAAGGGGTACTTTCATTTATGTTCACTTTGACCCAAATGATATTTTAAATATAAACTCAATGGTTTCGAAAGAAGGTCTTTTAATGCTTTCGAAAGGGGTACTTTCAATGTTTTCGAAAGGGATACTTTCAATTGGTTATGGAGCTATGATTCTAAAGTTAAGTGCTAATACTTTACTACATTCGAAAGGTTTTCAAAGAAAGGTTTTAAAGTGCTCGAAAGGCAAGAGCCTAACGTTTTGAAGATATATTTATATGCTTTCAAAGGAGGTTATCCAATGAGGTCGAAAGTATGGTATCGAAGGTTTCAAAAGGCTTTGTTTTCCAAAACAAATAACCCAAACTAATTTTTAAAGGAAAAACCCATTGCTAAATAAAGAGGTTTTTAAATGGTTTTAAGAAGAAGTTTTCTTGATAAAATAATAGGTTAAAGGGATTAACCATGTTTATATGAAAATTATTTGAAGGACATTGAACCTACAGGAGTGGTATTGTTATATTGTAACGACCCAGGATTTTTAGTAATTAAAATTTGAATATTTAATTTATTTTAAATATTAATAAGTGAATTTATAAGTCGAATAAATTTTATTTCGAATAATTGGATTTAATTGAATAATTAAATCGATAATTTAATATGTTAAATTATGGAAATAATTGAAAATTGAGTTAAATATGATTGAAAATGATTTGTAAAATTTTATTTTATCATGTTGGAGTTAGAAAGATATTTTAGAACTTTTAAAATCGAATTTAAAGTTAATTTGAGAAAATTGAATATTTTAATATTAAATCGACTAGTGAAAATAGTCAATTTTTGAACAGTCTCAGAATTGAACGAAACTAGTTCCATTGGATCCGTAATAGTTAGTTATTACCGGATTTCAATTTTCGTGTCAATCGGGGTTATTGTTTGATCGTGGCAGCTCGAAATGCATCGAATTATTTTTAATTTTAATTTGGCGAGTTAAAATAGCCATTTTTCAAAAAGTCTCGGATTTTGACGAAACCAGTTTCATCGGATCCGTAATGTGATATTATTGTATGGTTTTAAATTTCGTGTCAATTGGATTTACCGTTTGTCCGGTACAAATTAAAACGCCTAGAAAATCGCTTAAATCGGTTTAATTTAAATCGAACGTTTGTAGCCATAACTCGCACAGATGACCGAATTAGCTTTCGAAACCTGTTCCATTGTGTCCGGAACGTGGGATAAACCCTAGGAACGTCAGTTTCGATGCGTAAATCGGAGTTTGGAATTCCCGGATGAATAGTGATTGAAAAATTTCCTATAAATACCCCCATAAATCACAAGAAAATAAAAAAAACTAAACCTAACCCTAATCTATATGCAGCCGCCACCTACAACAGTGAATGGCCGAAATTCCATCTCGTTTCCCCTCCGATTTCATCCAATCCACAAATCGATTCACGAAGCTATCAACTACAAAGAGGCAGAGCATGAAGAGATCTCGAGATCCAACGGTGGTGATCGAGTTTCGAGCAACGTAGAAGGAGATAATGGGGCGCGTTCATCATGCGTTTGTCTTCGATTTGCGTGCTGGGGGGTGGGCCGAGCCTAGCCGTGCTCTGGTCGAGTGGAGTATGGGTGTAGGGCTTCAATTTGGCACCTGCTGATTGACGTGAAGTTGGGTGGTGGTGTCGCGATAATTGGTGGAGCATTGGTGAAGGATGGGTTCGGTTGCGTGAAGTTTGACCTGGGAATAATACGTGCGTGAGAAGATGGATAGTCACGGCCGAGATCCAAGGGATTTGAAATGGATGGTGATGATGGATTAAGGTTAAAAAAATTATAAAAGAAAATTGTAAATATTTATATTATAATTCGTATTAACTTCAAAATGTTGTAACTCTTTCGTACGAGGTCCGTTTCGGACGAGATTTTTTGCGTTGGCTTCGTATTGACGAGCTCTACGCGATGGAGTTGGATTGGAGTCGTTTGGAGTTAGTGAGAATTTTGGGTAAAATTAAACGTCCGTTTAATTTTATTCGAAATAAATCGCTAAAACGAAATTGGAATCAAGGTGAGAACTTCTCACTCAATCGAATCAGTTTCGATTTTATTTTAAATAGTTAGATTTAAAATATTTGAATGCATGTTTGAATGATGATTGTTATCTATTGATTGATAAAGTAGACATTATGCGCCGTTAGTAAGCGGATGTTATTTATTAAAAACATATACCGCGAATATTTCATAAACAGTGAAATTGGTATTATATATAATAGCAATATATATATATATTGGCATATGTATATATTGGAGTTATTGATTCCCCGCATTTGTATAGCGGATGAGACCCTATTGCGCCGTCTATTAAGCGGATAATATTTAAATCCCATATACCGCGATAATTCCGTACTGGAGCGGAATTGGTATTGTGCTAATGTTTGTGGATGCAGGAAAACAGGTTGGAGGGATCCAACTGGATTTCTCAACAGTTTTTATTTGATTTCAGATATTTTGATATTTGATGGATTATCATATTGATATATGATATCGTTGTTGTCGTGATTGACTATTTGGTATGTAGCATCATTGGACCAAATTTGGAACTTTAAAATGATTTTAAAGTGATTTTCGAAAATATAAAATATTTTTGGAATTGATTCATTTTAAATAAATAAACGTTATAATTTTTATGTTATAAAAATTATGGTTTTTGAGAAATATAGTTAAAAACTGATTTTTGAGAATATGATGCTAATGATTTTATAAAATAGTTAAATCGGAATTTTTGAATTTATTGTGAAAAGTTTAAATAAAGGATTTATAAAATTTGATTATTTTATAAATCAAAATGATGAAGTTTTTAAAGGAGATTAAAGATGTTTTAAAATAATAGTATAAATTGATTTATATAAGAGATTTATAAATTGATATTTATAAATTAAAACATTTGATTTATAAAAACGAGTTTTTATAAGTGTTAGAATGAGTTATGAATGGATTTCATAAATGAATGAAATTTATAGAATTATAAATGGTTAAGTTATAAGTGAAATTTATAAATAATAAGATTTATAAATTTTGTGAAGTTATTGAAGAATAGATTTGGATAAATAATTGAATCTTATAAGTTATAAGATTTATAATTATGAAGTTCAAAGGAACGATTTTTGCAAACAAATAAATTATAAATATTTGACTTATAATATGAATTTTTAGTATATCATTTAGATATGAAATTGAATAGGTTAATAAAGGAATTTATAAACGTTGTTTTATAAATTCGCAAACGACTTATTTTAAGAAGTAAATTGTTGTAACCTATTAATGGAGTTACATTCACGTTTTTGACTGTGAATAATCCTTTGAAATAAAATGAATAAAAGGATGAAATTTGTTAACGTAGTATATTCACGTTTTTGAATAGTGAATAATATGTTAAAGAAAATGTTTAGATTTGATGTTTTAAATAGAATTAAAACGATCTAACGATGTTTTAAAATGTGTTGAGATTCGAAACCCTAGATTTCAACATTTATTGTTGAAATAGACGCTTTCGAGAAATAGAAGGAAATAATGGACTATAACACTGTTGTTATAGTAAATGGTTTCTGAAAGGAAATGTTTTGTATAGTATTGGGATTTATATATCTATTTTAATTTCGAATCCCTATACTAGTGATTTTGGGTTGTCGTAACGATGTTTTACGCAACATTCGTTTTGGCCCAAATAAATATGTTAAGAGAATGATTTCCTTAAAGAATGAAATATATACTTAATCTCGATTGAAGTATATTGAATATTTTCCAAGTGTTGAAAATAAATGGATTGAGAATTACTTAATAAGTAAGTATGGAAATGTTTTCCAATATAAAGTGAATATTTTGAGAATTTATCTTTTTGAAGATAAATTGAAATGAATAATTGAAATCGAATATTCATAGATATTTTGGATTATAAATTCACTATGGAATTTATGAATAGAAGGGGGAGTTGTTTAAAAATAAATATTGATTTATTTTTGAAGTGTGAAAATTATATATCTAGTAAAGATATTTTGGAAAATAAATAATTTGGAAAATTATTTGGAATCTGGTGATGTGTGCATATCAATTGATAGTTCAATAACCGACTATCAATATTTCCCTTTGTATGGGTAATTGATGTGATTTGTTTGAATTTGAATGCCACACTTATTTTTGAATAAGCGCTCACTATTCGGGTTAACCGGGAAAGGACCATGGGGTCGTATAACCCATTCCGAATATGTGACACGTCGTTATGATAGCATTGAAGATCGGTGTTGAAGACCCGGTATTTGCGAGAGCGATAGGATGACCTGTCGATTGACTCTGCACCGAGTAGCTACGGTATTGAGTTCTCCATATGTGATGGGAAATCCGATCAGGATTGTGAATATCCGGATTGCAAGGACTTCTTTGTAAGTGCCTTCGGTTCTGTTCGAGCCCGGAACAGACTTGTATGGATTGTGTGTCTGACATTACAAATTGAGATATAAAGCTGATTTCTTTCAAATATATTTCTGTTGGTGGCGGAGAATTTATTCTTTTAGCTTAACACCCTTCTCTGAGACGTACGAGCTCAGAGGTTATGTAGTTGAAGGTTATCAGCGATATATTCCCAATTTGGTAATGTGACATGCTGAGTGTTGCTGTGAAATGATCATTGTGTTGATTATTTATGATAGGATCATTTGTTTGATCGTCTATCTTGGTGATCATTTCTATGATCATTTGTTGACCCAAAGCATGGCTTTTGTATAAAGTATGTTTTTTTGGACGTGACTTCGTCGAGCCTCACACCCCGTGAATGGTCAAAACAGGAAAGATGCAGCAAGGTTATGAGGGGTAGCGCCCTTTAGGATATGTGCATTTCCTTCTGGAAAAGGGTGGTATCATGGTATGGAGCCCAGATACTTACTCATGTTGAAAACACTTCATGATTGTGTGAATTGATTGCGAGCACTCGGTGAAAGGTCCCAAAGGACCGGGGGATGGCATATTCGGTCAGTTGTTACTCAGTTAGGGGTAACCCGGCCTTGTGTTGGTAGAGATCCGGTTTGGTTCTCGGGGATGTCCATCCAGAGGCATTCTCATGTGGCAATGGGAAGTTCCTTGGCCTGATCATTCGTTGGAAATCCAATTCCCAATACGAAACCCTGTACGGTATTAGTTGTAGAACCTGCCATTTACTTATGGTGGTCACCACTGTTTAGATGGTAGCTATAGTAGGCATACGATAATGGTCGTATGTTGGCTAAGATTTATATTCTACTTTCGAAATGAATTTTTCCTACACTATGCACTAATAATAATATGAAATGTTCTTTTAAATGCGTATCAAGCATCTTTGACTATCATAAGGAGAAATCTCCTCCGATTCTGCGTTTGCATTGTGTGTATGTGCGGGAGGCCTTATGGTAGTCTCATTTTTAAAAGCATTGCGAATTGACTTTAAAAATATTCCTCTATTTTGATTTTAAAGATAAATAAACTGTTTTGAGTTCTCACACCAGTCACATGACTGACTCGGAGTTTACTGTTTTCCTTCCTAAACTCTGGGTGCCCACCAATTTCCACACGGGCAGTCAAGAGTTAGGTTTATCAGGATATTCTGGATATTCAGGAGTTGCTGGAGGCAAGCTGGATGGCATGGCGTATTATTAGTATATAGTATTTCTTTTCCGCTGCACTATTGTTGTTGTTTGATGTAGTACACTCTGATGATATGATGTAATGAAATGTAATGTGTAAAATGTAATAACTGATATAGTTCTTTGTTTAAAGATTATTCATTTATTTATTATATGTTGTTCCGCTGCGAATTATGAGATTCTGATGTTGTTCTATTGTTTTCTGTTCCGTTCTATTCTCTTTTTCCCTCTATTTTCTATCTTTCCTCTTACCTTCTTCTCTCTTCTTCTTCCTTTTTCTTTTTCTTAAAACCCTAAGTGTTCAGTTTTCCGTCGTTCGATTGCTCGGCAGTCGATAAAGTGAGTATCGATGTTGAATTTTCAAAAGACGAAGAATCGGGTCCTTACAGTTGGTATCAGAGCATATGGTTAAGCGACAACCATGGTTCTGTTGGGTATTACTCATTAGAGATAGAGTCAGTAGTACTCTAGAATGAGTTTGAGTGTAATAATAGCTATGAGAGTGTATTTGTTAGTGAATATAAAATTGTTTTATATTGTGATGATTGGTTTATTGAGTGGCATATGAACCTTCGTCAGCACGGTCTGTACAACTATGCCGAAGGGGTTTATAAACACTTGAATAGAACAATTCGGCATAATATTGATTTTAAAATTGGGTAAAAGAAATAATTTTACCTTGATTATATTTTTATATATAAAGGAATAATTTTTCAGAATTATTGAAGTATATATAAGTTGATTGTTTAGTTGTTTGAATAATCTAAATAAATAAAAAAATTGTATAAGCAAATGAATTATAAGAATTGAATTATAATTAAAGTGATTTACAATTGTGAAATAAACTTATATATATAAGAAGTGAAACTAATGAATATGTTTATAAATATGAGTTGTAAATAAAAAATGAATTTAAAGTTAAATGGAAATTTACTTTAGAATTTGGAATCTGAATTGATTTATAAATATGAACTTAAGTTAAGTAAAACCAAGTGACGTTTATAAAATGGAATATAACTTAAGTGATGTTGAATGAAGTTGATATTAGTATCAAAGTAAAATAATAAAGTGAAGTGATAAATGTGAACTTGAGTTATATAAATGAAATTCAGCTTTTGTAATTGAATTGAATGAATGGATTGAATGTTAATAAATTGAATGTGAATTAAGTTGATATGGAATAATGAATGTAAGTGTAATTCATTAAAATCTAATGTTATGGAAAGATTGAATGAAAATCAATTTAATTAAACCAATTGTAAGCAAAGGAATTTGGTTGTAATTAATATACATTGGTTGATATATGGTTGTTAGTTGATTGATTGTATATAATTCATTAAGTGTTAATGAAATTGAGTTAATGAAATTGGAAGCTAAAGTAATTGAAATCCAATTGGAAGTTAAGTGAATCTTAAATGGAATTGAATTTGATTTGGAAGTGAACCAACTTGAATATGAATTAGTGAATATAAACTAATTGAAAATGAATGTTAGTAAAAACATCCACTGTTAATGAATCAATGTGATTAAATTGAAAACCTAATTCATTTAATATTAAAGAGAATATGAATGAATATTTATTGGTTATGAATTAGTTGAATGTTAGTTGGTTGATGGCTGAATATATTGCTTTTGTTTGCATTTGTTATGTTGGCATATATAGTTATTATGTTGCTATATGTTGTATATTGATACTATTGTCTATATACATGTTTCTCATGTTGTTTGTTGAGTGTTTAGTAGGTGCGGATCGCGTTTGCTTCGCATTTGGAGCTCGCTTTCGCGCTATATTAGTCGTATATGCTCGCTAATAAAAATATAAGGTACATATCTCGGATTACATACCGTACTTTTACATTTTTTCCCTTCGGGATGCCTCATTACTTGATGAGATGTACATTTGTGATATATATACTGTCATTTTTTTTCGGATCGAGCCGCGCAAAGGAGACTATGGCGAATTTTTCCGGAAATTTAAGGCGTTAGAAAAAATTTGAGAAAATTGGAAAATTTTGAAAATTTAGACTTTGATTTGGAATTGAAAGTTAAACGATTAGTAATTGTTTTTGAAAAGATAACTAAGTATGATTTGAAAACTTAGTAAGTTATTATAAGAAGTTTAAAATTTGTTTTGGGAAAGTTAATAGATTCTGTAACTTTTCTTACTTGTTAATTTCGAGGACGAAATTCTTTTAAGGGGGGAAGATTGTAACGACCCAGAACTTTTAGTAATTAAAATTTGAATATTTAATTTATTTTAAATATTAATAAGTGAATTTATAAGTCGAATAAATTTTATTTCGAATAATTGGATTTAATTGAATAATTAAATCGATAATTTAATATGTTAAATTATGGAAATAATTGAAAATTGAGTTAAATATGATTGAAAATGATTTGTAAAATTTTATTTTATCATGTTGGAGTTAGAAAGATATTTTAAAACTTTTAAAATCGAATTTAAAGTTAATTTGCGAAAATTGAATATTTTAATATTAAATCGACTAGTGAAAATAGTCAATTTTTGAACAGTCTCAGAATTGAACGAAACTAGTTCCATTGGATCCGTAATAGTTAGTTATTACCGGATTTCAATTTTCGTGTCAATCGGGGTTATCGTTTGATCGTGGCAGCTCGAAACGCATCGAATTATTTTTAATTTTAATTTGGCGAGTTAAAATAGCCATTTTTCAAAAAGTCTCGGATTTCGACGAAACTAGTTTCATCGGATCCGTAATGTGATATTATTGTATGGTTTTAAATTTCGTGTCAATTGGATTTACCGTTTGTCCGGTACAAATTAAAACGCCTAGAAAATCGCTTAAATCGGTTTAATTTAAATCGAACGTTTGTAGCCATAACTCGCACAGATGACCGAATTAGCTTCCGAAACCTGTTCCATTGTGTCCGTAACGTGGGATAAACCCTAGGAACGTCAGTTTCGGCGCGTAAATCGGAGTTTGGAATTCCCGGATGAATAGTGATTGAAAAATTTCCTATAAATACCCCCATAAATCACAAGAAAATAAAAAAAAACTAAACCTAACCCTAATCTATATGCAGCCGCCACCTACAACAGTGAATGGCCGAAATTCCATCTCGTTTCCCCTCCGATTTCATCCAATCCACAAATCGATTCGCGAAGCTATCAACTACAGAGAGGCAGAGCATGAAGAGATCTCGAGATCCAACGGTGGTGATCGAGTTTCGAGCAACGTAGAAGGAGATAATGGGGCGCGTTCATCATGCGTTTGTCTTCGATTTGCGTGCTGGGGGGTGGGCCGAGCCTATCCGTGCTCTGGTCGAGTGGAGTATGGGTGTAGGGCTTCAATTTGGCACCTGCTGATTGACGTGAAGTTGGGTGGTGGTGTCGCGATAATTGGTGGAGCATTGGTGAAGGATGGGTTCGGTTGCGTGAAGTTTGACCTGGGAATAATACGTGCGTGAGAAGATGGATAGTCACGGCCGAGATCCAAGGGATTTGAAATGGATGGTGATGATGGATTAAGGTTAAAAAAAATTATAAAAGAAAATTGTAAATATTTATATTATAATTCGTATTAACTTCAAAATGTTGTAACTCTTTCGTACGAGGTCCGTTTCGGACGAGATTTTTTGCGTTGGCTTCGTATTGACGAGCTCTACGCGGTGGAGTTGGATTGGAGTCGTTTGGAGTTAGTGAGAATTTTGGGTAAAATTAAACGTCCGTTTAATTTTATTCGAAATAAATCGCTAAAACGAAATTGGAATCAAGGTGAGAACTTCTCACTCAATCGAATCAGTTTCGATTTTATTTTAAATAGTTAGATTTAAAATATTTGAATGCATGTGTGAATGATGATTGTTATCTATTGATTGATAAAATAGACATTATGCGCCGTTAGTAAGCGGATGTTATTTATTAAAAACATATACCGCGAATATTTCATAAACAGTGAAATTGGTATTATATATAATAGCAATATATATATTGACATATGTATATATTGGAGTTATTGATTCCCCGCATTTGTATAGCGGATGAGACCCTATTGCGCCGTCTATTAAGCGGATAATATTTAAATCCCATATACCGCGATAATTCCATACTGGAGCGGAATTGGTATTGTGCTAATGTTTGTGGATGCAGGAAAACAGGTTGGAGGGATCCAACTGGATTCCTCAACAGTTTTTATTTGATTTCAGATATTTTGATATTTGATGGATTATCATATTGATATATGATATCGTTGTTGTCGTGATTGACTATTTGGTATGTAGCATCATTGGACCAAATTTGGAACTTTAAAATGATTTTAAAGTGATTTTCGAAAATATAAAATATTTTTGGAATTGATTCATTTTAAATAAATAAACGTTATAATTTTTATGTTATAAAAATTATGGTTTTTGAGAAATATAGTTAAAAACTGATTTTTGAGAATATGATGCTAATGATTTTATAAAATAGTTAAATCGGAATTTTTGAATTTATTGTGAAAAGTTTAAATAAAGGATTTATAAAATTTGATTATTTTATAAATCAAAATGATGAAGTTTTTAAAGGAGATTAAAGATGTTTTAAAATAATAGTATAAATTGATTTATATAAGAGATTTATAAATTGATATTTATAAATTAAAACATTTGATTTATAAAACGAGTTTTTATAAGTGTTAGAATGAGTTATGAATGGATTTCATAAATGAATGAAATTTATAGAATTATAAATGGTTAAGTTATAAGTGAAATTTATAAATAATAAGATTTATAAATTTCGTGAAGTTATTGAAGAATAGATTTGGATAAATAATTGAATCTTATAAGTTATAAGATTTATAATTATGAAGTTCAAAGGAACGATTTTTGCAAACAAATAAATTATAAGTATTTGACTTATAATATGAATTTTTAGTATATCATTTAGATATGAAATTGAATAGGTTAATA
Organism: Allium cepa; assembly: GCA_030765085.1. Taxonomy (NCBI): domain Eukaryota; kingdom Viridiplantae; phylum Streptophyta; class Magnoliopsida; order Asparagales; family Amaryllidaceae; genus Allium; species Allium cepa. The sequence continues at coordinate 754,409,405 of CM060940.1, read as the reverse complement.
AAGGAATTTATAAACGTTGTTTTATAAATTCGCAAACGACTTATTTTAAGAAGTAAATTGTTGTAACCTATTAATGGAGTTACATTCACGTTTTTTACTGTGAATAATCCTTTGAAATAAAATGAATAAAAGGATGAAATTTGTTAACGTAGTATATTCACGTTTTTGAATAGTGAATAATATGTTAAAGAAAATGTTTAGATTTGATGTTTTAAATAGAATTAAAACGATCTAACGATGTTTTAAAATGTGTTGAGATTCGAAACCCTAGATTTCAACATTTATTGTTGAAATAGACGCTTTCGAGAAATAGAAGGAAATAATGGACTATAACACTGTTGTTATAGTAAATGGTTTCCGAAAGGAAATGTTTTGTATAGTATTGGGATTTATATATCTATTTTAATTTCGAATCCCTATACTAGTGATTTTGGGTTGTCGTAACGATGTTTTACGCAACATTCGTTTTGGCCCAAATAAATATGTTAAGAGAATGATTTCCTTAAAGAATGAAATATATACTTAATCTCGATTGAAGTATATTGAATATTTTCCAAGTATTGAAAATAAATGGATTGAGAATTACTTAATAAGTAAGTATGGAAATGTTTTCCAATATAAAGTGAATATTTTGAGAATTTATCTTTTTGAAGATAAATTGAAATGAATAATTGAAATCGAATATTCATAGATATTTTGGATTATAAATTCACTATGGAATTTATGAATAGAAGGGGGAGTTGTTTAAAAAAAAATATTGATTTATTTTTGAAGTGTGAAAATTATATATCTAGTAAAGATATTTTGGAAAATAAATAATTTGGAAAATTATTTGGAATCTGGTGATGTGTGCATATCAATTGATAGTTCAATAACCGACTATCAATATTTCCCTTTGTATGGGTAATTGATGTGATTTGTTTGAATTTGAATGCCACACTTATTTTTGAATAAGCGCTCACTATTCGGGTTAACCGGGAAAGGACCATGGGGTCGTATAACCCATTCCGAATATGTGACACGTCGTTATGATAGCATTGAAGATCGGTGTTGAAGACCCGGTATTTGCGAGAGCGATAGGATGACCTGTCGATTGACTCTGCACCGAGTAGCTACGGTATTGAGTTCTCCATATGTGATGGGAAATCCGATCAGGATTGTGAATATCCGGATTGCAAGGACTTCTTTGTAAGTGCCTTCGGTTCTGTTCGAGCCCGGAACAGACTTGTATGGATTGTATGTCTGACATTACAAATTGGGATATAAAGCTGATTTCTTTCAAATATATTTCTGTTGGTGGCGGAGAATTTATTCTTTTAGCTTAACACCCTTCTCTGAGACGTACGAGCTCAGAGGTTATGTAGTTGAAGGTTATCAGCGATATATTCCCAATTTGGTAATGTGACATGCTGAGTGTTGCTGTGAAATGATCATTGTGTTGATTATTTATGATAGGATCATTTGTTTGATCGTCTATCTTGGTGATCATTTCTATGATCATTTGTTGACCCAAAGCATGGATTTTGTATAAAGTATGTTTTTGTGGACGTGACTTCGTCGAGCCTCACACCCCGTGAATGGTCAAAACAGGAAAGATGCAGCAAGATTATGAGGGGTAGCGCCCTTTAGGATATGTGCATTTCCTTCTGGAAAAGGGTGGTATCATGGTATGGAGCCCAGATACTTACTCATGTTGAAAACACTTTATGATTGTGTGAATTGATTGCGAGCGCTCGGTGAAAGGTCCCAAAGGACCGAGGGATGGCATATTCGGTCAGTTGTTACTCAGTTAGGGGGTCATCACATATATTGTTATGCTTGCTTCTTCAAATAGAAAAATATTCAGATTATTAAGGATCCATAACTGCATTTTGGGGATAAAGGGTCGAAGAACCAGCTAGGTTGACTTAGTAGTGAATATAAATTGATAAAACTCCTGAATGAGCAGAATTACATCCAGAAGGTCGGGAAGACCAGAATGTAGGATGTCTAAATAAAGAATTTGTCAGGGAAACAGGTTCTTAGTGCACCCATGAAAAGTATGATTAAGAAGTTATTGGAGTTACCAACAGGTTCATAATGATCCCATAAAAATTATGTTTATAAAGAGTGGTTGGCAAGGGCTAATTGGTTTGTAGTGCACCGATGAAAATTATATCCGAATTAAGTTATTGACAATTGTCAATAGGTTCCTAGTCAACACATGAAAACTAGGATAAGTGACAAGTTATTGGAGTCCCCAATAGTTTCAGGGGAACCCACAAATTAATTAAGTTAATTGGCAAGGGCCAATAGGTTCATATTGCACCCATGAAAACTATGAAATAGGACAAGGAGTCTAGAAGATAAAAATAGGTTATTAGTAAGCCAATGAAAACCAATAGGCTAATAGTGACCCTAAAAACTATAAATACGACATGGAGTCAATTAAACAGGGGATGTGAAATCCAGAATGTTTTAAACTTATATGCATATCATCATAACATTTTGAAATGATTATGTTTTAACCATTGTGGATGCAGGAGCACAGTAGATGGTTTTATAAACGTTTTACGATACTAGTGTTGAGAAAACCCGTTCCGCTAAGCGGCGTGGTCTCACTAGATATCTAAATGGTTTGAGATGTTATATTATTATTCGTACTAGGATTTTTGTCTAACTCGAAGTTTATGTTCTTCCCTTAAACTCGTGGTTGCTCAATTGATTTCGAGTAGTCTGAGGGTTGAGGTTTTTAGGTACCTCATTAGACGAGTAAGCTTCCGTAGACGTGCAAGAGGCAGAATAGATATTTAGAGTTCTTTTCACTTTGATTTCGCTGTGTTGTTATATAAAGGCAGAGTTTTTTAAGTGCCTTATTATATACTCTAATCAACCAAGGGGGCATCTTCATAGTCGCTCATGGCGTATTTATAATAATTATATATTTTTGATTGTGGTTTGCTATTATGGGATTATGTAAAGAATGTTGAAATGGTTTTTGTAATGGAATGAGAATGCTGTTTAGATTTTTTTTTCATATCCATGTGTTTCTGTTATATCAATGTATCTAACATTACCGTATTTGGTCGTTGAGGATTAATATCTATGGATGCATCCATAGCCATTAGTTTTGGGCCTCCAAGTAGGGGTGTTTCAATATTTAAAGCTAAGATTTTTTACATAAATGATAACGTTTTGAACATTAAATAATATTGGTAAAAATATTTTTAAATAAATATTTACGGATATATACAATTTGGAAGATATATTGATAAATGATCGAAAACCATTTTATCAATAAATAGCTCTTAGACCATCCAACATCGTGCATGGAGCTGGATACATACACTTATGTATATGAGTAAGGATATGTAATAAAATTATTTATATTATTTTTGAAAATAAAATCTCCTTTTGACATCATCAATGATATCACTATTTTTGAATAAATGGTTTTTGAATTTAAATTGAGTTTAAATGATTTAATAATTATTTTAATTATTCAACAAGCCCTTTCAATTATTATATAATGATAGAAATACTATCATCATACTTAGTTTACAAATATATATATATATATATATATATATTAAATAAGAAGTGAAAATATGACCGAAAATTGAAATCAGAATCCTTAACGATTCAAAGAAGAAAAGTTGTGCAATGTTGTGAATCATTTGAGAGATACATATGTACACATACATGTACATATACGTGTACATATACATGAACACATTCCATGCACATGAGCACATATACACATACAAATATACTTATATAATTATATATATTAGAAAATATCTAAGATATTTTGCTAAATTTACCTCTTTAGTAAAACCAAAGTCAAAATCTTACACCCTAAGTACAGACACATGGCCACACACACGGAGGGGACATGCTCGACCAAGAATAATGAGGGGAGAGGGGGAGTGGTGGTTATGAAATGGTTTATGTGAAAATATCACGATATTCCATCCCTACATTTACCTATAAATAACACCCACCTCTCTTCACTTCATTCACCCTTCTTCTTCATAAAATTCCTAAGCGCTTCATCTTCTTCTTTTCTACATTAATGGCTTTCTTAGCCTAAGAAAGAAAATATTACAAAATCAAAAAATATATGCCAAAATCAATCAAAATCTATACCACATCAAACCAAAGTTCAAGCTACCGATCTCTTCCTTTTCCTCTACCAAGGCCGTACGCAACCAAGCCCTCCACCACAATTTTCCAAGCACGGAAAGTCCCTTCTAAGCCTCCAAGACCATGGCCGAACCCCTTAGGAGCGTTTGTGCAAGTAGTCACGAGCTTCGATTTCGAGATAGTGGAGCTATAGCCATTTTAAAGTTAGTCCGATCGAAAATCAAGTGAGAAACTCTATTTATATTTGTACATAGAATGATGATGTGATATTAACGCTATGGATGTTTACTATGCTTTGGTTAAAAAGTTTGATTGTTTTAATATAGTTGTTTAATCATGTAAACAAGTCACGTTAAATACACCTTGACACTACATAAGGAAATCACTTTCCGAATCAAGTTATAAAAGTGATATGGAATCATTAAACCCCTTTGAAATGATTTTATGATTATTTTATATACATTAAAACCCAATTTGGTGAAGTTTTGACAAGTTATGAAAGTTGAGTCAAAATAAGGCGCGTCGCGTAACGGCAGTTCGCGATTTCGTGCCACAAAAGATTAAATCCATTGAAAAGATGGATTCAGAGTCGGAATTCTTTATAATAAGAATTTTCCAAACTTCTTTGATCATAGTTTTTAAGCAAAAGAAAAGGATTGAGATTTTGTTTAGTAGATTTTGAAATGTGAGCAAAACAAGTTTTCAAAATAGTCGCGGTTTGGCACTTCGGAAACCAAAGCGACAAATTCTTTATTAATGATATTTTTTAATTCTTTAAAAATATGAGATAAATTCTATAAATCTTTTAAAAGAGTTTTAAAGATATTTGAGTTATAAAAATTGATTTCTAAATGAAAGAAAAGTTGTTTTGACCTAATAAGCCTTAAAAGCACTATTCGCAGCACTTTTTAGCATTTTTAATAACTTTTAAATATGGATTTAAACTTAAGTATTCTTTTCAAATCTTTCGTAAATGTTTTCAAATAAATAACTAAGTATTTTAAAGATAATATGGAGGTTATATAATTTATTTTAAAAGAGTTAAATAAATGATTTAAGGAAAGTTGTTAAAATCAAGTGATTAAATCTTGGCTCTATAAGCCGATGAGTGGACTAGATTTTTCTATTCATGAGATCCGAACAAGAAGTGCTAAAACTAAGAAGATGTTCAAGAGCCACCAATGCCTTACCTCATCTGGCCTCTTTCTTAGGCGAGGAATAGATAAAGTCGAAATGTCGGAAACGAGACAAGTATAAAAGATTCAAATTTTCAAAATTTAATACAACTTGGATTGCATAGAAATAATCATCTTATACTTGGTATTAAGTTTCGATGAGGGAATCCGTACTATCCATTTGAATTTAAAAGGCGATTTCATCGTTATTCGATGTATAGTAAATGTTGAATACAGAAATTGATGTTGAGTATAATCAATATAATTTCTATCGACCCTTTTTACTCAAAAAGGTTTTGCAATGTGATTTATGAGAAACGATTTTGATTTGATACTTCCAAAACCGAAAGAGGTTTAATGATTCCATATATACTGGAAAAAAATGTTTTAAAGATGTATATCTCTAGAAGATTTTTTTTGATAAAGAGAAAAGTAATTAATCAAATGATAAACACCTATTTACTTAACATCTTTTTATCGATGATTGGTCCAAAGGAACCAGGATCGGATTTGAGTAATTCCTATCTAAAAAAAATTTCAAACCATTTTACAAGTTAGAAAGGAAGACATGTTGAGGAAAATGAAGTTAAAGGCAAGGATCTTCATAATGGAAGGACTGCTTGTTGATAATTTCGGAGTAGCTCCCAAAATAAATACATAGCAATGGTACCTTCCATCTGGGATCTTCGTATACAAGGACTACTCGCTACTAATCCTAGGGGCAAATGCCCAACAGGATGTGGTAGGAGAGTGCCTTTAGTTTGTCCTGTTCCTAGACACTTGTATGGATAAATGTCTGGCATGGCATTTCTAAGAACAAAATGCATTGATCTCTACTAACGTACATCTGTTTGGTGGTGTAGACGGTAACCCCTCTTATACTTACCATCCTTCTCTGGGACGTATGAGCTCGAAGGTTGTACTTTTGTAGAAATCAATAGTGTGTTGTTATAAATGGCAATGTGGCATTTTAAATAAAAATGTTCTAAGAAAGGTAAACGTTACCTCAAGCCTAACACTAGGGTAATTGTGAAATAGGGGTTGCTTTAAAGCTAAGTGGATCGTAACCATTAGGATATGATATCACGTTTCTAAATCTATTTATCTCTACCCACTATGACATTGGGTTTAAATTATGTGGTGTATGCTATGGGATCCCGAATAGGTCGGTAATGGCCGAGGTGATATCATATTCAATGTTATCATTACCATCTGTTGGTTCTAGTAGGCAAGTTTTAATTTGCAAAGGTTTCAAAGATGTTGATCCTCCGCACATTCCTTTAGAAATGTACTGTACTGGAGGTAGTCCCTTATCTTGCTATTTATTAGAAATCCAAATCTCTATAAGTGCATTCAGTTTTAGTTGTAAGCCTATTATGCTATCAAATTCAACCAATTTAACAATTTCGGCTCTTTGAATATGTTTATTTGAGAAGTTTTCAAAGAATGTCATTAAAAATAATATCACTGAATTTTACGTAGAAATGATTTTGTTATCATAAAGTGAAAACCTGTTTCGTGTTTATGTGTGGCATGGTCTTATGAGATACCCTTTTGTTTTCCAAATACTTGTATTTTGAGTTTCTCACACCAGTCCCATGACTGACCTATAGTTTATTTTCCTTTCCCTTTAAACTCTGGGTGCCTTATTTTACCGGGTAGCCAAGTAGTCAGGTAACTTGGACCATTTTGGAAGGAGCATGGAGCATGAAAACTAGAGGGTCCATTTGTCAACAGTGATCTATTTCAAATTTTCGCTATATCATTTAGTATGTATTTAGTATCTACCAACCTCTGTAAAGATAAGCAATTGTAACTATCCATGGCTGGATTAGTACTTATTGTAACCTTGATGAATCACTTGGAGTGATTATATGTACTTTCCTTATGTATAGTTAATGCGAATGTGAGATTCTATTATTATTCTATCTTCTATCTTTATTTCTTTTAAAAAACCCTAATAATTTGCCTCTCCGACACTTGAATTTACGGCACGTGAATATGGAGGATGTATTAGTGTTGAGGGTGGAAAAGGCGAGTCATCGCAGTTGGTATTATAGCTTTGGTTGAGCGGACACCTAAGCCTTGATGGGGTCGACTCATTAGAGATAGGGATAGTAATAACTTAGAATGAGTTTAGTCAATAAGAGAACATATTTTTAATTTTATCTAAATAAACCTATCCATGTCATTTTATGCTTAATACTTATTCCCTAAGATGATTTAATCTATAATTCTAAAAATATTTCCTTACTATATACAAATAGTAGGAGATGAGTAATAAAAGAGGACGAAGGGAGGTAGCGACACTATGACCACCAATGGTCGATCAAATGCTACAGTAATTGAGGAAGTGGTAATCCCTGAGCAACCTCAAATTAACTTTGTAAATCTTTGCAAGAATTACACTAGTTTGGGAGGGAACCCATTCCAAGGAACCGCGTCTATTGTTGAAGTGCAAGAATGGCTCCGCTCGTGTGAAAGAATATTCAAAGCATTGAACATAGATGATGATCAAAATAGGTTCTTAGCTTCCTAGCAAGTGCAAGAAGGAGCTTTAGCTTGGTGGAAATCCATCACATTGAATAATTTTGAAGATAATATCCCATGGACCAGAATCAAAGAAGTCTTCGAAGAGCAGTATATACCTGTAGCTGGAAAATCCCATTTTATAGAAATTTTATGGACTTAAAACAAAAAGATATATCTACGGAGGAATACACAAATTAGTTCATTGAGTTATCTCATTTTGGGTAGGGACTAATAGACATACCCTTAAAGAAGAATGAGATGTTTATTGCGGGGATGAAAGAGATATATCAGGACCGAATGACCGCACACGTAAAGGGAACTTTTATGGACCTACTAGATATGGGTTTTCGATATGAAGTATTGGATAAAAGGAACCTAGTGGTATCCCAAGAAAATATAACAATCAGAATAGGAGAAATAAGATGTGGTAGGGAAAGAATGGTGGAGGATCTCAAGAGAACCGTTATATGGATGTTGTTTGTTATAATTGCTAGAAGAAATACCATTTTGTAATAAACTTTAGGAGTCCCAAGGTGCAGAAGCAGCAGCAAGGAACTATCTCTCATATGGTTCAGAAGAGTATTTGTCAGATTTCCATTAGCCAGGGCACTAGAGAAACAAGTGCCCGCTAATGAAGAAGGGAGAATAGATCAAGGTTTACACTATAAAGAATGAGCCTTCAACCTATGAAGATGTGAAGGCAAGGGAGTCTTAGAAGGTAATTTATGTGTTAATGATATTATGTTAGAGTATTATTTGATATTAGGGATTTCCATAGTTTTATTGCTAAGAAATTGGTTGATAAGTTAAACCTTACCCCATAAATAGTAGAAATCTCTATCCGCGTACCTAATCCAATAAGCGGTATGACTAATCTTTGTATGATCTTTGTAAATGTACAAGTTACCTACCAAACCCATCAATTTTTATGCGACATATTTTCCCTTGATTTCATTGGGTTTGATATTTTACTCCGAATGGATTGGCTATCCAAGTATAGAGCTATTCTAGACTGCAACAATCGAATGATTATATTAAAAGCTGAAACAAGAAGGGTGTTAGACCGAATAATATGTGAAGGTCATAGTCCAGTAAGAGACAACTTCCTGTATGCGTTAGATTCATCTCAAATGAATTTGGAAAGAATATCGATTATTATGGAATTTCAAGATGTTTTCATGGAAGTTAAAAGTATATCGATTATTATAGAATTTCAAGATGTTTTCATGGAAGTTAAAAGTTTACCCCCATATTGGGAAATGGAATTTGGTATTGACTTAATCCTTGATGCAATACCCGTTATTCACCCTATTCGTAGGATGGATCCAAAATAAAAGATCGAGTTGGCAAAACAAACCAACGAATTATTAAAAATGGAGGTAATTAGACCAAGTCGATCAAGTGGGGGTGCACCTGTGATTTTTATAGCAAAGTCCGATGGATCACTTAGACTGTGTGTAGACTGTTGAGACCTAAATAAACAAAGATTAAACACAAATATCCTTTACCTTGCATAGATGACTTGTTTGATCAATTACATGGTGCTTGGGTATTCTCAAAAATTGATCTAACTACCGGATTCCATCAGTTGAGATAGCAGAAGATTGCATTCGCTTAGCTGCATTTCAAGGGCCAAGTAGTTTCTATGAATGGTTGGTTATGTCATTAGCTAACCAATGCACTTGTCGTTTCATGGACCTTATGAATAGAGTACCGAGAGACCTACTCAAAAAAATTATGTTGGTCTTTATTGATGATACTCTCATATATTCGAAAACTGAAGAAGAGCACGAAAGGCATTTGGAGATTGTGTTGGAGATGTTGAGAAGTAGTATGTTGAAAGCAAAATTTTCAAAATGCCATTTCAAGGAAAAAGATGTAAGATTCCTAGGACATATTGTGTCAGAGAATGGAGTATCAGTGGACCCATGAAAAATCTCAACTATAGAAGATTGAAGACAACCATAGACTCTGAAGGACATCCGTACCTTCTTGGGATTAATAGGATATCACAGAGGTTTATTTAAGACTTCTTTAAGATTTCCTCTCAATTAACAAAGTTGACAATGAAGGATGCTAAGTTTGAGTGGATATAGAAATGTGAAGATAATTTTAGGGACTCATGAAGAGGTTGACTACTGCTCCCGTATTAGCTATTACTGATGAAAGCGGTGGTTTAACCGTGTATACTGATGCTTGTAGGCAAGGAGCAGGTGCAGTTCTGATGCAGCATGGAAAGGTCATCACATATGCGAGCAAACAATTGAAGATCCATGAAAGGAAATATGAGACACACGACTTGCAGTTATTAGTCGTGGTGTTTGCATTAAAAATGTAGAGACATTATGTGTTGGGTAAGAATTATTTATGGTTTATTTTAATAAACTTTAATTTACCTTGGTAAATAATATTCCTTCTTTAAATAGGTGAAAAATTTAATCTCTTCATAGACCACAAATCATTGAAATATCTTTCCAACCTGATTACTTGAATATGAGGCAGCAACGTTAGCTAGAACTCCTTGCATCTATGACTTGGATATTCTGTATACATTAGGAAAAGCCAATGTTGTGGCAAATGCTCTAAGTAGAAAGTATGCTATTATATCTCATTTAGTGGTGCATCCAGCATTAATTTGTCGTATGAAGGAGAATCAATCCAATGATCCAATTATTGAAAGGATAGCTTTAGGGAGGTAGAGGAGAATGTGACACTAAGAAGATGGATAGGATTCAAAATGGACAAGCAAGGAATTCTAAGAATGAATGAAAGGATGTGTGTTCTCGATATTAATGAGATTAGACTGGAAGATTTAACCGAGTGTCATAATTCTTTAGTTGCAATACATCCCGGAATTACCAAGATGTATAGAAATATGAAGACTTTCTGGTGGGGTGGTATAAAGAGAGACATTTCCATCCATTTGAGTAGATGCGCAAATTGTCGGCAAATCAAGAGTGATCAGCAAATGGTTGTCGACTACTCCAACCACTCGAGATTCCAAAGTGGAAATAGGACAAAATATCCATGTGTTTCATCGATGGCTTGCCTCGATCAAGGAAAAGGGAATGAAGGCGTATAGGGTATCATTGATAGATTAACTAAAAGTGCGCATTTCATCCCAGTAAAGCCCATAAAAATAGCCTCAATCTTAACAAAGATATATAAGGAAGATTGTTCGACTACTGGAGTTCCAACTAGCATATTAAGCGATTGAGATCCAATCTTTACCAGTTAGTTCTGGGAAGTCTTATAGACAACATTGGGAAAGAAGTTGGATATAAGCATTGCATATCATTCCCATACTGATGGGAAAACCGAACGAGTAAATAGGGCATTGAAGGATCTTTTTAGAGCATGTGTATTAGATTTTGGAGGTTCATGGGAAAGCCAACTTCATTTGGTAGAATTCTCTTATAATGACAGCTATTGGGCCAGTATTGATATGGCGCCTTATGAAGCCTTGTATGATAGCCCGTGTAGATCCCCAACATGTTGGATCGAAACCGGAGATCGGTTAGTACTTAGTCTTGATATAATCCGAGAAGCTATAGAGAAAGTGGAAATAATAAAAAAGAAACTGAAAAAAGCACAAAGTAGACAGAGTCAGTCAAATGCATAGTAATTTAGAATTCTCAATTGGAGACAAGGTATTTTCGAAGATCTCTCCGATGAGGGAGGTCATGAGATTTGGAAGAACTAGTAAGCTAGCTCCTCGATATATTGGACCTTTTCCCATTCTAGAGTGGATTAGCCCATTAGCCTATCGAGTAGAACTACCAAAGAGGTTTTCGGGTGTGCAAAAGGTGTTTCAGATATCTTATTTACGTAAGTATGTGTATGATCTGGACCAAATAATAGAAATAGCTACCTAAGAGGATTTAGAAGTAGACCCCAAATTAACAGTTATCAAACAACCTAATAAAATCATGGATCATGATGAGAAGCGATTAAGGAGAAAGGTTGTGCAATTTGTTAAAGTTTAATGGAGTAGTTGTATTAATGACTGTACATGAGAAACGGAGAATAGGATAAAGAAGGAATATCTAGAGAATAGGATGAATTGATAATTATATATTGCATCGAGATAGTGTGCTTATCATAGCATTATATATATATATATATATATTATCATATAATATATATTCCTTTTGAGTTATCTTCTTCTCATCTTTAATTTCGAGGATGGAACTCTTTTAAGGAGGAAAGTCTGTAACAACCCAAAATTTCATCTCTTTGGAAATATTTTAAAATATTCAATTTTAAGATTTTTTAATATAAATGATAATGCTTTAAACAATAAATAATATTGGTAAAACTATTTTTAGATAAATATTTACAAGAATATATACTTTGGAAGACATGTCGATCAAATAACCGAAAACCATTTTATCAATAAACAGCTATTAGACCATTCGATATCGTGCACCTAGCAAGATACATACACTCATTTATGTATACGGGTGAGGATATGTAATAAAATTACTTATTTTATTTTTTAAAATAAAATCTCTTTATGACACCATCAATGATATCACTATTTTTGAATAAATGATTTTTAAATAAATGATTTTTGAATTTAAATTGAGTTTAAATGATTTAATAATTATTACTTATTAAATAAATCCTTTTAATTGTTATATAATGATAGAAATATTATTACCAAACATAGTTTATATATATATAATAATAAGTGAAAATATGACCAAAAATCGAAATCTGTAACGATTTAACGTAGAAAAGTTGTACAACGTTGTGAATCATTTGTGAGATACATATACATACATACATGTACATATACATGAAAACATTCATATGTACATGAACACATACACACATACAAATATACTTATACAATTATATATATATATATATGTATGTATGTATATAAGATATTTTCCTAAAACTTAACTCTTAACTTAAAGTCAACATCTTACATCCTAAGTACAAGCACATGGCGACACACATAGGGAGGTATGCTCGGCCAAGAATGATGAGGGGAAAAGGGGAATGGTGGTGATGAAACGGTGATGTGTTTGTGTGAAAATATATGATATTTCCATCCTTACATTTCCCCATAAATATCACCCATCTCTCTTCACTTCAGTCACACTTCTTCATAAAGTTCCTAAGCTTTTCATCCTCTTCTTCACTGCATAAATGGCTTCCATAGCCTAAGAAAGAAAATATTACAAAATTGAAACAAAGTTATGCCAAAATCAATCAAAATCAATACCACTTCAAACCAAAGTTCAAGCTAGTAATCTCTTCCTTCTCCTCCACCAAGACCGTGTGTAACCGAGCCCTCATACCACCATTTTCCAAGCAAGGCCGATCCCTCCAAGCCCTCCAGACTAAGGCCAAAATACCTAGGAGCATTTACGCTAGTAGTCGTGAGCTCTGATTTCGAGATAGCGGAGTTATAGTCGTTTTAAAATTAGTCTGATCGAAAGTCAAGTGAGAAACTCTATTATATTTGTACATAAAATGATGATGTAATATGATTACAACGGATGTTTATTATTCTTTGATGATGAAGTTTGGTTGTTTTAATATTGTTGTTTAATTGTGTAAAAAAGTCACATTAAATACACGTCGATATTACCCAAAGAAATCACTTTCCAAATCAAGTTATAAAAGTGATATGAAATCATTAAACCCATTGAAATGATTTAAAGTTTTATAAATAGTAAAACCTAATTTGGTAAAGTTTTGACAAGTTATAAAAGTTTAGTAAAAAACAGGCGCATTGCGTAATTACAGTTCGCGATTTCGTGCCACAAAAGTTTAAATCCATTTAAACGGTGGATTCGGAGTCAGAATTCTTTGTAGTAATAATTTTCCAAACTTTATAGTCATGCTTTTCAAACAAAATAAAAAGATTGAAATTTGGTTTAGTAGATTTTGAAATGTGTGCAGAATTTTTTTCCAAAATAGTCGCGGTTTGGCAGTTTGGAAACCAAAGCGACAAATTCTTTATAAATGATATTTTTAATTCCTTAAAAATATGGAATAAATTATATAAATCTTTTAAAATGTTTAAAAAAATACTCGGGTTATAAAAAATGGATTTATAAATGATAGAAAAGTTTTTTTGATCAAATAAGCCTTAAAAGCACTATTCGTAGCACTTTCTGCAACAATTTTAATAACATTTGAAATATGGCTTTAAATTGAAGTATTCTTTTTCAAATCTTTCATAAATGTTTTCAAATAAATAACTAAGTATTTTTAAGAAAATTTGGAGGTTTTATAATTTATTTTAAAAGAGTTAAATAAATGATTTACATAGAAGCTACTGAAATCAAGTGATTAAATATTGACTCTAAAAGCCATTGAGTAGACTAGATTTTTATATTCGTGAGATCCGAACGGGAGGTGCTTAAACTAAGGAGATGTTCAGGAGAAACCTGTGCACTGGCTCACCTAGCCTCTTTCCTGGGCAAGGAATTAATATGGTCGAAATGTCGGAAATGAGGCAAGTGTAGAAGATTCACATTTTTAAAAATTTAATACAACTTGGATTATATAGAAATAATCTTCTTATACTTGGTAATAAATTCCAAGGAGGGAACCTGTACTATCCGTGTGAATTTAAAAGGTGATGTCACCGTTACGGATAATAAAGGTTAAACAAGGAAGTTGATATTAAGCATAATTAGTATAATTTCTATCGACCTTTTTTACTTAATAAGGTTTTGCAATGTGATTTACGAGAAATGATTTTGATTTGCTATTTTCAAAATTAAAAAGAGGTTTAATCATTCCATACATATTGAAAAGAAATGTTTTAAAGATATATATTGGTAGAATATATTTTTGATAAAGAGAAAAGTAATTAATCAAATGATAAGCATCGATTTACTAAACATCTATTTATCGATGATTGGTTCAAAGGAATCAGGATCGGATTTGGGTAATTCCTATCCGAAAACCACTTTGAACTAATTTAAAAGTTCAAAAGGATGTTAAAGAAAATGTACTTGTAGGCGGGGATCTTCAAAATGGAAGGGTTGCTTGTTGATAATTTCGGTGTAACTCCCAAGATAAATAAATAGCAGTGGTCCCTTCATTTTGGGATCTTCGTATGCAAGGACTACTCGCTACTAATCCTAGGGATAATACCCAACAGGATGTGGTAGAGAGTGCCTTCAGTTTATCCTATTCCTGGACAACTTGTATGGATAAATGTCTGACATTGCATTTCTAAGATCATAGTACATTGTTCTCTACAAACGTACATCTATTTGGTGGTGTAGGAGGTAGCCCCTCTTATACTTAACACCTTTCTCTGATACGTACGAGCTCAGAGGTTGTAACTTTGTGTAAATCAATAGTGTGTTGTTGGAAATGGCAGTGTGTCATTTTAAGCGAAAATGTTCTAAGAAAGGTAAACGTTACCTTAAGCCTCACATCCGGGGAATTGTGAAACGGGGGTTGTTTTAAGGCTAAGTGGATCGCAACCATTAGGGTATGATATCACCTTTCCAGAACTATTTATTTCTACCTACTATGACATCGGTTTAAATTATGTGGTGTATGTATGGGAACCCAGATAAGTCGGTAGCAGCCTGGGTGATATCATATTCGGTGCTATCCATACCATCTGTTGGTTTCGGGTAGGCCAGTCTTAATTCGTAGAGTTTTCGAAGATGTCGATCCTCGGTACATTGCTCTAAAAATGTACTGTACGAAAAGTAATCCTTTACCTCGCTATTCATTAGAAATCCAAATCACCAATAAGCCTTCTGTTTTAATTGTTAACCTATTATGCTGTCAAATTTAATTAATGTAAAAAATTTGGGTATTTAAATATGTTTATTTGAAAAGGTTTCAAAGAACGTTGTTAAAAATAATATCACTGAATTTTACATAGAAATGATTTGGTTACCATAAGTTAAAAACCTGTTCCATGTTATGTGTGGTGTGGTCTTATGAGATACCCTTTAGTTTTCCGAATACTCGTATTTTTATTTTCTCACACCAATCCCATGACTGATCCACAGTTTATTTTCCTTTTTCCTTAAACTCTGGGTGCCCTATTTTTCCAGGCAACCAAGTAGTCAGGTAACTTGGAGCATTTTGGAAGGAGCATAGAGCATGAAGACTGAAGGGTCCTTTTATCAATAGTTATCTATTTCAAATTTCCACTATGTCATGTAATATTATTTAGTATCCACTAGCCTCGATAAGGGTAGGCAGTTATAATTATCCCTGTCTAGGTTAGTACTTACCATAACTTTGATGAATCACTTTGAGTGATTGTATATCCTTTCCATATGTATAATTAATGTGAATGTGTGATTCTATTTTTATTCGGTCTTCTATCTTTATTTCTTTTAAAATAAACATATGATTAATTGCCTCTTCGGCACTTGAATTTACAGCACGTGAATACCGAGGATGTATTAGTGTCAATCTTCGAGGGTCGAAAACGTGGGTTGTCATGTTGGGCCAAATATTTTCGTTAGTCATGGTGCTTCCACCCTCCAATTTAAATCTTTCACTTTCAGTCCATTCTTCGTATTTTGCATACGAGTATTCATAAGGTACAGAAGAATGGTCTAAGATAGAGGGGAAATTATAGATATATAGGCATACATACTTATATACAGCAAATAAAAAGTAAGTTATTAATTTTTATGTAATCATTCTGGTTATGTTCTTTTAAAATCCTATTAAGTTTTATGTAATCATATACGCTGATACCAAGTTGTTACATCCCCTATTTCAAGGCTTCCAAATGGATACTATTGATACCATAGTCACACTTAGCATTATTTCTCAATAAAAAAAATGAGATATGTTATTGAATCATTAGCACCAAGAGAACAAGAATTTACAAAAAAATTATAAAAAAAATTTCATCCATTAATTTGCAAATTCATTACATTTCATTTTCATAACCTCATGAATACATCATTCGGATAAAATATAATAATTACATATAGTTTCAAGAGCAACATATGAAGATGCCCCATTGGCTGATCGAAATCTTAACTACCTAGATGGTTATAATACCCATCATTACTTGCATTCAAACAAATAAATAGCAGCTAAACTACTTCACAGCAGAAATATAATCTTTTATATAATAGCTTTCCTCATGCGTGTCTTCGGAAGCATATTCGTCTAAACCTGAAATACCCTAATCTCACCCTACCAAATTTCAAATTGAGTCCCCAAGAGTTTTAAGGGAAATCGAAAACTTCGAGTCGGATAAAAGTCTGGTGTGACTAATATTATACCATATCGAACCAAAATAGATACAAAGTGAGACCATAACACTGAGCAAAAGGGGTTTTCTCCTCACTAGTATCATTTAAAATCATATCATATCTACAACCAAATGATTAGAAAATAATCATAATATAATCACCGCATTTGGTGGAGATCGTGGTAGGATCATGCCCTATCCTCTAACCATTAAGCCCCTGGTTGGTTAGGTCCACGATCGGAAGGAAGTCATAGAAGTTGGCTCGCCTATGTATTGAAGTTACGCATCCGAAGGAACTCATATAAGTTGGCTCACCTATGTTTTCTCCCATCGTTTTTAGGAGACCATTATTTTTTTCTTCTATAGTTTTTAGGAGACCGTTGTTATCTTCTCCTACCGATCTTAGGAGCCAGTTGATATTTCTTCTACCTATACTAGAAGACCGTTGAATTAGTATGTAAATCTTGGCCTAAGTCAGCCAATAGTTTTTAGTTAGCCTAAGAAAACTAATATAGGTTAATGATGACCCTAGAAAAACTATGCTGTTGAACGAACCATATACAAGATTGGGTAGTTTTGGGAAACATGTAACCCTTAACCTTATGAATGATGGACTATTCATTTTAAACCCATATATGCATGATATGTAATTACGATTATGTGCTATTCATTTTGGATGAGGGATATGTTATGCATGACATATTGATTGATATAGTATTAGTGAGGAGAAACCCGCTCCGCTCTATGGCATGGTCTTACTAAGTAAACAAACTTTTGTTTAGGGATGAAATAATATTATTCACACCGGACCTTTAGTCTGATCCAAAGTTTTTGATTTTCCCCTAAACTCTCGGGTACTCACTTTTGCATTGGGTAGGCTGAGAGTAGGGATTTTTTAGGTTTAGATGAATAAACTTCCAGAGATGTGTAGGATGCAAGCTACTATATAAAGGATTATATTTTCGTTGTACAGTAGTTTAATTACTTTTGATTTGTTGTATGTACGTAGCGATGGGTACTGTAACCGGCTAAGTAGTAAAACTATGATCATCCAATGGGGCATTATCATATGTCGCTCTTGGAACTACATGTAATTATTATATTTTATCTGCACGATGTATTAGTGTGGTTATGGAAATGAATTGTAATGAATTTGAAAATTAATGAATGAATATGTTTTATTAAAAATTTGTAAATTCTAGTGCTCTCAGTATTAATGATTCATTAACGTGTCTCATTTTGCCATTGGGAAATGATGCTAAGCATGACCGCATCATCAATAGTATCTATTTTTGAGCTGTAGAATGAGGATGTTACAACTTGGTATTAAAGCATATGATTACACAAAACTTAATAAGATTTTGAAGAAAATAACCCAATTGAAATAAGAAAGAATAAAAAGTTTTGGGTATGGAACAACAGTGTAATAACGTACTTTTTGTTTGTTATGTATATAAGTACGTATATCTATCCGTACTCTTCCATCTATCTTAGACCATTCTTATGTAGATTACGATTGGAAGACTAAACATATCCTATTCTGAGGCTCAAAAATAGATATTTTTGATGCTGTAGTCATCCCTATCATTATTTCCCAGTGAAAAAATCAAATCCGTTATTGAATCATTAACACCAAGAGCACTAGAATTTACTAAATTTTAACAAGACATTACATTAATTAATATGGAAATTCATTAAATTTCATTTCCGTAACTTCACAAATATATCTTCAAAGTCTTAAATACCAAGGAGGTTATACTATCCTTCGTTACATATATTTAACCAAATAAAAATCTGTTAAACCAACGCATAGTAGAAATATAATCTTCTATATAGTTTCTTTCCTCCTGCACATCTCTGGAAGCTTATTCGTCTAAATCTGAAATACCCTACTCTTGGCCTACCCAGTTCCAAATTGAGTACTCGAGAGTTTAGGGAGAAATCAAAAACTTTGGGTTGGACAAAAGTCTAGCGTGAATAATATTATACCATCTCAAACCAAAATAGATACATAGCGAGGCCATGACGATGAGCAGAACGGATTTTCCCCTCACTAGTATCATTCACAATCATATCATATATGCAACCAAAATGATTAGAACATGATCATAATATAATCATGTAATAATGGATAAAATGAATAGTCTGACATTCATCAAGGTCAGAGGGTTACATGTTCTCATACTTACCCAGTCCCAAAATAGTCCATGGCATAGTTTTTCCAGGGTTACTAGAAACCTATGTTAGTAATCTTAGGCTGATAAGAAACCAATATTAGTTTTGCAGGCCGACTATAAAAAAATTTGTAGTCTTACAGGCCAACTAAGAACCTATCGGACTAACAAGGGCAAAAAATATAATTAGATAATATATAATCTATAGTCCAACTAGAGTAAATAACCTTGGCTTTTTTCCAACAAAAGAAACGATGAAAAGTGTAACTGCTATAAGTTCCTTGCTTTGCATAATCCAAATTTCTCATGTCCTTCCGTTAGGCTTTATGCAATGGAATCCGCGGGATCAACCAATCGTGGGTTAAGTGGTTGGAGCATAGGAAGCAACCGTACACTAGTCTCCACCCTTAAATATTAAATCTGGTTTTCTAAATGTCAATAAGTCATGTCTTTTGATCAGTTCAAGCATCATAACAAAATTTTGATCTTCACGATCTCCTAGATGCAATTCTACTCACTTAAGAGTTTAATTTTGTTCATACCCACTAATGGAACAACCTTAACCAGTCATCAGTTTCCAAATCCTCATGTTCAAAATGTTGGGTGATATCATGTAACATATAAGTGAGCATGTTAACAATTCAATATATGCAATAATAGTTGATCAACATATAAAGATTAACAACACATCATCAGTCAATTAAATATATGTTCAATATGATAGCAAATTTGTATGTTTTTCCTCTCTTTTCAAATACGTTTTTCCTCTCTTTCAAATTTGACCTAAATTAACATACAACATATAAAGATTAACATACACCACATCATCAAATACATTTCTTCCTTAAAACTCTTTAACAATAGGCTAATATGTTTTTCCTCTCTTTTCAAATCTCATAAAAATAGTGTGAAAATCTTCCAAGTGTTATAAAATAGTTATACCCCACTTTTCAAATTCTTAGGTTATCATGCCTTAAAAATTTTCAGACTCATCGCATGCTAAAAATAAAGGTCATTGCATTCAAACCCGCTTGGAATTTTTGCATACAAAAAACAAGAGCCATGCATATGTAACCCAAGTAGTTATGTGTCCGAAAGCTTTCATGTGCAATAATATATATAGCCTTCATGTGCGTTAGCCTCCTCGTGCATTTCCTCAGCCTTCACGTGCATTTGCCTTAGCATGCACTTCTTGAAGCCTTCGTGAATAATTCATGCCAATTATTTCAATTCGTGCCTTGTTATACTCAGGCCCGGCCCTAGGGCAAGGCTGCCAAGGCGGCCGCCTAGGGCATGTCGGAAGGGGGCAACAAAATGTTAAATTTTGTGTGAAGATTGTTTGCTAATTGATAAATAACACTAACTTTTTAAGAAAATTATGTGGTGGAGTGGATAATTGGTTACATTTAGTATTAAGCAGCCCGAGTTCAAGTCCTGCGTGTGTTAAATTATGGATCTTTCTTTATTTTTTTCTAGTTTGCTTTGTTAACTGGGCTGGGGCAACCAAATTTGTTGGGCCGACTCTGGTTATACTTATGTTTTATGAGTTGTTATGATGTCATCGTGGCCTATATGCTTGCACATTTTTAGCGCCTTTGTGTATTAATTTAATTTGCAACCCTCGTGATTTAATTAAGGCCTTCCCATGCATTCATTTTTGTGAGTCGTGTCCCTTTACATGCATTCATTTATTCCCTAAAGACTTAGATGCAAGCATTCATTCTTACCTTCGTATGCTGGCAATATGCTTACGTAGCCTATTGTATGCTTTCATTTGCAACATGCAAGTGTATAAATATATTTCATTTTGTGAATTAATATATGTTGCACTGGTTTGGAGCCATAGTGTGCAAAGTTGTTCACAGGTGTCTACGTGTGCAGTTTGCAAGCCGGTTCTCATTTAGGCGGTCACCGTGTCCTATTTTTCTTATTACGTAAATTCAAGTCATCATGTCATATTTATATGAGTCATCGTATTATAATATTTAATGCCATTGTGGGATATAAGGATCCCTCACGAATAGTTCTTTTTCCTTTGGGCATTAATTTATGCCTTCGTGAGTAAAAATATCGGTTCCCTATGTGGTGCTCACTTCTTTATTCTAGGTTTTGGGCATTGTTTTTGTAGGTCTACCATAAAGTTTAGCATTGGGTGTAAAGTTTTACTTGGTCAACAATGCTTTAGTGGCGATTTTGAAATTAAATTAAAAATTGATTTATTTTCATCTTAAGCAACTTCTTTTAACCAAACTTCATATAATGTCAACTTCTTATTGGCTCATCACTTAACGTTTCAGTCATTTTTTAGAATTTATAAACCAATTTAATTAATTAATTAATTTCTTCTTAATTAATTATGCTTTCTTTCATTAAATAATTCGCATGAAATAGAAAATTGATTGAAAAAAATCCCAAAAATCCGTTTTATCGCTTTTTGCCTTGTGTAAAAATTTTGAACCGAAATAATTGATTTCAATATTTTTAATAATTAATTCCTGAATTTTTAACCATTTTCTCGCTTATAAAATTCATAATAATTCCATATAAATTCCAAAAATTATATAATTTAAAATCCGTCTTCAAAATAATAATTCAAACATCATATCAAAATTTTAGATCATTTGAAGATAAAAAAACTTAGTCTTTCACATTAAAACCCTTTAGGAAAATTGCTAAAGATTATATAATTAATGTCCAATCATCCAAAAATACATATCTATGACTATTTAATCCAAATGCAAGATATAGAAACACACAAATGTTTGGATTTACATCAAACCTACTTTAAAACACATAAAAAATCATGAGATGTGTACACATTATTATTTTCCAAGCAAAAGGATATGCGCAACTAATGTCGCACAGCCGTACATAGCCTAAAGCAAAATATAATACCAGAGTAACAGGCCTAGTCGGTAGCCCAATAGTTCACAGCAGCAAAAAGATTGCCCACCTATATAAACAACTAGTACCTCATAAAACAGTATAAACAAACGAATTCGGCATCAGGTTCAGACTAGCACATAATACAAACACATACAAAACACCATGTATATATATGTCAACCCACATCAAACCATCAAACTGTTGCTTCTGGTAGACTCATAAGCAACTATGATCGTTAGGAAGAACCATAGAGGCATAGATGTAGTTACTATCCAATGAAAATGCATATACATAGTTTTATTAACGATATATATAAAGTTATGACTTGTAGCATTGAAGCATCTATTATTTCTTTCCAATCGTACCGCCTAGGCAAATGCCAAGGCTAGAAGATATAAAGGGGAATCAAGTCAGCGGACCCCATAGTTGAAGCCATTCCAGCTTCAAAATTTTACTGCTGATGTTTAAGTTAATAGTATAGATCGACCAAACCTAAAAAGCAAAGTCACAACAGAAGAAAATATGTTTGTAGGAGTCTAAGTGATTGAAATAAAGAAAGCAGGTGCAGGCATTTGAGATTTGCTTCACAACCATAGTTTGGGTAGTGTTAAGCTTATTGATCATCACAAGCCAGATGTGCACTTTGTATTTAGGTGTAGCTCTTAGGCACCAAAGATGGCTGAGGTTAGAGAAAGTACCAAAGAAGTTGTAAAAGTGACATACTAGAGAAGTTGTAAAAGTAATACTAGTAATTCACCGAATATGATCCATCAATCGTGCAAACCTAAGTGAGGTAGTCATTCTACTGACTGAGATGTACTAGATTAGTAAGCTGCAACAATGAGAGGATTGAACGAATATTTGCACCAGTAATAATATTGTTGAAATCAACGTTGCATCTGCCATATAAACACCTACTACGTAGAGATGTTCTTGTCCAAGGCAAGATTATTCATGTCGAGGAAGAGCGAGCTAAGGGCTACGCCGTCCAACCAAAATGGTAAATCGAGAAAGATGTTCAGTTGCCATTACTCAACTTAATTACCATGTTGATGTGCAGCTCCTTGCATGTAAAGAGAATATCCTTCTAGATATGGGAGGCCAATGAAGGAGTATTGCTGCAAGTCTAAAAGGATGAAAACCCCATTGTAATAGTGATTTTTCGTCCATTGAGCCTAGGGCTTTGTGCAATCGAAAATCATTGCCTATCCCCATATCCCAAGTTGAGTCTTATTGAATTCGAAGAGGTTAATGACTCCCAACCTACCATCCTTCTTCGATCTACAGACTCTATCCCAAGCCATCGAACAATTCGCTGGAGAGAGGGTAGACGAACCCTTCCATATGAAGGCTATCCATACAGAGTCAATTCTTTTGATTACTAAGGTTGGAGCTTTAAACTAGGAGAACCATTAAGTATGATGGGAGGATATGACTAAGTTTACCGAGGTTAGTCTACTAGCCTTAGACAGAGAGGAATCTTTCTTGCCCGCCAGTCTTTGGAGAATTTTTTCTAGCACTACCAACCAGTCTTCATGATTAGGCTTAGAAGGATGCATGGATAGACTAAGATAAGGAATGAGAAAGGAAAGGCAGGAACATTTACGCACATAAGTGACCAAGGAGCCGAGATGATGACTAGGATCAGACATAAACATCATGCTCGCACAAAAATTGATTTTTAGACTAGAAGCCATCTCAAAATAGTAAATTAGAAGCTTCAATGTAGCAATAGAAGATGGGTTGGGTAGGGAAAGGCGAATGGTGCCATTTGCAAACTGAAAAGAGTCTAAGCCAAGACTAATAATATTGTTACCAAGGAGTCAAGTGCTCCAGAATCGCAAACCAAGTCAATTAATTGAGCAAAAGAATCCACTACTACGTTGGACATAAGAGGGAAGATGGGATCGCCTTGATACAGGCCCTTTGATGGGCAATAATGTTGCATCTTCTCCCATTAATGCAAAAGAGGATGAGGAAGTGGAGAGGATATGGCTAATCCAACTGATGAATTTGGCGGGCAACCCTCCGTACTTATGAACGTCCAAGATGAAATTCCAAGAAATCGTATCAAAAGCCATAGAGAAGTCTAATTTAATGATGGTGAAATTTATGCGACTGAAGTGGTAGAATTTGGTAGCCTCTTACACTATTGCCCTAACATCTGCAAAAGTTCTGCTGAAAGTGAAGGCAAGTTGCCTAATACTTATGAGGGTCTCCATTAGCGGATTCAGATGGTTAACTAGACTTTAGTTATAAGCTTGAAAATTTAATTTTGAAAGCTGATAGGATGGAAATCCTTAATGGCAGAAGCACCCTCGAACTTCGCAATTAAATGATGTTTTCGTAGTTAAGTTTGAATATGAGATATGGGCATGAGTTAAATTCTTCGAAGAACTTGAAAATGTTGAACTTCTGAAAACCCAAATAGCGCTTAAACAAAGACGACGGGAAGTCGTTAGGCCTTGATGCCTTATCATTGACCATTTCATTTAGCGCATCCCAAATCTCATCAATCTCAAATTCTCTGTTGATCGAAGGCTATATATATATATATATATATATATATATATATTTATATGAGAAGGGAAGATATAGGCCTGATCTATAATGTTGAAAGTAGACGTAGATTGATGAAAACAAATTTGAAATGCGAGGTGAAAGTAGCAATAATATCACCCTTATCCTCAATCTTGACATCATCCAGTATAATGTTGGAAATTTTGTTGAATCTACGTCTACCAGTGGCAAGTCTATAGAAATATGTTGTATTTAGACCTCCCTCGTGTAACCAATGATCTCTATAATGCTGTTTCCAGGAAACTCTTCCTGTCTTTGGATATGCTCGAGCTTCACTTCTAGATTTGCAAGGCAAGCATTCTCGAAAGCTGACAAAGGAGAGTTCTCTTATATGATTTTGAGGTCAAGATCTAGTTTTATAGACAATCCTTTCTAGTTCTAATGGAACCCCAAAGGCCCTCTGACCACTTCTTAAGGGCAGATCTGAGTAGACAAAGCTCAGCAACTAGGATCTTAGAGGCAGATATCGAAACACGAAACGAAAACCAGAGTCTCTCAACCATATCATCAAAACCTGGTTCAAGGGTCCAGAGGTTTTCGAATTTGAAAAGAGTCCAGTGCGGACTACCGTCCCTAGAATCAAAGAGGTCGGGGCAATGATCATAGATTAAAGTTGGAAGGCGACACTGAGAGGAAAAAGGATGCATGTTTTCGCAGGGAATATTAATGAAAAATCTATCTAATTTGGCAAGAGTGGGGTGAGAGTGTTTGTTGGACCAGGTGAAGGCATGATTATTTATAGGAAGATCTATAAAGTTGCATAAGGAAATAAAGTCGTCAAAATTGTCCATATCGAGGTTGTAAAAGGAATGGTTATTTCTCTTTGAGGGAAATCGAGTAATGTTGAAGTCCCCAATAAAACCCAGGGACTGGTAAATAAAGAAGCGAAGTCCAAACAGTCTTTACATAAAGATAATCTATCTAGGGCATTATGAGGTCCATAGACATTCGAGAAAGAGTAAACGACATCAGATGATATATTTATCAGAATCGCATGAAGGACACTTAGGGATTTAACTATTTGCAGTAAGATCCATCTCGACTCATCCCAAAAAGTGATAATACCACCCCTGGAATCAACATAGTTAAGAAAAGCCCAACCAAATAAGGAAAATCCACCTACACTACACAGCTTAGCAGGCGATGGACAAACTAACTTAGATAGCTAAATAAAAAGAATGTCAAGGTATAAATCATAAATAAAGTTTTTGAATAGGGCACACTTATTTATATAACCCAATCCTCCAATATTCCATGTCAGAATTTTCATAAAGAACTAAAAGCGCTCTCCTTTTCTAAATTACCATTAGTGAAACAACTTTTGGAGATAGACAAAAGCGAAACCTAAAAGTAGTTGTAATAATTGAAAAATGATCAAGCATGCATAAAATATTTGAAACCAAAACGCTACTTTGCAAAAGGGTGACTCTCACTGAGATCGATCGTTCCTACTCCTGATAACCGTAGATAAAGTGGGCTTAGAGGTAGGTGGAGGGATAAGAGCTGCCAGAGTACTGAACAATCGGAGATTTGTTTGTAAGTCTATCATGTGGGTGTTTTCCTGGTAAGCACCAAAACCCATATTTATCCAGTAGTCCAGATCTATGTCTAGCATCAAATAAAATTCTCTGTCCTTGAAGTTCACTATAGAAACTTTATGTTCAAAGGTGGATACCACATAGATGGGTTAGGAATATCAGACATTGGCCGAATCACATCATCATTAGAGGAGGCAATGTTCATAACCTTCTTATCCATTACAATTTCTTCTTACTTATTCTGAAGCATTACCTCGACTGACTACACATCATCAACAAAGTTCAACGGAGGAGAAGGAATACTCATCCAAGTCTATAACCCCTCATCGTTGAAAACCTATACCAGCTTCTCAGTCCAAAAAGGGAAAGTGCCCGCCTAACCAAGTATAATGTGCTCGAGTGGAATTGGAAGATGCTAATGAACCTAATGTTTGAAGGTAAACTTGAAATCATGATTAAAAGCATGGCTGATCAACAAACCAACCAAGGCGATAGACTTATCTAACCGAATGTTGAAGAAGACGAAGCGATGGTCCACTGAAGTCCAAGGGCAGCAATCAATAACAATGAATTCTCCAATGGGGTAGAGTATAGCTCTGAGCTCAGCGTTGCCTCTGAGAAACGGTGGGAGGTCGATGATGTGAATTCAAGTTAGGTCAAAATAAGCACACCTGTAGCTTTGTCTCTTAAGCGAC
This sequence comes from Allium cepa, assembly GCA_030765085.1. Classification (NCBI taxonomy): domain Eukaryota; kingdom Viridiplantae; phylum Streptophyta; class Magnoliopsida; order Asparagales; family Amaryllidaceae; genus Allium; species Allium cepa. The sequence continues at coordinate 754,382,483 of CM060940.1, read as the reverse complement.
CATTGTCTATTAAAGACAGATTCATTTTCTTTATGAAAGGAAGCTTTTTGATGGCAATGCCTAGAAATTGATGGTCATAAAAGTGAATTAAAAAGATTGGTTGTTTTGGAGGGTGATTCTCCCGCCATTGCGAAAAAAGGGAAAGTCCAAGCACCTATGGAGATCATCAATGGGTCAAAGTCCGTTGACAACAATTAAATGACATGCATTTAAGAGATGAGGAGTCGACATTTACTTGCATGGTGGGAGAATTTGGATTTGGAGTGGAGGTAGGAACTGAAAGAGAGCTACATATGGAGTATAAGAAGGAGGATTAGGCTTGGGTAGGTCCTTAGATGGAAAGGGAACATGATCTCCTATATCTCCCACATAAAGACACGAATTAACGATGCACGTGGGCTTGCCGTGAGTTGTCTTTTCCTTCATTTCCCAATTAATGCATTAATAATTTTCCTTGATCCTTGTTCAAATGATGGAATTTGCTTTAGCTTTCTTTTCGTCTTCTTTTCTCTTTGAATTCGCTCTTCTTTTTTGGTTAGTTATGATCGGCCATGCCTTTTGCTCTGTTTGGTTTTATTTAGATAATGAAATGGAAACAAAGGAAGGGGGAGAGTGATATGTTATTTTCTTTTCCTCTTTTGTCCTTCCTTACTCGTGTGTTTATATTTCTTCTTAAAACGTTCTATTTATTTTATTAGTTTAAAGGCTAACTTAATTAATTAATTTTTATGGAAAATCCTCTATTTCTTAACTTCTTCTTTAACTATCCCATTATTAAATATTTAAATTACGTGCCATATAAAAATAGGGTTGTTACAAAGACTAAACTTAGGAGGTGGAAGCACCACAATCAATGAAAATGTTCGGGCCAATTCTAGGAACGCTAACTAAACCACCGACATTAATGTGAATACAAGCGCTAATGCTAATGTAGATGGTGAAACCGCATCGATTGATATGAGACCATGTATCAGTTCTTTGTTAACGCAATGCAAGTTGGAGCAATAGCTAGTTTGATTGGAGGTAACGTTGGTAATGTAGAAGCTGTCGCACCAGAAGTGGCTACCTGTAATAACTATGTCGTGCTAAGCCGAGATTATACTAGTTAAGTGGAAAGCTATTCTTGGGGATGGAGAATGCCATCAAGGTGGAGGATTGGCTTCTTCAGTATGAGAGAATTTTTATTGATCTAGGATTGAACGGTGATTAGAAAAGGAGATTGGCGTCAAGGAAGTTCAATGTTGACTACTTCCCTGTGAGAGAATTGCTACTGGTAGAATGGTGTTACCATAGGAGTCCCAGAGGAGGAGTTAACATGGGCTGACTTTTGAGAAAGATTCGAGGAGAAATTTCTTCCCAAAGAAGCCAAGTCTACGTTGTTTAGGAAGTTCTCAAAGTTAGAGCAAGGTAAGATGACTATGTCAGAATGTGTTAGGAAGTTCATTGAGTTGTCAAGGGCAAGCCATCATTAACACTTTTCTTAAGAAGGACAAGAAGTTCATTAGACGTTTAAAGCCAGAGATTGCTAAGGAAACTATGCCACCCCTCAGAGATCTGTTTAATGTCATGGTGGACATGGATCCGAGGAATGAAGATTTACTTGAATCATTACGGAAGAACATGTATGAGGAGATTACGAGTTTCCAAGGTAAGAAAAGAATGCTTTTGACAAGAAGGGAGCCCAGAAGAACGGGGTTCCAAAAAAGGGAAAAGCTAAACTGACTTGATATAAACGTGGTAAGAAGGGGCACTTTACTAATGAGTTTTGTTCTGGTGAGGGTGAGAAAGCTATTGATAATAAATGTGAAAGGTGTTATAACTGCAAAAAAATGGGGCATTTCAATAACAAGTGTCCTAAACTGGTCAAAGCTCAAAAGGAAAAGTTTCCACTTTATAACCTATAGCTTTTGGACAAACTACAGAGGAGATGGGAAAGGCTACGTTAGGAGGTATACTCCTTATTCATAGCATTCATGTTTCTATGTTGTTCGATACTGGAGTATCACATTCTTTTCGCTCTAGATGTTCGGCAAATAGGTTAAACATTGAACCGGCATACCTTATTACTTCTTTAAGGACAGCAAATCCGATAGGCAGCTATGCAACTCTTGGATTAATATGTGGCCATGTAAAGATTGATTTGTTAGGTCATACGTTTACTAGGGATTTGTATGTGTTTGATTTCATGGGTTCTGGAATAATCCTGGGCATGGATTGGTTACGCCGATATAATGTTAGGATATTTTGTCAAGATAAAGTAATATCATTAAAGTACCTTAATTGTTGTGATCAAATTGTATACTCATTTGAAGAGTCGAGTTTTGACATCTATGCAATGTTGAATGCCATAAAAGGCATGGTGGATGCAATTAATCGGTATTTCATAGTAAGTGAGTATGTCGGTGTTTTTCAGCCTGTCATGGGAATACCGCTAAAATGAGCTATAGAGTTTTGAATAGATCTCGTGTCATGAGTCAAATCTGTAGGTAGAACACCTAGCAGAATGACACCTACCGAGATTAAGGAGTTAAAGATGCAGCTATTGGATCTGGAAGATAAGGATTTTATCAAACCAAGCAGTTAACCTTGAGGAGCTGCAACAGTGTTCATGAAGAAACCAAATGGATTGTTGAGAATGTGTATTGATTAAAGGAAGCTGAATGAGAAGACGATAAACAATCGACATCCTTTTCCTAGAATAGATGATTTGTTCGATCAATTGAATATAGCCTATATGTTTTCACAGCTAGATTAATCAATGGGTTTCCTCCATTTTACAATGGTAAAGGAAAGTATACCATTAATGGTGTTTCGAATAAGATAAGGTTCGTTTGAGTGGTTAGTTATGCCCTTCGGACTGACCAATGCACCTACTTTCTTTGTAAATTTGATGAACTGTACTTCTAAGAATATTTAGTTAGATTCATATTGGTGTTTATTTATGACATTTTGTTAAATTATAAGAATGAACAAGAACATGAAATTCATCTCATAATCGTGCTAGATACGCTGAAGCAGCATCAACTAAAAGCGAAGTTTTCAAAATGTTATTTTTGGAAAAGATAAGTGAAGTTTCTTGGATATGTAGTTTTAGAGAATGGACTATCCATAGATCCATCAAAGATCGAATTGGTAATTAACTAGAAGAGACCCAAGAGTGTGACTGATATTAGAAGTTTCTTGGGGTAGGCTAGATATTACTGAAGATTTATTAAAGATTTCTCTTGTATGGCAGCACCTATGACTAAACTAACAAGGAATGACATAAAGTTTATTTGGATCTATAAATGTGAAATAGTTGTTTAAAAGCTAAAGAATTTATTTACCAATGTGCCGGTGTTAGTTATTCCAGATGGGAATCAGGATTTCGTGGTGTATATAGATGCATGTAGATCTAGGTTTGGAGCTTTTTTGATGTAGAGAGGTAAATTTATTGCCTTTGCTTGTCGATAACTTTGATTGCATGAAGTTTGATATCCCGCTCATGACTTGGAGTTGGCGTAGTAATCTTTGCACTGAAGGTGTGCAGACACTATTTTTTGGGCGAACGATTCGAGTTGTTTACGAATCAATTTCTCAAAAGGAGTTGAATATGAGGCAACAAACATGGTTGGAGTTTTTAGCAGCATATGACTTTGAGATAGAGTATATGTTGTGGAAAGGAAATAAAGTGGTCGATGCACTTATTAGAAAACATCAAAATGTGTTGCTAGCAATGCTATCTGAATGGAACAATTTAGAAGTGTTGGCTTTGTGTGGTATTAGAATGAGATCGATGGCCAGTTCTAATCATTATACCACAATGATTTCTTGTCTAGATGTTCGATCGAATTGATTGAAAGAATTGCGGATAGGCAAAAAGATGATCTAATAACAGTAGATCGGATAAAGACACTAGAAGCGGGAAGCGAGATGGATGATCTAAACGATTTCGTACTTGACCAAAAAGGCTGGTTAAGAAAGAAGGGACGGTTGTGTGTTCCGAATATGGATAATCTAAGAAAGGAATTTTTAAGAGAGTGTTGTCGATCGAAGTTTACTATCCATCCCAGAGGTACAAAGATGTATCAGGATATAAAAAGGAGTTTATTTTGGAAATGTATGAAGAGAGATGTATGCTTATGAGTAAAACAATGTATGAATTTCCAACAAGTAAAAGTCGAGCATCCAAAGTCAAGTGGGTTACTTCAACCTTTGCAAGTGCCACTATGGAAATAGGATTCTATATATATGGATTTTATAGATGGATTGCTAAGGTTGAATAAGGAAAATGAATGCACGTGGGTTGTGGTTGATAAACTAAACAAGAGTTCGCACTTCATCCCTGTTAAGTCAACGAGAATAAAACCTCGTTTGGTGAAGTTATTCATGAAGAATGTCATGACACTTCATGGAATACTCTGTAGCACTATAAGTGATAGAGATCCTTTGTTTGCTAGTGAGTTTTGGAAGAGCTTGTAGAACGAATTGGATACCAAGATGACAATGAGCTTCGCTTACCATCCACAAATTGATGGAAAAACATAAAGGGTTAATACTGTACTTGAAGACTTATTGAGAGCTTGTGTATTGGACTTCGAAGGATCATGAGAAGATCATTTTCACTTCGTTGAGTCTTTTTGTAACAATAGTTATCAGATTAGTATAGAAATGGAACCTTTCGAAGAACTTTACAGTAGGCCGTACAAATCACATACATGTTGGCTGGAGACAAGTGATAGATCGATACTTGGTTCTACTATGGTGAAATAGGAATAGAAAAGATTGAGACAATCCGAACAAGGATGAAGAAAGCTCAATCAAGGCAGAAAAGCTGCATCGATAAAAGGCGCAAGTCTCAGTAAAAGATTTTTTTCATGAAGGTATCGCTAATGAAGGATGTCGTACGATTTGGGAGGATGGGGAAATTTGTCCCTAGATATGTTGGTCTGTTTTCTATTATTGAGAAAATCGGGAAACTCGCATATCATATCGAGTTACCAAGTAGTTTGGTAGGAATCCACAATGTTTTTCATGCATTTCATCTAAGAAAGTACATGCATGATCCAAAGACTACTGTAGAGATGACGGTTTTGGAAGACTAAGTAGTTGAGCCTGATATGACTATCATAAGGTGACTTATTCATATAGTTGATAGAGATGCGAAGGAATTATGGAATAAGATAGTCAAGTTAGTAAAGCTCCCATGGAGTGACAATGAACGAGGACATACTTGGGAGACAGAGGATAGGATCAGAGAGGCATATCCCAATCTATTTTGATTGCATGATCTATTGTTATATAGACTTTGGCTACTAGTTATGACTAGTGTTTTTGCTTTTATGTGCTTTTATGTAATTGTAAAAGTGTATATTTTTACTCCACATTTAATCTACTTTTATTTAAATAAATGAGCATATTTGGGTATTTTAAATGTTTAAATCAAAATTTAAATTGTTTTTAAATTATCATTCATTCATCTTCATTTTGGGGGCAAAATGGTAGATTTGTGTATGAATTAATTTTGAGAAAATTTATTTGTGCATTTTTATTTTTATTTATAGGAAATGGAGTGTAAACATGAAGAGGTTTCATGGATGTATGCATGCACATATGTTGAAAGAAAATGGAGAATTGAAATAAAAGAATTCATGTAACATGAAGCAGCCCACAGGCCCACTAACTAATGGTCCATAATTAAAAGCATATGCACATGTTAATGGAGGCTTAAAGGAATATTAGTGGGAGTTAATTATTTTTCTAATGGTTACTTGGATGTTACACTTTCTCAAGGGCATTTTAGGTAGTCCCCTAAAATATGAATTAGTGTTTTAAGCATATATAAATAACTTTTATATTTCATGTAATCATGTTCTTCTTTTTATGCAAGTCGTAGCATAAATTTATGATAAATAAAATATCTCTTTAATGGCTTCTTAGCTTTGTTCTTACTTTCATGCAAATTTTATTTCATGCTTTCTTTTATTGCTTTTTTATGTTCTCTTATTTACTTTATGCTCTCTTATTTCATGTTAATAGCATAGATTTTATTCTCGTAATTAGTTTAGTTTTATTTTATTTAAGTAGTTAGCTCATTTTTGTTTTATTTAGCTCTCATTTTTTCTATGTTGAAATCATTTTATATTAAGATGTTTTCAAATATGAGTAGCTAAGCCCCTTTAATTTTGGGATAATGAAGCTCTCATGAAACATATTAAATTAACATAATGATTTCATTTGTGATATCTCTTTTATGCTTAATTGAAATAATGAATGATGGTGGTTTATATTTTCCTTTTAGTAAATTTGATAGTCTATGTTGACATCTCAAATAGGCTATGCTTAATCCAATATAACATAAACTATTTGATCATTTTCTTAAGTGATTTTGATAATGAAAGTCAAACTAAAATCAAAATTTGTTGGTCTATGTTTCTAATTCACAGTAAATAGTTCGTGCTTAAAATAGATTTTATTTTTAATTTCATGTCATTTTCATGAGTGTTGATAATCAGATTTGAATGGTGTGTTAGATTTTGATGGTTTAAATTGCGCTAATTAATAGCAGAAATAAGCTATACATATAATAAACATATCAATCATTTCTACTTAATATTTTAATGTAAGATTATAAATGAATTTTGTGTTGATTTATATGAATAATTGGAAGTGGATTTGCCCCTAAATTGCTCCATAATCTCATAGTTTTATTCACTTTTGCTCTAGTTTATTTTTTCTAGTTCAAAACAATTTTCAGAAACTTTGGGCTAATTTGATTGAGTAATATTAGAATTTAATTCTTTTCCTATGGATCGACCCGTACTCGCATACATACTATAATTGTACGTCGTTCGCTTGCGATTTTATAATGATTATATTTTTTCAACAGTTTTCTAATCAATAGAAAACTCGACACTCAACAAGTTTTGACGCCATTGCCGGGGAATAGCAATTTAATTTTAATTCTACTATTCGAATTATTTTTATTTGATTTTATTGTATGTTCGGTTCGTGTGTTGATTTTCCCAAAAAAAAGAAAAAAATATTTTTTGTGTGTGTTTGAATGTTGTTTTTAATTTAATTTTGTTTGTGTGCGTTTCATTGTTTCTTTACTTTTATTTTGTTCACAAGTTATGGCTTGTGCATTTGTGAATTTTTGGTTTTGTTTTCATTTTCATAAAAAAAAAAAATCACTGCCTTTGGTTTATTTGTGTTGTGTGCATCTCATTTTATGCGTTACTTTTGCACTATTCGAGTTTCAAAAAGAAAGAAGAACAAGAAACTGTTGTTTCACATGTGCGTTTGTTACAAACTGTTCGCTGTTGCATTTGCATTCCATTTCATTTGAGTTACATTACAGTGCATCTATTCATTCTTCATTGCTCACCCAAACATCACTGCATTTACATTGCATTTGTTCAACAAAATAAATTTTACTATTGCATTTACATTACATTCACATTTCTCAACCAAATATATTTTATTCTCTGTTGCCATCACAACAAACAACTCCACCGTTACCAATTTTTTGCTCCTCCACCACAAAACAACAAATTCCAACCACAATTAGCAGCTTTGCATACCTCTTTCATCATCAATTAACCTTCGCATCCTGCTTTGTCACAATCCCTGCCTTCCCCACCTGAACAACCTTCATAGGGAGCACTAAACAACCGTAATCGCTTCAAGTTGCCGCCTTGATCGCCACTTCATCCATTTACAATAGTAAAGCACTCCAACATACATCGGAACATCACTACGACCCGATAAATAAACTCCTCCACATCAAATACACCCACACTTCTACATCATTACCAAACTCCATCATCCACACTATCTCCTCAACATCATTATTCTTCTACAATAACCTCGCCTCAACAAAGCTGCAAACTCCATCATCCACACTATCTCCACTACTAAACTCCTATCACCTCAACTCTACCATTACCAAATTAACAACAATTCACTGCCTCGACTAGCAAGCTACAAGCCTTACATCACTGCCTCTCAATCCAAACCAATCAAGACCATCTCCATTACTAACCTACTACACATAGCCATTATTTCTTCCACCACACCAACCTATATATCAACCACAAAACTCAACCACAACTCTAAAACTAACCTCAATTGCCAGAACGACCTCTAATTCAATCACCTTCAGATCAAAATGAAAATCACACCTCAAAACTGCCATCAACTTCAACTCAAGACCACCATCCTCAACGGCAAACTCCTTCCACACAAAAAATAGCACTACCTCATCACTACAGCACCTCCTTAATCTCAGAGATAGAAATACAGTTTAGAACAGATATCTTGATTTGAATGATATTTGAACAAATGAATGTTTTATTATTGCAAATGATAATATTTACAAGGCTTTTGTACATCAGTATATATATGATACAAATAAATGTATTGGGCTTTAAACCCAGGATCTAAAATAAAGTTGCAGATAAATATCTGCCTTCGGATTGAACGGACGGCTTGATGGAATATATGGTGAGCGGATCACTAGGTTATACACCAAAGAAAACACACCTTCATTCGTTCATTCTTACTCCCCCCTCAAACCTGAATGATCTAGGGTTTGCATGAGAAAAAAGAAATATGGTGACGACTCTATTTTCAGGAGGAGATACAATAAATAAGAAGATTTTGTAGAAGAAGTCCATCAATCTGGTATGAAGATTATTCTTTGAGATCTTCTGCTAGGATTAGCGGCATCAGTATTGAGCTCTTCTCTTAGTCTTGTGAAACTTGACCTCGATAATGGTTTAGTAAGTATGTCCGCTTTTTGATGCGGCGATGGTATGTATCCTACTCTTAATTTTCCTTTAATTACTTGTTTTCTGATAAAGTAGAGTTCTAGTTCAATATGTTTGGTTTTCGAATGAAGTACTGGATTAGATGTTAAAGATATTGCACTAACGTTATCACACCAGATTGTTGCTCTATCTGGTTTGATGTTGAGTTCATTTAAAAGAGACTCTAACCACATAACTTCTGCTGCTGCACTTTCCACACATCTAAATTCGGCCTCAGTGTTGGATCTTGACAACGTGTTCTGTTTCTTAGCATTCCATGATATAGGGTTTTTACCTAAGTAAATACAATAGCCTGATGTTGACTTTCGATCATCTATATATGTTCCCCAGTCAGCATCAGCATATGCATTTATGTTAAGTGTGTGACTAGCTTTCAAGATAAGACCATGATCTATTGTTCCTCTCAGATATCTGAGTATTCTTTTTATCGCTTTCCAATGAATGTCTGAAGGATTTTGCATGTACTGGCTAACTTTATTCACACAGAATGATATGTCTGGCCTTGTTATAGTCACATATTGGAGTGCACCGACTATGCTTCTGTACTGTTTTACATTTTGAATTGCTTCACCCTTATATTTTGAAAGTTGATGATTTACAACCATTGGGGTTGGTAGAGGATTTGCTTTGTCCATTTTGGTTCTTGATAATATTTCTGAAATGTACTTACTTTGATTGAGATGTAATTCAGATTTTGATGTTCTCTGTACTTCAATTCCTAGAAAGTAATTCAGGTCTCCCAGATCCTTAATTGAGAATTCTGAGTTAAGCATTGCTGTGAGTTTCTTAATTTCTGATTCACTGCTCCCTGTGATAATAAGATCATCAACATAAATTAGTATATAAGTGGTGGCTAGTTTATTAATTTTAGTAAATATGGAATTGTCAGATTTTAGTGAGTTGTAGCCAAATTTCAGAAGTGTTGATTTGAGCTTGTTAAACCAGCCTCTTGGGGCTTGTTTTAACCCATAAATAGCTTTATTGAGTTTGTACACCAGCCCTTTGTCTGATTTTTGAATGAACCCCTCTGGTTGCTCCATAAATACTTCTTCCTGTAAAACACCATTGAGAAAAGCATTAGTGACATCTAATTGTCTGATGCTCCAATTTCTATTCAAGGCAATTGTTAGAATGATTCTGATTGAGGAAGGTTTCACAACAGGGGAAAAAGTTTCTAAAAAATCAAACCTTAATGCTGTGAATACCCTTTTGCAACTAGCCTTGCTTTGTATTTAGAAATTGAACCATCAGCATTTTTCTTTAATTTAAAAGTCCATATGCATCCTATTTTATTTTTGTTTTCTGGTTTCTTAACCATATCCCAAGTTCCTTTGTTAATTAGAGCATTGTATTCATCCTGCATAGCTGCTCTCCATTTATCACTTTGAGTAGCTTCTATGTAAGATGAAGGTTCTTCCTGAAGAACCATATTGTTGATAATTTTTGGTTTATAAACACCACATTTTGCTATAGTTAACATTGGATGAGTATTGATATTATTTCTGATAGTATTGTCAGAACTATTGTTTGAGCTACTACAGGCCATGTTATCATTTCTGATGTCATGATCATGACTTGAACTGCTTGTTTCTTGGCTTTGAAGATTCTGATTGTTGCTATCATCTTCATGTGCAGCTTGCTCTTGACCTGACTTTCTAGCAGTCATGGTGTGTCGAGAGCTTGTGCTGATGATATTTCTTATAGGCTGTGTTGAGGGCGGAGCTTCAATCTCATCAGGTAGATCATGAATTATGAACTTTGTATTTCTCACTTTTTCAGTTGTCTTGACTTCAGCATTGCTAAAAGGAAACACCTGCTCATTGAATTTTGCATGTCTAGATATTTTTTTTTCCTTTGTTGTCTAAGCACCTATACCCCTTTTGTTTATTACAATATCCTAAGAAGGTGCAAGGGGTAGATCTAAATTCTAATTTGTGTTTGTTATAAGATCTTAAGCAAGGAAAACATTGGCACCCAAATATTTTAGATGCTCATAATCTAGTTTTATTCTAGTTAATACTTCTTGTGGACACTTGAACTTAAGAACCTTTGTTGGTAGTATATTTATCAAGTCTACAACAGTGTTAAATGCCTCTGGCCAAAATTTTAGGGGCATTGAGGCTTGTGCTAGTAAATTTAATCCAGTTTCTACAATATGCCTATGTTTTCTTTCAATAATTCCATTTTTTAAGATGTGTATGGACATGTAGTCCGATGGTTAATACATTTCCTTTCAAAAAAACCTTTTAAAGGAAGAAATTCTTTTCCACCATCTGACTGAAAAGTACATACATTGTTTCCAGTCATATTTTCAACCTTGGTGATGAACTGCATTACAGTATTACTGGTTTCTGACTTAGATTTTAGCATGTATATCCATACAAATCTTGAATAAGCATCTATAAATGATATGTAGTATTTGTAACCGTAATCTGAGCTAATAGACGATGCCTCAATAAATCACTAGCAATTAACTCAAGTGGCCTTATATAATTTGTGTGAGAGTCTGGAAATGCAAGTTTATGACTCTTTCCCAATTGGCAAGAAGTACAAAAATAAGAATCAGAGATGTTACTAGATGAAATATTATTACTATTCATGACATGTTTTACAATTTTCATACTGGGATGTCCCAGTTTGCGGTGCCACAGATCAAATTTATTACAGTTTTTAGAATCACTAGTAACATTCATTACAAGGGTATTTTCCTCATTCTCAGAGGTTTTTGAATTTGAAAAATCAAAGCTGTACAATCCATTGTTTTCTTTACCCTGCAAGATAATTTCTTGAGTTAGTATATCTTTAACTATGCATGTTTCAGGATAAAATTCAAAATAGACTTTATTGTATTTTGCAAATTGGAAAACACTTAATTGAAGGAACCCTTAACCAGTTTCTTAGAATAAGTTGTTTGGGTCCTAGTATTCTTGCATTTCCACTGTGTGTAATGTGCACAGTTTTACCATTACCAACAAAAAGGCTTTGCGTACCTTTATACTCTTTGTTCCCCAAGTTTAAATTGTTGAGATTGTTGGTTATATGATTGGTAGCCCCTGAATCTGAGTACCAACAGTCATCTCCAGTATCATCGTTTGTTGCTGCTTCGGTGTTTAGAGCATCTGCTTGAGTTGAATTGATGTCTTTTGGTACAATGACTAGATTTATATTTGCATTACTGCCTTGTTGTGATGGAGTATAGTTCTTGTTGAATCTAAAGTAACATTTATTTGCTCCATGACCATGTTTTTCAGATATTTGACATCTTATTTTATTGCTAGTGTTGCTTCTGCCTCCTCTTCTTCCTCTGTTGGATGTTCCACCTCTTTGAAAATTATTGAACTGTCCTTTGGTATTTGAGTTTTGTTTGCTTTTGTTGAATGTGTAATTGACAGAAATATCTGAACTAACTGTTTTGTTATGCTCTATCCTTCCTTCATGTGAAAGAAGGGTAGAATACACAAATTGTAAGGATGGTGTAGGCTCCATAGTGGAGATGATGGCCACAACAGCTTCATAATCACTGTCTAACCCACCGATTATGTGCAGAACATGTTCTGATTCTGATACTTTCTGACCTGCTGAAGCTAGTTGATCACATAGGTTTTTGATTTTGAGTAGATACTCATTCATTGTCATGTCATTCTTTCTAATACTTTGTAGTTGTCTTCTGTGGTGCATGACTCTTGCAGATAACTGAGATGTGAAGTTTCTTTTAATTGTTGTTCATCTTCTTCTTGATTTTTTAGGATTAAGTTTTCATTTTTCTTCCAAAAACTTAACAAAAAAAAAAAATCAAAAACAAAAGAAGATTTTTTTTAGCATTTTGATTTATTTTTAAAAGAAACACTATAAGATAAATATATGGTTTTGGTTTATTAAATTGAAATTTTTGGAAATTTATTTGGCTAAACAAAAATAAAAATGAAATTTGATTACAAATAATAATGGTTTAACTAGTATATAGGAAGATTCATACGTGTTAATTATGAAGTATATCCTAATTGAAAATCTTTGTTTTAAAAAGTGGTTGATTTAAAGTAAAGGATATAACATTTTTTTTGTCTTCTAAGTTAAATGGTGCTAAGATGATTTTGCAAAACTCTCTCTCTCTTATAAAAAAAATAAAAATAATAATAACATCCAAGTATTCACTCTCATTTAAAAGTCCTCACGGTTACGCATGGGTGAATTACTTGAAATCTTTGATTATGTGCTTTCATACTCATTTAAAAGTCCTCATGGTTATGCATGTATGGAAACATGTAAAAAAAACGAAAATAATAAAAACCACCTACGGTCGATAGGTGTATGCACGAAAGTGTGTGCACTCGCCATGCTCTGTATTCCCCTCACATAAGCCTGAAAGGTAGGCCATGGGTGGTATATCTGGCCTCAGTTTACCTTAGCTAGCTGTGTAATTTTTCTTGCAAATAATGAGAGAGCAAGCAATTGAAATCCTAGCATTACTTTTACTTTGTTGATTTTGATTTGTTATTGAAAATAAATGAAAATACCACTTTGATAAACTTTGACAATCAACTAAGGATCCATTTCATAGTTACACTGTGTTATTAACCAAAACAACGAGTTAAACTATAGTCTATTTGTTATGATAACTTCGTTTTTATTGGAAATATTGACGAGTAAATAACTTAAATTTCAAGATAATGACCAAAACCTATATTTAACTTATTCGTATCAATTTAAAAATAAATCCTTCATGTGTAAATATTTTAAAAAACTTGCATTTATCTCTTTGTAAATAAATCTTGCACTTTGTAAATATTTTCATCCTGCATTTGGATTTTGTGGGTAGTATCCGCTGAAAACCCTCTCGAGACAACACTCGTCCTACCGGGGACACCCAAAGGTTTAACAGCTAGTTGCATACGCTCAATGCAATCGTGCTTCCTACGAAAATGAATTTATCTTAGTTTTAGTTTATTCGAGGACGAATAAAAAGATAAGTGTGGGGGTATTTGATGTGCACGTAAATGTGCATATTTTTACCACCATATTTATTCTATTTAAATTAAATAAATGATCATATTGGGTATTTTAACTTGTTTTAACCAAAATTCATATTAATTCCAAATTTTCACATATTCATCTTCATATAGGGGCAAAACGGTCATTTAAGCGCATATATTTCTTTGAGAAAAATTGATTGGAAATTTATATATACTTTTGTAGGAAAATGGTCTCAGATAGGAGTGGTTTCATGAAGGAATATGCATGCACAAAGGATATAAATGAATGAAGATGGAAATAATTCAAAGTGAAGATCATGGAGGACCGCACCTACCCACCTACCTTAATATACAAATACAAAGGTAATGTACATGCTTATGGAGTTAACGGTTTCATGTACACTTAATGGGGGATTAAGACATGTTAATGGTTACTTGACCTCCACACTTCCTAAGGGGCATTTTGGGAATTCCCAAAAAGTGAATTAGGGTTTCATACATGTATAAATACCCATATGTTTCATGATCTTCTTCATCTCTTCTTTAGTCTCTCTTAGGCCCCCTTCTCTTTAGTTTAGTTTAGATCAAAAATAAAATGAAAGCTCCTCTTTCTCTTTTCATGGCTACTTAGCCATTTTTATTTTATGTAATCTTTTTTATTTTATGCAATTTAATACATGCTCTTTCCTTTTCATGTTCATTTACTTTCATGTTGTAGTGTAGATCTCTTTTCTTTTATGCAAGTTAATTAGCTTATCTTTTCATTTTGCTCTCTTTTTCTTCTTCATTTTGCTTTCATGTTGTTAGCTACATTTGTTAATAAAATGATAAATATGAGAAGTTAAACCCCTTCAATTTAGGGGTAATGAAGTTCTCTATTAATGTAGCTTCAACATTTTGTTAATTCATGCTCTCTTTTTGTGTTTAATGATGATGATAGAAGTGCTTTTATTTGTTGTTTTTGTCTTGAATTTGATAGTCTATATTGTTGACACCAAATAGGCTATGCTTAAACAATCACTAACACAAATGCCTCTTCATCAATATATGATTATGGCATAAGAAAGTGATTTGAAATTAAAATTTGATGGTCTATGTTTCTAATCAATACTTAATAGGCTATACTTAAAATAGATTTCATTTTCATTTTCTTTGTCAAGTTTCATGAAAGTTAGTAAGTGTTTTAAGGGGTGTGTTATAGTTTGATGACTTATGTTGGCTATTAATAGCTCAAATATGTCATACTTATGATAAACACATCAATTAAAACACTAATGACCATAAAAGAGAGATTATGATTTCATGTGTTGAACTACATGATCTAGAGAGTGGATTTATTCTCTAAATTGACATTTAACTCTCATATTTGCATTTCTTTTCTTTTTGTTAGTTAGTTCATTTTCTCATTTCCTAGCTTAAATACACTCTCGACTTTGGTATAATTTGATTGAGTAGGAAATTTAAATCATCAATTCCCTGCGGATCGATCCGTATTCGCCACGTGCTACAATCGTACACCGTGCGCTTGCGGTTATTTTTAATTTAAATTCGTTCGACGGTTTTCTAAACCGATAGAATTTTGTCGACGAACAAGTTTTTGGTGCCGTTGCCGGGGAACTTGCTTTGATTTTATTTTTCTATTCTTCGGATTAGTTGTTGCTTGATTTATGTGTGTTTTTATTTTGTGTGTATTGTTGTAAAAAAAAATTGTGTGTTCATGTGATCTTTAATTGCATTTTGGTTTTGTGTGTTGTTTGCTAGTTGTTTTTGCATTTCAAAAAACAAAAAAAAACAAAAAAATTATTACATACACAAGTTTATTTCAACAAACAATTTTTTTTTTATTACATTGTATTTCAATTTTCATTTACATTTGCATTCTTCCTATTTTCATTTGCGTTTACAAAAAGTGCACTGTTCATTTTCCTTCTCTGTTTACTGTTCACTGCATATCAGTGCACTTCACTGCTCTGTGCACTCCCACATTCTTCATCTCCGCCTTCCTGCACAAACTAAACTGCAATGCCTATTTTGTTTAGACGATTTCATTAACAACAACAACTTTTGCAGTTTGCACAAACCTTGCTCTGGTACCAAGATAGAAATACAGTCTAGAAAAGATATCTTGATTTGAATGATATTTGAACAAATGAATGTTTTATTGCTGCAAATGATAATATTTACAAGGCTTTTGTACATCAGTATATATATGATACAAATAAATATATTGGGCTTTAAGCCTGGGATCTGAAATAAAGTTGCAGATAAATATCTGCCTTTGGATTGAACGGACGACTATGATGATGGAATATATGGTGAGCGGATCACTAGGTTATACATCAGAGAAAACACACCTTCATTCGTTCATTCTTACTCTCAGAGCACCTTTAACCTGCTCCTCCACCAACATTTCTCCAACACAATACAACATCCCAACCATCCATCTCCCTGCTACAACAAATATTGAACTGCAACCAACCATCCTCCTCATTACAACAACCTCCTCATCTTCACAACACCCATTACAAATCATCTTATTCCCCTTCTTTAGTCTTCAACTCTAGAAAAAACCACCATTCATAAACTGCTACTTCTCCCTGTATAACTCAATCACCACATTACTACAACTACGCACCATCTACTACATTTTTTTGCCAATCTCACGTAGCCATCTCGACCTACAACCTTCAGCCTGCACCACTTCAATAGCAATCGACACAACCAAACACTTCAACTCACCTCACTTCCAAACTAGAAACTGAACTTCCTTCAACCTCCAATCAAATACCTACAAACCGCAAACACCTAAATCAACATCCACTACTCCTCAACTATAAGCAATACTAACAACCAAACAACCCTACATCACCAACAAAACCCGCAACCCACCGCACTTCGTTTCAGCACGTACCAAGCAACCCTCTGCAATCTATCACCTTGAAGCACCACCGAAAACCCAAATTCGTCGCTCATTCAATCACCCAAATCAATCAAACCTGAACTAGAACAACCCACGACCAAACCCTCATTCACCGCAATCGCCTCACCAACTCTTCGATTTCCCTAAATCGCGTCAGATTTTACGATTTCCTTTTTTATTTTTTTTATTTTTCTCAGTTCACATTTTTAAAAAAAGAGTCAAAATTTGTTTTAAGCAAAGGAGATTTGGATATAACTGCGAAGTTGTTGGATAATTGGACTTGTGCGTTTGCTTGTGGGCCGACTTTAAAAAAAATTCTAAGAGTAAATTCAATCTTCATTTGATTCGGCTTTTTTTATCTTTAAAAACAAAAAAACAAAAAAAAAAACAAAAACAAAAAAATATGTTTGTCTGTGTTTTCATTTGGCTTTTGTTTATCTATATTAAAAAATTTGACTTGGGTCAAGTTTATTTTTTATTTTAGTTTCCTTTTGTTAACTTTCATTTCTCTCTTTTTTATTTTAAAAAAAAAAGATTTTGTTTTCGTTTGGGTGATAAACAAAAAAATCTCTTCATTTTTTTCTTCCGTAAAGGGGAAAATAAAAAAAAATTGCTTTAGGTTGCTAATTGTAGGAAATCGAAGGAGAAAAATCGCTTGCTCTGCTCTGCTTGCAAAAAAAATTGCGCTAACAATTTTTGCTGTTTTTAAATAAAATTTCTAATAATTCTATACGTTCTAAATATCGTGTTCTTGACTCTTGTTTTTATTCAATTTCATATTTGTTTTCTTGCATTTATAACAAAAAACAAAATCAAATTTCATTCGTAATTGCATTTTAATACACATGTAATTTCTTTTTTGCATTTATTTCATCTTATTTTCTATTCTAAGAGCAATACCCAACTTCACATAAGGTGGGGGATTTCATCACCCCTTTCTTGACCCATAAATTGCATCTCGCTATAGAATTTGACTAATAATAACGGTTAGACTTTAGACCTAAGGGAATCGCGAGCTCATCTAGGGCTTAATTATATCTTGACTAGTTGTCTTTTTTCGACAATCTAATTTCTTGGTGTCAAGGCTACGGAAAAACAATAATTATATATAAATATTACGACGATTCGTAAATATTATAGTGATTATTTCTCTAAAGGTACTTAAACCTTCGGCTGCATTGCTACGGTGATTCATGGTGTACCGATAACTCATGTCCGTCACCTGGCTAAGAACTATTTTGTTGGATTAAGTCAAAGTGTGATTATACAATTTTAGTTAGGAGCTACTAAGGACAGAAAATTTGTAATTAAGTCCTTGCATTCATTTAGTTGCATTTTTCATGCATATATAAAAAAACAAAGTCCAAAAGAAAAAAATCTTTTCAAATCTTTTCCTTTGAAAAAAATTAAAAATCCAAAAAGCATTTTACTTAAGTTAGTTTATTTTAGAAAAAACAAAAATAAAAAAATCTTTTCAAAAACAAATCAAAACTAAAAAAACAAAAATATATTAAAAAACAAAAATCAAATCTCCCTTTTGAAAAATAAATTCTCTTTGGTAAATATTTTTCCTTTTAATTTTTTTTATAAAAAAACAATATTTCACTTCATTTCATTTTCCAAACCTTGTTTCATTCTCTTAAACTTGATTCTCACTTATTTCTCTCCTTGATCTTTTCATTTGTGCATGAGTACGTGGACTTGTAATACAACAACGAATCGTTTAACTCGAACGAACAATCCTCCAACGATGGCTAACGAAAATCCTCGCGAACTCTCATGGATAGATTCTTTTCCGATATAGTTTCTATAACTTCTTGTATCACATTGCCCACCCCAATGGGTAATCACTTTGAAATTCATTCCAATCGTATTGCCACGCTCCCGAAATTTGGCAATTTTGAACACGATGACCCATATATCTTCCTAACAAAATTTTGTCTTCCTAACAAAATTCGAACAAGTATGTGCAATCACTAAACTCCAACAATTATGTGATGATGGAATCAAACTTAGGCTATTTGATTCGCCCTTACCGATTATGCTGAAAAAGGGTTGTACAGCTTACCGTCAAACTCGATCAAAACTTGAGAAGAATTCGTTAAAGTTTCTTAAAGAAAATTTACCCCTTGGAAAAAATGACCAAAATACGAAACGAAATTGTGGATTTTCATCAATTTAGGGGTGAACCTTTCAGAAAATATTTTGAAAGATATAAAGAGCTTTTGATAAAATGTCCATACCATAATCCGTTAAAATGGACTCTTGGCCAAATCTTATACGATGGACTTGAAAATAGCTCACGAAAAATGCTTGAATCGATGTTCCAATGCATAATTTTCTTACCCTACATCACAACAATGCTTGGCAATTCCTTGGAAACTTGGCCGAAAAGTAAACCCAATGGGAACATTCCAACGATAAATTCATTTATTCACGACCGAATGAATACTCGATAGGATCATCGTTGGCTTTGGAAGTGAAAATCGATGCGATGATCAATAAATTTGACAACGTTTTCTCATCCAACTAGACGAACCAAGCTTCCCAACCAATGTGTTATAAATGCAATGATCCAAATCACATAGCCCATTAGTATCCAAATTCGGTAGAACAACTCAATGCTTTTAATAAGGTTAAGAATGACCCTTTTTCTCCAACGTACAATCCTGGTTGGAGAAATCATCATAACTTTGCATGGAACCAAAATAATTTCAACACGAATATGGTCCGTCCAGACTTTCAAGCATTTCTGAACAATGCTTCGAATCATCCCTTTTAGCCCAACTACTATCAATAAAATTTTATGGCTCAGTCTCAAAATCAAAGCCCAACCATTATCAATAAAATCTTGTGGGTTAGTCTCAAAATCAACCGCAACAGTATTTTTGCTCCCCAAGGTGATAATTGATAGACTTCACTTGATAAAAGTCTTGAAACTTTGGCGAAAGCAACCGCTCAAAACCTCCAATCAAGTAACAATTTACAAAATTTGTTAACCTCGTACGTGCAAAGTACGAGTCAATCAATCGCTAAACTTGAAGTGCAAATTAGTCAATTACCCATGTCTATGAGTGAACAACAAGGCACATTCCCAAGTCAGTCAGTTCTGAATCCTAGAAATCAAAGCACGAATTCAAATCAAGCCCATGTTGTAGAAGATAGAATGTGAACCAAATGAATGATAACCAAGTGTAAATCCAAACGATTTACCGAAAGCTCCTCTTGGCACTTTGAAAACAACAAGCGATTCATAACAAAACATGAGCCAAACATCGAATCAAATTCCATTCCAAATTCTTCTTCTACTCAAGTAGACCGACCTACTGAGTATCGTTTTCCATTTCCACATCACCTTCGACCCAAGAAACATTCAGGTCAAACGGAAAAGATGTTGGAAATTTTCAAACAAGTTAAAGCGAACATTTCTCTTCTTGATATCATTCAATAAGTCCCAACTTATGTTAACTTTATGTAGGACTCGTGTACTTAAAAACGACACAATCATGTACCGAAGAAAGTTTTCTTAGCTATCGGTCTTAGCAAAGTCTTGTTTCAATCAATCCCCATAAAATAGAAAGATCCTGGATGTATGACGATCTTGTGCATGGTAAGAGACAAGACGATTAATAAGTGCTTAGACTTGGGTGCGAGTGTCAATTTGATTCCTTATTCAGTCTACTTGCAACTTGGCTAGGGTGAACTAAAATTGATTAAAGTAACTCTTCAATTTTTCGATCGTTCAATAAAGAAACCCATAGGAGAAATCGAGGACGTACTCATCAAAGTCGATCAATTCATATCCCTTATTGATTTCATCACCCTTGAAACACAACCTGTGAATAATCCAATGAGTCAAATTCCATTGATTTTAGGACGAATTTTCTTAGCCACTTCAAATGCCCTAATCAATTGTCGAAATAGTTCGATGACAATTTCTATTGGAAACATGACTTTGGATCTTAATATCTTCATTCTCCAAAACCAGTCAAACTTACCACTTGACCAAACATTGGAAGTTAGCTCCATTCAAATAAAAAGGGCAACGGAACAATTGACCTAAACCACTAATGCAGGACCTAATATGAGCAAATGTTCTAAAATGAGCCTAACGAGATTGAAAATTTCTTCCGTTTGAACCCCTCACTATTGAGTCAGAACCTCAATTGAATTCCTTGACTGAGCAACCTCCTAGTTTGTAACTTAAACCTCTTCTTGATCATCTTAAGTATGCATACTTTGGTGACCACGAAACGTTTCCTATCATAATTTTTTCAAATCTTTCTCTTGATCAAGAAGCGTCCCTTCTTTCAATTCTGTTGAAAAACAAAGAGGCAATTGGATAGTCAATTACTGATATAAAGGGAATTTGTCCCACTCTTGTTCAACACTGTATCCACTTATTTAACGAAGCCAAGCCTGTTTGTGACGTGCAACGAAGGCTTAACCCAAAAATGAAGGATGCGGGTCAAGACGAAATTCTTAAGCTCCTTGATAATGGAATCATGTATCCCATCTCCGATAGTTCATAGGTTAGCCCAATCAATGTCGTGCCTAAAAAGTAAGGACATACCATTATCAAGAATGATGCTAATGAACTCATTCCAACTCGTACTCAAATAGGATGACATGTTTGCATTGATTATCGAATAGTAAATGTTGCAACACAAAAAATCACTTTCCTCTTTCATTCATTGACAAAATGTTTGAACGATTAGCCGGCCATGAATTATATTTCTTTCTTGATGGTTACCCTAGTTATAACCAAATTCCAATCGCTCCTAAAGATCAGGATAAAATGACTTTCACGTGTCCCTTTGGCGCCTTTGCATATCGACGTATGCCATTTGGCCTTTGCAATGCTCCTACTACTTTCCAAAGATGCATGGTTAGCATCTTTTCCGACATGATCGAATGGTTTCTGGAAGTGTTTATGGACGATTTTTTCATCTTTGGAAACTCTTTTTCCGAGTTCTTACACCATCTTGAGTTGGTTCTTAATTGATGCAAGGACAAACACGTAACGTCAAACTAGGAAAAATGTCATTTCATGGTCAAACATGGCATTATTGTTGGGCATGTCATTTCAAACAAATGCATTGAGGTAGATAAAGCTAAAGTTGATGTAATTGCAAATCAACCCATTCTCGAATTTGTCAAGGAAATTCGTTCATTTCTTGGACATGCTGGTTTCTATCGACACTTTATGAAGGACTTTAATAAAATTACTCGACCTCTAAGACTCTTCTTGGAAAATACATTTCATTTGACTTTAATTCTGACCTTATTTCTGCTTTTGAATGTCTTAAAAATGAACTTATTTCTGCTTCCATCATTTGCTCATCCAATTGGGATCTTCCTTTCGAAATAATGTGTAATGCTTCTAACTTTGCAGTTGGTGCTGTCTTAGGACAACACATCAACAAAATTCTTCATGTCATTTACTACGCTGGTATGACTTTAAACGATGCTCAACTCAGTTACACGACCACTAAAAAAGAGCTTCTAGCTCTAATCTTTGCGCTCGCAAAATTCCGACCTTATTTGATTGGATCACACATTACTGTTTACACTAACCACACCGCTCTTAGGTACCTTTTCGCTAAAAAGCATGCTAAGTCTTGCTTGATCCATTAGATCCTTTTACTCTAAGAATTTGATCTTATGACCAAAGACAAAAAAGGATCCGGCAATGTCATTGTTGATCAGCTGTCACATCTTCTAAATGCAGAACCTTCTTACCAATCAACGAGAACTTTCCTGATGAACAACTCCTCTCCATTTCCATCGATCCATGGTGTGCTGATATAACGAACTATTTAGTCACTAATGAAACTCCTTCATTTTGGTCGAAACAAGATAAATATAATTTTTTTTCCAAGTAAGGTACTTCTATTGGGATGGTTCATATTTGTTTAAGTATTGTTCTGACCAAATCATTCGATATTGTGTTCCAGACTGCAAAAATTAAGAGTATTCTTTCATTTCGCCATGACCAAGCTTGTAGGGGTCACTTCGGTCTGATGAAAACAACAGAAAAGTTGCTTCAATGTGGTTTTTACTGGCATATTCTTTTCAAAGATACATTTGGCTTTTGTAAAACTCGTGATCACTGCCAAATGTT
The DNA here is from genome assembly GCA_030765085.1 of Allium cepa. NCBI lineage: Eukaryota > Viridiplantae > Streptophyta > Magnoliopsida > Asparagales > Amaryllidaceae > Allium > Allium cepa. The sequence goes on along the minus strand of CM060940.1, from coordinate 754,359,659 downwards.
AGGAAAAATCTCTCGACGAAACATGATGCCTTTGAACCTCATTCTTAAGATCGAAATATTTGACGTTTCGGGTATTGATTTTATGGGACCATTTCCCAACCTTTTCAGAAATCTGTACATTCTTCTTGCTGTTGATTACGTCTCTAAATGGGTTGAAGTCATTCCTTGTAAAACAAATGAACACAAAGTTGTTGTGAAATTCATATAAGAAAACACCTCGTACAATAATAAGCGATAATGGAACCCATTTCTTCAATCGATCATTTAAAACTCTAATGAAGAAATATTAGATAACCCATAACTTATCCACTCCTTATCATCCTTAAATTTGTGGTCAAGTGATGTTTCAAATTGCCAAATCAAGAAAATTTTGGAGAAAACTTTAAATAAAAATCAAAGAGATTGGTCACAAAAATTGATAGATGTGCTTTGGGCTTACAGAAATACGTATAAAACTAATCTTGGGATGTCTCCTTTTAGGCTTCTATATAGTAAAGCGTGTCACTTACCTATTAAACTTGAACATAAAGTGTTATGGGCGATTAAAAACATAAACTTTGACCTTAAAAAAGCTGGCGAAAATAGGAAATTGCAACTCAATGAATTAGAGGAGATTAGGAATGACGCGTATGAAAATGAGAAAATTTACAAAGAAAGAACAAAAGTTTTTCATGACAAATCAACCCTAAGGTAAAAAAATTTGGCAAATCAAAAGGTTATTTTGCATGACTCTCGACTTTATTTGTTCTTTGGGAAATTAGAATCAAGGTGGACAAGACCATACATGGTACGTACTGTTTTTCCACACGGTTCCATAGAAGTAGAAAATCCTAGGGATGGAACGATTTTTTAAGTCGATTATCATCGTTTAAAACCTTACTTGGAGTTGGCGACTGATCGAGAGGAGGAGCTCATGATTCTTCATGAGCCACACTATGCATGGTAAGAAAATTTTAACCCTCTCTTGTAAATGTACATATTTTTTCTCCGGTACACTAATTATATCATACATTGACTGTGAGGACACGGTCAAAATCAAGTGTGAGGGGAGTCTCATGTTTATTTATTTTTCACGGTTTACTTTTTTTGCATTCTCTTTTCAAAAAGGAAAAAAAATTCCAAACAAGAATTTCTCGTTAGCATATTGATTTACTTTTGAAGGAACATGATATGATAACTATACATTTTTGGTTATTAAATTAAAAATTTTGAAAATCTGCTTGTTGTTAACTTGCCTTTTAGCAAGGCCGTGGACAGGCGAATTTAACTTAATCGACTACTCGTTTGTCGAGACTGGAATACGATGGATTTGAGTCGATTGGAAGGAAAGACGATTAGTCATGAAGGGTTCGGTGTTGGCCGTTCGGTCTGGGAGGCTCGGTTCGGTCAGGATGAGGCCATTCGGTCTGGGAGGAGTGGTTCGGTGTGTTTGGAGTTCGGCCATGTGGCTTGGCCATTCGACATAGCATGGTCGGTCATTGGAGTTCTGCCAGGTGGTTTGGTCAGGAGTGTTCGGTCGTTGTGGTTCGGCATTTCTGGGTTGATCGTGTGTGGATCAACCAAGACGGTTAGGCTGAGGAGGTTCGGCATTTTTGGATCGGTCGTGTGTGGATCGACCAAGAAAGCTAGGCTAAAGAGGTTCGGCATTTCTGGATCAGTCGTGTGTGTGCCGGCCAAGACGGTTAGGCTAAGGAGGTTCGGCATTTCTGGATCGGTCGTGTGTGGATCGGCCAAGATGGTTAGGCTGAGGAGGTTCGGCATTTCTAGAGACTGGAGAGGATCGGCTTGCTGGTGTCTGGGTTTGGAATCGGTATTTTACCATTTTACTTCGAGTCAGCAGAAACAATAAGGGATAGGTTTGGTCTTGAAGGGACAGGGTCGGCTATAGAGGATGTTGGCTCGGTTATGGTCTTAATGGGCCCAGACTACTCAGGAAGCCCAGTAACTCAGGTTTTGCCTATAAATACAACATGTGAGGATTCAGAAAAGGGATCCTCATTATGCTTCCTTTCTTCTTCCCTACTAAGGCTGCTCTACCATTGTTGTTCTAAAAATTCCGGATTGTAATTGTAATTGATTCTAACACTAATAAAAAGGAAATTTCTGGAGTGGACTTAGGCCGGAGTCAGCCGAACCGCTATAAATTCTGTGTTATTACTGCTTTCTTTTTAATTTTTACTACTCTTCATATTTATACTCTCTGCATACATTCTATCTGTGATCTGTGACTGTGATTTGGTGCCTTCATCTGGATTTGAGAAATTTTATTTGCACATTTTTATTTTTATTTATAGGAAACGAAGTGCAAATATAAAGAGGTTTCATGGATGTATGCATGCACATATGTTGAAAGCAAATGGAGAACGGAAATAAAAAAATTCATGCAACAAGGAGGAGCCCACATGTCCACTAACTAATGGTCCATAATTAAAAGCACTTGCAAATGTTAATGGCGGCTCAAAGGCATATTAGTGGGGATTAATTATTTCCCTAATGATTACTTGATGGTTACACTTTGTCAAGAGCATTTTAGGTCGTCCCCTAAAATATGAATTGGGGTTTTAAGCATGTATAAATACCTCTTATGTTTCAATTAATCATCATCTTCTTTTTAGGCAAGTTGTAGCATAAAATTTATGATAAATAAAATATATCTTTAATGGGTTCTTAGCCTTGTTCTTACTTTCATGCAATTTTTATTTCATGCTTTCTTTTATTGCTATTTTTATGCTCTCTTATTTACATTATGCCCTCTTATTTCATGTTAGCAGCATAGATTTTATTCTCGTAATTAGTTTAGTTTTATTTTATGCCAGTAGTTGGCTCTCTTTTCTTTTAAGTAGCTCTCATTTTTCTTGTTTTTTTAATGTTCAAATCATTTTATATTAAAATTTATTCAAATACGAGTAGTTAAAACCCTTCAATTTAGGGGTAATCAAGATCTCATAAAATATATTAAATTAGTATAATGATTTCATTTGTGATCTCTCTTTGGTGTTTAATGGAAGTTATGAGTGATTGTCGTTTATGTTTTTTTTTGAGAATTTGATAATTTATGTTGACATCTCAAATAGGCTATGCTTAATCCAAAATAACTTAAACTATTTGATAATTTATCTAACTGATTTTGATAGTGAAAGTCAAACTAGAATCAAAATTTGATGGTCTATTTTACTAATTCATAAGAAATAGATCATGCTTAAAATATATTTTATTTTTAATTTCATGTTATTTTCATGAGTGTTGATAAGTGGGTTTGAATGGTGTATTAGGGTTTCATGGTTTAAGTTGTGCTAATTAATAGCACAAATAAACCTTACTTGCAATAAACACATCAGTCATTTCTACTTAATATTTTAATGAGAGATTATACATGAATTTTGTGTTGATTTATATGAATGATTGTAAGTGTATTTGCCTCTAAATTGCTCCTTAATCTCATAGTTTTATTCACTTTTGCTCTAGTTTATTTTCTACCATTTTTAGTTCAAAACAATTTTCAAAAACTTTGGGCTAATTTGATTGAGTAATATTAGAATTTAATTCTTTCCCTACAGATCTACCCATACTCGCATACATATTACGATTGTACGCCATGCGCTTGCAGTTTTACAGCGATTATATTTTATCACTGGTTTCCAATCGGTAGAAAACTCGTTGTTTAACATGCTTGTGACACATGTTTATATGATTGATGTGCTTGTTGTTGTTTTCCTTATTGCAATTTCGAGAATAAAATTCTTTAAGGGAGGAGTTTATAACACCCCTAATTTTTATTGCATATGATTTGAATATTTAATTATTATAGGATAATAAAATGGGAAGTTGATAGTTAAGAATTTGCTGAATTAATTACTTAAGGTTGGTCATAAAAAAAAAGGGAACGATTTAAAGAAATAAGGATTTAAAAGCCTAACTATAGTAAGGTAGTAGAGGAAGGGCAAATATACTATGATCTCCCTTATTCCTTTCATTCTCAACCTAAAACACAACTAAACAAAGCTGGCCATTACAAAGTAAAGAAGAAGAGAAAACATTAGAGAAGAAAAGAATCAAAGAAATTTCCATCATTTCAATAAGGATTAGAAGGAAAATAATATTACCATCTCATTTTTTGCTGTGCTATGTTCAGATTTGAGTTGGAATCCAAAATTTTATGCATGTTTATCATGCATGTTGATAAATGATTATGTGCATGATTGAATGTTTATTATTTAGGGATTTTGAAAATTTTCCAATAGGGTTTGAATGTAAAAAACTAAGTTTTTGATCTTCAAATGTCCCAAAATTTTGATATGATATTTGAATAACTATTTTGGAGGTGTGTTTTAAATTTCATAATTTTTGGAATTTTTTCGAATTAAATTGAAATTTTCCAAGGAATAAAATCATTGATATTGGGTTTTTAATTATTTAAAGTATGAGAATTGATTATTTTTCTCTAAAATTTTAGTATGCTGTTAAGACCCCATATATTGATTTACGGGAATTTTTTTGGATTTTGACCAAATGTTTACAATTTGATATAGATTGTTTTATGCAAATTGGACTTGTTTACAAATTGAAATGATAATATAGTTTTGAGAAAATTATATTTTGGGAAAAATAAAGGAGAATTCTCCACTCTGGATTTCTGAATGAATACTTAGAATTCTATTAGTTATTGAGATTTTGACAAATATTATTAATTTGGTGAAAAGTACATACTTTTAAAGGTAGCAAAACAATTTTACAAAGAATTACAAAGGTGTCATTATTGCCCATGAAACTTTGGTTCCGCCAAAATTATTCACGAAGGCTTTGTCTTTATTACTCAGGACAGGAGCTTTTTTTATGACAACTATGTTTTAATGGCCTTTGAGTTTTTTGATTTACTCATGAACGCTTCATTCTATTAGCTCACGAAAGCCTTATTTCTTTATCCAAAAAAGCAATGTTTTCACTTTCCCACGAAGGACGTATCCTTTTAACTCATGACAGTTATCCATCATGATAAGTCATAAAAGTTATATTTTTACATGAAGGTGTTATTTTCTTTTATACACGATAGCTGCCTATCGTGTTTAGTCATGAAGACTTTGTTTTATAAAAAGGTCGCAAAGGCTATGTTTTTATTTAGTCATGAAATTATGTTTTCTTAAACGAAAGCTATGATCTTAATAAGGAAAGATGGCCATAATATGGCACGATGGCTATGGATTTCAAAGGCACTATGGCTTTGTTTTTATTATTCATCATGACTTCATATTTGTTAATGAATGCTAAATTTTTATATGGCGTGAAGACTATAATTTTAAGGCATAAAGGTCAATTTTTGCAAGGCATATGGCACTTTTTTCTCAAAGGAAATGATAACTGTATATAAACTTGAATGGGATTTAACTCTACAAATGGGGCTATGTTATGCAAAAGGAAGACTTTGTTGAATATTTGAAATAGATTTCAAAGGAAAGGAATTTTGCTTTAGCCTATTTTTAGAAGAGTAATTTATGAAGAAATCATTACTTTGAATAAGTAATTTTTGAGTATAACTTGGGTATCATATTGAACATATATCTGAATTATTGTTGATGCGTTATATGTTCATTTAGCATATTGAACAGTTACTATTGCATAGGATGAATATTTAACATACTCATGTTATTGATGAATTTTTCCACCTAACATTAAGACCTTGGGGTTTTGGGAACCGACGACGAGTTAGGATTTTTCAAGTAGCGGGTATGGTTAGATTTAAACTCCTAAGTGAGTAGAACTACATCTAAAAGATCAGAAAGATCAAATTGTGTTAGGAGGCCTTAGACTAATCAATTGACTCAACTTCTTTAATAACTTTTGAATACCCAGATTTTGAGTGGCGATTAGGGCAGGGTCGTGCTCTATCCACCAACCATTAAGCCCCAGGTTGGTTAGGTCTGTAATTCCAAAGCATAAGGCTTTCTCGATTAAGGCTATATTTGGTAGTTACACATCTGAAGGAACACGTAGCTTTTGGCTCACCTATGTTTTCTCGTACCATATTTAGGAGACCGTTATTCTTTTCTCCTACCATTTTTTGGAGACCTTTATTATCTCCTCCTACCGATCTTAGAAGACCACTGATATTTCATCCAACTATAACAGAATACCGTTGAATTATCTAGTAAATCTTGGCCCAAGTCAGCCAGTAGGTTTTTAGTTGGCTTGAGAAAACTAATATAGGTTCATGGTGAACCTGGAAAAGCTATGCCATTGAGTGAACCATATACGAGATCAGGTAGTTTCGGGAAATGTGTAACCCTTAACCTCGTGAATGGCGGACTATGCATTTTAAATCAATACATGCATTATATGTTATTATGATTATGTGCTAATCATTTTGGATGCATGATATATTACGGATGACATGTTGTTTGATATGGTATTGGTGAGGGGAAATTAATTCCACTTTGCAGCGTGGTCTCGCTAAGTACCCAAATTTTTGGTTAGAGATGGAATAATTTTATTTACACCAGGCTTTTTGTCTGACCCAATTTTTTTGGTTTCCCCTTGAACTCTTGGGAACTCAAGTTGGCATTGTGTAGGCTGAGAGTAGATCTTTTTCACGCTTAGACAAATAAGTTTCCAAAGACGTGTAAGAGGCAAGCTACAATATAGAAGATTATATTTCCGCTATGCAGTAATTTAACTGCTTTTGATATGTTGAATGTATGTAACAATGGATACTGCAACCGTCTAAGTAGTTAAAACTCTGATCATCCAAAGAGGATTCATCATATGTCACTCTTGGAATTATATGTAATTATGATATTTTATCCGAACGATATATTAGTAGGGTTATGGAAATGAGTTGTAATGAGCCAAATTAATGAATGAATTTTTTTTAATTAAAAATCTATAAATTCTAATGCTCTTATTGTTAATGATTCAATAACGGATCTCATTTTGTCACTAAGAAATAATGCTAAGGACTGCAGCATGAATAGTATCAATTACTGAGCGTCGGATTGGGGGGTGTTACAAATCACCTTCTTTACTCATATTTCCTCCTTAACCGTTGATCACCGTCTATCCTCGGTCAATACCTTCGGTTTGCAAACTTTAGCTTCAAACCTTGCTTATCTTTGCATTTTTATTTAAGCCTTTACACTTAAGATTTCATTTTTATTAAAGTTTTAGTTCAGCTCAACCTCCTTTGACATTGCCCTTGGGTATGTTGGAAACAATTCCTATACATCTACCACTAACTTCCCATGTGTCGACCTCTGATTCATTTGACATAGTCTTTTCTAACCGTTATTCGGTACTTTGCTAAAATGTTTAGGCATACAAAGTGGATCTGGTCTATTAACCTGATATATAATATATTTTATAAATCACCTTCCAGCAACAGTTATTTGCCATCCGGCTCCTTATTATAACCCTTTGTCTATATCTACTTTCCTTCAAAAATCAAAAAGATCATATCTAATGATCCATAGCAACGTTAATAATTATTTTTTCATTCATAATTCTTAACATTTCAAGTTCTACCCATTTTCCATATTCTATGGTCATCTAATTCCTCGAAACAACTTATTTACTTAGGGAAAAAATTCCATGAATCAAAACCTGCTTTTAATCATTTATGTCCATTATCATAGTTAATTCTTAGAAATTAAGGATCTCAAAAGGTAAGAAAATCATTCAATAAGAAATTGGCATGAGAAATTCAAAGAAGAAGAAGGATTAGAGAATATATTACTCACTTAGATTCCCTAATTATTGAAGTCTTTAGTTCCCTTGGCTTCAATTCTTCTTCTACTTCTTTTTCTTATATAGGTTGTAAGCACCATTAAAGAACTCAAGCTTTTGTTTTTAATTTATTTTAAGTGTAGCGAAAAAAAAATAGGGAGGTGGTAGTCTTTACTTCAAAAGAATAATTGGACCATCGATCCATTATCTTAATTTATTATAAATTAAGTTAGCTCTGATGGATTTATTAAATTCTTATTAACTTAGATTTTTAGTTGGGATTATCCTAACATCGTTTGATTTTCCCAAGCTCAATAAGTAACCAAGAGTTCCATGTTCACTCTCATTATTTCTAATTTATTTACACTCGTATTTAATTACTTCATCAATTATTGATCAATTTCTAAGCTATTATGAGCTTTCCTCCTTGTAGGAATTTCATCCTCGAAATTCAAGTAAGGTAAGATAATAAATTATAGGCCTTCTTATGCCTACACTAACATGCACATTCATGATTTTTTCACCTAGACGTGTCAATCAAAATGTATTAGTGCTTCTACCAAGACGTAACAACCAATCATAATATCAAAAAAATATACATGGCACACAACTAAACATAGAAAATGTACATGCTATGCCAGATAAACAACTCGTGATAAGCCCTTTTAACTTTATCCTTTGTTTTCTAAGTACAATAATCTTGATCCTCACTTTAATAGACCCATATAAGCTTTACCTCTGTATTCCCGAGCTTATTGACATCTCAATCTACAGTCCAAATAGGTTCCCTCACATATGTCATGTTTGGTTCAACACCCAAGTCTTCATATAACTCTCAAATGAAAATATCCTTAGAGCCTCAGATACACTTCCATAAAAGTGATATATGAAATAAATTATGGACCTCAGCATAAGCACTAGGTAGATCGACTCGATAAGCTGCTTTACTGATCCTTTTAAGTATTAAGAACATGCTAAGATATCTCGATGCTAACTTTTCGGCTTTTCTAAACCTCATAGTGCCTCTCATAGGCGATATCTTCATAAACACTTAATTCCCAAATCAAATTCCAAGTCTTTCCACCTCAGATCAGCATGGCACTTCTGTCTAGTTTGGGCGTGTTTTATCCTTTGCCGAACAAATTCAACTTTATCTAAAGCTTCTCTTGAAAGGTCGAGACCTAACTTGAGTCTATCTCCTATCTCATACCAACTTACTTGTGACTTACAAGGTCTTCCATATAACGCCTCAAAAGGTGCCATTCTAATACCGAGTAGGAAATCATTGTTGTATGAAAATTTCACTATGTGTAGGTGATCTTTCCAAGATCCACCAAAGTCAAGTACATGAGCTCTTAGCAAATCTTTCAGCACTCGGTTGACCCTCTCAATTTGGAAATCTATCTAAGGGTGGTAAGCAATACTCATATGCAACCTCGAACCAAAGCACTTTGTATGCTTTGCCAAAACTCGCTAGCAAACAATTGGTCTCAATCAATCACTATTGTAATCCGAATTTTATGAAGTCTTAAAATAGTCTTGACGTATAATTCAACCAACCTAGTTGTCATTATTTTAGACTTTATTGGAATAAATGGATACCCGTAGTTAACTGATCAACTATAACCCATATTCTTTTGTTCCTGGCCATTGTCCATGGAAACCTATCAAAAAAATTATTTGAAACAAATCTCATTTCCATGCTGGGATTTCCAAAAGCTAAAAAAGATCACTAGTGTAACATACCATATCTGCAGGCCAAAAGCTAAGCGCTACAGATGCTACAGTCGTCCATAGTATTAACTTCTGGTGACAAAATACGGTAATGCTAATGGCATCCATAATATCAAAAGCACTTGAATATAAACAAATTCACATATTTCCAAAAAGCAACATTTTACTAATTACTTTTCAAAATAGATTAATATTCAAATTACATAATCCCATATCGTTTCCCAAGTAAAGATCAAATGTGATCATTATAAAATATGCCAAGAGCAGCATGTGAAGATGTCCCCATGGTTGACCGGAGTCAATATAGTCATATCCGACTTAATATACACAACGGATCAAAACAAGATAAAACTGCAACTCCTAATTAGCTATCCATCAGCCACATGCTCGTCTCCAAAGCTTTATCGCTAAAATGACTAAAACCTAAAAGCCTTAACCCTCAGCCTACTCAAATAAATTTGAGCACCCGAGAGTTTATGGGAAATTCAAGTCAGACATAAGGCTTGGTGCGAATAATACTGTTACATCTCGGTTTATTGATATTAAGTGAGACCACGCCACTTAGTGGAATGGGTTTCCTCTCGCTAATATCCTCTTTAAAACATATATTTTGCAAACCCTCTCCTACAACCAAACAGGTTAATCAAACTGATATAATAATGATAATAATATCTAAGTCCGTTAAGCTATAATCAGGTAACTAATGAACTATCCGTCCACAAGTTGTAAATGAATTTTCTGTCCGAAAACTAAGCCGACTGCCCGCAAATTAGGCTAACTATCCACAAACTGGACTAACTGTCCAAATCAAAATGGACTAACTATTCGAAATGGACTACCTCTCCGAATCAAAATGGACTAACTATCCGAAATGGACTACCTTTCCGAATCATTTTCTTAGGGTTAACTACCCTTTATCTTTTTCCTTGAAAACCTTTTCAAAATGATTTAACCTTTTAAATCACACTTATACAAGGAAAATATATTCTTAGCTTTACTAAGCTATTTTTTCACGTTATATATACTTTACTCAAAATAATGTTAATGAATTTTAATAAGGATCATTTATCCTTTCAAAATAAGTTAAAGTCCTTTTTAACCTGAAAACACTTAGGCTCTTCTGCTTATTTAATATATTCAAAATCTTTGTTTAAAACCTTTAAATAACACATTCGAAACCCTTGGAAGTAACTCTTTCGAAACCATTAAAATTCACTCTTTCGAAACCAATAAAAATCTTTCCTTCGAAAGCTTTAAAACATTAGATATCCTCCTTTAAAATCTTTTAAACATTGACATTCGTAAACATAGGAAAAACCTTCATTTTCAACCCTGTGGAACTAACCCTTTCGAAATAATTCATTAAAACCCTTTCGAAAGCATTCAAAAGCCTTTGGTTCAACTTAAAACATGTGGAAACCTTTCAAAACCATTCAAAAATTCACCCCTTCGAAACCTTTGAAAATTGTCGCGGTCGAAACCATTTGGATGTTGCCTTCAAGCAGAGCAAATGAATCAGAAACTCATTAAAGTCGAAAGCGTCTATTTCAAAACCATTTAAAAATGTCTCTTTCGAAACCATTTGGGTTTTACTTTAATCATAGAAAAAAGGTCTTTAAAACATTTAAGTTGAAAGCATCTGTTTCGAAACCTTTTCCTAAGTAAAGAAGTGATGGTGTCGAAACCATCCCTTTGAAAGTGTTGGAGAAGTGGCCATATTTTAGAAAACAAAGTACCCCTTAGAAACCATGGGTCAAAGGATAAAAAGGGGGCAACAAAAGGTTTCGACTTAGTCGAAAGAAGCTATTTAAAAAAAGAGGATCGACCCAATCAAAACCATTTCTTTAAATCCATTTGACCTAGTCTAAAGCGAACTGAGTCGAAAGCTACTCATTCGAAAGTCATTTAGTCGAAGCAAGCAGGCGCATTTTTAATTTAAAAGCAAAGCTATGCTTCAACCCCTTTAAAACCAAGCAGGTGCCCAAAGCAATAAAACTATAAAAAAACATGTAGCAAATATTTCTTTTCACCTAACCTTCTTTATGAGTCAAATTTTTATTGGTTGCCTCTTCTCTTTACCACTAAAAACGCTGCAATTTTCAGAACTAAATATCTGGACTACTTGTAGAAACCCCTTTCTACTTTTACAAATATATAAAACATTTAGGTCCCATACCTTAAATAATTTTATATACCCATTAAAACACTAAGGAAAATTCTATAGAAATTCCAGAAAATCTCTTTTAATATGTTTTACAACATACAAAAATTTTAGACCCAAACCTTTTATTATTTGACTGCAAATAATTTATAATCCAAATTAACATTTTCTTACTAGAAATTTCATATAAATTCCACAAAAATTCTAATTGAAACCCGTCACCAAAATAATATTTTTGGTCTATATAAAAATTCGCAAGGCATTTGGATGTTATTTAATAGGGTTTTCATATCAAAACATGTCATAAAATCTATATGAACAACCATAAATCATTAACAAGTACATATAATCATTCCATCATTCAAAAGCATGGAAAATCAATGCATAATACTTCGGATTTCATCTTAAAACCGAAAACAAAATAAATATGAGATGTAAATATTATTCACCTTAGCTTTAGAGATTAAAGCGATTGAGATGTCAATGGAATTGATTTTCTCAAGCTTCTTCCTAGCTTTTCACCATCTTCTTCTTCTTCTCTTGTTAATGGTGGCTAGCCTCTTGTTTAAATTTTTTATAAAATGAAATGAACATGTATAGGGGAATACGCGGTCAAGTTTAAGAGATATAGGAACGACCTTTTTCCTATTTTACCCTTCCTCTATTTCAATTTAACAGTTATTTTAATTCATAAGTCAAATGGCACGGCTACCCTTTAATTCATCAAATCTCAATCCCCTAATTAGCACATTATTTTATTTAATTTAAATAATTAAATATCCTAAGTAATGTTACCAAAAATCTGGGTTGTTACAACTAGGCTTTAGATGTTATGCCTTAACTATTTAACAAGTGAAATATCTCATTACATATTCCCCAATCTCTCTTTTCATTCCTTCATATTAGATTCTCTGCTTTATATCGTCGTATATCTTAGTACCATCTAGGTGGATATCAAACTTGGATTGATGACATTCATCTAGACCAACTTAAGAAGGTCTCGTCTATTCTGGACATACAACTTGCACTTCTTCCAAAGCCATCCTTTTTCATTAATACTTAAGCCTTTTATCCTTCTGATCATAGCATAGCTTCTCAAACCATTGATCCTTTTGAAATTAGTAGATCTTCCTTATGTCCTTCTATAATCCTTTCCATGAGCATTGGATCAACTTCTAAGCAAGATAACATCCTTGAGTTTTGGCTCGGACCTTCATTAAACTGAAACTGTACATCATACGAAGTTAATATCTCTAAGACATTACACTTTCAATCATGGACAAAACAAAATTATGTTGCTTCCGACTAAAGGCATCACCAATTGTATTTCCCTTCTCTAGGGTATACTCTATTTCAAAAATCGTATGATGCCAAAAAAATCTAACCATCTTTGTTGCCTCATGTTCAGCATCTATTAGGAGAACAAATATCTCAAAGACTTACGGCTAGTAAAAAATTCAAAACTTTCTCCTAAAAGGTATTGTCTCTAAATCTTTAGCACAAAGATAACTGTCACTAATTTATAGTCATGAGTTAGGTACCTAAACTAATGGGGTCTTAGTTGTCTAGATGCATAAGCTATAACCTTGCACTTCTATTTCAACACGGCCCCCAAACCATAACCTGGATCATCTGCGTACTCAACCATATCTCTATTCCCTTCCAACATAATTGGAACTGGAGTTTCCATCGGCTGAAGCTATAAGTCTTGGAATGTTTCTTTGCATTCTTTCATCTAAGCATACCGTTTATTCTTTCACGTAAGTCTAGTGAAAGCCACTAGAGAAATCCTTAATGAATCGCCTATAGTTTCCAGCTAACTCCAAGAAACTTCTTATCTCGGTAACCATCTTTGGCCACTTCCAATCATTCAAGGCTTTGACCTTTGAAGGATCTATAGCCAAACCACATGTCCTAGGAACTTCGCTTCCAGTTTCCAAAAAAGGCACTAAGAAAATTTCACCTTTAACTTATGTTGTCTCAAAGTTTTGAATACCAATCTAAGACCAATTTCATGACTTCGCTCATCCTTAGAATTAACTAAAATATCAATTATAAAGACCGACATAAATCTATTTAATTGATCACGAATGACTCAATTCATTAAATCAAGAAAGAAAGTCGAAGCATCGGTCAGTCCAAAGGGCATAATCAATGTAACAACCCTCACCTTAACGGGCCCAAATTTTGACTAAATCAAATTCCATGTCAATTAAGGTACGGATCACTGATTTTCGTAACCTATAATAAACGGAAGCGTATCAGAGAGTGATTAATATAAACTCATGGCGGAATTGAGAAATAAAATTGAACATACATATTGACTAAGGCTGTTACCTCATAAAATCATTCCTTGGATATTTAATTTCCTTGTCAGCGCAAAGCATGAATAAGAAGACCTCACCATCTGCAATTCCTGTCTTGCTCTAGTATCTAGACCTTCTAAACCTAACATGTGGGTTGTTATGAAAAGAGGGGTCAGTGTAACATTGTGGTGATTGAAAAAATGCATACATTACCCATCCCATTAATTTATGCCGATTGGTTTCCATTTAAGTGTTATGTCTATTATTTATGGCTAATCCATTAAATCTTACGTGCATGTACGATATGTCTAACCTAACATTCTCCATGGTATAACTATATAAGTACATGCATATCCGCTATCCGCATATATGTTTAACCATTTCACTACCCAAAAACCCCGACCACTTAATACTTAAGAAATAAGGAGGAGATTTATTCAACGACCATTTACTATCTCAAGTCCCTGTAGTGGACCCTCCGCAACGTCAATGCTAGTCAATCAGGTCTAGCAATAGAGACTGATGACCCCTACGTGTGGCTCTATAATATAATATATAATTTAATTGTCATACTACTAATGCAACTCAAAGACCCATGTAATGGTTAACTAGCCCACCTTCGATAAATTAATTTTCATCTAACTACCTACTTTGAGGTCTATTTGTCGCCCACATGAATGCTACGCAAGTAGAAAGCGAAATCCATCAGGTGATAACTAAATCTTTGCTACTGCTCGCTTGGGATCATTGGTGGTCATAGCCTATATGACAGACTATGATGACCCACCTCCTCGATCCTTAGAAATTGACACTAATACATTCTCGGTATTCACATGTCGTAAATCCAAGTGCCAGAGACGCTAATTATCATGGGTAAAGAAATAAAGATAGAAGATGGACAATAATAGAATCTCACATCGTATTCAACACATAATTATACATAAGTTCCATCAAAGTTACGACAGTTACTAACCCAGCTAGGATAGTTATAACAACCTATCCTTACAGTGTTGGTAGATACTAATACATAATACAAACACAGCAAAAATTGATAGACGACTTCAACAAAAAACCCAAAATGCTCCATGCTCCATCCAAAATGCTCCAAGCTTACCTAACAAGTAGGCTGCGTGAGAAAATAGGGCACTTAGAGTTTAAGGGGAAAATAAAATAAACTCCGGGTCAGTCATGGGACTGGTGTGGGAAACTCAAAATACAATGTTTGAAAACAACGGTATCTCATAATCATGGTTTTAAATATCCTATATATCGCCCGAGATCTCCTCCGAGATCTCCTTTTCACACTTAAACAAGACGAGACATCAAATCTCCTCCATATCTCCCTCGACACTCATCTCTTCCGAGATATTCAAATCTCACTCGAAATATGGATCAAAATCTCAATTCGAAATCTCACCCGAAATTATACATTTTTCGTATTTTTCATAATATTTTTTTATTTTCATATTGATTCAAAGAAACTACTCAATCCACTTATAATTTACCAACTTCTTAAACATATTTTTTACTTTTTATCTTAATGAGTCATAGCGAAAGGTTTCACTTCTTTATTATGTTCAAATAAAAGGACATTATTCAATCATTACCAAATCAATTAAGCTAATCAAGCTACTAATCTTTTAAAAATATTCCTTTTTTCCATTTAAATCAAGTACGTTACCAATTTTTTTACTAAGAGAGTTATAACCGTTAAATAAATTTTTGACACATCAATTTTAGACACATAAGTACATCCGAGATATTCCCGAGATGTTAATCCGAGATGTACTTCTGATATGTACTCATCTTGTCCAAGATCTCCCCCGATACGAGATAACTTGTGTAAAAATTCCAAGATGAAATGTGACCGAAATCCGATATTTAAAACCTTGCTCATAATACGACGCCGCACATAAACACAAAATGGATTTTTTCCCTATGATAACCAAAACATTTTCTACACAGAATATGTGGATATTATTTTCAATGACATTATTTTGAAAACAATTTTCAAGTAAGTATACATAATATTAGCCGAAATTGTTGCATTATTAAATTCCAGCATACTAGGCTCTACAATCAAATACGAAAGCACTTATTGGAGAATGGATTTCCATACAGTGACAAGGTAAGGGACTACCTTCCGATAGTAAATCTCTAGAAAAATGCACCTGCGGCTCCAACCTCTACCAAAATAGAACTGGCCTACCTTTACCATAGATGGTACCAAATATGTCATCACCTAGGTCGTTCCCGACCTACCCGATAACTCTCTTTGCATACATCACGTTAATTTAAAACCCGACGTCATAGTGGGAATAAATATATCTAGAAAGAAGATGACTGTACCCTAATGGGAGCGACCTCTTAGCTCTGTCGCATCTATCCTATTTTTTCATTTTTGGAAGGTGAGGTTCGAGGTAACGATTACCATACTCATAGCATATTCCACTTTGAATGCCACTTTGCTAATCCATAATCACAGAACTGATTTCTACAAAAATATAATTCCTAAGCTCGTATGTCCCAGGAAAGGGTGTAAAGCTAAGAGAAGTTTCCTTCTCCGCCACCAATCAAATGATATATTCTTAGAGATCACCAATGTAATTAAAATTGCAATGTCAAACATTCGTCCGTGCAAGTTGTCTAGGAACAGGACAAACCGAAGGCACTCCCCTACCACATCCTCTCAGGAGTTATTCCTAGGATTAGTAGCGAGTAGTCCTTGCATTGGATATTTCATAACGAAGTGACTACTGCTACTATATGTATATTTGGAGTTTATCCTCAAATGATCAACAAGCGGTCCTTCGATATGAAAATCCTAAATATCATATCCATGTCTTCATTTTGAATATGCAAATTGGTTTGAAGTGGTCTTCGGACAGGAATTACTCAAATCTGACCACAGTTCCTCCAAACTAATCATCAATTAAAAAGATATTAAGTTCATATATGATTATCAATCATCATTCAATTTAATTCATATTTCTATTCATTCGTAGATATATCTTAGAGATATATTCATTGAAATATTTCTTTATCTTTTTCAAAGTATATAGAACCATCAAGACTCATTTATCAAATCCTTTTGGTTAATTTAAACCTTTTTAAATCGTGGAATAATTCCAAACCCTTTCATATTTTACATAGAAAAATATTTCCAATTAATTTCATTTAAATCTTAACAAAGATTTCATAAATCAAAACTCATAATTTTAATACGGTTATAAGCATGTTATCTAGGATGTTAATCCAAAACCAATAAATGTTAAGTGAGTAGAATCTTTAGAAATCATCTAATTCTACTCAATATCAATTCCCACATTCAACAAATACTATAAGCGAAATAACGATGAAAGCACCCTTTAAATTCCACAAATAGTATGAGTTCCCTCTTTAAGCTTTAACACCGCATACAAGAAGATTATCTCTATAAAATTCAAGTTATTTATATTTAGAGAATTATATCCTTTAACTTTTGAAAATTTGGATCTGAGTAAATAAAATTTACTATCCCCTTCGTTGGGCCGATCCGGATAGTCAGGGAGAGGTTATTTATATTTAGAGAATTATATCCTTTAACTTTGGAAAATTTTGATCCGAGTAAATCAAATTTACTATCCCATCTATCGAGCCGGTCCGGATAGCCAGGGAGAGCAGGAAACTGGTTTTCTAAACTCAAGCCTAGACACTACCTCTCCAAAACCTAAAAGGCGGTTAAGTAATTGATCGACTCTAAATCATTTAATATTTAACCATTCCATAAATCCTTCAAACCATATTTAAAATACTTTATTAATAATTTTAAAATATTTACAAATGATTTGGAAAAGAACGGTTGTGTTTAAAACTATATTTCAAAATTTATAGAAAAGTGCTGCGGAAAGTTCTTTTTAAGCTATATTGATCAAAACAACTTTTTTTATCATTTGGAGATCATTTTCATAACTCAAATCACTTTTAAAACATTTTAAAATATTTTTAGAATTTACTTCATATTTTTAAACAATTTTAAAGAGGTTTAACATTCCATATACACCAATTCATTAAATAAAGGAAAGTGATTTCCTTTGTGTCTGTCGACGTGTATTTCCATGACGCGCATATATATTCAACATTCATATTTAAAAAACATCATAAATAATCAAAATAAAACATATATAACATCCAATAGAATATGATACGATATTTTAGGAGTTTACTCACCTCGGGTTTAAACGACTAACCAAAAATGGCTATAGCTTTGCTAACTTGAACTTTTAGCTCACGATCACTTGGATATATTGCTTCTAGATGGCTCGGCCTATGGATGAGAGGATGGAGGTGATGGAAGTCATTAAAGTAGAGGTGAAGAAGAAGAAGAAAGAATGAGATGTGTGAATTTGTGAAGCCTTAGGGTCTTATTTATAGCTTTAGGAAAATGTGGAAAATTACTAAATTACCCTTAGATATTATCAAAATATATCTTAAACCACATCACTTCAACATAAAAACCTTGTCACCATACTCAAGTACATGCATTAATGAGATGTAATGCGATAAGACATGTTGCAAAAATATCTTAAGCATGGAATGACATGCATTAATGGTGGATTTAATGTTTGCTTTCCATGTTTTAATGGTGATTAGATGTTACATTTTTCACTTACTTTTTGTAAAAATATCTTAGATATTTTCTTTAGCTTTGATTTGACTGATTGTGATACACATATGTGTGTATACTATATGTGTGTGCATGTACAAACTATGTTGCAAGAACTTAAAACAATTTCCATTTGCTAAACAACTGAGACTTTGGAATTCAATTTCCGGTCATATTTTTAGTTTTTAATTCAAACTATTTATTTATGTAAATAAAAATTAAAAATAAATTTCTTACCATCTTTAGCTAATTAAAACAATTTCATTTAATGTGGTAAAATTATGGGTCGTTACATACCTCCCCCTTAAAAGAATTTCGTCCTCGAAATTAAGGATAAGAACAAGATAACTTGATGACAAATATATTTATATAACGAGGTTATACACATGCATAAGATATAGCAAGTGACATCACCACAAGCCGGTGAGTACACCATGCACATAAAACTATGTATCCATTCTAAACTCAGGGTACGCTTAATGCATTCTTTCCTCTGTCCCCCATGCGCAGTCAGCTTCATCACCACTCCATTGGAATTTAACCAATCTAACAACCTTCCTCTTTAATTGCTTCTTGCATGATCTACGATTCGCATTGGTCGCCTAATAATCGCCAAATTAGGTTCAACTTCGAAAATCTTCTTGGGTGGCTGTTTCTATAATTTTCTATGGATCATGCATATATTTCCGTAGGTGAGATACGTGAAATAAATTGTGCACACCATATAACCTTTCGGGCAGTCCCACATGATAAGCTAATGGGCCAATCCTTTCAAGAATGGGAAAAGTCCAATAAATCGAGGTGCTAACTTCCTTGCCCGACCAAATCTTACCACCCCTCTCATTGGAGAAACTTTTAGGAATACATAATCTCCAACTGAGAACTCTAAATTTCTTCGCCTTTGATCAGCGTAACTCTTCTACCTACTCTGGGCTTCTTTCATTTTTTTCTAATTATGTCAACTTTTCTGAAGCTTCTCTAATCATGTCAGGACCGAGTACTAATCGTTCTCCGGTTTCGATCCAAGATGCTAGGGATCTACACGGACGACCATACAAAGCTTCATACGGGGCCATGCCAATACTAGCCTGATAATGGTTATTGTAAGAGAATTCTATCAAATGAAGGTAACTTTCCCATGAACCTCCAAAATATAAGATGCAAGCTCTTAGAAGATCCTCGAACACTCAATTTACTCTCTTAGTTTGTCCATCGATCTAGGGGTGATATGAAGTGTTTATGTTTAGCCTAGTTCCTAAAGTCGTTTGTAATTCCTCCCACAACATACTGGTAAAGATAGGGTCTCGATCACTGACTATATTACTGGGGACACCAAGCAGTAGAACTACTTCCCTTATTTATATTTCTGCCAGACTTGCAGCAGTTCTCGTTTGTTTTACTGGGATAAATTGTGCGCTCTTGGTTAATCGATCTATGATAACCCAAATGCCTTCATTTTCCTTTCTTGATCGAGGTAATCCATTGATGAAATCCATCGATATTTGGTCCCATTTCCAAGTCGTAATTTCAAGAGGTTGGAGTAATCCAACGGTCTTTTGCTGATCACTTTTTCTCTATTGACAATTTGCACATCTGCTAATATGGATAGAGATATCCCTCTTCATGCCATCCCACTAAAAAGTTCTCTTCATATCCTGATATATTTTAGTAACTTCGGGGGTACAGAATGTCGAGAATCATGACACTCTATTAAAACTTCTTGTCTTATCCCATCGACATTGGGAACTCATATCCTTCCATTCATTCTTAGGATTCCCTGCTTATCTACTTTGAACCCTATCCATCTTCCTAGTATTATATTCTCCACTACTTCCCTAGCTATTCTTGAAATGTTTGGATCCTTGAGCCGATTCTCTTTTATATGATTAATCAAAGTTGGATGTACCACTAAATAAGTTATAACGGCATGCCTTCTGCTTAGCGCATCCTCCACTATATTGGCTTTCCCAGGTGTGTATAAGATATCAAGGTCATATGATGCGAGAAATTCTAACCAATATTGTTGTCTCATATTTAAGACCTTCTGAGTGAAAAAAATACTTTAATGATTCGTGATCCGTGAAAAGATCGAACTTTTCACCTATTTAAAGAAGGAGTGTTATTTACTAGGGTCAATCAAAGTTTATTTATAATAAACTATTGGGAATTCTTACCCGGTAGATAATGCCTCCATATTTTTAATGCGAACACAACGGCTAATAATTCTAAGTCGTGTGTTGCATAATTCCTCTCATGAGTCTTTAGTTGTCTACTTGCAATAGCGATGACCTTTCCATGCTGCATCAGAACAACACCTACTCCTTCCCCACATGCATCGCTATATATAGTTAAACCGCCGCCTTCATCAACAATAGCTAAGACTGGAGCGGTAGTTAACCTTCTCCTGAGTTCCTTGAATGCTTTTTTATATTTTGGTGTTCATTCAAATTTAACATCTTTCATATTCAATTTTGTTAGATGGGAGGAAATTTTGGAGAAGTCTTAAATGAATCTCCGGTAATATCCCGCCAATCCTAACAAGCTGCGGATGTCCTTCGGGGTTTATGGTTGCTTCCAATCTTGTATAGCTAAAATCTTTTCTGGATATCTTGAGATCCCTTTTCCTGACACAATATGCCCAAGGAATCTTACTTCTTTCTCCTAAAAGTGACATTCGAGAATTTAGCTTTAAGTAATTTCTCCGCAATATTCCTAACACAATCTCCAAATGCCTTTTGTGTTCTTCCTTAGTTTTGGAATAGATAAGAATATCATCAATAAAACCAACATGAATTTGTTTAGCACATCTTTGAATACTCTATTCATAAGGTCTACAAAATAGGCGGGTGCATTAATCAACCCAAAAGACATAACTAACTAGTATAAGCAATCCGGACCCCTAAATGCAATTAATGGAATGCCATCCTCGGCTATTCTTAGTTGATGGAATCCTGTGGCTGAATCCATTTGTGAGAATACTCGGGCACCATGAAGTTGATCAAATAATTCATCTATGCGGGGTAGAGTATACTTGGTTTTAATCGTTTGCTTATTTAGGTCTCAATAGTCTACACAAAGCCTTAGGGAGCCATCAGACTTAGCTACAAAAACTAGCACCGCGCCCCAACTTGAGCAACTATGTCTAATTAGTCCTTTTTTAAAAACTCATCAGTTTGGTTTGCTAACTCAATATTTTCCTTCAGGGCCATCCTTCTAATAGGGTGAATAACAAGTCTTGCACCAGGAATTAAGTCAATTCGGAACTCAATTTCCTGATATGGGAGCAAACTTTTAACTTCCTCAAAAACGTCCTAAAATTCCATGACGACCGGTATTGTCTCCAAATCTTTTTGAGATGAGTAGTAGTGCATACATGAAACTATCCCTTATCGGAGTAGGTTCTTCACAAGATATTTCTATAAACTTACAGAAGCTGGTCCATAAAGTTACCGTCCTTTTAACACAATCAAGGACCGCTTTATTCTTGGATAACCAATCCAAACCGAGCAAAACTTCAAACCCAATAAAGTCAAGAACAAATAGGTCGCATGAAATTTTGTGGGAGAGGTGAGTAAATCGGACGTGTTCACAAATCATACAAAGACCGCCTATGGGATTTGACACGCAAAAAGGGGTATCTACTATTTTTGTGATCAGTTTTAATATATCAACCAATCCTTTAGCAAGAAAACTATGGGAAGCCCCAGTACCAAATAATACTTTAACTAAATCATTATTGACATAAATATTACCTTCAAGAAATCCCTTTCCTTTTAAATCAGTAGAGGTTGAAGGCTCGTCTTTGATAGCATAGACCTTAACCTGCTCTCCTTTCTTCATTAACGGGCACTTGTTCTTCCAATGGTCGGGTCGATGGCAGTCATGACAGAGGTTATTGATGTGCATGTAAATGTGCATATTTTTACCACTATATTTAATCTATTTAAATTAAATAAATGATTGTATTGGGTATTTTAACTTGTTTAAGCCAAATTCAAATTATTCTCAAATTGTCACATATTCATCTCCATATAGGGGCAAAATAGTCATTTTTGTGCATATATTAATTTGAGAAAATTTAATTGGAAATTTCTATATTATTTTGTAGGAATTTGACTTAATATACTAGTGGATTCATGAAGATGTATGCATGTACAAGAGTGAAGATAAAGAAATGAAGATGGAAATAATTCAAAGGCGTGATAACGGAGGACCTCACCTACCCGCATACATTCATGTACAAATTAGAGGCTAATGCATATGCTAATAGGGTTTAAAGCTTTATGCACATCTAAATGATGATCAATTGATGCTAATGATTACTTGGTCTCCACACTTCCTAAAAGTGTATTTTGGGCATTTCTCAAAAATATGAATTAGGGTTTAACACATGTATAAATATCCCTTATGTTTCATGTATCGCTCTTCTTTCTTACTTCCTCTTAATTAGTTTTAGCTTAGAAAATAAATCAAATCTCTCTTTCTCTTTTCCATGGCTACCTAGCCAATTTTACTTTCATGTAACTTTCATTTTTATGCAATGTTAATTCGTGCCCTCTTTCTTTTACATGCTTCTTCTGTTTCATGTTAGTAGTGTAGTTTTATTTTTCATGCAACCAGAATAGTTTTTTTCTTCTTTACTTTGCTATCCTTTTGCTTTCCTTTTTCTTTCAGGTTGCAAACTATATTTGTTGATTCAATAACAAATATGAGAGGCTAAACCCCTTCAATTTAATGGTAATGAAGCTCTCTAATTATATAGCTTTAACATTTTGATAATTATTGCTCTCTTTTTATGTCTAATGGAAGAATGAATGTTGATGTGATTTATCGTTTTATGTTGAATTTGATAGTATATGTTGTTCTTAACAAACAAGTCATGCTTAAACAATCACAAACAAAAATTACCTCTTCATTTACATATGAATATGGTAATGAAGTGATTTTGAAATTAAAATTTGATGGCCTAAATTCTAAACAATAGTTAATAGGTGATGCTAAAAATAGATTTCATTTTCAACTTGTTGTCATTTTTCATGAGAGTAAATAGTGGTTTAAGGGGTGTGTTATAATTTGATGGTTTATGTTGAGCTAATTAATAACACAAATAGGCCATACTTATGATAGATACATCAATTAAACTAACTAATGACCAAAAAAGAGTGATCATAATTTCATGTTGTGTTGAACTATGTGATATAGATAGTGGATTTATCTCTAAATTGCCTCTATACTCTCATATTTTTATCTATTTTCTTTTGTAGTTTGTCATTTTTCTCGTTTTTTAGCCAATCACTCTCTAAATCTTCGGTTAATTTGATTGAATAGAAATATAAATTCAACAATTCCCTGCGGATCTACTCGTACTCGCCATATACTACGATAGTACGCAGTGCGCTTACGGTATAAATTCTATTATTTTAATTTTTCGACGGTTTTTTAATTCGATAGAATTTCCGTCGTTCAATAAGTTATTGGCGTCGTTGCCGGGGAGTTGCTTTGATTCTCTATTCTTCGAATTATTTTTAGTTTGATTTTTGTATGCGTTTGCTTTTAAAAAAAATTGTGTTTGTGTGTGATTTTTTCGTGGCATTTTATTTATGTGCTTGTTGTTTTTTTTGCATTGCATTTTCATATTAATACACACATACACACGCATGCAATTTCATCCAAAAAGAAAAAAATCGTTCATTCCACTCATTGTTTTTACAAAATACACATTTTTATTTTTTATTTTTTCCTTACTTGCTTTTACAAAAGGAAAAAACCATGCCTCACTGTTTTCACTCACTGTTTTTACATCATTCACTGCTTTTACATCTTCTGCAAGTTTTCATACTTGCTCCTCGACCTTCCATACTTCCCTATTACATAACTAACAAGTGCACACCCCTTCACCACATCATCCCCTGCTGCCATCCCCCTGTTCACAAACATCAACCATACCACTGTATAAACTACTGCTGCTCTCACAAATAACCCAAACTACTAACTTACCTGTTTGCACCAAAAATGGTCCAAACCCCAATATCATGAAAGCACCCGTTTATGAACACAAATCAGCGATAATCAACACAAAACTCAGATCTAGGCAATATCAAACACAACAATTCACAAATAACAATCAAAAAACACAGGATTTATAGTGGTTTGGCGATCTTGCCTACGTCCACTCTGAAGTTAATGACTTTATTGATTCACTTGATGATTTCAATCAATTACAGCGGATTACAGTTGATACTAGCTCTGAAATCTGATTACAACAGCGGTAATGAAGAGTAGAATTGAATCCAGCAGAGTCTGGACATCGAATGGCAAAAAGATCCCTTTTGAAGGCTTTAGGGTGCTATAGGCGTAGGAGGCTCAGATCTCGCTCAAACTTCGGGAGACTTTTTATGGAATCGACCAAGTGCCTCTTTTATGGAATCGATACGAACTAAGGTTTATGGATGGTGCATCGGTGGATGCGAAGCGGTGTGGGTTGATCGATACGAACGTCGCCGATTCGAACCTGGTGGATACGAATTTGATGGATTCGAATAGACCAATGCATTATTTCCTGATGGATGCAAGCGATGGATTCGAACTGTTCTATACTCAATGGATACGAACATGCTGAGGTGATGCCTATTTTATCGATTCGAAACCGATCGATTCGAACTGACCGATATCACGTTACTGATCGATTCGAACTCGATCGATTCGAAGTATGTGTAAACTGATGGATTCGAACAAGACAAACATTGATGGATACGAATCCGATGGATTCGAAATGGGCATCTCCTCAACATTTCGATGGATACGAACAGCGTACTTTGGCTAACTTGCATCAATCATATCTCGTTCGTACGAACTCCGATTAACCAGAAATTTGAAACACTGGCTTTTATGGCTTTGCTTGTCATGTCTTATCAGTTGTATCCTGATCCGGGCTTAGACAATATCCATTGATATCCATAGCGAAGCAATGCGTAACCATTCTTTGAGACGAACTGTCTTTTGTTTTCGATCGATCTTTTGGTATCACGGCTTTGCCAAAAAGCGGGATAACAATACCATCACCCACCAGTGCAACTTGCAGCAACAACTCACGCACACCACGCCTTACAACCATCTTAACATCTTCAAAACTCAAACATCACCAAAACCAGTCATCTTAACACTTCTGCAATAACATACTTCCAGCAACAACTATTCATTCCCACTGAATCACTGCTTCCTTCCCCTGTCACACCTTCAACCTTCAAGACATACAACTGTTCCATCATCACTGTACCATCCACATTCAGCCTCACAGTTCAGTATCACAAGATCACTTCATTACTGCCTTGCTCCTCTGTAAAACACTGATACTTCATTCACAAACCCCCTCTGACAATCACTACCACTGTCCCTGCCCCTGCCTACATCCCCACCTCCATTATCTACATGATACACTACACCTTGCACTTCATACTACTCACTATACGTCAATTTCTACTTCCCACTGCACTATTTTGATCATCTACCACTTGACAGTTCACAACCATTCTCCAAACCAACACCTACTGCTGTTCACATACCAAAACCCAGTCACGAAATCACGACCACCTCGCCAATTCAAACCAACCAAATCACGACAACTCAATCACCAATTACCCTCCTAGCTGCCAACAACACTAACAATTGCAATTCACATACGTGACTTCCAACGTCACGACATCCACTAACCACGCCACCATCCACTTACCAAAACTCAATCGCAAATCCACTTGTGTACCAATTTCGAACCATTCCAACATCGCCTGCAACTATCCTCCACACCGAAAACCTTACGAACCCATACGAACCTCTCTTGCCACCGCAACTCGGTTCACTCAAATTTGAACGGCGGCGAACTCGAATTTCATATTTAATTTTTAAGAAAGTGGCGCTGTTCGTTTTGAAAGAAAAAAAGGGCCAGATTGTAGATTCGATGTTTATTAGATGTTTATTTCTGTTGATAAATTGAAAATGCAGAGTTAAAAAGAATTGGACCAGGCCCTGATTTGGTAATTTTTGTTAAAAAGGGGGGTTTGTTTATTCTTCCTTCTATTTAAAAAGCAAAAAAAAAGAGAATTTTTTTATTTGTGATTTAGTTTGTCTTTGTTCTTGGGTGGCTAGTGATTGCTTTTGGTTTGTTTTGAATTTGTTTTGTTTTGAATTGTTTTAATCCATTATTATTAAAAAATGAGATTTTATGTTGTTCCTAGTTGTTTTTAGTTTAATTTGTTTCGTTTTTTTCATTTGTTTTAGTTTCTTCATTGATAAAAAAACCTGTATATATATCATGTTTTTATTTTTAGGTTGCAGAAGAAAGAATAAGTTGCTTGCTTCGCTTAGCTTGCCAAAAAATAACTGTTTGCTTATTTATAATTTTCTTTTTATTTGCCTTGCATTATATATATCTATCGTTTTTGTTTGTCCTGCATTGTTGTTGCTTGCATTTAAAAAAATTCAAAAAAACAAAATAAAAAAATACAAAAGTTCATCGTGGTTGCATTGTTAATACACATTTAATTTCTGCCTTGCATTTCATCTTAGAATCCTCATTAATAATAACGATAGCTCTTAATTGTATATTGACATGTTGTCTTCCTTGAACAATTTAATTTCTTGGTGTCTTAGCTATGACAGAGTAATAACCATTTATAAATACTGCGATGATTGGTAAATATTATAGTGATTATTCCTCTGAAGGTACTTCAACCTTCGGCTACATTGCTACGGTGATTCGTAGTGCATCGATAACTCTTGTCCGGTACCTGACTGAGAACTATCTTGTTGATTCAAGACAAAATGTGATTATACAATTTTGGGTTAACTTTGAATATATCAACCCTTGCATTCACGTAGTTGCATTAGTTCATGCATATTTAAAAAAACAAAAAATTTAAAAATCCAAAACTAAGAAAAACTGTAAATATTCCTTTGAAATTTTTAAATCCCTTTTCTTTGAAATCTAAAAAAAAATTAGAAAAACCAAATTCCAAAAAAATTATAAAACCTTTTCAAAAACGAAGGAAAAAATTTGAAAAACCAAAAAACAAAACAAAAATCAATTTCCCTTTTAACAAATAAATTTTATTTGTAAATATTTTTCCTTTATATAAAAAAACCAAAAACATTCTTCAAATGCCCGAATTTTCGTATTCACTCGACTTTTACAATAGTTGTGAAAGTCAATATAATCCATATGATTTCACTCCAAATTCATATGGATATTTTAACAACAACTATTGTGTAAATAATTCGAATTTCGAACCACAATATTTTCAAAACGATGAACAACCCTTAACTCTTGAAAATAACATTTCATCTTTACTTGAATTCTCTACACAACAAAATCAAAGTATAAATGATTTGTGTAATTCATATTTATGTAATAACTCGAGTCAAGGATTTCAAATTGAATTCAATTCCAAATTTAAACTATTTCGATTATAACCCATGCCAATTCAATTTTGAACTCCAAAATGAATTTCAAACTCAAAAGGAAAATGGAAACAACTTTTCAAACGAATTTGGCAATGGAAATAATCTTAACCACGGATTGAAATTCTTTGTTCTCAACAAATCCAAATCGAAAATTCTCAATTTAATAATACAAATTGGATTTTGTGGAACAAATGAACGAAATTTACAATGATCACATGGATTTGTTGTTCGAAAGATATGTGAAACAATGTGAGAAACAAAACCAAATCCCAATACGTGACGAGTCGAACGATAATCCATCTTTTATCAAAATCGACGATTTTCAAATAACAACTTTTGAAATTGAAAATGAGAATCTTAACGAAGCTGTTGAAAATTTGGTAATTGACTTGGATTTCAATTCTTTTGAGGGTGAGAAACCAAATTTAGAAGTCGATCTTCCTTTTCTCAATTTCGAAAATTTGAATACAACAACTTTGGATTTTGAAATTGATGTATACAATGAAGTTGTTGATATTCCAAAAAAGGAAGACGAATTCAATGAACACGATTTCTATGGACTTTTTGAAAACGATTGTCCAATTCTAATGAGGAAGAAATTCTGATGAGGAAGAGTTACATCACCATTTTAATTTTGAAATCAATAATTTTGAAGAAGTTTTCAATGAAAAATTTGAATTTCAATTTGGTAAAAATAAAACTTGAATTTCAATCAATTATTTTAACAACCCCTAAAAACATCGAAAATAAAACAACTTGTTCGATTTTTAAAACGACATTCATTTTTCCAAATCAATATTCAACTTTGAAATCTTTTATGGTTGGTTTTTCGAGCTTAAGCTGTGTCTCGCATATATGACGAGACAAATGAATCAGTCTTTGAAAGACCGTTTCATTTAGTTTTTACTGATATACTTTCTAAGGCCGTGTAAATACATTTCATTTTCATGTAAATAATAATAAACGCTCCTTTCACTTGGGTTGACTGTGGGGACATGGTCAAAATCAAGTGTGGGAGGGGGGAGTCTCATCTTCTTCTTTATTTTTTATGGTTTATTTTCATTCCAAAATTTTAAAAAAATTCTCAAAAAAAAAATTCAAAAAAAAAAATTCAAAAACAGAATTTTTTTTAAGCATTTTGATTTATTTTTAAAGAAACACTATAAGATAAATTTATGGTTTTGGTTTATTAAATTGAAATTTTGGAAAATTTATTTGTCTTAACAAAAAATAAAAATGGTTTGCTTGCTGTAACGACCTGTAAATTTCAATAATTAAAAATTGTTAATTTAATAATATTTTGGTAATTAAATCTGGAATAAATAATTTTTTTTTGAAATTTGTAAACTTAATATGATTGTGTAATTAATACTGAAAGAAATAAAATTGGGAATCATATTTATGAAATAATAACGAGAACGCAAGGTAAACAATGCTAATTAAAGTTAGTAATTAATGGATTGAATGAAATGCCAATTAATGAAAATATGTTATACTTGACTATAAATGGAATATAAGAGAATAAATGATATATATTGGATTTACCAAGGAAATAATAGATAGTTAATGGAAATTTGATGAAATTAGTATTATGAAAATAAATGGTAATATTGATTTGTAAGTAATAAAAGCTTATTAATGTGACTAAAGGTTAATGTAACGATTATCGTATGTTATCTATTTTCGTAGCTTGTTGATTTAAATTGGAGATCAGTTACAATAATTATAATTTAATATCACGTTAACGTTAATTAAGGTAGTATTTAGAAATAATGTAATGTTATTCATAATTGGACAATTTGTTGAATTATACGAATGTGAATAAAGATTTATCAATTTATTGGGATTTAAACTATAATAATTGGAGTAAATGCAAATAAATGAAATTTTATCTAAATATTACGTTAATTGAAATGAAGATGGAATTTGAGAATATTAATGTAATAGATTTTGAATCCAATGTTAATTTCATCCATTTGATAATAATGAATTGAATAATAGAATGAAAAGTAAGTTAAATAGAATTATTGGAAATTTAATTTATAATTTTTGAATTTAATGAAATTGAGGTTAATACTGAAATCGATAAATTAATCAACTTTAATTTGACATCTAAATTTGTTTAAGTCATTGTAAATGATTAAGAATTAAAAAATGACGAATTTGTCAATTATCGAATTGAAATTGAAATTTTAGTTTAATAAATTTATTTAATTAACTGAAAAATAGCCATTTTGGCCACTGACTTGGATTTCGACGAAACTAGTTTCATCAGATCCGTAACGGTGAATTATTGTAGATTTTCAAGTTTCGTAACGATCGGATTTGTCATTTGATCGTACGGACTCGAAACGCCTAGAAATCAATTTGAAATAACTAAATTTTAGCATAACTTCTTCTACGATGGAATTTGTACTTGAAACCTATTCCATCGCATTTAAAATATTTAAAAACATCTATTTTGATATATGGGTTGACTCAATTTCGTTCGGAGGCAGAACGGGCTTTTCGGGCCATTATCGTTCAAATTTCTAACCCAATTATGCCCATTCTATTCTATTTGGTTATGCCTATATATTTGTCGTTATAAACCCTAGAAGCCTTTCTATTTCTCATTCCTGTACGTACAAAAGTTTCTGTTGCACCTCTTCCTCAATGACAGACAAACTAAAATCCCTAATTTCAATTTCAATTCAAAATACATCTTAAGAAATCAAACTCCATAAACTATATCGAATTATATATGGATTTGAATCTCTCGATGAGCGTAAATCAAATATATGATTTGTTTTTCGATCTAGGTTTCTGTGTAGCCGGAATTGGCTCGTTTATTCTCGGCCGTCTGTTGCATCGTGATCAACTGCGACGGATCATCAAATTGATTATATGGTCGCGTAGAGATTTACGAGTGGATCACATCAACAAGATTTGTTTAGCGAATCGACAGTTGGATTGGCCTAGAAATTCAATTAGGGTTTAACTTTTTCCGGCGACCGGCTTGATTTGTGCGTGACCGATGGCGAACGGAGGGGCTTCGCGATCGGGCGGCGCGGCCTCGTGCGATTCCGGCTGTGGTGATTCCGTGTCGAGATGCATGGTGGCGGCCTGATTTTGGTTCGTGCATGCATGGTTTTTCACTGTAGGCTTGCGTGAGAGGAATAGTAGGTATCAGCTGTAGCAGGTAAAGTGACGTGTACGTGAACTTTAGTAATTTATTTATTTTATATTTCAAATCGTTTAATGTTCTAATCAACATAACTTTCACGTACGAGGTCGAAGTTTTGCGCGGTTTTCTCTGCTGGGATCGTAATAAAATTTCGGACATTTTGACTCTGGTTTGGATGAATTCTAAGACTGTTCAAATTTTGGATTTAAATCCAATTTAAATTCAAAAGGTGGGTGTTTTAACCGACTCACAACTTCTAAAATTTCTTATGTTTGTTAAATCAATTTATGTGATTGGAAATTTATTTATGACTTTTTGGCATATTTTTAACCATCATCTCAGTTAGATTTAATTTATTGAATTAAATTATTATTTAATTTATTATTGCATATAAACTACCAGTTAAATAGTTATTTTATTTATTATTGAATATAAACTTCCAGTAAGTACCTGTTATTTATTTTCTGTTACATATTGATGTTATTGATTGAATTGGATGATGATTGTGATAAATGTTTGATGATTGATATTAGATGAATGGATGTTGTATTTTATATTGGTATAAACTGAAAATATTTTATTTCATTCGGGATAGCGGTTTGAAATGATATATAACCGTGTTTTTATTTTAAATCACGGATTGAAATGATAAATATCTGTATCACTTGACCATAGGATAGAAAATTTTATACAGACACCGCGGTCTATATATATAAAATATTTTGAACCGATTTCTACGGTTTTGTAAAGAAATGTATTATTTTATGAGATATTGATTTGGATATTTTATAAATGCTATTTTATATATAGTTAAATTCTTGGTCTTAAGCTATGTATAAAATTGGTTTAAAGTATAAAATAATTTTAATAATAAAGCTTGATTTTATCAAGATATAATATGATTAAGTATTTATTTAAATTATATTTCTGGAGCTTATAATGACTTAAATGAGAATAAGGTGGGAAGATAAATATGAAATTGGTCTGAAATTTAATAAAATTGAGAATTTAAAGGTATGATTTTATAACTGGATTTTGGTTTAAGATAAATTAAACGAATATTTCAAGTATAATTAAATTGAAGGAAATATTTAGTTATTTGTAATTTGAGTTTTATTTAAATGATAATGGATTTATTATGCAAATATTTCAAAACTAGATAATAGAACATTGAATTGTTGAATCATAATTATCAACCTTAGTTAGAAATTGTTTAATACTCAAAGTTTGAAATATATTGAAATTGAAATGGTTTATTGAAACTGAAAGTTATGAATTGAGATTCAATTTAAAGTAAATAAAATTTTGAAGTCGAGGAATTTTTTTTACTTTATAGTAAATTTAAATTCAACTATTTTATTTTATATACTGTTTGAATATCCAAACCATTTAAGTTTTGGAATTTATGGTTTAGAAGCTATGAAATTCGAAGTATTATATTTTGAAAGGTTATATTTCAAGCGTTTGGTTTTGAAATATTATTATTCTAAAAGTGCTATGATTTTGGAAAGGATATATTCGAAATAAAATGGTATTATATGTATTTGGGTTTTAATTAAATGATACCATATTGATGGGTTTTGAAACGAAAATGATATCGTATTTATATGGTTTTGAAATGGATACTATATTCTGGTTTTGAAGTATAATTATTTTGAAATGACCGCGGTGTTATAATAACGTTTGGTTGTTGAAGAGACCAGGATCGGAAGTTATTACTCTCCGCCAACTCCGAAAACCGCTTTAACAACCGTGTACGAGGTGGAGATTCCAGGATGAAGTAGGATGGTGGTGGCATTCCTTTGAGGTATATACGTGGACCCGACTTCCATGAGTTGATATAAGGTGGCTAAAACAGAAGCAATTGACGGGCTAATGAGGTAGCACCTTTGATCAGACACATCCCTTCGAGGTATACTTTGACTTTTGGATTGATTCGGTGGCCACTTTTGATTTTTTTTATTTGGGGGTGTGGCTCGAGGTGGGCGGTAGCTGCGGCTATGCATTACCACCGGCCCAGAAGCGTAATTGGTATATCTACCCTGGCATTGCCTAGTTGTGCCGTGTCACCTACCCTAGCGTGCCTTGTACGAATTTGATTTGTGTCGTACCTATGGAGTATCCTCTGGTAGCCTCCTGATCAGAAGGTGTTACAGTACTTTATAGACTATTGGCATTATTACGTGTTAAGGGCTATATGGGTAACCCCTTAACGTTATTTAAAAGTAAGTTTATTTTACTATTAGACGTTATTATAATAGCGAAATATTACTACATAGTAAATAGTTTAATGAATCCTTAGGAGGTGTGAATCCCGAGCATCTCTTAAATTACTGCACTCACATTTGACACTGGATAGGAGATGTCAAATCCCGTAAACATCTCCGACGCCGTTTACACTCATATTTCATAGTTGATTTAACTCTCATAAGATCTTTTTGTTCTGACTCGAGTGTTTTGTTTTTTCAATTCGCTCAGTTCAGTCTGAGCACTTTAGGATTCGAAGACTTTATTTCTGGAGGACGAAGACGGAGATTGCATTACTATTATATATTATATTATTCCACTGTAGTCATACTGTTCCGCTGCCTTATTTAACATTCTTTGGTATGTGTAACTCTGATATGTGTTGTATAAGTATAATCAAATATTTTGTGAAACAACTTCATGAACTGTTATTTGATTATTATACTTTGTCATTTCGCTGTGAGATTTTTTTTTCCTTTGCTTTTCTTATTCACCCTAATAACAATCCGCCCTTCTATACGGTTTGAGTCTGACGTGTGTGGGTTGTTATCGGTTTAAAGCATACAAAAAGGCGAGACGTTACAAAATGGTATCAGAGCTTTGGTTTAGCGATAAACCTAAGCATTGTGGGGTCTGACTCTTTATCAATAGGGTGGTAATACCCTATGATGAGTCATTGAGTGTATATATATGAGAGAGCGTATTTGTTAGTGTTATAAAAAGGTTTTAATATTGTGTTAATATGTTCCATTTTGTATTTATAAATTCTGGTTGGTGCATAAGACGCTATGACATTAATAGGGATTTCTAAACACTTAATAGGAAAGACCGACACAATATTTGTTTTGAATATAGGTGAATGAAATTATTTTGCCTATTATATTTTCTATATATGAAATAAATTTTTATAAAGGCTATATTTGGTTGTAATATATAGGTTGTTAGGTAGTGAAATCTATAAATATTGATTGGAAACCAAATTTGAAGAAAATAAAATAAACGAAATTTGGAAATTTGGAACTTAAGTTTCGAGGTTTTAAAAATTTCTTTCGAATAATTTTGGAATACAATAATATTGTTTATAAGTATTTTCTGATGTAAATATTTCAATATAATTTGAAAGAATTGTTTTAAAGAAACTTTGGAAAGGAACAAGTTATGTACTTCCCGCTTTGTTGCTGGAAAATAATTTCGGTGATGAGTGCACGCATCATCGACATACATTTTCGAGTTTTGAATTAGGAAGGCCACGATAGTAGTTTTACTACAGATTTATTTTGATAAATAAATGTAAATTTCAAATTGTTTTAAATATAATTGGATATATAAATTGCAAGCTTATACATTTATTTATTATTTTTAAAATGATTTGAAATTTAACCCGGTATTTATTTCTTAAGTTTCCGTTAATTAATATTTTCAATTATTGTAGTGAAATGGGTCGTAACTAATTAATAATTGGAACCTTTAATTAAATAAGAGATTAAATGCTAAGTTTTAAATGGATTAAAAGAAAAATTGAAATTTGTAACATATAAAACAAAGATATTATTATGGAACATCAGGTTAATTTAAAAGAAATAAAATAAACTTGTATAACTTTCAATTACATTCTTAAAACATATATATAACTTACCAACTATAAAGAGTTAAAATGTTAAAAGAAAATGTAATGGAAAATTTTACAAGTAAAACTTGAGTAATGAAAAGTATTCAATGAAATTCTCTAATAAATAAGGATTGATGGGGTAGTTGTATAAACTTATGTTATAATTGAACTATTACTATAATAAATTGTGATAGAAAGTAATTATTATAAGAAAATATTTAAAAACTTAAGTAGATAAATTGATATGCTAAGAAATTTAATTGAACACAAATAAATGAATGTAAATAAATGAAGTTATGCAATATGAAATGAATAAAAAAATGAAATGAAATTAAAGGATGAATCATTATATGAATGAAAAGGGAATCAAATAACAAATGTATGAAATGAAATTAATAAGAATGAACTTGATTTATTATTTGAAATTATTGTTTGTTTGGTTTATGGTTGTTTGGGAAAGGATACTTTAAAATTGTTTGGATATATGAATAATCTATTTAATTTTATCTAAGACTGTTGAGTAAATGGTGCACTAAGTAGTTTATTTTCCATTCTGTGCAATTTAAAGTTTGAACCCGGACAACTATTTGTTTGTTTGATATGAATGAATGATTGATTTGTGTTGATTCTATGTGATGGTTGTATGCCTTGTTGCAAGTGATTGTTGTTTGTATTGATTTATTTGTTTATGGTTGAAACAACTTTAAACATTTCATTCTATATAATTATTAACTCTTTTAGATTATATAAGTGAAATGCAGGTTATGGAAGAAATTGCTACTGCTTTTGGTTTCATAATTAAGTGTAATTGCCTGACAAATAGGTACGTTTTCGGATTACGGTTTATAGTTTTATTATATTGTTTTTTTCCGTGTTGGGATATATATTATTTTGGAAAATATATGTTGTATATTGTTATATTTGATATTATATTTTCTTTCGAGCCTCCCCGTACAAAGGAGACTCTGTCGAAATTTTCCGTAAATTTTGGACTTAAAAAAATTTGAAATATGTTTTCAAACTTTATTAATTTGGGTATAAAAAGATTTAAGGTTATAATTTGGTATATTTTATTTGAATTAATTAATTTTGTAAATTTACTTGTTTATAAAGTCAATATTTTTGAATAAGATGTATTGTTTACTTGACTTCTTTCTTTTCCCTCCTTTTTCCTTTTCGAAGAAGAAAAGTTTTGAGTGGGGGAGAGTGTAAGGACCCGTAAATTTCGATAATTAAAAATTGTTACTTTAATAAGATTTTGGTAATTAAATCTGGAATAAATAAAAAAATTAAAATTTGTTAATTTAATATGATTGTGTAATTAATACTGAAAGAAATAAAATTGGGAGAATCATATTTATAAAATAATAACGAGAATGCAAGGTAATTAACAATGCTAATTAAAGTTAATAATTAATGGATTGAATGAAATGCCAATTAATGAAAATATGTTATACTTGACCATAAATGGAACATAAGCGAATAAATGAAATATTGGATTTACCAAGGAAAGAATAGATAGTTAATGGAAATTAGATGAAATTAGTATTATGAAAATAAATGGTAACATTGATTTGTAAGTAATAAAAGCTTATTAATGTGACTAAAGTTTAACGTAAGGATTATTGTCTGTTACCTATTTTTGTAACTTGCTGATTTAAATTGGAAATCAGTTACAATAATTATAATTTAATATTACGTTAACGTTAATTAAGGTAATATTTAGAAATAATGTTAATGTTATTCATAATTGGACAATTTGTTGAATTATAAGAATGGGAATAAAGATTTATCAATTTATTGGGATTTGAACTATAATAATTGGAGTAATTGCAATTAAATAAAATTAAATATATAAATATTACGTTAATTGAAATGAAGATGGAATGTGAGAATATTAATGTAATAGATTTTGAATCCAATGTTAATTTCATCCGTTTGATAATAATGAATTGAATAATAGATTGAAAAGTAAATTAAATAGAATTATTGGAAATTTAATTTATAATTTTTTGAATTTAATTAAATTGAGGTTAATACTGAAATTGATAAATTAATCAACTCGAATTTGACTTTTAAATTTTTTTAAATCATTGTAAATGATTGAGAAATAAAAAATGATGAAATTTGTCAATTATCGAATTGAAATTGAAAATTTGATTTGATTTAATTAATTAATTAATTAATTAATTAATTAATTAATTGAAAAATAGCCATTTTGACCACTATCTCGGATTTCGACGAAAACAGTTTATCGGATCTGTAACGGTGAATTATTGTAGGATTTCAAGTTTCGAAATGATCGGATTTGTCGTTTGATCGTACGGACTCGAAACGCCTAGAAATCAATTAATTGAAATCAATTCAAATAAACTTGAAATAACTTGATTTTAGCATAACTTCTTCATACGATGGAATTTGGACTTGAAACCCGTTCCATTGCATTTAAAATATTTAAAAACATCTATTTTCCATATGGGTTGACCCAATTTTGTTCCCGAGGCAGAACGAGCTTTTCGGGCTATTGTCATTCAAATTTCTAACCCAATTGTGCCTATTCCATTCTATTTGTTTCTGCCTATATATTTGTAGTTATAAACCCTAGTAGCCTTTCTATTTCTCATTCCCGTACGTACAAAAATTTCTGTTGCTCCTCTTCCTCAATGGCAGACAAACCAAAATCCCTAATTTCAATTTCAATTCAAAATACAACTTCAGAAATCAAACTTCATAAACTATATCGAATTATATATGGATTTGAAGCTCTCGACGAGCGCAAGTCAAATATATGATTCAATTTTCGATCTGGGTTTCTATGTAGCCGGAATTGGCTCGTTTATTCTCGGCCAACCGTTGCATCGTGATCAACTGCAACGAATCATCAAATTGATTATATGGTCATGTAGAGATTTGCGAGTGTATCACATCAGCAAGATTTATTTAGCGAATTGACGGTTGGATTGGCCTAGATATTCAGTTAGGGTTTAACTTTTTCCGACGGCTGGCTCGATTTGCGCGCGATCGATGGAGAACGGAGGGGCTTGGTGAGCAGGAGGGTTGAGCGATCGGTTCGACGCGGCCTCGTGCGGTTCCGGCTGTGGTGATTCCGCGTCGAGATGCACGGTGGCAGCCTAATTTTGGTTCGTGTGTGCATGGTTTTTCACTATAGGCTTGCGTGAGAGGAACAGTAGGTGTCGGCTGTAGCAGGTAAAGTGACGTGTACGTGAACTTTAATAATTTATTTATTTTATATTTCAAATCGTTTAATGTTCTAATCAACATAACTTTCACGTACGAGGTCGAAGTTTTGCGCGGTTTTCTCTGCTGGGATCGTAATAAAATTTTGGACATTTTGACTCTGGTTTGGATGAATTCTAAGACTGTTCAAATTTTGGATTTAAATTGGATTTAAATTCAATTTAAATTCAGAAGGTGAGTGTTTTAACCCACTCACAACTTTTAAAATTTCTTATGTTTGTTAAATCAATTTATGATGTGATTAGAAATTTATTTATGACATTTTGACATATTTTTAATCATCATCCGAGTTAGACTGAATTTATTGAATTAAATTTTTATTCGATTTATTATTGCATATAAACTGCCAGTTAAATAGTTATTTAATTTATTATTGAATATAAACTGCCAGTAAGTACCTGTTATTTATTTTCTGTTACCTATTGATGTTATTGATTGAATTGGATGATGATTGTGATAAACGTTCGATGATTGATATTGGATGAATGGATGTTGTATTTTATATTGGTATAAACTGTAAGTATTTTATTTCATTCGGGAATGCGGTTTGAAATGATATATAACCATATTTTTATTTTAAATTACGGATTGAAATGATAAATATCTGTATCACTTGACCATAGGATAGAATTTTTTTTACAGACACCGCGGTCTATATATATAATATTTTGAACTGTTTTCTATGGTTTTGTA
This sequence comes from Allium cepa, assembly GCA_030765085.1. Taxonomy (NCBI): domain Eukaryota; kingdom Viridiplantae; phylum Streptophyta; class Magnoliopsida; order Asparagales; family Amaryllidaceae; genus Allium; species Allium cepa. The sequence goes on along the minus strand of CM060940.1, from coordinate 754,320,671 downwards.
AAGAAATGTATGGTTTTGTGAGATATTGATTTGGATATTTTGTAAATGTTATTTTATATATAGTTAAATTCTTGGTCTTAAGCTATGTATAAAATTGGTTTAAAGTATAAAATAAGTTTAATAATAAAGTTTGATTTTATTAAGATATAATATAGTTAAGTATTTATTTAAATTATATTTCTGGAGCTTATAATGACTTAAATGGGAATAAGGTGGGAAGATAAATATGTAATTAGTTTGAAATTTAATAAAATTGAGATTTTAAAGGTATGATTTTATAACTGAATTTTGGTTTAAGATGAATTAAACGAATATTTCAAGTAGAACTAAATTGAAGGAAATATTTAGTTATTTGTAATTTGAGTTTTATTTAAATGATAATGGATTTATTATGCAAATATTTCAAAACTAGATAATAGAACATTGAATTGTTGAATCGTAATTATCAACCTTAGTTTTGAAATTGTTTAATACTCAAATGTTTGAAATATATTGAAATTGAAATGGTTTATTGAAACTGAAATTTGTGAATTGAGATTTAATTTAAAGTGAATAAAATTTTGAAGTCGAGGAATTGTACTTTATAAAGTAAATTTAAATTCAACTATTTTATTTTATATACTGTTTGAATATTCAAACCATTTAAGTTTTGGAAGTTATGGTTAGAAGCTATGAAATTCGAAGTATTATGTTTTGAAAGGTTATATTTCAAGCATTTGGTTTCGAAATATTATTATTTTGAAGGTGCTATGATTTTGGAAAGGATATATTCGAAATAAAATGATATTATATTGATTTGGGTTTTAATAAAAGGTATCAAATTGATGGGTTTTGAAATGAAAATGATATCGTATTTATATGGTTTTGAAATGGATATTATATTCTAGTTTTGAAGTATAAATATTTTGAAATGACCGCGGTGTTATAATAACGTTTGGTTGTTAAAGAGACCGGAATCGGAAGTTGTCATACTCTCTGCCAACTCCGAAAACCACTTTAACAACCATGTACGCGGTGGAGATTTCAGAATGAAGTAGGATGGTGGTGGCGTTCCTTTAAGGTATATACGTGGACCCGACTCCCATGAGTTGGCATAAGGTGGCTAAAAATGGAGCGATTGACGAGCTAATGAGGTAGCACCTTTGATCGAACACATCCTTTCGAGATATACTTTGACTTTTGGATTGATTCGGTGGCCACTTTTGATTTTTTTTATTTGGGTGTGTGGCTCGCGGTGGGCGGTAGCTGCGACTATGCGTTACCACCGGCCCGGAAGCGTAATTGGTATATCTACCATGTCATTGCCTAGTTGTGCCGTGTCACCTATCCTAGCGTGCCATATATGAGTTTTATTTGTGTCGTACATATGGAGTATCCTCTGGTAGCCTCCTGATCAGGAGGTATTACGGTACTGTATAGACTATTGGCACTATTACGTGTTAAGGGCTATATGGGTAACCCCTTAACGCTATTTAAAAGTAAGTTTATTTTACTATTAGACATTATTATAATAGAGAACTATTACTACATAGTAAATAGTTCAATGGATCCTTAGGAAGTGTGAATCACGAGCATCTCTTAAGTTACTGCACTCACGTTCGACACTGGATAGGAGATGTCAAATCCCGTAAACATCTCCGACGCCATTTACACTCATATTTCACAGTTGATTTAACTCTCATAAGATCTTTTAGTTCTGACTCGAGTGTTTTGTTTTTTCAATTCGCTCGGGTTAGTCTGAGCATTTCAGGATTCGAAGACTTTATTTCTGGAGGACGAAGACGGAGATTGCATTACTATTATTTATTATATTATTCCACTATCTTATTTAATATTCTTTGGTATATGTAACTCTGATATGTGTTGTATAAGTATAATCAAATGTTTTGTAAAATAGCTTCATGAACAGTTATTTGATTATTATACTTTGTCATTCCGCTGTGAGATTCTATTTTATTTTATTTTTTCTCTGCTTTTCTTATTCACCCTAATAACAATCTGCCCTTCTGTACGGTTTGAGTCTGACGTGTGTGGTTTATCGTCGGTTTAAAGTGTACGAAAAGGCGGGATGTTACAATTACAAAATACGATAGTTTAACTAGTATATTGGAAGGTTCATATGTGATAATTATGAAATATATCCTAATTGAAAATTTTCGTTTTAAAAAGTGGTTGATTTAAAGTAGAGGATATAATATATTTTTTGTCTTCTAAGTTAAGTGGTGCTAGAATGATTTTGCAAAACTCTCTTTTTCGAAAAAGAAACTTTTAAAATAAAAATAAAAAAACATATAAAACGCATATAAAAAGCAAAACATTTGCATATATGTAAATATTTTCTATTAACACCTACGGTCGACAGGTGTTCACACTTGTGTGTACACTCGCCATACTTTGTACCATTCTCACGTAAGCCCGAAAGGCGGTGCATGATCGTTATATTTGGCCTCAGTTTATCCGAGCCAGGTGTATGTATATAAAAATTCTTTTATTTGGCCTACAGTCGATAAGTGTTCACACTTGTGTGTACACTCACCACGCTTTATATTTCCCTCACATCAGTCCGCAAGGCAGTGCATAGGTAATATAATGGCCTCAGTTTACCTAAGTTAGGAAGAAAAAAAATTTATAAATATCAATAAAATTTTCAAAAATAAAAGAGAGAGTAAGCAATTGAAATCCTAGCACTATTTTTAAATTATTTGATTTGACTTGTTATTTAAAAGAAATGAATATACCACTTTGATAAACTTTGATAATCAACTATGAATCAATTTCATAGTTACACTTTGTTATCAACTGAAATAACGAGTTAAACTATTGTCTATTGTCATGATAACTTGATTTTTATTCGAGATTTTGACGAGTAAATGACTTAAAATTTCATGATAATGACCAAATCCTATATTTAACTTATTCGTGTTAAGTTAAAAATAAATCCTTCATTTGTAAATATTTTCAAAAACTCACATTCATCTCTTTGTAAATAAATCTTGCATTTTGTGAATATTTTCATCCTGCATTTGGATTATGTGAGTAGTATCCGCTGAAAACCCTCACGAGAAAACACTCATCCTACTTGGGACACCCAGAGTTTTAAGGGCTTGTTTCATACGCTCAATGCAATCGTGCTCCCTACGAAAACGGATTTAGCTTAGTTTTTCTTTATTCAAGGATGAATAAAAAGATAAGTGTGGGGGTATTTGATGTGCACGTAAATGTGCATATTTTTACCGCTATATTTAATCTATTTAAATTAAATAAATGATCATATTAGGTATTTTAACTTGTTTAAACAAATCAAATTATTTTCAAATTGTCACATATTCATCTCCATATAGGGCAAAATGGTCATTTTTGTGCGTATATTAATTTGAGAAAATTTAATTGGAAATTTCTATATTATTTTGTAGGAATTTGGCTTCATATACTAGTGGCTTCATTAAGATGTATGCATGTACAAGAGTGAAGATAAAAAAATGAAGATGGAAATAATTCAAAGGCATGATTACGGAGGACTCCACCTACCCACACACCTTCATGTACAAATTAGAGGCTAATGTACATGCTAATAGAGTTTAAAGTATCATGCACATCTAAATGATGATTAAATGATGCCAATGATTACTTGACCTCCACGCTTCCTAAGAGGGTATTTTGGGCATTCCCCAAAAATTTGAATTAGGGTTTAACACATGTATAAATACCCCTTAATTTCATGCATCACTCTTCTACCTTACTTCTTCTTAGTTAGTTTTAGCTTAGAAAATAAATGAAAGCTCTCTTTCTCTTTTCCATGGCTACTTAGCCAATTTTATTTTCATGTAAGTTTCATTTTTTGTGCAATGTTAATTAGTGATCTCTTTCTTTTACATGCTTCTTTTATTTATTTTCTTTCATGTTAGTAGTGTACATTTATTTTTCATGCAACTAGAATAGTTTTCTTCTTCTTTACTTTGCTCTTTTTTTTTCTTTCATGTTGCAAGCTATATTTGTTGATTTAATAAGAAATATGAGGGGCTAAACCCCTTCAATTTAGGGGTAATGAAGCTCTCTAATTTTATAGCTTCAACATTTTGATAATTATTGCTCTCTTTTTATGCTTAATGGAAGTGATGTGATTTATTATTTTATGTTGAATTTGATAGTCTATGTTGTTCATAACAAATGGATATGCTTAAACAATCACAAACAAAAATTATCTTTTCATTTACATATAATTATGGTAACGAAGTGATTTTGAAATTAAAATTTGATGGCCTATATTTCTGAATAATAGTTAATAGGCCATGCTTAAAATAGTTTTCATTTTCAACTTATTATCATTTTTCATGAGGGTAAGTGGTGGTTTAAGGGGTGTGTTATAGCTTGATGGCTTATGTTGAGCTAATTAATTGCATAAATATGCCATACTTATGATAAACACATCAATTAAACTAACTAATGACCAAAAAAGAGATCATAATTTCATATTGTGTTGAACTATGCGATCAAGAGAGTGGATTTATCTCTAGATAGCCTCTATACTATCATATTTTTATCTATTTTCTTTTGCTAGTTTGTCATTTTTCTCATTTTTTTTAGTTAATTTATCTCTAAATATTTGGTTACTTTAATTGAATAGAAATTTAAAATCAACAGTTCCCTGCGGATCGACCCGTACTTAATATGGTAGTACGTCGTGCGATTGCGGTATAAATTTTATTATAAATTTTTGGACGGTTTTCTAATTCGGTAGAATTTCCATCGTTAAATGGCTATTATGCACCATAAAAGAGAAGGTTCCTTGCTGCTGCCTTTGAATCTTGGTACTCCTACGGTACTTTGAATAATGTCCTTTCTTTCTACAATTAAAACATTCAACATCTTTAATATGATTTTCCTGAGACCTCCTCCGGGCTTGCCTTTCCATGGCTTCTTTTCATTATTATTGAACTTCCTCTTGTTGTTGTCATTTTAGGTTGCGACTGGATTCCTCTTATCCAAAGCTTCATAACTATCATGACCCACTTTTCCGTATAGTTCGAACTGACACTTTATCCCTCTCGTCCAGTCCAAATTGAATAGAAAGGCGGGTAGTAAGAAACAAGAAAGTAGAAAGAAGATAGAAAGAAAACCAAGAAACACAGAATCTCACAGTGGAAACGAATAATCTGTAATATGGAACAAATCTTTACATAAAACAAAACTGTAATTAATGTATATACAGTCATCAATCAGGGTATACTAACCTATTTAGCACGGACAGTTACAACACTTGTCCTTACAATTATTGATAAACACAACTAAAATGCAACAAAAAAATAATCATCTACGTAAATACGTCTCTGGACCTCCAATTCCTCTCCTGAAGCTCCAATCATTCCAGCTAAACCCGAAAATATGCTCGATCTGATTTGAGCATATAGGAAAAACTACGCCCGGGTCAGTCTGGTAAAACCAACATGAGAATTTAAATCACAAGGAATTTTGTTAATTTTAACTTTCAAACTCATTTTATCAAAGGTATCTCGTAAGACCGTGTCACACATAAACACGATGGGTTTTTCCTATAAGGTAACCAAAACCCTTTTTATAGAAAATCCAGTGATATTATAATAGTGCTAGAGGTCAAAGTAAAATATAGAAATAGCAGAAATGCTTACATCTCACATTTCAACATAGTTGGGGACAATCAAAACCATACAGGGCTTATTGAAGAATGGATTCCATACAATGACTAGGCATTGGGGTACCACCCATCACAGTGCACGTCTAGAAAAATGTACCGAGGACCTTGCCAAGATCCCCTACAATATGAGACGGTTCTACCACTAACCTGGATAGTACCGAATATGCTATCACCCCGAGTGTTCCCACCCTTACCGAGTTCTTCCACGCACCATAGTAACAATATCCAAGGGTATCTAGAAAGGTGATAACATACCCTAATTGGGTGCGATCCACTTAGCCTTGCTACATCTCCCGTGATTTTCAGTCATTCCGGTTGATGAGGCTTGAGGCTACGATTAACTTTTTTAGGAATTTACACTTGGAATGCTCATTGTCCTCCAATGACAATATATCGATAGCATTCATCCATATAAGTCTGTTCTAGGTTTGAACGAAACCGAAGACACTATTTCTACCACATCCATTTTGGAATCATCCTCAGGATTAGTAGCGATTAGCCCTTGCATTTCAATACTCCATCTTCGATTTCATGCTCTAGTCTTCATTTCGAAAACGTATTCGTTGGATCGAAGTAGTTTTCGGATAACTTATCCGATCCCGATCTGTTCAAAACAACATTCGATATCTTCGGTACACTTAACCCTGGTTCTTTAGGAAATAAACAGACGAAAATAATATTGGAGATCATCTCCTAACCATTAGTGGATGGATTTTCTTATAATCATCCCAGAAGAATGAAACGAGTTTATAAGTACAGTATGACACCTCAAACAATAACTGTACCATATAATTCCCGTGTTTCTAATAGATATTTACAAACTAATATTTTGGGTCCAGATTTGATAGTCGGTTATTTAACTATCAAATAAACAATCCTTCAATCAAAGGTTTCATTTCCCATTGAAATCACTAATCCTTATTTAATTTGAATTTCAATAAATTAAATCTCATCATCAAAAAATATGTACTTATCTTGCAGGAATAAGTATATTCACAAACCATTTCCTTCAATGATATTTGAAAACCCTTTTAAATAAATATGGAAAGTGCTCTGCGGTATCAACCATGGTTCGCAGCTCAATGATTACGTCTCTATCTCAGAGAAATCCAAACTTATCTATAGGCAGTCTCTACCTCCCGATTACGCCATGAAAGTATACCATTACTTCCTGAAAATTATATTTAATAACTATCTCAAAATAATACTTATAAAGTTTCTATATAATTTTTCCAAGTTCTAATTAAGTAAAATAATCTTTTATAAAAGTTTACTATATAATATATTATTTTTAAAACATTATTAATATCTAAACAAATTACCTTTGGAATAGTAATAATATCCTAATATTAGTTAATCCTTAAGTAATAATTAACTTTAAACAAATCATTATTGTTATCCCGCCTTTTGGCAAGGCCATGACACCAAAAGATTAATAGAAACCAATGGCGGTTCTCCTCGATTTCTAGTTATGAACAGGTCAGCTATGGATATTGGTGAATTTTGACCGAGCCCGACTCGAGCTACAATTGACAAGACATGGCAATCAAAGATGTGAAAGCCAACGTTTCAAATTTCGAGTAAATCCAAGTTCGTATGCTCAAGATATGTTCGATGCAAGTCAAGGAAATCAACTCGCTCACGTTCGTCACTTCGCATCGACCAATCCCACATTTCATGTCGATCGGCTTCATATCCATCAAGCGCCAGCATGTTCGTATCCATCAGCAAGTAAGTTTACCTTGTATCCATGCCAATTCGTATCGATCAGGGAATGTTTTAGTTGGTATCCACCAAAGGTAAGGATTCGTTCTTATCCATCCATCTTGAGAATGTAGTTCGCATCCATCTGTCGGCCTTGTTCATATCCATGAAAAACCCTATTTCGTATCCATCATCTTGCGTCTTCTTCGTATCGATCGAGTATGCACTCCGCTCCCATCATCTAAGGTTACTTCGTATCGATCAAAACATATAGGATCGATATGAAGTACATCACTGGCATCGATATGAAGATGGACACGAATGAAGTTACTTCGATGGATACAAACCAACGATGCGAACAAAGACTGAAGTGGATGGATGCAAATGAAAGATAATAGATGGATACAAATGGAGTTCAAAAAGGATAAAGGCTCGGTCAACACGGCAAGAAATGTGGATCCACCCTAGTTTATCACTCTACGTCAACAAGTAAGCATATGCCTTTGATCGACAGGAAGGAGATGGAGGCAAAGGAATCAATACGAACTCTTATCCATGTTGGAGTGCCTAATTCGTATCGATCATATCTCACAATCCACAAGTCCAAATGCTATGAAATTTTCGCAGAAGCTTACGTACAACCTAAAGAATGTTCATGCTAAATTTCGACTCGATTGGGCCAAATCTTGATTGATACAAAATTCGTTCGTATCAATCATAGATCGAGCGCGAACCACATGAGATCGATCATGTGGGCCCACCCACATGCCAGAAAAAGTCTCCCAAGATCTGCACAAGATATTTGCATCCTATGCCTATAAATAGCATCCCAGAGTCTACAGAAAAGGGACTTTTGGCTCTCCTACGTCCGGACCCTACTGAAACTATTTTTGCACTCAAAGATCATTGTTGTACTCGAAATCTACTGCTGTAATCCGCTGTAACCAATTGTAATCAGCAAACAAACATCAATAAAATCGTCAATTTCATAGTGGACGTAGGCAATATGCCAAACCACTCTAAATCCCTATGTTTCTACTGCTTTACTTTGAAATTTTGAGTGTTCTTCACATTTATTTTCTCTACATATTAGTTATCTAAGATCTGTGATTGTAAATGGGTGCTTTCATTGACAATTGGGTGTTGGTGACCATTTTTGGCGTAAACATATTGGTGCTTTCACTTAGAGGGATAGCATTCTGGGATTCTACAGCTTGGATCTTGGATCTGAAGGCTTAAGGACTTAGATCGGGAAAGCAGTGGTGAAGCAATCAACAAGGAGACCAAGAGCAGAAAGAAGCCAACATGAAGATAGTCAAGAGGCTTCCTCAGGAGTGAATCAAGCCTCTATCTTCATCACCCGAGATGAGATGGAGATGATGATGGAAGCTATGAAGGAGGGAATGCTTAAAAGACAAGAAGCGATGATGCAGAACCTACTCCAACAAGGTGGACAAATTAAAATGCAGAATCAAGGGAACACTACGCCAGGGAATGCTAGAGATAGAGGTCAGGAGCATGGAGCAACCAGGATCCAGAATAGAACAAGACCGTCAGGAGCAATCCATCAGTTAGGGGGCACTCCACAGGAGCATGTTGATCCAACCTCAGGCAGGATACCAGACACAACTGTTCAACATGACATTGATAGATGAACGGATGACCGTCCAGGAGAGTAGATTCCAGGATTCCCTCGCAAACTCGGGGGCAGATCTGAGGCTACAGGCATGGACTATAGCTTGGCGATGGTGACAGATTGGCGAAGATAGTTAGACGATCCATGAGAGGTGGACTGGTGAACAAAGATTTGGAAGATGTTAAACGTAGCCCCTTCGCCCCCGTAATTATTCAGGCCAGGAATCCACTAGAATTCAAGCTACCGACATTGGAGACATATAATGGAAGGACGGATCCCAAGTTCACTTGACAAGGTACATGAGGCATATAGAGGTGTTGGGGGTATCGAAGGAGGTCATGGCACGATGCTTCCCTTTATATTTGACAGATATTACATCATTATGGTTCAGATAGTTGGAAAGGGCTCTATTGGCACATGGACAGAGCCGATTGAAAGGTTTATGAGGCAGTATTGGGTCCACATAGTCCGATCCAAAGAATGTGATGACCTTGACATCGATGAAACAATGGAAGGGAGAATCGCTTAGAAATTTCTTGACCAGATTCAATGCGGCAGTGGCTTCGATGAATCAACCTGATCCGTCGATGGTTTTGATGGCAGTAGTTTCGAGAATTGCAGATAATTCGGATTTCAAGATATCGTTGGTGCGGGACCCACCGAGGGATCTCGGGGATTTCTACCATGAGGCGGAAAGGTTTCTAAGGCAAGAAGATGCGTAGGCTGAGAGAGAAGGGAGAGGGGCTGAAGCTTATGTGGTAAGGGGTGGAGGTCCACCTAGGGAGGACCCAATCAAAGATGATAAAGGAAAAAGGAAAATGAATGACAACGACAGCACTTCGAAAAGGCCATGGAGGGATTCAAAGTTTTCTTCTTACACGGATCTAACTGAAACTCTAGAAAGTATTTACTTGGATACTAGAAGGCGCCTCCAGTATCGAAGGTCGGCAAGAAGGGAACCTTCTGATTACGAGCGGGCATCGAAGAGACATTGCTTATTCCATGAGCTGGATGGGCATAACACGAATGAGTGCAGGAATTTAAAGGATATCGTTGAGAAGCATGTAAGGAATGGTCATATACAACAATACGTAAGGAATCGAGTTGTGGCAGTGGGATAGGAACGGCCACCGCTTGCCTCAAATGAAGATGACGCTAGATCTAGGCAACGTCAGCTTGTTATCAGCTAAATAAATTTTTCGCATTGAATATGTAATGGTGCTTGAAGTAATACGGCTAAGTCGCTTATACATGTATGGGATCGAGGATGGTCCCTAGGCATGCTCTAAGACGATGACAAATCGTATTGCTTGAGTCTATGAAATCTTGTTTTCTTTCTATTTTCGTACAAATTTTGGTTCTTTCTTTGGTTGTACAGACATTTATTTGGCTTTCCCTGGCTGTAAAAACTCTTATTTTGAATAATTGAATTTTGATCTACATAATAAATAATACAGGTCTTGCGATTATGGTCCTGACTGGAGATACGGGGCAGTAATCACAAGTTACGAGTACCTTCACCATAGAGAGATGGAATAGACTCGAACATAATACATAAAAATTCCTTGGCCAGAGAGCCAAGGCCGGAGAATAAATAGAAGTCCTTGGCCGGAGAGCCGAGGCCGGAGAATGAATAAAAGTCATTGGCCGGAGAGCCGAGGCCGGGGAATAAATAAAAGTTCTTGGCCGAAGAGTCGACGCTGGAGAATAAATAAAAGTCCTTGGCCAGAGAGCTGATGCTGGAGAATACATAAAAGTCCTTGGTCGGAGAGCCGAGGCCGGAGAATACATAAAAAACCTTGACCGAAGTGTCGGGGTCAACAGGATAACGCGACCCAACGAGGTCCATGGATTTGAAGTTAACCCAGAGAGGTCATGGATTCGGATTTCGGTTTGGGATAAATGGGCACGGTGAGGTCCTGGATTCGGCAAAGGGCTCGGTGCAGTCCCGAATTTGGACAGCAACCTAGAAAGGGCTTCGAATTGGACATCAACTCGGATCAGTCACAGACTTGGTTATGGCTATGGCACTTAGATAGGATGGCTTGGCAATGGATGGAATATGGATTTTGGATATTGGATTCGGATGTAACATCCCGGAATTTTTAACAATATCAATTTAATAATCTGTAATTAAAATTAAATTGATATTGATGTTCTGTTAATAATTATTCAGATAAATTTAATAATCTTCTTCAATAAATATTTAAATTGGTTATTTTATCTTTTAAATGACATAAATGATTTCTATTTACAATATAAATATATGGTTTATATTTTTAAATAGTTTGGTATTGTTTTTAATTTTAATAAATAAAGCATATTTTCTAGTTTTAATAATTTAGGAAATTTGTTTTATTTAATATTTAAGCTTTTCAAAAATTTAATAATTGAATCATGTTTTATAAATTCTAATATATACATTATAAATTGGAAATTTTAATTTAAATTAGTATTGATTTTTATAACTATTTCATGAATAAATACATGATTTTAAAATTGATAAGAAAAATATTAAAATGTTTAAATTGATTAGATTTGAGTTTTAAATTTAGAATAAATTCAACAAATGGTTTTATGGCTTAATAAAATGAATATTTTATAAAATAATCTTAATTTAATAATAAGAGATTTATAAAAATAATATTAACATTGTATTGACTTTATAAATAAGTTTTGAATAAGATTTGTAATTTTTATTTCAAATTGAATTTATATTTATAACTTGATTTGAAATTGTTTGATTCTTGAATTTAGTTTTAATTTAAATTCCAAAGTATAAAATTTTAATTGTTTTAATTTTTATATGTATAAGTTCCATTTGTAAACATGTTTTGTTTTCATTTATAATTTATACACATATTCAAAATTTAAATTAACAACTTAAACTAAGTTAACATATATATTAATTTGTAATTAGTATTAACTACTTTTAAAGGAAATACATGTGTTAGATTCATATGCATTTAAATTGACATGTGTTGTAAAAAATCGACAAGTGTAAATTTTAGTTTTTAATTTCTTTTCTTACATTAAATATGAAAATACATTAGTTTGCATCATTCATACATAATGCATTTTCATTTCCTAAATCAAATGAAGATCAAAATTCATTTTCGTATTTGCAATCCACAAATCTGCATTTACAATCAAAGATCAAATCTGCATAATCAAAACCATATTCAAATCCAAAACTTGCATATCCCATTTCCTAAAATTTTAGAAAACCCTGTACAAATTTCACCTCTTCAAAACATCAATCTGCATATTCACTTCCTCAAAATCAAATTGAGCCTGCACATGTTTGTTTTCTGGAAAATTCAAAAGCATTTAGCCTGAAGCAATTCTGCATTTCCTCTTCAAAGCCAAGGAAGCCTGCACATTGTTTTTTTTTTTTACTTCCTGCACTCTGTTTGAACCTGGGTTGAATGAACACCTGCATGCAAGCATCTTGGTCATGGAAAAACATATGAAAAGGAATTGAAGTATAACAGAATCACACCTGCATTTTTATAAAGTCTGCAATTTTTATGTCTTCTGCATAAGGGAGATCAGGAAGCATACCTGCACAACATATGTCTGCAAATTCAAATGATCAACAGGAGCTCTGGATTTGTTTTCTGCATTCATCAAATAGGTGAGTAACATTTAAATTTTTAAACTGTAATTAGGTTGCTTGAGTTAAAAGTATGTTTGTGAGTTTGATTGTGATTGTGCATGCATGTTTGATTATGTTCTGCAAAGTATATCCAGATCATCATCTTATTTAAAGGAAATGATACAATTGATCTGATTAAGATAGTAATTGGGTTCTAGAATAATCAAAGAAGTTTGCTTCTCAGAAATTAGAATTCAGATTTATAAAGTAATGTGTTTTTATTTTCTTAAGTTAAGTTTTAAATTTTTAGGTGAGTTAAATACAGGGTTTTATCTCTGTAAACACATGCAATCCCATTATATGTTGATCTTGATCAAAAGCAAATCATATTAGTTCTTATATCCAGTTTCAGAAATTAAAAAGCATTTACTGGAAAATGTTTTTTTTTTGAATCAAGTATTAAAATTTTAGAGTATAGTTCCATATACAGTTTGTTCTTCAACAAAAGTATGAATTTGTGCAAATACTTGCAATTTGTGATTTAAGTAAATTTAGAATCTTTCTGGGTTATAAAGTAAGGATCATTGATCCTCAGAAAAATCTGAGATGAATTTAAAATTGATTAGAGTAAGTGCAGTTTGGAAATTCTTCAGTTAACCCTAGTTTTGAATTGGGTTTGTGCATTGAGATGGTTTAAAGTATAGGATGGATCGAGTGATGTAATAAATGGTGACTGTGTAGTTGAGGGGTGAAGGAGCTAGAGGCCGGAAGGATTGGGTGTTAGATGGTCGTGACGGTGAACTGTCGCCGTTGACAGGATGGAGCAGAAACCTGTAATAAATTTCCAGGTTTGAATTTAGGGGAATTTTTTTGAATGCTATGATTTTGCTCAATCTAGAAATGAAGTTTGGGCATTCGTGGGTTTTCTGGAGGTGGTGGATCATCTGTGATGGTGAGAAGGGGTGGTGGTCGTCGTGCATATGCACGGCGATGAAAACTTTGATGAACTGTTTTGGTTTGGGGTTTTTCAGGGGATGGTCTGTGAATGACTCGAAGTAGGTTGTAGAAAAACTCGAAGTTGGCAAGCTAGAAACCCGAAGTAAAATAAGTGTTTCCTCGGGTGTGACGCCCCACCTCTATACCCACGCTAGCCAAGAACACTACGGTGTAGTGCTGTCAACTAGCGCGGAGAATAAGGCTGTTGAGGAGCGACCATCCATGTAATTTCTTATCACACGGTGGCTATAAAATAATCTTCGGAAACAAATATAGAAGTAAGCATAACATGCGAATCAATCACAGATATCCATATCACAAAGGCGGAAAGAGATATGAATATATATCACATAAAAGTGTACATCAGAGTAGTGGTCTAAAAAGATCCACGATAATACAAAAGAATAGCAACGCGTGCTATACAAAAGAATACAACTATGAGTCTATATCTCAAGTGTAAACAACAAAAGTTGCTAATCTAAACAAGTAGCCAAAAGTCTGAGTAGTGAATCACTGGGGGAGGAGTCAAGCAGTAGCACCTGTAACATCTCGGTCTGACCCGAGTATTATTTATAAGAAAATAATAAACGGATCAGTCTAGCTATAAATATCAGATGACATGATATAAAATAAAAGATATGGCATAAACATAAAATATCCATACTGACATACTACTATAAGTATGCAAATAATGATCAACAGGAGATCAACCGATAAGAGATAAATCAATATCGCAAGAATCTTCTCAAAGATCCAAAGAGGGCATCATACCCTAAACTTGTACTCATGACAAGCCAAAGAGATAAATTCCAGAAATCAACACAAGAAATCCAGAAATCATAAAAAGGGAAAGAGGCCTATCACATGACGGTCCGAAGACCATGGGGAGCTACCCCATATGGATGAGTCTTAGTCACCCGAATGAGGTCAAGGCTAACCAAAAAGCAAAAAGGTATGTGTGAGTGGAATCACACAAGTGGTGTCTAGCCTAACCTTGCAATGAAAGAGACATCGCGCAATTGCTAGTCTAATTCATAAAGCGATCATCAAGATCAACGAGAAGTGTCAATTACACTAAGCTAGTAAATATAAAAGTTTAGCTTCATGTCCCATAACCACTTGCTTAACTTAAATATTTACGAACAAACTGTAAATCTTCACTAATAAAATTGTCACAAGAGGTTCAATCGAACAAGTCCAAGAATTAACCGACGAAGTGAACGCAAGCGTTTCATACCACTTGTTTTACTAAGCCGTTTAATTCGATTTCTCATCCGAGTGAGGTAAAAGTTTGTATATACTAGTAGATTGGAAAACGGTTTAAGAAAAGAGCTTTGTTATTGAAAATAGAGTTGAAATCATTTTGTTGAAAGAGTTTTGATATTTACTACTAGTTTTGAAACCTTTATATTTTAAAGTGACAAATCACAGAAGCGATTGTAGAAACAATCAATCACAAAGGTCACATTCGAAGATGTGATAAAAATCCAAGGAAATCAGCTCAGCAAGTTCTGTTGAATATTTTTCAGATAAGATCCCCTACGGAGGGGGGGTCCAGGGGGGGTGGCAACCCCCCAAGGTGGGGGTGCGGGGGCAACGCCACCGCTTACGAGGTTCGACCTGCCCGGTCAGGTCGCGGGGGTCCAGGGGGCAGCGCCCCCGGCGGGGTGCGGGGCAGCGCCCCGTTCAAAACGGTACGACCTAGTGAAGACAAAAATGAGGTCTAACGACCTAACGAATCAAGGGTCTAACGACCTAAAAGTATTCGCGACTTAACGGGTTATAGGCCTAACTCGTGAGCGACCTACGAGATAGGCAAGTGGAACGACCTAAAGATGAATGGGTCGAACGACCTAACGTGAGCACAGGTAAAGCGACCTATCGGTCCAACGACCTAAGGGGAAAAGGCAACCTAGGTCTAACGACCTAACTGCTCGCGACCTAAGGGCCTAAAGGCCACGCGACCTAGAGGGAAAACAAGGTTAAGCGACCTAAGTGGGTTTGCGACCTAACGATATAAACGGTTGAGCGACCTAACGGTGCAACGACCTAAGGCCAAACGACTTAAGGGTTCCAGTGGAGAGCGACCTAAAGGATACGCGACCTAAAAGAGGCGCGACCTAAAGGAGACGCGACCTAAATTAGGCGCGACCTAAAGGAGACGCGACCTAAAAGAGACGCGAACTAAAAGAGGCGCGACCTAAAAATATAAAGGTCATGCGACCTAGCGACCTAAGGTCATACGACCTAGCGACCTAAGGTCCATACGACCTACGACCTAAGGTCATACGACCTAACTCCGAAGACGTTAGAAATGGCCAGAACGACCTACGACCTAAGGTCCATACGACCTACGACCTAAGGTCATACGACCTAATCTCCGAAGACGTTAGAAATGGCCAGAACGACCTACGACCTAAGGTCCATACGACCTACGACCTAATGAGATAACTCCGAGCGACCTAAAGGTATAGGCCATTTTAAGGTCGGAAACGACCTAACTCCAGTGCGACTTTTCACACAGAACGACCTAACAAAGGCAGAACGACCTAGGGGCAGTTTTTCACCAAAAACACTAAAAAGTGGAGTTTTTCGCCAATCCAATCCAAACCAAATGCAAATGTGCGTGCAAACATGATAGGGAATCATTCCCAACAGTCCAATATGGTTATAGGCTAGAATTGTGAGATAAAAATCTCACCTTTGCTCCAAAACCCAATGAAAATGAAGAACAAAGCTTGAAGGCAAATGGAGAAGCAACCACAAGCTTGAATCCGATGTCTTCTTCTTGAATTTGGAGTTGAATGTTGGAGTTGCAATAAAACAACGACTTTGGAGTTTTAATTTCTCATTCCATTCACCATTTTTGTTGAAGCTTTAGTGTTAGGAAATGAAATGAAGCAATGAAGAAGAAGGGGGGTGGAACTTGGGCCTAATGGGCTAAAAGTCCAAACCAAAGGCTCGAGTGAAAAAGTGGTGAAATTCCACTAACCCCAAACATATCAATGTTTATACTTAGAAGATTGCAAACGACGTTTCGAACTCAATGGAAGTGGTCTCGAGTCCTAATTTGACCGTTTGCAAAAAGTAGCTTCGGACCAAAATCCGATTAACGATAAAATATTTAAATAAAATATTTAAATATAAAAATCGATAAATATGCGGGTTGTTACATCGGGTCACTGGAAAATATCCAGGTTTTGAAACTGTGTTTTAAATCTGGGTTTTTAAAAAAAAATTAAATCTGAAGCTTTTGTGTAAAGTAAGGTTTAGGTAAATTTAAATTTAAGTTTGAACTTTTGATTCAAATTCAAATTCTAGTTTTTAAAATAGAAATTTAAGTTTAAAAATTTATCTTAATTAACTATATCGTGTTGATAAGATAGTTTAAACATTTTTAATAATAAGATTTTAAAAAGGTGAGTAGATTTAAAGTTATTTAAAATCTGGAAATTCAAAAGTAAATTTGAATTTCAGTATTGAATTTTAAAGAAGGTTTAAATTTGAAGTTTCAAATTAAAATGGAAATTTAAATTATTGAAAGTTTTGAAATGACTTAACTTCAAAAATTTCCATAGCATTTATTTGATTTGCATTTTTTTTAAAAAAAGTTTTAAATTATTTAAAACTTTGATAAGTTTTAAACTTGAATTTAAATTGAAATTTAAAGGTAATTTCATAAGTACTTTGTTTTGAATTAAATTGTTTTAACATAATTAAGTTATGTTTTATTTTGAAGTTTTAAATTAAGATTTATGTTTTAGAATTTAATTTACAAGGTAATTAAGATTAATTAATTAATTTAATTAATAAAATTTGGAATAAATAATTGATTAATGATTAATCAATTTAAAATTAAGATCAGTTAATTAAGTTATTAATTAATGATAATAGAAATTATGTAATTAAGTTTTAAATTAAGGTTAATTAATTTTATAATTAACTTTAGTTAATGAATAATTAAAGATAATTTAAATGGTAATTAATTTAAGTTAATTACCTTATAAAATAATTTGAGGATGGTTAATGAAGGTCATTAATCATGATTGTTTAACAATTAATTAATGTAGTTAATTTTTATAATTAATTAGATTATTAATTTAATAATAATCAATTAAGAATGGTTTGAGTAATTACTTGATAAAGTAATTAGGAAATTAATTACTTAATGTAATTAATTTATTTAGTGAGATTGTTTAATTTAATTAATTAAGTTTAATTAATTTTAAACACTTGGGTTTTATAAATAATTACTTTATGTAATTAAAGTTTTGGAAATTACTTAGTTAAGTAATTGTTAAATAATTACATGTTTGTAATTAAGTGGAGATGTTTAAGTATGAGATAATTTGGATTAATTATTTAGTAATTAATCAAATAATTAATTAAGAAATTAAATTAAGGATAATTAATTTGGTTTAATATAGTAATTAGGTTAGTTAATTACTTAGGGTAATTAATAATTAAGGATCATTAATTATTTTAATTAATGATGTAATTAAAGTTGACTAATTATGATTAATTAATCAATAATAAGTAATTAAAGATAATTAATTAATGTAATTAATTAAGGATTAATGTAATTAATTATGATTAATAAATTAATTGAGTAATTAAGGGTTAATTACTGTTTAGTTGAGGATAATTAATTTGTGAAATTAATTAAGGATAATTACACGAATGTAATTAAGAGTAATTAATCAAGAGTGATTAATTAGGATGATTTATTTTGAATGATTAATTGATTGTAATCAATTAAATGGTTGAGTAAGCAAGTTATAATTTGATGAAGTAATTGATTTAATTTATTTTAAATTAATTAAAGATGGGTAATTAATTTAATTCATTTTAAATTAATTAGAGTTGAAGATAGTTAATTTAATTCATTTCAAATTAATTATATTGTGATGAGTAAATCCTTGCTTATGTATGAATGGATGTCTTTGATTGTCTTGGATGCTTTGTGATCTCAGTAATGAGATAAATGATATTGTGTGGTATGGATGTTTGATTGAATTGTGATGATACCATAGGTTATCTATTGTGATGGTGATATATGGAATATCTATTTGATATTGATGATGTGAATTACCTGTTATGTGATAATGTTGATTATCAGTTATGATTTATGAATTATCTATCTGTGTGTACATAGATACTGTAATTGAATTGTTTTAAACCTTTAAAACAACTTGGACCCTAAAAGACACGCTTTGGATTTCGATGAGACCGGGATCGGGTTTCCATATTTGGATATCCGAAAACCACATCGATTCCAAATAACGTTAGGTCGTGAATAAAAATGGAGCTTTGTGAAGACTCGAGGTGTAAGGACTATGAGTCAGTATAACTTTGTGGGTGATTCCGTAATGAGCTGACGGAATTAGTTCTTATAGATTCGAGATGGTGGTTTAGAGTGCAAGGGTTATTGTCGTTAACTCTGAGGGTGACTCCAAAACGAGTGTAACGAGATAATGCCTTCGGTTTCGTTCGAACCCGGAACGAACTTGTATGGATTGAATGCTTTCAGAACATCGTCAGGTGGATGATGAGCATTCTAAGTGATATGTCCTATAAAGGTAATCGTAGCCTCAAGCCTCATCAACCGGGAATGGCTAAAACAGGGGAGGTGCAGCAAAGCTTCGTGGGTCGCACCCACTGGAGAGCAAGATTGATCCCTGTCTAGAAGTCCCTTTATATTCGGCTGTGTGGGTGGTTACTAGCTACAACCACGGGGTTGTCTTGTTCGGAACTATTCAGTAAGAAATGGGTCTGGCTTTGTGTTGCAGGGGGTCGGGAGTGATCCTCGGTACGTTGATCCGGGCCACGTACTGTGACGGGCGGTACCCCAGTAGCCCTGCCATTGTATGGAATCCAAAACCAATAAGTGCCAACGGTTTTGATTGTATTACCCACTTTTGTGGCTAGTAGCTGGAATTTAATGAATGTAACAATTTCGGCTATTTCATATTTACTTGAAAACCCTAGACACTATTATAATATCATCGGATTTCCTATCAAATGTTTTGGTTAGCGTAAGGTAAAAACTTTTCCATGTTTATGTGTGGGAAGTCTTACGTGATACCTTTCTTTTCAAAAGGTTTTTGAAAGTTAAGCAACTTTAACCTGTTACTCACACCAGACCCATGTCTGACCCGGAGTTTATTTTTTTTTTGTTTTTCATAAACTCTTGGGTACTCAAATTTTTACGAGTAATCAAGGGTGATTCAGGTTAGGATTCAGATTAGCTTTGACGAATTGTGGAGGAGCAATGGAGCAGGAGGCTTCTGCGTGTAGATATATATCTAGTTTTCCGTTGTGTGTTCTCTGAGTTGTTGTATTGAGTTGTATAACTAGACAGGTGTTTATAACTGTCTAGTATGTGTTGTTTTAGCTGTGTATTTCTGATATTGTTGTAAACTATGTAATATTTATGTTATTAATATAATTTATTCGTTCCGCTGTGTAAGATTCTGATGTTGTTTCTTTCTTCTCTTCTTTCTATTCTCTTTTCTATCCCTTTCTTTCTTAAATATGATGCGATTTTCCGGGAGTGGAAAGTCGGGTCGTCTCATCGGAGCTATTCAAAACACGTCTTCTTACCACAAGACATGTTTTGGGATGCAAGTGTTATCCCACCTTTTGGCAAGGCCATGACACCAAAAGATTAACAGAAATCAAAGGCAGTTCTCCTCGATTGCCAGTTATGAACATATCGGCTATGGAAGTCGATGAATTTTGATCAAGCCCGGCTCGAGCTACAAGACATGACAAGCAAAGATGTGAAAGCCAACATTCCAAATTCCGAGTCAGTCCGAGTTTGTATACTTAAGATATGATCGATGCAAGCCAAGAAAATCAACTCACACACGTTCGTCACTTCGCATCGATCAGGTCGTATCCCTCATTTCGTGTCGATCGGCTTCGTATCCATCAAGCCCCAGCATATTCGTATCCATCTGCAAGTAAGTCTACCTCGTATACATGCCAATTCATATCGATCAGGGACAATTTTAGTTCGTATCCACCAAAGGTAAGGCTTCGTTCGTATCCATCCATCCATCCTGAGAATGTAGATCGTATTCATCTGCCGGCCTTTTTCATATCCATGAAAAACCCTATTTCGTATCCATCATCTTATGTCTTCTTCGTATCGATCGAGTACACACTCTGCTCTCATCATCTAAGGTTACTTCGTATCAATCAACACATATAGGATCGATACGAAGTACACCACTGGCATCGATATGAAGATGGAGACGAATGAAGTCACTTCGATGGATATGAACCAACGATGCGAACAAAGACTGAAGTGGATGGATGCGAATGAAAGAATATGGACGGATACGAATGGAGTTCAAAAGGGATAAAGACTCAGTCGATACGACAAGAAATGTGGATCCACCCCAGTTTATCGCTCCATGTCAACAAGTAAGCACGTGCCTTTGATCGACACGAAGGAGGTGGAGGCGAAGGAATCGATACGAACTCATATCCATGTTGGAAAGCCCAATTTGTATCGATCATATCTCATAATCCACAAGTCCAAATGCTGTGATATTTTCACAGGAGCTTAGTTGCAACCTAAGGAATATTCATGCAAAATTTTGACTCGATTGGGCCAAATCTTGATCAATACAAAATTTGTTCGTATCGATCACGGATCGAGTGCGAACCATATGAGATTGATCATGTGCGCCCACCCATGTGCCAAAAGAGGTCTCCTAAGATCTGAGCAAGATATTTGCATCCTACGCCTATAAATAGCATCTCAGAGTCTACAGAAAAGGGACTTTTTGCTCTCCTACGTCCAGACTCTGCCGAAATCATTTTTACACTCAAAGATCATTGTTGTACTCGAAATGTACTGCTGTAATCCACTGCAACCATTTGTAATCAGTAAACAAACATCAATAAAATCGTCAATTTCATAGTGGATGTAGGCAATACACCGAACCACTCTAAATCTCTGTATTTCTACTGCTTTACTTAGAAATTTTGAGTGTTCTTCACATTTATTTTCTCTACGTATTAGTTATCTGACATATGTGATTGTAAATGTGTGCTTTCATCGATAATTGGGTGTTTGTGACCATTTTTAGCGCAAACAATTATAAATGACTTTTATTAATAATATATATACCTTCAAACAATTAGAATAATTAAATACCTTTGATACAATAATTAAATACTTTTTAAATAATTTTTAAGGAAATAAAATAATTAACTTTAAATCATTTTCAAATAATTATAAATTATCTTTAAAACGTCATAAATAATTAATAATTATCTGTTAAACAACTTTGATTCAAAAATCAACTTCCAAATTGAAAAAGAGGCTTATTAATTTCAATGGTACTTAATCAAATTACCATTAATTCTATAACAATCTAGAATAATAGATACAGATATTCATATAAATCTATCTTCAACAATCAATTCAACATCATATTGCCCAGTATAATTCTCAGGATAATAAATAGACGTCCATACAAATATAATAGCAGAACAGGGTTTATTTTCTACTGGTCAATGTCTAAAAGCATGTATATTCAGTAATAATGGCAGAACGGTGATTTATTCTGCCAATAGGGGTCCAATTACATACAATTAGGGAAACAGTGTTTTATTTCACTAAATAGATGTTGAAACATTGTAATTAATTTAAATTAACTTATCACCATTTTTATCTAGGCAATTAGTTTCAATAAATAGGTCATATACAATTAAACGACGATATTTATTTAAATCGGGCGATTAAATTTCTATCCGTTTAAATATACCATAATTTTTCACTTATTAAAACTCGATAACAATTCATATGATGAAGTAGTGCTCGTCCATACGAACCCACTGCAATGAATTTCACATCAATTGGAATTCATATGCATTAATTATGACATTTTATAATTTACAAAATACAATATAAATTAACATTTTATATTTAAAAATTGACCATTTTAACATACCATAAATTATCGCTTAGTCAAAACTAACAACAACTTCATAGCATCGAAGTACTCGACGATACGAACCCATTGCAAAAAGAATCGTGATAATCAGGTTTGGTATAAACGAGTTATGATATTCCAAAGATTTTAGCTTTTATATTTATATAAATTAACACAATTTTGTTTATATGTTTTATAAACTGGGCCGAAGACCAAATCAAAATGCAAAGCAAAACCCATTAAACCCTTTTTTCCCAATGCTTCCCATTCCCTTTTCATGACCCAAGCAAACAAAAATCAAAACGTTCACCACTCCTTTCCACCAACGAGAAGCTTGAATTCCAACCCAAAAACAACAATGACCGAAGATCCTCGATCCAAAGTCGAACCCAAAACCCAATACACGACCACAGTACTCCTTCCCCATTTCTTCCTGAAGCTCGAGACAAAACATCACCGTGCACATGTGCATGTGCATGAGTACGACCACATTTCGCCACAGTTCAACCATCTAGGGACATCCTTAGGTTCGCCTACACCTCCTTGCCTTGACTGCATCGCCGCTACCCTTCCTAACGTCGTCGAACCTAAAAGCCAACCCTAAGCTGAAGACAAAACAACCGGCACCTTTCCATCGCCTCCTACCACTACCTCAGTTGATGATAAGCTCACCCTCCCCAGTGCCTACGGTCGATGACCGCAACCCCCTCGTCGCATCCATTCATCAAGATTTAATCGCATTCGTCCACCTATTTCCAACTTCCTTAAACCCTAAACACCCTTCGCCATCGCCAACCAAGGCCAAGAACGAAAATTGGCCATGGTGAAACCCATCCCCTCGACGCAATGCTCCTCCTAAGCTAGGCCGCACCGCTCCTCGTCGACGACATCATCGGAAAATAATTTTTGAGTGAAATTTGATCATCTCTCCATTTTTCTTAAACCAAACTATTAAAAACTACGATTTCTTTGCTAAAAATATTATCTTCATACGAGGATCACAACTGCGTGACTAACTCAATGATTAGGACATATTGAATTTCGTCGAAAACTGGGTTACTTACTGACATTTTACGATTTCACACCATATACGAAACGAACAAGCTTCAAACAATTTTTAGTGTGATCTTGATTCATAAACAATTACTTTATCAGTTGACATTATCAGCAAAGTCGATGCGAAATTTGAGATATTGATTTTCAAAGACAAAGTATATATGATTTTTAAAACCCTGTTAACATTTACAGGGTACATAAAAAGAACATTTCCATGCAACCAACTTAATTCCTCACGTTGTCCATTTTTTGATTCTTTGAAAGCTTCCAGTTGACTCCAAGTTTTTGATTTGAATGCTCTGAAATCTTGCCTTGCTTTGAATTTGAATAAGATAGTCTGCTTCTCTTTCTTCTTTTTTCTTCTTCTTTACAGTATTTGTTTACAGAGCTTTGTTTTATAGTGAATTTTTGTTTTACGGGCTTTTGAAAACTTAAGCATACATTCTCAACCATACCTATATATATACTTGCTCATCTAAAAGTAATGACGTATTTAGGTACAAGGTTTTTGTGTGATGGATTGAAATGATTTGGTGGCCTTTGAGGTGAAATCTTTGATAGCTGAAATGAAATATAAAGTTAGAGATGATATGAAGTTTTCAATTTTCACATTTATTGTTTGATTGACTAGAAAAGCTTATACATATATATAATTTCACTTTTACTTGTTTACTTGACCAGGCGAATGTTTTTTTATTTGGTTAACTTTTGATTGTTTTCTCTTTCTATTTACTTAGTTAACTTTCTTTTATTTCATGCTTTCATATATATTTTGAAAACAATATGTAAAGTGGCTTTAAATAAAATAATTTTAAGTCTTCCTATTCATATATATTTCTATTTAAAATACATAACTCAAGGCACTAAAAGTCATGCTATTTCATTTTTAGTTACTTAACATTTTGTTTTGCATTCCTTTTCATTATATTTTAAAATGTATAATTCAAAGAAAAATGAATTTTTTTGCTATTTCACTTTAAAATTATGAAATGAAATTTTTGTCAAAACCCCATTTTGTAAAAGATTTCCTTTTGAAAATGATTTTATAAATTTTCTCGTTCGTATCATCATTTTTTTCATATGTATATTTTATTATATATTCCTTTTCATTTTCACTACACATATTATTTTTAATATACCCTTTATATTTGTTTAAAAATATTATAGATATAATTTTACATTCTTTTCTCTTAAACTAACATGTATATACATAGAAAATATAAAATTTTAAACTCTTCTATATATAATACACTATATTGTTCATAAGCCAAAACCATTTCTATTTATAATACCAGTACGTTTGGCACGTCCGTTGGACGTGTGAAAAAAAGCAAATTCATCACTTGTGAAAGATTGTCCATATAGACAATATAACACTATTGTAAGCTTCTTTTTCGTACAAAAGTAACTTAAACAACAATAAGTAATAGGTTTAAGATCATCGATCGATCATATCTGTTAGAACCATAGATGTATAGATACTTAACAATTTAAGGTTTTGATGGAAATATACATGACCTTTTTATGCTGAGCAGTTGCCAAAATATGGTCACATTACTAACTTGACATTTATGCAATTATACATTAATTTTGCATTGTTGGCGAGTAGTCTAACTATTAAAGTCTTAGATCATGTAATCATAAGCCTATAACTGTAAACTTCTTAAAGCATAGATGGAACTATTCATCTGTTAACCTTGTATATTACAATATGAAACTTATCAAATAAAGTTAATGAACCAAGGTATAAAGTACACATCTAATGCATTTTTATAGAATAAAATATGCTTTGAGAGGTGGGACTGTGGTATCCTTGTTATCAAAATGGATTCATAACCTTAACTTAAAAGGAATACAAATAACAGTATATAACATGTCTACATTAACTGTATGACTAATGTTGCTTATAAATACTTATAGTAAAAAACATGATATGTTGTTATTTTCATTACAAACCTTGGTATATTCACTATTTGTTATTGGAGCGTTTGAATTTTGGGCTAATATTTTACTTTCAACGCATTAAAGTTTGATTTTATGGAATATTTCAATAGCATTGTTCATGTAGAATGAAAAAAACCAACAGTTCTCATCATTTTAGAAAAGGTATTATACAAAAAGGAAATATCTAACAATGAAATCATATAGCCCTGTTTCGATGTTGTTAGCGGAAAATCTTTACCTCCTCCATAATGGCTGCTTCTGAACACCCACATAACTCGCATCCACTAATGCATTTTTTTCGCTTTTCCTCTTCCAAACAAACATAATGAAAAACTTCTTTCGCTCCAACAATTTTAAATCCAAATGTGTAATTATGTGTTTTGTATTTTGGTCCAAAAAGGACTATGTAGCTTTGAATTATCTGAATGAGATCCAAAAATGCTTTCATCACTTCAGATTCTAGATTATCCATTGTAGAGTTTGATTCGCTTAGATCTTATTAAATATCTGAAATGAATCAATGCATTTCCCATTTATATTAACAAATTAATAATTTGTAGATTGTAAATAAATTAGGATTTTGAAAATACCTGTTAAAATGGGAATCATGTGAATACGAGAGGTTCGCTCCTGAGCAAAGAAGAAAGTGATTTTCTGGATGGGTAGGGAGAGTAAGAACTAATTACCTAGGCATAGTTACAGCTGTAATTGAAACGTGGGTAAGGATTGAGAATGTCAAAACTATCCTTTTCCCATTATTTTTTTAAGCAATGGCCAAGAAGGTTATTTATGTAATTTCAAAAGCTTCAAACGAATGTATCCTCATTATATATAGATATCCTTCTTATTCATCTACATTTATTTGCTGTGAATTTGTTTCTAAATTATATGTATAAATTCTATTATTCTGAACATATATATATATATAAGAAATTCCAATTAAACCAATTTCCTATTTATAAATAAAATCTGGAGATTCAAATTATTTTCTTGGTTTAAAACTATATATATTATTACTAATTATCATTTATCAAGGATTTTATTTTGATTAAAATACCATATTATTGAATATTAAAAATTAATATTCAATTCAAGACGACAAAAATTCCGAGTCATTACATTCCTTCCCTTTAAAAGAATTTTTTCCCCGAAATTTCCTTAACTAGGTTAGTGAACAAAACTAACCAAATTATAATTTATTAAAGAATTAATAAACAACCATATGACACAAGTTCACCATACGTATATATCCCAAATATTAGTCATACAGAGTATCAACTAAGGTACTTTTACAACTACAGTCACCACATACACATCCATATACGATATATCTTTAACCATTAGCCAATTATACATATATACCCATACTTTAATAATCTAAACAAACATGACGTTTATGGCTGCTAGTATATACTGATAGGGTACACATTACTAAGAGAACTACCCCAACCTAAATCTAACTCACAGTAGACTCTCTCCATCAGAGTCCTCCACTTTTGGTCCTTTCATTTCCCTAACTTCAACATCACTATATGGAATCCATGCAAACTCCGGGCTTGGTTCCCTCAAAAGGTTATCCCCATCTGCAAGTGGCTCATTATCAATCTCGCCCATTCCCTAGATGACAGCATCATCATTTTCCGATTCGGGCACTTCTTTCGCTTCAAATTCCTATTCTTTCTCCTCGAATTCCTCTTCTTCCTCCTCAAATTCCTCTTCTTCATCCTTGAATTTCTCTTCAACTCCTATTTCAGGCTCCTCTTCATGAAGCGATGGCTGCATCATAGTTTCCATTTCCTCTTCTAACTCCTCCTCAAATATCGATGGCTGGACAAGATCCTTCAGAATCCAGTTAAGCAAGTCCTGATCACTAGCCGTCCTAGGCTTAATAGGTGCTCCTATAACCACGATGGGAGTTCTCTATAATTAATTAACAAAACCTAAATCATACCAAATCATTTTCCATCAAAAATTTATTTGAAACAATTTTCCCAAAATCACTGGAGTTTTTAACCCTCAAATATCTCTTTTTATAAATCAATTATAATAAAATTAGCTTTTAAATATGAAAAATTTTCCTAAAATATTTATCTTAAAATATTCCAAAGATCTTTAGTAAAAATGTTTACTCAAAATTTCAAATTTTCCAAGGCTTCTATCTACAAGACCCAAATTCTAAGGAAATACTCAAGTCAGAATGACAGGCAATAGAGGATACTCAAAGTTAGATGGTTATAGCCAATCAAATCCTAGATGATAAAATATTATCATCACTTATCAAACACACCTCAAAATACTATATATTTTGAAAGTCTTTGCCTTTTATATATAAAATATATCCTGGGTAAAATTATTTCATTAACCCACTTAAAACAATATTGTGTCCGTTGCCCTTGATCAAGTGTTTAGAGATCCCTGTCAATAACGTTAGCTACTTGTATTGACCAGAATCCATATGCTACTTGATAGATCAATTAACACAATAAAACATTTTATATCATTAACAAATACGTGCTCTCATATATATATACACACTCAAACTCATTCTAGGGTACTACTGACCCTATCTCTAATGAGTAACCCCACCCAAAGCCTAGATATTCGCTCATCCTAAGCTTAGATACCATGATGTCACGACCCACTTTTTCGTACAGTTCGAACTGACACTTTATCCCTCTTATCCAATCCAAATGGAACAGAAAGGCGAATAGTAAGAAAAAGGAAGTAGGAAGAAGATAGAAAGAAAACCATACAATACAGAATTTTACAGCGGAAACGAATAATCTATAATTTGGAACAAATCTTTACATAAAACAAAACTATAATTAATATATATACAGACGTCAATCAGAGTATA
Organism: Allium cepa; assembly: GCA_030765085.1. Taxonomy (NCBI): domain Eukaryota; kingdom Viridiplantae; phylum Streptophyta; class Magnoliopsida; order Asparagales; family Amaryllidaceae; genus Allium; species Allium cepa. The sequence goes on along the minus strand of CM060940.1, from coordinate 754,292,258 downwards.
CTAACCTATTCACCATGAACAGTTATAACACCTATTCTTACAATTGCTGTTAAATACAACTAAAATGCAATGGAAAAAATAATCATCTATGTGAATACGTCTCAGGAACTCCAGCTCCTCTTCTGAAGCTCCAATCCTTCCAACTGAACCTAGAAATATGCTCGGTCTGACCCAAGCATATAGGAAAAACCAATCCCGGGTCAGTATGGTAAAACCAACGTGAGAATTTAAATCACAAGGAATTTTATTCGTTTTAACTTCAAACTCCTTTTAAAATCAAAGGTATCTCGTAAGACCGCGACACGCATAAAAATGATGAGTTTTTCTCTTATGGTAACCAAAACCCTTTTATAGAAAATCCAGTGATATTATAATAATGTCCAGAGGTCAAAGTAAAATATAGAAATAGGTGAAATGCTTGCATCTCACATTTTAACATAGTTGGGCACAATCAAAACCATACGGTGCTTATTGGAGAATGGATTCCATATAATAACTAGGTATTGGGATACCACCTATCACAGTACATGTCTTGAAAAATGTACCGAGGGCCTCGTTGGAATCACCTGCAACACAAGACTGGTTCTACCCCTAACCTGGATAGTACCGAATATGCTATCACCCTAGGTGTTCCCACCCTTACCGAGTTCTTCGACGCACTATAGTAATGATATCCAAGGGTATCTAGAAAGGTGATAATATACCCTAATTGGGTGCGACCCACTTAGCCTTACTGCATCTCCCATGATTTTCAATCATTTCGGTTGATGAGGCTTAAGGCTACGGTTACCTTATTAAGGAATTTACACTTGGAATGCTCATTGTCCTCCAATGACAATATACCGATAGCATTCATCCATACAAGTCCATTCTAGGTCCAAACAAAACCGAAGGGACTATTCATACTACATCCATTTTGGAATCATCCTCAAGATTAGTAGCGATTATCCCTTGCACTTCAATGCTCCATCTTCGATTCCATGCTCTTGTATTCATTTCAAAAACGTATCTGTTGGATCGAAGTGGTTTTCGAATAACTTATCCGCTCCCGGTCTCCTCAAAACAACGTTCGATATTTTCGGGTTATATTTATAAATTCTGTTGTTCTGAACATATATATATATATATATGAAATTCTGACTAAAACAATTTTCTATTTTACAAATAAAATCTAGAGATTCATATTATTTTCTTGGTTTAAAACTATATATATTATTACTAATTATCAATTATCGAGGATTTTATTTTGATTAAAATACAGTATAATTGAATATTAAAAATTAATATACAAAACTCAAGATGACAAAAATTCCAGGTCGTTACAATAACGAAAACCCATATCTATTAAATCCACAGAGGTTCTTTTAACATAGGCGGTCATCCTATCTTGATACCACTCCTTCATCCTAGAAATGAACATCTCATTTTTCTTCAGAGGCATGTCTATTAATCCAGGACCAAAGCGAGACAATTCATTGAATTTGTGCAAATACTCTTCTACAGACATCGCTTCTTATTTTAGATCCATGAAACTTTATGGAAGCGTGATTTGCCAGTGGTCGAGATGTATTGCTCAGCAACAACTTCTTTAAAATTTCCCAAGAGAAATTATCTTTGGATTCATTAAGAGTAACAGACTCCCACCAAGCTAGAGCCCCATCCTTCAATTGCCAGGAGGCCAAGAACCTCTTTCGATTATCATCAATGTCTAATCCTTTAAAGATTTTTTCATAGGATCTTAGCCAGGCTATCAATAATAGATTCTGTGCCGTGAAATGGCTTTCCTCCCAAGCTGCTATAATCTTTGCAAAGAGTGTCAAAGGTAACTTAAGGTGGCATGGGAATTACCGCTTCCTCCATTACTGTAGCATTTGATCGACCGTTAGTGGTCGTAGTGTTGCCACCTCCCCTTCATCGTCTACTATCACTCATCTCCTACTATCCGCATATAGTAAGGCAACATCTTTTAAAAATACAGACGACATTATATTAGGGAATTAGTATAAACTTGAATAAACTTATTCGGATAAAAATTTCAAATATACGCTCTCTCAGACTAAACTCATTCTAGGGTAATACTAACCCTATCTCTAATGTGTTGACCCCATCCAATCTTAGGTATTCAATCAACCATAAGCTCTGATACCAAATGTGTCGATCTAACTCCTTGACCCTCAGAATTTGACGCTAATACATCCTAGGTATTCACATGTCTTAAATCCAAGTGCCGGAGAGGCAAATTATCATGAGGTAAAGAAATAAAGATAGAAGATAGACAATATTAGAATCTCACATCGTATTCAACACATAATTATACATATGAGTATTACATACAATTACTCCAAATTGTTCCATCAGGTTACGATAGGTACTAACCCAGCTAGGATAGTTATAACGACCTATCCTTATAATGCCGGTACATATTAATATATAATACAAACACAGCGAAAAGTGATAGATGACTTCAACAAAGGACCCAAAATGCTCCATGCTTCATTCCAATGCTCGAAGCTTACTTAACTAGTTGGCTATCCAGGAAATAGGGCACACAGTGTTTAAGGGGAAAAGAAAATAAACTTCGGGTTGGTCATGGACTGGTGTGAGAAACTAAAATATGATATTTGAAAACAAAAGGTATCTCATAAGACCACGCCGCACATAAACACGAAATGAGTTTTTTTCCTTATGATAACCAAATTTTATCCCCAGAAGATTTTTATCCCCAGATAACTTGAATTTTTATGATATTTGGGCTTTAACACGAAAACAGATTTCCTTATGATATTTGGGCTTTAACACCGAGTACAAGAAGATTATCTCCATAAAATTCAAGTTATTTATATTTGGAGAATTATATCCTTTAACTTTTGAAAATTTTGATCCGAGTAAATCAAATTTACTATCCCATCTGTTGGGCCAATCCGGATAGCCAGGGAGAGCAGGAAACTGGTTTTCTAAACTCAAGCCTAGACACTACTTCTCTAACACCCATAAGGCGGTCAAGTAATTTGATCGACTCTAAATCATTTAATATTTAACCATTCCATAAATCCTTCAAATCATATTTAAAATACTTTATTAATCATTTGAAAATATCTACAAATGATTTGGAAAGGAACGGTTGTGTTTAAAACTACATTTCAAAAGTTATAGAAAAGTGCTGCGGAAAATGTTTTTTAAGCTATATTGATCAAAATGACTTTTTTTATCATTTGGAAACCATTTTTTATAATTCAAATCACTTTTAAAACATTTCAAAATATTTTAGAATTTATTTCATATTTTAAAACAATTTTAAAGGGGTTTAGCATTCCATATACACTAATTTATCAAATAAAGGAAAGTGATTTCCTTTGTGCTTGTCGACGTGTATTTCCGTGACTTGCATATATGTTCAACATTCATATTAAACAACCATCATCAATAATCATAATAAAACATATATAACATCCAATAGCATATAATATGATAGTTTCGGAGTTTACTCGCCTCGGTTTAAACGACTAACTAAAAATTGGCTATAGCTTTGCTAACTCGAAATTTTAGCTCAGGATCACTTGGATTATTGCTTCTAGATGGATCGGTCTATAGATGCGAGGATGGAGGTGATGGAAGCCATTAAAGTAGAGGTGAAGAAGAAGATGGAATGACATGCATTAATGGTGGATTTGATGTTTGCTTTCCATGTTTTAATGGTGATTAGATGTTACCTTTTTCACTTACTTTTTGTAAAAATATCTTAGATATTTTCTTTAGCTTGATTTGAATAATTGTGATACAAATATATGTGTGTATGTGTATGTGTATGCATGTATAAACAATGTTGCAACTACTTAAAATAATTTCCATTTTTCAAACCGTTGAGATTTCTTGATCCAATTTCCTGTCACATTTTCAGTTTTTAATTCAAACTATTTATTTAAATAGACAAAACTTGAAAATAAATTTCTTATCATCTTTAACTAACTAAAACAAGTTCATTTAATGCAGTAAAACTACGGGTTGTTACATAGAACTACTACAAAATACTAGTACCAACTACTGACATAGGCTGACTAACCTAAGTAAGTCAAGGAAAATGCCCCTTTCGGTTGCTTACTACCTCTTACTGGAATTGAAGCAGACCCTATTTCCTTAAAAATATCGGGTCATTTAATAATTCAAATCTAAGGTAAACCCTTAGTATATTTTCCCCTACCTATCTGCAATGCATATTGCTTCCCCACAGGTCCTATAGTTTGAGATATCTCACGTTGGTAGCAAGTATACACAACAATTGGTAGTCTCTAAGTGAAGGGCATACTTCTATTGTGTAACTTTACTGACCTCACATTTCAACCCTTACTAAACCTAACCAAACATCCAAAGCTTAAGTATTGGGCTAGACCCACGAATTCATGCTTGATCTAAATGTAAAATTGAAGCTATAGTTTTTCAACTATGAAAATTTTATTGCTTTCTACGTGTATTTAGTAGTATTGATACTTACTTATTCGCTACATAATTATTCCTAATTTACATGCTTGGGCTTTGGTTTCCTTCTAATGTCTAGTAAAATTCAATTACCTATAATAATTGGTCATTGGTGTCAAAAGTAGACAATTTCTAATTAATCCTCATTTGATTCCTTTAATCTATTTACCGATTTCAAAAATCCACCTATTAAGCCTATTCATTTTCCCCATAAATGTCGTACTAAATTCTCTAATCAGTCCTCTTTTAAACTATCTATTAAGTACGAATTTAAAGCCCATTAAATTGGTAATTAATGTCCGTAAATCCTAGTCCTATAATTACTATGCTGTTAATAACTAATACGAATATCATCGTAAATTACGCTATTTATATATTTTTATTTTTAAATGTTTAGTGTATCTATACATGTTTATTTATATATGTATATATATCTAACTATTAATTTTTAAACTAAAACATTGCTTTCTGCGTTTTAATTTATCAGAGCTATCCTTCCAAAAAGGATTGCCATTATAATATTCCATAAATTAACCAAAAGTGAGATCTTTGCTTCATTTGGAATTACGAGGAATTATTTCTTTTCTTTTATTGAAATAGATAGTTTAAACTACGGAAAGGAATAACCATGTATTTATCTTTGATTCAAACGACGCACTATTACATATATTTTGAAATTGGGTAATTTATGGAAATTACACGAAACTTGCCCCAAATAAATCAAAGCATAGAAATTCATATTATAAGTCAACTAGGCTAATCTAATTTACAACTCAACTCAATTATCGGTTTGGAATATACAAATATTCTATAATAATTATTATTTGGGATTGAATTCATATTTCCAAATTATTTTGTACATGCAGATTCTATTCCAATTACCTATTTTGTTGAATACGTTGGCGATAATCCTATATATTTACTTTAAGCCTACAATTCATCAAATATTATTTAGGCATAATAATTAAATAAAATCCAATGATGTAAATTTCAATGTCATAAATACATTATATAATTTCACACTCACCTTTTAAGGCTTTTTAAATTTTTACATCTGAATCCATTCCAATACTTGACTTATTTTCCTTTCTTGTAACGATCCCGGTTTTGAGCCAAATTTAAATTGATAATTAATATAAAATTTTGAATTAAATTTTTGAATAAATTTGAATTTTTCCAAAGTAAATAAAAGATGTGTTTGATTATTTATATATAAATATAGATTGAATTTGAAATTTGAGTTGAAATTCAATATTTAATATCTTAAAAAAATGAATTTGAGATCCCTATATTTTAAAATTTATAAAATTTGTTTTCTAACTATAATATGTATTTATGGTATATATATTAAGGAAGTTATATTTTGAATTTAAATATAATATTTCTCAAAGGATATTTAAAAGGTTAAATTCTAATATATATTTACATATACATTTATTAATGTATAATTCAGTTTTAAATCATTTTCTTTAAGATCATATAAATATTTATTAAAAAAGAAATGCATTTAAAAAGATGAGTATAAATATTAGAAAATGGATTAATAAAATTATAATTTTAAATAAATAAAAGTTCTAGAAAGGGTTTAAACATAAATTTTAAATTATTTAAAGTGAGGGTTTAAAACATAAAACTATGGTTTATGACATTTGTAAGATAATAACACAATGCATTAAACAAATGTAAACATTTTTCATTAAAAAATTCACAAGTGTTAGTCAGTTTAAACAAGTGGCATCTTTGTTTTTCTTTTTAATTTTAAATATAATGATAACAAGAGAAGAAAACCAAGCTTTAAACTTCACATCTTCAAAAATAGAAACCTGGAAACCAAAATCAAAGCTAAAAACCAGAATCATCTCAACATCAAAAACCAGATCAAAAACAAAGAAACCAGAGAACAAAGAAAAAATAGAAAATTAAACATACAAACCTGGAAACATAGAAGAAGAGCAAAAGCAAACCGGAAATTAAAACTGCAATTCAAAGTCTTCATCCTGGAAGCTAAAAGATCTGAGGCAACTAAAACAAATGCAAAGATCAAATTCAACAATTAATGTCCAGATCATCTCAACAACATCAAAACCCAGGACTCTATTTTCAAATTCCAGGTTTAAGCATTCAAGCCTGTCTCTGCCCTTTCAAAAAAAATTGGTGAGCAAACTTTCCACCTTGAATCTATTTATATGTTGTTGTTTGTGAGCAAGTTTTTTTTGATCTGATTATTGAATTGATATGGTGATGTTGTTTGACAGCTCTTTCTTTGATTCATTTTAGGCTTTAGAATCTAAACAAACTAGGTTTATTTAATAAATCTAACTGCTAAAAATAGTTTTGAGAGAAATTTGAATAAAGATTTCACTAGGAAGATGAATATGCAGTTAACTCAAATAAATGTCAAAAAATTAAGTATCATAGATTCTTGATTTACTTATATAATTCGTTTCACTTTTGTAAATAATGACTTTTAAAAGAAAAATCCCGTTTTTTAGTTTAGTAAATCATGGGAATTTCGTAATTGATCGGAAAATAGGTTTTGACGAAGTTTTGGGGATCTGCGAACTATCGAGGGTTCAAGCTATCTTAGGTTTGGAGATGGAGTTGCATTCGCAGTTTGGAGTTGGATTCTTTTGGGAACTCTTCTGTCTTTCGGTGCTATCTTTCCGCTGCTATTTGTTCCACTGATGTATATTTTTGTCTCTGATATTGTTGAGCATCTTTTGTACCATATTGTATCAACTATTGTATATCAATGATATTATTCAATTCTTTTCCGCTGTGTTGTTATACTTAATACGTTATAAGCTCCGGCAATTCGGATTCTAACGTTTGTATCTGTGGCATTCGAATACGGGTGAAGTATGGATGTCGATTATCAAGCATTGAAAATCCGGGTCGTCACATTTGGTATCAGAGCTAAAGGTTGAACTTTAGCTTTTGGAGTATAACACATTAGGTAACTCATTAGAGATAGGGTTATGAATACACTAGAATGAGTATATCCCTACGATATCCATCCTTATGCCTCGGTAATTTCTCTTACTATTCACTGATAGTAAGCATGAGTGCAAGAAGAGGACGAGGTAGGGGACAGGAGAGTACCACTACAAATGGTCAATGCCCTGTAACAACAAGGAAATAATCTTTTCTCTATCAATTTCTTTGGTCATCCTCCAATTTCAATTCTTTGGCAGTTTCCTTGGTAGTTAGAAAAGAAGCTTTGGTGTGATGGTAGCCCTGCTAATCGTGTATATAAATTCCTATCTTGTATTCAAATCATCAGTTTCTTATCGTTTTTAAACATTAATGGATTTAAAATTCTATTTAAAATGAATTGACGAATAAAATATGAAGATTTGTATCGATAAAATGATTTCGATTAAAACCAAATTTGAAATTTTATTATGATTTCTTGTGAAGATCAAAGTCCAAAAAGGGACAAGCCAGTGTAAACTTTGGGGTATTTCGACTTGAGTTTGGAATCCATGCCTTATGTTCGAGAATTGTGGAAGATTGAATCTACTTGTCTGTTCTTTTGGGTCCCGATATATTCTACGAACGGTTAGTTGCCCTTCGGACTAACCAGTGCCCCTGCATATTTCGTAGACCTCATGACCCGAGTATTTCGTAAAGTATTGATTGAGTTGTTCTCATAATTATTGATGATATTCTGATTTGGTAAGCCAAATGCAGAATAGATATTCAGTTTGATTTGGTAAAATATTGTACCTATTCTTTGATTGTCTCCCTATCTAGCAAATTTCAAGGACGAAATTTTCTTAAGTGGGGGAATCTATAACGATCCCGATTTTGAGCCAAATTTAAATTGATAATTGATATAAATTTTTGAAATAAAATTGTGAATAAATTTGAATTTTTCCAAAGTAAATAAGAGATGTGTTTGATTATTTATATATAAATATAGATTGTAATTTAAAATTTGATTTGAAATTCAATATTTAATATCTTAAAAAAATTGAATTTGAGATCTCTGTATTTTAAAATTTTAAAATTTTTTTTCTAATTATAATATGTATTTATAGGTATATATATTAAGGAAGTTATATAAATATATTAATTCTCAAAGGATATTTAAAAGGTTAAATTCTAATATATATATATGTATATACATATACATTTATTAATTTATACTCCAGTTTTAAATCATTTTCTTTAAGATCATATAAATATTTATAGAAAAAGAAATGTATTTAAAGGATGAGTATAAATATTAGAAAATGGATTAATAATTTATAGTTTGTAAATAAATAAAAGTTTAATAAAGGGTTTAAACATAACTTTTAAATTATTTAAAAGTGAGGGTTTAAAACATAAAACTATGATTTATGACATTTGTAAAATAATAACACAATGCATTAAACAAATTAAACATTTTTCATAAAAAAATTTACAAGTGTTAATTAGTTTAAACAAGTAGCATCTTTGTTTTTCTTTTTAATTTTAAATATAATGATAGCAAGAGAAGAAAACCAGGCTTTAAACTTCTCATCTTCAAAAATAGAAACCTGGAAACTAAAAACCAGAATAATCCCAACATCAAAGCCAGATCAAAAACAAAGAAAAAAAGAAACCTGAGAACAAAGAAAAAATAGAAAATTAAACGTACAAACCTAGAAACAAAGAAGAAGAACAAAAGAAAACCAGAAATTAAAACTACAATTTAAAGTCTTTATCCTGGAAGCTCAAAGATCTGAGGCAACTAAAGCAAATGCAAAGATCAAATTCAACAATTAAAGTCCAGATCATCTCAACAACATCAAAACCCAGGCCTCTATTTTCAAATTCCAGGTTTAAGCATTCAAGCCTGTCTCTGTCCTTTCAAAAAAAATTGGTGAGCAAACTTTCCACCTTGAATATTTTATATGTTGTTATTTGTGAGCAAGTTTTTTTTTTGATCTGATCTTTGAATTGATATGGTGATGAAGTTTTGAAAATCTAGTTGCATGTATATAAGATCATATATATATATATATATATACAGGTTTGTGCATGTCTGTTGTACAGACAGACAGCTCTGTTCCATGTTTATAAAGATTAAATCTGTTTCAAAAATCGGTACTTCTTTCTCTGATTCATTTTAGGTTTTAGAATCTAAAAAACTAGGTTTATTTAATCAATATCTAACTGCTAAAAATAGTTTTGAGAGAAATTTGAATAAGGATTTCACTGGGAAGATGAATATGCAGTTAACTCAAATAAATGTCAAAAAATTAAGTATCATAGATTCTTGATCTACTTACTGTTTCACTTTTGTAAATAATGATTTTTAAAAGAAAAATCATATTTTTTAGTTTAGTAAATCACGGGAATTTCGTAGTTGATCGAAAAATGGGTTTTGACGAAATTCTGGTGATCTGCGAACTATTGGGGGTCGGGGTTGCTTCTGGCGGTGCTTGAGTGGTCGTCGAATGTAGGAAAAATGTTTAAGAAAATTCCTAATCGTAGTGGAAGGTTGACCAGATCAATCTAGGGTTTAAGCCCAGTATTTTATCAACCGTGTTCTAGTAGCAATAGAGTTGTGATCGTTGAATCGGAATCGATCGGGGTTATTGAAATTGAAGCATTGAAGTCAGGCGAAGCTTCAGCTAGAATTGCGTGGTCTTTGGTGGCCTAAGGCGGCGAGGTGATCGAATTTTTGGCGAGTGATTTTTCTTCCAGTTTAGGTCGTGATGCAAAATTTCAAATTCGTTGTCATTGGGGGTTCCTACGTGGTTTGGTGGCTAGGGGAGATCATTGTCGACTCGACGATGATCGTGGCATCGATCGGAGTTCGCCAGAGTAGCTGTACACGTGCACTCGATATCCATTGTATCAGTACGAAGAGGAGGAAGAAGAAGGAGGTGGGTTTCCTCGAATTTGATCGCGTGTAATGGAGTATTTGACTTGACGAAAATCGTGGGTGTGAATTCGCTCGGGAAAAATTCGAAATATCTTGGGATTTCTATAATTTGGCTCGGGTTTTGTTAGGACTTGTTGATTTAAAAAGTTTTTCAATAAATGTTGAACAAGTTTTTAGAGTTTAAAATAAAATAAGTTTTAAAAGGAAGATAGATCAAGTTTAAATATATTAACAAGATTTTAAAACAAATTTAAAGGTTTTTAAAATTTATTAATATGTTTTTGTAATAATTGTATCAAGATAATTAAATAAATTTTCGAGTATTTCCAAATATAATGAAATGGTGAAATCAAGAGATGATTAACCAAATGTTTCTCAAGAAATTTTGTATCAAATAAATGTTAAGCATTAAATTAAATTAAATTAAATTAAACAGTTAAGTGATAGTTGAGATAAATGATTTATCTAAAATATTTGAGCTCTTATTAATAAAAGTAATTAAAGTGTAATTACTTAATGATCTTAAGATAATTAATTTATGAGATAAATCAAAGGAAAATTAGTTAATGTGATTAATTAGGATAAAAAGGTTTTATCTTTTAAAATTAATGATTTATTAATAAAAGTGATTAAAGAGTTAATTACTTGATTAATTAAAGGAAAAATAATCAATGAGGTTAAATAATTAATGAAATTAGTTGAAGGTTAATTAAGTAATTAATTAATATGATTAATTAAAAGTAATTAAAGATTAATTACTTGATAATTGAAGGTTAATTAAAGATTAAAGGATAATTAATTAGTGTGATTAATTAATTAAGGTAATTAATTTGAGGATAATTAATTAAAGATTAATTAATTAATGAAATTGATTGGGGATAATCACTTATGGTAATTAATTAAGGATAATTAGTTAAATGGTAATTAATTAAGGGTAATTAGTTAAAGGATAATTAAATAATTAAGATTAATTCTTTAATGATTAAAGGTTGATTGTTTTATTTATTAATTAATAATTAAAGGTTGATTAATTTATTATTAAAGGTCAATTAATAAATGATTAAAGGATAATTAATTAAGATGGTTTGTAATTAATTAATATTAATTAACAAGGATTAGTGTTTATTCATAAGTAATTAATCCGATTTAAAATTAATCAGATAATTAATTGATCTTACTTATGGATGTTTGGCTTCTACTAAATGTTTGAATTATTGATATCCCTGATGTGTGATGTTTGTGATATGAATTAATTTGATTTAAGTTGTGATGAATGTAATTTATTTATTTGTGATGAATTTATATTATTTTCTGTGAATGAAGATAAGCGTTATAGGACTATACTACTTATCAATATTTCTATGTTTGGATTATAATGATTAATGATGTTGCACTATTGTGTAAACCTCTGGACTACATCATACACACACAAATATGGATTGCACGAGAAAATCGGTTAAGTCATAGATATTTGAATTTAATATTATTATATCCGAAATGGTTTTGGAAATTGAATTTCGAACCTAAATGGTTTTGGAAATGTGTAACGACCAGGTATTTTCAACCATTCGCATCCATTATAAGTGTATAGGTAGACACTCACGCCGGAATTGAATTGCTCAAAATACCGCGTTGTAAATAAAAATTTGGCAAATCTCAAAATATACAGTAAATAAAAATCACAGATCACAGACACAGAGTAAAAATAATGCAGCGGAAGTAAAAGAGATAGTAGTTCATGAAGCTACTATATAAAAATATCAAAGTTACATAAAATACATCAGAAGAAATAAAGTACAAAGGAAGTCTCACTACATAGAAGTCTACTAATACAAGAGCTGAACGGAACAACAGACTGCAAAGGATAAACTTGATAAGTAGATAATCTCCAGCGATTTCAATCTCCAGAAAGTGGAAATCCAAATCTGTGAATAACTCAGGCTGACCTGAGCGTAAATAAAAATACAAACACTCGAGTCAGGACATACATACTTATACAATGTAAACCAACTCAAGTGAACTGTAGCAAAGGTACAAGTAACTTAGAAGATGCTTGGGACCGCCCATCCTCTAAGGATCCGTTAAACTATTTACTATGTAGTAATATACACTATATACAGTAGTGTCTAATCAGTAAAGTATACTCATATAGAAAACAGCGTTAAGGGGATGGTGAACCTTAACGCGGTCGGATCTTTAAAACCAAAATCATAGTGGGCTCGATATAAGGAGATGACACGGCACGCGAGGCAATGCCAGGGTGGATACACCGTTTGCACTCCCGGACCGGTGGTGACGGCAAGCCAGCAGCTTCCGCCCACCTCGAACAATACCCCCGAATCAAAGTGGCGCCACATATCGTATCTCAAAAGCAATAGAATGGTTTTCGATGGAGCATGCTCGATGAAAGGGGGCGACCCTTTGTGTAGCCCGGTATAGCTCCTGTTTTAGTCATTTATGCCAACTCACGGGAGTTGGGTCCACGTAATATACCTCGAGAACGTCGCCACCATCCTACTTCATTCTGGAATCTCCATCGCGTACAAAGTTGTTAAAGTGGTTTTCGGTATTGGCCGGCTATAAGACAATATCCGATCCCGGTCTCTTTAACAACCAATCGTTATTATAACCCGTAGCTATAACTTTAAAACAATATTTTATACTTCAAAAATAAAATGTCATTTCAACCCAAACCTTTATCAAAATAAAGATTAAATCATTTCCAAACCATTTCAATATATCGTCATACCATATCTTTCAATTCAAATATTTATCAAAATAAATATCAAGTCATTTCTAACCATTTCAATATTTTAAATTATCATATCCTTTAAAAACTTCCTTTCAAATCATTTTAATACATCAAAATATCATAACCTTTCAAAGCTTCATTTTTCAAATCATTTAATATCAAAATATCATATCTTTCAAAACTTCGTTTCAAATCATTTTAATATATCAAAATATCATATCTTTCAGTACCACATTTCAAATCATTTTAATATATCAAAATATCATATCTTTTCGAAACCACATTTCAAATCATTATTCATTTTATTCAATTTAAAATACCATTTCAATTCATATTTCAAAACAGTTTATATTCAAAAAAAATCATTTTTAATCATTAAAATGAAATTATTATGTTCAATAATTAAATTATTAAATTTTCAAAATTTTCAACTTCCAAAGTTCATTTATTCACTTAAGTTTATCAAAACAGTGAAAATTTACTTTTCGTGGCATTTAGAAAATGCTACGGAAAGATACATTTAAAACAGTTCAATTTAACAAAAGACAACATTTTAAAATGTTGTAATAGGGTTTACTTAAATTTCAAATAAACTTAGTTAAATTCAAAAATTATAGCACTTATAAAAATTTCTATAATAGCTTTTAATTCAATTTAGCTTTTTAGTTCATTATCATCAACTACAGCATTTACAAATGTTGTAATATCATTTACATTGTAATTAATAGCATTTCAAAAATGCAGTCACATAACTTCAAATATTCAATATAATTTCTCAACCAGTTATATTTTTTATTTAAAACATTTTTAACTCATAAAATCATACATTTTCACATTTATAAACATCATTTAATTTTCCTCAAGTTCATGCTTTTATAAAGTTAAATTTCCATTCAAAAATCAAGATTTAATAATAATTCACTTATTAAATTGCAGTGTTCAATTTTAAATTCATTGCATTAATTTCGACTTAACACTTAAGTTCAAATTCTGAAATATAACTTAGTTTTATTTTTATTTACTTAACTAAAAGTTCACTTTTAAGTCAATTTCATAAATTTCCAATTTAGTTATATTTAAAAATTTCAACTTAAAGTATTCATTCATTTCACATTTCAACTTTATTAAAAATCATTAATATGATATAAAATCACTTTGAATTCATTTAAATTCAAATTATCAAAAATTTATCATAATTTCATATTCAATTTAATTTCCAATTTTAATTAAATCAAATTTTCCAAATTAACTTACGTTCAAAATTTTCTAACTTTTCATTAATTCATTTTACTCACAATTATTCAGAAAATCAATAATATTTTACAAAAATCCTTTTTAACTAGATTTAAATCAAAATGTTTTAATATTTACATTTCTAAAATAATTTTAAATTTTTTTAGAAAACATATATTAACTACGGGTCTGTATATAATTTTCTACACTAGGAAAAGTGATACGGGTAATATATCATTTCAACCCGTAATTTACAAAGAAAATACAGGCTTTATCATTTCAAACTCGCAGTCTCAAGTAAATGAAATAAATTGAAAATCATTCAGGCCTATCATTTCAGCCCATAACAATTTTCCCTTATTCTAAAGTCCGTTCGGGTATGTATCATTTCAACCCATAGTGATTTCTAATTTACAGGGAACTTGCAGTGTGATAAACTGATAAAATATACAGAATAGCATGAAATAACAGTAACATATGATATAACAGGTGTGAACATCATATGATAATAATATAAGCAGTTATAACATGTTAATATAGTTCTACAGATTCACAGGTGTCAATTTACTACTTATATAAGTACATAATGTCTGGTGAGAAATACTCACATTTTTATGCTGGAGATATTAATTTGAATGACAGAACGGATCCAGAAGGCACGACCTTTGATTTTGAGTGGAGAGAAATAGCCAAGATATCATCTTGTAAACAACCCCAAAACAAGACAATATAACTTATGAATATTCAACCAAATTATTGAAATAAATTGAAATTGAAAGGTAACAAAGACAAGATAACTTGACCTTGTTACAACCATTCCAAAGCTCGACTAAGGGGGTTCATTTTCTCAGCCACGATGATGATATGAGTGTGGGAGAGACAAGGTTAACTTCCTTGAATCCAAGAAACAAACCAAACCAAATATACATTAATAACCAAATCACAACAATATAAATAACTTGCAAATACATGCACAAAACATTTTCAAACCAATTTCACTTGCTTCCATCTTGCATAGGCTCAGCCATGGCTGGAAAGTACATGACTATGGCATGTTCTAAGGTCTGGTTGTGGACCTATAGGGGTCGGCCTAACCTAGAGGAAGTGGTGCAAAAGTTTGTGAAGCAAGATCTAATGCTACTAGGCAAAAGCAAGGGTTTTGGCCATATTTGGCTCGACCTATGGCACACTTGGGCTCGTCTATACTTACTCCAGATCTGGACAGTAGAGAGTGATGGTGTAGAAGTGGCCAAAGGTCATGTAGTTGCTGGTGGTGGTGGTTCTAGGGGTGGCCAAAGAGGTTTGGAGGTGGTGGACATGAATGGTGCTTGGTTATGTACATTTAGGTGGTGTTTGTTTAGGTTTTTGGTGGATCTATTTCAACATGGGGCACGGCCAGTGGCTAGGGGTTGGAATGGAGGAGGTGTTGGTCAGGTGTGGTGGTGATGGAGGTGGCCAAGGTGGAGGAGGAAGGAGGAGCTGAGCCTAGAAGAGGAGATAGCAAGTGCAAATCAAGTAAAACAAAGGAAAACATACGAAAAGAAGAAGCTTTTACCAAATTTTTTTCTCAAGCAATGGAGGCCGACTATTTTGGAGCTGAGAAAGTTTTGTATACGGGATTTAAATGAAAAATAATTGGCTGGAGGAAAGAATGAAGTCGGCCAATCAATTGAATTAGAAAAGGTTGGAAAACAAAGAGGCGGGAAAACGAAGAGCCTTGAGCAACTAAAGAGACACAAACTCTTCAAATTTCCATTATTTTCTTTTTAAATTTTATATAACTGAAATATATATATAAACTCAAATGAAATCCGAAAATTTAGTAAATAAACAAAAATAAATTAATTAATTATTAATTATATATAGTTTAATTAAATAAAACAGCAAAATCTACAACTAGTCTTGAAAATATGAAAAATAAGTGCAATGAACTTGGGAAAATTTTTATGTACTTAAAAATATTTATAAATAAAGATAAAAACACAAAATAAAATGAATTCACAAAAATAAATAAATAAATTTAAATTTAAATATAGTTTAGATGAAGAAAATAGCAGAAAAATAGAAACAACTTTTAAAAATAGGAAATAAATACAGTAAATTTTGGAAAAAATTCTATTATCATTTTAAAAATATTTAAAAGTCAAAATATACATAATATAACATACTAAAACATATTAAAATAAAATATGACAAAGAAAATAAAATTTATACAATTTAAAATAGCAAAATTGCAAAATAAACAATTTATACTCAAAATTGAAATGTACATATCTTTTGCAGTTTAACTCCGTTTTCAACGAAACAAAAAGCAGTGTTCAAGTTATTTCATCTATTTTCAAAATAAATGCTAAAATTTAAGATTTAAAATGATTTTAATTTTAATTTTAATTTTAAAAGTCAAAGTTTAAACAGTTTGAGTAGAAATTCACCTTTCAGTAAGATATTCAAATTATACTAGTTTGAACTATAAATCACTTAATAATCATCATTTACATTTAAAGATGAAATGTTTGAAATAAAACAAATTTAAAATAATTTAAAAATAACAGAAAGTTCAATTTAAATAATATACAAAAATCTAGGGTTGTTACAAAATGGAATTGAATTGAATAGGAAAAGCTTTTGAAAAGAAAGTTTTGAAATCTAAATTTAGTTTGAATATACTATATCTTATTATTTTGGAAATTACGGTTTGGAAAGATTATACAAGTTATATAATATGGATTTTAAACCATTTTGAAGTATACTGAATGTATTATTTTGGGAATTTGAATTCAACCCAAGTTTACACTTTAAAAGACTATAATTTGTGTATATTTGATCGGGTTTTTCCGAAATGAAAAGTATTTGTTTTCAAATGATAATAGCTTTCAAATAAAGAAAGGATTTCCAATTTGTGTTGAAAATATTTCAAATTTGAAATGGAATTGTTTTGAAAGCTATGAATGAATCTTTGTGAAAGATTGTTGAACTTTGTTTTGAAATTGAAGAGGATCATAAAGGTGTATCTTTTGTCAAAAAAGATTTGAAATGGGATTGTTTCAAAAGTTATGAATTAATCTTTGTGAAAGATTAGTGAACTTTGTGAAGTGAACCTTTTTGTTTAAAGATTTGAAAATGGTAATTTGTTTAAACCATTTGAAGAAAGGTTTTAGGCTTTAATTTGTGACTTAACTAAGATCCCACTATATCTATATGTTTTCAAATATTGCGCTCATTATTCGGTTTAGCTGGGAGAGGACTTTGTGTCATAAAACCCATTTCAAATAATGATACGACGAAATGGGTAGCATTTGAAGACCGGTGGTGAAGATCGGGTATTTTCAAGAAAGAAAGGATTACCCGTCGAATGACTCTGCATTGAGTAGCTACGGTATAGAGATCTCCATATGTGATGGGGTGTCTGATTGGGATTATGAATACCTGGATAGTAAGGGCTTCTTTATGAAGTGCCTTTGGTTTTGTTCAAACTCGGAACAAACTTGTATAGATGTATGTCTGACGTTACACTTTGAGATGTAAAGTTGGTTTCTATCAAATACATTTCTGTTTGGTGGCAGAGAATTTATTCTCTTAGCTTAACACCCTTCTCTGAGACGTACGAGCTCAGAGGTTATGTGGTTGATGGTTACTAGTGATACGTTTTCAATTCGGTAATGCGGCATACAAAGTGCTGCTGATGATTTGTTGATCGAAGCATGACTTTTGTGAAAAGCGTAGCTTTGTGGAAGAGACTTCATCGAACCTCACAACCCAAAAATGGTCGAAACAGGAATGTTGCGACAATGTTTTTAGGGGTCGCCCCCTTTGGGTATGTCCATTTCCTTCTGGATAAAAAGTGATATCATGGTATGGAGCCCAGATATTTAACTGTGTGGTTGTTGCTATTTGTTGATGAATCCCAGGATAAAGGTCGGTAACGACCAGTGATGGCTTACTTGTAGGTGTTACCTAGTTACAGAGGTAACCCGGCCTTGTGTTGGTAGGGATCGGATTTGGATCTTGGGGGAATCTCTCCAGAGGCGTTCCATTCGGTGAGGAAGTTCCTTAGCCTGACCATTGATGGAAATCCAATCATCCAATACGTGCCCTTTACGATTGTAGTTGTATAACCTGCCATTCTTAAATAGTAGCTATAGTAGGCATAGTATAATGGTACTTATGCTGGCTAAGATTAATATTATACTTTTGAAATATTTTCCACTATGCACTAATAATAATAACAAAAAGGTTTTCACGTATCAAGCATGCTTGACTATCATAAGGAGAAATCTACCTTAAGTGTGCGATTGCATTGTGTGTGCCGGAAGGCCTTATGGTAGTTTCATTTTCCAAAAAGCATTGCGGATTTCAATTTCAAATTTTTTCGTTGTTTGTTATAAAGATAAACTATTTTTGTTTGCTCATACCAGTCCCATGACTGACCTGTAATTTATTGTTTCCTTTCTAAACTCTAGGTGCCCACAATTTTCCACATGAGCAGCCTTGAGTCAGGTAGTCAAATAGAAGATGTAGATTCGATATCTTTGAAGCCTTTGAATCTTGGCGATCACATTTCTTCACTCTGGAGTTACCTAGTTTGCTTAATGCAACGTGATCGAGGGTTCGAGCTATCTTTGGTTTGGAGATGGAGTTGCAGTATGGAGTTGTATTCTTTTGGGAACTCCTCTATCTTTCAGTGCTATCTTTCCACTGCTATTTTTTCCGTAGATGTATATTTTTGTCTCTGGTATTGTTGAGCATTTTTTATACCATATTGTATCAATTATTATATGTCAATGATATTATTCAATTCTTTTCCGCTGTGTTGTTATACTTAATTGTTATAAGCTTCGGCAATTCGGATTTCGACATTTGAATCTGCGGCATTCGAATACGGGTGAAGTATGGATGTAGATTTTCGAGCGTCGAAAATCCGGAGCGTCACATTTCGAATCCAAAAGAATATGTATAATAAAGCGTATACATACTATTAGAATTACAGATCTAAGAAAAAAATCGTGGTTAAGGGGAATTCAGATTTATAGTTAAAAAAATTACTTTTTTCTGCGGTATTGATTTGCACCTTCTCTTTAGCTCTTTTATTTTCTACCCTTCCCCGATATATATTTATATATAATATTTTACAATTTTTAGAAGTAGTGGAGAAGAGAAAGTGTCAGAGCATCGCTGCTTTGATGAGAAAATATGAGAAGAGGAGTGAGTGTTTAGGCCTTTATATATAGGCACATGAATCAATCATAACAGTTAGATTAAAATCGTTAAATCCGGATCATTAGCCAACGTTCGAAACCTAGCCGCCATGTTCGAACCAGTCGATTGTTAATGGTCGATCGACCCACAGAGGGGGTCAACTGGTAGGTTACCATATTTAATGTTATTTGTTTCCATTTTCGATTTTAATTATTTTCACTCTGGAATCTCCAAATGCTTATAACTTTTTTCATTTGAGCTCTGATCGTGAAACTCCAAATTGGAAAGTTGCTCAGAATATTGCCACGAACACAATGGTGCAAGTTTCGCTGTCAAATTCCAACGTTTGGTCAAATTTATTTTTTGAGCCTTATTAATTATTGTTAATTTTATGAGGTGTAATATTCTCCCCCTAAAATAATTTCATCCCCAAAATTCATTAAGGGTTGAACCTTGTAACATAAGGTATTCGACCAATTTTGTAATCAAACATTTATAAGTACGTGGTGTATCACAACATATAAACTTGTATGCAGAATGACTCTAAATCAATGCCTCATATATGAATGCATTCTTTTTAAAAACATTTTTAAAATATGATGCAAGCAACCTAGATATACTGGCAATTCTATATGTACGCAAGTTTTCAAAAATTCTTTCACACACAATAATTTCCATACTTCTACGAGTAGAAGTATGGTTTATTTTCCATCAAATCCTTGCCATCCAAAACCTAGTACATAATTTTTAACATCCAATTTTTTTGGAAATCCAGTTTCCAAATCTATACTCCTATGTAAGAAAAAGGAAATCAAATGGAAAATTTTACAATTCCACCCTTCTTTTGGATACATATTCTGTTGTACCTTGAAACCTTCTTTTTTGCCCCCAAAACTTTTTCAACTTTTCCCAGTACAATTTGCATAAGGAGGTTTATATTTGGATATTAAAGCGTAATTATCCTAAGTAGGAGTTTTTGTCTATTATCAACAAGGTATGGAAATAGAAATTCCAAAGCTAAAAAGCATTTCCCCTTGTTATTATCGATGTCTTGTATATTATCACCATTGTCGGACAGTAAAATTCACATTCACTAACATGTCGACCTGCCCTACGATAAGCACGTGGCGCTAGAAAATTAAAAACTTCTCATTTTCCCTCAAAAATCTTTTTCCCTTTTTACTCAAACTTGCAAATTAATTTAAAAAAAATCAAATTCCCAAAACCATTTTTTTTCAAAAGCACTTGAACAAAACTTCCCAAAAACTTTTGAACACAACTTCCCAAAAAACATTTAAAAATTTCTTTCAAAAACATTCAAAGAATTTTTTTCAAAACATTTGCCTCTTCATTCATTAAACAAATCAAGCCACATCTTAATGTAATTGGGACTCAGTCAATGATTATTTACATATAATTGACCATATTAATCTTAAATTTTGAGAAATTATTCTTTTATTCTAAAATAACAAACTACCTACAAGTGTATCTATAAATTTTAGCTTTTAAGGCATATGAATAGTGACCCGTGATTTTGCAAAAAGAATTTCCCTATCCTCCGTTCAATATTCTAAAGTTTTAGATCTAAGTATTTTTAATTTCTAGTTGCTAACTTAATTTCCTAATTTATTTTATAAACTTCAAGTCTTACCTATATTTTATTGCTAGTTAAGTGTTCTTACGAGATCTCCATACTTTTACTATTTTCCAATATATTTATATTTATATAGCAGTCTAAACCCATCCATCAAATCAATGCAGTGATAAACAGGAACATATCACTACCATATCGTACACTTTTCTAAAAACCAAAGAAAGGAAACTAGCAATTACAAACCAAAGTCCTTAAAAGAAAATTTTGCTAGAAGCTGCCATTCTTCATCAACTGGTGTTAATAATGTTTTGGTCCTAACACTCCTTACTAAATTATGATGGAAGTTTCTAGTATGTCATTTCCCTATCACCCATCTTCCTTAACTCTCCTTCTTAGCTTCTAATAAATGTGGCCCATCCATTACTTCAATTATTATACCTGAATATGGGATAAATTGTGCATCCACACGCCATAATGGGTAAGAAATATAAACTATGCAAATTTAGAATAACTCATCAGAAAATTTTGTTTGTGGAATAACTTCACTACACCTATATTGCTTGCTTCAGCTTTGAGCCAACCAACGTCCTTCATGTGTGT
This sequence comes from Allium cepa, assembly GCA_030765085.1. NCBI lineage: Eukaryota > Viridiplantae > Streptophyta > Magnoliopsida > Asparagales > Amaryllidaceae > Allium > Allium cepa. Next base: position 754,270,550 of record CM060940.1, on the reverse strand, counting down.
TTGACACTCATTACTTTCTTCTCCAGCCATTCTAGTATTTTCTCTCAACAAAAATCTCTTGGTAGTATCCTCATACTTTGGTATTTGCTTCCTCTATATCCTTGATCCTTCATACGAGTATACAATAGGACTTGCAAAATTATACTTTGGTACCCTTCACCATTCCTTTGAGGTTTCTTCTCATGGCTTCAATATATCTCTTATAGATATTTCTAGTTTTATACCAACATTCTTTATATTCAATAGGAGTTCCTTGTTGCTACCCTACGAGCATTCGTAGCTATTTTATTCATAGCCTAAAACCTTTAGCCTATCTTACCAAGGTGTGATCTCTATCTACTCCATATTAAAATTTTGGTTTGGCTCTCACCATTCTTTATAAAACTAAAATTTTACGATCATAAGTATCTAATTCAAAACCTTTACCTTTAAAGATAAACTTAGAAAACTTTTTTTCAAATTCAAAAATTACTTGGTTTCAGAAAGAAGCAGAGAAAAATTCCCTTTTCTAACCAATTTTATATTTTTAAGAACTTTCTACAATGGAATATACATCTTTTAAAAGTAGAATTTTTAACTCAAAACATTCAATTTAATTATCATACCAAACTATTTTTCAAAAACATATTCTACAATATTAAACAATGAAAAGTGGAGTAGACAAGGATAGCTTTCATCCTATTATTTTTCCTATTACTCATGCAATCTTTGCTTCCACCTTTGATAGAGATTTTCATAGTGCAAGATGGAGACTTCTAAAAAATATATGTAATTACAACATCTATCTAAGCGTCCATCTAATGTATATGCGCAATTAATACATATCCATGGAACTTGTCCATTCTTTCTATCATATTCCTATTATTTTTCTACTATATTATTTCTAACTACATTAATAATCCTATATGTATATATATTCCTAATACTATTTCTATTTAAAATGTCGGGCGTTCTTACCCTTCTATTCTATATATCCTATTTTTAAATCAAGTTCTATTTCAATTATCCATTCAAAACAAAGAATTTTAAAATGGAACTTCCAAATTTGCAAAATAAGAAAAATCGTCGACCGTAGCCTATACTTTATTTGCATTTATTTCAAAAATGAAATATCCCTTTGTCAAAAATCCTTAACTCGAAAACTTTTTGACTCAACCATTTTTAAACTAAGAATTAAAAATGAAACACCCTTTTTACCAGAAACCATTAAATCAAAAAATTTTGACACAACAAACATTTAAATTATGAATTTGCATATTTTCTTTCTTTTTCAAAACAAGAACTTCCTAATAAATCCTTTGAAAAACCCATTCAAAACATTTTAAGGAATTCTCAAAATACCTTTTATCAAATTCTTTCTCATGAGGTCGGACTCGAAAATGGACTTTTATTGCCCTATCTTTAAGACACTTCTTCTTCCCTGCTTATCCTTAACTCGTCTCAATCAATAATCTGGCTTATGTTCTTGTGGTAATTAGTATACAACTTCTTGCAGGAACTTTCTCCATTCTTCCTTCATAACTTAGTTCCGGACGCTTATAACATATAGGTTTTTACTTCCCATTTATCTAGATGAAATGTTAGTCATTTATTGAAAATCTATCAAAATCCATAATCATAAGGCAGCATATGCTCAACAATGGAGTCCAGTACCTTCTAGCCTTCGAGATTCTTCTATATGTCGTGCTCATGCTCTTCTTGGTTCATTCCTTATGCACGACTTCTGCCCCATGGGGTAATCGGGGTAGGAGTACAAATTTAACTCTATTTATTTTTCTAACTTATAGTCTCCTCACCCATCCTTTTGGAATATGGTCGCAACTACTTCAATAATCGAAATTTATAGAGTTAGGCATATAATTTACATATAATTATAAGTAAAAAAATACAAATATGTTCTCCTAGCGTATCCTTATTACTATGATCGACTAACATAAACACTGATACCAAATGCAACAACCTTCACCTTAATGGGCCTGAATTTTGACCAAAATCAAAATCCAAGTCTATTAGGGTATGGATCAGTGATTTTGGAAACTTTTAATAAACTAAAGAATATCAGAGAGTGACTTATATAAATTTATAGTGGATTTGAGAAATATAGTAGAACATACCTATTGAAAAAGGCTGCAGTAACACCCAGCAATTTTAACGATTGAATATTTACATGATTAATTTAAATATTTAAACACTATGCGATGGAACACCTCTTATACTTGAATTTTACAAATAAGCAAATTAGAACTTGATAAGCCCATGGTTAAGTTCACTTTTTCGATGTGAGTAAAATGAGTATAAACTTAACTGTATCTAGAGTCGATGATTTTCAGACATGAATATTGCCGGATGGAAAGGATTTAAGTCTTAGCACATTAATAGCCTATATGTGGCTAACTCCTTCCTAACTCTCAATCACTTTTTCATTTCCACATTTCTTCTTCACCTCCTCTCTAATGTCTTCTCTAATCACCCTTTAATCAGCTCTTAATCACCAAACCCTAAATCCATTCAAATAAAGCCCTAAATTCAAATAAAAATACCATAAATCATTTCTTCCTATAGTCTACAAAACCCATAAAGGAATTGGTGTTACTCAGAGATTTAGTGTTGATTTCGAAAACTAAAGAGAGAAAAGACTGGGTTTTGGTGATTAAGCTTAGCTTGGATTTAAGGAAGGTGAGTAGGATGATTCTCTTATTAAATTTGTATATTTTACTTTCTTAATTCATTCATTTATAATTATAACGTATTATGGAATGATTTATTGATTTCTATGCTAGGGTTTAGACTTGTATTCATGTTATAAATGTTTCCCTTAGCTAATTAATTGTTTAAGACCCTAATTACTATGTTTGAAAATAGCTAGTAGCCCTAGAATTAATTTGACTAATTGGATGATTAGTTGTGTTGTTATTGTTTGATTTGGGGTTAATTATGTAGAGTACTAACGTGCATATCATTAGAAAACATTAATTAACCCAATTGAATTAATCTGCAAAAAGTTAGTAAGCTAATTTAAGTGATTGGCAAAAAATACACTTATTATTAAAGTGATTAGAGGCTATAAAGCTTAGTTAGTGTTTATAAAATGGTTTCATGATTTTATAAATCAACTATATATTTTATAAAATAGAAATGAGATTCTATAAATTAGTACGATAATAAATATTTGATTGTCAATGAAGTAATTAAGTATTTTAAAAGGCTGAAAGTGATTAGTAAGTTAGTATGGCGTTATCAAATGGTAAGAGATTTTATAAAATGGTTTAACATGATATCTTACTTTTATTAAAAAGATAGTAAGTGACATTTTATTCTTACTAAAGAAATTATAGATAAAAGTAGTATTTGAATTAGAAATAGTTGTATTGCCTATTGGATATACATGTGTGTGTATAATGTGCACGGGTGGATATACATATACGTGTATTCAAAGTTAAGCGATGATCGAAACAACTATAGTGTTATAGCTAGAGTTGTGATGAGATTTGTTTTTATAAGAGGTGAATATTCACGTATTAGATTTTTATATGAATATGGGAATGGTCATACGTGTATATGGTCATGTTAAGAGCGATCTTATGTAGCTATAGCGACCATCAGGTGCGCTAAGTTGCGTAGGAGAGTACCAGGTCGAGTAATCACCCAGGTGAAGCTCGAATGTATTTTTGTTGTGATACATGTGTGTGTTTAAGTACTAGTGTGCTAAGGCATGCACAAATGAGTGCATCAACATACGTATGGGCTATGCACAAGGCATCAAGGCCGGGCATGTCGTTTCGGCATGTTAGAGAAAGCCGGATCGCTATAATTGCCCGTTGAACTGTACTCATGCAAAATGTGGATTTTGGTATCGAAAACGGTTTTTGTATACTTAAGAAGCACTTCCAAAATGTTAACAAATGAACCTCGGTAGATGTTCGATGGGATGGAGGCAGGCTCTAGCAGCAAGACGACTCATCATGTGAAGCGAAGGAGGAAATGGCGCACGAATTGGCGATCGTTTGGCGCAATTTGCCCCAACCCAGGTAACCTATCAGTTCAATCGATTGAATAGATCCATTCAGTTGATTAGTCGAGAGGAAACATTCCATCTCTACCATTGTTCAGTCGATGAATACCCTCGATCAGTCCGTTGAAACTTTATTTTCTTGTTTTTACAAACACGATAACTTTCGCATACGAAGTTAGATTGAGGTGAGGTTTAGAAAATAATTCACCATTTTTCAAGAGCTACAACTTGTAAAGTTTTTTAGGCTTTGGAGTACTTTGATATCGGGGCTTATGTGGGACCACCTCAACATGTGTTCCAAAACTGTAGATTTTGAGGTATACCGATAGGGTATACCATAAACGTATTTTGATGTTGAGGCCATCGTTCCATTTGGAATGTGATTTGGATTAGTATAGGGTTTTGTTAGAGTTTTCTGGTGGGTTTTCAAGCCATAGTGACTGGGTTGTGCGTGGCGATTCCATACGTTATATACGGAGTGTGTTTGTATTCTAAGATTTCGACCCTAGAGTAGTATACAATTTGTTTGGCTTTGACTTGTTGTGACACACCAAGGGTACAGACTTATGTGACCTACCTAGGGTATGGACGTAGGTGACCTACAAAGGTATCGACCTTGTTGTAGTGTACCTAGAGTGTTATTGATGGCCATGGCACACTCGACATGGTCTTGGAGGGGTGGTGTAACGAATCGTAACTTAATCACTTTATATTTGAATATTTAAATCATTTTTTAATATTTAAATAACGGATTTAATAACCAAATAAACATATTTTAAATATTAATTAATTATATTAAAATCATTTTCAAATTTTGTTTACCAAAATAATTAGTTCAAATAAAAAATAGATAATATGACTGAAAAAACGGTTTTCGGAAATTCGACTTTTCCACATAAGAGAAGTCGAAAAAACATCATGCACATTTTGTATAACTCATGTACACATGCACACACATGAACATATGTCATGTAATAAGTTAATGATGGTGTTAAAATAAATGAACCATGCTTAGATTAAAATAAAACAAGAGTTGACTTAAAAATAAAATATAAAATAGCCTATCATGCACCACCATAACCTAATCTACCTAGGCTAGTGCACAATGCATCAAGGAGCGTGGACAAAAGATGGGTGTGCGCACGCCTAGGGAGAGGGGGGAAGCATGGAAGCATTCACATGACAACATTTAATATATTTTTAAGTTAAATTAAATAATTAATCCATCTCTTTTGCTATAAATACTCTCTTCACATTCTCACTTTGCATCTTCATTTTTTCATATTCACTTCTCTTCTCTTCACGTTCAAGTATTTACGTGGCTACGTCATGTCTAAAGTTGGAAAAATGTAGCTTCTTCACTTTAAAACTCCATATATTCATGTACAAACACTCCTCCACCAAGACAAAAGCATTTCCACCTCAAAACTCCAAGGCCGGGCCCATTACTACCCAAGCTGAACCCAAAGCCAGCCTACTAAGGGCCCAAAAGTCCAAGCTAAGGTGTAATGAAGGTGGTTTGTGAGTATGGAAATTTAATTATTATGGTGATCCGGTTAAGATAGAAGTGTTTTTGTGAGTAAAGCTTCGACCTTTAACTCATAATGTTTAAACTATATTCATGCTCCTATTTGTAGCTATTGAATTCTTATTGTACAGTTGTAATAATATTTGGTTGTTAGATTGGTTTATTGCTTTGAAAATTAGTCGCTTTGGAAAGTTAGTGAGTGAATCATAAGTTATATGAAAATCTAGCAATTAAACTAATTTTGCTGTTAATAAATGCTTGTTGCATGTCAAATCATTGTAAACTACTATGTATGTATGTTCATCCCCTTGATTTGTGATGGTTGATTTTATTGAAAATGTCATATACCTAAATTCTGAACTGCCCATATCGCGATAGTCGCTATATCGGCACTTTCTGAAAATCATCCTTTATCGAAACAGTTTGATTTCATTATCGTGCTTGGAATTATTTTACAAGTTAAGCAAGTTTTTGATTAATGTTATCTTTAATAGCAATTAATTATTTTAATAACAATTATTTAATTATTTAACTAATAAGGATTAAGGTTAACTAATTAACTTATTAGTGATGTGTTTTAAATTTAACGAATTACTTGATTAATTATGTTTTGAGTTTAATTGATCATTTTAATTAATGATGTTTAAGGATAATTAATCTTTTGATAATGATGGATTAGGATTTATTAATTTGTTAATTAATGATTTTTAAAAAAAATTAAGTAATCCTTTTATTTAATGACTTTTAAAGGCTAATAAATCCGTTTAACCTTAATTAATCTTTCCTTAAATAAAGTTTTAATTATTTAACCCCTTTCAAATAATGATATTTAATTATTATTTAATTGACTTGACTAATTATATTATTAATTTATTGAATTAGTGATGTTTTAAAGGTGATTTTCCCTTTTTAATTAAAGGTTATTGAAGTAAATTAATCAGCTTAGTTAACGAAGTTATAAACCTGATTTAATCAGTGTAATAGGAATATTTTAAGTTGTTAAACCCTTTTTATAATGATGTTTCAAAGTTACTAAACTCTTTTAACAGAGTGTTTTAAAGCTAATACTTGTAATGTGAAGCCAAGTATGAATTTGGGTTTTTAAAAGAAAAAGTTTGACTCGTTTATGGAAATGAATTAATTTTCCTAAAGTGTATTACTTATATGGAAATGATTTATTTGTATAATTAGCACTAAATATCGAAGAAGTAGACTTGTCGCTATTTTGAAGTTTAAGAATAATTCGTGAGACATGACTTTGAGGTAACACTTCCTTGACTTGTCCAGTATTACTGTTAACTAAGAAATAGTACAAGTTTGAATTCGATGAGTGGTGGTAAGTACATAAGACTTAGTTTCTATATACAGTCGTTTGATATCCTCAATAGTTGGTTTCTCAGCTAGTGGTTCCTTCAGATTCTTTATTATCATCATTCTAAGATGACGTGTAGCTCCGTTGAGCTTTGGTAACCTTTGTCGAAAATTGCTAAAACCAAAGTGCAAGAGGTGGCCAAGCTATGTGGGGTTGCTCCCATTATAATACTTTCACATCTCATCTTGATTGGATTCGGTAGCGCTATTAGACGTGAAATATTTGGATACTCGATAAGGTTTGGTGGGGTCCGGCTTAGAGATTTCCGAGAAGTGTCATAGAGTAAATGAGCTTTCCAGAAGTATATTACTAGAGGTATACTTCAAAGGGGGTGCACCCTTCTAGTCATTTTTTGAAGATTTTTCTTTTCTAATTTGATTCGAACCTTCAAATTTATTTCCTTACTTGCATCGGGATGAGTCAACCACTCTTCGTAGAGTTTAATTATTTATCCATTCTTTACATTTAGATGTTGATTTATATGGAAGTAAACCCCTTCCATGTTCAATGGCGTGGTCTCACATGTTCGCATTTAATTTCACACCTGTTTTTTTAAAGTTTTACTCATTCCAGACATATCGTCTGACCTGAGTTGTTTGTTGTCCCTAAACTCTCAAGTACTCATTCTATTTGAGTAGTCCGTTAGTAGCAGATTTTTGTGGGCTCTTTTGAAAATGACATCCGAGCAGGAGGCTTTTATCTTCTTAGCTATCTATTCCGCTTTATTATCTAGTTTATGTAAGTGTATTTTGTTTCACCATATGTAAATGTGGGATGGTATAACTGCCTCATCTGACTTGTAGTACTTTTGTGTAACTCTGATAACTCCCTGCTAAGGAATTACCTGATGTGCTATTGAATTTTATGTTTTATTTAACTATTTTGTTGTGAGGTTTTCTATTCGGTTCTTTATTTCACCCTATAATGACTCATCTTTTCGATGTTTGGGAAACAGAACATAAACACGGAGGTTGTGTTATGTGTCATTCCTAGGGATCAGAAAGACAGTTGGTATCAGAGCTAGGTTTGAGCGAACACCTTAACCTAATTGAGGTACAACTCATTAGAGATAGGGTGAGTTGAGCCCTAGAATGAGTTAATCTTGAGAGAGTGTTTTCTTTTCTCCCCTAAAAGTAGGGTTTTAAATCCTTTATTATGGTTTCCCTTTTATCATCTTTGACCCTATCTTTGTATTCTGATGATACCTGTCACTTATCTAGGTTACTGAAAATGAGTACAAGAGGAAGAGCAGGGAGGGGATCTGGAACCAGCATGACTACAAATGGAAAAGCTCTAAGAAATGAGCCAGCTGTATAGCCGATAAATGAAACAGTGATGCAGGTTCAGCCGCCTCAGAACTTTGCGACCCAGTGCAAGAATTACACTACTTTTGGGGGTAAACCTTTCTCTAGAACTGAATATATTTTGGGTGTTCGGATATGGCTCAACTGTTGTGAAAGGATATCCGGGGATCTTCAGTTGGGAGATGCTAGAAAGAGATTATTGGCATCGCATCAGCTTCAGAAAGCAGCAATGGATTAGTGGGACTTGGTCTCCATGAATACACCAAAAAAAGATTTCTCTTGGGCACAATTTAAGGAGGTTTTTGAAGCTCTTGATATTGAGCAAGGAGTTCAAGATGGATTATTTCCTATAGTCAATGCCCAACCTTTATCAGTGATATCAGTTGCTAGTAAGCCCTTTTTCAAGCACAAAGGGAAGAAGAAGTGGTCGGGAAAGAAGCCTGGAGATGGAGCTCAAGCACAGAACAAGCAGTTAGACTTAACCAAGATTCTTTGTTTCAAGTGCAACAAAGTGGGCCATTTTGAAAATAGTTACCCGAGACTAATCTATCATTATGCTACAATATCCTAAACATGGACATATGAAGAACCAGTGCTCTTTTTCGAAGAAAGGATCTCAAGGACAAGTTTTCACTATTAAGGAAATACCATCTACTTCTACGGACCCAAAAGGGAAATAGGATTTGCAAGGTACATTATCCATTTTTGATATTCTTATTAGAGTATTTTTCGACACCGGTGCATCCCATAGTTTTATCTCATATGACCTAATGAACCAATTGAATTTGAAATATTGTATTCTGCAAAATTCCTTTTGTGTGTCAACTCAATTGGGGTTCGACCAATCTTGATACCATGTGTTTGAATGTGCCTATTTCTTATTGAGATTAGCCTTTCTTTTTTGACTTATTTGTTCTTGGGTTCATGGGTTTTGGGGTATTATTAAGGATGGATTGGCTATCAAAGTTTTCTAAGTGCTATTTTTGGAAATCCGAAGTTAGATTTCTAGGGCACGTAGTTTCGGGAGAAGGCATATCAATGTACCTAGCTAAAATAATTGTGGTTCAAGACTCAAAGAAACCTGAAAATGCGATGGAGGTCAAGAGTTTCTTAGGATTGGCAGGTTTCAATAAAAGGTTCATTAAAGATTACTCAAAGATTGATTCTCGTCTAACAAAGCTAACAAAGAAGGATGCTTAGTTTATTTGGACACCTAAGTGCGATCAAACATTCAATGAGTTAAAGGAGAAGTTGACCGTTGTTCCCATTTTAACTATTCCAAATGGGAGTAAAGGATTAACAATTTACACGGATGCTTGTAGGATCGGAATGGGAGCAGTTTTGATGCAGAATGAAAAAATAATAGTGTGTGCGAGTCGATAGTTGAAACTACATGAGAAGGATTACGCTACGCATGATTTGGAGTAGTTGGTGTTTGTACCAAAATTGGGCACAACACTCTTCGGAAATTTTTGAAGAGATAATAAATGAAGAATGTAAATTGAAAATGAGGATTATCTAACAAAAACTCCAATTAACAAGAATATAAATGCAAAGACAAGCGATTTATAGTGGTTCGGCGTGTTGCCTACGTTCACTGTGAAGTTTTTGCAATTTTATTGATTCTCTTTCAATGATTACAAGTGATTATAGCGAACAACAGCAAGTTACAACTGGAAATTCGAAATCAACATCAAGAATATGATGTAGGATGATGGAGATCTCGATCCGGCAGAGTCTGGGCGCTTCAGAATCAAAAGATACTTTTTCTATAGGCTCTGGAGATCTATTTATAAGCGTAGGCGGCTGAGACTTCGCTCAAATCTCGGGAGAATTTTTCTGGCACGTGAGTGGGCCCACGCGACCAATCTCAGAAAGTTTCGAGTCGATCTGTGATCGATACGAAATCATTTTGTATCGATCAAGATGATGTCCAATCGAGCTGAAATTTGGTGTGAACATTCCTTGGCATGTACGCAACCTCTTGCGAAAATTTCATTGCATTTGGGTCAGTGGATTGGGAGATAAAGTCGATATGAAATGGGTATTCTCGAGTGGCTGTTTGGTTCGAATCCATCTCTTCGAATCGATCGTTTCGAATCGATGGCGGCACGCGTCTTTGTGATGACATGGAGCGTACTTTTCACCTCAATCCGGTCTTCACTCCGAGTTGACCGCATCGACTCCATATATTTCGGCCCATTCATATCGAGGGACGACACGTCATCACATTTGGTGACTCGGTGGATTCGAGTGATGCCTTACTCATGGATTCGAACTGCAACCGTTGATGGATACGAATCACTGATGGATACGAAGCAGGGTAACCTGATGGATACGAAGTGCTTTGACCAGATGGATTCGAAGAGTGGTTCCCATGATGGGTACGAAGCGGTGACCATTGCCTTAGTTGATGGATGTGAAGTAGAGAGATGCCAACGGATTCGAATAAGGAAGTGCTGACCGATACGAAGCGCGGCTTTATGATGGGTACGAAGTCCATCGATACGAACTCGATGGATTCGAACACAGCCAAGTTCATCGATACGAACCGGTGCTCTTCGATGGATATGAAATTGCTGGACCCATGATCGATACGAAATCGATCGATACGAACTGGAGCATGATGATCGATACGAAACCAGAGCTTTTCCTTTCAACTTACATCCATCATAACTTGAGCATACGAACTTGGATTGACTTGAAACTTGGAACGCTTGTTCTTATGATCTTGCTTGTCATGTCCAATCAATTGTAGCCTGATCTGGGCTCGGACAAAATCCAGCGATATCCATAGTGAAGCAAAGTATAACCAATCTTTGAGATGAACTGTCTTTTGTTTTCGATCGATTTTTGGTATCATGGCTTTGCCAAAAAGCGGGATAACAGTTGGTAGTATTCTTCGCATTGAAGGTGTGGTGGCACTCTCCTTTAGGTATAAAGTTTCAGTTATATACGGATAACAAGTCATTAAAGTATCTTTTTACCCCAAAGGACTTGAACTTAAGGCAGCGAAGATGGCTAGAAATTTCTCTCGTCTTATGACCTAAAGATTCTTTATACCTCAGGGAAAGTGAACGCCATTGCAGATGCGTTGAGTAGGAATGTGGCGATGGTTGCAAATTTGGAAATTAAGCTAGTATTAATGGAGACAATTGCACATTTCCAAGAAGAAGACCCTATTCTAGCTTGACTTAAGAAGGCTGTTTGAATGTGCCTATTTCTTATTGAGATTAGCCTTTCTTTTTTGACTTATTTGTTCTTGGGTTCGTGGTTTTTGGGGTATTATTAAGGATGGATTGGCTATCAAAGTTTTCTAAGTGCTATTTTTGGAAATCCGAAGTTAGATTTCTAGGGCACGTAGTTTCGGGAGAAGGCATATCAATGGACCTAGCTAAAATAATTGTGGTTCAAGATTCAAAGAAACCTGAAAATGCGATGGAGGTCAAGAGTTTCTTAGGATTGGCAGGTTTCAATAAAAGGTTCATTAAAGATTACTCAAAGATTGATTCTCGTCTAACAAAGCTAACAAAGAAGGATGCTTAGTTTATTTGGACACCTTAGTGCGATCAAACATTCAATGAGTTAAAGGAGAAGTTGACCGTTGTTCCCATTTTAACTATTCCAAATGGGAGTAAAGGATTAACAATTTACACGGATGCTTGTAGGATCGGAATGGGAGCAGTTTTGATGCAGAATGAAAAAATAATAGTGTGTGCGAGTCGATAGTTGAAACTACATGAGAAGGATTACGCTACGCATGATTTGGAGTAGTTGGTGTTTGTACCAAAATTGGGCACAACACTCTTCGGAAATTTTTGAAGAGATAATAAATGAAGAATGTAAATTGAAAATGAGGATTATCAAACAAAAACTCCAATTAACAAGAATATAAATGCGAAGACAAGCGATTTATAGTGGTTTGGTGTGTTGCCTGCGTCGACTGTGAAGTTTTTGCAATTTTATTGATTCTCTTTTAATGATTACAAGTGATTACAGCGAAAAACAGCAAGTTACAACTGGAAATTCGAAATCAACAGCAAGAATATGATGTAGGATGACGAAGATCTCGATCCGACAGAGTCAGGGCGCTTCAGAATCAAAAGATCCTTTTTCTGTAGGCTCTGGGGCTCTATTTATAGACGTAGGAGGCTGAGACTTCGCTTAAATCTCGGGAGACTTTTTCTGGCATGTGAGTGGGCCCACGCGACCAATCTCAGAAAGTTTCAAGTCGATCTGTGATCGATACGAAATCATTTCGTATCGATCAAGATGATGTCCAATCGAGCTGAAATTTGGTGTGAACACTCCTTGGCATGTACGCAACCTCTTGCGAAAATTTCATTGCATTTGGATCAGTGGATTGGGAGATAAAGTCGATATGAAATGGGTATTCTCGAGTGGCTATTTGGTTCGAATCCATCTCTTCGAATCGATCGTTTCGAATCGATGGCGGCATGCGTCTTTGTGATTAGGTGGAGCGTACATTTTGCCTCGATCCGGTCTTCACTCCGAGTTGACCGCATCGACTCCATATATTTCGGCCCATTCATATCGAGGGATGACACGTCATCACATTTGGTGACTCGGTGGATTCGAGTGATGCCTTACTCATGGATTCGAACTGCAACCGTTGATGGATACGAATCACTGATGGATACGAAGCAGGGTAACCTGATGGATACGAAGTGCTTTGACCAGATGGATTCGAAGAGTGGTTCCCATGATGGGTACGAAGCGGTGACCATTGCCTTAGTTGATGGATGTGAAGTAGAGAGATGCCAACGGATTCGAATAAGGAAGTGCTGACCGATACGAAGCGCGGCTTTATGATGGGTACGAAGTCCATCGATACGAACTCGATGGATTCGAACACAGCCAAGTTCATCGATACGAACCGGTGCTCTTCGATGGATACGAAATTGCTGGACCCATGATCGATACGAAATCGATCGATACGAACTGGAGCATGATGATCGATACGAAACCAGAGCTTTTCCTTTCAACTTACATCCATCATAACTTGAGCATACGAACTTGGATTGACTTGAAACTTGGAACGCTTGTTCTTATGATCTTGCTTGTCATGTCCTATCAATTGTAGCCTGATCCGGGCTCGGACAAAATCCAGCGATATCCATAGTGAAGCAAAGTATAACCAATCTTTGAGATGAACTGTCTTTTGTTTTTGATCGATCTTTTGGTATCATGGCTTTGCCAAAAAGCGGGATAACATTTGACCCCCAAAGTACGTCTTGTGGAAACATGACGTGTTTTGAAAAGCTGCAATTTCTCTCTGGACAATCATTGCTCTCTTTCGTTGAAAGTTGTACTTTGTATTGCTGTAACCTTGCGTTGATATAACTGATTGCTGTATAATAGTGATTGGATGTTCGTTGTTGTAATCGGAACAAGATGAGTATTCGATCCCTGTGAATGTTTAAAATCGAATATTAGTCTGATATATATGCACATATGTTAATTTGACTTCCGTTAACATTGTGTGTTCACGAGTCGTTGTCAGTTTTGTTTGTTATTGAATTTCGTATCGATTCTCTCCTGAACCGATTTGAAATTCGAGTTAAAACAACGCTTGATGGTTGTTTTTGACTATCCTCTTGTATCGATCCTCTCCTGAATCGATGTAAAAGGTTGAAAAGTAGTTTTTCATATCGATGCGAGTCGAAATGATGGATACGAAATGATAGTTCGTATCGATGAGCTTGGATGGATAGGAAACATCCGTTCGTATCGATGAGTTTGGATGGATTTGAAATATCTGTTCGTATCGATGAGAAATGATGGATACGAAATTGCTGTTCGTATCGATAGGTTTTTGATGGATACGAAATTGTTGTTCGTATCGATATGCAGTGGATGGAGTTGCGAACTTTTTGATGCAAACGAGGGCTTTGAGCCGATGGAGTTCACAATCTTCAGCCGTCCTTGCTGCTTTCTTCGTATCGATGGATCTACTGTCCATTTCGAATCGATAGAGAGTCTTGGTCCGATGGATTCGAACAGGGCGTTCGATTCGATTCGCGGTTTGACCGGTTGCGGTCGGTTAAGTGGACTGGGAGGCGAATCGACCCAGTTCCTTCTAGGCTTCATATAAATAGCTAGGACTTAGCCATTTTTCACTTTTTTACTTTTACTGCTGCCTTTTGCTTTCGTATCGATAGAGAGTCCAAGAGAAAGAACTGTTTTAGCCTTCGAATCGATTCAGTCCTTCAATCCTTCAAAATTAAACATTAAAATCAGGTAATTAATGGATAGAATTATGTTCAGAACGATGAAACTCGAAATCTCAACCATCCTTCTTGCTTTTATGACCGGTTTCGATGAATTTAAGATCTGGACGAGTGAGAGCAAGATTGGGGATGGAGCGCGGCCATGGGTTGAGGCCTTTTTGGAGAAGAAGGAGTTGTGGAGGAATGACTCTGCCTTCGTTTCGTGTCGATCTGTAATAGGAGTTTCCGAATCGATCCAGATTATATGATTTCGTATCGATACGAATACGAGAGTGGCGATCGATGCGAAGCCAGTGTTTCTAGATCGATGCGAACTGGCGTGCCTTCGATTGATACGAAATGTATCGTTTCGAACTGGATCGCTACGAAACGTATCGAGTCGAACCTGATCGATATGAAACTTATCGAGTCGAACCCGATCGATACGAAACGTATCAAGTCGAACCTGATCGATACGAAATGTCTCTAGTCGAACCTGATCGATACGAAACGTATCAATTTTAACATGGTCGATGATATATCTCTAACTCGATGTAAATTTGAACTGCAGCGACCGATTCCAAGTTGAAATTAGACGAATTTAGAGAAATTTTGCGCATTAGAATACTTGACTCCGACGAGCTTCTGCCTTGCATGACTGAACTTGACTATAGAACTGCATATTGGACTACCTTTCGAAGCTTGCCGATGGAACCGTAACTTAACAAAAATATAACGAACTTTAACTTGGATCGACCGCTTGCGTCTGGATGGCACGGTTGTGACGGTCAGCGATGACGGTCATTTTCGGTTTGATTTTTAGAGTTTTGCCGTTCATACATTTCAGTTTATTCTGTAGGATTTGCTCAAGTAATGCACAACACTGCACGACACATTCATGCACTCTACACCAAGGAATGCACGGGCTCTTTAGCATCTAACGATGATTTCTCGTGAGTTGGATAGTTATGGAAACTTCAAGTTCGCAGCCGCAAGAAACTCAGAGTTCGGTCTCTCCCGTGCTTGAAGTATTGGAGATTGAGAATGAAGTTATCGGTCCAGCTCCGGACGATTTACCTGGCGCATCCTTCATTAGTAACCCATCAGACTCTGTTCCGTCCAACATTTCGGAAGACATGCTAGGAAGAATATGCTTAAGGCATGCTTTGTCGATGGATGACGTATAACTGCCGGGGCCAAATGATAGACCGCACAATCCACCGGAGGGATATACCACATTCAATCGCCACGCGTGCGCAGCTGGGACACTCCCTCCGTTTAACTAGTATATAAGAGAAGTATTGTCGTTTTTGAGGATCTCCCCATCTAAGCTGCATCCGAATGGATATGCGTCACTCAATAGCTTGTTCATTGCATTTATGGAGTATCTCCATCAACCGCCACTCCCGATTGAGATCAGATACTTGTTTAACTTCAAGAGTCGGGCCGATAGTCCATCTTTCACATTCCTGGAGGCGATAAGAAATTGCCAAGTGATCACAGGGGCTTGGACTAGATTGAGCTACTTCAGGGCGGAGTGGTATTATGTTAGGTGCCCCCCAGGGTTCACTCGGCGGTGGCTATTTAGACGTGAGTATTGCTATTTTTTTGGGTATTTGATAAGATTGATGTATTTGTAGTCGAACTCACATCTCTTTTCCTTTTCAGCCATAATTCAGCGACCCGAAGGTGAACGTTTCAAGGAGATAGTTCGGGTTTTTCAAGAAATCCCAAGTGAAGAGAGGAATATCGAGTTTCTATTGACGGATAGGACTCTTAGGATTCTTGGACTGATTGAACGAAGACAAAGCATAATTCTTAACGGTGTCTTAAGAACTGCCTCGAAAGAACGAGTTAAACAAAGAAAGCCTAAAGTTGTCATAATTGAGGAGGCTGACTCCGAGAGAACTCATACCGATGAAGAAACATTGGGCGAATATGCAGATGTAGCCCAAGATGCCGAAGAGCAAAGAAAAGGCAAGGCAGCCGTTGTTAAGCCAGCTGAAAAGGGAAGATGGAAATCGGTTGTCACGGCCCGACCCGCCTCCGAAATTAGAATTTCGAAGATGTCTCCCCCGAGAACTGAGAATCTTTATGAAGGACTCGCCGATCTTCCAATTCCGGACGATGTGTCTTTGCAGCATGATGCCGGATTGGACGAACTTTCAGAAGCCTTAGTTTTAAGCGAGTCTCTGCCCAATAGTGCGGTTGACACACCTGGTTGGTCGGGGGGTTGCACCTACATTCACACTTCATGGAACTACACGATTTCTAAGTGTAATACGTTCATTGTGAGAGATTGCTAATTTCGTTTTATGTTTTTGCTTCACAGATACCATGTTTGGTAGAGGTTCGATGCTTGGTAGTCTTCGTAAGAAACGCAAGTCTTCTTCATATTATGAATCATATAGGAGGGAAGGAGATAGAGACTATGACCATGGGCGCTCGAGCCATGAGCGCTCTGACAGAGACAAAGATTATAGGCGTCGGTCTCGATCTCGCTTGCCACCTCCTAGATCTCCCACACCGCCTCTGGTTCGTGTTTCGAGGCCTCCAGAAACTTCACGGCCCAAGCCGTCCTCCCAATCATCGAGGTCTGATACTCATCGTAGAACGGAGATCGCGGCCTCCCCGTCAACAGAGCAGACATTGACGGAGCCTTCGAGGGAAGGAGCAGTCAGGCTTGCTCAGCTGAAGAAAGATTTTCCTGAAATTTTCTTCGATGGTTTTGTCTTTCCCTCGCATCTAAAAAGGATACCGGCGACAGTTGCACCTATGATGCATGATTACCTATCAAATGTATTCTTTCAGTATCAGGAATGGTCAAAAACCGCAAAGAAAGCGTCAAAGGCGGCCTTTGACCGAGCGGCCACGATTGAGAAGTTGGAGAAGGAACTTGGTCAAAAGGACCGTATTATTCAGGCGCTCGTCAGTGAGGCCGAGTCCTCTCGAAAATCAGAGATTGAAGCTCTTAGAAAAGCTGATGAAGCTCAGGCAGCAATGGATAGGATGAAGCATGAGCATTATGCTACGGTGGAGGACATGGGCCACCGAAACACCATCGTAACTGCCGAGCGGTATGCGGCCTTAAAAGAGCTAAACGAGCTCAAGGCCAAAGTTTCAGAGATTATGAAAGAGAGGGACACCGCTAATGTTTCCGCACAGGAAGCGTGTGATCAGGCGGTGGAATTTCGAAGGGAAAGAGATGCGGCCTTGGAAAAGGTCCGCGAGATGGAAGCCGAAGTCGATGAGAAAATTCGTCAAGCAGAGACTAAGCTAGAGACAGAGATAGAAGAACTTCTCATTACTTATAATGCTAATGTACTGAGGCACAGAAATTTGACATGGCTTGACGATTATCCGACACATTTGTTCAACGCCTTGAACTTATTAGTCGAAGATGAGAAAGCAGCACAGCCAGGCGAAGTTTTTGATGAGTTCGAGTTGGAGAACCATATATTGACCGATAATGAGAAGAAGGTTCTCCACGATTTCATGATCTCTCATGCTAGAGAAAGGCTAGGTACCCAACACTTGGAAGTTGGTGAGGGGTCTGGCGTCGCGCACCCAGCTACAAGTTCAGGGATGATTACTTCATCTGGATCGGAGCCGACGCCAGCGACTGAGGCGCAGCTGGTCCCAGGCTATGACCCTGAGCAACCACACTTATCTCCCATAAAGGAACATTCTTCTGAAGCTGTTCAGTCAGCCACGAGTCAAGTTGAGGAAGGTACTCTGCACAAATCTACTGTGTGTCTGAACTGAAGTATTTGTATTGAAGCATGTTCTGACAACTTTTTTTCTTTCTTGTCCAGTGAGCAAAGTTACACCGACAGCGCCTCCTGCAGTCCAAGAGTCACATCAAGAGTAGGAGGCCATTATTACTGAAGCGATCACCTCGACGACAGCCGCGCTGACCGAGATGGCACAGGGGGGTTCAATTACTTTCGACGAACAGATGATGAATGAACTCTTGAGCCAGCACAGTGACCCCTTTGTTGACATGCCATTTGTTTTTGGCACGTTCCCACCTGTTTCTATTGCATCGTCACAGTCCATCGCTGCCTATCATGAATATCGTGCTGCTCGTGAGGCTGAGATACTAGCTCAAATTGACGTAGAGATGGAAGCGGCAGCACGGCGGTAATTTTGAGTGTGTTACGACGGCGGTTGGCCCCACTCCTCTTGTGGCGATATCTTCTGGGAACGCGCTTGTCGGAACCAGCGCGCCCATTCCACCCCCAGTGGTAGACCCGACTCCTCCGACTCCTCCAGAAGAGAATATTCCTTTAAGTTCAAGTTCGGAGGAATATATCGATATCATGTCTTTGCCAGAAGAAGATCCGCCAAAGGGTACGGGGTCGAAGCGGAAGACTGTTAGTGGTTCCAGTAGTTCAGCGTTGAAGAGAAAACCGAAGAAGAAAAAGTAGACGATCCCCTCTGGTGCATTTTTGGCAGTTAGGAAGGCACTTTTATTTTTCTTTCATAGGCTATGTATAGATACAGGCTTAGCCCCCTGCTAGTAGGAATTTTTTGGAATAACTTGTACATGAATCTTCACATACAGTTAGTTGAAATAAAATTCAATTTCTTTGTTTCAATTCTCATTTCTTTTGTGCTTGAGTATTTGCAGTGTTTGGCTTTCAGTCCGGTGTACTTGTGGTGTTTTTATCGTCCAGTAGAGTTTGTTTTATTTGCCAAGTCTGAAAATCTTGGTCACATGTTGTGATTGATGAATGAGTTGAACTTTGGACATTGTATTACTTCGGTTAGTGATTAACACTTAAACTTTTTGCCCCAAGTTATGGGGAACAGCATTTGTATTTCGGTGGTCGATCGCACCGATTGCAAATCTTGAGCACATGTCCACACTCCGGGGACTTAGGATAATTTGTGATCGATAATCTGGTTCGCGCCCTGGGAATTTGAGAGTTATCGATGTTTGTTATACAGTTCGCACTTCCAGGAACTTTGACTTGGTATTTGTGCTCTAATTCACACTCTTGGAATTTGGAGTCAGCATGTATATTTCGGTTCGCACTCCGGGAACCTGGAATTGACGTTCACACTCCAATTCACGCTCTGGGAACTTGGAATTAGCATTGATGTTTCGGTTCGCGCCCCGGAAACCTGGAATTGATGTTTATACTCCAATTCACGCTCTGGGAATTTGGAGTTAGCATTGATGTTTCAGTTCGCGCTCCGGGAACCTGGTTATACTCCAACTCATGCTCTGGGATTTTGGAGTTAGCCGATAGATGGTCAGTCACATCTATTTGGACTTTTTAGGAGTCTGTTCACACTCTGGGAACGATGGATTTATACTTCGGTTCGCACTCTGGGAACCAAGAGTTGATGTTTATACTCCAATTCGCACTTTGGGAATTCGGAGTCCGTTCGCACTCTGGGAACGATGGATTTATACTCCGGTTCGTACTCTGGGAACCAAGAGTTAATGTTTATACTACAATTCACACTCTGCGAATTTGGAGTCCGTTCGCACTCTGGGAGCGATGGATTTATACTCCGGTTCGCACTCTGGGAACCAAGAGTTGATGTTTATACTCCAATTCGCACTCTAGGAATTTGGAGTCCGTTCACACTCTGGGAATGATGGATTTATACTCCGGTTCGCACTCTGAACCAAGAGTTAATGATTATACTCCAATTCGCACTCTAGGAATTTGGAGTTAGTTGTAGGACTATCATATGTCGGTCCAGTTCAGCCTTTGATGTGATGGCTTGCCCCCGAGCTGAGGTTTCACCTAGTGAGTGGCCGGACGTATCGCAGTCACTCGCTCTTTGAATAAATTCCATTGTTCGATGGAACTTAGCTCTTCGTGCGTCGTGATTGTTGAATGTAGCATTCGGTGAATCACAACTCTAGCTTGAAGAGATAGTAATTTATTGCTGGAACGGAAAAACATGGCAAAGTCAGTGCCTTATTACAAATTCAAATTTCAAAATGCAAAGGAAATTGCAAAGTATTCATAAACTAGATAGAGCCTGTCATGCGTAACAGTGACGAAGATCCTCGTCGTTCCAGGCTCCTGACAAAGTGGGTCCGCTGCTGACGGCGTTTATCACCAATCTCCCGCGGGGACATGTAGAGTCCTCCTGTCTCGATCGATTGGGTTCATTATTTTGATTTGATGGGCCCGCTTCTCCAGGCTGCGGTGCCTGCACAAACTGTTCCAGCTTTCTTTCGCTAATCAATTTTTCTACGAGATCTTGTAAGTGACGACATTCGTTCGTATTGTGCCCGTAGCTTTCATGGAACCTGCAAAAATTTCCCGTCTAGATTTGCCTCTCTGACGACGGTCTTGGAGCAGGTTTTTTGTATTGAATTGTATTACAGGTTTGTAAATATAAGTTCTCCAGTGATGTATTCAAAGGAGTATAACTGTCAAACATAGGATTTTTGCGCTGTGGGCCACGATTTTGATCTCGTTTTCTATTTTGATTCACGTTCTCTCTTCGCTGAGTTTGTTTGGTTTGAATGTTCAACTGAACTTTTCCGAAGCTCTCACCGGACTATTTGATCGACATTACTCTGGATCCCTTCCGTGCTTGGCCCTGCATCATTCTGCTTCCTAGACTGTTTCGCATCTTCCCTTCTCAGGAATTAATCCGCCTTGGCGTGGAAACGGTCCAATGATGCAGGTGGTTTTCCAGCAAACCAGTTGCCAAACTTAGAGTCGGGGTCAATCCCCTTAGTCAACGCCATAAGGATGGAGTTATCGTTCGGATTGCTGATTTCCACACATGCAGTATGAAATCTCTCTAACTAGTGTCTGAGCGTCTCTCCAAGAGCTTGGGTGACGCTAGACAGAGTGTTGACGTCTTTCGGTCTTGCGATGTGCATGCGGAATTGCTCAACAAATTTTGTGGCCAACTGGTCAAAGGAGGAAATGGATCGAGGTGGCAGTCGAGTGAACCACATAGTAGTGATGCCCCCCAAGGATATGGGGAAACTACGACACTTCACCGCATCGTCAGCTCTGGCAACGCTCATCGACCATTCATATTTCAGAATATGTTGGTTGGGGTCGGAGTTTCCCTCGTACATAGGTAAAGTCGGCATCCTGAATCGCCGTGGGGGTTCAGCAGTAAGAATATCGTCCGTAAAAGGAGTGTGACTTCGGGAAATTCCCCAATCGTCATTTGTGAGACCCTGGCTTTCACGAATCATCTGACGTATCATGGCCGGAAGATCCGGCATTTGTACGTTTTGTGCGGCTTGTGTCAGAGTGTGATTGAATCCCACATTCTGGAGTTGGACCGGATGCTGTCGACGGTCCAAATCTTGCCTTCTTGGCTCATAGTCCCCTGGGACGTATGGTTCAGGGGTACGCCCATGCTGACGACTGTCCGGGTTTGACTGATTTGGGGCATCGATCCTTGGTTCATCCGCGGCGTTTGTGGCACGGCATTCTGTGGTATAGTGAGGAATGGCACCCCCTCGAGAGGAGGACCCAGTTTGGAAACTGGCCGATAGGCCAACTCTCAGTTGTCCAACGGTCATTGCCGGTTGATATCCATCAGTTTGCATGTGACTCCTATCTAGCCGGGGTGGTGGAGATCGATTATGATAATCAGAAGATGAAAAACTTTCGCTGGAGGAATGAGAAGCGTGGTCTCTCCTAGATCTCCTTCATTTCTGGCGATTCAGCTGATTGGTGAGCTCGGCGTTAGCGCGTAGCTGTTCTGCTAGTTGTTGCCGACTCTGGGTCAGCTCTTGGAGCAGCAGTTGAAACTCTTGTCGGGTAACCGGACCTGATGGTTCCGAGTGTCCGGTAGTATCTTGGTTAGAGGGAGGTAGCGACGTAGGATTCTGTATATCCTGTTACTCTTGGTTGATAGCGTTAGAGGTGATCCTTATACTAACCATCTTGAAGGCTGAATTCCTTTCCTAGACTTTATGAAAATGTGAATAGAATGGAAGGAATCTAGACTTGAAGTAGTAATCTCGATCTCTCTCTTAGATTTATTCAATCCGGTATCGACGACAGATCCAAAGAGCAGGAGAAAATCTGGGTTTTCTCAGTGAAAGCACCAAAGTGTTTGTACCAAAATTGGGCACAACACTCTTCGGAAGTTTTTAAAGAGATAATAAATGAAGAATGTAAATTGAAAATGAGGATTATCAAACAAAAACTCCAATTAACAAGAATATAAATGCGAAGACAAGCGATTTATAGTGGTTCGGTGTGTTGCCTGCGTCCACTGTGAAGTTTTTGCAATTTTATTGATTCTCTTTTAATGATTACAAGTGATTACAGCGAAAAATAGCAAGTTACAACTGGAAATTCGAAATCAACAGCAAGAATATGATGTAGGATGACGAAGATCTCGATCCGACAGAGTCTGGGCGCTTCAGAATCAAAAGATCCTTTTTCTGTAGGCTTTGGGGCTCTATTTATAGACGTAGGAGGTTGAGACTTCGCTTAAATCTCGGGAGACTTTTTCTGGCATGTGAGTGGGCCCACGCGACCAATCTCAGAAAGTTTCAAGTCGATCTGTGATCGATACGAAATCATTTCGTATCGATCAAGATGATGTCCAATCGAGCTGAAATTTGGTGTGAACACTCCTTGGCATGTACGCAACCTCTTGCGAAAATTTCATTGCATTTGGATCAGTGGATTGGGAGATAAAGTCGATATGAAATGGGTATTCTCGAGTGGCTATTTTGTTCGAATCCATCTCTTCGAATCGATCGTTTCGGATCGATGGCGGCACGCGTCTTTGTGATGAGGTGGAGCGTACATTTTGCCTCGATCCGGTCTTCACTCCGAGTTGACCGCATCAACTCCATATATTTCGGCCCATTCATATCGAGGGATGACACGTCATCACATTTGGTGACTCGGTGGATTCGAGTGATGCCTTACTCATGGATTCGAACTGCAACCGTTGATGGATACGAATCACTGATGGATACGAAGCAGGGTAACCTGATGGATACGAAGTGCTTTGACCAGATGTATTCGAAGAGTGGTTCCCATGATGGGTACGAAGCGGTGACCATTGCCTTAGTTGATAGATGTGAAGTAGAGAGATGCCAACGGATTCGAATAAGGAAGTGCTGACCGATACGAAGCGCGGCTTTATGATGGGTACGAAGTCCATCGATACGAACTCGATGGATTCGAACACAGCCAAGTTCATCGATACGAACCGGTGCTCTTCGATGGATATGAAATTGCTGGACCCATGATCGATACGAAATCGATCGATACGAACTGGAGCATGATGATCGATACGAAACCAGAGCTTTTCCTTTCAACTTACATCCATCATAACTTGAGCATACGAACTTGGATTGACTTGAAACTTGGAACGCTTGTTCTTATGATCTTGCTTGTCATGTCCTATCAATTGTAGCCTGATCTGGGCTCGGACAAAATCCAGCGATATCCATAGTGAAGCAAAGTATAACCAATCTTTGAGACGAACTGTCTTTTGTTTTCGATCGATTTTTGGTATCATGGCTTTGCCAAAAAGCGGGATAACAGTTGGTAGTATTCTTTGCATTGAAGGTATGGTGGCACTCTCCTTTAGGTATAAAGTTTCAGTTATATACGGATAACAAGTCATTAAAGTATCTTTTTACCCCAAAGGACTTGAACTTAAGGCAGCGAAGATGGCTAGAAATTTCTCTCGTCTTATGACCTAAAGATTCTTTATACCTCAGGGAAAGTGAACGCCATTGCAGATGCGTTGAGTAGGAATGTGGCGATGGTTGCAAATTTGGAAATTAAGCTAGCATTAATGGAGACAATTGCACATTTCCAAGAAGAAGACCCTATTCTAGCTTGACTTAAGAAGGCTGTTTGAATGTGCCTATTTCTTATTGAGATTAGCCTTTCTTTTTTGACTTATTTGTTCTTGGGTTCGTGGTTTTTGGGGTATTATTAAGGATGGATTGGCTATCAAAGTTTTCTAAGTGCTATTTTTGGAAATCCGAAGTTAGATTTCTAGGGCACGTAGTTTCGGGAGAAGGCATATCAATGGACCTAGCTAAAATAATTGTGGTTCAAGATTCAAAGAAACCTGAAAATGCGATGGAGGTCAAGAGTTTCTTAGGATTGGCAGGTTTCAATAAAAGGTTCATTAAAGATTACTCAAAGATTGATTCTCGTCTAACAAAGCTAACAAAGAAGGATGCTTAGTTTATTTGGACACCTAAGTGCGATCAAACATTCAATGAGTTAAAGGAGAAGTTGACCGTTGTTCCCATTTTAACTATTCCAAATGGGAGTAAAGGATTAACAATTTACACGGATGCTTGTAGGATCGGAATGGGAGCAGTTTTGATGCAGAATGAAAAAATAATAGTGTGTGCGAGTCGATAGTTGAAACTACATGAGAAGGATTACGCTACGCATGATTTGGAGTAGTTGGTGTTTGTACCAAAATTGGGCACAACACTCTTCGGAAATTTTTGAAGAGATAATAAATGAAGAATGTAAATTGAAAATGAGGATTATCAAACAAAAACTCCAATTAACAAGAATATAAATGCGAAGACAAGCGATTTATAGTGGTTTGGTGTGTTGCCTGCGTCCACTGTGAAGTTTTTGCAATTTTATTGATTCTCTTTTAATGATTACAAGTGATTACAGCGAAAAACAGCAAGTTACAACTGGAAATTCGAAATCAACAGCAAGAATATGATGTAGGATGACGAAGATCAACAGCTAGCATTAATGGAGACAATTGCACATTTCCAAGAAGAAGACCCTATTCTAGCTTGACTTAAGAAGGCTGTTGAAGATGGAATTATTTCTAGTTTTCAGAATGACTCCCGAGTTATTTTAAGAATGAGCGGACGAATTTTTGCGCCAGATGCTAATAGAACTAAACAAGATGTGCTGAAAGAGTGCCATCATTCAAAGTTATCTATCCACCTAGGAGCAACTAAAATGTTTCAGAATATGAAGAAAGCTTTTTGATGGAAAGGGATGAAGAGAGACATTTCAATCTTCGTAAGCCAATGTGCTAATTGTCAATGGGTCAAGAGTGACCAGAAAAAGACTGTTGGGTTGCTCCAACCATTAGAGATGCTGAATTAGAAGTCGTAGCAAGTATCATGGACTTTATCGATGGGTTTCCTAGAACAAGAAGAGGTAATGAAGGCATTTGGGTAGCTGTAGATCAATTAACAAAGAGCGCTCACTTTATTCAGTGAAGTCAACAAGAACTGTAACTTCTTTGGTAGGAATTTCTTTGAGGGAGATCATTCGATCGCATGGAATTCCAGGAAGTATAGTCAGTGATCGGGATCCCATCGTCACCGGTCGTTTTTAGTGAGCATTGCAAGCTGCTTTAGGGGACAGAATTGAATTTGAGCACGACCTATCACCGGTAGACAGACGGAAAAACCGAAAGGGTGAACTGAACTTTGGAGGATCACTTGAGAGCATGCAATTTGGATTTGGAGGTTCTTGGGAAGATTCTCTGCATTTGGTAGAGTTCTCTTATAACAATAGTTACCAAGCTAGCATTGGCATGGCGCCCTATGAAGCTTTGTATGGACGACCATGAAATCACCTTTATATTGGGTAAAGACCGGAGACCATTTAGTTCTTAGACCAAAAATGTTTCTAGAAGCATTATAGAAAGCGGCGATGGTCAAGGAAAGGATGAAAGAATCCCAGGATCAACAGAAAAAGTTATGTCGATCAACTAAGAAAGGACTTAGAGTTTGCGGTCGGGGATTTGGCATTTGTTAAAGTTTCCTCGATTAAAGGAGTTGTAAGATTCATAAAAACAGGATAGCAACCCCCCAGATTCATTACACCATTTAGAATTATTGGAAGAATTAGATGGTTGGCCTATAGAGTAGAATTGCCTAAAATTTTTCTAAAATTCTTAATTTTTTTTATATATCTCATCCGAGAAAGCATGTTCATGATCCATCTTTGATTGTTGAGGCGTTTGTTCAAAAAGACTTGGAAATAGAACAGAATTTGACGGTAATCCGACATCTAGTTCACATTGTATTTCATGATGAAAGGAGATTGAGGAAGAAGGTGGTGAAGCTTTTGAAGGTTCAGTAGAGTGATGACCATGCGATTGTACTTTGGAGATGGAGGATCATATTATAGAAACGCGCCCTGATTTAATGTTAGGTCAGTTGTTAGTTGTTTGAACGTATTATGAATGTTCTATTATAGCATAGCTTATTTACATTATTATATGAATTTCTTGGTATAATAATACCTTTTGGATTTTATTTTTATTTATTAGCTTCGGCGACGAAATTCTCTTAAGGGGGAGAGTGTAACGACCCGTAAATTAATCGCTTCGTATTTGAATATTTAAATCATTTTTAAATATTTAAATAATGGATTTTAATAACCAAATGAAAATATTTTAAATATTTATTAATGATATTGAAATCATTTTCAAATTTTGTTTACCAAATAATTTGTTCAAATAAAAATAGAAAATATGATCGAAAAACATTTTTCGAAAATTTGACTTTTCAGCATAAGAAAAGTCATCAAAAACGTCATGCACATTTTGTATAACTCATATACACATGCACACAAATGCACAAATGTCATGTAATAAGCTAATGATAGTGTCAAAATAAATAAACCGTGCTTAGAGTAAAATAAAACAAGATTTTAATTAAAAATAAGATATATAATAACCTCTCATGCATCACCATACCTAAGATACCTAGGTTAGAACACAAGGCATGGTAGGGGTGGACAAAAAGTGGGTGCATGTGCACCTAGGGAGAGGGGGGAAGCATGGAAGCATGCATATGACAACATTTAATATATTTTAAATGTTAAAGTTAATTTAAATTATTAATCCATCTCTTTTTCCTATAAATATCCACCATCTCCACACATTCTCACTTTACATCTTCATTTTCATATTCACTTCTCTTCTCTTCATGTTCAAGAATATTCATGGCTACCAAATCCATGTCTAATGTTGGAAAAATATAGCTTCTTTACTTTAAAACTCAATATATTCATCTATAAACACTCCTCCACCAAGACAAAAGCCATTTCCACCTCAAAACTCCAAGGATGAGCCCCTTATTTCCTAGGCCAAACCCAACTCTACTCCAGTAAGGTCCTTAAAGTCCAAGCTAAGGTGTAGTGAAGGTAGTTCATGAGTGCGGCAACTAGTTGTGGTGATCCGGTTAAGTTAGAAGTGTTTTTGTGAGTAAAGCTTCCATATTTGAACCATAAGGTTTAAACTATATTCATGCACATATCTGTAGCTACTAAATGCTTATTATATGGTTGTAATAATGGTTTGGTTGTTGGACTAGTTTGTTGCTTTGAAATTTAATCGTTTTGGAAAGTTAGTAAGCGAATCATAAGTTATATGAAAATCTGGCACTTAAACTAGTCCCGTTGTTAATAAATGCTTGTTACATGTCATATCATTGTAAAATGCCATGTATGTATGTCCATTCCCTTGCTATGTAATGGCTAATTGTATTGAAAATGCCATATACTTGAATTTTGAACTGTCGTATAGCGATAGTCGCTATATCGGCACTTTAAGAAAATCACCTTTATCGAAACCGTTTGGTTTCATTATCGTGCTTGGAATTATTTTATAAGTTAATAATAATTAATTATTTTAATAACAATTATTTATTTTAATTAATTTTAATTAACAAGGGTTAAGATTAATTTATTAATGATGTGTTTTAAATAACGAATTACTTGGTTAATGATGTTTAAATTTAATTTGTCATTTTATTTAATGGTGTTTAAGGCTAATTAATCTTTTAATGATAATGGATTAAGTTTATTAATTTATTAATTAACGATGTTTTTTAAATTAATTAACATTTTTTAACTAATGACTTTTAAAGGTTAATAAATCTTTTTAACCTTAATTAATATTTCCTTAAATAAAGTTTCAAGTTAATTAATCACTTTTAAATAATGATATTTAATTAGTATTTAATTAACCTGATTAATCATATTGTTAATTAATTGAATTAACTATGTTTTAAAGGTGATTTACCCTTTTAATTTAATGGCTATTAAAGTAATTTAATCAGCATAGTTAATGAAGTTTTAAAGTTGATTAATCAATGTAATAAGAATGTTTTAAGTTTTAAACCCTTTTTATAATGATGTTTCAAAGTTACTAACTCTTTTAACAAAGTGTATTAAAGCTAATACTTGTAATGTGAAACCAAGTACCAATTCGATTTTTAAAATAAAAAGTTTGATTCGTTTATGGAAATGAATAAATTTCCGTAAAGTGAATCACTCATATAGAAACTATTCCACTAAACATCGAAGAAGTAGACTTGTCGCTATTTCGAAAATTAAGAATAATCGTGAGACATAACTTTGAGGTAACACTACCTTGACTTGTCCGGTGTTATTGTTAACCAACAAAAAGTACAAGTTTGAATTCGATGAGTGATAGTAAGTATACAAGACTTAATTTCCATATACAATCGTTTTATATACTCGATAGTTGGTTCCTTAATTATCGGTAACTTTAGCTTCTTTATTATTGTCATTCTAAGATGATGTGTTGCTCGCTTTGATATCTTTTATCAGAAATGACTAAAACCAATGCATGATAGGGGGCCAAGCTATGTGTGGTTGCTCACATTAGGATACTTTTACATCTCATCTAGATTGAATTCGGTAGCTCTATTAGATCTGAAATATTCGAATACTCGATAAGGTTTGGTGCTGTCTGGTTTAGAGGTTTCAAAGAAGTGTCACAGAGTAAATGAGCTTCTCAGAAGTATATTACTAGAGGTATACTTCAAGGGGGGTGCACCCTCCTAGTAATTTGTTGGAGATTTTCCTTTTCTTTTTCAATTTTTTGGGTATTGTGAAAGGAAGGTTATTATAGTTGATATCGAAGCTTAGGATCAACATTGGGACCATGTAGACCAGTTTGAGTTATTCAATCTGGTCTAAGGAGATACGTTGAAAGAGTGTACTTGTATTTCTCTACTATATAATACTGTATACACTACTTTTCTTCTAGACTCTATTTATTTCTATCACTAAGGTATTTTCGTCAGGCTATTCGTATGAGCAGACGAAATATAGGAGCGACTGTAGATAGACAGTTTGAGATGCATGATTAGTTTAGAGACTATTTTACGACTGCAAAAGATGTTTCATCGTCCATTAACATTTCCAGGTGATTGCAATTAACCCCGGAAGTGGTGTGGCCCTTTGGGAATTAGTATTTCTGGCTCCACCAACTTTAAACTCTTCGAAGCGGTACCAAAATTTTCTTAACCTTGGATGGGAGCCATATCTGAGTCATGAGACTATTGCTAAGGTGCGGTCTTGGGCGCTGCATGATAATTCTTCCATCAG
This sequence comes from Allium cepa, assembly GCA_030765085.1. Lineage (NCBI taxonomy): Eukaryota > Viridiplantae > Streptophyta > Magnoliopsida > Asparagales > Amaryllidaceae > Allium > Allium cepa. The sequence goes on along the minus strand of CM060940.1, from coordinate 754,240,757 downwards.
TATAGGCCTAGGGAATGTTATCTTGAAGATTATTTCTCAACATTTGGAAAAGGGAGACTTTGGCTAGGTAGGATGCATGTTTTTGTGGCTGATAAGCAAACATGTGATTTGGGATTTGTTTAGGCATCGCATTAAGTTCTCAATTCATTTTTGGTATTGAGAAGAGCATGTAGCTTGAGTATTCCATCCATTCCGAGTAGGATAGTTTATCAGTGAAGGAGTGTCGACCGTTTGACCTTTTGTTTTTAGGGTTGATGGTCGGTACTCCATTGTTGTGGGCAAAGACATTTTCCTTGGGTTTGAAGAATTGGTTAAAGGTTCATTGATTAGCCTTATCCCTTTTAGGATCCACTTTTGAATATCTCATTGGGATGGTTCTCCTTTATGAGAATGCACATGAGGTACCATTGAGGTAATGAAAGTGGAAAGCAATCAAAACCCCAACCAAGAAGTAACAAACATGATACAAGAAAGATCGAGCTTGTACGAAAAAGAAAACCTGGCTTAATATATCACTCCTATGGCATATGGGAGGCCTTTTTCTATGAAATGTTCATCCAGGTAGATTAAAGTGTAAGTGCTTCATTTGCGATCAGCTTGATCACATGAAGAAGGACTGAACTACATTTCCAAAGGGTGTGTAAATGATGATGACTCGTGCCTTTCAAGTCCTAATGGGCTTACAGCTCAGGAAAAGGAAGGAGCTTATGCAGTAAGGTATGCTTTATTTTTATAAACTCACTTTTATTCCTTCTGACACTTGAGCAATATATTTTATATGTTTCTAGTTACCCGGTAGGTAAGCTAAACTTGACAACTTTCATAGTAGGCAAATTCATCCATAGAGATAAATAATGTACGAGTCACTTTAGTTGCAAAACCGAGGTGAAGAAACCAAAGTGTTACCATTCGAAATTAATGCACGAGCTTCCAAGTTATGTGCATTTGGTCAATGAAGTGTGACTTGGATTTATATCCAAGTAAGGGTTTAGTGGATGCCCAGTAATGAGCAGAGATCGAACGCATGACCTATAGGCGCGTATCTAGAGTCGTTCATGTTATAATTATTTCTCTTCATGTTAATAAACCTCAGGTGATGGGAGTAATCCCATGTACCGAAAGGGATATTTTCTAAAGATTTTCTCGTTCACGTGCCAATTCTTAACTTATAGTTCAAACGTAGATTTTCTTAGTGATATGCACCTGTTGGGAGAGGTTTTTTTACTTGATTTTGATAGACAAGCACTTGAGTCGAATTCATGTGATGATTGAGAGATTTCTGAAACATGACCTTAGTCGTACTGAGAATTAGTAGTCGGATCAAGGAATCGGATCAGAGTTCGCAAGATGGAGTCAGATGGCCAGCCCTAATTTAACAAAGCAATCTTACAAGCAAACGAAGGGTCGGAACGGGTATCGTGTCATTGGGAATAATGTTTATAAATTACAAAATTTTAGTATAGTATAATTATTACGTGGGAGAGTTCGAGAAAGGATTTCTTGTCTAGTTTTGTAGCGATTGGATAATCTGCAAAGTAATGAAATGATACTCACCTAGGCGAGCGCCGTAGTACATTTAGTATATTATCTTTATTAACATTGTGTGATCGAAGTGAGTTTGAACCTAAGAAATCCCAGAAATTTATAAATCTTCATTTAATGATAATTTAATTGTATAATTTTCTCTCCTAAAGAATGAGTTTTGTTCGAAAGAAAAGGAAAGTTGAGGCATTGATTACAAAATTTATTTGAGAGTTTTGAGACTCGATGATGCTGCATATCGTATTGGTTTTCCTTTTCATAGCATGGGGTGTAGTAGTCTTTCATGTATTCTATTCACGAAATGGGTTACACCACTTAGGCGTTTATTCCTTTTGAATGATGGACAGACTCATTGGAGTTTATGGTTCAACATGCGCATTTGACTCTTGATGGCTACCGAGCATGTTGGTATAGACTCTTTTAAAGATTTTTATTGTTTTGCCTTTTGCTATTGCTTGTTGTTTGTTATTGCTTATTACTTGCGGTTGTTGCTACTGCTTATGTTTGCTTACTATTGTTTGATGTTGTTTGATTTTGCTATTTGCTGATTTCTACTATTGGTTGGTTCTTGTCGATTGCTTGTTTGCATGTTTAATAATTTGTATGCCAGTTATAGTTACTTTTCTTGCTTGCTATGATTTGACCATTGCTTGCTGCTTGATTGGTATTTGTTGCTGATTGTTATTGATTCATCAAAGGCTAACTATATAGTATAATTAAGTGCACATCATTGATTGGCAATGATGAATTCCTACCTTCTAAGGTTTACTCTGGGGTATGTATAGTTAGATAAACCGTATCGGTCTTATATTAGTGATCGTATATCGTATCGCTCTTATATTAGTGACCGTACATAGTATTGATATTACATTAGTGATTAAACATTGTATTGGAGTTATATTAGTGGCCATGCTGATTATTGGATCCTGATAGACGTGTGGGTATGTTAGTGCATCGACTCTATTTGACTCTATTTGTAATTGAAACATGACAAATGTCTGAGTATGTTAGTCTACTGGCCCAATTTATCTGGAATTATTGGATCATGATAAGTGTCCATTGTTGACTCCACCCGTCAGTAATGGCGGGTACTGATTTGTATTCCATAGCTATTTGGAATAGATCACTATCACCATGCCCGTTATAGGGCGAGATGTGATCTACGAGTCCATTGCCTTTTGATGTGACTCAGAGTCAGTGGCATATTTTGATACAAACTCACTTGAGCTTACTATCCAATTTATTATCATGTATGACTATAGTAGTACTAGTTACTACACTGAGGTTATACATGTTTGAATTCTGTGTTTGCATAATCCTCTTGGTATACTACAATTAGGTACTTGAGAGCTGACGTATAGCTATTTAAATGCTTATTTGCTTTGATTGGAATTCGAATAGCGAGAAGCTTTCTTAAAGAGAAATATGAATTGATTTTTTAGAAAATGTGGGATGACGTAGGTCATCGCACATTTTCTTGTGTGTGATGCATCCTAATTTGGGAGTATCCGTGATGCTAATAGCATAAGGGAAGGTGCTGTTGGAGTTTCCAAAACTAAGATTAAGGAAGTTTGGTCAGTCCTGTTACTTTCTTGCACTCATGGGAATTTCGAGGATGAAATTCTTTTAAGAAGGGGAGAATGTAACATCCCGTAAGTTTGACGATCGAATATTTAAAAGATTAATTAAAATATTTAATCTTTAAGTGATGAAAAGCCTCATATACTCAATTTTTACAAACGAGCAAATCGGAACTCGATACACCCATGGTTGAATTTTCTTTTTTGATGCAAGTAAAATGAGATTAAACTTAACTTTGTTTGGAGTCAATGATTTTCAGAGAGGAATAGTGTCGGATGAAGAGGATTTTGGGCTTAACACATTAGTAGCCTATGTGTGGCTAATTCCTTCCTAACTCTCAATCACCTTTTAATTTCCATGTTATCTCTTCTCCTCTTCTCTAATGCCTTCTCTAATCACCCTTTAATCACTCTTACTCAACAAACCCTAAATCAATTCAAATAATTCCTAAATTCAAATAAAACTCGCTACAAATTTTCTCTTCCTATTCTCAACAAAATCTATGATGGGATTGGCGTGAATAAGAGTTCGGCGTTGATTACATAAATTAAAGCGAGAATTAATTAGGTTTTGGATGATTAGAGCTTAGCTGGGGTCTAAGTATGGTGAGTGGGATGATTCTCCTATTAAATTTGTGTATTTTCGTTCATTTATAATTATCAAGTATTATGGAATGATTTGGAGATTTCTATGCTAGGGTCAAGACTTGTATTCATGTTATAAACATGTTTCCCTTAGCTCATTAATTGTTTAAGACCTTAAATCCTATGTTTGAAAATAGTTAGTAAGCCCCAGAATTGATTTGGGCTAATTATATGATTAGTTGTATTGTTATTGTTTGATTTGGGGTTAATATATAGAGTAATAATGTGAACGTCATTAGAAAATATTAATTAACCCATTTGAATTGATTTTCAAAATGTTACTAAGCTAATTTAAGCGATTTATGAACTTTACACATATTATTAAAGTGATTAGAGACTATGAAACCTAATTAGTATTTATAAAATGATTTAATGATTTTATAAATAAAATATATATTTTATAAAATAGAAACGAGAGTTTATAAAATAGTAAGATGATGAATACTTGATTTTCAACGAAGTAATTAAGTATTTTAAAAGCCTAAAAGTGATTAGTAAGCTAGTATGGTGTTATAAAATAGTAGTAGATTTTATAAAATGGTTTAAAGTATATCTTACTTTTATTGAAAAGATAGTGTAACAACCCAGAGTTTTGGCCATTAAATTTTTAATACTTAATTGATTTTAAATATTTAAATAATTGGATTTTTGAAATTTAATACCTTATATGCATATATATGGATTACTAAATATAGTGATCATTTAAATATCTGAATTGTGAATTAAATATTAAATTAATTAGATTGAAATTAATTAACTCCTTTTAATTTATAAATAATACTGGAAATTGAATCTGTAAATTTAATTGCAATAATAAACAGATCAGATAAATATCGATAATTGGATCAAAAATATAAAACGTTATTTAAATGTGTGAAACTAGCATTCCGGGCACTTTTTTAGATTTTGATGAAACTAGTGTCATTGGAACTGGAATAATAAATTGTTGTGTGACGATGTGTTTCATAACGATCAGACGCACTGTGTGATCGAGCGAGCTCGAAACGCATAGCGATCAATTTTAAAAAATTAAAATAATACAATTAGATTTAAAAAGCTAACTTCTGTATATGATGGAATTAGGTCTCGAAACTAGTTCCATTGAGTTCGGAATAGGGGTATTTAACTAGGAACGCCAGGAGCATGCTTCGATTGGAGTTCATAAAATTTAGAGTGTGAATAGTGGTAGAGCATGCCTAATTAAGGTTCTTATCCTCATTCTTACGTCCAAACCCTAAATAAACAATCTTATCCACCATTTTTATTATTGCTTCATCCAACGACCCATATTGCTTTGGCCACTAAAGGCCTTTTAGGCGTGAGTCACAACACGAAAAAGTTATATGGGGGCATGTGGAGTGCATCGGCTGTGGTGGATGGGGTTGTGTTGGCTTGGCTTGAGGCAGCGGCAATCTCAAGCTGAACGTCAACGTGTTTCTGGGTTCTTTTGCCTTAGTACGGTGAGATGGTTGCGTTGGCGGCGTTAGGCGTGGCTAAGGTAGGGCTCTCGCCTGTTGGCGAGCGGCGGTAAGAGAAGCTACGTGGTGGCGGATATTGTTGAAGGAACAGGATGTCGTGGTTCGTATATTTCATGTCCTGGTTGATTAACGAGCAAGATTAGATTTTTAAGAGATGGTAATTAATGATGTAATTAAGTTGTTAATTATATTATTTAATTCCAAATCTTATAAATGCTATAACTATTTCATATAAGGTCAGTTTCAAGCGCAATCGGTCACGTTGGGTTCGTGGTGACGATGTATACGTTATGGACTTGGATTGAAGGAGATTGGAGCTCGCAGAATTTTGTGCTAAAGTTGAACGCCCATTTGATTTTAGTCCAAATCGAAATACTTCAGCAATAACTAGAATTTCTGTAGGCTTACTTACCTTAAATTAATTATATAATATCTGTCATGCTATAAATTTATTGTTGAATAATTGGTTGATAGTTTAGATATCGTTTTCATTGTTTGATTGATTGTTTGGTTGAAATCCCATTTTGGAAAACAGATGACATATCATTTTAATTGTTGTGAACCCATATGATTATATAACTTGTCTGTAACCATTATTTAGCAGGGAATATTTGTAAAGAGACCCTAAGCGGTATCTTGCCAATATTTGTTATTTATTTCCTTATGCTGCTTATACTGATTTTTAGTTGTAATTAATCGTGATATTCTATTTAAATTGTTTAAGCGTTGTTATAGCAATTTTCGATATATTATCAATTATTGAATATCATCTCCTAAACCCTTCGTGTGTGTCGTTTTGAGCTTGTATTTTCACAAAATTAGATATTTAAATTCATTAATCATTTTGATTAACGATATTTAAATTAATAAATTGTTTTAATTTAGTTAATAAATTTAAGTATTGATGTTTTAAGTTAATAAATCATTTTAACTAATAATGTTTGAATCTAGTTAATCATTTTAATTAATGATATTTGAATTGAATTAATCATTTTAATTAATGATTATTTGAACTTAATAGATTATTTTCATTTAATGATGTTTAAAATTAATTAATCATTTTAATTAATGATATTTTAATTTAATTAATCATTTTGATTAACGATATTTTACTTTAATTAATAATTTTAATTAATGATATTTGAAGTTAAGTAATCATTTTAAGGGATGATGTTTTAAGTTAAGAAATCGTTTTAATTAATGATGTTGGAGTTTAATTTAAATTAATGATGTGTAAAATGTACTAATAAATTTAATTAACACTGTTTATATATAATTTATCATTTTCATTAATGATATTTGAATTTAGTTAATTATTTTAAGTAATAATATTTGAAATTTAAGTAGTCATTTTAATTAATGATATTTGTATGTAATTAATCATTTTAACTAATGATATTTAAAGTTTATTAATTAATTTTAAAAAGGTATTTAAGTTAATTATCTGATTTAATAAAGGTTTTAAAGTTAATTTACTCATTTTAAAATATGTTCTAGAAATAATTAACAGTTTAAATAAGATAATTAATTGATTTATTAAAGATATTATAAATTTGATTTATTATCTTTTAGGATAATTAATATTGTTTGTAAAATTCTAAAAGATTATAAATGTGATTAATTATCTTTTGTGATAATTAATATTGGTTTAAATTTATAAAAGGGATTTTAAGTTTGATTTATTTTCTTCGGGAAAATTAATGTGATTTTAAAGAATAATAAAGGATGTTATAAATTATCTGGGATGGTTAACTTTTAGTTTTAAATATATAAAATTAATTTAATTGATATCTTTTGGGATAATAAATACTATTTTAAAGTTTATAAATAATAGTTTATAAACAAGAAGATCTTTAAAAAGAACTGTTTTAAATAAAGCTAAGTGTAAATTGTTTTGGGTGTATAATAAACAATGTTTTGTCCTTGGTTTTAATACACTTCAAAAATATAATTTGTCCATTTTAAAAGAATATTTTAAAGAGTGTTTTTAAAATGTCCTTAAAATTATTGTGATGTAAAAATCAAGCGCAAGCATGAACAACCGTTTTATCATTCTCGATAGTTGATTTATCGACTCTGATTCTACTTTCTTCTTTATATTTTGTCATTCTAAGATGATGTATTGCTCATTTGAGATTTGTTATCCTTTTTTGAAAATGAAACCCAAAGAGCAAGTGGAAGCCAAGCTATGCGGGGTTGCTCCCATTAGGGTATTTTCACAACAACTCTAGACCGGATTCGGTTGTTGCACACTTAGATGTGAAATACTCGGATTCTTGGTAACTGTTGGAGCGGTCTAGCTCAGACGTGTTCGAGAGCCATTAGAGTTCTCAATTATATTTCTAGAGGTATACTTTCAGTAAGGGGGTGCACCCTCCTGTTCATTGTTGGAAAAATATTCTCCTTTCCATTGTTGTTAATCCAAATTTTGAATTTTTTCCTTAATTGCATGGAGAACTGCCTTATGCTCTTCTCTATGTTCAATTATTTGTGACCATTCTTTTAAGTCTAGAATTTGATATTATTTATGCCATTCATTCGATATGGGGTTTGTTCTTACTAGTACCCACCCCTTTATTTGTATTGTTTTTGTTGTTTATTTTGATTCTTTCTTGATTGGAGGATATATTTATGAAATAAAAACCCGTTCTACGTTAGTGGCGTGGTCTCCCAAAGTTTACTTTATACGTTCATCATATTACTTAAATTTTCTCACGCTGGTATTCCAAACTGACGCGGGTGTTATTTTATTATAATGCTCGGGTCAGACCGGACTTTTTCCAGGTTGGCGGTGATATAGAGCTTTTGGAGAAGGGTTGGAGGTTCACCTATCATAATATTTTATTTTTGTTGTATTGTATTGTATTGTATTCCTATTAGCAATTTGTAAGGTCCAGACTTTATAATTGTCCTGCTGATAAGGTTTGTTTTTACTCTGATGTACTCTGTATTTTGGAGTAACAGTTTTTACTATCTTTGTTATATTATATGTTGCGAATTCCGCTTTGAGATTTCGATTTCCTATCCTCTGTTCTTCTTTTATTTTACCCTAAGAATCTGCTTTTTTGGCGATTGGACGTTCGACTTTGAATACTGTGGATGTATTCGGTGGTGACTTTCGATGGTCAAAAAGGTGGATCGTTATAGATAGTAAGTGACATTTTACTATTATTAAAAACAATTGTAGGTAAAAGTAATGTTTGAACTAGAAATAGTTGAATTGCCTACTGGATATAAGTATGTGTATATGTGCACGAGAGGGTATACGTATACGCGTATTTAGAGTTAAGCAACGATCGAAACAACTTAAGTGTTGTGCTAGAGTTATGATGGGAGTTGTATTTGTAAGAGGTGAATATTCATGTAATAAATTTGTATATGCATATGGGATGTCCATATATGTATATAGTCATGTTAAGAGCAATCTCATGTAGCCATAGTGACCACTGGGTGTGCTAAGTTGTGTGGGAGAGTACCCGGTCGAGTAATTGCCTCGGTGAAGCTCAAATGTATTTGTGTTGTAATGTGTGTGTAGTTATGTATATATGTGTGCTTAGACGTGCACAAATGAGTGCATCGACACATGTATGGGCTACGCACAAGGCGTGGAGGTCGGGTATGTCGTTTTGGCATGTTAGAGAAAGACAGGTTGCTATAATTACCTGTTGCAATGAGTGCATTTTGGTATCAAAATAGATTTTCATATACTTAAGAAGCCACTTCTAGAATGTCAACAAATGGACCTCGATAGATGTCCGATGGGATGGAGGTAGGCTCTAGTAGCAAGGCGATTCATCGGGTGAAGCGTCGGAGGAAACGACGAATAAATTGGTGATCTTTTGGTGGGGTTTGCACCTACCTTGGCTCATTTCCTGGAACTTTTCAGTTCATTGACTGAATAGATCCATTCAGTCAACTAGTCGAGAGGAAACAGTCCATCTTTGCCCTTGTTCAACCAACTGAATCCCCTCGATCGGTTGATTCAGTAGGCTGAAACTGTGTTTTCTTGCTTTTAAAAACGTGATAACTTTCGCATACGAAGTCGGATTGAGGTGAGGTTTGTACTATTGTTCACCATTTTTTAACGGATATAATCTGTGAAGTTTTGGTAGGTTTTGGAGTACTTTGATTTCGAGGCCCACGTGGGACCTACCCCGACATGTAGTCCAAAACATAGATTTTGAAGTAGACCAGGAGGGTGTACCGGAAGAGTATTTTGACATTGAGGTCATGCGTTTCATTTGGAACACGATTTGGGTTAGTATGTTAGAGTTATCTAGTAGGTTTTATGTTGTGGCAACTGGAGCCATGCGTGGCAATTCCATACGTTACATACAAAGTGAGTCCGTACTTTAATATTTCAAACTTAGAGTAATATCGATTTGTTTGGTGTTGACCTAATGTGTCATACCAAGGGTATGGACTTATATGACCTGCCCAAGTTATGGACTTAGGAGACTTACCCAGGTATCGACCTTATTGTGGTGTACTTAGAGTGTTGTTGATGGTCATGACACACTCGAAATGGTCTTGGAGGGACTGTGAATAGCTTTATCTTGATTGTGATCACTGGGACATTTTTGGGTCCTACATTCATAATCTTACGAACGTTTGGTCTTATAGTCATGACTATACACGTTATTGCATACCTATTCGGTCTTAGCAGTAGTGACAATAAGCATTGTGATGTACTCATTCGGTATTAGCAGTAATGACCATACATGTTGGGGCATATCTTATTGATCTTAGCAGTAGTGATCGTTGTTTTGGGATCACGGTATGACCATGGTATATTTGTACTCTATTATAAGTAGTTTTGGGCTAGTGTGGTCTCTTATATATTATTATTCTATTTTGTTCATGTATATTTTGTATATTATGTGTTGTCATTCGTTGAGAGATCTTATCGATGTCTTGGTTTAGTGTTTTGTTCTAATTTTATCCTGACGATCTGTTTTTTGTTGTAGTCAAAAGTCATGCAATGATGTAAGGGGTTAATTTTTGGGGTATCACGAAGGGCGGGTTGTTATAGCTTCTACCTCGAAATATCATTCCTTGGATATTTAATTGCCTTGTCGGCGTCGAGCTTGAACAAGAAGACTTCATCCATATGCAGTTCCCGCCTTGCACCAATATCCAGACCTTCTAAACTTAACCCATGGGTTGTTACGAGAAGGGAGGTCAAAACAATGTTCTGCTGAATAGAAAGTTACATACTTTACTCATCACATTAATTTACCGCGGATGGTTTTCAACTAAGTGTTACGTCTATTATTTACGACTAATCTTTTAAACCCTAAGTGCATGTACGATATGTCTAACCTAACCTTCTCCATGGTATAACCGTATAAGTATATGTATGTTCGCATATATATCTAACCATTTCACTACCCAAAAATCTCAGCCACTTAGTATTTCTTAAATAAGGAGGAGGTAGATCCAATCACCATTTACTACCTCAAGTCCCCAAAGCGGGTACTTCGCAACGTCAATGCAAGTCAATCAAATCTAGCTACGGAAATCGATGATCCCTATATATGGCACTATAATATAATATATAATTTAAATATTGTACTACTAACACAACTCAAAGACTCATCTAAGTGTTAACTAACCCACCTCCGATAAACTAATTTTCATCTAATCATCTACTTTAAATTTTGTGCGTCTCCTATACGAATTCTACACTAGTAGGAAGCGAAATCCATTAGGGCACAACCCAAGTCTTTACTACATTCGTTCGGGATCACTGGTGGTCATAGCCTATATGCCAAACCTACTACTACATACTAGTACCAACTACTAATATAGCATGTCGACCTTCCACAATTGACATCCCGTTTAGACTAACCTAAATAAGTCAGGGAAAATGCCTCAGTTACTTACTACCTCTTATTGGAATTAAAATAGACCCCATTTCCTTAAAAGTACCGGACCATTTAATACTTCAAATATGAGACAAACCCTCAATATATTTTCCCCTACCTATTTGAAATGCACGTCACTTTCCCATGGGTCCTACATTTGAGATATCTCACATCAGTAGTAAGTATACACAATTGCTGGTAGCCTCTAGGTGAAGGGAAAAGTTCTATTTTGTAAATCTATGGAGCTAACATCTCAACACTTACTAAACCAAACCGAATACTCAAAGCTTAAGTGTTGCGTTAGGCCCACTAATTCGTGCTTGTTCTTAATGTATAATTGAAACTATGTAATTTTCTACTATGAAAATTATAATGATTTCTACATGTATTTAATAGTATTAATACTTACTTATTCGCTACGTAACTATTCCTAATTTATGCACTTAGGCTTTGGTTTCCTTCTAATGTCTAATATATGTCAATTACCCATAATAATTGGTCACTGATGTCAAAAGTGGACAATCTCTAATCGGTCCTCATTTAATACCTTTAATCTCACCTGTTATGCCTATTCAAATTCCCCATAAATGTCGTATTAAATTTCCTTATCTATCCCCATTTAATTCATTTCTAACGCTATATTAGTTACATATTTGTTGCCCATTAAATCTGTAATTAATGTCCATAAATCCTAATCCTATAATTACTACGATGTTAATAACTAATACAAATATCGTCGTAAATTACGCTATTTATATATTTTTATTTTTGAACGTTAAGCGCGATTATACATGTTTGTTTATATATTTATATTTCTAGCTATTAATTTCTAAACTAGGAGATTCCTTTCCATGTTCTAATTTATCAGAGCTATCGTTTCAAACAGGATTTCTATTATAATATTCGATAAATTTAAAAAAGTGAGATCTTTGCTTCGTTTGAAATTACAACGAATTATTGCTTTTCATTTATTGAAATAGATAGTGTAAACTATGTAAAAGAATATCCATATCTTACACGTCTCTTTCCTTTTTTAGTATATCCTTTATTAATTCGAACGACGCGCTTTTCTATATATTTTGAAATTGGGTAATTTATGGCAATTACGCGGAACCCGCTCTAAATAAACCAAACGTAGAAATTCATATTCCAAGTCAACTAGGGCAGTCTAATTTACAACCCAATTATAGACCTGGAATAAATAAACATTATACAATAATAGATTTTTGGGGCTGCATTGAAATTTTGTGCATACTATTCTATTCCAATTACCTATTTTATTGAATGTGTAGGCGATAATCCTATATATTTGTTTTAAGTATTCAATTCATTAGATCTTATTTAGACATAATAATTAAATAAAATCCGAGCATATAAATTTCAATGTCATAAATAAATTATATAATTTTCCACTCACCTTTTAAACTATCAAAATCTCCAAATCTGAATTCATTCCTTTACTTGACTCCTTTTCTTATCTAATCCAAAAAAATATGTATAATAAGGCGTATACATACTATTAGAATTACATATCTAAGAAGAGATTTTAGGTTAAGGGGAATATAGATTTATAATTATATAAGTTACCTTTTCCATAGTATTGATTCGTTTCTTCTCTTCTTATTTTTTTACTTTCTACCATTCTTTGATTTAAAATTTATATATAATAGTTTATATTTTTTAGAAGTAGTGGAGAAGAGAAAATGGCAAAGCTTCGCTTCTTTGATAAGAAAATATGAGAAGAAAAGTGAGAGGTTAAGCCTTTATTTATAGGTGTATGAATCAATCGTAACCGTTGGATATAAATGATTAAATTCGAGTTGTTGGCTAAGGTTTACAACCTAGACGCCACGTTCGAATCGATTTACCGCTCCCCTATAAGCGGTAGACCTACCAAATGAGGAGGTCAACCGGTGGGATCTCGTATTTAATGTTATTTATTTCCTTTTTCGTTTTTAGTTATTTTCCCTTCGGAAACTTCAATCATGAAAGTTTCTTAGAAAATTACCACGAATACAATGGCACAAGTTTTGTGACCAAATTACAATGTTTGCTAAAATTTCATTTTTGGAGCCTTATTAATTATGTATTGATTATCGTTAATTTTACGAGGTGTTACAACCAACCATTCATATGAACCATAACTTGTTCTAAATACGGTCAAAGGAATACTCTCTTTAGTAACTCTTAGGTAATGGAACCCAATAGCCAAATCCAATCGCGATATTACTTTAACTCCAACAGGCTAAGCAAACGGATCATTTATCCATGGAAACGGACAACAATTCTTCACTATTGGTTCATCTGACTTCCTATAATCGACACACATCAGAAGTGATCCATTTGACATTTCATGAATACTGTCGAGGCTCCCCATGGTGGTCTACTCGGCCTAATGAAACTTTAATACTCAATTATACCAACTACTTCTTTGATTTCTCCATCTTCTTTACGACATTCTACTAGGTGATTTACCAATAGGTTGTGCCCTTAGCACCAAATTAATGTGAAATTCAATTTCTCTTTTCAAAGTTAAACCCATCATAGGCTCTAAATATCACAAGATTCCCAAACCATAAAAATTCTATTTACTTCCTCTTCCAAACATTCTAAGTCACACAGTGAAATCCAAGGTCTTTATTTCATCGCATCAAAGGATACTAGAACTCCGTCTCTCCCTTTTGGGTTCTATAGAGCAATGATTCTTTCATCATGATAAATTTGGGTGCCATATCGCATTAACCAATCCATTCCTAAAATCACTCCATACCCCTTGAAGTCATACACAAATGGGTCACATAAAAACAAATGGTCGCATAGAATAAAATCTAGGTCAGTGCACCTAAACCCAAGATTGGCATATCCACCATCGGAATAACTATGTGCAAAGAAGTAAGTAAGTAGGTAACATTCAATGCTACTCTATCAACCACATCAATAGAAATAAAAGAATGTGTAGCCCCCGTATAAAAGAGAACTCTAATTGAAAAACTAGAAATGGGAATCATACCTCCTACACAACATTCTTTCCTTTCTCTTCGGAATAAGGTCCTCCTCTCGGTCCCTCCAAAGCATACAATCTTTTCCACTTTATCTCCAGGAAGTCCTTCTGGCATAATCGGTTATAACTAAAACACTTAACCTAAGCCACAATAATTGGTTGCAAAAATCTTGATGTGCAGTGCTCCTTTTGCCCGTAAACATAGCAAACCACTTCCGAAATGTCCTTTCGGTCACTCCTCTCTTGAACCTTCCCTTTTGACCGTTGCCCTTTCTTCCCTATCTAATAAAAAGAAAACTTCTTTTTTTGCTCTACTTTTGACTTTACTTCTACCCTTCTCTGAGCTTGGTACATATGTCATAACTCCATGCCATATCCCTTATAAATTCAAAAGGTGTCACCAGATGTTCCATCACCTTATAATCTAAACCTTGGTACAAATCCCTTACAAAATTTTCACTCTTCTATAGTGGAGTGTTAACCACCTCCTAGGAATACTTTGCTTAGGCATTGATCTTTAGAATATATTCCTCTAAGGAAAGATACCCTTGCCTTAGATTGATGAACTCCCTCGGTAACGCACTCCTCTAGGACTCAAAAATAAAATTGGACCTCAACCCTCTCCCTGAACATCTCCTGAGTAATCTCCTCCTTGAAATCTCAGCTGCCACGGTCTCCCACCAATCTAAATCATCTTCGTGCAGCTCTTTAGAAACCAACCATCGCTTCTGCTCAACATTTACCCTAAATCCCTGAAGATGCTCTCACTCACCTTTAGCTAATTCAGCACTTCAAGTGTCGGTTCTTTCCCAGTAAACTTATTATCCCAAAGACTCGTATGTCTTGGCGTGACTTAACTTAGAGAAGTCCACCCTAGCCACTCGGCTCAACTACTTCCAACAAAGCCTCTCGCATCATCTACATCATAAACTGCTTGAACAAACATTCATATCCATCCCTATGACATGAGGGATTGCTTCATTTACTATGGTCGAAGGCACTTCCTTGCTATTTCCTTTGACGGTTTGAGTACTATCATTATCTCTTCTTGTACTAACTCCTCCAATCCTTGCTCTTCCACTTTTCATGTCCATTTTCTGCTAAGAAAGTCGTCATCGGAAACAGAAGACAGAAAGTGATTATAAATAGGAAATCTCTATTAAACTCATCTATATTTCCATATAGAAAATTACAAATATGTCATATAGTAAAGCATACCCTCCCTAAGGTGTTTATCCTTTAATATCTGATGTTATTTAACTATTTTTAACTTAAGTATCCCTTAACCTAAGCTTTAATACCCACTGTAACATCCATCATTACGAAACCCAAAGATGGAACCCTTAATGTGCTAGAGTTGCCTTGGAATTATCTTTTGGTAACAAAGATGAGATCAGTTATATTATATAATCTTAAGTAAATAAAGAAAACACACAAAATGAAACATATCGATACAGATTTAGTTTAATAATTGTTTTTGCATCCCAAAGTTATGCCCATGCAGGGTCAAAAAAATAGTACAACATAGCCAACTAGTATCATGCACCATATATGATGATGCAAATATGAACGCTTGATACAGAGGAATTAAAATAACACAAACATAACACCCAAGCCTCTTGCTTCATCTTTGATTTACATTATTTGACCATTCCAAAAGACCCCTGCTAGGCCCATAAACTCATCTTGCTTGAATGTACACTCATGAGTGTATAGGGAAAACGAGAATAAAAACATGGGTCGGAGATAATGTTTGATATGAGTAATATATTACCCTAAGCAAGAAAATAAAGACATCGCTCCACGAATATGTGGGACGGGTTCCCCCTTTAAAATACCAAAGCAATAAATTATCTTATCCATAATTAAACCTAAATCATTGGTTTATTTATTAAGAATCAAAGAAATACTGTGAAGATACACCTAAAAGAAACCCTTTGGTTTGTTCCATAAAATTGTCACAATGATTCAATATATACCTTACCCTTGACTGCCCCTAAGGCCTTACATGCTTTTGCAATAGATATATACACCATTAAAGTTCTATTATTCGGTTGCCACTAAGGCCATATGCCTATATAATATATACATTTACACACTTAGCTTTTAGTTGCCACTAAGGCCTTGTGCCTATAACTATATACATTTAAACTTAGCATTCATCGTTTTTGGTTACCATTTAGGCCTTACACCAACACCTTCATACTTTTCTGCCACCCCAGGCCTTACACCTACTTCACCTATGGTTCTAGACTGGCATTCTCGGTCATACGCCTTCTATCATTCCCTTACTTGCTACTCTAGGCCTTATATTAACACATTCAGTTTCGGTTGCCATACAGGCTTTGAACCTACACTTTCATATTTTGGTTTCTATGCACATGCCATACACCATCATTGCGGTGTCTCAAGCACTACATGAGGCCTTACTTCGTCTACCGAACATTCTATTTAATATCCACTTTCAGGGTTTTCACTTAGTTATTTACTAAGTTAATATCTCAACTAACCATCTTTCGATTATTAATATAAATCGCTACATTTTCATCAATGTATCTAATGCTGATCTCGGCCATCTTAAGCTTTAGCATCCATTATAATCTTTGAAAGTCGTTAGTCTTGGTTTACACTCTCTATCAAGAGTTACTTTACTTTTGGAAATCACTCCCCTCTGTCTCGTCTAGGGAAGCTAGTTATAGTTTAGTTACGATGATCGGTGAAACTAACTTTTAATTTACATAAAATCACCCCTATCTACTCATATTTCCTCCTTAACCATCGACCGCCTTCAGTCTTGGTTAATACCTTCGATTAGTAAACTTTACCATCTAACCTTGCTTATCTTAGCATTTCTATTTATTAACATTTTGGTTCAGCTCTACCTTCTTCAGCATTGCCCTTTGGTATATACTGGAAACCGTTCATGCACATCTGCCACTAACTTTCCACGTGTTAAACTCTGAATCATCTAACTTAATTCTTTTCGACCGTTATTTAGTATCTTTTTGACATGTTCAACATACAAAGTATATATGGTTTATTAATCCAATAAAAAAAATATTTTTTATTAATGTACCTTTTGGCAATAGTTATTTGCCTTTCAGTTTCTTATTATAACCCTTCGGCTAAGCCTATTTTCATTTGAAAATCACACAAATTATCTTTAACGATCTATAATAACATTAATCATGACTTCGTAGTTCCTGCCCATTCTCCATATTATATGGCCTTCTAATACCTCAAAAACAACTTATTTACTTAAGAAAAAATTAAATGAATTAAGACCCACTTCTAATAATTTGCATCTGTTATCATATTAGATATTAGCACTTAAAGATCTCAAGAAGCAGAAAATCATTCAATGAAACTTGGCAATGAAATTTTCAAATAAGAAGAAGGATTAGATGATATATTACCCGCCTTAATTCCCTAATTAATCAAGTCTCTAGTTCTCTTAGCTTCAAATATTTTTTTACTTCTATTTCTTGTTTTGATCGCAAGCATTGTTAAAGAACTAAAGATTTTGTTTTTAGCTTTTTTAGTGTAGTGAAATGAAAAGAGGAAGGTGGTTATCTCTACTTCAGAAGAATAATTAGGCTATCAACCCACTATCTCATTTTTCTTGTAAATTTAGTTAGGTCTAATAATTGCATTAAATTCTCATTAACTTAGATTTTCAACTAGGTTTTCCTATGATCACTTGATTTGCTTAAGCACACCGAGTAACCAAATGTTCCATGATTATTCACTCCTTTTTATTACAAATTTCTCTACGCTTATAATTAATTACTTACTTATTAATTAATTAATTAATGGGGTGTTATAGTACATCATTATAGTCCGTATGGGCTTTGATGTTTAATTTGTTTAAATACAAATCGAGGATTGGTTTACACCAAGGAGTTAATACAACCACGTTGTTAATTATTTTTGAATTTGACTGACATAAAAATTAATTTATAAATATTATAAATTAATAATGAATTAATGTAAATGTTGTGCTAAACTGCATGATATTTTTAGTTATTTATTTGAGGCTTAAAATCGAGTGGAACGATGTATAAAAGTTTTACGTCATTTTGGTTGAAAAAAAATGGAATGAAATAATCAGTTGATTATTTAAAGTGGGTCAATTGGGAAATTCAACCAAGCAATGTCAAAGGACAGGACGACTATACATGAAAGAAGGCTTGCAAACCTCGTCTTTTATGGTTTGAGAGAAAGTAAGAGACATTTTGGTAACTCCTTGGTTACAAATAGATGACCTCTTATTCTTTTCTCTCTACATTTGCTCCATACAATTCGTTCCCCCATTAATTATTGGTACGTCCAAGGTCTTCTTTGTAACCAATAACCAAAGAGGAGAATAAAGGTTCAAGGAGGAAACAACAACAAGCAATGTGTCTGACTATCGATTAGATTTGCAAGGTGAAAGGTATCGATTACATTTTTAAATATATATTTTAGTTATATACATATAAATTCATGTTAAAATCACTTATCTCCTCCATTGTCATTTCTAGCCATTATAACAAGAAATATATTTATTATTTCAAAATCATTTCATTTTTAAAATTAATAATAAAAGATTAATTATTTAAAATATATATATATATATATATAAGAAATAGGCTTCTGGTTTTTTTAAAATAAAATAAAAACAAGTTGGTCTATCAATATATGCATACATATATATACACACACTTTAAATAATTTTTACATATTTATAATATTATATATGTTTTTAAATAAGATATTTTCTATTTTAATTATATAAAAAAATTATTTACGCACACAAATATATATGTATTGAAAATTTAGGCATGTAAATTTTAAATAAAAAAATGTCTATTTAGCTTTCGGATTTGAATTTTTTGTTAAACTAATTATATTTTATAAAAGGTCAAATAATTTCAAATATAGTTTTTAAATTTGAGATTTGAATTACTAAAACTATAAGTTGCTATTCATAAAATTAAAAAACTATTATTGTTGTTGTTGGCGATGTTGTGATAAAAAAAATTTATATTTGATATTTGTTTTGAAAAAGTAAAAGACATTTAAAATTTGCATTTAAGCATGTTTTGAAAACTAAATATTAATTTATAAAATATTTATATATTAATGTTTATAGATAAATTATAACATATTAATTCATAAAAGCGAATGATTTTAAATAAATAAATAAGTATATATATGTATTATTTATATAATAATGATTAAATATATTGACTAAAATAAATTATTTTATTTTAATGGAAATATAAATTAACTATATGATGTATATGTTCTTTCCCTTTGGTATTTATATTGGCACGTGTTTATCACTTACACAATAAATGATTGTAGGTCACAATATTTAATTTTTCTCATATTCCCATACCGCTCTCAAGTGTTATTATACTGTTAATACAATTATGATATTTGTTTATTGAATACGAACATCTCAAATATTAAAAAATAGGTTAATGTAAAATCAAATTGGTGAAACAACTTTTAAAGTTAAATTAATAATAAAATATTATCGTTAAAAAATAATAAACTAATAAATAATTTAAAATATTACTTAAAATGTTTTGTAACGACCCAAAAATTTTCGTTCCCGAAAATTCCAGATGGTTAAGAAAAAGAAGAAAGAGATAGAAGAAGAAGAAGATCAGAAACATCAACATATCACATTCGCAGCGGATAAAATATAATAATAAATAATAACAGTTTACAAAGAATAATATTCTGTCGATTACATTTTAATACATCAGAGATACATATATATTCAAACACTGGACATATACAAATCAATATGTCTCAGATTTACAATAATATAATACAGCGGAAATACTCTACACGTTCCTGCCACCCAGCTCGCCTCCTGAGCTCCAGAACGTCCTTACATGAAAATATGTAATACTCGGTTTGACTCGAGCATTACGTCAAAGTAACACCCGGGTCAGGCTGGAAACCAGCGTGAGTAAACCCATCTAACATGAAATACAAAGCATACAACTTATTTAAAACCCGGGGTGACTCGAGTCAATTTACAAGTTCACAATATATTACAAACATCACTTATTCCACACATCCATTTTATAAGTACCAGAGTTTAGATTTAAATAGTCAAATTCCTTTAAATCACTTTATTCATGCATATAGATTTCACATATCAATCTATAAAAATTCGAAGTGGTTTCGGGTATCTTCTAATACTCGACCCCGGTCTCTTCAAGTCTCGTGTCATCCTAACCCAAGTTATCCAAAAGAAATACATAACATTTCATATCAGAGATATCAACTCACTCAAAACATCCAATACCATTAAAACATCCATAAGCAAACTTGATCACTACCAAATTAATTCAATTGATTCAAATTGAATTTCTAACCTCAATCACTTAGATTCATTCATTAACATTAATTAATTCCAAATCAATTAATTAGTCAACCTTCATTATTCATCTTAATTAATCACCCTAGATTAGTTATTTTTCAATTACATTCAAGAAATTATCATTAACTAACTTCAGAATATCTATTATTCTTAACCACATCAATAGGTAATCTTAATTGCTTCATAAATTAATTAACTATATTAATTACATTAATTCTTAATTACTTATATTAATTAATTTTCCATAAATCACTTATTATTTGATTAATTAATCAATCGTTAATTACATCATTAATTATATGAATTAAGGATTTCCAATTATATTTAATTCATCCTAATCAAAATTTAGTTACATTAATTTAAAACACGGTATTAATCGAAAATCATTTCCGATTAATCCCAATCTGTAATTAACTAACTTTTTATTTACTTCATTAAATAAATCAATTACTCCTTCATTAATCCTCTTAATTAATCTCTCGATTAATTTCACAAAGTAATTATATTGTATTAATTTCATTAGGTAATTATCTATCAAACCATCCATTGATTATTTAAATTAATCAAACTTAATTAATTAACTTAAATCTTCATTAATTAATTCAAAACCCTTAATTACTAAATTAATCAACCCAAATCATTAATTAATTGAACTAATTAATTATACATTTTAATTACCCTTCTAATTTGATGAATCACAAATCATTAAGCCCTTATTAACAATGAAAACAATTTCGTATTTATGACTTAAGTTTTAAAATAATTTTAAAACTCAAATACTCCAAGTTAAACCACAATTAACTCAAGAAACAACCAAAACTAAAATCACCAGATCATCAGTACACATCCAAATAATTCAATCATTCATCCAATTATTTAAATTTAACTATTTAGATTTAAATAAAAACCAACAGAGTGAGATTTACACACCTTTGATTCTGGTTTGCAATCCACTTCAATTCAATTTTGTCTTCACAGTTTTGACCTTGTATAAACAATTTATATGGTTCTTATTAATATTTGAAATGACCTAAAATGATTTACCACTAAATAAATTCAATCAACTAATTTGTTTGATTTAAAATTTATTTTAAATTTTAAAGTGTTTTAACCAACTAAAATTTTCTTTTGAAATCTCCTACCTTTACAAAAATCATTATACCTAATTTCCAAACCGAGACATTATTTATATTTTTTTAACTGCATATTTTTACTCAACTAACTTGTTAAATTGAAATTTAACATACCAAAAGTTTAAGCTATCTCACCTAAATAGCCGTAGAAGCCACCTTATCTGCTCGAACTTTGAAAAGCTCCCCCTTGCCACTGCTCAGACCCTCACACACATGATCGAACGATCGTCCTCACCACCCTAGCAAAGAACAATGCCTATGCCTCGACTTCACCACCGTTGAAGCACCGCACGCCACCATGAGACTCCGGCCCTCAACCTTTCAGCCTCACCACACACGTGCGCAACACCAACAACCCCCAAACTCGATTTCGCCAGCCCCCATCGCGCCTCCATCAGACAGGCGAATCTGCTTCCCACGTGCCGCATGCGCGAGACAATACCCAAACCCTAATCGAGAGACTACCATGACGCAACCCTACTTCACGCAAGAGAGCGTGCTCAACGGCCCCACGCTCGAGCCTAAAATTTCCCTCCGGCTCGAGTTCGAGCTCGATTTAACCCCGTCGCCATTAAAAAAAATTATTTGGTTTTATGAGTTCAATTTCTGCTTATCGATTTAAGACAAAGACGGAGGATTAGATATAGGGTTGGGGATGGCTTCCTGAATACACGTTGTAAATGAAAATATCTTGCTAATTTACTTTAAATTTAATTATATTATAAAACTTCAAAACGTCTTGTTAATCGCCAATTAAAGTTTTAAACTCCTCTTAAGGAATGCCACTAGGCGATTATAAGGTTTTACCCACGTTCCGAACACAATGAAACGTGTTTCGAAAACTAATTCGATCGTATGTGGAAGTTAGCCTATTAAATCGGTTTAAAATATTAAATTATCGGTTTTAATTTCGACGCGTTTCTCACCCGTACGAGCAAACGGTAAATCCAAACGCTATGAAAATTGAAATCCGATAATAACTTACTATTACAGATCCAATGGAACTGGTTTCGTCGAATTCCGAGACTGTTCCTCGGAAGACTATTTTTAAATTCAATTTAAACGATATATTTTCAAAACGGAACAAAACACTTCCAAATTCGATTTTAACACTTTTACTACCTTCAGTATCATCATTATAAATTTTATAAGCCTTCAAATTATTTTTAACAGGTTTAAAACTCCAGATTCAACATTTTACCCAATTTCAAATTATATAATTCAATAATTTAATTATCACGTAAATATTGATATGGTTAAAATTAATCTCTCAAATATTTTAAAATTAATTACCTATTCAAATTTAAATTGTTAAAAATTCCGGGTCGTCACATTCTTCCCCCCTTAAAAGAATTTCGTCCCCGAAATTACTAGTTAGGAAGAATGGTCCAATACCCGTTTACTTTTCCTCCAAAACCCACAATTCAACATCCTACCAACTATCTTTTATTAAAGACCCACTATCACCTCAACCAACTTCCCAAAACCTTCTAGTTTCCTACACCATTATTTACTCCACTTATTCAAATTTAAATTTAAAAATCAAATTTAAATTATTACTACTTTCTCAAAAAAATTCTAACACTCTAAATTTTCGAAATTTTTTGTCAGCGTCTTCGCGACTAGCTCGGTACGACTACAAAATGCCTCTACGGGCTCCCAAATTCCAAAAGAAAACAAAAGCCAAGTGGCCAGATCAAAAACCCAATCCAATTTCATATAGAAATTTAAATACATACCTTTTTGTTGGGAAATTCAAATTATCTCTCGAAATCAAATCCAATTTTCCTTTCCCTTTATAATACCTGCATATCCTACTTAGCAATAATATCCAATCGTAACTTTTAAAATCATTTATATATTTCCTCACATAAGTTTCATATCTATTTCAAATTAGTTTTTCCCATTTCCATATGATTTCAATTTGTCTTCAATTCTGAATATTAAATTTTATCTTCCATTTATAACTGATTCATATCGTTATTTTAAATTAGTTTCATTCACTAATTTATTTTGGTTTCAAATTTGAAATCGTTTTATTGCTAACAAAAATTTTCCAAAAAAATTTCAAAAATTTTCTAACTGCCAAAATTTTCGAAAATTTTTGACAGTCTCCTTTGTACGGAGGAGCTTTTGCAATTTGACAAGAGATATAAATATATATACATCGACCCACACGGTCGGAAAAAGCAAAAACAGTTCATATTTCTTATTTTTATTGCATAGGCGTACCTTTATTTAGCATTTTTAAGCAAGCGGCTTATTATTTAAGCAATTAGCGCAATCCAAATCCAGCCAAACGGCCTTCAGGTACCTGTACTTACTCAATTTACACATATAAGCACTATATATATGAAGTTTATAACATTTCTCTTACTTAAACAACTATAACACTTCAATTCTAAAAGAAATGCATTCAAAATAACTTCCACGAGCAATTTATATGTTTTCAAAACTAATTCAATATCTTTCAACCAATTTATATACCATTTCCTTCAATTTTAATGGTTTGCAACTCAATTTCTTATATTCAATTGATTTTTAATCCAAACAAGCTCATATTCACTTCAAATGATTCAAAATCAATTTTATTTAATCTCTATCGACTCATAGAATTTTAATTAATTTTGTTTACGCCAAATGACAATATTTTTATGCAATTTCGACGATATTCGCTTAATAGAGTATCTATTTTAGTTTATAACTACTTTAAATTAATTTTCTACTCATTCTGTATTTAATTTCATTTTATTTCCAATTTATTCACCAACCATACATAGCATTTCATTCCATCTCCGTATTGGATTCATTTAAAACTATTTCATTGAGCTTTACAACATTCGATGCTTATATTAGTATCCATTTCGCAAAAATAAATTTAACCCAAACTTTTTATTTAATAATCTTCCATTCTAATAACCCAATACCAACAAAAACTTTGATTTAATTTTTATTCAAGCAGACTTCATCCATTTATTTTTATTTTTCTATTAATCCATTTATCCACCCCATATTTAAATTTTTAATTAACTTACTTAATTCATTTTCGAATTTATTTTATTAATACAAAGCCATTCCCAATTTCTATTCACTTGGGTTTTGTTTGCAGTACAAACCATGTCTATTATAATTCACTTTCATTAGATATTATTCATATTACACTCGAATTTTATTTGTAATTCATCCCATCACTATTTCGATCCCACTCTATTTTATTTCTATTTTTTATAGCATCTCCACTTATTTAATTCATTATTAAATCCAAGTCGAATTCTATTTACAATTCTAATTCATTTCCAAACTCCATTATTAACTTACAATCCATTTATTTACCCAAGTTAAATTTTATTAACATACTCAATCAAATAATTATTTAGCCAATTAGCTTACTTCCAATTTTTAAATCAATATTCGATT
Organism: Allium cepa; assembly: GCA_030765085.1. Taxonomy (NCBI): domain Eukaryota; kingdom Viridiplantae; phylum Streptophyta; class Magnoliopsida; order Asparagales; family Amaryllidaceae; genus Allium; species Allium cepa. The sequence continues at coordinate 754,215,709 of CM060940.1, read as the reverse complement.
TTATAACAAAAATCACTTTATTAAATTTTCCTGAGTTCAAATTTTATTTTATAATTCCAGTTTGGATTTTTCCTTTTATTTTCCCAAAATTCCAACACTTTTATTTTAAAAATTTAGAAATACTTTTAAATTCACATCATACTATTAAAATAGATTTTTATAAAAATACGTCTTATAACTCGATGTCTCAACCAGTCCATCCTTGTTCTCACAGAAATTCAATCATACGTTGATCAGGCGTAGGACCGAAAATCTATAAGTACTTAGTAAACCCGTTTTCAACATCTAGTGAAAATACTTGAAAAATAATTTTATTGAAAATATAGAAAACAGTTTTTGAAAATAGAGGAATTGTCTTTGTGAGAATGCTCTGGAAATCATCACTTCCATCCGTGGTCGCAGTTACATTCCAGGGTTACGTTGCCATCGCAGCAAAAGTCGATGTAACTATAGGCACTCCGCGCCCCTCGATTACGCCATGAAACCCACAATAGATCGCAGTTACATTCCAGGGTTACGTTGTCATCGCAGCAAAAGTTCATGTAACTGTTGGCTCTCAGCGGCACACACGACTTTCGCTGTCAAAATGAAACTTCTCCACTCCTACATAGGTCGCAGTCTACCGATATAAAATCAAACGCAGACTGTTGGCTCTCAATGGCACACACGACTTTCGCTATGTTACCATGGGTCGCAGTCTATCGATATAAAATCAAACGTAGGCTGTTGGCTCTCAACGGCACACACGACTTTCCCTATGGTATACACTACTCATTATCCTCAGGAACTAGTTTTGTCCGGACTCCTCACAGGATCAACTTTAGAACCACCCTTGGAGCTCAAGGCAGCACCACCCGGTGGCACTCCTGAGAAGTTCATTTCAAGGGAGCGCCTTTTTTCCCAGAGCCATCATTAAAACACTCTATACTATACACATATGGTATCTTTCAAATCATACACCTAGTATGATCTCAAACAAAGCTCCTTTACACAAAATCGATAATTCTCAAACTAGGCATTCCAAATTTCAATATTGATTTTACCCCAAAACTCAAAGCCTTTCCATATCTAAAGGTTCCCAAAACCTTTTTCCAAAATCCTCATAAGATCCTTTATATATATATATATATACAGATATATATAATTTTTTAAAAACTTTGGATCATTTCAAACTTGTATAAAACTCCTTTTATACTTCAAACACTTTCAAAATCCTTTTCTTCCATCAATAGATTCAACAAGGGGAGATTTATCTTATATAATAAAGATATATAACTTTGTTTATTCAAAATCAAATATTCAAATTTGATTACTCTTTCCAAAATCAATTTCATTCAAATCCGTACGATATACACATATCATCCGTACGCTATACCAATCTATCGCTCACTCGATCACACAATTTCACTTCCGAACTAGTATTGTCCACCCGACTTCCTAGTGCGGACTCAGATCTGGTTTCTTGATCAGAAACCGCCATTCTCCTTGCGTAGCTATAGCTATGATAGAGAATATCCAGAACCAATCAACAATCCATATCCAGGTTCGTCGTCGAAAATTAAGTGAAAAATCCCAACTCAGATCGACATAACCATCTCGAAATTTTGTGCTCGAATCTGGATCAAATCACTATGCGAATAGAATAATATACGTACATCCTACGTATCTGTTATCATTGATTATTAGCCAAATCAATTTCCTTTCTATTCACATTCACCTAAATTTTCATTCGCTTATTTACAATTGCCTCAATTCCATTGAATTATCACTTCAATCCTTATCTCAGTTGGGTATTTAATCAATAACAGTTCGAACTCCGACCGGTTTATATTTAGAAAATAGCTTGAAAATTTTAAAAATAGATAAGTAATTGAAAAATAATTATTAGTTTGCAAAATAGCTGTAAAATGGTTAACTAATTATAAAATTGTTGGAAAAATAGCTAAATAGTTTCAGAAATTTAGATAATTGTATGATAGTTGTAAAATAGTAATTAATTTGTAACATAGTAAAAAAATAGTAATTAGTTTATAAAACAGTTGAAAATTTGTTAAATAGTTCCAAAAATAATGGTAAAACAAATTTAAAATGATTTGGCTTTAAAAAGAAAGGTTGTATATATTTAATAGCTTGGAAAAATAAGTTCATATTAAAACAGTTTATATTGAAATAGTCAAGAGTCAAACTGTTCACTTCCCCAACAATTCAATTTAAATTTTCACTCCCATTTAAATTGACCCAATTCCAATTTAAATAACTCCAATTTCCATTGGAATAATTTCAAATTGAATCCGCTTCAATTTCAAATCATTTCAATTTCTGCTTGAATTTATCACAATTCCCAATCAAAATTTTAAACCTTCAGACTAATAACCTTTCCACTTAAGTTTAAAACTTGCTTCACTTTAGGTTTCATAGCACGTTCCAAAGAAAATTCAAAACTCAACCTTAGAGTTAATTTCATATTTATTTCCTTACACACCGGGCTACTTTTAAATTTTAAACCACCCTTGGTTTTAATTTCAAAACAAATCCCTTAAAAATCTTCCAAACATTTCTTGTTTTAAAATAAGGCTATATTCAAAATAGTCTGAATTTTATTATTTGTTATTTCTTTAACTCTTTGAAACAATTGATTGTTTCTAGACTTAGGTTTTAAAACTTCATAATTTTAAAACCTACTTTAATTTAGAAGTTATACTCATCTTATAACTTTACTTCATTCGGCTTACTTAATAACAAATATATCATTATTAAACACAATAACTATTTATGATAATACCCAAGGTGATCATATCTAGATACCAATTCCCTTTTATATTATTTTTACTTCTATAAATTCAAGATTAAATTTCAGTTTGAATCCATTTCAAACTTACCTTTATTTAAAGTTTTTAAACAATTTAATTTTTGAGCTCAAATTCTAGAGTTTCATTCCAATCAATTTAATTTTAATTTGGTTGTATTTCTGTTACCACTTAATCTAATTCCAGTTCAGGATTTCAATTTGGTTGCATTATATTACTTCTTAATTTAATTCCACTAATTTAACATCCAAATACCTTAATATTTATTAGAAGGAAACATTACTTTATATATCAAAATATATTTTATATAAAATCATTTAAAACCTTTATATAAGAAAATAACAAGTACGCTCTCATACACACACACACACACACGCTCTCAACTCATCCTAGAGTACAACAGACTCTATTTAATGAGTAATCCGCACCAGAGCCAAGGTTCTCGCTTAACCTTTCAGCTCTGATACCAAATGTAACGACCCGAAATTTTCGTTCTCAAAAATTCTAGATGGTTATGAAAAAAAAAGAGATAGAAGAAGAAGAAGAAGATCAGAAACATCAACATCTCACATTCGCAGCGGATAAAATATAATAATAAATAATAACAATTTACAAAGAATAATATTCCATCGATTACATTTTAATACATCAGAGTTACACATATATTCAAACACTGGACATATACAAATCAACATGTCTCAGAATTACAATAATATAATACAGCGGAAATACTCTACACGTTCCTGCCACCCATCTTGCCTCTTGAGCTCCAGAACGTCCTTATCTGAAAATCTGTAATACTCGGTCTGACCCGAGCATTACGTCAAAGTAACACCCGGGTCAGGCTGGAAACCAGCGTGAGTAAACCCATCTAACATGTAATACAAAGCATACAACTTATTTAAAACCTAGGGCAACTCGTGTCAATTTACAAGTTCACAATATATTACAAACATCACTTATTCCACACATCCATTTTATAAGTACCAGAGTTTAGATTTAAATAGTCAAATTCCTTTAAATCACTTCATCCCAGCCTATAGATTTCACATATCAATCTATAAAAATTCGAAGTGGTTTCGGGTATCTTCTAATACCCCACCCCGGTCTCTTCGAGTCTCGTGTCATCCTAACCCAAGTTATCCAAAAGAAATACACAACATTTCATATCAGAGATATCAACTCACTCAAAACATCCAATACCATTCAATCATCCATAAGCAAATTTGATCACTACCAAATTAATTCAATTGATTCAAATTGAATTTCTAACCTCAATCACTTAGATTCATTCATTTAACATTAATTAATTCCAAATCAATTAATTAGTCAACCTTCATTATTTATCTTAATTAATCACCCTGGATTAGTTATTTTTCAATTACATTCAAGAAATTATCATTAATTAACTTCACAATATTTATTATTCTTAACCAAATCAATAAGTAATCTTAATTGCTTCATAAATTAATTAACTATATTAATTACATTAATTCTTAATTACTTATATTAATTAATTTTCCATAAATCACTTATTATTTGATTAATTAATCAATCGTTAGTTACATCATTAATTATATGAATTAAGAATTTCCAATTAGATTTAATTCATCCTAATCAAAATTTAATTACATTAATTTAAAACACAGAATTAATCGGAAATCATTTTCGATTAATCCCAATATGCAATTAACTAACTTTTTACTTACTTCGTTAAATAACTAAATTACTCCTTGATTAACCCTATAAATTAATCTCTCGATTAATTTCACAAAGTAATTATATTTTATTAATTTTATTAAGTAATTATCTATCAAACCATTCATTGATTATTTAAATTAATCAAACTTAATTAATTAACTTAAACCTTCATTAATTAATTCAAAACCCTTAATTACTAAATTAATCAACCCAAATCATTAATTAATTGAATTAATTAATTATACATTTTAATCACCCTTCTAATTTGATGAATCGCAAATCATTAAGCCCTTATTAACAATGAAAACAATTTCGTATTTATGACTTAAGTTTTAAAATAATTTTAAAACTCAAATACTCCGAGTCAAACCATAATTAACTCGAGAAACAACCAAAACTAAAATCACCAGATCATCAGTACACATCCAAACAATTCAATCATTCATCCAATTATTTAAATTTAACTATTTAAATTTAAATAAAAATCCAACAGAGTGAGATCACCTTTGATTTTGGTTTGCAATCCACTTCAATTCAATTTTGTCTTCACAGTTTTGATCTTGATAAACAATTTATATGGTTCTTCTTAATGTTGAAATGACCTAAAATGATTTACCACTAAATAAATTCAATCAACTAATTTTTTCGATTTAAAATTGATCTTAAAGTTTAAAGTGTTTTAACCAACCAAAATTTTCTTTTGAAATCTCCTACCTTTACAAAAATCATTCATACCTAATTTCCAAACCGAGATATTATTTATATATTTTTTTTAACTGCATATTTTTACTCAATTAACTTGTTAAATTGAAATTTAACATACCAAAAGTTTAAGCTATCTCACCTAAATTGCCGTAGAAGCCACCTTATCTGCTCGAACTTTGAAGAGCTCCCCCTTGCCACTACTCAGACCCTCACACACACGATCGAACGATCGTCCTCACCACCCTAGCAACGAACAATGCCTTTGCCTCGACTTCGCCACCGTTGAAGCACCACACGCCACCATGAGACTCCGCCCCTCAACCTTTCAGCCTCGCCACACACGCACTCAACACCAACAACCCCCAAACTCGATTTTGCCAGACCCCCATCGCACCTCCATCAGACAGGCGAATCTGCTTCCCACGTGGCCGCGTGCGCGAGACAATACCCAAACCCTAATCGAGAGACTCCCATGATGCGACCCTACTTCGTGCAAGAGTGCGTGCTCAACGTCCCCACGCTCGAGCCTAAAATTTCCCTTCAGCTCGAGTTCGAGCTCGATTTAACCACGTCGCCGTTAAAAAAAAAAAATTTGGTTTTACGAGTTCAATTTCTGCGTACCGATTTGAGAGGAAGACGGGGGTTTAGATATAGGGTTGGGGATGGCTTCATGAATACGCGTTGTAAATGAAAATATCTTGCTAATTTACTTTAAATTTAATTATATTACAAAACTTCAAAACGTCTCGTTAATCGCCAATTAAAATTTTGAACTCCTCTTAAGGAATGCCACTAGGCGATTATAAGGTTTTACCCGCGTTTCGAACATAATGGAACGTGTTTCGAAAGCTAATTCGATCGTATGTGGAAGTTAGTTTATTAAATCGGTTTAAAATATTAAATTATCGGTTTTAATTTCGACGCGTTTCTCACCCGTACGAGCAAACGGTAAATCCAAACGCTATGAAAATTGAAATCCGATAATAACTAACTATTACGGATCTAATCGAACTGGTTTCGTCGAATTCTGAGACTATGCCTCGGAAGACTATTTTTAAATTCAATTTAAACGATATATTTTCAAAACGGAACAAAACACTTCCAAATTTGATTTTAACACTTTTACTATCTTCAATATCATCATTATAAATTTTATAAGCCTTCAAATTATTTTTAACAGCTTAAAACTCCAGATTCAACATTTTACCCAATTTCAAATTATATAATTCAATAATTTAATTATCACGTGAATATTGATATTTGGAATTCAGGTCAAAATTAATCTCTCAAATATTTTTAAATTAATTACCTATTCAAATTTAAATTGTTAGAAATTCCGGATCGTCACATGTTTGATTATTAAATACAAAGTTTTATTTAATATAAAATAATTTTATTTACATAAATACAAAGTAAGATCAAATGCAAATTAGTTTAAAAAAATTAAATTCACTCTTTATACTCCGTTGCCACTACACCTAATCTAAAATTTTCAATGCGATTTGATATTTTACAGATAATCATGTGACTTTTCCCAAGCATATGCAAAAAATGGTTTCCGGAATATGTAATGTAGTTACAAAAGAAATCTTCTCAGGTTCTCACATTTATAACCATATCAAAATGACTTGAGCTTAGGAGTGATTTCAAAATTTTAAAAGGAGTTTATGTAGAAAGTTCCAAAATGTTATCAGAATAAAAGAATGTAATGAAGTGAGTTTCAAAAGGAACAAAGAAGGGCTTAGGGTTACCTTCATCCAAATTCTTTTCAAGGAAAAGTGAACAGATTGAATGATATAACATTTTTTAGTTAATCGAGTAAAGTATAAAGGTATTATTAGCGACACTACAGTTTTGGATATAAGATGGCTATTTTCTTTAATAAGTTTTTTTAAATATGATGAGTACTGATTAAACTAATGCAGTCATAAAATTACAAATAAATGAACCTAGTTGCGCTTTCTTTTGTTTATCCTGATTTTCCCTTAATTATCATTAGCCTTTAATCCAAATCATTAAACAAATAATGGAGAGTTCCTACTCACCTCCAGATGGAATTGCAACCGATAAAGATACAAGGTTCATTCTTACTTAAGAAAGTATTTAACATGGTAATTTTAAACCCTAATTTTTACCACATTTAAAAAAAAATGATAAACAGGGTTATGAAATCACATTTCCATCACTTTCTCAGCAAAGTTTGGATCTAATTGTGAAGATTAAGAAGAATTTTTCGTTATCATCGTTATTTCCTTTTTTAAAAAGAGAGGGAGAAAAAGAGAATAAATGAAAGTGTTTAGTCATTTGATATTTGCAGAAGAGATAAAAATATTTTTTTATTAATAGGATGTATACGCCTCATAGGAATTTAATTTTATATGGATTGCTCATACAATTTTGTCTTCTCATATCCAAAACTAGATTGTCGATAACTATTCTCAAATATAATTGAAATAACTATGGAACTTAGAGACAAAAATTGGTGAAGGTAGAATATATGTAAATCAGTTAATGCATTTCAGCGTATCTGAGAATAGTGTGGATGCATGACAGAGGCCAAGTATGAATAAAAGATGAGCTAATTTAATAGCATGTATTATTTTGATCTAGATACCACATCCCAAAACATTTGTTCAGTTCCGGTTGTTTATATTCTTCCTTAAATTCTCGAGCATTCTTATCTGTTGAATAAGAGTTGAAGTAGCATTGGGGGTTGGGAGTAGCGGAGAAGAAACATAGATTTCACTCGACATAGATTATAACCATGTGAACCAAAAAATTATTGTATCCACAATGTGTATACGTGTATGAGAGGATAAGGACTGTGAACTATATGTACGTATGTACATGACTAAGTGACTTGATGACTTATTTCAGTTTCAATAATTAATGACTTTTTCTTAGGTAATTCATGTCATATGCATGTGCATTAATCACAATTTTCGGTACTTTTTATGGGATGTTATTAGGCGGATAAATTTGCAGTTTAAAAAATCAAAGATCACATTCCAATATCAAATTTAAACTTGTCTAATTTCAACTTAATAGTTTTCAATTTCCAACCTAAAAAATTACATGTTTTTGTTTTTTAATATTTAGAAGTATACCCATAGATACGCAACCAAATGATAAAATATAAGTAGGACGTATAATATATAATTCATTCAACAGTACTAATAGCTCAGAAATTCAATCATGTTTTTATAGTTCAATTGCAATCTTTATAATCACTTTATAGTATGAATGAATTAGAAACTATAGAATATCATATAAAAAATGTAGAGTTTTAGTCAATTTTGAGCCCTATGATTTATGAAGCCATGATTTATGCAAATCGACAAAAATTTCTGTAATTTGATCATAATTTCATAGCGTCGGACTTTTTTGTTGATTTTGTTTTATTAGCAATTTTATGTAATAACTCGCATTTTTAACGTTGGAATATTCAATTTAAATATTGATTGTTAATAAATCGAAGGTCCAAAACCAAATTTTCCGCATATGGTCGAATCAGTACTCGAGACCAATTTCGTTGAGTCAAGAGTTAGGATCGATATTACGAATTAATATGAGTATAAAAATCATTATATTTAAAGTCATGGTATTTTTTTCGATTTACTTATTATTATACATATTTTATAAAAATACGTCGGTAGTTGGGTTTAGGGGTATCTCGACTGACGGTTGGTGATTCTGGGAGGAAGACTTCATTATGAGATGTAAGGTTGATGAATTTTTGGAATCGGGCGATTAATGGTTAAATGACCTTAAAATGCGTGAAATTATCATCTCGGGACATTGTGGTAGATAGCAACGAAATTCATACCATTGAGACTGGAAAAATCAAATGATGTGCATTGATGAGTTTCGTGGCGATCTAATGTACTGTATAAATGTACGAGCTTGAAATGTATGGCGATTTAATTGAGAAATTATATATATGTGTGTGTGTGTGTGTGTGTGTGTGTGTGTAATATAAACACACCATCGAGCTACCTCCTCCCTACTATTCTTTCTCCCCTCTTCATTTCAACGGATCCAAAAGGTAGTCGCCACCTTCTTCGAATTAAATCCAGAGCTTCAGGCATCGATAGAGGCCGAGATTTGATCCATTGGACTCATGGAGGGAGAAGGCTTCGCATCCATGGTGCCGAGTATGGTGATAACTGGGGGATTCGACCTCTTAAAGCCGCTGCCTAGGGTTGGCATTAGTCGGAGTTCAAGGAGGAGAGCATGGTTGTGTTTCTTGCGGCCGTGTGCACCTTCCCATGCCAATCATTTAGGGTACAATCGCTAGATAGATGACGCTACATTTTGAGGCCATAGGGGCAATCACTAGGTGGCTAATTGAAGGGGGTGGCCGATCTTTAGGTGATGGGGTGTGATGCGAATTGCAAAGGGCTCGTGAAATAGAGCACTTTACAACTGTCGTTTTATCATGGTGCATGGAGAATTTATGGAATGAATATGCATGAATATGGGTTCCTGTACAGGTTTATGCATAGGCATGGTTTAGGGAAGATGGTTTAGTGGAGGAAGGTAATTAGTTAATTAATTATTTAAATTAATCTTCTTTTGTATTAAATTCATATCTTTTGCATACAGATTCAATTGAGATGCTGCCTTCATTGTTACAATCGTAGTGAGATTATCTACGACATGGTATATTCATGGACTAGATTAGGACACTTGAGAAATTACAATTTAGGTGAGAAAAATTATAACTCTGAATTTATATTTCGGTATAAATCACCTTAACTATATATGTTGGAAAATATTACCTGGTAGAGTTAGATGATATATATATACATACATACATATATATATATATATATATTCCTCTTTTTGACTAGTTTTGTTTGAGTAGATATTTGGGATAATTGATTAAGATCTCCTATATATAACAATCGTGTTTTATTCATACCGAATACAGTTATATGGAGTTGATATTAGTTTATAACATTGTTATAAATTAATTAGACTCTAATTTATAGTTAAATTAATGATAGAAATATATTGTATATTTTATTGCAGATACTGGGGGTAATTAATTAAGATCTCGTATATATAAATATTGTGTTTTAGTCGTACCAAATAGAGTTAGATGGAGTTGATATTAATTTATATCATGGTTATAAATTAATTAGACTCCAATTTATAGTTATATTAGTGATAAAAATGTAACTATATATTTTATTACTGATCGGAAGTTAGAAGTATGACTTTTAAAATAAGCTGTAAGGCTAAAATAATGATTTTTCCAGCTAAACTTATATTAAAATGGCTTTGAAGTTTAGCTAGCCTTGATATTGGTTTATTATAGTGTAAGTCAATAAATAACTGACTAGTAAATTTCTATAAAGGTGATTTAACAAGTTAGCAGTTACACAGGAAGTATTGCATTAATTAATAGGGTTTGATTAATTTTATAAAATCCTGAATATTATTATAATGTGATTTATTAACTTTAGACCCTAATGAATGTTTTAAGATATATGTGTACATATATATATATATATTATATATACATGAGCCATATTATATTTTAAGGCCTCATGATAGCTAAACTTTATTTAAATGGAAGAATTAAGTGAAATTAAGCTATAATATGATTGACAGACAAGTGCATTATTTTATAAAATAAGTTTGAGAGTTCTATAAAATGATACAAAGAAGACGTGACTTGAGTAAATAAATAAATTATATGATTATCGGATTAATTACTCAAGTAAGGTGCATTTGGTTGAATTGGATGCAAGGATTTATAGGAATTGATTAATGGTATGATTTGGCTGATTGGTTGATACAATTGTATGGAATGCATGTTTGGACTATATTAAGCATTTAAATAAGTTAAATGGGTAAGCTACGTGAAAGAATGTGTATACATTTATACATACTCCACAAATATTCAATATAAGCTCACATAAATATATTTAGTTGAGTCTGGTATTCAAGAAATATATTTTGACAAGCTAATAATTAAAGGATAGAATTGTTGTAGATTATAATCAAGTTGCCAGTGATCAAGTATCGCAATTCGTTAGCAAGATGACATAACGAATATAGCCGAAACGATGTTGGTTAATAATTGGCCGTAGGCTAAAATGGACAATAAGCCCAGGATCGGGTGATTTGCACTCAGATCTGGATCTGATCGTTTGATACTATGCATATAGGTTCTAGAAGACCTATATGAGGACCTAGAAATATCAAAGTCGACGCAAAGCAAGTTGTGACCCTTAGGTGGTTTCGAATGAAGGAAATAATGTTTGGAATGAGGTAGAATTGGCGTAATGTTTTAGCTCGATTTGAATGAGAAGTAATCCACGAGACATGATGATGACACAACTCATTAGGTGGGACTAGATTTATATATTAACTCTTATTGCTTGATACATATGTTTTATAGAAAATATGTTTTATTAGATTTTGATGGGCCGACTCGAGCCATCACGAGCATGATATACGGGATACTTCCGTTATCCGTATGATATGGATGTATAGCGAGTAAGTAGATAATCCATGATGCCATAGGAGAATTGCACGACTTGCATATGAGATTTCGAAGCATGTTCGGAAAAAGATGGCGACGGCTATTTATAATAGATCACATATCACTCGTGCCTATAGTAGAGGTCAAGGTGAGATCTATATGAGTCTATTTATTTCTGATGTGACTTGGATTCTATGGTATGTTTAGATACTGATTTATTGTGGTTTATTCTTTGTTGGGTAGTCAGTAGAAGGTCTATCACATGAGACATCCTTACATTATAAGCAGCCAACGATTGGCGGATATATCGCATATTGGACGATTAATAGTTTATCGTACAGTAGATGATTGATAATATTTCATATAGTATATGATTAGTAGTGTATCATATAGTAGACGATAGATGCTATAACGTATAGTGGACGGTTAGTAGTATATCATATAATACATATTTTGTAACATATAGTGGGTGGTATAGTTCTATTGTGTAGTTTTTGTACGCCCGTATAAATTGTCTGACATTAGGCGTAAACCTAGATTAGGATGCCTATATAACTAATAGTCTCAAGAGAGTGTAATTTTGACCTTACACTCATATATTAGGATGTAACTTAAATCTCATTATAGTGCATGCTAGTTTATAATTGTTACACCCATATTTCTCGAACCTCGTCAAGCAAGGTGGCATAACACCAAAATCAAAACGGGTGCTCTCACAATAAATGTTGGCTGCGAAAAGGGAAAGAAAAGAATAAAGCGAAGTAAAAATAATATTGCGCTTGTAAACAAAATAATGACGGCAAAGTCTCAACTGCACCGATCCCCCTAATCCCAGTATTGCAATACTATACTAAGCATAAAACCAAATTAGCCACAGGTGCAGTAAATAGCCTATAACCATGATACGCGGAACTACGGCATAATTAAAATCCAAGAATAACAATAAAACATTAATGTTGTGCTGCAACACAAGGAGATATATAGATAATGTCAAAATATAACACGTCTCACTTAAAAAAGACATACGTCGCCAACAAAATGCACTGACAAGCAACTGTATATCTATAATAGGGCCATGCGAACAATCTTGCATTGAAGGAAAATAGAGATGCACTACCCTATTTTTTGGCATTAGAAAAGAGCGAAGTGACATAATGCACTGTCATCAAAACACAAGCACAAAGAAAGGACTGTACTATGCTTAAGGGACATAATAAACCCCAATATCATTCTCTAAACCTATGCATTGCTAATACCTCCAAGAATGGACCTGTGTTGCACTCACTGAGGGGCTACCTAAGTAGTACCACATAGAATCATAAACAATCCATGGGCTGCACATAGGGAAACTGAAATAGTGCACCAGCGTAGGTCCACGCTCATAAGTAAACAACAAAGATATAAGTATCCCTTATCAATAACCCACACAGTCCATTACTCAGAGCAGCTCAGCATTGAGCCGCATGAAGTGATTGAGGGGCCTTATCACTCTAACCAACCTCGTAAGTGTCACCTATGCTCGGGGCATATCCAAGGAGCAGCCATCCTTTGAGGCGAAAGTAATAAAAGTAGTACAATTCCACTCGAAAGAAAATGGGACCGTGGCTTGCTATACTCACACTCAGAAGCATTGCCTGGGTCATCCACCTTCCGAATAGAGGGAATTCAGAGCCCATTCAAATTTGGGACCTCCATTCAAATTTAGGACCTTCCGCCACAAGTTCAAGCATTCCCGCTTCAATTTCAAATACTTCTACCTCAATTTCAAATTTTATGCCAACTCCTAGAATTGAACCTCTCAAATTATGATTTCCCACCAAGACATGTTAGTGATCAACGCTCACCAAACAAAGAATGCAGATGGATGACATGTGGCATGATCCAACTATAGGAACTAATGCAGTAGAAGAAGAGTGGTTGTAGGAATTCGTGTGCATCTCATACACTATAAATAAGAGATAGTTTGGAATGGAAATGGGATTATTTTTTGGAAAATCAAAAGAATTTTGTCTTCTATTTTCGCTCTCGTCTATATAAAATTGTAACAAGGAGGTAATATATAATCAAAGATTTGATCCACATATGTAGGATTTCGAGAGAATCTGAACCACGTAAAATTCTTATGTCTTTTATTTTTATACATTGTTGCTTAATTAATTTACTTAAAACCCCATCCAACTTTGAATTATTAGTTGAATACTAATCCAATTTGATATTTTAATAAATAGTTAAAGTGCAGTTATATGATTATGTAAGCTTCCAATGACATAATCGCTACTTCAACGCAAATTTAACATCACTTGAATTATTGATTCTAAAATTGTGGAAGTAGTTGAAAGCTTCAACTACTTCATGATCAACGAAGGTGTTGTGAGACGAAAAATCTTGTCAACATTTTTGGCACTAGAAGGAGGGCCGAACTTCCATTCCCAGTCTTCCATTTCCTATGCGTCTACCAATGCTCCCTTACAAACCATGAATACCACCTATCCATCTGTTCCCTTAAATTAAAAACGGTCATTCATGGCTTCGAAAGCCTAAGCTGAGGTGAAAGCCACCATTTAAACCTCCATGGGTTCCATCTTTACCATGATCCAAACCTTCTCTATCTGGCAGACCAACGGATAAAGGTGATAAAGGAAACAATGAATCGAGGTACTTCTCTTTGATCAATAGCGCTACCACCACCCACAACCCACCGTCATCACTCACCAAGCATGCTAACTAGGCAGCAAGTGAGTGATACGACACTTTTAGAAATGAGACCAGTAAGACTGGCATGCAAGTCAAAACCAAGTCATCCATTATTAAGCTGCTGCTGCAAAGAGAAAAGCAAGTTCAATCTGCTCTCAATAATGGCAGTGCTACCTTACCCTTCAGGGGACTCGATTCGCTCTTAATTCGAGGTTCGTTAACTTTTCCTTACCACTATTGTCTCTAACAGAGAAATCCCAAGAGAATCTTTGGATATGGTATCCCCTGCTAGCAAGAAAAGGAAATCAAACGAGTAGTTAGGGAACAACAAACCAAATGACCCCATACGTCCTTAAGATAACACCGTAAAGAGGGAGAAATAATCTCGGTTTCCTTAAATCCCTCAACACCCTTTGACATCTCGTCTTCCGAGATCTCTTCCTCTTCCTGCCCAATAATCCGCCTTTATTAACCAAAGCCTATAAATAAGGTGGTGATTCTAATAATGGGATGAAGCCTAGTCTGGGAATTGAAACCCGAGAACCTCCCTAACTATTACGAAGGATATAGAAAAACATTTCCATGGTCAAATCGTTAAGGCAAAGGCTGATCTAATTTGCTTCAAGTGTGTTAAGAAAGGTCACTATGCTCACGAATGTTGGACAGGCAAGAGAAAAAAGACCACTGACAAGAAGGGTGTGAAGTTCTTTAACTACGACCATTTAGGGCATTATAAGTATCAGTGTCTAGAACCAGTCAGGGTGAACAATGGAAAGGTCTACGTTGTTGGACCATCATCGGCTAGGCCAACTGCTGCTGAGAAAGGAAAGACTGTGATGGAAGGTACGCTTTTGATTCAGAGTATACCAATTAGGGTACTATTTGATACTGATGCACCACATTCATTTATATCTCAATATTTGGTTGATAGGTTATGTCTAGAACCCACTTACCTTGTTACTTCCTTAAGGGTTGCAAATCCGCTAGTAGGATATGCAACTCTAGGGATGAGATATGACCAGCTAGAACTTGATTTGTTAGGTCATAAGTTTGCATGCAGTCTGTATGTTTTTGATTTCGTAGATTTCGAAATCATTTTGGGTATGGATTAATTGGGTATGTATGAGGCTAGAATATATTTCCAGGATAGGGAAATATCGTTAAGACATCCTGATAGTCATCACCAAATTGTATTCTTAGTAGAGGATTCTGATTGGAGTGCTTATGCTTTGTAAAGAGCTATGGAGGTAGAAGAAGACTTAAGTTAGGTTCGGGTCGCAAGAAAATTTTCAAATGTTTTTGAGCCGGTTATAGGACTACCACGATACGAGCTGTTGAGTTTCGGTTAGATCTTGTGCTAGGAGCTGAACCTGTTAGTAGACCGCCTAGCAGGATGACACCGATTAAGATGAAAGAATTGAAGATGTAGCTAGTGGATCTAGAAGGAAGAAATTTTATTAGACCGAGCAGTTCGCCTTGGGTGCAGCCGCGGTGTTCATGAAAAAACCGAAAGGAGTCATTGAGGATGTGTATCGACTATCGTAAGTTGAACGAGAGGATGATTAAGAATAAGTGTCCTTTGCCGAGAATTGACGATCTATTTGATCAGTTGTGTAAAGCCAGAGTATTTTTCCAATTGGATTTGGAACCAGTTTTCTATCAGTTAAGAGTGGCAGAGGACAGCATTTTGTTAACAACGTTTCAAACCAGGTATAGTTTGTATGAGTGGTTAGTAATGCCATTCGAGTTAACGAATGCACCTGCTTTCTTCATAGATTTGATGAACCGAGTTTACCGAGAGTACTTGGATAGGTTTGTGTTGGTACTTATAGATTGCATTTTAGTATACTCTAAGGATGAAAGTGATCATTAAGATCATCTTAGAGTAGTGCTTGAGACGTTGAGGCAGCATCAGCTAAAATCGAAGTTTTCCAAGTGTCATTTGTGGAATAAAGAGGTTAAGTTTCTTGGTCAATTGGTTTCAGAGAAGGGCTTGTCAATTGATCCAAATAAGATAGAAGCTGTTAATAACTGGAAGAAACCAAAATAGGCGACCGAGATTAGAAGTTTTCTTGAACTTGCTGGCTATTACCGGAGATTCATTAAAGATTTCTTGTGGGTAGCAATGCCTTTGGCTAAGTTAACCAGGAAGGACGTGAAGTTTATTTGGTCAGATAAATGTGAAGAAGAATTCCTTAAGTTAAAGCATGTGTCGACCAATGCGCCTGTGTTGGTGATTCCAGACGAAAACCAAGAGTTGGTGGTATATACGGATGCATATGGGACTGGATTAGGAGCCGTGTTGATGCAGAAGGGTAAAGTTA
This sequence comes from Allium cepa, assembly GCA_030765085.1. NCBI lineage: Eukaryota > Viridiplantae > Streptophyta > Magnoliopsida > Asparagales > Amaryllidaceae > Allium > Allium cepa. Next base: position 754,198,982 of record CM060940.1, on the reverse strand, counting down.
TTACCTACGCTTCACGATAGCTTAAATCACATGAAGTAGGGTATCCTACTCATGACTTGGAGTTGGCTATGGTGATCTTTGCATTTAAGATATGGAGACGTTATCTCTTAGGGGAGAGATTTGAACTATATACAGATTATAAGTCTTTAAGGTATTTATTCTCTTAGGAGGAGTTAAATATGAGACAACGGACGTGGCTGGAGTTTTTAGCAGCTTATAATTTTGATATAGAGTATACACTCAGGAAAGGAAATAAGATAGGAGACGCTCTTAGCAGAAGACATCAGAATCTGGTGTTAGCTTTGTTGGAAGAATGGAAAGATTTAGAAGCTTTGACTGCATATAGTGTGTAGTAAAGGTCGACTGCTAGTTCTTGTCAAAGCACAATCATGTTGTCATGTTTAGAAGTTCGGCCAGTGTTGATCGAAAGGATTGCTTCTAAGCAGAAAGAGGATCCATTATTAACCAAAAAGATTAGAAAGCTTGAGGTTAGAACTGAGATAAATGATCTAAAGGATTTAAGTCTTGACCAGAGGGGATGGTTGATAAAGAAGGGACGATTGTGTGTTTTGAATGTTGAGGACTTAAGGAAAGAAGTTCTTGGGAGAATGTTATCGATCCAAGTTTACGATTCATCCTGGAGGGACCAAGATGTATTAGGATATGAAGAGGAGCTTCTATCGGGAAGGTACGAAGAGGGATGTTGGCTTGTGTGTTAGGTAGTGTGCAAACTGTCAACAAGTGAAGGCCGAACATCAAAAGCCAAGTGGGTTGCTTCAACCTTTAAAGGTACAATTTTGGAAATGAGATTCAATATCCATGGATTTTATAGACGGGTTGCCAAGGTCGAATAGAGGAAATGAAAGTATATGGGTCATAGTGGACAGGTTGACCAAGAGTGCCCAATTCATTCCAGTTATGTCAACCAGGACGGTACATGTTCTAGCTAAATTATTCATGAAGAACATAGTTAGACTACATGTAATTCCTAGTAGTATGTCAATGATAGAGATGCTTTATTTACTAGTGAATTCTGGAAGAGTCTACAGGATGTGTTAGGTACCAAGCTTAAGATGAGTATTGGGTATCACCCTCAGACGGATGAGCTGACAGAGAGACTCGATAAGGTACTCGAGGATTTAATAAGAGCTTATGTATTGGACTTAGGTGGATCTCGGGAAGATCACCTACACTTTGTGGTGTTCTCATGTAGTAACAGTTATCAGACTAGTACAGGAATGGCTCCTTTTGAAGCTTTGTATAGAAGGCCATGCAAATCGTCATCATGTTGGTTAGAAACCGGAGACAGATTAGTCTTAGGTTCAGATCTAGTTAGAGAGGTGACAAAGAAGATTTAGTTGATCCAAGAAAGGATGAAGGAAGCTCGGTCTAGACAGAAAAGTTACCCAAAAAAGAGGTATAAGGATCTAGAATTCTCAGTTGGAGATAGAGTTTTCATTAAAGTATCACCTACAAAGGGTGTGGTGCGATTCGAAAAATCAGGGAAACGAGCATCGAGATATGTTGATCTGTTCCAAGTTATAGAGAGTATCGGAAAGCTCGCATACAGAGTAGAGTTGCCGAGCACTATGGCGGGTATCCATAATGTGTTTCATGTGTCTCATCTTTGTAAGTATGTGCATGATCCAAAGGCTACTATTCCTCCAATGAGGTTAGAAGATTTAATGGTAGAACCAAATTTGACTTTTGTTAGACAACAGGTTTGGGTTGTAGAAGAGATGAGAAAAGTTTAAGGAAAAAGACAGTCAAGTTGGTGAAAGTTCAGTGGAGTAACAACGAGAATGATTGTACCTAAGAGATAGAAGACAAGATTTGAGATACTTACCCTGATCTGCTATGAGGGTATGTTCTATATTAGCTTTATATAGACTATTGCGAGTCAGGTAGGCTCGTATGGTAGTTAGGAGTTGTTATAGATGATTGTTATGTTTAGTATTTAGTTCTTATTGAATTTCGAGGATGAAATTCTTTAAGGAGGAGAGGCTGTAAGTCCCCTAATTTTTAATAATATTATTCAGGAGATTTAATTAGATAAATTAAATAGAATAATGTAAATATTAGAGTGATAAGGGTATTGAGATTTGAAAACTCATCTAGAGGTCATGCTTAATTAAAAATAAAGAATGAGTTTATAAAAATGGTTTATTAGATAACTAATAAGATAATAAAATAAGGGCTTAATGGGTAACTGCCGCACCATAATCCCATTACCCTTAAAATCTCGTTTCCTTTACTTTGAATGTTCATTTTTCAAAACACAAAAATGTAAATTAAAGAGAGCTCAAGCTGGCCATTACCAAGGGAAGAATAAGGGGGAAATCAAATCAAGCTAAGCAATCAAGCATGGGGAATTAATCAAAGATCAAATCTCAAATTCCTTATCCTAATCAAGCTGAATAATAATCAAAACCATCTCTATTTTTATTTTTAATGATTATTTGCTTTCGAGTTTAAATTTGAATCCACTAAGATGATTTTTGATGATGATATGCTTGGATTTCATGATATGTTATATTCAAACAAGTTTGTTTGATAAATGTTTTATACGATTTTAAGGCAAAAATTGTTTATATTGTGTTTCGAATGCAATGAGGAATTTGTATGTTATGTAAAATATAATTTTGGAGATGATTTTTAATTTTTATAATTTTCCAAGCTATTGAAAATTTATTTTGAATTTTCAAAGGAAAATATAAATAATTGGGTTTAGAAATTAATTTCGGCTATATTATGAAGAATTTAGGTCTATAATTTAATATGTAAGATAATATATTAAAAGTGAATTTCTATGATTTTTGGGGATTTTTCCTAAGTAATTTACTATGTAAATTAAATTATTTTAAAACAAGGACTTAAATATTTTATTTGTTTAGCTTAAGGAAGGGCTTATTTGCTAAATTATTTTAATTAGATATGAAGTAGTTACGGTAGTTTTATTTTAGAATGAATTCGAAAAGTTTATGGCAACCAATTAAATATTTACAAATTGACAGGTTAGTTAAAAAGCAATTACTTAAAAAGGCATTAAAACAGTCTTTACCCAAAAATGTTGTTTCGCCGCTTTCATAGGTTACCTTTCAACCCTGCACTTCCGCCTCAACCAAGTCAAAACCAATACAAAAGGTATCAATAAGTTGGTATGTAGTGGATTGGAGAAAGGCGGAATGTATTCTATCGAAACCTAGCTTTCGAAGGGGTTGAAGCCTTTGTTCTACTTTCCAAAGATATGTGCTTTCCTTGTTTTCAAAAGGATGCTTTCGAAGGGTTTGAAACCCATTTAAATAGATTTCACAAATGTTGCCACCGTTTTTCGGAAAGAATGCTTTCGAATGAATTGCCTTGTTTTAATTCAATGCTTTCGAAAGTGGTAGTTTCAACCCAGTCAAAACCCTCTTTCCTACCTTATGCCTTTCGAATGGATTGAAGTCATCAACTAGATCGAAAGGTAGCTTTTGTTTTATAAATGAAGTAAGCCACTTCCTAAAGCTTTCAAAAGGGCTTAATAATTTCGAAGGCAATGACTTCGAAAGGGGTTTCGAAGCTATCCTTCCAAATGTTTTGTTTAAATGATTTAAGCTTTCTACAGGATGGTTTCGAAGTCATTCGTTTTCCCTAAACTCTTTATATGAAGGTTAATGGTTTCGAAAGGGGTACTTTCATTATATTCACTTTGACCTAAAAGATATTTTTAGAATAAACTCAGTGATTTCGAAAGGGGTACTTTCCAGTGCTTTTGAAGCTATGCTTCTAAGAGTTAATAAGTAATGCTTTAATACTTTCAAAAGGTATGTTTTGATGGTTTCGAAATAGATGTTTTAAAGTGCTTCGAAAGGCATATGCTTAGTGTTTTGAAAAGAAGATTTGAATACTTTCGAAGGAGGTCATCCAATGGTTTTGAAAGTAAAGGTTTAAGGTTTTGAAAGCCTTACTTTTCAAAACAAAGAACCCAAACTCATTTTTAAAGGAATACCATGGCAAAAATAAAGGAGTTTTGAAATGGCTTTTAAGTATGGAGTTTTGAAAAAGCTTTCCTTCATAAAGTAATAGGTTAAAGGGATTAACCATGTTTCGTATGAAACTTATTTCAAGGATATTAAACCATAGGTGTTGGTGTTATTATGTTTGTTTCTTCTAAATATACATATTCACTGTAAAATGGACCTGTAACTGTATTTTAGGGAGAAAGGGCAAAATAATCAGTTAGGTTGACCCAGTAGTGAATATAAATTGAGTTAACTCCTGAATGAATAGAATTGCATACAGGAGGTTAGGAAGACCAGAATATAGGATGCCTAAATACCGATTAAAGAAGTTGTCAGATAGACAGGTTCATGGTAAACTAATGAAAACTATGTTTAGAAAGAGTTATTAGCAGAGGCCAACAGGTTTGTAGTGAACCCATGAAAACTATATCCGGATTAAGTTATTGACAGAAGTCAATAGGTTCTTAATCAATCCATGAAAAGTATAATATGAGGGAAGTTTTTGGAGACACCAATAGGTTTAGGGAGAATCCATGAAATAATAAAGTTATTGGCATGGGTCAATAGGTTCTTAGTGATCCCATGAAAACTATGAAACCGGAGAGATTGTCCATAAGCTTTAAATAGGTTATTAGTAAGTCTATGAAAACTAATAGGTTAATGGTGACCCTACAAACTATAACTGAGACAGATAGTCAGAATGAATGGGGATGGGAAATCCAGAATATTTTACTTATTTGCGTATAATCGTATATCTTGAATTGTTATGTTTTAACCATTGTGGACGCAGAAGCATAGTATATGGTTCTTATAAAGTTTTGATTAAGATACTAGTGAGGGGACAACCCGTTTCGCTAAGCGGTGTGGTCTCACTGGATTCCTAAATGGTTTGAGATGGTAGGTCATTATTCATACCAGGCTTTATGTCTAGCTCGAAGTTTATGTTTTCCCCTTAAACTCTCGGGTGCTCAATTGATTATGAGTAGTTTGAGAGTTGAGGGTTTTAGGTTCTCCTTTAGATGGATAAGCTTTCGGAGACGAGCAAGAGGCAATCTAGCTAGTAGGAGTTCTTTTCTATTTTGATTTCACTATTTCGTGTTATAAAGGCAGATTTGTTTAATTTCCTATGTTTAGACTCCGATCTTCCAAGGAGGCATCTTCATATGTTGCTCTTGGCTTATGTTGTAATAATTATATTTTCTCTAAACGTGGTTCTCAAATATAGGATTATGCAATGAATTTGAAATGATTTGAATTGGAATGTGAAAGTTGTTTAATGAGTTTAAAAATTTCTATATCCATGTGTTTCTGTTCTATCAATATGTTTAACATTATCGTATTTGGTCGTCCAGGATTAATAATTATGGATGACAACAGCATCCATAGCCGTTAGTTTTGGGCCTCCAAGTAGGGGATGTTACAACGTGGAATGTACTGTAGTCTATAGATCAAGTGCAATTCCAGAAACTGCTCAGAGCTTACTAGGTAAACATCAAAAACAAGGATTCTCTTATTTATTTAGGTCCTGTTAATATACACCAAATACTATGCTCATAAGTATACAACATGTACTTATATAAACACTTTAAAAGCACAAAACAACTTGGTCCAATTAAACGAAACTGCATTACAAGTTTGACTTAACTTGGAGGAAGAGCTAGTTATAATCCTTCTATAACGATGTGACCTGCGGGAATGCGGTGCAGAACGTTGAGGAGAGATGACCTTAAGTTGAAGGATGGGAGGTGGGTAATTCAGTTCAATGATAACAACCAATGAATGACTAGGGGCAGCATGGCTGTAAGTCGAATGAGGATCGTAACTGGCGCGGACTTAATGTTATCATAGTCCTATGGGTCAAATTCATAATTCGCCCGATTGAATAAGAAGGTTAGATCGAACCCTGGCCAGAAGTGAGTGAAAATATCAATTGCATGCTTCACACCAATCTCTGCCTTAACTCTTCCTATCTTTGAATCGAGAAGCTTTTCAAACAAGGAAACCCTATCTAATCCCCATTGCGAGACTGTAATAGAATCCTATGAGATTCGCATTCTACTGTGAATATTTTATTCTCTAGGGCAATAATACATTCCATAGCAATAATCCTAATTTGTTCAATCTCATACAAAAGACGATCCCTAGTTTTCTTAGTGGTCCTCGAGAAAGGACCAAAGGGCTCCTTTGCAAAAGTAAGGTAAGGAGAGATGCGCTTCCCAGCGGTTCCCATTTCCTTCTCATAATGATCCTATAACTCATTATACTTAGTCTCATAATAAATTTTTAAGTAATTCTTCCATTTAAGAACATCATTAGAATCAATCTCAGAAGGAGGCACAGGAATAACACCTGATCGAGGCGTAGCACCTAGGTTCAGAGCTGTAGAGGGTGCATCTTCGGCACTAATCGACTTTGCAATCTACCCATCTAATTGTTCGACTTTATGTTTCAAAGCTTTAACTTCATTCATGTATACAACCTTGTATACACTTTCAGCATCATTCAATAAACCTTCTAATTCTACAACCCTAGCCATAGAAGAATTGAGCTTCTTTTCAAAAATGACTACCTCCAAATCTTGATCGAAAAAAGTGGGCTAAAATCAAATGATCCTACACAGAATAAAATTAAAGAGAAGTACAAATGAGTAAAGTAAACGCAATAAGAACTCACAAACTTCGTAGAGAAATCTCAATTAACATAACATATATAGTGACCAATAATGAAAAGTCACAAAGTCATTTTCTAAGGGGATCTCCAGCAATGCTACCCAAAGACACCAAAGACAAACTAGCCAAATGCAAGCCTGAACTGACGGGAAAGGTCCTTCAGGGGTTATAGTAAGCCCCAGCCCAATGGTCCATGGGTCCTTCTGTGGTTAATTCGAAACCCACCATATTGCATAAGAAATTAAAGTCAAGCGAAAGATAGAAATATTTGAAGACATCCCTAGCGCATTGCAAGAAAACCTTCCCCTTCATACTCTTAATTTTTTCCCGTCTAAGTTTATTTAAGAGGAAGCGATTCTTTCCTAAGCTGCACTTAAAGAATCCTTAAGGTCATATATTATCCACAGCCTCTTTCCACGTGCTTTCTAAGGTATCAATCAGCTGAGCCTTAGTTTTCTTAGTATTCCTGGAAAACTCATTGAAATATCTAAAGGCATCAGTCTTCCTTCTTTCCCTCCTCTTCTTCTGCCCATTAGCCAAAGAAGGAGTTGTGCCTATCAGAGGAGTGGGAACTAAACCCTGACTGGGCTTACCTACCAATTTTCCTCATTCGGCGTCCCCCTCTTCATCAATATGGCGGGCAAGTTATGCAAATTGGTATTCTATATTTTTGTTCAGTTTCTCTATCTCTGCCTCATAAACAATCTTGTAAAGTTTCTCCCCATCTTTTATTAGCTACCGCATCTTACCTAACACTAACTCAGCAGCATCGAGCCTAGTATGTAACTGGTTGAGTCGATGTACGATTCAGTGCATATTTAGCCTCCTTGAGCTCCATATCAATCTCCTTTAAACCCATCTCGAGTCTTTCATTGGCAATTATAAGATGAACATTCTCCTCTACTATGAGCACAGAAGGAGCCTACACCTCAGCCTTAAACTCATGCACGATGTGTCATCCAGGCTATGAATCATGGGGATAGAAGGGACGTTGGATTTAAGAATCTCATTAAACTCGGTGAAGACCCATGAGGACCGACCTAGAGAGCAATAATTAAAAATTCGACTCAAGGAATCCATTGATTAAAAGTTCGACTCAATCATTCTTTTCTACGAGATATATTAAAAGTTCGACTCAATCATTCTTTTCTGTGAGATATATTAATGATGTGTCATCCGGGTTTTTATGTGAGATATATTAAAAGTTTGACTCAATCATTCTTACGACCTAGGGAGTGACAATTAAAAGTTCGACTCAATCATTCTAACGGACATTCCCAAAGACATTTATATATATTTATTGATGTCCAATTAATAACCTTTCCAAACTATGATATATTTATTAACCTAACTTCTTTATTTGTTAGACCCATTAATCCATTAATCAATTTCTCCAATTAATTACTTGTAACTCTCAAATTCATTTCGCAATTATTGCCGATTAATTGGAGTTATGACCTTTCCAAACTTTCCTCCTATTTCTTATCCGCAAATCAACGTTATTACTATGTATAACTAATATCCTACGTGAGCATTATGCATAAATCGTCATATATATTAGCGCATACAAATACATATAAATACCTACTTCTACCAAATACATTATAGTCACAAATCTTTAAATAAAGTATTATTTTCCATATTTAATTTACTAAAATTACATTTTAGGAAGATTCTCCATTGTGATTTCCATAAATTATTTTAAAACAAAAGATCAAGAGGCGAGTAGGGCAAGGCATAATTCCCTATCTTTTGGGATGGGTTTACTTTACTTGTTTATGTGTAGTTCAGACTGCTCCTGAGCCACATTCATGGCGATGACCGGTTGTGCATTCGTAGTTTCCTATTTTATATGTATGTAGCTTTGATATATAATATTTCGAGGTAGTTTCCCTCACACCAGGCTTTATGTCTAACCATGTTTTGTCTTTGTTAGTTTATATCATGACAACCCTCGGATACTCGATTGAGTAGTTTGGGAGTCAAATGCTTTGTGGATTGGCTTATACGACAACTGGAGCATTTTTGAGGTGTGAAGTCGATATTGGATATGTGTACTTATTGTTGATGTAGTATGAGGCGGATATGCTATTTTGGATATGGGACTTGTGATATCAGATATTGTATTCAGAACTCCATATAAATGGAGTTGGTGTATACTGACTTTCTACATTGATAATTATTTATTGGCTGCTTTTGATATTGTAGTCTCTTATTGTTCATCCTGTTCTGTTCATGTATATTCGGTGTGTGTATATATATATATGTTATATTCCCATTATGAGATTGTATTGGTGTACCTTGATTTGATGTTCGATTTTAATTCTACCATAAAAGACTATCTTTTATGGTATTCAAAAGTCGAACATTATCATTCGACGTTAATTCAGGGTATTACGAAGGGCAGGTCATCACATTTTACCTCTGTACTTTATACGACAATCAAGTTCTAATGACCAGCTTTTCAACCCTCAATAGTCGATGCTAATACATTTACGGTATTCACACGCCGAGCTCCAATGTGCCTGAAAGTAAGATTGTTGGGGAAAAAGAAAAGACAGAACAGAACCTCACATCATGACGAGTAATATATAATATACAATAGATCTTTCCAAAAGGAAAACTGTAACATACATACATTAATAAGAGTTAACTAAGCAATCATCAATCTGGACAGTTATACCAACCTGTCCTCACAAATGCTGATAAATATAAATAACCAATGTAGTGGAAATTGAATGTACGTGAATAGGTCTTGGCAACATCCAGCTCGTCTCTTGAAGCTCCAAAGCATCCAAAGAAAAATCTAAAAATATGCTCAATCTGAACCGAGCATTATATGAAAATAATGCCCAGATTTGTAACGACCCGGAATTTCCACTCCCGAAAATTCCAGATAGTTAGAAAGAAGAAGAAAGAAAAAGAAGAAGAAACAAGAACAAGACACAGAAACCTCACATTCGCAGCGGATCAAAATATAATATCACATAATAATAACAGTTATACAAAGAGAAAATTGTATCCATAAATTTTCATCGATATGTCAGAGTTACAACCATTTTACACAATATTGGACAGATAAAATTTAACATGTCTCAGACATATACAATATCATAGAGTAAACTCTCCATACGACCCTGTCATCCAGCACGTCTCCTGAGCTCCAGAACGTTCTTACCTAAAAATCTGTAATACTCGGTCTGACCCGAGCATTACAACAAAGTAACACCCGGGTCAGGCTGGAAACCAGCGTGAGTAAACTCATCTAACATACAATTCAATAACATAAAACATATTTTAAACCTAGGGGTAACTCGTACTTCACTGCAAGCTTTCAATTTATTATAGTCAACACTTTCATACATCAATATCTATGTACCTCTACATAGTTTTAAAGGGTCCAATTTCTTAAATCATTACATTTCCAGCCTATTGTTTTCTCAATTTAATATCCTTGTAAATCGAAGTGGTTTCGGGTATTTACTAATACCCGACTTCGGTCTCTTCGAATTCAATACCATCCTATCTCAAATTATTCAAGTGAAACTTAATTCAAACTTTAAATACAGGGTGTCACCTATGTGCATTAATTCATTATCAATGAATGACCACATTATCTCAGTTTAAATCCAATCATATCACATCACATAGTATCATGAATCATATATTAGGGATGACAATTAAACCGAGACTTCAATATCATTCGATCATCCATACATATGGTTGATTAGTCATACCATTCTAATTAAATTAATTACTTCCATCATCCTTAATACTATTTACTTGAAATTAATTAATTACAAATCAATTTATTAATCATCCTCTAATTATCTTCTTAATTAATCATTTTTGACTAATTATTCTTTAATTACAATAAGTAATTAACTCTGAATTACTTACACAAATTTATTATCCTTTGCCCATCCATATTAATTACATTGATCCTAAATTAATTACTCAAATTAATTATCTCATAACCACTTCATTGATCAATCATCTCTTAGTTAATCATGATCATTATTTAACTAATCATTGATTAGTTTTCTTAATCAAACCATTCTTAATTAATTATACTAAGCAATTAATCCCTAATTAATTTCACTAAGTGATTAATTAGTCACTAATTATCCAAATCTTAATTATCTCTAAACCTAAATCTTTATTATTATTAATGTCATTAATGACTTACTTATCATTAACAAAATTTAAATATATTTCAAAACATTCCACTTTAAATTAAACTCATTAATTAAATATTTAACAATCCTAGCTAATGACCTTCATTAACCAATCCTTAAATTGCTTCTCTTATGTAATTAACCTTCGTTTAAATCTCATTCTTAAATAAGATAATATAATTAAATAAATAACTTGGCTAAACATTTTTTTGTCTTTTTAAAACCAAGTACAAATTTACTTATGCTTCAGATTGAAATCCCATGACTACTGTCAGACCAGAGCCTACATCCCTCTTGCTCGAACAATACTCGAGCTAACCTCCTTCCTCCCCGAGTTTTCTTTTTCTTTTTTTCCTTCTTCCCTAATTACTCTATTTGAACCTTAAATTCAAGATTTACAGCATGATCAAAGCACGCAACTGACACGAACCCTGACTCGAGCAACAACCTAAATTCGCGTATTCATCTTCGAGTCAAACACAATTCCATCTTCCTCAACTCCTCAACCATAATCCAGCTTCACCGTACCCGTGCACCGTGCACGCCAATCAAACCATCGTTGATGAACTCTGAACCCATACACGAGTCGCCCCAGCCCTCCCCGATCTTACTGACCTCCCATCATCATTGATTAGGCCGGAGATCAAAATTTAGCTAGTCAGCCCAACCTATCATCCATCTTTCTTGGCCAATTCTTCCTTGTGCCGCCACTGTTGTCCACCGGAGAACCCAACACTTCGACCAATTCTTCACCTTGCTCTCCTATTTCCTTTTCCCAACCACCGATGTTTCCAAAATCAACCACAACGTCAAAAAGTTCCCGACCCCAATCATCGACCAGACAAGCCTTTTAAACCCTATTTTGTCCCCACGCCATCACCCCGATGAACAAAGAATTTATCTACTATTTTTCCCAAACTCGCCTTCCTCCAGGCTAACTACAGTAGAGACCCCAATCCATACAACTTTACAGATCATCAGATATTGCTCGAAAACAAGATACCGATCAACATGCAATATCCCGGTCTATACATCATTAAAAACTACAAAGTTTATTTCAAAATTCATGATTCATCTTCATAATCAAGATTATGAAATTAGATATATAAATTATCATAATTGATTTTCACTCATTTTCTTATTTTTACTGTATTTACAAATTTTCTGTAATGATTTCTTAATATAAACTCTAGGTATTATTTTAAAAAAAATGTTGTACAATTACAATCAACTTTTGTTCATAGATCAAGGCCTAACATTAATTGAAAAGAGTGGAATTGAATTTTTTTTCCAGAGTATCAAGCATGTAACACAACAGAGACTGTAAGTTCAGTCAATACATAGGCATTGTATACATATATTCTCAACCAAATATTCAAGTAATCACTATGTGCTATGTTTCTACTAAATTTTTATCACATGCAACAACTTAATCATAGATTTAAACTTTTTTTTAGAAAAAAGTCTACTCACCGTTAGAAGAACAGAATCTGGAAACAGAACTATGAAAATTGGAATCTGCTGTACTTGTAAATTGAAGACTTGATCACTTAAGATCCATGAATTCTTTAAAAACTAAAGCTTGTACTTGTCCTTGATGTTTGATCTGGATTGGATTTCTGAGTTGATTCTTTTGTCCAGAATTTTAAATCTATGAAGAATTCCCCTTCAATTTGTTTACTAGTTTACAGATTTTTCTTGTTAATGAGTTTCTTCTCTTTTTTTCTCTCTCTTTTTTTTTCTTACACATTCATTATACAAATTCTTCCAAATTAAAGAGATAAGTGCCACTTGTCCTTTCACATAATTTTTAGCTTACAAATGCTCAAATGTCTATTTTAAATGTTTACACTTGTAATACATATTCAACTTGTATATTCATTTAAAGAAATTATTAATCTTTGTTAAACCCTTTTTAAACTTAAGTTATGAACTTAATTTTATCATTAGTGTTTTTTTTATGAACTAATATCCTTGCACATGATACATTTCTAAATATTTATAGTAATTACTTATTTTATAAATGTTTTTAAATTGATTTCTTAATTATACTAACATGTTTAAATGTTTATTTCAATTTAGCTTTAATGTTTATATACAAATCATCTTTATTAATTATAAACTATGCTTAGTTTATTGATATATTTTAAAAATATAATTTCAAGCTAAATTTAAAAAAAAAGAAAATTTAAATAGAAAAGAATATTAAATTACAAACTAGACTTTTATTATAATATATTATTTAAGCTATTGAAAGGTTTTATATTAAATTCAATCAAAATCTTTAAATTCACAATATATATATAGACGTATTGTAAATTTGGAAAACAATTTTTTTTATTAAACTTAAATTAAATCCAAACTTCTTATTCTCAATGTATACACATATATATACATTATAAATAGAATATATTTCTAATTAGTTTAGAGAGTTAAATTTTATCAATTAAATATGTTATTAACTTTGAAAAGAATAAAATCTCTAAATTAAATTATTATCATTACAAAATTTGAAAAGATAATCATTTATCAAATTAAACAATTATTATTATTATTATATATTTTTAAAAAAAAATTATTAAATCAATATCACACACTTTTTGAAATTATTAATGGAAATTATTAAATAAATATAACCTAAATTTCCGGGACATCACATCTCTCCCCCCTTTGAATCTTTTCGTCCTCGAAAAGGAACGAAGCCAGAATTATTAAAATGCTTGTAATCGGATAAATTTCTCTTTGATTATTATAAAACAATTTTAAAATCTATATAGTATTATAAAATAGTTTTTATAAAAATACTTTTTATAACTCGATGTTTCCACCAGTCCATCCTTGTTCTCATAGAAATTCGGTCATACGTTGATCAGGCGTAAGACTAAAAATCTATAAGTACTTAGCAGACCCGTTTTCAACACCCAGTGAAAATACTTGGAAAATAATTTTATTGAAAATATAGAAAACATTTTTTTTTTTTGAAAATAGAGGATATATCTTTGGTGAGAATGCTTTGGAAATCATCACCCCCATCCATGGTCACAGTTACATTGCAGGGTTACGTTGCCGTCGCAGCAAAAGTCCATGTAACTGCAGGCTCTCCGCGGCCTCTCGATTACGCCATGGATCCCCACACAATAGATCACAGTTACATCCAGGGTTACGTTGCCATCGCAGCAAAAGTCCATGTAACTGCAGGCTCTCAGCGGCACACACGACTTTCGCTATGGTATACTCTACTCATAATCCTCAGGAACTAGTTTTGTCCGGACTCCTCACAGGATCAACTTTAGAACCCCCTTGGGGCTCAAGGCAGCACCACCCGGTGGTACTCCTGAGAAGTTCATTTCAAGGGAGCGCCTTTTACCCCAGAGCCATCATCAAAACATTTTATACTATACATATATAGTATTTTTAAATCATACACCTAGTATGATCTCATACAAAGCTCCTTTACTCAAAATCGATTATTCCAAAATCGATAATTCTCAAACTAGGCTTTTCAAATTCTCATATTGATTTTACCCAAAAATCAAAAGCCTTTTCCAAATCCAAAGGTTCCCAAAACCCTTTTTCCAAAATCCTCATATGATCCTTTATATATATATATTCAGATATATAAAATCTTTTAAAATTTTGGATCATTTCAAACTTGTATAAACTCCTTTTATACTTCAAACATTTCCAAAAACCTTTTTCTTCTGGCAAAAGATTCAACAAGGGAAGTTTCATTTTATAAAATAAAGATACTTAACTTTGTTTACTCAAAATCATATATTCAAATTTGATTTCTCTTTTCAATATCATTTTCTTTCAAATCCGTACGATGTACACATATCATCCGTACGCTATACCAATCTGATCGCTCACTCGATCACACAATTTCACTTCCGAACTAGTATCGTCTACCCGACTTTCTAGTGTGGACACAGATTGGTTTCTTGATCAGAAACTGTCATTCTCCTTGCATAGTCATAACTACGATAGAGAACATCCAGAACCAATCAACAATCCATATCCAAGTTCGCCGTCGAAAATCGAGTGAAAAATCCCAACTCGGACCGATAACCACCTCGAAATTCTGTGCTCGAATCTGGATCAAATCATTATGCGAATAGAATAACATACGTACACCTTACGTATTTATCTTTATTGGTTATTAGCCAAATCAATTCCATTTCTATTCACATTCACTTAAATTTTCATTCACTAACTCACAATTGCTTTAATCCATTTGGATTATCACCTCTATTCTTATCTCGATTGGGTAATTAACCAATAACAGTTTGAACTCCGACCAGTTTATTTAGAAAATAGCTTGAAAAATTTAAAAATAGATAAGTAGTTGGGAAATAATTACTAGTTTGTAAAATAGGTGTAAAATTGTTAGAAAATAGTTAAAATAATTATAGAATTTTTTTTTATAATTGCAAAATAATAGTAAGATAGTAATTAGTTTTGTAAAATGTTGAAATATAGTAATTAGTTTATTAAACAGTTGGAAAATTTGTTAAACAGTTTCAAAAATAATTGTAAAACAAGTATAAGATAATTTGGCTTTTCAAAAGAAAGGTTGTATATATAATGAATAGCTTGGAAAAATAGGTTTATATTAAAACCATTTATATTAAAAATAGTCCAGAGTCAAAATTGTTCGCTTCCCAATCTTCATTCTTAATCAATTCAATTTAAATTTCCTCTTCCATTTAAATTGACCCACTTCCAATTTAAATAACTTTAAATTTCCATTGAAATTGATTAAATTCCTAATTCAAGTTGAATTAACCACAGTTTCTTTTCAAATTTAAATTTATTCAATCTTGATCTCAAATTTTACTAATTCAAATAAATTTCAATTGGACTAGTTCAAATTTCAATTCATTTCAACTCCCGTTTGAATTATTCCCAATTTCAAATTCCATTTCCTAATCAAGTTAAATTATTCTTGATTTCCTCCCAAACTCAATTCAAATTCCATTTGAATTTAAAACTATTCAACTTTAATTACAATTCCAAATTGTTCAAATCAATTCGGACTAATTTTCAAATTGAACCCTCTTCAATTTCAAATCGTTTCAAATTAATCAAATTCAAATTTTCCATTTGAATCTTATACTCATACATCTTCAATCACACTTCCAATTACTTCAAATCAAATTCAATTTGAACTAAATCAAAATTCAAATTTTAAACCATCTCGAATTATATAAATTCGAATTAATACTTCAAAAGTTGATTTAATTCCTTTAAATCAATTTACCTTTTTATCCCAACAATGGAATACCATACTCCATTTCTCATTTATTTAAACAAATCTAATTCACAACTTAAAGATTTTAACAACAATAGGATGATTTTATCTAATTATTTCAAAACATCCATCCATTTTAAATTTGTAGATCTCAAACCTGTTTTGAGATCGCACAAACTCTCAATTACAATCAACCATTTAACTTCCCAAGTTAATCTTAATTTTATCTTCAAATTTTCAAATCAGGTTGATCATTCCAACTTATTCAACTCTTCCTCAAGTTAAACTTAATTCACTTAACCCAATCAACCCTGACCAATTGGAACTTCCCACTTGTTAAGTTCAAAAACTTATCACTTTGGGTATCATATCTCATTCCAGATTTAAAACTCAACATTTAGAGTTTATTTCAACCAACTTTGATATTATGTATATCCACATGTATACATATTAATTTCTTTTACATACCAAGTTATACTTTAAAAATTTTAAACCACCTTTGGTTTTAATTCAAAACAAATTTCTTTTTAAATTTTCAAACAACACTTGTTTGAAATAGGACCATTTCATTCAAATGCATTAAATAATATTATTTGTTATTTCTTTAAATTAATTACATCATTAATTAATTCCAATTTATCACATTCGGTAATTAACTTTCTCTTAATTACCTTCGTTAAGTACTTGTCCCTTAAATTACTTACCTCTAGTTACTTCATTAAGTAACTCCCTCTTATTTATCATTTCCAATTATTATCCATTAATTAATCTCATCAAGTTTAATTAATTACATAAATTAATTGATTATCCTTATCTTGAAACTTTTCCCAATTCCAAGATTTAATTTCAGTTTGAATCCATTTCGAACTTGTCTTTAATTTAATTTCAATTTGGTTGTAATTCAATTACCATTAATTTTACTATTATTTTTAATTAAATTAATACTACAACCAATTTCCTTAATATAATAGATAATCTATTTCCTATATAAGATTCATTTACTTTTGAAATCATTAAAAAAAACTTTATATAAGAAAATAACAAGTACGCTTTCTCATATATTTATATATACTCAACTCATCCTAGGGAACCACTTACCCTATCCTTAATGAGTATACCCACCAGAGCCAAGTGTGAAGCCCCGCAAATCCATACTCCTTGAATATACACTAATCTCCATAGATTAACTCAAGATGAACAGAAATACGAATTCTCAATGTTTAAGAAAAAGAAATAAAAAGAAAAAGTAGAAGAAGAGAGAAAAAGATAGAAAGTAGAGAGAAAAGAAAATAGAACGGAACAGAAGAAAGCAACAGAACAATATCAGAATCTCACAATTCGCAGCGGAACAACATATAATAAATAAATGAATAATCTTTAAACAAAGAACTATATCAGTTATTACATTACATTACATTTCATTACATTACATCAGAGTGTACAACAACAAACAACAACAAACAGCGGAAAAGAAATACTATATACTAATAATACGCCATGCCATCCATCTTGCCTCCAGCAACTCCAGAATATCCTGATAAACCTTAACTCTTGACTACCCGTGTGGAAATTGGTGGGCACCCAGAGTTTAGGAAGGAAAACAATAAACTCCGAGTCAGTCATGTGACTGGTGTGAGAACTCAAACAGTTTATTTTTCTTTAAAATAAAAATAGAGGAATATTTTTAAAGTCAATTCGCAATGCTTTTAAAAATGAGACTACCATAAGGCCTCCCGCACACACACACATGCAAACGCAGAATCGGAGGAGATTTCTCCTTATGATAGTCAAAGATGCTTGATACGCATTAAAAACAACATTTGATAATATTACTAGTGCATAGTGTAGGGAAAAATCATTTCGAAAATAAAGATATAAATCTTAGACAGCATAGGCATTCCGCACTTATGCCTACTATAGCTACCATGTTCAATAGCAGGTTACCGCCACATTCCATGGCAGGTTATACAACTAAAACCGTACAAGATCGTATTGTTTCTTTGGATTTCCAGCGAATGGTCAGGCCAAGGAACTTCCCATTGCCACATGAGAACGCCTCTGGAAGGACGTCCCCGAGAACCAAACCGGATCTCTGCCAACACAAGGCTGGGTTACCCCTAACTGGGTAACTACTGACACGAGTATGCCATCCCCCAGTCCTTTGTGACCTTTAACCGAGCGCTCGTAATCAACATCACACCAAATAATAAGTGTTTCAACATGAGTAAGTATCTGGGCTCCATACCATGATACCACCCTTTTCCAGAAGGAAATGCACATACCCTAAAGGGAGCTACCCCTCATAACCTTGCCGCATCTTTCCTGTTTTGACCATTCCGGGGTGTGAGGCTCGATGAAGTCTCGTCCACAAAGCCACGCTTTATACAAAAGCTGTGCTTTGGGTCAACAAATGATCATAGAAATGATCACTAAGATAAACGATCAAACAAATGATCATATCACAAATGATCAACACAATGATCATTTCACAGCAACACTCAGCATGTCACATTACCAAATTGGGAATATATCGCTAATAACCTTCAACTACATAACCTCTGAGCTCGTACGTCTCAGAGAAGGGTGTTAAGCTAAAAGAATAAATTCTCCGCCACCAACAGAAATATATTTGAAAGAAATCAGCTTTATATCTCAATTGTAATGTCAGACATACAATCCATACAAGTCTGTTCCGGGCTCGAACAGAACCGAAGGCACTTACAAAGAAGTCCTTGCAATCCAGATATCCACAATCCTGATCGGATTCCCAATCACATATGGAGAACTCTATACCGGAGCAACTCGGTGCAGAGTCAATCGACAGGTCATCATATCGCTCTCGCAAATACCCGGTCTTCAACACCGATCTTCAATGCTATCCATTACGTCGTATCACTATTCGGAATGAGTAATCCGAATAACGAGCGCAATAATTTAAAAATAAGTGTAGCATTCAAATTCAGCAAATCCCAACAAATACCTTTCAAAGGTAAATATTGATAGTCGGTTATTGAACTATCAATGGATATGCACAACATCACCAGATTCCAAATAATTTTCCAAATTATTTATTTCCCAGAAAATATCTTTACAAGATATATGTTTTCAATACTTCAAAAATAAATCAATATTTATTTTTAAACAAATTCCACTTTCTTTTATAAATTCCTTAGTGAATTTATATTTCACAATATCTACTGATATACGATTTCAATTATTCGTTTTCAATTTATCTTCAAAAAGATAAATTCTCAAAATATTCACTTTATATTGGAAAACATTTACATACTTACTTATTAAGTAATTCTCAATCCATTTATTTTCAACACTTGGAAAATATTCAATATAGTTAAATCGAGATTAAGTACATATTTCATTCTTTAAGGAAATCATTCTCTTAAACATATTTATTTGGGCCAAAACGAATGTTGCGTAAAACATCGTTACGACAACCCAAAATCACTAGTATAGGGATTCGAAATTAAAATAGATATATGAATCCCAATACTAAACAAAACATTTCCTTTTGGAAATCATTTACTATAACAACAGTGTTATAGTCCACCATTTTCTTTTATTTCTCGAAAACGTCTATTTCAACAATGAATGTTGAAATCTATGGTTTCGAATCTTAACACATTTTTAAAAACATCGTTAGATCGTTTTAATTCTATTTAAAACATCACATCCAAACCATTTTCTTTAACATATTATTCACTATTCAAAAACGTGAATATACTGCGTTAACCAATTTCATCATTTCTATACACTTTATTTTAAAAGATTATTCACTGTCTAAAACGTGAATATAACTCCATTAATAAGTTACAACAATTTACTTATCAAAATAAGTCGTTGCTAATTTATAAAACAATGTTTATAAATTCCATTTCTATTTATTTTATAACTACTTCCTTTTATAAATCTCCTTTATTAACTTATTCAATTTATAACTCAATTATAAACCAAAAGTCCATATTATAAGTTAAACACTTATAATTTATTTGTTTACAAAATCATTCTTTTTAACTTCCCAAATTTTAAATCTTATAACTTATAAGATTCATTTATTTATCCAAAATTTGCTCTTTTAATAACTTTACAAATTTTATAAACCTACTGCTTATAAAATTCCATTTATAACTTCACCGTTTATAATTCTATAAATTTCATTCATTTATGAAATTCATTTACAATTCATTCTAATACTTATAAAAACTCGTTTTATACTTCAAATATTTTAATTTATAAATATCAATTTATAAATCCTTTATATAAATCAATTTATATTATTCTTTCAAAACATCTTTAATCTCCTTTATAATTTCACCATTCTCTTTGATTTATAAAAAGTAAATTTTTATAAATCCTATTTTTAAACTTTTCATAATAAATTCAAAAATCCCAATTTAAACTATTTTATAAGATCATTAACCCCATATTTTCAAAAATCAACTTTTAACTATTTTTCTCAAAAATCATAATTTTTATAACATTAAAATTATAACGTTTATTTATTTAAAATGAATCAATTCCAAAATTATTTTATAAACGTATACTCTCCAAAAATCACTTTAAAATCCTTTTAAAATTCCAAAATTTGGCCCAATGATGCTACACACCAAATAGTCAATCACGACAACAACGATATCATATATCGATATGATAATCAATGAATATCAAAATATCCATAATCAGATAAATACTGTTGAGGAATCCAGTTGGATCCCTCCAACCTGTTTTCCTGCATCCAAAGATGTTAGCACAATCCCAATTCCGTTCCAGTACGAAATTATCGCGGTATATGGGATTTAAAATATTATCCGCTTAATAGGCGGCGCAATAGGGTCTCATCCGCTATATAATGCAGGAAAATCAAATCCAAGTACATAAATAATACCAATTTCACTGTTTATGAAATATTCGCGGTATATGTTTTTAATAAATAACATCCGCTTACTAACGGCGCATAATGTCTATTTTAACAATCAATAGATAACAATCATCATTCAAACATGCATTCAAATATTTTAAATATAACTATTTAAAATATAAATCGAAACCGATTCGATTGAGTGAGAAGTTCTCACCTTGATTTCAATTTCGTTTTTAGCGATTTATTTCGAATAAAATTAAACGGACGTTTAATTTTACCCGAATTTCTCACTAACTCCAAACGACTCCAATCTAATTCCATAGCGTAGTGCTCGTCCATACGATTCCAACGCAACTGGTTTCGCGCGTTTTAGACCTCGTATGAAAAAGATATGATTTTTACAAGTTTCACGAATTTTATATAAACAATTTACAACTTTTTATTTCTATTTATAAACCTAAGATAGATCTCAGCCACTAGATCCATGCTCTGCAAATCACCACCGTTCCCTTCTTTCTTCCATCTCACGTTCTTTCTCCAGCAACATACACGCAAGCTCAAACCCATACTAGCCGACCTAGGGTTCCAATTTGCGGCCACCACGATCACTCTTGCATCGATCAAACAACTTCATTGCGAAGCTTATCACACTAGCTCCTCACGGCCAGACCACAGTTGAACTCGGCCTCATATAGCTTCACGATTCGCGTGCGCAACCTGCAGGCGTCGGCCCCCCTTTTCCCCCTCCACGTCGGTCCAATTTCGATCAACTCCGTATAGATTCGAAGCTCTCTTCATGCTCTTCGACTTTCGTGTTGAACACTTTGCGTAATTCCTTGTAGATTGAGAGTGATTGAGGGGAGAAGGATATTAATTTCTAGCCTTAGAAATAGGAAAGTGGCGGCTGGACATTTTTAGGGTTAGGGTTTTGAATATTTTGCAAAAATGAAATCTATATGTCCTTATATAGAAAATTCGCGCGACACTATTCATCCCGGATTTTCCAAACTCCAAACGAAGCGTGTCGGTTGGCGTTTCTAAGGTTTACCCCACGTTACGAACACAATGGAACATGTTTCGGGAGCTAATTCGGTCATCTGTGCGAGTTATGGCTATAAACGTTCAATTTAAAATTAAACCGATTAAACGATTTTCTAGGCGTTTTAGCTTGCACCGGACAAACGGTAAATCCGATTGACATGAAATTTGAAACCATATAATAATATCACATTACGGATCCGATGAAACTGGTTTCATCAAAATCCGACACTGTTTGAAAAATGGCTATTTTAACTCGCCAAATTAATATTAAAACAATTTCGATGCGTTTCGAGCTGCCACGATCAAACGATAACTCCGATTGCTACGAAAATTGAAATCCGGTAATAATAAACTATTACAAATCCAATAGAACTAGTTTCGTCCAATTCTGAGACTGTTCAAAAATTGACTAATTTCACTAGTCGATTAAATATTAAAATATTCAATTTTCACAAATTAACTTTTAATTCGATTTTAAAAGTTCTAAAATATCATTCTAACTCCAATATGATAAAATAAAATTTTACAAATCATTTTCAATCATATTTAACACGATTTTCAATTATTTCCATAATTTAATATATTAAATTATCGATTTAATTATTCAATTAAATCTGATTATTCGAAATAAAATTTATTCGACTTATAAATTTCACTTATTAATATTTAAAATTAATTAAATATACAAATTTTAATTAATTAAAATTCTGGGTCGTTACACCAAGGTTCTCGCTTAACCTTTTGCTCTGATACCAAATGTAACGACCCGGAATTTCCACTCCCGAAAATTCCAGATAGTTAGAAAGAAGAAGAAAGAAAAAGAAGAAGAAACAAGAACAAGACACAGAAACCTCACATTCGCAGCGGATCAAAATATAATATCACATAATAATAACAGTTATACAAAGAGAAAATTGTATCCATAAATTTTCATCGATATGTCAGAGTTACAACCATTTTACACAATATTGGACAGATAAAATTTAACATGTCTCAGACATATACAATATCATAGAGTAAACTCTCCATACGACCCTGCCATCCAGCACGTCTCCTGAGCTCCAGAACGTTCTTACCTGAAAATCTGTAATACTCGGTCTGACCCGAGCATTACATCAAAGTAACACCCGGGTCAGGCAGGAAACCAGCGTGAGTAAACCCATCTAACATACAATTCAATAACATAAAACATATTTTAAACCTAGGGGTAACTCGTACTTCACTGCAAGTTTTCAATTTATTATAGTCAACACTTTCATACATCAATATCTATATACCTCTACATAGTTTTAAAGGGTCCGATTTCTTAAATCATTACATTTCCAGCCTATTGTTTTCTCAATTTAAATCCACAAGATATTTATAGAGGATTGTAAATCGAAGTGGTTTCGGGTATTTACTAATACCCGACTCCGGTCTCTTCGAATTCAATACCATCCTATCTCAAATTATTCAAGTGAAACTTAATTCAAACTTTAAATACAGGGTGTCACATATATGCATTAATTCATTATCAATGAATGACCACATTATCTCAGTTTAAATCCAATCATATCACATCACATAGTATCATGAATCATATATTAGGGATAACAATTAAACCGAGACTTCAATATCATTCGATCATCCATACACAAGGTTGATTAGTCATACCATTCTAATTAAATTAATTACTTCCATCATCCTTAATACTATTTACTTGACATTAATTA
Organism: Allium cepa; assembly: GCA_030765085.1. NCBI lineage: Eukaryota > Viridiplantae > Streptophyta > Magnoliopsida > Asparagales > Amaryllidaceae > Allium > Allium cepa. The sequence continues at coordinate 754,175,251 of CM060940.1, read as the reverse complement.
ATTACAAATCAATTTATTAATCATCCTCTAATTATCTTCTTAATTAATCATTTTTGACTAATTATTCTTTAATTACAATAAGTAATTAACTCTGAATTACTTACACAAATTTATTATCCTTTGCCCATCCATATTAATTACATTGATCCTAAATTAATTACTCAAATTAATTATCTCATAACCACTTCATTGATTAATCATCTCTTAGTTAATCATGATCATTATTTAACTAATCATTGATTAGTTTTCTTAATCAAACCATTCTTAATTAATTATACTAAGCAATTAATCCCTAATTAATTTCACTAAGTAATTAATTAGTCAATAATTATCCAAATCTTAATTATCTCTAAACCTAAATCTTTATTATTATTAATGTCATTAATGACTTACTTATCATTAACAAAATTTAAATATATTTCAAAACATTCCACTTTAAATTAAACTCATTAATTAATTATTTAACAATCCTAGCTAATGACCTTCATTAACAAATCCTTAAATTGCTTCTCTTATGTAATTAACCTTCGTTTAAATCTCATTCTTAAATAAGATAATATAATTAAATAAATAACTTGGCTAAACATTTTCTTTGTCTTTTTAAAACCAAGTACAAATTTACTTATGCTTCAGATTGAAATCCCATGACTACTGTCAGACCCGAGCCTACCTCCCACTTGCTCAAACAATACTCGAGCTAACCTCCTTCCCCCCCTAGTTTTTTTTTTCTTTTTTTTCCTTTTTCCCTAATTACTCTATTTGAACCTTAAATTCAAGATTTACAGCATGATCAAAGCACGCAACTGACACGAACCCTGACTTGAGCAACAACCTAAATTCGCGAATTCATCTTCGAGTCAAACACAATTCCATCTTCCTCAACTCCTCAACCACAATCCAGCTTCACCGTACCCGTGCACCGTGCACGCCAATCAAACCATCGTTGATGAACTCTGAACCCATACACGAGTCGCCCCATCCCTCCCCGATCTTACTGACCTCCCATCATCATTGATTAGGCCGGAGATCAAAATTTAGCTAGTCAGCCCAACCTATTATCCTTCTTTCTTGGCCAATTCTTCCTTGCGCCGCCACTGTTGTCCACCGGAGAACCCAACACTTCGACCAATTCTTCACCTTGCTCTCCTATTTCCTTTTCCCAACCACCGATGTTTCCAAAATCAACCACAACGTCAAAAAGTTCCCGACCCCAATCATCGACCAGACAAGCCTTTTAAACCCTATTTTGTCCCCACGCCATCACCCCGATGAACAAAGAATTTATCTACTATTTTTCCCAAACTCGCCTTCCTCCAGGCTAACTACAGTAGAGACCCCAATCCATACAACTTTACAGATCATCAGATATTGCTTGAAAACAAGATACCGATCAAGATGCAATATCCCGGTCTATACATAATTTAAAACTACAAAGTTTAGTTCAAAATTCATGATTCATCTTCATAATCAAGATTATGAAATTAGATATATAAATTATCATATTTGATTTTCACTCATTTTCTTATTTTTACTGTATTTACAAATTTTCTGTAATGATTTCTTAATATAAATTCTAGGTATTATTTTTAAAAAAAATGCTGTACAATTACAATCAACTTTTGTTCATAGATCAAGGCCTAACATTAATTGAAAAGAGTGGAATTGAATTTTTTTTTTCTGAGTATCAAGCCTGTTACACAACAGAGACTGTAAGTTCAATCAATACACAGGCATTGTATACATATATTCTCAACAAAATATTCAAGTAATCACTATATGCTATGTTTCTACTAAATTCTTATCACATGCAACAACTTAATCATAGATTTAAACTTTTTTTTTATAAAAAATTCTACTCACCGTTAGAAGAACAGAATCTGGAAACAGAACTATGAAAATTGGAAGCTGCTGTACTTGTAAATTGAAGACTTGATCACTTAAGATCCATGAATTCTTTAAAAACTAAAGCTTGTACTTGTCCTTGATGTTTGATCTGGATTGGATTTCTGAGTTGATTCTTTTGTCCAGAATTTTGAATCTATGAAGAAATTCCCCTTCAATTTGTTTACTAGTTTACAGATTTTTCTTGTTAATGAGTTTCTTCTCTTTTTTTCTCTCTCTTTTTTTTCTTACACATTCATTATACAAATTCTTCCAAATTAAAGAGATAAGTGCCACTTGTCCTTTCATATAATTTTTAGCTTACAAATGCTCAAATGTCTATTTTAAATGTTTACACTTGTAATACATATTCAACTTGTATATTCATTTAAAGAAATTATTAATCTTTGTTAAACCCTTTTTAAACTTAAGTTATGAACTTAATTTTATCATTAGTGTTTTTTTATGAACTAATATCCTTACACATGATACATTTCTAAATATTTATAGTAATTATTTATTTTATAAATGTTTTTAAATTGATTTCTTAATTATACTAACATGTTTAAATGTTTATTTCAATTTAGCTTTAATGTTTATATACAAATCATCTTTATTAATTATAAACTATGCTTAGTTTATTGATATATTTTAAAAATATAATTTCAAGCTAAATTTAAAAAGAAAGAAGATTTAAATAGAAAAGAATATTAAATTACAAACTAGACTTTTATTATAATATATTATTTAAGCTATTGAAAGGTTTTTATATTAAATTCAATCAAAATCTTTAAATTCACAATATATATATAGACGTATTGTAAATTTGGAAAACAATTTTTTTTTTTATTAAACTTAAATTAAATCCAAACTTCTTATTCTCAATGTATACACATATGTATACATTATAAATAGAATATATTTCTAATTAGTCTAGAGAGATAAATTTTATCAATTAAATATGTTATTAACTTTGAAAAGAATAAAATCTCTAAATTAAATTATTATCATTACAAAATTTGAAAAGATAATCATTTATCAAATTAAACAATTATTATTATTATTATATATATTTTTTAAAAATAATTAAATTATTAAATCAATATCACACACTTTTTGAAATTATTAATGGAGATTATTAAATAAATATAACCTAAATTTTCGGGACATCACAAGATTAGATTAATAAACCAGCGTGAGAAAACACACCTTCGATGGATTATAATTTTAAAAACCTTTTCAAAAAGAGGCATCTCGTAAGACCTCGCTGCACATAAACATAAATGTGTTTTTACCTTACAATAACCAAAACATTTCTGTAAGAAATCCATTGATATTATAATAATGTCAAGGGTTTAAAACAAATACTAAATGTTTGCACGAAAAATGGGCAAACACCTCCAAGTCGTATGATTTAGTCATTTTATGTTGTTCTTAGTGATTTGGGTGATTTATGCAAATATGTAAAAAGCAGGGACTAAACTGTAAAAGACACACAGATTTATAGTGGTTCGGCCAGAATGTGCCTACATCCACTTCATGTGTTATTCTCCTTCACTATCCTGATTACAAGTACAAAGCTTTGATTACAAGTGTATGAAAGTCGTTTAAAAGTTCTGTCCGTGCTAGAGTTCTCCCCTTGTCCCTCCATTGTTGTACCACTACCCCTCTATTTATAGAGTGAGGCTGGGGGTAGGAGTCTTGGATGTATATAGTTGCTGGTGGGCCTGGGCTGACGTGATCTGTCCTGGCAATGTTGGTTCGGTAATGTCTTGGTCCGGTGGTGAGTGGGGCGTGGATTGTTCCGGTGGTGAGTGGGGCGTGGATTGGTCCGGTGGTGAGTGGAGCGTGATCTGGTCCGGTGGTGAGTGGAGCGTGATCTGGTCCGGTGGTGAGAGTAGGTGATCTGGTCCGGTAGTGAGTGGGGCGTGGACCGGTCTGGTAGTGAGTGGAGCGTGATCTGGTCCTGTAGTGGAAGTAGGTGATCTGGTCCGGCAGTGCCTTGGTTCGGTCGTGCCTTGGTCCGGTGGTGAGAATACGCCCAACATTTGCCCCCCAAAGCGCGACATATGCCTGCATATGTCGCGCTTTGTTTTAGATCATTTAGTTTGGGTACTTTCATTCGGCCCAATTGCCGAATCAGTTGGTCTGGTCATCCTACGCTCGCCTATAGGTATGGGCTTCACACCTCTGTTATTCTTTACTGTTTGAAATAGTCGAACCAAACTTTTATCTGCCGAATCAATCATATCACCGAACCAGATTTTACTGCCAGACCAGGTGAGGCTTTCTTCTGCCGAATAAACTTTATGCTTGAACTACCGAATGAACTTTAGGGAGTATGAGTGCCAAATGGACTCTTAGTCTCGAACTACCGAATGAAACTTAGGGAGTACGAGTGCCGAATGGGCTTTTAGCCTCGAACTACCGAATGAAACTTATGGAGAATGTGTGCCGAATGGACTCTTAGCCTCGAACTACCAAATGAAACTTAGGGAGTATGAGTGCCGAATGGGTTTTTAGACTTGAACAACCGAATGAAAATTTTGTGCTTTGAATTATGAATGAGATTCCAGATTGTATGTACTTGTTTGTTTTATATCTCTATATTACTAGCTCTAACGACATGCTTTCTCGTGTTGCAGATAATGTCCCATAAAGTAGAAACTCGCTCTGATAAGAAGAAATCCAAGGACAAAGGAGAGTCCTCCATAGTGTCCCCGGTTCAGTCAGAGCCAGAACGACATGGACCGTCCCCGAGATCATTAGTAGATGGGTACGGCCCTCAGGAGCTCTTGGACTCACCACCTGACTGCTTTCCCAGCTCCCTCAAAGATGAGCAGCTTGACGTTATATCTAGATCCTTTGGGATTGACAGAGCGCATATGATGTTGCCAGGGAAAGGAGTGATGCCGTATAACCCCCCTGAAGGATATTTTGCTTATAGTAGATATCACTGCATGTGCGGAGCCATTCCTCCGATCAACGCTTGGATAGTCAGCTTCATCACATACTTGAAGGTGGCCCCTTTCCAGCTTCAACCCAACTCCTATGCCATCTTGGTGAGTCTGAATTCATTATCTTCCAGAGAAAATACGGGCGTCCCCCTTCCAACCGGGAGATCTGGTACCTGTACAACTTGAGAGGCTATAAGAAAGGGTCTCCATATATTAGCTTAGAATCGGCCGTGTCTTTCAAGCCAGTCCTGGACTTATATTCAAAATTTAGCATGTTCAAGAAGGAATGGTTCTTTGTCAAAGATGACTCTGTTTCTTTCCACCGCTTCACCTCTGACTGTAAGTTGAATCTCATTTATAATTTTCGTTCTTTACAATGCTCATCCTTATGTTCTTTATTTCTTGCTAGCCACAGGTGGGTTTGCGGTTGTAGAGAACGATCGTCTGGTTCAGATGGCTGTGGAAATAGAAGCCATTCCGGAAAACGAGAGGGCGGCTTCTTATTTGATCAGGAATGCTACTTTTTTGGGGATCAACTTGATTCTGCCAGCCAGTCTGTGGTCAAGCAAAGAGACAGCTGAGGAGAGGGCTGCAAAGCTAAAGGAGGGGCTACAGCGAAGAGCGGCAAAATGAAACCCTTTTCGAAACATCCAATTGTTGGGGGGAAGAAACATAAGAAGTCCGATGGACCCTCCCCCAGCACATGTCCGGACATCCCGGAGGAGGAATATGTGGAGGAGGAAAAAGGCGAGGATGAAGGAGGTGAGGTGGAGAGTGGAAGTGGTGGAGAAGGTGGTGGTGATGGTCATAGCGATGATGGTGGCGACGGACAGAGTGGCGATGGTACTGGGGCTTTGTCTTCTAAGCAAGCAGGTGTGATCCCGGAGTGGACAGATGATGCTTTCTGCCTAGCTTTTGAAGGGTTGGAGGAAGGATCGGCTTTAGTGGAGAAGTCAAAGAAAGCTGACAAGGCTGAGACCGGCTCCGATTCATCTTCCAAGAGCGCTTCAGCTGAGGCAATTCCTGCGATTCAAGGTGAATTTTTGACTCCTGCAGACTCCATTTATGATAAGGATTTAGAAATATTTTATGGTCAGCTCCCGTCCTGGAATGAGATCCAGGACTTATTGCAGTATCCTACTCCTCCCCAGGGTTTGTATGGCAAAAGCGTCCCTTTACTCTTCTTAACTTGATATATTTCTTGAATTATAGTTCAATGTCTTCTTGTAACGCTTGGTTTTTATCCCAGAAGCGGGTAAGGCGGCCAAGACATCAGATGTCCGGCACCGTCTTGAACAATACAAACTTCTCAAGGCTTCTACTAAACCAAAGCCTCCGACTGACCGCCCTGGAGAAGTAGTCGGCTACCGCCCTCTTCTTGGAGTTATCGAGGAGGATATCCAAAGGAAGAAGATGAGTCGTTCCTTGTTTGAATCCTTACCTGGTCCTCAGTCCCCAACTCAGCCTTTTCGGGATACCACGAAGAAGAATACTGAATTTATACCTTCTCCGCACCCGTCTGAAAATCCTACCGTTACCCAGATAGGCCATCCCGGCTTGGCTCGTAATCCGTTTGTAGGTCATTCGGATCTGGATCCGGGTTCTTGTGATATTACCTTTGATGAGGCTACCGGTGAGCACTTTCTTCCCCGTAATCCTATGGTAAGAGTATTGGATGAAGCTAAGTCTCTGCACCTTGATTTGCTTACCACTCGAGTTGTAGCTTTGGGGGACGAAGCTAAGGTAAATATTGACCGGGTTGCTGAGGAAACCAGAAAGCTGATGGGGCATCATGCCCGACTGGTCAAGGCTGGAGAAGAAATTGGGAGTGCTAACATTCGACTGCGGCTAATGGTTTTCGACCAGGCCAAACAACTTGCTGACCAGGCCATCAAGATCTCTCAACATGAGGCCGCCTCAAGACAACTAAAGGAAACCCTGGAAAAGGCCAGTCGAACAGAGTTACGGAAAATGGAGGCTGCTTGTAAGGGACGGATTGATATGGCTATCGCGACGGTGGATGAGTTCCGGAAAGCGGATCTCGAGCGGGTACAGGAGTTATCCGGGAAACTTGAAGCCGCAGAGCTTACTCAAACCAAGCAGAAGGAGGAGATGGAGGCAATGAGGAAATCCTTTCAGGCTGACTGCTCGCGATACCAATCGGAGAGGGATGCTGCTACTGTAAAGTTGTTGGCTTCTGAGGACCGAATAAGGGAGTTCGAGGAGAATGAGGGGATAATGGATGAGATGCTTCAGGACATATACTTCCACACTTGGAAATAGGGCAACTTATCTTGGATGGATGATTATCCCCGAGTCATGGCCAGGATTTATCTCAGGGCCCTGGAGGCGGCTAAGGCCAATGCAGATAGGGAAGGTGGCGTGGCCTTTAGAATGGATGTGGTCACGGCTAAATTCACCAAGGAGGAGAAAGCGGCGGTGAAAGAGGGTATGCGGCTTCTTACTGTTGAGGAGGTTGGTGTGCAGTTAGAGGATGATGATCAAGGAGCAGATGCTGGTAAGTCTACCCTTTTAGCTTCTCGTAACTTGATTGCTTATTGTTTTATGACTATTAATGGATTCTCTCCCGAATTGGACAGGCGGGACCTCTGGAGCACCAACCACCTCTGGTTAACATATTGAGAGTTCCAATCCCACGGTCAAGGAGTTCTTGGAGGGCCAGTAGGATGGAGGTAAAGCTCCGACGCAGCCGATTCCTTCGCTTGATCTGGATATCTTTTGGTTTGTTTGACATTGCTGCCTATGTCAGTCCCAAAACATTCGTGTAACCTTTAAGCTGTAATTGTGTTATTGGTAACGAACGACTTTACTATGTAATTTCAAACTTAGGCTGATTCTGTCATATTTGAATGCTTTTGTCATTTTGGTGTGTTGCACAAGGAATACAACTGTGCACACGCCCGTGATTTTATTGTGTTTGATGTCAAGTTCTTGTTTAAAACATAATTTCATATCTTGCAATATTAGTGTGATGTGCGAATAAATTATAGCTACGTATTCATATACAAAAGAAGAAAGTACCGCCCTTCATGTTTTAGTTGTAGATGGTTGCTTCGAATGCTTTGTCTGACTGAGTATGGAATGCAGCTGAGTGACCCGTCATCCAATTGTGAGTTCCTGTCCCCATTAGTGAGCGTCTCCTATTTCATGTCCTGTACTTTATAGAGGATAGGAGGAAAGTTTTTAAATAAAATAGAAATATAAGAAACAGTAAAACCTCCAATCACGGAAGGCCTGCGATGTGCTTAAGTTCGTGGCAAACGGGTTTTGTAGTCACTTTCCCTAGTTGTGGGTCTTGGAGACATTTGTCACCCATCTTACGCCTCCGTGGGGAGTTTCTCTTTTTTTACCACAACCGTACTTAAGACACTCGGAGCCGAGATCGCGCACAGTAACTACCGGTCCATTATGGTCCGTAATCGTGGGTATTATTCGATTTACCGTGGCCGGCTAGCGTGGGTGTCGATCGTCAATTGTGAACTACCCCTGGCTGGCCACACCTTATGTTGGGGTTTAAAGTAGGTTCACGGTTGCCGGCGAGCCGAACTCCGTAATGATCTGCCTAGGCTATAGTCGGCCTACTCGGTGGCTTATAATCGGCTCATTACAGTTGGCTTTAAGGGCCGATCGCGAGCAATGAGTTAACCCGCAGCAGAGGGATGCTGGAGCAAAAGTGTTCCATTGGCGAGGGCATAGATTCGTATAGTACCTGTTAGGTCTTGTCCAGGTGAAGTTGCGATGTGATGTGTCTTGAATGGAAATGCCATTACACAGGATTTTGTTCAACATAAAAGGATAAAGTTAACAAGAAGCCAAGGCATAAAGGAACAAGTTAAAAAAAGAGACAAGTTTTTAAAGTGGTTAGGCATGAAAATGCCTACGTCCACTGATTATCTTTGTTAAATCACTTCGTATGGACAGTACAAGTTAAGAAAAGGATCGACGAAGGTGTTGGATGTTCCATGCCCTCTGGAACACCTCTCCATCCACTGTTGACAAAATATAAGCTCCGTTGTGGAGATCTTTATGAATTACATATGGTCCATCCCAGATTGGATCTAGTGCTCCGGGGCGTGGGAAGACTCGCTTGAGGACAAAATCTCCTTCTTGTAAGCTATGATGCTTGACTTTGGAGTTGTATTGTGCTGCTACTTTTTGCTTGTGAGCTGCTGCTTTGAGTGCTGCATCGTTTCTTCTCTCTTCAATTAGATCCAAAGACATGTGAAGGAGTTCTTCGTTCTCTTCTGGGTTGTAGTGGATCCTACGGTGGGAAGGTACTATAGTTTCGACTGGGAGCATGGCCTCTGATCCGTATGCCAAAGAGAAAGGAGTATGCCCCGTTGATGCTCTGAAAGATGTTCGGTAGGCCTAAAGTGACGTAGGAAGTTCATCCACCCAAGCGCCTTTTGACTTTTCAAGTTTCTTCTTGATTAGAGTTTTGAGAATTTTTTTGACAGCTTCGACTTGTCCGTTTTCTTGGGGATAAGCTACAGATGAGAAGCTTTTGTGAATTCCGTGCTCTTGGCACCAGTCGGCGAACTCTTTGCTGTCAAATTGAAGTCCATTGTCTGATATGATTTTGAGTGGAACCCCGTACCTGCATAGAACATTTTTGATCAAGAAGTTAATAACTTTTGCCGAGGATATTTTATTTAGAGGTTCCGCTTCCACCCATTTGGTGAAATAGTCGACTGCCACTATAGCATATTTGGCTCCGCCTCGGCCCACCGGCAGTTCGCCAATCAAGTCAACTCCCCATACTGCAAAGGGCCAAGGGCTGGTCATTTGAGTGATCTTATTTGTTGGTAGTCGAGGAGTCTTAGCAAACTTCTGACATCTGTCATATTTTTTGACGAAGTTTAAGGCGTCCTTGTTTAAGGTGGGCCAAAAATACCCATATCGGAGTATCTTCTTTGCCAGAGTCTGCCCTCCAGTGTGATCTCCGCAGCTTCCTTGATGGATGTTTGATAAGATTTCCTTGGCTTCCCTTCCAGCGACACACCTTAATAAGGGGTTAGAGAAGCAGCGCCGATAGAGGATGCCTCCCTGTATTGTGTAGCGGGAAGCTCTCCTCAAGATTTTCTTGACTTCGTTACGCCCATCGGGCAATGTGCCATCTTGTAAGAATTTTCGGATGGGAGTCATCCAAGTTTCCTCTTTGATTGCAGCTATCAGATTCACTTGTTCGAAACTCGGGGTTAGTTGCTTTGAGATGGCTACTGTTCCGGAAATGGTGTCGTCTCTAATGCTAGCTTGCTTTGCTAGTTCGTCAGCCTCTTGGTTCTCTTCTCGAGGAATATGTTAGATCAAATAGTGATCCAATTGATCGAGTAACAACTTGGTCTTCTTCAGATATGATGTGAGTCGTTCTCCTCGATCCTGAAATTCTCCTAGTATTTGATTTACAATAAGTTGCGAATCACTATGAAGACATAGAGAACTGACTCCTATCTCTAGGGCCAGTTCTAATCTAGCTATTACTACTTCATACTCTGCATCGTTGTTGGTGGCAGCGAATTCCAACCTTAGAGCATAATGTAGCTTCCTTCCCCTGGGAGTGATTATTACAATACCTGCCCCCGAGCCTTGTTCATTTGATGCTCCATCCACAAAGAGATTCCACTTGATGTCTTCTGCTATTTCAGATTGCTCTTTACCTTCGTTGGCAGTGAATTCGACAATGAAATCGGCCATGGCTTGTCCCTTGATGGCAGTGCGAGGATGGTAGGTGATATCATATTGACTCAGTTCAATGCACCATTTAAGTAGTCGCCCAGAAGTGTCGGGACGATGGAGTACCTGCCTTAGCGGTTAATCGGTTAGAACTCTGATGGAATGGGATTGCAAATAGTGTCGCAGTTTCCATGATGTGATTAGTAAACAGTATGCTAGCTTCTCAAGTTTAGGATATCTGGCTTCTGCCCCCGTAAACCTCTTGCTCACAAAGTATACTGGCCGCTGTGCGCGGTTGTCTTCTCTCACCAAATCGGCGCTCAGAGCATGAGATAACACAGCAAGGTATAGGTATAGCTCTTCGCCTTCGTTTGGAGTTGAGAGTACAGGTAGTCTTTGGAGGTGTTCGATTAGGTTGAGAAAGGCTGTTAACAATTCATCAGTCCATTCGAACTTTCCTTTGTCTTTCTTTAGAGCTTCGAAGAAAGGGATGCACTTGTCAGTCGCTTTAGAGATGAATCTGCTTAGGGCGGCCACTTTCCCATTTAGGCTTTGCATTTCTTTTCGAGTGGAAGGTATCCTGATATCTCTCAGAGCTCGGACTTGTTCGGGGTTTGCTTCAATCCCCCTGGCATGGACGATGAATCCCAAGAACTTTCCTGATGATACTCCGAATGAGCACTTTAGAGGATTAAGCTTCATTCCATATTGGCGAAGTACTTGAAACATCTCGCCCAGGTGGCTTACGTGATCGTTGGCTTTCCTCGATTTTACTAGCATGTCATCCACATAAACCTCCATAGTTCGTCCTATCAGTTCCGCAAATATCTTGTTGACGAGGCGTTGATAGGTAGCTCCGGCGTTTTTAAGTCCAAAAGGCATTACTCTATAGCAGTACAATCCCCGGTCGGTGATGAAACTAGTGTGGTCTTGATCGGGGGTGTGCATATGAATTTGGTTATATCCTGATTATGCGTCCATAAAAGATAAGAGTTCGTGCCCGGCTGTGTTGTCCACTAGCTGATCGATTTGGGGGAGTGGGAAGAAATCCTTCAGGCAAGCGTCATTTAAGTTGTAGAGGTCAATGCATGTTCGCCACTTCCCATTAGCCTTCTTTACTAGTACCGGGTTAGCGATCCACTCTGGGTAGATGGCTTCTCATACAATGTTATTGGCAAGCAAGTTCTTTACTTCTTCATCGAGGGCTGCTGATCGTTCTGCCCCCATACTTCTCTTTTTCTGCTTTACTGGCACCTTGGTAGGATCGATGTTCAGTACGTGACATGCTACGTCTTGGGAGATTCCAGTCATGTCAGTGTGCGTCCATGCAAATACATCCAAGTTATGGCGGAGAAAATCAATGAGTCTATCCTTTGATTCTGCTTTTAGCTGAGATCCGATTTTCAATAGTCTACTTGAGTCGTGTTTGTCTACAGATAAAAATTCCATAGCCTCTGCGGGCTCGGCGGTGGCCTCCTCCTCTTCATCCCTGGGGTCTAATTCATTGAAAGGATCACTGGTATATCGAAGAGGAGGGGCTTTCTTTAGTTGCTATGTTTCCAAGATTTTCGTGCAGAGAGTAGTCTCTGCATTCTTCCCTTTATCCTTCCTGCGGTTATTGCGAAATTCAGTTACATAGCAATCTCGAGTAGCGTCTTGATCTCCCTCTACTTCCCCTATTCCATTGTCTGTCGGAAATTTCATCTTCAGGCACGATGCGGCCAGGACAATTTGGAAGTCAGACAAGGATGGTCTTCCCAAGAAAGCGTTGTAGGCCGAGTGGTTTTCTATCAGCACAAATGTTTGTTTCCACACGACGGAACGGGGATGACTTCCTATTTCAACAAAGAGGTTCAGTTGCCCGAGGGGCATCTTCGCACTTCCAATGAAGCCGTGTAGTGGCTTGTTGCAGGGAGACGCATCTTTCATTGACAGCTTCATTCTGTCGAAAGCATGCTTGAATAGGATATTTACTGAGCTTCCAGTGTCTACTAGAATTCAGAAAACTTCGGCTGGACCGAGCCAGGCAGAGATGACCATAGGATCCATGTGAGGGTACTGCCTTCCCTCTAGGTCACGCCTACTGAATGTGATGTCATCATTCTCTTTCCGCTTCGGTGGCGTTCTTCCATAACAAAATCAACACGGTCTTTACTGTTTCTAAGTGACTTTTCGTATCTTTCCATCTCTGCCCAGCTTCTGTCGGCGATGTGTGGTCCTCCTGATATGGTATGGACCACGATCTTCTCTTGACTGGAGCCGCTGTTGTTACGATTTCCTCCATCTATTTTTGGGGAGGGTAGCCTTGGGTTCTCATTGGCAGGAGCTGGAGTCCTGTTCTGATCCTTTACATAGCGTTACAGTCTCTTCCTTCTGATGTGTTCTTCAATTAAGTCCCTGAGATGATGGCACTCATTGGTATCATGCCCACGAGATTTATGGAAACGGCATAACTTTACAAACTTAATTGCGTTATCTGATTCCTTCTTATGCGGGGGGCATCTGTATTTAACTTCATCTTGGGTGGCCAGGAAGATGTTTTCGATTGTTTCATTCAGAGGAGTGTGAGTGTCAAATCTCGGTCCTGGCCGATATAGACGTCTTTCTCCCTTCTTGCCCCCAGCATTGTCTCTAGAGTCATTTCTTCGAACATCCTTTGCTACGGCAGGTGTGTTGCCAAGAGCTGCCTTAGTTTGTTGCTTTGTATGCCTTTCAGTGGCAGCGCCTTCAAGTCTCATATACTTCCCGGCTTCATGGAAGAAATCAAGTAAGGTAGCTGGTTTTTCTTTCGTTAATCTTCTAGCAAATTTAGTATCCGGATGCACACCACTACAAAGGGCCATTAAGATAAGTTTCTCATCGGCATCTTGGACTGCGGCCGCTGCGGCATTGAATCAGGTTAGATATTGTTGCACTGTCTCTCCAGGCTTCTGTTTGATATTGGATAAGGACTAAGCGTCCTTGGGTTGTTCCACATGAATGCGGAACTGGCTGATGAACTTCTCTTTCAACATTTCCCATGAGCTGATGGATACTTGGGGTAGATGGCAGAACCAGGAGGTAGCTAGATCTGCCAAGAATAGTGGAAAGCATTTGCATAATACTCCTTCTGTTGCTCCGCTCATGAGCATATGCTGTGTGTATCTCTGCAAGTGTACAACGGGGTCAGAGGTTCCCCTGTAAGGTTCCATTGTTGGTATTTTCCATTCTCGGGGGGCGATGGCAATTTCGATATTGCGGGTGAAAGGGCTGGTTACCCTAGCGCCTATCCCTCGATCTCTTTGATCCCGTTGGACGCACTCTCTGAACAATCGTGTCATCCTTTCATCAGAATTTGGAGCAGATAGAAATGAGTTTGGTTCTTCTCTGAGGGATTGATTCCGTCCAGATGACCTGTAGGGATGGTATCGTCTACCACTCCTAATATTTTCCAGTGGCTGCCTATAGTCTTCTGGAAGCATGCTAGGGTCGGCTACAGTCGGCCCTTGCCTTGATCTTCCCCTACTGGGTTCTGTTCCAAGCACTTCCTCGAGTCCAACTTCGGGCTGGACTCTAGCTCGGCCCCGTTCATTGGTGTTTCCATGGCTAGGTAGCATGACCGGCTCAGCTACAGCCGACCCTCGCCTGGTACCTCCCCCGTTGGGTTTGGTTCCAAGCGTTTCCTCGGGTCGGAGTTCAGGCTGAGTTCGGGCTCGGCTCCTATCATTACTGTTCCTGTTGCTAGTTTCTTCGAAGAAGAAAGATTTGTGTCGCCTTCGAGATCCTCCCGAATGGGACTCATCCCATGATTCAGTGTTGTGGTTGGATTCTTCAACATCGCTTAAGCGTGACATGAGTTGGTCTACCAATGTTTCCTGTTGGGATGTGAAGCGGTTAGTCACTTCAGCCACAACCCTGTCTAGATCTGCCCTAGTAATTGCTGCTGGCTGTTCTGTGGAAGGGGCTGTCGGATTTGCCTGATTTCCATTTTGTACTGCTGTTGGAATGAGATGATTCTCTTGATCTGTGACCGCTGGATCTGGAATACTGTTAGTTGCAATGTTCTTTCCTTTTTTAACATCTTTCTTCTTCCTGGGAGGCATGTCTTCCAAGCAATGAACGATGCTGTTGGGAAGAAGGTTAAGTGGGAGAAGCTGAATCTTCGAGCTTGCTCTCAGTGAAAGCACCAAAAATGTTTGCACGAAAAATGGGCAAACACCTCCAAGTCATATGATTTAGTCGATTTTATGTTTTTCTTAGTGATTTGGGTGATTTATGCGAATATGTAAAAAGCAGGGACTAAACTGTAAAAGACACACAGATTTATAGTGGTTCGGCCAGGATGTGCCTACGCCCACTTCATATGTTATTCTCCTTCACTATCCGGATTACAAGTACAAAGATTTGATTACAAGTGCATGAAAGTCGTTTAAAAGTTCTGTCCGTGCTAGAGTTCTCCCCTTGTCCCCCCATTGTTGTACCCCTTCCCCTCTATTTATATTGTGAGGCTGGGGGTAGGGGTCTTGGATGTATATAGTTGCTGGTGGGCCTGAGCTGACGTGATCTGGCCTGGCAATGTTGGTTCGGTAATGTCTTGTCCGGTGGTGAGTGGGGCGTGGATTGGTCCGTTAGTGAGAGCAGCGTGATCTGGTCCGGTGGTGAGTGGAGCGTGATCTGGTCCGGTAGTGAGTGGAGCGTGATCTGGTCCGGTAGTGAGTGGAGCGTGATCTGGTCTGGTAGTGAGTGGAGCGTGATCTGGTCCGGTAGTGGGAGTAGGTGATCTGGTCCGGTAGTGAGTGGGGCATGGACTGGTCCGGTAGTGAGTGGAGCGTGCTCTGGTCCGGTAGTGGGAGTAGGTGATCTGGTCCGGTAGTGCCTTGGTTCGGTCGTGCCTTGGTCCGGTGGTGAGAATACGCCCAACACTAAATCTTAGCCGAAATTGTTACATTAATTAAATTCCAGCATAATAGGTGTACAAATAAGTCAGAAGGCATTTATTGGATAAAAGATTCCATCAATGACAAGGCTACTGGAGTACCGCCTGCCACAGTACACTTGTAGAAAATGTACCAAGCGCCTCGCCTAGAAACCCTATGAATCAGGCCCAGCCTACCCCCTTACTGGATAGTTTCAAATATGTCACCACCCCTGTTGCTTTGCAATAATTTTTCCGAGAGCTCCCATGCACAACCAAACACTAGTACAAAAAGTGCATATTGCTTCACCTCATTTGCATCGGTTGAAGTAAAAACTGATGCATATAGAACTATTTGCATCAGTTCTATCTTAATAACCGATGCAATTGGTAAGTGGAAAGCACTAGGTAATAAAAAAATCAAATTTTGCATCAGTTCTCACCAACAACCGATGCAAATTGTTTTAGTCGCATCGATTTTAAAATCAACCGATGCAACTACATGTTGATGGCAATATAAAATTTAGGTGGGAAATAATGAAAAATTGGCTCCGAAGTTACTACTTTGGACAGATGTACTCCTTGCTCCTCGACAACCCACTTTCAACAAAAATAATCTTCCCCTCCTCAGAATGCTCGGTGCCAGAAAAATTATTCTTTACTTCTTTTCTTCTTCAACAAATTAAACGAGATGCTAAAATGGGTTTTTTGCTGCTAATTAACGTCTGCTATTAGTCTTCAAGCTACAATTCTGCTACAACCTTGCTGGTGACCCCTATTGCTGAGAGGAATAAGCTCTAATCGCAGAATTGGACGCTGTGTTGATGGCATACGAAGACGATTCATGCCCAATCGTAGAGTAGGGTTTGCTAATGACGTGATTAGGGTTAGCGTCGAGGACTTCTTTGGCTGAGATGGGTCAAAGAATTATAATAGAAATTTCCCTAAAACAAATCGAATTGCCAAAACACAAAATCTCTCGCTTCCCAAAACGGAAGTTTAAGTCGAGTGATTGGGGATTTGGAGTAGCGGTGGTTGTGGAGTTCGGTGAAGTAGCGGTTGTGGTGGTTGTTCGAAGGCGTGATGTTGCAGCAGTGACAGTGATGGTCAAGTGCAGTTGTAGGCTTCTAGCAGGTCGCGAGTGCGATGAAATTACATGGTTCTCTGTTTGGGAAGTAAAGTTGCGGGTTTGGAAGAGGGTAGACAGTGTAGTTGAGGTAGTGATATGTAGGCAAGGGGATGAACTTGCAGTGTACCAGTGGGGTTTGTGGTGAACTGATGTCACAGAAAGTACTTCAGATTAGAGATTGAAAAAGCCGGTGAAACAGAGGTGAGCAGCAATTTTGTTTTGAGAATAGTTTGTATGAATGTATATATGACTGTAGTTTGTATGAAGGTGGTCAGGTGGTTTGGATGTGCACTGTTGTGAGGTAGGGGTTATATCATATATGTCAGAGGTGATGATCTGGAATGGTTAATAATAGTGAAGGGGATTTGCAAACAGCAGTAAAATGGATGATGTGAATAGTTGGTTGTTGTGAGGGGATGTTTTTGTAGTGGTGATTATAAAGGTTGATGTGTTTGTGGGAGATAGAAATTGTGATGGCGGGGGGTTTTGATGTGGAGGAAATTAGAAATGATGATGTGCAAGTGTTGGTGGTGTGGTTGATTGTGGTCAGGGGGATGGCGGTGTTTTTAGGTGATGGTGGTCGCAAGTTTAGGCAGAAGTGGTTGGTTTCAGGTATGATGAATTGTTTGAAGGTGGATGTTGATTGCCTGGTGATGGAGGTTGATGGCAGATGGCAGATGAAATCAGGATGACTTTGCAAGTACAAAAAGATGGCGAAAACTAAAAAGGGAATCATACCTCCTCCAGCAAGCCTCGACTCTAGACCACATCTCATCAACATAAAGCAGCAACTGGATGTAGATCTACTCTCTTTAACCGTTGTAGCTCTGCTCTGACCGTTCTCGAATGCATAAAAACAAGATAAGTTACTTCTGAACTGTAAAATTAGCTGATAGCTACCAGTTGTTTGATTCAGTCAATGTCTTGTTTAATAAGATCAGATCTAGTCTAATGAGGCATTTCCGGCTTATTAAACTATTAATTACACCTTTCACACCATATATGCCATATAGTTGCAACAATCAAGCATCGAATGTGTTCTGTTGTTTTCTATCTCTGCCTTGATTGTGTGAAATAGAAATTAAAACATCCAGTAGGCTATCATGTTGTATATGATTTATGTTGAAAATCTATTTAACTTGAGTCTATGTATTTTTTGAATATTCACATTCAAAAAATAGATAGATGATGTGCCAGTAAATTTGAAATAAACCATCTGCTAAAGCATGAATATACAACAACTTTTTTTACCTGCTTGTACTTGGTGGTAAATTTACAATTATCAACCAAACCTAACTAATTCATCGGTATACGAATCATCGATGTATCATGGTATCGGTAATGGTAATGTTTTTCAGTTTTTCTTTATCGGTAGAATCGGTATAGTGACTATTTTTCCATATTGGTAACAAAAATCGAAGGACTCGCCAATAGTGAGGAATAATAGGCTAACATAAGCAGAGAAAATGGTTGTACAGTCCAAAGTTGTTGATTCTTAATAATTGAGCTTTTAACTACAGGAGAAAAAAGTAGGTATCAGTTGAAGTATTGAACCATTGAAGATGAACATCGTAAATTTTCTACAGGGGACAGCTGAACTCCAACTGATATTAAAACATATGTTTTAGATAAAATAAGTTGATGAAAAAGTACTTTTGGGCAATGGTCTGGGCTAACATGGTTAGATTGTCTATTCATGTAATCAGATCATGTTTTATTGTTCCTGGTATATTCATGCTTATTACATGATTATCAAAGTATAACTTGCGTGAAAGAACAAAACTTCAATTTTACATGTAGTTCATCATGTCTGTTATAAACAAATAACATCGTTGGGTACATTTTATAAACACATCAAAATTAACATACCATTTCATTAAATTAATAAGACCTGTAGTCCACATTGCTAGTCACATTGTATAATTTGATTATACAAAAGATCAGTATGACAAGGGTAAATTGCAAGAATATACCAATAAATTTCTATGATTTTTAGATAGATGATGTGCCGGTAAATTCAAAAAAATTATCTTAATATGGACATTTTAAGAGCTTAAATCCTATTACATAGATGATGTGCCAGTGTATAGTAGGGGATTGAGTTCTAATACTGTTCCAAGCTGATTTAATTGAAAATTTACCATTACTAGCAGGCAGTCACCATCAATAGTCTTCACCACTGTATTTGTCTATATCGATGTGCTCAATAATATTATAGATGTTAAGAGGTTTTGACTATCCAACAAAAGATGGCACTGCGGTAAGAATTATCATATATATGTTAAATCCTTTATATTTACTTTAGGCTATATCATGTTGGTTTCACTATGATTTGAGATACAGGTTCGAGATTATATTCATGTAATGGACTTAGCTGATGGTCATATTGCAGCACTTAGAAAGATTTTCACTGCCGAAGATATTGGTATCTAACTCCCTTCTAGATATTGAATTTGAAGTTTATAAAATTAAATATTTTTTGACAATTTGCTATAATGTTCCAGGTTGCGTTGCCTATAACCTGGGAACTGGATGTGGTACTTCTATTCTTGAAATGGTTGCTGCATTTGAAAAAGCAGCTGGCAAAGTGAGTTCATTATAAGTTGAAAGTAAATAAATATTTTCGTAATTCACAACAATGTTCGTACTTTAATACTACTGCAGAAAATACCTATCAAGTTGTGTCCAAGGAGGCTAGGTGACTTATAAAAATACATACTGACCAATTTTAAAGCTCCAGAACGACGATAAACTGATAACATAAGTTCTTGATTCCAAACAGGATTTAAATTGCTTTTGATGACTCTTGTTTTTATCTTCTGCATATAGTCAATGTAACAAATAAATAAAAAAATATGTTAAGAAGTCAATTTCTAATTAATAAGTAGAAAATTGGTAAGCATTAAGAAGTTGCTCACCTGCTGCCCAAGAAATAAAATTACATAAGGATCACTTGATAGATAATCTCTTATAGCTAAATCTGTTCCTCTTATTACTTTCACTTTCAATTTTCCAATGACTTCTCCTGTGCACTCCTGTGTTATCATATTTATTGATTTCCCATATACCCAGAAATTAACACATGGAAATAAAACGGAATTCTTGGCATAATCTATAAATGTAAACAGTGATATAGATGGAAAACTCACTTGTCACTTGAAACTGTACGAAGCAAAGTTACTATCCAGACTCTTTCCTGAATCAAAAGAGTTGAAAGACATTTTGGAAGAGACCATACACAAACATGGCTTTAGAAACTCTTGTGTTTCGTACTTGGACCTATAGAAAACAATACATTTGGCTTAAAAAAGTAAACTCTTAATACCAGTTCAGATGGAAAGTAGATATGTTTACCTGATAAATTTGGTTCGTTCCTCGTTACTTGAATCTGGTTTAGGTTTTGAAACTCCCTTGGGTATATAAGTCTCATAAATCTTGTTTGCACATAAATTCCCCCCAACTTCGATCATGGATTCAACTTCCTCATCGGACCATTCATCTAGTGTTACAAAACAATTTTATAAATCATTTACATAAAACCAAAACCAAATTACCATGCAAGCATAAAATTTTGCATCATATTAGCTGCCATGAAATCATTTGTTTAGGCAATATTTTTCCTGCTCAAAAGTACCCACGCTTTTATATTTTATAATAGGTCAAATTCTAGTGTGCAAAAATTCTGCGACATGAACAAAGAATATACTAAAAAGGAAGAGAAATACTTTTAGCAATGATCTATATAGTGGATAAATTCACATCTAGAGTATCAACAATATATTGTATAAACTTTAGTATTATATCAGTCATGTAGACTTAGCAGAGTCAGTATGAAGTTTGGCACAGTTAAATCAAACTACATGTCAAAAGGCTTCCTATTTTGTTAAGGGTGTAAATGGATATCACCATTTAAATAGGTGTAGTACAGATATCAAATATGGATATATCTATATTCGAATATTTTATCGGATATTGAAATAATAATCAATTTGAATATAGATAATATGGAATCCACTTCAAATCAGCTTTTCAATTAATTTATTCGTATCATTGAACAGATTTATACAGGTACTCTTCAAATTTTTAAAGAGGATATAACATGTACCATGAATATTCCATTAATTTATTCGGTTGAAGCCTCAAGGTAGTCCCTTTACAAGCGTTGCACAGGTGATCGTTGCAGCATTCAGAAAGAGACATTTAGTTCAACCTGTGGACATCAACCTATTGTTTAGTCCAGAAATGAAAAGAGGTTCAATTAACTCAAAGCTCCCCCACACTGAACAGTTCAGGTAATCAAAATAAATACTGTTTTTTCATTTATATATTGAAAAAAAAGAGTATATACAACAATAATACATTGTATGTGTTGTAGTGTTTAAACAAGGCTGCAATAATGACACCAAATGATGAAATAAAAACCAATAAATGGAGACTATGCACTCTCCAGCAGGTCGAAGAGGTTAAATGTCTAGTAAGGATCATTCCAGTGTGGTCAACTTTAATTCTCTACAGTGTAGGAGGTGTTCAGTTTAACTCATATGTTGTTTTTCAAGCACTATAATCAGATAGATGCATTGGAAAATCTACATCCAAAATACCAGCTGCAACATATGGCATATTCACCATGATCTGAATTATGCTACTAAAGTGAATGTATGAACCATTATTTTGTATAGATTATTAACACTATAATTGATGATATATGTTTATTTTGGTATTATGTTATTCAGTTTGTATTTTCCATCAAGTTTAATTTTGAATGATTGTAATATTGCATTCAATAATTGTTTGTTATAATCAATAATATATATATATAGTCTATTTGAGTATTGTAATAATGGTTTCTGAGAATGGCTTTTTTGCATCAGGTATAAATAGCTGATGCAATAGAGGGATTAGTTTGCATTGGTTGTTATAAAAAACCGATGAAATAGAGGGATTAGTTTGCATTGGTTTTCAACAACAACCTATGCAACAAGTTCCTTTATTGCATCAGTTGTTAGTAACAACCGATGCAAAAAGGACCTTTTTGCATCGGTTTCAGAACTGATGCAAAAGTGTTAAGCCTATTGCATCGGTTGCATATGCATCGGTTGCTGAACTGATGCAAAAGGGGGGTAAACAACCGATGCAAATGGCCTGTTTTGTAGTAGTGAAATCCATAAATATATATATCTAGAAGGGTGATGACATACACAATTAGTAGCGAACCACATAGCCCC
Organism: Allium cepa; assembly: GCA_030765085.1. Lineage (NCBI taxonomy): Eukaryota > Viridiplantae > Streptophyta > Magnoliopsida > Asparagales > Amaryllidaceae > Allium > Allium cepa. The sequence goes on along the minus strand of CM060940.1, from coordinate 754,153,471 downwards.
GAAGCATATCCCTTTTTTAATCATTCCCGGTCGATAAGGCTTGAGGCAACGTTTTACCTTTTAGATAACAATCCCACTTGGAATCTTAACACTGCTCCCTAGGCAGCAATGCAATGTCAGCATTCATCTATACAAGTTATCAGGATATGAACAAACCGAAGGCACTACTTCTAGTACATCCATTTTGGAATCACCCTCAGGATTAGTAGCAAGTAGCCCTTATACTTTAAAGAACTTCTTCTTCGATCATCTTTAAGATATCTCCAATTCGAACGCTTATACCAGTTCGAAGTGTTTTTCGGATAATATATCCAATCCCGATACCGACAACGACAAATTTTGAACTAGCCAAGTTTGATAGATGGTTATTTAACTATCAAACAACAAACAATTCAACCAGAGATTTACCGAAGCATGGTTGATCCCAAAGAAACACTAAGCCTCTTTAATCAATCTTTCATTAATTAAAAACACTTTTTAAATACTTGTATCAAAATACTTTTACAAAGATATATTCCTATGTATATTACTCCTTCATTGATCATTTACCTCTTTCAATGCCTGTAAAACTATCCATATACTTATATCATCGGTATAAGCATATTCCCAAAATACTCTGAAAGATTTCACTTCCCAAATCTATACTTATTCGGGTTGAACAAAATGTTATTTTTAAACAGAGATAATAATAATCCAAAACAATATTCCTTTGGTGCTAAGTATGAAAAAGAATGTTTTCATACAACCATAATTAAGAAGGTTATTTAGGGAAATCAAATCTCTCTTATAAATAAACTCTTTTATAAAATTCCTTTATTAGACTCCTTATATTTACAATTCCTTTTATAAAATATTGTTTATAACTAAAATACTTTTATAAATATCTAAACATAATTTTAGCCTCCTTCTATGAATCTCCAAATTTATTTAATAATTCTTTTTTAACATCCTTTATATTATTTATAAAATATTTTACAAATTTCCTTCATAAAATATTATTTATAGAACTCATTATATAAATTCCCAACTTTATTATAACTCCATTTATAAACCCCAGATTTCATTCATAAATTCCTTTTGTAAATTTCAAAATAGAATGCAAACTCTTTTTTATAAAAAAAACTATAAATATAACCACAACTCCAAATATAATTATAAAACCCCAATACTATCCATAATTTGGTCATTCCATATATTTCAATAAATTCACAAATGGAATTACTTATTCCAATTTATCAAAATGACATTGGTTCCCTTTTTATACGATAATATTTATAAAACCATTCTTTTACTTATAAAACACTGTTTATAAAACTATCTTCCACTTATAAAATAATATTTATAACTATAACCTTTTATACAACATTTTATGTAAACATTTCACAAATATTCGTTCTAAAATATTTCTGTCTTCTTTTTAAAAATGAAATCGCTTTTTAAAATAAAGGGTAACCCCTTTCATTTTCTTTTAAAATAAAATGTTCATTATTCAAGTAACTTTTCCAATACAAACCCAATACTTCCAATTGATTTAAAACTTTTATATATATACATATTTAGAAAAGAAAATGAAGAAATTTAATTAAAATAGAGAAGTGCGAAAACTAGTTTTTAAAATAAATATCATTAAAAGATCCAAAAAAGCAAATTAAAAATCAATTTCCCAATCGAAAACCATTTCCAAAATCAAATAGTAATTTATAGTATTTTCAAAACACTATATCGAGGCCACTCTTTACTATAGTACTTAAACAATGTTACCACAACTTTTTCTTTAAAAGGTTCAATTTTTCACATATGTCGGTGTCATGTCCAATATGGCCAAACTATAAATTTTTGACATTTAACAATCTATATAACAAGTACATAATTAAAATGAAATTAGTGTGTGTGAATATATATATATATATATATATCTAGAAATTTAAAGTCAAACATTGAGAAATCCGGATTTCTCTACAAATTCCTGTATTTTCTAATTTAAATGTCAATTGCTTTCAACATCGGATATTTAATCAAATCAACCAAAAATTCATCCAAATACAAACAGTAAATTTTATCTACTATATATCACTAATTATGCAAAAAAGTGAGTCTAACTCACCAAGATTCCAATTGGCCCTAACGAATTCCAGTTTGAACTCAAATCGAACGACGTCCTATTTTAATCCAAAATTCTACTTTCTCCAAATTCAACCAAACCAATTCCATCAAGAAGCTATCGCCATTACGAGCGCAGTGCAAAAAGTCTTGACTCGATTGGACTCGTATGTGAAAGTTATTCGATTTATAAGTTTTCGATATAAATAATAAAGCCAACACGCTAATTAGATTGATTACTTTAATTAATCTATGCTTAAACCTTTCTTCCCCAAACATTGATCTTCCCTCCCAAAAACAAATGCACACAAACACTACCCATACATGCACCCCATCAACCACTTCTCTCTCCTCTCTCTCTCTCTCTCTCTCGCTTAATCCTCCATGAAAACGCATGTAACCAATTCTAATGATCTCCTCTTCGTGCTAACTACCCATCCAATCCCCCAAACCCAAGCTCAACCTGGAGGATCAAAACACAACCCAAAACCACCTTGGGAAACCCTAGAAAACACATTTTGAATTACTCGACTGAATTAACTCTAACCACTGCCAACGCTCCTCTCTTCGAACCAAAATTGCAACGCCGTCCTCCGATCGACCAACTTGTAACACCCTAAATTTTGATAACATTATTCAGAGGATTTAATTAGATAAATTGAATAGAATAATGATGATAAAGGGATTGAGATTTGAATAAAACTAAAAGAAGGTCGTGCTTAAGTAAGTAACTAAATGGGCTTAGAATGGCTTATATGTTATTAATTAAAAACATGGGCATATTAGTAAATAGCCGTAGCTTTTTATTCATGGCCATACCCATTCACGTTCACTCTAAAAACCTAAAACGCAAATCAAACCCTAAGAGAAACTGACCATTAATAAGGGAAAAGAGGAAGAAAAATTAAATCAAAGCTAGAGGAATCAATCATCTAGAAATCTCAAATTCTTTATTGTATTTAAGGTGAATAATAATATATTCCATCTCTATTTTTTTTTATAATCATATGATTTCGGATTTAAAGATTAATTTCATTTTTATGTTGTTTTGGATATTGATATGCTTGAACTATTATATGTTTGATTTAAACGAATTTAATTACATATGAATTTGCACGGTTTTAGGGCAAAAGCGATAGTTATTAACTTTAGAATGCCATGAAAAATTACATGTTAGGTAAAACATGATTTTAGAGATGGATTTCAATTTTCATAATTTTCCAAGCTATGGAAATTTATTATGAATTTTTAAAGGAAAATATGATATAATTGGGTTTGAAATTTATTTCTATTATTTCAGAAAGAAATTGGGTCTGGAATTTTAATATGTTTGATAACATGATGAAAGTGAATTTCAATGATTTTTGGGGGATTTTTCCTAATTGATTTTCTATAAAAAGTAAATTATTTTAAAAAATGATTTATTTGCAATATTGATTTTGCTTAATGGGCTTAAGTGTTAATTTTTTCCTTTGATTTAGATCTGATTTGTAAAGTAAAAGGCAACCAATCAAAGGATTACAAATAAGTAGGTAATTATAAAGCAATTACTAGAAGTAGCATAATTTCAACCTCTAATTCAGAAAAGTTAGTTCCACCTCCTTTAGTGCCATCTTTCGACTCTAATGCTTCCGCTCCAACTCAATCGAAACCAATCTAGCCGAAATCCACCTTGTCGAAACCAATACACAAGGTATCACTTAGATGATACATAGTAGATTGAAGGAAAGGTGGAAGACAATGGTGTCGAAAGCAATGCTTCCAATGGGGTTGCAACCTTAGTTTTGTTTTCAAATGTTAAGTTCCTGCTTTGATTTACCGATGGCTTTCGACGAAGTTGAAACATATGTTTTAAAAAGGTGTCTTTCTAAATAACTTTTGAAGGACGGTGCCATATCATGTTTCAAAGTAGGAGCTTTCGAGTGGAATTCCTTTGTTTCTAAATAATGCTTTCGAAAGAGGTGGTTCTGTCCCAGTCGAACCCCAGATGCTATTCTTTTATCCTTCAAATGTATTGCAGCCATCAATGCTTTTGAAGGATTTCCTTTGTTTTAAACTTAATCTACGTCACTTTCTAAATGTTTTCCAAAGAGGTCAAGGGTTTCGAAGGCAATGGTGTCGAAAGGGGGTTTCGATGTTATCCTTCAAAGTTTTACTCAAAGGTTTTGACTTTCAAATAGATGGTTCCGACGCCATCAAATTTTACTCCAAACAATATTATTAAGGATTCTGAAAGAGATACTTTCGTATATAACCGTTTTGACCTAAAAGATGTTTTAGAAGCAAAACCCAATGCTATTGAAAAAGTTACTTTCACCAGTTTCAAAGCCAAGTTTCTAAAGATTATTAAGCAATGTTTTGACACTATTCAAAGGTATATTTGGTTTCGAAAGAGATGTTTTAAAAGGGCTTTGAAAGGTGTATATATATAGTGTTTTGAAATGGAGTTTTCTTTGCTTTCGAAGGAGTAATCTAGGTGTTTCGAAAGTGATGCTTTATGGTTTTAAAAAAAATAACCCAATCTCATTTTTAAGGAAAAACCATGGCACAAACAAATAAAAAATTTTGAAATGAAGTTTTGAAAGAATCTTTCCTTAATTAACAAGTGTTGGTATTATTATATTGTTATGATTGCTTCTTCATATGTTTATTCACACTGCTATGAACCCATAGTCGTACTTTGGGAAAGGGCAGAATAACCAGCTAGGATTGCCCAATAGTGAATATAACTTAAGGAATGTTAAAATCTTAACTAAAGATATTGGTAGGGGCTAATAGGTTCACAATTAGCCCATGAAAACTATGTATAACAAAAGATATTGGTAGAGGCCAATAGGTTCATAATCAGCCCATAAAAAGTATGATTTGATATTGACAGTGGCCAATAGGCTTATAGTTAGCCCATGAAAACTATATCTGGATTAAGATATTGACAGTTAGTCAATATGTTCCTAGTCAGCCTATGAAAAATAGGATAATAAATAAGATATTGGAGTTACCAATAGGTTCTTAGTGATCCTATGAAAACTTTGAAATTGAATAGGGAGTCCATAAACATTTAACAGGTTATTAGTAAGCCCGTGAAAACTAATAGGTTAATAGTAATCATAGAAACTATAATTGAGACAGATAGTCAGAATATATAGGAATGGGTAATCCAAATTTAGTATACTTATTTGTGTATCATCATATTATATTGAATTGTTTTATTCATTGTGGATGCATGAGAACAGTATATGGTTTTATAAAGTTTTAAGATACTAGCGAGGGGAAAACATGTTCCGCTAAGCGGCGTGGTCTCACTATATATCTAAATGGTTTGAGATGGTAGATTATTATTCATACCAGGCTTTATGTCTGGCTCGAAGTTTTTGTTTTCCCCTTAAACTCTCAAGTACTCAATTAATTTTGAGTAGCCTAAGGTTTAGGGCTTTTAGGTGTTTTTTTAGACGAATAAAGCTTCCGGTGACATGCAAGAGGCATGCTAGCTACTTAGAGTTCTTTTATTTCTGTTGTGTTTGGTTGTGAAGGCAAACTTTTTTGTTGCCTTATTATATACTCTGATCATCCAAGGGGCCATTTTCATATGTCGCTCTTGGCGTATTTTATAATAAATATATATTATCTAAACGTGGTCTGCATACTGGGATTATGTAATGAATCCGCAATATTTTTGAAATGGAATGTGGAATTTGTTTGTTGTTTAATTTTTTTCCATATTCTTGTGTTTCTATGTATTAATGGATCTAACATTGCCGTATTCGGTCGCGAGGATTAATAACTATGGATAACTGTAACATCCATAGTCGTTAGTTTTGGGCCTCCAGATAGGAGGATGTTACACGTTGGTATCGAAGCATAGGTTTATGAAAATTTAAAAGAAATTTAAATCTAAAAGATTTTTCAAACATAATCCAATGAATCAGATAACAAGATTGGGGTTCGGGTTAACGCTATAATAACGTACTTGTATTTGATATATAGACATATATAGTACGTATTCCCCACTCTCTTAGACCGTTCTTCTGTATCTTACAAGGGCTTGTATGTAGATTTACGAGAGAGGTGATATGGAAGCAGGAAACGGAAGAGGACATCAAGGAGGAGGAAGCACCATAACTAATGGAAATGCTTGACACGCTATCAGGAGGATCCCGGGTCGACCGACTAATGCTAATAGCCAAAATGCTGATGCCAATGTGGGTGCTGGAAATCCACTAGTATATATAGAGGTGATGTATAAATACTTCGTCAATGTGATGCAAGTAGGAGTTGCTACTACGGTAGGTGGAAATGTTGGAGGAGCTAATCTTGTAGCTCCAGTTGGGAATAATTACGTTATGCTAAATAGAGACTACATCAGCCTTGGTGGGAAGCCATTTATAGGGACAGAGAATGCTATTGAGGTAGAGCATTGGTTGTTGTATTATGAGCGTATATTTGCTGATTTGGGTTTAGATGATGGACAAAAGAAAAGGTTCGCCTCTACAAGGTTACAAGGGTCGGTGCTTCATTGGTGGTATAGTGTTACTACCGGAGTTCCGGAGGAGTAGTTGACTTGGGAAGATTTTAGAAGGAGATTTGAGCAGAAGTTTGTGTCTAAGTTTTCTAAGTTAGAGCTGGTGAGAAAGTTTATGGATCTAGAGCAAGAAGAGATGTTGGTTGTTGAGTATGCCACTAAATTTGAGGAGTTGTCCCGTTATGGACATAATATTATAGACACTGACATCAGAAGGAATGAGAGGTTCATTACGGGACTGAGGCCCGAGATTGCTAGGGTTACCCTGCCACATCTTCGCGATCCTAGTAATTTAGTTATGGAGATGGCCATCCGCCATGAGGGGATGCTTGCTAATTGTGTTAGAGAGAAGCCAGTGGAAGTTTAGGGTTCTCAAAGAAAAAAGAGAAAGTTCTTCAAGAAGAAGAGATCCCGGAAGGGAGATACTACTAAGAAGGCAAAGGCGGAGTTGGTTTTCTATAAGTGTGACAAGAAGGATCATTATGCGAATAAATGTTAGTCAGGTAATGCAAAAAAGGCTGCAACTAAGAAGATATGAAGTGATTCAACTGTGATCAAGTTGGGCATTATGAAAATCAGTGTCAAAAGCCAGTTAGGGCTGACAAGGGAAAGGTTTTTGCTATTGGACCAGCTAAGCATACTGTAGCAGATAAAAGAAAGACGGTGATGGAAGGTACGTTTTTAATTCGGAGTATACCAATTAGGTTACTTTTTGATACCGATGCATCACATTCATTTATATCTCGGTTTTTTGTTGATACATTATGCTTAGAACCCACTTACTTTGTTACTTCCTTAAGGGTTGTGAATCCAATAGGAGGATATGCAACCCTAGGGTTAATATGTGACCAGTTAGAACTTGATTTGTCAGGTCATAAGTTTGCATGCAGCTTGTATGCTATTGATTTCATAGATTCTAAATCATTTTGGGTATGGACTGGTTGGGTAGGTACGAGACTAGAATATTTTTCCAAGATAGGGAGATATCACTAAGACACTTTGATAGTTATAACCGAGTAATACTTCTAGTAGAGAATTTTGATCGGAGTGTTAGTACTTTACTTAGTGCTATGGAGATAGGAGATGAGTTAAGTCAGGTTTGGGTAGCAAGAGAGTTTGCAGATGTCATTGAGCCAGTTATAGGATTACTATCGAAACGAGCAGTTGAGTTTCGTATAGATCTTTTGCCCCGGAGATGAACATTTGAGTAGACCACTGTTATCCGGCCTTTTAGCTCGGCTACACAAAGGTGATTACGGGGACCAGACTTGACTATTGATGAGAAAGATGGTCATGAGACGACAATAATATGACTAGAGCATGATATCCGAAAAGTTATATTACAGCCCAGGGTAAATAAGATCATCGGATAGGTGATACGGGATGTAAGAATGATGAAAGTTAGCTTAGTGGAATAAGTGTCAGCATAGATGTTTGATATGTTGAAGAGTGTATAAGTGAGATCAGCATAATGTGTTAGGCTGAGCTTTTCTTATGGTGGGCCCAAGTGGCCAAAGAGGTCCAGGCTTGAAGATGTCAGTTAGGCTGAAGGCTGCCTTCGTCTGTAAATACAGGGGTAGGGGGTCATTTTTAGGATCTCTCTGGCTCTCTCTTTTTAGAGGAACTTCATCATCTTCTTCTTCCTACTCCAAATACTCCACCATGGCTATTTTTCTTGTAAACTTCTATCAATGGATTCTAGCCAATCGAACAACTCATGTATTTGTAATCAAATGAAGATTGAATGAAATTTGAAGTGGACGTAGGCTTAGATTGTCGAACCACTATAAAATATTTGTGTCAATTTACTTTTATGCTTTGTTCTCTAGATTCCATTAATTCTCTGATGTCCATGAAATTCTACGGATGCTAGCGACCAAATTTGGTGCTAACAACCACCTAGCAGAATGACACCGACTAAGATGAAGGAATTGAAGGTGTAGCTAAGGGATCTTGAAGGAATTTTATTAGGCCAAGTAGTTTGTCTTGGGGAGCGGCCATGGTGTTTGTGAAGAAACCAGATGGTTCGTTGAGAATGTGTATCGAATATCATAAGTTGAACTAAAGGATGATTAAGAATAAGTATCCTTTATCAAGAATGGATGATCTGTTCGATCAATTGAGTGGATCCAGAGTGTTTTCCTAGTTGGATTTGGTGAAAGGTTTCCATCGGTTAAGAACGGTAAATGACAATATTCTTTTGATAGCATTTTGGACTAGGTATGGTTCGTATGAGTGGTTGGTGATACCGTTTGGATGAATTGCACCTACTTTCTTCATGGATTTGATGAACCGAGTTTTCTAACAGTGCTTGGATAGGTTTTTGCTAGTGTTTATAGACGATATTTTAGTATACTCTAAAGATGAGAAAATGCATGAGGATCATCTTAGAGTAGTGCTGGAGACGCTGAGGCAGAATCAGCTGAAGGCGAAGTTTACCGAGTGTCATTTTTGAAAGAAAGAGGTTAAGTTTCTTGCTTACGTGATTTCAGATGAAAGATTGTCAATTGATCCAGATAAGATTTAAGTGGTGAATAATTGAAAAAGACCAAAGACAGTGACTAAGATTAGGAGTTTTCTTAGACTCGTCGACTACTATCGGAGATTCATTAAGAATTTTTCGCGGATAGAAGCACCCTTGACTAAGTTAACCAGGAAGGATGTGAAGTTTGTTTGGTCTAAAAAATATGAGGAAGCATTCCTTAAGTTAAAGCATTTGCTGACCAATGCACTAGTGTTAGTAGTTCCAGATGGAAACCAAGGGTTGGTAGTCTATACCGATGCATGCTAAACTGGACTAGGAGCAGTGTTGATGTAGAAGGGTAAAGTTATTTCCTATGCATCCAAACAGCTTAAACCGCATGAAGTGAGGTATTCTGCTCATGATTTGGAGTTGACAGCAGTGATCTTTGCATTGAAGATTTGAAGAAATTATCTCTTAAAGGAGAGTTTTAAGCTATACACGGATCATAAGTCTTTAAGGTACATATTCTCTGAGAAGGAGTTGAATATGAGACAGTAGAGGTGGCTGAAGTTTTTGGCTGCTTAGGATTTTAGTATAGAGTACACATAAGGAAAAGGTAATAAGGTAGTGGATGCTCTTAGCATAAGACATCATAATGCGTATTAGTTATGTTGGCGGAGTGAAAGGATTTAGAAGCTTTGGTCAGTGGTGTGCAGTTAAGACCGACTGCTAGTTCTAGTCAGAGTACCGCTAAGTTGTTCTGTTTAGACGTTCAACTAGAGTTGATCGAAATGATTGCTTCTAAGCAGAAGGAGGATCTAGTATTAGCCAAGATGATTAAAAGGTTTGAGGTTGAAACATAAATCGATGATCTAGAGGAATTTAGTCTTGACCAAAGTGGGTGATTGAGAAAGAAGGGATGATTATGTGTTCCGAATGTGGAGGACTTAAGGAAAGAAGTTCTTGGAGAATGTCATCAATCCAAGTTTACGATTCATCCTGGAGGAACCAAGATGTATCAAGATATGAAGAGGAGCTTCTATTGGGAAGGTATGAAGAGGGATGTTGGCTTGTGGGTTAGGCCATGTGTAAACTGTCAACTGAACATCAGAAGCCGAGTGGGTTGCTTCACCCTTTAGAGATGCCAGTTTAGATATGGGATTCAATATCCATGGATTTTATAGAAGAGTTGCCAAGGTCAAATAGTTGTTATTAAAGTGTATGGGTTATAGTGGAAAGGTTGACCAAAAGTGCCCGTTTCATTCTCATTAAGTCAACCAGGACGGCACTTATTTTAGCTATGTTGTTCATGAAGAACATAGTTAGACAACATGGAGTTCCTAGTAGTATAGTCGGTGACAGAGATGCCTTGTTCATTAGTGAATTCTGGAAGAGTCTACAGGAAGTATTGGGTACCAATCTTAATATGAGTATTGCATATCACCCTCAGATGGATGGGCAGACAGAGAGAGTCAATAAGGTACTCGTGGATGTACTGAGAGCTTGTATATTGGACTTTGGTGGATCATGGGAAGACCATCTACATTTGATTGAGTTTTCCTGTAATAATAGTTACAAACTAGTATAGGAATGGCGCCTTTTGAAGCTTTGTATAGAAGACCATGCAAATCACCAGCCTGTTGGTTGGAGATTGGAGACAGAGTAGTCTTAGTTACAAATTTGGTTAGAAAGGCGTCAGATAAGATCGAGTTGATCCGAGAAAGAATGAAGGAAGCTCAGTCCAGGCAAAAGAGTTACGTAGATAAGAGGCGTAAAGACCTAAGTTCTCAGTTGGAGATAAGGTTTTCATTAAGGTATCACCGATAAAAGGTGTGGTGCGATTTGGAAAGTCAAGGAAACTAGCATCAGGATATGCTGGACCATTTCAAATTATAGAGAGGAATGGGAAGCTTGCATACAGAGTAGAGTTGCCGAACAGTATGGCAGATGTCCATAATGTATTTCATATATCTCATCTTCGTTAGTATATGCATGATCCAAAGACTACAATTCCTCCGACAGGGTTGGAAGAATTGATGGTAGAGCATAGTTTGACTTTTATTAGACAACCAGTTTGGGTTGTAGCGAGGGATGAGAAAAGATTAAGGAACAAGACAGTTAGGTTAGTGAAAGCTCAATGGAGCGACAACGAGAAGGATTGTACTTGGAAGAAAGAAAACATGATTAGAGATACTTATCTTGATCTACTTTGAGGGTATGTCTATACTAGATTTATATAGAGAGTTGCTAGTTAGGTAGGCTAGTACGGTTGTTAAGAGTTGTAACGGATGATTCCTATGTTTAGTATTTAGTCCTTACTGAATTTCGAGGATGAAATTCTTCAAAGGATGAGCTTGTACACCCCTAATTTTGATAATATTATTCAGAATATTTAATTAGATATATTAAATAGGATAATGATGATAAGGGGATTGAGATTTGAATAAAACTATAAGAAGGTCGTGCTTAAGTAATTAATTAAATGGGCTTAGAATGGCTTATATGTTATTAATTGAAAACATGGGCATGTTAGTAAATAGTCGTAGATTTTTATTCACGGCTTACCCGTTCATGTTTCATTTTTCTTATTTTTCACGTTCACTCTAAAAAACCTAAAACGCAAATCAAACCCTAAGAGAAGCCGGTCATTAACAAGGGAAAAGAGGAAGAAAAATTAAATCAAAGCTAAGGAGCAAAGATAGGGGAATCAATCTTCTACAAATCTCAAATTCCTTGTTGTTTTTAAGGTGAACAATAATTCCTTCCATCTCTATTTTGTTTTTATAATCAAATGTTTTGGGATTTAAAGATTAAATCCGTTTTTATGATGTTTTGGATGATGATATGCTTGAACTATTATATATTTGATTTAAGCCAGTTCAATTACATATGAATTTGCACAGTTTCAGGGCAAAAGCAATTGTTATTGATTTTTGAATTCCATGGAAAAATTACATGTTAAGAAAACATGAATTTAGAGATGGGTTTCAATTTTCATAATTTTTCAAGCTATGGAAAATTGGTTATGAATTTCTAAAGGAAAATATGTTATAATTGGGTTTAAAATTTATTTTGATTATTTCAGGAAGAAATTGGGTCTGGAATTTTAATATGTTTGATAACATGATGAAAGTAAATTTTGTATTATTTTTGGGGGATTTTTTCTAATTGATTTGCTATGAAAAATAAATTATTTTAAAAGAAGGACTTATTTGCAATATTGGTTTTACATATTGGAAGGGCTTAAACATTAATTTTCCTTTGATTTAGATCTGACAAACACGGTAGTTATTTCCTAAAGTAACTGAAAAGTTTTTAAGGCAACCAATCAAAGGATTACAAATAAGAAGGTAATTATAAAGCAATTACTAAAAGTAGCATAATTTCAGCCTTTAATTCAGAAAAGTTGGTTCCGCCTCCTTTAGTGGTGCCTTTCGACTCCAATGCTTCCGCTCCAACTCACACAAAACCAACTTAGTCGAAACCCACCTAGTTGAAATCAATACACAAGGTATTACTTAGATGATACGTAGTGGATTGGAGGAAAGGCGGAAGGTAATGATGTCGAAAGCAATGCTTCCGATGGGGTTGAAACCTTAGTTTTTTTTCAAATGTTAAGTGCCTGCTTTGTTTTACTGAAGGCTTTCGACATAGTCGAAACATATGTTTTAAAAGGGGCTTTTCTAAATAAATTTCGAAGGAGGTTGTTATACCATGTTTTAAAGTAGGAGCTTTCGAATGGGTTCTGTTGTTTTCAAATAATGCTTTCGAAAGAGGTGGTTCCGACCTAGTCAAAACCCAGCCGCTATTCTTTTATTTTTTGAATGTATTACAGCCATCAATGCTTTCGAAGGGTTCTCTTTGTTTTAAACTTAAGCTAGGTCACTTCCTAAATGCTTTCGAAAGGGGTCAGGGGTTTCGAAGGCAATAGTGTCGAAAGGGGGTTTCGATGCTATTATTCAAAATTTTACTCAAAAGTTTTGAGCTTTCAAATAGATGGTTCTGACACCATAAAATTTTTCCCCAAAAAATATTATTAAGAGTTTCGTAAGAGATATTTTCGTATATAATCACTTTGACCCAAAAGATGCTTTTAGAGGTAAAACCCAATGCTTTCGAAAAGGGTATTTTCATTGATTTCGAAGCTAAGTTTCTAAAATTTATTAAGCAATGTTTTGACATAATCGAAAGGTATATTTGGTTTCGAAAGAGATGTTTTAAAAGGGATTTGAAATATATATACATAGTGTTTTGAAAAGGAGTTTTCTTTGTTTTCGAAGGAGGTAATCCAGGGGTTTCGAAAGTGATGTTTTATGGTTTTCAAAACAAATAACCCAATCTCGTTTTTAAGGAAAAATCATGGCATAAATAAATAAAGATTTCTGAAATGAAGTTTTGAAAGAAGCTTTCCTTGATTAATAGGTTAAAAGGATTAAGCAAGTTTCATATGACACGATTTCAGAGATACTTAACCACGGGTGTTTGTATTATTATATTGTTATGATTGCTTCTTCATATATATTTTCACACTGTTATGAACCCATAATGATGCTTTGGGAAAGGGCAGAATAACCAGCTAGGACTACCCAATTGTGAATATAACTTAAGAAATGTTAAAATCTTAAATAAAGATATTGACAAAGGCCAATAGGTTCACATTAATCCCATGAAAACAATGTGTATAGCAAAAGATATTGGCAGGGTGCAATAGGTTCATAGTCAGCCCATATAAACTATGATTTGATATTGACAGAGGCCAATGGGCTTATAGTTAGCCCATGAAAACTATATCTAGATTAAGATATTGACAGTTAGTCAATAGCTTCCTAATCAGCCCATGAGAAATAGGATAAGAAATAAGATATGGAGTTACTAACGGGTTCTTAGTGAACCCATGAAAACAATGAAATTGAGCAGGGAGTCCATATACATTTAACAGGTTATTGTAGGATCGATTTCACCCTAGATGGGGGGTGAATAGGGTGATGCTATTAATTATAAAAAAATTTGCGGAAGCTTATAAAATTATTTCAACGCAGATATATCAAAATAATAGCAGCACAGATAATAGCAGAATAGTAGATGCAGAAATAGAACGACACAAAATTTACCCAGCTTCGGCAAAACCTTGCCTCCGTGCTACCCCCAAGGTTTCTGCTAGAAATTAAGTAGTCACACGTAAACTCGCGACACCCACTACTGACTAACCTAACTCTACGCTCAAAACTCTGCCACAACTCAGCAACTGAGTTGCGAATTCTCAAACTACGCCAAGTAGTTTGTCCCTAGTCACATGACTAGAAATTACAATGATTTAAGAAAGAAATTAAAAAACACTTTAAAACAATAAAATAAATAAACCCTAATATTTAAGAGCTATTAATTTCTTTCGAGTGTCACCTCCTTCATGCTCTTCCTTGAATTTCATTTCTAGCTCATAAGTGGTGAGATTTCCGATGAGTTCTTCAACTTTGATTTGTTTTAAATCTTTTGATTCTTGAATGGCAGTCACTTTTGCTTCAAAACTTCGTGGAAGGACTCTGAGGATTTTTCGGACTATCTCCAACCCTGTGTATGATTTTCCAAGAGCCTTTGATTTGTATATGATATTGGAAAGTCGTCCGTACATTTCTTTGACATTTTCTTCCTTTGCCATTGTGAAATTCTCGTATTCGCTACTCAGCATGGCAAGACAAGATTCTTTGACTTGAGATGTTCCTTCGTGAGTCACTTCGAGTGTATGCCATATTTCCTGCGCAGTTAGACAATGTGAGACACGATTAAATTCAACCTGATCTAATGAACAAATAACCGAATTCATAGCTTTGGCATTAGTAATCTTTAACTTATTTTCTAGATCTGTCCATTGATCCTTCGGTTTATTTATTTACCGATTATTTACAATTATAGTTGGTGCTCTATACCCCGTCTCAACAATATCCCAAGCGTCAATGGTTTTCAGGAAAGTTTCCATCCTATTTTTCTAGTAAGCATATTCACCATTGAACATTGGTGGTCTAACTATGGATTGACCCTCAGCAAAAGCAGTATTAAAAGAAGCCATTTTAAAAATTCAAATTTTTAAAACAAAAATTGGTTTTTGAAAAAAAATTCCAATTTTTTAAAAAGTTGACTTCTATTCCTAGCTCTGATGCCACTTGTAGGATCGATTTCACCCTAGAGGGGGGTGAATAGGGTGATGCTATTAATTATAAAAATTGTTGTGGAAGCTTATAAAATTATTTCAACACATATATATCAAAATAATAGTAGCACAGATAATAGCAGAATAATAAATGCAGAAATAGAACGACACGGAATTTACCTAGCTTCGCAAAACTCTGCCTACGTGCTGCCCCCAAGGTTTCTACTAGAAATTAAGTAGTCACACGTAATGTAACGATCCCAGTTTTAAAGACGAATTTCAATTTTTTAATTTAATTGAATTTTAGATTAAATTATGGATTTGGTTGAATTTTTCAAATTTAATAAGAAATTTATATTTATTTGTTTTTGAAATTGATTTGAAACTCAAAGCGAATGAATTGAATTGAATTATAAATAAAAAGTTTAAAACAAAATAGAATAAAACTACTTATCAATCTTAAGAGAGAAAAAATATATAAAATAAAATGTACGTTGTGAATGTAATACTTATGTTAGAAATATAATTAGAAGATAAATTACAAAACAATACGATTTACTCAAGTGTGAACAATAAAAAGATAAGAACATATGAAACATAAAGTAAGAAAAAAAATCAAATAACATGTTAATAAAACAAATGCAAACATAAAGAAATAACATACAAATATAAATACATACATAAAAAAATACATAGCATAGGAGAGTAAAACAAAATACCTAGACATAAACATCAAAAGAAAGAAACTAAAAAAAAAAACTGCAAACAAACAAAAATATAAAATCAGATGAATTTTATATAAGCACATATAAAATATGAAGTGAATACAAAGGACCCAAAGTAAATGATAACAAATGAAACAGATACAGTAGGCAAGCAATAAAATAAATTAAATACAAAATAAAAACAAGTACAAACTGAATTGCAAAACAATAAATGCAACATACCTTTGCATTAAATGCAAGCATCCTTAACATGCTTTTTGTACAAATGATATACTGCATACTTCCTTTTTATATGCATCAAACCCTCATTCCAGTTCGTTCATGAGTAAGCAAACCAGAAGAAAAAAAAATATCAAGCAAAACAAAAGTTGCAAATCACCTTTTACAAGTTCAAACATCATTCAAGTTTAACAAAAGCAAAACAGGCTTCACTGTCTCTGTTCTTCCCTGGCTTCTCTACTTTGTGCATATAGGTGAGTAAACATACACTTTCAAGTTTAAGTTTTGGTCACAACAGTATAGGCTATTCATTTGATAATATGTGTTGTTTGTGATTTATCTTTGAAAATAATCATGTGTGTATTTATATATAGAATGTTATGCATACTTTACTGCCCTGTTTATTGATTGCAGGGTTAAATATTTATTCAAATTCGAATTTATTTCATCAAATATTATAAAGCTTTAACTTAGATGTTCAAACCCAAGTCAGGACTTTTAAAATTTGTTTTAAAACAAAATAGTGAACTATGCTCTGGGATTAAGTTTACAGGCAAACAAGAATTTTTTTTTTGATAAATTTGATTTTTGTAAAAGGCTAATTCAGATGTATAACTTGAATCCTAACTGAAAGATAAGATTTTTAAAACAAGAATAGGAATTTTTAGTGCTGTATGCTTTGAGCGGTTCATAAATGAATAGGATAGGCTTTTTGATCAATTTCTAGTAATCAAATGAATTTTGGATGTTGTAATTTGGGTTGAAGCAGGTTTAAACATCATGGAGTTTAGGAAAATTGTCAAAAAAATTATCTGTTGCAAGAATTTAGAGGACGAGAGCAAATTAGGGTTTAAAGGTCCATTGTAGACGAGGAAGCAAATGAGGTCGCGGCGACGTCATCATAGCATCGAGCGCTACGGGGTCTTAGGAGATGGTAGAGGGGATCATGACGAGTAGTTGGCCGAAGTTATGGCGTCGCTGGTAGTCGAGGATGCGGAGGCGAAGCAATTGAAGGTAGGTGATGAAGTTACAGGGTTCGAACGAAAAGCTAAAATTTGATTCAGTATGGTTGGCTTTGAATTTAACTTGGATTTCGAGTGTTGCAATGATTTGTGACTTGTCGAAGAGTTTGGAGCTCGCCGTAGCGGCGGAGCGACGTCGTGCACGTGCACGACGTCGATCTGGTGTCAGGCAATTTTGGGCCTGGGAGATACTCGAGTGAATGCTCGAGTGAAATGGGTTGACTCGGGTAACAGATTAATTTGTTTCGAGTTGGATTGGGCGCGTGATTTTGTTATTCTGTATAAAGAAATTTTTTTTTAAACTTAGCTGAAGTTAAGAGAAAAAAAAAAGAAGAAGAAGAATGAACGAGTGGGAGAGGAGGTCTCGGGGAAACAAGAGAGGAACGCGCGGGGTTACTCGAGATAATAGGGGTGAGACTCGGGTAATTTTTTTTAACTGCAGTATTTTGTTTTAAAAGGAAAGTTAAAGAAAAAAAAGAGAAAAGAAGGAGTGCGTAAGGACGAGTGACGTCTCGGGTGGATTAGTGTGAAACTCGAGTGACATGTTTTCAGAAAAAGGTTAAGCTTATTAAATTTAAAGTTAATGTTGTAAACAAATTCAAGTACCAATAAAGTAATCACCGTTGGACAACTCAAATAAGGATTTATTTCAAGTTAAATAAATTAAGTAAATACTTAAAAATGTTAAAAATCCAATTAATACTTTAATTGGTGATTAATGTAATACAAGTTTTAAAAACTTAATTAAAGTTTATGTAGTTAATTAACTTCAGAATTTTAATTAACTAAGTGATCAGAGATTGATTAATTTAAAATTTTAAAGATTGGTTAGTCAATGATTAAGTGTTTAACTAATTTGTAAATTTCAGATTTGTTAATTAAATAATTAAAGTAAATCAATCTGTAATTTGTAGTTAATTGAGTTAATTGATTTAGGAATAATTTGTTTATCATTAAAAATAGTTACGTAGTTAATTCTTTTAAATCACTTTCACCTTAAATAGAAGATGATTGACTGTCATCAAGTGATGTATAATGAATTAATATTTCTGTTTATAATTGTGATGCTATGAGATGTGAATTACTCTGTGCTGGATTTTGATTGGTAATTTTATTCCGTATTGATGAGAAAACCCCTTTTGCCGTAAAACGACATTTGAAGTTCGATGCGACAGGGAGTCTGATTCCGGTTAGTTATCCGAAACCCACATCGAATTGTAATAATTAATCTTTGGTGACTGATAAATTTATTTATCTATGAATCTGTGAATGAAGATAAGCGTTATAGATTATATCGCTTATCAATATTGATATCTCTGTAATAATTGATGTTGTGCACTATTGTGTAAAACCCCTGGACCACACTATACACACACAAATATGGATTTCACGAGGAAATCGGTTAAGTCGCAGATTTTTAAATAAGTTTGAATTTGAATTTTTAATTCAAATATCTTTTGGAAATAAATTAAGTTTTAATGTGGAAAAGCTTTTGAAAAGCTGTTTTAAGAATAAAAGTTATTTTTTGAATAACTAATAAAGATTTGGAATTTGAATAATCGAATTTAAATTGAAATCGAATTCTATATTCAGTATTTATGATTTAAAAAGGACTTTACAAGTTATACGGGTTTAAACTATTTTTAAGCGTTGAATTGAAAATTCGAATTAAAGATTGTAACTTGTATAAATGGAATCGGGGTTTTTTTCCAAAAGAAAACTATTGTTTCTAAGTGATAAAAAGCTTTCATATGAGCAATGAACTTCCAATTTATATTAAAAAGATTTCAAGTTTGAATCGAAAATGATTTTCCAAGTTATGAATGAATCTTTGGAAATAAGTTTTGAAAGCTATGAGATAAATCTTTGATTTAAAGATTTAAATGAGTTAATCCAATTGAAACGGAAATTGTTTGGAAATCCGTAAATGAATCTTTGTGAAACTGAGTGAACCTTGTGAAATAAATCTTTTTGTTTAAAAGATTTGAAATGGTAATTGGTTTAAACCATTTGAAAGAAAGTTTGGAATTATTAAGTTGTGACTTAATCGAAATCTCATATCCATATGTTTAAAAGTTGCGCTCACTATTCGGGTTAGCCGGGAAAGGACCTTTGGGTCGTATAACCCATTCCGAATATGTGATATGTCGTTATGGATAGCATTTGAAGACCGGTGTTGAAGACCGGGTATTTGCGAGAGCGATGGGATGACCTGTCGATTGACTCTGCACCGAGTTGCTCCGGTATAGAGTTCTCCATATGTGATGGGGAATCCGATCAGGATTGTGGATATCCGGATTGCAAGGACTTTTTTGGAAGTGCCTTCGGTTCTGTTCGAACCCAGAACAGACTTGTATGGATAGTATGTCTGACATTACAAATTGAGGTATAAAGCCGATTTCTTTCAAATATATTTCTGTTGGTGGCGGAGAATTTATTCTTTTAGCTTAACACCCTTCTCTGAGACGTACGAGTTCAGAGGTTATGTAGTTGAAGGTTATCAGCGATATATTCCCAATTTGGTAATGTGACATGCTGAGTGTTGCTGTGAAATGATCATTGTGTTGATTATTTGTGATAGGATCATTTGTTTGATCGTCTATCTTTGTGATCATTTCTATGATCATTTGTTGACCCAAAGCACGGCTTTTGTATAAAGTGTGTTTTTGTGGACGAGACTACGTCGAGCCTCACAAACCGGTAATGGTCGAAACAGGAATTGTGAGGCAAGGTTTTCAGGGATAGCGTCCCTAGGGTATGACCATTCCTTCTAGAAAAGGGTAGTATCATGGTATGGAGCCCAGATACTTACTCATGTTGAAACACTTATTATTATGGTGTGATGTTGGTTAGAGAGCTCTCGTTTAAAGGTCCCAAAGGACCGGGGTGGCATATCTGAGGGTTTGTAATATCCCTTGGGAAAAGAGGTTCCCGGCCTTGTTTAGCAGAGAACGGATTGGTTCTCGGGGCGTCCTTCCAGAGGCGTTTCCATGTGGCAATGGGAAGTTCCTTGGCCTGACCATTTGTTGGAAAATCCATTCTTCAAATACGAGCCTTGTACGGTATTAGTTGTATTACCTGCCATCTACTTATGGTGGCGCCCCACTGTTTGGATGGTAGCTATAGTAGGCATAGTTCGAAATGTCTATGCTGGCTAAGATTTATATCTTTACTTTCGAAATGATTTTTCATACACTATGCACTAGTAATAATATAAAATGTTTCTTTTTAATGCGTATCAAGCATCTTTGACTATCATAAGGAGAAATCTCCTCCGATTCTGCGTTTGCATTGTGTGTGTGTGCGGGAGGCCTTATGGTAGTCTCATTTCTAAAAAGCATTGCGAATCTATTTTAAAAATATTTCGTTGCTTATTTTTAAAGATAAACTGTTTTTGTTTGCTCACACCAGTCCCATGACTGATCCAGAGTTTATTGTTTCTTTCCTAAACTCTGGGTGCTCAAAATTTTCACACGGGCAGTCTAGAGTTTGGTTTTTCAGATAATTAGGTTCAGTAGATCATCTGGAGCTAGTTCAGTTTTCTTTGGATATGGACGAGACTTGTTTAGCTTGGTGCAATCTTGATGGTGGATCGAGCAAGGAGTTTTGGAGCTTTGTCTTTGGAGCTTTTTGGATCAGAGTTACAGTATTATATTCTGAGAAGACTTATTTCATATTGTATCGTGTTCCGCTGTATTCTATGTTGTATATTCTCTGATGTTGATGATTATCATTGTATCAAATTGATGTATCGGATATTGTATTCATGTTATATCAGTGATATCATCTTTTATTTCCGCTGTGTATTTATCATTTAATGGTGTTACAAGCTCCCGCGAAACGAATTTGATGTTGTTTGTTGGACATCGAGTTTGGGTCGTGACAGATTGGTATCAGAGCTGAAGGTTGAGTAAGAACTTTAGCTACGGAGTGTAACACATTAGATGGCTCATTAGAGATAGGGTGAAGTATACCCTAGAATGAGTACAACCAGTGGAACCAAACCCAAATTTCTTAATCTATTTTCTTTATCTGTAGTTATTCTCTGAGATATTTTGTCTGAATGCCTAAATCGGATTTCTTACTATTTACAGATAGTAAGAATGAGTGGAAGAAGAGGACGAAATAGGAGACAGGAAAGTACTACTTTAGCTGGTCAATACCCTGCAACGACAGATATTCCTATTCAATCTCAATTGAATTTGGCTGATTTATATCAAAAAATTTCTAGACTTGGTGGAAAGTCATTCACTGGCAAAGAAACCGTTATCGAAGCACATGCCTGGATTCGATCGTGCGAAAAGATTTTCAAAGGACTAAAATTAGAAAATGATCAGATGCGATTGGTAGCTTCATGGCAACTCCAGGAAGAGGCTTTAGTTTGGTAGGAAACTGTTACCGTGGAAGAGTCGACAGATGAATTTACTTGGAGTCGTTTCAAGGAAGTGTTTGAGCAGCGATATATGTCGTCTGTTGGTATCTCTAGAGTGTACCAGGAGTTTATGGATTTAGAGCAAGGGAGTTTATCGTTTGAGGAATACTTAAACAAATTTATTGAATTATCTCGATTTGGTCCAGAATTGGTGAATACACCGTTAAAGAAGAATGAAAAGTTTATTCGGGGAATGAACAAGGAGTTTCAGGAAAGAATGACTACTCACGTCAAGGAATCTTTTTCAGAGTTAATTGATATGGGCTATAGATATGATACTCTGGAAAAGCAAAAAGATCCGGAGGAGAATGTAGATGCAAGTAATCTGAATTGGAGAAAAAGGAAGTTTGGCGGAAAGAAATTGAGGAAAAATAAAGGAAAGAAGAGTATACAGAAGAAAAAGAAGGATGTTACTTGTCTCAATTGTTTGGAAAAAGGCCACTACTCGAATAAATGTAAGAATGATTGGAAGCCAGGAATGAGAGAGCCATTTATGAGGCCAGATCAGGAATCTACGGGATGCTATAAATGCCGCAAGCCAGGACATAGGATCAAAAATTGTCCAGCAAAGAAGCAAACTTTAGTAAAGAAAGTGTATGCAATCAGAGATGATTCTTCAACCTCAACATCTGATTAAGGAAATGAATTTTGTAAGGTAACTTTTTCGTTTACGATTAAATTGTTCGAAATTTGTTCAACACTAGAACTATCCTTAATCGTATTTCTCAGCAATTCGTAAATGAATTAAATCTTGAATCTGAAATCGTAATCGAATCTATTTCTATCTATTTCATTGGGTTTCAATATATTCTACGAACGGTTAGTTATTCCTTCAGACTAACCAATACCCCTGTATACTTCGTAGATCAAATAACCCAGTTGTTTCGTAGTTGATGGAGTTTGTTCTCATATCTATTGTTGATAATTCTAATTTGGTAAGCCAAATGCAGAATTGATATATATTTGATTTGTAAATATATTTCTCTATCTTTTATCTATCTTCGTTACCTCTCTCTAGCGAATTTCGAGGACGAAATTCTTTTAAAGGGGGAAAGTCTGTAACGATCCCAGTTTTAAAGACGAATTTCAATTTTTTAATTTAACTGAATTTTAGATTAAATTATGGATTTGGTTGAATTTTTCAAATTTAATAAGAAATTTATATTTATTTGTTTTTGAAATTGATTTGAAACTCAAAGCGAATGAATTGAATTGAATTATAAATAAAAAGTTTAAAACAAAATAGAATAAAATTACTTATCAATCTTAAGAAAAAAAATATAAAATAAAATGTACGTTGTGAATGTAATACTTATGTTAGAAATATAATTAGAAGATAAATTACAAAACAATACGATTTACTCAAGTGTGAACAATAAAAAGATAAGAACATATGAAACATAAAGTAAGAAAAAAAAAAATCAAATAACATGTTAATAAAACAAATGCAAACATAAAGAAATAACATACAAATATAAATACATACATAAAAAAATACATAGCATAGGAGAGTAAAACAAAATACCTAGACATAAACATCAAAAGAAAGAAACTAAAAAAAAAACTGCAAACAAACAAAAATATAAAATCAGATGAATTTTATATAAGCACATATAAAATATGAAGTGAATACAAAGGACCCAAAGTAAATGATAACAAATGAAACAGATACAGTAGGCAAGCAATAAAATAAATTAAATACAAAATAAAAACAAGTACAAACTGAATTGCAAAACAATAAATGCAACATACCTTTGCATTAAATGCAAGCATCCTTAACATGCTTTTTGTATAAATGATATACTGCATACTTCCTTTTTATATGCATCAAACCCTCATTCCAGTTCGTTCATGAGTAAGCAAACCAGAAGAAAAAAAAAATATCAAGCAAAACAAAAGTTGCAAATCACCATTTACAAGTTCAAACATCATTCAAGTTTAACAAAAGAAAAACAGGCTTCACTGTCTCTGTTCTTCCCTGGCTTCTCTACTTTGTGCATATAGGTGAGTAAACATACACTTTCAAGTTTAAGTTTTGGTCACAACAGTATAGGCTATTCATTTGATAATATGTGTTGTTTGTGATTTATCTTTGAAAATAATCCTGTGTATATTTATATATAGAATGTTATGCATACTTTACTGCCCTGTTTATTGATTGCAGGGTTAAATATTTATTCAAATTCGAATTTATTTCATCAAATATTATAAAGCTTTAACTTAGATGTTCAAACCCAAGTCAGGACTTTTAAAATTTGTTTTAAAACAAAATAGTGAACTATGCTCTGGGATTAAGTTTACAGGCAAACAAGATTTTTTTTTTTTTGATAAATTTGATTTTTGTAAAAGGCTAATTCAGATGTATAACTTGAATCATAACTGAAAGATAAGATTTTTAAAACAAGAGTGGGAATTTTTAGTGCTGTATGCTTTGAGCAGTTCATAAATGAATAGGATAGGCTTTTTGATCAATTTCTAGTAATCAAATGAATTTTGGATGTTGTAATTTGGGTTGAAGCAGATTTAAACATCATGGAGTTTAGGAAAATTGTCAAAAAAATTATCTGTTGCAAGAATTTAGAGGACGAGAGCAAATTAGGGTTTAAAGGTCCATTGTAGACGAGGAAGCAAATGAGGTCGCGGCGACGTCATCATAGCATCGAGCGCTACGGGGTCTTAGGAGATGGTAGAGGGGATCATGACGAGTAGTTGGCCGAAGTTATGGCGTCGCTGGTAGTCGAGGATGCGGAGGCGAAGCAATTGAAGGTAGGTGATGAAGTTCCAGGGTTCGAACGAAAAGCTAAAATTTGATTCAGTATGGTTGGCTTTGAATTTAACTTGGATTTCGAGTGTTGCAATGATTTGCGACTTGTCGAAGAGTTTGGAGCTCGCCGTAGCGGCGGAGCGATGTCGTGCACGTGCACGACGTCGATCTGGTGTCAGGCAATTTTGGGCCTGGGAGATACTCGAGTGAACGCTCGAGTGAAATGGGTTGACTCGGGTAACAGATTAATTTGTTTCGAGTTGGATTGGGCGCGTGATTTTGTTATTCTGTATAAAGAAAAAAAAAATAAACTTAGCTGAAGTTAAGAGAAAAAAAAAGAAGAAGAAGAAGAATGAACGAGTGGGAGAGGAGGTCTCGGGGAAACAAGAGAGGAACGCGTGGGGTTACTCGAGATAATAGGGGTGAGACTCGGGTAATTTTTTTTAACTGCAGTATTTTGTTTTAAAAGGAAAGTTAAAGAAAAAAAAGAGAAAAGAAGGAGTGCGTGAGGACGAGTGACGTCTCGGGTGGATTAGTGTGAAACTCGAGTGACATGTTTTCAGAAAAAGGTTAAGCTTATTAAATTTAAAGTTAATGTTGTAAACAAATTCAAGTACCAATAAAGTAATCACCGTTGGACAACTCAAATAAGGATTTATTTCAAGTTAAATAAATTAAGTAAATACTTAAAAATGTTAAAAATCCAATTAATACTTTAATTGGTGATTAATGTAATACAAGTTTTAAAAACTTAATTAAAGTTTATGTAGTTAATTAACTTCAGAATTTTAATTAACTAAGTGATCAGAGATTGATTAATTTAAAATTTTAAAGATTGGTTAGTCAATGATTAAGTGTTTAACTAATTTGTAAATTTTAGATTTGTTAATTAAATAATTAAAGTAAATCAATCTGTAATTTGTAGTTAATTGAGTTAATTGATTTAGGAATAATTTGTTTATCATTAAAAATAGTTACGTAGTTAATTCTTTTAAATCACTTTCACCTTAAATAGAAGATGATTGACTGTCATCAAGTGATGTATAATGAATTAATATTTCTGTTTATAATTGTGATGCTATGAGATGTGAATTACTCTGTGCTGGATTTTGATTGGTAATTTTATTCCGTATTGATGAGAAAACCCCTTTTGCCGTAAAACGACATTTGAAATTCGATGCGACAGGGAGTCTGATTCCGGTTAGTTATCCGAAACCCACATCGAATTGTAATAATTAATCTTTGGTGATTGATAAATTTATTTATCTATGAATCTGTGAATGAAGATAAGCGTTATAGATTATATCGCTTATCAATATTGATATCTCTGTAATAATTGATGTTGTGCACTATTGTGTAAAACCCCTGGACCACACTATACACACACAAATATGGATTTCACGAGGAAATCGGTTAAGTCGCAGATTTTTAAATAAGTTTGAATTTGAATTTTTAATTCAAATATCTTTTGGAAATAAATTAAGTTTTAATGTGGAAAAGCTTTTGAAAAGCTGTTTTAAGAATAAAAGTTATTTTTTTGAATAACTAATAAAGATTTGGAATTTGAATAATCGAATTTAAATTGAAATCGAATTCTATATTCAGTATTTATGATTTAAAAAGGAATTTACAAGTTATACGGGTTTAAACTATTTTTAAGCGTTGAATTGAAAATTCGAATTAAAGATTGTAACTTGTATAAATGGAATCGGGGTTTTTTTCCAAAAGAAAACTATTGTTTCTAAGTGATAAAAAGCTTTCATATGAGTAATGAACTTCCAATTTATATTAAAAAGATTACAAGTTTGAATCGAAAATGATTTTCCAAGTTATGAATGAATCTTTGGAAATAAGTTTTGAAAGCTATGAGATAAATCTTTGATTTAAAGATTTAAATGAGTTAATCCAATTGAATTTGGAAATCCGTAAATGAATCTTTGTGAAACTGAGTGAACCTTGTGAAATAAATCTTTTTGTTTAAAAGATTTGAAATGGTAATTGGTTTAAACCATTTGAAAGAAAGTTTGGAATTATTAAGTTGTGACTTAATCGAAATCTCATATCCATATGTTTAAAAGTTGCGCTCACTATTCGGGTTAGCCGGGAAAGGACCTTTGGGTCGTATAACCCATTCCGAATATGTGATATGTCGTTATGGATAGCATTTGAAGACCGGTGTTGAAGACCGGGTATTTGCGAGAGCGATGGGATGACCTGTCGATTGACTCTGCACCGAGTTGCTCCGGTATAGAGTTCTCCATATGTGATGGGGAATCCGATCAGGATTGTGGATATCCGGATTGCAAGGACTTTTTTGGAAGTGCCTTCGGTTCTGTTCGAACCCAGAACAGACTTGTATGGATAGTATGTCTGACATTACAAATTGAGGTATAAAGCCGATTTCTTTCAAATATATTTCTGTTGGTGGCGGAGAATTTATTCTTTTAGCTTAACACCTTTCTCTGAGACGTACGAGCTCAGAGGTTATGTAGTTGAAGGTTATCAGCGATATATTCCCAATTTGGTAATGTGACATGCTGAGTGTTGCTGTGAAATGATCATTGTGTTGATTATTTGTGATAGGATCATTTGTTTGATCGTCTATCTTTGTGATCATTTCTATGATCATTTGTTGACCCAAAGCACGGCTTTTGTATAAAGTGTGTTTTTGTGGACGAGACTACGTCGAGCCTCACAAACCGGTAATGGTCGAAACAGGAATTGTGAGGCAAGGTTTTCAGGGATAGCGTCCCTAGGGTATGACCATTCCTTCTAGAAAAGGGTAGTATCATGGTATGGAGCCCAGATACTTACTCATGTTGAAACACTTATTATTATGGTGTGATGTTGGTTAGAGAGCTCTCGTTTAAAGGTCCCAAAGGACCGGGGTGGCATATCTGAGGGTTTGTAATATCCCTTGGGAAAAGAGGTTCCCGGCCTTGTTTAGCAGAGAACGGATTGGTTCTCGGGGCGTCCTTCCAGAGGCGTTTCCATGTGGCAATGGGAAGTTCCTTGGCCTGACCATTTGTTGGAAAATCCATTCTTCAAATACGAGCCTTGTACGGTATTAGTTGTATTACCTGCCATCTACTTATGGTGGCGCCCCACTGTTTGGATGGTAGCTATAGTAGGCATAGTTCGAAATGTCTATGCTGGCTAAGATTTATATCTTTACTTTCGAAATGATTTTTCATACACTATGCACTAGTAATAATATCAAATGTTTCTTTTTAATGCGTATCAAGCATCTTTGACTATCATAAGGAGAAATCTCCTCCGGTTCTGCGTTTGCATTGTGTGTGTGTGCGAGAGGCCTTATGGTAGTCTCATTTCTAAAAAGCATTGCGAATCTATTTTAAAAATATTTCGTTGCTTGTTTTTAAAGATAAACTGTTTTTGTTTGCTCGCATCAGTCCCATGACTGATCCAGAGTTTATTGTTTCTTTCCTAAACTCTGGGTGCTCAAAATTTTCCACACGGGCAGTCTAGAGTTTGGTTTTTCAGATAATTAGGTTCAGTAGATCATCTGGAGCTAGTTCAGTTTTCTTTGGATATGGACGAGACTTGTTTAGCTTGGTGCAATCTTGATGGTGGATCGAGCAAGGAGTTTTGGAGCTTTGTCTTTGGAGCTTTTTGGATCAGAGTTACAGTATTATATTCTAAGAAGACTTATTTCATATTGTATCATGTTCCGCTGTATTCTATGTTGTATATTCTCTGATGTTGATGATTATCATTGTATCAAATTGATGTATCAGATATTGTATTCATGTTATACCAGTGATATCATCTTTTATTTCCGCTGTGTTATTTATCATTTAATGGTGTTACAAGCTCCCGCGAAACGAATTTGCTGTTGTTTGTTGGACATCGAGTTTGGGTCGTGACACGTAAACTCGCGACACCCGCTATTGACTAACCTAACTCTACGCTCAAAACCCTTCCACAACTCAGCCACTGAGTTGCGAATTCTCAAACTACGCCACGTAGTTTGTCCCCTAATCACACGACTAGAAATTACAACGATTTAAGAAAGAAATTAAAAACACTTTAAAACAATAAAATAAATAAACCTAAAATTTTAAGATATTAAGGCCCAACTCTATTTTAATAACCGGCCCTAAATAATCTTATCACAAACAAAATACTGCCGGCCCTTTTTTCTTTTCTTTGCTCTTCAGTCAAACAATGGCCTCATTCCCCATTTTGTTCGTTCCTCTTAGCTCTGAAATTAGGGCTTTGTGAAGTCGCCGCTTAAATTGATGGTTGGTGCTTCGATTGCTTACTTCAATTGATTCGTTCGCGGCTCCTCCTCCTTGATCGAGTTCGACTTTGATTTGGTATGTAAATTTTTCTTCTTCTGATTTGCTTGCTTGAACTAGACGATTAAATTGCTGATGATGTTACTGTTTATATAGGATTTGAACTCCTATATACTGGTTCGTATATGATCATTTGACTTCATTAATTTATTTATCTCGGCCGCAAGATTTTGATTGAATGTTTGAGATGATTCCTGACTTTTTCAATTTCGTATATTTGTTACTTACTTGGTTGACACGGTTTGATTTCTCTGACGTTGTTTTCCTTGCCATCACAGCTTTGAAACTTGGTCATCACGGCGTTGATTTTGATTGACCTGCCGCTCTGGTTGATTTCGTGACCACAATGGTGTGTTTGATTTTGTTCTTTTTGACTCTGATTGCTTACGGCTTCGACTTGAATTTGCAAATTTACTTCAGCACTTGACACTGTCAAACTCTATTCTGACTTGATAATTTCTTCAATATCATCGTTGCACTGATATTGCTTCTGGTTTTGGCTTACGTGAAATTCTGACGACTTCGGCCTTGACTTGAAACTTCATTGACCTATATACTTGTTTGACTTCCTTGATTGACTTTTGTTTCTGTGTGCTTCGACTCTGGCCATTTTTTGTGTTCATCGCTGATAGCACTTTCGACCTTGTTCTTGTGCACTTTGTTGTTCAGTCTGGATTGTCTTGATTGCATTGTATTCATGCTGTAATTTTGAGTTCTTGTCTGGTTCGGTCACGACCGGAGCTGATCATTGAAGTGTTCCTTACTTGTTTGCCTGTTCATGGTGATGTTTACACTGCTGCACTGTGTATGTACATTTGTTTCTTGTTCGACTAGAGTCTGTGTCATTTGATTCATTGTGTATTAGTTCACTTGAAGTTGTAGACTTGTTTGGATCATCTTGTAGTCTGGTTCATTGTTTTATTTGTTGCAAGTTGCCTCTAATTTCATTTGTTTCAGACCTTCATGTAGAGGCTGCACTTGTTCTTTTGAAGTTCTGGTTTGAGTCACTTGTATCAGTCATTGTTCTCTGGTGCACTTGGTTTGTACTTCACTATTGACTGTTGCATTGCTCCATTAGCTGTGTTCATATACATTGATGTTGGTCTGATGCTCCAAGTTGCCACCTTTGATCAGTTGCACTATAAGTTTCATATGTACTTCTTTCTTGTATTAACTTGAACTGGTCTGGTTTGCTTGCATATCATGGCTGGTTTGAGTTTTGCTGCCTTTATGTCTGTAGCATATTCACTGATTCATGTTTGGACTTCATGTAGTCTGATATGTGCATATTGAAGTCTGTTACAGTTTGAATTATGATGAGTTGCTTCTTTACTTTGAAATTTCAGTCTGGTCTTGGTCGAGTTGGACTGTCTAGGCTCTGTTTTCATGTGTATGACTTGAACTTTGGTCGAGGCTTGATTTATGTGCCTTGACCATTTCATTTGAATTTTCACTTGTGTTGAATCCAGCTTTAAAGCTCGGGTTTGACCTTGTGTTGATATTGTGACTTGATATTTAATTCACCTGAGTTGAACCCGACTTATGATTTGGGTTTGACCTTGTGCTCACCTGTCCCTGTAATTCTATCAAGTGTATATCGATGTGCACGGCCTTGTGGCATATACACTGATACACTGTGTATGTCACAAGCTGTTCGTGTATGATGAATTCAAAATTAAATAATGACGAACAACACAAATAACTGAGGCAAATATTATTTACAAAATCCACATTTTATTTTATACTGCAAAAATATTTTATTTTCAATTTTACTACGTCAATGTATATTTTTGCAGATTGCTCAGATGCTGGATTCATATTAGAATGAAGTTGAAGATAAATACGAGTGTGAGTGATATGTAGTGAGGTGCAATGTAAATGTGAATCGTGATGTAATCAAAATTGTATTGTAATTGAAGTTGTGTGTATATATATAGTGAGAGCTTGAAATTTGTGCTATTCAAAAATTGTAATAAATATTTGTTTGAATAAAATATCCGTTTGAATTCAAATTCTGTGTTATTTATTTTATTCGTCAAATATTTATTTAATCTGTGAAAATAAAATAGTATATTAACAAATACATTTAAGTGAATGTATATATGTTGATTATCATCAAACAAAAATCATATACTCGCATATTCAACAGTTATTAGTAAGCCCATGAAAACTTATAGGTTAATAGTAATCCTAAAAACTATAATTCAGACAGATAATCAGAATAAATGGGGGTGGGTAATCCAGATTTAATATACTTGTTTGTGTATCATCATATTATTTTGAATTGTTTTAACCATTGTGGATGCATGAGAACAATATATGGTTTTATAAAGTTTTAAGATACTAGTGAGGGGAAAACATGTTCCCCTAAGCAGCGTGGTCTCACTATATATCTAAATGGTTTAAGATAGTATATTATTATTCATATCAGGCTTTGTGTCTGACTCAAAGTTTTTGTTTTCCCTTAAACTCTTGGGTACTCAATTGATTTTGAGAAGTTTGAGATTTAGGGCTTTTAGGTGTTTTTTAGACGAATAAAGATTTCAGTGACGTGCAGGAGGCATGCTAGCTTCTTTGAGTTTTTTTATTTCCACCATGTTTGATTGTAAAGACAAACTTGTTTGTTGCCTTATTATGTACTCTGATCATCCAAGGGGGCATCTTCATATGTCGCTCTTGGCGTATTTATGTAATAAATATATATTATCCGAACATGATCTATGTGTTGGGATTATGTAATGAATTTGCAATATTTTTGAAATGGAATGTGGAATTTGTTTATTGTTTAATTTTTTTTCCATATTCTTGTGTTTCTGTGTATCAATGTATCTAACATTGCTATATTTGGTCGCTAAGGATTAATAACTATGAATGATCGTAGCATCCGTAGCCGTTAGTTTTGGCCCTCCAAGTAGGGGATGTTATACAACTATAGCCCAAACTCCGCCACGTCATCATCCATCCACGGCCGAAGCTGTCGCTCCTACCCACACTTTATCGCACATGCACAAATTAGCATAGAATTTTATATCTCACCATTTAAGAATCAAAGATACAAGCTTTTATTTTTTTTATTTTTACATCTTTTAGTTTGAATTTTTAAAGAGGCAGGTCTACTAGCTTTTCTTTGTTTACGATGAAAAAATGACTAAAGCAGTAAACGAATGAGAGAAACTGTTTTAGTTATATTTAACTTTCAAAATTCTCGCATTTCACTGTACAAATTCTCGTACGTGTATGAACGGTGGACGAAAAAACAAAAATACGGTCGCGCTCAAAAAAGCAATATGACCTTGAAACCATAATAACAAACACCGGTTATCCGATTATGTAAAATCATAAAAATAATGTGGTTTGCTTGAAGCATCGTCAAAGTAAAATTTAAAGAATTTCCAAATTAAATATTCTGGAAAAATCAAATAAATTAAATTGAAAATACTTTTAATAAAGATCGAGTCATTATAGCAAAAATAAAATTTCTTATTATCTATCCAAACTATTTATATTGTAAATAAATTTAAAAAATGAATTCAATATTATCATTTATTAATTAAAAGGAGTTACATAAGACCATTGAATCCATTTAATAAATATTCAATTCAAAATCCAAATATTTAAATCACCATTCAAATATTAAATTCACAATCCAAATATTTTAAATAAACTCTATACTTGAAATCAAGCTTTAAACTTTAAAAAGATTATTTCAATATTTAAAATTTATTAAACATTCAAAATCAAATGAAAAAATTCAGGTTGTTACATTCTCCCCTCCTTCCTCTTCGTCCCCGAAATTCCCGAAGGAAGAAAGTGTCATAAACCCCATAGCTTTCCAAACCAATTAGTTGAAATGGATTATTAAATTTCCAAGTCTCTTAAAGTTATGGAAATTTCGACAGTACCTCCTGTACACGGCTTGATCGAAAAAAACTACAACTCGCCACTATGGGCCCAAACCAATAAAAGAAAACAAAATGCCTAAAAGTGGTCTCACATATCTGGTGCATTAAATCATCAACCAAAAACAAAAATATAAACATGTACCTATTTTTCAAGCAAACCCGCTCTACTTATGAAATCAAAAGCGTTAAACTGGCCTTTGCTTCCATACATCTGTATCTCACTTACAAATTATATACAACCATATAACTTACGTTTATAAATTTCAAAATCATATAATCATATTAAAGCTCGTACGATGTACATAAACTATTTGTATGCAATATCAAATCCAATTGATCGCTCGATCGCACAATATCACTTCCGAGCTAGTATCGCTCGCTCGACTACTCTAATGCGAACTCCAATCCGATTCCTTGATTAGTGACGCAGCGGATAATTCGAACAACACTTCGATCGATGAAATGTAGCAATCGGTGAGTTGAAGATACCAAATGCCCAAGTTCGTTGATCCAAAGATACCGAACTCTAGCTATCTCAAACACGTTGATAGCGCACTATACCGTGTTTCAAGATCTACGATTCTTCGCACGTTGATCTAGCGCACTAGATTCCGTGAATCGGCTTCTACGATCGTTGAATCGAGCGCACTCGATTAACCGAAAGAGGAGATAGGAGATTACACTCAACTACCAATTGGAATGAAAGCACAAAGCTAACAAAAGGAAATTTTATTCAATATCAACAACGACAAAAATGTACAACACACGCGTATTTATAGGAGTTACAACCCAGTCCTTAAGTCGTATATGACCTATGACCTCCTTAGGTCGTTGCCGACCTATCAACAGTACACACGACTCATCATAAGACGACTTAAGAAATAACGACCTAAAGACAGTACATGTTCAACGACTTAAGACATTACGACTCATATTTCTGCTACAGACGACTTACGACCTATGTAAGGTCGTTAACGACCTAAGACAATGGCATAGCTTGCTTCTGGAAAAGTTAGATCGTGAAAGAGTTAGGTCGCAAAGTTTTTAGGTCGTGACTCGCTAGCTCGTCTCCCTTCACCACGTTAGGTCGTATACGACCTAATACGCCTTCGTTAACTCGCAGCTTCTCCTCCTTAGGTCGGGGCCGACCTAAAATATGTTCTGGTTCCTTTAACCCGTTGTCTCTTACCTTGTTAAGTCGTAAACGACCTAGAGTGTCCCAGTTAGGTCGTGGGCAGTGCTCCTTAGGTCGGCAACGACTTAAAACTTCCCAACGACCTATCTCTGATACTTCTCCCACATGACCTAGAACGAAGTTAGCTCGTGGCCGATTCACAATACCTTCAATAGGTCGTCGCTCCTCTTCACGTGTTCCGTTAGGTCGTAGGTCACTGCTGTTAGGTCGTGAACGACCTAAATTTTCTCTCTTAGGTCGTGAACGACCTAGGACTTGTGAATTTCTCGAATTTTCAGATTGCTCTGCATCATCCTCCCATGGTTGAGAAAAATTCGACCTCGAATTTGTGCATTCTTCTTCATCTGATTGTTTATCCCCGTAATAAGGAACAAGATGTTTAACATTGAACACGTCAGACGTGTAAACCTCTTCTGGCAGCTTCAACTTATAAGCATTCTCATTGATCCGTTTCACAACTTTTACAGGTCCAATTTTCCTGGCTTTCAACTTATTATAAGTGCCCACTGGAAAACGATCCTTCGTTAACACAGCATACACCAAATCGCCTTCGTTAAATTCAACATTTCGTCGCTTCAAATCTGCAGTCTTCTTATATTTCTCATTCGACTTTTCCAATCGTTCCTGAACGATTTTATGACATTCAGTCAGCTCATCAACAAATTCAACAGCCCGTTTAATTGTTCCCTTCGACTGTGGTACTACTGCCAAATCTAACGGTCCCCTGGGTAAAATTGAATAAACAATCTGAAATGGACTGAATCCTGTGCTACGATTCACTGCATGATTATGTGCAAACTCGGCTTGGCATAACTTCATGTCCCAACTTCTCAAATTATCCTGTACAAGACATCGCAACAAATTTCCCAAAGACCTGTTAACAACTTCCGTCTGTCCATCAGTTTGCGGATGATAAGCACTGCTAAATTTCAGTTTCGTTCCCACCATCTTCCACAAACTCAACCAAAAGTGACTCAGAAAACGAGTATCTCGATCAGAAACAATAGATTCTGGTAAACCATGAAGTCGATAGATCTCCTTGAAAAATAATTGCGCCACTCGAACTGCGTCCGCTGTCTTTTTGCAAGCAACAAAATGTGCCATCTTCGAAAACCTGTCCACCACAACAAATATCGAATCATTTCCCCTTTGAGTTCTAGGCAAACCCAAAACGAAATCCATGCTAATATCAGCCCATGGCTTAGACGGTACTGGTAATGGCATATACAACCCTGCATTCGTTGCTGTTCCCTTTGACACCTGGCAAATATGGCATCTCTCCACGAATCTTTCAACCTCTTTTCTCATCGATGGCCAAAAGTAAGACTGTGAAATCAACTGCAAAGTACGATCACGGCCCACATGCCCTTCCTCGTGTAACTCCTTGACAATTTTCAATCTCAAGCTACAGTCTGGTATACATAAACGATTCCCCTTAAACAGAAATCCATCAACCAACATAAATTCATCGGTACTCCCATCCTTCACTTTCTCAACATATTTCACAAAGTAAGGATCTTCATTAATCATCTCTGGCAACATTTCAAACCCCGTCACTTCAACCTTCATTGTCGTTAATAAATGACTCCTCCTACTCAAAGCATCAGCTACCCGATTTGTCACCCCTGATTTGTGTTTAACGACAAAAGTAAACTGCTGTAAATAAGCAATCCATGATGCATGTCTTGCTGAAATCTTATCCTGCCCCTGTAAATGCTTCAAAGCTTCATGATCAGTGTAAAGAACAAATTCCTTCTGAAATAGATAATGTCTCCAATGCTTAACAGCTTGTACAACAGCATAAAATTCAACATCATATGTACTGTATCTCATCTTTGCCCCTGACAACTTCTCACTGAAATATGCAATAGGTCTTCCACCTTGACTCAACACTCCTCCAATTCCAACCTTTGATGCATCAGTGTGTAGCTCAAACAACAACTGAAAATTAGGTAAAACAAGAATTGGTGCTGTTGTCAACAGTTCCTTGATCTTTTCAAAAGCAACTCCCGCTTCCTCTGACCATGCAAACTGTTTCCCTTTCATGCAATCAGTAACTGGAGCCATCACGCTACTGAAGTGTGGAATGAACCTTCGGTAGAATGATGCCAATCCATGAAAACTTCTAACTTCAGTGATAGTTCTCGGCTGTGGCCAATTTCTAATAGCTTCAACTTTACTCTGGTCAACTTGAATACCTTCCCCTGAAACAACATACCCAAGAAATAAAACAGTATGCGTCATAAACACACATTTCTTTGTAGCAGCATAAAATTGTTCTTCACGCAGAATAATCAACACTTCCCTCAAATGTAGAACATGCTCCTCCATACTTCTGCTGTAAATCAGAATATCATCGAAATAAACCACAACGAACTTCCCAATGAATGGTCTAAAGATTTGATTCATCATCCGCATGAATGTACTAGGTGCATTCGACAAACCAAATGGCATAACCAACCATTCGTATAACCCCTCTCTCGTCTTGAAAGCTGTCTTCCATTCGTCTCCAGGTCTGATTCGAATTTGATGATAACCACTCTTCAAATCAATCTTCGAAAATATAGTTGCCCCACTCAACTGATCCAGTAAGTCATCCAACCTTGGCATAGGAAATCTATAACGAACAGTAATCTTGTTCAAAGCTCGACTGTCAGTACACATCCTCCAAGTTCCGTCCTTCTTTGGTACTAACAATGCTGGCACGGCACAAGGACTCAAGCTTTCCTGAACACGTCCCTGTTCCAACAACTCTTCCACCTGCCTTCGTAACTCCTCATGTTCCTTCGGACTCATTCGGTAATGTGGTCGATGTGGTAACACTGCTCCCGGAACAAGATCAATTTGATGTTGAATGTCTCTAAGTGGCGGTAACTCCTTAGGCAACTCCTCTGGAAAGACATCTTCAAATTCTTTCAAAATTGGCTTTGCTGCTTCTGGTATTTCAACTTCTTCACTACTCTCTCTCCCAATCAACAAAAATACTTCAGTCTCTTCCTCAACTTCCTTGATAAACTCCTTCAAAGTCAACAGAGTTTTCAATTCCTCAATCTCTTCTAGCTTGCTCTCCTTCTGCTGTTGCTTCTTAGGAACCAAAGTGATTTTAGTACCCTCGAACATGAAACTGTAACTGTTGGCACGACCATCATGTTGTACTGCTCTATCAAACTGCCACGGTCTGCCCAACAACAAGTGACAAACATCCATGTCCACTACATCACACCAAATTTCATCTTTGTACTTCTTCCCAATAGAAAAATTAACACAAGCTCTTCGACACACTTTCACTTCACCACCCTTCCTTAACCATGCTAGCTTGTACGGTTTAGGATGTTTCTCAGTCTTCAAGTTCAATTTCCTCACTGCTTCTGTAGAAATAATATTATCACAACTTCCAGCATCAATAACGAACTTGCAAACTTTCCCCAGAATAGTGCATGTCGACTGAAAAATATTGCTTCTCAACCAACTACAATCCTCCTCTTGCTTTGGTGTAAGACATGACCTCCTCATCATAAGATTACAACCTTCATCTCCAAACAATTCTTCCTCCTCCTCAACATAAGGTGTATTTGAACACTCTGCTTCCTCACCATCATCCTCCTCAACTTCTGCAACCATTGCTCTCTTCTTCGGCTTCGGACATTCATTGCTCTTATGACCCAACTCCTGACAATTGTAACATTTGAACCCACTGCTAGCCTTCGCCTTCTCAGCCTCCTTCACAACTGGTTTTGAAACAGGTTTAGGAACATTAGAACTTCCACCAACACCCCTTGCTTGATTATTGGAATTAGTAAACACACCACCTCCACGCCTTCCTTGTTTCTCCCAAGCCAACGCTTTCTGATGTGCCTCTGCCACTGATCTAGGATCGAACATATTAACCATATCCTGGATCTGCATTCTTAGTCCCCCAATGAATCTAGCAGTTAGTTGTTCTTCCGTTTCCATAATATCATTCCTGGCAATGAGTTGGTAAAATTCATCAGCATAATCACTAACAGACTTTGTCCCTTGCCTCAGATTCTGCAACCTCTGGTACATAAGTGATTGATAGTTGTAAGGTAAGAAAGTAGATCTCATCAACTTCTTCATCTTATCCCACGATTCTATCTTTGACTTCCCCATTCTCTCCCTTGTAAGTTTAGTTTGCTGCCACCACGCCAAAGCTCTCCCCCTCAACCTAGTAGCAACCAACTTTACTCTCCTATGCTCAGGAACCTCCTTGAAATCAAAGATCTCTTCAACATTTGATACCCAATCAAGAAATTCTTCAGCTGCCATCCCTCCTTTAAACTCCGGAATCTCCATCTTCATACCCGATTCCCAACGTCGATCATCATCAATAACCCGATACTGACGTTGTCCCTGATCTCGGTCTCTGAAATGAACACTTCCCCTATCACCGTCAAACTCCTCATCAAAGTCTGATGCATATCGTTGTCTTTCACGCCCTCCAACATCTCTACCACCACTCCTACAACCAACATCCCGTCTATCATGGTCATCAACATTCCTCCTACTTCGATTATCAACACTCCGTTGATCCTGACTTTCTCTCCTCTCCCGATCTGAATGATGTGAAACTCTACTTCCTCCATGAATGGATTCAGGTGAATTTCTTCTTCTACTTTGATTCATATCAATCATAAGCTTCTCCAACCTACCAATGCCTTCATCAATCTTCTCGTGCATACGTTGCTCCATTTGATCGGCCTCTTCTCTTCGATATAGTGCTTCAATGTTTTGATGACGATTGGCTCTCCTTGGTGGCATGATTGAAAAACTTCACAAACTTCAACAATTCAATCACAAGACTTCAACAAATCACGGCCCAACAATGTCTCGGCTATGACTTGATTCGGCTCAATGTGCAACGACTTATGGTTAAGTCGGCACGGCTCCACACTTCAAATCTTGGCGCGCAAAAATCTCCTCACAAATTCAATCACTCTCCAACACTTGATTCAAAATGCTATAGATCAAATACTCCAAGCTTGTTGCAACTTCAAGATGACCACAACGAACACAACTTCAAACTTCAACACTTGGCTCCAAGAATCAACTTAGCTATGATTGGCTAAGTATGGCTCTGATACCAATAATGACGCAGCGGATAATTCGAACAACACTTCGATCGATGAAATGTAGCAATCGGTGAGTTGAAGATACCAAATGCCCAAGTTCGTTGATCCAAAGATACCGAACTCTAGCTATCTCAAACACGTTGATAGCGCACTATACCGTGTTTCAAGATCTACGATTCTTCGCACGTTGATCTAGCGCACTAGATTCCGTGAATCGGCTTCTACGATCGTTGAATCGAGCGCACTCGATTAACCGAAAGAGGAGATAGGAGATTACACTCAACTACCAATTGGAATGAAAGCACAAAGCTAACAAAAGGAAATTTTATTCAATATCAACAACGACAAAAATGTACAACACACGCGTATTTATAGGAGTTACAACCCAGTCCTTAAGTCGTATATGACCTATGACCTCCTTAGGTCGTTGCCGACCTATCAACAGTACACACGACTCATCATAAGACGACTTAAGAAATAACGACCTAAAGACAGTACATGTTCAACGACTTAAGACATTACGACTCATATTTCTGCTACAGACGACTTACGACCTATGTAAGGTCGTTAACGACCTAAGACAATGGCATAGCTTGCTTCTGGAAAAGTTAGATCGTGAAAGAGTTAGGTCGCAAAGTTTTTAGGTCGTGACTCGCTAGCTCGTCTCCCTTCACCACGTTAGGTCGTATACGACCTAATACGCCTTCGTTAACTCGCAGCTTCTCCTCCTTAGGTCGGGGCCGACCTAAAATATGTTCTGGTTCCTTTAACCCGTTGTCTCTTACCTTGTTAAGTCGTAAACGACCTAGAGTGTCCCAGTTAGGTCGTGGGCAGTGCTCCTTAGGTCGGCAACGACTTAAAACTTCCCAACGACCTATCTCTGATACTTCTCCCACATGACCTAGAACGAAGTTAGCTCGTGGCCGATTCACAATACCTTCAATAGGTCGTCGCTCCTCTTCACGTGTTCCGTTAGGTCGTAGGTCACTGCTGTTAGGTCGTGAACGACCTAAATTTTCTCTCTTAGGTC
Organism: Allium cepa; assembly: GCA_030765085.1. Classification (NCBI taxonomy): domain Eukaryota; kingdom Viridiplantae; phylum Streptophyta; class Magnoliopsida; order Asparagales; family Amaryllidaceae; genus Allium; species Allium cepa. The sequence goes on along the minus strand of CM060940.1, from coordinate 754,113,542 downwards.
GTGAACGACCTAGGACTTGTGAATTTCTCGAATTTTCAGATTGCTCTGCATCAATTAGAAACATTCATCCTCCTTGCAGAGCTATATGCTATGATAGAAAACTTCATAATCAAATCAAAAATCCATATCAAGTGTTCACTGTTGAGAATTGAGTGAAAATCGTAATTTCAACCAGTGTGAATCACCTCATCGTGTACTCGAATATGGATCAATAACAGTTGTGCAAATAAAATGATCTACGTACAACTTACGTATTTATTCTGATGGTTTCTTAACTATGTCAACTATTTTTATTCACATTCATATGTACTTTTGTATTTATGAACCATTTCACAAAAAATTTCTTAAGTTTATACACAACTTCTAAAACACAATTTATGTAAATCAATCACTTTAATACTTAAGTTCATATTCGTATAGCACTCTTCTATAACATTAGAGTATACATACAAATTTAAGATTTTATTTTACTTAACCAGAATGTTCCGTAAATTTAAAACTTGTTTTAACTTACCAATTTCCCAAATTCATAAGTTATTTTCTTATGTTTTCACAAAACACTTGTCTTAAGTTTCAATATCTATTCGGAAATTTTCGACTATCCAAAATCGTCGAAAATTCCATTTCATTTTAATAAATGAAAATTTCCAAACAACATCTCAAAATGAATGCATAAACTAAACTACCCCAATGGATAGATTGCATGAGTCTATAATATCACTTAACTGAAAATTAAAAAACTAAACACCCGGTTCTACTTGAAATTACTTTGAAATAATAATATATACATCCTCCTTGTATATTGAATCATACTTTTGGAATTTAAAACAAAATTTGTTTCACCAAACAACTCTGTAGTCAATCTACATTACGGTTGCAATTCCCCACTTTAGAAACTCGAAAATAAACCCCGACGATGCTGCACTCATTACCAGAATTATTTTCCAGCGACAGAAGTGAGTTCAGTGCTTTTTATCTCTTTTAAAAATCCTTTTAAAATATTTCTAGTCAAAAATACTTCTAAAATAATACTATTATTATTTTATTTCCTAAAACTTTGAAAACCAATTTTAACAAACACTAGGATTTGAGTTCTCGAATTCTCAGTTTAAATCTTTTTCATACATGATGCATATTTATAAATCATACTTATATAATTTTACTTCTTATATAAGATCATTTCACAAATGTTCATCTTTGGTAGGATTAAAATAAACAACTTAATTAAAAGCAAATTTTCAATTTTTAACCTAATTAACTTATCGAACGCCTTGTAGTCAAATCAAGAAACTGAATTCACCAGGTATTCGTATTTAATTCAACCAAGCAATAAATGCTCATAAACCATCCGATTACAAACAATCAATAATGAACGGTAGTCAATGCCCCTAAACTGAATGAGCATGACTAATCAACCAATAAATGACTATAACTGAATATTATCATTTCCTAATAAATAATTACTATGTGAATTTCTCTTAAGATTAATCTTTTATATATATATAATATAAGCCAGGTAAAATTATTTTATTTACCCATTTCAAAGCAATACTATGTTGGTTTGCCTTATTCAAGTGTTTAGAAACCCTGTTGATACAGTTGTTCCTTCTGTATCGATCAGAATTCATAAGTCACTCAACGGTTAAATCAATGCAATCTAAAATATTATAGCACTGACAAATACGCACTCAAACTCATCCTAGGGTCTCACTTACCCTATTTCAAATGAGTTTACCCCACCAAAGCATAGGTGTTCGCTCAACCTAAGCTTTGATACGAAGTGTAACGACCCGCTTTTCGACCCTCAACAGTCGACACTACTACACCCACGGTATTCATGTGCTGAGCTCTCAAATGCTCGAAAGACAAATTATAATTATTGGGGAAAAAGAAAAAACAAAACAAAATCTCACATCGTGGCGAGTAATATATAATATGAAACGGATCTTTGCAAAAGAAACCTGTAATATACAGACATTAATCGGAGTTAACCAACTAATCATCGGCTTGGACAGTTATAAAAATCTATCCTCATAAATGTTGATAAATACAAACAACCAATGCATTGAATATACATGAATACGTCTTGGCAGCATCCAGCTCGTCTCCAGAAGCTCCAAAGCATCCAAACCTAAATCTGAAAATATGCTCGGGCTGACCCGAGCATTACAAGAAAATAATGCCCGATTCAATTTAGTAAACCAGTGTGAGAAAATACGCCTCAAATGGATTTTAATGTTATAAAACCTTTTTAAAAAATGTATCTCGTAAGACTATGCCGCACATAAACACGGATGAGTTTTTACCTTACGATAACTAAACCATTTATATAAGAAATTCATTGATATTAAAATAATGTATAGGGTTTTAAATAAATACTGAGTCTTAGCTGAAATTATTACATTAAATAAATTCCAACATAATAGGTATATAACTGAGTCCGAAGGCACTTATTGAAGAATGGATTCCATAGGCTACTGAGGTACCATCTGTTATAGTACACCTCTAGAAAATATACCGATGGTCTCGCCTGGACCCTGTGCGAATCAGGACCGACCTACCCCTTACTAGATAGTACCAAATATGTCACCACTGTGACGACCCAGAATTTTCAACAATTTAAAAACAGGATAATTAAAGTGATTTTACATATTTAAAACTTAATTTTAACTTGAAATTCAAGATATTAATATTTACTTGAAATTAAATCATTGAATTATATAGTTTAAATATTGAATCATATAATTTGAAATTGGGTGAAATGCTGAATCTGTAATTTTAAGCCTGTTAAAAATAATTTGAAGGCTTATAGAATTTATATTGATAACACTGAAGGTAGTGAATGTGTTGAAATTGAGTTTGGAAGTGTTTTGTTCAATTTTAATATTATATCGTTTAAATCGATATTTAAAAATAGCCTTCCGAGGCACAGTCCAGAATTTGACGAAACCAGTTCCATTGGATCCGTAATAGTTAGATATTATCGGATTTCAATTTTCGTAGCAATCGGAGTTGTCGTTTGACCCTGGCAGCTCAAGACGCTTAGTGCTATTTTAATCGATTTAATTTAATACCGAACGTTTAATTCCGTAGCTCGCACATACGATCAAATTAGCCTCCGAAACATGTTCCATTGTGTTCGGAATGCGGGTAGAACCTTATAAACGTTGGTCGGCATGTCTGATTAAGAGTTCGGTATTTCACGTTATAGATCACGAGATATTTTAAATATTTAATTATATAATATAAAGCGTACTCAAGAAGCTATATTTCCAGCCGATGTTTATTCTTCATCCCCTCTCTAATCTACTAACAGAAATCAGAGCCGTGCCTCTCCATTATTTTTCAAAATCGATCTCGTTTAAAAAAAAAACAAAATATGGCGACCGAAAGGGGAAAGGGGGGATCATGCTGTTCGTTCTCGAACAAGACAATGATGAACGAGGTTATGTTGCGACAGGCGAATCGCCTCATCTCATGAAGGCCGAAGCCGTATTCAAATTGAGTCGCAGGAAGGAGCGACCGAGCATGTCTAACCACGGCCGCGAAATCAAACGAAGTTCGATCGAATTAGGCAGAGGAGTGGCGATCTCGAGGGGGATTGGGATCGCGATGATGGAGACGCAGAGATGGGGTCGCTCGATTAAGGTGAGGGGCTCGGCATCGCGTGCTTCATTCAGTCAATCTAATCGCGTACAGGGGTTCATTCGAGTTCTAGGGGGCCGAGGGTTTCTGCCGTAGTCGCAGGGTCGGCGTCGACTTCAAGTAGGGCAGAGGCGATGGTCGGTTTGGTCTTGAAGGCGGTAGCGTGCGATGCTGCTGCAGTGACGTGTGGAGGTGGAGGCGGCCGTGAGGAGGAAGATCGAGTTAGGGTTCTGGAAATTTGCGGTTCGAATCCTGATGGAAACAAGCTGGATTGTAGTGAATTGGAAAAATTGCAAAGGTGAGTAAATCTCACCCGATGGATTTCTATTAGATTTTAAATGGCCAAATTTAAATAATTGGTTTGATGAATAATTTGATTGGATGTGCTATTGAAGATTATGTGTCTTGGTTTGAGTTGATCTCGAGTCAATTTGGGTTGACTCGAAGTATTCGGGTTTTTAAATTGTTTTAGATTTAATGTTATCAACGAGAGAATGTTTTCATTCTAATGTTGTTGAGGGCTTAATGAATTCTGGTTCATAAAATTTTAAGTGTAATTAAAATAATTAATTAGTTCAATTAATCAATAATTTGGGTTAATTAATTTAGTAATTAAGGGTTTGGAATTAATTAATTATGGTTTAAGTTAATTAATGAAGTTTAATTAATCAGAATAGTCATTGGATGGTTTGATGAATAATTACTTAATTAAATTAAAATAAAATAAAATTACTTTGTGTAATTAATCAAGAGATTAATTAAGATGATTAATTAAGAGGAAATTGATTTATTAAAGGAGTAAATACTAGATAGTTAATTTAAAGGTTGAGATAAATCAAGAATGATTTATATTTGTGGTTTAATTAATGATTAATTGTTTAATGAAATTAATTTAGATTAGGATAAATTAAATTATAAGTAGAAATCGTTAATTTATATAATCAGTGACGTAATTAAAGATTGAGTAATTAAGATTGATTAATCATTTATGAGTGGCTTGTGTGAAGTTAATATAAGTAATTAAAGATTAATGTAACTAAAATAGTTAATTTGTTATGAAGTAACTGAGATTACTTATCGTTTGGTTAAGGATAAGTAATAGGATGGAGTTAATTAAAGACAATTACTTGAATGAAATTGAAAGATAATTAATCCAGGGTGATTAAGTAAGATGAATGAATATGGAAGAATTGGTTAATTAATTGGTTGGAGTTAATTAAGGAAGAAATCTAAGCAATCGAGGTTAGGAATTCAATTAGAATTAATTGAATTAATTTGGAAATGATCAAATTTGTTGTGGATGGTTGGATAGTATTTGATGACTTGAATGAATTGATATTCCTGTTATGAAATGTTGGATAACTCGAGTTGGGATGACTCGAGTTTCGAAGAGGCCGGGGTCGGGTATTGGGAAATACCCGAAACCACTTCAAATTTATATGAATTGATTTGTGAAATCACTACGATAAAATGAAACGATTTAAGTAAATAGGATTTATTTTATCTAAGTTTGGTACTTAGAAATTTATATGTGAAATAAGTGTTGCCTACAGCAAATTGTGAATTGGTTAAATTGATATGAGTTACCCCGGGTCTTATATAAGTTGTTTGCTTTGATATTCCAAGTTAGTTGAGATTACTCACGCTGGTTTCCAGCCTGACCCGGGTGTTACTTTGGTGTAATGCTCGGGTCAGACCGAGTATTACAGATTTTCAGGTAGGTACGTTCTTGAGCTCAGGAGGCGAGCAGGATGGCAATATCGCTTAGAGTATTTCCGCTGTATTTATATTATTATTAATCAGAGGCTTGATAATTGTATATATTCAGTGATTGAATGTATGTGAAACTCTGATGTATATTAAATGTAATCGACAGAAATAGTATTCTTTTGTAAACAATTATTATTTATTATTATATTTTATCCGCTGCCAATGTGAGATGTTGTTGAATTTGTTCTTCTTCTTCTATCTCTTTCTTCTTTTTCATAACTATCTGAAATTTACGGGATCGAAAATTTTGGGTCGTTACATTTGGTATCAGAGCTGAAAGGTTAAGCGAGAACCTTGGCTCTGGTGAGAATTACTCATTCAATAGAGTCTGTAGTACTTTAGAATGAGTTAAGAATATATATATATATATATATATATATATATATGTATGTATGTATGAGAGCGTACTTGTTATTTTCTTATAAAATGATTTTAAATGATTTTATATAAAAAATATTTTGATATATAAAACAATATTTCCTTCTAATAAATATTAAAGCGACAGGTTGCTAAATTTATTGAAACGAAAACTAAGAAGTAATATAATACAACCAAACTGAAGTCTTGAATTGGAATTAAATTAAGTAGAAATAGAAATACAACTAAATTAAAATTTAAGTGATTGAAAATGAAATTCCAAATCTGGTCCCAGAATTCGAAAATTTTGTTTTACAGTAATGAAAAATAATAAATAAGTATTATTTGGATAACTGGGACTTGTTGGAAACAACGGGTTGGTTGAAATTTGATTTGAATTTAAAACCAAGGGTGGTTTAAATTTTTTAAATCATGTCTGGGAGGGCCAAGAAAAAAAATATGTATATATGTATGGATATACATGATAATAAAAATAGTTAAATAAACTCTAAGAGGTTGAGTTTTGATTTTTCCCTGAAGTGTGATGTAAAAACTCAAAGTGATATAAGTTTTTAAGAGGGAAAGAATTTTGAAGTTGAAGTGGAAATTCAAATTTAGTAAGGTTGACTGGATTAAGTAAATTGAATTTAACTTGGGAGAAGTTAAATAAGTTGAATGAACAATTTGGATTAGTAGTTTGTGTGATCTCAAAACGGGTTTGAGATTTAAAAATTGAAAATGGATGGACGTTTTAAAATAAATTGGATGATAGCATCTTATTGTTAATGAAAATCTTTAAATTGGAATGGTATTGTATAAATGAAATAAATTTGAATAATTGAATTGTAAAATAAGCTTGTTTAAGAACTGGCTTCAAACTGGAAGATAAAATTTAGTAATAAATTAAATTTTTAAAATAAAATTGTATTGAACCATGAAATACATAAGTTAAGATAATTTAAAAAGGAATTTTGAGGATTGGACTCAGAAATTAAATTGTTTATAAACTTTGAATAAAAGTTAATTGGGTTTAAGAAGGTAAACCAACCTTTGAGAGTTTAACTCGAATTTATATAATTCGAGATAGTTTAAATTCAAGATTTAAATTGAATTAGTTCAAAATTGAATTTGGTTTGAATAAAGTGGATTGGTGATTAAAGATGTATAAGTTTAAAAATTTAAATCAGAAATTAAATTGGATTATATTGAAATGATTTGAATTTGGAATGGGTTCAATTGATAATAATTCAGATTGATTGGAATAATTTGAAATTATAATTAAAATTGAACAGGATTAAAATCAACTAGAATTTGATTTAAACTTGGGAAGGAATCAAGATTGATTCAACTTGAATTGGGAATTAATCAAGTCCAATGGAATTTGGAGTTATTGAATTGGAATTGGGTCAATTTAAATGGAAATTTAAATTGAATTGTTGGGGAAGTGAACAGTTTGACTCTTGACTATTTTAAATAAATTGTTTTGATATAAACTTATTTTTCTAAGCTATTAAATATATACAACCTTTCTTTCTTAAAGCCAAATTATTTTATATACTTGTTTTACGATTATTTTTGGACCTATTTAACAATTTTCCAACTGTTTTCTAAACTAATTACTATTTTTCAACTATGTTACAAATTAATTAATATTTCACAACTATTTTACAATTATCTAAAATTTCCGAAACTATTCAGCTATTTTCAACTAATTTACTATTAGTTAACTATTTTACAAAACTAGTAATTACTTTTTCAACTACTTATCTGTTTTAAAATTTTCAAGCTATTTTCTAAATAAACTGGTCAGAGTTCAAACTGTTATGGATTTAATACTCAACTGAGATAGGAATTGAAGTGATAATCTAAATGGGGATTAATGTAAAGGTGGATAAGTGAATTGAAAAGAAATTGATATTGAAAAGAGTAATCAAATTGGAATATTTGATTTTGAATAAACAAAGTTATATATATCTTTGTTATATAAGATAAATCTTTCCTTGTTAAATCTATTGCTGGAAGGAAAAGGACCTTTGAATGTGTTTGAAGTATAAAAGGGATTTTATACAAGTTTGAAATGATCCAAAGTTTTTTAAAAAAAAATTATATATATTTTGGAATATATATGAAGGATCTTATGAGGATTTTGAAAAGGTCTTTGGAACCTTTGGATTTGGAAAGGCTTTTGATTTTTGGGGTAAAATCAATATGAGAATTTGGAAAGCCTAGTTTGAGAATTATCGATTTTTGGAATAATCAATTTTGTATAAATGAGCTTTGTATGAGATCATACTAGGTGTATGATTTGAATATACTATATGTGTATAGTATAAAATGTTTTGATGATGGCTCTGGGAAAAAAGGCGCTCCCTTGAAATGAACTTCTCAGGAGTGCCACCGGGTGGTGCTGCTTTGAGCCCCAAGAGGGGTTATAAAGTTGATCCTGTGAGGAGTCCAGGCAAAACTAGTTCCTGAGGTAGCGAAAGTCGAGGGCGCTGATGCCTACAGAGGCATTTGGGTTATGCTGTGACGACAGTGTAACTCGATGTCGCTGCGATCTACTGTGGGGACCATAGCGAAAATCGTGTGGAGGATGAGTGTCAACGGTCTACATTTGATTTTGTCGGGAAGGCAACGCAACATCGGTAGACTGCAATCTACGGTCAAGTGGAGTGGAGAAGTTTCATTTTTGGCAGCGAAACTCGATGGCGCTGATGCCTACAGTTATATGGGTTTTTGCTATGATAGCTACGTAACCCCAGTTGTAGTTGCTATCTGTCATGGGTTCCATGGTGTAATCGAGGGGCGCGGAGGCCTACAGTTATCTATGGATTTTGTCAGGATGGCAATGTAGCCATCGGGTTAACTGGGACCATGGATGGAGGTGATGATTTCCAGAGCATTCTCACCAAAGTTATTTCCTCTATTTTCAAAAACTGTATTCAATATTTTTAATAAAATTATTTTCCAAGTATTTTTACTGGGTGTTGAAAACGGGTTTACCAAGTACTTATAGATTTTCAGTCCTACGCCTGATCAACGTATGACTAAATTTCTGTGAGAACGAGGATGGACTGGTTGAGACATCGAATTATAAGAAGTATTTTTTGTAAAGAGCTATTTTATTAAGTATGATGTGAATTTAAAAGCATTTCTAATTTTTTTGTAAATAAAGATGTTGGAATTTTGGGGAAATAAAAAGGAAATCCAAACTGGAATTTTAATGAAGTGAATTGGTAATTAAAATCGAACATTGATTTAGAAGATGAAAGTAAGCTAATTGGCTAAGTTATTATTTGATTGAGTATATTAATAGAGTTTAACTCGGCTAAATAAAATGAATTGTAAGTTAATAATGGAGTTTGGAAATGAATTAGAATTGTAAATAGAATTCAAGTTAGATTTGATAATGAATTAAATAAGAGGAGGTGTTGTAAAGTAAAAATAAAATAGAGATGGATTGAAAAATGTGATGGTTTGAATTACAAATAAAATTCAAAGGTGATTTGAACAATATTTAATGAAATTTGCAAGTAAATTAGATATAAGAAAAATGTCGTCATATGAAATTTATTTATAATAGACATGGTTTAATTGCAATAAAATCCAAGTGAATAGAAATAAATTGAGAATGGCCATGTATTAATAAAATTAATTTGAAAATGAATTAAGTACGTAAAAAAAATTAAAATGGGTTAATTGAGTTAAATAATAAATGGATGAAGTCTGATTACATAAAAACTAAATCAAAGTTGTGATTGGAATTGGATTATCAGACTGAACTTAAGCTCGGTGGCATATTAATTTGAAGTATAAATGAGTTAAGTATGTGCTTGGATATTATTTTGATAAATTGAGAAAGTGAATTTAAAATTAAAATTTAAAATTAATGGGCTAACTGAATTTAATGGAAGTTGATTAAATGAGGATCAAATGGAAGTAACTTAAGTTTGATGTTGGAATAAATTAAAGTAAATTAACTTAAGTTTAAAATTTATGGAAGCTTGGCTTCGAATAAGGGTGAAAACCCATTAAATAAAGCTTGGATTGAATCAATTTGGAAATGGCTAGTAATATACAAGAATGAAATGTGTCGAGCTAATGAATAGTGGGTAGATAAATTAGAAATGAAATGGAATTAAATATAAATGAATTGAAAATTTATTTAAGTAGCTATAAACTAAAATAGAATACCCTATTAAGCGAATGTCGTCGAGATTGCATAACAATAATTGTTGTTTGGCGTAAACCAAAGTAATTAAATTCTATGAGTTGATAGAGATTAAGTAAATTTGATTCTGAATCAATTGAAGTGAAAATGAGCTTGTTTGGATTATAAATCAATGGAATGTCAGAAACCGAGTTGTGAACCGTTAAAACTAAAATGAAACAACATACGAATTGGTTGAAAAGAACTTGAATTAGCTTTAAAGCGTATAAATTGTTTATAGGAAGTGTTTGGTGCTTGATGTTTAGTAATGTATATGTTTAGCTATTGAAAGTAAATAGAATGTTAATAAATTCTCTATATATGGCACTTACATATTTAAATTGAGTAAGTACAGGTATCTGAAGGCCGTTTGGGCTGGATTTGGATTGCACTAATTGCTAAAATAAATAAGCCGCATGCTTAGATGCTAAATAAGGTACGCCTACGCAATACACATAGGAAATATGAACTGTTTTTGCTTTTTCCGACCGTGTGGGTCGATGTATATATATTTATATCTCTTGTCAAATTGCAAAAGCTCCTTCGTACAAAGGAGACTCTGCCAAAATTTTCCGAAATTTTGGGAGTTAGAAAAATTTTGAAAATTTTTGAGAAAATTTTTGTTAAGCAATTAAACGATTTTAAATATGAAACTGAAATAGATTAGTAGATGGAACTAATAAGACTCGGTTATAAATGGAAAATAAAAAAATTAATATTCAAAATTGAAATAAGTTGAATTCATATAAAAATGGGAAAAGCGAATTTGAATAGAAGTAAATATGAAAACCTATATAAGAGAATGTATAAAATGATTTGTAAAGTTTCGATTGAATATTGTTGCTAAACAAGATATGCAGGTATTAACGGAAAAAAAGGAATAGGATTTGATTCCAAAGGATAAATTTGAATTGCCCGACAAAAAGGTATGTATTTAAATTTCTATATGAAATTGGATTGGGTTTTTGATGTAGCCACTTGGCTTTTGTTTTCTTTTGGAATTTAGGAGCCCGTAGAGACCTTTTGTAGTAGTACCGAGCTAGCCGTGCAAAGGAGACGCTGGCAAAAAATTTCGAAAATTTAGAGAGTTAGAAAAATTTTGAGAAAATTTTGATAATTAAAATTTTAGTTTTAAATTGAAATTTAGATGATTAAGCAAAGGGATATTATTTGAAACTATAGAAGGTTTGGGAAAGTTGGTTGATGTGATAGTGGGTCTTTAATAAAAGATAGTTGGTAGGATGTTGAATTGTGAGTTTTGAGAAAAGTATACGGGTATTGATCCATTCTTCCTAGCTAGTAATTTCGGGGACGAAATTCTTTTCAGGGGGGAGGAATGTGACGACCCAGAATTTTCAAAAATTTAAAAACAGGATAATTAAAGTGATTTTACATATTTAAAACTTAATTTTAACTTGAAATTCAAGATATTAATATTTACTTGAAATTAAATCATTGAATTATATAGTTTAAATACTGAATCATACAATTTGAAATTGGGTAAAATGCTGAATCTGTAATTTTAAGCCTGTTAAAAATAATTTGAAGGCTTATAGAATTTATATTGATAACACTGAAGGTAGTGAAGGTGTTGAAATTGAGTTTGGAAGTGTTTTGTTCAATTTTAATATTATATCGTTTAAATCGATATTTAAAAATAGCCTTCCGAGGCACAGTCTCAGAATTCGATGAAATCAGTTCCATTGGATCCGTAATAGTTAGTTATTATCGGATTTCAATTTTCGTAGCAATCGGAGTTGTCGTTTGACCCTGGCAGCTCAAGACGCTTAGTGCTATTTTAATCGATTTAATTTAATATCGAACGTTTAATTCCGTAGCTCGCACATACGATCAATTTAGCCTCTGAAACATGTTCCATTGTGTTCGGAATGCGGGTAGAACCTTATAAACGTCAGTCGGCATGTCTGATTCAGAGTTCGGTATTTCACGTTATAGATCACGAGATATTTTCAATATTTAATTATATAATATAAAGCGTACTCAAGAAGCTATATTTCCAGCCGATATTTATTCTTCATCCCCTCTCTAATCTACTAACAGAAATCAAAGTCGTGCCTCTCCATTATTTTTCAAAATCGATCTCGTTTAAAAAAAACAAAACAAAATATGGCGACCGAAGGGGGAAAGGGGGGATCATGCCGTTCGTTCTCGAACAAGACAATGATGAACGAGGTTATGTTGCGACAGGTGAATCGCCTCATCTCGTGAAGGCGGAAGCCGTATTCAAATTGAGTCGCAGGAAGGAGCGACCGAGCATGTCTAATCACGGCCGCGAAATCGAACGAAGTTCGATCGAATTAGGCAGAGGAGGGGCGATCTCGAGGGGGATTGGGATCGCGATGATGGCGACGCAGAGATGGGGTCGCTCGATTAAGGTGAGGGGCTCGGCATTGCGTGCTTCCTTCAGTCAATCTAATCGCGTACAGGGGTTTATTCGAGTTCTAGGGGGCCGAGGGTTTCTGCCGTAGTCGCGGGGTCGACGTCGACTTCAAGTAGGGCAGAGGCGATGGTCGGTTCGGTCTTGAAGGCGGTGGCGTGCGATGCTGCTGCAGTGACGTGTGGAGGTGGAGGCGGCCGTGAGGAGGAAGATCGAGTTAGGGTTCTGGAAATTTGCGGTTCGAATCCTGATGGAAACAAGCTGGATTGTAGTGAATTGCAAAAATGCAAAGGTGAGTAAATCTCACCCGATGGATTTCTATTAGATTTTAAATGGCCAAATTTAAATAATTGGTTTGATGGATAAATTGATTGGATGTGCTATTGAAGATTATGTGTCTTGGTTTGAGTTGATCTCGAGTCAATTTGGGTTGACTCGAAGTATTCGGGTTTTTAAATTGTTTTAGATTTAATATTATCAACAAGAGAATGTTTTCATTCTAATGTTGTTGAGGGCTTAATGAATTCTGGTTCATAAATTTTGAAGTGTAATTAAAATAATTAATTAGTTCAATTAATTAATAATTTGGGTTAATTAATTTAGTAATTAAGGGTTTGGAATTAATTAATTATGGTTTAACTTAATTAATGAAGTTTAATTAATTCAGAATAGTCATTGGATGGTTTGATGAATAATTACTTAATTAAATTAAATTAAAATAAAATAAAATTACTTTGTGTAATTAATCAAGGGATTAATTAAGACGATTACTTAAGAGGAAATTGATTTATTAAAGGAGTAAATACTAGATAGTTAATTTAAAGGTTGAGATAAATCAAGAATGATTTATATTTGTGGTTTAATTAATGATTAATTGTTTAATGAAATTAATTTATATTAGGATAAATTAAATTATAAGTAGAAATCATTAATTTATATAATTAATGACGTAATTAAAGATTGAGTAATTAAGATTGATTAATCATTTATGAGTGGCTTGTGTGAAGTTAATATAAGTAATTAAAGATTAATGTAACTAAAATAGTTAATTTGTTATGAAGTAACTGAGATTACTTATCGTTTGGTTAAGGATAAGTAATTGGATGGAGTTAATTAAAGACAATTACTTGAATGAAATTGAAAGATAATTAATCCAGGGTGATTAAGTAAGATGAATGAATATGGAAGAATTGGTTAATTAATTGGTTGGAGTTAATTAAGGAAGAAATCTAAGTATTCGAGGTTAGGAATTCAATTAGAATTAATTGAATTAATTTGGAAATGATCAAATGTGTTGTGGATGATTGGATATTATTTGATGACTTGAATGAATTGATATTCCTGTTATGAAATGTTGGATAACTCGAGTTGGGATGACTTGAGTTTCGAAGAGGCCGGGGTCGGGTATTGGGAAATACCCGAAACTACTTCAAATTTATATGAATTGATTTGTGAAATCACTACGATAAAATGAAACGATTTAAGTAAATAGGATTTATTTTATCTAAGTTTGGTACTTAGAAATTTATATGTGAAATAAGTATTGCCTACAGCAAATTGTGAATTGGTTAAATTGATATGAGTTACCCCGGGTCTTATATAAGTTGTTTGCTTTGATATTCCAAATTAGTTGAGATTACTCACGCTGGTTTTCATCCTGACCCGGGTGTTACTTTGGTGTAATGCTCGGGTCAGACCGAGTATTACAGATTTTCAGGTAGGTACGTTCTGGAGCTCAGGAGGTGAGCAGGATGGCAATATCGCTTAGAGTATTTCCGTTGTATTTATATTATTATTAATCGGAGGCTTGATAATTGTATATATTCAGTGATTGAATGTATGTGAAACTCTGATGTATATTAAATGTAATCGACAGAAATAGTATTCTTTTGTAAACAGTTATTATTTATTATTATATTTTATCCGCTGCGAATGTGAGATGTTGTTGAATTTGTTCTTCTTCTTCTATCTCTTTCTTCTTTTTCATAACTATCTGAAATTTTCGGGATCGAAAATTTCGGGTCGTTACAACCACCCTGGTTGCTTTGCAACCTTTTTTGGAGATCTCTCATGCACAATCAAATCCATAAATGTGCATGTGTGTGTGTGTTCAAAGGGTGATGGTGTAAACTAATGGTAGTGAACCACATGACCCTGAAGCATATCCCCTGATTTAGTCATTTCTGGTTGATAAGGCTTGAGGCAATGTTTTACCTTTTAGATAGCAATCCCACTTAGAATGCTAACACTACCCTCCAAGCAGCAATGCAATGTCAACATTTGTCCATACAAGTTGTTCAGGATATGAAAAAACCGAAGACATTATTTCTGCTACATCCATTCTAGAATCACCCTTAGGATTAGTAGTAAGTAGCCATTGCACTTCAAAGAACTTCGTCTTCGATCATCTTTAAGATATCTCCATTTCAAACGCTTATGCCAGTTCGAAGTGATTTTCAAATAATATAGCCAATCCCGGTCTCTCCAAACCGACAACGTTAATTTTAAAGCCGATCATGTTTGATAGTCCATCATTTAACTATTAAATAATAAACAGTTCAAACAGAGATTTATCCAAGTATGATTAAGCCAAAAGCAACCACTAAGCCTCTATAAATAATCTTTCATTGATTAAAAACACTTTGTAAATTTTGTATTTACAAAGATACATTCCTACTCCTTCACTGTTCATTTACCTCTTTCAATGCCTGTAAAACTATCCATATACTTATCTCATTGGCATAAGCATATTTCCAAAATGCTACGAAAGATTTCACTTCCCAAAACTATATTTATTTGGGTTGAACAAAATGTTATTTTTAAACCTAGATAATAATAACGCAAAACATTATTTCTTCGGTGTTAAGTACGAAAAAGAATGTTTTTATACCAACATAATTAAGAAGGCCATTTAGGAAAATCAATTCTCTTATATATATAAACTCTTTTATAAAGTTCCTTTATAAAACTCTTTATATTTACAACTCATTTTATAAAATATTGTTTATAAATTAAAATACTTTTATAAAACTCTTTATAAATATCTAGACATAATTTTACCCTCCTTCTATAAATCTCCAAATTTATTTAATAACTCCTTTATAAACATCCTTAATATTATTTATAAACCTTTTATAAAATATTGTTTATAGAACTCAATTTATAAATTCCCAACTTTATTGTAACTCTTTTTATAAACCCTAAATTTAATTCATAAACTCGTTTTATAAATCTCTAAATATAATTACAAACTCCCTTTTATAAAACAAAAACTCTAAATATAACCATAACTCCAAATATAATCATAAAACTCATATACTTTCTATAACTTGATCATTCCATATATTTCAATAAATTCACAAATGGAATTATTTATTCAAATTTATCAAAATGATATTGATTTTCTTTTATAGGATAATATTCAAGAAATCATTCTTTTATTTATAAAACTATCTTCCACTTACAAAATAATATTTATAAGTCTAAGCTTTTATAGAACATTTTACATAAACGTTTCATAAATATTTATTCCAAAATATTTCTATCTTCTTTTCAGAAACATACTCATTTTTAAAATAAAGGATATCCCCTTTCATTTTCTTTTAAAACAAAACATTCATTATTTAAGTAACTTTTCCAGTATAAACCCAATATTTCCAAATTGATTTAAAACTTTTATATAATTTTACATATATACATTTTTAGAAAAGAATAACAAAGAAATTTAAGTAAAGCGGAGAAGCACGAAAACCAATTTTTAAGGATAAAATATCACAAAAAAATCTGAAAGATCAAATTAAAAATCGTTTTCCCAATTAGAAACCATTTCCAAAATCAAACGGTAATTTACAGTATTTTAAAAACACTATATCATGGCCACTGGTTATAATAGCACTTAACCAATACTATTACTACCTTTTCTCCAAAAAGTTCAGTTTTTCACATATGTTTGTGTCACATCGAATATGGCTGAACTATAAAAAAAAACATTGACAATCCATATAATAGGTATATAACTGATATGAAATCAACATACATCACTACTAGAACTACAGTGTATTCCAACGCCCAATTTCCAACGGCCTCCAACGGCATTTCCAACGGCTTCCAACGGCTCGTTGGATCTTGACGTAACCGTTTGAAGCCGTTGGAAAATTTCCTGCATATTTTCCAGAGACCGATCTTCAGCTCATTCCATCATCTTCTCTTCACAACTTTCCCCCTAATTCCACCACCTCCAATCTTCAGCTGCCGGCCCAAACACCATCCCAACCACCTCCAACGCCATCTAGAAGCTGCTCCTACCCATCTCCACCCTTCTAGCTCTCCAAATCGGTAATTTTGCTAAACCTAATATTTAGGTTTTTTTGATTTAGGGTTTAATTCGAATGTTGATTGATTCCTACTTGTTAGTGTATGCATATTACATCATGTTATCCCCTAATTGCAACTATTATACCATAATGAACAAGTTATTATAACCGATTGAAAATTTTGTAATTTAGGATATTGCATTATAGTTTATGTTGATTTGGTTAGTATATTAAACGTATGTGCGTGATAGAGTTTATTGCATTTGAAAGCCGTTAGAATGGATATTGCATTTGTGCGAACACGAGTTTTGTATTTGTGTGAATACGTGAATTGATTTAGTGTGTAAATGAATTTGTAATAAATGAATTTTGTGTACAAAATTTGTGTATAAATGAATTCAGTTCTTATGTAATAAAACGGTAAAATATAAACCAATATTAATTAAACGAGTTATATATTTAAATTTAATATAAACAAATATTTAAATCCTTAGATATATTTGGCCCCGTCTGACAAGTGTTGTATATGATCGTTTTAGGGATATTCGTTTTTTCCACAAAACGGACAACTCTAATCATCTGATATATCATTTGTCAGATTTTTCCCTGTATTGGACAAGTTACAAACAATATAAAGTAATTATATTCTGTCAATCATATCACTTTAAATGGTTCACAAAATTTCGACGGCATTTCCTTTACGTTCCTTGTGTACACGCATTTGTGTACGATACAAGGAACGCGGGGAAATGCTGCCGAAATTTTGTGAATCGTTTAAAATGATATGATTTACGGAATATAATTACTATTGTGTTTGTAATGGAAAGTAGGATGACCGACCATCAAATAAAGGCACATAAGTGGCAATGAAACAATAGTTGCTTATTTAAAATAAAGTTTGTGAAATTAGCAGTTTGCGGCCGTTGGAAGCCGTTGGAAAATTTCCTGCAAAATATAAAATGAATGATTTATAACATTTTTACTCTATCATAGGTTTTCTAGTAGGGAAACATGGTCAATTACTTTAATGATCGGAGCTGGATGTATCAAAGAAGGGAAATTAGTGGCGCAATAAGCGAACATTTTCTAAAAGGGGTACAAGTGTTCATCGAATTTGCTATAAGTAATGTTGCAAACGATGAATAAATTCGTTGTCCGTGTAGTAGATACAAATTGTTGAACTATTTAGAACCGAATATGGCTAAGGTTCATTTGCGCCAATTCGGTTTCGTACCCAATTATTTGCTGTGCGATTGTCATGGAGAAATTGTAGCCCCTAATAATCAAGAACAGTCGGTGGAGGTCATCAGCGAAGAAGGTAGTACGAATCTCATAGAACATATGGTCGAAGATGCAGCACAATCAATGTTCCCTACCGTTGTAATTGATAACGACGATGTTAACATCGAAGAGAAACCAAATGTTGGAGCTAAAAAAATATATGATTTATTGGATCATGCTAAAAAAACCCTTTGGAATGGATGTTTAAGCGGCTCTCAATTATCGGTAACTGCAGAATACATTGCAATGAAATCAAAATACAACCTTACAGAAGCTGGATTTACGGCTGTTGTGCAAGCTGCTAAACGTCATATGCCATCCGATAATTTAATGTGCGAAAATTATTATGAAGTGAAAAAACTTATGTCATCTTTTGGTTTGCCATATCAAAAAATAGATACGTGTTTAAAGGGTTGCATGTTGTATTGGAAAGAAGACATCAATCTTAGAAATTGTAAAATATGTAATCAGGAAAGATACAAATCGAGGAAAAAGAAGGGAAAGAAGTTCTGTACAAGCGTATGCATTATTTGCCCCTCACCCCTAGACTTCAATGATTATATGCATCATCTGTAACAGCGCATCATATGAGATGGCACAGTGTGAGAACATCTCAAGAAGGTACGTTGACACACCCAGCCGATAGAGAAGCATGGAAATATTTTGACAAGAAATATCCCGATTTCGCAGCGGAGAGCCGAAATGTTAGACTAGGTTTATGTACAGACGGCTTCTCACCGTTTTCTCAGTTTGGTTCTAAATATTCATCTTGGCCTATAATAATCACACCTTACAATCTACCTCCGTGGATGTGTATGAAAACTCCATATATGTTTCTCACGATTGTCGTCCCTGGTCCTGATGATCCGACACAAGGCATTGATGTTTACTTACAACCATTAATCGAAGAGTTGAAAATATTATGGTATGAAGGAGTTGAAACATACGACATATCAAAAAAGAAAAAATTTCGGATGTTTGCTTCTTTGTTATGGACTATTAGCGATTTTCCTGCATATGCAATGCTTTCGGGTTGGAGTACGGCCGGTCGTTTTGCTTGTCCTTATTGCATGGAAGAAACACGAGCATTTTCTTTGCCAAATGGAAAGAAAATTCCATGGTTTGATTGTCATCAATGTTTTTTTCATATTAATCGCCCTTTTAGAAGAGACAAAAAAAACTTCATAGCTAATAGACATGAGACTCTACGACCATCAGCGGTTTGGTCAAGCGATGATATATATGAACTTGTTAAAGATTATCCAAAGATACACGAGACCGGACAACAAGAAGAAATTCAAGGTAAATCAACGTTTCATAATTGGTGCAAACAAAGTATATTCTGGGAATTGCCTTATTGGAAAAATCTATTAATCCGTCATAACATTGACGTGATGCATAACGAAAAAAACGTATTTGATAATGTGTTTTATACAGTTTTGAATGTGAAGGGCAAGACTAAGGACGATTTGAAATCTAGACGTGATATAAAGCAAATATGCAATCGTCCTGAGCTTCATAAAACTCCCGACAATAAAAAACCCAAAGCATGCTATGAACTAGACAGCAACCAAGTTAAAGTACTGTTACAATAGGTGGAAGGATTACGATTTCCCGATGGAATTTCCTCTAATCTTCGTAGATGTGTCGACTATAAAAATGAGAGACTGAGTGGAATGAAAAGCCATGATTATCATGTAATGATGGAAAATTTGTTACCCATCGCTTTCAAAGAATTGTTACCTATAAAAGTTTGGACGGTAATAACAGAACTTAGTTTATTTTACAAGGAGCTTTGTTCAACTACGTTAAAAGTTGACCGTCTACTTAAACTTGAAGAAGAAATTCGTATACTGCTCTGCAAACTGGAGAAAATATTTCCTCCGGGTTTCTTTAATGTAATGGAGCATTTACCTGTTCATCTTCCATATGAAGCACGTCTTCGAGGTCCTGTGCAATATGGATGGATGTATCCATTCGAAAGGTATGTTACTATATTGAGTATGTAAATGTTTATTTAAGTATAAATATAGTAGTTAATACTTAACCCAAATATTTTTTATTGGGTACTTAAATCATTTAAAGAAAAAAGTGAGACAAAAAGCTCGAGTTGAATGTTCTATTTGCAAATCATATATCGAATAAGAAGCTTCTTTCTTTTTCTCTCATTATTTTAAAGACCATGTGAACTTATCATTTGTAAGTGTTACGCGTAATGACGATCAGGCCGTTGAACAAGATTCTTCTTCTGAATCAGTATTATCTATTTTTAAACAATATGGCCGACATGCTGGAAAATGTGAGGAAGTATGGCTAGATGATAAAGAATACCATGTAGCACACACATATATTCTTCTTAATTGTCCTGAAGTTGCACCATTTGTTAGGTAATTAGCACATTCCAAGTTTTGTTAAATTTAATACTACACGTGTGAATAAATAATAATGTAATATATCATGTTTGTGTTTGCAGTATTTATGAATCACAAAATCCAGGCGGCGATTTAAGCAAAGATTTCAGTACTTGGTTTTCGAAATACGTTTCTGATCCCACAAATAATGTGCTCGATAAAGGACTGAAACATTTGGCGTTTGGACCGAAAAGAAAAGTTAATACGTATCCAATATTTTTTGTTGATGGATATAAATTCAACACCAAAGAATACGGTGCTGAAAAATTAACAAACAATACTGGTGTGTTTGTTAAAGGCAGTGATGACCCTAATAATCATATAAATGATTTTTATGGCGTGTTAACTCAGATATTGCAGTTGACATATTTTACAAGACCCGTGGTGGATGTTTATTTGTTTAGATGCAACTGGTTCAGCAATGTTCCAGGTTCTGGTATTAACGTGCATTCAAAATATAATCTTATAGAAATTAAACATACCTCGCGTTATCAAAAGTACGACCCATTTATACTAGCCAAACAAGCCCTACAAGCTTATTATGCCCCTTATCCATCTCTAAAAAGGGATAAAGCAAATTGGTCTGCGGTTTTTAAAACCAAAGCAAGATTTACGTTCGATGGACAAAATATTCCAAACGAACAAGCCTATCAAGCAGATTTGGAGGAAAATGCTGAAATAGCAATTACAGACGATCAAACTGATTTTGGACCTTTAAATGATGAGACAAATGTATTAGTCAAAGCATTTGAGAGTGTAGAGGAAAATGACATAGAGCACGAAACCGAGTCTGAATCAGAAAACGATGAGGACGACTGAGTAATATCCGGTAATTTTTAAAAGTATTCACATTACATTGATCTCTGATTAATAATGCATTTATCCAATTTATACAATTTTAATGACAATAAGTGTATACTCACACACTCAACACATACACAACATGACACATTTGTAGCATATTGTATTACATTTTTTAATGGTTCATCATATCATGATTATTATGAATTGTATATGTATGTATATATGGCAGGTATATATATTATGTCCGGTTCGGGTTCTGGATCTGGGTCTCGGCAACGTGGCTCTTCACGTCATATTGGAGAGAGTAGTGGTGAGCCACCAGCTCGGCCACTTGTTTACTTGCAGCCTAAGGCTGATGAGACATAAGTATCATAATTAGCAAGCATAGCATTTTAATTTTTTAATTGTACATGAAATATCTACAATTGTCTAAAGTTCAATTTTATATTTAACGTAGTGGATTTGAGTTGGAGCCATTCAAAGTGGTTCTGAACATTTCGAAGCAGGCGTACATGGCTAGGATGACCGATTGCTGGCCCAAGTGGGGCAAGATCCCCGACGACGTGAGAGAGACGATTTGGCAAGATTTTCTGGTAAGTTTATACCGCTTTACAAGATGATTAATTAAATACAAATAAATAATTATTAATATTTTCTCATTGTACAGGGCGCCATAGATTTGCAAGAGCCTGACGTCAATTTAGTTCAGCGACACTGGAACTGCAGGATCGCGAAGAACTATAGGGAGACTATGTCGGAGATTAAAAAAGTAGGAAAGAAGCCCAAGTGGATGAGCGTGACTGTATGGGAGAAGTGGGTTGAGTGGTGAAACTCTGAGGAGTTCAAGGTAAATCTACAATAAATCTCAGCAATTTTTTACCGTTTAATAAATAATTAATCATTGTAAATTTGCAGGAGGAGTCAGCTAGGAACTCGGCAAACAGGAGCAGAAATCCTGTATCACACCGTGGAGGCTCCAAATCTTTCCAGCATCACTGCGAAGATTTGGTAAATTTATCTATTATCACATTTGTATATTGATCAGTTCAGTAATTAGTTATGTACGCTTAAATTATCCAAATTATCAATTGCAGGAACGAGCTCGTGGAGGCTCTGTCGGCTTAGTGGACGTGTTTGCTCACACCCACGCGTCTAGGCAAGTAGATGAGGCTGGCAATATCATATATCAGTGGGGTGATCAAGATAGAGCGACCGAGGCATATGTATGCATTTTTTAATTTCTAATACTTACACCGATAAGTTTATTAATTTCTAGCTACGCAAAATAATTACATGCTACTATTTTTCAACTGAAATTGTTTTCTTTTTCATTATAGTCGAGGTTGCAGGAGGCACAGGCTTATGCGCTTCAGCAGTCTGGTCGTGATGCGCTGACACAGGAGGAGCAGGATAACAATTTTACCGTTGTTATGGATCCGGCGCAACGGAGTAGACGTTTTGGCTTCGGGAACCTAACGGTAATTAATCCTTTTACATATGTACAAAAAATCAGCGTTTAGATATATAATGTTATAATATTTTATATGCCGAGACAACCCATTTGCTATTATTTCTATTTGCAGGCTCGACAAGCTCAAAAAGACCAAGACAAAGAAGAAAGCAAGGAGCTTAGAGCTATGGTTGAGCAGCTATGGGAGGAGAATCGTCTACGAGCCATCCAAGTGGAGCAGCTGGATCAAAAGCTTGCGCAGTATTTGCAGAATCATGGTACCCTTCCTTCATCGTCTGGTGCTTCTGGAGGCGACGAGGATCCTTGAGGAGGTATGTTTTTGAGTATTTGTGTTTGAACAATGTATATATTGACTTGGAGATGTTTTGATGTTGATGGTGTTGTTGTATATATTGGTACGGAGTGGGTGAGAAATATTTTGATGGTATGTACATGGTTTATCGACATTTGTTATGGTATGTACGTTGATGGTATATTTTGTGATGTTTGATCGGTTTGGTTTGTTTATATTGGTGTTTTATCGATTTATGTGTGTTGTTTGTATTGATATTGGTATATATGTGTGGAATTGATTGGAAATGGAATGGAAATTGAATGCATTGGAAATGGTGTGGGTGGAAGGTAAATAGGCTTGTTGTTTTACAGCAAAACAAACCCAGTATTTCCAACGGCTTCCAACGGCTTATTGGCCATTTTAATGTAATAGTGTCTAACGGATTCCAACGGCTCGATGCTGTTAGCGGCCGTTGGAAATTCCGTTGGAAATGGTCCGTTGGATCCGTTGAAAAGCATTGGAAGGCGTGAGATTTATTCCAACGGCTTCCAACGACCGCCAACGGCTAGGAGCCGTTGGAATAGCCGCCAACGGTTAGGAGCCGTTGGAATAGTCGTATTATCTTGTAGTGCATACATACATACATACATACATACATACATACATATATATATATATATATATATATATATATATATATATATATAACTGGAAATTTAAAATCAAATGTCAAGAAATCCGGGTTTTTTACAAATTCCCGTATTTTCCAATTTAAATGTCAGTTGCTTTCAAAAGTGGATATTTAACTAAATTAACCAAAAATTCATCTAAACACATACAATAAATTTTATCTACTGTATAACATACTGATTATCCAAAATGGTGAGTTTAACTTACCGAGATTCTAGTTGACGCTGAAGCATTCTGGTTTGAGTTAACCCAAAATTCCACTTGCTTCAAATTCAATCAAACCAATTCCATCGCGTAGCTATCACCATTACGAGTGCAAGGCAAAATGTCTCGTCTCGATTGAATCTCATATGCAAAAGATATTCAATTTATAAGTTTTCGATTTAAATAATAAAGTTAATACACTAATTACATTGATTAATTTAATTATCCTATCCTTAAACCTTTCTTCCCCAAGTATTGATCTTCTCTCCAAATACAAGTGCACCCAGACACTACCCGTACACGCCACATCAGCCATGACTTCTCCCTCTCTCTTACCAATCCTTCACGAAAACGCACACAACCAGTTCCAATGATCTTCTCTTCGCGCTAGCTACCCATCCATGATCCCCAAACCTAAGCTCGATAGAGAGGATCAAATCGTGACCCAAAACCACCTCGGGAAACCCTAGAAAACGCATTTTTCTTGGCTCGACCAAACCAACTCCAACCACTGCCAACCCTCCTTTCTTCGAATCAAAATTGCAACGTTGACCTCTGATCGACCAACTGTGGCCCCAAACTCCGCCATGTCATCATCCATCCATGGCCAAAACTATCGCTCCTACCCACACTTTGTCGCACACCCCTAAATTAGCATAGAATTGTAGATATCACCGTTTAAGACTTCAAGATACAAGTTTTTTTTTAAACCTTTTAGTTTGAATTTTTAAAGAGGTAGGTTTGCTAGATTTTCTTTGTTTACAATGAAAAAAATGTATAAAACGGTAAAAGAATGAGAACGTACGGTGATGGGTTTGTCTAAGCGTTTGAGTTATATTTAACTTGCAAAATTTCGACATTTCGTCGTACAGATTCTTGTTCGTATTTGAACGAAGAACAACAAAACAAAAGTACGATCGTGCTTAAAACAGCGACGCGTCCTCTAGGGGTGGACATTTAACCGATTTAACCGACTTAACCAACTGAACCGACCACTACTGAACCGACTTAACAGCTAAAATCGATTAACCGACATCATTGGTTAACCGACCGACCTTAACCGAATATTTTCGGTTCGGTTAACGGTTAATAAAAATTAGATCGGTCGGTTAACCGTTAACCGACCATATTAATTTTTAATACATTTGATCATCTCGTGCCCAGCCCAGAGCCTAGCTCACTACCCAATTTCAATTGTATACCCAGTAACCCACTAGTACTCCCGTGCCCTAATAGTCTCGTGCCTGCAAAGTAACTTCAGCATTTCAATTCGAAATCGAAAAAAAACCCTAGATCTGTAAAACTTAGTCGAAGCCTCAGCCTCCCAAATCCCAATCGTTCGACAACTTCGAGCGCATCTGCCATCTCGTCATCTACGGCCACTACGAGTCTGCGATTGCTGTTTGAGTTCGACTACTGCAGACGATAGAATGGCAACGTCAACGATTATGAATCCATCGGGGACGACGATAAAGAAACAATGTGAGTTATTTGTCTAGTTGCTAATTGATAGTTATTTGCTTTTAATGTAGTCTTATTTTGCAACTTTATTAGAGATTTCAGTTCGGAAAGTGCAACTATGACATTATATAAAAAATTACACATACAAACAAACTGTAGAAACTATAAACAAAAGTATATGATTTTATTTGTACATATAATTGAAGTATTGAACTGGGGTTGAGTTCCATGTGATAAGAGGACTGAAACTGTGAAATATATAATTGGTAACGTTTTCAACTTCTGATTTTGAAATTAGTTTTTTGTTTTTGTTAAACATCATTGCAATACATACACATTCTCTCATGTACGCACTTTATAATCTTTATTTCCATATTGCATTTGTTTTATCTCTAAACCGATCAATTTGCTGAAGTTATGAACTCTAAAATAGTCTTCTGTTAAGATAAGATGGCTTTGTATAACATAATGAAGATATACAAGTCTTAACCTATAAATATTTTTCATAATTACTCTCGACTATGGGAACATGATGGTTGCACTTGCATGAGAACTTGATGAATCAGAAAAATCATTATCTAGAAAAGTTTTGTTTCTACTTTTGAATAAGTTCCGTTTCTACTTTTGAAACAAAAAAAGGAAAAAAAAAACCATTATCTAGAAAAGTTAATTATGTAAGTTATGTTAACGTACATTGATTACTTGGTAAATAGTAAGGTAAAAAGTAAAAACTCTCTAAATACGATAAAATAGAGTTATGAAAGCAATGTTAAAGTAGCCAATGCACATACAAATAAATACAGTGAAACTCAATAAATGAAATGGTGAACGCAGTAATATCATGTTAAAATATTGCTAATTCAGTTTTTGTAAATAAATAAGTTCAGCTTGTATGTGGTATGAATACAATGTTCTGATCAATGTCTATATTTTTATTTTCAGGTGGAAGTTGATGCTGCTGAGGTGGTCATATGAGCAGCCACTTAGGTTCTTTTTCCGTTCATATGTTTTATATGTTTTCAATTCATATGTTTTGATATATATTTAACATGGTGCCTTCTATTTTGAGTCTTTTGACAGTGTATATGTTCTAAAATGTATCATAAATATACAATGGGGTAGAGTCTGTTATGTTACTGACATGTTATGTGGGTAGTAGAGCTGGTTATGTGAATCTTCCTGCATTTTTTTTCCAAATTTGCTTGCATGTTTTAAATATTAGTGGATGTACATTAGTTTGCCAACAACTTATTGCACTAGTGTACAAGGAAATAAAGGAAAAATATAGTCCAGTGTAATGTCTTACAGTCCAATTTAATAATACATGTCGAAAGTATCTTTGATTAATACTGTATTCATAGTTGCAAGTTATCAAAAACTGTTTGTTACTGAAAAAACAGCCAATATAAATTCTAAATAAGATATCAAAGTTGCAAGTTTTCATTTAGATTAATATTGTACTCATAGTTGTAAGTTTTCATTTAGATTCACATATATTAAACAACAATTTCATTTTGATTCACACATCTCACTGTCTCGCAGTTTCATTTTAATTCACATATATCAAATAATTGCTCGCATACATGTATATCATTTTAATTCACATGTAATTCACATATATCATTTTAATTCACATACATGTATAGTAACAGCTGATATGTTGCTTGCATATAAGGTAAGCTGATGTTTCTTAATTTCATATCCTTAAACATCTTCTTGTTCATATGCATAGAAAACAAATCTATATTGTGATAGTTTATAGGAATACAGTTCATAATTCATGTGCATAGGAGACTGTTCAGTTTATAAGAAACATATATGAATTGTGAAACATGAAGTCTGAACATACATGAAAGTAATAATTATTTTTGTATGTGCTAAAGTCTATTACCTCATTTTATCATGTTTTGAGTTTTAACAATTTAACTTACTGAAAGAATTGTTCCTCTTCTCACTGCAGTAACGTGGAGAATCGGGGACTGGTATGGTTTGTTGGAGTCTGGACGATTGGTTTATCATGCAATCTTGACAACTTCGAGTGCATCTGCCAATATGTTTAAAGCTGATATTGTATGTTTATGTTATTTATTTTGAACTTTGAAACACTATCTTTGGAACTGGTAGTTTGTTGTAATTTGTATATGATAAGTGATAATCCGTGTTGTATTTGAACTAGGAAAATGAACTTTGGACTTTGTATCATGCTGCTATGAACTGTTATCTTAAATTTATTCATTGTCTAACAGTTGATCTATGTATATTTAATATCTAATGATGAGAATCTATTTTGTCTGATAAGCCAAGTATGTTAAATCATTCTACTGCTTGAAAATTGAGTTGCAGCTTACCATTTATATGTTAACGGTTAACTGATAAAATTCGTTCGGTTAACCATCCAACGGTTGACCGATTCAATACAATGGTTAACCGCGGTTAATATTGGTCGGTTCGGTCGGTATTGCCAGACTAATATTAACCGATAAACGGTTAACCGAACCGATCATAAAGTACGGTTAACCGAAAATATTAACCGATCGGGTTGGTTAACCGATCGCGCCCACCCCTAGCGTCCTCAAAACCATAATAACATACACCAGTTACCGATTTTGTAAAATCACAAAAAATACCGTTGTTTGTCGAAGAATGGTCAAACGAAAATCTAAAGTATTTCCAAATTAAAAATTATAGAAAAATTAAATAAAGTAAACTAAAAATACGTTAATAAAAATTGACTTGTTATAATAAATATAAAGTTTCTTATTATTTATCTGAACTATTTATTACTTTAAAAAATTTTACAAAATGAATTTACCATTATTATTCATTGATTAAAAGGAGTTAAATATGACCATTAAATCCATTTAATAAATATGCAAATTCAAAATCCAGATGTTTAGATCACTACTCAAATATTAAGTTCACAATTCAAATATTTTAGATAATTCCTATATTTGAATTCAAGTTTTAAACTTTAAAAACAAATTATTTCGATATTTAAAATTTACTAAATATAAAATAAAACGACAAAATTCCGAGTTGTTACACAAATTTTTATGGTAGCGCAACATTTAAATCCAAAAAATTCCTTAACTAGAGCATTTCATAACAATTTTACTTTTGAATAGTGATTGAATTTTCATGGTAGCTAATGAGTTTGAATCCTAGTAATTTATGATTAGGAATCAAACGAAAGTTCTTCTACTGGTAGATTCTTTCTAATAAGGTTTGACAGCTAAAAAGAAATTGATTAAGTTTTAAAATTTATAAAGGGAAGGTTTATCTATTTAAAATCGGTAAGTCCTGGTTTGTTTAAAATAAGTGAGTTATAAAGAAAGAAAACTCTATTTTACCAAAAATCACGTTTTTAGGGAGACTAAATTTCTGGTATACTTGTTATCTATTGTTCAAATTCAAAACAAAATTATTTTGGTATTAGCGCTCAAACTTATACTACAAGATTTATTTATTAATTTAAAGGAAAATAAATTGGCATTTATTTGGAAATATTTACTTTCATGAAAAATTAGTTGTAAAATAAACTTGGAAGAAAATCATCCAAAGGAAAACCCAAAATGCAAAGTGAATGTTAGTAGGTGAAACCTAACAGCCGCACGTCACTAACAAAACTGCATCTTCCGACCTTATTTTCACGTTTGCTCACTCAACCCTAATGGCCGACAGATGGTCGGATCCGCGTTTCCTTCCTCCTCCTTTCGCTCCGCAGCCCCGTCAGATTTCATACCACAATTCTTATGATTATCTTCATTCCACTCCTCCGCCGCTGCATGCTAACGTTTCTTCATACCCAAACCCTAACCCTAGCTATCCGGCGTCGGCGGCGCCTCCTCCCGAGACCTTCAAACAATCTCATTATTACGCGAACCCCAACAGCTATCTTGCTGGTGATAATCCCTTTGCGCCGCATGGGGGTTATGCTGCAGCGGGACCAACTCCGATCAGCAGTCTGCAGCAACGTACTCCTGCTGCTGCGACGCATGCTGCTGGTAGATTGGGAGATTATTACTATGGAAGAAGTGGAATTGGAGGAGGAAGAGGCGAAGCTTATTTGAATCGTCCAAGTGGAAACGAGTTTGCGTTGAAAGAAGCTATTAGACAGTACGGCGCTGATCCTTCGCATCTTTCTACTGTTAGCAACAGCTATGTGCTTCGACATCAGGTGATGTGAACTGTATTTTATCATCTTTGATACTGGAATTGAGGACGGATATTTTCTTCATTTCTTGATTGTTAGGTTTTTGTAAAATTTGATGAGCTGCAACAAAACTAAGAAGAAGATGAACTGACCAAAACCTGTTTAACTTTGGTACCATCAGTATCCATTATTTCTATGCACTTAGAACTAGATCAGAAAATATGAATAGTGTGTAATTATAGTTTCATATCTATGACGTACAAAACTTTATTACCAGCTTTCTTTAGACAATTCAAACCCATTGTTAGCATTTGACATCACATATCATTTTATAAAATTGATACGATCGAGACATACATAAGTCCAGCTGTCCAAGTATAACTATAATTACTCACGAGTTCAGTGGTCTGCAATGTAAGTGTTATGTCATCAATCATTCGGTTAGTATTGTTGGCTCAGTAACCAATTATTACTTTTGAAGCTAATGAGAACTTATAGCAGCTAAACTGAACTAGTTCTCATCTTTAAATGTATGGGTGAAGATTTGTGTTCCTACTTCATACTTTTTTTTATGTGAGTAAAATGTTGAATGGTTTGCTAATAACCTAAAAGTTTCAACCTCATCATTAGTAGTCCGATTTACACGTTATATCTTATGGTATATGATCAGTTGACACTTTCATATAATAGTTATAGTAAGCTGAAAGCTTTGAAGACAGTTTGTTAGACACTGCATTTTTTAAGTAATACAAGTTGTATGATTTTGTGCTTTGTAGCATTTGATTCACTTTATTATTTTGGATATGAAAATAATTACGTTTAGATCGTGTAATAGTCTACGCATATACTGATATATAGGAACCTTATATAATCTAGATAAATATTGCTAGTATCCTATATGATACTTGTTTGTGAAACTCTTCAAATCATATAATATTTATGCCAATTATGAAGTGCACATCTTCCACTAACGTTTAAAAGTGATTAAAATATATCTTAAATACTATTTCTGAATTATTAATTTTATTTTTGATATTAAGAGTGATACTTCATTCAAACAGAGCAATCATAATGATGTCTCAGGGGCTCGAACCTAGATTTCCTAAAATCTTTGTTAAAGCATCATATTTTTAACCACTTGAGCTAGATTATTTAACTATTTATGAATTACAAAATTGTAACAAAAGAAGAAGCTTAACTGAAATTCAAGATGGAAAACAATAATTATTATGATGTAAAAAACATGTATGGATGATTATTATTATTGATTACCATTGACAAAATTTGAATTGGGTTGATTATGGAAGTTTATGTGAAGCATGCATACTTGGAGATTTTGGTAATATTGATGTATCCTTGGCTGTTCGTTGTATAGTTTTATCAACATATAATTATTGTGTAATAAAAGAACCGTAATTTTTTTAACCTCTGTCGCTCACACATGTTAGAAAGATCATAAGTTTGATGTTAAAACTCTTTAGCGGTGATTCTTCCTTTCGATGTACATTAAACGCTTTATAATTTTCAAATATGCACCTATCAGATGACTTAATAAAATTTCATAAGGACAACAATGAACGTTCTCTTCGATTTGAGGATCATTATTTCATAATTAAAAAAAAAAACTTATGGACAACCAATTTATCTTGGTTGTAATCAGATCTCTTAAGGACAAACATTTAACTAAATGTTTAAAAGGGTATGCCAAAGATCAACTCTAAATCCATATCTTTTGCATTGGTTTGGATGAAATAACAAACGAAATTGAAGAGGATACACATGGTGTGATGTTTACTGATGAGATTTCCCTAATTGATAACTCTGAAGAAAAGATAGAACAAAAATGAAAAAATAATAATAATAGAAAATTACGCTGAAATCAAAAAGTTAAAATTTGTTAAAATTAAAACATGGTATATGCCAAACGATTTTAGTAAGGAAACTAGATAATAATATGATAGATACAATATTAAATGATTAATGAAAACGACGTGTTTAAATATCTTTGTTCAGTAAATACAATAAGATAAAAGGATAGGAAAAGACATAATGTAGTTGAATTAGTGCTTTTATATGTGATATAGAAATAACGTACAAACTAAAAGGAACTTTTTATCGGATAATGGTTAGACATATTGCACAGAGCAAAATGTTGACCTTCAAAAACAAAATAAATGTAAGGAAATGAGATAGTTATGAAGGATGATTGGAATTATTAAGAAATGCGAAGTTAAAAATGTGAGAGCGACACTGAAACTATAAGCAACACTTTAATAACGTGAAAATTAAAGATAATATATTTAGATGGTATTAACGTATACAAAGAATGTAGAGTAATGGAATGGCGAGGAGAAGAGATAATATCTACGTTAAAGCAACAGGGTAAAAATGTGATCTAAATCGACATGGGAAGATAATATTGATAATTATATTAAATTTTTTTAAACTAAATATACAATACAAGATATAAATATATGAAAGTTGAAAATTCACGTGACTGATCCCAATATTTTAAAAAAAATGCAAGCCCGATGAAATATAAACCTGCCATGAATTTTTAGGAGAATAATGTCCATCATTTATAGGAAAACTGACTTTAAAATCCAAAGATTTTTTTTGTGTGGATGTTTTCATTCCTGAATTTGTGCAGGTGACTCTACATCTTGTTATGTGTCTTCAAATTTGCGTTTAAATAGGATATAATATGAATGGGTGGAGCGTAAATGTATTAGCTCTGCGTGCGCTTTGTGTGTTGGTTGGAAATAAAACCGTAGAATGCAGACTTCAGTTTTCAAACTCGTTTAGTGTATATTTTGCTTCGTATACACTTTGTTAAACATCTGCTTGGATTTTTTTTGTAGAATGCAGATATGTATTACCATACCTTCAGCTTTTGGACCCATTTTGTATATATTTTACTTCATATATGCTTCGTTAAACACTTGCATACCCATGATTATGGA
The DNA here is from genome assembly GCA_030765085.1 of Allium cepa. NCBI lineage: Eukaryota > Viridiplantae > Streptophyta > Magnoliopsida > Asparagales > Amaryllidaceae > Allium > Allium cepa. The sequence continues at coordinate 754,081,137 of CM060940.1, read as the reverse complement.
TGTTACTAAACTTGTAAAACGATTTGTATGTATGTGCGCGTGTCTATATATTTTATAGTCACTCATTAATATACACATCGGTTTGATATCGAATCTCATTTAGTCTTTTATCAATATTATGCAACTACCAATTTTTTTAATGAAACTCTCCTGCTGTAATCTTGCTTCAGAACTAAAAATTGAAACAATTCAAATGCTACAAGCGTACATTTAATGCATCTTTTTTGCAAAAATGATGTTTACAGATTGGTATTATAGGAAGTTTAACTGCTTTTATGCTAGTAATTCTGAATCATCTAATTAATGTTATCAGTAACCTTTAGTGTATCTTTGTCATAGCCATGTCAGTTGGATTGCCTAAGAGTGTTCATCAAGCACGAATACCAAATATATACATATATACGCATATACATATATAGACACACACACATATGGTACAGGTATTTAAAATGTAACTAGTTAGGTTAATCATTCAGTTTATGAATGTTTCATGATTATGAATGTATCTCACCGTGCACATATTTTTTGTATCGAGGGAGAGAAATCTTATTTTAATGGCTTTCATTTCAATGTTCCATGTGCTTAGAATCAGATGCTCAAAATTAGGTACAATACAATAATAAAAGTATGGTCTTTGTACATGAATGTAGCATTTCATATTCTAAAAAATATATCGTCCCTCCTCATATGGGATCTTCTAATAGAAACTTATGATCATTTAAAAGAATCTTAGTTAGTCAAACTGTGTCATAAGCCTTTGACTAGATAAATTAAGAATAATGTTTATTTGCTCAATAAAAATTCATGATTATAATATACTTATATTATGATTAGCACAACATAATTCTAAGGACCTTATCCGCTATATGAATATTAATAAGACTTCCCGAATAACATATAAATATTTTGAACAAGTTACATTGAATACATTTGCGTTCGTTTATTTGTGTATTATCTCCCAACATATTGATCCACTGCTTTTGGCGTTTAACAAATGTGCATTACCAGTATTTAATTTGCCAAATGAATAGCAGTACATTATCACATGTTTGTATTTGGATCATGAATTCATTTTGCTCTTCGATATGTATATTATTAATGCGAGCAAATAACCTTTTTCTCATCTTGATCATTTGCTTTTAAAGAGAAATTTAAACGAATCTTTTAACTCAGAACTTGTTTATGTTCTAATTACTCAAGTCAAAAAATATAATTTTACATCAATTTAAGTCTAAGAATCTCCCTAGTTCTCTTCAAATTTCACATCAACTATTGGTTTTTCTCCAGCTTTATTCTCCTCTTCAATGTCGGTTTATGGTTTTGTCATTGTCACTAAATTATGAGTTCTGTTGTCACAAAATTGTAGCTCTAGCTATGATCCTTAAGGTAAATTACATTATTTTAGCTTGGATACCCTTGAACTATGTCTTGTTATTCAGTCACATCTTCTAATGATAGAACTAAGAATTGTATTTGCTGATGGTGATGGTAAAATATGTGTTCGCTAACTTGAATTTGAGACTTTTTGTGCAACTTGGTAATGAAATAAATGCACTACTAAGGATCTATTATTGAACACGTTATCATGCTGTCGTGATCGTATGTTCACGACATCACATTCGTATGGATGAAGGAATATATTGTTTGTGGATTAAGTAGGAAGAAAAAACATTGGAAGTGAGATTGCTTGTGAAATGTGTTAATTTTTTGTATTAATATAATTTCGTAATTTTAATATCTTATATCTATCTCTCTCTATCCATACACATATACATACACACACATGTGTGTGCGCGTGTAGAGAGAGAGATATAGATATAAGATATTAAAATTACGAAATTATATAATACAAAATATATGTATGTATGTACGCACGCACACACACGTAATTAATTAACTATTTTATTTAATTAAATCTTACAGATCATTTAATTAAATGTTACCCTGCATCTTGTTAATTTATATTTAATTAAATCTTAAAAATCATTTAATTAAATGTTACCCTGCACCTTGTTAATTTAACATATAAATTAATATATTTTATTTAATTGAAAATCATGAATCGTTTAGTTAGATATTTAATATTGGAACAGAAATTTTGCAAAATTGAAAATAAAATTTTCAGTACTGTTATTTTTTTGTAATACAACGCAGAACAAAAATACAACAGAAATCTGGAACTGCTACATTTTACGTCCTATGAAGACACTCGTTGAGAAGTTTATTGTGATTGTCTTTCAAAATCTTTCTCGCACAATCAACAAATAATTCAGCTTGTCTGGGTTTCATATTACTTGTTCAACCAGAATCTATTGACCTTTGGAAGCTGTCTGACTCGTCGTTGCACTATATTAAAATGCATTTGGACAAGCATTTTGGGTTTTTCTTTCCTTCTTCCCCCCCCCCCCCCCCCTCTCTCTCTCTTTTTCAAAATGGTTTTAACATATAAATTTGAAATCATTTTTTCTTGTTTCCACTTTCTGGTAAATTTAAAAAAAACATGGAAAACTGTCTTCTCCGTTTATTGTAATGTGTAGGATTTTTCCGCCTACTCTTTCTCTTCCACGCCTTATGAAATACATACCTAATATGCAAGGCATAAAATTCAAAGTTAAACCAAACGGACCCGTCGCCTACGAAACTAGGATTGCAATCTACAGCTGTCTTGTTAGTACACTGGTTAGTAGTGAAGCATCCTTGATACAATGCATCAAATATAATTCCACAATTTCAGTGGTTGCATCATGCTGGACCCTGGGAACTGTAAGTGGTTGCCCAAGTAAATTTTTGTTTAGACAAAATATTCACGGTGACAATTTTGCGCGTGAACGTGGGTTACTGGTCAAAACACTATCAGAACCAGTTTTGTGTTATAATGGAAACTACGAAAAGAATAAATATAACATTATATTATAATGTAGCAAAGCTGCATAAAACTACAATTCAATATCTCTTCATGTACCGCTATTCTATGAAATTTCAATATAGGTCAATTGTCATTGCTCTCCTAAACACTAGCAATGAACATTCTTTTGATTATTATATGAAATTTTGTGTAACCCGAAAATCATGTATTACCTCCATTACATAATTAAACCTACATATTTAATTATTATTATAAATTTCTACTTTGGTGCAATGTACTTACTCTATGTATAAGTCATTACTAACTATATCGGACGGAGCCTTCATTACTTCCAGTTTCATCTTTTGAGCAGTAGATAAACATTCATACATACTCTGTGTTTTTATTGCATTAGCAATCTTGGTTCTGGGCTTAGACCCTCATCAAACATATTACTCATTATGTTGAAAAAGGGATAATCTTGGTTCTGGGCTTAGAACCTCATCGAACATATTACTCAGTATGTTGAAAAAGGGAAAACATTATCGAACAATGAATACAGTGTAAAATGTTACTAAGCTTTTGTGGTATTATTAATGGGGGACATCCTAGTTTTGGATAAGGGAGGTATAACTTTAAGAGGTGGAGTGTTTGGGTGGGGGGGGGGGGGGGTCCGGCCTAAAGTAAATTTTTTATGGAAGAGACATGATAAATGGAACCAAATAAAGCAATTTACTGTTTTACCCTTGTTCAAAGCAAGTTTGGCAACACCTTGTCGAAAACTGGAAAGAAAATCGATAAGTGGTTCAATGAAAAGCAAATTCGGAGGGGTTTGATTGAAATGAAAAAGTTGCATAATGGGGGTAGTAATGGAATTATATTTGTTTTTATTATGAATATGAGAAACTTTTTGGTACCCCTAATAACAATTTTGAGAATATTGAAAAAATAACCTTCGTATCCAAATCCAAAACCGTGCTTCCTTTCACGATGCCCTTCTGTTGTTTTACTATAAATTGTTGTGTACAGAAACATTCATTTGTTAACCTGTGAATTGTTCCATACAGGTTCCAGCTGGGCCTTTTAGACCACAGCCTCAAATTGGCCCACCTAATCCCACGTCTCAAAATGGCGCACCAAAACCAAAAACAAAACCAAAGAAGACCCCCTCTTCCACAACCAAAACATTCCACTGTGATGTATGCAACATCGACTGCAACAGTGAAACGGTATTCATTACCCACGAACAAGGTAAGAAGCACAAAATGAACCTTGAAAGCCAAAAAGGCTCTATTGCACAACAACCTACAAACCACAAAACCGAAGCTGCTGCTACTAGCGACAAGGGCAAAAACAATAAAAACTCGATCCCTCAAAAAGCTGAAACTTATATTAAGAGAAAGAACAACGACAACAACGATGATGATGCACCTGAGGAAGATTTGGAGACGAAGAAAAGAAAGGTTCTAGAAGCGGGAGCGGAGCCCAGTGAAGTGAAGGTGTGCGAGGTTTGCAATGCGGTGGCCAACAGCCGAAAGGTTTTCGAGGCTCATCTTTCTGGGTCCAGGCATTTGGAGAACCTGAAGAAAACGCAAGCAGCTAGCTAAAGGAATTGTCAAGTTGTATAACGAGCAACTGCGTTAATGAATTATATTTTTGTTTGGTTTAATGCAGTTTCTGTTTGAACCATTATGATTAGTACCACAACCATCGTCTTATATGATACCAAGCGATATTTATTGTGTATTCTTTTGTCATTTGGTCGATTTGCATTATCCATGTTGATGCAGTTTTTGATTACGTTTGCTGATTTTGATGCAATATGGATACGATTTGATGAATCTTTATATCTCATTGTTTTCCAAAACAATGTCTCCGGCATCAAGTTGTTTTGGTTGGGTTTTTGACGGTGGGAGAACTTATAAACTTGGTCTTGCAATGTCGTTTGTATGCTTGTCTGGTTATTTCTTATTGCGGTATTGGTCATGCCTTGTTGGTAAATTACTGATAAACGCTTAATTCTTTGCTTTAAAGTCAATTTAGCAATGTGCAATAATACACCAATCCGTTGTAAACGATGTTTAGTTTGCTCCATTTTTAGAGTAACTTAACATATCAGCTTTCATTACCATTATAAAAACCAGTAATTGTCCCTAAATCTTCCACAAATGGTAGTGATCACACGTTATTAAAGTCTTCTGGCTCAGTGAATAATGAGACTGGTTCTACGGTGCATAGAGAGGCTGGTCCTATTTTGAGTGCATCCAGATCGGTGAGGACTCGTCTTCGTAGAGCGGCTACTAGAGTTTTTGATGACTTAAGCTCGGGTATTGATTTACTTTTCAATTGTACATATAGTTCTTGTGTTTTGAGTAATTTATCCACCAATGACATGGAGTATTTAGTTAGGAGTTCGAATTTTATTTTTATTGATGTTCATATAGACAGTAAATATGTTAGGAGTAAGAAATTAGAGTAGGATACATGATTTAGAAAAATATAGTAAAGTTAGGTCATTTTTTAAAAGACAATAATATTGATATTTATAGATCCGTCAAACGGGTCGGGTCGGATCACAAATGGGTCGGGTAGAATTTAACCCGATCCAATCAAGACATAAACTAACCCGACCCATTTGACCCATTTATTATACGGGTTGATCTAACCCGACCCATTTAATAAAAGGATTAACTCGACCCGAACCGTTTAAAAAAAAAAATCTGCTGCATAAGCAATAAAAACTGCACAATAAAACAAAAAACTGCACCATTATTATCAATACTACTAAACTGTTACATAATAAACAAAAACTGTAGTAAAAAAATAAAAAAATGCACCAAACTGCATCATATATTGATAAATTCAACATAAAAATAGAAAACTGCATCGTAATATATCGAACAAAGGTTCCAATGAAATAACAAACCAAACAGATGTTGCATAAAATATAACTAGTTATATACAAGCAAGCGACGGGATGTCCATTAAGGAAGAAACAGCAACCTATAAATGTCAAGCTAAGGCCTTGTTGTACAATGCTATGTATCATAGAAGCGCGATCTTTGTCTTGATGTCACTAGTGCCTGGCTGCAATGTAAAAATATGCAAAGCTATCAAGTCTCTAAACAACAATAGTATCATGAGGCTCAAATTCAAAACTAAAAAGACGTGGAACATGACACACAGGACCGAGTGCAATGTAATCTGAGAGAAAACTGCACAAAAAGTGAACTAAACAGTGGAATCATACCTGCCTTTTCTAATTCAATTTGAAATTCGTCTTATAAAAACCTAATCAAAAGGCCTATTACAATATATACAAACGTTGCACAACACAAGACACACACACACAACACATGACATACAGGACTGAGTGCAATGTAATCTGATTATAGTGCTGTTAAAGTAAATTAAACACGACTTTGAAATTTTAATGGTAAATGGTACACACCGCTAAAGAGTATGAGAATAAAAAGTGAGTAAGATCTTTATTTTATGTTGCATAAATTCTTAAAGCTAAATTACAAAATGTTAATAGTATCATATAGCAGGTAAACATTTAAGGTTGGATAGTCTATAAAATCCACTAAACTGTCTTGGGTTACTTGCAGGTGCTCTGTAAACCAAAACTTAACCTTGAGCACATCAAAGAATGGGCATAAGTTCCTAGTCATGAAAACAAAGGAGAGAATAGGGTGAAAAAAGATAATTTTTTATATTTTCTAAAATTCAAAAAACAAGAAAAGAGTCCTTTTCAAAAAGGGATTTTTAGGCTCAAGGAAAAAGTTGAAGAAAAATTTAGTTTTAGGGACAAGAAGTTTGTTTTTTAGGCCGAATGACACTTTTTAGTGTAAATCACAGAATGATAGTTGTGATTATCATTTTCAGTTTACACTAAAAAAATATTCTTCAAACTAAAGAGCAAATTTGCTGTCCCTGAAACTAAATTTTTTGCAACTTCTTCCTTGTGTCTATTTTTCTGTTTCAAAAAATTTATATGTTAAACCTGTTTTCCAAGTTTGATCGTTTCCAAATTTCAAATATATATATTAGTAGGTAAATGATAGAAATTTATTTTTAATCAAGGATCCAACATCCAGAGTTAAAAGATTTAAACAAATAACACAATTTGAAGTTTTACACCAAATTTATTGCCACTTCTAGCCATCCAAATACCAAAAGAAAAAAGGGTACCCTGCAATGTATTGCTGACCACAGAAAGCTAGAGACCTAGGCAAGCAATAAATTTACGAACAACATAATAACACAATATTTTCTTATGTCCAAAGCTGAGATACAAATTTCATCTTTAGAGGCGGAACATAAAATATACACACAATCTTGAACTTCACTGTTCATACAAACAATGCGTAAAAAACAAAGCCATATACTGTATAAAAGAAGATATAACAATGGCTGAAGCAGAATACATAGCAAAAAAAAAAATTCTCTACAATTTGACATTTCTGAAATATTTGGGCAATTAGCTGCTATGTTAAGTTGGACAGCAAAGACACATGAAATAAAGTTTGTAAATATAGTCACCGGTACTGGTTTACTTGTTTTACCAAAATAATTTTCACCAAAATAATTTTCATAGTGCTAAATTTTATTTCTCAACTAATAGTTATACACCATTAACAAACCGTAGATGTGTTTAGTGACAGACCAAATATATCCCACTATATTCAACTTAAACAAATCAAACAAAACTGGCCTCTAAACAAGGGCATAATCTTGGAAATACCAAATCATCAAAATCTGAAAACAATAATTACCAAAGATTTAAACAATCGGTGTAAGGGTAGTGCAGGTTACTTTGGTAGTTGGATGAAAACACATAAATGAAACAGCTAACTAATTGGAGCATTAGTAATTGCTAGGTTCAAATTTATAACCCGTTTTTCATGTTTGACACAACGACGTTCAAATTGAATGACCGATGGAATCGCCGCAAATAAGGTTTTTTTCTTTGGCTCATTCGGTGGTTTCAAACAACGAAAGAAGAGGGCTCCGTCTTTATGGAAGATTAGAGAAAACGCTCTTTTCTCTATCGCGATTTGAGAAAAAAAATTAAATCTAGGGTTTCTTGTTTTGCGAATACGAAGAGAAAATACGATGTAAATGGGTTAGCGGGTTAGGTCAGCTAGGTACCTTTTCTTCGTTTACTTTAAATGGGCTGGGTTAAAATAAATAAATAAAATAAACGGGTTAGACCCAACCCTTTTAATATTAGGGTTGCTGGTTGGGTAAACGGGTTAGGATTAGTTTTGACAGACCTAATATTGTGCTATTACAATATACAAAAATAAAACACCTAGATTATAGATTTTATAGGTGTTTAAAAGGTTTATGTTTTAGTCATTGAGTTCACCATTTCCCTGCTATGGTAGCTATGGTGGATTCATGGTGAGTTAGAAAGAAAACCGTGTTAAATTTTTACAATCTACTGTTAAATCACATTTGATACGTTTAATTTTTTTGATCTTAGTGATGACCCATTTCTAAATGTTACTAACGTTTACGGACCAAATTCTAAATTAGATCGAAGGGTTCTTTAGAGTGAATTTTTGGATTTTAGATCACTCGCTCTAGGTCCTTGGGTGATGGACTAGATTTTTAGGAGAACGAACTTCTAAATTCGGAGATTTTCTACTATAGAAGAATTTGATCAATTTATAATTAATAGTAATTTATTGAATTTCAATTAAAAAAAGATGGTATTTGGTCGAATAAAAAAGATGACTCATCGATGACTCTTTTAGACAGATTTTTTTAGGGTGCGTTTGGCATACATCCCTGATAAGATTTGAAAATGCACAAAACCTCCTTCCTTTTTTTAATAAGTTTTTGATCCCTGTTTTCAAATTCACGCGTGCACAAAGACCTAAATACCATTTACGTTTTTAACATTTCAAACGCGTATAACTTTCTGTAGAAACATTGGATCAACACACCGTTTTCACCAAAAAATAAAAAAAATTATGATCTTTAAAATGAGATCCATTATTGATACCAAAAAAATTATATTTGCGGTAAATGTGCAATTATTCCATATATTTGCAGATAACTCTGCAAATTTTAAACATCTTCAATTTTTCTTCAAATCTGCAACTATTGCATGTAATTGCAGATATTTATGCAATTATATGGTATACTTGCAAACATGTATGCAATTATTGCATATAGTTGCAGAAGCGTCTGCAACTATTATATATAATTGCAGACATTTTTGTAATTATATGGTATAATTGCAGACGTATCTACAATTATTGCATACAGTTGCAACTATTACATATAATTGCAGACATTTCAACAATTATATGGTATTATATACAATTGCAACTATCGCATATAATTACAGATATCTCTGCAATTATATGTTATAATTGCAAACATGTCTGCAATTATTGCATACAATTGTGGAAATGTCTGCAAATATTGCATATAATTGCAGTATAATTGCGGACATTTATGCAATTATTGTATATAATTGCTGAATTGTCCACAATCATACCATGTAATTGCAGAAATCTGATCCGTTAATAGCTTGTCCTGATGTTGTTTTTACATTTGCACAGTGCCATTCGTTAGAAAGATAATAAAATTTGTGATTTATGGTGAAAATGGTTTGTTCATCCGTCGTTTCTACAAGAAATTATTGTGTTTTAAAGATTGATAATTAATGGTGTAAATATTTTAATTATAGATGTGAGAATAACATCCATATATGAAGACTCAACGTTGCTACAATGGAGAAAATGGGCATAGTAGGGAAGAAAATTGTAGTATTTGAAAATAGGGATGTAATTTGTATCTTTTATATAAGAAGAATGTTTTGTGTATTAAGTTTGATTTTAGAGACGTGTCCCTTACTTTCACCTTTTTTTTATTAGTAAAGAAGCGGAAGATAAATATCATGTTTGTAAGGTGGTTGGGCTTCCGAGTATTCATTTGGATCATTGTCCAATTGTTTTATCTTGTAATAACCAAAATAATAGAAATAAAATATTTGGATTTGAAAAATGTGGTTATTAGAAAATAATTTTTTAGAATTAATTGCAAATAAATGGTTTTCTCTAAGTATAATTATAAATGATTAAGAAATATAGCTAAATATTTGTACAAGATTCAAGAATTTTTCTTAAGAAATGGAATAAAAATATTTTTGGTAATATTAGAATAAAAAAGGATTAATTACTAAAGAGTTTCTCAAGTCGTATAAAATAGAAGAGCTCAGGAATTTAAATATTTCAGAAAGGAAAAGAAATGCGCTTTTAAATTTAAAAGATATAAGGTTCAATGGTAACGTGGAAAAAAAAGATATAAGGTTCAATGGTTGGACGAGGATGATATGAATACTAATTTTTCATAAAATAGAAAATGGTAGAAAACGTAGTAATACCATCAACTCTATTTCATTAATAACGTTGAGATCTTTGATCAAAAAGAATTAAATGAGGCATTTACTAACTATTATAAAGAAATTTTTAGAACTAAAATTAGCTTAGGTTTAGAGCTAATTGAGATGAATTATATTAACGAAACTATGATTGATTTAGATGGACTGAATTTTTCATTGACAGAACATGGAATTTTGAGGGCTATAAAAGACATGTCAAATGATAAGTCACCTGACCCTGATGGGTTTCCAATATTATTTTATGAAATTTTTTAGTATGTTTAAAAATATGACTTAATTGGAATGTTTAATAAGTTTTATTAAGGTTCATTACTGTGACGACCCGTCCTTCTACTACCAGAAAGACGTATCATCATTAAGAAAGAAAGGGATAGAAATAGAAAAGAAAGAGAAAGAAAGAACAACAACATCAGAATCTCACAGCGGAACGGAACAAAATATAATATATCACATAAATATTACATAGTTTTTACAAATATCAATACATATGGCAGTCATGCATACAGCTATCACTATATACATCAGAGATACAGTACACATCAACTAACACAACGGCACTAGATAAATAGCTACATACGTCTGGAAACTCCTGCTCCAAGCTCCTCCAGAAATCAAAGTCCAAAACCTATCACTTGGCTACTCATAAAAATTTGAGTACCCAAGAGTTTATGAAAAACAAAATATAAACTCCGGGTCAGACATGGGTCTGGTATGAGTAAACGGTTTAAAGTTGTTTAACTTTGAAAAACATTTGTAAATAAAGGTATCACGTAAGACTCCCCACAAATAAATACAGGTAAGTTTTTACCTTACGCTAACCAAAACATTTCATAGGAAATCCAGTTATATTATAATAATGTCTAGGGTTTTCAAGTAAATAGAAAATAGCCGAAATTGTTACATGATTAAATTCCAGCTACTAGTCACAAAAGTGGGTAATACAAATCAAAACCGTAGGGTCTCGTAGGGAAAATGGATTTCCAACAATGGCAGGGCTACTGGGGTACCACCCGTCACAGTACGGGGCCTAGATCACCGTACCGAGGATCACTCCCGACCCCCTACAACACAAGGTCGGAACCATTCCTTACTGAACAGTCCCGAACAAGATAAACCCCGCGGTTGTAGCTAGCAACCGCCCACACAACCGAAATAAAAAGGGACATCTAGACAGGGGAAATATCTTGTCCTACTTGGGCATGACCCACCTAACCTTGCTGCATCTCCCCTGTTTTATCCATTCCCGGTTGATGAGGCTTGAGGCTGCGATTACCTTTATAGAACATATTACTTAGAATGCTCATCGTCCGCCTAACGATGTGCTGAAAGCATTCAATCCATACAAGTTCGTTCCGGGTTCGAACGAAGCCGAAGGCATTATCTCGTCACACTCATTTTGGAATCACCCTCAGAGTCAACGACGATAACCCTTGCATTCTGAAAACACCATTTCGATCTTCATTTCAGAATTCACGACCTAACGTTTAAATTGGATTGATGTGGTTTTCGGAGAATCAAAATTGATTCTTCCGATCCCGGTCTCATCGAATCCAAACGCCATTTTAAGGGCCAAGTTGTCTAATTAACTTAAACAGTTTAAATTCAACAATTGAATTCATATAGCAATTTACCACAGATAAATAGCGTCAGATAAATCATATAGCAATTAACACAGATAAATTATACACAATCATCACAGATATAACCAGAATACCACAGAACATCACAGGATAAAAATAAACATCAGAGGCAATCAAATAGAATTATTGATTCATATCAACATTTAGTTTGATTTATTTTAAACTTAATTGCATACTTAAAATAAATTATATTTTATTTTTACTTAATCGATTACTAATTAATTAACTTATTTCAATTTATTAATTACTTAATTAATCATTCTCTTAATTAATTAATTATTCTTAATTATTAATCAATAACCTTAATTATTGATTTATAAAACTCAATTACATAATTAATTATTATTAATTGCTTAATTAGTCATTAATCATTAATTATTAATTAACTTAATCGTTTAATCATTAATTAATTATTTAATCAGTTAACTATGATTTGTTAAGTTATTAACTTAAATGGTTAGTTAAATTCTTAATTATAAATGGGTTTACACAAGATTATCATTAAAATCTTTAATTACTAATTCAATTAAGTTTTGAACTACTTATTAAATTACAATTATAATTACATTCATAATTAACTTCCATTTTAAATTAATTACTCAACTTTGTTTCAGCAAAGCTTTAAAGTTCATCAGGGCTTAAAACAATTTGGTCAACACTTAATAACATAATTTACACTTAACTTATTTACCTTCACTTAATATTACATCAGGCAAACTTCAGGAATCTTAAAACCCGAAGTCAACAACGTGCTCAACTCGGGTAGAACTCGAGACCACCCAGTATTCTCTCGCGTTCCTCCCTACCTTTCTCTTTTCTTCTTCCATGTTCCATCTTCTTCTGTTTCTTTTTTTAAGAAGTTTAAGTTTTTAAAACTGTTGAAACATAATAACACACGCGCTCTCCCAAAATACTTCCTAGAGAAACCAACCCGAAGCAGCAAGCACACTAACTCGAGTTTCACTCGAGTCGATCCAACACGCACCCCCCCCCCCCCCCCCGCCGCCGTGCACGTGCATAGCGGTTCACCACCGCGCCATCGTACCTCGACCCCACCAACAAATCACACGGCCTCCCCTCACTCGAAATCACAGCCCAGAAATTCATGCAAAACTCAGAATCAAAAAATGCCTGAAAAGTCGAACTGCAACTCGACCAGGGTATACAAATCCACCTCGTCTACACGATCGCGACCTTCTGTGATGACGTGGCTTCGGCCATGCCTTGCCGACATCACCTCCTAACTCCTCCCAAAACCTCAAGTCACTCGGTTGAGCTATGGTGACACGATCATCGAATGAACCGAACCCAAAACAATGAACCCATAACCCTATTCTCAATCATCCCCAAAAATCCATACATTCATAAATTTTTTTAACATTTTTCTGTTGTTCATGCATCAATACTCAAGCTCCATGTCAAATTACAACAATTATAATTGAAGAAATCATCAGAATTTCATAGAAAAGCATTTATGGTAAACTGTCAAACTGCTCTAAAAATAGTTAACTAAAAATTATAAAATTTGTCTTAAAAATCATACTTTCATATGTAGTTACAATATATCAATCCAAGTTTACAATTCGAGTTGTTCAAATTTTGATCCTTATTTTATTTTTACTGTAAAATTTAGTTTACAATGTTTTACAGTTCACTGTTATACAGTGTTTTACAATTTATTTTTACTGTAAAATTTTATTTAGTTAAATTACTAATTAAAGGAGATGACTTTATATAAAAGTATGAAATATTCTTTAATTCCTTTGACTCACCAGAAATTTAAAACCTAGAAGAATATCAAGATGCAGAACATACAGAACTAAGCCAAACATTCCAGAACTTAAATCATCCACATAACAATACTTCATGAAATACATATTAAGAGCTAGATTTAAAATTAGTTTACTCACCCTACTGTTGAAACCGAGTGTATTTAATGACGACAGAAGACAGCAGTTTGCAAATTTGTATTCCTGTAACTTCTTTTGCTTTCTGAATTTTTGTTTGAGCTTGAGAATATAAAGTTTTGTTTATTTTTTTCTTTTGCTTTATCAGGTTTTACCTTTGAATTTATGGACTGAACTCCATGATATACATGCAAATAGAATAATGTGGATTTATAGCTAAGAACAGTTTGTATAGGATATTAGCTTCACAAATAAGCCTTCCTTAGATATAATTACATTTTACTTAATTTTTATGTACTAAGACCTAAGATAATTCAACCATTTCGGCTGAAAGATATTTTCAGACAGAAAATTGTGCTAATTAATGTATATGTTTTCACTTATGTTAACATAAAATAAATGATTGCTGACACATGAGTTAGGTACAAAGATATTTGCAGATTTGTTTGTACTAATATGTTTTATTTGATGTGTATTCTTGCTCTCTTATGTTAATATAGGAATAAAATGTTTGCTGACAAACTTTATAAAGATACTTGCAGATCCTTGTTTTGCCTAGTGTATATTTGAACAATGGTTTTGTTTTGTTTTTTTTTGATGTGAATACTTGTTCTCTTAAGTTCACAAATAATTAATGTTTGCAGACAAGTTAATTTTGCATATGAATTCTGCTTTGTCTGATTTCATAATTATTTTTATATTTACATGGTTACATTTTTATTTATATCTTATATTCATGTTATAGTTTTGTACTTATGTTTGTAGACTTATGTTTACAACTATATTTTATGTTATACTTATTTTAAATATTTGTAAGCTTATTTTATTTTAATTACAAAAGCTGTTGTTAGAAACATTTCTTGATCTTATTTTTATTCAAAGTTAAATTTTCCAATATTTGATTTATAACTTATATTAGCACTTTATATTTATATTTAATATGAATAGAATTGTATTATTATACTCATCATTATTAACTACATTTATACTTTTGATATTAAATGTCATTAATATATAATTTTTAATTTAATAGAATAAAACAGATTTAATTTTAAGTTCTACAATTAGATATACATACATATATTATCAAATATGAAAATATTGAACCTTTTAATTCAATAAGAAAGATTTTGTTTTAAACAATTTTAAAGATTTTCTTTACGGTCACATGCATAACTGGCAAATGGTTGAGATCTCATCAGTTTATAAACTGAAAAACTCGTATTTCATTTAAATTAGAGTAATTATTATTCATATATATATTTATTAGATATAAACAAAGTAAAGTATTTTAATTCAATTATATAAAAATAAATTTTATTATAATATTATCAAAAGATTTTATTTTGAATTCCCAAAGTCCAATTCCCCTTTAAAAATACAATTTAAATAAATAAATTGGCAGTCTTCCCAAATCATAATCATTTTAATATGATAAATTTACATTTTATTTAAATTAGATTAAACATTTATTAAAATAAACGGGGCCAAAAATCCAGGGTCGTTACATTCCTCCCCCCTTAAAAGAATTTTGTCCCCGAAATTTAAAACAAAGATAATTTAAAAGCTGTTATACCAACCATTCAAACATACGTATCATTCATATATTAACAAACTACCAAACAGTCTATCCTAACAAACAACACTAGCTATCTGAACACAAGTTCGGATAAGTTTCCCTAAAATTATCGAGAGTTTGTCTCTCGATGATCAACAATCCAAACTGGATTCCCGACCACAGTTAAATTCGACTTAACTTCTAAATTTCTGAATTACTGGTTTAACAACAATGATGAATCATGAACAAATTCCTTAATGGGATATATGGAATACATTACGAATTTCAGATATCCATTCCGGCAATTCAATTCTGAAATCTACAGTATTAATTCTTTCCAAATTTTATTGACCTCTTTACAGAAATTTAATCAAGTCCGTACGATGTACATATACTATTCGTACGCGATACCAAATCCGATCGCTCGCTCGATCACACAATTTCACTTCCGAACTAGTATCGTCCACCCGACTTCCTAGTACGGACTCAGAACTGGTTTCTTGATCAGAAACTGTCATTCTCCTTGCATAGTCACAGCTATGATAGAGAATTTCCAGAATGAATTAAAATCCTAATCCATGGTTCGTCGTCGAAAATCGAGTGAAAAATCCTAACTCGGATCGATATAACTATCTCGAAATTCTGTGCTCGAATCTGCATCAAATTGTTATGCGAATAAAATAATGTACGTACATCCTACGTATTTATATCCATTGATTATCAACCACATCAATTTTCTTTTATTCACATTATCCTGATTTCTATCCACTTGGAATAAGTTTCTCAATATCAATTTACTTAAGAATTTCACCACTCATTTCTTAAATTTAACATAAACATTATATATGCTCTTATATTATTACTCTACCACTATAGCCTTTATATCCTCTTATATCTACTTATTTCCAATTTGAATTTCTAATTCCTTGTGAATCCAAATTTTCTTCAACTCTGAATATTTAATTTTATTGACTTTCTTTCATTTAAACTGATTCCTATCATTATGTTAAATTAGTTTCATCCACTAGTTTATTTCAATTTCCAATTTGAACTTGTTTTGTTGCTAAATTTTTGTATTTTTAATTCCTAACTTCCAAAATTTTGAAAAGTTTTAGCAGAGTTTCCTTTGTTTAGAATTACATATTTTCATAAGCACGTATGTAAGGTTTCGACACTTAGCACAATTACTTCCAACCAATTCTCAAATCATTCTTTCAATTAAAGTGATTTATACTTACTTGCTTAGATATATAATCCATTTGAGAAAAACAAACTCATATTCAAAATCATCCTGTTTTGCTTCTAATAATTCATAGAATTTTATCTAATCTCATTTACTTCAAAACAATTCATTTCTGTATGTAGTTTGACAATACTATTGTGAATAAATAACTACTTAAGCTTTATGACAAATCTTAAATTGATTCCAACACAATTTACACTTGACTCCATCTCAATTAATTTATTCACAATCCTTACATTGCCCCCTTTTCATTTCAAAAAGTTTGATTCCAAACCATTTTATTAAACACAACAACTAATATTTTAAACAAACCATCTCACAATTTACTTAAGTTATTTATTTTCTTCAAACCGTTCCACCTAACAACTTAGGTTTATTCTATTTTACCAATTCTCATTTAAATCTTTGATTTGATTTTCTTTTAATCAAATCCCAACTATTTACCGATTAGTTTATTCTTTTATCCATTCTTAAATTTACATGAACAATTTATTATTGAGTTTATAATAAAGTCATTTAATTTATGCTTGAGTTAGATTTGTTTACAACTTACTCCAATTCTGTTTTAATTCAATTCAATATTTACTTATTTACATAAGAATTTTATTTTATTCAATATTATTTATAACTCGACCGAATTCATTTACATTCAGTTTTATTCCAACTCAACTTCAGTTAAATTTAGCTACTTACCATTCTTTTAAATATTACTCAATACATGAGTTCAAAACTTATTTATTTACTTAAAAGCTTATATTACTCATTTGGGTTATTTCATCTTATAATCACAATTTCAGATTATATATAACACTTACTATCGTAAGGTATAAATTTTCACCTCACAATTTCAATCATTTTACCTTCAAATTTTATATCCAATTAAGTTCGTTTTGAACTTCAATTCCATTTAACTTATCTCAGGTTAAGCTCCAATATGTTTTCTTATTTTCATTTACTTAAGTTAATATCAACTTTACTTTATAAGTTCGATAGTTAATTCATTTAAACCTCCCACCTTATCTAAATAGAATTTCTTAGAATTCAATTGCCCGGTTTTCATTTCCAAAACCATTTTGAAAGGATAACTACACTTGCCAACTTGGTCTATCAAATCAAATTTCCAAATTCCAAATACTTGTTTTCCCAAAACAAATTTTCTCTTTTTGAAAATTTCTAAAACAACTTGTATACCCAACAACCCCAAACAATATCATGACCAACTATTCTGGTAGCAATCCATCACTTTAGAAACTCGAAAATGAATACTAATGATGTGGCCATCATCATCAGGATTATTTACCAACAACAGAAGTGAGTTCAGTGCTTCCTTACTTCCATAATTTCCTCCCAAAATAATTTCCATTCAACAATATTTTCCAAAACAATACTCCATTATTGACTTCAAATCTTTGGAAAAACATTTTAAACATTCCCAAGATTTTTTTAAAATTCCTAAATCCTTTGTTTAAATTCATTTAAACACCTTCAAATTTCCAGGACTTAAATTTTGTTTAATCAAATTTTAGTTATACTCCCTTTTATTTAAATCATACTAAGACAATATTATTTGGTTATAAACCACTCAAATTTTAATTTTTTTTTCAATTATAGTATTAACAATCAAACATCCAAATATATATAATAATTTCAGAAAAATATTTCTTTTATGTCAAAATATAATTTTGGGTAAAATTATTTCATTTACCCTACTTTAAAAACAATACTGTGTCGGTTTACCTTGTTTAAGAGTTTAGGAATTCCTATTGATGAAATGACGTCCCACACATCGATCAGAATTCATAGACACTCAACAGATAAGTCAACACAATATAAAAAAAATTTATATTCACTAACAAATACACGCTCATATCTATTAATACACTCAAACTCATTTTAGAGTTCTACAAACTCTATTCTATGAGTAATTCCTACCAGAGCCAAGGTTATCACCTAACCCACGCTCTGATACCAACTGTGACGACCCGTCCTTCTACTACTAGAAAGACGTATCATCATTAAGAAAGAAAGTGATAGAAATAGAAAAGAGAGAGAAAGAAAGAACAACAACATCAGAATCTCACAGCGGAACGGAACAAAATATAATATATCACATAAATATTACATAGTTTTTACAAATATCAGAGTTATACAATCTCAATACATATGACAGTCATGCATACAACTATCACTATATACATCAGAGATACAGTACACATCAACTAACACAGCGGCACTAGATAAATAGCTACATACGTTTGGAAACTCCTGCTCCAAGCTCCTCCAGAAATTAAAGTCCAAAACCTATCACTTGGCTACTCATAAAAATTTGAGTACCCAAGAGTTTATGAAAAACAAAATATAAACTCCGGGTCAGACATGGGTCTGGTATGAGTAAATGGTTTAAAGTTGTTTAACTTTGAAAAACATTTGTAAATATAGGTATCACATAAGACTCCCCACAAATAAATACGAGTATGTTTTTACTCTACGCTAACCAAAACATTTCATAGGAAATCCAGTGATATTATAATAATGTCTAGGGTTTTCAAGTAAATAGAAAATAGCCGAAATTGTTACATGATTAAATTCCAGCTACTAGCCACAAAAGTGGGTAATACAAATCAAAACCGTAGGGTCTTGTAGGGAAAATGGATTTCCAACAATGGCAGGGCTACTGGGGTACCGCCCGTCATAGTACGGGGCCTAGATCACCGTACCGAGGATCACTCCCGACCCCCTACAACACAAGGCCGGAACCATTCCTTACTGAACAGTCCCGAACAAGATAAACCCCGCGGTTGTAGCTAGCAACCGCCCACACAGCGGAAATAAAAAGGGACATCTAGACAGGGGAAATATCTTGTCCTGCTTGGGCATGACCCACCTAACCTTGCTGCATCTCCCCTGTTTTAGCCATTCCCCATTGATGAGGCTTGAGGCTGCGATTACGTTTATAGAACATATTACTTAGAATGCTCATCGTCCGCCTGACGATGTGCTGAAAGCATTCAATCCATACAAGTTCGTTCCGGGTTCGAACGAAACCGAAGGCATTATCTCGTCACACTCATTTTGGAATCACCCTCAGAGTCAACGACGATAACCCTTGCATTCTGAAAACACCATTTCGATCTTCATTTCAGAATTCACGACCTAACATTTAAATTGGATCGATGTGGTTTTCGGAGAATCAAAATTGATTCTTCTGATCCCATGTCTCATCGAATCCAAACGCCATTTTAAGGGCCAAGTTGTCTAATTAACTTAAACAGTTTAAATTCAACAATTGAATTCATATAGCAATTTACCACAGATAAATAGCGTCAGATAAATCATATAGCAATTAACACAGATAAATTATACACAATCATCACAGATATAACCAGAATATCACAGAACATCACAGGATAAAAATAAAAATCAGAGGCAATCAAATAGAATTATTGATTCATATCAACATTTAGTTTGATTTATTTTAAACTTAATTGCGTACTTAAAATAAATTATATTTTATTTTTACTTAATCGATTATTAATTAATTAACTTATTTCAATTTATTAATTACTTAATTAATCATTCTCTTAATTAATTAATTATTCTTAATTATTGATCAATAACCTTAATTATTGATTTATAAAACTCAATTACATAATTAATTATTATTAATTGCTTAATTAATCATTAATAATTAATTATTAATTAACTTAATCGTTTAATCATTAATTAATTATTTAATCAGTTAACTATGATTTGTTAAGTTATTAACTTAAATGGTTAGTTAAATTCTTAATTATAAATGGGTTTACACAAGATTATCATTAAAATCTTTAATTACTAATTCAATTTGAACTACTTATTAAATTACAATTATAAATTTTATTACATTCATAATTAACTTCCATTTTAAATTAATTACTCAACTTTGTTTCAGCAAAGCTTTAAAGTTCATCAGAGCTTAAAACAATTTGGTCAACACTTAATAACATAATTTACACTTAACTTATTTACCTTTACTTAATATTACAGTAGGCAAACTTCAGGAATCTTAAAACCCGAAGTCAACAACGTGCTCAACTCGGGTAAAACTCGAGAGCACCCAGTATTCTCTCACGTTCCTCCCTACCTTTCTCTTTTCTTCTTCCCTGTTCCATCTTTTTATGTTTCTTTTTTTTAAGAAGTTTAAGTTTTTAAAACTGTTGAAACATAATAACACACGCGCTCTCCCAAAATACTTCCCAGAGAAACCAACCAGAAGCAGCAAGCACACTAACTCGAGTTTCACTCGAGTCGACCTAACACGCACCCCCCGCCGCCGTGCACGTGCACGGCGGTTCATCACCGCGCCATCGCACCTCGACCCCACCAACAAATCACACGGCCTCCCCTCACTCGAAATCACAGCCCAGAAATTCACGCAAAACTCGGAATCGAAAAATGCCTGAAAAGTCGAACTGCAACTCGACCAGGGTATACAAATCCACGTCGTCTACACGATCGCAACCTTCTGTGATGACGTGGCTTCGGCCATGCCTTGCCGACATCACCTCCTAACTCCTCCCAAAACCTCAAGTCACTCGGTTGAGCTATGGTGACACGATCATCGAATGAACCGAACCCAAAACAATGAAACCGTAACCCTATTCTCAATCATCCCCAAAAATCCATACATTCATAAATTTTTTTAACATTTTTCTGTTGTTCATGCATCAATACTCAAGCTCCATGTCAAATTACAACAATTATAATTGAAGAAATCATCAGAATTTCATAGAAAAGCACTTATGGTTAACTGTCAAACTGCTCTAAAAATAGTTAACTAAAAATTATAAAATTTGTCTTAAAAATCATACTTTCATATGTAGTTACAATATATCAATCCAAGTTTACAATTGTTCAAATTTTGATCCTTATTGTATTTTTACTGTAAAATTTAGTTACAGTGTTTTACAATTCACTGTTATACAGTGTTTTACAATTTATTTTTACTGTAAAATTTTATTTAGTTAAATTAGTAATTAAAGGAGATGACTTTATATAAAAGTATGAAATATTCTTTAATTCCTTTGACTCAACAGAAATTTAAAACCTAGAAGAATATCAAGATGCAGAACATACATAACTAAGCCAAACATTCCAGAACTTAAATCATCCATATAACAATACTTCATGAAATACATATTAAGAGCTAGATTTAAAATTAGTTTACTCACCCTACTGTTGGAACTGAGAGTATTTAATGATGACAGAAGACAACAGTTTGCAAATTTGTATTCCTGTAACTTCTTTTGCTTTCTGAATTTTTGTTTGAGCTTGAGAATATAAAGTTTTGTTTATTTTTTTCTTTTACTTTATCAGGATTACCTTTGAATTTATGGACTGAACTCCATGATATACATGCAAATAGAATAATGTGGATTTATAGCTAAGAACAGTTTGTATAGGATATTAGCTTCACAAATAAGCCTTCCTTAGATATAATTACATTTTACTTAATTTTTATGTACTAAGACCTAAGATAATTCAACCATTTCGGCTGAAAGATATTTTCAGACAGAAAATTGTGCTAATTAATGTATATGTTTTCACTTATGTTAACATAAAATAAATGCTTGCTGACACATGAGTTAGGTACAAAGATATTTGCAGATTTGTTTGTACTAATATGTTTTATTTGATGTGTATTCTTGCTCTCTTATGTTAATATAGGAATAAAATGTTTGCTGACAAACTTTATAAAGATACTTGCAGATCCTTGTTTTGCCTAGTGTATATTTCTACAATGGTTTTGTTTAGTTTTTTTTGATGTGAATACTTGTTCTCTTAAGTTCACAAATAATTAATGTTTGCAGACAAGTTAATTTTGCATATGAATTCTGCTTTGCCTGATTTCATAATTTTTTTTATATTTACATAGTTACATTTTTATTTATATCTTATATTCATGTTATAGTTTTGTACTTATGTTTATAGACTTATGTTTACAACTATATTTTATGTTATACTTATTTTAAATATTTATAAGCTTATTTTATTTTAATTACAAAAGCTGTTGTTAGAAACATTTCTTGATCTTATTTTTATTCAAAGTTAAATTTTCCAATATTTGATTTATAACTTATATTAGCACTAATGTATTTTATATTTATATTTAATATGAATAGAATTGTATTATTATACTCATCATTATTAAATACATTTACACTTTTGATATTAAATGTCATTAATATATAATTTTTAATTAATTAGAATAAAACAGATTTAATTTTAAGTTCTACAATTAGATATACATACATGTATTATCAAATATGAAAATATTGAACCTTTTAATTCAATAAGAAAGATTTTGTTTTAAACAATTTTAAAGATTTTCTTTACGGTCACATGCATAACTGGCAAATGGTTGAGATCTCATCAGTTTATAAATTGAAAAACTCGTATTTCGTTTAAATTAGAGTAATTATTATTCATATGTATATTTATCATATTTAAACAAAGTAAAGTATTTTAATTCAATTATATAAAAATAAATTTTATTATAATATTATCAAAAGATTTCATTTTGAATTCCCAAAGTCCAATTCCCCTTTAAAAATACAATTTAAATAAATAAATTGGCAGTCTTCCCAAATCATAATCATTTTAATATGATAAATTTACATTTTATTTAAATTAGATTAAACATTTATTAAAATAAACGGGGCCAAAAATCCAGGGTCGTTACATTCCTCCCCCCTTAAAAGGATTTTGTCCCCGAAATTTAAAACAAAGATAATTTAAAAGCTGTTATACCAACCATTCAAGCATACGTATCGTTCATACATTAACAAACTACCAAACAGTCTATCCTAACAAACAACACTAGCTATCTGAACACAAGTTCGGATAAGTTTCCCTAAAATTATCGAGAGTTTGTCTCTCGATGATCAACAATCCAAACTGGATTCCTGACCACGGTTAAATTCGACTTAACTTCTAAATTTCTGAATTACTGGTTTAACAACAATGATGAATCATGAACAAATTCCTTAATGAGATATTTGGAATATATTACGAATTTCAGATATCCATTCTGGCAATTCAATTCTGAAATCTACAGTATTAATTCTTTCCAAATTTTATTGACCTCTTTACAGAATTTTAAAATCTATTCAATCAAGTCCGTACGATGTACATATACTATTCGTACGCGATTCCAAATCCGATCGCTCGCTCGATTACACAATTTCACTTCCGAACTAGTATCGTCCACCCGACTTCCTAGTACGGACTCAGAACTGGTTTCTTGATCAGAAACTGTCATTCTCCTTGCATAGTCACAGCTATGATAGAGAATTTCCAGAATGAATCAAAATCCTAATCCATGGTTCGTGGTCGAAAATCGAGTGAAAAATCCTAACTCGGATCGATATAACTATCTCAAAATTCTGTGCTCGAATCTGGATCAAATTGTTATGCGAATAAAATAATATACGTACATCCTACGTATTTATATCCATTGATTATCAACCACATCAATTTTCTTTTATTCACATTATTCTGATTTCTATCCACTTGGAATAAGTTTCTCAATATCAATTTACTTAAGAATTTCACCACTCATTTATTAAGTTTAACATAAACATTATATATACTCTTATATTATTACTCTACCACTATAGCCTTTATATCCTCTTATATCTACTTATTTCCAATTTGAATTTCTAATTCCGTGTGAATCCAAATTTTCTTCAACTCTGAATATTTAATTTTATTGACTATCTTTCATTTAAACCGATTCCTATCATTATGTTAAATTAGTTTCATCCACTAGTTTATTTCAATTTCCAATTTGAACTTGTTTTGTTGCTAAATTTTTGTATTTTTAATTCCTAACTTCCAAAATTTTGAAAAGTTTTAGCATAGTTTCCTTTGTTTAGCATTACATATTTTCATAAGCACATATGTAAGGTTTCGACACTTAGCACAATTACTTCCAACCAATTCTCAAATCATTCTTTCAATTAAAGTGATTTATACTTACTTGCTTAGATATATAATCCATTTGAGCAAAACAAACTCATATTCAAAATCATCCTATTTTGCTTCTAATAATTCATAGAATTTTATCTAATCTCATTTACTTCAAAACAATTCATTTCTATATGTAGTTTGACAATACTATTGTGAATAAATAACTACTTAAGCTTTATGACAAATCTTAAATTGATTCCAACGCAATTTACACTTGACTCCATCTCAATTAATTTATTCACAATCCTTACATTGCCCCCTTTTCATTTCAAAAAGTTTGATTCCAAACCATTTTATTAAACACAACAACTAATATTTTAAACAAACCATCTCACAATTTACTTAAGTTATTTATTTTCTTCAAACCGTTCCACCTAACAACTTAGGTTTATTCTATTTCACCAATTCTCATTTAAATCTTTGATTTGATTTTCTTTTAATCAAATCCCAACTATTTACCGATTAGTTTATTCTTTTATCCATTCTTAAATTTACATGAACAATTTATTATTGAGTTTATAATAAAGTCATTTAATTTATGCTTGAGTTGGATTTGTTTATAACCTACTCCAATTCTGTTTTAATTCAATTCAATATTTACTTATTTACATAAGAATTTTATTTTATTCAATATTATTTATAACTCGACCGAATTCATTTACATTCAGTTTTATTCCAACTCAACTTCAGTTAAATTAACTACTTACCATTCTTTTAAATATTACTCAATACATGAGTTCAAAACTTATTTATTTACTTAAAAGCTTATATTACTCATTTGGGTTATTTCATCTTATAATCACAATTTCAGATCATATATAACACTTACTATCGTAAGGTATAAATTTTCACCTCACAATTTCAATCATTTTACCTTCAAATTTTATATCCAATTAAGTTCGTTTTGAACTTCAATTCCATTTAACTTATCTCAGGTTAAGCTCCAATATGTTTTCTTAATTTCATTTACTTAAGTTAATATCAACTTTACTTTATAAGTTCGATAGTTAATTCATTTAAACCTCCCACCTTATCTAAATAGAATTTCTTAGAATTCAATTGCCCGGTTTTCTTTTCCAAAACCATTTTGAAAGGATAACTACACTTGCCCACTTGGTCTATCAAATCAAATTTCCAAATTCCAAACACTTGTTTTCCCAAAACAAATTTTCTCTTTTTGAAAATTTCTAAAACAACTTGTATACCCAACAACCCCAAACAATATCATGACCTACTATCCTGGTAGAAATCCATCACTTTAGAAACTCGAAAATGAATACTGATGATGTGGCCATCATCATCAGGCTTATTTTCCAGCAACTTAAGTGAGTTCAGTGCTTCCTTACTTCCACAATTTCCTCCCAAAATAATTTCCATTCAACAATATTTTTCAAAACAATACTCCATTATTGCCTTCAAATCTTTGGAAAAACATTTTAAATATTCCCAAGATTTTTTTAAAATTCCCAAATCCTTTTGTTTAAATTCATTTAAACACCTTCAAATTTCCAGGACTTAAATTCTGTTTAATCAAATTTTAGTTATACTCCCTTTTATTTAAATCATACTTAGACAATTTTGCTTGGTTATAAACCACTCAATTTTTTTTTTCAATTATAGTATTAACAAATCAAACATCCAAATATATATAATAATGTCAGAAAAATATTTCTTTTATGTCAAAATATAATTTTGGGTAAAATTATTTCATTTACCCTACTTTAAAAACAATACTGTGTCGGTTTACCTTGTTTAAGAGTTTAGGAATTCCTATCGATGAAATGGCGTCCCACACATCGATCAGAATTCATCAACACTCAACAGATAAGTCAACACAATATAAAAACTATTTTATATTCACTAACAAATACGCGCTCATATCTATTAATACACTCAAACTCATTTTAGAGTTCCACGAACTCTATTCTATGAGTAATTCCTACCAGAGCCAAGGTTATCACCTAACCCACGCTCTGATACCAACTGTGACGACCCGTCCTTCTACTATCAGAAAGACGTATCATCATTAAGAAAGAAAGGGATAGAAATAGAAAAGAAAGAGAAAGAAAGAACAACAACATTAGAATCTCACAGCGGAACGGAACAAAATATAATATATCACATAATATTACATAGTTTTTACAAATATCAGAGTTATACAATATCAATACATATGACAGTCATGCATACAGCTATCACTATATACATCAGAGATACAGCACACATCAACTAACACAGCGGCACTAGATAAATAGCTACATATGTCTGGAAACTCCTGCTCCAAGCTTCTCCAGAAATTAAAGTCCAAAACCTATCACTTGGCTACTCATAAAAATTTGAGTACCCAAGAGTTTATGAAAAACAAAATATAAACTCCAGGTCAGACATGGGTCTGGTATGAGTAAATGGTTTAAAGTTGTTTAACTTTGAAAAACATTTGTAAATAAAGGTATCACGTAAGACTCCCCACAAATAAATACGGGTAAGTTTTTACCTTACGCTAACCAAAACATTTCATAGGAAATCCGGTGATATTATAATAGTGTTTAGGGTTTTCAAATAAATAGAAAATAGCCGAAATTGTTACATGATTAAATTCCAGCTACTAGCCACAAAAGTGGGTAATACAAATCAAAACCGTAGGGTCTTGTAGGGAAAATGGATTTCCAACAATGGCAGGGCTACTGGGGTACCGCCCGTCACAGTACGGGGCCTAGATCACCGTACCGAGGATCACTCCTGACCCCCTACAACACAAGGCCGGAACCATTCCTTACTGAACAGTCCCGAACACGAAAAACCCTGCGGTTGTAGCTAGCAACCGCCCACACAGCCGAAATAAAAAGGGACATCTAGACAGGGGAAATATCTTGTCCTGCTTGGGCATGAACCACCTAACCTTGCTGCATCTCCCCTGTTTTAGCCATTCCCGGTTGATGAGGCTTGAGGCAGCGATTACCTTTATAGAACATATTACTTAGAATGCTCATCGTCCGCCTGACGATGTGCTGAAAGCATTCAATCCATACAAGTTTGTTCCGGGTTCAAACGAAACCGAAGGCATTATCTCGTCACACTCATTTTGGAATCACCCTTAGAGTCAACGACGATAACCCTTGCATTCTGAAAACACCATTTCGATCTTCATTTCAGAATTCACGACCTAACATTTAAATTGGATCGATGTGGTTTTCGGAGAATCAAAATTGATTCTTCCGATCCCGGTCTCATCGAATCCAAACGCCATTTTAAGGGCCAAGTTGTCTAATTAACTTAAACAGTTTAAATTCAACAATTGAATTCATATAGCAATTTACCATAGATAAATAGCGTCAGATAAATCATATAGCAATTAACAAAGATAAATTATACACAATCATCACAGATATAACCAGAATATCACAGAACATCACAAGATAAAAATAAACATCAGAGGCAATCAAATAGAATTATTGATTCATATCAACATTTAGTTTGATTTATTTTAAACTTAATTGCATACTTAAAATAAATTATATTTTATTTTTACTTAATTGATTACTAATTAATCAACTTATTTCAATTTATTAATTACTTAATTAATCATTCTCTTAATTAATTAATTATTCTTAATTATTAATCAATAACCTTAATTATTGATTTATAAAACTCAATTACATAATTAATTATTAGTAATTGCTTAATTAATCATTAATCATTAATTATTAATTAACTTAATCGTTTAATCATTAATTAATTATTTAATCAGTTAACTATGATTTGTTAAGTTATTAACTTAAATGGTTAGTTAAATTCTTAATTATAAATGGGTTTACACAAGATTATCATTAAAATCTTTAATTACTAATTCAATTAAGTTTTGAACTACTTATTAAATTACAATTATAAATTTTATTACATTCTTAATTAACTTCCATTTTAAATTAATTACTCAACTTTGTTTCAGCAAAGCTTCAAAGTTCATCAGGGCATAAAACAATTTGGTCAATACTTAATAACATAATTTACACATAACTTATTTACCTTTACTTAATATTACAGTAGGCAAACTTCAGGAATCTTACAACCCGAAGTCAACAACGTGCTCAACTCAGGTAGAACTCGAGACCACCCAGTATTCTCTAGCGTTCCTCCCTACCTTTCTCTTTTCTTCTTCCCTGTTCCATCTTTTTCTGTTTCTTTTTTTAAGAAGTTTAAGTTTTTAAAATTGTTGAAACATAATAACACACGCGCTCTCCCAAAATACTTCCCAGAGAAACCAACCCGAAGCAGCAAGCACACTAACTCAAGTTTCACTCGAGTCAACCCAACACGCACCCCCCCCCCCCCCCCGCCGTGCACGTGCACGAAGGTTCACCACCGCGCCATCGCACCTCGACCCCACCAACAAATCACACGACCTCCCCTCACTCGAAATCACAGCCCAGAAATTCACGCAAAACTCAGAATCGAAAAATGCCTGAAAAGTCGAACTGCAACTCGACCAGGGTATACAAATCCACCTCGTCTACACGATCGCGACCTTCTGTGATGACGTGGCTTCGGCCATGCCTTGCCGACATCACCTCCTAACTCCTCCCAAAACCTCAAGTCACTCGGTTGAGCTATGGTGACACGATCATCGAATGAACCGAACCCAAAACAATGAACCCGTAACCCTATTCTCAATCATACCTAAAAATCCATACATTCATAAATTTTTTTAACATTTTTCTGTTGTTCATGCATCAATACTCAAGCTCCATGTCAAATTACAACAATTATAATTGAAGAAATCATCAGAATTTCATAGAAAAGCATTTATGGTTAACTGTCAAACTGCTCTAAAAATAGTTAACTAAAAATTATAAAAATTTTCTTAAAAATCATACTTTCATATGTAGTTACAATATATCAATCCAAGTTTACAATTCGAGTTGTTCAAATTTTGATCCTTATTTTATTTTTACTGTAAAATTTAGTTTACAGTGTTTTACAATTCACTGTTATACAGTGTTTTACAATTCACTGTTATACAGTGTTTTACAATTTATTTTTACTGTAAAATTTTATTTAGTTAAATTACTAATTAAAGGAGATGAATTTATATAAAAGTATGAAATATTCTTTAATTCCTTTGACTCAACAGAAATTTAAAACCTAGAAGAATATCAAGATGCAGAACATACAGAACTAAGCCAAACATTCCAGAACTTAAATCATCCACATAACAATACTTCATGAAATACATATTAAGAGTTAGATTTAAAATTAGTTTACTCACCCTACTGTTGAAACTGAGAGTATTTAATGATGACAGAAGACAGCAGTTTGCAAATTTGTATTCCTGTAACTTCTTTTGCTTTCTGAATTTTTGTTTGAGCTTGAGAATATAAAGTTTTGTTTATTTTTTTCTTTTGCTTTATCAGGTTTTACCTTTGAATTTATGGACTGAACTCCATGATATACATGCAAATAGAATAATGTGGATTTATAGCTAAGAACAGTTTGTATAGGATATTAGCTTCACAAATAAGCCTTCCTTAGATATAATTACATTTTACTTAATTTTTATGTACTATGACCTAAGATAATTCAACCATTTCGGCTGAAAGATATTTTCAGACAGAAAATTGTGCTAATTAATGTATATGTTTTCACTTATGTTAACATAAAATAAATGCTTGCTGACACATGAGTTAGGTACAAAGATATTTGCAGATTTGTTTGTACTAATATGTTTTATTTGATGTGTATTCTTGCTCTCTTATGTTAATATAGGAATAAAATGTTTGCTGACAAACTTTATAAAGATACTTGCAGATCCTTGTTTTTCCTAGTGTATATTTGTACAATGGTTTTGTTTTGTTTTTTTTTGATGTGAATACTTGTTCTCTTAAGTTCACAAATAATTAATGTTTGCAGACAGGTTAATTTTGCATATGAATTCTGCTTTGTCTGATTTCATATTTTTTTTATATTTACATAGTTACATTTTTATTTAAATCTTATATTCATGTTATAGTTTTGTACTTATGTTTGTAGACTTATGTTTACAACTATATTTTATGTTATACTTATTTTAAATATTTATACGCTTATTTTATTTTAATTACAAAAGCTGTTGTTAGAAACATTTCTTGATCTTATTTTTATTCAAAGTTAAATTTTCCAATATTTGATTTATAACTTATATTAGCACTAATGTATTTTATATTTATATTTAATATGAATAGAATTGTATTATTATACTCATTATTATTAACTACATTTATACTTTTGATATTAAATGTCATTAATATATAATTTTTAATTTAATAGAATAAAACAGATTTAATTTTAAGTTCTACAATTAGATGTACATACATATATTATCAAATATGAAAATATTGAACCTTTTAATTCAGTAAGAAAGATTTTGTTTTAAACAATTTTAAAGATTTTCTTTACGGTCACATGCATAACTGGCAAATGGTTGAGATCTCATTAGTTTATAAATTGAAAAACTCGTATTTCATTTAAATTAGAGTAATTATTATTCATATATATATTTATCAGATATAAACAAAGTAAAGTATTTTAATTAAATTATATAAAAATAAATTTTATTATAATATTATCAAAAGATTTTATTTTGAATTCCCAAAGTCCAATTCCCCTTTAAAAATACAATTTAAATAAATAAATTGGCAGTCTTCCCAAATCATAATCATTTTAATATGATAACTTTACATTTTATTTAAATTAGACTAAACATTTACTAAAATAAACGGGGCCAAAAATCCAGGGTCGTTACAATTACAATTAGGTAGGTCTAACTTTTCTAATGTAATCATATTACATAAGAAAGTGGGTGCAAATGAATTAAAAGATTTCAGGTATATTTCATTATTAAATTGTTCTTTCAAAATCCTCTTTAAGGTTTTAACTAATAGGTTAAATACTAAAATGAATGATCTACTTGTAATACTCAAACAACGTTTATCAAAGGTAGAAATATTATAGACGGGGTAGTAGTAGTTCAAGAATTTATTAACCATTATTGTAAAAATAATATCACTTGTGCACTTTTAAAACTTGACTTTGCAAAAGCTTTTGATTTAGATGATTAGGATTTTCCTAAGGATTTATTATTGGCTAGAGTTTCAGTGTTAGATGGGTGAGTTGGAATATGTCTTTACTTAAAACTGAAAATTCAAGTATTATGGTTAATGTTATATTTGAAAATAAATTTCAATCGAAACGTGGACTAAGGTAAGGTGATCCAGTATCGCTTTTTTTTAAATTTAGTCAGGGATACATACATAGTTTGAGATGTATTATATTTTCCTGCTATGATCGGTGACTCTATGTTTTATGTTGTATTATATATTGTTGTGTTCCTAAATTAACCAATGTATTTATTGCTTTGTGGCCATACCGTACACGCCATTTGTAGATATTTGAGGTAAAAAAATGTATCAGTGTTAGCCCAAAGAATATTCATGGACAATCGCTCCTAACCAGTCTTATTTTCCCTATTACCAAACAATATTACTATGTGATATTCTTTGGTAGTATGATATAGAGGTGGGGCGTTGCAACTTGTTTTGCTAGGAATATCAAATTAGCCACCAGTAATGGGATTTTAAATAATGTTGGAAATGAAATTACGAGTAACGGTGTTTTCATTCTTCAGTTCACAGACAATATTATGCTTTTTACATCTCACTTATCTAGACATATTATAGAATTTAGATTTATATTATATAGTTTTGAGTTGCTCTATGGGCTAAAGATTAATTTTGATAAGAGTTCCATGTTAGCTTTGAATGATATAGATAAGATAGAGAATAAAGTCGCTTGTACATTAAATTGTAAAATTATGAAATTTTCCATAAAATATTTTGGATTTTTAACAAGACCAACTAAACTCAAACAAAATGATGGTTAATAATAATGGATAAAATTAACGAAAGATTAACTAGATGGAATTGTAGGTTTTTATCAAGGACGGGTAGGATAGTCCGTATTAATTTTGTTTTATCAGCATTACCCATATACTAGATGTCGGTTTATCGCTTTCCAGAATGGTAATTGACGAAATAGATAAAAGTAGAAGAGACTTTTTATGAAGCAATGATAATCCTAATAATAATTCAAAATATTTAGTTAATTGGAAATAGTATGTAAATCTAAAGACGATGGAGGGTTACATATTATAAATTTACATAATTTAAACACATCTCTATTAGGAAAATGGAAATGGAAATTTTCTGATAATAATGAAAATTTAATTTGGAAAGAAATAATATCGAATCAATGGTATAATGGTACATATAATCTTTAGCATATTTTTACTAATAATATAAATAATATTTCTTATTTTTGGAAATTGATAGTAAAAAATTATGATATTTATGGATTAGAAATTAATAATGTGGTTCAATCAAGGAACAATTCAAACATCGGTAATTCCCCTTAAAGTAGATTTTAACGAACTTTATGAAATTTGTACTTTTAAAAATGTGTTGACTTGAGAAATATATGGACCAAAATTAAGTTCTCCATGGGAATTTAGTTTTAATCGTGCTTTAGGTGGAAATACGTTATCTAAGTTTGCACTACTTTGTGCTAAATTAGAATTATTGATAATAAAAATAACATTAAAATATGGTGTTGGGATAGTAATAAAATTAATACATCACACTCTTTTTTATAAATTTCTTAATTTTTTGGATATAAAATCGAATATTGTTAGATACATTTAGGAAGGTAATACTTCTCCCAAAGCTAAAGTACATATGTGGTTAATTATACATGGAAAATTAAATACAATAAAACTATTAAAAAAGAAAATATAATAATTGATAATAAATGTTTATTTGGAATATGGGAATAGAAAATGTTTCGCATTTATATTTTGAGTGCCAAATCACTAATTATATCTTATAAATTGTCTTAATACTATTTATTTTAATATCTCTACTATTTATAATGAGAATTCCATGAATAGGATTCATCCGTGTCCTTTTGAATTTCCTAAAATACCCTTTACATCTCCATAATAGCTAAAAATTAGTTGTCGCTTAACTTGCATACCATCTATTAATGGGTCATATTATCAAACTACATAGAATCATCTCAACTCAATTAGATGTTATTGGAACAACTTCTTTCTTTTTCCCTTATCTTATATACAACAACAATTAATGTATATTTAACGGTGCGGGACAAATCAATTGTAGAGTACATATGATCCATACGTTCATCGATAGCTTCCCTAATTAATCTATATAAACGACCATTAGTAGCATGAAAGCAATTATAATATTTTGGGACAAGCAAGAAAACATTACACAAAAAGCATGAATTGTGTGAGTACGAGGGAGGGAGGGTGCATGGTTTTGTCAGGAGGTAAACCAGGTCGTTTTATCACTTCATTAACATGCATCCATATTCTCGGGCACTGTGCAAATGAATGGATATAAACAATACGTTATTCTACATTAGCATGACAAAATTGAGAAAAAAAGGTTATAAATTAGCTTACAGGCTTACAGGTTCTTAGAAAATGTCAAAGACTAACTTGCGGATACCAGTCTCTGAACTCAACATGGAAGTAGATGGTGTGACCTAAAGCACTGAAAATGTTAAGTGATTGATAGGTATAATTATAAACTACTTTGTAATATAATTTTACTTGATTAGCCATGCTCATCCTCATTGGAAAGCCTGTTCCCATGCTAGAACTAGCCCGAATAAAGAAGAGTACATGAATACATGCACTGAAGAATAGATAGAAAAAATGATTTTTATTTTTTGTACACCTTGGGTTTGGTGTTCTCCAAACGGACATGAACACACTCAAAGTGAAGTGTTATAACATTGAATTGGACCATGGGTTTGGAAAGAAAAAGGTATATACCATTATTATTTATCTAGTAACTAATAATGATATTAGTTGTGATTTATTTTGGAATAGTAGGTTTTGTCGTAGCGGATTTCATAGATTAGTAATTAATACTATTTTTACTATAACATGTTGGTATATATAGTTTAAAGGAATAAAGGATTTTTAATAATATAAATTCTCCAACATATATTCTAATATATATATATATATATATATATATATATATATATATATATATATAATTGCTTTGTATTATTTTACTTGGATTTCAAACCTTATTAATAATAAATAATAATATTAGTTTCAGCGAATATCTTAAAAAAGTTAAATTTCATATTAATTTATTTAACAAAAATTTAGTATTTAAAAATAAAAATGATAGTAGCACTTTAAATACTTTTTTAATTGATATGTATGTTAGTGAATCCAACGCTATACTACATTTAGGAAATTAGTTAGATTTTAAAATGTTGTAATTTTGAATATAACAATCAACTCAAAACGTATGATGTTCAGGAGTCATAGTCATACTGTCAAGGGTTTAGTTGATTAAACTCTTACATAGTTGACCACAAGTCAGTCTGAGTTATATGTAGGTCTATTTCCCCGCATGGTTCACGTCATACCTACGTTATTTTTCCTTGTACATGTTACTTATTCTCCGCTTACATGTATATGTATATAATATACTTATATGCATACATACATACATTTACATATACATACAGACACATACACGCACATGTGTGTGTGTGTTTAAGCCTCACATTGTTTGTTGATTTTTTAGTTTTATCTGTTTACATAGGATGTTCGATTTGAATGTTCTCGTTCCTTAGATAAGCATTGGATGATCCAAACTTCGATACGTTGTAGGGCCTTCTACATCTTATTTGGATTTCGTTGGCAGTTATTCATACCATTCACTTTCTCTTTGGTGACTGGACAAGGCTTTTTCAATCATCGTCCCTCCTCCTCCGTTGCTACTTTTGGCTTTTTTTTAACCACCATTTTGTTCAATTATTTCTTTTCATGCTTTTTAAATTTTTTGAGGGTTTTCTAGAGGAGGGGATTTTTATTTTTATTTTTATTGTATGGGTTCATGTGGAATAGTCGCCTTTTAGGCTTGTTGGTAGCTCCTTTTTCAAGTATAAAATACAGTGTTCTTTTACTCATGTAGATCACTCATTTTTCTCAAAAAACATTACCACTTAAAAATTAGCAATTTACAATAGAATAAAATTAAAAAATTAGTGGGAACAACGTTGTTGGAGGCGCTGTTATGCAAAGTTTAAATCGTCAAATTTATTCACCAAATAATAATTTTTTTGTGAAATTTATGTTTTAAAAACAAGAAATTTACTGCAGTTATACACATTTGTAACTATATACGTTCACACACATTTGTAACTACATACATAAACGCACACGCATGTATATATTAAAAATGGGTAATGGGCCTTGTGGCCCAAGTAATACAAAAATGCATTTTGCACCTAACACATAATCTATCATCAAACTACATTCGTTCATTTTCTACTTATAACTTTCTAACTAGAGCAAACTTTTCATGGTGGTTCACACTTCCCTCTTTGACTTCCTACGCTCGCTGCCTTCAAGCTCTACCTCTTATGTGGTTGTCATTCTAATTCCGTTGCCTTGGTATGAATGTACTTTGGTATACAATTTGAAATAATTTCTACATCTCTCGAGATTCTCACACTGAGTTCAAGTTCTGATTTTTATTTACTTCTGAAAGTCTTGGCGTTTCTCTCCTTCCATATATGTCATACAGTAGTTGTCGAGCTAACTTTGAGGAAATCTTTCATCAAATTGGATCCATTGTTCCACTGTTCAAGTTCTCCGTTCTTCTATAAGATCAACTATGTTACCCGAGCACAAGCATGTCATTTTCACTATTTTCCAAACTTGATTACTTTATTTGAATTGAAAAAATAAGTGTTTGTGCGAATCATCTGCTTCATTGCATAGATTGCATTTTGTATATTAAATAATCCCCCATTTATATATTTTATCTGTCATTAGAAGTTTGATATTAATAGCCATGTATGTTGTATGAGCCATTTTGGGGTTATTACATCCACTCAATACCAATTTTTCCCATTGGCGAACTAGGTAATACATTCTGGTCAACTCCTAAGCACTTGTTATAAACTGGCCATTAGTGGTTCCCCTCCAGCTTCGAATATATTTATTCCAGTTTGCATGCTATGGTATTTGTTATAATTTCTATTTTAAGGTTTCTCATACAGATTTGCATGTCACAATTCCACTTATCTTTTAAAATAACAGCGTTGGTTTTTTGATTAGGTGCTCCATTTGCACGGTAGTGTTTCCAATGCTCTCTATATTATGCTTTGTCCATTCAACCATGCATCTTTCTAGAGATCTATTTCATTTCCTTGAGCTATATGCCTTTCAATCATAGTTCTTAACAAGTCTCTTGGCTTCAGAGAGTTATTCCATGTCGTTGATGAGTTTTATTTTCCATTTTCCAAAGTTGGTTTTGGTGTACATGTTTCTCATCCATTCAGACCAAAGTTTTCTATGTTTAAGATTTTACAATCCAATTTCAGTCCATAAACCTTATTAAGTTCAAATATATTTTTAACCCCTACTTCACATTCTCTCTTTGGTTTACATAAGTCAGTATAACTTACCTTATGCACCCTCCTCTCCGGATGAAATTAGCACACATTTGAAATTGAACAATCAGGTAAAAAACCTAACTTTAGAAGAGATACCTATGTAGAATAATTCTACCCTTTTTACAAAAGGTAGTAACTTTGACCTCCACCCTTGTAATTTTTCTCTAATGTTGTTAATGAGTTGACCATATTCAAAATCAATGATATCGTCATTGGATAAAGGAACTCCTAAGTGTTTAACTAGAAGTTCCCTTCCTTTACTTCCGAAGCTACTAGAATTTCCAGCTTATTTTGATAGCATTTGTTAAAATAACATTTTTACTCAATTTTTTTGTAAGTAAGAAGATAGACCGAGCAAGGTTCCTTGCCCTGGCTCGGTTTGGCCTAGACCAACTTAGGTCCAAGCGACTCCACCACAAGCCAGCTAAAAGTTAAGAGTCAGCCGGCAAGGCACCCTCAGCTATCATATTAGAACTTGGTTGGGCCCATGTCAATCCCTCTACCCAATGACACATCAAGCCGGCTGATGATCGAGGTACCCCAAAGCGGCTTTAATGACCAACTCACCAAGCAAGCAAGTCTTAAGCATAACTCAGCCAGACCCGCATCGACCCTAAGGTATACGCCTAACAATAAAGCATCGACCCCTCTCGTTCACGCTGTCTCTCTCACATGGGCCACTTTCAACATGACTCCAAGTCAGCCTATCTGCTCAGGCACCTCTCCCAGCTACATGCCGACTGGCATAGCCCAAAACTGACTCAAACATTGCCCGTCATTGATCCGACTTCAGTACAATCAGGTGCGATCAATGGCTCATATCATCATCTCTCACTCGACTTAGCACACCCTCCACTCTGTCTGTAGCAACTTCCTACTCTTTTCATGTCCTCAACGATCAACTAACTGACTCAGCCTGCCTTGCCGCCTTAGCATGCAGATGTAAACGACAAAAGGTACAAACAAGTGTGTCTGCTTCTGATGAAGAGCATGTTTCTTTCCTACAACTTGTCACTATAGTACATACATTTAATGAGTGGTAGTGGCAAGGTATGTGCCTTGAACAATTCTCTTGTTGACACTCATCTCAGCCATACATTCCTTTCACTTAGCCAGTTGTTTCTTATCAAGCCCATTCAACCTGATCAACGGCTAAGCGCGCTTCCTGCCTCTTTTATAGCATGATCTCAACCGTCAAAACATTAGTTTCAACAATGATAAGTATCTCATTCAAAGCTCTTCTCATAGTAAGTCCTTGAGATTAGCAGCTTCATTAGTCTTTTGTTCTCCCTTTTTTTCTTATTGTTCTACCGTAATTTCTTATAATTGCAAGAGAGATATATAATAAGAGGACTTCACAGTGGACATAGGCCAGCTTGATGAACAACTCTATATCTTGTATCATTTACCTTTAAACTCTCGCTTTCCCCTCATTTTGCCGTTCCTAAGCCCGATGATTAGCAAATAACATTTTCTCTTCATAATGCATTAATCTAGTTCTACAGTTGATGAAAAATACTGTCGACATTTTGATGCTAGAAGGAGGTCTCTTCCCTTAAAGCTCTCAACTTTTCCTTACATATTTTCTCCTCTATGAGCTCTTTTCACACAATTTGCTCCACATCCGGCAAAGGTGGCGACAACGGTGAACAGTGCCCCACCACTCCCTCCGATGACTGAATAGATCCTCTAGAGATGTTAGGCCATATCTCAATTTAGTCTCATGCTATGTGCAGTTACGAGGCATGCACATTCACTCCCTCAAATTACCGATCGCTCGAGTTATGGTAACTACGCATGCTTTTGCATGAGAATCATGCCAATTGCCCGATAAATTCCTTCACCTCCTAACTTTCATTAAGTGGCAGCTATTATGTTAGTATAAGTGGCATGTCCATTGGGAATAGGGAATAGGCGCGTATCTCTCTCAGCTTAGGAGTGCCCCCTCTTACAAGAACATCCTGGTCGGTCTCATTCATCCCTAAACCCAGGGGTAAGATAGCCAACCTAGAGATCATAGTCGCCTACCATGCATCCCCCTGAGAGTACTTGAGCAACTTAACCTTCTAGTTTCTTCCGATCAGCCCCTTCCAAGCCATCGAACAACTTCATCATCCATATTCTCCTACAGCCATATCCGAAAGTGACAGAATGCCCATCTACATGTCTAAAGACGGTCGAGTTAGTAGCTGACGCCCTTCTCAATCATGTGGTATAAGCTCAGCTTGTTACTACAGGTAAGTTTTTACTCCCGATAATAGGTTCTCCTAATTACTAACTTCTTACGAATGACGACACTTGTCATCCATCCCAGCGTTATATAACACATTTATATAAGAGACCTCGTGCCAACTGTTTGCCCCAAAAATTGGCACAAACGCCCAATAAAGATTTTATAGAGAATAAATGAATAATAATAAATGTAAATAGAGAGAATATAGTATTAAAGTAATAACAAACAAGCTAATAGCAAAGACACAACAATTTATAGTGGTTCGGCGTTGTTTGCATATGCCATTTTGAAGGGTTAGCTTTATTAATCACTTTGTAAACTAAATGCAAGAGGGATCAGATGAAAATCCTTAGTTACAAAAGAACACAAAGCAACAAGCAGCGTAAAGATTCCAAAATTGGATAATCAAGTCTGTTTTATAGAGGAAGACGGTGAAAAATTTCCCTGCAAATCGGTAGAAGGATCTTCAAAACCATAGGGGCCCGTATGAGGGTTCGCATGGCCTAAATCCCAAGAAATAGGGGTCAAGGCTAATCCTTATGATTTGTGTTTTTGGAGATGCGATCCCTATGGGACTTCTGCATAATGTATTATGCTTAGCCTCCAAGTTTCACGCTGATTGGCTTAGTAGAAATTGAGTTATTGATCAATCATTGTTGCAATGTGCTGCGTAGTCTAATTCTAGCCGATCCCTCTTTCTTACGCTTTTTGGGAGCGTTTCCTAGGGTGGACTCTATAGGGACCCCACTTCTTGTTCCCAAAGTTCCATATGTATCCGACTTCTGGATTTTGAGATATCGATCGTTTCCATTGAGTTGCACTGTTTAGCTGAAGTAATCTGATCCCTCTGGTCCCCACAATATCACTTCAGACTATTGGCCTTGATAATAGTTGAGTCTAACATGTCCAGTCAGTTCAGGTATAGCCGGGTCAAAATGCTTGATAACACTTGCCATCCAAAGTACGTTGTGTATCAAACATGATGTGCTTTGAATCAAAGCAAGTTAGAGTTGTCGGAAAGAAATCCATCCAGTTTTCTAAATAGTCTCCATCCTTCCATTGAATTATTTTCCCAAAGCGTCGTATCTCTCTTTGATCATCACGATGCTTGATCGATTTTCAATAGTACAAATTTAGGATTGTATTCCATCAGTTTTTCTCAGTGTCTGGTTTTACCGAGCTAGTAGGCCTTGGCTATTCGATCCAATTTCATCTTTGAAAACTCTAGGTGAGAATTCAATTTATATCGATTTCAAAATTTTAATTTCTAGAATATACACGTGCGCATTCAGGTACACATTCTTGTCGTTGGCTCCTAGGTGCGTTTATACGCTCACGGTTGTTGCCAAAATTTATTGAATTAAATGCAATTACGTTGCATTTTTTTTATTGTTTTTTTAAAATAGGGATCATAATTTTTCTTACTGATCCCATCCTCTTTTTTTGCATGTGCATAGACACATAGAGATCAGATGGATCCTTCTTGGATAGGGATCGTATCTAATACCTTTTGATACAAGGGACTTAAAATTTTGGCTTTACGGAGAAGATAGAGTGGGTCGATCCCTTTAGCTCTATATAAACAATCTTTCTCCTTTCTACCCTTTCACTTCATCTCATCATCACAGTTTTCATTTATCTCCAAGCCTGTTGCCGATCCCTCTTCTTCCAACCCTTCTCTTCAAATCAATCACCGCCTTCATTTTTAGATCTGCCATCCTCCCCTGCTTTGGACCACCACTCCTTCTTTGATTTGAATCAAAATCCAACATCTCCTCTCTAGTAACAATATCTCATACATTTAGGTAGGTTTTCAATTTGCATTTCACTTTAATTTTGTGATGAAATGATGGGTTTGGTCGTGCTACTTGTCTCGAGTATGGGTTGAATTGTGAGGATGTAACATCCCGCTTCTGGAGGTTCAAGCTAACTGCTACGAATGTTGCAATCATCCATAGGTGTTATTTTTGAGTGACCGAAATCAAAATGTTGAAACTATTAGCAACACAAAAACACAAGAATATGAAACTTTTTAAACTTCAACAAAACAGAATTTCTCATTTCTTATGAACTTCAATTTAAGATTTAATTACATAATCTCAGACGGTAACCACATTCAGATCACATATATAGGTACAAACTACGATAAGAGTTACATACGAAGATGTCCCCTTATGATGATCAAAGAACAAATAATTATGAACTTAACAGTTCTTAGTACATCACAACGAAAAACATCAAATAGCTCCTATGTAGCTAATATTGCCTCCTACACGTCTCTAGAAGCTTATTCGTCCAAAACTTGAAAGTATCCCACTCTCAGACTACTCAAATTAATTTTGAGTACCCGAGAGTTTGTGGAGAAACACAAACTTTGAGTCAAACAATAATTCTGGTATGAATAATCCCCTATCATCTCTTATCATAAATAGATATTTAGTGAAACCATGCCGCTTAGCGAAACGAGTTTCCTCCTCACTAGTATCCAAAATAAAACAAGAAAATCATTTACTGTGCCCCTACACCCAAAATGATTAGTCATAACTATGAAATAAAGCCATAAATCATATGTATTGGATATCCCATCCATTCGTTTATTAGATATCCCACCTAAAAGAAATTGATTAGATTTCCCATCTAAAATCTTTAAAATGACGATCCATCATGATTTAATAGGACGGTCTGTTCCAAATCTCTTTATAATAAATGCAGATTATCCATCGTACATTGTTTTATAAAAGATGGTGTGGGTTATCACTGTACACGCCCTAGTTTTTCTAGGATGACTATGAACCCTTAGGTGCCAAACCTCGAGGCTAACCACCTCTGACAAAACATTCTTTATTTTAGAATTTGATATGGGCTTATCCACCACACATTCCATGGTTTTCCTAGGTTAACCAAGAACCCATCACTTGGCCAATTAAAATATCATGATCCCCATGATTATTTATAAAAATTCATGATCCCTATGATTAATTATTTTCCCCAGGTATACCACTTGTTTAACCTATTTTCATTGGTAGTCCCAATTAGATTAAATTAAATATAAACACATTGATAGTCCCAATGTATTTTTTTGAAAGCATATTTCTGTTTGTAACCCCAAACTATGTAACGAAACATTAAACCCACCCCAGTATCCCCAAGGTTTTATCAAATTCATTTTATATAAGGACCACCCTTAAATATTCAAACAAAGATAAGTATTTCATGTTATAATTCGTCGGAGTAGCCCCTTCGACCCAGTAAAGTTTTACTTAAGAAAAATGGCTAAAATAGCCCTTTAAAACCTTTCGAATGAATTCCCATTCAAAAGCAAATAACCCTCCAAAGTTAACCCTTTTGGAAGCCTTCCTTTCAAAAGCATCACAAAATCATACCTTTCACAATCATTGAAGGTAACCCTTTAAAATCTTTCGAAACCAAAAACCTTTCGCGATCAAACCTTTCGAAATCAGATCTTGAAATCAAAACCTATCGAATTAAAAACCTTTCAAAATCAAACCTTTTGAAATCAAAATATTTTTTAATCATTGAAGATAACCCCTTCAAAACCTTTCGAAATCAAAACCTTTCGAAATCATACCTTTCGAAATCAAAACCTTTCACAATCGTTGAAGATAACCCTTCAAAACCTTTCGAAATCAAACCTTTCGAAATCA
Source organism: Allium cepa (assembly GCA_030765085.1). Taxonomy (NCBI): domain Eukaryota; kingdom Viridiplantae; phylum Streptophyta; class Magnoliopsida; order Asparagales; family Amaryllidaceae; genus Allium; species Allium cepa. The sequence continues at coordinate 754,038,073 of CM060940.1, read as the reverse complement.
AAACCTTTTGCAATCATTCAAAAACAATGAAGTGTTGGTGTTGGAACCAACCCTTCGAAAGTATACTTTCGACCTTGTCGGAAGGTTAACCCTTCGGCTTGCCAAAAGGTATTATAACTCCTTTTAAGAAATTATTTTAAAATAATACTCTTGAAGGTTTAAGCTTTCGAAGATCCCCTTCGAAACCCCTTCTTGAATATATAAAAAATTAATCTCTTATAAAATATTAGAGTCGAAAAATCCCCCTTCAACTGATTCGGAAGCAATTATATTTCTATCCGGAAGCAAAAGAAGCAGCCTCCCCATCTCTTCACCCTTTTATTCCCTTCGGCCTTGTACCTACCTTTCGACTTGGACGAAGAGGAACTGTTTACCTTTCATCTTAGGAGAAAGATACCTTTTGATTTCATAGAAAGAGTAAAAGCGGGCTTGTTGGAGTCTAAGGTAGAACTGGGCTCACTGAAGTGATGTTTTTATCTTGCTTGTCTAATGTTGATTGGCCGAGGAACCTTCTTTTGTGCTTACAAATAGTAAAAAGTATATAGAAGTCAATATTTTTCTTAAAACACTGTACTTTTTCCCCAAATATTTCCAAAGGCAATTTCCTTTAGAGTTTAAGTAATTTCGGGAGCATATTTTTAGTTTAGCACTTGCGTTTACCTTAGTAAATCACTATGGAAAAATCCACAAAAATCATCAAAAATCTGACAAATCATATACTTCAACATATTGAAATTTCAAAGCATATAAAGATCAAAAAACTTGAAATTTTACCAAAGTCGAATGAAAATGTGTTAATTAGCCCATTAACATTTTAATGTCTTATCCAAACAAAGGTTTAAATGGTTATATTCTAACCAGAATCAAAAATATGAATCGGGCTTAACCCATAATGGATCCAAACATCGAAAAACAAGAAGATAAATATGATTATTCACCTTGATTAGTTTATTGGAGAATGAGATAATTACCTAGCTTTAATTCCTTAGCTTATTCTTCAATTTAAACTCTTCCTGGAGCTTTTTAGTGGTCGATCGAAGTGATGAGGAGTTACGAATAAGAAAGTGAAGTTTATAAAAGTGGAGAAAGAGATATACACTAAGAAATGTGGCCCCATTTCCAAGTTTACCCCTTAGAAATTTCCTCTTTCTTAATTTATTTAAGTCCTTTTATTTTAGTTCATTCTTTTAGACACGAACATTGGATATATTAATCTCATCTCCCTACTATTCACATTATTCTATTTAATTTATCTAATTAAAAATCCCGAATAATGTTAATTAAAATTCAGGGTCATTACAGACTCCCTCCTTAAAGAATTTCATCCTTGAAATTCAATAAGGACACAACAACAAGCATATAGCCCATGCAAGCAAAGCTTATATAATGTACCAGCCAAATTCTATATAAACCCTATATAGAACATACCATCTAAAACAACACAAGAAAAGTAGCCCTAATCCTGTCTTCTGTTCTCCCAAGTACAGTCTTTCACGTTGTCGCTTCACTGAACTTTCACTAGCCTGAATGTCTTGTTTCTTATCCTCTTCTCATCTTTTGCCACAACACGAACCGATTGCCTCACAAAAATCATATCCAGTTCCACCACTAAGTCCTCCATTGTCGTCGGAGCGGTCGTAGTTTCTGAATCATGAACATACTTTCTAAGATGAGAAACATGAAACACATTGTGGACCCCAGCCAAACTGCTTGGTAAATCTACTCGGTATGCGAGTCTTTCAATCCTCTCTGATACGGGAAATGGTCCAACATATCTCGGTGATAGCTTCTCGGTTCTAAAATCTCGGTATTTCATGCCATTCGCATCCGCATATGTCGGACTTGAATTGCTCAAAATATCAGATTGTTAATTTATATTTGGCAAAACTCAGCATGTACAGTAAATAAATAAATCAAATAATTATAGTCACAGAGTACTATAATAATAAGAAGTGGAAACAATTCATAAAGCTACTATATATATATAACAGAGTTAAAACAAGGTACAACAGAAGTCTCGAATACATACAATAGTCAAGTAACAAAATCTGAATATGTCACTGGGGTCAACTGAATAACTGAAAGCTAAATAGATGTAGATGTATCTCCAAGCGAAGCACCAACTCCAAAGGTGAGTCTCAAATGCTGTGACACTCAATCTGACCAGAGCATAAAGAAAAGCACAAAACATTTGAGTTAGGATTAACATTCTTATATCAATAAATCCAACTCAAGTGAAATAGCAACTGAAATACAAGTAACTTAAAGGATGGTTGGCATACCCGTCCTCTAAGGATCCGTGGAACTATCTACTATGTAGTACAATACGCTGTTATAATATGTCTATAGTAAAGTAAACTATTAAAATAGTGTTAAGGCATTACCCATATCCCCCTTAACACATTTTTAAATATTCTCATAGCCTATGCAGTACCGTAAACCCTCCGTAAACTGGAGGCTATTAGAGGGCACTTCATAGATAGGTTTGGAACCAAATATTCTTTATGTTGTACAATAATTCTTTATTTTATCTGTAAGAAAAGGATAGGTGTTATAGGGTATCTTGAGCAATTGCAAGAATTGGGTGGTACAAAACAAACTCGTAGTGGGCTCGATTTGGTAGGTGACACAACACAACTAGGCAATGGCAGGGTAGATATATCAATTACACTTTCGGGTTGTTGGTAATGCATGGCCGCAGCTATCGCCCAACTCAATCCACACTCCCAAAAATCCGAGGGTGCACCCAATCAATCACAAAGTAATAGAATGATATCAAAGAAGTGTGTACGATCAGAAGAGCAACCTCACTTAACCCGTCAATTTCTCATGTTTTAGCTACCTTAAGCTGACTCACGGGAGTCAAGTCCACGTATATACCTCATATAGGATCGTCATCAACCGCCCTACTTCATTCTGGAATCTCCACCGTGTACACGGTTGTTAAAGTGGTTTTCGGTATTAGTAGAGAGTATGACAATAACCGATCCCGATCTCTTTAATAAACAAACGTTATTATAATACCGTGGTCATTTCATTTCAAATAGCTCATACTTCAAAACCAAAATATCATTTCATTTCAAAACCATTTCAATCCGATATCATTACTCACTTAAAATATTTCCATTTTCAAAAATCATAATACTTTCAAAGTTGTAACACTTTCGAAATTATAAAACTTAGAAATTATAACACTTTGGTTATCACAACACTTTGAAAACATAACAATTTGAAAACATAACTTTGAAATCATAATACTTCTCACTTAAATAGTTTAGATATTAATAATAGTGTATATATATAATAGTTTATATAATAAAATAATTTATATGTGAAAACAATTATAAGTTAAAATAGTTTATATTAAAATAGTTAGTATATTAAAATTTGTTTATACTTGTTTATATATTAAAATAACTTATAAAACAATTTTTTTTAAAAATGTTTTATATAATGAAAATAGTTTCCTCAAGTTCATAAAATCAATTCAAGTCAACTCAAATTCCAAAATCCCATTTAAATCAAATCCCGTTGAAATCAAAATCCCATTTCAATTCAATTCAAATCTAAATAAACCATTTTATATCGATTTCAAATATCGATTTAAACTACAAAAATAAACCATTTCGATTTCAATAGATTACAAAGTTTAAAATATTTAAACCTTTACAATAATTCAATTTGATAAATACATTTATATTTCAAATTTAACTTCATATTTATTTAATATTGAAATATTCACTTGGTAAATCCAATATCATTTAAATAAAACCTTAAATTACAATAAACTAAATATCCATTTGAATTTATTTTAAATATCAAAATATTCATTTAATCGCCATAAACCAAAATCAAGTTATAAAATCATACCTTCAAAATCTCAAATTCGATTAGTTTCAAATCAATTTTATTTAAGTATAATTCTTAAACAAATAAATTGCATATAAATTTATTTTTATCTTTCCAACCTTAATTTATAAAAATTATTATAAAAATCTATTTTAAAAATATAACTTTAAATAAATACTTAAACATAATATATACTAATTAAATTTAATTAAACATTATTATTAAATTTATTTTATATCAAAACGTATTTTATATACTTTAAAATTGTAAAACTATAAGTAAAATCTTAAAATTTATAATTTCAAAACTAATTTATAACTTTAAAATTTCCAAATATATAAATTTAAAGAAATCTAAAATTTAAACCTTTATAAAATAACATTTATATATAGTATCTTAAAATCAATATTTAATCAAACCATATATTTCCTTTCAAAACCTTGGAAATCATTTTCAAAATATATATATATATATATATATATATATATATATATATATATATATATATATAGACCAGCGGTATGTGTATATAATTTTCTATCCTCTGGTCAAGTGATACAGATATATACCATTTCAATCCGCAATTTAAATATATACGGGTATATATCATTTCAATCCGCAATCCCAAAATTCAATTCAATGAAAATCGCTTGGGTTTATCATTTCAACCCATAACGATTTCCTCCTATTCTACAAGATCGTTCGAGTATGTACCATTTCAACCCATAGGAAATTCTAAACTAACAGGAAACTTGCAAAGTGAGAACAGTGACGATGATAATATAACAATCAGCAACAGGCATATATGATCTATGATAAGTTAAATAAATTATAAACAACGGGATATGATGTCATATATCACAAGTGAACAATTACAGATAATAACATATCATATATAACAATTAACTAATTAATAGTTCAATTTAGCAGCATATTTCAATCGTCGTTTCAAAAGAAATCAAATTTAATAAATATAAGAATGTTAATTGTGAGTGATTGCTCAACTTTCGAGGATAGACAGATGAATGAGGATGAGATGAGTCATGAATCCAAGTACGAATTCCAAAGCAAAGCAAGATTGGCACGAATTTCATGACAAGGCTGATAAATAGGAATTGATGAAAACAAATCAGTTTTGATATAAGCCGAATATATATATATATATATATATATATATATTATAAATTCTCTCTCAAACCCAATTTTTTTTAAACATATATTTTAAAATAATATATAAAATTTTAAATCAATATTTAATTCAGACACATAAGAAATAAAATATATATAGACATATATATATATATATATATATATATATATTGGTATATTGAAAACCAACTCATCTATACTTATATATACAAATATATATAGACTAATACATAAACATATATATTAACTTACATACTTAATATATATATATATATATATTCAATCAATAATTATTATAAAACCCATATACATAAACAATCAACAAACCCCATTTACAGATTTAGATTTATTTCAATACACATAAACTAACACACACACACACACACACATATATATATAAGATAATACATACCTATCTTTATATATATACTGTAACTTTATATGAATAAATACTAGCCAAACGATACTTAAAAACAATCATTAAAGCACATATTAAATAAGATATTCAGGTTAAACATTTTCCAATCCATATTTATTAAACACATAAAAATCAAACTTATATACAATATGATATAACATACATATATACAGTAACTAGGTTTTATACAACTAGTATATGCATATAAATAGTACGGATGAAGCAAAACACATATAGACTGATATATATATATAAACAATCTCCATTATAAAATCAATATAACAAGCTTTATTAAAATACACATACATAAACAACACAACTCACACACACACACACACACACACATATATATATAGTTGCAATTATATATAAAATACTTGAAAAACCCAAACATATATATAAACTTTACTTAGATCTGCATCTACAAACACAAATAACATAATATATATATTCAAAGAAAGGAAGAGGAAGGCTTACGGCATGGAGTAGACAGGCTCATCTTGGCTGTTAGTGGGGTTGATGGTATCGGTGCTGCTGCTTGTGTGGTGAGGTGAGATAGGCGGCAAAGGGAAGATGGTGGCAGTTGATGGGTTACCGAGTTGAAGGCTTCGACATTGTTTGGCCATGGCTTGAGGGTGCAGGATAGGAAAGAGTGGGGCACGTGGCAGTGGAGGCAGGTTCAGAGAGAGGAGGCCAGAGGTGGATCCAGGGTGGAAAGCGAGTTCTGGAAGCTTGGGGTTGCAAGAAAGTGGTGGTTCGGGTTGCGAGGAAAAAAAATGGATGGCATGCAAGCTTTGAGTGTGGGAAGGAGCAGGACATTGGAAAGAGAAATAGAAGAAATATAAAATTTTGATTTTTTCACAGAGCAAGTTTTCTCTGTAAGTAAATAAAAATGAAAGAAGATGGTTACAGAGAAAAACTATAAATATGAACGGTTGGGGTTTGGAATTATAAAAGTCATGGAAATACAAAAGTTACATGCATGAATTAACGGGAATAAATGCCAATGGCCATTTGGTTTCAATAGATAGATAAATGAAAAGTCATAGGGAGACAAAAGGTTCAAAACAGTTAGCGAAACGGAAATCATTCCGTAAATTTCGCCGTCTCCCGGGTTATGAAACACACAAGTAAATATACCGTAGAGACCAGCACGACATGACGATCAAAATCGTATACACACATCAATGGTACGACCATTCTATCAAAAGTTGATATTTAGTACCGAAAATGCTGCTAAAACGCTGAAAATAAGATAACGGAACGATAGCAGTCCAAATTTGATGAAACGAAATATGACGCCTCACTCAGAAGATGATTTACAAATTTATTGTATAAAAATATTCAGGTTTGAAAAATATTTTATTATCATCAAATATTAACTGATTTAAATTGAAATAAAATTACACAATAAAATAAACTTCCTTATTATCAGATGGAAATTTACCATTTGTTATGTTTATATAGGCGTATTCTAAATATCAATTTTTTTCCAAATTCAATTATTTAAATTTACAAAAATTCAGTTAATTACATTAATAAAATTAATAAAAATTTATGGGTCGTTACACCGGTCTTCACGAACCGAACCACAACTTTCATCGGCGATACCTTGATGAAAACTCTATCTCCAACTGAGAACTCTAGGTCCTTACGCCTTTTGTCTACGTAACTCTTCTGCCTAGACTGAGTTTCTTTCATTCTTTCTCGTATCAACTCAATCTTATCCATAACCTCTCTCACCAAATCTAGAACAAGGACCAACCTGTCTCCGCTCTCTAACCAGCATGCTGGTGATTTGCAAGCCTTCCATACAAAGCTTCAAAAGGCGTCATTCCTATAGTATTCTGATAACTATTATTACAGAAAAACTCCATTAGGTGCAAGTGATCTTCCCAAAAACCACTAAAATCTAGCACATAAGTTCTCAAAAGATCTTCCGGTACCTTTTTGAATCTCTCAGTCTCCCCATCCGTCCGAGGATGATATGCGGTACTCATCTTGAGCTTAGTGCCTAACATACTCAACAGGCTCTTCCAAAACTCGATAGTAAACAAAGCATTTCTATCACTGACGATACTACTAGGAATTCCATGCAGTCTAACGATGTTCTTCATGAACAACTTAGCCAAAACAGGTGTCGTCCTGTTGACCTTATTCGAATGAAATGAGCATTTTTGGTCAATCTGTTCACTATGACCCATATATTTTCATTACCCTGATTTGACTTTGGCAACTCGTCAATAAAATATATATGAATATCGAGTCTCACTTCCAAACTGGAATATTCAAAGGCTGAAACAATTCACTTGGCTTTTGATGTTTAGCTTTTACTTGTTGATAGTTCAAACACTGCTTTACCCATAAGCCAACATCCCTCTTCATTCCTTCCTTCCAAGACTGGCATAATCCCTGCTTAGCTTGGCATAATTATTGCCAACTGGGGCCACCAGATTAGCTCCTCCGTCATTCCTTACATCCACTCCCACAGCTGCTCCAGCTTGCATCATATTCACGAAGAACTGATACATCATCCCCATATCAACCGACGTGATCTCAGCACCAACATTAACATTTGCATCTGGGTTTGCATTTTCCTGTCGACCCTAGTTGCTCCTAGTATTAGGTCGAACATTTCTACGTGTTGCGGTGTGTCTTCCACCATGATTCACTCTTCCTTTTCCTGTCTCCATATCTTATTTCCCTACTACATGAAATCCAATCTTGGTAAGATTCGGAAGAACGGTCTAAGAGAGTGGGAAATACATACTTAGGTATTTATAGCAAAGTACACATACGTTACTTCAACGCTTACCCATGCCCAAACATATTTTAGATTCATTAGAATTTGCTTTAAAAATCTTTTAAGGGTTTAAATTCCTTTTAAGTATATTTACCATGCTCTCATACCAACTTGTAACATCCGACTTTCAGAGGCTTAAAACTAACTACTACAGATGCTGCAATCATCCATAGGTGTTATTTCTAAGTGATTTAACTGTAATCTTGAAACTATTGGCAATATAGAAACATAAGAATGTGGAAAAAAAATTAAACTTCAACAAAACAGAATTTCTCATTTCTTATGAATGTCAATTTAAGATTTAATTACATAATCATAGATGTTAACCACGTTCAGATCACATATATAGGTATAAACTACGATAAGAGCAACATATGAATATGTCCCCTTATGATAATCTGAGAACTAATAAATATGAACTTTACAGTTCTTGGTACATCACAGCGGAAAGCACAAAATAGCTCATATATAGCTAATACTGCCTCCTGCACGTCTTTGGAAGCTTATTCGTCCAAAACTTGAAAGTATCCCACTCTCAGACTACTCGAATTAATTTTGAATACCAAAGAGTTTGTGGAGAAACACAAACTTCAAGTCAGACAATAAATCTGGTATGAATAATCCCCTATTATCTCTTATCATAAAAAGATATCTAGTGAGACCATGCCGCTTAGTGAAACAGGTTTCCCCCTCACTATTATCCAAAATAAAACATGCAAATCCCCCCGCACCCAAAATGATTAGTCTTAACATAATATGTAGCCATAAATCATTTGTATTGGATATCCATCCACCCATTTATTAGATATCCCATCTAAAAGCAATTTATTACATTTTCCATCTAAAATCTTTAAAATGACTATCCGTCATGATTTAATAAGACCGTCCATCCCAAATACCTTTAAAATAAATGCAGATTGTCCATCGTACATTGTTTTATAAAAGATGGTATGGGTTATCCACCGCACACTCCATAGTTTTTCTATGATGACTATGAACCTTTGGGTGCCAAATCCGAAAGCTAACCACCTTTGGAAAAACATTCTCTATTTTAGAATGTGATGTACCACACATTCGAAGGTTTTCCTAGGTTAAACAAGAACCCATCACTTGGCCAATTAAAGTATCATGATCCCTATGATTATTTATAAAAATTCATAATCCTCATGATTAATTATTTTCCCCAGGTATATGACCTGTTTAACATATTCCATTGTATCCGCAATTAGGTTAAATAAAGTAAAAACATATTGATAGCTTCAATGTATATTTTCGAAACCATATTTCTGTTTGATATTCCAAACTATGTAACGAAAACATTAAACCCACCCCGTTCTCCCTGCGGTTTTATAACATTCATTTTATATAAGGATCCCCTTACATATTAAAATAAAGATAAGTATTTTATGCTATAACCCTTCGAAGTAGCCCCTTCGACCTAGTAAAGTTTTACTTATGAAAAATGGCTAAAACATCCCTTTAAAACCCTTTGAATGAAGTCCCATTTGAAAGCAAATAACCCTCCAAAGTTAGCCCCTTCGAAAGCCTTCCTTTGAAAAGCATCACAAAATTATACCCTTTGAAATCATTGAAGTTAAACCCTTCAAAACATTTAGAAATCAAAACCTTTCGAAATAAAATCTTCAGATATCAAAACCTTTCAAAATCAAAATCTTTTGAAAGGTAATCAAAACCTTTCGAAATCAAAACCTTTCAAAATCAAAACCTTTTGCAATCATTGAAGATAAACCCCTTGCAATCATTGAAGATAAACCCTTCAAAACCTTTCGAAATCAAACCTTTCGCAATCATTTGAGATAATCCCTTCAAAACCTTTCGAAATCAAACCTTTCAAAATCAAACATTTTGAAATCAAAATCTTTCGCAAACATTCAAAAACAATGAAGTGTTGGTGTCGGAACTAACCCTTTAAAAGTATACTTCCGACCTTGTCGGAAGGTTAACCCTTCGGCTTGCCAAAAGGTATTAAATATTTAAAAAATACTCTTGAAGGTTTAAGCTTTCGAAGATCCCCTTTGAAACCTCTCCTTAATAAATTTTTAATCTCTTATAAAATATTAGAGTCGAAAGATTCCCCTTAACTAATTCGAAAGCAATTATATTTCTATCCGAAAGCAAAAGAAGCAGCATCCCCATCCCTTAGCACTTTTCTTCCCTTTAGTCCCGTGCCCACCTTTCAACTTGGGTGGAGGGTAACTATTTACCTTCCGTCTTTGGCAAAAGATACCTTTCGATTTCATCGAAACGTTAAAAGTGGGCTTGTTGGAGTCTAAGGCAGAATTTGGTCCACTGAAGTGATAAAATGTTTTTATCTTGTTTGTCTAATTTTGATTGGCGGAGAAACCTTCTTCTGTACTTCCAAATAGTAAAATGTATACGAATGTCAACATTTTTCTTAAAAGACTGTACTTCTTCCCCAGATATTTCCAAAGGCAATTTCCTTCGAAGTTTAAGTAATTTCGAAAGCAAATTTTCAATTTAGCCCTTGGGATTAAATAATTTAATTACCTTCGTAAATCAATAAGGAAAAATCCCCAAAAATCACCAAAAGTCTAACAAATCATATACTTCAACATATTAAATTTCAAAGCATATGAAGATTAAACAACTCGGAATTTTACTAAAACCGAATGAAAACATGTTAATTAGCCCATTAATATTTTAAAACACCTTCAAACAAAGGTTAAAATGGTTATATCCTAACCAAAATCACAAATATAAATTGGGTTTAACCCATAACCGATCCAAGCATAGAAAAACAAGATGATAAAATGATTATTTACCTTGATTCGTTGATTGGAGAATGAGATAATTTCCTAGCTTTAATTCCTTAGCTTATTCTTCAATTTAAACTCTTCCTGAAGCTTTTTAATGGCCAGTCGAAGTGATGAGGATTTAAGAATGAGAAAGTGAAGTTTATTAAAGTGGAGTAAGAGATATATACTAAGAAATGTAGCCCCATTTCCAAGTTTACCCCTTAGGAAATTCCTGCTTAACTTATTTAAGTCTTTTTATTTTAGTTCATTCTTTTAGGCCTGACCATTGGATCTATTAATCTCATCTTCATATTATGTACATTATTCTATTTAATTTATTCAATTAAATATCCCAAATAATGTTAATTAAAATTCGGGGTCATTATAGAGGATACGAGGTGGACAAGAATGACGCGGTGTCGGTGGAATGGTGAAGTAGAAGGAGGAGGAAGACATTCGTAGAAATGAGGCGTTGAAATTTGATAAGTTGAGGGATCGATGGTATTCGAGTTTTGAGGGATCGGTGTATAAGGTTGAAGTAAAGAAAGTGAAAGGCTAAGTATAGGGATTGGTTGTAGATGCTCATGACATAGGGGTCGATTATGGAAGTTTGAGGAGGGATCGATGTTGTTGTAGCGTAAAGGGACCGGTCTAGTTGGCTTTGGCATAAGGACCAACTATGTTGAGATATGGAAATAGGGATCGGTATAAATGATTTAAACTTGTAAGCTTGACCAAATCAATCCATATAAACTTTGTATGAACTATTAGAACCAATCCTGCCTTGATTGACCTGAATATATGGACCTTTATGGACAATAGAACTAGCATATCTAACTTTAAATTAAAATCGAAAGATCGCATTTTTGGAACATAGATATGAAATGTAACTTAGCATAAAGATTTCAACAATGAAATTCAAATGTCGATATGTCGATGTCAAACCTAAAGCATATGCAACCGATTTAAATGCTAATTAAGATGGTCAGCATTGACGGTCACTTTGGTCTGAATCCGAAGTCTTGTCACTAATTTTGCTTTTAATTTTAAATCGTTTATCTCTGCACTTCACAACACTGCATCACACTAGTTTACACTTAGCATGGGGGGACATGTTGATTTCTTTAATCTTGATTATTTACTGAGTTTAGCTGTTATGGGATTTAGACGTTCAGGGTGTTTAGCCGCAATGTCTTCCAGTCAACCTTCATAGCATAACAATCCAGGTGCCGAATCAAGCTTCATGACCGTATCTGGTAGACTTTCTTTCGAACACGAAGCTGAGCAACCAGAGAGTCCCAGTCCTTTAGTTGATCTTTTTTCTAACGTTCCCATCCTTCTGATGATAGATCTTGCCCTTGACACTTTAGAGGGGGCTGTATTTTTGGATGATCCGATGGATTCCCAAGCCTCCAAAATTGGCAAGGCTGCTCTTCGTAGGCTGTGCTCTAGACATGGAATCCCATTTAGAAATGTTCTTAGTCCCATCAAGGAATAATACGGGCCACTTTCCCAGAGGGGTATACGGCATGTAACAAATTTATGTGCTGGGCCGAATGTGTGCCGCCTTCTAATTCATTTATTCGAGAGATTCTAAATTATATGGAAATAGCTCCTACTTAGCTGCATCCGAACAGCTACGCCTTCGTTTACGACACCTTTTTATTATTATGGACGTTCTGTTCCATCCGCTATCTCTTGAAGACGTTCAGTTCATCTATAATTTTAAGCAATGGACGAGAAGCCTTTCTTATACTTTCCTCGATCTCATGCCCAAATATCAAATTCTTATTGGTGCTTGAAACAAGCTCAACGCTCTTAATCATGAATGGTTCTATATTCGTTGTCCACTCAGCTTCACGAGGCAATGGTTGGAACGACATAAGTATTGTCTTCGTTTTATTTTCAAATCCTTAAGTCCAAGTTGTATCTTAAACTAACAAATAATTTGAAAATTTACAGGTGTCCATCCATGATTCAAGGAAATAACTATTCAAGGGCGGTCTCTGCAATCCACACTACCCCAGTCGAAGATGGGGACCTTAGATCACTCGTAACTGATGAGTGGTTATCTACTTTTAGGTTGCTAGAAGAAGATCACAGCATCTACTTCCATGAAGCACTGATAGCCCTATCAAGCCCCTAGTCGAGGAAGCTTAGGACGATGCCAACGAAGGTAAAATTAGAGTTAATGATGCCAATGAGCTTGGCAATGATGATGTAGGTTCGGGCAATGCGTATGTGGTCGAATCATCACAAGGCATGCAATCTCATGCATGGAAAAGGAAAGGGAAAGTGCTCACTTATAAACTCTATAGGAGAAGAACTGCTAAAAATCCTAAGTTCACTATTACCTCTGTTGAAGAAGGGTCTTCCTCCCAGCCTCTAAAGAGTTGGTTGGAAGGATTTTCGAGTCTTCCAATCCCTGAGGACATCATGACCTTTGAGTTTTCCAATTTAAGCATCGAGGGGCTTAATTCTCCAGCCAGGACTACTGATGATATTCCTCACACTAGCAAAGGAAAATCACTCCTATAAGAAATGCACAGTAATTGGTCTGCTAAGGGGACACCAGAACTCTCACAATCACGCGCACTCTACTGCACGATTTTTGCCTATCTTTTAATTGATTGTTGTTTATATGATTTTGTTTCGTTTGTAGGTGCTATGTCTCATTCTTGTGCCTTTGATCGCTTGAGGGGATCCTCGACACATTATGGATCCATTCGTGGTCCGGACTCGGGCAAGCATCGTGAAAAGGGCGACAGACGGGAAATAAGCCATCATTCAAGGGAATATTCATCCTTTAAGCACAAGTCCAAATCTCAGTCATCACGTAACCAAGAAGTTCAACCCAATCGTTCTCTATACAACAGCGATCATACTTCTTCTCATGTTCCTCCTATGGTTGTGCCACCCGAGCACCATTCAGGTTCATCAAGTTCTTGACAACCTTGTGATCGCTGGTCAAACAAATGTCCTATCATTACTTTTGATTTAGCTTTGACTACTATAGCTCCCGAAGCCTCTACGGGAGAATAGTTGGCCGAAGTTAAGATCAAATTTCCAAAAATTTGCTTTGATGGACTAAAGTTTCTTCCTTTTATCCACATAATCCTAGGAAATATTAAAGCAAGTTCGCTTGCGTGCGTCAACGATGTTTTTATGTGGCGTGAAACATTCTAGCACTTAGGTGAGAAAATCTATGAGGTGTCTGCTGAAAGGCAATATGAAATCGGTCATCGTAAAATGGAGGCGATCCATGAGAAAGATATGATTTAACATCGAGATGTTGGAATTACAGAGTTGAGCACAAAGTTAACTACAGCAGAGAAAAGTTTTGGCATGATAATTGGGTTTAAATGTGATAGACATTTTAAGTTTAAAAATCCTACTTGTAAAAGAAGTGAATTTTCACTGTAAAAGTCTTTGAAAATGGAAAGTTGGTTAGAATGGAAATTTTTTCTTAGAAAGTTGGTTAGAATGGAAAATTTTCCATGGCTCCTTTTGGAAACCAAATAATTTAAGAAAAATCTAAGTTTATATCTATTTTAGAAGAGTAAATTTTTGGATCAACTACTTTATAATTTTGAGGTTTTATCTTTTAAAAGAGTTGTGAATAACCAAACCAATTTTTAATGTGGAGTAGATAGAGATGATTACATAGATAAAGACGAGGTGAAGGTTTAGGCTAGAAATAAAATAGCTATGGATGCTTGTAAGGTAGCAACAAGAAATCCCAGGTGAATATAAGAAATATTGGTATAAACCTAGGAATGCTTAATTAGATATGTGTGGAAGCCATAAGAATGACCCTCAAAGGAATGGAGAATAGTATCAAAGTACACATTTGCAAGTCTTAGGATATACTCCCATGAAGAATCAAGGAAAGAAGGCAGGTACCAAAGTTTGAGAATGGTATCAAGACTTTTGACTGAAAGAATATGGCAGTATGATTGGAGAAGAGAGTAATAAGATAGCATAAACACATAAAGGATATTGGTTGACTCAAGGTTACAAAGAGCAAGATAGATGGTAAAAGTTATTCCACCGAGCCAATTTTTGGATGTGTTATTTTAATATGCATAATTTTATATTTCCTACCCATTATGGTGTGGGAATGCAAAATTATCCCACAGCCGGGTGTAATGATTGAAGTAATGGATGGACCTTATTTATTAGAAGTCAAGTAGGTAAGTTAAAACAAGTGGAGTAGAGTAGAATGACGTGCTAGAAATGTCCATCTTAATAAAGTAAGGAGTGTTAGGGCCACAACGTCATCAACACCAGTTGATGATGAATGGCAGCTTCCAACAATTATCTCTTTTAGGTTCTTTAGGCTATAATCGCTAGTTGTCTCCTTTTGAATATTGGATAAGTGTACGATATGATTTGAGGTATGTTTCTATTTTATTTCCGTGTTGATGGTTTGGATGAGCTTTGACCGCTACATAAATATGCTGGAAAATAGTATAAATAAGAAAATTTCATAAGGACACTTAACTAGAGATAAAATGTTGGTAAGACTGGAAGTTTATATAATAAATTGAAAATTTTGGTTAGCAAAAACTTTATAATTTTTTAAAAAATACAGTTTAGCAAATGGAGAATGGAAAAAGGTTGTTGCAAAATCATGGGTCACTATTCCTATGTCTTAAAAGATAAAATTTATAAATATGTTTGCAGGTACTTGGTTGTTTTAGAGTAAAAGGAACGGTTCCTCAAATCTAGGATTAACTCCACGATGCTAGGGTCAATCATACGCGTTAACTCGTAGACTAAGTCCTAGTTATGTTAGAATGTAGCTTGATTTTTTTAATGATGGAGCGGCAAAGGTTTGAAAAGTTATGTTGGAATGATTTTGAAATTTTTTGTTTAAATACTTTTGAGAATTTTGATTCTAATGTTTTTGGAAATTTTTGTTCAAGTGCTTTTGAAAAGGGAAAAAGGTCTAAATGCTTGTGGGAATTTGTTTTTTCAAGTAATTTTGCAAGTTCGATTGGAAAGGGAAAAGGATTTTGACTAAATTTTTTTTTCAATTTCTAATGCTACATGATTAACATAGGGCGGGTCGACGTGATAGTGAATGTGAATTTTACTATCCAACAAGGGCTACAATATATTATAAAACATGGGGAGTAAAAGGAAAAAAGACTATTTTAGCTTTGGAATTTCTATTTTCGTACCCTGTTGGTGGTAAAAGGAAACTTAGGCTTGGGAAATTACATTTGAACATCCAAAAATAAACATCCTTATGTGTATTGTACCTGAAAAAGTTGGAAAAAAAATTGTGGGCAAAAGAGTAGGTTCCAAAGTACAACGAAATGGATATATAATAAAGTGTGGGAATGTGAAATTTTCCACCTAAATTCCTTTTTCGGTATAGGAACATGGATTTAGAAATCTATGTTTAAATAAAATTGAATGTTAAAAATTATATGCTAGATTTTGGATGTTAGGGATTGGATGCAAAATTGATTCCATACTCCTACTCGTAGAAGTGTGGAAATTATTGTGTGAAAATGGATTTTTGATTTTTGAAAACTTGCATACATATAGAGTTGTTAGTATATATAGGTTATCAGCGTCATATTTTCAAAAATGTTTTAAAAAGAATTCATTCATGTAGGAGACATCGATTTAGAATCATTTTGCATGCATGTCTTATATATTGCGATACATCGTGCACTTGTACAGGTTTGGCTACAAAATTGGTTATATACTAATTGGTTAGATAGCTTAGATTTGTTGCACGCGATGTTTCATTATTCAATCTTTGGGAATTTCGGAGATGAAACTCTTCTAAAGGGGGAGAATATAACATCAGTAAAATTAACATTCATCAACAAATAATTAATAAGGCTCCAAAAAAGGAATTTGAGCAAACATTGAAATTTGGTCATGAAAATTGCACGATTGTATACGTGGTGATTTTTTGAGCAACTTTCATTTTCGGAGTTTCGCTATCAGAGCTCAAACGAAGAAGTTATCAACATTTGAAATTTCAGAGCGTAAATAATAAAAAGTGAAAATACAAAACAAATATTATTAAATGCAAAACCCAACGGTCGACCCCTTACTTGAATTAGTTGACTGCTGGTGATCGACCGCTTACAGGTGGTGGTTGACCGGTCAGGCGGTAACGGTTAAGGTTTGATCTTTGGCCAAACAACATGGATTTAATTATTTTAATCTAATGATTATGATTGATTCCAGCGCCTATAAGTACATGCCTAACCCTTCGCTTTTATTCCCATATTTTCTAATCAAAGCAATGAAGCTCTATGATTTTTCCTTCTCCACTGCTATAAAAAATTATAAAATATTATACACACACATAAAAATTGGAGAAGGGCAAAAAATAAAAGAGAGGAAGAGAAGAATCAAATCAACGTCGCGAAAGAAAACAGTAAGATTTTATAATTATAAATTTGTATTTCCCTTAACCCCAAGCCTCTTCTTAGATATGCAATTCTAATAGTATATATATATATATATATATATATATACACACACACACACACACATCTTGTTATACATATTCTTTTGGGTTAAAATGGAAAAGGAGTCAAGTAAAGAAATGGGTTCAGATTTGGGAAATTTGGAAAGCTTAAAAAGGCAAGTGGGAAATTATATAAATCAATTATACCATTGAAATTTATATCATTGGATTTTATTTAATTATGTGCACATATAAGATCTGATAAGTTGTAGGCTTAAAGAAAATGTATATGAGTATTGACTACACATTCTATAAAAATAGGTAATTGGCATAGGTATAGTATGTACAACCTAATCTGGAAATTTGAAATCAATCCCAAATATTTATTATTGTAGAATGTTTGTAAAGTTGTAGAGTTTATTCCAATATTTATAGGTTGCCTAGTTGACTTGGAATGTGAATTTCTATGATTTAATTTATTGAGAGCAAGGTATAATTTAATTATATCTATTTCCGTGTAATTTCTGTAAATTATCTAATTCTGCAAATGTATGAAAAAGTGTGTCGTTTTAAATAATAAAGAATATACAAAAAAATAAAAGATATGTGTAAAAGATGTTCTTCCCCGTGGTATGCACTATCTATTTCAATAAAAGAAAAGATATAACTCTTTGTAATTTCAAACAAAGCAAGGGTCCCACTTTTCGATAATTTATGGAAAGTTAAAATGGTAATCCTTTTTGAAATGATAGCTCTAATAAATTAAAACAAAAAAAAGAACGTTCTAGTTCAGGAATTAATAGTTTAGAAATAAGAAAAAAATTATATATATAACCACGCTTACCTATTAAAAATGATATATATATATATATAGTGTAATTACGACGATATCCATATTAGTTATTAATAACGTAAAAATTATAGGATTAGGAGGCTGAAAAGGGAAGGAATGGCAATTCCAAAATTTATGGACAATAACCACAAATTTAGTATGCAATAAATTTATAGTTAATTAAGAGTGAGAAGAATTATATGATGACTAACTAAGGGTTTAGTGTGGCATTTATGGAAAAATAATTAGGCACAATAGGTTGAATTAGAACGAATAAACAAATGTTATTAGGGATTGTCTAATTAGAAAAACAATAATCATTTATTACGTACAATTGACAGTTATGGAATATAGTAAATAAGCGTATAAGATGGGATTAAATGCTAGAAGACAGTATAACTTTCGTAATGGAAAATTATACAGCGTTAACTATGCGATTAGAACCAACGTGAATTAGTGGGCCTAACCCAATATTTAAGCTTAGGATGGATACTTTCGTTTAGTGGGTTGGAATGCAAGGTCGGTGGAGTTACACAATAGAAGGTTGTCTTTCACCTAAAGGTTACTAGTAGTTGTGTATACTTAATACTGTTGTGGGACATCTTCAATTGTACAACCTATGGGGAAGGGATATGCATTTGCGGATAGGTAGGAAAAAATATATCACTGGTTCTTCTCGAATTTAAAGTACTACATGGCCTAGTAATTTAAGGAAATGAGGTTTATTTCATTTAGTATAAGAGGTATTAAATAACTGAAAAGGGCATTTTCCTTGACTTACATTTAGGTTAGTCTAAATATGATGTCAGCCGAGGAAGGTCGGCGGGCTATGTCGGTATTTTTGTTGGACCTGTATTTTACAGTAGCATTGGCATATAGGACATGACCACCAGCGGTCCTGAGTGGTTGATAGCAAAGGTTCGGGTTTTACCTTGACATATTTCGCTTCCTTAGTATAGAATCTGTATGGGATACACATAGGCCACAAAGTTAGCTGGTTAGATGTTGTGTTTTATCGGAGGTGGGCTAGTTAACCCTTAGGAGAGTCTTTGAGATGCTTTGGTAGTACGACAGTTAAATTATAAATTATAAAGCTGCATATAAGGGTCATTGGTCTTTGTAGCTAGGACCGATTGACTAGCGTTTACGTTGTGGAGGGCCTGCTTCGGGGACTGAGGTAGTAAATGGTCGTTGGATCTGTCTCCTCCCTATTTAAGAAGTATTAAGTGACCAAAGATTTTGGGTAGTATATATTTAGATATATATGTATATAGGCATATATATATATAGATTTATAGCTCATAGGAGGTTAGACATATTGTACATGTACATAGGATTGAATGGATTAGCCTTAAATAATTGACAAAAAACTTTTATGGAAATAAATCGACATAAATTAATGGTATGGGTAAAATATGTAATTTTCCAATCACCGAAATATTGTTCCGACCCCTCATCATTACAACCCATGGGATAGGTTAAGAACCATAGACTACTGGAGCAATACGAGAATGGTAGATAGAGAAGACTTCTTATCCATGCTCGGTGTTGACAAGGCACTACATTTCTAAGGAATATTATTGATTCCAATGTAGTAACCTTTGCCAGTACATATGTTCTATTATATTTTTCTATTCCGCTATGAGTATATATTAATCACTTTTCAAAATAATTGTGTTTATTACAGTTTACCATAACCAATGATCCATACCCTAACGGACTCGGGTTTCGGTTTAGCCGAAATTCGGGCACATTAAGGTGCAAGTTGTTACACGTAGGGAACCTCTCGGGTTTAAATTAGGGTAAACTCAGGTTATTCCCAAGGAGTGCTTGGTTACTCAAATCTCTATCCTTTGGACTCAAAGCACTCTGACTGACCCATGTCACCGTAATTCGAATACCAGTACGGCAGTTTGTTATTAAGAACGGTCGTATTGGATGGGCTTCTAAACCTAAACGATTACATCTGCACTTCTAGTGTTCCTATAAAAGAAGGACTTCTGCATCGCTCCAGACAACGGTTCCATTATAGTTTATTGGAAGATAACATGTAAGGTCCGTTCACAGTTCTGTCGTCCAATGTGGCTTATTATTCTAGCATGGGCAAGCAATCTACATAGGGTGGTCCATGCATTGTGTACATGACATGAGATTCACACTACATAGATTAACACTTTGACTTGCCCCTGTCGACATCCGCTGGATTCTAAGCTTCGACCACATGGGTTTAATATTATTTGAGATAAAAACACACTGACCGTGTTAAATTCCAAGTTTTTCTATTCAGAATGACTCGTCAATCACCTGACTTAGACCGGCGTCAGGAAATCTACTCCTCCTGAAATCGGGTCCTCCACAGCTCGAGCTTTGCCTACCGTACATGCTAGGCCTAGGCGTTCAATCACCATCGAGTTACAAGGGATGGTTGTCCCAATGGAGCCAATGCAAAATCTGTCTCCCCCTTTGAACGAGCATATCAGTTTGAGGGTTTTATATGATCTGCTAGAACAAGTGCCGACAATTCTTACTCAAAAGATGCTTTAGAACATATGTCGCCAACACGAGATCCATAATGGCGATGTACTTATCCCAACACAAGCCCAACCAGCACATAATCCTTCGTTGGGATATATGTCATGCAACAGATACATGTGTTTGGGCAGCACTATGCTGCCCTTCAATCTATTTCTCTGTATGATTCTTCAAGAATTTAGGTAGGCTCCATCTCAAATTCATCATAACGGCTACTCTCTCATTAGTTCCTTATATGTTCTTTTCATGAAGCAAGTTCGACGGCCTCCAAATTTCAACGGGCTTACCTATCTCTTGCACTTCAAATGAAGGCATGACTCACCATCTTATATGGTATCGAGGCCTGATGTAGGTGCAAAGTCATCGAGAAGCTTCATAACAACCATTCTTACTTTAAGAACTAATATTTCTTCATCTGATGCCCATTCAGCTTTAGCAGACCCTAGCTTTTTGGAAGCAAGATTATTTCCTTTCTCCCTTCCATACCTAAATTTTCATTATCTCAACATATAACTTTTGAGACAATTCCTTCATAGATATTCTTGCTCGCTATACCAATAAAGAGTATGGTGATACCTTGGACACTTGGAGAGAACTCTAATTCGAAATTGCTCTACTACATGCCTTTTGATGAATGAAAACGTTCGTCGTTGCAATCTCCTTATCCTCCATCGCTTTTCTCTTCCTATTGATTTTTCTCTGAGTAGACTCGAGGATGCCAACTAGGTCTATCGACCCTACCCGCAACTTCATAAATAATCTCCAAGGAGAATTGGAAGGCTCATCCGATGTGCTGAACATCGATGAATCTCCCGATAGAACGGCAGGCGAATCTGCTGCTAGTGAAATTCCGAGAAAAAGGGACAAAGGTATTGGAATGCAAATAATCTGAAGGAGAGAGAAGAAATTGGGAGAATAGTAGGGAAAGAAGATGTGATTATGGAGGAAGGAGAAGAAGAAATCGAAAAGGAGGAAGAGAGTGCAGAGGCGATAGTGACTATGATGCCAGTCCTGAAAGGGACGAGCCATGGACGGACGTCTCTTGAGGCCACTGAAATTCCTGGCTCGCCCCGCCAAAAATGTATAATCATCAAATCTCCCAAAAGACTGCAGAAATAAGTATCACGCCAATAATCGTATGAATCCTTCGATCGAATCATTCGCAGATCTTTGGCTCCTTAAGTGACTACGATATTTCCATTAGTGATCTCCTTAGAGAAGGCTCTCCAAACTTCAGCTTCTCACCTAGGCATATCCTGGCTGAACGTGGCAAGACTCCATCTTTACTTCCATGCAAACACGGTCTGTAGAGTACTTATTAGGTCATCAGCACTCTACACTTCACTAGGATCACGAATTTATATTCCTGAACTGATTTACAGTCCAAAAATTCCAAAACTTATACAGTCTTTCTTTTCAGTTTAGGTTCCATGGCCAGAGACAAATACAGAAAGCTCCAGTATTGTGTAGGCAAGTCTAGAGGACAAACATTCAATCCATATCCATCTCATCTCGGATATCATCGAGGACCAGAATCCAAGGAGGAAAGGGCTAGATAGAAGAAAGAGAGCGAACAGTGGAAGATTATCGCCACACCAAGAGAGAGATAAGAAAAGGCATGCTGAAGAGATGCAACCTAGTGATCCAAGCAAGCAGCATAAGAACTCACGTGATCATCACGACTTCTCTTCCAACATCCCTCTCCCCACTTAGAATCCCAAACTCTTGCCGATCATTTGGCTTCCACTTCTCGCTCCTTAAACACAACGGTTCCTGCCCATTTCAAAGGAGTCTCTACTCCTTTGATTTATATCCCTACTTCATTATCCCATATCCACACTGCTTTTCAAGATCTCTTTTTTTTCATGGTGTCATGCTCGATCCAAGATATTCCAAAAGAAGAAGTAGACCAGGATGTCTGGTGGATCCAAATGCTAGTTGACTAGTGATATGAATGGAAAAAGCTCTGCTTCGCCCTCTCCTAGGTCAATAAAATTAAATGCACGAATATCCACTCCTTAGAATCTAAGAAGATAACCTACGACGACCTCATTAATGGATACAAAGAGGACTTGTAGACGATGAAGACGCAGAGAGATATCGCCCTGAAATCCTAGAATAAAGCTGAAAGCCTTATGGCATGATAAGGATGGCTTACACCAACACATAACTCATGTTGAAGGGCCCATTGACAATTGCTTACGAGGGCAATGCAACTCTGAGAAGTAGATTGTTGATAAGGACCTGGCCCTTACTACAAAAGATAAAACTATCCGTGCTAGGAATAAAACCATTGAGGATCAGGTAGCTGAGATTTTATGGCTTTCTAAGGAGAACGAAATTTTTTCCAAAGACCTGCTACCGGATAAAGCCAAGAAATTAAATGGTGAAGTCGAACATGCGATCATTGCACAAGATCTCAAAGAGCTTAAAGACGAAAAGGCTAAGAAGAAAGAAGAGGTGAATAATATTCTCCGACACTTCTTTGCAAGCATAACCCAATAAAAGAATATGAAGTGGATAAGGAGCACATTCACTGACACTCTCGTCGATTCTTGAAAAGAGATGCTGCATTGCTCGAAAGCAACCGATGAAGGGCTCACCAAAAAAGAGTTGATGGCGAAGTTGTGGGTTGCAGAATTATGAATCTTAAGGCTAATTAAACAATACATGAGGGTGAAAAGCTTTTTCTAACTTGTGTAAATATTTTTAAATTTCTTTTAAGTTAAATGTTAAATCGTAGATTAATAATATAGAATTATACCATCAAATAGTCATAGATGCAATCACAAATAAAAATAAAAGCAATAAATCAAAGTAACGAGTTAGAGAGATGAAACTGGGGATTTTATACTGGTTCATATTTCTCCTACATCCAGTCTCGTACAATTGCTTATGCATATTTCTTTTCAAATGCCAATATTTAACCAGGCAAAAGGCAGACCCAAATACAATCTCGATTTCAAGGCTACGAGACACACCCTTCGGAATTTTCAAGCTCAGGGTAGACTCACTTGATTTGAACAGCCTACAAGCACACCCACTAGATTTTTGGGCTACTAAGCACACCTAATTGATTTGAAAGGGCTACAGGCACACCCACTAGATTTCCAGGCTACTAAACATACCCACTTTATTTGAACGCTATAAGCACACCCGAGCAAATACAAACAGAGTTAATAATTTTTCTAAAGACAATTTATTAAACTTTGGATACAATGGATCCTATAGCCTCTTAGACAACACTTTGATCTTTGAACTGAGAGATAGATGTTTCCAAAATAGTAAGAAAATAGTATTGCATCAATACAGAGAAGTATTAATCAATTTTTTATGATTTTGAAGAGATTTGAATATATTTTTCAATTGAATTTTCAAGAGAGTAAGAGGAGGGAAGAAAATAAGTAATGAGTTATCAAAAAATCTATTTTTCACTCCCATTTATAGGAAATAAATAGATATGTCCATTCGTGAAGAGTTATGACGAATATACACTTCCTTTTAAAATTCAAAATTTGACAAACCTCTTGATGGCATGTTTGTAACATTCTTTATGCGTATATGCCAACATATGCATGTATATCTTAAAAAATTTCTTTTAAAAGATTTCAAAAATCCTGTACTTTGAAATATAATTTGATATATTGTAATATAGTTTGAATATAGTTTATAAACATTTTGAACTTTGAAAAACTTCCATAAAACATTTAAAATTTATTTTGTTTAAAAATATAAAAGATAGAAAATAGGAGATAGAGATTAAAGATTGCTATCAAGGACTTTAACAATACAAGTTGTGACTGTATACACTAAATTATAATCTTGAGATCTTATTTCTTTGCCTTTGTATTCATGAGTCTTTATGTCTACCTTTTGAGTCTTTATACTTTACGGTCTTTAATTCAACACCTGTGTATTTTTTTGCACTATATATTATATAACTTGGCAAAACATTAGTATCTATATTTTATATGACTATATATGGTTGTTGTCATCAAAATCAATAACTGAAGTGTTAACAGAAATACCTCGACGTAGAAGATATTATCAAGGAAGAGGCTGCCACCGCTACTGTCGAGGCTTCCACTGGCCCAAGTACATCGGACTTAGCAGAATCATCCATTCCAAAATCCAAGGAATCTATGGAAGACATTCCAAAGATTGAGAGGGATAGCTCAGAGGCCATCCAGAACATTCCAGCACCTACAACGGCTACTTTGTTAAGTTATACATTCCTTCTTTTGTTGACCAACCGATCTAATACTCGACCAAGAAAGGGGAGATTTCTAAGTCCCTTAATAAATAATCAACCTTAGGAGAAGGTATATCTCTGGTTTTACTGGTTCTAGAGAAACTTCAGTTCTTGGGCATTTCCGTTTCTAACCTTCATTATTTTGTTTGCCAACTTGTTGGTCATCCACATCTCCCTCCTCCGCCTCCAGCTTGTTGAGAATTGGGTACAATGGCTATTTTCAACAT
The DNA here is from genome assembly GCA_030765085.1 of Allium cepa. NCBI lineage: Eukaryota > Viridiplantae > Streptophyta > Magnoliopsida > Asparagales > Amaryllidaceae > Allium > Allium cepa. Next base: position 754,012,792 of record CM060940.1, on the reverse strand, counting down.
GTCTACCTCTATCTCCATAGGACTTTCCGCTCCAATCCTGCCTCCTAGATCCGAACCTTACCCGATTATCAAAGGATCACGGCCCTAGAAGGGATGAAGGATGTTTCTTAGTCCTTGGGGAAGACATTTCAATCACTAGCACCTCAGGCCTAACAGATCCTATTACAACAAAGGAGAGATTGAAAGCCAACCTTTCCAAGGTCAGAATTGAAAAAGAGCATGGAACTGAGAAATCTGTCAGCTCTGTACCAACAAGCACCTTTGTAAAACTTCCTTTGATCAAGCTAGAACTCCTTAAGACCAAACCCTTCGATGCATTTTTCGAAAAATATGATGAATCCACTATTAAACCTGAGGGTGAAACTACACCATCCTAGGGTGACACTTTGAAGAGAGGAAAATAAAAGGCGGGCATAAGCATAAGAAACCGACTGGCGATTTGGGCAGCAAGGGCAACAAGAGAGGGAAGAACAAATAGAAGACTCCTGAAGCTTGTGGGCATGATAACTCATATATAGTTGTACCTTTTATGTCTTCTTTCTATTGTAAACAAATTATGTGTGTGTGAGAACGACTCCCACGATCTTGTATATGGAAGTTTAAGTAATGGAAGATTACTTTTCTCCAGTAACATGTGTTTTGTTTACTTTCCTGCACTCTTATATATTGTACCTGTTTATGTATAGCCACCTGCGTATAAAAACATAACCGCTTATACTACAATTTACCTACATTATATATGTCAACTTCTATGAAATGTGTTTACTTACTACCCCTCTGCGCATATAAATAAAATTCATGTAATTTTGTAAGTTATATTCCATTGTTTAGCCTATTCACAGTTGCTAAATTATTACGTTTGGTGAAATAGAACTATGATTGAACCAACACCATGGTTATTCCTGCTTGGGCTAGGTCGAGTTTTCTTTAACCGATTACTAACCGTAAATGTTCCAGGTTCCGTGTTATTCTCTATTGCCAGGGAACAACTGTTCAGATGTTTATCTCCTAACGTCCCTAATCTTGCCGATAACTAGGGGTGGTCATCATTATCCATAATTTCACACTGCTAAACCTCAATAAGCTTATCCTGATTAGCGATAGTGGAACTTTAAATCTTTATATTATTATCACTTAACATACCATGTCACTAGGACTCGTAACTCCAAATGTTGATATTTGGGCCTTGTTCTCCGACCTTACCCCTATTGGTAGATGATTAGCGAGGCGGGACAAACTATCTGATTGCCTCCAGTCTAATTATACTCTTTCGGTCCTAATCCTTGACCGAAGGAGTAGGATAGTACTTGTTTTCAACCTTTAACAACTAACCTCGCTTATCTTTAGCTAAGTGGGTCCTATAGAGCTATATGCATAGTTGTGAATATCTCATCAATAGACCGGTTCATATGTCCGAGAACCTATGTCCTTAGATGCCCTTCTCTGGGCATCCGCTCTCAGTCCCACCTATCTCTGGGTGCTGACTAAGAGCATCCATATACCTTCCTCGCTTATCCTTGGCTTAGCATATCCTGCTAGGCCGCTAGAGTGGTCAAGAATTCTTAACCGTGCACCGATTTCTATCACCAGAAACCATCACTTTTTGTTACTTGCTCCCAAGAATTCCTTATTGACTTTGCCTACTACCGGGAAATAGTCAATACATGAAGGTCGGGGATGAATTATCCGATCGACCCTCATATCGACTATCTCTGATCCTGATCCTAGACCAGAGGAAACCAATACTGTTTTCCATGAACCTATGTGCATAGGGTTGAATTATTCGATCAAACCTTGAAATTATACTCCTCGGTCCTAATTCTAGACCAAGGGAGTACATACCTTAAATTTCTAATCACATGGCATAAGAAATTTGCTTAATGGAACACGATTCCATTGGTTCAAGAAACTAAATTTTATTTGTAAACCAAAAACATAGGAATTCCAATCTTATTACATTGCCTATAGAATCTTTGCCTCCTCTCATACTAATGTCGCACTTAGTGCATGAGCAAATACTACAAAATAGATGAACTAGTTTTCCCCATCCAGTTTTTTGGATAGAACCAGTTATGTTTTCATGTGCCTTAGTAACTCCTCGAAGTTAATCTAACATCCAAAAAAGGTTCTTTTTCTCATTTTTGAGAGCGCCAAAGAATGATATACACTTATCTATCGCCTTTGAGATGAATTGACTCAAAGCAGCAGCCTTGTCATTCAAACTTTGCAACTTCTTCTTTATGGTAGGGGTGTTCATATCGCTAATGGCATCGATCTACCTTGGATTAGCCTGATGCCTTTTAATTTCACAATAAATCCTGAAATTTCTTGATGGAACTCTAAAATAACATTTTAACAGATTCAATTTCATTCAATACTTCAGTAACACCTTGAACATTTCTCAAATATCATCTATGTGGTTCTTTGACAGTCGTGACTTCATGAGCATATCATCCACGTAGTCGTATGTCTAATTTGCTTTCTGAATATAGAATTCACCAGCCTCTGGTATATAGCTCTAGCGTTCTATAGACCAAATGCATTACGCGATATCTATATAAACCCAAATCCATTATAGAGCTTGTGTGCTCTTGATTCGGTATGTACATTGCAATCTGAATATATCCTGAGTAAGTATCCTTCAACGAGAGTAACTCGTCTCCTGCGAACCCATTTACAACTAGTCAATCATAGGCAAGGGAAAGCTGTACTTCAGGCATGCTTTACTCAATTCTGAATAATCAATACATGATCGTCACTTTTCATTTGACTTCTTTACCAGCATGGGGTTTGATACCCATTTTACGTACAAAGCATCATAGATGAAACCATTTGTGACGACCCAAATTTCGGAAGGTTTAAATCAACTATGATCCACACATGTCCAACTTAAACAATCCGGAACATAGATGACCAATGGGGTTAATTAGCAAAATAAAAAAGAAGAACATTGAATCTCACAGCGGAACGATAAAATATAATAATCAAATAAACAGTTCATGAAGCCGCTGACTATACATTTGACTATAATCTATACAACATTTATCAGAGTTCTACATACATCAAGGGTAAATAAATAATGCAGTAGACAACGTGATACGGGAATAACAATAGTAATAATAATATACCAAATCTCCATCTTCGTCCTCCAGAAAAAATCTTCGATAAGCTGAAAACTTAAGGCCGACACGGGCGTAATGAAAAGACAAAACACTCGAGTCAGGACTAAAATATCCTTATGTGATTCAAATCAATATCGCATATAACATGAGTGTCATGGCGTCAGATGTTTACGAAGTTTCACATTTCATATCCGGTGTATAATGTGTGTGCAATGACTCGAGAGATGTTATGGGATTTTCCATCTCTTTAGGATCTGTCAAAATATTTATATGTAGTAGAATACGTTATATATGTAATGTCTAATCAATAAGATAAATATTTTTCTTAGCGTTAAGGCTTTACATTAATCCCTCTTAACATGTTTTTTAAGCATTAGCATATAGTTTTCATTTGACATCACTAGTAGCACGTCGGTAGTCAGTGATGCACCGTGATACGACAACAATAAACCAAAATTGCAAGGGTCTCATATAAGGATAAAAGTATGACAAGGCACATGAGGCAATGCATATGGTAGGAAACTATCAGTTTACCCTTTCCTGCTGGTGGTAACCCCTAATGGCCCATCCCATCCAACACTCCCAAAAGCAAAGGGTGTGCACCAATCAATCATTATGTAAATGATGGTAATACGGAGAAGTGCGTCCGCTAAAGGTAGCTAGCCTCATTGGTAAGTACGATTCCCATTTTAGTCATTTCAAACTGACACAAGTGCCAAACCAATCCATCATTGTTCTCTTTCTTCAAATCCAGCAAACAACGCCAAATCTAGCCACTTCGTTCTGGAATCTCCTCCCTGTACATAGTTGTTAAAGTGATTCCAATATTGACAGAGAGTATGCCAATAAGAGACCCCGATCTCTTTAACAACTAAACGTCGTTTTACACACCGGTTGGTGCTTTTATATTTCGAAAACAATTAGTATTTGATATCATACTATCATATTCACTTGAAAATCAAATTCATTTCAAAATCATTATATTTACTCAAAATATGTTGTTTCAATTTAAAATCATTTTCGCCTTAATATCTTGATTTCGCTTCCAAAATTGTTTCGAATTTCAATTAGTTATAACTTCATTTTAATCCAATTCATATTTAAATCCATGATTTAAATATAAACATTCCACCCCTTTGACTAGTTTGAATTTTTAGAAAATTGTTTAAATATTTTTAAAATAGTTAAATAGAAAATAGTTTGAGTACTGAAATGGTTTATATAGCAAAATAGTTTGGAAAATAAAAATAATTTGAGTATTTTTAAAAAATATTTTTAACAGTTTATACTAAAATAATTCATTTGAAAATAGTTTCAAAGTCAAACTGATTCAATTTCAAATCTTCCCATTCAAATGAATTTCAATTTCCATTTCCATTTAGATCGATTCAACTCTGATTTCAATCCGAATTAACTTCGATTCAAATTAATTTAAATGTCAATTCCAATTTAATTTCAATTCCAATTTCAAATTAATTTCAATTACGATTCCAAAATAATTTCAATTTCAAATTTAAACCATTTTGATTTATATCAATTCTGAGTCTGATTTTCAAAACATCGATTCATTACATTTAAATTAAATTTACCTTCAATACCCAGTTTAAAATTCAAATTTTCAAAAATAATTTAATTCTGAGCTTAATTTTGAAATATCTTTTTAGATCACTTTTACTTATGTAACGTCCCAATATTTTCAACCATTCGCATCCGCACATTGTCGGACTTGAATTGTTCAAAATACTGCGTTGTAGAATAAATTTGGCAAAACTCAGAATATACAATAAATAGATCACAGAATCACATACACAGATATCAGAATCTCGCAGCGGAAATTAAAAATTTAGTGGTTCATGAAGCCACTGATATAACTTCAACAAAACAGAACTTACATTGTCTATAATCCTCAATACAAATTTTAAGACATAAATAGAGATAGAGTCTTCAAAGTCTTGAATTCCAGAAAAGATAAAGGCTGAAACAACTTCCAGCAGCGCGAAGGATCTACTGAGTGTCCTAGCTACGGAGAAGAAATTGAAGCTGCAACTCAGGCTGACCCGAGCGTAAAAATAAAACATAACACTCGAGTCAGGACATACATACTTATATAATGTAAGCTAATTCAAGTGTACTGTAATATAGAGCAAGTAACTTAAAGGATGCTTGGGACCGCCCATCCTCTAAGGATCCGTCAAACTATTTACTATGTAGTATATTGCGCTATTATACTAGTGTCTATTTATAAAATAAACTTACTTTTTAATAGCGTTAAGGGGTTACCCATATAGCCCTTAACACGTAATAGTCCCAGTAGTCCATCCAATATCATAGTCCCTCCTGATCGGGAAGCCACTAGAGGATACCACACGGGCTACGGGAGAAAACCAAACTCGTACAAGGCGCGATAGGGTAGGTGACACGGCACAACTAGGCAATGCCAGGGTAGATATACCAATTGCTATCCAGGCTGATGGTAACGCGCAGCGCGCAGCTGCCGCCCACCTCGAACTAACTCCCCCAAAATCAAAATATAGAAGTGGCCACTGAATCAATCCAAGATCATAGTATAATATCGAAGAGGAGCGTCCGATCAGAGGAATGACCTCATTGGCCTGTAATTGCTCCTGTTTTAGCCACCTTATGCCAACTCACGGGAGTCGGGTCCACGTATTTACCTTACAGGAAACGCCACCACCGACCTACTTCATTCTGGAATCTCCACCGCGTACACGGTTGGTCAAAGTGGTTTTCGGTATCGACAGAGAGTATGTCCATATCCGATCCCGGTCTCTTTGCCAACCCATCGTTATTATAACCCGTGGTCATTTAAAAACAATTTATACTTTAAAACCAGTATAAACATTTCCATTTCAAAACTATAAATACGATATCATTTAAAACCCAAAACAACATGATATCGTTATATTCAAATATAATTCTTTTCCAAAACCATACTGCTTAAAATTTATAATATCTGGAAACCAAATATTTGAATTATACCTTTAAACCATAATATATTGGAAATTTTTCTTTTAAAAAAAACATAACTCCCAAAACACAAATGGTTTGGATATAAATGGTTTAACTTTATGGTTACTTTGTAAAGAAGATAATTTACATAGCTTTACAAATATATTTCTTTATTTTAAACCATAATTTAAATATCACTTCATGTTCCCAAGACCATTTCAATTCCTATATATATATCCAATTGGAGTATTAATATTCAAAACTAAGGTTGGATTTTTTTTTCTTTCAACAAATTAGTGTTTATTATTTCGTCTTGAATATTCCCATAAATTCCATAGATAAAACTCCAAAATTATGCCATTAAATAATTTCAAAATTTACTTAACACTAGAATGTTCATCTTAATTTATTAAGAAAAATCCAGTTATAAATCTCATATCTTAAAGGTCTCCAAAACTTAAACATAAATATAATTTATCAAATTCCTTAAATTTCAAAACAATCAAATTCCAGATTCTATAGCACTTAGGAAATGCTACCTAAAGTTACGGGTAAAACTAGTCCAATTTCAAAAGACAGCATTTAAATGCTTTAGTAGATTGTTTAACTTAATAAATATTTCCAAATATAACTTATATATATATTTCTTAACTGAAATCTTATCCTTTCAAAAATCCAGAATTTCCAAAATAAGTTATATTCCAAAATTTTATTCAAATATTTATTTATTTATTTATTAACATTTATAACTCATTCAAAATCAATATAAAATCCTTTAAAGATATTAAATCAAATATTTAACTTCCAAAATAATTTTAAATATTTTAGAAAATATTATAAGGACCACGGGCCTGTATATAGTTTTCTAGCCTAGGTCAAGTGATACGGATTTATATCATTTCAATCCGTAATTTACAAACCCCGGGTTCTATCATTTCAAACCCGCAATCCCAAGTTAACAGTTAAACAGTTAACATAATAATAGCACAGTAATCATCATTTAGGCCTATCATTTCAGCCCACAACAATCTAAATTTAACAGGGAACTTGCAGTGGTGATTTAAGCAGTAAATAAACAATAATATAATATAACTGCAGAAATAATACAACAGATAATAACTGATGAGGTGTCAATTTAAATGGGATTCATCATTCTACGTTATACTACAGACAGATAATATTTAAATAAAATTTTTACACATACACTTGCGAAAATTCACAAAATATATGTACATATGTCTGGTGAGAAATACTCACCTTAAACGCTGCAGTGGATCTAAATCAAACACGGTATCTACTTCGGAAAAAAAAAAACGGAAAGCATGATCAAACTTCGGCGGATGCAAAGCCTTGACTTAAATCTATAAGATCCAAATACCAAGTATGCGAATTTAAAAATTACGGTCAAAGCAAAATTTCAGAACAACTGGAACGAATAGAATAAAAGAAATTTAGTTCAACTTGCTCGACTACTACAACCCGCTAACCGTCTCAACATATCCTAGGCCCATACTTCAACCGTACGCATGCATAAAATAAATTGAATAAATTGCAAAATAAATTGCAAATTTAATACAATTGATTGAATAAAAAGATGTTATGCACCCAAACAAAACAAATACATGTTTAGACATTATTAAATTATTCCTCACATTTTTAATCATATTTATCATGATCAATTATTTTCATTCTCATATATATTTATTTAAATAAAATGACAATATTGGCAACAAACACAATACTGTTCAAATTATTCGATTTAATCAAATGTAGCCACTAACTACATTCGAATTCATTAAATAATACTTTATTTCACATACATGTTCATCATGTTTAGGCAAATTATTTCTTCTTTTACTTTTATTATTAAACATTAAAAGGTGATTATTGGTATACATCACCAATATCCTTTTATTAACCATAATAAATACAATCCATTGATATTTATCCACCCAAATTCTCAAATAAGTAGTTAAATTTATTTTTAACCATCTTAAATTTATTTCAACCATTAAAAATTGAAATAAATGTCATTTTATTATATTCACCCAAGATTTATTCATACAATATTGTTTATTTGAATTAAACAACATTTCATATCATTTTCTCCTTATCAATTTATCTTCTCCATTATTAAATTGTAATTCTTTTTTTTTTTCTTTCTATGCCTTCCTCTTCAAACTGCACTTATCCAAATCCACAATACCACTAACTACATCATAACTACACTAATTCCATAGTCTAGCTTCCTACAATCAATTTATATCATTTCTTCCAGCCTACTACTAACAAAGTTCTATATGTATTTATAAATGGCACGGCATGATGGGGAAGTAGCCGAGCAAGGAAATCAGAGAACACAAGAAGGAGGAAGGAAAATTGGAAGAAGCAAAGAAATAAACAATGCAAATTATTTACCTGATAGAAGCTTGTACCAGAGAGGGACAAACAAGGAGATATGAAAACTTATGTGAATGAGGCAAAGTATTTATAGATAAACTTGCGAAATAAAAAGGGGAGATAAATAGGCAGGTTTGAAAACGTAAGAAATAAATGCAAGCGTTGATTTTTGAGTGCATGCGTTTAGGCAAGAGATTTATTTCCAGTTCTTCTTGTTTGAACGCTACACGAAAATTGTGATAAATGCATGCGTTGATTTCTCTTTCCAGTTTTATGTTTGAACGATATCACTCTTTTGGATTTTTTTTTTTTAGATAGCTTGCATGATTTATACCAGTTATAATCTAAATTTAAAGCATGCGTTACTACAAATTTGAACAGATTTGATTGAGGAAGCAAAACTTGAGCTCTTGCGTGATTTATGGTAAGCAATGAAAAAGCTTTTAACTGAAAAGGCAAAAGTAATAAATGCTTACATAAATATTTACTTGATCAATGGTTCGAAAATTTTATTTATTGCAAAACAAACGCAGTGGAAACAGAGAGATATAATGGGTATGCGAAAATTTGCAAAGATAGGCAAGATTAAATTTTGAATGCATTTAATTTAGGTGAGAGGAAAAATGGCAATTGGAAGAGTTGATATTTTTGTGGATAAGGCTGCGTGAATAAATGAATACAGTGACATGCTCAAGAAACAAATGGTAAGAGGCAAATGTCAAAATGTTAAAAGAATAAAATTTTGTGTCACGTGCAAAGGAAGGCAAATTTGATTTCCATATTCTTCTAATCAATTAATTCCCCTTTAATTGCCTTTAATTGATTTCAATTGATTACCTTATCCCTTTTAATTACCCTCCTTAATTGATTTCAATTAATTACCATATTACCAATTAATTATCCTCCTTTAATTACATACTCAAATTTGGTTACTAACTTAATTAGTTAATTAACCCTTTTTGTTAATTATCAATCCTGCGACGTCTCACATTAATCCGTCCGCTTTGTAGGCACTGGTAGCCGGACTGGTTACACGGGCAGATTTCTCCTACAAAATGGGGATTAACCTCGTGTCCTCATGCCATTAACCAAAAGAATTAACTTATTTATCTTTCATCAATTTTATTAATTTGCATTAATTATTCAATAAATTAATTCTGGTCAACTACTGAAATTTTACAATTAATTTCTCTATTAATTGTCATAAATTTCTTTTTGAAATATCTATTAATTGTCATTAACTCCATTTTAAAATATCCGTATGTGCCTTTATTCAAGTTTTGAATTGCTAACTAGGAATAAGGTAGATTTATCAAATAAATTGATTGTAAGTTTCATTGTTTTAAATTGCTTAACAATGTTCACTGCTAACATAATTAATATGTCAAAATTGAGAATATTCCACCAACATGATTTGCATGTCATAACCTACCAAATTAACATAATTAATTAACTACTTTAATATGTTACAAATTTTCTCCTTTTCATTATTTTTAGGGAATGGGTATAACAACAGATATTATGATAATATCCAAAACATTTAGTTACCACTCACTTCATTATACATTATAAAAATTTCCTTTTTTTTTCTTCTTAAATTTAGTTACAAAAATCATATTAAATTAACGAGTTTAATTCTCTAAATTAAATATTTAAACAATATTGGTAAACACAATTTATATAAATTATATTTCTAAAAACAAAAAAATTAAAAGAAATAAATAGCTAAAAACTAGGGCTGTTACACTCTCCCCCACTTAAGAACTTTTCGTCCTCGAAAAGGAACAAAAGAAAAGAAACAAAGGAAGATAAGCTAGATAAACAAGAACTTTAAACGAATAGTTCCGGATTTGAAGCACGAAGAAGATCTTCAAGAATCGGTTTTATTCTTTTCAGTTCGGCCGTCGGTCTATGGGTGGTAAGCGGTGCTCAGGCCCCGATGAGTAACAAAGATTTTTAAAGATTATAGAAAAGATTTCTAAATAGACTGGTATAAGCAATAGCCTCCTCATTCTGTAGCAGATAGGGAAACCAAGGACACTTAAAGATAGTTTGAAAACAAATAAGATAATAAATTTGCAATCATAATGCTTTGAAATCATTAAATTTATAAATATTATCATTTGGAAATCATGCTACTAAAATCATAATACCTTTAAAATAATCTTCATTTATACCTTTTAAATTCAATGCCAAACAATATTCATTTCAAGGTTGAAATATTCCTAAGTTCATTTATAAAAAAAATTTCCAAAACATTTTATTTTTAGAAACAGCAGCACTCATAATATGCTATAGTAGATATAATAGTATTCCTAATCAGTTTATTATGTACTTAACTCTGAATTTTAACAAATAACCTAACACTTTATTAAAAATACTTATCTTATAAATAAGATATTCCTTCAATAAGTTACCCTTGAATTTCCATTTGAAAACCAATTCTCAATTATCAAAATTTAATGATATTAGAATACGTCTTAACTATTTATTTAGACATCAATTAAACTATGATTTGAAGATATATAATCCTTACTCCAAAAATATCCCTTTCAAATATATTTTCCTTATTCAAAGATACCTTGTTTATTACACAAACATATTCATTTCAGGAAATAACCTTTTATTAAAATCTCTTGGTTAGATTTACGGCTCCATATTAAATTAATTTGATTATTAAGACATTTGAATAAAATTCCTTAAATTCCTTTTCCTTATTTATCCCCATTAATCTTTTATAACTAAAATTTAAGTGTATAATATTTATTATAACCACTCATAAAATCCTTTTATATTGTATATTATCCAATTACATGTTAACTTTTGAAAATCAAGGTAAGTTATATTAAATGAAATTGGGTGTTATACAAATAAAACTTTCAATTTAATTATCTCCAATTGGAACCTTTTTATTCAAATTTTTGTTATTATATTTATTTTCCTTCCTCAAGATAACTTTAAGAATTAAATTCCTGATTCCCTTCAAACCATTTAGAGATAACTAAATATATATACCTAATATGTCAAATCAAATTTAAATTATATATCTATATATATTAAGTCATACTTTAGAAATTCAAATCAATTAAAATCTCAAGGAAACACTGTAGCCAGACTACAGAATGGTCTTTTCACTTCGAAACTCGAAAATGAATGTCGATGATGCTGCAGTCATCACCGAAATTATTTTCCAGTGACAAAGAGAAAAGCACTAATTTTAAAATTTCTTTGGAAACAAATTTCTATACAAAAATACTTATTACATCCTTTTAAAATTTAAACACAAGGTTTGAAATCATCAGAAATTTAATTCTCAAGTTTTAGTTTTAAATTCATTTCTGTTTCCAAATTAATTTATAACCATTGTTTTATATTCACTTATTTATTAGACAAACACATGGCTTACAACACCATAAATAAAATCAAAACTATTATCTCTTGACAACTAGTTAAATTAATTATAAAATTTTGAAAATTATACTCATATATATAATATTAGATTTTAATTTCAAATATAGGAATAAACTTCTCAAACCAGGATAGAGACTCAAATTTGATGAACTCAAATCAAATAGAATTCAAGATAAATTGAAATCAGAAGATCAGAATAAGGAAACTGGGTAAGTCTATATAAGTCGCGGACAACCTTGACCTAGTCATCCGTGACTTAAAGAGCCATATCGATGTGGTTGGGGTAAATCTACATTTGATCCGAAGAGATAGAATTTGGAATAACCAAAGATACTAGCATATAAACCGAGGATAAATATAAATCTCCGGTGAATCAATGCTAATGGTAAAGGAGTTTCACCCCTTTATTAGAATAATGGCGAGACCGCCAATTTACAATAAAGATCATCCGAAGTGGAGTTATGAGATACTCCAGAATCTAAAGCAGATGAAAAAGTGAGGGATACGAATGAGCTTTGGAACCGTAGGGAATGTTCCAAAATTCGAAAAGAGAGTGGTTCAATCTCGAATGAACGTGATTCTGTAAATCAAATTTACCATACATTCTAAGTTTTGCCTAGAACCAAAGCTTTGATACCAAATGTAACGTCCCAATATTTTCAACCATTCGCATCCGCACATTGTCGGACTTGAATTGTTCAAAATACTGCGTTGTAGAATAAATTTGGCAAAACTCAGAATATACAATAAATAGATCACAGAATCACATACACAGATATCAGAATCTCGTAGCGGAAATTAAAAATTTAGTGGTTCATGAAGCCACTGATATAACTTCAACAAAACAGAACTTACATTGTCTATAATCCTCAATACAAATTTTAAGACATAAATAGAGATAGAGTCTTCAAAGTCTTGAATTCCAGAAAAGATAAAGGCTGAAACAACTTCCAGCAGCGCGAATGATCTACTGAGTGTCCTAGCTACGGAGAAGAAATTGAAGCTGCAACTCAGCCTGACCCGAGCGTAAAAATAAAACATAACACTCGAGTCAGGACATACATACTTATATAATGTAAGCTAATTCAAGTGTACTGTAATATAGAGCAAGTAACTTAAAGGATGCTTGGGACCGCCCATCCTCTAAGGATCCGTCAAACTATTTACTATGTAGTATATTGCGCTATTATACTAGTGTCTATTTATAAAATAAACTTACTTTTTAATAGCGTTAAGGGGTTACCCATATAGCCCTTAACACGTAATAGTCCCAGTAGTCCATCCAATATCATAGTCCCTCCTGATCGGGAAGCCACTAGAGGATACCACACGGGCTACGGGAGAAAACCAAACTCGTACAAGGCGCGATAGGGTAGGTGACACGGCACAACTAGGCAATGCCAGGGTAGATATACCAATTGCTATCCAGGCTGATGGTAACGCGCAGCGCGCAGCTGCCGCCCACCTCGAACTAACTCCCCCAAAATCAAAATATAGAAGTGGCCACTGAATCAATCCAAGATCATAGTATAATATCGAAGAGGAGCGTCCGATCAGAGGAATGACCTCATTGGCCTGGAATTGCTCCTGTTTTAGCCACCTTATGCCAACTCACGGGAGTCGGGTCCACGTATTTACCTTACAGGAAACGCCACCACCGACCTACTTCATTCTGGAATCTCCACCGCGTACACGGTTGGTCAAAGTGGTTTTCGGTATCGACAGAGAGTATGTCCATATCCGATCCCGGTCTCTTTGCCAACCCATCGTTATTATAACCCGTGGTCATTTAAAAACAATTTATACTTTAAAACCAGTATAAACATTTCCATTTCAAAACTATAAATACGATATCATTTAAAACCCAAAGCAACATGATATCGTTATATTCAAATATAATTCTTTTCCAAAACCATACTGCTTAAAATTTATAATATCTGAAAACCAAATATTTGAATTATACCTTTAAACCATAATATATTGGAAATTTTTCTTTTAAAAAAAACATAACTCCCAAAACACAAATGGTTTGGATATAAATGGTTTAACTTTATGGTTACTTTGTAAAGAAGATAATTTACATAGCTTTACAAATATATTTCTTTATTTTAAACCATAATTTAAATATCACTTCATATTCCCAAGACCATTTCAATTCCTATATATATATCCAATTGGAGTATTAATATTCAAAACTAAGGTTGGATTTTTTTTTCTTTCAACAAATTAGTGTTTATTATTTCGTCTTGAATATTCCCATAAATTCCATAGATAAAACTCCAAAATTATGCCATTAAATAATTTCAAAATTTACTTAACACTAGAATGTTCATCTTAAATTTATTAAGAAAAATCCAGTTATAAATCTCATATCTTAAAGGTCTCCAAAACTTAAACATAAATATAATTTATCAAATTCCTTAAATTTCAAAACAATCAAATTCCAGATTCTATAGCACTTAGGAAATGCTACCTAAAGTTACGGGTAAAACTAGTCCAATTTCAAAAGACAGCATTTAAATGCTTTAGTAGATTGTTTAACTTAATAAATATTTCCAAATATAACTTATATATATATATTTCTTAACTGAAATCTTATCCTTTCAAAAATCCAGAATTTCCAAAATAAGTTATATTCCAAAATTTTATTCAAATATTTATTTATTTATTTATTAACATTTATAACTCATTCAAAATCAATATAAAATCCTTTAAAGATATTAAATCAAATATTTAACTTCCAAAATAATTTTAAATATTTCAGAAAATATTATAAGGACCACGGGCCTGTATATAGTTTTCTAGCCTAGGTCAAGTGATACGGATTTATATCATTTCAATCCGTAATTTACAAACCCCGGGTTCTATCATTTCAAACCCGCAATCCCAAGTTAACAGTTAAACAGTTAACATAATAATAGCACAGTAATCATCATTTAGGCCTATCATTTCAGCCCACAACAATCTAAATTTAGCAGGGAACTTGCAGTGGTGATTTAAGCAGTAAATAAACAATAATATAATATAACTGCAGAAATAATACAACAGATAATAACTGATGAGGTGTCAATTTAAATGGGATTCATCATTCTACGTTATACTACTGACAGATAATATTTAAATAAAATTTTTACACATACACTTGCGAAAATTCACAAAATATATGTACATATGTCTGGTGAGAAATACTCACCTTAAACGCTACAGTGGATCTAAATCAAACACGGTATCTACTTCGGAAAAAAAAAAACGGAAAGCACGATCAAACTTCGGCGGATGCAAAGCCTTGACTTAAATCTATAAGATCCAAATACCAAGTATGCGAATTTAAAAATTACGGTCAAAGCAAAATTTCAGAACAACTGGAACGAATAGAATAAAAGAAATTTAGTTCAACTTGCTCGACTACTACAACCCGCTAACCGTCTCAACATATCCTAGGCCCATACTTCAACCGTACGCATGCATAAAATAAATTGAATAAATTGCAAAATAAATTGCAAATTTAATACAATTGATTGAATAAAAAGATGTTATGCACCCAAACAAAACAAATACATGTTTAGACATTATTAAATTATTTCTCACATTTTTAATCATATTTATCATGATCAATTATTTTCATTCTCATATATATTTATTTAAATAAAATGACAATATTGGCAACAAACACAATACTGTTCAAATTATTCGATTTAATCAAATGTAGCCACTAACTACATTCAAATTCATTAAATAATACTTTATTTCACATACATGTTCATCATGTTTAGGCAAATTATTTCTTCTTTTACTTTTATTATTAAACATTAAAAGGTGATTATTGGTATACATCACCAATATCCTTTTATTAACCATAATAAATACAATCCATTGATATTTATCCACCCAAATTCTCAAATAAGTAGTTAAATTTATTTTTAACCATCTTAAATTTATTTCAACCATTAAAAATTGAAATAAATGTCATTTTATTATATTCACCCAAGATTTATTCATACAATATTGTTTATTTGAATTAAACAACATTTCATATCATTTTCTCCTTATCAATTTATCTTCTCCATTATTAAATTGTAATTCTTTTTTTTTTTCTTTCTATGCCTTCCTCTTCAAACTGCACTTATCCAAATCCACAATACCACTAACTACATCATAACTACACTAATTCCATAGTCTAGCTTCCTACAATCAATTTATATCATTTCTTCCAGCCTACTACTAACAAAGTTCTATATGTATTTATAAATGGCACGGCATGATGGGGAAGTAGCCGAGCAAGGAAATCAGAGAACACAAGAAGGAGGAAGGAAAATTGGAAGAAGCAAAGAAATAAACAATGCAAATTATTTACCTGATAGAAGCTTGTACCAGAGAGGGACAAACAAGGAGATATGAAAACTTATGTGAATGAGGCAAAGTATTTATAGATAAACTTGCGAAATAAAAAGGGGAGATAAATAGGCAGGTTTGAAAACGTAAGAAATAAATGCAAGCGTTGATTTTTGAGTGCATGCGTTTAGGCAAGAGATTTATTTCCAGTTCTTCTTGTTTGAACGCTACACGAAAATTGTGATAAATGCATGCGTTGATTTCTCTTTCCAGTTTTATGTTTGAACGATATCACTCTTTTGGATTTTTTTTTTTTTAGATAGCTTGCATGATTTATACCAGTTATAATCTAAATTTAAAGCATGCGTTACTGCAAATTTGAACAGATTTGATTGAGGAAGCAAAACTTGAGCTCTTGCGTGATTTATGGTAAGCAATGAAAAAGCTTTTAACTGAAAAGGCAAAAGTAATAAATGCTTACATAAATATTTACTTGATCAATGGTTCGAAAAATTTATTTATTGCAAAACAAACGCAGTGGAAACAGAGAGATATAATGGGTATGCGAAAATTTGCAAAGATAGGCAAGATTAAATTTTGAATGCATTTAATTTAGGTGAGAGGAAAAATGGCAATTGGAAGAGTTGATATTTTTGTGGATAAGGCTGCGTGAATAAATGAATACAGTGACATGCTCAAGAAACAAATGGTAAGAGGCAAATGTCAAAATGTTAAAAGAATAAAATTTTGTGTCACGTGCAAAGGAAGGTAAATTTGATTTCCATATTCTTCTAATCAATTAATTCCCCTTTAATTGCCTTTAATTGATTTCAATTGATTACCTTATCCCTTTTAATTACCCTCCTTAATTGATTTCAATTAATTACCATATTACCAATTAATTATCCTCCTTTAATTACATACTCAAATTTGGTTACTAACTTAATTAGTTAATTAACCCTTTTTGTTAATTATCAATCCTGCGACGTCTCACATTAATCCGTCCGCTTTGTAGGCACTGGTAGCCGGACTGGTTACACGGGCAGATTTCTCCTACAAAATGGGGATTAACCTCGTGTCCTCATGCCATTAACCAAAAGAATTAACTTATTTATCTTTCATCAATTTTATTAATTTGCATTAATTATTCAATAAATTAATTCTGGTCAACTACTGAAATTTTACAATTAATTTCTCTATTAATTGTCATAAATTTCTTTTTGAAATATCTATTAATTGTCATTAACTCCATTTTAAAATATCCGTATGTGCCTTTATTCAAGTTTTGAATTGCTAACTAGGAATAAGGTAGATTTATCAAATAAATTGATTGTAAGTTTCATTGTTTTAAATTGCTTAACAATGTTCACTGCTAACATAATTAATATGTCAAAATTGAGAATATTCCACCAACATGATTTGCATGTCATAACCTACCAAATTAACATAATTAATTAACTACTTTAATATGTTACAAATTTTCTCCTTTTCATTATTTTTAGGGAATGGGTATAACAACAGATATTATGATAATATCCAAAACATTTAGTTACCACTCACTTCATTATACATTATAAAAATTTCCTTTTTTTTTCTTCTTAAATTTAGTTACAAAAATCATATTAAATTAACGAGTTTAATTCTCTAAATTAAATATTTAAACAATATTGGTAAACACAATTTATATAAATTATATTTCTAAAAACAAAAAAATTAAAAGAAATAAATAGCTAAAAACTAGGGCTGTTACAACTTAGTAATACTCAAAGTTCGAATAAAAGTCTAATCATTTACATCAAATCAATTTCTGAAATTTAATTCATATTTTGATTATAACTTAAAAATCTCAACTTCGATTATTTAAACTATTTCTATTAAAAATTTAAAATTCAACACTTTGTGCTCAAGTTCAAAAATAGTACGATTTCCATAAATTCAATTTTCCATTTTTTCTTTTTTTAAATTAAATCATTTAAATAATTTTAAATTATTTAATTTAACCAATCCGGTGTCCGCATATAATTTTCTATCCTATGGCCAAGTGATTGGTTATTTCAATTTAATTTCAGGGATGGATATATATCATTTCAATCCAAAATAAATGTCATAGGCATATATCATTTCAACTTATTTCTTAATTTATTCGAAATAATTCAACTTATAGTTGTATATACTGTAAATAATATACATGAGGATAACAAGATATGTCAAAATAAATAAATAACCAAATCATCCAAAACATCGATCATTAGCATCCATCATAATCAACATCCAAATCAGCCAATAATTCACAACAATTTCATAGTTATCAATATCTGGTAATATATTGACAATTAAATTCCAATTCCAGATTTAACCATCAATTTTAATACCTACAATCAATTCATATGTCAATTTCATTTTCAAATAACAATCAATAAAATTTGATGACTTCACGATTCAATTTTAAAGGACATAAAAATATTATTGTATGTCGTGAGCATTAAAAACACTTACCTCTTATTTTTGTTGTCGCTTTCGCATTGATCTCGATTAAATTCGAATAGCATTAGAATTTAACTGAAAATTATGCAAGCTCTAAATCCAACCAATCCAATTACATTGCATACATCCTGTTAATACGAGTGCAATGCAACTCGTTTTGTTAAATTCTGACATCGAATAAAGAAGATACGATAATTTTAAGAATAACGATGTATCTAAAAAATTAATTAACTCAATATCAAATTAAAACCAAATTACCCTTAATATATTAGGCCCGACCCAAATGAGTGGAACCCGACCCAACCTCTCTTCTTTTCCCCCAATTCTACCTCGTCTAGGCTTCGGCAACGTGCAGGCGTGCACATGCATGCGACTTCCTGGCCACCATCGCCGCTTCCAGACACACACCCACGTCGCTCTCCTCGAGCTCATCACTCTCGTACCCTCGACATCACCTTCTGCCTTATAGAGAAAATCACGACATTCCCTTTTTTTGCCGAGTTGCTGCGCGATGTCGCACTTCGCCTACGGCGACCGAACCACCTCTCCTCCTTGCCGTCGATTCCCCATACCATCACGACTTCGATTCCATCCTCCATATCATGAAATACTACTGCACACATGAGCAGATCGAAACCCTAGTTTCTCTCGAGATTCCTTGCACATGATTCAAGTAGCAACACCCATGGCTGCACCCTACAAACACTATACCAGATCAAAGCCCTCTTTATAAACAAGATTTTAGGAAGCGGTTTCATATTTTTTAGCCGAGTAGGTTTTGAGAAATTGAATTTTTAAATTTTCTTTTATTTACTTATTTTCTTCTGCTGTTAAAAGGAGAGAGTGAACGGTTTTTGAATAAGGGAGGTAGGTGTGATTTAGTAGGGTGGCTGAACGCGGATAGGGGTGGCTTGAAATGAAAGAATATAGGCTGTCTAGTCAAATCTATGAAAATAAATTATTTAAAATTCAAAAATATATAGATATTAGTTTCGAACCCCAACCGAAAACACCTCCAAGATGTGATCTAAAAGCTGATCTGAAAAGGAAAGTTTCAACAATATGTGCAAGGCTCATAGAATTACGGGCAGGGAACATCCGACCCCATCAATAAAGGACTATGATTATCAATTAGGCCATCTACGGTCGACTTCCATCTAAGAAGGGCTGTGGCGAAGTGGAATAGTGAGTATATGACATGGCTTCACTTATCAATAAGATTTATTTCAATTTCAATTATGTTGTGAAGTACGACCAACTTAAAATAAACTACTTCCAAACGATACAAGTGACCAAGTACTTAGAGTTGGGTGCTAACCAACTCCACGAATCATGATCGAACCTTTGGAGGATCATTAAGACAAGCGTGATTCAACCGCTCATCAGCTACATATTTCCCTAACTTGGGGGCAAGGACTCAAAATGGAAAGTAGGTATGACTTGACCACCCACTTCCTACTCTGTGCTTCAATTCTAGTATAACATCTATGTCTTACTCGAAGCCCGACAAAGTCATAATCCAATACAAAGTGGACATGACTAGCTGTCCACTCATCAACCCTCGCACTTGAGTTGAAGATGAAAGAAACTCTTAGATGGATGCAACCCCACCATCCACTCCCCAACTCATACTTGAAGTTCGCCAAAATACTTGTGCCTCTCTCGAAGTTCAGCAAGACCGAAGTCCAACTAAAGTGGACGTAATTGACTTTCCATATGTCAACTGCTACCATAGACACAGGAGGCAGTCTAAAAGCTTGACTTAAGTTGGCATGATTGACCGTCTACTCATCAACCGCCACCCTCGATATGAGGACACGACTGCAGCGTGTGGTGAATATGACTTGATCGTCCACCCAACAACTAGCTCCCCTGAATTGCTGGGAGGAGCACGAAGCAAATTAGACGAGACCTGACCATTCAACCCAAGCATGGACTATGGATATGGTCCGACCACCCATCGCTTAATCTCTAAGTGGACTTGAATCAATCATCCACTCACCAAATTTTATCCTCGACACTGGGTGCAGAATTCCTTCCCATGAACGAACATGACTCGATTGTTCATTTAACAATTCTTACACGTGACCTGACAGGTGGAGTGTAAATCAAAAATGAGTATGACTGACCACCATCATAAACTCTGGTCCCCTGAGCATGGACCAAAGTATAAACACAAAAAATGGACGCAGTTCGACCATCCATCCACCAAACTCTGGTCCCCAGAGCACAGAATGGAGTATAAACATCAAGCGGATACGACTGACCACCCATCGAATAACTCTTGTCCTTCAGTGTGGATTGAAGTATAAATGCCAAATGGGTACAAATGACCGCCCATTAACAAACTTTGGTCCCCGAAGCGCGAAGAAGAGTATAGGTAGAAAATGGTCGTGGTTCGAGTGTTCATCCATTAACTCTCCCCTATAAATTGACAGGCTGAGTATAAAACATAGAATGGATGTGACTTGACCATCCGCTAATCAGCTTCTTTCCATGATTCGATGTGAAGAACTCAAAATAAGACTGAACGTGATACAACCAACCACTCTTCGACTTCCGCTCCTGACTTAGGGGCAGAAGAAATGAATATGGAAAATGTGGTTCGACTATTTTTTGAAATAACTCTAATTCCTCAGAGTGTGGGCTGGAGTATAAACACAAATTGGGTGTGATTCAACCACCCCCAACAAACTCTTATACCCATCGTATATGAGTATAAACAAATAGATGAGTGCGATTCGACCACTCACTATTCCACAAACTCTAACTTGAACTCGACATGAGGAGTATAAACATAATATAGATGAAATTTGACTATCCATAAACTAACTCCACCGACTCGAAACTTGGGGGAGGAGTATAAACCACTAAAATTTGAATTGCAGCTCATTATAGCTCTAGCTTGGTGTTTTTTATGACTTAAGGAAATGACTACAAGGAGGCCTTGATACAATATCAATCGAAATGACATCCAAAGTTATGGGTGACTGATTTTATCGTACCATCAGATCGAGGATCAATATCAATTTGTACCAACCATAAATGGACGTGATCCGAACATCCATGAGTAACTTCGATCATCAAAGCATGGATTAGAGAATAAACCACAAATGAGTGTGACTTGACCATTATTTCTCCATCACCCTCCTTTGATCCGTTAAGGGCAGTATAAATCCAAATGAGCATGACCAGACCGCTCCAGAGTTAATTCTATCTCTCGGTCTGACGTGATGACATAAATCAGAATTGATGTGACTTGATCATCCACAAACTGATCCTTCCCCTTGATTCAACATGGGGAGCATCGGTCATAGATGGTATATGAGTTAATCGTCCATTCTTTGGGCCTTACCTAGAGTATGGCAACATTTGCACCAAAAGTGGATGTGATTGACCTTACAGTACTCGGCTCATACCCCAAAATTGATGGGGCATTGAATTAGGGCATTGAAGTCTTCCATCGAAAAGGAAGTGCAAAATCCAATTTAAAATTGTTGTGACTCATCCCTCTATCAACTAACTCAATATCATGAATCAATGGGAAATAGTGTAAAGCTAAAACAGATGTGCCATGTCCGTCCACTTATGGACGTTTACCCCTTGGGGGCAAGAGCGAGAATCAAGATGAATGTGAACCAACAATTCATCAATCAACTCTAAGTCTTTGGAGCTTAATTGGGAGTATAAACACGACTAAGACGAGACTCGATCGTCTGTGTTGTATATTTATCAACCTGAGACTGGGTAGAAGTGTGGCCACCTAAAGGATGACTACAATAGCATAATACTATGACTTATATCTAGTGTTTGCAATGACTTATATCTAGTGTTTGCAATTACTCTACGATCGAAAGGATGCTTAGAGATAGAATCATCGGATTAATGCCTAGGCTCATGGGTCATTGACTATCATTACGACTTGAACAACAAGTAATAGATCGTGAATACATTGAATAGAAAGCATGTTACTCGAATACACAAGCGGATTTAAATTTAAAGTAAGAGCTAGCTATGCAGCTGTAATCAACACGAGGCTGAACCCTACTCAAAATTGATTTGACGTGCTCCTAAGCCTGGTCTTTAGCCATTGTAGATAATCACTCAAAGCATTTAGAACCCATCACTATCAGACTCACCGCCTCATGACAAGATCTGAAAGTTCAACCGAAGCGACCGTCATAACATGTCGTCCTAACCGACAATTATGACATTGACTATGGATCAGAGAAATGCTTGAACATAAGGATCGCATCAAATCCAACTGCTGCTCCCCATGTCTATATACACCACCAAAGTATTGAAGTTGCAAGACTTTCTTTGGCAAGGGAATGGCACTGATCCCATTGCCTATGCGACTTTGCAAACCCAATTCATACGCCTTCGTGCTAAGTACAGTTTAATGTGGTGTTGTGTAGTGTAATACAGTTCAATACTATATGGTAGTTATGGTGAAAATTAGGAGTTCAATCAGAGTGACCGTCATCGCCGACCGTTCCAACCAAATTTCACGTCGATGGTTACACGAAGCAGTTACTTTCAAATACAGGAATCAACTATCGACGTATAAGAATCTAACATTAATATTCAAGTTCATTCAGGGCAAGTGTTACAATCTGTATGAGAACAAATATGCTAATCTATTCAAGTCATAAGTGGTAAACATCGAATGCAAGGCCATATGCTAGTTCATGTATGCAAGTCGTATATGGCATATCCCATTGTTTGATTTCGAGTTCATATGGTCTAGTATATTCATGTCAAACCAAATACTGCTTAAGTCCTACTAATACATGGGTTCAAAACCAATCCCACTACTTGGGCAAATCCACTTAAGCATTTCTCAACTCACAAAATAAGGCCAATGTCAAGCGACAACCAGAGTTGGTTCTATAAAGATATAGACCTAAGAGATAAAGAAAAGGAGCCCAAAGAATCCAAGGCCACACCTGCTAAGCTGACGATCGACATTACGATCAGCCATGATGACCCATCATGGGTCCTGAAGATCGGATCATAGCTTAGTGCAGTGACGATGAAGGAATTAACCAGCTTTCCTTGAGCGAATCTTGATGTGTTCGCTTGAACCCATTTTGACATGTGTATAATGTAACGTCCCGCCTTTTCGCACGATTTAAACCGACACACGTGCCAGTTCAACCATACGGAAGGGCGGATTGTTATGGGGTAAATAAGAAAAAAACGAGAAAGAAATAAAAGAAAACAGAATCTCGCAGCGGAAGGATAAAATATAATAATAAAATGTATAGTTTATAAATCTGTTTACAAAACATTTATATACTACATATCAGAGTTACACATACCAATAACAATGCAGCGGAATTAAATGATCTAGTGGAATAATATAGTAGATACTAGTAATACAAATCTTCGTCTTCGTCCTCTAGAGCTAAATCCTCAAATCCTGAAACGCTCGGACTGACCCGAGCGAATTGAAAAGACAAAACACTCGAGTCAGAACTAAAAGATCTTATGTGAGTTAAATCAACAGGAGTAAATATGAGTGTAGTAACTCAAGAGATGCTCGGGATTTACATCTCCTAAGGATCCGTTAAACTATATACTATGTAGTATATTGCGCTATTATAATAGTGTCTAATTGTAAAATAAACTTACTTTTTAATAGCGTTAAGGGGTTACCCATATAGCCCTTAACACAGAATATATTCCCATAGTCTATACAGTACCGTAATCTCCCCCGTACTGGGCGTCGTCAGAGGGCACTCCATAGGTATGGTACAAAACAAAAACTCGTAGTAAAGGCTCGGTATGGTAGGTGACACGGCACAACTAGGCAATGCCAGGGTAGATATACCAATTGCTATCCGGGCTGGTGGAAACGCGTAGCCGCAGTTACCGTCCACCTCGAACAAACTCCCCCAAAATCAAAAATAGAAGTGGCCACTGAATCAATCCAAAGTCAAAGTATAATATCGAAGAGGAGCGTCCGATCAGAGGTATGACCTCATTGGCCCGAGAATCACTCCTGTTTTAGCCACCTTATGCCAACTCACGGGAGTCGGGTCCACGTATTTACCTTACAGGAAACGTCGCCACCACCTACTTCATTCTGGAATCTCCACCGCGTACACGGTTAGTCAAAGTGGTTTTCGGTATCGACAGAGAGTATGTCCATATCCGATCCCGGTCTCTTTGCCAACCCATCGTTATTATAACACCGCGGCCATTTAAAAATAGTTTATACTTTAAAACCAGAATAAAATTTCCATTTCAAAACTATGAATACGATATCAATTTAAAACCCAACACAATATGATATCATTTTATCTCAAATATAATTCTTTTCCAAAATCATGATGGTTTAAAATTTAAATATCTGGAAACCAAATATTTGAAATATACTTTCAAAGCATAATATTTCGAAATTCAAAATTTTAAAACCATAACTTCTAAAACTTAAATTGTTTGGATATTCAACGAATGTAAAATAAATGGTTTAACTTTAAAGTTACTTTGTAAAGAAAAATAATTTCCATGGCTTTTCAAATGTATTCCTTTATTTAAAGTTTAAACCATAATTTAAATATCACTTCAAATTCCAAAAACCCCTTCAATTTCTATATATATATATATCCATTTGGAGTATTAATATTTCAAAACTAAAGTTGGATTTTCTTCTTTCAACAATTAATATTCTATTATTTAGTCTTGAATATTCATATAAATTCCATAAATAAAACTCCAATTTCTATCAATTAAATATTTTCTCAAATTTTCTTTATACTAGAATTTTCATTTTTAATCCATCTTGGAAAATCCAGTTATAAATATCATACCTTAAAATTTCCAAACTTAAACATATAAGATAAATTTCCAAATTCCATTTTCTCAATTTTTCATTTTTATTCAACAGGTTTATACACAACTTAATTTTCAAATTTTTAACTTCATATGTATATATATCGAAGAATAATATTTTATAAAATATCAAAATCAAATTTTTATAAACCGTATCCCATCCAAACCATAGAAATCACTTTAAAATAATTTATATATAGACCACGGTGCCTGTATATAATTTTCTATCCTATGGTCAAGTGATACGGATATTTATCATTTCAATTCGCAATTTAAAAATAAAATTTTGCGGTTGTATATCATTTCAAACCACAATCCCGAATGAAACGAAAAATGCATGATAACTTGCAGTTTAATGATATAAAATAAAACATCCATTCATCAACATCATCCACCATCCAAATCACAATCATCATCCAATAATAATTCAATATCAATATATATCTAATAATATATATTAGGTAATAACTGGCGGTTATATTCAAAAATAAATTTAATCAACTATTAAACTAACAGTTTATATTTAGTAATAAATTTTATAACTGTTTACTAGCAGTTCCTATGCAAATAAATAAATTCTAACTGTCAATTAATATGCAATAAATAAAATAAATTAACAGTTAAATTAAATAACGCGATTTAGCAAATATGATGAACAAAACATGCCAAACAGTTATAAATGAATTTCTACTCATATCTAAAATAAATTTAACAAACATAAAAACTTTTAGAAGTTATGAGTGGGTTAAAACACTCGCCTTTTGAAGTTAAATCGAATTTAAATCCGATTTAAACCCAAAAATTCGACTATCTCCAAATCTGTCCAAACCAGTGTCAAAAGATCTGGAATTTAGTTTCGATCCTAACAAAAAAAATTGTGTGAAACGGAGTCCGTATGTACGAGTTATGATTATTAGAACTAAGTGAAATCAAAATTAACAAAAATAAATTAAACAAAAATAAAATACCGTGCCACATCCACTCTTCCCTCGTGAAAAACGCGTATGCTTCTTCTTGATTGCTAACTTTGTTCCGTAATTTTTCTTTTATTTCGATTTACTTTAATTTTCCTCCTTATTATATGAAAGTATGTATTTTTAAAAGGTTTGAAAGAAAAAAGAAGATTTGAAAAAGAAGAATTGAAAAAAAAAATGATTAAAATAAGGACTGTAAATGGAAGAGAAGATCTAGATTTGAAAAGAAAGAAGAAAGTTTGAAATAGAAGTAAATTTGAAGAAGAAGAAGAATATTTGAAGAGAAAGGAAAAATTAAAATGAGAGATAATAAGGAGCTTTGAGAAAAACAAGAAAAAAGAAGAAGAAGAAGAAGAAGAAGAAGAAGAAGAAGAAGAAGAAGAGTAGCATGGAGGCTAGGGTTAGAGTGAGGAGAAACAAAATGTAAAAAAAGAATAAGATGTAGGTTATTTATAATTAGGAAATGAATGGAAAGAAATAAAGTAAATATGAAAAAATTAACTTGGTTTTGAAATATAGTAAATATGAACAACCTTTTTAAAAGTAGCAGGTATTAAAAAGAGGTAATTATTTATTAGAAAGGGAATGAATGGACTAACTCTATACTTTAAACATACTTTTAGGATTCAAATTTCAAAACAATTGTTTACTTAATAAATTTTGTTAACCCTAAGCACACCAAAATTAACTTCATTAACTCAAGTGATATTCGAATTTCTACGCATTTGGGTTTTTGTCTATGCATAATAATTTTTTATAATTACCTTAAAAATGAAAACATTTGATTTGTTTTTCCCAAAATGATCTCTAATTACCATTAAAACACCCTTTTTGTTTACCATAAAACGCGCGTTTTTTTATTATCAAATCTATTAATTGCAATCACCGTTTTCTTTTCTTTGAATTGAAATATTTGAACTACATTAATTGCAAACACACAAAATTAAATTTTAAAACAGACAACTAAAATGCATAAAAATAAAAAAAAAATAAAAAAATAGAAAAATTGTTTATACACAAGAGTAATAAATAGATTATTTTCCTATTCTTGTAATTAGTTTGTAAGCTAAACACAGTTCAAATAAACATATATTTCTTTCTTTAAAAATCAATCTTTCTATATTTTTATTTAAATTAAATTAAACCTACATTCATAGATGAAACATTCATTTTATTGATGTAAATGTTTTTTTCTTGAATCAAAACTTTTCTTATATTTCACAAAACATAAGCTGCTTTTAATTGCACCTATTACAATTAGTATGCTCTCTCCTATTAATTGAAAATTTTCAATTACATTAATTTCAGTTGATTAAGTTTCAAAATGGGCTAAATGAATGTAATGATAAGTAGAACAATTACTTCCTATTAACGTAATATTTAGATGTTAAATTTTCATTTATTTTGCAATACTTCAATTAAATTAATAAATATTGCTCTCTATACTTAAATCTGTATTAACAAAACGTTAGCTTTGGATTGGTAGAATTTGATTTACCAAAGTTTACTTACATAATACAAACTATATTAATTTGCCACCTATTAGTTCTTATTATATTTTTAAGTTCGTTACCTATCCACCTTGATTATAATTCCATCTATAAAGCAAATTTAGTTAGCCTTAACATTACTACACTAAATCTACAATCAGTTTCAATTAATATAGAATTATATCTTAAATACTTACCATTTATTTATAAATTAGGTTACCTTCCAATAAATTTTATTCCTAAGTATTTGATTGGATTGCCATCTTTACTATGTCTATTATTAATTAGCTTCAAATTCTGCAATTTCACTTCTTAAATCCACCCTTTGCTATATTATAAATAAAATTTACATTGGTTACATTTCACATAAATGTATCATTTATTTACATTTATTACAAACTTATTTCCAATTCCAACTAAAAATCTAAATAAATGAATAGGCAACCTACCATAAACATTACCGTTACCTTTTTGTCACATACAAAATCTTTTATTACAAAAATCAATTTTTGCATATATTTTCATACTACAAATTCAATTTACTTATGTTCAAATTATAGCCAAACCTGACTTTTAAATTATTTTATATAAAATTGGGATTTCATTAAGTTTATTAATTATTACCCTTAATTGGCATTTATCACCTTGTATTCTCGTTATCATTTCATAGATATGATTCCCAATTCCTTATTATTGACTTAAATTGGCATTACTAACATTGCATTAAACGTTGTTACTTAAATCTCTACCCAATAGTAATTAATACTCTAAATAAATACGCTTACTCCTTTCGTTATTTATTAATTATCACAAGAAACGTTTCATCATTTCAACAACATTGTAATTTCAAATTACCTACATTGATTGTATACGTTTTCCATTATTATCATTTATTAGAATTCTATTCAACTTCCATCTTATGCATATAGTTAACCTTTCTATTGATTTTTCCTTCAAAATTTTTAGTTACTTCTTAACTTACAAAAAGCCAATGATTAATTACATTTAATCGCTATAAATTAAATGCATTGGTAACGAACAATAGCTGTCACCATTATACAATTTATAACATTTGTAATTTATTCTCTACAACAATTATTACCTATCAATATTATTTCGCCCATAAATACAAACTTGCAATTGTTCTTATTATCATATTCCATTTACTGTTAACAATGTTTATTACATTATATTAGTTTAATATTTTCCTCAAATTCCTCATATTCAACTCATATATAGGTAAAATTCTTTTCACCGCTTAAAATCATTTGAATTAACTTTGAATTACTATAAGTAGGTTTTTAATTTATTTTTCTTCTAAATTTAATTACAACTTATTAATTTAACCAAATTAAATCCATAAAATCTACGGGTCGTTACACTCTCCCCCACTCAAAACTTTTCGCCCCCGAAAAGGAAAAGAAGGGAAAACGAAGAACTAAGAAATCAATATACCTCATTCACACATTAACTTTATAAACAATTAAATTTATAAAATTAATTAATTTAGATAAATATATCAATTTATAACCATAAAAAAAATTTATATCTAAATTACTAAAGTTTGGAAAAACATTTCAAAACATTTCTAAGTTCAAAATTTACGGAAAACTTTTGGCAGAGTCTCCTTTGAACGGAGAGACTCGGGAGAAAATATAATATCAAAATATAACAATTATATTACATATTTTATCCAAAATATTATATCTCAACCCGGGAAAATATATAAAATAGCGCTATAAATCGAAATCCGAAGTGTACCTATTTGTCGGGCAATTTACGCTTAATTTATGGAACCAAAAGCAGTAGCAATTGCTTCCATAACCTGCATTTCACTTATAAACATCCAAAGGTTTAACAATTTATATAAAGCGAAATATTTTCATGGTTTCAACTACTAACAACACCAAATATACAATCATAAATTTCAACTAACAGCATACACAACAAAACAACCATTCGATCAAACAAGCAAATAGTTGTTCGGGTTCAAAACTTGAAATGGTACGGAATGAAAAATAACTATCCAGTGCATCATTTACTCAACAGTGTTAGATGGGACAGAATAGATTATTTATTCGTCCAACTACTTCAAATTTCCTTACCCGACCAACCATAGATCAAACAATGTCGATTTAAACCAACAAATCAAATTAACTTATATAAATTTTTTTACCTCCTACACTAGCTGTTTGCCCTTTTTCATTCATATAACAGTTTATCTTTTATTTTCATTTATTTTCACTTATTACTTACAATTATTTATTCAGGTCATGCAGATTTCTTTTATTTGTATTATATTTAATACACTTCTCAATTTCAATCATTTATTAAATGCTTACATTTATATTATATTTAATTATGGCAACCCTTTTTAATTTCACTTAATTCATAACTTTATAACATCCATTCTTATAAGTAAGTAATTTTATTAATTCTTTAACTAGGGTTTACAGTCATTTATTTATATTACCTACTTTCTATTATATTAAACTAGTAATATTTAAATCATACTTAAGTTAATAACCCTACACATCAATCTTTATTTATTAAAGAATCACATTTTATTTACTTAAGTTTAAAATCACCTATTAATAATACTTATCTTTAATTTTAGTAAGATTTTAATTTATAACTTAAGTTTACAGCATTAAATTCTTATTTATAATAGCAAATTTATTGAATACTTCACTACCTACTTTTACTTGTACAAATTTCTATTACATCACTTATTAACATTTCAACTTTTAAATGTTTGGTAAGTTATATATATGTTATATAAGGGTGAAATTTGAAAGTTATACAAGTTTTCTATTTACCTATGATTAATTAAATGTTCAATAATAATATTCTTTATTTCGTAGGTTACAAATTTCAAATTTCATTTAATACCATTTATAACCTATCATAAAATCTCTTATTTCCTACAGCGAGTGAATTTTTTTAATTAGCTACGTTCCAATTCATTACAGTAATTGAAACTATTAATTAATTCATTGTTCCATGAGTTTTACAATTTCAGCTTACCTTTAATTTATTTAATGCTTCCATTCTATTGTTTTAATTATATTAACATTTTAATTAAACTTACATTTACAACTTTATAGCATCAATTCTTATCAATAAAGAATTTCATTAATTCAATTTCTAAGGTTTACAACACTTATTTACCTTTTTCTTATCTATCTATTATATTGAATTTTTACTTCAATTAAGGGTTCCAATTATTTATTACTAACCCTTCATTTCACTACAGTAATTGAAACAATTAATTAATGGAAATTAAAAATTAAATACCGGGTAAAATTTCAATTTATTTTAAAATAATAGATAAATTATTCTTATAACTTATATACCTCTAATTATATTTAAAGCAATTTAAAATTTATATTTTTTTTCAAAAATGGATCTGCAGTAGAACAACTACAGTGGCCTTCCCCCTTCGAAACTCGAAAATGAAAGTCGATGATGCGGCCGCCATCACCGAAATTATTTTCCAGCGACAAAGAGGAAAGTACAAAACTTTTTCTTCAAAATCTTCTTTAAAACAATTTTTCCGAATTATAAAGAAATATTTATATCGGAAAATACTTATAAACAAAATTATTATTTTTCAAAATCCTTTGAAAGCAATTTTTCAAAATCCCGGACTTAAGTTCTAAAATTTTCAATTTCCATTGATTTTAATTTCAATCTATAATTTTTATTCCTAACAACAATTCTATTGCAACCAAATATATCTTTTGGAAAGTTTATTTTATGTATAGAAAATATAATAGGCAAAATTATTTCATTTACCTATATTAAAACAGATATTATGTCGGTCTGTCCTATTAAGTGTTTAGAAATCCCTATTGATGACATAGCGTCCTATGCATCAACCAGAATTTATAAATACAAAACGGAACAGATTAACACAATATTAAAATCTTTTTATAACACTAACAAATACGCTCTCTCATATATATACACTAAGCGACTCCCATAGGGTATTACTACCCTATTAACAAAGAGTCAAACCCCACAAAGCCAAGGTTTATCGCTAAACCAAAGCTCTGATACCAATTGTAACGTCCCGCCTTTTCGCACGATTTAAACCGACACACGTGCCAGTTCAACCATACGGAACGGCGGATTGTTATAGGGTAAATAAGAAAAAAACGAGAAAGAAATAAAAGAAAACAGAATCTCGCAGCGGAAGGATAAAATATAATAATAAAATGTATAGTTTATAAATCTGTTTACAAAACATTTATATACTACATATCAGAGTTACACATACCAATAACAATGCAGCGGAATTAAATGATGTAGTGGAATAATATAGTAGATACTAGTAATACAAATCTTCGTCTTCGTCCTCCAGAGCTAAATCCTCAAATTCTGAAACGCTCGGACAGACCCCAGCGAATTGAAAAGACAAAACACTCGAGTCAGAACTAAAAGATCTTATGTGAGTTAAATCAACAGGAGTAAATATGAGTGTAGTAACTCAAGAGATGCTCGGGATTTACATCTCCTAAGGATCCATTAAACTATTTACTATGTAGTATATTGCGTTATTATAATAGTGTCTAATTGTAAAATAAACTTATTTTTTAATAGCATTAAGGGGTTACCCATATAGCCTTTAACACAGAATATATTCCCATAGTCTATACAGTACCGTAATCTCCCGCGTACTGGGCGTCGTAAGAGGGCACTCCATAGGTATGGTACAAAATAAAAACTCGTAGTAAAGGCTCGGTATGGTAGGTGACACGGCACAACTAGGCAATGCCAGGGTAGATATACCAATTGCTATCCGGGCTCGTGGAAACGCGTAGCCGCAGTTACCGTCCACCTCGAACAAACTCCCCCAAAATCAAAAATAGAAGTGGCCACTGAATCAATCCAAAGTCAAAGTATAATATCGAAGAGGAGCGTCCGATCAGAGGTATGACCTCATTGGCCCGAGAATCACTCCTGTTTTAGCCACCTTATGCCAACTCACGGGAGTCGGGTCCACGTATTTACCTTACAGGAAACGTCGCCACCACCTACTTCATTCTGGAATCTCCACCGCGTACACGGTTAGTCAAAGTGGTTTTCGGTATCGACAGAGAGTATGTCCATATCCGATCCCGGTCTCTTTGCCAACCCATCGTTATTATAACACCGCGGTCATTTAAAAATAGTTTATACTTTAAAACCAGAATAAAATTTCCATTTCAAAACTATGAATACGATATCAATTTAAAACCCAACACAATATGATATCATTTTATCTCAAATATAATTCTTTTCCAAAATCATGCTGGTTTAAAATTTAAATATCTGGAAACCAAATATTTGAAATATACTTTCAAAGCATAATATTTCGAAATTCAAAATTTTAAAACCATAACTTCTAAAACTTGAATGGTTTGGATATTCAACGAATGTAAAATAAATGGTTTAACTTTAAAGTTACTTTGTAAAGAAAAATAATTTCCATGGATTTCAAATGTATTCCTTTATTTAAAGTTTAAACCATAATTTAAATATCACTTCAAATTCCAAAAACCCCTTCAATTTCTATATATATATATATATCCATTTGGAGTATTAATATTTCAAAACTAAAGTTGGATTTTCTTCTTTCAACAATTAATATTCTATTATTTAGTCTTGAATATTCATATAAATTCCATAAATAAAACTTCAATTTCTAGCAATTAAATATTTTCTCAAATTTACTTTATACTAGAATTTTCATTTTTAATTCATCTTGGAAAATCCAGTTATAAATATCATACCTTAAAATTTCCAAACTTAAACATATAAGATAAATTTCCAAATTCCATTTTCTCAATTTTTCATTTTTATTCAACAGGTTTATACACAACTTAATTTTCAAATTTTTAACTTCATATGTATATATATCGAAGAATAATATTTTATAAAATATCAAAATCAAATTTTTATAAACCGTATCCCATCCAAACCATAGAAATCACTTTAAAATAATTTATATATAGACCACGGTGCCTGTATATAATTTTCTATCCTATGGTCAAGTGATACGGATATTTATCATTTCAATTCGCAATTTAAAAATAAAATTTTGCGGTTGTATATCATTTCAAACCACAATCCCGAATGAAACGAAAAAAGCATGATAACTTGCAGTTTAATGATATAAAATAAAACATCCATTCATCAACATCATCCACCATCCAAATCACAATCATCATCCAATAATAATTCAATATCAATATATATCTGATAATATATATCAGGTAATAACTAGCGGCTATATTCAAAAATAAATTTAATCAACTATTAAACTAACAGTTTATATTTAGTAATAAATTTTATAACTGTTTACTAGCAGTTCCTATGCAAATAAATAAATTCTAACTGTCAATTAATATGCAATAAATAAAATAAATTAACAGTTAAATTAAATAACGCGATTTAGCAAATATGATGAACAAAACATGCCAAACAGTTATAAATGAATTTCTACTCATATCTAAAATAAATTTAACAAACATAAAAACTTTTAGAAGTTGTGAGTGGGTTAAAACACTCACCATTTGAATTTAAATCGAATTTAAATCCGATTTAAACCCAAAAATTCGACTATCTCCAAATCTGTCCAAACCAGTGTCAAAAGATCTGGAATTTAGTTTCGATCCTAACAAAAAAAATTGCGTGAAACGGAGTCCGTATGTACGAGTTATGATTATTAGAACTAAATGAAATCAAAATTAACAAAAATAAATTAAACAAAAATAAAATACCGTGCCACATCCACTCTTCCCTCGTGAAAAACGCGTATGCTTCTTCTTGATTGCTAACTTTGTACTGTAATTTTTCTTTTATTTCGATTTACTTTAATTTTCCTCCTTATTATATGAAAGTATGTATTTTTAAAAGGTTTGAAAGAAAAAAAGAAGATTTGAAAAAGAAGAATTGAAAAAAAAATGATTAAAATAAGGACTGTACATGGAAGAGAAGATCTAGATTTGAAAAGAAAGAAGAAAGTTTGAAATAGAAGTAAATTTGAAGAAGAAGAAGAATATTTGAAGAGAAAGGAAAAATTAAAATGAGAGATAATAAGGAGCTTTGAGAAAAACAAGAAAAAAAAAGAAGAAGAAGAAGAAGAAGAGTAGCATGGAGGCTAGGGTTAGAGTTAGGAGAAACAAAATGTAAAAAAAGAATAAGATGTAGGTTATTTATAATTAGGAAATGAATGGAAAGAAATAAAGTAAATATGAACAAATTAACTTAGTTTTGAAATATAGTAAATATGAACAACCTTTTTAAAAGTAGCAGGTATTAAAAAGAGGTAATTATTTATTAGAAAGGGAATGAATGGACTAACTCTATACTGTAAACATACTTTTAGGATTCAAATTTCAAAACAATTGTTTACTTAATAAATTTTGTGAACCCTAAACACACCAAAATTAACTTCATTAACTCAAGTAATATTCGAATTTCTACGCATTTGGGTTTTTGTCTATGCATAATAATTTTTTATAATTACCTTAAAAATGAAAACATTTGATTTGTTTTTCCCAAAATGATCTCTAATTACCATTAAAACACCCTTTTTGTTTACCATAAAACGCGCGTTTTTTTATTATCAAATCTATTAATTGCAATCACCGTTTTCTTTTCTTTGAATTGAAATATTTGAACTGCATTAATTGCAATCACACAAAATTAAATTTTAAAACAGACAGCTAAAATGCATAAAAATAAAAAAAATAAAAAAAATAAAAAAATTGTTTATACACAAGAGTAATAAATAGATTATTTTCCTATTCTTGTAATTAGTTTGTAAGCTAAACACAGTTCAAATAAACATATATTTCTTTCTTTAAAAATCAATCTTTCTATATTTTTATTTAAATTAAATTAAACCTACATTCATAGATGAAACATTCATTTTATTGATGTAAATGTTTTTTTTTTGAATCAAAACTTTTCTTATATTTCACAAAACATAAGCTGCTTTTAATTGCACCTATTACAGTTAGTATTCTCTCTCCTATTAATTGAAAATTTTCAATTACATTAATTTCAGTTGATTAAGTTTCAAAATGGGCTAAATGAATGTAATGATAAGTAGAACAATTACTTCCTATTAACGTAATATTTAGATGTTAAATTTTCATTTATTTTGCAATACTTCAATTAAATTAATAAATATTGCTCTCTATACTTAAATCTGTATGAACAAAACGTTAGCTTTGGATTGGTAGAATTTGATTTACCAAAGTTTACTTACATAATACAAACTATATTAATTTGCCACCTATTAGTTCTTATTATATTTTTAAGTTCGTTACCTATCCACCTTGATTATAATACCATCTATAAAGCAAATTTAGTTAGCCTTAACATTACTACACTAAATCTACAATCAGTTTCAATTAATATAGAATTATATCTTAAATACTTACCATTTATTTATAAATTAGGTTACCTTCCAATAAATTTTATTCCTAAGTATTTGATTGGATTGCCATCTTTACTATGTCTATTATTAATTAGCTTCAAATTCTGCAATTTCACTTCTTAAATCCACCCTTTGCTATATTATAAATAAAATTTACATTGGTTACATTTCACATAAATGTATCATTTATTTACATTTATTACAAACTTATTTCCAATTCAAACTAAAAATCTAAATAAATGAATAGGCAACCTACCATAAACATTACCGTTACCTTTTTGTCACATACAAAATCTTTTATTACAAAAATCAATTTTTGCATATATTTTCATACTACAAATTCAATTTACTTATGTTCAAATTATAGCCACACCTGACTTTTAAATTATTTTATATAAAATTGGGATTTCATTAAGTTTATTAATTATTACCCTTAATTGGCATTTATCACCTTGTATTCTCGTTATCATTTCATAGATATGATTCCCAATTCCTTATTATTGACTTAAATTGGCATTACTAACATTGCATTAAACGTTGTTACTTAAATCTCTACCCAATAGTAATTAATACTCTAAATAAATACGCTTACTCCTTTCGTTATTTATTAATTATCACAAGAAACGTTTAATCATTTCAACAACATTGTAATTTCAAATTACCTACATTGATTGTATACGTTTTCCATTATTATCATTTATTAGAATTCTATTCAACTTTCCATTTTATGCATATAGTTAACCTTTCTATTGATTTTTCCTTCAAAATTTTTAGTTACTTCTTAACTTACAGAAAGGCAATGATTAATTACATTTAATCGCTATAAATTAAATGCATTGATAACGAACAATAGCTGTCACCATTATATAATTTATAACATTTGTAATTTATTCTCTACAACAATTATTACCTATCAATATTATTTCGCCCATAAATACAAATTTGCAATTGTTCTTATTATCATATTCCATTTACTGTTAACAATGTTTATTACATTATATTAGTTTAATATTTTCCTCAAATTCCTCATATTCAACTCATATATAGGTAAAATTCTTTTCACCACTTAAAATCATTTGAATTAACTTCGAATTACTATAAGCAGGTTTTTAATTTATTTTTCTTCTAAATTTAATTACAACTTATTAATTTAACCAAATTAAATCCATAAAATCTACGGGTCGTTACATATGATCTCACCGACTATCGTGAGCCATGCATTGAATATCGATCTAAGGCATGTCCAGGTGAAACAAAAATGATGTGACATGGATCCGAAGAGATGTACTACACTTAAAGAGGAGGTGGATAAACTCAAAAACAATGGGTTTATCCACAATGCCCTCTACTCGAAATGGGTATCCAATGCAATTCTTGTTAGAAAAGCTACTGGAAAGTGGTGGACGTGCATCAACTACTCAGACTTGAATAAGGCATGCCTGAAAGACAGCTTTCCACTTTTGAGAATCGACCAGCCGGTAAAGACAACCGCTGGATATGAACTGCTTTCGTATATGGATGCATACTCCAAATACAACCAAATCTCGATGCACGTCTCTGACAAGGAGCACACAAGCTTCATTACTGATCTAGGGATATATTGTTATATTGTGATTTGATTTGAACCAAATAATGCTGAAGCTACTTACCAAAGACTAGTCAGCCGGATGTTCAAAGATCAGATCGGGGGATTGATGAAAGTACATGTGGATGATATGCTTATGAAGTCGTGGAAATCAAACGACCACATCGATGACTTAGCGGAGATGTTCAGTGTTATCCAAAATTATTGAATGAAACTTAATCCCTTGAATTGCTCTTTCAATGTTGTGTAGGGAAATTTCTAAGTTTCATTGTTAACTTTCATGGAATCTAAGCAAATCCCCAAAAAAATCAAGCAATTCGAAATATCTAAAGGCCAAAAACGATGAACCAAGTACAAGCCTCAATGGGAAGGTTGCTGCCTTAACAAGTGTATTCCCTTCTTTGATTTGATTAAGAGAGGAAAGACCAATTTTGAATGGATGCAAGATTGCATAGATGCATTTCAAGCTTTGGTAGATCACTTAGAGAGACCTTCCATCCTATCCAAGCCACTGGATGATGAATACTTATGCATCTATTTAACGGTATCGGTACACGCCATAAGTGCCGCATCGAAGAGGATCAAATCCAGAGGATGGAATTTATAGGGATTTTTCAAAGTGATTTTCTATGTAAAATAAATTATTTTAGAAGAGGGACTTCTTTGCAAAATTGATTTTATTTAATGGAAGGGCTTATTTGATTAACTTAACCATGGTTTAGACCTAAATTAGCAGTAGTTATCTTAGAAAAGAATTTGAAAAAGTTAAGGCAACCAATCTGGTGTTGACACGTAGTGGGTTATTTAGAGAAGAATTTACTTCAAGAAGAACTGAACCGGGTTTACTTAGAAAAACTAGTTTCGCCTACTTTAGAAAGCACCTTTCGACATAGAAGCTTCCGCCTTCATCTTAGACGAAACCTACTATTTCAAAACCAATACACAATGTATCACAAAGATGGTACGCAGAGGATTGGAGTAAGGCGGAAGGTAAAGTGACGAAAGCATAGCTTCTGAAGGAGTCGAAACCTTGGTTTGTTAAAATAAAATGCTTGCCTTTGTTTTGTTTTATCCTTTGATGGAGTCGAAACATAA
The DNA here is from genome assembly GCA_030765085.1 of Allium cepa. NCBI lineage: Eukaryota > Viridiplantae > Streptophyta > Magnoliopsida > Asparagales > Amaryllidaceae > Allium > Allium cepa. The sequence goes on along the minus strand of CM060940.1, from coordinate 753,973,655 downwards.
GGTTTCGAAAGAGGTTTTAAGTTTGCTTTCGACTGGGTTCCTTAACTATGAAAGAATGTTTTGAGAGAAGGGGTTCCAACCTATTCGAAACCCTTCCGCTATTCTTTAACCTTTCGATAGAGTTGAAGATATCAATGGTGTCGAAGAGGTACTTTATTTTATAAGTTTAAGCCAATTCCTATAGCTTTCGAAAGGGGTTATAGGTTTCGAAGGCAATGATTTCAAAAAGTGTTTCGACGCCAACCTTCCACTATTTTACCTAGATGCGAAATGCTTTCGAAAGAGATGGTGTCGATGCCATCAAGTTTTCCACAATATTTTTATATGATAAAGGATGGTTTTAAAAGAGTTGCTTTCGCCTATATCCACTTTGACCTATATAATATTTAAGTATTAACCCAATGCTTTCGAAAGGGGGACTTTCTATGATTTTGGAAGGGTTACTTTCATTGGTGTCAAAAAGGGTACTTTCAACTGGTTTTGAAGCCAAGCTTCTAAAGTTAAATGCTAATACTTTACGACAATCGAAAGGTTTCGAAAGGAAGGTTTTAAAGTATTATAAAGGCAGTAGCCTAATGTATTGAAGATAGAATTTAAGGCTTTCGAAAAAGGTCATCCGATGAAGTCGAAAGCTAGGTTTCGAAGGTTTTATAACCCAAAATCTATTTTTAAAAGGAAATCCCATGGCTAAATTAAAAGAGTTATGTAATGGGTTTAAGAAGAAACTTTCACTATTAAAGTAATAGGTTAAAGGGATTAACCATGTTTTAAATTAAACCCAAAGGAGTGGTATTACTATGTTGTTATGTTTTCTTTTTCAAATATAAATATATTCACATTATAATGGACCCATAACAGCATTTTGGGGACAAAGGGTAGAAGAACTAGCTAGGTTAACCCAGTTTTGAATATAAATCTATTAAACTTCTAAATGAGTAGAATTGCATCCAAGAGGTAAGGAAGACCAGAATATAGGATGCTAAAATATAAAGGTAAGATATTGGCAGGGGCCAATGGGTTCTCAAGAACCCTATGAAAACTATGTATAAGAAAAGATATTGGCAAAGGCCAATGGGTTCATAGTTAGCCCATCAAAACTATGTATAAAGGAAGATGTCAGAAAGACATGTTCATAGTAAGCCCATGAAAACTATGATTGAATACTGGCAAGGGCCAATAGATTTGTAGCTAGCCCATGAAAACTATATCTGGATGAGATATTAACAGATGTCAAAAGGTTCCTAGTCAATCCCAGAAAACTATGGTTCAAATAAAGGATATTGGAGTCACCAACAGGTTCCTAATCAACCCATAAAAACTAGGATAAGTATAAAATATTGAAATTACTAGTAGGTTCTTAATAATCCCATGAAAACTATGTAATTGGACAGGGAGTCCTTAAATGTTTAACCGATTATTAGTCAGCCATTGAAAACTAATAGGTTAATAGTAATCCTAGAAACTACAATTGAGACAGATAGTCTAAAATGAATGAGGATGGGTAATCCAAAATCGATTCATTTATTGTGCATATCATTATATTATGCTGTTTTGAATTGTTTTTAACCAATATAGATGTAGAAGCATAATATATGGTTTTATAAAGGTTTTGAGATACTAGTGAGGGAAAAACCCGTTCCGCTAAGTGGCATGGTCTCGCTAGATATCTTAATGATTTGAGATGAAAGATTAGTATTCATACTAGGCTTTATGTCTGACTCGAAGTTTATTTTCCCCTTAAACTCTTAGATAGTCAAATAGTTTGAGAGTTGAGGTTTTCAGGTACCTTTTAAGATGAATAAGCTTCTGGAGATGTGCGGGAGGCATGATAGCTATTTTGAGTTCTCCTTTCTTTTGATTCCTATATGTTTTTTTGTAACGGTGAGGTTGTTATATTGCCTGTATATACTCTGATTATCCAAGGGGGCATTATCATATGTTATTCTTGGCGTATGTTGTAATAAATATATTTTCTCTGAATATGATCGCGAATATCGGATTATGTAATGAATTGGAAATATTTTGAAATGAAATGTGATTTTATGTAAAGTTTAATTTTTTTGATATTTATGTGCTTTTGTGTATCAATGAATCTAACACTACCGTATTTAGTCGTCGAGGATTAATAATTATGGACGACTGTAGCATCCGTAGCCATTAGCTTTGGGCCTTCAATTAGGGAGATGTTACAATAAGGCATCATTCTTCGGACCATATGCAATCTACTTCAACATTTCACTGTGATCATTAGAGTTAATAGGTATCTACAAAAAATTCATTGAAAATAGATATTTTAAAGTAATATTCTTAGGAAAATGAGAGTATATCTAAAAAAAACATTTAACCTTTTTTAATCCAATCGGCAAAAAAAATTGTACGCGTTTCCTAACGTAAGGTTGAATTTCTTTCCATACGCTTGCTTGAATTTGTAATTCCTTCAAATGCAAACTAGTATAAAACAAGGCATGCTAAGTTATATTTATTAGTACAAACACATCCAAATAATTGAAAATAATGTAACATATACTTACTCTAAAAATGGTTCCACCATGGTCCTATTCATTAACACGGCTAAATGAGCACTTTCTCCCTTATAGGAGGATAGTGTAACTATCTTAGACATTGAAATTGGATGTCCTTCAAGTATTACACTACTTTCATAATCTTCATTTCGAGCTTCTATCTCCTCAACATGTCCTGAGTTTTTTAAAAATTCAATAAAAACCTCATGCATTCATCTACAGATAGATTGTGCAATACATCCCTCAGATCGTGAATAGTTTCTTATATAATCTTTAAGCGCCTTCGTATATCTTTCAAATGGGTACATCCAACGAAATTGAACCGGACCACATATTAGTGCTTCTCTACCGAGATGAATTGACAAGTGTGCCGTTATGTCAGAAAATGATGGTGGAAAATATTTTTCAAGCTCACACAAAATTTCAATAACCTCAACGTTGATTTGCTGCAACTTCTCTCTGTCAAGGACACGTTGGCATAATTTGTTGAAAAATGAACATAAGCAAATTATTGCTTTTCTTGCCTTCTTTGACAATAGCCCTCTTATTACTACCGGTAGCAAGTGTTGCATTAAAACATTGCAATCATGTGATTTCAAGCCACTAATTTTACAATCCTCCAACAATATACGATTTTTCAAATTTGAACAGTAGCCATCGGATTTTTTGAAATCGTACGATCTTTGCAAAATATTTTTTTCTTGGAATTTGACAACGTATAAGGAGCCGGCGAAAGATATGTTTTCTTCCCCTAAGGTTGTGCATGGAGCTCATACCGAATTCCCCAATTCTCTAAATCCTTTCTAGATTTGGTTCCATCTTTTGATTTGCTATCATGCAACATTGTGCCTATTATGCTTTCATCAATATTTTTCCACATGCATTACATCTAAATTATGATGTAAAGACTGTTCCTACAAAAATCAATAATGTAACACATAATTTTATATATATTTAATTGTTAAAAAATTTAAAAAAACCATTAACCTCCCATTATGGAAAATCAAAGTAAATTGATCTCTTTTTCCACCTTTTATAGGATCGTTATCTTTGTCATCTTCATCTTCCATCTCATGGGCACTCTTCCTTTTCCTCTTTTTCAGCTTAATGGGCCTTATCTTAATGGTCTTTTTCTTATTGTTTCTCCTCTGCATTTTTTTCTTATTTTTTCTCTTTCCCAAAATCATTTGGAATTTTTTTAACAATGTAGAAATATTTCTTCCAGTTAAAATTCTAGGGGCATTACCTATCTCCACAGTGTTATCAAACCAAGTCTTTTGTTTCCTCCATGATTCTGACATAGGTAGATATCTTCTATGACCCATGTAGACATTTTTTCAACTATAATTCAACCAACGGTGATGAGTATTAACACCACAGAATGGACAAGCTTCTTCTCTCTTCACACAACATCCAGCAAGATTTCCATAAGCTAGAAAATTATTTACTGTCCATAGAAAAATTGCTTTCATTTGAAATAATGTTTTACTAAATGCATCATAAGCATCAACTTTATTACTCCACAAATAATGTAATTCTTCAATCAAAGGTGCCAAATATACATCAATATCATTGTCGGGCTACTTTGGACCGAGAATAAGTAACGTTAACAAAATATTTTTCTTCTTTATACACAACATTGGTGAGAGATTGTATGTCATAAGCATTACCGGCCAACAATTATATTTGGAACTCAATGTAGAAAATGGATTGAATCCATATGTAACAGGACCAAGTCTACAGTTGTGTGGATTGGCTAAAAAATATTTCCATCGTTCGTCCACCATATTCCATGCCACAGATCCACCGGATGATGAATTTTTCCGTCATTGCTTCTATTATTGAAATGTCATCTTAATCTTCGACCATCTTCTGAGATCTAAACATTCTTTTAAACCTTTTAATTATTGGAAAATATCTCAGCACTTTGATTGGAACACCTTTTATAATCTCCTTGGTATCTTGACTTATCTTCCATCTTGAAGAACCGCATTTTGGACAAGTTTCTAAATCTTTGTATTCTTTTCTAGAAAGAATAAAATCATTCTCACAAGCATTTATCTTTTCAAAACCCATGTCAAATGCTTTAGTAAATTTTTTTACTTCATATTAAGTTTTGGGAAATACATTGTCCTTTGGAAAAAAACAATTGTTGCACGTTTAACAGCTTGTCAAACTCACTATCGGGCAGGCCAGTCTCACATTTAAGACTATATAAAATGGTGATGGTGGATAATTTTACGTGGTCTGTGCATTCGGGATACAATGGAGTTTCTATATCTTCCAAATTCTTATGTACTTCATCCTCTCTTCTTTGAGAATCATCATTATCCTTATTATCGGCAAAAAAATCATTATTCATATAATCTTCATCTTCATAGTGAATCATCTTAAATAAGTCATATGTGTCAAACCAATCTTTTTCATCTATATTAATTTGCTTACCTTGGCAATACCATCTACTACTCGTATATTTAGAATCTATTTTTTATAATTAAATGCTTAACGATGATGTGGTCATCACGTCGACTAAGATTTCGATAATCTATACATGGGCACAAACTTTCTCCACATTTCTTAGATTCCTTTTTGCCACACGCACAAAATTCAAATCTCCTTGCTAGTAATCTGTACTATTCCTATGAAAAAAAGGAAAAACATTAAAAAAATGACTTTTAATATTAACTTATATGTGTTAATTCTCAAAATACATTTTAAGTTAAGCATTATATAGTCACTTGCTTAAATACACCCAATCCTTTTCCATCGGCAATATAAGCAATCAAATAAGTTTCAAAAATTTGATGTAGAATTTGATTTTCTGCTATAATCAAACAACAAAATACTTAAAACCAATCTATGATTCCATTTTATATGTTTGAACGTGGAGAAGCCTTATAAAACATTGCACAAGCTATCAAAGAAAAACTTGAACATGAATAATGCAATCAATTGTTATCTAATGCAGCGACAGTTTTATCTTCAACTTTATGGATGAATTACATTCTTTCTTTCTTAAATTTAGACAAGATTATATTCTTTTAAAAAATCTTCCCAAAAAAATATGGTTAACAGAAAAAGTCGAAGAAATAAACACATGTATTTCTCAACTCAATTGATAATAAAAGATACGATTCTCTTATTCATTATACATTACTAAGTTCATATGTAACAAATAAATATTGTTATGTGTATGTTGCGAACTATTTGTACGAAGTAGGTGATTTACGTCGCTATATGTTTGTGGTTTGAACATACTAATAAAAAATGAATTACTCTAAATGATAATTTGAGACTTTTGAACATACGACAAAATAAAAGGGATAAGGCACAAAAGGGATAAAGCATAAACTTTCGGATTCTTCCATGATAAATGTCAAGTAGCATACAACCATTAGAAAAGTTGTCAAAATGGTTAGATGTTCCTCTAAAGTTCTAAAACTTTATGATTATAAACTTAGTTCTATCATTAAAAATCTTAAAATACCACGAATTCATTTCCAAACTTCCTCGTCCTTTTAAATCTCACATTATAGTTGTCTGACTCATCAAATTTAAAAATTAGGCATCTCCCAATTTATCAAGCTTCGTCTTTATACTATGCATTTTATGAAGCTTAAGACCGAGTTACTTCCATATCTAAAACACCATTACTGATATGGTTACAAGGTGGGTCAGGCTGCTCATCAATGCTAGGTAGCTTATTCGAACTTGGCCTATACTACGTCGCTCATCATAACATTACCCTACACAAGAATCCCTACTCATGGAACCATCGTTACAGACTTCTGTTCATCGATAATCCAATTAGTACAAGATTCAACATAGTTGCTACTAACCATTCCTCATGGTCAAGCCATAGGAGCACTATACCTAATAATTGGTTTATGTAAATTTATTTCATCTAATCGCTCATTTGTTACATGGCCTGTTTATTTAACCAACGAAAGTCATGCTGGGAAGTATGTTCCTGTAGCTGGATATTGTATGTTGCACAGAAACACTGAAATTTGCAAGGAGGAAAGAATTAATTTGCATGGTGTAGCTATAGGCAATGGATTGACACATCCACTGACTCAAGTTGCTACTCATGTTGATTCTACATACTACATGGGGCTTATTAATGCAAAGAAAAAGTAAGTTACAGAAAAAATTCAAAAGAAGGTGGTTCTTTAACTAATAAAGGAAAATGGCTGCAAGCTTCTGATGCAAGGAGTGATGTGCTAAACTATCTATAAAATTTGACTGGGCTTGCAATTCTTTATGATTTTAGGAAAAAGGTACCATACAAAAGTGACATGATTGAAGTTATGCTTATCACAGTTGAAGAAAAAGTGGTCTTCATGGCGAAGAAAGAGTTTGCAATATATATGTAATCACCTACTTCTGTACAAATTCATATGACTACTTAAAGATACCAATAATCACATTATCACAACCTAAAGACCCTCTAAAGCCTAAGAATAACAATAGCAGGAATTACTCCTAAAAATGGCACACACTCATACAAATCTAACAACATAATTAATGTACAGAAAACTATCTCCTTCATCTATTCCATCGTATTAGCAATCAATATAATAACTTAGTTGGAGTACAAATAATGAACTGATTATATATGTGTAATCTTATTACACCATATAATGACACATTATTGATGTACCATATGATTGACGTAAGGAACCCAAACAACTACGACTCCTATTTTAATTTTATTTGTGGATGGAATCATCACTAGCTTTATAATTTTGAAATATATGTTCTAATATCCTAGTGGCACAAAGAAAGAATTACATTAAAAGGTGAAAAAGGCATGTATATTGATAGTAAAATAATTTCTACATAACACTTGGAATTTTTGACTCACTGCTAAGACATATGAATTTCATGAGCTATTATAGGTTAGATGTACTAAAAATTTCAAAAAAACAAAAGCCACACACAGATATATATATATATATATATATATATATATATATATATATATATATTTAAAAAGTGGAGAAAGAGCAACGTAGTCAACTGTATATAACATATCCTGTAGTTAAGGGATGGAGAAAAAATACAAAAGTGGGATAGACTTTTGGATTAGTAATCTATTTGTAAAAAACACATAATTGTAATATTTTAGTTTATTATATTTATAATATTATCCAATTAAATGATTATGATTATTTAATGAAAAATATTACATTTAAGAATTACTATAGTTTTTAATGAAAAATATTATTGTTTAACGAAATACTATAATTATTCAATTTAATACTGAAATTATTGAATTTAGTTTTGTAATAGTTTATATAATTATTTATCTGGTATTTATTATTAAAATAGAAAACCACAAAATGTGATTTCTACAGTAAAGTCTTTTGTACATGTTGGTGCAAAAGCACAAAACAGTCAAGCTTGTAAGAGAGTTGATGTCCTACATTGACAAAGCTAAAACAAAATAACATATATTTTGTAATTAACAAAACTGAGTTAATTCTTGATAAATCGAGTTTAACTAAACTAAAATGGCAAATCATGGAAATTATCAAATGCTTCGAACCAAATATACAATGTATTCAGAGAAAAATGAAAATCCATAAAAAATATTATTTAGTCTAAATATAAACCAATTCAATTTAGTAAACGGACCAATCCAATGAAAATAAACCAGTCTGGTCAGGTAGCTCAACTCTAACGATACCATATTAATTACTAGATAGTTCATAGAACAATCCCCTTGTATGTTTATAATAGTATTCATAATTAGGTTCCCTATATATGGCTACTGGCTACTATCAGTAAGTCATAAATAGTATTCACTTCTATTTTTTAGTCTAAATGGGAATAAATAAATGAAAACATGGGTTGTTGAACGCGATGTTTTAAAATAATTTATTATATCCCATAAAGGCCTTTTTTTTAAATTTGATTAAAAATATCAGGCATGATATTTGAGTAAGAGAACAATAATTGAAAATTAGATGTTGTCTTTATGTTAAATAATTAAGATAACACATCCTCAATGCACTTTTCAGTGAGATACATAGGAGAAAAAGGGTAAATTACCTCCGGTAAGGACTTAGAACTATCTTCTTCACCATTAGGATCCACAAGTGAAAATTTATAGTTTTCCAAAGCCTCCTTTCTACCTTCAATATAAAAAATTAATGTGACATACAAGTAAACTCAGTTGCATAAATGGTTGTTGTATATAATCATACAGTAGTCCTACTTAGAAAGTCATCACATATATTTAGGTGCATTTGAATAAGATTATAATCAGTACGAGAATGAACATGGCCAAGAGCATATATACTTGAATAGCACCTTAATTATTCTCCATATTAGTAACATAGAGATACAAATAATACATAACATACTTAAATTTCATCAATAGAAAAAAAGAATGTTACTTGTCCAGTGATGTAGCTTGCAGCAGGATCTAAGGCTCTACACATCTACTAATAAGGAAAAGCATAAGTAAAAGTCTTTTTAAAACACTGTGAAGTTTAGTACTAAACTATGGCTCTACGTTTCACTGTATCATATCAGCCTGCGCTTTGCACTGAGTAACTATAAAAAACTTCCTCAACATTCAATAAATAATCCTAGGTTCCATCGAAAATCCACTGAGATTCAAAACCTGTCTTAATATTGTTTCTTTATTTGAAATGATATATAAACCCAACTAAAAATATTTATACTTATCTTAACAACATGCACATGTTTATAAGATCATCTGATCATATGCCAACACCACTATGCAATTGAGTTATGCCTTAATAATAGAAGTCATTTAGATAATAAAATACAAGTTAACTACATCCACTTTTCAGTATAGTTGTTGAAACTTCGGGCAAGTATAGATACTTAACTTCTCATTTGTACCATATGTAAACATAATCTTAATAGTTCTCTAATTCTGCTTCAGCTAAATGACTAAATTAATGTTTGTCTCATACCTTTTAAGACAAAGGTGAGACATTATATCATCTTAACTAGAGGTCATAACATATCATATCTTAGCACATAGCGGTATAAATAGTGTGCTTGGGTCATTTAATTTATTAGCTTGTGAATCACATGTTAAAAAAATATTCAATACATCGGCTAATTTATTAGCATTTGAATCACGTGTGTGATATGGTTGCATATAAAAATATCTTTTGAAAAAAGATATAAGGATGATAATTTCAGTTCTTTGTGTGCAGTTTCAATAAGCATAAGCTGAAAATTTTATTAAAAAAAAAATGTAAATATTGTTGTTTATCCAAAAACGTTAAGTTAAAACCGAGCAACCTAAGTAAGCTAGATTCAGGAAACTATGTAACTTTGGCAATACGAATCCCTATACCTAAGTATTTAGCTAGATTTAGGCACCTTAGTGAACGAACTTTCTTCTTTTTTTGTTATAAGCTATCTTCTTTTTGTTGTTCTATATTTCATGTTTTTCCAACAAGTAAGGTTATTAACAACGTAGAGATAAAAATAATAGATAACGTAGTGATTATTACAAAAAAACTGAGATAACCTAGCTAAAACGTCATGATGCAGAAACATTAACCCATTTAACAAAAACTGTCCAATTCTCAGATGTAACAAAAACTATTATATGTAATAATAAGGCAGAGATACAGATGATGTATTTACTAATAATGTAGCGATTATTACAAAGAAAACAACAATTACCTTGATTTGTAGATTCAGGACTTGTGAACAAAGCAAAGGGGAATAGAACGACGAAGGGAAGGGGATACCTATTGATGAAGTGGATGGGAGTTAATCGATGAGGTAGCATTATGGGAGTAGTTCGTGAAGTGGGGTGCACTTGACAGAAGCTGAAGCGAAAGGAGGGTAGAGATGTAAGCGAGATGAGGGAAAATTATGTTGAAAAAGGGAAAATTGTAACAGTAGAGGAAAAAAGGAGGCAGTGGAGGGAAATAGGAGGAAAAAATGTGGCTAATTGTGGTGGGGGGGGGGGGGGGAAGGCCACAAAATTTGTTTTCCCTAAAATTAAACGAAAACAAAAAAAATGGAAAAGGAAATATTCGTTGCACTTATTATACAAATGCTACCTGTAATTGCAACTAAAGGTAGGTTTTCATGTAGTGTGGCCTAAACAGTAGAACATAACGCAGAAGAAAAAAGGAGTGGTTAGTGGAGCTGTAGGAATCACCATAGAAGGAAACACAAGCACTCCACCAACTACAAAGCAACCTGCAACAAACTTGAATTTAGGGGAGAAAACCCCACGAAAAGATATAGCAGTTGATCTCTCCGACTTTGAAGATGGTGAGCAACTTAACGACGTTAAGTTGGAAGAAAATACTATGCACTTAATACCGGTAAGGAGGTCCAAACTTCCCCTACCCAACCAATTGCAACCCAATGGAACTCCAAGGGAGTGGACCTTCCGAAGACAGAAGAGCCTAGGCTTTGACTCCGCTTACCAAGACCGTTTGCAAAATCAAACACTTAGCATAGTCACTGACAACCAATCCACCGGACAACGGAGGCATATATCGCAGATATGATCAAGCACGTGATGGATGAAAGTAAGGATAGGAGAGATGACAAATAGGGATCCGCTCTACGTCGGACTCCCTTCATTGATGACATTTTGAATGAATGGTATCCTAAAAAGTTTACTATGTCGACCATTCTGTCTTATGATGGAACTAGAGATCCGAAACCTCATTTGTACAAGTATTGTTGGTTCATGGACGGAGAAAATGCTTCAAAAGCTATTTAATGTCGACGTCTTCCTATCTTCCTAGAGGGAATTGCTTTTATGTGGTTCACCAGGCTCCCACCGAAATCCATCTCCACTTTCAATGAATTTGTAACAAAATTTCTTGATTAGATTAGGCTTCACACGACACAACCAAAAGAAGTGATGTTTTATCTAGCTTATTCCAGGGACGAAATGAATCTTTGAAATCTTTTATGAGTTGGTTCAACACCGCGATGACAAAAGTAAGTAACCCAAACAAAGTCATGGTCTTCATAGCCCTATTTTGCGCTATCTATAATGACATTAAATTCGAAAAAAGGATCAAAATGAAACAACATACCGCTAGGAAGGACTTTAACCGAAGGGCAAGCCAGTACTTAAGATTGGAAGAGGCAGAGGAGCTAGAAGGAAAACCTGCTAACCGACAACCAACCAACCCTGGCTAGAACGGCATGGTAGCTAATCAAGATGCAAACACCTTTGGTACTACTGCAGGAAACACGAGGAAGGATGGGAACCAAAAAAGGAAGAACCAGAATTCTAGCACGCCAAACTGAGGTAATAAGAGACTTAAAAGCTTGAGGCCCAAAGACTACACCATGCTCAATGATACTCCAAAAAAAACTACCTTGCAACATAAAGGACGAAGGAGTACAAGAAACCTCCAAAAAATGAAGTGATTGAACAATAAAAGCATTCAGAAAAGTATTGCCACTTCTATGAAACACATGGTCACAACATGAATGAATGTAGATGCCTAAAGAACCTGATTTAAGAGCTGATTCAGGAAAACAAGCTTCGGTAGTATGTGAGGAAACCACAAAATCCTGATCAGCTTGCTGCACCCCAAGCTCCTAGAGACCAGGGAAACCAAGCTGGAACCATTGAAGAGCGATCTAGACAGACTAACCAAGACTCAGCATCAGAATGATATCTGGAGAACCTCATCTCATGTAGAAGAGTTGAGAGAAATGAAGCGTTATGTAAGCTCATTGAAACATGTTCCAAAAGATTAATGCTTTACAGTCGAAGATGGAACTCCTGCTAAGCAGCAAAGATCCTTGAATAATGAAATAGTATTTCGAAATCGAGACACTAAAGGAATAGAAGCTCCGACCCTGGACCCCATGGTCATGACGGTAGGAATCGAACCAGCCATGGTCCGACGAGTATTGGTGGACGGTGGTAGCTCTGTCAATATCCTATTCAGGCACCTATTTTATCAGGCGAAGATCAATATGAAGGACGTATCCGCTTATCGACTGAAGATCCAGGGATTCACCGGTGAACGTAAGCAAACTATCGGAATAATTGGTTTGCCCGTAGAACTTGGGAAAGGTGACCGAAGAGTCATCCTTATCTAAACCTTTGTGATGGTAGATGAAATATCTACCTACAATCTTCAGGATTGCTTTAGCTCGGCGGTGTCTTACCATGAAATTTTCAACAAAGAATGGAGTTGGGGAGATCAAAGGAGACCAAAGGGTCACTAGAGAATGCTATATCACATAAATGTGTGAATCTAGAAGAAAAGAAAAGGGAAAGAATGTGGAGAGAACTCTCCATATTTGTGTACCTACCGCGTAGCAACTACAGAGCCATCCCTTGCTTGGGAACCATAGACGATTCAACGTGTCTTTGGACCTTGGAAAGAAGAGTTCAGATGAGGGTCGAGCAGCGACTGAATTAATGGTGCCTAACGCAGTAGATATCGATGACCCAACTCGAATCCTGAAAATTTGGTCACATCTTGGAAACAAGATGCGATAACTAATCAAATTTCTTCGTGCCAACCTGGACGTATTCACTTGGACACATTCCGATATGTGCGGGATGTCACCGGAGATTGCATGCCATGCACTCAACATCGATCCTAAGTATACACCAGTGAAGCAGAAGAGGCATCGCCTAGGACCCGAATGGTCCAAACACTAAGAGAAGAAGTGGATAGGATGATGGCAAATGGCTTTATCCACGATGGAACCTATCCCAAATGGGTATCCAACCTGGTCTTAGTCAAGAAATCCAATAGGAAATGGTAAACTTGTATCAACTACTCAAACTTAAACAAAGCTTGCCCAAACGACAGCTTCATATTGCCTAGAATCGATCTGCTTGTGGACAAAATAGTAGGACATGAATTGCTATCATTCATGGATGCTTACTTGGGATACAACTAGATCATAATGTATGGAGCAGACTAGGAAAAACCAGTTTTATCACTAACCTGGGATTATACTACTAAAAAGTAATGTTGCGGCTTAAAAAATGTTGGGGCAACTTACCAACGGCTGGGTTGGTGAATGCCATGTTCAAACAACATATCGGGAAGACTATGGATGTCTACGTAGATGACATGTTAGTTAAATCGTGGGTAGCCACAAACCACTTGGACAACCTCATCGAAATGTTCAAGATACTCCGTAAGTATAGAATGAAACTCAATCCACTTAAATGTCACTTCAAGGTAGTTTGGAAAGTTCCTAGGATTCATTGTAAGTGCCAGAGGCATCTAAGCTAATCTCAAATAAATTACCGCCTTAAAGGAAGTGGAGGACCCAAGGAATAAGAAAAAGTTACAAAGCTTGAATGGAAAAGTTGCAGCGCTAAGCCGACTCATCTCAAAAGCAACTAACAAATGTATACCGTTCTTTAATGCACTAAAAAGGAAAGAAGAACTTCAAACGAAATCATGCTTGCCAAGCTGCCTTCGAAGAATTGCTGCGACATTTGGAGAGTCCGCCAATCCTATCTAAGCCGGTAAATAAAGAAGACTTGTTTATCTACTTAGCAGTCTCGCCCTACGCATTAAGTGTCGTGCTCGTATAAGAAGAAGCTAGGGTCCAGCGACATATATATTACATCAGTAAATGGTTTACTGGAGCCGAGAAGAACCATCCAAAGTTAGAAAAACTAGCATATTGCCTCTTGATCATATCCAGTAAGTTATGACCATACTTCTAGACACACCCGATCAAAGTACTAACAGATCAACCTTGAAGCACGTGTCGTACTGCCTCGAGACATTTGGATGGCTTATCAAATGGAACACTGAATTGAGTCAATATGAAATCACTTACCATCCTCGAAGGGCAATCAATGGGCTGGCGCTGGCTGACTTTATTGCCGAGTTTACAATATGAGATAACGAAGAAGAAATTACTTCGTAAGTAGAGACACACTAGAATTTGTTCATCGATGGTGCTGAGGGCAGGAGTCATGCTCGAAACTCCCGAAAGATAATCCGTTTATTATGCCTTATGCATAGGATTCCCTACAATAAATAATGAAGAAGAATATGAAGCACTGATAGTTGGGTTGAAAGTTACGAAGGAATTCAGGATAAAGTCCATACATATCTATAACAACTCTCAACAAGTCGTCTATCAGGTGAGAGGCGAATATCAAGCACGAGGAGAGAACCTTGTCCTGTATCTATCTAAAGTGCAGGAATTACTAAACGACATCGAGCATTACACCATAACTCATATCCTGAGGGAACAAAACACGAAGGCAAACTATCTAGCTAAACTAGCCAGTTCTGGAGAAGCTCAGTCAATAGGACTGATCCTAGTTGAAACTCTAACTGCTCCAAGCATATGCGAGATAGATACCGGCTAGATTTTCGAAATGACCAAAGAACCATAAACATGAATTGCACCAATCAAGGACTATCTTCTCAAAGGAACACTCCCCGCAGATAAGAATGCGAAAAAAGCTCCTTTGAAAGAAACCATGGTTTGTAATACATGATGGAATACTCTAGTGAAGGGGATTCTCTACCCCTTTGCCTAGATGTGTAACCAACGGCGAAGCTTGAAGTATCCTTAGGGAAGTACATAAGGCCACTGTGTAGTTCACACCAGGGGAAAAACCCTTGCAAAGAAAGTTCTCTGATATGGGTGTTTTTGGGCAACGGTCAACCGTGATGCATCAGATTATGCCAAACAGTGCGACCAACGCCAAAGATTCGACATGATCAAAAGAACTTCTTCAAATGAGCTAGCATTGATGGCCAGTCCATGACGATTCACAATCTAGGGGCTTGATTTGATTGGTGTATTACCAATAGCCAAAGGAGGAGCCAAATATGCTATCGTTGTTGTTGACTACTTCACCAAATAGGCCGAAGCCAAACCGCTGGCCACCATTACCATCAATAAAGTTATTAACTTTATCACTAAAAACATTATTTGTAGGTTTGGACTGCTACAAAAAATCATCATGGATAATGAGACTCAATTTGAAAGCCATGATTTTAAAGGCTTTTGCAAATACTTTTGAATCAAGGAAAGATTTTCCGCTATTGCACATCCGCTGGAAAATGAGCAGTGGAAATAGTATTCAAGATCATCAAGTCCACCATCAAAAAGCGACTAACTAAAGTTAAAGGAAATTGGGTCGATGAACTTCCACTTGCATTATGGGTTTATAGAACAACGGACAAATCTGCAACCAGGAATTCTCTGTTCGCCCTGGTATATGGTTCAGAAGAAATGATCCCAGTCGAACTGGAAATCCCTTCTCATCGAAGGCGGAACTTTATACAAAGGCGAAACAAGAAGCTCCCTCCCTAGTCGCTCGATATGGTCGATGAGAAGCAGGAAGAAGCCAGGACTACCGCTCACCAGAAGGGGTCGCATGACATTTTAACTCCAAGGTTCGTAACTGTACTTTTGAAGTAGGAGATCTTTTCCTCAAATGAGTGTACCTATACCAGGAACATTCAGACCAAGCTAGGAAGGGTCCTATGTAATCGGCTAGAAGCTAGGGGATGGCACGTTCAAGCTAACAACCGTTGATGAAACCCAAATTTCCCGTGCTTGGAACAATGAATTGCTTCGTCATTACTTTATCTAAGACTATCTGATGTATTACCTATTTTCTCAATTTAGCAACCCCGGGATACTAAAGCAATTGTAAGTAGGTAGAAGTTGCCCGACTTTTACTTCAATTGATGAAATTGCTTTGCTTTCTGAACCAACAAAACAGTGTTCACATAAGTAACCTACCCAGTCGAAGGGGTTAAATTGACTCAAAACCATCTGATCGCTACGTAAGATAGTGGAACCACACTCAACTATGCCCCATCTACCCGCCAAGTCGATTGAAGCAAATCGACTCAAACTGTTGATCGACAAAACTCGATCGTAGCCTTCTAAGAACCAGTGTTGCTCCGGCGACACCGGAAGGTCCGAATCTAGGCTGCACATTTAGTAAGCCACGCACCACCCCTTAGATTTTGGAATCACATCCAAGCAAACACAATTACCTAAGATATACATCTCGTAAGCCACACATTACTTTTTGGTTCGTAAAACTATGACCGAGCAAGCCTCGATCCCACTGTTCGCATTCTGTAAGTCATGCAACACTATGGGGATCAGAAAAATTGAATCTACGGATGAATAACTTCCATATTATAAAAAGCCATGCACCACCTCCGGAGAAAAGGAAATAGCACTCCAAGGAGCGACGCGTGTGTGCAATAATATGAATGTCAACATTGCGATGGAATCACTTAACCGACTTTCAAGTAATCGGTGTTGCTCCGGCATCGCCCACTTAAGTGCATAAATCACTTATTTCGTAAATTACTTGTCGTAAGGCTGCTAAAAATATTCATGGTTATCTCAAGTCTGAAATCAAAATGGGATATCTAAAATGCGGACAATAAAACCAGAAGTTCCCAAGGTAGGTGTAGCAGTATAGACCCGACTAGGGGCATCCGAAAGACTACCAGGGGCACCTAGTCTCATATCACGTGACTGGAGTAAATAGTCCCACAAACTAGGGGTGCACATACACCAACACTCAACCAAAATAGCAAATAGTTCACTGTACTGTTACTCCAAACAAAGAATTTTGCCAATAATTGCGAGACTAAGTAAAATAATGCTGAAAAAAATAGTGCTATAAAAAGGAAATAGTGCATGGAATGTGGATAAGTAGACAAGTCAAGTTACAATCAAAATTTCAACAGTTTTATTATTTATAATATTCTTTATGTACAACAACAACAACAACAACAGAGGGGGCCATACCCACACAATATCGGCCAAGAGTAGGAAAATACAAACACCACTTTTGCAATAACAAGAAGAAATGCTAAGTGTAAACTTTGCACTTGTACAAAAAGCAACGAAAAAGCAAAAGCTCTGCTTCATGAGTGCACGGACAAATCGTGACTTCTTGTCGCTACCTCCCTTATCGCCTTTCCCACCTCTGATTTGACAACTTCTCAAGCTTCTCCCTTCGTGGAGTGATCTCGCTTTCTGAAACATTACCATTGGCAGACCCTCATTTGTCTTTGTACTTGCGGGATTTGTGAGAACTCTCTGATGACCTGTTCTGCTCTTTAACCTTCTTCGCTACTATCTACTGCTCGACCATTGCCTGCTCAGCCTCTACTTTGTCTAATTGGCTAGCTTGATCTGCCTGCTTTCGTGTATCAGTAGCTGCTAACCCTTCTCTTAAGATATAGAGGGGTCATCTAAACCATGCAGCACTACAATTTGCTTGGAGTGCGAACTGGACTGCGAGCTAGATGTAGAGACGATAGTTGATGCAGCAAGAACGGTAGTAGATGTGGCATAGTGAGAATAAATCGGTAGGAAGAGAGGATTGATCAATAATATCAGAATAAAGGGTGGTAATCTTAGAAATTTCATCAGGCGCAAATTGGAAGTCTTCAAACATCGAAGAGATAAGAAAACTACTACTGTCGTGGTATGTTCATGGGCCACAACTTCGAAGCCCTCACTGTTGCCCTCCTTTAATGGTTGCATAATCATGAGAGAACTAGAAACGATCCCCTCGTCAACGCGAAGATGTGAAGACGGGTCATGATGCAGCTCAGAACAGAGAAGAAATGCAACCAAAATTTCTAACAAGGATGAGTCGTACACGACTCATAGGGAGGTTAAGTCGTACACGACTTAGGAAGGCAGGGTTAAGTCGTTTTCGACTTAATGGTGCACGGGATAGCAAGTTTCGAGTTAACAACAATTTAAGCCGCATAAAAGAGGCATCGGGTTTGAGTCGTTCGAGCTTGAGTCGTATACGGGATAATGGAACAGGGTTACGACTCAAGGGAAACTTGGAGTGTTCATACTTGATGAGTCGTACACGACTTAACAACGTATCCATAAGTCGTGGCCGAGATAGCATCAAGAAGGAGAAGGGTTCAACTGATGGGAACTTGAGTCGAAGGAAGGATGTTGAGTCGTGAGTCGTAGGTCGTTGCCGACCTAGTATGAGTCGTGAGTCGTTCATATGAAATGATGAGTCGTGTACTATGACTGATATGTTGTAACCATGAGTCGGTTGAGACTTAAGTCGTTTATAAGTTGAGTCGTAAATTGTTCTTGAGTCGGAGGCGGAACTTACATGAGTCGTTGGCTTTGTGTTCTGTTGTAAAGGGTTGGAGTTACGTGTGTTGAGTCGGTAACGACTTATGATGAGTCGGCCGAGATGAGTCGTGTATGTTGAGTCGGTGCCGACCTAAGAGTTGGGTGACGAATGTTGTGTTGAGTGTAATGCCTATAAATAGCGTGTGTGTTGTAATTTTTGAGGGAGTTGATTGTGGAATAAAATTCTCTTTTGTTAGCTTTGTGCTTTCATACCAATTGGTAGTTGAGTGTAATCTCCTATCTCCTCTTTCGGTTAATCGAGTGCGCTCGATTCAACGATCGTAGAAGCCGATTCACGGAATCTAGTGCGCTAGATCAACGTGCGAAGAATCGTAGATCTTTGAACACGGTATAGTGCGCTATCAACGTGTTTGAGATAGCTAGAGTTCGGTATCTTTGGATCAACGAACTTGGGCATTTTTTGGTATCTTCAACTCACCGATTTCTACATTTCATCGATTGAAGTTTTGTTTGATTAATCCGCTGCGTCATTATTTGGTATCAGAGCAATACTTAGCCAATCATAGCTAAGTTGATTCTTGGAGCCAAGTTTTTGAAGTTTTTGAAGTTTGAAGGAGTTCATCGTGTTCATATTGAAGTTGCATCAAGTTTGGAGTGTTTGATCCATTTCATTTTGGATCGAGGAGTTGGACTTTGTTTGGATTTTGAATTGGTGTTTGCGCGCCAATTTTTGGAGGGTTTTGGAGTAAGAGTGAAGCCAAGCCGTGAAGTGTCAAGGCCGAGACAAGTGGGAGCCGACCTTACTTGAATTGTTAACTCATTGCCGAGTTAGTATTGAGCCATAACTTGTTATTTTGTTGAAGCTTGAAGTCTTGTGTTGAAATTTTGAAGTCTTGTGAAATTTTTCAACCATGCCACCAAGGAGAGCTAACCGACATCAAAACGTTGAAGCTTTGTATCGTAGAGAAGAAGCCGAGCTTATGGAACAACGTATTAATGAGAAATTTGATGAAGGCATTGGTAAATTGGAGAAATTGATGAATGATTTGAATCAAAGGAGGAGATCACCAAACTCGAACCATGGAGGAAACCGAGTTTCGCCATCGGTTACGGAAGCGAGGAGGGTATCACCACATTCATGTAGAGATAGAAGAGAAACATCAATATCATCACGAAGAGATCATCATGACTATGCACATGAAGAGAGAAGAAGTCAACGTGAATTTGGCAATGAAGCATATAGAGATGAAGAGAGACATAGTCAAAGAAGCATGCATGAACGAAGGGATGATAATGGTCGAGATCGATGTAGCCGTACTTTTGATTTTGTTGAAGAGGGTGACAGAGCTAGTATTCATTATCGAGATCGAGACCAAGTTCGAAATTCTTATCGTGTTATTGATGATGATCGACGTTGGGAATCGGGTATGAAGATGGAGATTCCGGAGTTTAAAGGCGGGATGGTTGCTGAGGAGTTTTTAGATTGGTTATCTAATGTGGAGGAAATCTTTGATTTCAAGGAGGTGCCGGAGAATAGAAGGGTGAAGTTAGTTGCTACAAGGCTGAGGGGGAGAGCTTTGGCATGGTGGCAGCAAACTAAACTTACTCGAGAACGAATGGGGAAGTCAAAGATAGAATCTTGGGAGAAGATGAAAAAGTTGATAAGATCTACTTTCTTACCTTACAACTACCAGTCACTTATGTACCAAAGGTTGCAGAATCTGAGGCAAGGGACAAAATCTGTTAGTGATTATGCTGATGAATTTTACCAACTCATCGCCAGGAATGATATCATGGAGACAGAAGAACAGCTAACTGCTAGATTCATTGGGGGCTTGAGAATGCAGATCCAGGATATGGTTAATATGTTTGATCCTAGATCAGTAGCAGAGGCACATCAGAAAGCGTTAGCTTGGGAGAAACAAGGAAGGCGTGGAGGTGGTGTGTTTACTAATTCCAATAATCAAGCAAGGGGTGTTGGCGGAAGTTCTAGTGTTCCTAAACTTGTTACAAAGCCAGTGGTGAAGGAGGCAGAGAAAGCAAAGGCTAGTAGTGTTTTCAAATGTTATAATTGTCAGGAGTTGGGTCACAAAAGCAACGAATGTCTGAAGCCGAAGAAGAGAACCATGGTTGCAAAGGTTGAGGCAGATGATGGTGAGGAGACAGAGTATTCAAATGTACCTTATGTTGAGGAGGAAGAAGAAGTGTCGGGAGATGAAGGTTGTAATCTTATGATGAGGAGAAGTTGTCTTACACCAAAGCAAGAGGAGGATTGTAGTTGGTTGAGGAGTAACATATTTCAATCAACATGCACTATTCTGGGGAAATTCTGCAAGTTCGTTATTGATGCAGGAAGTTGTGATAATATTATTTCTACAGAAGCAGTTAGAAAGTTGAACTTGAAGACCGAGAAGCATCCAAAACCATAAAAGCTAGCATGGTTAAGGAAGGGTGGTGAAGTGAAAGTGTGTCGAAGGGCTTGTGTGAATTTTTCGATTGGGAAGAAGTACAAAGATGAAATTTGGTGTGATGTTGTGGACATGGATGTTTGTCACTTGTTATTGGGCAGACCGTGGCAGTTTGATAGAGCAGTACAACATGATGGTCGTGCCAATAGTTACAGTTTCATGTTCGAGGGTACTAAAATCACTTTGGTTCCTAAGAAACAACAGCAGCAGGAGAGCAAACTAGAAGAGATTGAAGAATTGAAAACTCTGTTGACTTTGAAGGAGTTTGTTAAAGAAGTGGAGGAAGAACCGGAAGTGTTTTTGTTGATTGGGAGAGAGAGTAGTGAAGAAGTTGAGATTCTCGAAGAAGCAAAGCCAGTTTTGAAAGAGTTTGAAGATGTCTTTCCAGAGAAGTTACCTAAGGAGTTACCACCACTTAGAGACATTCAACATCAAATTGATCTTGTTCCAGGAGCAGTGTTACCACATCGACCACATTACCGTATGAGTCCGAAGGAACATGAGGAGTTACGAAGGCAGGTGGAAGAGTTGTTGGAACAGGGACGTGTTCAGGAAAGTTTAAGTCCTTGTGCCGTGCCAGCATTGTTAGTACCAAAGAAAGACGGAACATGGAGGATGTGCACGGATAGTAGAGCTTTGAATAAGATCACTGTTCGTTACAGATTTCCTATGCCGAGGTTGGATGATTTGTTGGATCAGTTGAGTGGGGCAACTATATTTTCAAAGATTGATTCGAAGAGTGGTTATCATCAAATTCGTATCAGACCTGGAGACGAATGGAAGACAGCTTTCAAAACTAGAGAGGGGTTGTACGAATGGTTGGTTATGCCATTTGGATTGTCAAATGCACCTAGTACATTCATGCGGGTGATGAATCAAATTTTTAGGCCATTCATTGGGAAGTTCGTCGTGGTTTATTTCGATGATATTCTGATTTATAGCAGGAGTACGGAGGAGCATGTTCTACATTTGAGGGAAGTGTTGCTTATTCTTCGTGAAGAACAATTTTATGCTGCTACAAAGAAATGTGTGTTTATGACACTCAGTGTTTTATTCCTGGGTTATGCTGTTTCAGGGAAAGGTATTCAAGTTGACCAGAGCAAAGTTGAAGCAGTCAGGAATTGGCCACAGCCAAAGACAATTACAGAAGTGAGAAGTTTTCATGGGCTAGCGTCATTCTACCGAAGATTCATCCCACACTTCAGTAGCGTGATGGCTCCAGTGACTGATTGCATGAAAGGGAAACAATTTGTGTGGTCAGAAGAAGCGGGGGTTGCCTTTGAGAAGATCAAGGAATTGTTGACGTCTGCACCAATTCTTGTTCTACCTAATTTTCAGTTATTGTTTGAATTGCATACTGATGCATCGAAGGTTGGTATTGGAGGAGTTCTGAGTCAGAATGGGAAGCCAGTTGCATATTTCAGTGAAAAGTTGTCAGGGGCGAAGATGAGATACAGTACATATGACGTTGAATTTTATGCTGTTGTTCAGGCTGTTAAGCATTGGAGACATTACTTATTTCAGAAGGAATTTGTTCTGTACACTGATCACGAAGCTTTGAAACATTTACAGGGGCAGGATAAAATTTCAGCGAGACATGCATCATGGATTGCTTATCTGCAGCAGTTTACTTTTGTCGTTAAGCACAAATCAGGGGTGACAAATCGGGTAGCTGATGCTTTGAGTAGGAGGAGTCATTTACTAACGACAATAAAGATTGAAGTGACGGGGTTCGAAATGTTGCCTGAGATGATTGAAGGAGATCCTTACTTTGAGAAATATGTTGAGAAAGTGAAGGATGGGAGTACCGATGAATTCATGTTAGTTGATGGTTTTCTGTTTAAAGGAAATCGTTTATGTATTCCGGATTGTAGTTTGAGGATGAAGATTGTGAAGGAGTTGCACGAGGAAGGACATGTAGGCCGTGATCGTACTTTGCAGTTGATTTCGCAATCTTACTTTTGGCCGTCGATGAGGAAAGAGGTGGAAAGATTTGTGGAGCGATGCCATATTTGCCAAGTTTCAAAGGGGACAGCAACAAATGCAGGGTTGTATATGCCATTACCTGTACCGACTAAGCCATGGGTTGATATTAGCATGGATTTCGTTTTGGGTTTGCCGCGAACTCAAAGGGGAAATGATTCGATATTTGTTGTGGTGGACAGGTTTTCAAAGATGGCACATTTTGTTGCTTGCAAAAGGACAGCAGATGCAGTTCGAGTGGCACAGTTATTTTTCAAGGAGATTTATCGACTTCATGGTTTACCAGAATCTATTGTTTCTGATCGAGATACTCGTTTTCTGAGTCACTTTTGGTTGAGTTTGTGGAAGATGGTGGGAACGAAACTGAAATTTAGCAGTGCTTATCATCCACAAACTGATGGGCAGACAGAAGTTGTTAACAGGTCATTGGGAAATTTTTTGCGTTGTCTTGTACAAGATAATTTGAGAAGTTGGGACATGAAGCTATGCCAGGCAGAATTTGCTCATAATCATGCAGTAAATCGAAGCACAGGATTCAGTCCGTTTCAGATTGTTTATTCAAATTTACCCAGGGGGGCGTTGGATTTAGCAGTTGTACCACAGTCAAAGAGAACAGTTAAACGAGCTGCTGATTTTGTTGATGAGCTGACTGAATGTCATAAAATCGTTCGGGAACGATTGGGGAAATCGAATGAGAAGTATAAGAAGTCTGCAGATTTGAAACGTCGAAATGTTGAATTTAAAGAAGGAGATTTGGTTTATGCTATATTGACAAAGGATCGTTTTCCAGTAGGTGCTTATAACAAGTTGAAAGCGCGAAAAATTGGTCCAGTTGAAGTTTTAATGAAAATCAATGAAAATGCTTATCGATTAAAGTTACCAGATGATGTCTATACTTCTGATGTTTTTAACATCAAACATTTAATTCCATATCATGGAGGTGAGATTGTTGAGGAAGAATTTACAAATTCGAGGTCGAATTTTTCTCAACCAGGGGAGGATGATGCAGCTCAGAACAGAGAAGAAATGCAACCAAAATTTCTAACAAGGATGAGTCGTACACGACTCATAGGGAGGTTAAGTCGTACACGACTTAGGAAGGCAGGGTTAAGTCGTTTTCGACTTAATGGTGCACGGGATAGCAAGTTTCGAGTTAACAACAATTTAAGCCGCATAAAAGAGGCATCGGGTTTGAGTCGTTCGAGCTTGAGTCGTATACGGGATAATGGAACAGGGTTACGACTCAAGGGAAACTTGGAGTGTTCATACTTGATGAGTCGTACACGACTTAACAACGTATCCATAAGTCGTGGCCGAGATAGCATCAAGAAGGAGAAGGGTTCAACTGATGGGAACTTGAGTCGAAGGAAGGATGTTGAGTCGTGAGTCGTAGGTCGTTGCCGACCTAGTATGAGTCGTGAGTCGTTCATATGAAATGATGAGTCGTGTACTATGACTGATATGTTGTAACCATGAGTCGGTTGAGACTTAAGTCGTTTATAAGTTGAGTCGTAAATTGTTCTTGAGTCGGAGGCGGAACTTACGTGAGTCGTTGGCTTTGTGTTCTGTTGTAAAGGGTTGGAGTTACGTGTGTTGAGTCGGTAACGACTTATGATGAGTCGGCCGAGATGAGTCGTGTATGTTGAGTCGGTGCCAACCTAAGAGTTGGGTGACGAATGTTGTGTTGAGTGTAATGCCTATAAATAGCGTGTGTGTTGTAATTTTTGAGGGAGTTGATTGTGGAATAAAATTCTCTTTTGTTAGCTTTGTGCTTTCATACCAATTGGTAGTTGAGTGTAATCTCCTATCTCAACGATCGTAGAAGCCGATTCACGGAATCTAGTGCGCTAGATCAACGTGCGAAGAATCGTAGATCTTTGAACACGGTATAGTGCGCTATCAACGTGTTTGAGATAGCTAGAGTTCAGTATCTTTGGATCAACGAACTTGGGCATTTTTTGGTATCTTCAACTCACCGATTTCTACATTTCATCGATTGAAGTTTTGTTTGATTAATCCGCTGCGTCATAGATGCTACTAGTTTCGGCATTTATGTCAATTTCGTGCTGCATCAGGGGAGTCTTAGTTACTTAGGTCTGTTGTTCCCTCATATGCTTCTCATAGTGTGGAAAGTGATTCTGGCCCGATTTTAAGAAATAGGTGACAGTTATACCAAAGAGAAGTTGGCTTAGACGTATGTAAACAAAGAGTACTGCCAAGCTTTAGGGGAAGGCCAGGAAATCCTGAGACTGGAGAGCAACGAGAAGCTATTGATGTCACGACCGCCGGTAAGGCTATAACCGGGCATTTTACTCCAAGTCCTGATGACCTGATGCAGCTCAGAACAGAGAAGAAATGCAACCAAAATTTCTAACAAGGATGAGTCGTACATGACTCATAGGGAGGTTAAGTTGTACACGACTTAGGAAGGCAGGGTTAAGTCGTTTTCGACTTAATGGTGCACGGGATAGCAAGTTTCGAGTTAACAACAATTTAAGCCGCATAAAAGAGGCATCGGGTTTGAGTCGTTCGAGCTTGAGTCGTATACGGGATAATGGAACAGGGTTACGACTCAAGGGAAACTTGGAGTGTTCATACTTGATGAGTCGTACACGACTTAACAACGTATCCATAAGTCGTGGCCGAGATAGCATCAAGAAGGAGAAGGGTTCAACTGATGGGAACTTGAGTCGAAGGAAGGATGTTGAGTCGTGAGTCGTAGGTCGTTGCCGACCTAGTATGAGTCGTGAGTCGTTCATATGAAATGATGAGTCGTGTACTATGACTGATATGTTGTAACCATGAGTCGGTTGAGACTTAAGTCGTTTATAAGTTGAGTCGTAAATTGTTCTTGAGTCGGAGGCGGAACTTACATGAGTCGTTGGCTTTGTGTTCTGTTGTAAAGGGTTGGAGTTACGTGTGTTGAGTCGGTAACGACTTATGATGAGTCGGCCGAGATGAGTCGTGTATGTTGAGTCGGTGCCGACCTAAGAGTTGGGTGACGAATGTTGTGTTGAGTGTAATGCCTATAAATAGCGTGTGTGTTGTAATTTTTGAGGGAGTTGATTGTGGAATAAAATTCTCTTTTGTTAGCTTTGTGCTTTCATACCAATTGGTAGTTGAGTGTAATCTCCTATCTCCTCTTTCGGTTAATCGAGTGCGCTCGATTCAACGATCGTAGAAGCCGATTCACGGAATCTAGTGCGCTAGATCAACGTGCGAAGAATCGTAGATCTTTGAACACGGTATAGTGCGCTATCAACGTGTTTGAGATAGCTAGAGTTCGGTATCTTTGGATCAACGAACTTGGGCATTTTTTGGTATCTTCAACTCACCGATTTCTACATTTCATCGATTGAAGTTTTGTTTGATTAATCCGCTGCGTCAATCTATGTTCTTCCATCTTCTTTGTGACGGTTTTTGAAGCTCTAAAAAGCTGGCATCCATGGTAGCCTTCTCACCTGCCAGCTGTTTCTACTCAACGTTTAAATTCGAAACTTGTTCGTGGAGAGAGGTAATTTCTTGAGCCTGCTCAACAATGTTTTTCTTCTGCATCTCAATCATCGCCTCACTTATCCTTAAATTTTATTTTAAAGTTGCCTCATTAGTATAGCACTTCTTTATCTCACCTCTAAAATGATTTCGGCTCGGTTAGTGGATTCATTTAGCTCCTTAAGTAAAGAATCACTTTTGCTCTCCCTCTTGAAAGTGTCATCTCTCGCTTTCTTTAGTCTCTCAATCTTCGCATCGCAATCAGTGAGCTGCTTCTTGTATTCATCCTTTTCGGACTCAAATGAGAGGATTTCCTAGTAGTAGTTCTAATTAATAGTAGACAGCTACATGCATAATTTTTCCCACTGCTCATCTTGCTCCAAACCGCTATGAGTTGCTTGGAAATGTGGTAAATTAGATTCGGCATGAACTGACTTCAGATTGGGCTTATCAGAAACAGCCCTTCTTAAGAACAAATGAGTGTGATAACCTGGATTCTTGAAAATCTGATAGTTGGATAATTATCTGGTTTATAGATTGAAACAGATAAGAATTTTGATAGTAAAAGATATCTGGATATGTAAATAAATTTGAAAATATAATAAAGGATATCTGTGATATCCCAAAAAATTTCAAGCAAATTCAAATGTGATAATCTCTTCTATATATTATTTAAAATTAGTAAAATTGTTATTTATTTCAGAAAAAATAATAATGATTATTTACATATATATATAAATAGATTTTAAATAGAATTATTGTCTTCAAATTGTATTTGTGTTTTTGTGTTGATTTTAAATTGAATTTGGATTTGGATTTTAATTTGAAATCTAAAGGATAATTATTTTAAAATGAAATTGGATTTAAATTTATGATATATATTTATAAAAAAACAACATAAATATAATATAAGTAATATAAAAGATATATGCATTATATAGTAAAGGTTCTCATGTTAAAGACAAGTGTTAAAATTTAAAACACAAAATAACATATGTAAGAAAAAGAAATGTGTTTAGTGACAAGTGTTATCAAAATTATACAAATGAGATGTAGATTAATTTCTTTTCATTTTCAAATTAAAAAAACAAAGAAAATCTGAAACAAAGAAACCAGTAAACAAAATTTAAGAAATTTAACCAGCAAACAATACTTCAAATTATTTCCAAAATCTGATCAAGCAAGAATCAACTCAATGAAATCCAATTCAGATCAACATCAAAAGCCAAAGCAACTCAACAAGTTCCAGATAATTAAATTTCAGAGTTCAATAGTAGTTCAAGTCTTCAAAATTTAAACTACTTCAAAACCTGCTCTGTGCAAACAAATGAGGTGAGTAAACTTCAACTTTTTAAAAGATGAATCTGATGCTTATGATACGATCTCATATTGATGTGTGAGATAATGGTTGCTTGAATGTATTTTATTTGGACAATAGATAAACTTATTGAATATATACTTAAGTGCTTGTCTATGAACCGATACCTTGGTTCTGTTTGTTTTATTTTACAGACCAAATCAAGTAAAAATCTTTATCTATTGACACAAACAGTTTTGTGTTAAGCTCTTTAAAGGAAATTCGTTTGTGTTTACCAGATTAAACCCTTAAAAATATTTCCTAGCATATTTATCAAGTAATTATCTATAAAAAGATGAAACAGTAGAAATAAAATTTCAAGACAAGAAATTGATTTTTAGAAAATACAAGATATGATCATATTAATCGAATCGTATTCGAATATGAAGATTTTTGATGGAAATCCCATGATTTTTATGTTCGTGGTTGTTGAGAAATCGAGAGATTACCGGAATTGGGTTTATCATCAAATTCCGACAAACAAGTTGATCGGTGACCTCGTGATTATGGCCAAAGGAAATTTATAGGCCGGGGGTTGAGAGAAAAATGGTATCTCATTTTTTTGAGTATCGTGGGTGATGGTGCGACTTAATGTAGGGTTTAAGGCCGTGGGATTTCGTCTTCGTTCTCGTATCAACGGCTCTATCTAGGGTGTTACGGGCTTAATCGTGAGTAGGGGATTAGGAATATGGACGAGTTACGAAGTTGAGATCGTGAGGGCGATGTCTTAGATGATCGTGGACGGTGGTGATTTGTTAATCGGGTTTGGTGTTCCAATGGATCGAGTGTCTTAAATTCGAGTTTTTGGCGAAGTCACGATACAGGGTGATCGAGTGGATTGTCGTGGGTGTCGATGACTTGTTGGTGATCTCGGCGACGTTCAGTGGTGACCGAAGTAGCCGTGCATGTGCACGCATCCACAATCATGGTTGGGTTGATGTTTGTTTTTTTGGGAAAGACGATGTCTTCTCGGGCCTGGTTCGTGTAGAATTGAATGTTCCCTCGAAGTAGAGGTATGCGCGAGATGTCACGGGGTAGTCTCGAAAATTTTATAGGTTTGCTTCGGGTTTGTGTGTATTATAGGGATCAAATATTAAAACTTATCAAAATAGGTAAGTTTCAAAATAAATGTAAACCAAGTTTAGAAAAGAAAAAAAGAAAAAAAAATTAGCAATTTTTAAACAAATTTCCAAAGTTTAAAATGTTTTCGAAATTGTTGTATTAAGTAATTATTCAGTAGGTTGAATCCTATATGTTTTAAGGTGAATTAAAAGTTGAAATTAAATTAAAAATACAAATTATCTGATGTATTAGAATGTTTAATTGATTTATGGAATCAGGGAATGATTAATTAATTAAAGATTAGTCACTTAATGTAATTAATTAATGATAATTACTTTAGTTAAAGATAAGTGCTTAATGTCATTAATTAAGGAGGATAATTAATGGATGATTACTAAATGTGATTTATTTAATGATAATTACTTAATGAAAGTAATTAGGGATTAATTACTTAGTGTAATTAGTTAAAGTATGGATTAATTAAGAAACTAGTCAAGGTTTAGTTAATTAATGAGTGCGATAAAAGATAATTAATCGATGAAGAGATTATAGGATAATCAATTTGAGTAATTAATTTAGGTTATTATTTAATGTAATTAAAGTATAATTAGTCAAGGGTGATTAATTAAGATGGATGATTAATAGATGATTAATTAATTAGTTTGTAATTAATTAATGTTAAGTAATGGTAATCTAAGTGATTAAAGATTAGTAATTAATTTAATTAGAGATAAATTAAATTAATTTTGGGAATAATCCATCTTGCTTATGAATGATTGAATAGTGATAAGTGCCTTGGATTGGTTGATATCTCTAATATGAATTGCTTTGTGATATGATACGTTTGGGTGGACAGTGATAGTATGGTTATCTATCCTTGATGAATTGTTGTGTATGAAAGTGACATCCTGCATATTAAGTTGAATTGTATCTCACTTGAATAACTTAGGTAAAAGATGGTATTAAATTCGAAGAGACCGGGATCGGATATCAGTGAATACCCGAACCCACTTCGATTTGTAATCTTCAATGATTATTTATAGATTGACATGTGAAATCAATAGGCTGGAATGGAATGATTTAAGTGAATTGGACCATTTAATCTAAGTTTTGGTACTTAGAAATTGATGTGTGAAATTAGTGATGTCTATAACCAATTGTGAATTTGTAAATTGATACAAGTTACCCGGGTTACATATATATATATATATATATATATATATAAGTCGTATGCTTTTGTCATTCATGTTAGATGGGTTTACTAACGTTGGTTTCCGGCCTGTCACAGGTGTTACTTTGATGAAATGCTAGGGTCAGACCGAGTATTACAGATTTTCCGGTAAGGATGTTCTGGAGCTCAGGAGACGAGCTGGATGACAGAAACATATGGAGTGTTCCCGCTATATTATTGTTGTATATATCTGAGACAGGTTGATTGTATATGTCCAGTGTTTGTATATATGTTGTAGCTTTGATATATTAAGGTGAAATTTGACAAGTACAATTTCCTTTGTATAGCTGTTATTATTTATTATTACATTTTATCCGCTGCGAATGTGAGATGTTGGTGTTTCTTTTCTTCTTTTTCTTCTATCTCTTTCTTCTTTTATCAAAATATCTGAAATTTTCGGGATTGAAAATTCCGGGTCGTTACATTTGGTATCGGAGCGAGGTTAAGTGAGAACCTTGGCTTTGGTAGGATTACTATTAAGGATAGGGTCAATCGTACCCTAGAATGTGTTGAGTGTGTGTGTGTGTGTGTGTGTGTGTGTGTGTGTACATAAGAGCGTACTTGTTATTTTCTTATATAAAGATTTTAAATGATTTTATATAAGAATATATTTTGATACATAAAGCAATATTTCTTTCAAATAAATATTAAGGTAATTTGTTGTTAAATTATTGGAATTAAATTAAGTGATAATAGAAATACAACCAAATTGAAATTAATAAAGATAAGTTTGAAATGGATTCAAACTGAAATTAAAATCTTGTTTGGGAAAGAGTTTCAGAATAAGATAATAATGAATTGATTTCCAGATATGATAATCTTGGTTATTATCAAAAATGTTGTTGTGTTTAATAATAAAATGTGTATTAACGAGTAAGCAAATGAAATGTTTTAGGGAAATAAAACATTTAAATTGGAATTAAAGATGATCTAAATTGTGAAGTTTTAAATCTGGGTCTAGAATTTGAAAATTGTTTCAAAATGATAAAGAAATAATATTATGAATTTGAATGAACGGGTCCTATTTCAAACAAGAGTTGTTTGAAATTTAAAGAAATTTGTTTTGAATTTAAACCAAAGGTGGTCTAAATTTTAAATTTTGGTTTGGTGGGCCAAGAAGTAAATATGTATATATATATATATATGTGTGTGTGTGTGTGTGTGTGTGTGTGGATATACATAATATCAAAGATAGCTTGAAATAAACTCTAAATGTTGAATTTTAAATTTTTATTTGGAACGAGATGAGAAAACCCAAAGTGATACAAATTTTGAACTTATAAGCGGGAAAATTTTTTGAAATTTGAAGTGGGAATTCAAATTTGAGTAAGGTTAACGGGATTTAAATTGAATTTAACTTAGAAAAAGTTAAATAAGTTTGAATGAACAACCTGGTTTGGAAATTCACGATGAAAATTGAGATTTAACTTGGGAAGTTAAATGGTTGATTTGAATGGGAGTTAAGTGATCTCAAAATGGGTTTGAGATCTGGAAATTGAAATGGATGGATGTTTTAAAATAATTTGAATGATACCATCCTGTTGTTATTAATAATCTTTGAGCTGAAATTGGATTTGTTGAAATGAATGAAGAAATGAGGTGTGGTAATATATCCATTATTAAGATAAAATGGAATCATTTTAGACTTAAGATTTGAATGTTTAAGATAAAACTTCAACGGTTTGGTTTCAAAATTGAAATTTGATGATAAATTGAATTTCAAAGATTTAGTTGTTTAAAAAGGATTTGAATTATTATTTGAACTTTGGAATAGGTTAAAAATGGAATTTGGATTCAGAATTAAATGGTTTAAAGATATAAGTTGATTTGATTTAAAGGATTAAATCAACATTTAAAAAAAATTAACTCGAATTTATATAATTCGGGATGGTTTAAATTTGAAATTTGAATTGAATTAGTTCAAATTGAATTTGATTTGAATCAATTGGAATTGTGATTGAAGATGGATAAGTTTAAAAATTCAAATGGAAATTTTGAATTGGATTAATTTGAAATAAAAATTGAAGTTGAATGAGTTCAAATTCAAATGGGAATTGGGATTAATTCAAAAAGAAATTGAAATGATTTGATATTGAAGTGGGTTCAATTTGAAATTAGTCCAATTGATTTGAATAATTTGGTATTGAAATTAAAGTTGAATAGGTTTAAAATCAAATAGAATTTGATTTGAATTTGAATAGAATTTGAGGATAATTCAACTTGAATTGGGATTAAATCAATTTCAATAGAAATTGAAGTTATTTAAATTGGAATTGTGTCAATTTAAATGGAAGTGGAAATTTAAATTGAATTGATTGGAAATGAGATTGGGAATTGAACAGTTTGACCCTGGATTATTTTCAAAATAAATTGTTTTAATATAAAACTATTTACTTTACAACTTTTCTTTTTAAACCTGAAACTATCTTCTACTTGTTTTACAATTATTTTTGGAACTATTTAACAATTTTTCAACTGTTTTATAAACTAATTACTGTTTTTCAACTACTTTATAACTAATTACTATTTTTCAACTATTTTACAATTATTTAAAATTTCCATAACTATTTGATTATTTTCCAGTTATTTTACAATTACTTAACTATTTTATATACAAATTAGTAATTATTTTCAACTACTTATCTATTCTTAATTTTTCAAGCTATTTTCTAAATTTAAACTGATCAGAGTTCAAAATGTTTATGATTAAATATCCATTTGAGGAAAGAATTGAGGTGATAATCCAAATGGGATTGAAGCAATTGTGAATAAGTGAATGAAAATTAAAGTGAATATGAATAGAAAGGAGATTGATTTAGCTAACAATCAATGAGGATAAATACATAGGATGTACGTATATTATTCTATTCGCATAGTGATTTTATCTAGATTCCAGCACAGAATTTCGAGATAGTTTATCGATCCGATTTGGGATTTTTCACTCGATTTTTGACGGCAAACCTGGATATGGATTGTTGATTGGTTCTGGGTATTCTCTATCATAGTTATGACTATGCACGGAAAATGACGGTTTCTGATCAAGAAACCAGATCTGATTCCACACTAGGAAGTCGGATGGACGATACTAGTTCGGAAGAGAAATTATGTGATCGAGTGAGCGATCAGATTGGTATAGTGTACAGATGATATGTGTACATCATACGGGTTTGAATGAAATTGATATTGGGAATTTGTGGATAAGAAATGTGAAATGGTTTTTGAAATGAAAGGTATATTTTGTGAAATATATGATAAATTAAAGGGGTAATTGGATATTTCTATAATAGAAATTTACTTTATGGAAGGGAATTTGTAATAGTTTGAAGTGATCCAAAGATTTTTAAAGTTATATATATATATACATATATATGTAAAAGATTTTATGAGAATTACTTTGAGGAAAGGTTTTTGGAACCTTTGGATTTGGAAAGGCTTTTTGATTTTTAGGTAAAATCAACATTGGAATTTGGAAAGCCTAGTTTAAGAATTATCGATTTGGGATAATCGATTTTGAGAAAGGAGATTTATATGAGATTCATACTGGGTGTATGATTTGGAAAATACTATATGCATATAGTATAAATGTTTTGAAAATGGCTCTGGAGAAAAAGGCATTCCCTTGAAATGAACTTCTCAGGAGTGCCACAGGGTGGTACTGCCTTGAATCCTAAGGGGGGTTCTAAAGTTGATCCTGTGAGGAGTCCGGACAAAACTAGTTCATAAGGATTATGTGTAGTGTGTAGCGAAAGTTGAGGGCGTTGATGCCTACAGAGGCATTTGGGTTATGCTGTGACGAAAGTGTAACTCGGTGTCACTGCGATCTACTGCAGACCATAGCGAAAGTCGTGTGTGCCGTTGAGAGCCAACAGTCTACTTTTGATTTTACATCGGTAGACTGCGACCTATGGTATCATGGCGAAAGTCGTGCGTGCCGTTGAGAGCCAACGGTCTACGTTTGATTTTATATCGGTAGACTGCGACTTATGGTAACATAGCGAAAGTCATGTGTGCTGCTGAGAGCCAACAGTCTGCGTTTGATTTTACATCGGTAGATTGTGACCTATGTGGAGTGGAGAAGTTTCATTTTTAGTAGCGATAATCGAGGATACTGATCTGCGATCTGTTGTGGGTTTCATGGCGTAATCGAAGGGCGCGGAGTGCCTACAGTTACATGGACTTTTGCTGCGATGGCAACGTAACCCAGGATGTAACTGCGACCATGGATGGGGGTGATGATTTCTAGAGCATTCTCACCAAAGATGTTTCCTCTATTTTCAAAATGTTTTCTATATTTTCAGTAAAATTATTTTTCCAAGTATTTTCACTGGGTGTTGAAAGTATGTCTGCTAAGTACTTATAGATTTTCGGTCCTATGCCTGATCAACGTAATGACCGAATTTCTACGAGAACGAAGATGTACTTGTTGAAACATCGAGCTATAAAAAGTATTTTTATAAAAACTATTTATTAATATAATATTGATTTTTAAAGAGTTTTAAGAAAATGATCAAAGAATAAATTAACTGGTTTTAAATTATTGAATAAATTCTGGCTTCATTCCTTTTCGAGGACGAAAAGATTTAAAGGGGGGAGGAATATGATAACCCGGATTTTTGAAAATCTGGTAGTTGGATAATTATCTGGTTTATAGGTTGAAACAGATAAGAATTTTGATATTAAAAGATATATGGATATGTAAATAAATTTGAAAATACAATAAAGGATATCTGTGATATCCTAGAAAATTTCAAGCAAATTCAAATGTGATAATCTCTTCTATATATTATTTAAAATTAGAAAAATTGTTATTTATTTCAAAACAAATAATAATGATTATTTATATATAGATATAAATATATTTTAAATAGAATTATTTTCTTCAAATTGAATTTGCGTTTTTGTGTTAATTTTAAATTGAATTTGAATTTGGATTTTAATTTGAAATCTAAAAGATAATTATTTTAAAATGAAATTAGATTTAAATTTATAATATATATTTATAAAAAAACAACATAAATATAATATAAGTAATATAAAAGATATATGCATTATATAGTAAAGGTTCTCATGTTAAAGACAAGTGTTGAAATTTTAAAACACAAAATAACAAATGTAAGCAAAAGAAATGTGTTTAGTGACAAGTGTTATCAAAGTTGTACAAATGACATGTAGATTAATTACTTTTCATTTTCAAATTAAAAAAACAAAAAGAAAAGAAAATCTGAAACAAAGAAACCAGTAAACAAAATTAAAGAAATTTATTCAGCAAACAATACTTCAAATTGTTTCCAAAATCTGATCAAGCAAGAATCAACTCGGTGAAATCCAATTTAGATCAACATTAGAAGCAGGAGAAACTCAACAAGTTCCAGATAATTAAGTTTCAGAGCTCAATAGCGGTTCAACTCTTCAAAATTTAAACTACTTCAAAACCTGCTCTGTTCAAACAAATGAGGTGAGTAAATTTCAACTTTTTAAAAGATGAATCTTATGCTTATGATACGATCTCATACTGATATGTGAGATAATGGTTGCTTGAATGTATTTTGTTTGGACAATAGCTAAACTTATTGAATATATACTTAAGTGCTTGTCTGTGAACTCATACCTGGGTTTTGTTTGTTTTATTTTATAGACCAAATCAAGTAAAAATCTTTATCTCTTGATATAAACAGTTTTGCGTTAAGCTCTTTAAGGGAAATTCGTTTGTGTTTACCAGATTAAACCCTTAAAAATATTTCCTAGCATATTTATCAAGTAATTAGCTCTAAAAAGATGAAACAGTAGAAATAAAATTTCAAGACAAGAAATCGATTTTAAAAAATACAAGATATGACCATAGTAATCGAATCGTATTCGAATATGAAGATTTTTGATGGAAATCCCATAATTTTTATGTCGTGGTTGTTGAGAAATCGAGAGATTACCGAAATTGGGTTTATCATCAAATTTCGGCAAACGAGTTGATCGGTGACCTCGTGATTATGGCCAAAGGAAGTTTGTAGGCCGGGGGTTGAGAGAAAAATGGTATCTCATTTTTCTGAGTATCGTGGGTGCTAGTAAGACTTAATTTAGGGTTTACAGCCGTGTGATTTCGTCTTCGTTCTCGAATCAATGGCTCTGTCTAGGGTGTTTCAGGATTAATCGCGTGTAGGGGATTAGGAGTATGGACGAGTTATGAAGTTGAGATCGTGAGGGCGAAGTCTCAGATGATCGTGGACGGTGGTACGGTGGTGATTTGTTAATCGGGTTTGGTGTTCCAGTGGATCGAGTGTCTTAAATTCGAGTTTTTGGCGAAGTCACGTTACTGGGTGATCGAGTGGATTGTCGTGGGTGTCGACGACTTGTTGGTGATCTTGGCGACGTTCAGTGGTGACCGGAGTAGCTGTGCATGTGCACACATGCACAATCATGGCTGGGTTAATGTTTGTTTTTTGGGGAAAACGATGTCTTCTCGAGCCTGGTTCGTGTAGAATTGAATGTTCTCTCGAAGTAGAGGTATGCGTGAGATTTCACGGGGTAGTCTCAAAAATTTTATGGGTTTGCTTCATGTTTGTGTGTATTGTAGGGATCAAGTATTAAAACTTATCAAAATAGGTAAGTTTCAAAATAAATGTAAACCAAGTTTAAAAAGGAAAAAAAGAAAAAAATATTAGCAAGTTTTAAACAAATTTCCAAAGTTTAAAATGTTTTCAAAATTGTTGTATTAAGTAATTATTTAGTAGGTTGAATCCTATATGTTTTAAGGTGAATTAAAAGTTAAAATTAAATTAAAAGTACAAATTATCTGATGTATTAGAATGTTTAATTGATTTATGAAATCAGGGAATGATTAATTAATTAAAGATTTGTCACTTAATGTAATTAATTAATGATAATTACTTTAGTTAAAGATAAGTGCTTAATGTCATTAATTAAGGAGGATAATTTGTGGATGATTACTAAATGTGATTTATATAATGGTAATTACTAAATGAGAATAATTAGGGATTAATTACTTAGTGTAATTAGTTAAAGTATGGATTAATTAAGAAACTAGTCAAGGTTTAGTTAATTAATGAGTGTGATTAATTAAAAAGATAATTAATCAATAAAGAGATTATAGGATAATTAATTTGAGTAATAAATTTAGGCTATTACTTTATGTAATTAAAGTATAATTAGTCAAGGGTGATTAATTAAGATGGATGATTTATAGATGATTAATTAATTAATGTTAAGTAATGGTAATCTAAGTGATTAAAGATTAGTAATTAATTTAATTAGAGATAAATTAAATTAATTTTGGGAATAATCCATCTTGCTTATGAATGATTGAATAATGATAAGTGCCTTGGATTGGTTGA
Organism: Allium cepa; assembly: GCA_030765085.1. Taxonomy (NCBI): domain Eukaryota; kingdom Viridiplantae; phylum Streptophyta; class Magnoliopsida; order Asparagales; family Amaryllidaceae; genus Allium; species Allium cepa. The sequence continues at coordinate 753,936,096 of CM060940.1, read as the reverse complement.
TATCTTTGATATGAATTGCTTTGTGATATGATACGTTTGAAAGTGAATAGGACCGTATAATATGGATAAACAGTGAAGCAGAGTATAGATAGTAAATAGTGCGGAATATAAATGCAGTAAGTAAAATGACACCAGATATTTTATACTGGTTCGGAGCACCGTCCTACGTCCAGTCCCAGACTCCTTCTGGAATTTCACTACAACAACCCTCACTTAACCCGGAGGAACAGGTTTATACAACCCTGAGCAGCAGAACAGGGACCTGAGCAGCAGAACAGGATTTCGCCTCAGCAGCCGAAGAGGACTTTCCCTTGCCTGAGCAGCAGAACAGGACTTCGACAAAATATGAAAGTAGTTGACTAAGTGTGTTCTTTATAACACTGATTTGTCAATTAAGATTACAAACTTCCTATAATCAATTCCTCAAGTATATAAATAGTGTGTGAAGATTTGAAAAGGAAGAATATTGCTAAGAATCAACGTATATAAAATATAATTCAAAGTTTCAAAGCAATTGAAAGTATTGGAGCACTTAGAATAATCACAAGAGAGAGAGTAGAGAGTTAGAATCAAAGATTGGTGTTTTTTTGAAGAAGAGAGAACACCTATATATATTCATTAGAGAATTGCAACCCTTGGTGAAGAGTTTCAGGCAGGAGAAACAACTTTTGATGGTTTGCATCTCTTCATGAAGAAGATGTCTATTCAGAATTTTGCAGTTGTTGCCGGTTCAGTCGACTGGAAATATTGGTCAATCGACTGGTTTTGAAAAAAATTAAAAAATGTATTTTAAAATTTAAAAGAGGTGACGATTGTGCATATGCACAGTCAGTCGATTGGCATAACCAGTCAGTCGACTGGCTGTGCATATTTTGCACAGTGACTTTCTTTTTTTAAAGAAATATTCTTTTTAAAGAAATATTGAAAACTTGAGGATTGGTTTTAACATATAACTAAGACTCAACACAAATAATAGTTATTTTAATCATAGAGTTGTAGGCTTGATCCTCTGTTGTCTTCTTTTTGTTATGAGTGAATGTAAATTCTTTTCTTGGTTTCTGAACTGATTTATCATAATCAAAACAAGTGATTCAACATTCTCCCCCTTTTTGATTGATGACAACCTGTATAAAAATATCTCCCCCTGAATGTATGATATCTTTTTCCTACATCAAATATGTTAGTGCACATACTTTTCTCCCCCTTTGTCATCGACAAAAAGGAGACGTAGCATAATATATAAATGTGAATAGAAGAAATATAGAAGCGAGACTATTTAGTACAAGTCTCAATATTTAAATAAGTGACAAGATTTAATACAAGATTCAAATATGCTCGAAATTAAAACAAAAGCTATAGATAGATAATGCATACTTATCTCCCCCATTATCATAAAGTCTACTCATCAAGATGTCAATCGAAATCTTCCTCTGGTGCAGGTTCTTTTCCAGGCCTAGACGTTCCATGAGCACCACTACCTGTGCCACTAGTATCACTACTAGTATTTTCTTCAGATGTTGACCATGTAAACCTTGGCGCTGGTCGTTTACCATGAGCTATTGAGGATGCAGTTGTGGAAGTTGAACATGAAATTGCATCCCAAAGAATAGAGAAGAATCCTTTGACTTTGTCCAATTTTTTATCCACCTTCTTCAAGCGAGATCCTAATATTTGTTGATTCTGAGAAAGAATTTCAACGGATTCTCGTAAACTAGCTGAAGTTGCAAGACGAATTTCTTCATCTTCTTCGGGAAGAGAAGTACGTTCTCGAATAATTGGCCCACCTGATGAACGTTGACGTTGCTGTGGATGCCATTCATCGAAGGAGGTAATAGTCGGTGGAACAGATGGTAGTTTCATGAGACTTAAAGTGCGAATATTGATAACTCCAACGGAAGAAGTTTCGGATTTCGGTTGAGGAGTACCCACATTAAAAAGCAATCGCATTATATATTCTCCGAAATAAATCGTTCTCATATTACCATTATTGAAAGTGAGAAACTCGTCCAATATTCTTCGTAGCCAATTTACTTGAATTCCTCCCCAAAGTGCATATAGAGCTTTGAAATTTTCTGGGTAGATAAGTTCATATGACCCAGTTCTTGGTAATATACTCCTCATGAGAGCTTTGTGAATTACTCTCGCTTTTGGTCGAAGTAGACTAGATTTCAATTCCGTCATGGTATCTCCCATGAACATATGGCTAGTTCGATCCCTTTGTCGAATATTGCATTCGACATCATCAAGTAAAATGCCATGATTAGGGGTTTGAAGAATGTGTGCCATTCGGTCTAAAGAAAAAAATAATTGTTTTCCACATACTAAACTCCAAACACAATCATTCGTATTAGATGGACGTTGATGAGGTAGATTTAAATTGGCATAAAATAATTTTACCATAAGGTGGTTGATTTTGTGAGAATTTGCATTCAAATCGAGTATAGACTCCAAACCAGATCAACGCATGAGTTCTTGTAATCCATAAGCCGCGAAGTCGCTGTAAACCATGAATGAACCCTCAAAAATCCTTGAATTTTTCATCTTGTGCCATCTTTGAACTGCCACATCATTGTATAGCCATTGTGCGATTTGAGTGTCGGTAGGATCGATGGATGATGAACCTTGCCTTTGACGCTTTGGAGGAGCCATTTGAATAATTTTTTATGAAGAAATTGAGTGAAATTAGGTTTCTAGGGTTTGTGGGCAAAAAAATTTAGGGAAAAAAAACTGAAGGAATGAAGTAAAAAAGAGAAGGAAAGGAGGTAAATAGGGGTTAAATGTACAGCCAGTCGACTGGAATAATGAACCAGTCGACTGGTGGATGTTAAATTTTTAACTAAAGTGATCAGTCAGTCGACTGAGTATAGTAGATCAGTCGACTGAATGGTTTCCCGAGAGTTTGTGGAACCTGCAATCAGTCGACTGACCTATCTTTTCAGTCGACTGACTGTAATTTAATCATGCAGTAGGGATTTGAAAATGAAAATTTTATTTTAAAAACAAATATAAATATGGAATACAGGAATTTTGAAAATATTACACAAGAATTGATGATTAATTAGGGACTTTAGGTGATGATTCTTGTGGTTCTTCTTTTGTATTCTCAACGTAGGGTTGTAAAGGTGACCAATAATTTTGGAGTTCCCATGAATTTGGAGATGCCTGAGGTTGAGATGGAGTTTGTTCCCATTTATTCCATCCAGAAGAGCTTGGTTGATGGGATGATGAAGGTTGAAAAACATCATGTTTAGCCGATTTGCCACAAAATTTAAGGGCGATTGATTCAATAAGACTAAGGCGATTTGAAATCATTCGCTGTTCATAGAACATTTCTCTTTGTAGATTAACTTGCTCCTTTTGATAATGATGTATTTCATCAATTTTCTCTTTAGTTTTTGGTGAAAAGAACAAAGATCTTCTAGACTTCTTTGGCTTAGGTGAAAATCCAGTGTGATGTCTTTCCGGTTCATGAACAGGAGTAGGGGTTGGCAAAGAAGGTGTTGAACTGCTGGATGAGTTATAGCTACTAGGAGAAGATGGAGTAGCAAAGGAAAGTTTTGAGTTTGATGAATTATAAGAGTTTGGAGAGTCCATTGTTGAGGATGTTGAAACTACAAAGCTTGTTTGAAATAAATGTTAATGTGAATAAGAAGAGTAAAGAGAGAGGTTTAAATAGTTGTAATGGAGCTTAAAAAAAAGAATGGTTGTAAGCAATCATATGTTAATAACCAGAGATCAAAATAGTGGTTTAAAATTAATCAAAATAATAAATGGTTTAAAACGAATGAAAACATGTGGTTCAGCAAAAAAAAATGCATAGCTCAGCTGGTAGTCTGTTGAACTATCAGCTGAAAGAACCTAGTTCAAATACCGGTGGCTATATTTTATTTTTTTATTTTTTTTATTATATATTAGAACAAAAAGTTTGAGTGTGTACATATATGTATATATATATATAGACATATATGAAAATGTATATTTTATTAAACAAAAAAAATGTAAAATAAATACAGATAGTATGTATAAAATCTTATAAATTTTTAAGAGAAATAATGCCAAGTTCTCGTCTTAAATTAATGAAAGTATTTTCGTTTAAAGGTTTTGTAAATATATCTGCCAATTGTCTATCAGAGGAAACAAATTCTAGATTTATCAAATCTTTTTCAATATTATCACGAAGAAAATGATGACGAATGTCAATGTGTTTTGTTCGTGAGTGATTAACAGGGTTTTTAGATAAATTAATAGCACTAGTGTTATCACAATAAATTGTTGATTTATTTAAATTAAAACCAAAATCTTGTAATGTTTGTTGCATGTAAATTACTTGAGCACATGCCAGAGCTGCAGAAATATATTCTGCTTCATAAGTCGATAATGAAACACAACTTTGTTTCTTACTAAACCAAGAGACAAGAGACCGTCCAATGAAGTGACAAGTCCCACTTGTACTTTTTCTATCTGTCCGGTTTCCTCCAAAATCAGCATCACTATAAGATACTAATTCAAAAGAACATTCTTTTGGATAGAATAGTCCAAAGTCCTTGGTTTTGTTAAGATACCGTAGTATGCGTTTCACTGCACGTAAATGTGATTCTTTGGGATCTGCTTGAAACCTTGCACATAAGCAGACACTCATCATTATATCAGGTCTACTAGCTGTTAAATATAGTAACGATCCAATCATACTTCGATATAATTTTCGATCAATACATTTCCCATTTTCATCTTTATCAAGATGTATGGTTGTACTCATAGGAGTTGGTTTGGTAGAAGTATTTTCCATACCAAAGCGTTTAATCAGATTGTTACAATATTTTTCTTGATTAATAAAGATACCATTTTCTAGTTGTTTTATTTATAAACCAAGAAAGTAATTTAACTCACCCATATGTGACATTTCAAATTCATTTGTCATTATTTTAGAAAATTCTTGACAAAGCTTTTCATTTGTAGAGCCAAAAATTATATCATCAACATATATTTGAATAATTAAAATATCAAGCTTATTTCTTTTAATAAAAAGAGTTTGATCAACCTTTCCAATTTCAAAACCAGAATTTATTAAATAGCTTTTAAGACGATCATACCAAGCACGGGGTTCTTGTTTTAAACCGTATAAGGCCTTTTTGAGTTTATAGACATGATCAGGAAATTTTTCGTGTATGAATAATGGAGGTTGTTCAACATAAACATTTTCTCTTATAAAACCATTTAAAGAGCACTTTTGACATCCATTTGATATAATTTAAAATTATGAAAACATGCATATGCTAGTAAGATTCGTATTGCTTCTAGTCTTGCGACTGGAGCAAACGTTTCTTCATAGTCAATTCCTTCTTCCTGGTTATAGCCTTGAGCAACTAATCTAGCTTTATTTTTAGTAATATTTCCTTGTTCATCTGCTTTGTTTGTAAAAACCCATTTTGTACCAATAACTGATTGATCATTAGGCCGTGGAACTAAATCCCAAACGTCATTTCTTTCGAATTGGTTTAGTTCTTCTTGCATAGCGATTAACTAGTTTTCATCAGTAGATGCTTCTTTAATATTTTTGGGTTCAATATGAGAGAGAAAAGCTACATGACCCATTTGATTTAATTGACTTCTTGTTCTAACAGATGAATTTAGTTCTCCAATAACATTAATAGAAGGATGATCTCTTAATACTCTAGGTGGAGATCTTAATGCACTGTTATTGTCAACAATGTTTTCATTAATTTCAAAAGTTGTAGTTTCTGTATTAGAAATGTTTTCAGAAAAATCTTCATCATCTCTTATTATTTGAACTAGTTTAAAATTTTCATCGAATGATACATGAAGTGTTTCTTCGATAATATTTGTTATTTTATTATAAATTCGATAAGCTTTGCTTCGATCCGAATATCCTAGAAAGATTCCTTCATCGGATTTTGGATCAAATTTACCAAGCTGATCTCTTGTATTTAAAGTAAAACATTTTGAACCGAAAACTCTAAAATAGGAAATATTTGGTTTTCGTCCATTAAAAAGTTCATAAGGAGTATTCTTAGTTAGTGGTCGAATAGAAACACGATTCAAAACATAACAAGCTGTAGCGATTGCTTCAGCCCAAAAATGTTTTGGTAACGTACTTCCATTTAACAAGGTCCTTGCACATTCTTGTAAGGTTCTATTTTTACGTTCTACAACCCCATTTTGTTGTGGAGTTCTAGGAAACGAAAAATTATGAAATATTCCTTTTCTCTTACAGAAATGTTCAAAGGCTTCGTTTTCGAATTCACCTCCATGATCACTTCTTATATTTTTGATTTTTAATCCTTTAAAATTTTGAATTCTTTTGACAAATGATTTGAAATTATCAAAAGTATCACTTTTATTTTTCATAAAAATAGTCCAAGTGTATCTAGAAAAATCATCAACAATTACAAATACATATTTACTGTGATTAATGGATTGTACTTGTGTTGGGCCAAATAAATCCATATGCAGTAATTCAAGTGGTTGTAATGAAATAACCTTTTTTGATTTAAAAGATGATTTAGTCAATTTTCCTAACTGACATGCATCACAAATATGATCTATTTTAAAATTCATTTTAGGTAGACCTTTTACTAAACCATTTTTAGAAAGCTTATTTATAGTTTGGAAGTTAATATGACAGAATCGTTTGTGCCATAACCAAGGATCATTTTCTTTGGCTATTAGACACATATCTGGATTATGATTTATTTTCATATTCAGGACATAAATATTTCTGTCTCTATTTCCTTCAAGTATAAGATTTTGATTTTGATCAAAAATACTACATTTGTTTTCAGAAAAAGTGATTTTGAATCCTTTGTCACACAATTGGCTGATACTAAGTAAATTATGTTTTAAATTTTTGACAAGCAAAACATTTGATATAAGAGGTAAATTTGAGATACCATTGTTGCTCACAACGCCTTTACCGATGATATATCCTTTGGAGTTGTCTCCAAATGTGACAGAACCTCCATCTGAGTAAATAATATTTGATAGCATATCTTTGTCTCTAGTCATATGTCTTGAGCAACCACTGTCGAGTATCCATTTTCCTTTTTTCTTGAGTGGGACCTACAAAAAATAAACGATAATATTGGTACCCACTTTTTGGTAGGGTCCTAAGAGTTAAATCTTAGGAAGCCAAACCCAAGAGGGCTCAGTATCCCATTTAAAAATGTAATCCTTATTTTTATGAACAGTTTCAAGAAAAGTGTTTATATATTTCTTCCTAATTAAATTGTTATTTGTTTTAGGAACCCATATTTTTATACTTTTTGAGAAAGGATTTTTTGTGTGTATTTTAGTAGGATTAATATTTCTCCTAATTTTCTTTCTAGGTGGAGCAGTTGTTTTGTTAACATATCCTAATCCTTTCTTACTTGAGATAGATTGAGAGCTATCAATAATTTTTGATAAGGTTTCTCTTCCTTTATTAAAGTTTGAGACGTTTCTAGTAATGCTTTCTAACTTAGTTTTAAGACTAGTATTATCCAATTGTATCAATTTTACTTTTGTTTTTAGTTCATGATTTTCAGAAACAAGAGCGTCATTCTTTTCTTTTTGAGTTTCAATTTCTTGACTCAAAAGAGTGAGTTGAGAATTGATATTAGAGAATGATTCCTGTAATTTTTCAAGTTCTTCCTCTAGTATTTTTTTCTCATCTTTAAGCATATCTCTCTCAAATTCCGCTTTGTTCTGAAGTTCACGAGACTCTTTATATTTTCTTTTGAGATTTTTCAAAGTATTAATATGTTCTGAATTTATCTCAATCATATCTTCAAAAGTAAAATCACTAACCTTATTTTCAGTAGCCATGAAGCAGACATTAGATTGCTCGTTTTCACTGTCACTACTGTTTTCTGATGAAGAAGTATCTGAGTCATCCCAAGTTACTGAGAATGCTTTCTTTTTATTGTCTTTTCTTCCCTTGATATATTTTTTCTTTAACTCTGGGCATTCCTTTTGAATGTGACATTTCTTATGACAATTATAACATTCTAGAACTAAAGATGATGGTTTTATTGGAAAGTTCCTTTTTCCATTATTCTTGTTGGATTTTTGGAATTTTAAGAATTTTTTGAAATTTTTAGCAATAAATGCTAAATCTTCTTCATCCGAATCTTCATCCTTTTCTTCTTCAGCATGGAAAGCTATGTTCTTTTTGTCTTGAGCTTGTACTCGTTTTGCCTGCAAATTTACTTCATAGGACATTAGATTTCCTATTAACTCTTCTGGTTTTATGGTAGAGAGGTCATTAGCTTCTTCAATGCCCAAGACTTTTCTTTCTCATTCATCCGTTAAAGAGTTAAGGATTTTTGATACAATATCAAAATCAGTGTATTTCTCTCCTAATCCTAATAGTGAATGATAAATATCTTGAAATCTAGAGTACATATCATTGATGGTTTCATCTTGTTTCATTCTAAAGTTTTGAAATTGATTTTTGAGCATGGAGATTTTGCTTTGTTTGACTTTGTTGGTTCCTTCATGAGTAATTTTAAGTGTTCTCCATATTTCATAAGCAGTTTGACACATGCTAACACGATTAAATTAATTTCTATCTAGTGCACAGAATAGCATGTTCATAGCTTTAGCATTGGCAGTAGCATCCAGTTTTTGTGTGTTTGACCAAGTAGAATATTCTCCAGTAGGAAGAGTGTATTCATTTTGAGTAATATTCCATGATTCAAAACTATTAGATTGCATGTAGATTCTCATACGAGTAGACCAGTAATTATAATTCAAACCATTAAAGAATGGAGGTCGTGCAGTAGATTGACCTTCATGAAAACTAGTGTTAGTGACAGTGTTGGTGGAAGTGCTGGTGTTGTTTTCCATATTTAACAAGATATCAGATAACTTTGTAACGGTTATATAATGCCTCGCTCTGATACCAAATGAAAGTGAATAGGACCGTATAATATGGATAAACAGTGAAGCAGAGTATAGATAGTAAATAGTGCGGAATATAAATGCAGTAAGTAAAATGACACCAGATATTTTATACTGGTTCGGAGCACCGTCCTACGTCCAGTCCCAGACTCCTTCTGGAATTTCACTACAACAAACCTCACTTAACCCGGAGGAACAGGTTTATACAACCCTGAGCAGCAGAACAGGGACCTGAGCAGCAGAATAGGATTTCGCCTCAGCAGCCGAAGAGGACTTTCCCTTGCCTGAGCAGCAGAACAGGACTTTGACAAAATATGAAAGTAGTTGACTAAGTGTGTTCTTTATAACACTGATTTGTCAATTAAGATTACAAACTTCCTATAATCAATTCCTCAAGTATATAAATAGTGTGTGAAGATTTGAAAAGGAAGAATATTGCTAAGAATCAACGTATATAAAATATAATTCAAAGTTTCAAAGCAATTGAAAATATTGGAGCACTTAGAATAATCACAAGAGAGAGAGTAGAGAGTTAGAATCAAAGATTGGTGTTTTTTTGAAGAAGAGAGAACACCTATATATATTCATTAGAGAATTGCAACCCTTGGTGAAGAGTTTCAGGCAGGAGAAACAACTTTTGATGGTTTGCATCTCTTCATGAAGAAGATGTCTATTCAGAATTTTGCAGTTGTTGCCGGTTTAGTCGACTGGAAATATTGGTCAGTCGACTGGTTTTGAAAAAATTTTAAAAATGTATTTTAAAATTTAAAAGAGGTGACGATTGTGCATATGCACAGTCAGTCGACTGGCATAACCAGTCAGTCGACTGGCTGTGCATATTTTGCACAGTGACTTTCTATTTTTAAAGAAATATTCTTTTTAAAGAAATATTGAAAACTTGAGGATTGATTTTAACATATAACTAAGACTCAACACAAATAATAGTTATTTTAATCATAGAGTTGTAGGCTTGATCCTCTGTTGTCTTCTTTTTGTTATGAGTGAATGTAAATTCTTTTCTTGGTTTCTGAACTGATTTGTCATAATCAAAACAAGTGATTCAACAACGTTTGGGTGGACAGTGATAGTATAGTTATCTATCGTTGATGAATTGTTGTGTATGAAAGTGACATCCTACATATTAAGTTGAATTGTATCTCACTTGAATAACTTAGGTTAAAGACGGTATTAAATTCGAAGAGACCGGGGTCAGGTATCAGTAAATACCCGAACCCACTTCGATTTGTAATCTTCAATGATTTATTATAGATTGACATGTGAAATCAATAGGTTGGAATGGAATGATTCAAGTGAATTGGACCATGTAATATAAGTTTTGGTACTTAGAAATTGATGTGTGAAATTAGTGATGTCTATAACCAATTGTGAATTTGTAAATTGATACAAGTTACCCGGGTTATATATGTATAAGTCGTATCTTTTTGTCATTCATGTTAGATGGGTTTACTCACGCTGGTTTCCAGCCTGACCCGGGTGTTACTTTGATGTAATGCTCGGGTCAGACCGAGTATTATAGATTTTCAGGTAAGGACGTTCTGGAGCTCAGGAGACGAGCTGGATGACAGGAACATATGGAGTGTTCCCGCTGTATTATTGTTGTATATATCTGAGACATGTTGATTGTATCTGTCCAGTGTTTGTATATATGTTGTAACTCTGATATATTAAAGTGAAATTTGACAAGTATAGTTTTCCCTTGTATAACTATTATTATTTATTATTATATTTTATCCACTGCGAATGTGAGATGTTGGTGTTTCTTTTCTTCTTTTTCTTCTATCTCTTTCTTCTTTTATCTAACTATCTGGAATTTTTGGGATCAAAAATTCCGGGTCATTACAATTAGGGAATGCAGCGTGTAGATGTAGAGGACTAGCAGGAAGAATATAAGGTACACATCTAGAAATTTGGAGAGAAACGGTCATAACAGTATGAGTGAAGGAGATCACGACCCCGAAAGCTGGGACATTTATCCAAGTGGAAGCAGGTGGATGTGAAGCGGATTCTTGCTCTTGGTTTCTTTTGGGCATCTTTGATGTATCTCCCCGCTCAGTCAAGCTCTTCCTCTTCTCTGGCCACTTCCCCTATCATGGCCTTGATCTTTCTCGATACGACAACGCTCTTCAGCTTCCCTCTCCTTTCGCCTTTTCCTCTCCTCCTCGGTTTCTCGAGGAGCATGGTTCCTTGAAGAGTTTCTTTGCGAACACTGGGACTCCAAAACTCGATCAAGATTGCTGTAAAAACTAGGAGGCATGATTCTCACAGCGAGCGATAAAATGGCTTCAGGAAAGAGGCATTTGATGAAATAAAACATCCAAAAATAATAATGATATAAAGTGTGTGATCATGGTGAAATGTGTGTTGACATTTATCGACCACAACGGAATGCACAAATCAGATATGTCATTAACTAATGTCAGGACTTCCTATAAGGATAATCTGAGTAGACTAGGTAGGAAACCGTTTCGAAGTGAAATCATCCATCAAGCCACCCATAATCATAAAAATGTCACTCGTATCTCCCAAATCTGTTAGGAAATCAATTATATGGTTTCGATGATAACAACTATACAATGGAAATCGAATATACATATATATCTATATTTACAGGTAGTTGATAAAGTAACATCACCAAAGAGACAAAAACAAGACTCAAAAGATTTCGAGTCGATAGAAGTGGAAGAGGGGTGACACAGACACAAATAAAGCAACATGCACACATTCATACGTCTGGGTACACTAGCCGGATGTCTAATTGTTTCTTCTGATTTGAAACTCAGAAAGAATCAGATGTCTGGTTAATATACTCAGACGTCTGAAAAGCATCCGGATATAAAAAATATATGAAAGCCAAACGTCTGGTTAATGAACACAGACGTCTGAAATATAAATAGATACAAAAAATATATGAAGACCAGACGTATGAAATATTTTACAGACGTCTGATTTTGAATTCGGCTATGTAAATTCAAAGAACAACTGTCACATTCGAAAGGACACGTTCGCTTCTCTTCACTGCAACTCTTCATCACCATGGGCAGCTACCTTAGATCACTTACCAACAATTGCAACTACACAAAAGATCTCTCCACCACTATAAATAGAATCAGGAATTCAAAAGGAAAAAAACACCTTACTTACTTATGCTCTTAACTCTTACACACTAATTTTTACCTGATCTCTAAGCAATCAAAATACCTGTAATTGACTCTTTTATATATATATTGGAAGCAATTGTACTTAATAGTCAACATCCATGTTATAGAACACATTCTTGACAAAGAAACTCTGCTATTGTAAACCTGTTCCTTCGGGTCAAGTGAGGGTGAGTTGAAAGGAAATTTCGAAGAGGAGCTTCGGGACGACGTAGGACGGGAGGTCCGAACCAGTATAAAATCCTGGTGTAATTATTTTAATTTACTTTGCTACTATCAACTATCAAGTTACATTATATAGTTAGCTTCATATACTTGCATATACATCCTACACGATCCACTCATATAGATTTACAATTGGTATCAGAGCAAGATTTTGATCAAATAACAGTAACACGTTTTTGAATCTTTTTAATATGGCAAGTATTTTTCAAGAAGGACAATCCACAGCACGACCCCCACTCTTTAATGGATCTAATTATGCATATTGGTCAACACGTATGAGAATTTTTATGGAAGCTAATGGTCTTGAAATTTGATCGGCCACGCAAGATAAATATGAAGCACCTACTACTACTATGAACACTTGGACCGATGCACAAAAAACCTTAGCATCAAATAATGCTAAAGCTATGAATGTTTTATTTTGCTCTTTAGACAAAAATGAATTTTCACGTGTCATGTTATGCACCACTGCGTTTGATATTTGGCGTACCTTACAAATTACACACGAAGGTACAACAAAGGTCAAACAAACCAAGATTTTAATTTTACAAAACCAATTTTCTTCATTCAAAATGAAGCAAAATGAAACTATTGTTGACATGTATTCTAGATTTCAAACTATTCAACACGATCTTATGGCATTAGGAGTTAAATTTACTGATTTTGATTTAGTCTCTCGAATACTCAACTCTTTAACATCAGATTGGGAAAGGAAGGTTTTAGCTATTGAAGAAGCTAACGATCTTTCTACTCTCAAAGTTGAAGAGTTAATAGGAAATTTAATGCCCTATGAAGCTAATTTGCAGGCTTGAAAAGAACTAAATTCGGAGAAGAAGAATATAGCATTTCCAGCAACAAAAAATGATGACTCCGATTTAGATGAAGAAGAAATAGTCTTCATTGCTAAGAATTATAATAGATTCAAGAAATTTAGAAAGATGACCAAATTTCAAAAAGAAGGGAAATCCAACACAACAACTCAAATCAAGTGCTATGAATGTGATCAATACGGTCATATGAAGAAGGATTGCCCTAAACTCAATAATGACAAAAAGAATAACAAAGTTCAAAAATTTAAGAAGAAGAAGGCTTTCAAAGTAACTTGGGATGACTCGGATTCTTCATCCTCTGAAAGTGATAGCGATAGTGATGGAGAGCATGCTAATGTATGTTTTATAGCACAAACTGAAGAGGTATGTCCTGAACTTAGCTATGATGAATTATTAGAACTTAGCATGGAATTAGATGATAAATTTAGACAAATAAAAAAATTAAACAAAGAATATATAGTCAAAATAAATAGAATAGAACTTGAGGTAGGAATGTTGAAAGATGAAAAAATTATTTTAGAAGAAGAACTTGAAATATCTCAAGAGAAAATCAAAAATAAATTGATAGAAAGTGAGAATATTACTATAGTAAAAGAAAATTTGTTAAATGAAAATATTGAGTTTCAAAATATTATTTAATCATTAAAATTGAAAATATAGAACTAAAAGAAAAATTATATAAAATTACCAACAATGTGTCAAAATTTAATAAAGGAAAACAAGATTTGGAAAATCTTATCAAAACTTCAAAACCATCAGGCAATAGAAATGGAATAGGATTTAAAAATTCTTCTAAACAAAAAAGAAATAATGCTAAAAATATTAGTTACATAAAAACTAGAAGTTTTTCAAAGTCGAAATTAAATATCAAAAATATGAAAATTTGGATTCCTAAAACAAGTAATAATTTGATTAGACAAAAGCATATTAATAATTACTTAGAAGGAGTAGTCTATAACAAAGATTACATTTATAAAGGTACCAAACCATCTTGGGTATGGCTGCCTTCCTCTAACAATTAGGACCCTAATAAAATATATGGGTACCAATTAAAACATTCTTTATTTTGCAGGTACCTAAAATAAAAAATAAGGAGAAATGGATACTAGATAGCGGTTGCTCCAAACATATGACCGGAAACTCAAAAATGTTATCAAATATAACATATATCGATGGTGGAACGGTAACCTTTGGAGATAATTCAAAAGGATATGTCATAGGCATTGGAGAAATCATCAACTCTGGTATATCTAACTCTCCCATTATTACAAATGTTTTATTAGTAGAAAATTTAAAACACAACTTACTAAGCATTAGTCAATTATGCGATAAAGGTTGTCAAATAAATTTTGAAAAGGATAGATGTAATATTTTAGATAATAGCAAACAACTCATTTTTGAAGGATTTAGAAACAAAAATATTTATGTATTAAACATGAATATAAATAAAAATTCAAACTTATGTTTAACGGTCAAACATGATGATCCATGGTTATGGCATAAACGTTTTTGTCATATCAATTTTAAGAATATTAATAAGTTAGCAAAATACGAGTTGGTAAGAGGATTATCTAAAATAAATTATAAAGTAGAAAATTTATGTGACGATTGTCAAATTGGAAAACTAAAGAAAAGCTCGTTTAAATCTAAAAATAATATTTCCACAAAACAACCATTAGAATTATTACATTTAGATTTATTTGGTACAACACAAATAAGGTCTATAAATCACAATAAATATGTTTTCGTAGTAGTCGATGATTTTTCGAGATATACATGGACTTTATTTTTAAAACACAAAAGCGATACTTTTGGTATATTTAAAATATTTGCTAAAAGAATTAAAACTCAAATGAATTTGAAAATTAAAAATATTAGAAGTGATCACGGAGGAGAATTCGAAAATGACCTTTTTACAAACTTTTGTAATAAGAAAGGAATAACGCATAATTTTTCTTTTCCTCGTACCCCTCAACAAAATGGTGTTGTAGAAAGAAAAAAATTGTACATTACAAGAATGTGCACGAACATTACTAAATAGTAGTGGTTTACCAAAACACTTTTAGGCTGAAGCTATTGCGACATCTTGTTATGTATTAAATCGAGTAATCATACGTCCCATGACTAAACAAACTTGTTTTGAAATATTTTTTGGTAAAAAACCTAAAGTATCATACTTTAAAACTTTCGGTTCAAAATGTTTTTATACTAAATACAAAAGATAACTTAGGAAAATTTGACCCAAAGGCCAATGAAGGTATTTTTGTTGGATATTCGGATCGTAGCAAAGCATATAGAATCTTTAATAAACGAAATAATACTATTGAAGAGAGCTTACATGTCTCGTTCGACGAAAATCTCTTTAACTGTCATACTAATGATGAAGAAGAAATTATTCTACTAACGAATTCAACAAATTCTATTAATAATGAAACAAATATGCAAAATAACACCTTGATTTCATCCCCTAGAATTCTTAAGAATCATCCAATAAATAATATTATTGGAGATCTTAATTCAAGAGTAACTAGAAATCAACTCAATCAAATAAGCCATATAGCATTTGTGTCAAACTTTGAACCAAAAAATTATAAAGAAGCCTCAAATGATAATTTTTGGATAATAGCCGTGCAAGAAGAATTAAATCAATTTGAACGTAATAACGTATGGGAATTAGTACCAAGACCTGAAGATCAATCTGTAATAGGAACAAAATGGGTATTTAAAAACAAAGCAGACGAGAATGGAAATATCGTTAGAAATAAAGCACGTTTAGTTGCTCAATGTTACAATCAAGAAGAAGGAATAGATTACGATGAAACCTTTGCTCCAGTAGCAAGATTAGAGGCCATTCGTACATTACTCGCCTTTGCAATCCCTCACAATTTTAAATTATTTCAAATGGATGCCAAAAGCGCTTTTTGAATGGTTTTGTTAAAGAAAATGTATACATCGAACAACCACCATTATTTGTTCACGAAAGAAAGATGTTCATGAACCGCTACCAAAACCTTGTAGTTCATTGATCCATCTTTTTCATATCCTACTCCTTCAGATCCCTCACCAAGACGATATTCTGCCTCCACACGGACCCACGAACGTGGAAATATATGGTCTCCACTTAGACCATGGAAGGATAATGAGTCAGGAAATCCTAAAACTCTGTCGCCGTCTAAATAAATAAATCGTATTAATTATTGTATATATCTATACTTATGTGTTATTATATTTTACAACAATAAATATATTTGCTATCAACTTTTGATAAATAAGTAAAACCATCAAACTTCAGGCTATTTTTAGCCAAACTGTAAATTTCAGACGTCTGTCTACATCCTCTAGACGTATGACACAATTAATTTTTTTTAGCAGTGTGCATATGTCAAACGTCTGATATATCCCCCAGACGTCTGAATTTAAGTTCTGCCTCCTAAAAATAGAATTTAGAAAATTTCAGACGTCTAACACATTGAACCAGACGTCTGACCAAGTCTTCTGTCACAAATTTGTCTAAACCAGACGTCTGACATATACAACCAGATGTCTGTTTAAAGTTTCTGCCTATTAAAGCTCACGAATTCAACCAAAACAGACGTCTACTCAAAATACCAGATGTCTATTTGTATCTTCTGTAAAAAAAAATTAGGGCAAACCAGACGTCTGCCTTCAAATCCAGACGTCTGGAATTCAATCGACCATTTAAATACACCCAGATAACGTCATTTTTTATTTTTCTATCTCAAAATTATTCTGCTCTACAATCTGCTTGGTGACGATTTTTCTTCCTCCAAATCAACATCTTCTACATAACTAAATCAAAATGCCTCCTCGAACAAAGAATATCAAAGCTCCAAAACGCAAACAAGACAAGCCCACTTCATCTTCAAACCCTCAGGTGTGTTCCGACGATCAAATCGAGATATGGATGAATAAAGCACCGCATTCCATCAAAAGGTATCAAGACATCCAAAAGAAAAAACTTCACATAGGTCCATTCTACAATCTTCTTAAATTCCCTATGTATGATCTAGATGAACTGTGTGAAAATGCTGGATTAGAAACCCTAATCTCCTTCACTCCTAATGATATTCAAATAGACCAATTAGCTATATTTTTATTCTACGTTAATCTAGACAGTACTTCAGTATGGAATACTGAAGATGAAGACAACTGGCTATGGTCTAGTGTTTATGGTAATACAATTAGGTTAACCCCGGGGATAATTGGTAGAACTTTCGGATGCTCTGACACCGGGGAAGATTTATACAACATTCCGGATATGCGCTTCAAGCCACGGAATAGTATTACTCATCAAATTTTGGAAGGATGAAATGCCAAAATTTGCTTCGAAATATTTACGTCCAAAAGCTCGACTCTTGACAAAAATGATAATAAATACAGTTGTTCCATGTATGGGGAGTCACGAGCAAATAACAGAAATGGATCACAAAGCTCTATATGCTCTCTTCAGTGGAACTCGGGTAAATTGGGCAAAATTCATCTTCGACGAGCTCAAGCACTTTTGGACTCGATCACGGCCATCGATCATTTACCCTACTTATATTATGAGACTTCTTCGTGCACATAATATTCCTTCCTACCTATCGACATTCGAAGAAATCTCGCCTGAATATGCTTCCACCAAATTCTTCTCTCTGATTCACCTACCTAAAATCCCTCCAGAGTTTATGTCCTTCGAAGATTGGACGCACAATCATCAATCTCGAAGAGTTGAGCCTCCTCCTCAACCAAACATTGATCCATCCCAAGAGGAAGTACAACATCGAGAAGTCACTCCTCCTTCTCCCGCACCATTTGATTGTCCGGGACAGGATGAAATTATGGAGACTCGAACGGATACAAATCCAAATGAAAGTGTTCGAGATCTTACTCTTCGGAACCAAAAAATTCTATCTCAAAATCAGAAAATTTTGGCTAAGCGAATTGACAGTTTAGAAACTTCATTTGCTACACGACTTGCCACAGTTGAAGAATCTCTCTCGACTGTTTTATCGGTTCTTAAAGAAGTATTACAACGGGTTCGTGGTCCAACACCACCCTCTGAGGATTGGGCAACCCCTGTTCCTTCTCCTCCCGCAAAACATTCAAAACTAACTGAGGATGAACCTCCAAAGGAAGCATTGACATCTCCTTTAAAGGATAGCACTTCTTACAACGAAGAACCAAAGGAAGATGATCCAAATAAAGCTTCCCCGAAGGAAATCTAGAATTTGGACATCGTAGTTGTTATAATTTTTGTACAAATCTATGATTGTAATCACTTTGTGTTATTAATGAACTTTTCCTTTTTGACGATTGGCTTCACTGTTATAATTCTTTTTGATAATGTCAAAGGGGGAGAAATATTGGTAGAATCATATAACATTAAAAATAAGCACATATTCGGGGGGAGATTTATAATCTATATATAAGTACATTGAATAGTTGTCATCATCAAAAAGTGGGAGATTGTTAGGAAATCAATTATATGGTTTCGATGATAAAAACTATACAATGGAAATCGAATATACATATATATCTATATTTACAGGTAGTTGATAAAGTAACATCACCAAAGAGATAAAAACAAGACTCAAAAGAAGTATCAAAAGACTTCAAGTCGATAGAAGTGGAAGAGGGATGACACAGACACATATAAAGCAACATGCACACATTCAGACGTCTGGGTACACTAGCCCGACGTCTGATTGATTCTTCTGGTTTGAAACTTAGAAAGAATCAGACGTCTGGTTAATACACTCAGACGTCTGAAAAGCATTCGAATATAAAAATATATATGAAAGCCAGATGTCTGGTTAATGAACACAGACGTCTGAAATATAAACAGATACAAAAAATATACGAAGACCAGACGTTTGAAATATTTTCCAGATGTCTGATTTTGGACTCGGCTATGTAAATTCAAAGAACAACTGTCACATCCGAAAGGATACGTTCGCTTCTCTTCACTGTAACTCTTCGTCACCATGAGAAGCTACCTTAGAGCACTTACTAACAGTTGCAACTACACAAAGGATCTTTCCACCACTATAAATAGAATCAGGAATTCAAGAGAAAAAAAACACCTTACTTACTTACGCTCTTAACTCTTACACACTGATTTATACCCGATCTCTAAGCAATCAAAATACCTGTAATTGACTCTTTTATATATATTGGAAGCAATTGTACTTAATAGTCAACATCCGTGTTATAGAACACATTCTTGACAAAGAAACTCTGCTATTGTAAACCTGTTCCTCCAGGTCAAGTGAGGGTGAGTTGAAAGGAAATTCAGAAGAGGAGCTTCGGGACTGGACGTAGGGAGGGAGGTCCGAACCAGTATAAAATCCTGGTGTGATTATTTTAATTTACTTTACTACTATCATCTATCAAGTTATATTATATAGTTAGTTTCATATACTTGCATATACATCCTATACGATCCACTCATATAGATTTACAAAATCAATGTCAGCACCTTTCGGCGGATAGCTAGATATAGGCTCAGTCATTGGAGAAGCTCCCTTAACGAGCTCTTTCAAAGAAGGTGAGGGTGAATGACTAGGGCATAATTCCGAAGCATTGTCGCCTAATTTGGTGCCACCCTCAATAAATACTTCCTCTTTCTCTTCTGGAATCGATGGCATTTTGGGTGGACTGTTGACCCCGACTTGAATTTGGATCTCCTTAGGGGTTTTCTTTAACTCATCGGAGGGGCCGCTTTCTTCTTCTTCATCATCATCTTCTTCACTAGAGCATGGGAAGAGGAAATAAAATGGGTTCGGGCTCTAGAGAGGGAAGGAGTGTTAATGAATCCAATAGATCTCCCAGGGTGTAAAAGCCCACCTCGCCGAAGGTTCTCATCTGTGAGCAAGAATCTAATCATGCGCTCCTAAGCGTCGACTGCTTTCAAGTTCCTAAGAACAGTGTCGAGTGTCGAGTCCTTGTCAATCTTTAGAAGAACTAGAAAGAGATTAAAGGAAACTCCGAGCATGGTGAAGGAGACTTACCCCCTATAGTCCATAAACGGGTGAATCCTTTTGGACACTTAGCAAAAAAGAAATTATTTTTAAATGAAGGAACTTTTGCTGGGAAGATCCAGTATAAGTTTCTGGCTACGTTATGCTTGAATATAAACAAGTGATAGATCAACCTCTCTCTTCTTGGGCAATAGAAGATACTGCAGCTCAACGAAGCTTAGGGCATGATTAAGCATCCACATGAACAGAACATATAAGCATGTCACCATGGTATATCCATTTGGAAAAATCTGGAATGGGGCTAACCCTATGTTCTGAAGTGTTGTCATCAAGAAGTGATTGGAAGGGGGGATTGTACCGTGCGTGCACATATATCGGTGGTAAGCCATGTATTCGGAAGGTGGCCTGTGAGCAAATTCTCCTCTCAATGGCAGAAGCACATCATCCTTTAGGAACCATATCACAAGCAAATTCTTCGCGACGTCCTATGTTGAATATGCGGTTTGCGCTATATGATTTTTGTTTGATGATAATAAACATATATAAATTCATATAAATGTATTTGGTAATGTACTATTTTGTTTTTCATAGTTTAAATAAATATTTGTTGAATAAAATTAAATTACACAGAATTCGAATTTGAATTCAAACAGAACAAGTTAAACAGATTTTGAATTCAAACAGAAATTTTATTCAAACAAATATTTTGAATAGTATGTATTTGGTTAGATAAATATCTGTTGAATAAAATTAAATTACACAGAATTCGAATTTGAATTCAAACAGAACAAGTTAAATAGATTTTGAATTCAAACAGAAATTTTTACTCAAACAAATATTTATTACAATTTTAAATAGTACAATTTCATGCTCTCACTATACATATACATTTTTGATTACAATTCACATTTCACATTTACAATTCACCTCACTACATATCACTCACACTCGTATTTATCTTCAACTTCATTCCAGTTTGAATCCAGCATTTGAGAAATCTGCAAAAATATTCACTAACGCAGTAAAATTGAAAAAGAAATATTTTTGCAAAATAAAATAAAATATGATTTTTGAAAATAATATTTGCCTCAGTTATTTGGGTTGTTCGTCATCATTTAAATTTGAATTCATCATACACGAACAACTTATGACATACACAGTGTATTACTGTATATGCCACAAGGCCGTGCACGCCGATATATACACTTGATAATGCTACAGGGACAGGTGAGCACAAGGTCAAACCCAAATATACGGACAGGTTCAACTCAGGTGCAATAAATTCAAAAATACGACACGAGCACAAGGTCAAATCCGAGTTTTTGTAACTGGATTCAACTCAAGCGCAAATCAAAAGTACACATGAATATGAAACTAAACAGTCAAGTTCAGTGGTCAAATGCAATAGGCCGAGAACCAGACAAATGCATGCAACAGCAGTGAAAGTGATCAACATAGCAACTAGTAGAGCACGCATGAAACAGTGGTATGAACAAGTGAACCCAGACTGAAGTATGGATAGTGCAAAGTGCAATGATACACCAGGATATCGAGTTCATATGTATAGCAAGCTACAAGTTATGCAGGATCAAAGTGAACAAATGTCAACAACTATGAAAGCAAGATGACCACAACACCACAATGAAGACTCTGGCAAATGTCCAGCAACATGAATGGAATCAAAAGTGCAAAACTAAACCAGCGTGAATGCAACATAGCTAAGATGTCTCAAATAAACAAAACACCAAATAGACCATGGAACAGCAAAGTAATCGAACAAACAAGATCAGGGCAGTGGACAGTACAAGCCTTCAGAATGCAAATGAACTCGACCAAGTATACAAGTGCTACAAGCAGCAATGTGCAACTGCAGCACAAAAGTGCACAGCAACTATCATGAACACAGTGAAGACCACAAAGGCAAGTATGGACAGAGCTCGCACCAGTTAAAACTCAAGCAAATGAAAATATCACAGTGACATGCTCAAATGCATACATGAACAAGCAGTGCACCAATGAACCATCAAAGAATTCAAGAAGAAAATTATATGTCAAATTATGATATGAACACAAGCCAGTGCACGACCATGTGACAGTATCAAGTTCTTACCAAATCAAGAAAACATCAAGATCATCAAAAACCAAACAAGGGACAGGCCATAACATGCAGACCAAACACATGAGTGTAAACAAATGAATCAGCAAGGCAATGCACAAATGCGATAGAATGCAATGCTCAATATCACTACAAACTGCGGTGGACAGTGAAGGCAGCAACACACCACCAAGTGAATGCATCAGGCATTAACAAATGAGTAGTTCAAATGAACTCGATCAGTAACCAAGGCTACAACAATGAAAAGTAATGTATGCAACAGAATTTCAAATGAAACAAATCCAACTTTATGTGCATCAGTAACCTATCAAGCAGAATCAATAATTCAACAGTGACAAACATCGTATGGAAATGCTCAACACAAATGACCAGAGACGAAGACTACAAGATGAACGAGTCAAGGCCGAAGCAGTAGAAATCAACATCGTGGTCATCACGAAAATGAATTAAAGCCGTGACCAACCAAGCAAGAAATATGAACGAGTCAACATCAAAGCCGTGGGACGCAAGAAATAAAATTATACGCATATGAAAAAGTCAGAATCGATCTCAATCATTCAAGCATCATCAAGTGGCAGAGATGAAGAATTTGACAAATTCAAATCAACATATACGAACGTAATTCTAGGAAATCAAATCCTATATAATACCCAAAATCATCATCGGCAAGTGTATTGAGTTCAAGTATCAATTTAGAAAAGCAAAAGGAGACAGTACATACCGAATTCACAAGCAACAAACTCGATCGAGCAACTGCAAAACGAGCAATAGTCAACCATCAGAGAAGCAGCGAGCTAGGGCAACAAATCATAGATCAATTGAAGAAACCGAAGCCCTAATTGGAACAAAGAGCCGAAGCCCTAACTGGAACAAAAGGGAACGAAGCCCTAATCAGAACGAAGCCGCCATTATTTCTCACGAACGAGACAAAAGAGGATCGGGTGAAATAAGGAAGTGGGCCGGTCTTATTAAAATCAAAAGGGGGTTTTGTTTTTAATTTAAGGCTTTATTATATTGATTAGTTTTTAGGGTTATTTTCTATTGTTTCTTAATTACTGTTTTTTATTTTACGAACCAAAGAATCTTGGTAAATCACCACCTAGGTTTAGGTAGTGTCAGATTGTCTATTTTGAATTAGTTCAGTGAGCAGGGTGTGCGAGTTTGCAAAGCTGTATAGGCGGGAGCAGAGTTTGCGAGTAAGCGAAGCTCTATAGGCGGGAGGCAAAGTTTGCGAGTAAGCGAAACTCTATAGGTGGAGCAGGGTGTGCAAGTCTAGTAGAGGGTTTGTGAGCGTGGAGCAAATGTTTGCGAGCAGGGTGTGCGAGTCTAGTAGAGTGTTTGTGAGCGTGGAGCAAATGTCTGCGAGTCTAGTAGAGTGTTTGTAAGCGTGATACTGTTTAATTCTAATACAAATCTGTGAATGCAGCAGTAGGCAGGGGTTGCCGAAGCTGGGTAAATTTTGTGTGTGATTTACTTTTCAGCATATTTATTTCTGCAGTTTATTTTTGTTTAAATTAAGAAAATTTGCTATAACCCTATTCACCCTCCCCCTCTAGGGTTAATCTAGATCCTACAAGTGGTATCAGAGCCCGGTATATTTTTTATTTAACTCTAGAGTCATGAGTCTATAAAATAATGCTTTTTCTGAGGGGCAATATATCGTTAGGCCACCCATGTTTAACAGGAACGATTATGCTTATTGGAAAGTTAGGATGAGTATTTATCTTAGTTCCGTTGATTATGATGTTTGGGATATTATTGAAACTGGCTATAAACATCCCACTATAATCGTTGGTGGTACTGAGATTCCTAAACCTAAGGATAGGTGGGATGCAAACGATAAGAGATTGAAAACGACAAATGCTAAAGCCATGAATGCTTTGATATGTGCTCTTGATAAAAATGAATTTAATAGAATTTCTCATTGTACAACAGCACAGGAAATTTGGCACACTTTGGAGGTGACACACGAAGGAACTTCTCAAGTCAAGGAGTCTCGTCTAGCCCTATTCAGCAATGAATACGAGAACTTTGTGATGGACAAAGGCGAGAGCATAAAGGACATGTTTGGACGCTTTTCAACTTTGGTGTACAACGCTAGAGCACTTGGGAAGGTATTCACTGAGGTAGAGCTTGTGCGGAAGATACTACGAGTCTTACCAATGAACTTTGAGGCAAAAGTCACGGCAATCCAAGAATCGAAAGATCTGAGTAAGCTAAGCATGGAGGAGTTGATTGGAAACTTGATGACATATGAGCTTGAGCTAAAAGCAAAGGAAGAACGCAACAACTCCGAACCAAAGAAGAAGACGATTGCCTTAAAGAGCAAAGAAGAAAGCGATGAAGAAGATCCAATTGAAGAGCTTGCAATGGCTGTCAATAATCTTAGAAGATGGTCTAGATTCAAGCCACGCAAGAAGAAAACAAAGGGCAATATGTCAAAAGATTCCGAAAATTCCGATAGTGAACTGACATGTTATAACTGCAACAAGCCTGGCCACATCAAACCAAAATGTACACTTCTCAAAAACAACAAAGGAAAGAAAAAGGCGAAGAAGGCATTTGCAGCGACTTGGGATGATGAAGAAGGAGAAGAAGCTTCGGATAGCAGCTCAGAGGAGGTTAACTTGTGTCTTATGGCGAAATCAAATTCAGATTCAAGCTCAGAGGAATCTAGTGAGGAAGGTGAGTATTCCTATAGAGATCTTGTTTTTATGTGTTCTGATCTTACTAAAGTAGTTGATGCTCTTGAATCTAAAATTGAAAAACTGAAAACCGATAGGAGAGAACTTGCTCGTAAAAATTTTAGGTTAGAAACTGAACTTGAAAATATTCAAAACCTAGAATGTAAAAGATGTAAAGTTTTAGATTCAGAATTGACAAGACTTAAGAATAACTCTGAGAATCTTGAAAAAGAAAACTTGAATCTTAAGGAAACCATCGACACTAGGAAAAAGGATTTTATAAATCGATGCACCTCACTTGTCACTGAAAATACAACACTAAAAACCAAAGTCCAAAATCTTAAGAAATCTTTGAATAACTTTTCAAGAGGCGAAATATCTTTCAACATGCTATTGGGAAATCAAATTTTTGCTAACAACAGAAAAGGACTTGGTTTTGGGAAAACACAAGCTGAGGATAATGCAAAAGGGAAAAGTGTCTTTGATATATGTGAAATAATTGGACATCATTCTGAAAATTGTAGTCATAGGAACAAGAACACAAAATTTATACAAGTTTGGGTTCCTAAGAATTCTACAAACAAATTTCATGT
Source organism: Allium cepa (assembly GCA_030765085.1). Lineage (NCBI taxonomy): Eukaryota > Viridiplantae > Streptophyta > Magnoliopsida > Asparagales > Amaryllidaceae > Allium > Allium cepa. Next base: position 753,910,591 of record CM060940.1, on the reverse strand, counting down.
CTATTGGAACAAGAATGAAAAGTCTAAACAAGTCTGGGTTCCAAAGGGTTTGTTTATTCATAATGTTTCTGCCACTAACAACAATGGGCCTATAAAAACAAATAGGTCACATAAATCTTTTATCGTGTAGGTGTGGTGGCAGGCTAAGGAACAACAACAGTGTTCTCTGGATTTCGGCTGTTCCAGAAACACAAAAGGGCGACAAAGCAAAGTTCCTTAGCCTAGTATAAAGGTGACAGAATCACAATGGGCAATCACGAAAAATTATCGTAAAGGTAAAACAGGTAATAGTTTTTTAAATGTGATTATCTGCACCATACTCTAAATTAAAATCAGCCAATATTGAGATGAACAAAAGATGATGATTTTGATGCTATAATTTTTTTTAAAATATTGACTAACCATCTTTAAATAGAATTACTTGGAGTAATTATGATGGTTGACTGATTCGGACTTAATTGATATGATTTTTTGACTTGTTCTTATTTATGACATTAATTTGTGCTTAATTGATGACCAATCAGATTTTCAATTTTGAACTAATTTATATAAATTTGTTCGGTCAAATGCTGGTTACTCATGCTACACGTAGATATATTGGTTCTGACATTTTGATCACTGCTTGTAAATTTGCACGATTTCAAATTCATGAGAAAAAGGATTTTAAGAAATTGTTTTTGAAATAATTATGATGTTGATTGACTGTTGATTACTCATGAAAATAATTGTTTATCCTCTGGTTTCTGAAATTAACATCATGATATTTGTTTGAGTGTTAACACGGCTTAAATTCAAATTCAAAAGAATGATGTTTTGAAATTTTTGGTGCACATCTCATGGTTTGATTCAACAAGTGAATATTGAGTGAAATTTAAATTCAGATGCGGATTACACTGGTAATATAGTTGATAGAAAAATTATTAGTGTAACGTGATTAATTTTTGAAACATTCATTTGCTGCATCGTTTTTTTTTCAAAGAAAATATCTGCATATTTTTCACTTGAAATAATTTTCAAATAGCAGAAAATTTTCTTATAAAACTCCCCTCAAGAAAATCATGTTTGACCATATTTACAGCTTAATCATTTTTGAAAAATTGATTTTATAATTTTTAATTTGATTTTAAATGACAAATTTGACTAATCTGACTCCCTTTGATTGTCGAAAAGATAAATAGTGATTGAAAAAGAGATGAGTGTTGATATTTATCATATATTATAACTCGAGAAAGTATAATTAGAAAATTTCTTTAGAATTTCATAACAAGAGTTATAAAAACTTTTTGTTGGGTAATAATTCCATGACCATTTCTATTTCTATCATCTTTCTATCGAACATCACTCATCAAGATCATATTTAGTATGTAAATTTGTGGTAGTTTACAAAGGAAATCATTTGTTCTTCAATATCTTAAATCTGTGAAGGAAATTATTTGTGCTTCAACTTATTATATTTAGCAATAAAAATAAATATCCAAAGTATTCACTCTCATTTAAAAGTCCTCACGGTTATGCATGGGTGAATTACTTGGATTTTTGATTATGTGCTTCCATGCTCATTTAAAAGTCCTCACGGTTATGCATGTATGGAACGCATATTAAAAATAATTGATTTAATAGACAAGTTGATTCTAATCCCATTTAAAAGTCCTCACGGTCATGCGTGGTTAGAAGATACTTGATTTCATTTTTTAAATTAAATTGGAATACTACTAATCTCATTTAAAAGTCCTAACGGTTATGCATGGTTAGTAGATATTCAAATTTCTAGAAATAAATATACCACAAATAGACATATCTATATGAATTTTTGATGATTCTATCTCCATCACTTCTGAAAGTGGAATATGCGCTTGACAAGGGTAATTATGATTTTTGTTTGAGTTTTATTGAGATTTGATATTTATATTTAATTGAGTTAAATGTTTGATTCATGTCTATCACTTCATCCCTATTTTATAACACTATTATTCTTTTGCTGATAACAAAAGGGGGAGAAAAAAGTTAAGATTTTGTCAAATAGAATCAAGCAAAGGTCAAATAACTTTCAATTTGCATATAGGCTCATTTACATATTTTTATTTGTATGCATATATGTAGGGGGAGCCATATATGTAGGGGTGTATCACATAAAAAGGAAGCATTCAAGGGAGTATCACATAAAAAGGAAGCATTCAAATAGGGGGAGCAAATGAAATTATCAAATACATTTAATATATTCAAAATCTTAAATATATGTTTGTTATCATCAAAAGGGGGAGATTGTTGAATATGCGCTTTGCGCTATATGATTTTTGTTTAATGATAATAAACATATATACATTCATATAAATGTATTTGGTAATGTACTATTTTGTTTTTCATAGTTTAAATAAATATTTGTTGAATAAAATTAAATTACACAGAATTCGAATTTGAATTCAAACAGAACAAGTTAAACAGATTTTGAATTCAAACAGAAATTTTGTTCAAACAAATATTTTGAATAGTATGTATTTGGTTAGATAAATATCTGTTGAATAAAATTAAATTACACAGAATTCGAATTTGAATTCAAACAGAACAAGTTAAACAGATTTTGAATTCAAACAGAAATTTTTATTCAAACAAATATTTATTACAATTTTAAATAGTACAATTTCATGCTCTCACTATACATATACATTTTTGATTACAATTCACATTTCACATTTACAATTCACCTCACTACATATCACTCACACTCGTATTTATCTTCAACTTCATTCCAGTTTGAATCCAGCATCTGAGAAATCTGCAAAAATATTCACTAACGCAGTAAAATTGAAAAAGAAATATTTTTGCAAAATAAAATAAAATATGATTTTTGAAAATAATATTTGCCTCAGTTATTTGGGTTGTTCGTCATCATTTAAATTTGAATTCATCATACACGAACAACTTGTGACATACACAGTGTATTACTGTATATGCCACAAGGCCGTGCACGCCGATATATACACTTGATAATGCTACAGGGACAGGTGAGCACAAGGTCAAACCCAAATATACGGACAGGTTCAACTCAGGTGCAATAAATTCAAAAATACGACACGAGCACAAGGTCAAATCCGAGTTTTTGTAACTGGATTCAACTCAAGCGCAAATCAAAAGTACACATGAATATGAAACTAAACAGTCAAGTTCAGTGGTCAAATGCAATAGGCCGAGAACCAGACAAATGCATGCAACAGCAGTGAAAGTGATCAACATAGCAACTAGTAGAGCACGCATGAAACAGTGGTATGAACAAGCGAACCCAGACTGAAGTATGGATAGTGCAAAGTGCAATGATACACCAGGATATCGAGTTCATATGTACAGCAAGCTACAAGTTATGCAGGATCAAAGTGAACAAATGTCAACAACTATGAAAGCAAGATGACCACAACACCACAATGAAGACTCTGGCAAATGTCCAGCAACATGAATGGAATCAAAAGTGCAAAACTAAACCAGCGTGAATGCAACATAGCTAAGATGTCTCAAATAAACAAAACACCAAATACACCATGGAACAGCAAAGTAATCGAACAAACAAGATCAGGGCAGTGGACAGTACAAGCCTTCAGAATGCAAATGAACTCGACCAAGTATACAAGTGCTACAAGCAGCAATGTGCAACTGCAGCACAAAAGTGCACAGCAACTATCATGAACACAGTGAAGACCACAAAGGCAAGTATGGACAGAGCTCGCACCAGTTAAAACTCAAGCAAATGAAAATATCACAGTGACATGCTCAAATGCATACATGAACAAGCAGTGCACCAATGAACCATCAAAGAATGCAAGAAGAAAATTATATGTCAAATTATGATATGAACACAAGCCAGTGCACGACCATGTGACAGTATCAAGTTCTTACCAAATCAAGAAAACATCAAGATCATCAAAAACCAAACAAGGGACAGGCCATAACATGCAGACCAAACACATGAGTGTAAACAAATGAATCAGCAAGGCAATGCACAAATGCGATAGAATGCAATGCTCAATATCACTACAAACTGCGGTGGACAGTGAAGGCAGCAACACACCACCAAGTGAATGCATCAGGCATTAACAAATGAGTAGTTCAAATGAACTCGATCAGTAACCAAGGCTACAACAATGAAAAGTAATGTATGCAACAAAATTTCAAATGAAACAAATCCAACTTTATATGCATCAGTAACCTATCAAGCAGAATCAATAATTCAACAGTGACAAACATCGTATGGAAATGCTCAACACAAATGACCAGAGACGAAGACTACAAGATGAACGAGTCAAGGCCGAAGCAGTAGAAATCAACATCGTGGTCATCACGAAAATGAATTAAAGCCGTGACCAACCAAGCAAGAAATATGAACAAGTCAACATCAAAGCCGTGGGACGCAAGAAATAAAATTATACGCATATGAAAAAGTCAGAATCGATCTCAATCATTCAAGCATCATCAAGTGGCAGAGATGAAGAATTTGACAAATTCAAATCAACATATACGAACGTAATTCTAGGAAATCAAATCCTATATAATACCCAAAACCATCATCGGCAAGTGTATTGAGTTCAAGTATCAATTTAGAAAAGCAAAAGGAGACAGTACATACCGAATTCACAAGCAACGAACTCGATCGCGCAACTGCAAAACGAGCAATAGTCAACCATCAGAGAAGCAGCGAGCTAGGGCAACAAATCATAGATCAATTGAAGAAACCGAAGCCCTAATTGGAACAAAGAGCCGAAGCCCTAACTGGAACAAAAGGGAACGAAGCCCTAATCAGAACGAAGCCGCCATTATTTCTCACGAACGAGACAAAAGAGGATCGGGTGAAATAAGGAAGTGGGCCGGTCTTATTAAAATCAAAAGGGGGTTTTGTTTTTAATTTAAGGCTTTATTATATTGATTAGTTTTTAGGGTTATTTTCTATTGTTTCTTAATTACTGTTTTTTATTTTACGAACCAAAGAATCTTGGTAAATCACCACCTAGGTTTAGGTAGTGTCAGATTGTCTATTTTGAATTAGTTCAGTGAGCAAGGTGTGCGAGTTTGCAAAGCTGTATAGGCGGGAGCAGAGTTTGCGAGTAAGCGAAGCTCTATAGGCGGGAGGCAAAGTTTGCGAGTAAGCGAAACTCTATAGGCGGAGCAGGGTGTGCAAGTCTAGTAGAGGGTTTGTGAGCGTGGAGCAAATGTTTGCGAGCAGGGTGTGCAGTCTAGTAGAGTGTTTGTGAGCGTGGAGCAAATGTCTGCGAGTCTAGTAGAGTGTTTGTAAGCGTGATACTGTTTAATTCTAATAGAAATCTGTGAATGCAGCAGTAGGCAAGGGTTGCCGAAGCTGGGTAAATTTTGTGTGTGATTTACTTTTCAGCATATTTATTTCTGCAGTTTATTTTTGTTTAAATTAAGAAAATTTTCTATAACCCTATTCACCCCCCCCCCCTCTAGGGTTAATCTAGGTCCTACATCCTATGTGTAAGAATTGTAGGAACTTTCTCTAGAGGATCAGGTAAGACTCTAAAATTAGGAGGAGTGCAATCAATGACAGGACCGATTAGAATCAAACGACCATATTGACCTGAGGTTATGAAAGCGGCAGATCCAACTAGGATCGACAATGATTCCGCTTCGGAAAGAGATGGTTTCCCCTCAAATGATTTGCGTCGAAGATTTGCTCATAATTCTATATAAGAAAGCTTGTGTTCAAAATGTTTAGGTATGCCTAATCTCTAAACTATAGACCCTTGTATAGTTGGCACTTGAAATTTGGAAGATAATTGACGTGCACCAACCACTATCAGATTCCAAGTATTAACCCGACCGTTGTGAACAACACATTCCGTGTAGAGGGCTCATTTGCATTGGAAAGAGCTTCACACATCACCTATCAAATTTTTTTCTTCTATACTTACCCATTATCGATCAACGGTCGATAATTGATTCGTTGTCCGAAGCAATGTAGAAAGCCCTTCATATTCTAGATACACTGACTGTGCAATGATAGGACCAATCCATAGCAAGCAAATATAGATCAATGGGTCTGAATCAAGTAAAGAATTATCAGCTTAAGTTGATTTTAGTTCTTTGGAAGGTAGTAATAGCATGTGCTACGCACAAGTTGCTATCCTAGCTATTATCACCTCCAAGAAAAACCAAAATTAATCAGCAAGACGCCGTGTTAGCATAGACTGTGCTACTCGGTGCAGGTCAATTCTAACTCTATGGATGATGATAGCAAAACATGTCGAGTACCGGGGAAAAACCTTAGCTTCGTTCCATGAAAAATCCAAGACCTCAATTTGCTATCTTCTTCCACAAAGTCACAATCAACTCAAATCTTCCACTGTATCTATCACCAACACAACTTCATCACCAATCGCTAATGCGGTAATACAACAAAATCCATCCTACCAACCTTTGAATTAGGGAAGATAAATCGATCTTTGGTTTAGGGAGGCCCAAAACTAGAATTTCATTTGGATAGGGTTGCCAATCTTCATGAAGTTGGGGATTTTTTACGGTGGTTCCTTGCTCCAATCATCGACACCGGCTTTAGGCGATGACGACTGATGGTGCTAGTGGTGGAAATCGACGGTGGAAGCTCTTTGATGGAAGGAATGCTTAGATCGGCTAGCTAGGGTTTAGAGAGATGTGAATGGCTGAAGGAATGAGGATCAGATCGAATGAAAATGAATTTAAGTAAGGGGTTGGCTCGTACAAAAATAAAGAAAAGAAAGAGAAAGTTTGGAAAATTATCAAGTACTTAGATCAGTATCAAACCAATCAAATTTGATTCGGAGCCAAATTTACTTCTCTAAATGGTCCCAAATTTTCTCTATGCGACCTACTCGATGTTCATGTTCATCCTGGAAAATAACAAGTCAATATCACTCCGTAATAACGAACAATGGAGATTCACACTAAGGACTGAACATTTAGCTGGTACATTGTGGATATCTTTTCAAGATAGCTCAACACGATAAATGAAACTCCTTAAAATAGAAACCCAGAGATAGTCAATTGCAGAGCACACCATGTTTGCAGCGAAAGCATAATCAGGAGGGCAAATGTTAACTGGTTTTTTAACCCAGGCAAAATTCAATAGGAGTTAGAATATTCAGATTAAAATAGAACAGCTCGAAACTTGATCGAAAGGCCTAAAAATACAAGACAAAGGACCCCAAGAAGTTTGGACCATTTTTATGCTGACATTTCGGATCGGTACCTATCCCATCCAATTTGGTGGGTACTAACCTAAAATATTGCTTTATTGGATCTCTAATCCACTTGTCTTACACTCCTATGTCTCCACTGAACTTATCTACCAAGTTTGATAACATTCCAAGCATCCGAATTCAATAAGTAAAAACTAGTCTGATTCAAATTATAGATCAGTCAAATCCATAGGTGAATCACCATCAAAGCAAGTCAACAAGCTATGAACTTACATGAAGAGCATTAGAACAAAGCAGGCTGCCAAATAGTCGTAGGATAAAAATGCTTAACTATTTGGAATGGTACCAATTCGATCCAATTGGATCGATACCGATCCAAATAGTAAGCTCCTATAAACCCCCAAATTTTGGCCGCTCCTTCTTCACACTTAGTGCAGGCTTCTGGTGAAGCAGACCTATTCTAAGTACTCTTCAACTCCTATAAATACCATACCATATGCAACAAAAGGGGGCATCTTCTAGACTGGCTGCTCTAACTCTGCCATTACAATTCTTCACTCTTCTTCTTCCATACAACAATCCCAAAAGAGCAATTGATATCCTTTGGTTTCCTTCAAGTACTTGTGATTTAGATCTAACCTAGGTGATTCAATCATATTGTAAAACCAAATCAATCTTGTAACAGCAGTCAGCCAATAAATGCTATGAAGTGGACGTAGGCTTTATCAACTGCTATGTCTCTGTTATTTGCTTATTTCTTGTTGCTTTACTGCTATATTGTCTCTATTTACATTTAATATTCTTCATTTATTACTCTACAAAATATCTATTGGGTGTTTTTACCAATTTTGGTGCAAACAAACGGTACATCTATGACTTGGTAATCTAAATAAAACAAAAATGTACTACGTTAAAGAATGAGAAACACGTCAATTTTTTTCATAAAAAGACAAATGTGGACGTCCTTATGGAAAGACAACTTAATTTTAGCTACTCAGGCTAACATCTATGAATTTTTATTAACAAAAATGAAAATGAAAAAACAATAATATTATATATTTTAAGAAAAAGGATAAAAACTTTTACCCATTCAACTAAAGCATGAATACTTTATAACTTAGAAAAAAGGGTAAAATATTATTTATTTTTATGAAAAAAAGGATAAACAAATAATTAACCAATAACTACATCCATAATTTAATCAACGACTTCATATATATGGAAACCAATTTCATCAACAATGGCTTTATCTCATTATTTCACAATTTCATTTCATTATTCCAATTTCCATTTCGTCAGTCAATAATTTCATCTAGAATTTTTGTAACTCATAACTTCAATTATTTGATCAACGTTCCAATTATCAGTTGCTGAATTCAATCAAAAATTGCTGAGTAATTCATCAATAACCAATATTTTTGTCCATAAATAATATCCAATTTTCCAACAATAATAATATTCAATCAATTTTTTTTAATAATCAAGAGAGTATATTAATCAAAGTCTCGAGCTAACAGTCGAAATTCTATAAGCAAAAACTAGTAAAAATTCTAATTCCAAATTACATCTGAAACTATAACTCTAGCTTTTTAAATACTTCCTTGAATTCAAATTGTTGGGATTCGAATTCTTGGAATTTTAGAAAATTCCTTCAGGTTCAAAATCAATAACATAGCCATGGAGAAATTCTAACCCATGATGGATCAATGATGTTGGGATGGAGATGGGTTATTATGGTTGATTGTCGATTTGAGAGGGTTTGTTGTTGTCGATAAAAAATTTAACGTGGAAGAAATGCAAGAGAAGTGTAATTAAGGAAATTATAATTTTAGGGTTATCCGAGTGTTGCAAAATGCATGACATTACATACTTCATTTTACCAAATAAAAGAGGAAAGATGGGAAACATTCTTCATTCTACACATATCAGATGGCATTATATTACCAGACGACAGTATAGCCGAATGAAGCTAAACATCCTCTACCAAAACAAAGTGCATTTCATATGGTAGTGCAAAGCCGGTCTATCAATATCAAATAAATTTGTACTACCGTATGAAACAAAACATAATTATTTAGAAATGTTCGACGGTATTAAATATGTACGAAAAAACAACCAAATATTTCATACCGCCGAAGAGTGGTTGATTTTAAAAATTAGGATTTTCGAATTGCATTTCGTAAAATCAGAAAAAAATAAAAGGCATTGACTTCAAAATCGAACTTGGCTACGATGAAGTTGGAGTCGAAGACATTGGCTCTGACGACATTGGCTTCATCTTCTTCTTCGACACATCGATCTTTCTTCGAGGAAGCATAGCTTGAAGGGCTCAAAAAAATTACTGTGGTGGAAAAAAATTAGGGTAAATTAACACGGTAGTAAAAAATAAAGAAGGCTAAGTATCTGGGTGGCATAAAAAAGACATGGTAAAATGAAGTGGGGAAGGATAAGGGTGTGGGTACAATGAATATTGGATAAAATAGAGTCTTTAATGCGGTGCATTTAGCACTTTTCAAATTAAAATATAAACTTATGCACTTAATTAGAGGTTGGTATCCTGCAAACTTAATTACAGGAACTAGTATGTAAGGCACGTCTATTCCATTGACGTATGCAAAGAAAAATGTACGCTGTCTTCTTTATTCGTGGAAATACTCTTTGATGATGTAGGGTATATGTGTTGAAAGTAGGTTGTATAAGGGTGTTACTATCTACACACACCTAAACTATCCCTAACATCACTTAAATAACAAGTCAAATCAATTCAAAGAAATTACTATGAATACCCTCTCAGACCAATTATGCAAAACTGAGGGAGAAACTAGTCACATGGTTTGCATAATCGAACAACACGAATATGAAAAACATAAACCCTAATTATAGAACATGGTAGTAGCTTCTTATTAATAATTAATGGCAAAGCATACTGAAATTGACAATGTAAGACCTAGTTTTTTATTTCGAATAAATTATTATAGGAATTGATTGTTTTTTCTATTACTATTCAAAGTATGTAAAGTATCAGTCTTTGGTGTAATCTCATTAAATACAATGGTCAATTTATTTTAGTTTTTGTTAATATTTTGTTTTAAGATAGCATGTATTATAAATATATTTTTTGTTGAAATTGTATGACATATGCTAATTTATTTTTTGTTGAAAAAAGGTTTTAGAATTGAATGATTTCATAACACCTTTTTTATTTGTATCGTAGTGGTTTGGAAACTGTTTGCAATATTTAGTTTTGAGCGACATTTGATTTAAGGGACTGAATATAACATCACAACGTTGGTTTATTTTTGGGAAAAGCAAACGTATGAGGAAAAATGAAAATTTAAATTGGCGGGGGTGGATGGATGTGTGGAGTAATTTAGTGGTTGAGAAAAAAGTGGGTGAGTGGTGTATATTTGATGTGTGTAGATGGTAACACCCTTGTATAAGACTTTGGCACCAATTTTATTACCTTTGGGCCTTTGGCCTTCAATTAATAACAAACTTATATTAAGATAGGTAACTTGTTCAAGTAAAAAAACATCATATATGTCTAGTTTGTGTTAATAATATATTAATAGGTGTAACACCCACAACTTAATGGTTCTGAATTTCAACAAAACCGAAACCCAAGTCCATTAGAGTACAGATTGTTGGTTTTGATAGTTTGTAATAAAAATAATATATCAAAGGTCGATCAATCTAAACTCAAAGAACAAAGGAAAATATTATAGAACATAAATATTGATTGCGGTTGCTACCTCGAAATCAATGGTGTTGCTTGGACGTTAAATCACCTTGTCAGTACCGAGCATGAAAAGGAAGATTCCTTCATCGACCATTCTCATCTTGTTCCAATGGCATGTTCCTCTACATCTATTATGTGGATTGTAATGAGGAGGGTGTTAGAACAATGTCCTGGTGATTGTAAAATTGCATATTTTATCCATAACACAAACTTACACCAATTGATTTTCATTTAAATGTTATGTCAATTATTATGGCTAATCTGTTTAATTCTTATGAGCGTATGATATATCTAATCTAACCTTCTCAAAGGTATGCTATACATAGATACACACACCACACCACCCCCCATGTACATATATACATCTTAACATTTCACTATCGAAAACCCAGACCACTTAATACTTCTTAAATATAAAGCGAGCACTTTGCATCGTCAATGTAGTCCATCGGTTCTAGCTATAGAGACCGGTGACTCCTATATATGGCATTATAATACAGTACATGATTTAATTATCGTACTACTAACGCAATTCGAAGACACGTTCAAGGGTTAAATAATCCACCACCACTAAACTGATTTTCTTTAAATAACCATCTACCATGAGATCTAACCGTATCTTATACTAATTGTAGGAAATGCGGATTACAAATCTTAAGGCTGAATTAACACTAGAGGGGGGTGAATAGTGTTTAATCAATTTTATGGCATTTTTAAAATCTTTTCAAATTAAACACATACAAATGCAATTTCACAAATATGGAACAATCACAGAATCAGATATAGATGCAAATAGTAAATAAAAGCAGTAAAGAAAAGAACACACTGGAATTTTATACTAGTTCAGAGTTACCCTACAACCAGTCCCACACAATTACTTGTGCAGATTTCTTTTCAAATATATTGTCGATATTACAACCTCGATTTCAAGGCCACGAGATACACCCTCCTGTCTTCGAGTCCAGGGCAAACTCTCTTGATTTAACTAGGCTGCAGATTGCCTAATTGATTTGCGGTCTACAATCACACCCAATTGATTTACAGGCCACAATCACACCGTTTCTAATCACACTTTAATAGAGAGAAACTCGATATACTTCGATCTTTTGATCTTTGATAATAAATGATCCTATAACTCCGAATAGCATTGAGATCTTTGAGAGAGAGTGGCAGAGGATCAAACTAGAGACAATCGAGTTTGATTCACTTAGAATTTCGGAAGAGTTTTGTTAAAATATAAGAGAATATTTGAGTAGAGAAGAAAGAGTGAAGAAGATGAAGAAAAACTAACTTAAAATTCATTGAAAACAATTGGTATATATAGGAGAACAACAGTCATGTCCATTTGCTAAAGGTTATGACAAATAACCACTTCTTTTCAAAATTTGAAATTTGAATTCTACGGTCACCATGTTGACATGAGGGATGAGGGACGTCGACGTGCCTATGTGAATTTTGAAAATTAATTTTTCTTTAAAATGATTTTTATTCTTAAACTTGTCAAAACAATTTCTAATCTTTGTAAACCATTTTAAATATAGTTTAAACTTATAAAAGAGTTTTAGAAAGTATTCTTAAAATATATAATCTATAATATAAAGGTAATATTGAAAACTAAGTATAGATTTCTTTAAAATATATTAAAGTTAAAATATTAAAATCAAGAGATAGTTTAAAAAAACAAGAGAAGATTTTGAAATTAATATGATTAAAAATAGTTTTTGAATTAAGGCTAAAATATTTAAATTGATAGAGATGGCTTTAAAAAGATTGTTTTGAGAAAATAAATCATTTTGCAAATTTTGTGGATTCCATTCCACTAGAGAAGATCGTGGGATCCATCCCACTAAAGAGGTCATGGGTTCCATCCCACTGCCAAGGCGAGAAGGTGGATTCCATTCCATACTTAAAATCAGAATAAAGATTTTAGTGCTATTATGAAGTTTTAACATAAATCTAGAATCTATTACTTATCTTGATATCTTGAACACTTGATACTCATGAGTCTTCAGTCTTGATTTCTTCAATCTTGAATTCATCGGTCTTGAATCTGTATACCGTACAGTCTTCATTCTCGGTACCTGCATATATATATATATGTATATATATATATCCTACATATACATATATATCTAGACAAAGATATAAGTATTTATATTTTATAACAAGTCCTAAGGTTGTTGTCATCAAAACCATCATCTCAGGAACTAATAATCTTCCTATTTTTGATGATGACAACCTTTGTTTATAAAATCTTCTCCATAAATTTTGATTCTACTCCGACTCCCCATTATTCCAACAACTCCCCCTTAATATATTAACTCCCCCTTAATCTAAGCCTAACTAACCTATTTTATGATTCTCCCCCTTTGTCATCAACAAAAACTAATCCTAAACTATATAACTCCTCCTAAATCTTATATTATAGCACTATATAGGATAATAACACAATATCGTAGAATATAATCACATATGTCAAATAAAACATTTCTTGGAACTTGAGCCCATCCTTCTTCACCAAACATAGGATCTGCTTTTATAGCATCACATTCTTCATTATCTTTGTTCAGAATTCCTTCTAGATTCGCTTCGAGTTCTTCCTTGTTGAGGGCAGAGATCATCCATCGAATGGCATCGAAGTGCCTTTCTTATTCTTTTATCATCTGCATTTGGCTTAATTCTAAGTGACCTCGATTTCGAAGGATAAAAGTAAGTATGTTCTTGAAGGAATTGAGAGTTTCATCAAGATTCTCACTTAGATTATGAATAGGAGAGGCCATTTTTTGATAAAGTATGAAGAAATTCAATAAAAAATAAAGAGAATTGAAAATATGCATTTTTCTAGAAGAAACGGGTATTTCAATAGTTAGAAAGTTGTTTGAAATGAAAAGACACAAGGTAGTTATCTCAATTTCAATTTCAATTTCAAAATAAAACAATTTTCTGGCCATTACATGTTGACATGTCCATGTTTATTTTGGCAATTTTCTTTGTTTCATTATATTATGTATAAGTCATTCCAGAGATATTTTAGGGCTAACAAACAGAAAATAAAGGATTTTCATTGATAAATTTAGTTAACATTAAATAAACGATACATAACATTAACTAAAGAGAGATACAAACTAATACAACATGAAATGAAACAAGTATTAGTTAGAGGATGATGGAGATGATGATGATCTAAGCTTGCGACTCACTTTTCCAAAGAACTTGTTCATTTTGGTGGAAATTTTTATCCAACTTTTTACTAACTGATCTTTTGAGAATCCATTGGTTTTCCACGATAATCTTTTGGTTTTTGAGAATTGTTCTGTTGGATGGATTGTTAGGAGTGATAGGGTATTCAACGCTTTCCAATGAAGTTTCTTCCTCCTCCTCTCCTTCTTCTTCAATTTCCATCTCCTTCCCTTCCACCTCCTCCTTCTCATCTTCTTCCATATCTTCATGAGCCAACCTTTCATCCTTTTCGGCAGGTGTTTCATATGGTTGAAACATAAGCCGAATTTTCATGAGAGAGATATTAGCATAGTTAAACACTTTTCTAGAAACGAACTCCTCCCTCTTGAAATCAAAACCAAAATAGTTAAAAATTCGAGTAAGATAGATCCCATGATATAAAGTGCTTTCTCCTAAAGTAAAACTTTTGGGACGAAGTTCGTCCAAAATTACTTGCGCCCAATTAACGTCATAGTGCCCAAAAATAGCAAAAGGAGCCTTACAAACTTTTAAGGTCGGGTGATTGAAATTTCCTGATCTTGGAGTTATGATATGTTGTAAAGGAAGGTTTACAATTCTTGCTTTAGTATGGAAATTTCAATTTATAAATTCAAAGTTATTATCCCCTACAAAAATGTGATGAAATGTCTAACGATCATGTTCATCGATTTAAATCCAAAAGATCCATTCCCGTAAACTTCCAACCAAGAATGTTACCCAAAATTTCACTATTTAAAACAATACCTGTTCCTTTAATGCTAGTCCATACTTCCCCTTCATTTCCTTCATAAAAACCATGATTCAAATTTGCATAAAACATTTTAACAAGATTAGGATAACAAATAAAATCATTTTGAGAGCCATCAATTAAACTAAGAATTTGATTTTCTTTGAAAAGAACATTGAGTTCATATGAAGGAAAATCACAAAGGACAACAAATTTTCCCATATGGACTTTTCCAAAGTTTACACAGCTTATGTAAGCTTTGATAGCTTCCGGATTATTGTAGAGGTGATTACCTTGGACAGCCTTACAGTGGAGGAAGTGCTTGAGGAAGCCATTTTTGAAAAGAGTAGAGAGCTTGAGAGTTTGAAAGAGAGTTTGAATTTTGAAATGAAAGTGGAAAGATAGGTTAAAGTTAAGGAGAAAAATAGATATCTAAGAGTCATGTTCTCTGGTCAAGAGACACCTTTTCATAGCTTTGGAGTTGGTGAAAAGGTGGAGGAAAATTAAAAGTTTTGAATTCAAAATTTGAATTTCAAAATTCTGATAAGGATGTCGACATGGGGGATAGGGCATGTCGATATGGGAATTCACATGACTTATTTTTCCTATTTTATTTAATATCTATATATCCTATAATCTAATTTATATTTTATCTGAAATAATATTAAATATAATAACACTTTAATATTAATATTTTAATATTAAAATAATATTTTTTTGAAAATCAAAAATTTTAAATTCAAACAACAAGAATTTTCAAAACATGTAAACAATCAAACATTCAAACAAGCAATTTCAATCAAATAATTTAAAAGCGTACCTATTTTTAGATCCATGTTTCCGAGATCATCAGATTCGTGAATAGCTGTAAAGAATATGTTTGAATTTTCTGTCTCTTGATCTTCATCATTAGAGGATGAGTCTGAATCATCTAGTGTAGCAGTATATGCCCTCTTTCTTTTCTTTGACGAATCATTACTTGGAGGAAATTTTTTGTTTATCCGGATGTGGACAATCTCTTTTTAATTGACATGGCTCATCACAATTCTAGCATCTGACTTTATTGTGAGTCTCGTTATTATTTCCAAAGTTCTTGTGATCATTTCTCTTGTAGTTGTCCATCTTTTTATATTTCAGAAACTTTCTAAAATTCCTTGTCATTAAGGCTATTTCTTCATCGTAGTCACTGTTTGAGTCTGAACCATCTGTTATTGCATTGAACGCTATTGACTACTTTTCTGAGGCCTTGCTTTCTGTTCTCCCTTTCATTTGTACTTCAAACGACATCGAATTCCTAATTAATTCTTCAATTTTCAGAGTACTAATATCATTAGCCTCTTCAATTGCTAGAGTCTTCTGATCCCATTCCGGAGTGAGTGAATTCAGAATTTTTCTACCTTGATCTTCTTTAGAAAATTTCTTTCCTAATGCAATTAATAAGTGAACAATGTCTTGAAACCTACTGTACATGTCTGAAATGGACTCATTTGGATTCATCTTGAATAATTGAAACTAATGGTCAAAATGGATATTTTGGTCTGTTTAACTTTGCTTGTTCCTTCATGAGTAACTTGCAAAGTTTTCCAAATCTCATATGCAGACTTACAGATGGACACTCTATTAAACTCGTTCCTATCAAGTGAATAGAATAGAATAGAATATTCATGGTTTTGCAATTGTTTTGTGTAACAGTCTTTTGTTCATTAGTCCATTGTGCAAAATTAGTTGTGAGCTCAATGTACTCAGTTTGTGTGATATTCCAAGCGTCTAATCTTATTGATTGTAAATAGATTTTTATCCTACATGCCCAATATGCATAGTTACTCCCATTTAAAAGTGGTGGTCTGGCAGTAGACTGACCCTCTACAAATGAACAAGTGATAATATTGACATTACCAGTGTTGGCAGCCATTTGAAAACTTTTCAAAAATTCGATTATGAAAGCTTTGAAAACCAATGCTCTGATACCAAATGTAGTAAATGAGGATTATGGATCTTAAGTCTGGATTAACACTAGAGGGGGCGAATAATGTTTAATCGATTTTATGGGATTTTTGACATCATTCAAATTAAACACATACAGATGCAATTTCACAAACACAGAGACAATCACGGAATCAGACACAGATGCACTAAGTAAATAAAAGCAGTAAAGGAAAGAAAACGCTAGAATTTGATACTGGTTCGGAGTTACTTTAAATCCAGTCCCATATAATTTCATGTGCAGATTTCTTTTCAAATATAATGTCGATATTACAATCTCGATTTCAAGGCCACGAGATACACCCTCCTGTCTTCGAGTCCAAGGCAAACTCTCTTGATTTAACCAGGCTACAAGATCACCTAATTGATTTACGAGCTACAATCTTACCCAATTGATTTATAGGCCATAATCACACCGTTTCCAATCATACTTTGATAGAGAGAGAGTTGATACACTTCGATCTTCGATTACAGATGATGATATAACTCTAAATAGTACTGAGATCTTTAAGAGAGAGAATGGAAGAGAATCAAACTAGAGACAATTGAGTTTTATTCACTTAGAATTTTAGTAGAGTTTTGTTAAAATAAGAGAATATTTGAGTAGAGAAGAAGGAGTGAAGAAAATGAAGAAAAACTAACTTAAAATTCGTTGAAAACAACTGGTATATATAGAAGAACAATAATCGTGTCCATTCACGAAAGGTTATGACGAATAGACACGTCTTTTGAAAATTTGAAATTTGAATTCTACGGTCACCATGTCGACATGAAGGGATGAGGGATTCGACATGCCAATGTGAATTTTGAAAATTAATTTTGCTTTAAAATGATTTCTATTCTAAAACTTGTCAAAACAATTTCTAATCTTTGTAAACCATTTTAATTATAGTTTAAACTTAAAAAGAGTTTTAGAAAGTAATCTTAAAATATATAATCTATAATATAAAGTAATATTTAAAATTAAGTATAGATTTCTTTAAAATATATATAAGCTAAAATATTAAAATCAAAAGATAGTTTAAAAAAACAAGAGATGGTTTTGAAATTAATATAATTTAAAATATTTTTTGAATTAAGGCTAAAGGATTTAAATTGATAGAGATGACTTTAAAACGATAGTTTTGAAAAAAGTAAATCATTTTGAAAATTTCATGGATCCCATTCCGCTAGAGAAGATCGTGGGTTCCATCCCACTAAAAATGTCATGGGTTCCATCCCACTATTAAAGCGAGAAGGTGGATTCCAATTCAAATTTAAAATCAGAATAAAGATTTTAGTACTATTATGAAGTTTTAACATAAATCTAGACTCTATTACTTATCTTGATATCTTGAACTCTTGATACTCATGAGTCTTCAATCTTAATTTCTTCAATCTTGAATTAGTCAGTCTTGAATATCTATGTTGTACAATCTTCATTCTCAGTACCTGCATATATATCCTGCATATACATATATATCTAGACAAAGATATTAGTATTTATATTCTATAACAAGTCCTAAGGTTGTTGTCATCAAAGTCATCATCTAAGGAACTAACACTAATTCTACACTGGTATAAAGCAAAATCCATTAAGGCATAACTTGAATCTTTACTACCACTCGTTTGGGATCGCTGGGGTCAAAGCTATGTGCTAGACCTACTATAAAATAATAGTACCAACTACTGATTTAGCCCACCAATGCTCTACGGTTGACATCTTGGTTTAGACTAACTTAAGACAGTCAAGAAAAATACCCCTTTCGGTTACTTATCACCTATTATCAGATATGAAGCAGACCTCATTTCCTTAATGATACCAGACCATTTAATACTTCAAATCCAAGGAGAACCCTCGTTATATTATTCCCTTTCTTATTTGCAATGCATATCCCTTTCCCACGGGTCCTATGGTTGGTGATGCCCACATCAGCAGTAAGTACACACAACTATGGGTAGCCTCTGAGTGAAGGGCGGACTTTTGTTGTGTAACTCTACTGACTCGCAAAAGCAATCTACTAAATAAAATTGATCATTTTATTTTAAGTATTGGTCTAAACTCTTTAATCTTTATTTGTATAATTAGGCCTATATAATTTATCAGAATGACAATTACACTGCCTTATAATTTAGTTACTAATTAACATATTTATTTATTATTTCTATGAATGCCACTTTGTGCATGAAAAATAATCACTACCTTAAGCGGGTATTTCCTAACGACATTTATTTACTTCTTCAAATTTATTTATATTCCTTCCTTGTTTCATTAATCAGTCCCATTAATCAATTTATAACTGATTTAAACTCTTATAACTCCTTATTTATTGCATATTTATTACCCTATTAAATTTGGAGTTACAAATCGTTCCTTCTTTATTTATTAATCTTTTCATTTGTTATGTAATTTGCTTTAACGTTATAATTATATTTAATGTGAATATTAACATGTATTACGCTACATTAATTATGTTTTTATTTTGAATGTTCAGTGCAGTTATACGTTATGCGTACTTTTATATTTTTTGTTTATAGTTATTAATCCTAAATTAGAATATTCCTTGCCATATTTTAATTTTTTAGAATCATCCTTTTAGAAAGGTTTCCTGATATAACTTTCCATGAATTTACCCAAATTCTTTGTTGAAATTACATGGACTTATTTATTTTCTTTTTATTCAAATAAATGGTGCAAACTTGGAAATAATAATGATACTTTACACATCTCTTTTCCTTTTTGTGTATATTCCTTGTCACTTCAAATGCTGCACTTACTATGCATTTAAGAAATTAGAAAAGTTTACGGAGGTTACACGAATAATATTTCCAATGAATTAAATGTAGAAATTCACATTCCAATAGAATTAGGCTAGTTCTAAATTATACTAACTAACATCTTTACAACCCAATTATGGATTTGGCCTAAATGTTGTAGCATATCAATATGAAACTTCTAAAACTTGGGACTGATTTCCAAGTCTAGGTGTAAATAATATTATTTATTTTATGAAAGAGTGGTCCGCTTGCGAGGAGTGCACTCAATATTTATTAAATAATGAAAAAATCATAAAAATGTGAGATGATTTTTAGTGATTACAAATATATTGATCATCCCTTAGATGATCCACAAAAGTACAAAGCTAAAATATTGTAGAAAAAATATAAATGCAATTCCAATGGCAAATAAGGCTGAAGAAAGAGTATGCAGATTGCATGTTGATTGTATAACATTGAATGTACTACGTATTACATGCATGTTGACCACGTGCGACAGTGCTATAAAAGTGGATGCAGAGGATGTAAATAATATTTATAAATTACTGAACTCGACCGGTCCATAGTGGGGATCGACCGTGATAGAGTTAGTTTATGCCCAAGGAGTAGTTATGTTATTTGTTACATATATCTGACCATTCTTGTTCGAAATAAAAGTGTTTTCTTTCTATTATATACTTAATATAATGTTTTATATTAATTAATGAATTAAATTAAAAGTATATTTAATGGAAAATCCATAAATGGTACATTTTGTGATAGTAGTTACAAAGTGTTGTAACCATGAGTGATTTATCACAATAAAAACAAATATACCATTTTTAAATGTTCCTAGTCAAGATATGACTGTATATCGATGTATATGTTGAGACTATAGTATGTAATGCTCTCCAAATGTTGGACAGTGTATTATTCACGACTGTTGAGGCACTTAGGAGTTACATATTGATAGTTACTGGATAACCATGGAACGACTCACTCAATAGTTTTCTATTGGTTAATATAACTAAGGTCAAACAGAAAATATAATATGACTTATTTATATAGTTCTCTCGATTTGATAATATCATGGAAAAATGTCCATCGAGTGACTATAGTTGGGTCAAGTGGAAGTATTGAAAGAGAAACACTATTCAAGAGAGGTTTCATCTCCTCGGTTATTTAGGATTAGTATTACTGTCAATTCATGTCAACTCAAAGTCAAAGTCTTTGACCAGAATAGTCCCGTTCATAATAACTATTATTATTGAACCAAGGACTTTGTGTTTGGACAATAGAGTTGCATATGGACGATGTTAGAATTTTGACCATTACCAAATTCTATAAGTCCAAAGTGGTATAGTTTTGATGAAGAGAATTGATATAAATAAATGTCACAAACGAGTAACATTTAATAATATAAAATTGAACTTTACCAAAACTAAATAAGCAATATATTTGGTCAAAATGTCACACCATCTACTTAGTAACATGTAAACATTAACATTTGAATGGTTCGATGTTAATCGTTGATCGACTTTACACCTGACGAGTCATACAACTGGATTGATAAAACTCTTTAGGCTAAACATAATCATTATAAGTTAATCAAGTTAATTAATATTTATTAAATATTAGTTATACAATTTTTAATACGATCCTACGAAAAAATATTATTATATATATTTATAATAGTTATAATTATATCGATCGATATGCGATATCAACAAACAATTAAATTAGATTTAATTAATAATATTTATTTGGGATTAAATGAGATGTTAGTCCAGTATGTTAAGATGTTATTTCGATGGTAATAGGGCTTATGGGAAGTGGCAAAAAAGGTTAGAGGGGTCTGGAGATGAATGGTTGAGATTTGATGAGAAATTGTATGAGATGTGATCAATATTTCTTTCTATTTCATCCACTGTAAAAGGACCCCTAACCCTAATGCGAAAAGGAATTTTTGGCTACCATTTCCCCATCATTGATGGCTGACCCTATCAACAAGGAGCTTCAACAAATTCATCTCAAATCAATTCAATAGGTGATGGCTATTGGATGGCTAAAGGTATACGATTCAAGGATTAGCAATCTGTCAAATCGAGAAGATTTCAAAGGAAGGAGAATTCATCATTACAGGGTATTTCTAAGGGATTAGTATTAGGTATATATTTACTATACTATATGATTTATAATTTTTGGATAACACTATATTATTCATATATCATTATTATATTGTTAGTTAGGCGAGATTCTTATATGTATCATTAATGTTGTCACATATTATATTGGTTATATGTATGTTTTAATTTATTTAAAAATACATTACATATATGTGTGTATGTGTGTATATCTGAAGTGCATACATTTTATTAATATATAAATGTATGCACGCATGTATTTATATTAATATACCACCTAATTTTAATTATATGACTTATATTTAATTTTATCATCATATCTTCATAGATTATATTTTTTGATGGATGCAAATTAATTTTTAATATTTACTTACTATTATTTAATGTTATTTAAATCAATATACTAATTAAATAAATCATATAAAATTAAATATATTGTAAAAATTAAATTTATAATTTTTTATAATTTTTATCGTATAACTCTCGGCCAAAAACTCTGAATTTAAAATTTAATTTTTATATTGTTAAAAAATTAATTTAATAAATGGCCAAAATAAATCAATTAGTCAAAAATATTATTTCGACTCGGAAAATTTTGGAAAATTTTCGTAACTTTAAAATACCATGCTTAATTTTACAGAAATTAAAAATTCAAATAATATAGCATAAAGATATTTTTATTGTTAGTTATTGTATTTCGAATAATTAATTGATATATATATATATATATATATATATATTTATGTATATGTATAGTAAAATATAAATATTTTTTATGCTATGCATTCGATCTGGAAAGGTTTGGATATATATAAATACACACACACACTTTTACAAACATACACACCCATATAGATATTGAGTTATTATAAATATGCTTATATATATAAATATAATAATATTATTATGTAATTCATACATATATATTTATATGTGTAAAATGATTTTAAAATACATTATATATCATGTATAAAAATACATACATACATATATCTAAATGCATGATATCTAATGCAATGGTATATATATATATATATATAAATCATTAATATTTTTACATATAAGACACACACACGCACACATATACATATGTGTATGCGTGTATAATTTTACATAGTTTTTAATATTTATGTAAATAACAAGTTTACATACATATATATATTTGGACTATATTCAATGCATATAGGATGAGCTAACATTTCATTCTGATGTAGATCCTAAAATTCATATATGAATAGGTTATACTTTGCATGGATTATTATGTTACATATGCACACGCATACATATATGTATATGAAATGTGTGTGTACTATTATATTTAATTGAATATAAATTAAAAAAATTATATTAATAATTTATAAATTTGAATGAAAAGAAATTATATTTAAATTAAATTTAAAAATGTTCTGAATAAATTAGACTTCATAGGCCCAGTATAGAACCAGTAAGTGAAATTTTTTTAAATTCACCTATATATTTCGCTGCAGGCTAGCCCTATTCCAACAATGGTATCGGAGCCTCGAAGCCCAATAACTTATGAAGTCTAAATTTGTAACAACTCGGGATTTTCGACCCTCGAAATCGACACAAATACGTCCACTGTATTGCGTGCCGAGCAATCGAATGCCGAAAAAATCGATTATTGGGGGAAAAGAAGGAAGAAAGAAGAAGAGAAGAGAAGAAGAAGAAGAAAACAGAAATAACACTGAATCTCTCAACCACGGCAGAACAATATATAATACAATACCAATTATCTTTACAAAAGAGAAACTGTTATATACATACATCAATAAGAGTACAACAACAAATCACAATCATCAGCCTAGACAGTTATACCAAACTGTCCTCACAAATGTTGATGATTTCAATAACAATGCAAAGGAAAAGTAAACAAATACAGGAATACGATATGAAGACCTCTATCTTGTCTCCTGAGCTCCAATGCATCTAAAGCAATTTGTGAATATGCCGGTCTGACCGGAGCATTATAATGAAATAGAACCCGAGTCAATCTGGAAAACTAGCATGAGAAAACACACCCAACTGGATTTTATAGTTATAGAAAACCTTTAAAAATTAAAAGTATCCCTTAAGATCACGCTGCACATGAAAGTGACTGTGTTATAGGATTGAAATGGCCAACATTTGTAAACAATATAATTGCAGTGGTAGTGCGATATAAACTAAGTTATCTACTGATGCGGAATATGAGTATAAAAAGTAAATGACACTAGGGATTTTTATACTGGTTCGAACTCCCGTTTTACATCAGTCCCAGACTGCTTATGGAATTTAACTATCAACTCTCTCTTAACCTAGAGGAATAGGTATTACACCGCCTGAGCAACCGAATAGAACTTCTACCGCTTAGACAACTGAATAGGATTTCTACCGCCTGAGTAACCGAACAGGACTTCCAATACAAATAGTAAAGTTTTTTCTGACTGAGTATGCTCTTGAGTAGCACTAATAAGTCAATAATATACACCCTTCCTATAATATTTTCCAAAGAGTAATGTGTATGATTGTGTGTGTATGAAGAATAGGAAGATTAGAATTGATTTATAAGATATGGAAGTGAGTTGTAAGCAATGAATGCATGAACTTATGTAAGCAATAGATTCAAGAATGCTATGCACGTTAGATCAAGAGAGATAGGAGAATTAATCTTTTTGATCGTTAGAAAACAAACATATATATAGTAGTTAAGGAGTTGCAGCTGTCGGTGAAGAAATCTCTACGAACAGCAATGGTTGAAACTCTTCACGTGGGAGAAGGCTATTCACGAAAGGAAGTGTCTATTAAGAAAATATGGCAGTTATACAGTGGCCAGTCGATTGCCTTAGAAGATTCAGTTGATTGAATATAAATCGTGCATGTACGTTTGAAGGTGCACAGATTCGATGGTCTAACTGAGTGTATTCATTCGACTGAATTCTATTGATAAACAAAAACTACCATAGCTCATTTGGTTAGAGCACTTGCCTTCTAAACTAGTGATCTAGATTCGAGCCCTGCTCCATGCATATTTCGAAAACTTGATTTTGATTAAAATATGCATTCAAGTTTATTTGAATGTGAATGATGATTCTTGAGGAAAGATTTTAACATAGCTCTAAACTAGACTCTATATACACATTTGATAACTCTTGTTAAAATATATAACTATATGAACCATACTTTGAGTCGTTGAGTCTAGATGTTGTCGTAGTCGTAGATTTGTGAATTATTGTTT
This sequence comes from Allium cepa, assembly GCA_030765085.1. Lineage (NCBI taxonomy): Eukaryota > Viridiplantae > Streptophyta > Magnoliopsida > Asparagales > Amaryllidaceae > Allium > Allium cepa. The sequence goes on along the minus strand of CM060940.1, from coordinate 753,885,633 downwards.
AATGTCAGTAATCAAAACCTATGATCCAACATTCTCCCCCACTTTTATGATGACAATCCCATTTTCTAAGGACGAATCTTCGACAAGCTTTGTTGACTTATCTCTCCCCTGAATATATTCTTGTGATTGTGTTATAGATTTCTCCCCCGAATCTATACTATATACTCCTGTAAATAATTAATCTTTTCTCCCCCTTAATCTGTGCTTGCATAGTTCCTACAAATAGTGTTAGAGCAATATCTTTCTCCCCCTTTGTCATCGACAAAAAGGATACTTTATATGATGACATAAATTATATTCCACATAAATGTTAACATAGAACAATATAAAAAAAAATAACTACTAAAGTAAGGTATCAGAAGAAAAAAATTAACATTTAAAGCACCAAGTTTCTTATAATTTCCTAATTTTTAATAAACCATACCCATTTGGGTGTGGTTAAACCTTTATAGATATAGTTTTCATTACAAATCATTTTCTTATAATAGTTGCAAATATAAAATTGTTTATCATGATCACTTATATTAGTTGAAATCCATATCTTAATACTATTAGTAATTAGCTTAGTACTTGAAAAATAATTTCTACTATTTCCAAACAAAGTATTATTACAATTGTAAGTGGTTTTAGAACTATCTTTGTTACTAGTACTATCATTGAAAAATTTATACAAGAATGCATATCTAGTACTATTCTTACTTTTAGCTTGTTTATAGCCTAAACCACTTTTATCACTATGAGCTTTAGAATTTATAACTAAGGAAGATAAGTTGTCTTTATCTTTGTTAAAATTTATGATTTTTGTGTTTAATCTTTCAAAATTTGCCTTAGAATCACAAACTTCTTTTTGCAAAATATTATTTTTAACTTTTAAAATCTCACATTCTTTAGATAATTCTAAATTCTTTTTAATTAAAGCATCATTCTCTTTTTCAAGTGATAAAATTAAAGAACTAGAATTGTTTAAAGAATTTTCCAAAAATGTATTTTTATTTTTCAAAACATTGATTTCCTCCAAAAGATTAATGTTTTTCTCTTCTAACTGCTCGTTTTCTTTTTATAGGAAATCTTTTGGTAAAACAAGTTCTTCTACGGTATTTTCAAAACGTTTTGTTTGTTTTATTAAAAATTTATTTTCCTATTTTAAATTGGAAATTTCTTGCTCACAATCTTTTAACTTAGCTAAATCAATTCCATTAGCTTTATTCAAAATTTTACAATCTCATCATGTGCTAATAAAAGATCTTTATATAAAGAATCTAAGCATACCGATTGTGATCTAAGTTTAGCCATGAAGCATTTGCTTGTATGCTCCTTTGATTCTTCTCTATTGCTTTTCCTCTTCCTATTGCCTTGACTAGATCTCTTTATGGCCATTTATTCTAGGATGTTGTTATAATCTCTAGAATCCTAGGCTCTGATACCAAATGAAAGTGACTGTGCTATAGGATTTAAATGGCCAACAGTTGTAAATAATGTAAATGCAGTGGTAGTGCGATATAAAGTAAGTTATATGCTGATGCAGAATATGAATATAAAAAGTAAAGTAAATGACACTAGGGATTTTTATACTGGTTCAAACTACCGTTCTACGCCCAGTACCAAACTCCTTCTGGAATATAACTACAACCCTCTCTTAACCCGGAGGAACGGGTACTACACCACCTGAGCAACCGAATATGAATTCTAACGCCTGAGCAACCGAACGGGACTTCCAATACAAATAGTAAAGTTGTTTCTGACTTAGTATGCCTTAAATAGCACTGGTAGGTCAATAATGTACACCCTTCCTATAATCTTTTCCTCAAGAGTAATGTGTATGATTGTGTGTTATAAAGAATAGGAAGATTAGAATTGCTTTATAAGATATGGAAGTGAGATGTAAGCAATGAATGTATGAACTTATATAAATTCGAGAATGTTATACACATTAGATCAAGAGAGATAGGAGAATTAATTTTTTGATCATTAGAAAACAAACATATATATATAGTAGTTAAGGAGTTGCAGCTGTCGGTGAAGAGATATCTACGAATAGCAATAGCTGCAACTCTTCACGTAGGAGAAGGCTGTACATGAAAGGAAGTGTCTATTAAGAAAATATGGCATTTATACAGTGGTCAGTCAACTACCTTAGAAGATTCAGTCCACTGAATTTAAATCATGCATGTACATTTGAAAGTGCACAGAGTCATCCAACGACTGAGTGTATTCAGTCGACTGAATTTTGTTGATAAACAAAAATCACCATAGCTCATTTGGTTAGAGCACTTACCTTCTAAACTAGTGACCGAGGTTCGATCTTTGCTCAATGCATTTTTTGAAAACTTGATTTTGATTAAAATATGCATGGAAGTTTATTTGAATGTGAATGATGATTTTTGAGGAATTTTTTTAACAAAGCACTAAACTAGATTGTATATATACACATTTGATGACTTGTTAAAATATATAACTATATGAACCATACTTTGTGTTGTCGAGTCTGGATGTTGTCATAGTCATAGATTCGTGAATTGTTATTTCATGTCAGCAATCAATACCTATGATCCAACAGCATAAACACGGACGGGGTTTTACTTAACAATAACCAAAACAATTCATGTGAAAATCTCTGATATTATGATAATTTCAAGATACAAATACCGATTAATCATAGCCGAAATTGTTACATTAACTAAATTCCAGCATAATAAGTATACAACTAAAACCGTAAAGGCTCGTATTGGAGAATGGATTCCATACAATAACTGGACAAACTAGGGTACCGCCTGTCATGGGGCTTCTCTGGATAAAATAACATCGAGGTCGAACCTATTGATCCCAGCTAGCACAGAAATGGCCTATCCTTACTAGATAATACCAATTATGATCACGCTTTCGTTAATGGGCCCCGAAGCATACAATTGATTTGATGGGGACGATCACACCCTACTTGTGAGCAACCCACTTAGCCCTACTGCATCTCCCTTGTTTTAGTCATCCCAATTGACAATGCTTGAGCTATGTTTTACCTTTATATAGCACTTCCCACTTGGAATGCTAACACTGCGCTCTACGTAAACAATGCAATGCCAACATTCATCCATACAAGTTCATTTTAGGACTGAACGAAACGCGTGAGAGCTCTGTCTTCAATTTTATCATCTTTAAGATGTCTTCACTTCGAAACGCTTTAGTTGGATCGAAGTGGTTTTTGGATAACATATCTGATCCCGATCTCTTCAAAACAACATTCGATTTTTTTTGGGGAAACTCAACCCCGGTTCTTAAGGAAATAAACAGTCAAAAATAAGAGCGGAGATCACCTCCTAACCTTTAGTGGACGAATTTTCTTATTATTGTCTTAGAAGAATGAAACGAGATTTATACGCACAATACAACATTATCGGATATGACTATGCCATATAACTCACATATTTCTCCTGGATATTTCTAAAGTTACGTTTTGGGTCCAAATTTGATAATTTTTTATTTATCTATCAAATAACAAACATTCAATCAGGGATTTAATTCCATAGAAAAAACAACTTGGTTAAGCACATAAGCAACTGCTATCCTCTTTTAATAAATCATTTCATTATTAGTTTCATTCTGTAAATATTGTAGCAAAATTCTTTTACAAAGATATACATACATACATACATACATATATCCATAAATCCTTATATTTCAATACTTAGGAAAATATTCATATACTTATCTCAACGGCATAAGCGTATTCACCAAACATTGAGAAAGATTTCCTTTTTATACAATTCTAAATCATTTATAAACTCCGTTATAAATTTATAATACCATATATAAACTATTTTATAAATCTTAAGAACCATTTACAAAACTACTGCATACATCCCAAAAATCATTCATGACCCCTTTAGAAGTCCATAAAACCTTCTTTAAACTCTTTCTATAAATCTATAAACCCATTTCTAAATTTTTTTTTATAGATATTTAACCATTTACAAAACCCTTTTACCTTTAAAATCTTTCTTTAAGCCCTTAACCCATTTTATAAATCTTCCCTTATAAAACCCAAGTCTGTTATAAAACTTTATTTGCATATCACGAACATACATAAATAAATTCTAATCATTTACTTTAAAACACTATTATGTAATATAAATAGTATAAATAAATAGTAATTAAGTTCAAAAACATATAATAATAAATAGTAATTAATTCAAAACATCTTAAAGATAATAATTAATAATTTCAAAATATTCTTAATAAAACAATAATAATTTGTCTTAAACATTTTTATAAATAATTATTATTTTTCTAAAATTTATTGATAAATAATTATAATTAATTTCAAACCATATTAATAATTTAAATAATTAACTTTTCAAAACATCATTACCGAGCAGTGGCCTTGTCGGAGATCGATATTGAGGTGCATTGGGCGATGGCCTTGCCGAAGCTCATTCTGAATGTATCTGAGTCCTTTTACATTGTTTCTGCATTACGATTAGTTACCTTCCAGGCATGTTTGCGGCACCTTTATTTTTAGTGTTATATATGTGTGTGTGTGCGCGCGCGTGCGCGTGCGTGTGTGTGTGTGCTCTCTTCTACTTTTAAGGATCGCACATTTCTCCCAAAATTAACTTTTCAAAATATTAAATATTGATAAACAAATTTTAAACAACATTAATATAAATAAAAAACTTTTAAACATAAATATGTTACCTTGATACAAATCCATACTTAAATTTCAACATAATCGTTTCCATATTTATAAAACTATATTTAAAATCTCTTTCTATTTTATAACGTATCGTTTGACATTTATAATACATCTTCACTTACAATTTTCCAAAATAGAAATCAACTATTATTCCTAAAACAACATTCCACATATTATCATAAATCCACAATTGTGATTTACTTTCCAGTTTATCTAATGATAAAAGTTTCCCTTTATTTATAAACATCATTTATAAATCTATTCTTTTATAATAAAATACAATTTATAAATCTTCACTTTGTTCGTAAAATGCAACATTAATACATTATCGCATTTATAATTTCCATACTTGTAAATAAATCTTAATATATTGAGGTATATGTATATATATCACTTTATATAAAATGGTTAATAAACATTTATACCAAATTTCCCCATTTTCTTTTTAAAACCATATCCCTTTATTATAAAACACGAACTTACTTTTAACAGTTTAAGAATCTTTAATCACAGTTAAAAATCTTTATTTAAAATATTTTATAAAACTATAAATTTATGATCTCTAAAAATTGTACTTTTTATTTTAAAATAAATTTCTTCTTTAAATAATTCAACAAAAATTATTAAAACATATGTAATTTCCAAAATTACTTTGAAATCCCTTTGAAAATGAAATCGTTACTTTATAATATTTTAAAATACCAAAAATAGGGCCCAATGCTACTAAAGCACTAAATAAGCAAATTCATATCCATATCATCAAATATAGCATCCAACATACAATATATCAAATTATGAATAATAAAATCAATAGTGTGAGGAATCTTGTAGGATCCCTCTAATCTGCCCCCCACCTCACATACAGTATATAACTAAATAATATATATCAACTGCTTCGAGGCAGGATCGTATACAAAGGATCATCCACTCTTACATGAGAACGTAATAGTGTCTCATCCACTCCAAGGGTGGTAATATATCCAAACCAACAATATAAAATAGTAAATCATCCAATAGTTAATAACAACCAACAATAACATATCCACACATCTACAATAATTTTATTAACTAAAATATATTTTTAGTTAACAAAAAAAATGAGTTTAACTCAATGAAATTTCTATTGTCATTGAGGCGTTCTGCTTCCGTCCGAATTCGAACAACGTTCAAATTTAGCGTAAAATTCCACAAGCTTCATTCATCACCAAACCAACTCCATCCTGAATCCTCCATCATTATGAATGCATCGCAAAAATCCACGCTTCGATTGACCTCGTATGTACTAAGTTAAATGATTTTTAATTACCAATTAAATATGTTAATTATATAATTAATACATAATCACGTTTTAAACCTTTCTTCCCTCTTCCAAGCTTTCATTTCCACGTCACGATTCCTCCTTTTTTTCTTTTTTTCTCCTATTGCGACCTTCCCAGCCACCACTGCCATTCATCGCGTATGCCGGTGTCGTGCATCGCCCACCCCCCTCGATGCCGCTAATGCCACCCGCATGCGCCGAACAACCCAAAAATACCCATGCTGATGTTGAACGAGGCCAAAATTTGACCTCCACGCGACGATCAACAACGATGCAACCATTGATTAGCTCCATCATGCCGAGACGAGCATTTCCTTAGTTATGGTTGAAGGCTGATATCGCCTCGATTGGCTCTAACGAATACGAACTGTTGGATTTGAGAGCATTTGAATTTTGAGAAGAACCAACCAATTTATCTGATTTGAACATAATTATGTGGAGGAAATAGGTATGGTTTGAATAGTGCAGAGTATGGAGGGGGTATGGCTTAGGGTATGGCCCTAATTATGGACTAATTATATATTATTATATTCAAAATATCTATCTCGCGGCAGTCAAAAATCCAGAACTTCAAACCTACGTTTTACATGTAATACCCCTATTTCGAACACAACGGAAATAGTCTCGAGGTCTAATTCGATTGTATATAGAAGATATCTTTTCAAACCCAATTATTATATATATTTCCTTAGCCGGGGTTTGCCCCTGGTTGCTCCAATCCATATCAAGCCAGCTTGTTTCCGCTCCAAGTCCTAGATTCCAATTTCCAGCTATTCCAACATCCGTAAGTGGTCTCTAATCACCATTTCCATCCTGCCTCCCCAGTCCATGAGAGGATCCCAGATTATCCCTTTCAAGATGAGTATCGGCATTTCGATTAACTTCAAACTGCACAGCATCAATCGTAGGTCCTCCAATAGCACGACCGTCTAGACCTAGGGGAATGCCGCTAACCTTTGGGGATCGATGTCGATTCCTCTGGAGGGATTAGTGTCCATCCCTCTAAGATGGCTGGGGACTGCCCTCGGTTGCCTTATTCCATTCCATTGTCCACTGGCTCCATTTCCATGCTCCCGATTCTGATTTCCAGCGAATCTTGCCACCTCAACTCATTGATCTACAGCTCTAGCAGTCCCTATCGTTCCAACTACTTAGTTCTACATTCCAGCATCTCCTATGGCTCTAGCCTGTCTGATATATCGAAGTGGATTCTACATCATCTCGTCCAATCTATTCAACATCCGTTTCTGCATAGCGTCTATCATTGTTTCCATTTCATCTCTGGTGATGTAGATAGATGTTTGAGTAGCTCCAACTCATGAGGAAGCCGCATGACTCCGTTCATGATGACACCTATCCTCTACTTGTCTCCTTATTGATCACCTAGCCATTACTTCCTAGATCCAAGTATCCAAGTTCCAAATCCAAGATCCTAGCTTCCAAATCCATGGATGCAAGTGCTCCTGCATAATGGCACCAAAATGCTGGCGTCCTGGCCATCAACACCCAGTTGTATGAAATCACCAATATCCAGTCATAGATCTCAAATAGTATCAAATAAAAAGAATATAATATAAAGAGCAAACAAATTCAAAAATGAAAGCAACTAAAAAGAGACAAGATTTATAGTGGTTTGGCTAATTCCAGCCTAAGTCTACTTCAGAAAAATCCTTTTTATTATACTGTATTTTGCCTACAGTTACAATACGAAATCCAAAAACCAAATTTGTAGAGTGCAGCTAGCCTAGTTTGATGATAAGGAGAAGTAGAAAGAAGATGACAGAGCCTCCTTTTCTGACACTATGATTGCTGTAGTTATAGGGGAAGAAACTAATGGATCGGACTAAAATTTTGGCAGAAGGTTTGGAAGACCAAGACGAGACCACCTAAAAATTTCTAGGCTTATTGGGGCCCACAATAAGGACCGGTATTGATCCCTATTAGCGTGTCTGATGGGTTGTGATCCTTATGAGTGGTGCCTTATGATGTTATCTACTTGCTCCCTAAATTTTGTGCAATTTCGACGTACAGTTTGTGAGTTATCATATTTTCTAAGTAGTATTGCTTGAATTCTGATTTCCGTCGATCCCTCCAAAAAGAGTTATGTTATTCTCTCGAACTTCCTCCCATTGGAATGAGATCCCTAGGGGTGTTTCACATGTTATATTAAGCTTGTACTCTAAGTTTCATGTTGATAGCATGTTTAGATTTTGAGTAATTAGTCGATCATCGCTGTAAATTAGAGTTTAGCTGATCCCTTTTATACTGATCCCTCGTACACCGATCCCTTATATACCTATCCCTTTTTATAGGTGAAGTAATTTTCCAATAACTTGAGCATACGGACTCCAAATGACTTGAAATTTAAATTGTAGTTTCATATGGCCTTCATTGCCATTCCATATCGATCTTAACCAATTCGAGACAAAAACCAGGGATATGTACCGATCCCCTAGAGGAGTGTTAGTTCTATACTTAGCCATTTTTTGAGTGTCATCCATCCAAATCCATCCGACTACCGTGCATAGCTTTAAAATATAACCGACCTCCAATCCAAATAATCACCTCTTTGGGTTTCCTGTCCTGAGGATTATAAAATACACTGGGTTAAATCCAACCTTACCATAAGGTAGGTTAAAACATTACCCCCCAAAACATATCTTGTGATAGGAAGATGTGTTTTGAATAGTTGTAAATCCAAAATCCAAAGTCCAAAACCCATAATCTAATACCAAATCCAATCCATTTCTAAGCCAAATCCATGTCCATCCATATCCGATAACTAAGTCCACATCCAAATTTGTATCCAATAGTTAAATCCATAACCAACTCTATGACCTCTTCGGTTCCTTGCCGAGCATAGTCCATATTAGACGACCTGAGTAGGTCGATCCATTGCATTCAGGTGAAGCGACCTACCCCTTTCTAGGCATAATACGTACATGGCAACCTTAATCTCTCTGGATCCTTATTGAGCATAATCCATACCCGACGACCTGAGTAGGCTGATCCATCACGTTCAGGCGAAATGACCTACCCCTTGCCAGGCATAATCCATGTCTGACGACCGGGATCTCTTCGAATCCTTACCCATCATAATCCATACCTAATGACATGAGTAGGTCGATGCATCGTGTTCAAGTGAAGCATCCTACCCCTTGCCAAGCATAATCCATACCTGATGACCTATTTTGTTCATCGCATTACTGTGGATTCAAGTATTTTAAGTCTCATTAATTATGGTGGTTTATCACCATTCTCAGAGCATGTATAGGGATTGTCCTCGTTCCTGTACATGTGTAAGTGAATTAGCCGTTTTACTGCAGAGTCGATTATTAGTTATTTAGTGCATACCATCCCAATCAAGAGATGACGACTTGAGCCTTTAAGTCGAGATCGCTCTAATTTGTGAGGGATGATGGCTGCTCCTGTTCCACAACCACTATCCATTTCCATATAAAGTTTTCCAAATCCATGCTTCCGGTTCCATGGGGAGTAGTGCTGATCCATTTTCCTTGGCCAGGGTTTGTCCTCATTTGCAATAATCCATATAAAGCCAGCTAGTTTCTGTTCCAATTCCTAGATTCCAATTTCTAGATATTCCAGCATCCATAAGTGGTCTTCGATCATCATTTCCATCACCGAGTCCACAAGGGGATCCCAAATTATCCCTTTCTAGATAAGTTTCAGCATTTCGATTGACTCCAAACTGCACAACATCAATCGTAGCCCTCCAGTAGTGCGACCATCCAGACCCGGGGGCATGCCCCTAGCCTTTGGGGATCGGTGCCGATCCCTCTGGAAGGATAGGTGTCGATCCCTCTAAGATGGTCAAGGACTGCCCTCAGCTGCTCAATTTCATTCCTTTGTCCATTAGCTCCATTACCATGCTCTCGGTTCTGATTTCCAACTAATCTAGCTGCCTCAACTCCTTGATCCACAGCTCTAGTAGTCCCTATCGCCCTAACTCCTTAGTTTTGCATTCTAGCAGCTCCTATTGCTCCATCCTATCTGATTTGTTGGAGTAGATTCTGGATCATTTCCTTCTTTCTTTTCAACATCCGTTCATGCATAACGTCCATCATTGTTCCCATTTCATCTTTGGTGTCGTAGACAGATGTTTGATTAGCTCCAGCTCCTAAGGAAGCCGCATGACTCCCTTCATGGTGGCTCTTATTCACTACTTATCTCCTTATCAATTGTATATCATTTGCTTTCTAGATCCAAGTATCCAAGATTCCAAATCCAAGATCTTAGCTTCCAAATCCGTCGATGCAAGTCCTCCTGCGTGAGCTCACCAAAATATTGGCGTCAAAATTAGCCACCATCTACCAGTTTTATAAAAGCACCAATATCCAGTCACATATCTCAGATAATATCTAATAAAGGGAATATAATATGAAGGACAAGAAAATTCAAAAATAACAGCAAGTAAAAAGAGATAAGATTCATAGTAGTCTGGCTAATTTCAGTCTATGTCCACTTCAGAATAATGTTTTTTATTATACCGTAGTTTGTCTACAGTTACAATCTGAAATCCAAAATCCAAATCGGCAAAGTGTGGCCTAGGTTAAAGATAAAGAGAAGTAGAAAGAAGATGTCGAATCCCCATTTTTCAACACCATGCCTGCTATAATTATAGGGGAAGACATATACAGATCGGACTGAAATTTCAACAGAAAGTTCGGGAGGCCAAGACGAGGCCATCCAAAAATTTCCAGCCCTATCGGGGCCCATAATATGGATCGGTACTAATCCCTATTAGTGTATCCAAATGGGCTGCAATCCTTACGAGGGGTGCCCCATGATGTTAGCTACTTGTTTCCCAAATTTTGTGCAATTCCAACGTATGGTTTGTGAGATATCGCATTTTCCGTGAATTAGTATTACTTGAATTCTGATTTCTACCAATCTCTCCAAAGGGAGTTATACCGATCTCTCCAATTCCTCCAATTGGAATAAGATCCCTAGGGGGTCTCTACATGTTGTAGTAAGCATTTACTCCAAGTTTCATGTTGATAACATGTGTAGATTTTGAGTTATTGACCGATCATCGCTGCAAAATTGAGTTCAGCTGATCCCTCCTATATCGATCCCTCCTAAATCGATCCCTCTTACGCCTATCCTTTTTTATAGGTGAAGTAATTTGCCAATAACTTGAGCATATGGACTTCAAATACTTGAAATTTGAAATGTAGCTTCATGGGGCCTTCCTTCTCGTTCTGTATCGATCTCAATCAATTTGAGACAAAAACCAGGGATAGGTACCAATCCACTAAGGGAGTGTTAGTTCCATACTTAGCCATTTATGAAGTACCATCCATCGGAATTCATCCGACTATCGTGCATATCTTTAAATATAATGACCTCCAATCCAAATAATCATCTCTTGGGGCATCCTGTCTTGATTGCAAAAACCATTGGGTTGAATCCAGCCTTGTCGAAAGGCGGGTTAACACTCTTCCCCTAGAAACATATCTTGCGATAGGAAGATGTGTTTTGAAGAGTTGTAAATCCAAAATCCAAGGTCTAGAATCCATAATCTAATCCAAAATCCAATCCATTTCAAGGTCGAATCCATGTCCTCCATATTCAATAACCGAGTCCACATCTGAATCCTTATCCAATTGCTAAATACGTATCCAAATCTATGACCTCTTTGGTTCCTTGTCAAGCATAGTCCATACTCGAAGACCTGAGTAGGTTGATCCATCGCATTCAGGCAAAGCGACTTACCCCTTGCTAGGCATAATCCATACCTGACAACCAAGATCTATTTGGATCCTTGCCAAGCATACTTGTGATATCCCAGAAATTGGCAATATAAATTTAATAATCTGTGTTAAAAATTTAATTGATTTAATAGTTTTTGATAATAAATTTTGAATTGATCTAATAATCATCTTTTAATAAATATTTAAATTGGAAGATTTTATCTTTTTAAAGCTAATAAATTGTTTTCTGTTTATAATATATATAATTGTATATATTGTAAATTGATAAACTTTGATTTTGAATTTAGTAAATGAATTAATTTTCTAATTCTAATTTATTTTTAGTAAATTAAAAATTTGATTTAAATTTAACAATTGGCTTTTCAAAACAATTTAATAAATAATTATATGGTTTATACTTGTGATAAATCTTATTTGTTTAAATTTATATTTTTAATTAACTTAAATATGAATTTGAATTAAATTAACATCAAAGTTTTGTTTTATTCTATTTTTAAATATAGCTTGAAATTTATATATAAGAATTTACAATACAAATTACAAATGATCTTAATTTGTTTATAATCTCTTTTATAAATTATTTAATATTGTTTAATTTGTTATTTTTGAATAAAAATGAAAAACTTAGTTTTTCATAAAACATAAATAGATTTTTAGAAATAGGATTTGTTATTTTTAATTTTAACAAGAGTTATATATGCATCTATATATATAACTTGATTTTAAAATTGGATTTGATAAATTAATTTAGATTTGAATTCAATGTTTTGAAATTTAAAAGAATAAATACATAAAAAATATATTTGAATAAGCTTATATTTATAATTTGATTGTTTTCATTTCTTTTTAATTTAAAAAGAGATAAATTCATTTACATATACATAAGAATAATAAATTAAGGTTTAAAAGTTTTTGTAAACAATTTAATTTAAATTAAAATACTCTTAAATTACATGTGTTAATTTATTAACACCTAATTGACATGTGTTAGTCATATAATAAAACAAAGTGACAAATGTTTATACTTAGAACAAGTGTCTTTTTATTTTTATTTTTATTAAATCAAAAAAAAAATTCTTATATAAAAACTTTGCTCCTCATTCTACCTTCTTTTCTATTCTTCTTTGTTTCAAACTTAAGAAGATCTTCAGCCATGAAATCTGCAAATTCTTTTTTCAAAACAGAAAGCAGAATCCGTTTTCCCTCAAATTAAAACCGAAACCCCTGTTCCCTTCAAAACCAAAACTATCTGAAACCCTTTTTAAAATTGAAATGCAAATTATCTGTAGCTCTACAAAAGTATAAACCTGAAATCAAATCTGCATCTTTACACCTGGAAACAACATGCATGCACTTTCTTTTCTGAAAGCCTGCAAATTCTTGTTCTGGAAAGCATGCATCTGAAATTCATTTTGCAACATCAAAGTCCTTCTTGCATTTTCTTTTCTAGGAGCCTGCAATTCTTTTCCTGGATGCATGCAATGGTAGAAGCATTTCAGCAAAGCATTGCAGTAAAATCAAGACACAAGTTTTTAAAAGCAAATTGAAGTTAAAATTCATAAGCAAGAATAAGAAGCAATCTGAAGCTTGTCAAACATGGATGCTCTGCTCTTATAAAAATCAGTGAGTAACATTTTATATTTAATAAACTTAAGTATAAATTAGTTGTTTGTTTACTCTGAAATAAGTGTGTGGATGAATATGATGAAATGCTTTGAATGTATGTATGGGTTTTTATGAATGTATGCTTGCTGTGAAAAATGTGTGTCTGGGCCTGTTCTAGAATTCAAGTTTAAAATCCTGATCAAGTTCAGGATCTCATATTTAAATCATTGTTATGGTTTAAGATTTAAATAGGTATGTATGTAATATAAGTTAAATTTTAATTTTATTTAAACAAAAAAAAATGAAAATGATGATAAAAACTATGATGACTCTGGAAAAAACAAAATGCAATAGAGAAAACTTTTGTAAGTAATATTTAAATGTTCCAGATTCATTGATTAAAGTTTATAAACCAATTACTTGATCAATGACTTGATTTTTAAAACTATAATTTGAATTTTTAGTTTGCATTCGACTGTGAATTTCTGGTTTAACCAGAAAACATGTTTAGGGTTAGAACTGTCATCTTTGGGGGTCGGGGTGACCATGGTTTTCTCTGGTGTTTGTGTGATGATCATAGATTAAGGGAAATTATTGTTAAGTGGATTAATGCATTTAGGCAGTTGTGATTTTGAACCAAAATTTTAAACCCTAGTTTTTCTGTGTTCAAGAAAATTGATCACCGCGATCAAAATAAGTGATCGAGCTCGACCAGATTCTAGTTAGGGATAGTTGAGGTGTGGATGAAGAAGTGGCCGGAGGTGGAGCTTCCCTGGAGGTCGGAATTTGGTGATTGAGGCGAATTCCAGGTTGCAACATTACTCCTGTTCTTGAGCTCGTATGCTTGATTTTGTAATTGGGGTTCTGCATTTGATTTGTGGGTCGGAGTCGAGTTAGGAGGCGACCGTCGATTTACGCAAGTGGTCGCGAAGGGGTCGGAGTTGATGGTGTGACGGTGCAGGTGCACGATGATCTGGTGTATCAGCTATTGTTTGGGGAAGATTGTATTCTCGTGTTTTGTATCGGGTTGTTTTGCATTTGGCTCGAAGATTTGGAGTACGGGACTCGAAGTAGGGATTATGAGGGCTCGGGTGAGTCTGTTGTTACAGGGATGTGTAACCTGTCAGTGCCTATAAGATTTTAATGAATTTAAATGGTAATTGTTACTCGAGTTTATTTTAGTGATTGTTCGAGCTAGAATAGGTTCGGCTCGAATAGTTTAATTGTTAGCTCGAGTTAATTTTGTACAGGTTAGAAAACATGTTATGTTTTCAAATTTTAAACTAAATTTTTTTAAGTGTAAAGTAAAGATTTAAATTATGTTTTAAATCTAATTTTATATTATGGATTCAAGTTTTGATTTGAATCATAGCTGGAAATGAATGAAGTTTTAAATTCAAATTTGTTTAAATAAACTTTAAAAGGGTTTATTGTTTAAAAATGTTTTAAAGAAATTTTAATTTAAATTTGAAATTGAAATGTAAAAGGATGTTTTAAACAAAGTTTTAAACTGATTCAAATTCTGAATTTGAATCTTTGATTTAAAATAAATTTAAGTTTTATAAATTTAAGTGTTTAAAACAAATTTGAATGATAATGTAAAATTTAAATGGTTTTAATTAAAAAGAAATTTGTTTTAACTTTTGTAAAATTTCTTTTATAATAAAAGTATTATTTATCATTTAAAGGTTTTAGATTAATTTTAAAACTTGTTAAAGTTAAATAATAATTTAATGATTTGTATTTCATTTAATTATTAGGGTAATTAAATGAATAATTTATTTATTTAATAAATTAATAAAATGGTAATTAAGGTTTAATCTTAAAGGTTTAAGATTAATTGTTCTTAGAATAATTAACTTGTAATTAAGAATAATTAATTAAATAAGATTAATTTTTAATTAATGATTAATAATTAATTAATCTAGTAATAAAGAATTAATTAAGTTACAGTTAAAACTAAATTAATTAAATAATCAGGGGTTAATTAAATGAGTTGTTAATGATTAATTAATTTGTAATTAATAATGATTAAAATAAGTCAATTATTTTAGAGAAATAATTAATGAATTGTTTAATAGTTAATTAAGGTCATTAACTAAGGATTATTTAATAATTAATTAATGTGATTAATTTTTAATAATTAATTAGATTAACTAATTTAAAGATAATCATTTGTGTAAGTTATTAAGTATAATTACTTATGGAAGTAATTAAGGAATTAATTACTTATTGTAATTAATTGAGTTTAATTTGATTAGATTAAGTTAATTAATTTAGTTTAATTAATTTAAAATAATCATTTGATGATTATGGTGTATAATTACTTAGTGTAATTAAATGAAGAGAAATTACTTAGGGAAGTAATTAATGGGTAATTACTGGATGTAATTAATTGAAGTTGATTTGATGATGAAGTAATTTGAGTATAATTACTTTGTGAATTAATCAAGGGATTAATTTGGGATAATTAATTAATGAGTAATTAATTTATTTGGTGGAGTAATTAAGGGTAGTTAATTACTGAATGGAGTTAATCAAGGATGATTAACAATTATGGTTTAATTGTAGATTAATTGCTTAAAGTAATTAATTTTAATAGAAAATATATAATTAGAAATAATTAATTATTATAATTAATGAAGTAATTAAAAATGGATTTAATTCGAAATAATTAATAAATGAATTAATTAATGTAATTAATTAAGGGTTAATGTAATTAATTATAGTTAATTAATTAAGGAAGTAATTAAAGATTTAATTACTGTATTTGATTAAATATAATTAATTTGAGAAATTAATTAGTGGATAATTACTTGAATGTAATTAAAGGTTAATTAATCAGGGATGATTAATTAAAATAAATAATTGGTTGATGATTAATTAATTGATTGATAATTAATCAATAGTGATATAAGCAAGTTGATATTGATGAAGTAATTAATTTAATTCACTTTAAATTAATTAGAATGATGTAATTAGTTTAATTCATTTTAAATTAATTATATTTTGTGTGATTATAAATCATTGCTTATATATGAATTGATGATATGGATGATATGGATTACCTTTTGGATAATGATAATATGGATTATCTGTTGTGATGATAATGTTGATTATCTGTTGTGAATCTGTGACTTATCTATTTGTTTATATAGATAATTGAATTGTTTTAAACCTTTAAAACAACTTGGACCTAAAAGACACGCTTTGGATTTCGATAAGACCGGGATCGGGTTTTCATATTTGGATATCCGAAAACCACATCGATCCAAATTAACGATAGGTCGTGAATCTTATGTGAAGAGTGAAGACTCGAGGTGTAAGGACTATACGTCAGTATAACTCTAGGGGTGATTCCATGATGAGTTTGACGGAGATAGTTCTTATAGGTTCGAGATGGTGATTTGGAGTGCAAGGGTTATTGTCGTTAACTCTGAGGGTGATTCCAAAATGAATGTAACGAGATAATGACTTCGGTTTCGTTCAAACCCGAAACGAACTTGTATGGATTGAATGCTTTCAGAACATCATCAGGTGGACGATGAGCATTCTAAGAGATGTGTTCTCTAAAGGTAATCGTAGCCTCAAGCCTCATCAACCAGGAATGGCTAAAACAAGGGAGGTGCATCAAGGCTAAGTGGGTCATGCCCAAGTAGGACAAGATTTTCCCCTGTCTAGAGGTCCCTTTTTATTTCGGCTGTGTGGGCGGTTGAATGTACACCAACTGCGGGGTTGTCTTGTTTGGGACCATCCAGTAATGGATGGTTCCGGTCTTGTGTTGCAGGGGAGCGGGCGTACTCCTCAGTACGTTGATCTAGGCCACGTATTGTGACGGGCGGTACCCCAGTAGCCCTGCATTGATGGAATCCAAAATCCAATAAGTGCCAATGGTTTTGATTGTATTACCCACTTTTGTGGCTAGTAGCTGGAATTTAATAATGTAACAATTTCGGCTATTTCTTATTTACTTGAAAACCCTAGACCTATTATAATATCACTGGATTTCCTATCAAATGTTTTGGTTAGCGTAAGGTAAAAACTTTTCCATGTTTATGTGTGGGAAGTCTTACGTGATACCTTTTCTTTTAAAAGGATTTTCAAAGTTAAGCAACTTTAACCTGTTACTCACACCAGACCCATGTCTGACCCAGAGTTTATCTTCTGTTTTCTTAAACTCTTGGGTACTCAAATTTTTACGGGTAGCCAAGGGATTCAGGTTAGCTTTTGACGAATTGTGGAGGAGCAATGGAGCAGGAGGCTTCGGCGTTAGATATATAGTTCCGTTGTGTGTTTTCTATACTGGTATCTCTTTGTTGAGTTGTACAACTAGACAGGTGTTTATAACTGTCTAGTATGTGATGTATATTCTGTGTAACTCTGATAGTTGTTGTATATCTATGTAATACTTTTGTTATTAATATAATTTATTCGTTCTGTTGTTGAGATTCTGATGTTGTTCTTCTTTCTTCTCTTTCTTTTCCCTTTTCTATCCCTTTCTTTCTTCATGATGATACGACTTTTCTGTGGAGAAAAAGTCGGGTCGTCACAATACTCCATACCCGACAACTTGAGTAGGTCGATCCATCGTGTTCAGGTGAAGTGACCTATCCCTTGCTAGGATTAATCCATACCCGATGACCTTGATCTCTCCGAATCCTTGCCGAGCATAATCTAACTCCTAAGGAAGCCGCATGACTCCCTTCATGATGGCCCCAATTGCTACTTGTCTCCTTGTTGATTGTCTAGCCGTTGCTTCCTAGATCGAAGTATCTAAGCTTCCAAATCCAAGATCCTAGCTTCCAAATCCATAGGTGCAAGTCCTCATGCGTGAGGGCACTAAAATGTTAGTGCCAAAATTGGTCACCAACACCCAGTTCTATGAAAGCACCAATATCCTGTCACAGATCTCAGATAGTATCTAATGAAGAGAATATAATACGAAGAACAAACAAATTCAAAATTGAAAGTAGGTAAAAAGAGACAAGATTTATAGTGGCTTGGCTAATTTTAGCCTACGTTCACTTCAGAATAATCTTTTTTTATTATATTGTAGTTTGTTTACGATTATAATCCGAAATCAGAAAGCCAAATTAGCAGAGCAGAAAGTAGATGTTGAAGCCCTTTTTTCTAATTCCATGTCTACTGTATTTATAGGGAAAGACGTTCATGGATCGGACTGAAACTTTGGCAGAAGGTTCGGAAAACCAAGACGAGACCACCCAAAAATTTCCAGGCCTATCGCGGTTCATAATAGGGATCGATACCGATCCCAATTATTGTTTCCAAATGGGTTGTGATCCCTCTAAGGGATGCCCCATGATGTTAGCTACTTGCTCCCCAAATTTCGTGCAATTCCGACTATGGTTTGTGAGATATTGCATTTTCCTTGAAGTAATGTTGCTTCAATTTTGATTTCTACCGGTCTCTTCAAAGGGAGTTATGCCAATCCCTTCAACTTCCTTTAATTGGAATAAAATCCCTAAGGGGTGTTCCACATGTTGTAGTAAGCTTGTACTTCAACTTTCATGTTGATGGCATGTGTAGATTTTGTGTTATTGACCAATCATCGCTACAAAATTGAGTTTAGATGATCCCTTTTATACCGATCCTTCCTATACCGATCCCTTCTTATAGTTGAAGTAATTTGCCAATAACTTGCGCATACAGACTCCAAATGACTTAAAATTTGAAATGTAGCTTCGTGGGGCCTTCTTTTCCATTCCATATTGATCTCAACCATTTCGAGACAAAAACCAGGGATAGGTACCGATCCCTTAAGGGAGTGTTAGTTCCACACTTAGCCATTTTTTGAGTGTCATCCATCCGAATCCATCCAACTATTGTGCATAGCTTTAAATATAACCGACCTCCAATCCAATTAATCACCTCTTCGGGCGTCATGTCTTGATGATTACAAAATCCATTGGGTTAAATGCGGCCTAACCAAAAGAAGGGTTCCTAATAGAAAAGGCCCGAATTCGAATTGGGTCTTGGGCTAATTTTCAAATTATTTGAAAATTAAAACATAAGATTTTATATTTAAAAATTAAATTTAAATAAGATATAAAATATTATAAAATTTATAATGTAATAAAAAATTCAAAATGTTTGAAAATAAATATTAATTTCGAAGTCTTAAAATTTATTAGTGAGAATTGATTAAATAAGTTAATTTATTAATAAATGCATACATGTATATAAATTATGATATATGTTATGCTGTTTTAAAATGTTTAAAATAAATAAGTATACATGTATGTATATGAATTGAATTTTGAAATTAATATAATTTAACAAATTAATTAATTAAAGGTTAATTAATTAAGAAAATAAATTAAGGGTTAATTGATTAAACTAATTAATTAAAGGTTAATTAATTATTTGATTATACACATACTTAAGATATATGTGTGATACTATAAAGGTTATAGTATGTAACAAATATTTAATATAAATGTTATATTAAAATAATATGAAATTAATCAAAATGTTAATTAATTAAAAATTATTTAAATAAGATACAATTAATATAATATTATACATCAGACTATTATATACGTAGTATGAAATATAAAAGTTATATGAATGTATAAGCTAAAGGTGGAACATTAAGAAAACCTAAATAGACCTAAGGAATAAATACATATGTAAATGTACATATACTATGATTTCAGATGTGTCGGACGCTTGAATCACGAGAGTAATTCATAATAAATATATTATTCCATAAGTCCATATCACTAAATATTAAATTTGTTAAAGATTATGAATCTTCAATATAATGTTGCCATCTAACATATATATTAATAACTTGCATACTCCTTAGTTTTTTAGCAGACTCAGACAGGGGTTGTTGTATGCAATATTATTAATATATTGAATAGATGAGATAAGATAACTATACGTATTTGTTGAGCATACTCCAGGTATGTATACTATATTTAGGCCATCATCATATGGTAGGTATGAGTGAATAATTTCATTTTATTTGTCGAGCAGACTCAAGGTTAAAGCAGAATTAGAGCAAGGTGCCTAAGAGTTAGGAGTTGTCTATGATACAATGATAAGGAGTTATCCATCCTCCATGTAGTTATGACTTGTTGAGAAGACTCATGGTCAGAAATCTAGGATGGATGTGTCCTAATACCTACTAATGAAGTCCGAAGACATCTATGTTTCAACTTAGGGTTTGGAGAAACATAAAAAACTGGTGGGAGCCTTATTATAAAAATGAAATGATAACATTTAACCTTTTAAATATTACAAGAACATATGCTATATAATATTATAATAATCTACATTGATAAATTTATGCATTTAAAATAGTTGATAAAATGTTTATCAATTAAGATATACAAATGAACTGAATTGAAGATTGACAAGTAAAAATATAATATATATAGCCACTAGTAAATGTTAATGTTTCGATACCCATGCAAGCACCTAATTTAACAAATGCTAAATACATTCATTGGTCGTTACAAGTTTATTTGGTCGAGACCATGTATTGCATTATGCGTTTGGAGCTCTAAAAGCAGCACAAGACTATGGATATTTAATCCATATACTATTGCATATAAGTGTTATATGGAGAATGATCATAGTTTGTAATGTACAATACTTCGATGAAGTTAACTCATAAGAAATAAGCAAATAGACCTTAATATGAGATCGAATATTCAATTTATTTGATTACAATAAAGACCATATTATGTCAAATGTGATACAAGACCAACAGTATAGATCTAATAACTCGATAGCTGAAATCTCAGTTTGATTAGTTTATGCAAAGTGCAACATACTTGATGTCCTTAAATGTTAAGGAGGCTCGAGTACACTTTTGTAAAGAGTTCGTTATGATATTGTACTAAGGGTTTTTTTGAATGGTTTGATCATTTAGAAAGTAAAATGAATGTACAAGAGTAGATATGATTTAAGTGTATATTTGGGATGAAGATAATGAATGTAACTTCTGCTTCATAAAGAAACATCAAAAATGAGAATTTTAAAATAATAATTTAAAATTAGAATAAGAAATACGATTTCAATTCCAAAACATATTTTCATTATAGAAAATTGTTTTCTATGAGAATTTTTTCTTTACGTTCAAGTCATTTGATCAAAGAATTATCCGCTATAAACTAGTTGCAGTATATGAAATAAATAGTTTATATTAAGTGAATGATGGACCTTTGAATTCAGTATGCTATTATAGTAACAGTGCAAATAGTGGGAGCATACCACATAGCACATATTGATTGCATCAAGTTATAAAAATTGTTTTTCCAAAACGTACCTAACATTATTTGTGAAATAATTACCATTTTTATTTTCGACTGGATATAATTATATTTTAGTACGAATATTCAATGAAATAAAACTATAATGAGGTATTTGTTTACATAACAAAAGTGATGCAATTGGAAATACTGAAGTATTTAAAATTATTTACAATTATCTTGGAATTATATACTGAACGGTATTTTTGTGAAATAATTTTTGTTGCGCGATTATGAATCATATGATACTGGCTAATTATATCTCAAACAATTAAAGGGCTATGAAACCATTTAGTGGAAGCATCATAAGAATAGATGAACCCTTCAGATTGATATATATATATATAGATGTATGTAATCGTAAGTTTATTAATACCAAAATAGTTCCACGCACTTCATTATATTCTCCGATGAGTTATCATAGACATGCGCATGTATATTTAATATATATATTTATAAGTCTATGACTAGCCCATAGAATATAGACGGAAGTAAATAATGTAACATGCAATAGAAATGATCTGATTTGATCGAATGTGTGAGTATATTGGAAGGAGTATTGTATCTACCTAACATGAATAAAGATTATGTCTCCAAAAGGTCACTCGTCCTTATAATACATAATGGTGTATCGATAAGGAATAATCAAACTTTATTGGATAAAACACGAATAATTGTGAGTGAAGTTGAGTTAACTTCTTTCTATAAGGTCGTGTATTTAAGAGTAGTACACAAGATTAATATTATTTCATCTAAACAATAGTTTACAAAATCATTCAAGATAAGGGTTTATAAGAAATCCAATATATCCTAGACTAAGGAGTTGGCAGGTTGTGTGAGTCGAAAACCTTTACGTAATAATTATTCGTGAGAGTTCTTGTATGGATCTCCCCAAAAGCTATTTAGGACGACTGTCATTTGATGATATATATATGTCTCGAACATAAGTTTTGTAAACTAAAAACTAAGTCAATTTTACATAAAATGCAAATCATAAAGTATTTATGAATACATATTCTGTTGCGAAACAACTGTTGTTTCAAGAAATACAAACTTTATAGTAAAGGAATTTCTTTGAGAAATTATCGATAGTAAAATGGAATTGGATACGAATCGAAGATAAAATTGATTATATAAGGTAAAATGAAATTAACTAATCTAAACGAACACATCACATTAGAATGTCCAATAAGTATTTTTGCACATTGAAGAGAAACAATGAGTTTCTTATCAAGGTCGAAAATATATAATCATCTATTGTTTAATTAAACCATTAAGAGTGTTGACTCCATAATATGGTACAATGCGTAGATCTGAAATAGATTCCAAGTACATTATCAAAACATGATTTTGATAGTTCTACCCAAAGGGATATGATCCATTGGCCGCAAATGCATTTTTAAGAGAAAGACAAATGAAGTTGGGATATAGTGAGCCACAATAATAAGAATAACCATGAATTTTAGTTGTTGAAATTAACGTAATAGATTCACCATTTGATGTACTTAAGTTAGCTCAGACTTACTCACAAAATTATTGCATAGTATGACTTTGTCTTTGGTACGTATATATAGAAACGGAAAATTCTAAATAATGATCTAGAGTAAACTGTTTACACATAATAATCAAAATGTTCCGAAGTCAATGGGAGCAATATTGAGTTTGTTGGTTTTTGGATATTATCCAAGAACATATACGAAAGTATCATTCAAAATAGCATCAAAATTGAGCAAGTGTTTTGATGGTAATATAAATAGTTTGATTATCAATCAAAATGTAGAGGAAGCATGTGCTCATAAGAAAGAAAGTTATAAAGGTGCATAGATATTTCTAAACCATAACTAAACAACAAATTACTGATTTTTAACGATGTACTAGTGTTAAAATCAGTCTTAGATATTTTAATACTCAATGTTGGATTTGTAAATAATATCTTTTAGGGTAAGTACAAAAAATATTAGGAATGTCCCAAAATGATATGCAAAGACGCCTTATTAAAACGTTTAATACGAAATATGTAAGATGAATTTTTTATGCATTGGCAATACGAATTTTCATACATGTTACGTTGTCAGTGATATTGTAATTTGTCTACGTATTTGATACACGAGGAAAATATCAAATCCAAATACATATCACTAAATGGTTGAGGTATTCTCGTGTATTTTTGAAATACTAGAGAATTGTTTTATAAAAACAACGAACTCCTTATGTAGGTGTGTTTAGACTCAAACTTTATAAGTGATACCAAGTATAACATGTAAATAATAAATTAAGAACCTTTAAGTTAGAAATGTTTCATGCAATGGATTTATTGACTTAAATTACGCCACAATAAAACAATGTGCATATAATAAAATGCATAAATTTATAAATGAGCCAAGGGTAATTTTAAATATTGAGAATCACATATCATCGTTATATAATGACAATGTCGTGATATAGTTCATAACAGAACTTAATGCTCATTGGAAGTTGATGGACATACCCAAATTATTCTACATGATAAAGGTATCATATCGACATACGAGAGAGTTGATTGACAAAGTAGATAATTGAAATATAATAGCATACTCGTTCACCGAGGAACTGATCAAATTAGTCTTGAGAAAATCGATTGGAAAAGTTGAAATAAGATTCCATAATTAACCCCAAATACAAATGGGAGATTGATAGAGTTAGGGGTATGCTCTAGAGGCAATTATGTAATTTGTTATGTATATCTAAGTCGTTGATCAATCTTGTTTGACATAAAAGTGTATCGTTTGAAATAAATGTGTATTCTTTCTATTATATACTTGATATAATATGTATTGATTAATTTAATTAAAAGTATATTTAGTGGAAAACCCATAAGAACATTTTGTGACAATAGTTACAAAGTGTTGTAACCGTGAGTAATTTATAACAAATGAAATACCATTTTAAATGTTCCTAGTCAAGGTGCATCGAGACTGAATATCTATGTATCCATTGATATTAGAGTATGTACCGCTGTCTAAATGTTGGGCAGTGTATTATTCATGATTGCTGGAGGCACCTAGTGGTTAGGTATTGATAGTTATTGGATAACCATGGAACGACTCGCTCGATAGTTTTCTGTTGATTAATATAACTAAGGTCAAACATAAAATAACGATGTGTTGCATAGTTCTCGACTTGAGAATATCGTGGATCTTTAATATGAAAGCTCCACTTTGATTATAATCAAATCATGGCACAACATCCATCAAATGACTTTAGTTGGGTCGAGTGGAAGTATTGGAAGTGAAGCACTATTGAAGAGAAGATCCATCCCCTCGATTATATGAGGTTAGCATCACAGTCAGACCAAAGTAACTAAGGACTTTGTATTTAAACTATAGAGTTGAATATGGACGATATTGGAATTTTGATCATTATCAAATTCCATAAGTCCAAAGTGATATGGTTTTGACGATGAGAATTGGTGTAAATAAATGTCACAACTAGGTAAAGCTTAATAATATAAAATTGGATTTTACCAAAACTAATAAGCTATAAATTTGACCAAAATTTCACACCGCCTGCTAAATAACGTGTGAACATTAACATTCGAATAGTTCGATGTTTATCGCTGATTGAATTTACACCTGACGAGTCACACAACCAGAGTGATGAATTCTCTTTATACCAAATGATTTAATTAGTTTATAGTTTTTATAAATTAATTACATTAACTAATATGTATGAAATATTAATTATAAAAATTGAATATGATACGAGGAATAAATATTATTGTATATATTTATAATAGTTATAAATATATAGATCGATATGCGATATCAACAAGTAATTAAATTAGATTTAATTAACAATATTTATTTGGGCTTAAACGTGCTGTTAGCCCATGATTTTAGGATGTTATTTCGACAGCAATAGGGCTTGTAGAAGGCGGCTAAAAAGGCCAGATGGGTTTGGAGATGGATGGTTGAGATTTGATGAGAAATGGTATGAGATGTGATCTATATTTCTCTCTATTTCATCCACTATAAAAGGACCCCTACCCCTAATGCAAAAAGGAATTTTTGGCTGTCATTTCCCCATCAGTGCTGGCCAACTTCATCAATAAGGAGCTCCAACAAATTCAATTCAAATCAATTCAAACGGAGACAACTATTGGATAGCTAAAAATCTATGCTTCAAGGATTAACAATATGTTGAGATAAGAAGATTTCAAAGGAGTGAGAATTCATCGTTACAATGTGTGCTTTAAGGCATTAGTATTATGTATGTATCTACTATGTTATTTAATTTATAATTTCTGGACAACGTTATGTTATTTATTTATATATATATATATATATATGTATGTATATATGTATGTATCATTATTATATTGATAGTTAGATGAGATTCTAATATATCGTACTACTAGTTAGACGAGATTCATATATATATATATATATCATTATTATATTGCTAGTTAGATGAGATCTAAAATGCATGGCCAAATAAATTTTATTTTCATTATTATCATTATATATGCGTGTGTGTGTTTTAATATACCACCTGATTTTAATTATATGACTTGTATTTAATTATATCATCATATCATGTTAATAGTTGAACCTATATTTTATAAATGATATCCACATAGATTATATCTTTTTCGTGGCTGCAAATTAATTTTTATTATTTATTTATATTATTTAAACCAATATACTAGTTAAATAAATCATGATTTAAATTTTTTATCATCATATAAGTTCTCAGCCAAAAAATAAAACTTTAAATTTATTTTTATATTTTTAAAAAAAATCAATTTAATGAACGATCGAAATCAATCAATTAATTAAAATATTATTTTGACTTAGAAAATTCTAGAAAAATTGTCATGACTTTAAAATATCATGCTTGATTTTCTAAAAATTTAAAATTCAAATAATATAACACAAAGGTATTTTTTATTCTTATTTTGATGTGTACGTAAATGTGCATATATTTACATCCATATTTTATCTCTTTTTATTTAAAAAAACATTATATTTGGGCTTTTTAACACGTAAAACCAAAATGCAATTATTTTCAAACCATCATATTTTCATCTTCATTCAGGGGTAAAATGGTCATTTTTGTGCATGCATGTGCCAATTTAAGAATTATTACTTGGACAATTTTTATGATTTTTATAGGATATTTTGATGCATATGAAAGTGGGATTCATGATGATATATGCATGCACAAGGAAATACATGTTATCCCACTTTTTGGGTAAAAACTGGAATATCAACAAATTGGCAAGGAATGTTGGATATCGGGGTTGGAGATCGATTGGAATCAAGACTACGATCGATGACGTCAAATTTTGGTTGAACTCCGATCGGGACGAAATTGATTGGAGATGATGATAAGGGCTAGGAAAGGCTATGTTTCAAATTTCAGGTTAATCGGAGTTCGTATGAAGGAAATATGATCGATTCAAGGTAGGAAGGACGTGCTGTTCGAACCCATCGGCACGCATGGATGGTTCGAATCGATCAGGGGTAACGCTCGTATCGATATGGTTCGTATCGATACCACTTTGAATCGATACACTTCGTATCGATCGGCATGGTTTCGACTCGGTTACTTCGTATCGATCGGGAAAATATTGATTCGAATCGATACAGGTCGTATCGATCAGAAGGAAATGTGGATGATCTTCGAATCCATGTGCTTTATATCGATCAGGATGGGTGAAGATGGCTCATTTGGACTCCAGTCTCTTTCGTATCCATCAGGTGAGAGCTTCGTTCGAATCCATCAGGTGAGGCCTTGTTCGTATCCATCCTTCACGACCACTTCGTATCGATGTCCCCATACTCATTTCGAGTCAACCATATCACGTGGGATCGATTCGAAGTGAACTCCTGGAACCGATGCGAAGAGAGACATGAGTTAATGGATACGAGCATGACCGTTGTAAAGTTATGGATAAGGACGAAGCGTGGAAAATGGATACGAACGCGTCTTCAGGAAGGGAAGCATTCAACACGGCGATAAAGGTGGATCGACCCAGAGAAATAGCGCCACGTCATCGATACGCACGCGCTTTGGATGGATTCGAAGCATGGATTCGAAGCATGGGTTCGAAGCATGGATTCGAACCAGGCAGAACATACGGAGCTTTGATCTCGAATCGATCATATCTTCCAAACCGTCGATCCAAATGCAATGAAATTTTTACAGGAGCTTGCATACATGTTGAAGAATGTTCTCACCAAATTTCAGCTCAATTGGATGATTTCTTTATCGATTAGAATGGAGTTCGAATCGATCCCGATGTGGGCCCGGATCTCCAGAATTCGGCTGTATGGGCCCCCCTCACGTGCCAAGCGGGCTGCCCAGATTTCAGGCGAAATATCGGCCTCCTACACCTATAGATAGAACCCCTGGTCATTCAGAAAAGGGGTCGGAGAATTTGGAGAGAGAGAGCACGCCCGGACGCTGCCAGAATCACTCCATATCATCATTGCTGCTACTTACTTTGAATTTTGAACTTTGTAACTGCTGTAATCACTTGTAACCAGCAAGGATAATCAATAAAAGGATAAAACTTTGGAGTGGACGTAGGCCGGAGATAGACGAACCACTATAAAAACTTGTGTCTTTGTTCATTACTTTTAGATTGCTGTTTATTATTTGCTGAGATTTACAATTTGTGTTTGAATATCACTGATTTATATTCATACACTGGTGCTTTCACGGTATTTGGGGTTTGTGACCAATTTTGGCGCAAACACTTTGGTGCTTTCACTGAGAAGGACTAGCACCCGCTACATCAGATTTGAAGTTTGGATTTGAAGAAGTTTGAGGAGGTTCGATTTGAAGACAATGACTAGGCAAAATAGTAGAAGGCAAAGGGCTGAGAGAAGCCAACAGGAAGGAAGTCAACAAGCATCCTCCGAAGCTGGGGAAGGACAGGCTTCAATCTACATAACTCGGGATGAAATGGAAGCTATGACGAATTCTTTGCACGAGAGATTGTTGAAGAGCCAACAGGAAATGATGCAGACTTTCTTTGAGCAAATGAGAGCTGCAGGGATGCAGAACCTAGGAACAGCTACAGCCGTTGTGGATGTAGGACAGGGGACTAGGGTCGTGGAACCCAATGGAGGACGAGATACGGAGCCAGAAGGCAATCAACAAGGGCTTGGGGGCAGGCCCACGGGATCCAACACAGGAGGACCTTTGGAAGGATTTCAACAAGCTAGAGCTAACGTTGCTGCTAGTGAACCACACGAGGAATATGTGCCAGAGTTCCCTCGGGGGCATGGGGGGCAACCCCCAACAGACAATACTGGATTAGTAGAAATCATCAAAAGAACTGTGCGAGGTGGTTTGTCCAATAGAGACTTGGAAGGAGTGAATAGGAGTCCGTTTGCCCGGGAAATAAGGATGGCTCAGAATCCACCTAAGTTTAAGCTACCTAGCATGGAGGTATATGATGGTAAGGCGGACCCAACTGATCACTTGATGAGGTACACCAGACACATGGAGGTGCTGGGGGCATCGGAGGAAGTGATGGCCCGATGCTTCCCTTTGTATCTGACGGACTTAGCTGCAATGTGGTTTAGGCAGCTGGGAGAAGGATCTATCAGGACTTGGAGGGAATTGGTGGAAAAGTTTTTGGGACAATTTCGGGTTCACGTCAAGAGGCCGAAGAATGTGATGACATTAACATCGGTGAAGCAAAGGATGGATGAATCGCTTAGAGCTTTTCTAACTTGATTCAGTGCGGCAGTCGCTTTGGTGGATTGGCCTGATCCATCGATGGTTTTAATGGCAACAGTATCAGGAGTCAGAGAGGACTCGGATTTTAAGATGTCTCTGACACGAGATCCCCCACAGGATCTCGACGAATTCTTTCATGAGGCGGAAAGGTTCCTCCAGCAAGAAGACGCGAGTACAGATTTAAAGGTGAAAGGGGTTAATGCAACTCAGGATGTAGGACCATCCAGCAAAGGTTTGGATAAAGACAAAGGGAAAAGGAAGTTGGACGATGATTCTGGAAACGCTAGGAAGCGATGGAAGGATCCAAAGTTTTCCACATATACAGGATTGAGCGAGACGCTGGAGCGGATATACCTGGATACTCAGAATCGCCTTCCCTACCGAAGGCCGGCTAGGAGAGAACCATCAGAGCGGGAAAGGACATCAGGAAGGCACTGCCTCTTCCATGATTTAGATGGACATGATACCAACAGTTGTAGGCACTTAAAGGATATAATCGAGGAGCATGTAAGGAATGGACAGTTACAACAATATGTCGGAACTCGGAATGCAACGGTGGGGCAGGAGCAACCACCGACCACCTCACGCCGTGATGATGTGAGGCCCAGGGATGATGGTCGATTGATCATCCACTGATCGGGATAATGTGAAATAAGTAGCGAACTACTGGCAAGCAACCAAGTCATTTACACATGTATGGGGACGGAGAAAGCCCCTAGGTATGCTCTGGATGATGATAAACTGCGATGCTGTGGTTTGTGAAATTTATCTTTTGCTTTTTGATTGGACACTGCTTTTCTTTTTGGATTTGGTTTTGGAGTTCGAATCGAACTCCTGGTTTTGCTTGCTTTTTGATTCGGATTTTCCATTGGATGATTGTTTTTGGTTCTGGATGCTGGTTTGGATTTCTGATTCTTTAATTTTGATTTGGATTTTTGGGATTTGGATTCTGGATTGGATTTTGATTGGATTTTTATCTGGTTTTTGATGCATGGTCGCCAGGTATGGATTATGCCCGGCAAGGGGTGAGTTACTTTGCCCGAACATGGTAAATTGACTCATTCAGGTCGTCGAGTATGGACTATGCTCGGCAAGGGTCCAGAGTGACCAGGATTTGGCCTAGGACTTAGGACCCATATTATCGATTATTGTATCAGGTCATTAAGTATGGACTATGCTCAACAAGAGTCCGGAGAGACCAGGATTCGGCTTAGGACTTAAGCCATGGGATTGTACAGTGTCCAGGGACACTGGACCAAGGTCGTCAAGTGTGGATTACGCTTGGCAAGAACCCGGAGAGGTTAGCTCAACGTCCAGGGACACTGGACCAAGGTCGTCAAGTGTGGATTACGCTTGGCAAGAACCCAGAGAGGTTAGCTTAACGTCCAGGGACAGTGGACCAAGGTCATCAAGTATGGATTACGCTTGACAGGAACCCGGAGAGGTTAGCTCAACATCCGAGGGCACTGGACCAAGGTCGTCATGTGTGTATTACGCTCGACAAGAGCACGATGAGGCTAGCTTAACATCCAGGGACACTGGATCACGGCTGTCAGGTGTGGATTGCGCTTGGCAAGAGCCCGGAGAGGTTATGGATTTGGATATCGACCCGGAGAGGTCCTGGATTCGGTTATTGGCTATTGGATAAGGATGGTTTGGGACTCGGTTGTCGAGTTCGGATGGACATGGAATTGGCTCAATCTTTGGTTATTGGATTTGGAATTGGATATCGACTCGGAGCAGTCAAGGATGATATACTCTGGCAATATGGTTATGGACTTCGGATATTGGATTCGTAATTATTCAAAACACGCCTTGTTATCACAAGGCATGTTTTGGGGGGCAAAGTGTTATCCCACTTTTTGGGTAAAAACTGGAATATCGACAAATTGGCAAGGAATGTTGGATATCGGGGTTGGAGATCGATTGGAATCAAGACTATGATCGATGATGTCAAAATTTGGTTGAACTCCGATCGGGACGAAATTGAGTGGAGATGATGATAAGGGATAGGAAAGGCTATGTTTCAAATTTCAGGTTAATCGGAGTTCGTATGAAGGAAATATGATTGATTCAAGGAAGGAAGGACGTGCTGTTCGAACCCATCGGCACGCATGGATGGTTCGAATCGATCAGGGGTCACGCTCGTATCGATACGGTTCGTATCGATACCACTTCGAATCGATACACTTCGTATCGATCGGCATGGTTTCGACTCGGTTACTTCGTATCGATCGGGAAAATATTGATTCGAATCGATACAGATCGTATCGATCAGAAGGAAATGTGGATGATCTTCGAATCCATGTGCTTTATATCGATCAGGATGGGTGAAGATGGCTCATTTGGACTCCAGTCTCTTTCGTATCCATCAGGTGAGAGCTTCGTTCGAATCCATCAGGTGAGGCCTCGTTCGTATCCATCCTTCACGACCACTTCGTATCGATGTCCCCATACTCATTTCGAGTCAACCATATCACGTGGGATCGATTCGAAGTGAACTCCTGGAACCGATGCGAAGAAAGACACGAGTTAATGGATACGAGCATGACCGTTGTAAAGTTATGGATAAGGACGAAGCGTGGAAAATGGATACGAACGCGTCTTCAGGAAGGGAAGCATTCAACACGGCGACAAAGGTGGATCGACCCAGAGAAATAGCGCCACGTCATCGATACGCACGCGCTTTGGATGGATTCGAAGCATGGATTCGAAGCATGGGTTCGAAGCATGGATTCGAACCAGGCAGAACATACGGAGCTTTGATCTCGAATCGATCATATCTTCCAAACCGTTGATCCAAATGTAATAAAATTTTTACAGGAGCTTGCATACATGTTGAAGAATGTTTTCACCAAATTTCAGCTCAATTGGATGATTTCTTTATCGATTCGAATGGAGTTCGAATCAATCCCGATGTGGGCCCGGATCTCCAGAATTCAGCTGTATGGGCCCCCCTCACGTGCCAAGCGGCCTCCCCGGATTTCAGGCGAAATATCAGCCTCCTACACCTATAAATAGAGCCCCTGGTCCTTCAGAAAAGGGGTCGGAGAATTTGGAGAGAGAGAGCACGCCCGGACGCTGCCAGAATCACTCCATATCATCATTGCTGCTACTTATTTCGAATTTTCGACTTTGTAACTGCTGTAATCACTTGTAACCAGCAAGGATAATCAATAAAAGGATAAAACTTTGGAGTGGACGTAGGGCGGAGATAGCCGAACCACTATAAAAACTTGTGTCTTTGTTCATTACTTTTAGATTGCTGTTTATTATTTGCTGAGATTTACTATTTATGTTTGAATATCACTGATTTATATTCATACACTGGTGCTTTCACGGTATTTGGAGTTTGTGACCAATTTTGGCGCAAACAATACAAAAGAATGAAGAGGAAATTATTCAAGTTCAAGATCATGGAGGACCCCGCCCACTTACCTAAATGTACAACTAGGAGCAAATGGAAAACGAAGTGGAGGTTAAAGCTTCATGCACATCAAATGATGGGTTAATCAGTGGCTAATGGTTACTTGGTGGCCACACTTTCTAAAGGGTATTTTGGAAAGCTCCTTAAAAATGGAATTAGGGTTTTATGCATGTATAAATAACCCTCTTATGTACATGAACATGTCTTCTACTCTTTCACATTGGTTAGGAAATTAAAAGAGCAAGTTGTAATGGAAATGTTTCATGAAATAAAAATGGCTTCCGAGCCTCTTTCTCCTCTCTTTTCTACATGTTTTTCTTTGCTTTTATGTTAATGTTTATTTCTGTGCTCTCTTTCTTTTAATATTCATAGCTTAGATTTAAATTAATGCAAGTAGTATAACTTTAATTTTTATGCAAATAGTTAGTAGTTAATATCTCTTTCTTCTTTTGCTTAGTTTTCATTTCCTTGCTCTTTCATGTTGAAATTTACAAGTGTTGATTTGATAATACAAATAAGTAGCTAAACCCCTTCAATTTCTGGATGATGAAGCTCTCTAATTTAATGTAATTTCAACAATTTTTATGATTTATGATCTCTTTTGGCTTGTGCTTCTGAGAGTGAATTTTGATGCAAGTTTATACAAGTGGTTTGATAGCTTATGTTGCTTTTGTAAATGAGCTATTCTTATTCAACATAAACACAATTTGCATCATCATTTGCTAATCGATTTTTGATCTTGAAATGAAAGTAAAAATGAAATTTGATGATCTATATTACTAGTTACAATAATAAATAGATCATACTTAAAATAGCTTTTGCTTTGGTTTCATTTTCATGAGATATATAAGTGGTATAATTGTTGTATTATAGTTTGATGGTTTGAGTTATGTTAATTAATAATATAAACAAACCATACTTATGATAAATGCAATGATTATTTCACTTAATATCAATGTTAGGGATCATAAATTATTTGTTTGTTGATTTACAAAAATATGAGAGTGGATTTGCCTCTAAATTGTTCTTTAGTCTAATAGTTTTTAAATCACATTTCAATTCTAGTTTTAGCTTCTTTTTGTAGTTAACAATTTCCTCTCACCTTGGTTTAATTTAATTGAATTGAAAATTTTAAAATCTCACAATTTCCTGCGGATCGACCCGTACTCGCCACGTACTAACTTTTGTATGCCGTACGCTTACGGTTATTTTAATTTGAAAATTTTCAACTATTTTCTAAACCGACAGAAAACTAGCCAATTAACAAGTTTTTGACTTCGTTCCTGGGGAATTGTCTTTGATTTTATTTTATATTCTTCGAATTATTTTTCATTTGATTTTTGTGTGTTTTTGTTTTGTGTGTTAGTTTGCATATAAAAACACACACATTTTTCTTCAAAACATATATATTATTCACTTCACTATTCTATGTTTACATTTGTATATTTTACAGTTCCATTTTCATTTCAAAATACGCTCTGTTATTCCCTAACCATCCCTGTCATACATCAACCTTCACTGCCTAACTCTGCCATAACTCCCCAAGTTCACACTGCTTACATTCACATGACCTCATAACCCCACTGCCTCATCCAAGCTTCAACACACAACCTCCCCTGATAGTCAAAACCTCTGCAGTAGCAACTCACGCACGCCACTTCAGTTTAACTCCATCATCCAGTTCTTCAAAAACATCAAACAAACTCCAATTATTCATTCAATTTCCACTGTGCACCAGTGTGCACAAGCACATCAAAACTGCTACTGCCTGTACGGTTCGACACTACATCACAACCATTCAAACACAACAACATTACTGCATACAACAACTTCTACACACCAAAACAAGTAGCATCTCAAACTATCACCACAACAACAACCATATCTCCACTGATACTCAACTGCTACTTGTTCACTTCACCAGCATACTCCACTTCACCATCATCAATACAAACTACAGCAACAACAGATGACATCACTTTCCACAATATCTACCTTTAACATACACTTCTACCTACCCAACGGTGACTAGAATCAAATCAATCCACATTCAGATTGCTCAATCACACTACTCCTCCTACTCTATTATGACCATAAGTTCATTACTTCCATCTCTGCTACCATCAACTAGTCTCGAATACCCAAAGCATACAACTACTGCTTCAAGAATCCACCAAGATCAAACCCTGCAAGCTACCACCTGATAACCACTGCACAGTTCAACTTCACTCTTACCATACAACTGCCTTCATCACCACTTGCCTTAACTGCAGTCCACCACCCGGCATTACAGACCCTAACAGTCACTGATCATCAAGCTGCCACTTCGATATCCCCCATCGCCAAACCAAGGACATCAAATCGAATCGAATTCACCACCAATCGAACTCCAGCAACCCATCTCCACCCTCGCTGCATCACCAACAACGAACTGCAAACACAAATCAGCAATCGAATAAAACCCTCCTATCATGAACCAAAACTCCACTACCTCGATCACCTCGAACGACAACCCGCTACCCAATTGCCTGCAACAGATCGTGCTTCGAAATCAAACCGATTTCATCACCTTGAACCCAATTCCAAACTTCCATAAAATCGAACCATGAACACGATCCAGAAATAGGAATTTAGGAATTTAAAAACAAGGAAATTGTTTTCAAATTTGAAGATAATATTTTGATTGAAAATTTTGTTTCTATGTGTTAAGGAAAGAGTGTTGGGTGTGAATTTTGGTTTCGAATTTATTTAAGTGGGTCGGGCCCCGTATCTCTAAAGAGATTTTGTAATAAAGTTTTGTTTTGTTTTAATTTAACTTGTTTTAGTTTTAAGATTTTGTTCTAGTTTTGTTTAAATTGTTATACCATTAAATCCAAAAAAAAAATGTTTTGATTTAATTTTTTTTTAAGGTCCATCTTTGTATATTAAAAAAATATTGTTCGTTCACTCCTTTTCCGCTTGCCAAAGCAGAAAATCAAGAGGAATTGCTTGCATTGCTTTGCTTGCTTAAAAATTTCCGCTAAAAAAATAAATTGCTAATAATTCTACACGTCTGGTATCGTGCTTTCATCTCTTGTTTTTATTTGAATTGCATTGTTGGTTGCTTGCAATTCATTTATATATATAAAAAAAATTAAAATTCAAAAACAAAAACAAACTTCATTTTAGTTGCATTGTAAATTCACGTTTAATTTTTGTTTTGCATTCACCTCATCTTATTTTCTTTTCTAAGGGCAATACCCCAATTCACATAAGGTGAGGGATTTCATCACCCTTTTCTTAGCCCACAAACGCATTTCATTGTAGAATTTTACTAATAATAAAGGTTAGACATTTGACTTAAGGGTGTCGCGAGCTCATCTAGGGCTTAATTGTATCTTCGCGATTCTTTTCTTTGAACAATTTTATTTTTTGGTATCCAGGCTACGGTAGAGTAATAACCATTTATAAACATTATGGTGGTTCGTAAATATTATAGTGGTTGTTCCTCTGAAGGTACTTAAACCTTCGGCTGCATTGCTATGGTGATTTGTGGTGCACCGATAATCCATGCCCGTTACCTGGCTGAGAAATATTTTTGTTGATTTAAGACAAAGTGTGATCATACAATTTTGGGTTAGGAGCTACTAAGGACAGAAAACTGCAATTAAGTCCTTTGCATTCATTAAGTTGCATTAGTTCATGATATTTAAAAAAAATCCAAAATCGGAAAAAAATGGTAAATTTTACTCAACTTAGTTTTTAATCCAAATAAAAAATCCTTCTTTCCTTTCCTTTTAAAATTTTCAATCAAAAACGAAAATCCAAAATAAAATATAAAATCTTTTCAAAAAGAAAAAAATAAAAATTTAAAAACAAAAAAAATTGAGAATTCAAAAACAAAAATGAAATTTCCATTTTCTAAAAACAAAAAACCCTTTGGTAAATATTTGAAAATTCAAAAAAAATACAAAAACAAAAACATATACAAAAATTTGAAAAACCAAAAATAAAACAAAAATCAAACTTTTCTTTTGAAAATAAATTTCATTTGGTAAATATTTTTCTTCCTTAAAAAAACCAAAAACAATTTTTCACTTCGTTTGTCAAATCTTCGTTTATTCTCTAAACTTGATTATAACTTCTTTCTCTTCTCGACTTTCACTTGTGTATGAGTACTTGGACCCACGACACAACAACAAATCGTTGGACTCACAACTCAACAACCAATCATTTAACTCGAACAAACGATCCTCCCGAAATGGCGAACGAGAATGCCCCTCAAATTCTTATGGATAGAATCTTTCCCGGTAGAGTTTCTGTTCCATCTTGCATTACATTACCTGCCTCTATGTGTTGTAGGATCGATTTCACCCTAGAGGGGGGGTGAATAGGGTGATAGTGTAAATTATAAAAATTAATCGCGGAAGCTTATCAATTAATTTAAATTCAGATCACAGAATAGCAGCACAGATATAGCAGAATATAAATAGCAGAACAGAACAATACAGAATTTACCCAGCTTCGGCAAAACCCTGCCTACGTGCTGCCCCCAAGGTTTCTACTAGAAATTAGATAGTCCCTCGCTTACACACGTAAACTCGCTATACCCGCTATTGACTAATCTAACTCTACGCTCAAAACCCTGACCACAACTCAACCACCGAGTTGCGAATTCCCAAACTACACACCGTAGTTTGTCCCCTAGTCACACGACTAGAAAATTAAAAACGGTTTAAAAAGAAAATACAAATTAAAAATAATTTAAAAACCAAATAACCCTTATTTAAAAATTTAAACCCTAAAATAAAAAGTAAGCCCAAATTAATAAAACACAGGCCGGCCCCTTATTCACTTCTTCAATGTTATTGCGGCCCGTTCCCTTTTAATTGATGCCGGCACTTGTTTCTTCGTTCGTTCTTCTTCCTTTAAAAAATTAGGGCTTTTGGTATGATTGAGGTCGCCGACTCCAGTAGCTTCGACTGAGATAAATATAATTCTGTTCCTTGCGTTCGTCGATCGATTTGTCTCTTGAGTTTCTGTCGGCTACTTCGATTGATCGAGTTCGATTATAATTTTGGTGAGTACTTTTATTCCTTTTTCTTTCTGATTGAATGCTTGAACTCGATAATAATTTTGCCAATGATGATTGGGCTTATATAGGATTCGAAATCCTATTTTTGCGTTCGTATTTTCGTGTTTGAATTTGTCTACTGATTTGCTTTGGCCATT
The DNA here is from genome assembly GCA_030765085.1 of Allium cepa. Lineage (NCBI taxonomy): Eukaryota > Viridiplantae > Streptophyta > Magnoliopsida > Asparagales > Amaryllidaceae > Allium > Allium cepa. Next base: position 753,847,634 of record CM060940.1, on the reverse strand, counting down.
CGATTATACTTGGATGATTGAGATAAAATCTGACTAATTCATATGCGTATATTCTTGATACTTGCTTCCCACGGCTTGGTTGACACGGTTTTGATTATTGACTCGTTCAATATTGACTGTGACGATTTTTGGCTTTGCTATGCTTCCACGACTTCGACCCATACATTGTTCACCTCGGCCTATAGTGTTCATGTTGTACTTGGATAGTTGGTTACTGTGTACTTGTTGAAATGATTAAGACTTGCAGTTTACTTGGCTTTGAATCATTTCGTCTCTTGCCATCTTTTTCTGGTTGGTACTGCATTGCATTCTCAGTGAGCTCCATTTTACTTTGTTGCATTTCTGATCACTGCTGTGTCTTGTTTCACTAGTATCAGTGATGTTGCAACTGGTTTAATGTTTGTTCAATGCATTTACTTCAAATGTTTCACTCTGATATATATATATATGCATTCATTCGAGTTGTATTCATGTTTGTTGTTGTCAGTTTGCCTTGTATTACAATGAGTAGCTATCGTCTGCACTTGCATTCGTGTTGTTGTTTGCTTCATGTACCCTACTGCTTTGAACTTCTGGTTGGTTTGCCCTGGACTTCACTTGACCATTGCTTCATGTATACTTGGTGCTTGTATACTGCAGCTTGGTCTTGCCTTGTGCATCTCAACTTGTTCTTGTACTTTGATGGCTGATAATTTTTGCTGTCCACTGCAGTTTGTAGTGTTATTGAGTTGTGCTTGGTAGTCTTGTATGGTTTTCTTCTGGTTTGTTCACTGCAGTTTCATTACTACTTCTCTGATGCATTTTTCATGTATTCCCTTGATAATCATGTGCCACTGCATTACACTGTTGCAAGTGTTTCTGTTGAGCATGATTTGTCATCTCTGGTATTTCATGTTGGCCATGTTCTTCACTGTTTATATTGTTTGCATTGTTGCAGTTGGTCATTTTGTTCATCTGTATATATCACATGTTTTGTTTCATGTTGGCTTGAGTCTGTTGAAGTTGTGATGACTGCTTCATGCTGCTGGACTTGTTTTTGTACATTATTTGAATTTGCATTGATGCATTGTCTTTGCATTCCATGTTGCATGCATGAGTCTGGTTCTCGGCCTATTGCATTTGACCACTGAACTTGACTGTTTAGTTTCATATTCATGTGTACTTTTGATTTGCGCTTGAGTTGAATCCAGTTACAAAAACTCGGGTTTGACCTTGTGCTCGTGTCATGGTGTATTGCATGTGAGTTGAACCCGGTTTTTCATTTAGGTTTGACCTGTGCTCACCTGTCCCTGTAAATCAATCAAGTGTATATATCGGCGTGCACGGCCTTGTGGCATATACAGTAATACACTGTGTATGTCACAAGTTGTTCGTGTATGATGAATTCAAATATAAATGATGACGAACAACCCAAATAACCGAGGCAAAAATTATTTTCAAAATCCATATTTTATTTTATATTGCAAAAATATTTCTTTTTCAATTTTACTGCTTTAGTGAATATTTTTGCAGATTTCTCAGATGCTGGATTCAAACTGAAATGCAGTTGAAGATAAAAATACGAGTTGAGTGAATGAGTGATATGTAGTGAGGTGAACTGTAAATATGAAATGTGATGTAATTGTAATCAAAGTTGTATAGTTATAGTGAGATCTTGAAATTGTACTATTCAAAGATGTAATAAATATTTATTTGAATAAAATATTCGTTTGAATTCAAATTTCGTGTTATTTATTTTATTCAGCAAATATTTATTTAATCTGTGAAAATAAATAGTATATTATCAAATACATTTAAACGAATGTATATATGTTTATTATCATCAAACAAAAATCATATAAGCGCATATTCAACAATCTCCCCCTTTTGATGATAACAAACATATATTTAAGATTTTGAATATGTTAAATGTATATGATCATAGATATATCCTAATTGCTCCCCCTATACAAATGCTTCCTCTCTACACAAAGCTCCCCCTACATATATGCATACAAATAAAAATTATATAAATGAGCCTATATGCAAATGGAAAATTATTTGACCTTTGCTTGATTCTATTTGACAAAATCTTAACTTTTCTCTCCCCCTTTTGTTATCAGCAAAAGAATAATAGTGTTAGAGAAAATAGAGATAAAGTTATCGATATTAACCAACATTAAAACTCAATTGAATATAAATATTAAATTTCAATAAAAAGTCAAACAAAAATCATAAATATTTTGTTAGGCGCATATTCCACTTTTAGAATGATGGAAATGATGTCATCATATAAAACCATACAGTTGTGTCTATTTGTGGTATATTTATATCAGGAATTTGAATATCTACTAACCATGCATAACCGTTAGGACTTTTAAATGAGATTAGTAGTATTCCAATTTTATTTTAAAAAAATGAATTCAAGTATCTTCTAACCACGCATAACCGTAAGGACTTTTAAATGGGATTAGAATCAACTTGTTTATTTTACAAATCAACTTTTGATATGCGTTCCATACATGCATAACCGCGAGGACTTTTAAATGAGCATGGAAGCACATAACAAATTCCAAGTAATTCACCCATGCATAACCGTGAGGACTTTTAAATGAGAGTGAATACTTTGGTATTTATTTATTTATTTGTTTTTTTTTTAAAAAAATGTGAAAATGAAAAACGAACAATTCCTGTTTAAAGTATCACATATCGACAAACTATATAGAATTTTGATGAGTGATGGCTGTTAGAAATATGATAGATATAGAGATGGTCATGGAATTTTTACCAACAAAAAATTTTATAACTCTTGTTTAAATTTCTAAAGAAATTTATTAATTATACCGTCTCAAGTCATAATATTTGATCAATATTAACACTCATCACTTTTTCAATCACTATTTTTCTTTTCGATAAACATTAGGGAGTCAGATTAGTCAAAATAGTCATTTAAAATCAAAATCAAAAATAATTATGAAAATAATTTTTCAAAAATGACTAACCTGAAACTATGGTCAAACATGATTTTCTCCAGGGGTTTTAAAAGAGAATTTTCTGCTATTTGAAAATTATTTGAAATGAAGAATATGCAGATATTTTCTTTGAAAAAACGATGCAGTTACTAAATGTTTTAACAAAAATCACGTTTCACTAGTAATTTTTCTATCAACTAGATTACCAGTGTAATCTGCATCGGAATTTCTCTCTCACTCAAAATTATCATTAATTGAATTTGATTGACCAAACCATGAAGTGTGCACCAAAAATTTCAAACTCAATTTTAACAACAATTTAAATGACATTCTTTTGAATCTGAATTGAAGCCGTGTAAATAATCAGAAAACCGTGAATATAGAGTCAGCCATATTATAACCAATTGTAATATCCAACAAAACACTATTTTTAATCCAAACTGATATATATGAAGTAATTCAAAGAATCTAGAGATTTGTATAGTGTTTTTGGCATAAGAATATAATTGGCCAACAATTTTGAATAAGTCAGAAACAAAATCATCATCTTTTCATCAATCTCAAAATTGGCTGAATTTTAATCAGAATATGGTGCAGATTATCACTTTTAATATATCGTTCAAATAAATATATCTGTTTTACCTTTACGATATTTTTCGTTGTTGTCCATTGTGATTCTGTCACCTTTGTACTAGGCTAAGGAACTTAGCTTTGTCGCCCGTTGCGTTTCTGGAACAGCCAAAATCCAAAGAACACTATTGTTGTTCCTTAGCCTGCCACCACACCTACACGAGAAAAGATTTATGTGACCTATTTGTTTTTATAGGTCCATGATTGTTAGTGGCAGAATATTTCGAAAAACAATTTTGTAAAGACCCAAAACTATTTATAATTGTTCCCTTTGGCACCCAAATTTGTTTAACTTTGAGAGATTTTATATTTGTGCCTTTTGGAATCCAAATCGGTATAGTTTTCACATGTTTGGGTCTATACCAACAATTATTGTGATTGTGTCCATATTTTCTACAAATTGTGCACATGGATTTAGCTTGACTAATATTGCTTTCAACAATTTTCGAACTATTATATCCAAGTCCTTGTCTAACCGAATTAACAGTTTGCTTTCCTAATAGCATATTCAACGATTTTTCACTTTTTGAAAATTTATCCAAAGTCGTTGACAATTGTTGGACTTGTGTTTTGAGAGATTCATTTTCGTTTAACAATTGTGTGCACCTTTTAATAGAATTCTCTCTCCTAGTATTTTCATTCTCTTTTAAAATCAGAATTTCATTTTCAAGTGATTTTATATTGATTTCTGATTTTTTAATTTCTTCTTCGAATGTTGGACACTTATCACACTTAGGGATTCTACGTTGATAGGTTTTAACTAATTGATCAAGTTGTTTATTACATTCTATCAAAGTATCTTTTTGAGATTCAAGTTTGGCGTATTTTTTCCTAAGTCGTTCAAAACAACCGTTTACTTCATGAAAATATATAAGCAACTCAGAATGGGTAAGTTTTGATACCTCACTTGGCTCGTCATCGTCACTGTCAGTTGTATCACCTCGAAGACACAATTCTGCCTTTTCGCTTTCACTGCCAGTGCTTTGATCATTCTCGTCTATTTCATCCCAAGTGGCTGCAAAACTTTTCTTTTTCTGTTTCTTTCCATGGCTGGATTTAATTTGTGGACAATCGGGCTTGATATGGCCGGGTTTGTTGCAATTATAACAAATAAATTTTTGTTCTTCCGAGTAGTCTAGTGCTTTGGCTATTCTGCCTTTTGCTTTTTGAATTCGAGCTGAATTTCCATGTTTTTGATTCCATTTTTTGAATTTCCTTATTAACAGCTCCAATTCTGCTGCTCCATCATCTTCATCGTTATCATCATCACTTTTGGTTGTTCCTTTGAGAGCTATTGATTTCTTTTGAGTGTCACCTCCTTCACGCTCTTCTTTGAATTTCATTTCTAGCTCATAAGTGGTGAGATTTCCGATGAGTTCTTCAACTTTAAGTTGTTTTAAATCTTTCGATTCTTGTATGGCAATTACTTTTGCTTCAAAGCTTCGTGGAAGGACTCTGAGGATTTTCCGGACTATTTCTAATTCGGTGTATGTTTTTCCGAGAGCTTTTGATTTGTATACGATATTGGAGAGTCGTCCGTACATCTCTTTGACATTTTCTTCTTTCGCCATTTTGAAGTTCTCGTATTCGCTGCTTAGCATTGCAAGGCGAGATTCTTTGACTTGAGATGTTCCTTCGTGAGTCACTTCTAGTATGTGCCATATTTCCTGCGCAGTTAGACAATGTGAGACACGATTAAATTCAAATTGATCCAATGAACATATAATAGAATTCATAGCTTTGACATTAGTATTTTGTAATTTATTTTCTAGTTCTGTCCATTGTTCCTTTGGTTTCTCTATTTCCTGATTATCTACAGTTATAGTTGGTATTCTATAACCTGTCTCAACAATATTCCAAGCGTCAATGGTTTTTAGAAAAATTTGCATTCTATTTTTCCAGTAAGCACATTCACTATTGAACATTGGTGGTCTAACTATCGACTGACCCTCTGCAAAAGCATTATTAAAAGAAGCCATTTTAAAAACAAAAACCGAATTTTTGAAACACGAATTTTTAAAACAAAAATTGATTTTTGAAACACGAATTTTTAAACAAAAATTGGTTTTTGTAAAATCAAAATTTTTAAAACAAAAACGGCTTTTGAACCTCGCTCTAATACCACTTGTAGGATCGATTTCACCCTAGAGGGGGGGTGAATAGGGTGATAGTGTAAATTATAAAAATTAATCGCGGAAGCTTATCAATTAATTTAAATTCAGATCACAGAATAGCAGCACAGATATAGCAGAATATAAATAGCAGAACAGAACAACACAGAATTTACCCAGCTTCGGCAAAACCCTGCCTACGTGCTGCCCCCAAGGTTTCTACTAGAAATTAGATAGTCCCTCGCTTACACACGTAAACTCGCTATACCCGCTATTGACTAATCTAACTCTACGCTCAAAACCCTGACCACAACTCAACCACCGAGTTGCGAATTCCCAAACTACACACCGTAGTTTGTCCCCTAGTCACACGACTAGAAAATTAAAAACGGTTTAAAAAGAAAATACAAATTAAAAATAATTTAAAAACCAAATAACCCTTATTTAAAAATTTAAACCCTAAAATAAAAAGTAAGCCCAAATTAATAAAACACAGGCCGGCCCCTTATTCACTTCTTCAATGTTATTGCGGCCCGTTCCCTTTTAATTGATGCCGGCACTTGTTTCTTCGTTCGTTCTTCTTCCTTTAAAAAATTAGGGCTTTTGGTATGATTGAGGTCGCCGACTCCAGTAGCTTCGACTGAGATAAATATAATTCTGTTCCTTGCGTTCGTCGATCGATTTGTCTCTTTGAGTTTCTGTCGGCTACTTCGATTGATCGAGTTCGATTACAATTTTGGTGAGTACTTTTATTCCTTTTTCTTTCTGATTGAATGCTTGAACTCGATAATAATTTTTCCAATGATGATTGGGCTTATATAGGATTCGAAATCCTATTTTTGCGTTCGTATTTTCGTGTTTGAATTTGTCTACTGATTTGCTTTGGCCATTCGATTATACTTGGATGATTGAGATAAAATCTGACTAATTCATATGCGTATATTCTTGATACTTGCTTCCTACGGCTTGGTTGACACGGTTTTGATTATTGACTCGTTCAATATTGACTGTGACGATTTTTGTCTTTGCTATGCTTCCACGGCTTCGACCCATACATTGTTCACCTCGGCCTATAGTGTTCATGTTGTACTTGGATAGTTGGTTACTGTGTACTTGTTGAAATGATTGAGACTTGCAGTTTACTTGGCTTTGAATCATTTCGTCTCTGGCCATCTTTTTCTGGTTGGTACCGCATTGCATTCTCAGTGAGCTCCATTTTACTTTGTTGCATTTCTGATCACTGTTGTGTCTTGTTTCACTAGTATCAGTGATGTTGCAACTGGTTTAATGTTTGTTCAATGCATTTACTTCAAATGTTTCACTTTGATATATATATGCATTCATTCGAGTTGTATTCATGTTTGTTGTTGTCAGTTTTCCTTGTATTACAATGAGTAGCTATCGTCTGCACTTGCATTCGTGTTGTTGTTTGCTTCATGTACCCTACTGCTTTGAACTTCTGGTTGGTTTGCCCTGGACTTCACTTGACCATTGCTTCATGTATACTTGGTGCTTGTATACTGCAGCTTGGTCTTGCCTTGTGCATCTCAACTTGTTCTTGTACTTTGATGGCTGATAATTTTTGCTGTCCACTGCAGTTTGTAGTGTTATTGAGTTGTGCTTGGTAGTCTTGTATGGTTTTCTTCTGGTTTGTTCACTGCAGTTTCATTACTACTTCTCTGATGCATTTTTCATGTATTCCCTTGATAATCATGTGCCACTGCATTACACTGTTGCAAGTGTTTCTGTTGAGCATGATTTGTCATCTCTGGTATTTCATGTTGGCCATGTTCTTCACTGTTTATATTGTTTGCATTGTTGCAGTTGGTCATTTTGTTCATCTGTATATATCACATGTTTTGTTTCATGTTGGCTTGAGTCTGTTGAAGTTGTGATGACTGCTTCATGCTGCTGGACTTGTTTTTGTACATTATTTGAATTTGCATTGATGCATTGTCTTTGCATTCCATGTTGCATGCATGAGTCTGGTTCTCGGCCTATTGCATTTGACCACTGAACTTGACTGTTTAGTTTCATATTCATGTGTACTTTTGATTTGCGCTTGAGTTGAATCCAGTTACAAAAACTCGGGTTTGACCTTGTGCTCGTGTCATGGTGTATTGCATGTGAGTTGAACCCGGTTTTTCATTTAGGTTTGACCTGTGCTCACCTGTCCCTGTAAATCAATCAAGTGTATATATCGGCGTGCACGGCCTTGTGGCATATACAGTAATACACTGTGTATGTCACAAGTTGTTCGTGTATGATGAATTCAAATATAAATGATGACGAACAACCCAAATAACCGAGGCAAAAATTATTTTCAAAATCCATATTTTATTTTATATTGCAAAAATATTTCTTTTTCAATTTTACTGCTTTAGTGAATATTTTTGCAGATTTCTCAGATGCTGGATTCAAACTGAAATGCAGTTGAAGATAAAAATACGAGTTGAGTGAATGAGTGATATGTAGTGAGGTGAACTGTAAATATGAAATGTGATGTAATTGTAATCAAAGTTGTATAGTTATAGTGAGATCTTGAAATTGTACTATTCAAAGATGTAATAAATATTTATTTGAATAAAATATTCGTTTGAATTCAAATTTCGTGTTATTTATTTTATTCAGCAAATATTTATTTAATCTGTGAAAATAAATAGTATATTATCAAATACATTTAAACGAATGTATATATGTTTATTATCATCAAACAAAAATCATATAAGCGCATATTCAACAATCTCCCCCTTTTGATGATAACAAACATATATTTAAGATTTTGAATATGTTAAATGTATATGATCATAGATATATCCTAATTGCTCCCCCTATACAAATGCTTCCTCTCTACACAAAGCTCCCCCTACATATATGCATACAAATAAAAATTATATAAATGAGCCTATATGCAAATGGAAAATTATTTGACCTTTGCTTGATTCTATTTGACAAAATCTTAACTTTTCTCTCCCCCTTTTGTTATCAGCAAAAGAATAATAGTGTTAGAGAAAATAGAGATAAAGTTATCGATATTAACCAACATTAAAACTCAATTGAATATAAATATTAAATTTCAATAAAAAGTCAAACAAAAATCATAAATATTTTGTTAGGCGCATATTCCACTTTTAGAATGATGGAAATGATGTCATCATATAAAACCATACAGTTGTGTCTATTTGTGGTATATTTATATCAGGAATTTGAATATCTACTAACCATGCATAACCGTTAGGACTTTTAAATGAGATTAGTAGTATTCCAATTTTATTTTAAAAAAATGAATTCAAGTATCTTCTAACCACGCATAACCGTAAGGACTTTTAAATGGGATTAGAATCAACTTGTTTATTTTACAAATCAACTTTTGATATGCGTTCCATACATGCATAACCGCGAGGACTTTTAAATGAGCATGGAAGCACATAACAAATTCCAAGTAATTCACCCATGCATAACCGTGAGGACTTTTAAATGAGAGTGAATACTTTGGTATTTATTTATTTATTTGTTTTTTTTTTTAAAAAAATGTGAAAATGAAAAACGAACAATTCCTGTTTAAAGTATCACATATCGACAAACTATATAGAATTTTGATGAGTGATGGCTGTTAGAAATATGATAGATATAGAGATGGTCATGGAATTTTTACCAACAAAAAATTTTATAACTCTTGTTTAAATTTCTAAAGAAATTTATTAATTATACCGTCTCAAGTCATAATATTTGATCAATATTAACACTCATCACTTTTTCAATCACTATTTTTCTTTTCGATAAACATTAGGGAGTCAGATTAGTCAAAATAGTCATTTAAAATCAAAATCAAAAATAATTATGAAAATAATTTTTCAAAAATGACTAACCTGAAACTATGGTCAAACATGATTTTCTCCAGGGGTTTTAAAAGAGAATTTTCTGCTATTTGAAAATTATTTGAAATGAAGAATATGCAGATATTTTCTTTGAAAAAACGATGCAGTTACTAAATGTTTTAACAAAAATCACGTTTCACTAGTAATTTTTCTATCAACTAGATTACCAGTGTAATCTGCATCGGAATTTCTCTCTCACTCAAAATTATCATTAATTGAATTTGATTGACCAAACCATGAAGTGTGCACCAAAAATTTCAAACTCAATTTTAACAACAATTTAAATGACATTCTTTTGAATCTGAATTGAAGCCGTGTAAATAATCAGAAAACCGTGAATATAGAGTCAGCCATATTATAACCAATTGTAATATCCAACAAAACACTATTTTTAATCCAAACTGATATATATGAAGTAATTCAAAGAATCTAGAGATTTGTATAGTGTTTTTGGCATAAGAATATAATTGGCCAACAATTTTGAATAAGTCAGAAACAAAATCATCATCTTTTCATCAATCTCAAAATTGGCTGAATTTTAATCAGAATATGGTGCAGATTATCACTTTTAATATATCGTTCAAATAAATATATCTGTTTTACCTTTACGATATTTTTCGTTGTTGTCCATTGTGATTCTGTCACCTTTATACTAGGCTAAGGAACTTAGCTTTGTCGCCCGTTGCGTTTCTGGAACAGCCAAAATCCAAAGAACACTATTGTTGTTCCTTAGCCTGCCACCACACCTACACGAGAAAAGATTTATGTGACCTATTTGTTTTTATAGGTCCATGATTGTTAGTGGCAGAATATTTCGAAAAACAATTTTGTAAAGACCCAAAACTATTTATAATTGTTCCCTTTGGCACCCAAATTTGTTTAACTTTGAGAGATTTTATATTTGTGCCTTTTGGAATCCAAATCGGTATAGTTTTCACATGTTTGGGTCTATACCAACAATTATTGTGATTGTGTCCATATTTTCTACAAATTGTGCACATGGATTTAGCTTGACTAATATTGCTTTCAACAATTTTCGAACTATTATATCCAAGTCCTTGTCTAACCGAATTAACAGTTTGCTTTCCTAATAGCATATTCAACGATTTTTCACTTTTTGAAAATTTATCCAAAGTCGTTGACAATTGTTGGACTTGTGTTTTGAGAGATTCATTTTCGTTTAACAATTGTGTGCACCTTTTAATAGAATTCTCTCTCCTAGTATTTTCATTCTCTTTTAAAATCAGAATTTCATTTTCAAGTGATTTTATATTGATTTCTGATTTTTTAATTTCTTCTTCGAATGTTGGACACTTATCACACTTAGGGATTCTACGTTGATAGGTTTTAACTAATTGATCAAGTTGTTTATTACATTCTATCAAAGTATCTTTTTGAGATTCAAGTTTGGCGTATTTTTTCCTAAGTCGTTCAAAACAACCGTTTACTTCATGAAAATATATAAGCAACTCAGAATGGGTAAGTTTTGATACCTCACTTGGCTCGTCATCGTCACTGTCAGTTGTATCACCTCGAAGACACAATTCTGCCTTTTCGCTTTCACTGCCAGTGCTTTGATCATTCTCGTCTATTTCATCCCAAGTGGCTGCAAAACTTTTCTTTTTCTGTTTCTTTCCATGGCTGGATTTAATTTGTGGACAATCGGGCTTGATATGGCCGGGTTTGTTGCAATTATAACAAATAAATTTTTGTTCTTCCGAGTAGTCTAGTGCTTTGGCTATTCTGCCTTTTGCTTTTTGAATTCGAGCTGAATTTCCATGTTTTTGATTCCATTTTTTGAATTTCCTTATTAACAGCTCCAATTCTGCTGCTCCATCATCTTCATCGTTATCATCATCACTTTTGGTTGTTCCTTTGAAATTCAAAAATCATATTTAATTTAAACGAATGTATATATGTTTATTATCATCAAACAAAAATCATATAAGCGCATATTCAACATGTGTAACCATTTTGAAATTCACTCAAACCATATTGTCATGCTTTCAAAATTTGGCAATTTTGAGCATGATGACCCATACATTTTCTTGATGAAATTTGAACAAGTTTGCGCAACCATTAAACTCCAGCAACTTTCTGATGGAGGAATCAAACTTCGATTAATTCCATTCGCCCTTACGGATTACGCTGAAAAATGGTTGTACAGCTTACCATTGAACTCGATTAAAACTTGGGAAGAATTTATAAAATCTTTCTTAAAAAAGTTCTACTCCTTGGAAAAAACGAGAAGAATTCAAAACGAAATTGTAAATTTTCATCAATTTAAGGGAGAACCATTTGGAAAAATTCAAAGAGCTTATGATTAAATGTCCACACCATAACTTGAAAAATGGACGAGTTACCAAATCTTATACGATGGACTCGAAAACAGTTCACGAACCATGCTCAAATCATGTGCCAAGGTAATTTTCTTGCCCAACATCATGCGATGCTTGGCAATTTCTTGAAAACCTAGCCGAAAAATCATCCCAATGGGAACGTTCGAACGAAAAATTAATTTACTCACGATCGAATGCGCACTTCATAGGATCTTCTTTTGCTTTGGAAGCTAAGATCGACATAATGATTAAAAAATTTGATAACGTTTTCTCATCGAATCAAATGAACCAAGCTTCCGAACTAATGTATTATAAATGCAGCGATCATAATCATATAGTGGATCAGTGTCCCAATTCTGTCGAACAAATTGACGCTTTCAATAAAGCCAAAAACGATCCATTTTCTCCAACGTATAATTCTGGTTGGAGAAATCATCTGAATTTTTCCTGGAACCAAAACAATCCCAACATGCATACGGTTCGTCCTAATTTTTAAGCATTCTCGAATAATGCTTCGAATCCTCCCTTTCAGCCCAACAATTTGTGAGAATTGAGGATTACGGATCTTAAGGCTAGAATAAACACTAGGAGGGTGAATAGTGTTTAAAGGAATTACTAATTCTTTTTGAGATTATATTAATTTGAACACAAATGTATGCAATATTCAGACAAAGATATGATCACAGAATCGAACACAGATGCATAAATAAAGTAAAAGCAATAAAGGAAAGAACACACCGAATTTTATACTGGTTCGGAGTTACCCTACATCCAGTCCCGCAATACAAGTACAGATTTCCTTTCAAAATCAATTCTTACAATTACACCCTCAATTTCAAGGCCACGAGGTACACCACTCCAGATTCACAATCCTCTGGGTAGAGATACTTGATTTTATGGGCAATAAGTTCACCCAATTGATTTCCCAGGCTACAATCACACCTTTTCTCGCTTGATTGATTTTACAGGCTACAATCACACATTTTCTCACTCAATTAATTACAAAGAAGTCTATAACTCTGAATAGCACTAGGATCTTGTTGAGATAGTGATAGAGAATTAAACCAGAAATGATCTAGTTAGATTCAATGGTGATTTCGGCAGAGTAAGGGTAAAAATGTATATAAAGAAATATGGAAGAAGAAGAGGAGTGAAATCAGATAAAATATGAATATAAGTTCGTTTAAAACAACCCCTATTTATAGTAGAACAACAGTCATGTCCATTCGTGAAAGGATATGACAAACATATACTTTCTTTGAAATAAACTGCCACTTTGTCGACAAGGGTATCTTGGGGTTGTCGACAGGCCTATGTTATTTTTGGTAATTTGTTTTTCTTTGAAAATTACTTCTATCTTGTATTAAAACTATTTTTAAACTTTATAAATATACTTAACTATAGTTAGTGTTATCCCGCTTTTTGGCAAAGCCGTGATACCAAAAGATCGATCGAAAACGGAGGACAGTTCGTCTCAGAGATTGGTCATACTTCGTTTCGCTATGGATATCGCTGAATTTTGTCCGAGTCCAGATTGAGCTACAATTGATAGGACATGACAAGAAAGATCATAAAAGTCCGCATCTTAAATTTCAAGTCAATCCAAATTCATACGCTCAAGTTATGATCGATTCAATTTGAAGGGAGAAACCTAGATTTCGAATCCATCACCGAACACTGGTTCGAACCGATCACCTTCGTATCGATCAACTTCGAACCCATCGAAGTGCCTCGGATTCGACTCCATCAACTTCGAATCCATCGAGTTCGTATCGATGGACCTCGTATCCATCAGCCAATGTTTATCCATCAGATCATCGTGCTTCGAATCCATCGAAGGGTTCAAGTTCGCGACAATTGACTTCGTATCCATGGAGAAGTTACAAAGCTCGTATCCATCAGAGAAAGGCTACTTCGTATCCATCGAGCATTGGTTGTTCGACTCCATCAGTGAATCCTTGTTCGAACCCATCAGTGAAGCCTTGTTCGAACCCATCAGTGAAGCCTTGTTCGAACCCATCAGTGAAGCTTCGTTCGAATCCACCAAGTAAACTAGCCATGATGACGTGTCATCCATCGATTCGAATGCGCCGAGATACATGGAGTCGAAGCGGTCAACTCGGAGCGAAATCCGGATCGAGGCGAAGTGTGCGCTACACGTCAACACGAAGGCGTGTGCCACCATCGGTTCGAAGCTATCGGTTCGAACGCATCGATTCAAACCAAACAGCCACTTGAAGAATCCCATTTCGTATCAATCATATCTCTCAATCTACTGATCCAAATGCCACGAAATATTCACAGAAGCTTGCATACATGTTGAAGAATGTCCACACCAAATTTCACCTCGATTGGATGATTTTCTGATTGATTCGAATGTAGTTCGAATCGATGCCAAAGTGGGCCCAAATTTCCTAAGGCCGGGCGCGTAGGCCCCCTCACGTGCCAGAAGTGGTCTCCCGAGTTTTCAGCGAAATATCAGCATCCTACGCCTATAAATAGAGCCCCAGAGCCAACAAAAAAGGGATCTTTTGACTCTCAAGCGTCCAGACTCTGCCGGATCGAGATCTCCATCATCCTACATCATAAATTTGCTGTTGATTTCGAATTTCCAGTTGTAACTTGCTGTAACAACTTGTAATCATTGAAAGAGAATCAATAAAACTACAAAAAACTTCACAGTGGACGTAGGCAACACGCCGAACCACTATAAATCGCTTGTCTACGCATTTACTTTACTGTTGAATGGAGTTTTTGTTAGATATTATTCGTTTTGAATTTACATTCTTCATTATTATCTTTTCAACGACTCCCGAAGAGTGTTGTGACCAATTTTGGTGCAAACACTTTGGTGCTTTCACTGAGAAAACCCAGATTTTCTCCTGCTCTTTGGATCTGTCAGCGATACCGGATTGAATAAATCTAAGAGAGAGATCCAGATCATCAAGTCCAACTTCCTTCCCTTCTATTCAGATTTGCACAAAGTCTAGGAAAGGAATTCAACTTTCAAGATGGTTAGCACAAGAACCACCTCAAACGCTATCAATCAAGAAGAACAGGATAGACAGAATCCTGCTCCACTACCTCCATCAAATCAAGATGCTACTGGACACTCGGAACCGTCAGGTCCGGTTACTCGACAAGAGTTACAGTTGCTACTCCAAGAGCTGACCCAGAGTCGGCAACAACTAGCAGAACAGCTACGTGCTAACGCCGAGCTGATCAACAAGCTGGATCGCCAGAAGCGAAAGAGATCCAAGAGGGACCATGCTTCTCGCTCCTCCAGCGAAAGTTCTTCATTTTATGATTATCATAATCGATCTCCACGACCCCGGCTAGATGGGAGTCACATGCCAGCCGTTGGAGATCAACCGACACTGACCGTTGGACAACTGAGAGTTGGTCCATCAGCCAGTTTCCAAACCGGACCCTCCTCCCGAGGAGGTGTCGTTCCTCACCACACCGCAGAATACCGCACCACTAACGTTGCGGCTGAACCAGGGGTCGACGCCCAAGATCAGTCGGACCTGGACCGTCGTCATAGCGGACGTACTCCTGAACCATACGTCCCAGAGGACTATGAGCCAAGAAGGCAAGACTTGGACCGTCGACGACATCCGGTTCAATCCCAAAATATGGAACGTAATCATACTCTAGTGCAAGCCGCACAAAACGCGCAAATACCGGATCTTTCAACTATGATACGTCAGATGATCCGTGAGAGCCAGGGATTCACAAATGACGATTGAGGAGTTTCCCGAAGTCACACTCCTTTTACGGACGATATCCTTACTGCTGAACCCCCATGGCGATTCAGAATGCCAACTCTACCCATGTACGAAGGAAACTCCAACCCCAACCCCAACCAACATATTCTGAAATATGAATGGTCGATGACCGCTGCCAGAGCTGACGATGCAGTGAAGTGTCGTAGTTTCCCCATATCCTTGGAGGGCATCGCTACCATGTGATTCACTCGATTGCCACCTCGATCCATCTCTTTGTTCGACCAGTTGGCCACAAAATTCGTTGAACAATTCCGCATGCACGTCGCAAGGCCGAAAGATGTCAACACTCTGTCTAGCGTCACTCAAGCTCCTGGAGAAACGCTCAGACACTACTTAGAGAGATTCCATACTGCATGTGCGGAGATCAGCAATCCGAACGACAACTCCATCCTTATGGCGTTAACTAAGGGGATCGACCTCGATTCTGAGTTTGGCAACTGGTTAGCTGGAAAACCACCTGCATCATTGGACCGTTTCCACGCCAAGGCGGCTCAGTTCCTGAGAAGGGAAGATGTGAAACAGTCTAGGAAGCAAACTGATGCAGGACCAAGTATGGAAGGGATCCAAAGCAATGTGGCAATCAAATAATCCAGTGAGAGCTCCGGAAAAGTTCAGTTGAACGTTAAAAACAAACAAGCTCGGCGAAGAGAGAGCGTGAATCAAACTAGAAAACGAGATCAAAATCATGGCCCGCAACGCAAGAATCCAATGTTTGACAGTTACACTCCTCTGAATACATCACTAGAGGACTTGTACTTACAAACTTGTAATACAATTCAGTACAAAAAACCTGCACCAAAACCGTCGTCAGAGAGACAAATCCAAACGGGAAAGTTTTGCAGGTTCCATGAAAGCTATGGGCACAATACGAACGAGTGTCGTCACTTACAAGATCTCGTTGAAAAACTTATCAGAGAATGGAAGCCGGAGCAGTTTGTGCGGACACCGCAGCCCAGAGAAGCGGGCCCATCAAATCAAAACAATGAACCCAATCGGCTGAGACATGAGGACTCAACTTGTCCCCGCGGAAGATTGGTGATAAACGCCATCAATGGCGGACCAACTTTCTCAGGAGCCTGGAACGACGAAGATCCTCGTCACTGTCACACATGATAGGCTCTGTTCAATCTATGAATACTATGTAATTTCCTTTACATTCTGAAATTTGAACTTGTAATAAGGCACTGACTTTGCCATATTTTCTTATTTCAGCAATAAATTACTATCTCTTCAAGTTAGAGCTGTGATTCACCGAATGCAACGTTCAACAATCACGACACACGAAGAGCTAAATTCCATCAAACAATGGAATTTATTCAAATAGCGAGTGGTTGTGATACGACCGGTCACTCACTAAGTGAAACCCCAGCTCGGGGGCAAGCCATCACATTAAAGGCTGAACAGGACCAACACACGACAGTCCTAGAACTAACTCCAAATTCCCAGAGTGCAAATTGGAGTATAAACATCCAACAACTCGTTCCCAGAGTGCGAACGGACTCCAAATTCCCAGAGTGCGAATTGGAGTATAAACATCCAATAACTCAGTCCCAGAGTGCGAACGGACTCCAAATTCCTAAAGTGCGAATTAGAGTATAAACATCCAAGAACTCGTTCCCAGAGTGCGAACGGACTCCAAATTCCCAGAGTGTGAATTGGAGTATAAACATCCAACAACTCGTTCTCAGAGCGCGAACGGACTCCAAATTCCCAAAGTGCGAATTGGAGTATAAACATCCAACAACTCGTTCTCAGAGTGCGAACGGACTCCAACTTCCCAGAGTGTGAATTGGAGTATAAACATCCAATAACTCGTTCCCAGAGTGCGAACGGACTCCAAATTTCCAGAGTGTGAATTGGAGTATAAACATCCAATAACTCGTTCCCAGAGTGCGAACGGACTCCAAATTCCCAGAGTGCGAATTAGAGTATAAACATTCAATAACTCGTTCCCAGAGTGCGAACGGACTCCAAATTCCCAGAGCACGAATTGGAGTATAAACATCCAATAACTCGTTCTCAGAGTGCGAACGGACTCCAAATTCCCAGAGTGCGAATTGGAGTATAAACATCAAATCCATCGTTTCCAAAGTGTGAACGAATTCCTAAAAAGTCCAAACAGGTATGACTAACCATCTATCGGCCAACCCGAACTTCTCAGAGCATGAATTGGGGTATAAATATAGATTACAGGTTCCCGGAGCGCAAACCGAAGCATCCGTGCTAACTCCAACTTCTCAAAGTGTGAATGGAGTATAAACATAAATTACAGGTTCCCGGAGCGTGAATCCAAACATACATGCTATCTCTAAGTTCCCAGAGTGTGAATTGGAGCACAAATACCAAGTCAAAGTTCTCGGAGTGCGAACCGAAATATCAATGCTAACTTCAAGTTCCCAGAGTGTGAAGTGGAGTATAAACATCAATTCCAGGTTCCCGGAGCGCGAACCGTGTTACAAACATCGATAGCTCTCGAATTCCTGGAGTGCGAACCAGATTATCGATCTCAAATTATCCTAAGTCCCCAGAATGTGGACATGTGCTTAAGATTTGCAATAAGTGTGATCAACCACCAAAATACAAATGTTGTTCCCCGAAACTGGGGGGTAAAAAAGCTAAGTGTTAATCACCAACCAAAGTGATACAATGTCCGAAGTTCAACCCATTCATCAGTCACAACTTGCGACCAAGATTTTCAGACTTGGCAAATAAAGCAAACTCTACTTGACGGTAAAAACACCACAAGTACACCGGACTGAGAACCAAAACACTACAAACACTTAAGCACAAAAGAAATGAGAATTGAAACGAAGAAATTGAATTTTATTTCAACTAACTAGAGACAAGGACTTACATGCAAATAAGTTCTTCCAAAAAAGAATTCCTACTTGCAGGGGCCGAACATGCGTCTATACACGGCCTACTAGCGGAAAACAAACACAAGTTTCTATCTATCAAAAAATCCGCTTAAACGGCCCATCTATTTCTTCTTTTTAAATCTCCTTATTAGCGGTTCGTCCTCGGACTCGCTAGAAACAGAGATCCTTCGTTTGGAGTGCTTCCTCTCCGGTGGCTGCTCTTCGGCTGGGGGCATAATGTCAACATCCTCCTCAGAGCTTGAATCTACATGAAGGCTTCCCACCGGAGGAGTAGGAGGGACTGGATCTGCGACAGAAGACGGGGCAGACACCCGGGTATCGACCACAGTGCCACTCGGCGATATTACATTTAGAGGTGCTGGACCGTGCGTCGTAGTCCTAATTCCAGCGTTGCCACCTTGCCCCGCAGCCTCTAATTCTGCATTAATCTCGGCCAGAATTTCTTCATCACGAATCGCTTGGGCCTGGCTGGGGGCATCTGCAGTCTGCATTGAAGAGCTAGAGGCTGGCGGGTGGTCACTAACGATGAACGACAAGTCTGTGGAAAAGTCACCCTGCTGGCCGAGCAGCTCTCTCACCATTCGCTCGTCAAGAGATAGTGCGCTCCCCTACGTTCCCTCAGTTGACACTGCTGTCACGACGGTCGTCTCGGTGGTGATGGCCTTCTCCCCTTCACTTAATTCTTGAGTTACGACAATCGGCGCAACTTCAGTCATTGAGCAAAGATAAGAAGAAGTTATTAGTAACTGCTTCAAAACAAACTCCCTATTTGGAATACACTTGAGATGAGTTCGGAATACCTTCCTCAACGTGGCCTGCTGACGACGGAGCAGCTTCAGAAACGTGCTCCCGAATAGGAGATAACTGCGGTTGCTCTGGATTATAAGCAGGGACTGACTGTGAGTCAACCGCGGATGTAGGCTCTAACGAAGGTGGAGCAGTAATTTCAAGAATAGTAGCGTGATGCTTGACACCCGATCCTTCCCCAATCTCCCGGTGCTGACCACCAATCATCTCCTTCTCATGAGAAATTATGGCATCATGAAGGATCTTCTTTTCATCTTCGGTCAGCAACCGGTTCTCAAGCTTGAACTGGTCGATTGATGCATCCGGGTGCGCTTCTCCTTCCTCCTCAACCAATCGGACCCAAGCGTTACGAAGATGTACCGGATAATCCTGAAGCCAGGCCAAATTTCTATGCCTCAGCACATTGGCATTGTAAGTAACGAGGAGATCTTCGATGTCGGCCTCCAGCCTGGCCTCTGCCCTTTGAACCTTCTCCTCAACCACAGCCTCAATTGCCTGAACTTTGGCCACTGCCGCATCTCTTTCAGTCCAAAGCACTACGGCTTGTTCGCATGCTTCTTGGGCCGCGCTATGCGCGTCATCTCTATCTTTAGTGATTTCAGAAACTTTATCCTTAAGCTCATTAAGCTCTTTCAAAGCCGCATCTCGCTCGGCAGTGACGATGGTGTTCCGGTGACCCATGTCTTCCACCATGATATAGTGCTCTTTTTTCATCCTATCCATGGCCGCTTGAGCTTCATCGGCCTTCGTAAGAGCCTCCATCTCTGATTTTCAAGATGATTCAGCTTCTGTGTTCAGCACTTGTATGATGTGATCTTTTTGAGCCAGCTCGGCTTGAAGCTTTTCGATGGTAGCCGCTCGTTCGAAGGCTAATGACGACGCTCGCTCGGCCACCTTATATCAAGCCTTGTATTGGACATAAAAATCGTGCACATAATCGTGCGCCACCTGCTCGGCCTCCAGCGGGATTCTTTTCAAGTGAAGAGGAAAGATGTAGTTATCAAAGAAAATATTCGGGAAGTCCTTCTTTAATTGCGCAAGCCTGATTGCTCCTTCCCCCGAAATTTCAGCAGGAGGCTGTTCCGCAACTATCGGGGACATTGCCTCAGACCTGGGATGGTGGGGCTCCAATCTAGAGGACTGAGAAGCTGGCTTGTATCGAGAAGATTCTAAAGGACGAGAAACATAGGAAGGAGGTTGTATAGGGGCTTTGGGAGGAGGAGTGCGAGATCGAGACCGACGTCTGTAGTCCCTATCTCTTTCATACCGTTCTTGGCTAGAATACCCGAAGTACCTATGATCGTAGTCCCTATCTCCTTCTCTTCGTTGTGACTCGTAATATGAGGAAGATTTACAAGCATGTCGCAGACTTCCTAACATTGAACCGCGTCCAGTCATAATATCTGCAAGGCGAAATGAGAATAAATTTAGTGGTTTTTCGAAACCGATGACCTACGACTAAGGGTTGTGTAGTGTCTTGAAATGTGTATGAATATGCATCCCTCCGACCAACCAGAAGTGTCGACCACGCTAGTAATAAAAGGCTCGCTCAATTCTAGAGTACGATGGAATTCCTCCAACCCGACATCATGTTGAAAAGAAACATCATCCGGGATTGGAAGATCGGCAAGCCCTTCAAAGAGACTTTCTATTCCTGGGGGAGACCTCTCTGAAATTCTAATTCCGGGGGTGGGCCGGGACATGACGACCGACTTTCGTCTTCCCTTTCCAGGCGACTTAAAAACGGCAGCCTTGCCTTTTCTCTGCTCTACGACATCCTGAACTACATCTGTAGGCCCAGCCAATGGCTCATCATCAGTATGGGTTCTTTCAGAATCAGCTTCCTCGGCTATAATAACTTTGGGCTTCTTGTGCTTGACTCGTTTTTGCAAGACGGTCCTTAGTACTCCGTCAAACTTTATACTCTGCCCCCGTTCGATCAACCCAAAAGTCCGAAGGTTCCTATCCGTCAAAAGCAATTCGATATCCTTATCTTCGCTCGGGACTTCTCGGAGTACTCGCACTATCTCCTTGAAGTGTTCACCTTCGGGTCGCTGAATCGTTGCTGTAAAAAGGAAAAAATATAAGTTTCACTTCGACTGCAATTGCCGTAGTAATTATTTGAGAACTCAACTATACTCACGTCTGAATAACCATCGCCGGGCAAACCCTGGAGGACATCTAACGTAAAACCATTCCGTCCTGTAATAGCTTAGCCTGGTCCAGGACCCGGTGACCACTTGACAATTCCTCACTGCTTCCAAAAATGTGAAGGAGGGATAATCACTTCGGGTTTTGAAATTGAATAGATATCTGATCTCGGTCGGGATCGGTGGTCTATGAAGATACTCCATGAAGACAATGAACAAGCTATTCACGGAAGCATACCCGTTCGGGTGTAGTTGAGATGGGGCGATCCTCAAAAAAAGACAGTACTTCTCTTATGTACTCATTGAACGGAGGAAGCATCCCGGACGCGCATGCGTGGCGATTGAATGCGGTGTATCCCTCCGGCGGATTGTGTGGTCTGTCATTCGGTCCCGGTAATAACACGTCGTCCATTGACAGGCCATGCCTTAAGCATATCCTCCCCAACATATCTTCAGAAATATTGGATTGAACGGAGTCCGATGGATTGACATTAAAAGACACATTGGGAAACTCGTCCGGGGATGGACCGATGATCTCAGGTTCAATATCCGGAACCTCTAGTCTCGAAGTAACTGTACTTTGAATCTCCTGCTGCTGCGAACTTGAAGGTTCCATGACTAGCTAACTCATGAGAAACCATCGTTAGACGATAAAGGATCCGTGCATTCCCCAATGTAAAGTGTATGAATGTATGTTGTGCAGTGTTGTGCATTACTTGAATAAATGTCGTAGAGTTAAAGAAAATATGCAAATGACGAAGCTACGGAGTCCAGTTGTAATGACCGTCATCGCTGACCGTCATCACTAAACCATTTATATGATGGAAATTGATACGGATAGAAGTTGTTATGGTTCCATCGACGAGCTTCGAAAGGTGGTCGAGTATGCAGTTTAATTATCAAGTCAAAATATGCAAGAATGAAGCTCATCGGAATTATGCTAAGAAAATGTCAAACTTTCGCATCCATCATGGATTTCGAATCGATTGCAGGAGGCTCGTTCGAACCATCATTATACCACTTCGAATCGATACCGAGGGGCGCGCTTCGAACCCATGATCAAGTGCCGAGTTCGAATTGATCAATGAAGGATGACTTCGAATCGATCCTTGGTTTGCTGGTTCGTACCGATCAGGAAAACCTCAACTTAACAGCGATCACATTCGAACCGATACCTTTCGTATCGGTCATAAAGATGTAATTCGTATCGATGTAAAGTTAAGGACTTCGAATCGACCAATGGCTATTTTTCGTATCGATCATTTCGTATCGATGCGACCCATCACAATAGTCAATCGGCGCGAACTGCGTCCCCTCCAAAGGGCATTCCAGGGATCGATGCGAAATCCAAAGAAAAATGATGCCGCCCTCATCGATTCGAACACGAATCCCCAGATCGGTTCGAAGCTTCTCCAAAACAGATCTGGCTTTACTAATCACCAGAGTGGTTAATCGATGAAGAAGAGGTAGATCTGAAATAGATTTGCCGTTTGGATTCGTGGTTAATTACCTAATTTTAGTGTGGTATTCGAGGAATTAAGGATTTGGATCTTGATTGATTCGAAGACGTGACACGGTTCCTCTCTGAAGCTTCGAGTCGATGCAAAACACAGTAAACGCAAGGCAAAGGTAAAAAGTAAAAAGTGAAAAATGGCAAGGTCTCAGCTATTTATATGAAACCTAGAAGATGACCGAGCCGTTTCGCATCCCAGTCAACTCGACCGGTCACAACCGGTCAATTCACAGATCGGTTCGAAATCTACCTTCGAGTCCATGCGCTTGAAGCTTCATCGATACGAAACACACAGCAGAGCATCGAGTCGCATCGATGCGAAACAAACAGTGGGCACATCGATTCGAAGCCCCTGTTCACATCAACAAATTCACAACTTCATCCACAACCTACTGATACGAACGACGATTTCGTATCCATCATTTCCTATCGATACGAACGACGATTTCGTATCCATCCTTTCTCATCGGTGCGAATGGGTGATTCGTACTCATCCAAGCCATCGATACGAATGTCGATTTCATACCCGTCATAGCATAAGCGTACTTCATCCATACGAATGTTGATCTCGAATCCATCGATGCTCATACCCATCGGTTCGAAATATTACATTCACGCAACACAAAGTCGATTCCTTCAACCTTCTATATCGGTTCAGGAGAGGATCGATACGAAGGGACTTTTCAAAACAACCATCAAGCGTTGTCTCAACTCAAATTTCCAAATCAGTCCAGGAGAGAATCGATACGAAATTCGATAGCAAACAAAATTGACAACGACTCGTGGATGCACGGCGTTAACAAGGGTCAAACTGACATATGTGTATATATGTCGGACTAACATTCGATTTTAAACATTTACAGGGATCGAATACTCATCTTGTTACAAATGCAACAGCCAATGGCTACGCCCTATTATACAGCAATCAATCATATCAACGCAAGGTTACAGCAATATAGGGTACGAATCTCAACAAAAGAGAGCAATGATTGTTCAAAGAGAAATTGCAGCTCTTCAAAGCACATCATGTTTCCACAAGACGTACTTTGGGGGGCAAATGTTATCCTACTTTTTGGAAAAGCTGTGATACCAAAAGATCGATCGAAAACGGAGGACAGTTCGTCTCAGAGATTGGTCATACTTCGTTTCGCTATGGATATCGCTGAATTTTGTCCAAGTCCATATTGAGCTACAATTGATAGGACGTGACAAGAAAGATCATAGAAGTCCGCATCTCAAATTTCAAGTCAATCCGAATTCATACGCTCAAGTTATGATCGATTCAATTTGAAGGGAGAAACCTAGATTTCGACCCATCACCGAACACTGGTTCGAACCGATCACCTTCGTATCGATCAACTTCGAACCCATCGAAGTGCCTCGGATTCGACTCCATCAACTTCGAATCCATCGAGTTTGTATCGATGGACCTCGTATCCATCAGGCAGTTTTTGCTTCGTATCCATCAGATCATCGTGCTTCGAATCCATCGAAGGGTTCAAGTTCGCGACAATTGACTTCGTATCCATGGAGAAGTTACAAAGCTCGTATCCATCAGAGAAAGGCTACATCGTATCCATCGAGCATTGGTTGTTCGACTCCATCAGTGAAGCCTTGTTCGAACCCATCAGTGAAGCCTTGTTCGAACCCATCAGTGAAGCTTCGTTCGAATCCACCAAGTCAACTTGCCATGATGAAGTGTCATCCATCGATTCGAATGCGCCGAGATACATGGAGTCGAAGCGCTCAACTCGGAGCGAAATCCGGATCGAGGCGAAGTGTGCGATCCACGTCAACACGAAGGCGCCTGCCACCATCGGTTCGAAGCTATCGGTTCGAACGCATCGATTCGAACCAAACAGCCACTCGAAGAATCCCATTTCGTATCGATCATATCTCTCAATCTACTGATTCAAATGCCACGAAATTTTCACAGAAGCTTGCATACATGTTGAAGAATGTCCACACCAAATTTCACCTCGATTGGATGATTTTCTGATCGATTCGAATAGAGTTCGAATCGATGCCAAAGTGGGCCCAAATTTCCTGAGGCCGGGCGCGTAGGCCCTCTCACGTGCCAAAAGTGGTCTCCCGAGTTTTTAGCGAAATATCAGCATCCTACGCCTATAAGTAGAGCCCCAGAGTCAACAAAAAAGGGATCTTTCGACTCTCAAGCACCCAGACGATGCCGGATCGAGATCTCCATCATCCTACATCATAACTTTGCTGTTGATTTCAAATTTCCAGTTGTAACTCGTTGTTGATCGCTGTAACAACTTGTAATCATTGAAAGAGAATCAATAAAACTGCAAAAAACTTCACAGTGGATGTAGGCAACACGCCGAACCACTATAAATCGCTTGTCTACGCATTTACTTTACTGTTGATTGGAGTTTTTGTTAGATAATATTCGTTTTGAATTTACATTCTTCATTATTATCTCTTCAACGACTCTCGAAGAGTGGTGTGACCAATTTTGGTGCAAACAGTTAGAATACATAAATAAGTATAGAGAATAATATTTTGGTGTATATAAAATTTTACTATAATTTTATATTTAAATCAAGTATAAATATTAAAAGTTAAATATATTGTAATTAAAAGATAGTTTAAAACCAAGGATAATTTGATATTGAAAATAAAGATTATTTTGAGGCAAAAAGTATTTTAAAACTACGATAGATGTTTTTAATTTAAAAAGGGTAGATTTTGAAATCATTTTGAAAACAAGATATAATTTTGTAAAACATTTAAATAAAAGTTAGTGGATACAAAACAATGTTCCACCAGATTTTTCGTAGGTACCATCCTACTTAGGGTTCCATCCCTTTAAGGGCTTGAAGTGGGTTCCATTCCACGAATAAAATAGGTTTTAAGATATCAGTGCTTTTCTAGGAGTTTTAACAAAATTTCTAACTAAATTACTTATATTGAAATCTTGAACTCTTGATAATCTTGATACTCATGAGTCTTCAATCTTGATATCTTCAGTCTTGAATCTCTATACTGTACATTCTTCATTCTTGGTACCTGCATGGTTAAGTCCTGCATATACATATATATCTAAACTATAATGTTAGTATTTATATTTTATAACAATTCCTAAGGTTGTTGTCACCAAAACCATCATCTCAAGGACTAATAATCTCCTCCTTTTTTATGATGACAACCTATGTTTATAACATATTCTTCACCTTCACTATAACTCCTCCTAAAACTAATTACTCCCCCTTAATCTATGACTTACTATCCTATTTGGTAATTCTCCCCCTTTATCGTCAACAAAAACCATCCTAAAACCGTAAAAATAAAAATCACCCCCTTAAACTAATACTAGAGCAAAGTATAGTAAATGAAATGTGAAAGACATTAACATAATTATATTATAATTATTCAATACATAAATATGTATAAGTATATTTCAAACAGTCCAATCGACACGCACATCAAATCCAATCATGTCAAACAATTCAAACAAATCAATCAAATCAAACAAGTCAAACAAGTCAATCAAGTCAATTAAGTCAAACAAGTCAATCAAGTCAAACAAGTCAATCAAGTCAAACAAATCAAGCAAAACATACCAAACAAATCAAAACTAATAATCCTATACTATAAGAGAATACCACAAACTCCTCCTAAATAAAATACACTCGTTATGTATACATGTATGCAATATATAGTTTGTAATGCAGTATGAAATGTATGACATATGAAATGTAGCATGATATAATATGCAAAATGAAGTGCAACTTGTGATGCAAATGATTATGATATTTTATGCATTGTAATTTATGATGTAATATGCAATGAAATGTGAAATGAAATAGGATGCATAATGATATGTAATATGAAACAAAATGATAATGAAGCAAAATAATAATAATAATAATAATAATATGCAGAATGATATGACGATATATATACTACGGTAAGAGACATCCGGATTATAAGATAAACATGAGTGATAAGTAATATCTAATTGACAAGCATATATATATATATATATATATATATATATATATATCTGTGTGTGTATGTGTATGTATATATATATATATATCACATCATTTATTATAAATCACTTCAACCAAACAAAGGTAATACACACCAATTACTAGACTTAGGTTAAGGAAACTAATGAATGGGACTGAAAGAGTAGTAAAGAAAAGATTTTAAAGGTAATAGATGATTTTAAAACTATAACATATATTCATGAAAGGTAGTAATCAAACTCAATATCAATATCAAATTGCTAATAAATATGGATTTAAACTATATATGATCAAATATGGTTTTTATAAAAATTAATAGTCTACTTATTTAATTTATTTAAAAAATTTTAACTTGGTTTTTTTTTAGGAATCCAAACTTCCATGTTTATAAAATACTTAACTTACTAATTAAAACCTTTGTATTAAATTATTATTGGTTTAAATATTTAAAAACATGTTTAAACATCTTTTAAATTAAATAAAATATCATAATGAAATATTAAATAAAATAATAAGGATTGAAAAACTAAAATAAACATGTGTTATATTAAGGCCTCTTACTTTTAAAAAATTTAATTAATTATTAAAAACATTTAAACATGAAAATAATTTTAAAATATTCTAATATAAGTTAGAAACTAACTCTAAAAAAAATAGAAAAAAATACTTAATTTAAATATCATTTTTACATAGTTTAAACTTTCATAAAGAAAAACAGCATTCAAAGAATGCTATAAAAAGTTTTTATATAAAATATATTCGAAACTTTATAAAACTGAAACTGCAACTTTTACCAAATGTTGTGTGAAGTTTCTAAAACTCTAGAGCATTTCAAAGCATAGAAATGCTATAAAAACGAATTTGCAGTACTTACAAAACATTACAGAAGAAAAGAAGCATTTTAGAAATGTTATCTAAAATTGCGGGCTTGTTTTTAACATGATTTTGCACTAATTTTACGACTAGATTTTGACGTGTAAATAATTGATTCACTACACCAGAAAAGACTTTTGATAGCGTTGAAAAAACGCTACCATAACTTATGGTAGCGGTTTAGGGAACGCTGCTATATGACATTCAACTAAAAGTCTAAAACTTTTTGTTACGTTGTTGTAAACGCTACCAAAAGTCACTTTTATATGCAACTGTAGGTATTTTCTGTAGGATTTAAAAAACGCTACCAAAAGTCACTTTTAAATGCAGCTATATGTTTTTTCTGTAGGGTTAAAAAAATGCTACCATAAGTCTTCATTTTTTGGTTGCATTTTTTGTTTATATGCTTTTTTTGATTTTCAGTAGCGTTTTTAAAATGCAACTGTATAATTTTTATATTAGTTTACATTTGTTTCTGTAGCATTTCTGAAACGCTACTAAAAGTTATTGGTTGTTTGGTAGCATATTTTAAATGCTATTATTTACGGTTGATGGTTTATACCATTTCCAGCAATCGCTTATATACTATTCATATTAAAACGAACGATCAATCGCATAATTTTCATATATTCAAATAAACAATTAAATCACATAATTAGCATATACAAACAATCAATCATATGATCATCATATTCAAATAATTGCAAAAACATGCTAATCTCACAATCAAATATAATATCCATAATCAATTCGATTGTAGTTTTTCAACAAAATAAGTCACATACTACAAGCATTCACAGACAAGTTTCCACAAATGATACTAACAAAATACGACAACATATATAACAATTAAATTCATGTTCGTTGCTTGATTACCAATAGTTCTTTGTTGTCGACAGTCTTCGCTTCGAAATAGCTAAGTACCTGCAAACGAGTAGACAGTTTTAGGAAAAATGGTTTATTTGGGTTTTAGTGTCAAGTGTATTAATTGTTGTGGCTCTGCAGATAAACACGTTTTCCATAGAGGATATGTACTGAAATGTTGTGGCTTTGCAGGTAAAAACTTAAATGTTGTGATACAGATTTTTATTTTTTTTTAATACCCGAATAAACAGAACTAAAACTTAATGTTGAGATATGATGTAGTGAAAAATAATACTTACTGGAACTTGATTCTCCAATGACATATGCTGCTGGCCAAGCTATCGTAGTACCAAAGGCATCTTCCATGTACGTACACTCAGATGTAGGTCGCCATAGCAATGCATCATTAACTCTCACAAAGTTTACCCAAACTTTTACCGCATCTTTTCCCAGCGGAACACAATGAACCATCGTTGTTGGATCAGTTGAAGCGATAGTTCCTTCAGCCACTACTTGTCCCGTTTCACCCACATCAATCAGCTTACAGCTACTATTTGGTAGCAGATTTGCACCCTGTTGGATAAGCAAATAAATAAATAATCATCAAATATGTCGTAATCATCAAATAAATAAGCAAAAGGATTAACCGTTTGAAAAAAGGATTAACATGTTATCATTGCAATCACAGCTAACTAGCAATCAAATAATCCACAATAGTAAACTCTCCCCTTGACACGGTTACTAACTAATTTAGTAGTGACATAAGAATTCTAGAATACTGACCAAAAGTAGTGACATACCTAACTAATTTAGACCTTTTACCTCCACCATTGATTATAATACAGGTTAAAAACGCTAGCTTGGAAGACATGACATTTAAAAATACGACCGTGAGACATGTTACAAAATTTTAAAGTGAGACATGTTACAAAATTATAAAGTGAAAGATGTTACAGAAATATAGGTTAAGCATACATCTGCCTGCCACTAATACCGAAACATCCCTATTTAACCGTTAATGAATAGATGCTTATTGTGCCACATACTTAGGCTGTTAGTAATCTTCTCTAATATCTGCATACAATGGTGTTTCCTATCCTAGAAGTAGTGAGAGGAATACCAAGATACAACAAATTTCTAGTCCAAATTTGAATGTTATTATAAGGTACAACAAGAGATGCCATCTCTTGCTCTTGAGTTGTAAAATATAAAATGGAAGATTTAGCATTATTCATTTGCAGCCTAATATGATATTAAAGCTTTGAAGGGTGAAAAAATTGAAGTCAGGGAATGAACATTTGGCTTGGTAAAGATAAGCAAATCATCAGCATAGCAAAGGCTAGAAATTAGAGGGTCTTTCAACTTAGGGTGATAATCGGTGGACTTAGCTAAGAATTGCCGATTCAAAAGGGCAGTGAGAAACTCCATAACGATCAGGAAAAGGTAGGATCTAAGGGGGTCCCCCGCCTAATGCATTGTTTCCCTTTAAAAAACCACACACCTGAGAATTCTCCTGAACAGAAAATCTAGCAGTAGAAATGCAAGCCTTAATCCATCTTATATATTTCCTCATAAACCCCATTTTATCGAGGGCATAAAGTATGGCTTTCTATTTAATGGAATCATAGGCCTTCATTAGAACAACTTTTAGACAGCACCTAGGGCTCGGGGAATGGCTGTCATAACCTTTTAACAATTCACGAGTTAAAAGAATATTATCTACTATATTCCTACCATGCAAAAGAGCACTATGATTTAAAGAAATCAAAAAAGACGAAACCTGCTTGAGCTTTAAAGTAAAGACTTTGGATATACATTTATACATAGCATTACAACAACTGATGGATCCAAAATGATTAACGTTAGTAGGGGAGTTATTCTTGGGCAAGACATATTATAGTTGTGTTAATCCCACTGATCATTTTCCCAGATGAAAAAATTATGGATAGCCTTGAAAATACATCACTAATTATAGGCCAACAAGAGATGAAAACAAAGAATTGAAACCATCAATACCCCAGTGCTTTCAGTATGGATGGAGAATACAACATTTTTAATCTCTTCACTTGTTATATCTTGACACATGGCAGTATCTGGCTCCTGAGTTAAGGAAGGCAAAGGGATCTAATCAAAAAGTTCAGAATCAATGTTCTGATCTCTAGGACTACCTAAGATGGATGAGAAGTGCTTCGCAAAAGCCTGGCTAATTGCTTCCTATCCCTTATGGATATTATTATTTGAGTCATGAATCTGGATAATCTTGCTTTTTCTAGACTTGGCATTGAGGGTTCCCATTCCCTTGCATATCTCATTTATCACTACACTTCTGTCTGAGCATTGCGGCTTCATCATTATGGGCATCTTTTAACTTAGAGACTAACGCTTGTTCTTGCAAAGATAAATCCAAACAAGAAGGGTTAAGGAAAAGATTAGTTTGTACCATATTAAGTTGAGATTTAATCTGAGAGGATAACTTGTTTCCACTGCCATAGGTCTTATTACTCCAACTCCTTGAACCAATCTTAATGTTTTTTAATTTTTGTTGAAGCCTATACATATGATTGCCGTGAACTAGCGTGGCCCATGCAAGAGGGATAATTGATAGGAAATATAGATGTTTTGTCCATGAATTGAAAATTTTGAAAGAAGAGTGAATTTTGATAGAAATGTTGCAAAAACAAATGAAATGGTCCTTAAAAATTAGGATAATGTTTGTTATTCCAATATTTTCAGATATCAAACTGCAGTTGCTTTGAAATTTCCACTTTTTGTATCCCAAGTTTGTTTTTTTTTGTTTATTAATTCTATTTATGTACTTATCTGTTGTTAAATAAGAATTTATTTGTATGTCTATTTGTATCATTGTATGTCAAGACACATTCAATTCATTTCACCCATAATTTCATTTTCATCGATTAAAAAAAGAGGGAAAAAAGGAACTTCTTGGCATTGTCATAATATATGCATAATGAATTCCATACTTGTAGTATGTTGTGAAAATCCTTCAAAATACGTGGTTACTGATTTGAGTTCATTTGACAACTTTATCTCTATTATTGTTTACAGTATAACATGTACCTATACATGTTATACATGAAAAAAAAATGTTGTATAAAGCTTTGAAATATTAAGTATTTTATATTGATTCTTTTGTTTTCCCTATACTAACTAGAAAATGTTTAATTGAATACCTAACATAGCAAAAGTGTACTGTATGAAAATTAACTACTTCAACCAATCCTATAAAATATGAACTGCTGAAAAGTAAAGAAAATTTTCAATAAATTTATAAACTGCATCATTTACAATATGGAAGAAAGAAACATACAAATAAATAACTTAGGGTGAATTAAGTACTCAACCTAAAACATAAATAAGAACAAATGGATCAAGTACAACCAATAACCAACGAACGCAAAATCAGGACATAATTAAAGAAGTTTATGCCCAATAACTAAATTGTAATTTCTACAAGATATTCAATGGTGGTGACAACTTACTTTGTTAAAAACGAAGCAAGAGGAGTTGAACTGCAAACAACAAATACTTGTATTTGTAGAGTCGTGCCTTGTGAACAAAGCGAAGAGGAGATTCCACCGAGGAGATGCTGATGATCAGCAGCAATAGATTCGACCGAGGCGATCTATAACGATGAAGAGCGGATTCAACTAGCAGAATCAATCGATGCTCTAGTGGTTGATTTTGGGGATCTCTATTGACTAGCGGAGGGAGTTTCGATCGATATTCAAACAGCGGAGGGGAGATTTGATCGATATTCAAACCAGCGGAAGGGAGATTGACCGAGGCGATCTCTGAACTTCTAGAGGGAAATTTTGAGGAAAGAGGG
The DNA here is from genome assembly GCA_030765085.1 of Allium cepa. Taxonomy (NCBI): domain Eukaryota; kingdom Viridiplantae; phylum Streptophyta; class Magnoliopsida; order Asparagales; family Amaryllidaceae; genus Allium; species Allium cepa. The sequence continues at coordinate 753,815,009 of CM060940.1, read as the reverse complement.
AAATTTTGAGGGAAAGAGGGAAAAAGTGAAATGTTGGAGGGAAAAAGGAAACACGGGAGGGAAACATTCCTAAAAGACGTGACAAGATCCAAACCATAAAATTACACCTCAAAACATTAAAAAAAATACATATATAGTATTGGTAACACTTACACTACAAACGCTACCAATAATTGCAACCAAAAGTAGGTTTTCTTGTAGTGATTTTTGACCTAATTTTTTAAAGTAGTTAATATAACTAATCACTTAAAAATATATATAAAATTATGGAAAAAACATGGGTAAAGACACTTGGCATTATGCATGTAAAAATGCTTTTATTATAGAACAAGTGCAATGACACATGACATTTTGTATGTATGTCACTATCCACTTATATGACAAGTGTCATATGATGTGGTGCAATCTTATTAATTGAAGAAATATACAAATAGAGCCTTATTCTAAAATTCTAAATCCATTCTATTAATTTCTTAAAGATATAAAATTAGTATCTTAAAAGAAATAGAGTATGAGAAGTAAAAATAACATTAGAAAAGTTGAAATCACGAATGAAGGTATGCTTTTCTACTTAGTACAGTTGTAATAAATTAGTTGTAAGATTTTATTTGAAAGGAACACATTTTAAAAGGCCTAATTATGGTGTGTCGATATATGGATCAAAATATCAAAACTTATAAAAGAGATCAATTTTTATACCTAACTAAATGCATAAGTATATATCCCTAAATGCAACAATAAAAATGAAATAATAGTAAAGCATACCACTTTTTGCACTACTCCATCTTTCTAACTTTGTTGCTCTTTCATTGCCATGAGCCATACATTTATATCTTTCAGAATTTGATAACAAGATCTGTTCTATTATGACAGGCTCATCTTTTTGATCAGCGTAGTGTTCATTTGCTGAATTTGAAGACCGTATGAGAAAAATGCAGATGATTTAGTAGATTGACTATAACGACCCATAAATTTCTATAATTTTTATTTCTTTATTTAATTATATTTAATTGCAATTTTGAGAAATTGTAAACAATAAAATTTTGAAATAAAAATTTAATATTTAGAATGCGTCTAGTTAAACATAGCAACCGATAAATTTTCATCCGCAAATATGAAAGTTTATTTTCGTGTTTAATTTTATTTCAATTTAATCAGTTAGTAATTGATGAAAATAAAACGTTTTCGAAACCTAAATATTTTATACGGAAAAATTCTAAACCATCTTCTGAGTAAGAGGTCATTTTTTGTTTTTCCAATATCGGACTTCTTTAGCTCCGTCGATCTTATTTTCCTACGTTTTTGCTGCATTTTCCGCTAGTAGAAAATTCGAATTTTTCAAAAATCAATCGTACCACTGATATTTGTATACCGTTTTGATCGTCTCGTCGTGCTGATCTTTTTAGTATAATCGTTTGTGGGTTTCGAAGTTCGGAAAACAATAAAAATCTTCGAAACGATTTCTATATCGATTCCACAATTTGCCTTTTGAATTCTGTGACCATTCATTTACTCACCTATTGGAAAATAAATGGTTATTAGCCTTTTTGCATGCTCGGATATTGGTGTCGTTCAAATTTCCTCTTGGATTCCCTATGTTTCATTTATTAATTTTGTCTGTAAACAGGAAATGTAATTTGAAGTCTGTAGCTACTCCCTTCATCCTAAAAAAATATATGAAACAAACTTCATTTCGAAACAGAGCCCACACTCCTCTCCTCATGGCTACAACCCCGCAACCACCCTCGAGCATCACTTCGCCCATCATCATGTCACTCTGCCGCCATCTCCAAGCAGCCCGAGCACCCCTGGCCTCTACCCCTGGCCCTGAGCGTGCTGCCTCCATCAAACCTATCCGCCCACTTTCTTCCGTCCGCCTCCACCGATCACCGAGCCGACCCACCACCCGAGCCATGTCGCCACAAACCATCACCACCATGGCCTCCGCCCTATTCCACCTCCTACTCATTTCCGCCTGCTCTTTTGAGATCCCCTTCCACCATTTCTTCAAGAGCCTTAACAAACTCCCAGTTTGCGTGAAACTTGTCTATTTAAAGGTATTATATTTGCATTTCGTTTTGTTTTACAATTTTATGTATTGTATAATATATATTTATAAAGTATAAATAAAAAATGACGCATATATACATATATATATATATGTTGAGAAAGAGTGTTGGCTGTAAGATATATACTTATATTTTGTTTTCATTTTGCATATATATATATATATATATATATATATGTGAAGGTCTGAGCGAATCTTTGAATAACAGCCTATATATCTTTGTAGTGAATATTTGTTTGTTTAATGATTTTTGTTTTATTTATATTTATTTTGCATTCGAATGAGTGTATATATATAAGTTTATATACATAGTTTGTTGTGCATTGTCAGGGTAATATATATATACTTGTATATATGTAGGTTGCGTGTGCAATATATGAGTTTACAATATATGTATAATAGTTTTTATAAAATTTTATGATATAATAGTATAGGCATGCATTTGTTTTACAGTTAGACTTATAAAGTAAGTTTGTAATAAAGTAAATTTGTGTAGTTACATGAGCTTATTGGATATATACATATAAAATTTGAGTAACTTTATATATAGTCATTTTGGTTGTTTGTGACATCTAGCTTATATACATAAGTACAGTATGTTCTGAGGTATATATTTTACAATTTATATAAATGTATATATAAGTATAATCTTCAAGATCTGTATATAAGGCTTTCACTTGTTTATAATATATGAGCTATACAACTTGCATGTCTTTCGTCTATACAGAAAGGTAATACTGTGAAAATAATAATAATAATAATAATACACATATGTCTGTCTGTTTGCTAAATTTAAAGTATATATTCTAATTATAAGGTATATATAATTTTATAAGTTGAAGGTTATGTGTATGTTTCGAGAAAAAAAGTCAGTATGTTGTTGTTGCGGCTGTGTGTCATATTTAGGTTTATACAATAACTGTATATTTAATAGACTCGCTATATATATAGTTATGCGTGTGTTTGAAGTGAAATATTTTACAATGAAGTTTATTTACTTATAGGCTGAATATTATACTTTGTGATATGTTTGTTTATACTATAAAGCTATGATATAGTATATAACCTATAGTGTATATATGTTATAGTACTATTGCTTTAAAAGTATGTTATACAATATTGATTTTTAATTTATAACATACCTGTGTATCTAGTTTTCAATTGTATATTGTACATATTGGAATTCAATACTGATTTGAAATAAATGTGTATATGTTTTAAATATATGTTTAGTTTAATAAAGTGATCTTGGGATATATAAAGATTTTATATTGTTATATGTATGTTTAAATATAATATTGATTTCTATATATATGTTTGATTAAATAGTGATTTTGAATTTGAATATAAAATATTTAGTTCGATTTAAACTAATTCAATCGTTCTTATCGATTTCCCTTATCAGCCTTGTCCGTCGTGCCTGTTTTCTGCATCAAATCATGTCCATCTAGCATTGCTTTGGATTTCGTAACTCGTTTCACCGTCAAATATCTCTAGCCTCGAAAGGTGAGCAATCACTCACGATTAATGTTCTTTTATTTATTAAATTTGATGTCAATTGAAATGACAAATCTAAATAGGCGATTGTTAGTATTTACACTGTTATATATATGTTATGTAGCGATCCTGACTCGACCTTCGAAAATCGGCACCGAATACGACACTCATATTCAAATGTCGTAGATTCAAACGTCAAATCCGAGTCGCCGGAGCTTATAACACAATTAAGTAAACAACACAGCGGAAGAAAAATAATAATACATTGATATACAGCATTGATATAATATCTGATACAACAGATGATACAATGGATATCAATATACATCAGAGATATGATACAAGAAATAGCAGGGGAAAGAAAATAGATAACACCAGCAGCGGATAATCTCCATCTCCAAAGCACCAATCCAGAAATAGCTCGAACTCCCAATAACGAAGACAAGCAAGTCTCGTCTGCATCCAAAGTCTGAACTAGCTCCAGATAATCTACTAAACCTGACTATTTGAAAACCCCAACTCTAGACTGCCCGTGTGAAAAATTTTGGGCACCCAATGTTTAGGAAAGGAACAATAAACTCCAGGTCAGTCATGGGACTGGTATGAGTAACAAAAACAATTTATCATTTAAATAAAACAAGGTTTATAAAAGAGAATTTGATATGCTTTTGGAAAATGAAAACTACCATAAGACCTCCCGCCACACACACAATGCAAACGCAGAATTGGATGAGATTTCTTCTTATGATAGTCAAACATGCTTGATACGCGAATTTCTTTGATATTATTACTATAAGTGCAAAGTACAGAAAACATTTCGAAAGTATAATATAAATCTTAGCCAACATACGACCATTATCGTATGCCTACTATAGCTACCATGTTCAATAGCAGGTTACCACCACATTCCATGGCCGGTTATACAACTAAAACCGTACAAGGCTCATATTGTTTCTTTGAATTTCCAACAAATGGTCAGACCAAGGAACTTCTCATTTCCACATGGGTACGCCTCTGGAAAGACGCCCCGAGAACCCAACCGGATCTCTGCCAACACAAGGCCGGGTTACCTCTAACTAGGTAACTACTGACACGAGTATGCCATCCCCCGGTCGTAACCAACCTTTATCCGGGGACCCAAGAACAATCTTAAAGTAATATATATATATATATATATATATATATATATGTCTGTGTGTGTGTGTGTGTGTGTGTGTGTGTGATATCCACATAAGTTAAGTATCCGGGCTCCATACCATGATACCACTTCTATCCAGAAGGAAATGACATACCCTCAGGGGGTGCTATCCCCAAAAAACCTTGCTGCATTCTTCCTGTTTTGACCATTACTGGGTTGTGAGGTTCGATGAAGTCTCGTCCACAAAGCTACGCTTTTCGCAAAAGCCACGCTTTGATCAACAAATGATCAGCAGCACTCAGCATGTCACATTACCAAGTTGGGAATATATTACTAATAACCTTCAACTACATAACCTTTGAGCTCCTACGTCTCAGAGAAGGGTGTTAAGCTAAGAGAATAAATTCTCCGCCACCAACAGAAATGTATTTGAAAGATATCTTCTTTATAACTCAAATTGTAATGTCAGACATACAATCCATACAAGTCTATTCTGGGTTCGAACAGAATTGAAGGCTCTTCTGAAGAAGCCCTTGCAAATCCGAATAATCCCTAATCACGTCCGGACTTCCCATCACATATGGAGTCTCTATACCGGGGACCAGTCGATGAAAAGACATTCGACGATTTATCCTTTCGTTTTCGAAAATATCCGGTCTTCACTACCGGTCTTTAAAAGCTATCCATAACGTCGTATCACATATTCAGAATGGGCTATATGACACAAAGGTCCTCTCCCGGCTAAACCGTATAGTGAGCGCAATATTTACAAGAAACATAAGGATATTGGGATCTCAGTTAAGTCACGACTTATTACCCAAAACTTTTCTTCCAAATGGTTTACACAAATTACCATTTCAAATCCTTTTAAACAAAAAAGATTCATTCCACTAAGTTCATCCAGTTTCACAAAGATCCAGTTACGGATTTCAAATCAATTCTCATTTTAATTGGATTAACTCGTTAAACCTTTAAATCAAAGATTTAACTTATAGCTTTCAAACCGTTTCCATAACTTGAAAAATCATTTTCTTTTAACTTGAAATCCCTTTTACACAAATCGGAAGTTCATTACTTATGTGAAAGCTTTTACTATTTGAAAACAAATAGTTTTCATTCAGAAAGATCCAATTATATTTGCACGAGTTAAAGCTCTTAAATTATATTCACATCCCCAAATCAATACTTTTAAAATAGTTTAACCCATAGATAACTGGTATAACATCTTTAGTCCCTAGTTTCCAAACATAGAATTCAATTTCAAATCTTGAATTTAAGTTTAAATCAAATTATTTAAACTTCAAACTTTATCAAGTTATTCAAAATAAATTTCATCTTTGAAAATTCCATTTCAAGAGCTTTTCACTTTAAACCCAATCCATCCCCAAAACATTTGAACTCAAATTGTCTAAAAAAATCACTTCAATAATCTGTAACTTAATCGATTTCCTTGTGAAATCCATATTTGTGTGTGTGTATGGTGTGGTCCAGGGGTTTAACACAATAGTGCAACATCATTCAATCATCACAGATTCTGGTATTCAAATACAACAATATATTTGATAAGCGGTATAAACTATAACGCTTATCTTTCATTCACAGATCACAGGTATATATATCACAGATAATAAATTACATCACAGATAATTAATTACATTACAGATCACAACATAAATCAGGATATATCACAAAGCATTACATATCAAGGATATCAAACAATTCAGCATCCAATATAATCCAAACATCCATAAGTAGGATCAATTTAATTATCTGATTAATTTAAATCAGATTAATTTCTATGAATAAATTTGCTAGTCATGGTAAATTAATAATCAATTAATTACAAAACATTTAATAAATTATCTTCTAATTAATCATTAATTAACCCTTAATTAATAATTTAATCCTTACTTAATTATTCTTAATTAATTGCAATAACTAAGTAATTACTCCTTAATTAATAATTACTTCTTAATCACTTCATTAATTAACTAATCTTTAATAAGTTAATTGTTCTCAAATTAATTACCTTAATTAATTTCCTTAAATTAAATTTTTTCTTAATCCCTTGATTAATCAACTTTAAATCATTAATCAATATCAAATTAATTATCCTTAACTTACAAATTTATTTATTCCCTACTTAATTAATCTTTAAACCTTAATTAATTAATCTAAACCTTTAATTACTTATTTAATAAATCCAAATCATTAATTAATTAAATAAATAATTTGTCCATTTTAATTGACTTAATCATTACAATCATAAATCTTCATTTATTTTAAGGATAAAACATTTTTCTTATTAATGAATTAAGTTATCATTAACAAGTCACTTAAACAATTTACTTTTACATTTTACTTTTAAATTTTCATTTTAAATTTTAAGATTTAAAATGGAAATCCATTTATCTTTAACAAAGTTTAAAACCAATTTAAAACCTTTAAAAACACATGTTAAAGAATACTCATATCTTATAAAAGAAATTTTAAAAGAGCTTAAACCAAATTTCTTTATTTTTTAATTCAAAACATTTAAATTTTTCTTTAACATTCAAAATTGTTAAGACAATTAATATTTATTAAACTTTAATTTATATCAAAAATAGAATTCAAATTCAAATTGAATCCAATTTAAAACCCTTGATTTAAACTTTGTTTAAATCATTTATTTACATTTCAAACTCCAATTTAAAGTTAAATTCTTTTTAAAAACACTTTTAAACAACTAACCATTTTAAGGTTATTTAACAATTTTGAATTCAAAAACATTATTTATTTCCAGCTAAGATTCAAATTTAACTTGAATCCATTTTAAAACTGGATTTAAAACTTGTTTAAACCTTAACTCTACATTTTTAAACTCAGATTTAAATTTTAGAAAACAGAACAGGTTTTAAACCTGTAGCTAAACTTTTACCCGAGACCCTTGATTTAACTTCGAGTCAAATTCAAATGCACTCGAGTAAAACCCTAAACGACAGGAGTAAGAACTCGAGTTCCAATGTCTGCCCAACCCAAAACAATCAATATTCCCAGAAATGTCCATCGTGCACATGCACAGTGGCTTTGATCGCCTTCGATCAACTTAGGCGATCATCCCACTTCGACAATCACCCTCACACCCTAACACAAGCAGCAGATCATTCATCCCATAACTCAAAATCAAATTCGAGTTCAAACCAAACCTGGAACCCAAAACTACAACCAGATTCCAAAACCTGTCAACGCCTCTTTCTCAGAGCTACGACCACCAGACGCCTCGAGCTTCCAACCTCGAATTCGTCAACCACCCGGCCACCAGTACCCAAAATCATGAGCAACTCGATGCTCGAACGAGGCTGTGGTGTACGAATTTCCCCTTCACTCAAAAATTAGGTTTACAGACTTAAACCTTACGTCGCCGCTTCCACAATGAACTTCACATCTTCTCACTATTTTTCCAAGAACGCACGTTCGTCCCTCTATCACCATCCCAAGCCTCGACCATCACGAGAAAGCGGATCGCCAAAGGTTGCCAATATTATGAAATTTTGACATTCCCAAAATGCTCTTCTCTCCTCTATCTAAAAATTATGATTTTAACTTTAAAATTCATGATTTAGTATAAGGTTTTAGTTTATATACCTAAACTAAGAAATGTCATAGTTGGAGTTTTTACAAAACTCAAGCTTTACTGTTCTATTTATTTCCCAGAGCAGGTTTATAATTTTAAACTCTAATCCATGATATAACAACACTTTTTTTGTTTTTAAATTAAATCCTATCAACAATTGATTCAAGAGAATATGGATTTTAAATCAACTTGAGCTTGGAAATTTAATACAGAGATGTCTTACAGGTTAAACAAACATACATTCATTATATATTACACATACACAACATTTCAACAATATATAAACATAGATACTTGATTATCTTCATACTTAATTCAAGCAACCAGATAACTTAAGTAGTTTTTAAAAAAAAAGTTACTCACAGATGTTTCAGAATGAAGAATAGAGCCTTCAATATTAGAACAGGCTTTGAAACCTGCTAGCTGAGGTCTTCACTTGACCTCAGATTTGGACTGATTTGTATTGTTGAATTTTGTTTTAGTTTTGAATGATATTACTTTAGATTTTTCTCAGCTTTGAATAAATGAAACCGAGGTGAAGTTTTTCTGATATATAGGAGGGAAGTGTACAGGGTGTTATAATTTTCTTTGTTTGTACAGCAGGTCATGCCTGAGATGATCTTGCATTTAATGCTTTGATATGCTAGAGGTATGTTGCATTAATTACTCAAGTCCTTTGATTTTTTTCCTTATACATTTCCATATCAAATTGATTTGTTTACAACTTTATGAACATATATTATTTTTTTTGTTTCTTTTCTTTTGTTTTTTTATACTAATATTTTGCTTGTACACTTTGTTTATGCTTGCCTACATTTCTTACAGGCATATTTTTTGTCTGGTTTGCTTTCATACTTTATGTGCATACATTTAATTATTATTTATTTTTATACTTATGCTTAATATTTATAAGGTTTATTTTAACTTAAACATTTTGAAAGACTTTATTTCAAATTTACAAATCATATGTTTCTTCCAAAATATCTATATAACAGTTTCTATTTATATTAAAAAATATATTTGTAAAGACATTACATTATAAACATTGTTTAAAAATAACTCATTATTAAACTAAAACAATTTATAAAAGAAACTACCTCTTTATAAATAAATAACATATTTTATTTGAATTTGGAAAAACTCAAATCGATTAACCAATTAATTTCACAATTTTTTATCAAAAATTAAATTAATTGTTCATTTAAACTTAATAAAAATTCGAGATCGTTACAGATTCCCCCTCTTAAAGAAATTTTGTCCTCGAAATTTGCCAGAGAGATAACAAAGATAGATGAAGATTGATTGATCAAATCAAACTGAATATCTATTCTGCATTTGGCTTACCAAATCAGAATATCAACAATAGATACAAGAACGAATCTATTAAGTTTTTCTCAATATACTCGGGTCATCCAGATCTACGAAATATGGAATGTTATCGGTTAGTTTGAAGGATAACTAACCGTTCGTAGAATATATCGAGACCCAAACAATAGATAAATGGATTTTTATTTTCCACAACTTCCAAATACTAGATATGGATTCCAAACTCAGGTCGGAATATCTCAAAATATATACCAATTTGTACCTCTTCAGACTTCGATCTACCCAAGAAATTACAATAGACTTTTTAAATTTGGTTTTAAACGAAATCTTTTTATCGATTTAATTCAAATTATCCTTCATATTCTATTAATCAATTTTAACTCAAATTAAAATTTATAATTTATAATTTTCAATTTCCAATTTCCAATCTTTTTATTCATATTTATTAAAGTTTAAACCGAGAAACTGAAATTGATAAGAAACCGGTAAAATACGAAGTAAGGATTTTCTACAACGATTCGTAGGGCCATCATCACACCGAAACTTCTTTCTGGAGCTGTCACGAAGCAATCAAAATAAATTGGAAACGAATCAAAGGAAATTGATACAGAAAGATTGTTTCCGCTATTGCAGAGTATTGACCATTTACAGTGGTACTTCCCCGTCCCCTATCTCGTCTTCTTCTTGCACTCATACTCACTATCAGTGAATAGTAAGAGAATTTACTGAGGCACACGAACGGATATCTTAAGGATACTCATTCTAGGGTATACTTCACCCTATCTCCAATGAGCTACTTAATGTGTTATACTCCTGAGCTAAAGTTTTAACCCTCGGCTCTGATACCAAATGTAGCGATCCTGACTCGACCTTCGAAAATCGGCACCGAATACGACACTCATATTCAAATGCCGCAGATTCAAACGTCAAATCCGAGTCGCCGGAGCTTATAACACAATTAAGTAAATAACACAGCGGAAGAAAAAGAATAATACATTGATATACAGCATTGATACAATATCTGATACAACAGATGATACAATAGATATCAATATACATCAGAGATATGATACAAGAAATAGCAGCGGAAAGAAAATAGATAACACCAGCAGTGGATAATCTCCATCTCCAAAGCACCAATCCAGAAATAGCTCGAACTCCCAATAACAAAGACAAGAAAGTCTCATCCGCATCCAAAGAATGAACTAGCTCCAGATAATCTACTAAACCTGACTATCTGAAAAACCCAACTCTAGACTGCCCGTGTGAAAAAATTTGGGCACCCAGTGTTTAGGAAAGGAACAATAAACTCCAGGTCATTCATGGGACTGGTATGAGTAACAAAAACAGTTTATCTTTTAAATAAAACAAGGTTTATGAAAGAGAATCCGATATGCTTTTGGAAAATGAAAACTACCATAAGACCTCCCGCCACACACACAATGCAAACGCAGAATTGGAGGAGATTTCTTCTTATGATAGTCAAACATGCTTGATACGCGAATTTCTTTGATATTATTACTATAAGTGCAAAGTGCAGAAAACATTTCAAAAGTATAATATAAATCTTAGCCAACATACGACCATTATCGTATGCCTACTATAGCCACCATGCTCAATAGCAGGTTACCGCCACATTCCATGGCAGGTTATACAACTAAAACCGTACAAGGCTCGTATTGTTTCTTTGGATTTCTAACAAATGGTCGGGCCAAGGAACTTCCCATTGCCACATGGGTACGCCTCTTGAAAGACGCCCCGAGAACCTAACCGAATCTCTGCCGACACAAGGCCGGGTTATCTCTAACTAGGTAACTACTAACACGAGTGTGCCATCCCCCGGTCGTAACCAAACTTTATCCGGGGCGCCAACAACAATCACAAAGTAATATATATATATATATATCTGCGATATCCACATAAGTTAAGTATCTGGGCTCCATACCATGATACCACTTCTATCCAGAAGGAAATGACATACCCTCAGGGGGCGCTATCCCCAAATAACCTTGTCGCATTCTTCCTGGCTTGACTATTACCGGGTTGTGAGGTTCGACGAAGTCTCGTCCACAAAGCTACGCTTTTCACAAAAGTCACGCTTTGATTAACAAATGATCAGCAGCACTCAGCATTCCACATTACCAAGTTGGGAATATATTACTAATAACCTTCAACTACATAACCTCTGAGCTCGTACGTCTCAAAGAAGGGTGTTAAGCTAAGAGAATTATTCTCCGCCGCCAACAGAAATGTATTTGAAAGAAATCTGCTTTATATCTCAAATTGTAATGTCAGACATACAATCCATACAAGTCTGTTCTGGGTTCGAACACAACTGAAGGCACTTCCGAAGAAGCCCTTGCAAATCTGGATAATCCCTAACCACGTCCGGACTTCCCATCGCATATGGAGTCTCTATACCGGGGACCAGTCGATGCAATGACATTCGACGAGCTATCCTTTCGTTTTCGGAAATATCCGGTCTTCACCACCGGTCTTCAAATGTTATCCATAACGTCGTATCACATATTCGGAATGGGCTATATGACACAAAGGTCCTCTTCCGGCTAAACCGAATAGTGAGCGCAATATTTACAAGAAACATATGGATATTAGGATCTCAGTTAAGTCAAAACTTATTACCCAAAACTTTTCTTCCAAATGGTTTAAACAAATTACCATTTCAAATCCTTTTAAACAAAAAAGATTCATTCCACTAAGTTCATCCAGTTTCACAAAGATCCAGTTACGGATTTCAAAACAATTCCCATTTTAATTGGATTAACTCATTAAATCTTTAAATCAAAGATTTAACTTATAACTTTCAAACTGTTTCCATATTGAAAAATCATTTTCTTTTAACTTGAAATCCCTTTTACACAAATCGAAAGTTCATTACTTATGTGAAAGATTTTATTATTTGAACACAAATAGTTTTCATTCAGAAAGATCCAATTATATTTGCACGAGTTAAAGTTCATAAATTATATTCACATCCCCAAATCAATACTTTTAAAATAGTTAAACCCATATATAACTGGTATAACATCTTTAGTCCCGAGTTTTCAGACATAGAATTCAATTTCAAATCTTGAATTTAAGTTTAAATCAAATTATTTAAACTTCAAACTTTATCAAGTTATTCAAAATAAATTTCATCTTTGAAAATTCTATTTCAAAAGCTTTTCACTTTAAACCCAATCCATTCCCAAAACATTTGAACTCAAAGTGTCTAAAAAATATCACTTCAAAAATCTGTGACTTAATCGATTTCCTCGTGAAATCCATATTTGTGTGTGTGTATGGTGTGGTTTAGGGATTTAACACAATAGTGCAACATCATTCAATCATCACAGATTTTGGTATTCAAATACAACAATATATTTGATAAGCGGTATAAACTATAACGCTTATCTTTCATTCACAAATCACAGGTATATATATCACAGATAATAAATTACATCATAGATAATTAATTACATTACAGATCACAACATAAATCGGGATATATCACAAAGCATTACATATCAAGGATATCAAACAATTCAACATCCAATATAATCCAAACATTCATAAGTAGGAACAATTTAATTATCTGATTAATTTAAATCAGATTAATTTCTATGAATAAATTTGCTAGTCATGGTAAATTAATAATCAATTAATTACAAAACATTTAATAAATTATCTTTTAATTAATCATTAATTAACCCTTAATTAATAATTTAATCCTTAATTAATTATTCTTAATTAATTGCAATAACTAAGTAATTACTCCTTAATTAATAATTACTTCTTAATCACTTCATTAATTAATTAATCTTTAATAAGTTAATTGTTCTCAAATTAATTACCTTAATTAATTTCCTTGAATTAATTTTTTGCTTAATCACTTGATTAATCAACTTTAAATCGTTAATCAATATCAAATAAATTATCCTTAATTTACAAATTTATTTATTCCCTACTGAATTAATCTTTAAACCTTAATTAATTAATCTAAACCTTTAATTAACTATTTAATAAATCTGAATCATTAATTAATTAAATAAATAATTTATCCATTTTAATTGACTTAATCATTACAATCATAATCTTCATTTATTTTAAGGATAAAACATTTTTCTTATTAATTAATCAAGTTATCCTTAATAAGTCACTTAGACAATTTACTTTTATATTTTACTTTTAAAATTTCATTTTAAATTTTAAGATTTAAATTGGAAATCCATTTATCTTTAACAAAGTTTAAAACTAATTTGAAACCTTTAAAAACACATGTTAAAGAATACTCATATCTTATAAAAGAAATTTTAAAAGAGCTTAAACAAAATTTCTTTTTTTTTTCAAAACATTTAAATTTTTCTTTAACATTCAAAATTATTAAGACAATTAATGTTTATAAAACTTTAATTTTATTTCAAAACTAGAATTCAAATTCAATTTGAATCCAATTTAAAACCCTTGATTTAAACTTTGTTTAAATCATTTATTTACATTTCAAACTCCAATTTAAAGTTAAATTCTTTTTAAAAACACTTTTAAACAGCTAACCATTTTAAGGTTATTTAACAATTTTGAATTTGAAAACATTATTTATTTCCAACTAAGATTCAAATTTAACTTGAATCCATTTTAAAACTAGATTTAAAACTTGTTTAAACCTTAACTCTACATTTTTAAACTCAGAATTAAATTTTAGAAAACAGAACAGGTTTTAAACCTGTAGCTAAACTTTTACCTGAGACCCTTGATTTAACTTCGAGTCAAATTCAAATGTACTCGAGTAAAACCCTAAACGACTGGAGTAAGAACTCGAGTTCCAATGTCTGCCCAACCCAAAACAATCAACATCCCCAGAAATGTCCATCGTGCACATGCACAGTGGCTTTAATCGCCTCCGATCAACTTAGGCGATCATCCCACTTCAACAATCACCCTCACACCTTAACACAAGCTGCAGATCATTCATCCTATAACTCGAAATCAAATTCGAGTTCAAACCAAACCTGGAACGCAACACTACAACCAGATTCCAAAACCTGTCAATGCCTCTTTCTTAGAGCTCCGACCACCAGACGCCTCGAGCTTCCAACCCCGACTTCGTCAACCACCCGGCCACCAGTACCCAAAACCACGAGCAACTCGATGCTCAAACGAGGCTGTGGTGTACGAATTTTCCCTTCATTCAAAAATTAGGTTTACAGAATTAAACCTTACGCCGCCGCTTCCATGATGAACTTCACATCCTCTCACTATTTTTCCAAGAACGCACGTTCGTCCCTCTATCACCAGTCTAAGCCTCGACCATCACGAGACAGTGGATTGCCAAAGGTTGCCAATATTATGAAATTTTGACATTCCCAAAATGCTCTTCTCTCCTCTATCTAAAAATTATGATTTTAACTTAAAATTCATGATTTATTATAAGGTTTTAGTTTATATACCTGAACGAAGAAATTTTAAAGTTGGAGTTTTTGCAAAACTCAAGCTTTACTATTCTATTTATTTCCCAGAGCAGGTTTATAATTTTAAACTCTAATCCATGATATAACAAACACTTTTTTTGTTTTTAAATTAAATCCTATCAATAATTGATTCAAGAGAATATGGATTTTAAATCAACTTGAGCTTGGAAATTTAATACAGAGATGTCTTACAGGTTAACCAAACATACATTCTTCATATATTACACATACATAGCATTTCAACAATATATAAACACAGATACTTGATTATCTTCATACTTAATTCAAGCAACCAGATAGCTTAAGTATTTTTTAAAAAAGTTACTCACAGATGTTTCAGAAGGAAGAACAAAGCCTTCAATATTAGAACAGGCTTTGAAATCTATTAGCTGAGGTCTTCACTTAACCTCAGATTTGGACTGATTTGTATTGTTGAATTTTGTTTTAGTTTTGAATGATATTACTTTAGATTTTTCTCAGCTTTGAATAAATGAAACTGAGGTGAAGTTTTTCTGATATATAGGAGGGAAGTGTACAAGGTGTTACAGTTTTCTTTGTTTGTTCAGCAGGTCATGGCTGAGATGATCTTGCATTTAATGCTTTGATATGCTAGAGGTATGTTGCATTAATTACTCAAGTCCTTTGATATTTTTTTCTTATACATTTCCATATCAAATTGATTTGTTTACAACTTTATGAACATATAATATATTTTTTTTGTTTCTTTTCTTTTGTTTTTTATACTAATATTTTGCTTGTACACTTTGTTTATGCTTGCCTACATTTCTTACAGGCATATTTATTTATCCGGTTTGCTTTCATACTTTATGTGCATACATTTAATTATTATTTATTTTTATACTTATGCTTAATATTTATAAGGTTTATTTTAATTTAACATTTTGAAATACTTCATTTCAAATTTACAAATCATAGCTTCTCCCAAAATATCTATATAACAGTTTCTATTTATATTGAAAAAATCTATTTGTAAAAACATTACATTATAAACATTGTTTAAAAATAACTCATTATTAAATTAAAACAATTTATAAAAGAAACTACCTCTTTATAAATAAATAACATATATTATTTGAATTTGGAAAAACTCAAATCGATTAACCAATTAATTTCACAATTTTTTATCAAAAATTAAATTAATTGTTCATTTAAACTTAATTAAAATTCGGGATCGTTACATGTTATTGCCTGTATCAGTTCACATGTGACATCTGACACCATTATCTGTTATTTATACAATGGTAATCTAGTTTGGTTGATAATTGATTGATTGTTGATATTTATATTGGATGTTAAATTGTTAATGCTAAAGTGATAAATAATATGCAATTGAATCTGATTTAGGATAGTTAATAAGTTAAAATTGATATATATGTTGAAGTTGATTAACTAAATTTGTATAATATGATTCCCTTTAAATGTGAAATAAATTGACACGTAGAAATAGTGTTAACTACACCTTGAACCATTGAATGTATGATTGTATAAATTGATGTAGTATAAAATTGAAAATGGATATCAAGTGAAGAACCGTATAAAGATTAGTGTAATAATGTTTAATCTACATGAAATGATAGTGTAGATTCTAGAAATAATTATATTAATTTGCATAAACAACAAATGTAAATTAATACGATTAAATTACTATTGGATTGTTATTGATGTTTTCTATTGCTTGTTTATTTACTTTGACACCATCACAATTATCACACTGCAATTTCCCTTTGCTATGCTTTGATTCTTGAATTGAAATGGAATCGGGTTGAAATGATAAATACCCAAATAAACTTTGACTTATGATAGAGAATTAAATAAAACCCGATTAGTCAATAATTTGATTTAAAAATAAAATAAAGATTTTATTTGAATAAATAATAAGGTTTGAAATGAAGTTAAAATTTGAATTCTATGAAAGGAATATGTTAATATCTAAAAATCTGAATCAAAATATTAACATAGCAGTTGATGAAAGAATATTGTTTTAAAATTAATTATTTAGTTATTAATAATTAAGTTTTGAAATTAGTTAATAATTAAGTTTTGAAATTATTTAATAATTAAATAAGATTGAATTATTTAATAATTAAATTGAATTGAATTCTTTATTAATTAAAATTGAACTTCTTGAATAAGTGAAACTAAGTTTCTTTATTAACTGAGTTTTGAAATGTGTAACTAAGTAAATAAATAAATGAAATTGAATATCTCTAACGAGAAATAAAATGCGTTTTATTGAAATAAATGTAAGACTTGAAATTTAAAGAATTTGATTTGACGAATTTAATTTAATTTAATTTGTAAGTTTTGATATAATGAGGTTGAACTTAAGAAATTGATTTAATGAATTGGAAATTAAATAGGAATTATTTTGAATGATAATTAACTTAACGAATATTGAATGAAATCGATAAATGAGTTTAAATTGATTTGAACGTTAAATTAAGTTTATTTTAAATGATTATGGAATGGGACTTATATTCGAATTTAAATGAATATTTGAATTGTTTTAATCAAATTTTGGAATTGAATTATAGAGTTTTGAAATGGAAATTTGGAAGTTCTGAAACGTAAAATTTTGGGAATTGTTTTGGAAAGACAATTGAAACGATGGTTTACAAATTCTAATTGACATTGAAATTGATTCGGTTTTTGAAATATAATAAACGACCAATCGGTGTAACAATTACGAAAGTTATTAAAGAGACCAGAATCTGTTAAGGACATACTCACTATCTAAACCGTAAACCATTTTAATAACTATGCGCGGAGTGTGATCCAAAATGAAGTGGTTGGAATGATGTATGTGATGACTGAAGAAAGAGAACGATAATGGATAGCCTTGACACTTGTGTCAAATTGGAAATGACTAAAACAGGAGTCGTGCCGGGCCAAATGGGGTTAGCCACCTCGAGCGAACACATTTCTTCGTAAACTACTCATTACTTGTTATTGATTGGTGCACCCTCGAAATTTTGAGAGTGTTGTTTCAACGGTGTTGCGATCGTTGCGGCGATGCGTTCTCACCAGTCCGGATCAGGCAAACGGTAGTTTCACTACCTTGGGTATTGCCTCATATGCCTTGTCATACTTGTATTCCTATATACGCGACCACTACGAATATGTTTTGTGTTATACCTATGGAGTACTCCCTGATAGCCCACTAGTTTACGGTGGAGTTTACAGTGCTACATAGACTATGATGCTTATATAAAATGTGTTAAGAGGGATAATGGTAACCCTTTAACGCTATTTTGATACTTTATATTACTGATAGACATTATCTACTTAGCGTACACTACTACATAGTGGATAGTTTAACGGATCCTTAGAGGATGGTTATTCCAACGTCCTTTGAGTTACTTGTATTTCACTTGAGTTGGATTTATTGATATAAGAATGTTAATCCCGACTCGAGTGTTTTGTGTTTTGTTTTACGCTCGGGTCAGACTGAGTGTACCAGTATTCGAGGCTCACCTTTGGAGTTGGAGCTTCGCTTGGAAATCCAGCTATCTATCCAGCTTTCAGATATTCAGTTGATTCCAGTGATGTATTCTGGTTCTTGTATTTGACTATTGTATTCGAGACTTCTATTGTATCTTGTTTAACTCTGTTATATATATATATATAGTACCTTCATGAACTACTATCTTTTATTTCCGCTGCATTTATTACTCCATGTCTGTGATCTGTGATTATTTATTTACTGTATATGTTCAGTTTTGCTAAATTTAAATTAACAATTCGGTATTTTGAATTATTCAAGCCCGACATGTGCGGATGCGAATAGTCCAAAATAGCGGGTCGTTACAGTTGGTAGCAGAGCTTTGGTAGCTCTAGGAAAAACTTAGTATATATGGTAAATATGTTTACAAAATCACTTCCATCCAAGTTTAAATCTCGACCTTCTTGACTCGTTTCCTTTGAATTTTGGAACATTCCCTGCGGTTCCAAAATTCATTTGTGTCCCTCACTATTCGTCCTCTTTCAATTCTGGAGCATCCATAATTCCACTTCGAATGACCCGTATAATGAATCGGTGGTGTAACAACCCGCATATCTATCGAGTTTATATTTAAATATTTTTATTTAAATATTAAATCGTTAATCGGATTTTGGTCCGAAAAACTACTTTTTTGCAAACGGTTAAATTAGGACTCGAGACCACTTCCATTGAGTTCGAAATGTCGTTTACAACTTTTTAAGTATAAACATCGATAGGTTTGAAGTTAGTGAAATTTCACTAACTTTTCCCTCTTTGGACTTTAGGTTAGTTTAGCCTATTAAGCCCAAGTTCCAACCCTCTTCTCCTCACTCTTCATAAATTTCCTAACTAACTCAAGCTTTGGCATTAATGGTGAAGAGAATGGGAAATTAAAACTCCAAGCTCAAATTCAATTGCAACTCCAACATTCAACTCCAAATTCAAGTAGAAGATATTGGATTCAAGCTTTGGATTGCTTCTCCTTGCTTTCAAGCTTCATCTTCATAAATTTTAGTGCAAAGGTGAGATTTTTATCTCACAATTCTAGTCTATAACTATCTTGGGTTGTTGGGAATGACTCCCTATCACTTTAGCATGCATATTTGCTTTTGGTTTGGATTGGATTGGCGAAAAACTCCGATTTTTGGCGTTTTGGCGAAATTTCTGCATTTAGGTCGTTCTGGCCATTTTAGGTCGTTCGGAGTTAGGTCGTGCGGATCTTAGGTCGTAGGTCGCGTACGAGATAGCTCCTAGATCGTTCTGGCCACTTTTCGTGTGTTCGGAGTTAGGTCGTTCACGACCTAGTACTTAGGTCGCTCGTGAGTTGGTGGCGTAGGTCGTAGGACGTTTAACTCTTAGGTCGTTAGGCCTTGTGTGTGGAGTTAGATCGCCTGCTTTCCTTAGGTCGTAAGTCGCGTGTGCTTTAGGTCGCGCACTTTCTTAGGTCGCGAACCCTTTTAGGTCGTTGACCACGCTAGGTCGCTTGGCCCCTTCACTGCTTAGGTCGTTAAACCCTTCCTCTTTTGGGTCGCTCCCCTTTGTTTCTTAGGTCGTTATGGCCTTAGGTCGTGACATTTATAAGTCGCGGCAAAGTTAGGTCGCTCGACCCATGTTGCCATTAGGTCGCTCGATCCTTGTTGCCGATAGGTCGCGTGCTTTCTTAGGTCGCGTACCTTTAGGTCGCGTGTCCCCTCTACCCCAGTTAGGTCGTGACATTTATAGATCACGGCAAAGTTAGGTCGCTCGACCCATGTTGCCGTTAGGTCGCTCGATCCTTGTTGTCGATAGGTCGCGTGCTTTCTTAGGTCGCGTACCTTTAGGTCGCGTGTCCCCTCTACCCCAGTTAGGTCGTATGACTCAGCATCGTTAGGTCGTTCGACCTACCTTGCACTCTTAAGTCGTTGCCTCCTTTCTCCTTAGGTCGCTCGACCTCCTTACCCACTAGGTCGCGCACTTAGTTAGGTCGCTCAGCTATTGTGTTAGGTCGCGTGAACCCTTAGGTCGTTAGACCTCATTTTGCTTTAGGTCGTAGGCCTCTTGCCTTCACTTAGGTCGTACCGTTTTGTCGGGGCGCTGCCCCCTGGACCCCCGCGACCTGACCGGGCAGGTCGAACCCCGTAAGCGGTGGCGTTGCCCCCGCACCCCCACCTTGGGGGGGGGGGGGTTGCCACCCCCCTGGACCCCCCCTCCGTAGGGGATCTTATCTGAAAAACATTGAGCTGATTTCCTTGGATTTTATTCACATCTCCGTATGCGATTTTTGTGACTGATTGTTTCTACAATTGCTTCTGTGTTTTGTCACTTTATAATATAAAGGTTTCAATACTAGTAGTAAATATCAAAACTCTTTTAACAAACAATTTCAACTCTATTTTTAATAACAAAGCTCTTTTCTTAAACCGTTTGCCAATCTATTAGTATATACAAGCCTTTACCTCACTCGGATGAGAAATCTAATTAAACGACTTAGTAAAACAAGTGGTATGAAACGCTTGCGTTCACTTCGTCGGTTAATTCTTGGACTTGTTCGATTGAACCTCTTGTGACAATTTTATTAGTGAAGATTTACAGTTTGTTCGTAAATATTTAAGTTAAGCAAGTGGTTATGGGACATGAAGCTAAACTTCTATATTTACTAGCTTAGTGTAATTGACACTTCTCGTTGATCTTGATGATCGCTTTATGAATTAGACTAGCAATTGCGCGATGTCTCTTTCATTGCAAGGTTAGACTAGACACCACTTGTGTGATTCCATTCACACATACCTTTCTGCTTTTTGGTTAGTCTTGACCTCAATCTGTGTGATTCCACTCACACATGTGGGGTAGCTCCCCATGGTCTTCGGACCGTCATGTGATAGGCCTCTTTCCCTTTTTATGATTTCTGGATTTCTTGTGTTGATTTCTGGAATTTATCTCTTTGACTTGTCATGAGTACAAGTTTAGGGTATGATGCCCTCTTTGGATCTTTGGGAAGATTCTTGTGATATTGATTTATCTCTTATCGGTTGATCTCCTGTTGATCATTATTTGCATACTTATAGTAGTATGTCAGTATGGATATTTTATGTTTATGCCATATCTTTTATTTTATATCATGTCATCTGATATTTATAGCTAGACTGATCCGTTTATTATTTTCTATAAATAATACTCGGGTCAGACCGAGATGTTACAGGTGCTACTGCTTGACTCCTCCCCCAGTGATTCACTACTCAGACTTTTGGCTACTTGTTTAGATTAGCAGCTTTTGTTGTTTACACTTGAGATATAGACTCATAGTTGTATTCTTTTGTATAGCACGTGTTGCTATTCTTTTGTATTATCGTGGATCTTTTTAGACCACTACTCTGATGTACACTTTTATGTGATATATATATTCATATCTCTTTCCGCCTTTGTGATATGGATATCTGTGATTGATTCGCATGTTATGCTTACTTCTATATTTGTTTCCAAAGATTATTTTATAGCCACCGTGTGATAAGAAATTACATGGATGGTCGCTCCTCAACAGCCTTATTCTCCGCGCTAGTTGACAGCACTACACCGTAGTGTTCTTGGCTAGTGTGGGTATAGTGGTGGGGCGTCACAGCTTGGTATCAGAGCCAAACTTCGGAACAATGTAGAGTAATCTAGCAAGGATCATGTCCTAAGTCTTTCTTAGGAGTTGTGCCTTAGGATTTAATTCGAGTCTTCGTACCGATTCATCCTATTTTCTTTATGATTCCTTGTTTTACCTATCAAGATTGCTTGATATTCATTTTGTGAATAACCTTCTTCTTCTTCCTTCTTTCTTTCTTAAGGAAGAGAAATGGTTAGTTCTAGCAGTCCTAGCGTTGGTCAATCCAGTAGTCCTTCTCTGGATGGCGCATTCATGTCTGCCCAACAACTTTTGGATCTTGTAAAGAATCAAGAGTTTATCTGTGCTTTGAGTAAGAATACCACAAAGATCTTACCTTTGAAACTAGAAGTTCCTTTCGACCAGCTTGTAGATATCACTCTACAAGAGGAAGAGGCTGATAAAGGAATTGATAGTGTTATTGGGATTTCCAAGAAGAGGCGTATTAAATTCAAAAGCCCTCATCCCGATAAGAAGGTGAAGCAACCTATTTTTGGAGCAAAGACTCCAATCCTTAATTGTGGAAAATGCTACAACTGTGGTTCTAGGGACGACTATGCGAAGGAGTGTCCGGAACCACTCTTTTGTCGTTACTGCAAAGATTCCAGTCATCATATTTCTGTCTGCCCCATACTTCTAAGTAAGAAGAAGGTGGGACCAGAAACTTCGGTAGCCAAGCCATCTACCTCTAGTCGTAAACGATGCTACAATTGTGGTTCCTCAGACCATTATGTAACTAAGTGCCCGGAACCCCTCTATTGCCGCTATTGCAAGGGCTCGGGCCATTACTTGTCTTCATGTCCCACACGACCTAGTAAGAGAGAAGGAAAGCTAAAAGCTTCTAACGAAACTTCTCTGGGTCAAGGTATTCCTTATTTAATCCTTGATTTCATTTGTTTGCGATTATCCGATTCGAGTTCTTTTTGATATGGGTTTCCCTCATCATTTTTATTTATCAGAAGAACTTGTTGATTCTCTTTATTTTTATATTTTAGGCTTGATGACTTCTTTGAGGATTGTGAATCCGAATCAGAGGACTCGCAACACTCAATTTGCTTATTATTGATGTCGAAATTATTACATGTAATTTTTCTTTCCGAACCGATTTGCGTATTGTGCATTGCTTAGGTTTCGGAATTGATTTGCGTGAAAGGATTGGCTTAATCACTTTGAAGCCCATGTCCAATTGTTCCGAATGGACAATTCCTTTTTGGACATTTTCAATCTGTTAAGCAGATTCATATTTTTCCTTTGTGATTTCGATTTCAAATCAATGACATCATTTTATTCTTTAAGCTCACATGTTGAATAAAGAGATATCTCTCTCATTCATATCGGTTGAGAATTTTCCGGTATTTTTGAGTTTGTCTTAGGATTATCACTTAAGCAACCTTTTTAAGTGGTATTAAGGTCTTTTCAGTTTGACCTTGCCACCGAATTTCAATCGCTATGAGTTGCGGAAGTTAGCCTTCTACATACCGCATTCCGCACTCGTTATGATTAAAATGAATGACATATTGTGTCATTCAGTTTTTCCAGTCTATTTCATCCATTTTATAAATCGAGTATTCTATGAATGTCTCAATAATTCCAATCTCGTATTTATCAATTTTGGATGAAAATTGAAATTTAAAATTTTGCAAATCTTTTTAAGAAGATATCTTAAATTCCTATAAAAGAGATAATTTTTGTTGTATTGCCCATTTAGTGTTTTAAGAATTCTGGTCGATGCGCTTGATCAACGCTATCGATAGGGATTTCCTAAACGCTTTGATGAGACAATCAGACACAATAAATTGACTTGTAAAATATAAATTTTTCTATAAAGGTAATTGTGATTTTTAAAGTTTTAGCTTTTTGGGAAAGAGGACAAAATTCCTTCTTTTCAATATTCTTATTCTTGTGATTCCCGAAGAGAACGTACAATCACTTTTGCTTCTAAATCTTTAAGGCCGATCGAGACTAGGAATGCCACTTATGATCTGGTACTCCCGGCTATTGATTTTGCTTTCAATATTTGGCATCATCGTCTTTGGTGGAGAAATTTGTTCTCTACCTCAATTATAAATCATTGGGATATCTATTTCTCATAATTAAGTTGCGTCAACTATATTGGCTCGAATTTCTTGCATCTTATGATCATGATATTCTATATACTCCCTGAAAGGGGAAATCTTGTTGCCAATGCACTAGTCGTAAGCAACAAGTAGTTGTTTTCTATGGTGATATCCGAATGGAACGATCTCGAGACTCTATTCACTTGAGAGATTCGAGATCGCAAAATCCGATTTATATGCATCCCTTGTTTTATGTAGTCTAGAGGTTCCTTATTCTTTTTAGACTGCATTCTTGTAGCTCAAAGGGCTAGATTCTGAATTGGCTCTTCTTAGCCAATGTTGTAGGGATAAAATTATTATTGAAAGTTAGAAAGACTTCGATATTGATTTTCGTGGCGACATTTAAAAGTTTGGTAGACTTATCGTACCAAATATTTGTGATCTTCGTCAATATATTTTAGAAGATTCACATCGTTCCAAAATTACCATTCATCCTAGAAGTAGTAAAGTGTACGTAGATATGAAGCGACTTTATTATTTGGAGTGAATGAAATCTGATATCGCTAACTTTGTTAAGTGTTGTATGACTCGCCATCTTGTCAAGGCCCTACACTAAAGGCCTGGTGGGTTAATGCAACCTTTAGAAATTCCAATTTGGAAGTAAGACCAAATCTCCATGGATTTTATAGATGTCTTTCCCCGTTCCCGTTCGGGTCATGATAACTTATGGGTTATAGTAGATAGACTTACTAAATCCGTCCATTTTATTCCCCGTTCGGATTAACCGAACCGTTCCTCTTTTGGCCCAAACTCTTTGTTAAAGGAGATGCTAAATTACATGGAGTTCCTACTTCTATCGATAGCAATAGTGATCCATTGTTTACTAGTGGATTTTTGGAAGTGTCTTCAAAAAGCTTTAGAAACAAAGCTTAATTTAAGCACCGCTTTTTACCCCTGTCCGATGGACAAGTAGAGCGTGTGAACCAAACTCTGGAAGACCTTCTTCGTGTTGTGTGCTTGATTTTTGTGGAAGTTGGGAAAATCATATTTCTCTTGTTGAATTTTCCTATAATCATAAGCTTCCAATCTAGTATTGGTATGGCATTCTTCGAGGCACTTTACGGAATGCTATGCCAATCTCCTTCTTGTTGGCTTAAGGTCGGTGAGAAGCTGGTTTTAGGTCCAGAATTTTACTCGTGTTTCACCATGATAGGTGTTGTACGTTCCCGTTGATAGGGAAAGATTAGCGCCTCAATATATTGGGCCATTCCCTATCACCGTACGTATAGATTCCATGGCTTGTCGCCTTGCATTACCGGCTCAGTTTTCTGCTATGCACGACATGTTTCACGTTTCTCAATTACGGAAATGCCTTCGGGATTTCGATTCTATTCTTGAGCCTGCTGTTGTGGAAGAAATTGAAGTTTCGCCGAATTTAACTTATGAGCAGCATCCTATTCGAATTATAGCTTCTGAGGTTAAACGACTTCGAAATAAAGATGTTCCGCTTGTAAAGGTTCAATGGTCCTCAAATCCTAAGGATTGTTCTTGGGAATCCAGAGAATTCATCGAGCGTACACATCCGAACTTGCTTACTCCTGCTCTTTGAGGTGAACTTCTTATTTCAAATTTCTCTTGTGTTAATATGCTTTTTTTGGTTGTTACTTTTTATTTCCACCTTATATATATTGCGAGGACGCAATTTCTTTAAGGAGGGGAGTCTGTAACAACCCGCATATCTATCGAGTTTATATTTAAATATTTTTATTTAAATATTAAATCGTTAATCGGATTTTGGTCCGAAAAACTACTTTTTTGCAAACGGTTAAATTAGGACTCGAGACCACTTCCATTGAGTTCGAAATGTCGTTTACAACTTTTTAAGTATAAACATCGATAGGTTTGAAGTTAGTGAAATTTCACTAACTTTTCCCTCTTTGGACTTTAGGTTAGTTTAGCCTATTAAGCCCAAGTTCCAACCCTCTTCTCCTCACTCTTCATAAATTTCCTAACTAACTCAAGCTTTGGCATTAATGGTGAAGAGAATGGGAAATTAAAACTCCAAGCTCAAATTCAATTGCAACTCCAACATTCAACTCCAAATTCAAGTAGAAGATATTGGATTCAAGCTTTGGATTGCTTCTCCTTGCTTTCAAGCTTCATCTTCATAAATTTTAGTGCAAAGGTGAGATTTTTATCTCACAATTCTAGTCTATAACTATCTTGGGTTGTTGGGAATGACTCCCTATCACTTTAGCATGCATATTTGCTTTTGGTTTGGATTGGATTGGCGAAAAACTCCGATTTTTGGCGTTTTGGCGAAATTTCTGCATTTAGGTCGTTCTGGCCATTTTAGGTCGTTCGGAGTTAGGTCGTGCGGATCTTAGGTCGTAGGTCGCGTACGAGATAGCTCCTAGATCGTTCTGGCCACTTTTCGTGTGTTCGGAGTTAGGTCGTTCACGACCTAGTACTTAGGTCGCTCGTGAGTTGGTGGCGTAGGTCGTAGGACGTTTAACTCTTAGGTCGTTAGGCCTTGTGTGTGGAGTTAGATCGCCTGCTTTCCTTAGGTCGTAAGTCGCGTGTGCTTTAGGTCGCGCACTTTCTTAGGTCGCGAACCCTTTTAGGTCGTTGACCACGCTAGGTCGCTTGGCCCCTTCACTGCTTAGGTCGTTAAACCCTTCCTCTTTTGGGTCGCTCCCCTTTGTTTCTTAGGTCGTTATGGCCTTAGGTCGTGACATTTATAAGTCGCGGCAAAGTTAGGTCGCTCGACCCATGTTGCCATTAGGTCGCTCGATCCTTGTTGCCGATAGGTCGCGTGCTTTCTTAGGTCGCGTACCTTTAGGTCGCGTGTCCCCTCTACCCCAGTTAGGTCGTGACATTTATAGATCACGGCAAAGTTAGGTCGCTCGACCCATGTTGCCGTTAGGTCGCTCGATCCTTGTTGTCGATAGGTCGCGTGCTTTCTTAGGTCGCGTACCTTTAGGTCGCGTGTCCCCTCTACCCCAGTTAGGTCGTATGACTCAGCATCGTTAGGTCGTTCGACCTACCTTGCACTCTTAAGTCGTTGCCTCCTTTCTCCTTAGGTCGCTCGACCTCCTTACCCACTAGGTCGCGCACTTAGTTAGGTCGCTCAGCTATTGTGTTAGGTCGCGTGAACCCTTAGGTCGTTAGACCTCATTTTACTTTAGGTCGTAGGCCTCTTGCCTTCACTTAGGTCGTACCGTTTTGTCGGGGCGCTGCCCCCTGGACCCCCGCGACCTGACCGGGCAGGTCGAACCCCGTAAGCGGTGGCGTTGCCCCCGCACCCCCACCTTGGGGGGGGGGGGGGGGGTTGCCACCCCCCCTGGACCCCCCCTCCGTAGGGGATCTTATCTGAAAAACATTGAGCTGATTTCCTTGGATTTTATTCACATCTCCGTATGCGATTTTTGTGACTGATTGTTTCTACAATTGCTTCTGTGTTTTGTCACTTTATAATATAAAGGTTTCAATACTAGTAGTAAATATCAAAACTCTTTTAACAAACAATTTCAACTCTATTTTTAATAACAAAGCTCTTTTCTTAAACCGTTTTCCAATCTATTAGTATATACAAGCCTTTACCTTACTCGGATGAGACATCTAATTAAACGACTTAGTAAAACAAGTGGTATGAAACGCTTGCGTTCACTTCGTCGGTTAATTCTTGGACTTGTTCGATTGAACCTCTTGTGACAATTTTATTAGTGAAGATTTACAGTTTGTTCGTAAATATTTAAGTTAAGCAAGTGGTTATGGGACATGAAGCTAAACTTCTATATTTACTAGCTTAGTGTAATTGACACTTCTCGTTGATCTTGATGATCGCTTTATGAATTAGACTAGCAATTACGCGATGTCTCTTTCATTGCAAGGTTAGACTAGACACCACTTGTGTGATTCCATTCACACATACCTTTCTGCTTTTTGGTTAGTCTTGACCTCAATCTGTGTGATTCCACTCACACATGTGGGGTAGCTCCCCATGGTCTTCGGACCGTCATGTGATAGGCCTCTTTCCCTTTTTATGATTTCTGGATTTCTTGTGTTGATTTCTGGAATTTATCTCTTTGACTTGTCATGAGTACAAGTTTAGGGTATGATGCCCTCTTTGGATCTTTGGGAAGATTCTTGTGATATTGATTTATCTCTTATCGGTTGATCTCCTGTTGATCATTATTTGCATACTTATAGTAGTATGTCAGTATGGATATTTTATGTTTATGCCATATCTTTTATTTTATATCATGTCATCTGATATTTATAGCTAGACTGATCCGTTTATTATTTTCTATAAATAATACTCGGGTCAGACCGAGATGTTACAGGTGCTACTGCTTGACTCCTCCCCCAGTGATTCACTACTCAAACTTTTGGCTACTTGTTTAGATTAGCAGCTTTTGTTGTTTACACTTGAGATATAGACTCATAGTTGTATTCTTTTGTATAGCACGTGTTGCTATTCTTTTGTATTATCGTGGATCTTTTTAGACCACTACTCTGATGTACACTTTTATGTGATATATATATTCATATCTCTTTCCGCCTTTGTGATATGGATATCTGTGATTGATTCGCATGTTATGCTTACTTCTATATTTGTTTCCAAAGATTATTTTATAGCCACCGTGTGATAAGAAATTACATGGATGGTCGCTTCTCAACAGCCTTATTCTCCGCGCTAGTTGACAGCACTACACCGTAGTGTTCTTGGCTAGTGTGGGTATAGTGGTGGGGCGTCACAGGTGGTCTCGCTAAACTTCGAATGATTTGTATATGGGTGAAACTCATTTACAATAGGCATTGATTTACCGGAGATTTCTGTATCCTCGGTTTACGATGCTGCTATCTCTTGTTATCCAGAATCCTATCTCTTAAAATCTGGTGTAGATTTGCCTAGAATTCTACATCGATCTTATTATTGAAGTCAAGGTCGACCCGGTTAAGATTGCCCACGATTTATATGAACTTATTCTTCTTCCTATTTTGATTATTTAATCATCTTATCTCTGTTTCGAATCTATCTTCGAATCAAAATTCTCTTTGATTTGAGTCATCAAATTTGAATCTTTATCCTTGCTTTGAAATCCATTCTTGTATCGTCGAGCGAGGAAGTGTATTTGTAAATTAATATTAAAAATGGTTTATATATATACATTATGTTGTTTGAGTTGTTAATGTTGATTTGGGTTTCCGATCGATTCGTCTGATCAACGCTATCGATAGGATTTCCAAAACACTTGAGCAGAGCAAACTGACACAATATTGTTTTCAAATTGGTAAATAAAATAAAGTATGTATGATTATGTTATATATAAGTATAAATTTTTCTGAAATTAAATTGTTAATGAATCTGTTGTCCGAAATGATAATATTTAATTTTCACTTATTGTTTTATAAACCATTGACTATTCATAATATAAATAAATGAATTTATAAAACTTAGTTATAATTTGATTTGGAATTTGAAGTGAATTTAAATTAGAATTTGAGAATTTAATTCCGATAATTTCGAACTATGGTTTTAAAGTTTAAAATGTATATTATTTAAAATATTTTCAAACAGAAATGGTTTTCAAAGAATTTTAAATAATTAAATTAGAGTTCTTCTCGTTGTCGATGGAAAATAATTTCGATGACGACGGCCACATCATCGACATTTATTTTCGAGTTTCAAAGTGGAGAGACCAAATCGTAGCTTTGCTATGCTTTTGTTTTGGAAAATAAATTGATTTAAATTTCCTAAGTATGGCTTGATTTATATATATTGGTATATGATTATAGATTTGATGTGATATATTGTGTGTGTGTGTGTGTGTGTGTGTGTGTGTATTTCTAAATTGGTTGAAGTTAATCGGAAATTTAATTCTTAAAATTTATGTTAAGAATGATTTCAAATTGAAAATGTAGCCAAAATTTCGAATGAATATTTAAACTTAACTAATTGGATTAGAAAATTTACTTGTATAATATCCAATTACATTCTAATACAACTTACCTAAACCATTGAGAAGTTGAATATGTAATTGAATAATTTACAATGTGAAATGATGTTAAAGAAAATTTAAATTTGAGTAGTTATAATAATTGTAAATATACTTAATATATGTGATAGGATATATTAAGTGGAATAGATATATTAATAATTTGGAATAAAGAAGAATAAAATTTGTTGAATAAAGTATAATTTTAACAAATGATTATTCAAATTTATGATGTTGAAACTGTTAATTAAGGATGATTGGGTAATAAGATAATCAATCTAGAAATAGTTAAAGCTTGATTTAACTTAAGAAAATCAAATGAATTAAATCAATTACTGAATATAAATTAATTTAAATTTGAAATTACATGGTTTAAATTAATTGTTTTATTTGTTTTCCAATCTATTTTTCTTCCGGTTGTTTCTATTCTCCTACCTCCTTTCTTTTCGAGGACGAAAAGTTTTGAGTGAGGGAGAGTGTAACGACCCTTAAATTTCGATAATTTTTATTTGTTTATTTAATTATATTTAATTGAAATTTTGAGAAATTATAAACAATAAAATTTTGAAATAAAAATTTAATATTTAGAATGCGTCTAGTTAAACATAGCAACCGGTAAATTTTCATCGGGAAATATGAAAGTTTATTTTCGTGTGTAATTTTATTTCAATTTAATCAGTTAGTAATTGATGAAAAGAAAACATTTTCGAAGCCTAAATATTTTATATGGAAAAATTGTAAATCATTTTCTGAGCAAGACGTCATTTTTCGTTTTTCCAAAATCGGACTTCTTTAGCTCCGTCGATCTTATTTTCTTACGTTTTTGCTGCATTTTCCGCTAGTAGAAAATTTGAATTTTTTAAACTTCAATTGTACCGCCGATATCTATATACCGTTTTGATCATCTCGTCGTGCTGATCTTTTTAGTATAATCGTTTATGGGTTTTGAAGTTCGGAAAACAGCGAAAATCTTCGGAACGATTTTCGTATCGGTTCCACGATTTGCCTTCTTAGTTTCGTGACCATTCATTTACTCACCTATTGGAAAACAAATGGTTATCAGCCTTTTTGCATGCTTGAATATTGGTGCCATTCAAATTGCCTCTTGGATTCCCTATGTTTCATTTATTAATTTTGTCTGTGGATAGGAAATGTAATTTGAAGTCTGTAGCTACTCCCTTCATTCTAAAAAAATATATGAAACAAACATCATTTCGAAACAGAGCCCACACTCCTCTTATCATGGCTACAACCCCGCAACCACCCTCGAGCATCACTTCGCCCATCCTCCTGTCACTCTGCCGCCATCTCCAAGCAGCCCGAGCACCCCTGGCCTCTTCCCCTGGCCCTGAGCGTGCTGCCTCCATCATACCTATACCGCCCACTTTCTCCCGTTCGCCTCCACGAATCACCGAGCCGACCCACCACGCAAGCCACGTCGCCACAAACCATCACCACCATTGCTTCTGCCCTATTCCACCTCTTACTCATTTCCGCCAGCTCTTTTGAGATCCATTTCCACCATTTCTTCCAGAGCCTTAACAAACTCCCAGTTTGCATGCAACTTGTCTATTTAAAGGCATTATATTTACATTTTGTTTGTTTTACAATTTTATGTATTGTATAATATATATTTATAAAGTATAAATAAAAAATGATGCATATATATAAATATATACGTTGAGAAAGAGTGTGGCTGTAAGATATATACTTATATTTTTTTCGTTTTGCATATATATGTGAAGTTCTGAGTGAATCTTTGAATAACAGCCTATATATCTTTGTAGTGAATATTTGTTTGTTTAATGATTTTTGTTTTATTTATATTTATTTTGCATTCGAATGAGAGTGTATATATATATATATAAGTTTATATACATAGTTTGTTGTGCATTGTCGGGGTAATACAGAGTGTGTGTGTGTGTATATATATATATATATATATATATATATATATATAAGTTTATATACATAGTTTGTTGTGCATTGTCGGGGTAATACATATACTTGTATATATGTAGGTTGCGTGTGCAATATATGATATATGTATAATAGATTTATTAAAATTTTATGATATAATAGTATAGGCATGTGTTTTTTTTACAGTTAGACTTATAAAGTAAGTTTGTAATAAAGTTTTGTGTTGTCACGTGAGCTGATTGGGTATATACATATAAAATTTGAGTAACTTTATATATAGTCATTTTGGTTGTTCGTGACATCTAGCTTATATACATAAGTACAGTATGTTCTGAGGTATATATTTTACAATTTATATAAATGTATATATAACTATAATCTTCAAGATCTGTACATAAGGCTTTCACTTGTTTATAATATATGAGCTATATAACTTGCATGTCTTTCGTCTATACAGAAAGGTAATACTGTGAAAATAATAATAATACACATATGTGTGTCTGTGCGCTAAATTTAAAGTATATATTTTAATTATAAGGTATATATAATTTTATAAGTTGAAGGTTATGTGTATGTTTCGAGAGAAAAAAGTCAATATGTTGTTGTTGCGGTCGTGTGTCATATTTAGGTTTATATAATAACTGTATATTTAATAGACTCGCTATATATATATAGTTATGCATGTGTTTGCAGTGAAATATTTTACAATGAAGTTTATTTACTTATAGGCTGAATATTATAATTTGTGATATGTTTGTTTATACTATAAAGCTATGATACAGTATATAACCTGTAGTGTATATATGTTATAGTATTATTGATTTAAAAGTATGTTATACAATATTGATTTTTAATTTATAACATACCTATGTATTTAGTTTTCAATTGTATACTGTACATATTGGAATTCAATACTGATTTGAAATAAATGTGTATATGTTTTAAATATATGTTTAGTTTAATAAAGTGATCTTGGGATATATAAAAAATTTATATTGTTATATGTATGTTTAAATATAATATTGATTTCTATATATAGGTTTGATTAAACAATGATTTTGAATTTGAATATAAAATGTTTAGTTCGATTTAAACTAATTCAATCGTTCTTATCGATTTCCCTTATCAGCCTTGTCTGTCATGCCTGTTTTGTGCATCAAATCATGTCCATCTAGCATTGCTTTGGATTTCATAACTCGTTTCATCGTCAAATATCTCTAGCCTCGAAAGGTGAGCAATCGCTCACGGTTAATGTTCTTTTATTTATTAAATTTGATGTCAATTGAAACGAAAAATTTAAATAGGCGACTGTTAGTATTTACACTGTTATATATATGTTGTTACCTGTATCAGTTCACCTGTGACATCTGACACCATTATCTGTTATTTATACAATGATAATCCAGTTTGGTTGATAATTGATTGATTGTTGATATTTATATTGGATGTTAAATTGTTAATGTTAAAGTGATAAATAATTTACAATTGAATCTGATTTAGGATAGTTAATAAGTTAAAATTGATATATGTGTTGAAGTTAATTAGTTAAATTTGTATAATATGATTCCTTTTAAATGTTAAATAAATTGATACGTAGAAATACTATTAACAACACCTTGAACCATTGAATGTATGATTGTATAAATTGATGTAGTATAAAATTGAAAATGGATATCAAGTGAAGAACCGTATAAAGATTAGTGTAATAATCTTTCATCTACATGAAATGACAGTGTAGATTCTAGAAATAATCATATTAATTTGTATAAACAACAAATGTAAATTAATACGATTATTTCAGGATTATTTACATAACTATTGGATTGTTATTGATGTTTGCTATTGCTTGTTTATTTACTTTGACACCATTCCAGTTATCACACTGCAAGTTCCCTTTGCTATGCTTTGATTCTTGAATTGAAATGGAATCGGGTTGAAATGATAAATACCCAAATAAACTTTGACTTAGGATAGAGAATTAAATAAAACCCGATTGGTCAAAATTTGATTTAAAAATAAAATAAAGATTTTATTTGAATAAATAATAAGATTTGAAATGAAGTTAAAATTTGAATTCCATGAAAGGAATATGTTAATATCTAAAAATCTGAATCAAAATATTAACATAGTAGTTGATGAAAGAACGTTGTTTTAAAATTAATTATTTAATTATTAATAATTAAGTTTTGAAATTAGTAAATAATTAAGTTTTGAAATTATTTAAAAATTAAATAAGATTGAATTATTTAATAATTAAATTAAATTGAATTCTTTATTAAGTAAAATTGAACATCTTGAATAAGTGAAACTAAGTTTCTTTATTAACTGAGTTTTGAAATGTGTAACTAAGTAAATAAATAAATGAAATTGAATTTCTCTAACAAGAAATAAAATGCATTTTATTGAAATAAATGTAAGACTTGAAATTTAAAGAATTTGATTTGACGAATTTAATTTAATTAAATTTATAAGTTTTGATATAATGAGGTTGAACTTAAGAAATTGATTTAATGAATTGGAAATTAAATAGGAATTGTTTTGAGTGATAATTAACTTAACGAATATTGAATGAAATCGATAAATGGGTTTAAATTGATTTGAACGTTAAATTAAGTTTATTTTAAATGATTATGGAATGGGACTTATACTCGAATTTAAATGAATATTTGAAATGTTTTAATCAAATTTTGGAATTGAATTATAGAGTTTTGAAATGGAAATTTGGAAGTTCTGAAACGTAAAATTTTGGGAATTGTTTTGGAAAGACAAATGAAACGATGGTTTATAAATTCTAATTGACATTGAAATTGATTCGGTTTTTGAAATATAATAAACGACCAATCGGTGTAACAATTACGAAAGTTATTAAAGAGGCCGGAATCGGTTAAGGACATACTCACTGTCTAAACCAAAAATCACTTTAATAACTATACGCGAAGTATGATCCAGAATGAAGTGGTTGGAATGATGTACGTGATGACTGAAGAAAGAGAACGATAATGGATAGTCTTGACACTTGTGTCAAATTGGAAATGACTAAAACAGGAACCGTGCCGGGCCAAATGGGGTTAGCCACCTCGAGCGAACACACTTCTTCGTAAACTACTCATTACTTGTTATTGATTGGTGCACCCTCGAAATTTTGGGGGTGTTGTTTCGTGGTGTTGCGATCGTTGCGGCGATGCGTTCTCACCCGTCCGGATCAGGCAAACGGTAGTTTCACTACCTTGGGTATTGCCTCATGTGCCTTGTAATACTTGTATCCCTATATACGCGACCACTACGAATTTGTTTTATGTTATACCTATGAAGTACTCCCTGATAGCCCACTAGTTTACGGTGGAGTTTACAGTGCTGTATAGACTATGACGCTTATATAAAATGTGTTAAGGGCGATAAGGTAGCCCCTTAACGCTATTTTGATACTTTATATTAACGATAAACATTATCTACTTAGCGTACACTACTACATAGTAGATAGTTTAACGGATCCTTAGAGGATGGTTATTCCAACGTCCTTTGAGTTACTTGTATTTCAGTTGTTATTTCACTTGAGTTGGATTTATTGATATAAGAATGTTAATCCTGACTCGAGTGTTTTGTGTTTTGCTTTATGCTCGGGTCAGACTGAGTGTACCAGTATTCGAGACTCGCCTTTGGAGTTGGAGCTTCGCTTGAAAATCCAGCTATCTATCCAGCTTTCAAATATTCGGTTGATTCCAGTGATGTATTCTGATTCTTATATTTGACTATTGTATTCGAGACTTCTATTGTATCTTGTTTAATTCTGTTATATATATATAGTAGCTTCATGAACTACTCTCTTTTGTTTCCGCTGCATCTATTACTCGATGTCTATGATCTATGATTATTTATTTACTGTATATGTTCAGTTTTTCCAAATTTAAATTAACAATTCGGTATTTTGAATTATTCAAGCCCGACATGTGCGGATGCGAATAGTCCAAAATAGCGGGTCGTTACATTGACTAACTTGGCGTCAAAACTTTGAATTTGAATTTTGAATGAATGGACACTTCTACCACTATAAATAGACCCAGCAGTCACCACTTTTCACAAAAATTCCTCTTCTTCTTCTTTCCGTTTTTCTGTATACTATCAAACTTCTAGAAGGCATATCTCCTTCGTTTCTTAACGGAATCGGATGAAACCAGCGGAAAATCGAAGAGGAAGGCAAGGGCTACAATCTAGTAGTAGTTTGGTGATGAATTTGGATGGTATTGTGGTGCAACAGGCCGATCCGTAGGAGAAATGTAGAAAACCCCGTACACAGTTTTTCAATTTTGGATAGTGAACTTCGAACTATCATATCTCACTCAATTATGATCGGAATTTGATGATCCACCATCAAAACGACCGTGGGAACAAGGGCTACAATTTGAAAAAGGAGTTGGGAAAAAATACTCAAATCTTTAGATACAATTTGAAGAATTCCATTGACAGTTTTCTTTCTTTTTCCCTTTGTTCACCAAAACATCATTTGACCATAACTTGGTCATTTCTTAACGGATTCGCACGAAACCTGTGGCATTGTGAAGCAGATGGAGAGAAGTAAAGTATCAAGTCAAGTTGTAGACGAGAACCAAAAGTTTTGTATTGATCTAGTACCCATTTCATTGTCGATTGCCATTATATATCCATTTGTTCTTCTTGATCGATGAATGATTATCTGGTATCTTTTAACTAACGGTCATTAGACATAACTCTTCTCCTGCAAAACAACGTAACTTTTGACAGAATCAAGTGACTTTTCAAAATAACTAAATATAGTTTTAAACAACAATATCATGATAATTCTGTGACATATTCATATGAAAATAGTGTTAATAATTTTATCAAAAAAATTGCCATTTTAAAAATTTTCGAAATTCAGATTATGAAAACTTTGAAAACCTTGCTCTGATACCAAATGTGAGAAATGCGGATTATGGATCTTAAGGCTAGAATAAACACTAGAGGGGGGTGAATAGTGTTTAAAGGAATTACTAATTCTTTTTGAGTTTATATTAAATTGAACACAAATGTATGCAATATTCAGACACAGATATGACCACAGAATCAAACACAGATGCAGAAATAAAGTAAAAGCAATAAAGGAAAGAACACACTGGATTTTATGCAGGTTTGGAGTTACCCTACATCCAGTCCCGCAACATAAGTACAGATTTTCTTTCAAAATCAATTCTTACAATTACGCCCTCGATTTCAAGGCCATGAGGTACCCCATTCCAGATTCACAATCCTCTGGGTAGAGATACTTAATTTTACAGGCAACAAGTTCACCCAATTGATTTCCCAGGCTACAATCACACCTTTTCTCGCTTGATTGATTTTACAGGCTACAATCATACCTTTTCTCACTCAATTAATTACAAAGAAGTCTATAACTCTGAATAGCACTGGGATCTTGTTGAGATAGTGATGGAGAATCAAACCAGCAATGATCAAGTTAGATTCAATGGTGATTTCGACAAAGTAATGGTAAAAATGTATATAAAGAAATGTGAAAGAAGAAGAGGAGTGAAATCAGAGGAAATATGAACATAAATTCGTTTAAACAGCCCATATTTATAATAGAACAATAGCCATGTCCATTCGTGAAAGGATATGACGAATAGACACTTCCTTTGAAATTCAAATTTTTGAAATAAACTATCACCTTGTCGACAAGGGTATCTTGGGATTGTCGACATGCCTAAGTTATTTTTGGTAATTTGTTTTTCTTTGAAAATAACTTATATCTTGTATTAAAACTATTTTTAAACTTTATAAATATACATAACTATAGTTAAAATACATAAATAAGTATAGAGAATAATATTTTGGTTATATAAAATTTTATTATAATTTTATATTTAAATCTAAGTATAAATATTAAAAGTTAAATATATTATAATTAAAAGATAGTTTAAAACCAAGGATAATTTGATATTGAAAATAAAGATTATTTTGAGGCTAAAATTATTTTAAAACCAGGATAGATGTTTTTGATTTAAAAAGGAAGATTTTGAAATCATTTTGAAAACAAGATATAATTTGTAAAACATTTAAATAAAGGTTAGTGAATACAAAACAATGTTCCACTAGATTTTTCGTAGGTTCCATCCTACTTAGGGTTTCATCCCTTTAACGGGCTCGAAGTGGATTCCATTCCACGAATAAAATAGATTTTAAGATGTCGGTGCTTTTCTAGGAGTTTTAACAAAATTCCTAACTAAATTACTTATATTGAAATCTTGAACTCTTGATAATCTTGATACTCATGAGTCTTCAATCTTGATATCTTCAGTCTTGAATCTCTATATTGTACAGCCTTCATTCTTGGTACCTGCATGGTTAAATCCTACATATACATATATATCTAAACTATAATGTTAGTATTTATATTTTATAACAATTCCTTAGGTTGTTGTCATCAAAACCATCATCTCAAGGACTAACACAATTTTCATCTAAAACTTTGCGGGTTCGTCTCATAATCAACCACAACAATCAAATTTTCAACCAAATTCTACTCATTCTCCCCAAGACGATAAACGTTTAAGTTCACTTGAGAAAATTATTGAAGCATTGGCTAAAGAAACTACTCAAAGCCTTCAATCAAACAGCAATTTGCAAAATTTATTGACCTCATATATGCAAAACACAAACCAATCGATTGCAAAATTCAAAATGCAAATGAGTCAATTAGCCACGTCTATAAGTGAACGCGAACGAGGAACATTCCCAAGCCAGCCCCTTCCAAATCCTAGAAATCAAAACACAAATTCAAATCAAGTCCATGTTGTTGGAGATAGCAACGTCACCCAATTGAATGCTATGACAACTCTATGCTTTGGTAAACAAATCGATAATCAAGTCGTTAACCCAAACGATTTACCGGAAACCTCTCCACACTTCTAAAACAACGATGAAACTGAACAGAACGTGGAGCCAAACGTTGAATCGAATGCCAATCAAAATTCTTCTTCTACTTGAGTAGACCCGCCTACCGATTATCGTGTTCCATTTCCACATTGTCTTGGACCCAAGAAACACTCGGACCAAATGGAAAAGATGTTGGAAATTTTTAAACAAGTGAAAGTGAACATCCCGCTTCTTGATATCGTTTAGCAAGTCCCTACTTACGCAAAATTTCTTAAGGACTTGTGTAACAAAGCGACAAACTCAAGTGCCCAAAAAAGTCTTCTTAGCTGCGAGTTTGAGCAAAGTATTGTCCCAATCTATGCCCGTTAAAAACAAAGATCCTGGCTGCCCTACGATTTCGTGTACAATTGGGGACAAGATGATTAACAAATGTTTGATAGACTTGGGCACGAGTGTCAACTTGATTCCATACTCCGTGTATGAATAATTAGGCTTAGGTGAGCACAAACCCACAAAAGTTACGCTTCAATTCGCTGATCGCTCGATTAAGAAGCCCGTAGGAGAAACCGAGGACGTGCTCATTCGATTAGAGAAATTCATATTCCCCGTTGATTTTATCATTCTCAAAACATAACCCGTGATAAATCCCACGAGTCAAATTCCATTGATTTTAGGCAGATCATTATTATCCACCTCAAATGCCTTAATCAATTGTCCTAACGGATCAATGAAAATCTCTTTAGGAAACATGACTTTGGATCTCAAAATTTTCAATCTTCAAAGTCAATCGAACGAACCTCATGACTAAATGTTGGAAGTTAGTGCCATTCACGAAAACTTTGAAAATGAAACACTTGATTTTAACAATGAACATGAGGCCAAGTACGAAAAATTGTTCCACGAAATTCCCAACGAGATTGAATACACTCTTCCTTTTGAATTGCTTCCAGTTGAGTCCGAATCTCAACCCAATTCTTCGATCGAAAAACTCCCGAAGTTGGACTTCAAACCACTTCTCGACCATCTTAAGTACGCATACTTAGGTGAAAAAAAAACTTGTCCTGTCATAATTTCTATCGATCTTTCTCTTGACCAAGAAACTTCTCTTCTCTCTATTCTTCCGAAAAACAAGGAAGCGACTGGATGGTCGATCTCTGATATAAACGGAAATAGTCCCGCACTTGTTCAACATCGCATCCATTTAATCGACGATGCCAAGCCCTGTTCGTAATGCGCAACGAAGGCTTAATCCAAAAATGAAAGATGCGGTGCGTGATGAAATTCTTGAACTTCTCAACAACGGAATCATTTACCCAATCTCTGATAGCTCGTGGGTTAGCCCAATTCACGTTGTACCGAAAAAGTCTGTGCTGACCATTGTTAAGAATGATTCAAACGAACTTACTCCAACTCGTACTCAAATGGGTTGGCTGTTTGCATTGACAATCAAAAACTAAATGCCGCAACACGTAAAGATCACTTCCCTTTTCCTTTCATTAACCAAATTCTCGTACGTTTAACCGGCCACGAATTCTATTGCTTCCTTGGTGGTTATTCCGGCTATAACCAAATTACAATCGTTCCCGAAGATTAAGAGAAAATGACTTTCATGTGTTCATTCGGTACCTTTTCTTATCGTCGTATTCCATTCGGACTTTGTAACGCACCTGCGACCATTAAAAGATGCATGGTTGGCATTTTATCCAACATGATTGAACGCTTTCTAGATGTTTTTATGGACGATTTCTCTATCTTTGGTGATTCTTTTTCTCAATGTTTACATCATCTCGAGTTGGTTCAAAATCGATGTAAAGGAAAACATTTGACTTTGAATTGGGAAAAATGACACTTTATGGTCAAACAAGGCATGCTCCTTGGAGATATCATCTCAAGTAAAGGCATTGAAGTAGATAAAGCGAAAATCGACATAATTGCAAACCTACCCATTCCTAAATCTGTTAAGGACAATCGATCATTTCTAGGACATGCTGGCTTTTACCGACGCTTTTTGAAATACTTTACCAAAATTGCTCGTCCTTTGACGAATCTCCTTGGAAAAGACGTTCCATTCGATTTCAACTTTGAGTGTATCTCTTATTTTAAACATCTCAAAAACGAACTCATTTTCGCTCCAATCATTTGCGCATCCAATTGGGATCTTTCTTTTGAAATAATGTGTGATGCTTTTAACTTTGCGGTTGATGCTATCTTAGGACAACACATCAACAAAATCCTTCATGTCATTTACTACACGAGTGTGACTTTGAACGACACTCAACTTAACTACATAACAACCAAAAAATAGCTTCTAGTTGTCGTTTTTGCTCTTGAAAAATTCCGACCATACTTGATCGGGTCGCACATTACTCTGTACACGGACCATGTTGCGCTTCGATATCTCTTCGCTAAAAAGGATGTCAAATCCCGTTTGATTCGGTGGATCCTTTTACTTTAAGAATTTAATCTTACGATCAAAGACAAAAAAGGATCCGATAATGTCATGCCGATCATTTATCTCGTCTTCCAAACGCACCATCTTCTTTGCCAATCAATGAAAACTTCTCCGATGAACAACTTCTTTCAATTTCTAACGATCCATGGTACGTTGATATAATGAATTATTTAGTCACTAAAGAAACTCCCTCATCTTGGTCCAAACAGGAAAAATACACATTCATGTCCCAAGTGAAATATTTCTGTTGGGACGCTCCATACTTTTTCAAATATTGTCCCGACCAAATCATCCGACGTTGCATTCTGGATAATGAGATCAGGAGTGTTCTTACATTTTGCCACGATCAAGCGTGCAGTGAACATATCGATCCTCGAAAAACTATGAAAAAGGTTCTTCGGTGTGGTTTCTATTGGCCTTCTCTTTTCAAAGACTCATTTGAATTTAGTAAAACTTACGATCGATGTCAAATGCTTGGACAAATTTCTCAACGAGATATGATGCCTCTAAACCCCATTAATCTTTGATGTTTGGGGTATCGAATTTATGGGACCTTTTCCCAGTTCTTTTGGAAACTTATACATCCTTCTCGCCGTCGATTATGTCTCAAAATAGGTCGAAGTCGTTCCTTGCAAAACCAACGACCATAGAATTGTTGTGAAATTTCTCAAGGAAAACATCTTTTCGAGGTTCGGCACACTTCGCACAATAATCAGTGATAATTGAACCCATTTTTGTAACTGTTCTTTTGAAACTTTAATGAAAAAATACTCCATAACCCATAAGTTATCCACTCTGTATCATCCTCAGAATTGTGGCCAAGTTGAAGTTTCAAATCGACAAGTAAAACATATTTTGGAGAAAACTGTTAACAAAATCGAAAAGATTGGTCTTAGAAATAGATCGACGCGCTTTACGCTTAACGTACTGGTTTTAAAACTAATCTTGGAATGTCCCCATTTCGTTTAGTTTATGATAAAGCTTGCCATTTACCAGTTGAAATCAAACACAAAGCGTTGTGGGCAATAAAGAACTTAAACTTTGATCTTGAGAAAGCTAGCGAAAACCGAAAACTACAACTCAACAAACTAGAAGAACATAACGACGCATATGAAAACAAGAAAACTTACAAAGAAAGAACAAAAGTTTTTCGTGATAAGTCAATCCTTAGAAAACTATTTTCGCCTAACTAAAAAGTTCTTTTATATGACTCAAGACTTCATTTATTTTCTGGGAAACTTAAATCGAGATGGATGGGGCCATTTATGGTGCAAACTGTTTTTCCACATGGTGCCGTAGAAATTGAAAACCCTAGGGATGGATCGATTTTCAAAGTCAATGGTCATCATTTGAAACCTTTCTTGGAATTGCCAAGTAACCAAGAGGAGGAGCTCACGATCCTTCATGAGCCAAACTACATCTAGTAAGAATGTTAACCCTCTTTTGTAAATATGTACATATTTTTCCCCGTTACACTCATTATATCATACATTGACTCTGGGGACACAGTAAAATTAAGTGTGGGGGGAGTCTCATTTTCATTTTTTTTAGTTCATGGCATTTTTTAATTTTCATTTTCCTTTAACTAAAAAAACCTCAAAATTTGTAAATCTCAAAAACATTTTCTTTTTAGCATTTTGATTTATTTTTGAAGAAATACTATGGGATGAGTATAAGTTTTAGTTAATAAATTGAAATTTTTGAAAATTTATTTGTCTTAACAAAAATAAAAAATGAAGTTTGATTACAAATAACAATGGTTTAACTAGTATATAGGAAGGTTCA
Source organism: Allium cepa (assembly GCA_030765085.1). Taxonomy (NCBI): domain Eukaryota; kingdom Viridiplantae; phylum Streptophyta; class Magnoliopsida; order Asparagales; family Amaryllidaceae; genus Allium; species Allium cepa. The sequence goes on along the minus strand of CM060940.1, from coordinate 753,771,668 downwards.
TATATGTTAATTATGAAGTATATTCTAATTGAAAATATTTATTTAAAAAAATGGTAAATTTAAAGTAAAGGATATAACATTTTTATCTTCTAAGTTAAATGGTACTAAGATGATTTTGCAAAACTCTCTCTTTCTAAAAAATAAGATATATATATATATGTATGTATGTATGTATATATAAGTAAAAAAAACATTTGTATATGTATATATATTTTTAACACCTATAGTTGATGAGTGTTCATACTTGTGTGTTCACTTGCCATGTTTTGTAAGCTTGAAAGGCAGTGCATGATCGGTATATCTGGCCTCATTTTATCTGAGTTAGGTGTATGTATATAAAAATTCTTTTTAGTAATCCCTACAGTCGATAAGTGCTCACACTTGTGTGTTTACTCACCATGCTTTATATTCCCCTCACATCAGTCCGCAAGGCAGTACATAGGTAATACATCCGGCTTCAGTTTACTTGAGTTAGGCATATGTAAATATCGTTAATATCAATGAACTTTTCAAGTACGAGAGAGTAAGCAATTGAAATCCAAGCATCATTTTAACTTGTTTGATTTAACTTGTTATTGAAAAAAAATGAGAATATCACTTTGACAAACTTTGTTAATCAACTAAGGATCCATTTCATAATTACATTGTGTTATCAACTGAAACAACTAGCCAAACTATAGTTTATTTGTTATGACAACATAATTTTGTTGGAAATTTTGACAAGTAAATGACTTAAATTTTCAAGATAATGACCAAAACTTATATTGAACTTATTTGTGTCTGTTTAAAAGCAAATCCTTCATTTATAAATACTTTTAAAAACTTACATTCATCCCGTTGTAAATAAATCTTGCATTTGTAAATATTTTCATCCTGCATTTGGATTTTGTGGGTAGTATCCACTTCAAACCCACACGAGACAACACTCGTCTTAGTGGGGACACCCAGAGGTTTAACGGCTTGCTGCATATGCTCAATGAAATCGTGCTCCCTATGAAAATGGATTTATCTTAGTTTTTCTTTATTCGAGAACGAATAAAAAGATAAGTGTGGGAGTATTTGATGTGCATGTAAATGTGCATATATTTACATCCATATTTCATCTCTTTTTATTTAAATAAACATCATATTTGGGCATTTTAACATGTTAAAACCAAAATGCAATTATTTTCAACCATCATATTTTCATCTTCATTTAGGGCAAAATGGTCATTTTTGTGCATGTGTCAATTTAAGAATTTTTACTTGGACAATTTTTATGATTTTTATAGGATATTTTGATGCATGTGGAATTTGGATTCATAATGATATATGCATGCACAAGGAAATACAAAGGAATGAAGAGGAAATACTTCAAATTCAAGATCATGGAGGACCTCACCCACTTACCTAAATGTACAATTATGAGCTAATGGACAACTAAGTGGAGGTTAATCTTCATGCATATCAAATGATGGATTAATTAGTGGCTAATGGTTACTTGGTGGCCACACTTCCTAAAGGGTATTTTGGAAAGCTCCTTAAAAATGGAATTAGGGTTTTATGCATGTATAAATAACCCTCTTATGTACACGACCATATCTTCTACTTTTTCAATTAGTTAGGAAATTAAAAGATCAAATTGTAACGGAAATGTTTCATGAAATAAAAATGGCTTTCGAGCATCTTTCTTCTCTCTTTTCTACATGATTTTCTTTGTTTTTATGTTAATGTTTATTTCTATGCTCTCTTTCTTTTAATGTTCATAGCTTAGATTTACTTTAATGCAAGTAGTGTAGCTTTAATTTTTATGCAAATAGTTAGTAGTTAATCTCTCTTTCTTTCTTTGCTTAGTTTTTATTTCTTTGCTCTTTCATGTTGAAATTTACAAGTGTTGATTTGATAACACAAATGAGTAGCTAAACCCCTTCAATTTAGGGGCGATGAAGCTCTCTAATTTAATGTAATTTCAATATTTTTATGATTTATGATCTCTTTTAACTTGTGCTTCATGTGAGTGAATTTTGATGTAAGTTTATACAAGTGGGTTTGATAGATTATGTTGCTTTTGCAAATTAGCTATTCTTATTCAACATAAACGCAATTTGCGTCATCATTTGCTAATCGGTTTTTGATTTTAAAATGAAAGTAAAAAATGAAATTTGATGGTCTATTTTACTAGTAACAATAGTAAATAGATTATACTTAAAATACCTTTTGCTTTGGCTTCATTTTCATGAGAATTATAAGTGGTATACTTGTTGTATTATAGTTTGATAGTTTGAGTTATGTTAATTAGTAACATGAGCAACCATACTTATGATAAATGCAATGATTATTTCACTTAATATCAAAGTTAGAGATCATAAATTATTTGTTTATTGATTCACAAAAATAAGAGAGTGGATTTGCCTCTAAATTGTTCTTTAGTCTAATAGTTTTGAAATCACATTTCAATTCTAAGCTTTAGCTTCGTTTTGTAGTTAACAATTTCCTCTCACCTTGGTTTGATTCAATTGAATTGAAAATTTTAAAATCTTGCAATTCCCTGTGAATCGACCCGTACTCGCCACGTACTAACTTTTGTACGCCATGTGCTTGCAGTTATTTTAATTTGAAATTTTTTGACTATTTTCTAAACCAATAGAAAACTAGTTGATTAACATATTTTATTGTATTTTGAAAAATTAATAATATATATATATATATCAGTGCAATAAAATATAATTAATTTTTTTGTGATCTATATTTGATCTAGAAAGTTTAAAAATGTATATATTTGAAATACATAACTAATACACAAACATGCATACATATTCATATTGAGATATTATAAATATACTTACATATGTAAGTATATATATAATAATAATAATACTATATATATGTGTGTGTGTGTGTGTAAAATGATTCAAAAAACTTCATATATTATGTATATACATACAGACACAGATATATATATGTATATATATTTATTTAATTAATATTTAATGCAATACTATATATAAATCATTAATATTTTTACATGTAAGGTATACACGCATATATATACATATACATATACGTATACACATACATATACATATACATATACATACATACATACATACATAGTTTTACTTATTTTCTTACATTTATACAAATAACAAATTTACATGCATACATATATTTGGACGACATTCAATACATATAGGATGGACAAACATATCCGTTGTGATGTAAATCCTAATATTTATACACGGGCATGTTATACCTTGCATGGATTATTATGTTATACGTGCACACACATACATATGTGTACTATTATATTTAATTGAATATAAATTAAATAAAATTCTATTTATAATTTATAAATTTAAATGAAATAAGATATTTTATTTAAATTAAATTTAAAAATGTTCTAAATAAATTAGACTTAATAGGCCCAATGTAGATCCAATAAGAGATTTTTTTTGAAATTCACTCATATCTTCCATTACGGACTGACCCGGTTCCAACAGACCAGTGGATCCCGGGTATTAATGTTTATTTATTGGTATGTTTGTTATTTTAATAATTTTTGTTTCGACTTCAAATGCCCGTAACTTCTTTTTTTGAATTCCCATTGCGAAACGTCAAATTCGAAAGTTCCATAGAAAAATGCAACGAACGCGACATGCAAGTTTCATGGTCAAATTCCATTATTTTCTCAAATTTCATTATAAACCCTTATTAATTATTAATTTATTAACTAAAATTTTATGAGGTGTTAGATTCCTCCACCTTAAAAGAATTTTATCCCCAAAATTACTTCAATGATCAAACCATGGGGTATTGTGTGCAACCATTCTAATCTATTCAACCAATTAGTGCTCAACCAATTTTGCAGCCAAACGTCTGCAAGTGCATGGTGTATCACAGCATAGAAAACATATATGAAGAATAATTCTAAATTGGACTCTTTATATGAATGCATTCTTTTAAAACATTTTTTAAAATATGATACAAACAACCTATGTATACTGGCAACTCCATATATATGCAGGTTTTCAAAAATTTTGTCATACAACAATATCTACACTTCTATGAATAGACTATGGTTCAACCAATTTTGCATCCAATTCCTACCACCCAAAAATCTAAGCATCGAATTTTCATTCCTAAACGTTCATTCATATACTGAAAAAGGAATTTAGGTAGAGAATTTTGCATATTTACCACTATCGGTTACCAATCCCGTTGTACATCGGAAATTTCCTCATTGTCCTGGATTTCCCCAAAGTTTTCCACGTATGGTACACATAAAGAGACTTGTTTTCAAGCTCTAAAATGGAAGTAAATCAAAAAACAGATTCTTTTGCATCATTGGCAAGGTATCGAAAAAGAAATTCCAAGGCTAAAATAATTTTTCCCTTGTTATCATTCTATGTTTATCACCACTAAATTCATACCTACTAACCCATCACTCTTCCTCATGACTAGTATGTGGCCTTTGAAAATCAAGAATTCCAATATAAAAAAATCCACCTTTTCAATCGAATTTGCACATGGTTCAAAAAGTCAATTGCCAAAACATTTAAACACCATTTTCTTTTAAAAAACTTGGACAAAAACTTTCAAAATTAGTTGAATGCTGAATTGTATTTTTTTTATTTGAGTACTAAAACATTCGCCTTTTCCATTTCTAATAAGTCCAGTCACCTTTCTGTGTAATCAGAATTTAGTTATGAGTTAATGCGTATATTTGATCCTAGCACTTCACAATTCATCCTAGACTTTAAAACTTATTCTTTTATTTAAAATGAAGATACACTAACCTATTTATAAATTTTACCTTTTAAGGAACATGAATAATGACATGTGATTTTGCAACAACATTAGCCTGTCAATCGCTCGTTAAAATTTATTATTTATGAACTTCTAGCCTTTCATTGCATTTAACTTTAGTTTAGACCCTTTCGAGATTTCTATATTTATTATGTTTCTTCTAAATATACATACAAGAGTAGACTGCTTATCCAGAAACAATAGTACAACAAATAAATATGAATACTTCTCATAATATATGGTACTTGTATTTTATTCAAGAGACAACGAACAATTACAACCCAAACAACCTAAGGAAAGGAAAATAACAAATGTTAAAAGGTAAATGACAACTATAGGCTAATAGATATAAAATACTTAACATGTACTATAGGATGGTCCTGATCCTTGCAGGAGCTCAAGCCATTGCCATCACCCCGGAATGAGCATGACATGGCAGTTATACACCTAATCTCATGGTTTTGGCACTGCTGCGTGGCTTAAATCTCACAAAGCTCGACCTGGACCTATTTGAAGGGGACTAGCTCAGGGCTCTGGTATCCTCCAGCACCTTATCCTTGTTATGCCTCATGTTGCTGCTGCTATTCTACTGTTGATATTGCTATCTCAACTGGTGGCTGAAGAATACCCATATTCTTGTGAAAGGTCCCATTAAATGGGGTAGGGACCTCCTTATAGATTAGCTCCCTAAGGTGGTTAACTCCATATCGCCTAAAGACACGAGTGAAGAGATGAAAATACACAATGTAACTCCGTAGTGTCCCAACTCTAGGACTCACAAATTAGCTCACAGTAACATGAGCCTAATTGATAGCTACACTATCAATGATGGCTTAGGTGGCCCTCTACGTAAGCAGATAAATCTGATGGAAGATCCCCATCTTTAGAAAAATGTTCTATTAAATAATGCGAACAATGTGGCAGGTTATAGGCCGTAAACTTTCTGACTTCCAAACACCATTATCTCTAGAAAAGATCCACTGTTGACTTTCATGCTCATACATTTCAACATTCTTTAAGTCCGCTACCTCAGCGGCAATCCCTAAAATCTCATTAAAATCATCGTCAGACATATCAATCTCGACTCTCTTCACTTTTGACTTGAGATTACTGATATCCTCATCAAAACTGTACTCTAAATGGGCATCAAGTGGCTACATGCAACGCGGGTAGCATTCCCACTCAAAAGTGTCATGACGGAGGATTGGTGCTAATCCTGTTGCTGTATACAAATCCTCGAGTCCAAACGGGGTGAAGTCTCCAAATTTTACCAGCCATCCTTAGAGAAAGGTGAAATTTACTTAGGCCAAGAAAGTGGAGGTTTTTAATCGCTCCGGTCGAGCCAAGCGATCTCTTAAGGGCTGAGACCTGGATAACATAAGGAGAGCCGAAGGTATGAGGAGGTGTCAAGGATTGAATGCGGGGCAGGGAAGGGAAATTGGTTTCAAATCTAAAGAGGTGGAGGGGTTAGACCTGTTGCGCACAGCTGGCACTATAGGCAAGCTCGGCGGTTGCTACAGGCGTGGGGGTGCTGCAGACTAAGGAGGGGCAGTGGTGTCACTCATCGTGGCGAAGGAAGGAGCGGTAGCACTCTTTGGTTGGAGGGAGGTGAGGGGTAGGCTTTTAAAGGGGAGGGTAAACAATGAAACGAGGGGGCGGATGAACCTAAACATGGCCAAATGCCGCATTCGAGGTTCGGGTTGAGCTTGTTACCCAATAATTGGTCGAATGCTCCAGATTTATCAGTCTATCGCTACCATTCGACCTCTAAGGGTTGACCGATTTCCAAATTTTAGGCGCAGGTTAAACTTAGACCCTATTTGGGCTAGGTTTATTAATGATAGTAATAATAATAATCGTTTCATGCCATCTTTTTCGATCTAAACTCTTTCATATATTCTTCATAACAGTGCCCTAGCTTACCGTCTAGCCTTTTAAACATTTTTCCTTGATTATTTTGAACTAGTCCCAACTTATATTGCTTTTGCCATCAGCAATCGAAACCCAAAAATATTCCAGCTTACTGTTCCCCAAATTAGTTGTATATGAGAATATTCCTTCTATTTGTTGGCGGGAATTCCAACACTTCCTAACTGCATACCACAACTAAATTAAAGGTCATTTTTATTTTACCCAACCTTTTGAGATAGAGAGAATAAAAAACTTCCAATTTTTATAAAAAAGAAAAAAATTGTCGAGCTAAACGTACGCTCCTTTTCAATTTGTTTCAAACACGTAAACTCTTCTTCGCCAAAAACCTTTTTAGACCAAGATCAAACTTTTATATTACTGTATATATAAGAATTTCAAAACTTACTCTTTTTAAATCAAGACTTTTCAGCACAACCAAATTTTAAAAATAAAATTTTCAAAACTTTCTTACTTTTCGAAACAACAATTTCAAATAGACCCTTTGCAAAATCCTTTAAAAAACCTGCTCAAATGTTTCAAGGCATTTCCAAAATACTTTATCAAATTCTCTCACTTAGGGTAGGACTTAGAAATGGTCTCTACTACTCTTCAATATGTTAGTCACCATGCACAGGATCGAAGATGGCCATTAGTAATAAACAATGTAAATGCAGTAGAAATAGTAAAGTAGATCACACAGTTGATTTGTACTAATTTAAACATCCTATCCTACGTCCAGTCCCAAAGCTTCTCTTTGGAATTTCCTTTAACTAACTACCCTCACTTCACCCGAAGGAACAGGTTTATAAACTCCGCCTGAACAGCTGCACATGACATCAACAGCAATCGCAAGCAGTATAAAAAATGTTACTTTCTGGCACAGCGTATCTTGATATACAAAATGTAACTCTGATGTACAATAACTCCAATAACCAAACCAAATAGTGTTTAATGGAGATGTAGAGGCTAAGGAGTTTATTCGACTAGAGTATGAGATATGAAGATGAAGCAAACTAGTTGAAATCTCTGAATCGGGTGAATTTTTTGGAACTCGAAAATTTGCTTTAGGAGTTGAGAGTTTAGGAGTGGAGATTAAAGCATAAAGTTGTTTTTCAATGTATTCTGATTCAGGAACGGTTAGGGGATTATATAGTTGTTGTAGGGGTGTCAATGTAGGGATGCAGCCCTCCAAATTTGCCATTGATGAAGAGAAGCAACTGCAGGAGCGAAGAGATGCAATTATAGTTGAAGAGATGCATCGATTCGGGTATTTAAGAAACCAGAAATGCCCAATTCAATCAAACTGAGCTCTAACTTCAGTTGACTAAAATAGGCATTTTTAGTTCCAGAATTTATAGTTCGTTTTAGTCTATTGAAAGAAGAATCATAATCAACTTAGGCCGGTTCAGTCGACTGAGCAAGAATTTCAATCGACTGAATAAGTATAATTTTCAAAAGCTTGCTTGGTTTTATGGTAAAGGCATGTGCTTATCTCTAAGCCCACTTGGGTTCGAGTCCTAGCTTCGCATATTTTTATCCAATTTAATTTCCACTTTTTTCATCATTATTTTGATTTGAAATAACTTATTGAATATTAATAGCATTATTTTATGGTTGTTATCATCAAGGCACCATAAATGGTTCTTTCATTCTCTCCCTTTTTGATGATGATAACCACATAATCTTATAATATAAAATAATAGTTTCCCTTAAATATATTTTATATATAATAAGTTTATTTCCCTCAACTTTATATAGATGCCAATATAAAATATTTAAAGCATATGTCCTTCTCCACCTTTGTCATCAACAAAAAGGAATAAATGCATAAGAATATTATTTTATAAAAACTCCACCTAAATATGATATTTCTCTTAAGAAATGTTTTGTGTACTTTTCCTCTAAATGTGTACAATTTTTCTCCCCTTTATAAAAAGAGATAGGAAGTATCATAGATAAATTAAATAATTTATTATTAATGCAAAGTGATGAGTATCTAATATATATGTCAAATGTAAGCAAAATGATACTCGTTTAACAAAAACAAAATATAGGGTTTATGATTTAGGAAATTATATCAAGTTGGATGTGGTTGATCCATTAAAAATATATTTTTTGTTATTAACTATTATGTCATAATAATTGCTAATGTATGATTGTCTATCGTGATCAGTTAAATTAGCAGGAACCCATATATCAATATTAATTGTCATTGATTTAATATTCAAAGGATTTTTTCTAATTCTAAGCATAATACTATCATGACATGGATTAGTTTTCGTACTATCTCTACTTTTAGTACTAGCATTAAAATTTGCGTACGTGAATGCATATCCAGCACTTTTTCTACAATTATCTTGTTTATAGTATAAACTGGTTCTATTTTATAGGCTTTGCTCTTAGTAGTTAAGGAAGATAAATCATCTTTTTCTCTAATAAAATTTGTGATTTTCTAATTTAGTTTATTAGAAATAGCTTTGGAATCACAAATTTCTTTTTGCAAAAAAATAGTATTGTTATTTTTAAATTCACATTCTTTAGTTAATTCAAGATTCTTATTATTTAAATCATATTCTCTTTTTTAATAGACAAAAATTTAGGATTAGAATTAGTTAAAGACAAAAAAATAATTTATTTTGCAAAACTTCAATTTCCTTTAAATGGTCAGTATTTTATCGTTTAAGTGATCATTTTCTTTTAATAGAAAATCTTTTGGTAATAAAGTTCTTTCAATGTATTTTTAAAAACTTCAGTTTGTTTTACTAAAAACTTAGCTTCTTCCATTAAAATACTAGTTTTACGCTCATAATCGTCTAATTTAACTAAAACAATAGAATTGAACTTTTGTGATGCTTTAAAATCTTTTAATAACTTTTCATGCGTTTGTAAAAGATCACTATATATAGAATCTAAGCTTACCAATTTTAATCTAAGATGAGCCTCATATCACGTACCTTGATTTTATAGATTGTTGCCCGCTTCCATAAATTTGGTTTTTCTCAACTATCTTTGAGCTTTGACTGGATCTTTTCTTTCTGGCCATTACTCTATGATGTTAGGATGATCAATAGAATTCCAGGCCCCAATACCACTTGTTAGTCACTATGCATAGGATCGAAGATGACTAATAGTAATAAACACTGTAAATATAGCGGAAATAGTAAAGTAGATCACACAGTCGATTTTATACCGGTTCAGACTTCCTGTCCTATGTCTAGTCTCGAAGCTCCTCTTTGGAATTTCCTTTAACAATTACTCCCACTTCACCCGGAGGAGCAGGTTTACAAACACCACCTAAACAACTGAATAGGACTTCAATAACAATTACAAGCAGTGTAACAAAATGTTACTTTTTGACACATCGAATCTTGATATATAAAATGTCACCTTGATGTATAATAACTCCTATAACCAAACAAAATGATGTCAGCTGTAGAGGTTGAGTTTATTCGACTAGAGTATAGAATATGGAAATGAAGCAAACTAGTCGAAATCTTTAAATAAGATGAATTTCTTGGAACTCGAAGAATTGCTTTGAGAATTGAGAGTTTAGAAGTGTAAACTAAAGCATAGAGTTGTGTTTTAATGTATATTGATTCTTGAATGGTTAAGGGATTATATAGTTGTTGTAGGGATGTCAACGTAGGGATCCAACCTTTCAAATTCACCATTGATGAAGAGAAGAAACTGCAGGAGCGAAGAGATGCTAGTGTAGATGAAGAGATGCGTTGATTTTGGTATTTAAAAAACTAAAAAATGCCTGGTTCATTCGACTGAGCTCTAATTTCAACCGATTGAAATAAATGTTTTTGGTTTTGGACTTATACATCTTAGTCTACTGAAAGAAGAATCGTAGTCAACTTAGGCTGGTTTAGTTAACTGAGTAAGAATTTCAATCGACTGAATAAATATAATTTCCAAAGCTTGCTTAGTTCAGTGGTAAAGGCATGTGATTATCACTTAACCCACCCGGGATCGAATTCTAGCTTCGCATATTTTTAGCCAATTTATTTTCCATTTTTCTGTCACTATTTTGACCTGAAATAACTTAATCAACATATTAATAGCATTGTTGTATGGTTGTTTTCATCAAAACACCATATACGGATCTTTCATTCTCCCCATTTTTGATGATGACAACCACACAACCTTATAGTATAAAATAATATCTTCCCCTAATTATATTTTATGTATAATAAGTTTATTTCCCTCAACATTATATAGATACCAATATAAATATGTAAATCCAATATAAATTATATAAACATAATAAAACTCCAGTTTATCATTTTACGATGATTGATGAACATTCTCTTGCGAGAACTTGCTTTTGGATGTTTACGACATATAGAATCTAATTTCCCACTTGTCTGGATAAAATATGCACCTTCAATCTCCAGTCCATCATAATCAACAATCACATGGTAGCTAAGCTTTAACAAAGAAGTCAAACACTATCAAGCCTTTGGGATCCTTCATATGTCATGCTCATGCTCTTCTTGGTTGACGCCTTACGTGTTTCCAATGATCCATGGGATAATCGGGATAGGTACGTAACATTTAACTTTACAAAAAAAAAATCCAACCCATAGTTGTGTCATCCATCCTTTTGGAATATGATCACTACCCCATAATCGAATTTTATAGAGTTTGGCGTATAATTTATCAGTAGAAAAATACAAATACGTTCTCTTAGAATATCCTAATTCCTATGATCGACTAGCCTAGGCTCTTATACCAAATGCAAAAAATCACACCATAATGGGCTTGAATTTTGACATAATTGAAACCAAGTCCATTAGAGTAGGATCGTTGATTTTGGTAACTTGTAATAAACATAAGATATCAGTGATCGGTCAATCTAAACTCACAGCGGAAAGGAAAATGTAATTGAATATACATACTAACTAAGACTACTACCTCAGAAACAACGTATTACTTGGACCTCAAATCACCTTATCAGTATCGAGCATGAAAAAAAAGATTTCTCCATCGACCGTTCCCATCTTCTTTCAACGACTCGTTCCTCTAAATCTCTCCCATGGATTGTAATGAGGAGAGGTCAAATAACTAATGACCGAAATATTGTGTACTTTATCCGTAACACAAACTTATATCGATTGCTTTCCATTTACATGTTATGCCTGTTATTATGGCTAATCCGTTTAATTCTTATGCACGTTAATATATCTAATCTAACCTTCTCTAAGGTATGTTATATATATACACCTATGTACATATGTACATCTTAACATTTCAATATCCAAAACCTCGGCCACTTAATACTTCTTAAATATGAAGCGGTGTCAACATTACTCTATCGGTTCTACCTATAGAGACCGATGACTCCTATATACGACATTATAGTATAATACATAATTTAATTGTTGTACTACTAACACAATTCATAGATTCATCTAAAGGTTAACTAGTCCACCTCTACTAAACTAATTTTCTTCACATAACCTTCTACCATGAGGTCTATGACTATCACATACAAATTCTATGTTGGTAAGACGCGAAATCCGTTAAGGCATAACTTGAGTCTTTATCAACGCTCGCTTGGGATCACTGGACGTCGAAGCCTATATGCCCGACCTACTACAAAATACCGATACCAATTACTGACATGACCCACTGACCCTCCACGGCTGACATCTTTGTTTAGACTAACTTAAGTAAGTCAAGAAAAATACCCCTTTCGGTTACATATTGCCTATTATCAGATATGAAGTAGACCCCATTTCTCAAATGGTATAGGGCCATTCAATGCTTCAAATCCGAGGCGAACCCTTGGTATATTATTCCCTTCCTTATCTGCAACGCATATTCCTTTCACGCGGGGTCCTATGGTTGATGATGTCCCACATCAGTAATAAGTGCATACAACTACAAGTAGCCTCAAAGTGAATGGTAGACTTCTGTTATGTAACTCTACTGATCTTGCATCCTAACCTACTAAATCAAATTGATCGTTTAAAGTTTAAGTAATGGACTAAACCCACCAATCTTTATTTGTATTATTAAGGCTATATGATTTATCATAATGACAATTACATTGCCTTATATATATAGTTACTACTTAACATGTTTATTTATTATTTTTATAAATGTCACTTTATCTGTAATAAATGATTATTATCTTACCTGGACATTTCTATATATATTCAAAATTACTTATTATTCCTTATTTCATTAATCAGTTCCATTAATCAATTTATAACATATTTAAATTCTTGTAACTCCTTATCTATTGCATACTTATTATCATACTAAATTTGGAGCTACAAATCTTTCCATCTTTATTTCTTAATCTTATCATTTATTACGCAATTTATTCTAATGTTCTAATTATATTTAGTGCGAAAATTAAAGAGCAATATGCTGCATTAATTATGTTATCCTTTTGAATGTGTAGCGCGATTATACGCATTTTTATATTTTTGTTTCTAGTTATTAATCCCGGACTGGAATATTCCTTACTATTTTTTAATCTAATAGAATCATCCTTTCAAAAATATTTCCCGTTATTACTTCCCATAAATTTACCTAAAATAAGAGATTTTCTTCGTTGAATTACAAGGAATTGTTTATTTTCTTTTTATTGAAATAAACGTTGTAAACTATGGAAATAATATCCATACTTTACGCATCTCTTTTCCTTTTTTGTGTATATTTCTTGTCACTTCAAACACTGCATTTTTCTATGTATTTAAGAAATTAGACAAGTTTATGGAGGTTGCACGAATAATATTTCCAATATAAATCAAAATACAGAAATTCACATTCTAATAGAATTAGGGCAGATCTAAATTATGCTAACGTCTTTACAACCTGACCTTGAATAAATGCTACACCTTATCAATATCAAACTTTCAATGAATTGGGAGCTGAATCGAGATTTGGATGTAAATAAATTCTTAAATTGAAAACATGAAAGCAATGTTTTTATGCGGATTTAATCTGAGCCTCTGACTCTTAGATCTTTATTCAAGCATAATAATTAAATAAAAATCTAATGAAATAAATTCCAAAGTCATAAAAAATTACATAATTTCCCATTCACATTTTAAAGCTTTCCAACTCTCCCAAATCTGAATTTGATCCTTTGATTCAACTTCATTTCCTCTTTAATCCAAAGAAATATGCATAATAAGGTATACACTTACTATTAAAATTATAGATCTGAAATGATATTTGGAGCTAAGGAAAGCATAGATCTATATATTGAAATTTATTTTTTATTGTACAACGTTAATTCGCTTCTTTCTCTTCTACTTTTTATTTTTTGCTCTTCTCCAAATACAAATTATTTTATAGTTAGGAGGAATAGTGAGGAAGAGAAAATGGCAGAGCTTCGTTGCTTGAATTAGAAAATATGAAAAGAGAAATAGGGGTTAGGCCTGTATTTGTAAGTGCTCGATTAAGTCATTTCTTTTAGATTAAAATTATCGAATCTGGGTCGTTGGCCAAGGTCCAAACCCTAGCAATCATGTTCTAACTGGTTGACCGCACCCCTATGAGCAGTTGATCGGCCATAGTGGGGGTCGAGTGGTGGGTCTTGGGTATTAATATTTATTTATTAGTATGTTTGTTATTTTAATTTTTTCATTTTGAAAACTTTAAACGCTCGTAATTTCTTCATTTGAACTTCGATTGCCAAACTCCAAATATGAAAATTGCTTAGAAAATCGCTGTAAACGCAATGGTACAAGTTTCGTTGCTATATTCCATTGTTTTTCTCAAATTTTATTTTTGAAGCCTTATTAATTATTGATTTATTAACATAAATTTTATGGGTTACTACAATAGGGGTTTTGCACATCAGGTCCCTATTTTGATGCTGTTATAACAAAAATCCATGTAGAAACGAATATGTAAATTAGATCCCTATTTTTCTAAATCAGATAGTGCAAATTTGCTAGAAGTTTTCCCGGGCTTGCGCTTTCCAAAAAATAAATCTAAAAATTAGAAAATTAAATTTATTTATTTGTAAATAGTAATATTTATTTTTAAGTATAATATTAGTAAATAACTACAGTTTTTCATCATTATTAAATTTTATAAATTTTTTATTCTTTCTCTCGAAAACTACAAGTCAACCTGTATCTTTTTATTAGAAAAGTGCAAGTTATCTTGCGTTTTTTGTTTTTCAAAAATAGAGGCCTAATTTACACATTTATTGTTGTAGAAACTTTTCTTATAAAAACGTTGGAAGTTAGAGACATGTATGAATTGGATACTTTATGAATTGGTGTAAGTTTATCTTAGCACCAAATAATATTCTATGCCTACAATGAAATTTCTTTTATATCACAAACAAATATAAATTATATTCACGATGCTAATTTTCAACCTAGTGTACCATTGTATTCTGCATAAAGCAATCAACATGAGTAAATCAAAGTAAGTTATTAATACCTATATGCTGCAAACTATTCGATAAATAACATGCATTCAAAATAAGAATTTTTTCGATCTAGCCCTATTTTACAAACTTATTACGCAAATAGCCTTGTTTTATAACTATTTACAAATGTAGCCATGTTTTGGCCAACTAAGCGTGGAGTTGGCCGGAACATACTACGCAATCTCAAATTGCAACCACTGAAGCAATTTTTATTGTGAATTTATAACTAGCACTCTTTCAAGTAGCGCTAGTTCAATTGGGAGAAAAAAGTAAAAATACATGGGTAACATTTGAAATTGCGCCAATTGGTGCAATTTCAAATGCCACCTCTATGTATACAAAATCACAGCTCCCCGCTTCCTTCTCACTTTTCCAACTCTCCCCTAAACATCAAAACCGAAACCCACTTTTCAGTTTTTCAAAATTAAAATCCTAGCTCTATTTTAGCTTATCTTCTAAATATTGAACCATGGTTAGTTCGTTGACACAAGAAGCTTCTATAGGTATAAATTCTAAAAACAATCTTTATTTAATTTACAATCTAGGGTTTGTTGATGTTGAAATTGTTAGGAGTGATAGCTATTTAGCTTTGTAATAGTTGTCTCATCTTGTAATCACAGAATAATTGACTTTTTGTTGTTAAACATTGATTGTAGTTGAATTTGAAATTGTTGATTGATAACTCGAATTCGGAATTTTACCGTGTTCAAATTGTCAACATTTGTTGTAGATTACATTGAGATGTTACCAGGACTGATTAACAGTAGTGTTTTATACTTGCAAGCACGTCATCGATCGAGCGACAACGCTATGATGGCGGTAATAAACTTTCTTTTGTAATACCAATATACATAGATTTTTGTTATTAGTAGTGCTTATATGTTGTATTTCTCTTGATAGAACAAAAATGTAGTTGCAACTACTTATCACTCATCGACGCTTAGGACAGTACTTCCTCTCATCCTGACCTGCTAGAGTTGTTAGAGCAGTCTTCTTGCTTATACATCGATTAGGTTACACCCAATTGGATCGTCACCTTATCACTGCCTTGGTGGGCAGATGGAGGCCGGAGATGTCTACATTCCACCTTAAAGCCGATGAGATGACCATCACGTTGGGTGATGTTGCTGTGTTGCTTGGTTTACCTATAGATGGTGCTTTATTGAGCAATCCGAAGCCGATTGATTACCAATCAATGTGCAAGAGGCTCTTGGGTCTATCTCATCCCTTGGGCAGTGGTGGGATTAATGAGATGATAGTTACCACTTAGTTCTAGCAGCAGCTTGAGGGGGACATTCCAGCTAACGCCTTCCGGATTCAGATTGAGCAGCGGGCTCGAGCTATTATACTGCATATCATCACTTCGCATTTATTATGCGATCATTTGAAGACTTGTGTCTGGCTTAGGTGGCTTCATTTCATAGACGACTTTGATGTATGTTGCCAATATTCGTGGGGTAGTGCAGTTCTAGCATATACGTATATTGAGCTAACTAGGCTCGCTTTGCAGGAGAGCGCATCTATAGAAGGTTGTTTGAATCCACTTCAGGTATTTGTATTTTCCCCTCATATGCATATATTTTATGTACATATACATCGTTTTTATGCATCTGCATATTTGAAACTATAGTCTTGGTTGTATCTTCCAGTCTGGAGAATTACGATGAAGAGAACGAAAGTTGATTTATCTTTGTCGTATGGTGTTAGGTATATTTACTTCATTATTTGATTACACATACATTTTTTTCTCCACTAATTCTTATTATCTTCCTCTTATAGATGGCTTGGGCCGAAGAACACGGTAAATACTCCTAGACATAATGTTATGCTCAACCATAACGAGTTTGATGTACTCGGTTGTGATGCTGTGACATGGACCCCTTATACGCATGCACTTAAACAACTTTCGCCCTTATGCACCGCTTTTATTGGTTTATGGACAACACGGGTGCCACATTTATTTTTACAATGTAGCATTTCATTTTCTAGATAGAGTGATACGACAATTTAGTTTTAGACAGCATCTGCCGGAAGCTGCTCATCACTACCGCATCGAAAACTCAACCGGAGAGTATGAGATGACGATTGAGACATGGAACCATCATCATATGCACATGCAACCAGACAAGACCTCACGCTATCGGACGAGGAGTATTATATATTGTGACGACCGCCCATGACTCCCGCACGGAAACAAGGGAATGGTGCGCTGAAAGTGTGCCAGGCAACCATGAGTGACCGTCAAGGGTAAAATAAACATTTCAGACTCTATCGTAAAACTCACAGCGCATGGATAAAATACAATAGAGAAATATAATATAGTGAAGCTCCCATAGAACAGAATATCATCATCTAATCATAATAGCTTTATACATGGTCTGAATCATGGATACAAGATGCCTCACTACATAGCACTCAGAGTAATCAACAAACAGCGGAATATCCAGTACATAGAATATGAAAATAATATGTAAAGCCTCCTGCTCGCCTTCGTCATCATCAACGTGAGCCACTAAGATCAGCACCTGCCACCTGTTACCTAGTCTGCCCATCCCAACATGGATGAACAGCCCAAGGTAATAAGAGGAGACATAAAACCTTGAGTCAGACAAAGTCTTAGTGAGCAGTAAATCAACTATCAAACATACCAAAAGAGCATAAGGGATAAAAGGAATAGGAACCAAACCATCCCACTCCGCCTCTTACTACAGTGATAGCCCCCAGACACACACTAAGGAGAAGCAAGCATAACATGGCAGACAATTAAAGTAAAGCAATAATCATTTGAGTCAAGGTCGATGTTTTCCAAATACAACCCCCAAGGCCTAAACCAAGATCAGATAAGCACCCAGAAAAAAACACCGCTCTTGAGACCGAATGATGATACAATCAAACGTCCAAACATCCATGACTCTGGCTATCACTGTTATCATTGCCTTGATTTCACCATTAATTGAATGACCAACTCATTCTTTTATCCATCTGTCAAGGGCTAATGGTAACCCCGGTTCTAGACATAACTCCGCAAGTCGTCGCAGCCCGTGCCTAGGAATTTTCGCAACTACCCAGAGTACTAGCACGTCGTCGCAGCCCGTGCTTGGAACGTCGTCGCAGCCCGTTCCAACGTACTCTTGCTTTGAGCATGCTAGAACCTTCAACAACGATGAGATCTCAGCCTCCTAGTCATCCTCCTCGACGACTATTTCCATACTAGCTCAAGCGCCTCTCAAGCTAACCATTATCAACCAACTCGCATCGCATCATCGAGTTATCAACATGCTTGGGATGATCCCGTCTGGATTAAACCAAGGCTATCTCACATCATGCTTCGCTTTATCGCATCATAGCGAAGTCTCATCTCAACATCATGGCTTGCCTCATCGCATCTTGGCAAAGTCCCATCTCAACATCATGGCTTGCCTCATCGCATCATGACAAAGTCCCATCTCAACATCATCTAATCCATACATATGAGCTTCAACATCCGCTTCATATGCCACAAGCAGCTTTCACCATTCAAGAGCCTTTCCATTTAGCTTTTGAATCATCCTCAACCATCTTGTTCCAAATCAACCACTAGCTAACTTGAAACAATCAAATCAATCATACATCCAAACAATCAAGCATTCAAACAAGATCTAATAAGCAATATTAACTATAGTGGCAATTTCGTAAATAAATGAGCATAAGTCTAACATGCATGGATCATGGATTTTTAGCATAGATCTAACAAATATAAATCATGGGTTTTTATCTCTACAACTTGGTAAATGAACTTGCATAAGTAAACATCTTTGTAAGTAATGGATCTACACTTGGATCTAAGGAAAAATGCATAAAATCACTATCTACAACACTCCAACAAACCACCAATCCAATATACTCCTTTGGGTCCGCGTGAGAGATAACCACCACTCACCAAATTACCCAAACACTTCAAAAACTATCAACTTCAGATCTGGACAGCGAAGCTTCAAGCTTGATTCGTCGAAATCCCGCTTGAAACGATGAAATCTAGCTTGGTTGGATGAAGATCTTCAACTTTAGCTCTTGGATCTTCAATCTCGATCTTCGATCTTGGATGGATGTTAGAACTAGATTGGAATGGAGAAAAGAAGATGAAGAAATGTTGTAGTCGAACTCTCAAAATGGCAGCACTTCGTCGCTTCAAAAACCGGTGCAAGAAAAATGAAGATAGGCGCCTCTATTTATAGGCTGAAACCTTAGGTCGTCCGCCCCCTTAGGTCGCCCACGACCTAACTATTGCCGACCTAAAGACCTCCGACCTAAAACACATGCACGCGACCTAACAGATACGCGCGGCCTAGCTGCCCAACGACCTAAGCCTTACACCAATGCTCGACCTAATATCACCATACTCACGCGACCTAACGTCATGGCCGACCTAACACTCCTGTGACCTAGTGACTTATTAACATCGTGACTCAACGACCTAACCTAGTCACGACCTAACCAAACCCAGGGTCACACGACCTAACGGCTTAATGGTTTAAGCTCCTACGCGACCTAATGCCTTCACGAGTTACGACCTACGACCTAAATACCCCACCGACCTAAACTCACACGACCTAATTCCTCAGCATCCTAACTTAGGTCGTCTACGACCTAACTAACATGACTAACTTCCTTAGGTCGCTCATCGAATAAGTCGTAAAACCCATAGGTCGGTCAACTACTATAACTCGTTCACGACTCAACTTCCATAGGTCGTAAACACTCTTAAGTCGTTGTCTAGTAAGTCGCTTAACCCCTAAAACCGATAACTCGCCTAAGCTACTAACTCGTCCAGTTCCTTAGGTCATTAACCCTTAACTCGGCAACCATCCTAAGCCCTAAACCATTTCCTTAGGTCGTATAACCGACCTATCCCCTTAACTCGTTCTAACACAATAACTCGTGAAACTTTTATAGGTCGTAATTCCTATAACTCGAAACCCCTTAAGTCGTTTACGACTTAAAAATACACGACCTAAGCTAAATCCACCTACACGAGTTAGCTTCCACACGAGTTAACTTTTCATGACTTAAGCTCTGAACAACATGAACAACACTAACAACCTAGTAGCCATTATTTTACGATTAGTCGACACGTAAAATACGGGTCGTTACATTCTCTCCCCCTTAGGAATTTCGCCCTCGAAATTCCAAACAAACAACAGCAATCAAAACTATTCTGCATGCCTACCATCCATAGCAATCAACAAACCATGCATCCAATTCCTAACCTAGCATGCAGAATTCTAAGACTAGAACAAGGTACAAATTCATGAGATGTCACGACACCTTAGGGCCATACCTCGAAGAGTTCAGGATGAGCTGCCTTCATCCTCTCTTCCTCCTCCCACGTACAGTCGTTAACATCATCACTCCATTGTATCTTGAGCAACGTAATCGCCTTCCTCCTAAGCTGTTTCGTGTCGGTTTCAACAACACGAAGCGGCTTACGAGGTCTCGAAACAACTGGATCAACTTCTAAATCTTCACAGCTATCAGCAGAAACCACCGTATTCGAGTCATGCACATACTTCCGTAGATAAGATACATGAAACACATTGTGCACACCCGCCATCTTTTCCGGTAACTCCAATCTATAAGCGAGCTTTCCAATTCGCTCGATAATCGGGAATGGTCCAACAAATCTCGGAGTTAACTTTCCTTTCTTTCCAAATCGAATAACATTCTTCAGAGGAGAAATCTTCACAAAAACCATATCACCTACGTCGAATTCCAAATTCTTACGACGATTATCGGCATAACTTTTCTGACGATCTTGGGCTGCCTTCATTCGTTGCCGAATGATCCCTATACAATCCGAAGTCTGTCGAATCATCTCTGGCCCAAGTATCAGTTTTTCTCCAGTTTCCAACCAACATGTCGGAGAGTTACACGGTCTTCCATAAAATGCCTCAAATGGTGCCATACCAATACTCGACTGATAACTGTTGTTATACGCAAATTCCACCAAATGAAGATGATCCTCCCATGATCCTCCGAAATCCAAAACACAAGCTCTGAGAAGATCTTCCAAAACTCGGTTGACTCTCTCAGTCTGACCATCTGTTTGGGGGTGATAAGCTGTACTCAAACACAACTCGGTTCCCAAAACTTCCTAGAAGCTCTTCCAAAATCCACTAGTGAACAATGGGTCTCGATCACTCACTATACTCTTGGGAATACCATGGAATCGAACTATCCACTTAACATACAATTCAGCCAACTTCGATGCAGTCCTAGTTGATCGAACAGGAATGAATCTTGCACTCTTGGTCAAACGATCTATAATGACCCAAATCCCTTCATTTCTCGCTCTTGTCCTAGGTAGACCATCGATAAAATCCATCGATATTTGCTCCCACTTCCATGTAGGAACTTCTAACGGCTGAAGCAATCCACTGGGCTTCTTCTGTTCAGCTTTTACCAACTGACAGTTCATGCACTTGGAAATAAAATTTCCAACATCCTTCTTCATACCTTTCCAGTAATAGGTTCTCTTCATGTCCCGATACATCTTATTTCCTCCTGGATGAATTGTCAACTTCGAGTGATGACTTTCCTTCAAAACTTCATCTCTCAACTCATCGACATCGGGAACAACCAGTCGTCCTTGCTTACGAAGCCAACCCTCTCGATCGACTTCGAATCTTTTATCCTTCTCTGGGTCCAATCCAGATTCCAAA
The DNA here is from genome assembly GCA_030765085.1 of Allium cepa. NCBI lineage: Eukaryota > Viridiplantae > Streptophyta > Magnoliopsida > Asparagales > Amaryllidaceae > Allium > Allium cepa. The sequence continues at coordinate 753,749,864 of CM060940.1, read as the reverse complement.
TCACGGATAATCTTGACAAGCTTATCGTCTCGCTTTTGGCTCTCGCCAATTCTTTCCATAAGAGTAGGCCTTATCGATAAGTTTGCCAACATTTCAGGTTCCAATTCACATCTGGTCCTGAAGTCAAATCCAGCTAAAAACTCGAGACTCTTCCATTCCGAAAACATGGCTCCCAATCCTGCATGTCTTCGACTTAACGCATCAGCTACTGCGTTACCTTTTCCCGGAGTATAGGCTATACCAAAATCATATGATGCTAAAAACTCTATCCATCGTTGCTGCCGAAGATTCAAATCCTTTTGGGAGAAAAGATACTTCAACGACTTATGATCCGTAAACAACTCGAATCGAACTCCCAATAGATAATGTCTCCACATCTTCAGAGCAAACACAATCGCCGCCAACTCCAAATCATGAGTCGGGTAATTCCTTTCATGCGGCTTTAGTTGTCGACTTGCATACGCAACAACTCCATCCTTTTGCATTAGCACTGCTCCAAGTCCAGTACCACATGCATCGGTGTAAACCACCATCTCATCATTCCCACTTGGAATAGTCAAAACAGGAGTACTCGTCAGTCGCTCTTTCGGGATTCCAAAAGCTTGCTCACACTTAGCATCCCAACTGAATACCTGATTTTTTTTCATCAATCCTGTTAATGGTGCAGCTATCTTGGAAAAGTCCTTGATAAACCGACGATAATATCCTGCTAATCCAAGAAAACTTCTCACATCAGATGCATTCTTAGGTCTAACCCAATCCTGGATCGCTGCCACCTTAGCGGGATCAACCGCTATTCCATTTCCAGAAATAACATGGCCTAAGAATCTCACTTCACTCTTCCAGAAGTGACACTTCGAAAACTTAGCCTTCAGCTGATGTTTCCGTAAGATTTCCAAAACAATACGCAAGTGCGTCTCGTGTTCTTCTTCAGTTCTGGAATAAATCAGAATATCATCCATGAACACAAGTACGAACTTATTCAACTGATCTCTGAACACTCTATTCATAAGATCCACAAAATATGCTGGTGCGTTAGTCAATCCAAACGGCATTACCAGCCACTCATAAAAACCGGATGGTGTCCTAAAAGCAGTCTTCGGCACACTATCCTTCGCCACTCTTAACTGGTGAAATCCCGTTGCCAAATCCATCTGAGAAAACACCTTAGCCTCGTGAAGCTGATCAAACAAGTCATCTATTCTCGGCAATGGATACTTGTTCTTCTTAGTCACCTTATTCAGCTCACGATAATCCACACACAACCTCAACGATCCATCCGCTTTGGTTGCGAACACAACTGGTGCACCCCATTCGGACACACTACGCCGAATGAATCCTTTCCGCAAAAGGTCATCAACTTTCACCTTCAACTCTTGTTGCTCCCTAGGCGCCATCCGCCTAAGAGGCATCACAACAGGTCTGGCTCCCTCAACTAGATCGATACGAAACTCGATCTCCCTATGCGGCGGTAATCCTTTGACTTCGTCAAAGACATCCTCAAATCCATTCACAATAGGCATCGATGACAGTCCATCCCATGGAACAACCAGCGAATACATGAAGCTCATGAAGACGCCTTCCTCATGCTTACATCGTATCACAACCTTTCGCCCTTCCACATTCCCGACTGTCACCTCTAGCCTCTCACAATCAATCCTTGCCGCATACTTCCTAAGCCAGTCCATACCCAAAATAATTCCGAACCCCGCAAAGTTCAGAACAAAGCAATCACAAACAAACGAGCAATCATGACTCGACACAACTAGACCATGGCATATCATACACAAACATGACGAACCCCCAACTGGATTTGTCACAACCAATGGCCTATCAACAATATCCGGTTTCAAACCTAACCGGCCTACCAAATCATCACAAACAAAAGAATGAGACGCTCCAGTATCAAACAATACTCTAACTGGAACACCACAAATGGAAAGAGTACCTTGAACCACCACACTCTTCCCCTTCTCTTCGGCAGTGAGAGCTTTTGAAAACGACGGCACAGCTCCCAAAGCATATGCTTGCACAATCTGCCTGTCCTTCCTCGGTTCTGGACAATCTTTCCTGAAATGCCCTGGCTTGTCACAGTTGTGGCATTTCGCCGGCGCCTTTGGATTCCTACAATCCTTGGAGAGATGGCCCTTCTGCTGGCAATTATAGCAAGTCATTTCGCCCCTCGGCTTCTTCTGGCCATCGTTACCCTTCTGTTGCTGTTGCTTCCTCTTCTTGTTTCCACCCTTCTGTGACTTAAACCCTTCCTTGGTTACAGCAACAACAGAACTCTCCCTAGGAAACAAACTCTCATGCCTAAGAGCTTTCTCCACAAGCTTCTCAAACGGATCGTCCAGATGATCCACCAACTGTCTTCCAAGATAAGCATCCAAACCGGTCACAAACTTCTCATTCTTCTGATAGGGAGAATCAATATACGATCTGGCATACTTGGACAAAGCTTCAAACTCAGAAACATACTCAAGAACGGGTCTTCCACCTTGCTTGAGCTCCACAAACTTCTTAAACAGAACAGATTTCTGAGCCGTAGAGATGAACTTAGCTTCAAATCTAACTTGGAATTGCTCCCAAGTAATCTCCTCCTCCGGAGTATCAATGGTGATAGAATTCCACCAATCCGAAGCTCTCTCTTGAAGTTGCCTTGATGCGAGCTTCCTCTTAGTTGCATCCTCAATTCCCAAGTCACCAAAAATCCTTCTACAAGCATCTATCCATCTCTGCACTTCAATGGTCGATTCCGTTCCCAAGAAAACCTTTCCTCCAAGAGAAGTATAGTCCTTGCAAAGCTTAGCAAAATCCACTGGTCTTGGAGCTTGAACTTGAACTCCAACATCCACTGATGGACCTGAAGCTGGTATCCTTCTCATGATCGAAGTCATCATGGCCTCAAACATAGGAGCATAATCAACAGCTTCCCTAGCATCACGGCCTTCCCTAGCAGCTGGTCTCCCCCTTCGACTCATCCATAATATCTACAAAAAGGAATGACTTAGAACACCTTGAGAAACAGCTGCATAAGGAGTTCAAATCCTTCTAAACTACTATATTATATATATAGTAATCATTCATCAGAATACAATTACGTCTCTCATACGTAGTTACGTCAGCGAGCGTTGGCTAAAATCGATTAACCAAAGCTCTGATACCAAATGTGACGACCGCCCACGACTCCCGCACGGAAACAAGGGAATGGTGCGCTGAAAGTGTGCCAGGCAACCATGAGTGACCGTCAAGGGTAAAATAAACATTTCAGACTCTATCGTAAAACTCACAGCGCATGGATAAAATACAATAGAGAAATATAATATAGTGAAGCTCCCATAGAACAGAATATCATCATCTAATCATAATAGCTTTATACATGGTCTGAATCATGGATACAAGAAGCCTCACTACATAGCACTCAGAGTAATCAACAAACAGCGGAATATCCAGTACATAGAATATGAAAATAATATGTAAAGCCTCCTGCTCGCCTTCGTCATCATCAACGTGAGCCACTAAGATCAGCACCTGCCACCTGTTACCTAGTCTGCCCATCCCAACATGGATGAACAGCCCAAGGTAATAAGAGGAGACATAAAACCTTGAGTCAGACAAAGTCTTAGTGAGCAGTAAATCAACTATCAAACATACCAAAAGAGCATAAGGGATAAAAGGAATAGGAACCAAACCATCCCACTCCGCCTCTTACTACAGTGATAGCCCCCAGACACACACTAAGGAGAAGCAAGCATAACATGGCAGACAATTAAAGTAAAGCAATAATCATTTGAGTCAAGGTCGATGTTTTCCAAATACAACCCCCAAGGCCTAAAGCAAGATCAGATAAGCACCCAGAAAAAAACACCGCTCTTGAGACCGAATGATAATACAATCAAACGTCCAAACATCCATGACTCTGGCTATCACTGTTATCATTGCCTTGATTTCACCGTTAATTGAATGACCAACTCATTCTTTTATCCATCTGTCAAGGGCTAATGGTAACCCCGGTTCTAGACATAACTCCGCACGTCGTCGCAGCCCGTGCCTAGGAATTTTCGCAACTACCCAGAGTACTAGCACGTCGTCGCAGCCCGTGCTTGGAACGTCGTCGCAGCCCGTTCCAACGTACTCTTGCTTTGAGCATGCTAGAACCTTCAACAACGATGAGATCTCAGCCTCCTAGTCATCCTCCTCGACGACTATTTCCATACTAGCTCAAGCGCCTCTCAAGCTAACCATTATCAACCAACTCGCATCGCATCATCGAGTTATCAACATGCTTGGGATGATCCCGTCTGGATTAAACCAAGGCTATCTCACATCATGCTTCGCTTTATCGCATCATAGCGAAGTCTCATCTCAACATCATGGCTTGCCTCATCGCATCATGGCAAAGTCCCGTCTCAACATCATGGCTTGCCTCATCGCATCATGGCAAAGTCCCATCTCAACATCATCTAATCCATACATATGAGCTTCAACATCCGCTTCATATGCCACAAGCAGCTTTCACCATTCAAGAGCCTTTCCATTTAGCTTTTGAATCATCCTCAACCATCTTGTTCCAAATCAACCACTAGCTAACTTGAAACAATCAAATCAATCATACATCCAAACAATCAAGCGTTCAAACAAGATCTAATAAGCAATATTACTATAGTGGCAATTTCGTAAATAAATGAGCATAAGTCTAACATGCATGGATCATGGGTTTTTAGCATAGATCTAACAAATATAAATCATGGGTTTTTATCTCTACAACTTGGTAAATGAACTTGCATAAGTAAACATCTTTGTAAGTAATGGATCTACACTTGGATCTAAGGAAAAATGCATAAAATCACTATCTACAACACTCCAACAAACCACCAATCCAATATACTCCTTTGGGTCCGCGTGAGAGATAACCACCACTCACCAAATCACCCAAACACTTCAAAAACTTTCAACTTCAGATCTGGACAGCGAAGCTTCAAGCTTGATTCGTCGAAATCCCGCTTGAAACGATGAAATCTAGCTTGGTTGGATGAAGATCTTCAACTTTAGCTCTTGGATCTTCAATCTCGATCTTCGATCTTGGATGGATGTTAGAACTAGATTGGAATGGAGAAAAGAAGATGAAGAAATGTTGTAGTCGAGCTCTCAAAATGGCAGCACTTCGTCGCTTCAAAAACCGGTGCCAAAAAAAATGAAGATAGGCGCCTCTATTTATAGGCTGAAACCTTAGGTCGTCCGCCCCCTTAGGTCGCCCACGACCTAACTATTGCCGACCTAAAGACCTTCGACCTAAAACACATGCATGCAACCTAACAGATACGTGCGGCCTAGCTGCCCAACGACCTAAGCCTTACACCAATGCTCGACCTAATATCACCATACTCACGCGACCTAACGTCATGGCCGACCTAACACTCCTGTGACCTAGCGACTTATTAACATCGTGACTCAACGACCTAACCTAGTCACGACCTAACCAAACCCAGGGTCACACGACCTAACGGCTTAATGGTTAAAGCTCCTACGCGACCTAATGCCTTCACGAGTTACGACCTACGACCTAAATACCCCACCGACCTAAACTCACACGACCTAATTCCTCAGCATCCTAACTTAGGTCGTCGACGACCTAACTAACATGACTAACTTCCTTAGGTCGCTCATCGAATAAGTCGTAAACCCCATAGGTCGGTCAACTACTATAACTCATTCATGACTCAACTTCCATAGGTCGTAAACACTCTTAAGTCGTTGTCTAGTAAGTCGCTTAACCCCTAAAACCGATAACTCGCCTAAGCTACTAACTCGTCCAGTTCCTTAGGTCGTTAACCCTTAACTCGGCAACCATCCTAAGCCCTAAACCATTTCCTTAGGTCGTATAACCGACCTATCCCCTTAACTCGTTCTAACACAATAACTCGTGAAACTTTTATAGGTCGTAATTCCTATAACTCGAAACCCCTTAAGTCGTCTACGACTTAAAAATACACGACCTAAGCTAAATCCACCTACACGAGTTAGCTTCCACACGAGTTAACTTTTCATGACTTAAGCTCTGAACAACACTAACAACCTAGTAGCCATTATTTTACGATTAGTCGACACGTAAAATACGGGTCGTTACATATATGGTACCAGCACATCACCCGATGTTATATTCTTCATGCCATTGAACTTCCTGTTGAGGTAAAGCATCCTGTTGAGGTGGACGCATATACTCTGTGAGCTTCACTTGAGAGGAACGTGGTATGTGTTAATTGCTATTTTTAACTTAGGAGGAAAGTAGTCATATTTAGTTTTCATACGTGTTAATTGCTACTGTTTTCCAAGCAAATGGCATTTACCGTGCTATGAAGTTGGTTGATGAGCTATCGGAAGAGGTGCTAGAATGTACGAAGGGCAAATGCTTTACTATGAAGCGTATATTGCAATTTATTTTGGAAAAGAACAAGCTAGCTAGACCTACACCGCCTCCTCCTCCCTTACCTCCTCCTCCTCCTCATCCTCTTGCACTCATTAAAGCACCTCTTGAATATCCTTCGCCACCTTTGACGCAAGTATATCAACGCAATAGCCGAAAGGGTAAGGGAAAATGTCCTTCATCTTCTCAACTAATGCAAGTCGAACATGGCCTTCACAACTGCGGGGGTCCAACCAAGAAAGTGAGAAATCTTCGCCAAATGAGGTTCCATTAGCATGGAGGAAGTAAAAAAAACTCATCTAGCGGTGAAGAGGTTGCGATAAAACATAGTTATGATATGATGTTAATCGGATGTTTAGCTTGTGGTTTGACTTGTAGTGTTGGTTGAATATTTTGATTTATGGTGTTGGTTGAATATTCTGATGTCGTATGGTTTCGATCGTTGGACTATTTATGTAGTGTTTATGTGATCGTTGGATTATTTATGTGATGTTTAATGTTAGAATGTCGGAATTTGACCATTAGTAAAGTTTTTGGGGATGGTACATGTTGTATTATGCTTGATTGGTTTCCGTTTTGAAATTATAAGCCATACCTGGGGCGCTATTTGAAATTGCGCCAACTGGTACAATTTCAAATATTGCCAGTTGGCACATTTTCAAATAGCGCCCCAAGTATGGCTTACCGATTTTAAAATAGAAACACTTCCTTCTCTTCCCTCTCATTTCTCACTTTACCAAACTCAATACAAAAAAAAAATCAAAACCCAAATTACATTCCTTTCCATAATTCTACATCATCCCTTATCAAAATTATGATTTTTTATGCGGATTTGCTAGATAATCGAAAGTAATCTTCTACATTTAAACTAATTTTCACTTTAATTTTTTTCATTGTTTTTCACTTTCTTTGCATTTCTTAAAATCAATTTTTATTAACCATTATTAGAAATGGATCAAAGGGAAATTAGTGACAAGATTTTAATGATATGCATGGATGCGTTTGGATCCAATGCAAATGTGGCGGATGGTGAAGTCAATCATCAAAGGTGAGGTAAAGAAGTTTGCAACGAAGCGAGAGGTTTTTGAACAACCTGATCATGTACCTGGTGAGAAGCAAACACATTTCATTGCAATACATGGTGGTAGGTGGAAAAATCAAGGTAAAGCACTTGCTCTTGGAGAGGCCCCACACGTAAATTTTGTCACTGTAATAGCAGATGTGAAATGATTGTTGAAAAAAATGTAATCAATGCAGGTCGTAGGTACTACGTTTGTGCATGGTATACGTTGAGCAGACAACCGCCTGGATCATTTAGTTATTGTAGTTATACTGAGTGGATTGATCCTCCAATATGTCGTAGAGGGCACGAGTATGCACTTGAGATGTAGGAAGAAAATTCACATTTGAAAAAGGAGAATTATCGACTAACAGTAAAATGTGCAAATCTAGAGTCAGGACTCTTGAGATATCCTAATGAGTAATGTATGGTATTTGGTTATGCGTTATATCATAAGTTGTATTGTATGTTATCATAGGTTATGTTATATCATAAGTTCTATTGTATGTTATCGTAGGTTGTGTTGTGTCATACATTGTTGTGTTATTGTGTTGTATTGTAGTTGTGTTGTATGAGTAATTTAGTTGATGTATATTATTGATTGGTAATTTGGTGTCCTTACAACAAAAACACAAACATGAACAATATCAATAACAACATAACCGAAGTACAACAAATCTTTTACAAAACACAGACAATAGAGAGTTACTAAAAACAATAATAAAAACCAGCTGCTGAAGTACAACGGCTCCTCTCATGGTCGAGAACTCCACACCTACTGCACCTATTTGCCTGTGGAGGCTGCATCTCATCTATGGTCCCTTTAATTCGTGTAGACCTTTGCCTTTCGGGTGCTTTACAAGTTGTTGGTGACAAAACCAAAGGACCTTCTTGTATACTCCAACAACGTATGTCACGAACGGGATGAAATTCTAGTGTGTAAGCGGCCAAGTAGTTCTGAACTAAGTACCAAAGCAAGGTAAAGTCACGATGAGCTTTGTTTGTACCATTAGCAACTGATGAACAATCAGCTATAACATGCATGCAAGGAAGCTATTGTAGTAAAGGGATGTTACATGTACAAAAACAAGTGTTACCATCAATTGTAACTTTAAATTCATCGCCAAAGTAGCAAATTACTTATCATTCGGTTTGGCTTAAGTGGACTATTCTACAACGTCTTGCTTCACTTATTCCATCGGCTATCTTTGCTTCTCGCTTTGGAGTTAATCGACATGTCGAAGCTTTAGCAAACTCTCTTTATTGATAGAAATAATCCACCGATCGGAAGAAGGTATGAGTAACCAAAGCTTTAACAAGCAGTGATCTTGCACCTTTGAGTACATCATTAAACCTTTCAGATGGATTCGTTGTCACTATATGAAATCGTCCACCATCATCCTTACACAAAACTCACTCCTCCTCCTTCCCTAACAGACTTCTCTCAATCCAATTGTCATGATCCTAATTTCCTCTTGAATTTTCAGATACCCAACCTCCTCTGAAGCACATGCCGCTGCTTAGAATAAACCGGTCAAACATTTGTCTCTAAAGTCGACAGCGTGAAAGTTTGTATTTAAATGTCTAGCACAAAATCTATGCTTATGTGGCGATCACCATTTGTTTTCCAATGCGGTCGGTGTTCCTTTCATTCTATCAAATATGAAAGTAATACATTGATTGTTAACACTATGAATAAACTGACGCATGCAAGCAAAAAAACAACCACAATTATCACATGATTCGACCTCAACAATCGCATAAGCCAAAGGATAAAGTTGATCATTTGCATCAACCACAATCGCAACAAGTAATGTACCTTTGTATTTGCCATATAGATGTGTTACATCGATACAAAGCATATGTAGATAGTGCACAAATCCCTTGAAGGCCTAAAAAGCACGATTGAAGACACCAAATTCATCGATTGTTACATGTCCAACACTACCAGGATTAGTTCTAGTAATTTCAGCCAAATATTGTCGTAGGTTTGAATATGACTCTGTGGAATCACTGTGTATTCGTTCTATTGCCTTGTTTATTGCCTCTATGCTTTTATATAACCGATCTTAATAAATAATTATTACTCCATTAATACCTGCACAGTTTCAGCCGTTATGTTAAAATCCTATTTCACAAAAGGCATGATATTTGAAACCAAAAAATTAGATGTCACTTGCTTGTGATTGGAGTTAACTGTTGGGTTAATCCAAGTATGATCGCTCGGATATTTTTAACAACCCACCATCGAGATGTTTTTAGAATCTATAGCATGAATTCTCCATTGACTGTTTGCATTGACATTGCAAATGATGGTGTAATTTTCTTTTTAGGCCTGGTTGGTTTAAAAGAATTTGCATGTAAAATGACCATTCACTAAGTTGCTGTAGAAATTTTGCTTTGGCCTTGAATACCATACCAACTTTGATAGCGTCCTAAACACAAGACGATGAGGATAGTTCTTCGTTGAATTGCAGGTGTGTGACGATGGATCTAGCCAACATTTGCACATTACACAAGTCATCGCCCAATGGTATCTCCATTTTAGGTTCATCACTATCACCACTAGCATTGTCTTCGCCTCCAAAATCATAGTTTACTGGATCATTGTTTACTCGCATGTTGTCGATCCTCGTTATATCATTCTCTAGTATAGATACAACAGTTATGCTACCAAGAGCAGGAACATCGGTTAATTGTCCATCTACATGTTCATCTATGTCCATATCATAATCGGATACATTTGGTTCCGTGTTCGATTGTGCATGGAAAACCACAATATGAAAATATGACATTCTAAATATAGTTATATATGCAACACAATTCATTATCATATCAAACTTAGCTTACTTTTGGCTCATATTGTATAATTCGGAGGATGTAGGCTGCATCCGACAAGACTATAAGTAGTAGATGGTCCAATACTATTTTGCGTCGGATGATTATGCGGAATATAACTAACATGCCAATAATATTTGATATCAAATTTAACGCGATGAACAATATGTCGTTTAGGAAGAGTAGCAAGTAGGAATTACCTTTGACTCATTCGTGCAATACTATCCTGGGTCGGATATGGATAGCTAAATTGTATATTTTGTTGAAAATTCATAAGATGAGGATAATCGAAAATATTTGTTGATGTCCGTATTGCAGTATGTTCATAGTTATTGTAATTAGGAGACTGAATTGTTTGCGACGGATAGATGGTTGTAGGTGCCGCTATGGATGCAGCTACAGTTTGTTCCACCAACAACTTTCTGTTTTTCACAATAAACAACTCCATGGATTTAGATACGGCGGAGAACATTAACTCATGTCGTCGTCTACAATTTTAATTGCTTTAGATCCAGAGTCAGTTGGCCAGTTGTAAATTAAATCAATATCAAACTCCTCTGATATGATCTTGGTTGCTTTGTAAACCGACGCTATTATTAGCTCGAAGTTAGATCCTTTATGAACTTTTGTCGGTTTGTAAGATCCACCATTATATTTTTCACACATTTGATCACTAATAACCGACTCGGCATCATAATAGCATATAATTGCAATATAATTAGGAGCCAATTCTAGTTCGATAATGAAATTATCATGATGAAGTGAAATATACAAATCCATCAAAAAACTAGGGTTTGCAAAATCATACCTTTAATGATCCAAATGAAGAAGGTGTTGTTATTCTTGAAATAGATCTTACATGAAATGTCGATAGATTTTTTAATTTGAAAAAAAAACGAGGAGTGGGTTTTGTTTTTGGGAGATTTGGAGAAGTGGGGAGGAAGAAGATGGAGGCAGCTATTTTGTGTATGCAGATGTGGCACAATTTCAAATGCCGTCCGAATATTTTTATATTTTTCCCTAATTAAATTGGCACTATTTGAAAGAGCGTCGGTTATAAATTCACAAAAAAATTCTACAACTAGCGCAATTTGAGATTGCGCCAGTACGTTCTGGCCAAAATAGGGCTACGTTTGTAAATAGTTTTAAAATGACAAGCACCATTATCACAGTGGTTAGGTGATTTGATTTTTCTATGAGAGGTAAACACATTATTTGTGGTTTGATGTTCCGGTGACATGTTGTATCTAAGTATCAATTGAAAAAATGTTTTAACATAGGGCTATTTGCGTAATGAGTTTGTATAAAATGGCAAAATCAAAAAAAATTCCTTCAAAATAATAGATGTAGCAATATATGCTATAAACCAAATCAGCCATTACTGTAACCGCACCTTTTTGTTCGGTTTCGTTAAAGCCTCTCAACTCTCATAATATTCCATTTCCCAAATCTTTCTTAACGTAGTCTGGTAACTCCCATTTCTTCTTTTCTCCACTCGGCTCTTTCTTTAATTTCTTCGCCTTTTACACATAACAAACATAATTATCACATAAACGTAATTAATTAGAAACTATTCGAATTAGTTTGGAATATGATTGTCTGGCTTGATTTGCCTCTTCTATTCTCTTGAGCAGATCTTCAATATACTTACCTTATATAACCATATAGAGTTACATGAAATAAACATGTTGATCATGCAAGTACCATAGTAATATGGATTTTCCAATACATAACCACATAGATCGAAAAGGCAGTTATCTACAACACACTTTGTTATAGTTGTTTCACACATATGATGTTTTGCAACCTTGATTTCGAACGAACATAAAATTTATAGCTTCTTATGTAGATAAACCATAGATCTAGTGTAACTTATATCAATAAAACACCCTAGCATTTCAAAATAAACATCTCATCCCTAAGGAAAGAAATACAATAACTTCAGTATTTATCATGCTTTAATGGTTATATATAAAGTCTAGGCAAACATTATTAGCTCAAATTGGTTGCTATGATTAACGAATGCATTTGAACCAAAAATGTCACAAAGCACTTATTCATTGATCGTATAACTTATTTAAGTTAATCCATATCTTATAGATATAGAAATTCTTCAGATTAAATATCTACCCAAGTTAGCTAGCTTCAAGAATCCATCACATATCACCTATATAAATCAATTCACACACCACATATTGCACATCTTCTCTTTCTAAGTTAACACATTTAAAAAAAACAAAAAATAGCAATGTTAAAGCATAACAAGATAAATTTACAACACAACTATGCCAAATGAAAGACTTGCAAAGTAGCGAGAACAATATTGTTATAAAACAACATATGCAGACTATCATGTCGGAAAATTGATAATTTTGTTGTGCTCTTGCACTATAGTATAACATATTGGTACACGATCGTTAAAGCATTTTTGATTTAGCAAGTGCATATGCATTGGCTATCGATCAACATAATATGAATCTTTCTTAGTAATAATTTGCCTCTTCTCTCAAATATGACTTTTTCAAGCTTCCTTGTTTTCTTGGTTATCCTACTTGTCTTGCTCCATGTACCTACTTTTTGTTTGGCTCTTTTCATTCACCCTACTTCAATTCTCCTGATGGCTTCATATTGGTTCTTCTACTGTATAGTTTTCCGCGTCTTCATCATCTCTGCTGTTGTGCATAAAAAAAAGTAAATCATTTTTGCATTCCTACGTGAAAAATAAACTAATAATCTCAAAAAAAATGCAGAAAACATAAACATTAGCAAATCTTATAGTTTTGGATTTTCACTAATAGGCGGGGCTAGAACTTGGGTCTGCTACTAGACCTGGGCACCCCTTTTTCATTGCGTTACCCTTTTTGCTAATGTTCACTTTAACCTTAGCAAATCTTGTAGGCTTTATAAACTTGGTATATCAACGATTATTATTCATAGTAATCCTTAAAGCTCTCTATTCAAAACTATCAATACTTCACCAGTTTTAGAACTATATTCTTCTATTTGTACCTTGCAACCTATTGATAAAAATTAGTATAAATTGCACAAATTGTTTATTTAAATAATTTCAACACTATTAGAAACACATAGATATCGCACAACTGAATTTAGAAAGGTACCCTTACATTTACCATAAACCGTGTCTCACTGGGTCTCGCTTTACCATCACTTCTGATCAAAATCACTATGTAACTCATGTTTCTACTAATGATAAAAACAAAGTAGACAAAAATAATTTTAATATAAATCAATTAAATTTCACAAAGAAGAAGATAACGAATTTGATAGTAAAAAACAGTAAAGAGATACTTTTTTCAATAAACGATAAAAAAAAGTAAAAATACCCACAGTTCAAAATTAAATCAAAATATTGACGGAATCAACTTTTCTAAAACCAACAATCACACATTAAACCCATGTTTCATCGTTGGTGGCTCATATTGAGAAGGGAACCCTACATAAAGGAGATAATATCTATAGATTATTTGTTTTTAATTTTTTAGACGGCCATAAGCGAAAGATAAAGAAAATATATATTGATAGAATAACAAGACTCGTTAACAATATGAATAAACATAACCCCCCACCGTTTTATAGGGGATGATAAATTTTACCCAAAATAAATGTGTCATGTACATAGACATCATAGGGAATGTAATAAAGCCTTTAGCTTCTAAGGCATTTACATTATTAACACTGCAAATACAAATGGAATTAGAACGGAATGAATAATGCACAATTATTTTGAATAATGAATAATACTACAGATTCATAACATTTATTATTATTGTTATCTGTGTGTATGTCTATATATATATATCATATATATATTGTGTGTGTCTATATATATAATGATGATATATACCAAATAATTAGCAAACTAGAAAAAATAGAAATTATAAGAGAAAATCCATTAAAACACTGGGAAAGAAACAAAATCTACTGTAAATTAGATATAATGAATCCTGAAATAACAATTAAAACTAGACAACCAAAATAAGGCATTGGATGATAAACGAATTTAAAATGCATATAGAAATATTAACCAAATTAAAAAAACAGATTCTAGATATTGAACAGCTGCATTCATAATACAAAAAGAATCTGAAAGAAAAAAGGACAATCTAGAATGGCTATGCATTATACTAGACTCAACGATAGCACTAATGAAGATGGTTATTGCATACTAGACAACGATGTCTTAATAAATAAAATACAGAACAAAAAGTGGTTCTCAAAGTTTGACTTAAAATTAGGATTTTGGCAAGTTAGAATGCATCTTGACTCTATACCCTGGACCGCTTTTACCTAACGTGAAGAATATTATGAATGGTTAGTAATGTCATTTGGACTTAAAAATGCACCCCAAATATGCCAAAGAAAAATGAATAACATATTTAAACGCTGTAGTAATTTTACATGTGTTTATATTGATGATATATTGGTTTTTTCTAAAACAAAAAATGAACATATATCTCATTTATATATAGTCCTTAAATTATTTGAAACCAATGGATTAAAAATATTTAAAATGAAAATAGAATTAATCAGAAATAAGATAAGTTTTTTAGGATGTATGTCTATACATATACATATACATGTATATATTGTACATTTATGTTGAATTTTCTATAAATTGGCACTTGTACCACGCTTCTTTGTGAAGGATTCAAACTCTATCTTTATTCATATGTTATGTAATAAATGCTTCAAAAATCTATTGGTACATTTTTTTTATTATCATTTTCCTTTGAGTTGTCCAATATCATACCTAGCTGGGTTCAAATCTGCATATTAAATTCATATAAAAGTTATATATATCTGTTACCTGAAAGTTTAACCAGGCAACTAAGTCTTTGGCATTTGCATACTTGTGACGACCTGGAATTTCTAACAATTTAAATTGGAATATTTAATTGATTGTAAATATTTGAAAGGTTAATTTTAACTTGAATTCCAAATATTACTATTTACTTGATAATTAAATTATTGAATTATATAATTTGAAATTGGGTAAAATGTTGAATATGGAGTTTTAAGCCTGTTAAAAATAATTTGAAGGCTTATAAAATTTATATTGATAGTACTGAAGGTAGTAGAAGTGTTAAAGTTGAATTTGGAAGTGCATTGTTAAGTTTTGAAATTTTATCGTTTAAATTGAATTTAAAAATAGCTTTCCGAGGCACAGTCTCGGAATTCGACGAAACCAATTCCATGGGATACGTAATAGTTAGTTATTATCGGATTTCAATTTTCGTAGCAATCGGAGTTGTCGTTTGACCCTGATAGCTCAAAACGCATAGAAACTATTTTAATCGATTTAATTTAAAGTTGGTCGTTTACTCCCGTAACTTGCACATATGATCGAATTAGCCTTCGAAACCTTTTCCATTACGTTCGAAATAGCGATATAACATTAAGAACGCCAGGCGATACACCTCAGTAGGAGAGCGAGATTTTCCTGCATATCATATGAGATATTTTGAATATATATATAAAAAAAAAGGTCAAAGCCTATAACGTCTCCATCAGCCACCCTACGCATACAAAGCCGCCTCCCTTCACATTAAAGCCGTATATACCTTTCTTCCTGCTGATCGAAATTTGAAGAAAAAAGAGAAAAATAAATAAATGGCCGAGTTCAGATCTTGTTCGAAATCGAAATTTTCGAGGCTATCTCCCCTCCAATACCTTTTCAAGCCGAGTTTTTATTTCAAACTACTTGGCGACCGAGATTTAGGGCACGCGTGAGATGTAGACCCCCAGCCAGTTTGTCAATCCCCCCCCCCCACTTATTCCCGGTCCCACAACCTGTTGAACATGGACACGTGGCCCAGCCAGCGTCAGGTCAGTGGTCCCAGTTCGTCACTCCAACATCTGTCCGCCGGAGCTCCAGACTGGACAAAGCGGCATCACACCCTGGTAGTTTCTTCAAACATGTTGTTTTCTCCTCTCTTAATAAAAGTCTAAACAAAAAATGGCACGTTGCATGGGCGTGAGTTTGCGTGATGAACACTACACCTCCATGCAAACTCTCGAATCGGAGCGTTTGTCGTTATCTCAATGAAGCTAATTTCTTGGAATGTGAGGGGGCTAGGGGACCCCAGCAAAAGACATTCAGTCAACTATATAATTGCCCCACACAAACCTGACATACTATTCCTGCAAGAATCTAAACTATCTGACCCATGTCCTAATCTTCTCAGACAAATTCGTGGGACATTTCTTTCTGGGTGGGCCCACCTGAATGTCGTCGGCTCTTGTGGAGGCATTATGACAGCCTGGAATGAATCAGTGTGGTCCACTGCCAAACTTTTCAATACACATCTGCCTTACACGTAGCCCTTTGTCACCTGCAAACTGGAACGATCTTTTTCTTCTCCAATATGTATGGTCCACTTAATACTCAAGACCGTAATGATCTATGGACAAATTGCCTCAACTTTGCCTCTCACATCAATGGTCCTTGGGTAGTGGGTGGAGACTTCAATACCACCAGATCCCCTGTCGAAAGAAACTCGGGCAACCTTTCTCATGACTCTGAATCCTTCAACTCCTTCATCAATCTATGCTTCTTGATTGACCCACCCATCAGTAACCGCCGATTCACCTGGTTAACTCGCAGATCCGAACCTTCGTTAGCCAAACTGGACCGCTTCCTCTTCAATCCAGCCTGGGACGACTTATACCCGCTTTCCGTGGTTTCTAGCCTAGCCACAATCATCTTCGACCACTGCCCACTCCTCCTCGACATGGGCTCATCCACCTGTCCTATTAGACCCTTCCGCTTCGAGTGACTTTGGCTCTTGAACCGTCATTCGGCAACTTCATCAAAGATATCTGGTCCCAGCCCTCCCCTATCCCCTCAGCCACCGCCAGAGTTGTCGCCAAGCTTAGATCTTTGCGTAAGATTGTCAAACCCTGGGACAAGTCGATTTAGGGCTCCATTCGCTCACGTATTTCAGCAATCCAAGAGGAAATTTTGGATCTCAACATCCTTGAAGAATTTGGCCCCCTTACCGAATCAGATGGGACTCGCCTGAGGGACCTGGAGGAGGAACTGGATAGATTGTCACTGCAAGAGAAAAATGGTTGGAAACAACGATCCAAAGTGAAATGGATTGAGGAAGGAGATAAAAACACGGCTTTTTTCCACCGCCTTGCAAATGGAAGGCGTAGATCCACCTTCATCCCCGAAATCATCCACAACGGCACCTCTGTCACCGATCAGTCTGACATTCTCAATCTGTTCTCCATCTATTATCGTAACATTTTGGGTAAACATCATCCTCCAATCCCAAGCATAGGCTGGAATCTGCTCTACCCTGACTGCACCCTCATCCCTATTGGTCATCCCTTCACGGAGGCGGAAATTTGGGATGCGCTGAATGATATGTCCGATGACAAAGCTCCGGGCCCAGATGGATTCGGCCCTTTCTTCTTCAAACATTATTGGGAAACCGTCAAGTATGACATTATCGAGATGTGTTCTGAATTCCAAGCCAATCCTTCATCTGTTGCTCGCCTCAACTACACTAATATCATACTCCTCCCCAAAACCCCTGGAGCCAACACCCTGCCTTCCTTCCATCCCATTAGCCTCCTGAACACCACCTTCAAAATCATAGCCAAAGTTCTTGCCAACCGCCTTCAAATAGTCATTGCCCCCTTATTGGAATTGAGCAGTCTGCATTCATCCTCGGCCGTAATATCATGGACTGCGTAGCGTCCACCCAAGAGATCATTTCCTTCTGTCACCAAACTTCAACGCCGGGCATTCTCCTTAAATTAGACTTCTCAAAGGCTTTTGACACAGTTAACTGGCAATTCATCCTGGAACTCATGGAGCATAGAGGCTTCCCCATAAAATGGTGCAACTGGATCCAATGCATCCTTTGTTCTAGTCGTTCCTCAATCTCGATTAATGGTGCTACCGGTGGCCTATTCAAGTCTGCTCGTGGCCTGCGTCAAGGCGACCCACTTTTCCCCCTGCTCTTCATCCTCGTTGCAGATGTATTCAACCGCATGATCAAGTTATCAATATCGAACAACCTCTTTGAAGGCATCAAGCTCCCCAGCTCGAATATGACCATATCCAACCTTCATTTCGCTGATGACACTATCATTTTTGCATCTCCCAACGTCAACCACATCCGCTGCCTTAAAGTAGCTCTGTACTCTTTTGAACTCATTTCTGGCCTCTCCATTAACTTCAATAAAAGCTCCATCATCATGTTGGGAAATTCCGATCACCTTGGGCCTACAATTTCCGATCTACTCAATTGCAACATCGAGCAATTCCCCATCTCATATCTAGGTATTCCCCTCCGACCGACCAAGCTACTCAAAGCAGACTGGCTCCCCCTCATCACCAAAATAGAAAACAGACTCCTTTCCTGGAAGGCACACTCTCTCTCTTCTGCTGGTCGCCTTGTCCTCGTTAAGTCAGTCTTATCGGCCATCCCTTCATATTGGATGTCATTTTACAAGCTTCCAACATGGGTAATCAAAAGAATTAACAAAATCAGAAATTCTTTTCTATGGAATAGGGGAAGAATAAAGAAGCTCGTAAACTGGCGGACCGTCTGCATACATACCAACAACGGAGGTCTTGGAATCGTTAACTTATACCACTTCAATCTTGCTCTTCTCGCAAAGTGGCTCTGGCGATTTCTCACTCTCGGTTCCTTCCTTTGGAAATCTTGGATTACCACACTTTATTACCAATCCAATCCCCACCTTGTTCTTCACTCTACTCCCAGCCTTAAACCATCCACATTCTGGTCCAGTGTCCTCGCCACCCTTCCCCGAGTTAAATCACTCTTTCAAGTCAAAGTGGGTAATGGGGCGAACTGCCTCTTCTGGCTAGATATCTGGTACGGCCACCTACCCCTTACCTCCATCCTCCCCAATCTCTTTTCTCACTCCGCCACAAGCCATGTTACCACCTCCGATTCCTTCCGCCTGGGCCCTGACCACCTCTTTCCATTATCCTACTTTGACCTTACCACCTTAGCCGAGCTTCACCAAGCTGCCTCCATCCTTCAATCCATTCAATTCACCTCCTTACCTGATAAGTTCCACTGGGCCCCCAATCCCAAAGCTGGTTTCTCCGTCGCCTCCTGCTATGCCCACCTAAACAACCCTGGCCGGCTCTTCAACTTCCCAGACTTTGGAATTGTCAACTCCAACCTCGTATGGCATTCTTCCAATGGTGCCTTATCCACGACCGCATCAACACCAGAGAGGGACTCTTTCGTCTTAACATCACGTTAGACCCCTATTGTGCTTTTTCCCTAATACAACTGAAAGTATACAACATCTATTCTTTAATTGTGACTTTTCCTTTAGGGTTTGGGCTGCAACATCCGTTCATCTACTAGGCTATGTCCCAACAATCACTTCCTTCTTCGAATATAGGCAGTATAACCCCCTCAATAAGCACTTGGATCCCTTTGTGGCAATTTTCTGTTGGTGCATTTGGGTCGACCGTAACGCACATGTGTTTAACGGGACCAAATCACACTTTGAGGGTACATGTAGGCGTATTATTTACTATTACTCTTCTTTAACAGGTCAGAGTTTCTCGGCTCTTTTCCGGCTTAGACTACCGTTTTCCAGAGCTTCGTCGGCAGAATCGGCTGGCAGCTCCTCTGCAGCACCCGCCCGTAGGCAACCGGGACACCACTCGTAATTCCTATCTACTATATATTTACTACTACATGTACTATGCTATGATGTACACATGTCTCCGCTTTGTAGTTGATGATTTGTGTGTCTGTTGTACAGCCTTCCCCCTTTTTTTGGTCAGCGATCAGGCTTGTTGATCGCATTATTAACTACTTTTTTATGCTATATAACCGGTTGTGTAGTGTCGCGCTACACATCCGTCTCGCTCTAAAAAAAATGTAACTAATAAAGTATAATTACATAGGGAAGTAATTAATAAATAATTACTGGATGTAAGTAGTTAAATGATGATTTGTTAATAGAAGTAAGTTGGGTATAATTACTTTATATAATTAATTAAGAGATTAATTAAGACAATAAATTAAGGAATAATTAATCTATTTAATGAAGTAAACAAAAGGGTGGATAATTACAGGATGAGATAAATCAAGAGCGATTAATATTTGTGGTTTAATTAATGATTGATTATTAATGTAATTAAATTAGACTAGGATAAATTGAAATGTAAATGGGAAATCATTAATTTATATAATTAATGACGTAAATAAAAATTGATTAACTAAGTTTAATTAATCAATACTAAGTGATTTATGAGAAATTGATTAATATAAGTAATAAAGGATTAATGTAATTAATTATAGTTAATTAATGTGTGAAGTAATGAAAAATTAATTACTGTTATGGTTAAGAAAAATTAATTGTGTAATTAATTAAAGATAATTACTTGAATGTAATTGAAGGATAATTAATCCAGGGTGATTAATTAAGATGGATAATTAAGGGATGATTAATTAATTGATTGGGAATTAATTGATGCAAAGTGAAGGAATCTAAGTGATTGATGTTAGTAATTCAATTAGAATTAATTAAATTAATTTGGAGGTGATCAAGTTGCTTATGGATGATTGAATGATATTGGATGTCTTGAATGAGATTCGAAGTGACCGGAGTCGGGTAATGGAAAATATCCGAAACCACTTCGAATTTTCTATAGATTGATATGTGAAATCAATAGGCTGGAATGAAATGATTTAGGCGAATTGGACTATTTAATATAAATTTTGGTACTTAGAAAATTGATGTGTGAAATAAGTGATGTCTATAACAAATTGCGAATTTGTAAATTGATACGAGTTACCTCGGGTTTTAAATAAGTTGTATGCTTTGTATTCCTTGTTGGATGGGTTTACTCACGCTGATTTCCAGCCTGATCCGGGTTTTAAATAAGTTTTGACTCTGGACTATTTTCAATATAAATTGTTTTAATATAAACTTATTTTTCCAAGCTATTCAATAAATACAACCTTCTTTTTTTAAACCAAATTATTTTATATTTATTTTACAATTATTTTTGGAACTATTTAACAATTTTTCAACTGTTTTATAAACAAATTATTATTTTTTTCAACTATTTTACAAATTAATTATTATTTTACAACTATTTTGCAATTATCTAAAATTTCTGAAACTATTCAACTATTTTCCAACTATTTTACAATTAGTTAACTATTTTACACCTATTTTGCAAACTAATAATATATTTTTTTCAACTACTTATCTATTTTAAAAAAATTCAAGCTATTTTCTAAATATAAAATGGTTGGAGTTCAAACTGTTATTGATTAAATACCCAACTGAGATAAGAATTGAAGTGATAATCCAAATGAGGATTAAGGTAAATGTGAATAAGTGAATAAAATCGAAGTAAGGATGGATAGAAAGGAAATTGATTTGGCTAATAATCAATGAAGTTAAATACGTAGGATGTACGTATATTATTCTATTCTCATAGTGATTTGATCCAGATTTGAGCACAGAATTTCGAGATAGTTTATCGATCCGAGTTGGGATTTTTCACTCGATTTTCGACGGAGAACCTGGATATAGATTGTTGATTGGTTCTGGATATTCTCTATCACAGTTATGGCTATGCAAGGAGAATGACGGTTTATGATCAAGAAACTAGATCTGAGTCCGCACTAGGAAGTCGGGTGGACGATACTAGTTCGGAAGTGAAATTGTGTGATCGAGTGAGCTATCAGATTGGTATAGCGTACGGACGATATGTGTACATCGTACGGATTTGAATGAAATTAATATTGAAAAGAGTAATCAAATTTGAATATTTGATTTTGAATAAACAAAGTTATATATCTTTGTTATATAAGATAAATCTTCCCTTGTTGAATCTATTGCCGGAAGGAAAGGATTTTGAAAGTGTTTGAAGTATAAAAGGAATTTTATACAAGTTTGAAATGATCCAATTTTTTTTATATATCTATATATATAAAGGATCTTATGAGGATTTTGGAAAAAGGTTTTGGGAACCTTTGGATTTGGAAAGGCTTTTGATTTTTGGGTAAAATCAATATTGGAATTTGGAAAGCCTAGTCTGAGAATTATCGATTTTGGGATAATCGATTTTGTGTAAAGGAGCTTTGTATGAGATCATACTAAGTGTATGATTTGAAAGATACTATATGTGTATAGTATAAAGTGTTTTGATAATGGCCCTGGGAAAAAAGGCGCTCCCTTGAAATGAACTTCTCAGGAGTGCCACCGAGTGGTGCTTCCTTGAACCCTAAGGGGGGTCCTAAAGTTAATCCTGTGAGGAGTTCAGACAAAACTATTCCTAAGGATTATGGGTAGTGTGTAGCGAAAGTCGAGGGACGCTGATGCCTACAGACGCATTTGGGTTATGCTGTGACGATAGTGTAACTCGATGTCACCGCGATCTACTGCAGACCATAGCGAAAGTCGTATGTGCTGCTGAGAGCCAACAGTCTGTGTTTGATTTTATATCGGTAGACTGCGACCTATGGTAACATAGCGAAAGTCGTGGTGCCGCTGAGAGCCAACGGTCTACGTTTGAGTTTACATCAGTTGACTGCGACCTATGTAGGAGTGGAGAAGTTTTATTTTGACAGCGAATATCGAGGGCGTTGATGCCTACAGTTACATGGACTTTTGCTGCGATGGCAACGTAACCTAGAATGTAACCTGCGATCTGTTGTGGGTTCCATGGCGTAATCGAGGGGCGCGGAGTGCCTACAGTTACATGGACTTTTGTTGCGATGGCAACGTAACCCAGGATGTAACTACGACCATGGATGGAGGTGATGATTTCCAGAGCATTCTCACCAAAGATATTTCCTCTATTTTCAAAAAACGTTTTCTATATTTTCAATAAAATTATTTTTCAAGTATTTTCACTGGGTGTTGAAATGGGCTTACCAAGTACTTATAGATTTTCAGTCCTACGCCTGATCAACGTATGACTGAATTTCTGTGAAAACAAGGATGGACTGGTTGAGACATCGAGTTATAAGAAGTATTTTTATAAAAAGCTATTTTAATAGTATTATGTGAATTTAAAAGCATTTCTAATATTTTAAAATAAAAGTGATGGAAATTTGGAAAATGAAAGAAAATCCAAACTGGAATTATAAAAAAAAAATTGAACTTAGGAAAATTTAATGAAGTGATTTTTGTAATAAAATCGAATATTGAATTAAAAGTTGGCAGTAAGCTAATTAGCTAAATAAATTAGTTGATAGAGTATATTAAAAAATTTAACTCGGTCAAATAAAATGGATTGTAAGTTAATAATGAAGTTTGGAAATGAACTCGAATTATAAATAGAATTTGACTTGGATTTGATAATGAATTAAAAATGAGTGGAGATGTTGTAAAAAAAGTGAATTGTAATATATATGGTTTGTGTTGCAATCAAAACCCGGGTGAGTACAAATAAATTGAGAATGACTTTGTATTAATAAAATAAATTCGAAAATGAATTAAGTAGGCGAATTAAAATTTTAAAATAGGGTGAATAAATGGGTTAATTAAATTAAATAATAAATGGATGAAGTCTGATTGGATAGAAATTAAATCAGAGTTTTAATTGGAATTGGGTTATCAAAATGAACTTAAGTTATGAGGCGTATTGATTTGAAGTAAAATTGCTTTAGTCAATAGAAGCTTGGTTTCGAGTAAGAATGGAGGACCATTAAATAAAAAGTTTGGGTTAAATTTACTTGGAAAATGGATATTAATATAAACATCGAATGTGTCAAGCTCAATGAAATAGTTTTAAAATGAATCCAATGTGGAGATGAAATGAAATGCAATGAATGGTTAGTGAATAAATTAGAAATGAAATGGAATTAAATACAGAATGAATTGAAATTAATTTGGAGTAGTTATAAACTAAAACGAATACTCTATTAAGCGAATATCGTCGAATTTGCATAAAAATAGTTGTCGTTTGACGTAAACGAGATTTTATTAAATTCTATGAATTAATAGAAGCAAATAAAATTGATTTTTTTTTGTCATTTGAAGTGAATGTGAGCTGTTGGGTTAAAATAAATTGAATGTAAGCAATTGAGTTGTAAACCAATAAAATTGAACGAAATGGTATATGAATTGGTTGAAAGCAATTGAATTAGTTTTGAAATCAAATAAATTGCTCGTGGAAGTTATTTAGAACGTATTTCTTTTAGAGTTGATGTGTTGTAGTTGTTTAAGTAAGAGAAATGTTATAAACTTCAGATATATAGTGTTACATGTTTAAATTGAGTAAATACAGGTATCGGGAAGTCGTTTGGCTGGATTTGGACGCGATAAATGCTAAAATAATAAGCCGCTTGCTTAAAAATGCTAAATAAAGGTACACCTACGCAATAAAAATAGGAAATATGAGCTTTTTTTGTTTTTCCGACCGTGTGGGTTGATATATATATATATATATATATATATATATATATATATATATATATATATATATATATATATATCTTGTCAAATTGCAAAAGCTCCTCTGTACAAAGGAGACTCTGCCAAAATTTTCTGAAAATTTTGGGGGTTCGAAATTTTTGGGAAAATTTTCTATTAGCAACAAAACGATTTCAAACTGGAAACTGAAATAAATTAGTGGATGAAACTAATTTAAAATAATGATATGAATCAGTTATAAATGGAAGATAAAATTAAATATTCAGAGTTGAAGATAAATTGAATTCATTTGGAAATGGGATAACCGATTTAAATAGAAATAGATATAAACTAAAGTGGTAAAGTGAAAATAAATATTAAAATTTGTAATAGAAGTGTATAAAAGGGGTATTAGGATATGTAGTTGGATATGGTTAAATTGGATATATAGGTAGTATAAAGCAGGAGAAAATAGGGATTTTTGATTTCAGATGATAATTGAAATTTGCTCGGCAATTGTATGTGTTTAAAATTTCTATATGAAATTTGATTAGGTTTTTGATCTAGGCACTTGGCTTTTTGTTTTCTTTTGGAATTTGAAAGCCCGTAGAGGCATTTTGTAGTTGTACCAAGCTAGCCGCGCAAAAGAGACGCTGGCGAATTTTTTTGGAAATTTAGAGTGTTAGAAAAAAAATTAAGAAAATTTTGATAATTTAAAATTTGGTTTTTCAAATTTGAATTCTTAAGTAAATAATATTATTCGGACTTATGGATAAGTTGGGAAAGCTAGGAAAAGGATTAGTGTGTCTTTAATAAAAAGATTGTTTGGTTTTGGGAAAAAGTAAATGGGTACTGGTCCATTCTTCCTAACTAGTAATTTCGGGGACGAAATTCTTTTAAGGGGGAGGAATGTGATGACCCGGAATTTCTAACAATTTAAATTGGAATATTTAATTGATTGTAAATATTTGAAAGGTTAATTTTAACTTGAATTCCAAATATCACTATTTACTTGATAATTAAATTATTGAATTATATAATTTGAAATTGGGTAAAATGTTGAATACGGAGTTTTAAGCCTGTTAAAAATAATTTGAAGGCTTGTAAAATTTATATTGATAATACTGAAGGTAGTAGAAGTGTTAAAATTGAATTTGGAAGTGCTTTGTTAAGTTTTGAAATTTTATCGTTTAAATTGAATTTAAAAATGGCCTTCTGAGGCATAGTCTCGGAATTCGACGAAACTAGTTCCATGGGATCCGTAATAGTTAGTTATTATCGGATTTCAATTTTCGTAGCAGTCGGAGTTGTCGTTTGACCCTGACAGCTCAAAACGCATTGAAACTATTTTAATCGATTTAATTTAAAATTGGTCGTTTATTCCCGTAACTTGCGCATATGATCAAATTAGCCTTCGAAACCTTTTCCATTACGTTCGAAATAGCGGCATAACATTAAGAACGCCAGGCGATACACCTTGGTAGGAGAGCGAGATTTCCCTGCATATCATATGAGATATTTTGAATATATAAAAAAAAAAAAAAAGGTCAAAGCCTATAATGTCTCCATCAACCACCCTACGCGTACAAAGCCGCCACCCTTCACATTAAAGTCGTATATACTTTTCTTTCTACTGATCGAAATTCGAAGAAAAAAGGAAAAAAAATTCAAATGGCCGAGTTCAGATCTTGTTCGAAATCGAAATTTTCGAGCCTATCTCCCCTCCAATACCTTTTCAAGCCGAATTTTTATTTCAAACTACTTGGCGACCGAGATTTAGGGCACGCGTGAGGAGCTTGGTCGTTCATGCCGTGATGGAGCCCCTCGCGCGTTTCAAATAGTGAATTAACAAAAGGTTTAAACAATTTTATTTTAGGATCAGTTATATATATATATATATATATATATATATATATATATATTCATACATATATACATAGGACAATAAGTAAATCTGGGAATTTTAATAACACTTAAGATTTTGAAGTGCAATTCGAACAAATTGGTTTAAATAAAATTTATTAATAATTTAATTAAGTCATTAGTCAATTTAAATTATCACAAGAAGTAATTAATTAAAATTAAATTTTTTAGTTGAATAAAAATTGTTAAAAGGGATAGTTGATTGTTCGATTATGTAAAATATTAATAAATTGTATAATTGTTTATACAAGGCTTAAATTCTGAAGGAAACAAGTCGATATCAGATTTGGATTGCAAAATCAAAGGTGAGTTAATCTCACTCTTCTGGATTTTTATTTAAATTTAGATGGTTAAATTTAAATAATTGATTGGATGGTTGAATTGATTTGATGTGATATATTATATATAGTAGTATATAGTATATAGTGGGTGATTGATTTCCGCATTATATAGCAGATGAGACCGTATGCGCCGTATAATAGCGGATGATATTATATAAATCCCGTATACCGCGATATTCCACCTCGAAGTGGAATTGGTATTGTGCTAATACCTGTGGATGCAGAGAAACAGGTTGAAGAGATCCAACTGGATTTCTCACAATATAGAAATTATTTTCATAATTGATGATGCATTTAATTTATATACGGTGAAAGATAAATTTGGAAATTAAATTGTGTTGTGTTATGATTGGATAAGTATAATTTGGGATTCTAAATTATAAATATAATAAATTGGGTGGTTTGATAGGTAATTACTTAATGTAATTAATAAAATATAATTACGCAGGGAAGTAATTAATAAATATTTACTGGATGTAAGTAGTTAAATGATGATTTGTTAATAGAAGTAAGTTGGGTATAATTACTTTATGTAATTAATCAAGGGGTTAATTAAGATAATAAATTAAGGAATAATTAATCTATTTAATGAAGTAAACAAAAGGGTGGATAATTACAGGATGAGATAAATCAAGAGTGATTAATATTTGTGGTTTAATTAATGATTAATTATTAAATGTAATTAAATTAGACTAGGATAAATTGAAATGTAAATGGGAAATCATTAATATATATAATTAACGACGTGATTAAAAATTGATTAACTAAGATTAATTAATCAATACTAAGTGATTTATGAGAAATTGATTAATATAAGTAATTAAGGATTAATGTAATTAATTATAGTTGTTAACGCTCAAATTTAAACGCTAACACCCTGGTGTATAGGATGTGATTGTGAAAGCACCACCCGTTCGTACGGGAAACAGAAATAAGCAGAAAGTATGCAGAAAAACAGTAAGAGACACAGTATTTATAGTGGTTCGGCTTATAATCCAGCCTACGTCCACTTTAATCTTTTTATCACTAGTTTGATTACAATTCTTTACAAGATCTTTCAATTGCAACCCACTTCAAGTGATAGGGTATGTGAAACAAGTAGCTCAAGCTTTGATGTTGACAATCATCTTCAAATCCATGGTGAATGTGGATGATTCCTTCATGGAGTTCCTTTAGAAGTTTGTTGGATCTAAAAAGCTTTGAAGTCGTCTGGAATTCGGCAGAGTAACGGCGCTTGAAGAGAATGAGCCAAAAGGTCCGGTGCTAGTTGGAGCTAGGGGCGTATTTATAGGCTTTGCTCGGAGTTAGGTCGTAGGTCGCGACCGACCTAAGCAAGGTCGTAGGTCGCAGTCGACCTAGAAAGCTCTGGCCCTCCTTCCATAAGAACATACGTGCTGATTCGTACAAGTCCAAGGTCGTGAACGACCTATCTCCAGCGGCATGCAAAAAGGCGGCTCCTTTGTTCATACAGATAGGTCGAGAGCGACTTATCCTAGGTCGTTAACGACCTATCATAGGTCGTGGGAACTTTCCTGTAATCAAAGTACTCCGTTAGGTCGTTGGGCAGTATCTTTATCTCCAAGTGCTAGGTCGTCTTCGACCTAAAGTAGGTCGTAGGTGGGCAACGACCTAGGGGATGGAACCTGACCTATCTCAATTGTGCTTGGTTCTCTTCTCAGCGAGTTGATAGGTCGCGTACGACTTATTATAGGTCGTAAGTCGGCTGAGACTTAGGTCGCTGAGATCACTTCGTCCTTAGGTCGGTAGGCTATGGCTTTCTTTAGGTCGTATATGATTTAGGTCGCTGATCCTCTTAAGTCGTTAGGTCGCGGAGTTCTTAAACCACTAGGTCGCGGGCTCCCTTAGGTCGCTGAGAGTTGTTAGGTCGTGGCATTCCTTAGGTTGCTGAGAACCGCTAGGTCGCGGCCTTTATTAGGTCGTAGCTTCTTGTTAGGTCGCGAGGCATTTTTAGGTCGTAACACTTTAGGTCGCTTCTTCAATTTGGTCACTAGGTCGGCAATTCTCTGAGTCGTTAAACTTGGTCACGTCTTAGGTCGCTAACGAAGAGGAGTTAACATTTGCCCCTCGAAGTATACGCCTAGGTCGTAGGTCGTGTACTTCGATCTTCTTAACTCGCGCTCTGATGAGTTGTTAGGTCGCAAGCGACCTATTGAGGAACTAGGTCGTGTGTGACGATCCACTTTCTACTCCTCTGGGGTATAAATAGCCTAGGTCGTTCCTTCCTCATTTCATCTGTTTTAACACCTCATTCTGCCATTAACAGCATCTCGCGATCTTGGAAAGCAAACCAGAGTCCAATCATCCACCGATTCGACCTCGCCATTACATTGTGTAAGCATACCTGATCTCTATCCACCCCACGATCATCACCGAACCAGGAATTTCTCATCTCCGAATCTCATAGCAATTTCGTGTGTCGTTTTTCGTCTTTTGAGTCAAGTTGTGGTCGATTTTGATCGCCATTAGTTGTGATTCATGAAAGCACAGTGTTGAGTTGAATTAGTGATTGATCGGAGATGCTTTCAATCGCCTCTTGGATGATTCGGTGGTACGTAGGAATGACGGACCTCTCGAAGAGGATGATGGATTTCATCGTGAGTGATAATGGGTTATTGGGTCATAGTTCATCGGGATGGTGTGATATTGCGTGGAGAGGGAGTTGGTGATTTAGAAGATCTGAACGACTTAAGGATCCTTCAAATCTGCGACTTAACTCCTAGGTCGCGCTGAGATTCAAACGACCTAGGACTTAACAAATTTGCACATGAATTTCAAGCAGGACGACCTAAAAAATGAACAACCTAATCTTTTTTGCGGCATAAGCCGTAGGTCGCAACCAAACTTGGACTATGGGAAATCTGCACTGCCTTGAACCTTTTAACTTGCACAGCGCGACCTAATGAACCCCGACCTATGCTAGGTCGCTGGACGACCTATGACTTATGAAATTCCGAGATGACTTGGTTGAATTGAACTGGGTTGTTTAATCTCAAATTCTGTTGCACTTTGTTGTAGATTATCTCTCATGCTAATAACCTGTTAAACATGACATTTGCAGAAAACCGGGACGAATATACTGCCATTGACTTCATATTTGAATATCCAGTTGCTTGTGTAGAATGACTTCTCAATTAGAAGAAGCAGGACAAACTGGGGAGATTTTTCCAGTTGCTAACCGATTGATCGATCCCCCAGAGAGAATGCCAACCACTCTGAACCACAAGGCTTTTTGCCAATTATGCATCCAGTTTGGCATCGCCGAAGCAGATGCTCTACTTCCCGGACCTAATGACTTTGCTGACCAACCACCTCACGGTTTTGTTGCCGTTAATCGCCAAATGTGCTTAAGCGGAGCGATTCCTCCTTTTAACGAATTTCTTCGACAAACCCTTCTTCGGTTAACTATATCTCCCTTTCAACTGCACCCCAATGGTTATGCCATCTTGATGGGGTTGGGCGTGCTATTCAGGAAGACGCTTGATCGCCTCCCTAGCTTTGAGGAAATCTGCTATTTATGCACATTTGCGAAAAATAAAGACCATCCTTCTATCATTCTTGTGAGAGGTGCGAGAAATCGCAAACTCATTTTAGATTTGCCCGAGAGTGCACACGGGTTTTTGACTCAGTTCTTTTATGCTCGTTGCCCTCCAGGTTTTTATGCCATCTGGAGAATAGGAAGTAAGACTAGTGTTTCCATTTTTTTCGTTTTTGAAACTTTTTCCGAGATCCGAACTTTCAGTTGCTAACTTCATTCTTTGCTCTTTTCAGCACTTCCCCTCCCTTCTAGAGATCCGATTCATAAACAAGTTTTCGAGAGGTTGAGTGCCGTGGCTGCGGAAGAAAGGAGCATAAAATTTCTGCTGAAGGATGAATTTTTACACCAATACGGGCTTCTACATGCTTCTCGTTCTACGCATGCTCATGAAGTTCCAACAGAAGTTCCCGATTCCCCGACGAAAACTCCTGACGCCCCGGTTACTGTCGAACAACTCGCATCAAAAGAGTCTAATATTGAAGCTTCATTGGTGAAGTGTTCCACTTCTACCGACATTATGGGGTCATCCAGTAAGACGGTGCTTGCCCCGATCGAGGAAGAAGAAGAACCTTCACAGTCTCTCGGGGGATTAGCTGATGTAGGAATTGAGAAAACAAGTCCCACCAAGCATGATGGTGACGATGTTTATGAGGGGTTGAGTGACATAATAGTGACTTCGCAGGAGCTTTTTAGAGATGACGTATCTAAAATTATCTCTCCTGTAATTGAGGCGACGTCTCTTCTTCGACAAACGCCAACACAAACATCAACTCCTCATACCCAAGCTATCATCACCTCTACACCAAAGAGTGGTTTGTAGCTTAATGCGTGTAGCTTGCACATCACACAACACTTAGGATTTTTTGGCATTTGTTCACATTTAACTTCTTTTCTCTGGTAGTTTTTAAGACTTGTTATTTTTGCCTTTCAGATTCCTCTATGGGGCGCAGCGGTAGCGGTTCTTATTACAAAGACTTTCGACGCTATGGAGGGCGTGGCAGCTATGATTACAAGCAATACTATACCGATTCCAGAGAGACCAATGAGCAGAGAGCTGCGCGAAAAGCTGAAGAGAGGAGAAGGTATGAAGAACGTCATGAGGGAGCGGGCACGCGACATGAATCCTTCCCAAGGGATGATGACTCCCATAAACGTAAAACGCACGATGATAGGGGGAAGAGCCATATTGAGGATTCGAGAAAGCGGACCAAACTTGGCGAGGAGCACGTGCCCGTGACATCTGAGAGACCTGGTGCCTCAGTTTCTATTGACATCCCTTCCGAATCTCCTGCTCTTGAAGGAAGTGCCATCCAAACACTTCTCAACAGGCCTTCATACCACGTTGAAAGGGGGCCCCCGACTTTGCAGAGCCGATTCCCGAACTGGTGTTTGAGGGGGGTACGCTTCGACCTTGATTTGGTCCCCATCGACAAAGAAGCTATGTACAGAAATCTCGATGCTGTCAAGCTTGATATTGATAGAATGTCTGGATGGCAAAAGCTGGTTGATGAACTTCAAAGAGTTAATCGGGCTAACATCGAAGCAATGCTGACCATGGAAAATGACAAATCAGAATGGCAGAAGATTCTTGATCAACACAACGCTGAGATGAAGGAGATAGCCGAATACAATGAAAAACTCGAAGCTGAAGTAAAGCAGCTCAAAGATGATCTTGCCTCTTCTACTAATACTTACACCCAAAGAGAAGAGGTATTGCAAAAACAAGTGCGAGATGCGCACGCCAGCCAGAGGGACGCTGAAGCTAAAGCTGAGAGGTTGGAACAAGCTGTAGAGAACCACCGCACTGATGTCACCCAGCTGCAGAATAAACTGAGCGCCCGGGACATGGAGATTGGAGCGCTAAAAGCCCAACTTGCTCAGACCGAAAAAGATCGAGATGAGGCCATGGCTGGCAAAATTGCAGCCGAAGAAACTGCTCAGACCATGGAAAACGATATCAATTCGACTTTATTCGATTTTTATTTACATTGTGTCTTGGGACGCGGCAGCCTCTCTTTTCTTGGTCCTAAGTATGAAATCACCCTGGCCGAGGTGTGGGAAGCTGCTCTTAACATGTTTAAAGACGCCGGGTATGGCGATGAAGATTTTGAGGCGCGTTACCTGGATGAGGGAGCTCGCGCTGCTCTTGCGAAGGGGCGAGAGCAACTTGCCAGGATGAGAACTGGAATGGCGGAAGAGGAACGTTCTGGAAAGGAATTAACGCTTACTTCCTCTGTCCAACCTCCAGTTTCTCCTGTGGTTGACATCACGGGTTCTAGCTCCTCTACTCCGTCTGCAACTAAGACAGTAACTGAAACTACAAGTGCACAAGGCGGGGATGAAGGTGGTGAAAGCAACGAAGCACAGCGATATGAAATCAGCCTCAGAGATCCAACTTCCCCAGGTAAACTTGACACCGGACCAGCCCAAGTGGTGAACTGCTCGTTCGCTCCTTGTGAACTTGACGATCTTCTTGATTATTTTTCGAATGTCAATGAATTCCCGACTTTTGATTATTCCTCAAATGTTAATGAATTCCCGACTTTTGACGAGCCGTCATCCCCTCTCTTTTCGAAAGATACTGATATTTTAAGTTTTTTCTCCTTTGTAGAGAAAGCACCGAGTCAAACTCAAGCTTCTTCTCCCCCGGTGATCCTTCCTCCATCTCTTCAAGTAGCGCCTCCTTCTGCCTCGCAACCTGGGTCACAAGAAGAACAAATAGAAGCTCTCCATGGCCTGGATGATCCCGTTGCTTCGCAAGAGCAAAAAGATGAGGGACTTGAGGGAGGTGACATATCTCCGGAGCGGACTCCTTCTGACGATATAACTTTATCTAAACTTGCCACTCCAGGAAGTGAGTCTTCCTCGAAGAGGAGAAGGAAGCAAGGAGCATCAAGGAGGAGAGGGAAGATAATCACTGCCACTGAAGAGGAGCCAGAAGTTGGGCCAGCTGCGCCTACCTCTCCTTCCTCCCTTATACCCACTGGTCGACCTGAAAAGCTGATCATTCGGCCGGGTAAAGGGTCTAAAGGCAGCAAAAAGAAGTGAAGATCTTCAGTTTCTAGTTTTTTTTTTGTGTTTTGCATGTACTGGCCGAGAATTGTGCGGGTACCGGCCCCCGCTTTTCTTTATTTTGAAACCTGTACCTGCGTTGTAATTGAATAAAATGATTCCTTGAATAAAATGATTCCTCGTTTGTACAAACTTTTGTTTGAATTAAAGAATACATTTGTTATTTGTTTTGGCATGAGTTTATTTGATATTGCAGCGAGCTTATGGTATGTTACTTGAGCGTTACCTTTTGCTGGTTTAGTTATACCATATTGTGTGTAATTATACTATATTGCCCCCATTCCATAAGTATGCTGCAATATTCTATACCTCGAGGGGACTTACACTCTTATTTGCTAAAGAATAATTATTTTATTCTTTAAAGAAAATTTTATAGAGTACAACTCCCTTCGTATAAGTTTTTACGCTTGGTCGTTCGAAGAAATCACTTTTTTCTTTTGCTTATGTGCATATCTCATCAAGTGAATTCCTCTATGTGGTAAAGCGGACCTCTGAAGGGTACTTTAACTTCTTTTCTTTTTACGATCATTTCCCACAGTAGGCAAATTACTTTTTCTTTGAAAGTTAAAGTACGCTTTTGATGAGGATTTTTTTTTTTTTTTTTTTTTTTTTTTTTTTTTTTTTATAGAAAGTTGTACCTCTGAGGAGGGATTTTTTCACGTTTCAACACTTGGAAGTTTTATTTCAATCTCGGTGAAACGTGTACCTCCAAAGAGTTATGCTTTAGAAATCCTTTTCACGTTTCAACACTTGGAAGTTTTATTTCAATCTCGGTGAAACGTGGGTTTCCAAAGAGGTCTTTTTTCTTAATTGTGTTCCCGGGAGGGGGTTGTACCTCTGAGGAGGGATTTCTCACGTTCCAACACTTGGAAGTTTTATTTCAATCTTGGTGAAACGTGTACCCCCAAAGAGTTGTGCCTTTGAAGAAAGCCTTTTCACGTTTCAACACTTGGAAGTTTTATTTCAATCTCGGTGAAACGTGTGCTTTCAAGAAGGTCTTTGTTTTTACATTTCAACTTTGGTGAAGTGAAATTCCGAAGAGCGGCTGCTACACTTCAACTCCTGGCGAAATGGGCCTCCGAAGAGGGCTTTTATTTTGTTTACATTTCAACTCTGGTGAAGTGAAATCCCGAAGAGCGGTTATAACACTTCAACTCCTGGTGAAATGGGCCTCCGAAGAGGGCTTTTATTTTGTTTACATTTCAACTCTGGTGAAGTGAAATCCCGAAGAGCGGTTATAACACTTCAACTCCTGGTGAAATGGGCCTCCGAAGAGGGCTTTTATTTTGTTTACATTTCAACTCTGGTGAAGTGAAATCCCGAAGAGCGGTTATAACACTTCAACTCCTGGTGAAATGTGCCTCAGAGAGGGTTTTCATCGCCTGGAAGTTACTCTCTCATGGTTGGAGGGTCATGACTCCTCCAATCTTTTTTGTTGAGTAGAGAACTTTCTTTTTTGTGGCATATGACCCATTAGAGGTCTTTTATTATCCGAAGAGTTGTGCCTCCGAAGAGGACTTGTGGCGCTGATGGTAGCTTTGGTTGTTCCTCTGTTCACTTGCTTATGCCTTTTCAGCGATCCCCTTTTTTTTTCACAAGTGGCTTGTTTAATCCAAGGAAGTGTACCTCATTGCCAGGCAAGTTCGTGAGAACGGGCACTAGCTTCCTAATTGGATGTTTGTTTGTTTAAACAATCTCAATTTATCAGCAAGGGCTCGTTCCTATCGAAATCATTAGCCGTTCAATTGAAGCATTTCCTATCTAGGATTTGAATTCGGGGTCTTTGTGACTTGAAATTTGTTTGTTGAATGATGGTGAGAATCGCTCGGTCTTATTATGCGCAAGTTTTATCTCCACTGTCTGCAAAAATTTAAATCGATATTTCAGCAATACATTTTGTGTATTTTTATATCGAAAACAAAGCAAACATATAATGATAATAAGGAACACAAGATTTATAGTGGTTCGGCCATGAAATTGGGCCTACATCCACTTTATATTCTTTCATTATTTACTTGCATCAGTTTCACAATTGCTTTCAATTACAGGAATCATACATTCATAATTCTTTTTACAATGTTTCAACAAAATTTTCAAGTAAAGTATGGACGCAAGTGATTGCTGTTCCATGCCCTTGGAATTTGATCTCCATCAACTGTGGTGAGCTTAAATGTGCCGTCAAGAAGTTTCTGACCTATCACATACGGTCCTTCCCAATTTGGCCCAAACACACCTGTCGCTGACATAATTCTTTTTAGGACTAGATCTCCAATTTCAAAGCTGCGTTGACGAACTTTGGAATTGAAATGTCTGGCTATCCTTTGCTGATGAGCTGCAACTCTGAGGTTAGCTTCATCTCTTTTTTCATCAAGGAGATCCAGCGCTTCAAGTTGCAGCTTTTCATTTTCTGCTTGATTGAAATGGATTCTTCTGTGTGAAGGGACCTCTGTTTCAACCGGGATCATTGCTTCCGATCCGTATGCTAACGAAAAAGGAGTATGCCCAGTTGCAGTTTTGTGAGTAGTTCTGTATGCCCATAGTGCAAGCGGTAGTTTATCGACCCAACCACCTTTTGCTCTTTCGAGTTGCTTTTTGATGGTTGATTTGATGATCTTGTTCACTGCTTCCACTTGCCCGTTTGCCTGCGGATGAGCTACTGCCGAAAAGCTTTTCTGGATTTTGAATCGCTTGCAAAAATCCTGGAATTCCTCGCTTTCAAACTGAGTACCATTGTCTGTGATTATTTTCTGAGGCACACCGTATCTGCAAATGATATTCTTAGTCACAAAATTTATCATCTTTTTGGAGGTGATAGTTGCCAATGGTTCAGCTTCAGCCCATTTAGTGAAATAATCTACAGCAACAATGGCATATTTGATTCCAGATTTGGCAGTTGGTAAAGGTCCGATCAAATCTATTCCCCAAATCGCAAACGGCCACGGACTGGTCATTTGTGTGAGCTCAGTAGAAGGTGCTCTAGGAATTTTGGCAAATCTTTGACATCTGTCACATTTTCGAGAGTATTCTGCAGCATCTCGATTAATTTCTGGCCAAAAATATCCATATCGGAGAATTTTCTTTGCTAAAGTTTGACCACCTGAATGATCCCCACATTCTCCTCCATGTACCTCTGATAGGATTATTTTGGCTTCTTCTTTGGATACACATCGAAGCAATGGCATTGAGAATCCTCGTCTGTATAATTGACCATCCTGGATTATATATCGAGAAGCTTTTCTCAGTAGCTTTTGTCGTTCTTTAGAGTTTTCTGGTAAAGAGCCATTGAGTAGATACTTTGTTATTGGAGTCATCCATGATTCTTGCTCTTGCGACATACTCATAACCCAATCGATATCCATTTCATCAACGCTCGGATTTGACAAAACTTCCACTGGAACTAACCCTAAGGATTGGGCTTCGCCAGAACTTGAGTATTTTGCGAGAGAATCTGCTTTCATGTTTTCTTCTCGAGGAATATGACTTATCGTGTAATGGTCGAATTCACATAAAAGTTCCCAAGCCTTTGACACATAAGCGGGCAGATTTCCTCCTTTCGTTTGAAACTCCTTCTTGACTTGGCATACTATAAGCTGAGAATCACTGAAGATCTGTAACGCTCGAATGTTTAGTTCTTTAGCAATTTTCAAACCAGCGATCAGAGCTTCATATTCTGCTTCATTGTTTGTTGAAGGAAATTCTAATCTTAGCGCATAGCATAATGACCGGCCTTCAGGAGTTTCAAGAACAATTCCAGCACCTGAACAGTAATCATTTCTTGCGCCATCTACAAACAACTTCCATTGGGTTGGGGAGTTCTCGATTGTTTCTTCCTCGCTGTTACCCTTGTCTGTAAATTCTGCAATAAAATCTGCCAAAGCTTGTCCGTTGATCGCTTTTCTAGGATGATAAGTGATGTCATATTGGCTCAATTCAATATTCCACTTTAAAAGGCGGCCCGAAGTCTCAGGGCGAAACAAGACTTGCTTTAAAGGTTGATCAGTGAGGACTTTGATAGGATGAGCCTGGAAATATTGCCTCAACTTTCTTGAGGCAATCAATAGACAAAAGGCGAGTTTTTCCAACTTGGAGTAATTCATTTCTGCCCCAGTGAGTCTTTTGCTGATATAGTAAACTGGATGTTGAATCCTTTTGTCTTCCCGTACCAGCGCTGCACTTAAAGCATGAGATGAAACTGCCAAGTATATAAGAAGATCCTCGCCATCGCCGGGCCTGGAAAGTATTGGAGGCGTTTCCATATGTTGAATCAATTCTTCAAAAGCTTTCTGGCATTCGGGAGTCCAGTCAAAGTTTTTCTTTCCTTTCCTTAGAGCGTCGAAGAATGGAATGCATTTATCAGTAGCTTTGGATATGAACCGACTTAAGGCGGCAATTTTTCCATTGAGACTTTGCAATTCCCTCTTTGTTTTAGGAGCTTTGACTTCTTTTAGAGCAGTGATTTGAGCTGGACTAGCTTCAATGCCCCTAGCGCTCACGATGAAACCCAAGAACTTCCCAGATTCTACCCCGAAAGAACATTTTAAAGGGTTAAGCTTCATTCCGTATCTTCGGAGAATTGCGAACATTTCTGCTAAGTGTTCGATGTGATCCACTGCTTTCTTAGATTTTACTAGCATGTCATCAACGTAAACTTCCATAGTCTTTCCCAACTGCGGTTTGAACATAGCATTAACCAGTCTTTGGTATGTTGCCCCCGCATTCTTCAACCCAAAGGGCATAACTCTGTAACAGTAAAGACCGACATCGGTGATAAAGCTTGTGTCCTCCTGATCTGGTTCATGCATCATGATCTGATTATATCCGGAGTAGGCATCCATAAAAGACAACAATTCATGACCCGCTGTTCCATCTACCAGTTGATCGATCCTGGGTAATGGGAAGCAGTCTTTGGGACAGGCCTTGTTTAGATCTGAAAAGTCGATGCACACTCTCCATTTACCATTGGCTTTCTTAACTAGCACTGGATTTGAAACCCAATTTGGATAGGTAGATTCTCTGATGAAATTATTCTCCATGAGCCGGTCAACTTCCTCTTTCAATGCTGTCGACCTTTCTAGACCTTGGATTCTTCTTTTCTGCTTTACTGGCGTGAACTTTGGGTCAATATTCAGAGCATGTACCGCAACTTCTGGGGATATTCCGCACATATCGGCATGGGTCCAAGCGAAAACATCCAGGTTTGCTTTCAAAAAAGATATCAAGGCATTCTGAACTGACACATTAAGTTGTGAACCCACATTCAGCACCTTGTTTGGGTCCTTCAGATCAACGGGCACCGGTATCGTTGTTTCTGCTGGTACCACCCTACTCTCCCCCGCACTGGCCTTTCTAGGATCCATCACTTTTCGTGCCCCGCTATGCTCGCCAGTGCAGGGTCCGCCCTGTAGTTGCTATAGGGTTGGTGTTTTGATGCGGATTGGGGTTGCCGCATCTTTCCCCATTTCTCTCTTCCTTGTTTCCCGCAGCTCCGTCATATAACATTCTCGCCCAGCGTTCTGGTCTCCTTTAATAACTCCTACCCCATTGTCTGTAGGGAATTTAATAGTAAGACACCATGGGGCAAGGACAGCTTTGAATGCAGCAAGAATAGGTCGACCAAAGAAAGCATTATAAGCAGAAAATTCATCTACTATCACAAAAGTCTGCTTGCGAACTACTTTTCTTTCTCCTTCTCCGAGTTCCACAAGCAAGTCAATGGTTCCTACTGGTTGCTTTGGCTCCCCAGTGAAGCCAACAATCTTCTGAGATGAGGCTTGCACATCCGCCATCGGGATTCTCATCTGGTCAAACGTTTTCTTGAAGAGGATGTTGCAAGATGCGCCGCAATCAATAAGAACTCTTCTGACAATAGCCGGTCCAATACCGGCTGAGATGACTAACGGGTCCAAAGTAGGGGCCTCAATGCCCGTGGAATCTCTAGCCCTGAACACAATATCATCATTAAAAGTCCTTTGTTGTTTCAGGGGTGTAGAGTCCTCTAAAACAAAGACATTCTCTTCAGTTGGCATATGTTTCAGAGCTCGAGTGTACCTCTCCATTTCACCCCAGCTTCTGCCTGCTGGGTGGGGTCCTCCTGTGATGACATTAATAACTGGCCTTCCAGATTCATGTCCTGCGGCCTTCTCATTTGTCCTGGGCTGATGAGCAAGAGCTTGTTGCCCCTGACTTGACGAAGCAGGATCATTACCACTCTTCTTCACAAATTGCTGCAGCTTATTTTCTCTTAGCAATTCTTCGATTATATTTTTCAATTGACGGCAGTCGTCTGTGTCATGACCAGGCTGATTATGGAAGCGACAGAACTTCCCACTTTGCACAGCTTTTCTTCCGGTTCTGAGAACAGGAGGTTTGGGATACTCAAAAGAATCTTTTGTAGCCAGGTAGATGCGCTCCGGTGTCTCTAACAAAGGAGTATATTCTGATGGTTTGAAGGATCGAGGCTTCTTTGAATTGTGTTGTTTCCTTCCATCATTATTTTCTCTTTTCTGTCCCACAGATTCATTCTTACGTGGCGCAGCAGTGTTGTCTTCAGCTTTCTCTACTGTTGCCTTTGCCGGGACAGGACGGCTTTCCAAACGCATGAATTCATCCGCCTTTTTGTAGAACTTTTCCAGAGAATTTGGCTCCTTCATGTTCAACCACTTTCCGAATTCACTTGACTTATCAATAGCTCTCATCAAATAGGTCAAGACCATGCGGGGTTCTGCATTATCCACCTCAGCTAACGCTATATTAAAGCGATTTAAAAAAGACTTGATAGTTTCCCCCGGATTCTGTTCCAAACCGGATAACGACATGATGTCTTTTGCCTTTGAAGCATATAGCCTAAATTGCTCTTTAAATTTCCTGGTTAGGTCTGAAAACTGATCGATGGACCGGACAGGTAGTTTTGTGAACCAAAGCAGAGCTACCCCTTCCAAATACACAGGAAAATAGCGGCATTTTATCTCGTCAGAAGCTCTGGCACCTGTCATGTGCCAATCATATTTGTACAGGAACTCATTTGGATCACTTGTCCCTTTGTAAGCTGGAATGGTCGGAGGGACGAACTTCCTTGGGAATTCAGCTTTTAGGATCTTTTCAGTAAACGGAGTCTTGCTCGGAGCGAAACCCCACTCTTTCTCATCTTCGACCCTTTGCATACTTTCTTTCATAATCTGTCGAACCATACCAGAAAGATATTCTTCGTCATTCCTATTCCTGGATCCTCCAGCCTCAGGCAATGTCTGTTCAAAGGGGCTAGCAACCCTCTCGGGAATGTTTCTAGTTTCAGCATCATGGACATTACCGACAAAGTTCCTTTCATTATTCGCAGGTTGACGGTTTGCCCCGAGCAGATCGTTTAACCTATTCAGAATCAGAGCATTCTGAGCATTCTGAGCTTCCAATTGCGCGTTCTGGGCATTTATTTGCTGATTCAACCCAAAGATAGCAGCGTCCAATTCCGCTTTTGAAACTCCAACAGCTGGAGTGGCTTGATTTGGTGTTGGGGAAGCGGAGGTTCCCTCTTGAATGTTTGCAGATCTCACAGATTTACTTTTCCTTCCAGGAGCCATGATTTCGGATAGACTTCTGGTTCTTAAAGAAACTCTATCTACAAATCTTTCTGAAACAATGATGATAGATGTCCTGAGTTCAATTCTCAGTGAAAGCACCAAAATGTTAACGCTCAAATTTAAACGCTAACACCCTGGTGTATAGGATGTGATTGTGAAAGCACCACCCGTTCGTACGGGAAACAGAAATAAGCAGAAAGTATGCAGAAAAACAGTAAGAGACACAGTATTTATAGTGGTTCGGCTTATAATCCAGCCTACGTCCACTTTAATCTTTTTATCACTAGTTTGATTACAATTCTTTACAAGATCTTTCAATTGCAACCCACTTCAAGTGATAGGGTATGTGA
Organism: Allium cepa; assembly: GCA_030765085.1. Lineage (NCBI taxonomy): Eukaryota > Viridiplantae > Streptophyta > Magnoliopsida > Asparagales > Amaryllidaceae > Allium > Allium cepa. The sequence continues at coordinate 753,708,320 of CM060940.1, read as the reverse complement.
AACAAGTAGCTCAAGCTTTGATGTTGACAATCATCTTCAAATCCATGGTGAATGTGGATGATTCCTTCATGGAGTTCCTTTAGAAGTTTGTTGGATCTAAAAAGCTTTGAAGTCGTCTGGAATTCGGCAGAGTAACGGCGCTTGAAGAGAATGAGCCAAAAGGTCCGGTGCTAGTTGGAGCTAGGGGCGTATTTATAGGCTTTGCTCGGAGTTAGGTCGTAGGTCGCGACCGACCTAAGCAAGGTCGTAGGTCGCAGTCGACCTAGAAAGCTCTGGCCCTCCTTCCATAAGAACATACGTGCTGATTCGTACAAGTCCAAGGTCGTGAACGACCTATCTCCAGCGGCATGCAAAAAGGCGGCTCCTTTGTTCATACAGATAGGTCGAGAGCGACTTATCCTAGGTCGTTAACGACCTATCATAGGTCGTGGGAACTTTCCTGTAATCAAAGTACTCCGTTAGGTCGTTGGGCAGTATCTTTATCTCCAAGTGCTAGGTCGTCTTCGACCTAAAGTAGGTCGTAGGTGGGCAACGACCTAGGGGATGGAACCTGACCTATCTCAATTGTGCTTGGTTCTCTTCTCAGCGAGTTGATAGGTCGCGTACGACTTATTATAGGTCGTAAGTCGGCTGAGACTTAGGTCGCTGAGATCACTTCGTCCTTAGGTCGGTAGGCTATGGCTTTCTTTAGGTCGTATATGATTTAGGTCGCTGATCCTCTTAAGTCGTTAGGTCGCGGAGTTCTTAAACCACTAGGTCGCGGGCTCCCTTAGGTCGCTGAGAGTTGTTAGGTCGTGGCATTCCTTAGGTTGCTGAGAACCGCTAGGTCGCGGCCTTTATTAGGTCGTAGCTTCTTGTTAGGTCGCGAGGCATTTTTAGGTCGTAACACTTTAGGTCGCTTCTTCAATTTGGTCACTAGGTCGGCAATTCTCTGAGTCGTTAAACTTGGTCACGTCTTAGGTCGCTAACGAAGAGGAGTTAACAATAGTTAATTTATGTGTGAAGTAATGAAAAATTAATTACTGTTATGGTTAAGAAAAATTAATTGTGTAATTAATTAAAGATAATTACTTGAATGTAATTGAAGGATAATTAATCCAGGGTGATTAATTAAGATGGATAATTGAGTGATGATTAATTAATTGGTCGGGAATTAATTAATGCTAAGTGAAGGAATATAAGTGATTGAGGTTAGTAATTCAATTAGAATTAATTAAATTAATTTGGAGATGATCAAGTTGCTTATGGATGATTGAATGATATTGGATGTCTTGGAGGCATCACTTCGATCGGCATGACGATATCGTTCGGCATTCATGCCTTGTTCGGCATTTTGCCGTTCGGCATCTATGGATCGGCACACAGAGATCACTCTTTTTGGGCCAAGCTGCTTAGCTACCTGGCCCACCAGGGAAGTCCAACCCATATTCGTCTATAAATAGAGAGGCAAGGGCACAGTGAAAGGGACATTTTTTCGAGAACACCGCTGAGACTCTGCCGCATTCAAGACTCATTCTAGACTTATCTTTTTTGCTCAACAATTGTAATCAAGTAGTTGAGATATGGATTGCATATGTAATCGATTATAGAGAACAACAATAAAGATTAACCTCAAAGTGGATGTAGGCAGTTACGCCGAACCACTATAAATCTGGTGTTCTTATTTTCTGCATTTAGTTCAGCATATTATCCTCTATTTAATTTTATTTTCTTCATTAATCTCTATATATAATCTCTCTTAAGGGTGTTAGTAACCAATTCTGGTGCTAACATTTTGGTGCTTTCACTGAGAATCGAATTCTCAGGACGATAGGATCTACTTTGTAGCTACTGGATTGAAAAATCCCACGAAGGAGATCCAAATCATTCGCAAGACATCTGTTGATTCTACTCAGAGTTACAACCGACAACTCTATCATGGGAAACCACGATCTAGATCCGCCTCTCACAACGCAGATATAAATGAAACTGCTAGTGTACAACAGATAGGACCTAGCAACCAACCGGCAATTCAAGATGCAGGAACCTCCGCCCAGAACCAAGCGGAGGTCGTTTCCCGAACAGAGTTCAACGACTTGATAAGAGAACTCAGGGAAAGTGGAAGGCAACTTGCTGAGCAGATCTAAGGCAATATTAATCTCATGACTCAGCTTGGCCAGCAACAGCATCAGAATGCTGGAAGTAGTCCCGCTCCTTATTCTTCATCTGATAGTTCGACCTAGGCCGACGAACCTCCTAGGCGCAGACGCCGCAAGACAGAGGCTACACAGGCAGGTGCCACCAAACGATCCGCCAGGGATCAGTGTAACGACCCAGAATTTTTGTCATTTGAAATTCATATATTTAATTGATTTTTAAATATTAACAAGTAAAATTTGTAAGCCGAATAAATATTTATTTCGAATATGTAGATTTAATTGGATAATTAAATCGACAATTTAATATTTGAAATTACTGAAATAATTGAAAATTGGGTTTAATGTGATTAAAATGATTTGTAAAGTTGTATTAAATCATATTGGAGTTAGAATGATGTTATCGAACTTTTAAAATTGAATTAAAAGTTAATTTGTGGAAATTAAATATTTTAATATTTAGTTGACGAGTTAAAATAGCCATTTTTCAAACAGACTCGGATTTTGATGAAACTAGTTTCATCAAATCCATAATGTTATATTATTGTAAGATTTCAAATTTCGTGTCAATCGGATTTACGGTTTGTCCGGGGCAAGTTAAAACGCGTAGAAATCGGTTTGAGTGAATTTTAAATTTAAATTTGTCGATTCGAAAACCTATCTTCCAAATACGATCGAATTGGCTCCCGATAGATATTCCATTGCGTTCGGAATAGGGGTAAAACATTATAAATTCCAGGCGGCACGCTTCGTTTCTAGTTCGGAAAAAATTTCGGGTGAATAGTGTCGCATAATTTTCTATATAAGGACCTCATTTATTTCATTTTTCTCAAACCCTAACTAAATTAGGTCAGGCCGCCACTTGAGTTTCCATGGCCGAGAATACTCGATTCTTTCTTCCTCGTCTTCTTCAAATCCATCGACTTTTACGTGAAGTCATCAACTACAAACGTGTAGATCATCGAGAGATCTCTTCATCCAACGGCTATGATTGAATATCGTGGCGTGGATCGTCGGAAAATCAAGCTTAAACGACCGTATTTCGCATGCGTTTGTCGAGTAGCATGCGCGACCGAGCTTGCATGTCGTGGCTAGGGCTTCCAAGTGGGAGTTGCTGATCGTCGTCGATGGCAACGAGGGGGCGCGACAATTAGGTTTAGGAGGCGGCTATATGGGTTCGTGCGCATTTTTTTGACCTAGAGGGAGGAAAGGCAGGAGCGGCCTTGATTTGCTAGGTAAAAACGAACGGCTATGATGGATGCAGGTTGAAAAATATAAAAGAAAATGTAAATATTTATATAATATAAATTCGTTCAAACTTTGTAACGTCATAACTTGTTCATACGGGGTCAAAAACTGACGAAACGAATTGCGTTGGCTTCGTATTGACGAACACTACGCGATGGAGCTGGACTGGAGTTGATTGGAGCTAGTGAAATTTTTGGGTAAAATTAAACGCGCGTTTAATTTTATTCGAAATAAAACACTGCAACTGTATTTGAAACAAGGTGAGAACTTCTCACTCAATCGAATCTGTTTCGATTTAAATTTTAAATAGATTTAAAATTGCTTAATTGTATGCTTGGATGATAAATTATTATCTATTGTTTTGGAATAGACCCTATACGCCGTATATTAAGCGGATGTTATTTGTTAAACACATATACTGCGATATTCCATCTTGAAGTGGAATTGGTATTATATATGTACTTGGAGTTGATTTTCCCGCATTATATAGCAGATGAGACCCTATTGCGCCGCATAATAGCGGATAATATTTTATATAACCCCATGTACCACGATATCCCGTCTTGAAACGGGATTAGTATTGTGCTAACATCTGTGGATGCAGGGAAACAGACTGGAGGGATCCAACTGGATTCCTCACCCGTATTGATTTATTTACAGATATTGTGATATATTCTGTTATCATATGATATATGATGTTTTGAATGTCGTGATTGTTATATTTAGTGCTGTTTCAGCATTGGGCCTATTTTGGAAAATTAAAAGTGTTAAAGTGATGATTTTCAAATTTTAAAAGGATTTTTAAAGTGATTTTTGAAAGTATACGTTTTATTAAATTTTGGAATTGATTCATTTTAAATAAATAAACGTTATAATGTTAATGTTATAAAAAATTATGATTTTTGAGAAATATAGTTGAAAATTGATTTTTTGAAAATATGGAGTTAATGATTTTTATAAATCAAGTGATGAAATTATAAAGGAGTTTTGAAAATGTTTTAAAATAATGTTTTAAATGTATTTTATAAAAGAATAGAATCTACGATTTGTGAAGTTATAAAATGAATGAATTTGTAAATAAAGAATTATAAGTAATTTGTTTATAATTTGGATTTTGGCGTGTAAATGGGATATGGATAGAATTTGTCAATAAAGTGATTTTATAAGTTGAAGTTGTTATAAATTATCAATGGAATTTATAAACATTGTTTTATAAATCCAAAAACGACTTATTTTGATAAGTTAATTATTATAGCTTATTAAAGGAGATATATCCACGAATTTGGACAGTGGATAATCCTTTAAATAAAATGTGTAGAAAGGTTGAATTTGATTAACGAAGTATATTCACGATTTTGGATAGTGAATAATATATTAAAGAAATGTTTTGGGGAAGTGATATTTTAAATAGAATTAAAACGATTTAGAAATGTTTTAAAATGTATTAAGTATCGAAACCATAGATTTAAACATTCATTGTTGAAATAGACGTTTCGAGAAATAAAAGGAAATGGTGAACTATAACACTGTTGTTATAGTAAATGATTTTCGAAAGGAAATGTTTATATAGTATTGGGATTTATATATCTATCTTAATTTCGAATCCCTATACTAGTGATTTTGGGTTGTCGTAACGATGTTTTACGCAACATTCGTTTTGACTCAAATAAATGTGTTTAAGAGAATATTTTCCTTAAAGAATAAAATATATACTTAATTGTGATTTAAGTATATTGAATATTTTCCAGATGTTGAAAATAAATAGATTTGTGAATTACTTATTATTAAATAAGTATGGAAATGTTTTCTAATATGAAGTGAAATGTTTTTGAGATTTTATATTTTAAAGATAAATTGAAAATGAATATTTGAAATCGATTTGAAAATCGTATATCAGTGGATATTTGAAAATTTAAATTCACCATGGAATTTATAAAGGAAAGGGAAATTTGTTTGAAAATAAACATTGATTTATTTTAAAGTGTGGAAAATATATTTGTATAGATATTTTTGGAAAATAAATAATTTGGGAAATTATTTGGAATCTGGTGATGTCGTGCATATCTATTGATAGTTAAATAACCGACTATCAATTTTTACCCTTAAATGGGTATTTGTTGTAATTTGCTTGAATCTGAATGAACACTTATTTTTATAAATAAGCACTCGTTATTCGGTTTAGCCGGGAGAAGACCTTTGGGTCAGAAATCCCATTCCGAATAGTGATTCGTCGTAATGGATAGCATTTGAAGACCGGTGTTGAAGACCGGGTATATGCGAGAATGATAGGATGACCTATCGATTGTCTCTGCACCGATAGCTACGGTATGGAGATTTCCTTTGTGATGGGAAGTCTGATCGGGATTGTGAAAATCCGGATTGCAAGGGCTTCTTTGGAAGTGCCTTCGGTTCTGTTCGAACCCAGAACAGACTTGTATGGATTGTATGTTTGACATTACATTTTGAGATATAAAGAAGATTTCTTTCAAATACATTTCTGTTGGTGGCGGAGAATTTATTCTCTTAGCTTAACACCCTTCTCTGAGACGTACGAGCTCATAGGTTATGTAGTTGATGGTTATCAGTGATATACTCCCAATTCGGTGATGTGGCATGCTGAGTGCTGCTGATCATTTGTTGATCAAAGTGTGGCTTTTGTGAAAAGCGTAGCTTTGTGGATGAGACTTCGTCGAACCTCACAACCCGGTTATGGTCGAAACATGAATCGTAGCAGTAAGGTTATTAGGGGATAGCGCCCCCTTAGTGTATGTCATTTCCTTCTGGATTATGAGTGGTATCATGGTATGGAGCCCAGATACTTACTTTGTGGTTGCTGCAAACTTATTACTTTATGGTTGTTGGTTGAGAGGATCCTCGGATAAAGGTCGCATACGACCGGGGGATGGCATGCTCGTGTCAGGTGTTAACTATTACAAAGGTAACCCAGTCTTGTCTAGCAGAGATCCGGCTAGGATCCGGGGACGTCCCTCCTGAGACGTTCCATTTTACTTGGGAAGTTCCTTTGCCCGACCATTTGTTGGAAATCCAATCAAAACAATACGAGCCTTGTACGGTTTTAGTTGTATAACCTGCCATGGAATGTGGCGGTAACCTGTTATTGAACATGGTAGCTATAGTAGGCATACGATACTGGTCGTACGTTGGCTAAGATTTATATTATACTTTCGAAAGGTTTTCTACACTTTGCACTTATAGTAATAATATCAAAGAAATTTGCGTATCAAGCATCTTTGACTATCATAAGGAGAAATCTCCTCTGATTTTGCATTTGCATTGTGTGTGTGTATGCGGGAGGCCTTATGGTAGTCTCATTTTCTAAAAGCATTACGGATCTATTTTAAAAATATTTCTTTGTTTGTTTTAAAGATATAACTGTTAAGTTCTCACACCAGTCACATGACTGACCTGGAGTTTATTGTTTCCTTCCTAAACTCGGGGTGCCCATCATTTTCCACACGGGCAGTCTAGAGTCAGGTTATCAGGTCATTTTGGAATTCAGGAGCTGCTGTAGAGATCTGGAGGCAAGCTGGATGGCGTAGCGTATCACTTGTATATAGTATTTCTTTTCCGCTGTTCGTTGTTGTAAACTCTGATAATGTAATGTGATGTAATGTAATAACAGATATGATTCATTGTTTTAAAGATTATTCATTGATATATTATATGTTGTTCCGCTGCGATTATGAGATTCTGTTATTGTTTCTGTTTTCTTTTTTTTCCTTTCTTACTTCTTTTATCGTTTTCTTCTTCTTAAACCCTAAGGGTTCGGTTTTCCGGCCTTCGATTGCTTGGCAGTTGATACAGTGGACGTATTAATGTCGACTTTTGGAAGTCGAAGAACCGGGTCTTTACAATCAGGAACGTGAAGAGATCGGATGCTCGGCTCATCAAGACCCAAATCAAGTTGGTCTTCAGGACGCACGTTTGACCGACCGTCAGCAGGCGGGACATCAACCCGCACGGTTCCGTGGAGCGTAACCCAACCTCCCATCTTCCATACAAACTCCAGATTTATCAGCCATGGTCAGGCAGTTGATGAAAGAGAATCAAGGCCTGACCAACGAAGATTGGGGAGTGTCCAGGACTCATACTCCCTTCACAGATGTTATCCTACAGGCTGAGCACCCCAAGAAATTCAATATGCCGACTATCCCAGCCTACATAGGGAAGACTGACCCTAGTCAAAACGTGATGAGGTACGAATGGATGATGGATTCGGCAAGGGCGAATGACGCAACTAAGTGTAGGTGTTTCCCAATCACTCTGTCCGGAATCGCTACTATGTGGTTTACTCGGCTTTCTCCGCGATCTATATCCAGCTTCGACGAGTTAGCGATGAAATTTGTTGAACAATTCAGGATACATGCTACCCGTACAAAGGACATAATGTCATTATCAAGCGAAATCCAGGCTCCGGGAGAGTCTTTGAAAGCATACTTATAGAGGTTTCATGTTGCCGCCACTGAAGTTAGCAATCTTAACGACCACGCAATTTTAATGGCGGTAATGCAAGGTGCAGATCCAGACTCGGAGTTTGGAGATTGGTTGGCGGGAAAGCCCCCAGCTACATTGGAACGATTCTATTCCAAGGCTCATCAGTTCATACGAAGAGAGGAGGCTCGATGGACGAGACGAGATAAGGCATCAGGGCCTGTTCAGGAGACTGTGAAAAGTAACATCGTCGTGAAGCAGTCCGGCGATAGTTCGGGAAAAGTTCAAGTCAACGTCCAGAACAAGCCTGGGCGGTCCAAAGGATCCAGAGGTGGAAATCCCGGAAAGAAAAGAGAAGCAGGAAAATGGAAGCCAAGGATTCCGACCTACAATGAATACACCCCGCTGAATACTTCTCTTGAAAACATTTATCCATCTACCTGTAACACCTTTGAATACAGAAAGCTGCGCCCAAAGGAGTCTGCTGAAGAACATAAACGGACAGGGAAGTACCGTCGCTTCCATGAGACCCATGGGCACAATACTGAGGAGTGTAAACACCTCCATGACGCCATAGAAAAGTTGATCATACAGAAAAAACTGCAGGAATTAGTTAAAAACCCGCAAGATGGAAGGCAAGAAACGTCAGACCACGGATGCGGGCCGACTCCACGCCAACCAGAATAACCTGCTCGGACTGTGGGTAGATTGATCATAAACACTATTATCGGAGGACCTCATCCTGCAGACAAGAATTGGCAGAAGATGGAACGATATGCTACCTCCTTGAGGCATGCAGATTATGAATGTTGTTCGAATGTGGAAGATGGAACCCCCGCAAAACAACAACGCATGATGCTGACGATATAGTGTTTAGGAGTCGAGACGCGGACAAGGTGGAGGCTGCTACTATCGACCCGATGGTTATATCTACAACAATCAGGCCAGCTTACATGAAAAGAATCTTGATTGATTGTGGAAGCTCTGTCAACATCATCTTCAAGAAGGCTTATGACCAAATGAAGATGGAAACGAAAGATTTGAAACCATGCAAAGCCCGTACCCACGGCTTTAATGGTGCTGCAACCGACGCGATGGGGTATATAGAGCTACCAGTTGAACTGGGGGAAGGTGAGCGTAGGAGAGTGCGAGTCCTACCGTTCATAGTAATGGATGTTGACTCTCCATACAATATCCTTTGGGTCGCCCAGCCTTGGCAGAATTTAGGGCTGCTTTGGCCCCATGGTGTTTGACACTAAAATTTCCGATAGACAAAGGAGTCGATGTTGTACATGACGATCAGGCGACCTGTCGTGTATGCTATGTGGCGGAACTGAGAGAAGCTCAGCGGAGAGAGAAGGGGAAGGTTGCGGATAGCTCCGTCCGCATCCTAAAAACTGATGATTGACAAGTAGTGCCCGAGCCCTGGCTCGGGCAGCATTCTCGGATCCTTAGAGACATAGATCCGAGAGATGATGATGGGGAACCCAGGGAACGAATGCAGCACCGGCTGAGCTGACGATCAACATCCCAGTCAGTCGGGATGACCCATCACGAGTTCTTAAGATTGGATCACAACTCGACCCTTCAGTGGCTGAGGATCTTACTGATTTTTTCTGGGCTAATCTGTACGTTTTCGCTTGGACACACTCTGATATGTGCGGGATTTCTCTAATAATTGTGAATCATATGTTGAACATAGACCCGAAACACGTTTCCGTAAAACGGGAAAGGAGAGGTATGGACCCGGAGAGGTCCACGACTCTCAAAGAGGAGGTGGAAAAACTCAAAGCCAATGGGTTAGTTCGCGACGCCCTCTACCCTGAATGGGTATCTGACCTAGTGCTAGTGAAAAAAGCGAATGGAAAGTGGAGGACTTGTGTTGATTACTCTGATCTGAATAAAGCATGCCCGAAGGATAGTTTCCCTTTACCCAGAATCGACCAGCTCGTCGACTCTACCGCCGGACACGAATTATTATCATTTATGGATGCGTATTCAGGATACAATCAGATCCCGATGCACATTTCAGACCAAGAACACACCAGTTTTGTCACAAATATGGGGCTACATTGCTATGTAGTAATGCCTTTTGGATTGAAGAACGAGGAAGCGACTTATCAACGTCTGGTGAATCGGATGTTTAAGGACCAGATTGGTAAAACGATGGAAGTCTATGTGGATGACATGCTCGTGAAGTCGCGGCAGTCAAGCGACCACATCCAAGACTTAGCGGAGATGTTTGATATACTCAGGCATTACAGAATGAAGATCAATCCTTTGAAGTGTTCATTTGGCGTAGCGTTGGAAAGTTTCTGGGTTTCACTGTGAATGCGCTGGGAATCGAAGCTAACCCGGAGAAAATTCAAGCTATCCAAGATATACAAGTGCCCAGAACCAAAGCAGGTGCAAAGCTTGAATGGAAAAGTGGCTGCGCTGAGTCGATTCATATCCAGAGCTACAGACAAGTGTATTCCTTTCTTCGATGTGATAAAGAAAGGAAAGAGAAATTTTGAGTGGACATCCGACTGTGAGGAAGCATTCCGAGCTCTGGTAAGGCACTTAGAAAGCCCCCCCGGTGCTATCAAAACCAATTGACCATGAAATGTTGTATGTATACTTGGCAGTATCCCAGCATGCTATCAGTACGGCTCTGGTTCATGAAGAGGACCGAGTTCAAAAGCCAGTTTACTATGTTAGTAAACGTCTGACGGGGGCGGAAAGAAACTATCCCAAGATCGAGAAATTAGCCTATTGCTTGGTGATTGCATCACGCAAGCTTCGCCCATATTTTCAGGCACACCCAATCAGTGTTTACACTGATCAACCCTTGCGTCAGATACTCCAACGATCGGAAACTTCTGAAAGAATGTTAAAATGGAATATTGAGCTGAGTCGGTTCGATATTACTTACCTACCGCGAAAGGCCATACAGGGACAAGCGCTAGCGGATTTCATCGCTGAATTCACCGTGACAGACGAATCAAACTGTCGCAATGTCATACCTCCCGTCCGATGGAAGATGTACACCGATGGGGCATCTAATGATCGTTGTTCGGGGGTTGGCATAGTTCTTGTAACTCCTGAAAACCGATTAGTTTGCTACGCTTTGAAGCTCGAATTCACAGCAACGAATAACGAAGCCGAGTATAAAGCATTGATTGCCTGTTTAAGACTCGTCAAAGAACTGGGAATAAAATTGGTTGAAATCTTTTGCGACTCGCAACTGGTGGTGTATCAAGTGTGTGGAGACTACCAAGCAACGGGGCAGAGACTTGCCCCGTATTTGGTCTAAGTTCAGGAGCTGCTAGCGAATCTCGAGTATTATGATATTTCACATGTTCCGCGTGAACAAAACAGAGCAGCTGATTCATTGGCAAAATTTGCAAGCATTGACGATGCGCAGTGGATGGGATTGTTTCCCGTTGAAACCTTACATGTTCTGAGCATAAATATAATGAAGGTAGATTTAGTGTTAGAAACAGAAATCGAGAAGGAGTAATGGATGACCCCATTCAAGCAGTACTTGTTACACGGGGCCGTGCCCGAATGAAAGAGTGAAAGACGACAAGTCATTCGTAAGGCTTCTCGTTATGTAATGCAGGATGGAATAATGTATCGGAGGGGATTCTCGACCCCATTGCTCCGGTTCATTGCCCATGATAAGATAAAATGAGTCCTGACGGAAGTCCATGAAGGTGAATGTGGCGACCATACCGAGGGGCAGACGTTAGCAAAGAAAATCCTCCGCTATGGATACTATTGGCCAACTGTAAATCGGGATGCCGCAGACTACGTAAGAAGATGCGACAAATCCAGAAGTATGTGAAAATCGCAAGAGCTCCGCCGATGGAACTCACACAAATGGTTAGTCCTTGGCCATTTGCAATGTGGGGGATCGATATAGTCGGTTCCTTGCCCCTATCCAAAGGTGGTGCAAAATACGCGATTGTTGCGGTCGATTACTTTACCAAGTGGACAGAAGCAGAGCCTTTAGCCACTATCACCACCAAGAAAGTCACTAATTTCGTTGTACGAAATATTATATGCCGCTTTGGCCTGCCACGAACCATCGTTACAGACAATGGAACTCAGTTTGAAAGCAAAGAGTTCAAGGAATTTTGCCAAAAATATGGTATTGAGAAAAAATTTGCAGCAGTTGCTCATCCGAAAGCTAATGGACAAGTGGAGGCCGTAAACAAGTTAATCAAATCCATATTGAAAAAACATTTGGAAAAGGCTAGAGGCAAGTGGGTGGATGAGCTTCCGACAGCACTTTGGGCTTACAAAACCACCCACAAGTCTGCGACTGGCCACACTCCATTCGCATTAGCATATGGCATGGAAGCTGTCATACTCGTGGAACTTGAAGTCCCATCGCATCAGGTAACTTATTATGACCCTGAGTCAAATCAAGATCTCTTGTTGGAATCGTTGGACTTCATTGATGAAAAACGCGAAGAAGCTAATTTAAGAGCGACCGCGTACAGGCACCGAGTTGCTCGATATTATAATGAAAAAGTCCGACGGAGAATCTTTGGCGTGGGTGATCTTGTTTCAAAACGTGTTTTCTCAGTTCCATCACACATGAGCCTCGCATGGGAAGGTCCATACGTCATTGAATGGAAGCTTGCAGAATGAACTTTCAAGCTAGTGACCGTCGATGGTGCGACACTCCCCCGAGCATGGAATGGTGAACATTTGCGGCATTATTACACTTAGTTCATTTCTATCATATTTTAGTTGCATTTATTTCCAACAAGTTTTTATTCCTAATTTACGGCATGTAAAAAGACAATTTAGCTTATTTGCATTAATAAAGGCTTGAAGCCATTTCTTTTTCCCATGAATTGTCGATGTTCCTGTGTATGATAACGCTGTAACAAATGACTAAGAGATACATTACTCTGTCTGACGTACGAATGAGTATAAACGACTCAAAATCTCCTAGTCCCCAGAGTGCGGACTGGAGTACTCTAGGTCCCTAGAGTGCGGACTCGAGTATAAATGACTCAAAATCTCTAAGTTCCCAGAGTGCGGACTAGACTACTCTAAGTCCCTAGAGTGCGGACTCGAGTATAAACGACTCAAAATCTCCAAGTCCCCAGAATGCGGACTGGAGTACTCTAGGTCCCCAGAGTGCGGACTCGAGTATAAACGACTCAAAATCTCCAAGTCGTCGGAGTGCGGACTCAAGTACTCTGAGTCCCCAGAGTGCGAACTCGAGTATAAACGACTAAAAATCTCCAAGTCCTCGGAGTGTGGACTGGAGTACCCTGAGTCCCCGGAGTGCGGACCAGAGTATAAACGACTGAGAATCTCTAAGTCCCCGGAATGCGGATTAGAGTACCCCGAATCCCCGGAGTGCGGACCAGAGTATAAACGATTTAAATGTCCAAGTCCCCTCAGGGCGAACTAGATATAAATGACTTGAAGTCATTGAGCCCTTGGCGTACGGATTGGAAAATATTCTAAGTCCCCAAAGCGTGGGATAAAAAAATGTGCAAATACCAAAAAGGTTGTCAACTTGTTTGAAGATGAATCGAGAAGTTTACGTAACTCGCAGTAGCTCGGGTTTTGACCACGGTTATACAAAAAACCAAACAACAACAGTCCTCTGAGAGGGAAAAGAACTAAGTTTTATTCATCACAAATAATTTTATTTACATGAACTACGAAAATAAAAATAATTACATAATCTAAACTACCTCTTGTTGAACGAGAGCGAAGACTACTTCTTCAACTTCTTCGACTTTTTGCCAAATGACACCTCCCCGGTACGTTTACCCTTGATAGCTTTCTTTGACGGGGGAGTGACAGCTGAAGAAGTACGAGGAACATCCATGGGTTTGGACCCGCCTGGGAGGATGACCTTCAACGGCTTTTTCAAAGGATCGTCCAGGTCCACGGCTTGAGGTTCGACCTTGATCTTGGTCGTCTTTTCCTTCTCTTTCTCAAGCTGCTTCTTCATGCTCAATTCGGATGTGTGCTCAGAGACGCCTGTAATTTCAACTTCATAACTCCCATCGATGGGAGAGGATGTCTCAGATTTGTCCTCATCAAGCGCTCCGATCACTTGAACATCTGGACCGGGAGCCTCTCCTGCGTGAGTGGCTTCACTCGTTTTTTCCCTCACCTCCTTGGCGACATCGCTCCTTGGAGTGGGCTCAAGATCAGAACGGCCTGCACAAAATCACGAAAAGCAAGTATTAGAATGCGATAGCTTCTGTAAAAAACGAAAACTCTTGGAATGTTAAAGCAAAAGAGTTGCCTACCAGGTTCCGGCTGGCTCTCAGCCGTCGGCCCGTCAATGGGGTCTCACCCTCTGGAATAGGGGACAAAATGTGAACGCCAAGGCCGGGGTCCTCTGGGTCATAGCCGATGTGCTGTTTAAAAGGATCGAGTATCGGCCGACCGGCCGGCTGGGTAGGCATACGAGCTGGAAACTCGATCCCAGATGGACCGGCGATAACTTCTTTCCCTTTAGTTGAGGTGGAGCCTTTGTAATAAAGGGCTTTAGCCGCTGACAGGTCTGAAGGCTCGTTTCCCTTAAGGAATTCTTTTATCAAAGCCCCCTCATCAACCTCCTCGATTCCTGTTTGGCCTTCTTGATTTCAATTAAGGTCTCTCATGCCTCGGCCAAAGATTCGAGATAGCCCTCGCCTAGAAAAGTTAAGTCCCGGTGCATGAGAACGCGGGCATTGAATTCGGCAATAAGCGGGTCGAACATGCTTTTGACCTCTTCCCTACCTTCTTCCTTGGCCGTCTCAAGAGGGAGTTGATCTCGCAGATGCTATCCTTTTGCCCTCTTCACGGGCTTCATCCTTCAGCGCCTCAACTTTAGAAAGCTCGCCCTCAAGTTTCGCCTTTAGGAGCCGCGTTGCAACGATCTCGTCGCAATACCATTGCGACTTTTCTTGGGCAGCAATCTTCTCTTCTTGCTCTTTGCGGAGTCGCTCCTCAAGTTCTTTGACTCGGAGGCAGAATGCATCCTTCTCTTTTTGCACCGAGTCTTTCTCCAAAGCTAAAGCCTCACAGCGTTGTGCCGCCTCATCGATTTCTTTTTTGTGAGTTGATTCCAAACGAGTTACGGCTTCAGCGGTATCTTTGACGCTCTGTTGGGCGGCCTCAAGCTGAGATTTGTAAGACGCAATCTCTTCGTCCGGAGCTTTGATAATGTCTTTGTCATGAATAGCCTCAAGCTTCAGGCGATCAATCTCATGTTGGCGTTCTATGGAGACTTCTGACACTTTCTCAGCAAGATGAATGAACGCGTCATGCTGAACATAGATGTCATTAGTGCAGGCGACAATGCTCTGCTTGACATCTCTAGGAATATGATGGATCGCCGGGAGAAACTTCAGACCATCAAAGAAGATTTTTGAAAATTTAACTTTAAGCTCGGCCAGTCTCTCCGATACTGATGGGTCTGTTGCAGGAACAGGAGGAGACGGCTTCGAAAGTTCAGCTCTCCTGTAAGGATCCCGGGACTGTCTGTGGAAGAGGAATCGGAGTGTTGATCACGGGGAACATCGGATTGCGACCCCTTATGGCCGTGCTTATCTTTGCTTTGCTCCGAGTGAGAAGAGTGATGTTGGTGGTATTTGAGCTGATAATATGTTTTCTTCCGAGATGATGAGTCCCGGGAATGATAATCCCTATCGCCATCACCGTCTTTGTCCCGACGTTTTTCGAAACCTGAGTCCCGTCTAGAATGATGGAAGATAGACGACCCGCGGAGACGATCAATTCCGTGTGTACGCCCTATGTCACCTACACAAAATTTAAATAACAACGAATTAGCAAAGAGTAGTGTGACGATGGAAATTTAAGTGCAAGGTGGAGTGCATGTATTTGTGTGTGTCCTAGTGTTTCCTCCCGACGGACCAGTTTCTTTACTAATGGGAGTTTTCTCTCTCTGAGTTTGGGCTTGAACGCTTGCATCGCCTCTGATGGGCAAGTGAGGTTTATGTGCCTACGGATCGTCAAAATCATAATTAAGTAGATCGTCAGGTATGGAGAGGTTCGAGAGGCCCTTTAAAGAACTTTCTAAACATTGAGAGGAAGTCACTTTCTCCATTGGAATAAGAGTAACTTTAGAGGTTGCGCCAACTTTTTCCCTCCTTATCTTGTACGTCGGTTTCTTTTTCCTCTTCGAAGGGGAAGATGACGTTTCGATGTTGTGAACTTCGACTATCGGGTCCTGAGTAGGACCAACGTTCTCATCTTGTGCTTCAGGTGTTTCGGTTTCCTTGATCTCTCCTTCTTCTAGTGCGCTAGGGGAGTTACGTGCTGAAGAATCAGCTTGCTTTTTCCCTTTTCCAGAGGCGGGCCTGGGTATGGTAACGCCCTGAGGAAGGCTTATCCGACGGCCTTCTACCAACAGTCCAAATGTTGTAAGTGACTCATTCTAAATGAGAGTTTGGATGTCCCGTTCTTCGGCATGAAGGGCTCTAATAGCTTCGACGACTTTAAAATATCCACGGCCGTCAGGACATCGATTGATACCTGAAAAGATGGAAAAAAGAGTTAGAAAAGGCACGGCTTTGACCAAGTATGAATATTGATCCATAGAAAAGACTTACTTCCTTCCACCCATCTCCTCGCGAAACCAGGAGGGCAACACACATAAAACGATTCCTGTTTGTACAGGGAAAACTTGCTACATGCCCAAGTCAAGATCTGGCATTTGTGGTACGGCTCAAGAAACATGAAAGAGGGGCTATCTCTCCGCTTCTTAATGATATATATATATATATATATATATATATAATGTCACCCGGGGTTGGAGGCCTAGAGAGAACATTCATGAAGAGGATGTAGGTACCGTAGATGAAAGCGTGACCGTTCGGGTGCAGTTGCGACGGGGCAATGTCGATGTATTGCAGCACGTCTCGAAGAAATGTATTGAACGGGGGCACGCTGCCAACCCAGCGCATGAACTTATTACAAGCTGTGTATCCAATTGGGGATAAGTGTGGACGATCATGTCCCGATGGAACTAGCACGTCATCAAAAGGGATTCCGTGGACAGAGCATATCCGACGGAGCGCACTTTCATTAATCTTCGAACCCTGTGAATCAACTAGGTTATCCAAGAAAATTGATGCCCCTAGGGCGTCGGGAGCTAAGTTATGAGCAGGGGAAGTCGACGGGTTTGAAGTATCTGCGACTCCTTGTCTAGAAGATGGCCCAGGTCTATCTGAGATCGTGGCGAAGCTAGATTTCCTAGACATCTTTGATAGAGATTGAATCTAGTAGAGTACCTGTTTGAACTATACTTGAAAAACAATTGACGTTAGACTTAACAAAATAAATTTTCCCCCTGTGTGGTGTGTGACCTAGTGTGATAATTCAAATATAAGGGCTAAGAAACCGAAAGTCACAGAGTTGATGGTATAAAGTTGAGCTTTGAACTGTCATCTTCGAAGACCGTCATCGCTGACCGTCTTCGAAAGCCAGTCTTCCAATGGTTTCAATTTTGGGCTCGGGCATTGGCGCTGTATATTAAAAGTTTTTACCTGTTTTTGTCGACTTAAGTTCAGGCTTGTGATTACTGAAAGTAGGAAGTTATCAGTCCAGATTAGTTCGATATGCTAGTTTGCTTAGGTCCTTGTCCTTGGTTTTTTCATAAGATTAGGCAAAGTGAATAGTTGTTTAGCCTAAATATTGTTCGGCCAAAATACTGATCGGCCAAAGTATCGTTCGGCCTAAGTATCGGTTGGCATTCATGTCGTTCGGCCTAAGCGCCACTCGACCTAAATATTGATCAGCGTTTGTTCTGCTCAGCTTAAATACAAGCGTCGTTCGACATAAATATCACTTTTCCAACCCTTCCTCTTGGTCGTTCGGCATGCGGCAAATTATGCCGAACCATGTTTGTGCCAAGCCATATCGCTCGGCATTATGCCCTAAACATTATCTGCCTTTTTTCCTCCATCTCTCTTGATCGGCATGGCCGAGTCGTTCGGCAAGTCATGCCGAGCCATGTCGTTCGGCATCCTACCCAATTCGTACTTCCTTCCTATTTTTCCTATTCCACTGCTCGGCATATGGCGAACCATGGCATTCTAGCTCATTCCTGCTCCTCCTCTACTCTTCCCTCCAATCTCATTCGGCATGGGAGAACCATACCGAAGCACAGTGCATCTCCCAACAACTCCTCATGTGCTTACCTCTGACCACTTCTCCTTTCATCCATATCATATAACCTTAGAACGTATCCTAATCCCACTTCGATTCTTTCATCCACGCAACACCTATTTGTTACGGTTCTACCAAAATTTGTGAATTTGAGCCTCGTATTAAAACTATTAAGTCAAGGGAGAGCATTTTAAAAGAGGGGTCGATACCTAGTAAAGGGGTCGAAACTCGGGAGAATTCTGGAGTTGAGGGCGCGGTTTTAATTAATTCTGAATGATTAGGGAAAGAAGTGAGGCAATGTATGATGCAAGAGGAGGGAAGGGTTGTTAAATTTTTGGAGTTTGTTGAAAGGCGAAGTTCGTGAGTACAAAATAGCTGAGGTGAAAGTGAAGAAGAAAGGAAGGAGGAAAGTGCCGAACTTCATAAGGGAAGAGAGGGAGCCGAAGGGACAATGACCGGTAGAACCGGTCAAAACGACATCGTTCGGCATCAGCATTCAAATTCGTTCGGCATACATGGAACGTTCAGCTTCGGCTGTACCGTTCAGCATTTGCATGACGTTCGACACACATCACCTCAACTAGTAATCAAGGGAAGTCACCATCGAGGAAACTAAGCCACAGCTTGAAGCAAAGCACAGTGGACTCATGATTCAAAGCACATCACGTTCGACCACATGATGCACTTTGGGGGGCAAGTATTACCTGAAGGTTTGACCAGGCAACTAAGTACTCGGCATTTGCATACTGTTCGGCATTTATGCGCCGTTCGGCATCCAGATCGTTCGGCATTAGAGAACGCTCGACATTCAGGAACGCTCGACATGTTGGAGCGTTCGGCATTAGGAAGCGCTCGGCTTCCAGAGTTGTCCGGCACAAATGGTTCGCTCGACACTCAAGTCGATCGGCATCTATGGGACGATCGGCATGCAAGAGCATTCGGCATTGAGAGCTGTTCGGTATTGTATATCGTTCGGCATCTATGGACGTTCGGCATGGCAGAGTCATTCGGCATTTCATACTGCATGACATCCAAACCTTGTTCGGCACATCACTTCGTTCGGCATAAATCTCGTTCGGCATTCAAGAACGATCGGCAACCAGAGTCGTTCGGCACAAATACTTCGTTCGGCATTCAGAGTGTTCGGCATCACTTCGATCATCATGAGGATATCGTTCGGCATTCATGCCTTGTTCGGCATTTTGCCGATCGGCACACAGAGATCACTCTTTTTCGGCCAAGCTACTTAGCTACCTTGCCCGCCAGGGAAGTCCAACCCATCTTCGTCTATAAATAGAGAGGCAGGGGCACAGTGAAAGAGACCTTTTTCGAGAACACTGGGGTGACTCTACCGCATTCAAGACTCATTACTTATCTTTTTTGCTCAACAATTGTAATCAAGTAGTTGAGATACTGATTGCTAGAGAAAAGCAATAAATATTAACCTCAAAGTGGACATAGACAGTTACGTCGAACCACTATAAATCTGGTGTTCTTATTTTCTGCGTTTAATTCAGCATATTATCCTCTATTTAACTTTACTTTCTTCATTAATCTCTCTACATAATCTCTCTCAAGGGTGTTAGTGACCAATTTTGGTGCTAACAATATCAATGCAACATTAAACATCAAATTCAGCAAATGACATTTTTCTCTATCTAAGAAATTACATGGGAAATTAAGCGTAGTAGATAATATAATCTTCCCGTTTACAGAAAGAAATACACGTGTGTTATTGGAAAATGTATACCTTTCATTTATTTTATTGTAACCTTTAATATTAGCAAAATATTTAGAAACAGAAAAATCGAGCTTTTAAATAACAACAATAATTTACGTTGCCCAGACTATTTGGCAATAACGCGTTCAAAGCAAAGTTTTTTATGCATCATTGTGTTTCATTTTATTTGTCCTAAATGTGAAGCAATTATTATTAAGGGGCTTTGCACCGAAGGTCCCTATTTTCGATGTTGTTGTAAGAAAAGTCCCTATGATAATAAGTATGTAAATTAAGTCACTGTTTTTTGTAAATCAGAAAGCGCAAACTATCTTGCGCTTTTCAAAAAATTAAATTTTGTGAAAATTTCAAAATAAAAATGCACAAACTAGCTTGCGCTTTTCTGATAAAAGTTTCAAGTTAGCTTGCATTTTCTGTCAGAAAAGTGCAAAGCAATTTGCGTTTTCTATTTTTCAAAAAATAGGGACTAAATTTACATACTTATATGTACAGGGACTTTTCTTATAACAACATCAAAAATAGGGACCTGTAACTCGTTTCTTGTATTATTAAACGCCTTGTCCTAAACATTATCAAACCGACCGTAGGGAGGTTTGCCTACTTCTACTAGCCAAAATCAATTTTCTCAAACCGACCGTAGAGAGGTTTGCCTACTTCTACTAGTAGCCAAAATCAATTTTCCTTAAGCCAAAAAAACGTGGATCTTGTCTCATCGCGGTTTCTTTAAAAACGTGGATCTTGTCTCATCGCAGTTTCCCTAAACTTTCTCCTTTTATTTTGCGCATCAAAGATTTTAAATTTAAATCTATTATGATTTTAGAATTTTAAAATTTTCAATTTCAAATCGATAATTTTGAATGTTTTGATTAATATTTAAATTTGAAATTCATATTTTCAAATTCAAATCTCAATTTATTCTTTTCCAACGTATTATCACTTAATGTTTAAGTAATATTAACAAAATTTTTAAATGTATATTTCTTATCAAAGTTATACAATCGACCGGTCGGTTTCCACCGTTGTGCGGTTATACTTAGTATAAGGACCGCATCACACGCTGGTTATAATAGAATTTGCTTGAAACTTCACCTAAATCCGCACCAGAAACAATTAAAATTGCTTGAATATACTCGGCTGGAGCGAAATCATTGAACTGGAGACTATGAATTTTGACCGCAGGGGAGGAAATGACCATTGCTGCTGTTAGCGCGGAAGAACAGGACTAATGTGAATTACGAAAATACCCATATTACTTAGAATCGAATTAAGAGGATAGTTTTGACAATTCAAAAGCTTAAATGAGGGTTTTCACGTTGTTATTGAAACCTAGTTTCCAGCTTCTTATCCCTCTCCTCACCCACACGCGTCTTAAAACCCGCCGTTACTTTTCTTTGCCTCTCCAAAAAATGAACAACGAGATGAACAACGAAGACCCTCTCCGCCAGTCACTCTCCTCCATCACTGCTGCCGTCACCACCCAAGGCGATGCCGTCAGATCCCTCAAATCTGATCCCAAGTCATCTAAGTCTGATATCGCCGCCGCCCTCGCTGAGCTCGAAAAGCTCAAGATCGAACAAGGAGCCGCTGCTAGGAGGTTGCAGGCAGCCCTCAAGAACAGCAGCGGCGGTGACATGGAGGCTATGAGAAGCGCCGTCAATAATGTTTTGGAGAGGAGGTTCTTTTACATGCCCTCGTTTAAAATCTATGGCGGCGTTGCTGGTTTTTACGATTATGGCCCCCCTGGATGTGCTATCAAATCAAATGTTCTTGCCTTTTGGCGTCAGGTATGTAATTGTTTTTGACACAGTAAATGATTTCAATATATTAACAAGAAGAAGTTTGAATTTTGGTTAGTAACAGCAATTGACATCTCAGTGCATTTTTGACCTAGTTTAAACCAGAATTTTGCCCTTTTATAGCATTTTATTCTTGAAGAAGGCATGTTGGAAGTCGACTGTCCATGTGTCACGCCCGAAGTTGTACTTAAAGCATCTGGCCATGTAGAGAAGTTCACCGATTTGATGGTTAATGATGTAAAAACTGGTCACTGTTACCGTGCTGATCACTTGCTCAAAGACTTCTGCAAAGAAAAGCTAGAGAATGATCTTGCATTAACATCCGAGAAAGCAAATGAACTAAAGCATGTTATGGCCGTTTTAGATGACTTGTCTCCGGAGCAGTTAGGTGCAAAACTGAAGGAGTATGGTATTACTGCTCCAGACACCAAAAATCCTTTATCCGATCCTTACCCATTTAACCTTATGTTCCAGACTCCAATAGGTCCAACTGGTCTTCTTCCAGGGTAATTTCAACGTCAACTATAAATTATTTGTGCAATTTTATTATCACATTTGCAATGGTTTGATTAAATGACGAATTCTAGGTTCTTGCGACCAGAGACAGCACAAGGTATATTTGTGAATTTTAGAGACTTGTATTATTACAATGGCAACAAGCTTCCGTTTGCAGCCGCTCAAGTTGGACAAGCATTCAGAAATGAGGTACTTTTTTTTTCTCTCCTCTTCTGATGAATTGATCTTAATTTACTCATTGGGTGTGTATTTCAAGTTCCATTGATCTCCATTAATCCCAAAGCAAACATGGAGAATCAAGCTCAATTTTGTCCTGATATTAATATTTTTTAAGCATTACATGTGCAATTTTGTGATTGTATGCAAATATCATTAATTCTTTTGTTAGTAGTTTGGACCATTCTCATTAACAATAATATTGAAATCAATAATAATATTGATGAAAATGAATGAAACAGAGCATTTGATTAAGTTTGTTCTAAAATAATTACGAACCTCAGAAGTAGTTTGAAGTAACAGTTTGCAGCAGAAATTGGGCAGGTTAATTTAAACAAGGGTGTTATGGATATCTGTTAAAATATAACTGCTGTAAAATGAGCCAGGAAGTTGTAAACATAAGTTTCTTGCAGTTTCTGAAATGTATGCATTTAATTATTTATTTGAGATTGGGTGGTTCATATAGTTCTTATATGATGCACTAAGCAGGGGAAATTAGTAAGAAGTGTTTGATTTTACTTTATAGTTCTAAGTGCTTCTTATTATTGTTCCTGAAATTAAGAGTTGATATTTTAAAAATTAAGGGTATACATACATATTTTATAAAAATAAATATAATGTATCAAGGCCCTTAAATCACATTGAAGACTACAGTTAATAAAAAAAATAAATCATGTATCCTTTAACTACATTGCCATGTGGAAACTATCATTGCAAAAGTTGCTAATCGACTGTCCTGAATTTTGTTCTCTTTTTGAGTGATGATATCTTCAATGCCATATCGTTCACCTTCATACATACTTCTTGCATTTTGTTACATTCTTTTTGTGTAAACTAACCTTCACTCTGACATGCTGACAAAATCAGTATTTTTATGTTAGATATCTCCTCGCCAAGGCCTACTGAGAGTTCGTGAATTTACGCTTGCAGAGATTGAGCACTTTGTTGATCCTGAGGACAAATCCCATCCAAAATTCAAAGATGTTGCTAACTTGGAATTCTTAATGTTCCCAAGAGAGGAACAACTTTCTGGACAGTCAGCAAAGAAAATTTTACTAGGCAAAGCAGTATCAGAGGTTCCTTGTGCATCCCTTCTCTTTTGCTTACTTTGTGTGTGTGATTAGGTTTTAAAATTTGACATTGTCCTACAAAATTCTACTACTTTTGCTTTCTAGCCATAGTTATTTTATAAAACACTAGCGTATGACACATGATGTTTGGATACATGCATATGAATAGAGATACAATAGAATATTAAAAATTGAAAGAGTATTTATGTAAATTTGACGGTTGTCGAAACGATGCAATTCCTTTTATTAATAGTAGAAGTTGATATATAAAAATCCTTTGCTAGTGTAAAATGAATATTCACTGTATTTAATTTTTAATCTCTTCGCCCATAAATCATGGAATTAGGTTTCGGCCGGAACCACGAGATTCCAGCCATCTCGACTTGGTTCCGGCCGGCGGTGCCCGTCCCGGTACTGTCGATATAAAAAAAATTAAAAATTAAAACTGAGTTGTTGCAGTAATTGAGAAATAGGGGTAAACAACAGTTAAAAGAGAGAAGAATCGAATCAAAAATTCAACAACTTTTAAAGAAGGTAATTGAAAACATAAATTACCTCAAAAATTGGAGACGGTGTAGATCCGAGCATTTGATAGGAATTCGAGCATCGACCAGAAGAATTCGAGCGTTGTCGTCGTCTTCAAAATCGCTGTCGACCTCGTTTGTGAATTTTTTTTTCTTTTCGTTTTTTTTTTCTGTTGTCTGTGGCTAGTCCAGAAAGAAGTGGAGCAGTGGTTTTAGGGGTTAGGGTTAAGTTGATTTTGGATTTACAAGGAATTTGTTGGCTTAAGTTAATGGGCTTGGGCTGACTGATTTTAATTCATGTTTAAATGGACATGTTTACAAGAATGAGTTGGCTGAATGATAATTATTTTAAGCTAAATTAAATGTTCACCTAGGTTTAAATGGACTTGGACTGAAATTTAATGATAAAGTGATAAATATTTGTATTATCATTTATCTCTTTATAGACTATATTGCGTATTTTGTTTACAACCTTTAATATTACTTCTCCATCTAAAACAAAAAATCTAATACCGAAACTTCCGAAACTTCCGAAACTAACCGAAATCAAGAAAAATTCAAACGACCGAAAACGAGACCGAAACTGAGTTCTCGAACCTTGCGATAAATATAAATTCTCCGGGATGACAACTAATAATTTTGTGGAACTTTTTTGGCAAAAATTCCAAATGTGTCCTTTTATTAACCAGGTTAAATGCAATGATACAAATAAACTGAGTTGGCAGTGTATTTCAACTTTTTCACAGAACAAATGGTTTAGAACTTAAGATTCCATTTGTGTCTAAAAAGTTAACCAATAAATTCCTTAAAAGAGTAATGATACAAATGAACAGAGGTGGCTGCTTATTTCAACTTTTGCACAGAATAAATGGTCTTGATCATAATATTCCATTCATACCTTAAAGTCGAATTATAAACTCCGTACGGAGTATTTACTGGTGCTCTTATACAAGACTGTTTACTATTAATTAGAATATGGTGTGTTGCATAAGGCTTGTGTTCATTTGAAGAAGCTTATAACTGGCCAGAAACTTTTGTAAGTGAAGTAGAGGTTTAACAATGTAATTATACAATTTATATAGAAACAATGTGATCATATCAGAATTTCGCTTATTTTATTATAAGATATTTGACATAATTAATAAGTATAATTCACATATTAAACACACACAGGTAGGTTTCAACTACAACTCTTATGCTAAACCATGATTTTATTATCGAGTTCTACAATTCAAAATAAAACCAAAATTTATTGACATGTTATTGTACCATTCAAGATCTTCACCAAATTTGAGGTTGTATCGAAGTTTTCAACTGTTCAATCAATTACAGCCGTTGAATTAAACCATCGATTGGAATAATTTTTTGGAAATGTTAGAATGACCCAAATAAACTAAATTTTTGTAAAGATGACTTCGGTAGTTATAAGAACCTATCAATAAAGTTGGTTTCATTTTGAACTATGTAACTCCAAAAAACGTTGAGGTGATGTGCAAGGGGTGTTGCATAACGGGTGTTGTGGATCCTTCACCTATATATACATATAGATACAGGTATATGTATGTACGTGCGTGAGTTCGCACGCGCATGTGTCTATGTGTATACATGTGTATGTATGTACCTTTTAGTGTCTACTTATAAGCTTTACCTCTTTCTTAAAATCTGTTTCTTGCATAAAATCAGTTATTTAGTATCAACGTTAAAAGTTCATACTCATGTCATCGATCATATTTTACAATGCAGGGTACCATCAACAACGAGACACTTGGTTACTTCATTGGCAGAGTTTACCTTTTCCTTACGAACCTTGGCATCAAGAAAGAAAAACTTCGCTTCAGACAGCACCTGCCAAATGAGATGGCTCACTATGCTGCTGATTGCTGGGATGCTGAAATTGAATGCTCATATGGTTGGATTGAGTGTGTTGGGATAGCCGATAGATCTGCTTATGATCTAAAAGCGCACTCGGTAAGCTGTTAGACAAATTCTCTATTTAGCATGTGTGGCAATAAGAAAGAAACTATCTTTGTATTGTTATTATCATCTAATTTGTTTACAGTTCATCGATAGTTACTATGAGTGTAAACTTATTCCTTTCCCCCCTCATTTACAGTAGTTCCACCTTTGCGTCCTATACCAGCATTCCTCTTGCATTTCTTTTCATTTCATGAATTGATTTGTATCCTAGCTGCAGGCTAGTTACTTATTGACTGGTATAAATTATCAATCACAGGAAAAAAGTGGTGTCCAGCTTGTTGCTCAGGAAAAATATCCGGAACCTAGAGAGGTAGAGGTAATGTGTTTAATCTATTCAGTATTTATATTTCCTTATCACTTTTCAAGTGGCTGTATGGTGGTCTTTATCTTCTATGGAGGAGGGAAAGTACAGAAAATGCACAATTACTAGAAGCAATGGCGAGGCAAGGTGCTGTGACACCATTAGGTGGTTAAATGCAAAGCTAAAATAATATTGCTTACATGGAGCCTTTGACAACACACATACGGCCTCCCAGTGTTGTGAGTTTGCTTACTGTTCCATTAATAACTTTTCTTTTTAATTATCACTTCAGAAACTGGTTATAATACCGTCAAAGAGGGATCTGGGTCTTGCATTCAAGGGCAGTCAAAAGATGATAGTCGAAGCTTTGGAGGTATTAGATATTAATACGGACATCAGATTCATACCTATCACCTGATAATATTAAATCTATTACCTTTGACCTAAACAGGCCATGAACGAAACTGAAGCAATGCAAATGAAGGCTGCTTTAGAATCTGTTGGTGAAGTTCAGTTCAAAGTGTGCACTCTTGACAAAACCGTCACAATAAAGAAAAACATGGTCTCGATAAGTGTGGAGAAAAGGAAGGAACACCAAAGAGTATTTACCCCTTCGGTGATTGAGCCATCTTTTGGAATAGGTCGTATCATATATTGTTTATACGAGCATTGTTTCGACACACGACCAAGCAAAGATGGCGAAGAGCAGTTGAATCTTTTCAAATTTCCAAAACTTGTGGCACCAACCAAGTGTACAGTATTTCCGCTTGTAAAGAATAAAGAATTTGATGAAATTGCCAATAAGATTGCAAAGTCACTTACAGTCGCTGGAATCTCACATATTATAGACACGACAGGTATGTTTGTGCTTTAGCATGCTGCTTTAATGACATGGTAAGCACATCATAATCACGAAATCATTTGCATTTGGTAGAGATAACTAACATATTTTTGAAAAAGGAGACGCTAAACCTCTTGCCTATATACTAACGCATCTATAATCTGGTGATAGGTAATTCCATAGGAAAGCGATATGCAAGGACAGATGAAATTGGCGTGCCATTTGCAATTACAGTGGACTCTTCGGTAGATGTCACAATTCGGGACAGAGACAGTAGAGATCAGGTTCGTGTAAATATTGAGGAAGTTGCTTCAGTGATAAAAGACTTGGTTGATGGTCGAAGCACATGGACAGAAATTGCAGAGCGGTACCCACCTCAAGATTCGGCTGCTTGCGTTGATGAAAAATGAAGGCCTTCTTATTTGGATATTTATCGAAAGGGCAGTTTTACCTTCCATGGTGCTCGTATATTTTGATAGTCCCTACTTATATATCATGATTCCATGTATGACTATATACATACGTCATGATTATCAAATTCTAATGTATGACAACCTAAGAGGGGTATGTGTTTTTTGTCATCTGTTTTATCTTCTGAGTCCTGAATACAGTTGACTTATGAATGTGTTTTTATTTGATGTCTTAACTGTAGTTTGCTGGACGCTTTAAGCAATTCATATCGGTTTATACT
Source organism: Allium cepa (assembly GCA_030765085.1). Taxonomy (NCBI): domain Eukaryota; kingdom Viridiplantae; phylum Streptophyta; class Magnoliopsida; order Asparagales; family Amaryllidaceae; genus Allium; species Allium cepa. The sequence continues at coordinate 753,680,672 of CM060940.1, read as the reverse complement.
ATTGGACTACTTACTGTCTTATTGATGTGAGTAAAGATGATGTTGCCAAGTATGCGTGCAGAAAAATTTCCTCGTCTTTTCCTTGAGAAGTGCAAATTATAAAACACTATTATTGAGCTTCTTGGATTGCACTTCATCGTGAAATAATTTTAAAATGGGCAATTATATAGCCTTGTCATCAGTTCGGTCCATTTTGCCCCTCTTTCTCTCTTTTTTCTTTTTTTTTCTTTTTGTACATATAATACTTTAACAATAGCTGATTTTCGTCAAAACATGGAAAAAAAGGATTAGGTTATATATGCGTGTGTTGTCCGTATCACCTCTGTACTTTTTGAGCTATACAATTTGAAATTGAACGAACTTTCGTAGATTTGTTTTAACGTACCTCAAGATCATCCATTAAATTTTGGTTCATTTGAATACTCCGAACATATTAAACATATAATTTTAAATCAACTTTTAAAATATATGTTCTAATGGTTAATATTAATTTTACGTTTTAAACATGTAATAAGTTTTGAAATGATATCATATTTGTGAACATGACGCTCATTGTGTATAATAGATATCTTCAAAATCTCATTTGATTTTTTATTAGTGTAATACTGAAACCGAAAAACGGTAAGTTAGATCCTTAGCATATATATCTTTTCATTAATAGTTGTAATATTGTTACATATTTTTGGTTGGGTCATTAATTTCTTTATATTTTTCAATTGAAAATTTTGATATATGAATGACTTCATGAATTCGAATCTTGGTCTCACAAATTGTTCATGTATTTTCTCTTTATATTTTGCAATTTATGGTTTTTAAAACTATACAAAATTTAAATTTAATGATCAAGAATATATGCTAGAGGAAACAGTTTATGGTTTTTCTTGAACTAAGGAAGCATGTAAAAAAATTTAGGTTGAAGCACGAAATAGTATTATATGTATATATATCATTTGCTACAAATATAATTTTTTTTCCTATAAATATAATACTAATATAATTTAGCATTTACACAGATAATGCAATATTAATATAGCGATTACGTAAATAATGCAATATTACTATATCATTTTGTTAATATTTTCTTTTAGACTAAACTTTCGAGGCGCCGTCCTTGGTTCAAATTTTTTCCCTTAATTTTGTCCTTCAAATAATTAAGCTTTAATGATTTAGATTTTTTTAGTTAGTTTTACACATGTGCATTGCACGTGCTAAAGTATCTGTCTATATGTGTGTGATTCGCACTTGTGCTTGCATGTGTATATGGACATGCATGTGTGTGCGTGCATGCGCTCGAGCTTGCGTATTCAAAAAATTAAGTTTTGTTTTTAACTATGGGGGAGTATGCATTAGACTTACACTCTATACTTCGAATCATACATACAATTTTAGATTCCGAGCTCAATCTCGTGAACTTGGTCGCTCGACACACACATCGCTCCAATTGGGTGGAATATGCTTGTATATCTTTGTATGTGTTTATAATACACACATGTGTGTGTATTATTAGTACCATAGTTATTGGTTTTGATGATAACAACTATAGAAATCATGTAAAATATAAATACTAATGTTTTATCAAGTTATATATAATATATAGTGTAGGATATTAGATAGGTGTTGATTAAGAAGATTGTACAGTATCAAGAGTGGATTCAAGATATACAGTTTTAAGAGTTGGAGAATGAAGACTCATGAATATTTAAGAGTTCAAAATTTCAAGATATTTTAGATAAGTTATAAAGTCGTAAAATTTATATTAAAACCTTGATAGCACTTTCCTGATCTCTCTCTCCTACTCTAATTTTGTTTTAAATTGTTTTTCAAATATCCTAGTTTTAAAATAATATTTTCAAAATATTTCTCAAACTAATTTTCAATCTCTTATACTTATAAAGATATTACTTTAGTGTTTTTAAATATGTGTGTGTATGTGTATATATATTGAATTTTCGTTTATACTTTAATAAGTCATAATTATATATATTATATATATTATGTACATTATGTTAAAATTTTCAAAATTATTATATAAAATTTTATTGTGATTAAAATACATATAAACTATACTTAAATGATGTTATAAAGTATCAAGCTGTTTGCAAAACAACGATTTTTCAAAATAATGTTTTAAAGCATTTTCAATTTTTAAAATAAGTATGTCGACATACTCTATGTAATTGATACAGTGGCCGATTTTTTAAAGTTTAAATTTCAAAAGAAGTGTCTTTTTGTCATATCTCTTCATGAATGTATATGGCCGTTGTTCCTCTATAAATACCAGACTTCCAAACTAATTTTTGTTCATCATTTTCTTATTCATCTCTCCTCCTTCTAAGCTCTCATTTTTTAAATCAAAATATACCCAAACTATGTCGAAATTCAACCAGAATCAAATTTAGTCATCACTAATTTGATTTTCCTTCATCTACTAACTGATTTCTCTCATCTCTTTCACTCAAACTAAGATCGAAATGCTATTCGAGAGTTATAGGATCAATTGTAATCAAGATTGAAGATCTGAGTATGTAAAACTCTATCAAATCATATTGCTATACTTGTGGGTGTAATTATAGCCCGTAAAATCAATTGGGGGCACTTAGTAGCCCGTAAATCAGTGAGCGTGTTTGTAGCTCGAAAATCAAGTGATTTTACCGAGAGGTCGGGATTCTAGAAGGCGTGTCTCGTAGCCTTGGAATTGAGATTGTATTTGCATTTACTAGTTGAAAAAAAATATGTAACGACCTGTAGATATATCACTTTTAATAAATGATTGTTTCGCTTTATCGATATAAAAACAAATTTTGCAAATAATTATTTTTGTTAATTTATATAGTATTATAAATAAAATATGATCATTTTTATTAGTTAAGAATGATAAGAAAATTTATTTTTAATTTTTTTTTACAAAAATATGCATATTAATTTAAAAGAGAAAATATGACCCGAAAATTGGAACGGGGATTTGTAACGATACAAGGTGTAGAGGTTGCGTAGCGTTGCAGGAATATGTTACATACATGTATACATGTACATGTGCATACATGAAAACATGCACATAAAAATACATATATAAATATAACCAAGTATAAAAATATAATATAAACTATATAAGATATTTTAAGCTTTCTTACTCCTTAAGCATATATAAGTCAACATATGCATACATGAGATGATGGAAGTGATGGACACATGGGGTGGTGCCTTTGCCGTGCATAAGGGGGGAGGTGGTGATCAAGAAGTTGCATAAGATGGTGGTGCAAAAGGTAATGTGTGCATATATATTTTTACTCTCTTCTTTTTCCTATAAATACCATACCTTCTCTTCATTTTCATTCATCTTCTTCTTTATATTTTCTAAGCATTGTCTTCCATTTTAATGGCTTCCATCCTGCATTCCACTAAAAAATCTTTTTTTTTTCACAAGGTATAACTAGCAATTCCTATTTAGCTGTTACGGAATCGACCTTGGATCAATTCCCCCTTCATCTGGGGATATTGAATACACCCAGAATTCTGAGCTTCATGTTACTCCTTCCAAGAACCATGTCAGAGTCGGGGGCATCCCAATCAGATTGAATGGGATGACAGTTTAGTAGTGCAAATCTGTAAAATGCGAATTTCGATCAAATCACACATCGCAATATACTAGGCCTTCTAATTCCTTAAGGGGTTTATGTAAAAGATTCGCGATATAACTAGGAAGGCGTTTCAAATACCACACATGAGTTACTGGACATGCGAGTTTGATGTATCCCATTTGATATCTTCGTATCCGAGAATCAACAAATACTTTAGTACTTACTTTAGAAAAAAATATACTTACACCTATCCTCACGAGTCTGACAATACTATGTTATTTCCCATGCTTATATTGGTATTATTTACTTTATTGATTGGATTTCAAAAAGAATTTAAATTATAATATATAGTTATATATACTTAAACACCTCAAAACAATCCCAAAACTCCACCATTTCTCCTTATTCTTCACAACCTCCACCCTACTTCATCAGTAGGCCAAGCATCCCTTGCTCCACCCTAGACTGTGCGCGCCCTAGTCGTCTCAAGTCTTGGTCGGGGCATCTAGGAGCTAAAATCCGAAGAATAGTGAGCTTCGGAAACCGAGTAGCGGAGCTATAGCGAATTTTTAATTAATCGTTTAAAACTCAAGGTGAGAACTCCTAAACTATTACATTATATGTTGGATGATGAAATGGTGTTTGCAAATGGATGTTTAATATGCTTTGATCATCAAGTTTGGATGTTTTCATATGGATATTGAATATATATGCAAGTAACGGAAATAACGTCGTAAGTACAAAGGAAATCACTTTCCTTGAATTAATGAAATGATGTCTATGGAATGTTAAACCTCTTTAAAAAGGTTTAAAATGAGTTTGAAATGTTTTATAAACATTGAAAGGCGTTTTGGTGAAGTTTGAAAAGAAATGAAAATTTAAGCTAAAAATAAGCACGTCGCATAACGGTAGTTTGCGATTTCACGCCTTAAAAGTCAAATAAGTGTAAAAATTGAAGTATAGCTCGGAATTTTTCGAGATAATAATTTTCCGAACTATTATATGCATAACTTTACAAAAAAGAAAATAATCGAGATTTCGATAAGTAGATTTTGAAATATGAGTAAAACAAATTTTGAAAAAATCGCGGTTTTGCAGTTCGGAATTTAAAAATGATTTTCTTTGAAAATAATGTTTTAAATTTGTTTATAAATATGGAATAAATCTTATAAATGCTTTAAAAGTGACTTGAGTAATAAAAATGAATTTTCAAATAATAAAAAGTCGTTTCGGTCAATATAGCTTAAAAAGCACTTTCCGTAGCACTTTTCTATAACTTTTGAACTATAGTTTTAAACTTAACAATTCTTTTTCATTTATTTTATAAATATTTTTAAATGATTAATAAACTATTTTAAAGATGATTTGAAGGATTTTTGGAATGATTAAAGATTTAGAGTCGATTAAATAACTTGCCCGCCTTATGGGTGTCAAAAAGATAGTGTCTAAGCTTGAGTTTGAAAAATCAGTTTTCCGCTCTCCCTGGCTATCCAGACTGGCCCGACGAAGGGGATAGTGAATTTGGTTTAAACGGATCAATATCTTCCTAAATGAAAATGAAACAATTAAAAATTAATTCTTAGTAAAAAGAAGGTTAAAAGTTATCAAGGGATTTTATAAGAGAGGTTTAATATCTTCGTATATACCGAAAAGAATGTTTTAGAAATATATATTTTCGAAAGATATTTTGATAAAAGAACTTAATCAATTAAAGAATTATTTCCTATTCACTTGACCTCTTTTATCGAGATTGGTTCGGAGGAACCGAGATCGGATTTGAATAATTCCTGTTCGAAGACCACTTCAAACTAATTTATATATTCGAAGTGAAGACATGAAGATAATTGTGGAAGACGGAATGTAGGGCTACTTTTCACTGAACCTTGAGGGAAATTTTCCATATCATATTATGTGGCAGTAGTTCTTCATTTAAGATCTTCGATGCAAGGACTTCTTGCTACTAATCCTAGGGTAAATTCCCAACAGTGCTTTCGGTTTCATTCAGTCCCTGAATGAATTCGAATGGACGAATGTACGCCGTCGCATTTCTAGTTACATAAGCGATCTCTATGAACGCATTATATTCTTAGTCGCGAAGAATGCAACTTCTCTTAGCTAATACCCTTTTCTTGGGACATATGAGCTCAGGAGTTATACACATGTTGTAACAACCCGCATATTTGTTGATTTTATATTTAAATATTTTATTTAAATATTTTATTGATACTCGGAATTTAGTCCGAAAAGCTACTTTTTGCATACGGTCGAATTAGGACTCGGGACCACTCCCATTGAGTTTAAAATGCCGTTTGCGACCTTTTCGAGTATAAGCTTCGATATGTTTGGAGAAAGTAGAATTTTGCTACTTTTCACTTGGGCTTTGGGTTTAGGTTGGGTTCAGCCTAATGTTCTAACTTAATACCCCAAACTGAAACCCCCCTCTTCATTCACTCTCTCTTCCTCTAATTTCAGTTCTAAAGAGATTAATGGTGGAAGAGAATGGGAAATAGAAATCCAAAACCCTAGTTTCCATTTGCAAATCAATTTCTATCTCCAAACTCAAGAAGAACCCATTGGTAAGCTTCTCTTCTTCTTCTCCAACTCTTCCTCTCTTTGATTTCAGAAAATTCCTAAACCTAGTTTGGAAAATGTTTCTCTTTTTAGCTTAGAATCAAGCTTCTTGAGTTGGATTTGAAGAGTGGTTGATTCTCCTTTGCTTTCAAGCTTCTTCTTCAATCGTTTGGGTTCAAAGGTGTGATTTTTATCTCACTCTATGCTTATATTTATCTTCGATTGTTAGGTATGAATTCCTAACGCTTATTCGTGTGCATTTGCTTTTGGTTTGGAATGGTTTTGTGAATATTCCAATTTTGGTGTTTTGAAAGCCAAATTCTTAAAAACCATAGCTTTGATGTTCAAGTGTGTTTTTGGTGATGCAACAAGGAGCTCATAGGGCCGGATAGTCGATTGGCATAAATCCTTAGTGCCGATGCTCGTACGGTTGCAATTTGATAGTGATTGGCCATTGTATTCAATGGGCTAGGAAGGGACTGGGAACAGGTTCGGCCGACCGAGCCCTGTGGCCGGTCGACCGACCTGCTACTATGGTGCATAGGCACCTTTCTGTCTCTGGTCCGGTCGACTGGCTACAGGGCTCAGCCGACCAACCTGCTTCCCGAGACTTTTTTGGAACAGGGTCCGGTCGACCGAGCTCTGTAGCCAGCCGACCGACCTGATGATATTTTGCCTATTTCGCCTAGTTGCTTGAATTTCCAACTTAAATCGATTCGTGTTGTTTCCTATTTGTTGTTATCATTTATTATGACTTTGATGACTCCTTTTTAGGGATTTTTGAATATCCATTTCGATGGATTATTTATCGGTTTCGTTGGATTTTTATTCACATCTTCGTATGTGAATTTTAGTGATTGATTGTTCCTACAATCTTCTTCGTGATTTGTCACTTTAAAAATATAAAGGTTTCTATACTGGTAGTAAATATTAAAACTCTTTCTTCAAATGATTTCAACACTATTTTAGTGCAAAGCTCGTTTCTTAAACCGTTTTCCAATCTATTAGTATATACAAATCTTTACCTCACTCGTATGAGAAATCTAATTAAACGACTTAGTAAAACAAGTGGTATGAAACGCTTGCGTTTACTTCGTCGGTTAATTCTCGGATTTGTTCGATTGAATCTCTTGTGACAATTTTCTAGTGGAGATCTACAATTTGTTCGTAAATATTTAAGTTAAGCTAGTGGTTATGGGACATGAAGCTAAGCTCATATATTTACTAGCTTACTGTAATTGACACTTCTTGATGATCATGACGATCATTTTTGTGATTTAGACTAGAAATGTGCGGTGTCTCTTTGTCTGCGAGGGAGACTAAACCCCGTTTTGTGGAGTTTCGACTCCAATTGATGGGGTAGCGCCCCATGGTCTTCGGGCCGTTCGTGTGTCAAAAATTAATGGCTAGCTACCATGAGATAGCGTCTCGTTCGTGTGATACATATGTTGGTGAGTTTTCATGCTCCCGTTCGTGTGATAGGCCTCCCCCCTATTTTGTGTGATTTCTGGATTTTTTGTGTCGAATTCTGGAATTTTCTTCTTCACCTATTTTTGTGATTTCTATTGATATGATTTATCAATTTTTGTGCATAGGTGAATTCGTGTGTCATTGACTGGATTTCTTGAGATGATTTCTAGAATTTATGCTTCACCAATTTTCGTGATTTCCATTGATAAGTTTTATCAATATGTGTGCATTGGTGAATTCGTGTGTCATTGACTTTTGTGATTGACATTGATATAATCGTCAATATTCATGGTTTGGTGAACGAAATAAGGAGTATGACATTTCCTTTGATTCTTGTGTAGATTTGGTGATATTGATTAATCTCTTGTTGATTTTCAATTACTTATATATATATATCATAGCTTGGCATTGTGATTATTATGTGTTTAGTCATATCTCTGATTCTATATCGCTTCATCTGATATTTATAGTTAGACTGATCCGTTTATTATTTTCTTATTAAATAATACTCGGGTCAGACCGAGATGTTACAGGTGCTTTAGCTTGACTTCTCACTTGGGATTGATGTCTCTGACTTTTGGCTAACTACTTAGATTAGTAGTTTATTTTGTTGTGTACACTTGAGATATGGACTCATAGTTGTATTCTTTTGTATAGCATGTGTTGCTATTCTTTTGTATTATTGTGGATCTTTTTGACCACTACCCTGATATACACTTTCATGTGTTAGATATATATTCATATCTTCTTCCGCCTTTGTGATATGAATTATCTATGACTGATTTATGTTATGCTTATTTCTATATTTGTTTCCGAAGGATTTATATAGCCACTGTGTAGTAGTTTTGAGTTTGTATCGGTATGTCGGATTTCCTCTCTTGAAATAAAATGCATGTTGTACTATCTGACATATCGGTGCTCGCTCAAAGCAATTACATGGATGGTCGCTCCTCAACAGCCTTATTCTCCGTGCTAGTTGATAGCATTACATCGTAGTGTTCTTGGCTAGCGTGGGTATAGAGGTGGGGCGTCACAGCTTGGTATCAGAGCCAAACTTCGGAACAATATGGAATAATTTAACAAGGATCATCGTCCTAAGTCCATCTTAGGAGTCGTGCTTTAGGATTTAATTCGAGTCTTCGTACCGATTCATCCTATTTTCCTTATGATCCCTTGTTTATCTATCAAGATTGCTTGATATTCAATTTGGTGAATAAACTTTTTCTTCTTCTTCTTTCTTTCTAAAGGGAGAGAAATGTCTAGACCAGGCCGCCCCAGAGCCGTACCTTCTAGCACTCCACCCCAAGATGGAGTTTTTATGACTGCTCAACAGCTTCTTGATTTAGTGACAAATGCTCAAGCAGCTGGAGCTAACCCGGAACCTACTCACCCAAAGTCCGGATTTGCACGCTTGTGCAGCGATTACAATAATTTGGGTGGAGAGCCATTCAAAGGTTCCGAAACTATTATTGAAGTACAGGCTTGGCTAAGGTCATGCGATCGAATCTTTTCTCGCATGAATCTTATTGACCTTCACCGAGTTCAGCTGGCCTCTAGTATGCTCCGAGAAAGAGAATTGGACTGGTACGAACTTCTTATTTCTGAGATTAATGAAGCGGATCTCACTTGGGAGCAATTCCGGGAACGCTTCGAGTTGAAATTTGTACCAGAAGCTGAAAAAGTGACATTGGCTCGACGATTTATAGACCTTGTTCAAGGTGATTCTTCCGTGACAGATTATGTCGCCTCATTCGAGTCGCTTTCAAAATATGGGGTTGAATACATCAACACCCCTTTAAAGAAGAACCAGAGGTTCGTCTATGGCTTAAATAAAAATCTTAAGAAACCATTACTTCTAAAGTTAGAAGTTTGTTTCGACCAACTCATTGATATCACTCTTTGTCTTGAAGAGGCGGATAGGGAAAATGATGTTGAAGTGGTGGGTTCCAAACCAAACTTCAACAACAAGAAGAGGCTAAACAAATTCAAAGGCCCTTATCCCAATAAGAAAGGGAGGCAAGTAACTCCTGTTGAAAAGACCTTTTCCCCTACTCAAGGGAAATGCTATGATTGTGGTTCGAAAGACCATTTTGCGAACAAGTGTTCAAAGCCTCGTACTTGTCGCTATTGCAAAAGCCCGGACCATTTTATGCATGTATGTCCCAAACTTCAAAATAGGAAGGAGGGAAAGCTTAATGTTGCTCAAGCCCCTGGCAACACATCTCGTGGCCCAGGTATTTCTCATTCTATTCTGGATGGAATTATTTTATTTCGTGATCATCCTATTTGAGTTCTTTTTGATACGGGTGCGTCCCATTCTTTTATATCAAAAGAACTTGTTGATACTTTTTCTTTGGATGTTTTGTGTTTAATGACTTCTTTGAGAATTGTGAATCCGGTTGGTGGATCCGCGACAATCAGTTTATTGTGTAAAGATGTCGAGATTATTTTGTGTGATTTTTCTTTCCGAGCCGATTTGCATGTCATGCGTTATTTAGGCTTTGGAATGATTTTGTGAATGGATTGGCTTAACCGTTATGAAGCTCATATCCTATGTCCTGAGCGGACTATTCATCTTCGACATCCTCAATCTGTTAAGCAGATTTCTATTAATCTTAAAGATTCAGATTCCAGCTTGGTTGCATCTTTATATTCTTTAAATCCTCGTGATGACGACGATGATGATGAGGGTGATATTATTTCTCTTATTCACGTCGTTCGTGAATTTTCCGACATATTCGAGCCCGTTTTTGGATTACCACCTAAGCGAGCAATTGAGTTCAGAATTAATCTCATTCTTGGAGCTCGACCTATCACTCGCCCTCCTTATCGCATGTCCAATAAAGAAAATGAGGAGATGCGTAAACAATTATCCGAATTGGAGACGAAGCAATTTATTCGCTCTAGTTCCTCGCCTTGGGGAGCTTCAGCTATTTTTGTGAAGAAATCCGATGGAACACTTAGGCTTTGCGTTGACTACCGCAAGCTTAATGATCTTACTATCAAGAATAAATATCCTTTACCTCGGATTGATGATCTATTCGATCAACTTAGTGGTGCTAGAGTCTTTTCACTATTAGACCTAGCTACTAGATTTCATCAGCTTCGTATTTCAGATGATAGCATTCCTTTGACATCGTTCCGTACTCGTTATGGATCTTATGAATGGCTTGTTATTCCATTTGGTCTAACGAATGCTCCGGCTTATTTCGTTGACCTTATGAATAGAGTTTTCAAAGACTTCCTCGAGCGGTTTGTTCTCATCTTTATCGATGATATTCTTGTGTATTCAAAAACCGAGGAGGAGCATGAAAAGCATCTTCGGATTGTGTTGGAAACTCTTAGGAGTAATCGTTTGAAAGCAAAGTTTTCTAAATGCCATTTTTGGCAATCTCGTGTGAAGTTTCTCGGTCATATTATTTCCGAATCCGGAATTTCCATAGATCCTTCAAAGATTGAAGCGATTCAAGATTGGAAGAGACCGGAGAGTGTGACAGAGATTCGTAGTTTTCTCGGATTGGCGGGCTATTACCGGCGTTTTATCAAAGACTTTTCTAAGATTTCTGTGCCTCTCACTAGCTTAACGAAGAAAGATGTTAAATACATTTGGTCGGACAAATATGAAACTTCTTTTTAGAAATTAAAAGAACTCCTTTCTGATGCTCCTATTCTTGTTATTCCCGAGGGGAATCAGGATTTCGTTGTTTATACCGATGCTAGTCGCGTTGGTTTGGGTGTCGTTCTTATGCAAAGAGAACGTGTTATTGCTTATGCTTGTAGGCAATTGAAGCCTGCTGAGACTAGATATGCCACTCATGATTTAGAGCTCGCGGCTATTGTTTTTGCTCTTCGGATTTGGCGTCATTATCTTTTAGGAGAGAAATTTGTTCTTTATACCGATCATAAATCCTTGAAGTATTTATTCTCTCAAAGGAACTTAATTTGCGTCAACAACGTTGGCTCGAATTTCTTGCACCATATGATCTTGATATTCTTTATACTCCCGGTAAGGGTAATCGTGTCGCCGATGCTCTTAGCCGTAAACAACAAGCTGTTGTTTCTATGATGATATCCGAATGGAACGATCTCGAGATCTTATCCACTTGTGAGATTCGAGACCGCGTATCCGATTTATGCTCATCATTTGTTTTATGTAGCCTTGAGGCCCATCCTTCTCTTTTAGACCGCATTCATGAAGCTCAAAGGCTAGATCCCGAATTGGCTCTTCTTGGCCAAAATATTAAGGATAAAATTGATATTGAAGGTTTGAAAAACTTTGATATCGATTCTCGTGGCGGCATTCGGAAATTTGGTAGACTTATCGTACCAAATATTAGTGATCTTCGTAAAGATATTTTAGAAGATTCCCATCGCACTAAATTTACCATTCATCCCGGTAGTAGTAAAATGTACGCGGATATGAAACGACTGTATTATTGGGAGGGAATGAAACTTGACATCGCTAACTTCGTTAAGCGTTGCATGACTTGCCAACTCGTTAAGGCCGAGCATCAAAGGCCCGGTGGGTTATTGCAACCTTTAGAAATTCCAATTTGGAAGTGGGACCAAATTTCCATGGATTTTATAGACGGCCTTCCCCGTTCTCGTTCGGTTCATGATAGCTTATGGGTGATTGTTGATAGGCTTACTAAATCCGCCCATTTTATTCCCGTTCGGTCTAACCGAACCGTTCCTCTTTTGGCCAAACTCTTTATCAAAGAGATTGTTAAATTACATGGAGTTCCTACTTTTATAGTTAGTGATCGTGATCCATTGTTTACTAGTGGATTTTGGAAAAGTCTTCAAAAAGCTTTGGGAACGAAGCTTAATTTTAGCACCGCTTATCACCCCCAGTCCGATGGACAAACCGAGCGTGTGAATCAAACTCTTGAAGATCTTCTTCGTGCTTGTGTGCTTGATTTCGGTGGAAGTTGGGAAGATCATATTTCTCTTGTCGAATTTTCCTATAATAATAGCTTCCAATCTAGTATTGGTATGGCACCTTTTGATGCACTCTATGGAAGGCCATGCCGATCTCCTTCTTGTTGGCTAGAGGCCGGTGAGAAGCTGGTTTTAGGTCCAGATTTTATTCGGGATTCCATAGAGAAAGTTGACCTTATTCGACATAGAATGAAAGAAGCCCAGAGTAGACAGAAATCCTATGCCGATAACCAAAGAAGAAAATTAGAATTTTCTGTTGGAGATCTTGTTTTTATTCGTGTTTCACCTATGAAGGGTGTTGTACGTTTCAGTCGATCGGGGAAGTTAGCGCCTCGATACATTGGACCATTTCCTATCGCTGAACGTATTGGTTCCATGGCTTATCGCCTTTTATTTCCGGCTCAATTTTCTGCTATCCATGACGTGTTTCACGTTTCTCAACTTCGGAAGTGTCTTCGAGATTCCGATTCTATTCTTGAGCCCGGTGTTGTGAAAGAGATTGAAGTTTCACCGAATTTAACTTATGAGCAGCATCCTGTTCGTATTATTGCTTCGGAAGTCAAATGACTTCGAAATAAAGATGTTCCGCTTGTTAAAGTTCAATGGTCTTTAAATCCTAAGGATTGTTCTTGGGAATCTAGAGAGTTCATCGAGCGAACACATCCGGACTTACTTTCTCGTGCTCTTTGAGGTGAACTTCTTATTTCAAATTTCTTTTGTGTTGAATATGCTTTTATGGTTGTTACTATATATCTTCTTCTTAAATATTGCGAGGACGCAATTTCTTTAAGGAGGTGAGTCTGTAACAACCCGCATATTTGTTGATTTTATATTTAAATATTTTATTTAAATATTTTATTGATACTCGGAATTTAGTCCGAAAAGCTACCTTTTGCATACGGTCGAATTAGGACTCGAGACCACTCCCATTGAGTTTAAAACGCCGTTTGCGACCTTTTCAAGTATAAGCTTCGATATGTTTGGAGAAAGTAGAATTTTGCTACTTTTCACTTAGGCTTTAGGTTTAGGTTGGGTTCAGCCCAATGTTCTAACTTAATACCCCAAACTGAAACCCCCCTCTTCATTCACTCCCACTTCCTCAAATTTCAGTTCTAAAGAGATTAATGGTGGAAGAGAATGGGAAATAGAAATCCAAAACCCTAGTTTCCATTTGCAAATCAATTTCTAGCTCCAAACTTAAGAAGAACCCATTGGTAAGCTTCTCTTCTTCTTCTTCTCCAACTCTTCCTCTCTTTGATTTCAGAAAATTCCTAAACCTAGTTTGGAAAATGTTTCTCTTTTTAGCTTAGAATCAAGCTTCTTGAGTTGGATTTGAAGAGTGGTTGATTCTCCTTTGCTTTCAAGCTTCTTCTTCAATCGTTTGGGTTCAAAGGTGAGATTTTTATCTCACATCTATGCTTATATTTATCTTCGATTGTTAGGTATGAATTCCTAACACTTATTCGTGTGCATTTGCTTTTGGTTTGGAATGGTTTTGTGAATATTCCAATTTTGGTGTTTTGAAAGCCAAATTCTTAAAAACCATAGCTTTGATGTTCAAATGTGTTTTTGGTGATGCAACAAGGAGCTCATAGGGCCGGATAGTCGATTGGCATAAATCCTTAGTGCCGATGCTCGTACGGTTGCAATTTGGTAGTGATTGGCCATTGTATTCAATGGGCTAGGAAGGGACTGGGAACTGGTTCGGCCGACCGAGCCTTGTGGCCAGTCGACCGATCTGCTACTATGGTGCATAGGCACCTTTCTGTCTCTGGTCCGGTCGACTGGCTACAGGGCTCAGCCGACCGACCTGCTTCCTGAGACTTTTTTGGAACAGGGTCCGGTCGACCGAGCTCTGTAGCCGGCCGACCGACCTGATGATATTTTGCCTATTTCGCCTAGTTGCTTGAATTTCCAACTTAAATCAATTCGTGTTGTTTCCTATTTGTTGTTATCATTTATTATGACTTTGATGACTCCTTTTTAGGGATTTTTGAATGTCCATTTCGATGGATTCATTATCGGTTTCGTTGGATTTTTATTCACATCTTCGTATGTGAATTTTAGTGATTGATTGTTCCTACAATCTTCTTCGTGATTTGTCACTTTAAAAATATAAAGGTTTCTATACTAGTAGTAAATATTAAAACTCTTTCTTCAAATGATTTCAACACTATTTTAGTACAAAGCTCGTTTCTTAAACCGTTTTCCAATCTATTAGTATATACAAACCTTTACCTCACTCGTATGAGAAATCTAATTAAACGACTTAGTAAAACAAGTGGTATGAAACGCTTGCATTTACTTCGTCGGTTAATTCTCGGACTTGTTCGATTGAATCTCTTGTGATAATTTTCTAGTGGAGATCTACAATTTGTTCGTAAATATTTAAGTTAAGCTAGTGGTTATGGGACATGAAGCTAAGCTCATATATTTACTAGCTTACTGTAATTGACATTTCTTGATGATCATGACGATCATTTTTGTGATTTGGACTAGCAATGTGCGATGTCTCTTTGTCTGCGAGAGAGACTAAACCCCGTTTTGTGGAGTTTCGACTCCAATTGATGGGGTAGCGCCCCATGGTCTTCGGGCCGTTCGTGTGTCAAAAATTAATGGCTAGCTACTATGAGATAGCGTCTCGTTCGTGTGATACATATGTTGGTGAGTTTTCATGCTCCCGTTCGTGTGATAGGCCTCCCCCCTATTTTGTGTGATTTTTGGATTTCGTGTGTTGAATTCTGGAATTTTCTTCTTCACCTATTTTTGTGATTTCTGTTGATATGATTTATCAATTTTGTGCATAGGTGAATTCGTGTGTCATTGACTAGATTTCTTGAGATGATTTCTAGAATTTATGCTTCACCAATTTTCGTGATTTCCTTTGATAAGTTTTATCAATATGTGTGCATTGGTGAATTCGTGTGTCATTGACTTTTGTGATTGACATTGATATAATCGTCAATATTCATGGTTTGGTGAACGAAATAAGGAGTATGACATTTCCTTTGATTCTTGTGTAGATTTGGTGATATTGATTAATCTCTTGTTGATTTTCAATTACTTATATATATATATATATATATCATAGCTTGGAATTGTGATTATTATGTGTTTAGTCATATCTCTGATTCTATATCGCTTCATCTGATATTTATAGTTAGACTGATCCGTTTATTATTTTCTTATTAAATAATACTCGGGTCAGACCGAGATGTTACAGGTGCTTCAGCTTGACTTCTCACTTGGGATTGATTTCTCTGACTTTTGGCTAACTACTTAGATTAGTAGTTTATTTTGTTATGTACACTTGAGATATGGACTCATAGTTGTATTCTTTTGTATAGCACGTGTTGCTATTCTTTTGTATTATTGTGGATCTTTTTGACCACTACTCTGATATACACTTTCATGTGTTAGATATATATTCATATCTTCTTCCGCCTTTGTGATATGAATCATCTGTGACTGATTAATGTTATGCTTATTTCTATATTTGTTTCTGAAGGATTTATATTGCCACTGTGTAGTAGTTTTGAGTTGTATCGGTATGTAGGATTTCCTCTCTTGAAATAAAATGCATGTTGTACTATCTGACATATCGGTGCTCGCTCAAAGCAATTACATGGATGGTCGCTCCTCAACAGCCTTATTCTCCGTGCTAGTTGATAGCATTACATCGTAGTGTTCTTGGCTAGCGTGGGTATAGAGGTGGGGCGTCACACATGTAGAGATCAACGGTGTGACCATGGAATGAAACTATGGCATTCAAAGAAAGATGATATGCTATGTGAAAGGTAATCGTTACCTCATGCCTCACACCCAGAAATGGCCAAAACATGATAGATACAGCAAGGCTATGTATTTCGCAACCATTAGGGTATGATCATCCCCTTCTATATATATTTCTACCCACTATGATGTTCAAGTTTAAAATATTATGGTGTATACTAAGAGACTTCTCAGATAGGTTGGTAATGACAGGGGTGATGACATATTCAGTACTATCTAGAAAGAGGTAGGCCGGTCTTGTGTTTGTAGAGGACCATCAGTTGGGCCTCGGTACATTCCTCAGGGGATGTACTGCCGGAAGATAGTCCATTCACCTGATCATTTGTATGGAAATCCATTCTCCAATAAGTGCTTGCCATTTTGTCTGTAGAGCCTAGTATTTTGGAATTTAATAATGGCAACAATTTCAGCTAAGATTGATAAGTTTACTTGCAAATCTTTTCAAAGATATGTCATTAAAAATAATATCAAGTATTTTTAGGTAAGAATGTTTTGGTTATCATAAGGTAAAATCCTGTACCATGTTTATGTACGACGTGGTCTTATGAGATACCTTTTTGTTTTCAAACAACGTACTTTGAGTTCTCACACCAGTCCCATGACCGACCCGGAGTTTATTTTGTTTTCTCTTTAACTCTGGTTGCCCTATTTTTCTGGGCAGCTATGTAATCAGGATTCTATTTGGAGTATTTTAGGGAAGAGCATGTTGGAAGAGGTTTTTGGAGCATGAAGCCGGAGCACCCGATATGGATGTCTATCCATCTATTTATTTTTATTTTTCCGCTGTGTCTAAGTTAATTTATACTGGCAAGTGTAGGAGCAGGCAATTATAACTATTCCGGGATGGATTAGTTCATACAAAAACTCTGATGTACGCTAGTGAGGGTGGTTGTATGTACCATCTATCTATTTTAACGTAATGTGAGAATTTGTGTTTCTACCTTTAACTTTACTTTACCCCTGAAAATCTGCCTCCCCAGCACTTGGATTTATGGCACGTGAATACGGCATATGTATTAATGTCGATTTTCAAGAGTCAAGGAGACTAGTCTTCACATTTGGTATAAAAGCTGAAGGTTGAGCGAGAACCTTGGCTTTGGTGGGGTATAACTCATAGAGATAGGGTTAGTAATACCCTAGAATGAATTTATTCTTTGAGTGTGCACATTTAGAGTCCTTATCTAAATAAAAGTTGTGCTATATACGCGTTCCCCAAGATAATTTCATCGTTTTATTCTAAAGTTATCTTACTAAATTCAGGTAATAAGACATGAGTACTCGTAGAGGGCGAAGACGAGGAAATAACAGCACCCACCAAAACAACCATCAATCAAACCGCCGCTGTAGAAGAAATAACTCTCGTATAACCCTAGGTTAATTTTACCACCCTATGCAAGAATTTTACCAGCTTAAGGGGAAAACCATTCAAGGGTACAGAAGCTATCATTGAAGTACAAGCTTGGATTAAATCTTGCGAAAGGATCTTTAAGGCATCAAACATCAGTGATGAGAAAAAGAGGTTTTTGGCCTCATGGTAACTGCAGGAAGGGGCTCTGGCTTGGTGGGAGTCCATTACTCTAAGTGAATCAGAGGACAATTTCTCTTAGGGAAGTTTTAAGGAGATCTTGGAAGAATAGTACATGCCAGTGTCTGGGAAATCTTGTCTTTACAGAAGCTTTATGGATCTGAAGTAGGATGAAATGACTATTGAAGAGTTTGCTAATAAGTTCAATGGATTATCTTGTTTTGGGCCAGGTCTAATTGATAAGCCTTTAAAGAAAAGCGAGAAGTTTATTTCCGCGATGAATGATAAGTACTAAAGCAGGATGACTGCCCATGTTAAAGGATCATTTATAGACTTGTTGGATATAGGATTTCGTTATGAAACATTAGACATGAAGAATCCCGTGGTAGTTCAGACCAACAACAACAATGCCAACAATTGGAAGAAGAGAATGTTTAATCAAAATGGGAAAAAGCCAGGTCAAGGAAAATCTGGAAGAGGAGCCTAAGGTAACTATTTGAAAGATGCTACGTGTTATAATTGCCAACAAAGAAGCCACCTAGCAACTCATTAGAAGAACCCTAAGGTTCATTGGCCACTACCAAAATGCTACAATTGTCATCAACCGGGGTACATGATCAAGGATTGTCTGATTATAAGGAAGGTAGAGCAAGCCAGAGTCTATGCAATAAATGATGAGCCTTCAACCTCTCAGGATTTGAATGGCAAGGGTGTTTTGGAAGGTAATATTTTTATTAAAGATGAGTATTGTTTGATACAGGAGCTTCTCATAGTTTTATTGCTAAGGAAACCATAGAAGAATTAAAACTTGAACCTAAGTTAGTGGATACCCCCATAAGCGTAACAAATCCTATAAGTGGTACTACTAACCTTTGTATGAATTGTGAAAAAGTCCAAAATTTCAACTCTTCCCATAAATTTCCTTTTGACCAAATTGTCTTAGATTTCATTGGATTTGAAATTTTGCTTGGTATGGATTGGTTGACTAAGTATAAAGCTGTTCTCGATTGCATTAGTATGACGATAACCCTATGGACCAGTTTTGAGAAGTTTATAGAAATATCTTGTGAAGATCCTAGTTCAAGGAGGGGAAGTTTCATAACGACTCATACTTTTGACTATTGTAAGTTAGAAAATTTAATGTGATTATTGGATAAATATGGGTAGAAATAAAATTGGATGATTTATTATTTTAGTTATTGAATATGAACTTGAATACAAATTTCGAAGTAACAAATTCCGAAGATTTAGCGATAACGAGTATTGAAATGAAAATTCTATATATTGAATGTGTTCATAGTCAATAATTGGAATTTAATAATAAATGCGAATTATTTAGATAGAAGTAAAATAATGTTGATAGCTAAAATTTATTTGGAATTTAATGATTTATTGGATAATTAAATTGTTTAAATTTAATATTGGAAATTATTTAAATAATGGAATTCCGGATTTAATTAGAATGAAAATAGTATCGAAAATTGATTTAAATTTAATTTTAATATGAATGAAGGTGGTTAACATTTAAATTTGTATTTAAATGTGAATAACTAAAAATTGAAATTTTATATTAGAATTAATGAGTAAAATAGCCATTTTGGCCACTATCTCGGATTTCGATGAAACCAGTTTCATCAGATCCGTAATAGAGAATTATTGTAGGATTTTGAGTTTCGTAGCGATTGAATTTGTCATTTGACCAAGCGAGTTTGAAACGTGTAGAAATAAATTTTGAAAATTCGATAAAATAATTGACTTTGAAAAGTTATCTTATACATATGATCAAATTAGGCCTTGAAACTAGTTCCATTGCATCCAGAATGGGAGTAAACATAGGAACGTCACGCATCACGCTTCGTTTGGAGTTCGTGTCTTCGCGGGTCGATCGAATTAGATATTCTAATTATTATAAAGTAATATAAGAAGAAAGATTTTTACATACCACATTTCCCCCTTTTTTTAGCCGTATATCCTCTTCCTCTCCCAATCTTTTAAATCGCAGGCCCCATTCAAAAAAAAAAGATGAACGGAAGAAGAAATTAATCTCGATCTAGAAAAAAACCCAATTCTTGCTTGAACCCGTGATCGATAGTGGCGGCTCTTGATGGAGGCAGGTGACAGGACAAACTCGTGCTTGAGATGATGGAACATGAGATGCACGGCGAATACGGTGGAGGTCTGGTCGACCTAGGAGCGTGGGAAGGTGATGCTCGGTGGTAGAGGCGCGTGGTCTAGGGCGCGGCGATGGTTTGTGGGAAGATCAATCGCGTGTGAAAAAAAGAAAGTAAAATTGAATTAAAAGCTTGACATGTTCTGGCATGATGTAGTTGCTGCAAGGAGTTCAACATACAAATACAATTCCATATTCTCCTTTACCACAATCTGGATCTCCGGCTTCAGAATCCTCGCAACTAGGAACTTACGTCCCTGTTAATCGTCCGTCTTAAGTGTGAGGAAGATGGTTGTTATTGATTTATTTATTAAATAATTGTTTTGTTAATAAATTTTAATTACAAACGAATGTTTTTTTAACCCGTAAATTTTTCATACGAGGTCGGATTTGAGTAAAACAAATTACAGTGGAATCGTATCGACATCGTATACGTCGTGGGATCGAGATGGTATTTATTTGAAGCTGAAATTTATTTTCAGTCTCAAAATGAAAAGTGAGTGTTTTATATGCTCACTTTTGACTATTATATTTTATGTTAGTAAAATTTATATCGTGAAGTATTTCAAATTTATTAATGGTTGTTGGATAAATTTAAATTGACATTTAATTAACATCTGAACTAATTGATAACATTTAAATTGACAGTTAAAATTGAATTATAATTTAACTGCTATTAAAATACCCAATTTATCGATGTGAGAAATGCGGATTACAGATCTTAAGGCTAGAATAACATTATAGAGGGATGGGGTGTGAATAGTGTTTTATTGATTTTCTAAATCGTTTTTAAACTTATGTAATTTAATCACCTACAAACGCAATTCACAGACATAGATATAACACAGAATCAGACACATATGCAAATACTAAATAAAAGCAGTAAAGGAAAGAACACACTAAGATTTTATACTGGTTCAGAGTTACCTTACATCCAGTCCCATACAATCGTATGGATTTTTTATCAAAATAATCTCCTAGATTACACTCTCGGTTTCATGGCTACGAGGTACACCCTCCTGTATTTGAGTCCAGGGAAAACTCTCTTATTTTGACCAGGCTACAAGATCACCTAATTGATTTTAGGGGCTACAATCACACCCAATTGATTTCAAGGCTCACCGCATCTTTAACTCAACAGTTTAATTTACAAAAGATTCTATAACTCTGAATAGCACCGAGATCTTATGGAGAGAGTGGCAGAGAATCAAACAAGAGATAATCAAGTTTGATTCACCTGGTATTTCGGTAGAGTATAGTTTAATATTATTTAGAATAAATGTGGAAGACGAAGAGGAGAGAAAATAAATGAAATCTGGTAAAAAATTCGTTTAGAACTTACTGGTATTTATAGTAGAGAAACAGCCATATCTATTCGTGAAAGGATACGACGAATAGACACTTCTTTCGAAAATTGAAATTTGAAAATAACGGACACCATGTCGATATGGGGGGTTGAGGGATGTCGACATGCTCAAAGAAAAATTGATGTTTTGATTTTCTTATTAAAATTGGTTTCTACAATTTGTCAAAACAATTTCTAAACTTTGTAAATATATTTGAATATAGTTTAAACATATAAAAGAGTTTAGAAATTAAATTTTAATATATATAATCTTAATATATAAAGTGATTTAAAATCTGAGTATATAAATATTTTAAAGCTAAATATTTAAAACAAGAGATGGTTTAAAACAAAGACAATTTTGAAATCAAAATATTAAAAATGATAAAAATAGTTTTGAGGCTAAAATATTTAAAACCAAGAGAGATGTCTTTTTGAAAAGAAAGTTTTGAATTTTTTTAAAAACAAGAGATAATATTTTTGAAAAGCATTTTTATAAAATTAGTGGATATCAAAATAGGACCACTATGTGTTCCACTAGATATTGTCGTGAGTTCCATCCCACTAGAGTTCCATCCCTTTAACATGCTCGAAGTGGATTCCATTCCATGAATAAATTTAGAATAAAGATGTAAGCGCTTTCAAGAAGTTTTAACATAATTCTAGACTCAATACTTATCTTGTACTGTTTGAAATCTTGAACCCTTGATAATTTATTTCTTGATACTCACGAGTCTTCAATCTTGATATCTTCAGTCTTGAATCTCTATACTGTACAGTCTTCATTCTTGGTATCTACATGTTTATATTCTGCATATACATATATATCTAAACCATAACGTTAGTATTTATATTTTATAACAAGTCCTAGGGTTTTTGTCATCAAAATCATCATCTCAAGGACTAACAATCGTTAATTAGTTTCTTGTTGTGATTATTGACTGTTTGGAAGATTGGATGTGATGGATGCTATTGGTTGATATTTTGGATGTTTATTTATCATGTTATCACCCTGTATATTATGTATTGTACATAAAAATGTAAATCAATTTTTTTCGAATAAATTAAGAAATAGGTTGAAATGATATATACCTATGATATTTATTTTGGTTTGAATGATATATATATACGTCCTTGGAATTAAACTAAATGATTAATCCACTTAGCCATAGGATAGAGAATTATATACGGACAATAGATTGGTTAAATTAAATTATTTTAAAATTTTGATTTGAAATTATTTAAATGATTTGGTTTTAGAAATAAAAATCAAATTTATGGAAATTAAATTAATTTTGAATTGGAACTCGAAAGGTTGAAATTTAAATTTGAAATAATTTTTTTTAATTAATCAAAGTCATGATTTTTGGTTATAATCGGGATATGATTTGAATTTTTGAAATTGATTTGTTTTAAAAGATTAGACTTTTATTTGAATTTTGAATATTGATAAGTAAAAGTGATATAAAACTATATTTCGAAATTGAGCTTGGAATTTAATTATATTTGAAGGATTGGATTTTTGAATTGGATATTAAAGGAAAATTTAATTTAAGTTTTTTGAATCGATATTTTGGAAATGGACTTGGAATTGATATTAATCGAAATGGTTTGAAAATTTGGAATTGAAGTTGAAAAAATTTGAATTTAAATTAATTTGAAATTGGAAGTGAAATTAATTTGGAATTTTAATGTAATTAATTTGGAATTGAAATTAAAATTCGACTTGAAATCGAAATTGAATCGAGTAAATCAAAATGGAAATTGATTTGAATTGGAAATTTTGGAATTGAATCGGTTTGACTTTGAAACTATTTTTAAATAACTTTTTGAATAAACTATTTCAAATCTATTTTCTTTAAATATTCAAACTATTTTGATTTTTCAAATTATTTTACTATATAAACCATTTTTATTACTTAAATTATTTTCTATTTCCTATTAAACTATTTTAAAACTATCTAAATAATTTTCTATAGAAATTTCAAACCGGTCAAATGGTGGAATGTTTTATATTTAGATCTTGAATTTAAATACGAAATGGGTTAAAGTTAAATTATAACCTAAATTGTAATTCGAACCAAATTTCGAGGTGAAATCGATATATCGAATTTAGTTGACATTTTGTACAAAAATTTGATTTTTGAATTGATTATGGCAAATTCCGAAATGGATTTAATTTCGAAGCAAATATGATATTCTGATATCAAGTATGAACTATTTTCGAAATGTAAAAGCACCAACCGGTGTGTAAAATGATGATTGGTTATTAAAGATGCATACGCGGTGGATGATATCCAGAATGTAGTGGTTGAATTGGCGACGTTTATTGGAATGAAGTAAGAGAACGATGATGGATAGCTTTGACACTCGTGTCATAATTAAAATGACTAAAACAGGAGCCTATGTCTAGCTAATGAGGTTAGCTACCTCTAGCGACATTGATTCCTCGTATTACTATTAAGATTTCGTATTCGATGGACGCACCTTTTTGCCGTTTGGATTGATTATCGCAGTCGACCACAGATGGGTCACGACTAGCAAGAAAGGGTAAACTGGTAGAATCCAACATTAGACATTGCCTTACGTGCCTTGTCATATTTATCCTTATACGAGCCCATTATAACTTTGGTTTAAAATTGTAAAAATGTGTTAAGGTGGATCAATGTAAAACCTTAATGCTATTTTGAAATTTATTTACTGATAGACATTATCTATTATAGCATACACTATTAAATATAAATAGTTTAATGGATCCTTAGGAGATGGAAAATCCCGTAACAACTCTTTAGTTATTTCATTCATATTTCATGATATTGATTTGACTTACATAAGACTATTTTAGTCCCGACTAGAATTTTTGTCTTTTCATTGTGCACGGATCAGTCCTGAGTTTTTCAGCGTATTGAAGATTATCCTTTAGAGTACGAAGACAAAGATTTAGTATATTACCATTATTATTATCCCCTGCATCTTGCTATTTTGCTGTATTGGTTATTTATCCCTGATGTGTGTGTGTGTGTGTATAACTCTGATAAATGTGTATAGATTATAATCAAATGTATAGTAAACAACTTCATGAACTGTTATTTGAATATTATATTTTATTGTTTCCATTGTGAGATTCTGTGTTTGATTTCTTCCTCTTTTCTTATCTTTCTTATTTGACCCCATTGATTATCTATGTTTTGGATTGTTTAAGTTAGACACGTGTGAATCATTGTCGATTTAAAACTTTCAAAATGTGGGCCGTCGCAGTTGGCATCAGAGCGAAGGTTTAGCGATAACCTTGGCTTTGTGGGGTTTGACTCATTAGAGATAGAGTAGTGATACCCTAGAATGAGTCTCTTTGAGCTCGTGTTTGTGTGTGTTTATATACATACATACATACATATATATATGAGAGTGTACTTGTTAGTGTTATATATAGTTTTATATTGTGTTTACTTATCATTTGAGTTGTTTATGAATTCTATTCGATGTATGGGACGCCGTATTATCGATAGGGATTCTAAACACTTAAACGAAGTAATTTGACGTAATATTATTTTAAAATCAAGTAAATGAAATAATTTTACCTAAATTATATTATATATATAAAAGGTTAATTATTAATGAAATTATTTTTAGGCGATGATAATATTTAATTATCATCGATTGTTGGTTGAAGTTAAAAAAATAAAACGAATACTTAATGAATTTTATTTTATGAAGCATTGATAATTAAATTAAATTGTAATATAATTGTAATAAGAATTGTTTAAAATAGCCGAGTTGTAAATTAATGAAATATTTTGGTAATAAGGTAAGGAAATTTGTATAATATATTTATAATATAGCATATATATATATATATAAACTATTTTAAAAATTGAGAATTTTAGAATTTGACATCCTTTTGTTTTCAAAATTGTTTTTCAAAGCCTTAAAAATTAATAAAAGTATTATTTGAAAGTGTTTTGACAAGAAATATATTTTTAAAAGATTTTTGAAGAGAATAAAAGCATTAAATTCGCTGGGTCACTGGAAAATAATTCTGGGGATTGCTACAGCATCGCCAATGTTCATTTTAGAGTTTCTGGGTGAAAATTTCTACCAAAACAAATTTGTTTTTTGATGAAAACAAGTTTTGATTGTGAAAAATATTCTAAGTATGATCGAATAAATATACGAAAACAGTTTGAACTTATGTATTGAGATTCGTATATGCAAGAAATAAGCTATTGGAATTCTTTTTTATAAATAGTAGTTAACTTAAGAGAGGTTAAATGAATTGATCGTGGAAGAAAATATACAATTATTAATATGAATTGAATTATAAGATAAAATTTGTTTTTTTAAATAAATAATATGAATTTGGATAAATGAAGTAAATTGATGAGTTAATAATAACTTAAGCTATGAAGTAATAATAATAAACAGGATTGTGTTGTATAAAATATAATTAATTTATATAATTTAAAAATGATGTTAGTAAAAAAATGGAGAGAGAATATACTAAGGGAAAATAAATTTAACTTAACAAGGTTAAATGGGATAAATTTGCAAGATGGTCCATAAATGAATTTGTATGAAACATTGTTTAAAGTGAAATGATTGGAATTTAACAAATTAAATTTAATGAATCAAATGTAAATGAAATAAAATTGAATAAATTGAAAGAAAACCAAATTATGAATGTGGTTAAGCATTTGGATAAGCAAAAAAAACAATCATTGGAATGTAAATTAAATTTAAATGTGGATGAAACAAATGTAAATAATTTAAAAAAATTGATTGAACGTAAGTATATTGAATTGAAATAAATCAAATGTGAATGCAATAAATATTGATTGAAAGAAAAGAATGAATTGAAACCAAATTAGTTGAATGTAAATCAATTAAAAGCGAATGAATTGATTATAAACCCATTGTATGGTTAACAAAATGAATATTAATAAGTGAATGTGAATCAATTTTAAATATATGGAATGTGGTATGGAAATAAATTACTTCTTAAGTGCAATTAATTATATGAATGATTGAAATGAAATAAGTGGATGCGAGGTTAATAATATTTAAATGAATGAAAAAGAATTTGGAAATAAATGAGATTTAATACAAGTCGATTCAATGTTATGAATAAATGGAAAATGAGCAAATAAAATGTTAATAAAAAATTTAACGTTAATAAGAGTGAGAGCGTATAAATTAAATATTGACATTGAAATGTAAATTGTGATAGTTATGAATCAAATTGAATGAATATTGATTTTTCGAAAGATTTTTTTGTCGTAAATCCTTGTTTAATTGTTTTGAGTGCATATGATGGTTGTACGGTTGCATATTCGTGCTCATGCTTGAGATTTGGATTCAGAATGCATGTTTTAAACTTATTAGAACTTATACATGATCTACATCTTATTATAAGTAATTAACATTCCAAAATTGAGTTGAGATAAGTAGATACGAAGACTGTTGGACGTACACGTGGATTATTATATGCTTTGCTTGCTTAATACGAGCGAACTCGCTCGTATTATTAATAATAAGGTACGTATCTCGGATTACATACCCTGATTTTATATTTTTTTTCCTTCGTGATGCCTCGTCATTGAGATGAGATGTATATTTGATATTTATTTGGTATATTGTGATATATATTGTAGTGTAAATTTTTTTGGATCGATCCGCGCAAAGGAGACTCTTTCGAAATTTATGTAAATTTGGGTGTTAGAAATTTTTTGAAGTTTTTAAATTTTTTATAACTTGTTTTTATATATATGTTATATTTTTCCGTAAAATCATTATCGAAGTGGCATGGCGAGAACATAGTAATGGTTTTGTAAATAAGATTTGCATGTTTATAAGTTGATTATTTTAAATAAAATATATCAAATGTTGAATTACCTTGTTAATGCCTTTTCGAGGATAAAAAGTTTTGAGTGGGGGAGTATGTAACGACTCGTACTTTTGACTATTGTAAGTTAGAAAATTTAATGTGATTACTGGATAAATATGGGTAGAAATAAAATAAGATGATTTATTATTGTAGTTATTGAATACGAACTTGAATACACATTTTGAAATAACAAATTCTGAAGATTTAGCGATAACGAGTGTTGAAATGAAAAATCTATATATTGAATGTGTTTATAGTCAACAATAGGAATTTAATAATAAATGCGAATTAGTTGGACAGAAATAAAATAATTTGATAACTAAAATGTACTTGGAATTTAATGATTTATTTATATTGATTTATTGAAAATTAATTTGTTTAAATTTGATATTGGAAATTATTTAAACAATGGAATTCTTGATTTAATGAGAATGAAAATAGCATCGAAAAATGATTTGAATTTAATTTTAATATGAATGAAGGTGGTTAATGTTTAAAATTGGATTTAAGTGTGAATAATTGAAAATTAAAATTTTATATTAGAACTAATCAATAAAATAGCCATTTTGGCCACTGTCTTGGATTTCAATGAAACTAGTTTCATCGGATCCATAATAACGAATTATTGTAGGATTTCAAGTTTCGTAGCGATTGGGCTTGTCGTTTGGCCGTGCGAGTTTGAAACGTGTAGAAATAAATTTTGAAAATTCGATAAAATAATTTGAGTTTGAAAAGTTATCTTTCGCATACGATCGAATTAGACCTCAAAACTAGTTCCATTGTGCTCAGAGTGAGGGTAAACGTTAAGAACATCAGGCAGCACGCTTCGCTTGGAGTTCGTGACTTCGTGGGTCGATCGAATAAGATATTTCCAATTATTATAAAATAATATAAGAAGAAAGATTTGTTCAAACCACATTTCTTCCTTTTTCAGCCGTATATCCTCGTCCTCTCCTATTCTTTTAAATCGCATGCCCTATTTGAAAAAGAAACGAAGGGAAGAAAAAATTAATTGCGATCCAGAAAAAAACCCAATTCTTGCTTGAACCCACGGCCGATAGTGGCGGCTCTCGATGGAGGCAGGCGACATGGCAAACTCGCGTTCGAGCCGATGGAACATGAGAGGCACGGAGAATACGGTGGAGGTGTGGTCGACCTAGGCGAGTGGGAAGGTGATGCTCGGTAGTGGAGGCACGTGGCCGGTGCGAGGATGTTTTGTGGGAAGATCAATCACGTGTGAAAAAAAAACTCGAATTGAAACTTGACATGTTCTGGCATGATGTAGCTGTTGCAATGAGTTCAACATGCAAATACAATTCTATATTCTCCTTTACCACAATCTGGATCTCCGGGTTCAGAATCCTCGCAACTAGGAACTTATGTCCCTACTAATAGTCCGACTTGAATGTGAGTAAGAAGGTTTTTATTTATTTTTTTATTAGATAATTGTTCTGTTAATAAATTTTAATTACAATCGAATTTTTTTTAACCTGTAAAATTTTCATACAAGGTCGGATTTGAGTAAAAAAATTGCAGTGGAATCGTATCGACATCATCTATGCCGTGGGATCGAGATGGTATTTATTTGAAGTTGAATTTTATTTTCAGTCTCAAATAGAAAGGTGAGTGTTTTATATGCTCACGTTTGACTACTATATTTTATGTTAGTCAAATTTATATCATGAAGTAATATAAATTTATTGATGGTTGTTGGATAAATTTAAATTGAAATTTAATTGACTTCTAGATTAATTGGTAGAATTTAAACTGACAGTTAAAATTGAATTATAATTTAACTGCTAGTGAAACACTCAATTTATTGATAATTATTTGCTTGTTGTGATTATTGACCGTTCGGATGATTGGTTGTGATGGATGCTATTGGATGATATTCTGGGTGTTTATTTATTATGTTATTACCCTGTATATTATTTACAGTATATAAAACTATAAATTAAATTATTTCGAATAAATTAATATATAGGTTGAAATGATATATACCTATGACATTTATTTTGGATTGAATTATATATATGTATATCCATCCTTGGAATTAAATTGAAATGATTAATCCACTTGACCATAGGATAAAGAATTATATATAGACACCGGACTGGTTAAATTAAATGATTTTAAATTTTTGATTTGAAATTATATAAATGATTTGGTTTTAGAAATAAAAATCAAATTTATGGAAATTAAATTATTTTCGAATTGGAGCTCGGAAGGTTGAAATTTAAATTTGAAACAAAATTGTTTAACTAACCAAAGTTCAGATTTTTGGTTATAATCGGAATATGATTTGAATTTTTGAAATTGATTTGTTTTAAAAGATTATACTTTTATTTGAATTTGAATATTGCCAAGTAAAAGTGATATAAATCTACATTTTGAAATTGAGCTCGGAATTTAATTATATTTGAAGGTTTGGATTTTTGAATTGGATATTAAAGGATAATTTAATTTAAGTGTTTTGAATCGATATTTTGGAAATGGACCTGGAATTGATATAATAGAAATGGTTTGAAAATTTGGAATTGAAGTTGAAAATAATTTAAAATTTGAATTTAAATTAATTTGAAATTGGAAGTGAAATTAATTTGGAATTTGAATTTAATTAATTTGGAATTGAAATTAAAATTCGACTTGAGATCGAAATTGAACCGCAAAATCAAAATGGAAACTGATTTGAATTGGAAATTTTAGAATTGAATCGGTTTGACTTTGAAACTATTTTTGTAACAGCCTGCAAACCCTTACCCCTTGAGTCGACACTATTCTCCATCACTCAACTCAAGATGAACGGAAAAAAGAACCATTTGGGTTAAAGAAGAAGAGGTAGAAGAAGAAAATAGAAAACAACATCAGAATCTTACCATCGTAGCGGAATAAAATATAATAGATAGTAACAGGTCTTTACATAAAAGAAAACTATATCTGTTTTATACATACATCATCAGAATACATCATCAGAGTACAACATCATCAAGAACTTACAACTGGACGGTCATATAAACTTGACCTCAAAACTGAATACACAGCGAAAAAATAATCAAGTACGGAAGTATGTATCGCCATCCAGCTTGTCTCCTGAGCTCCACAGCATCATATCCTGTATTCTATAATACTCGGTCTGACCCGAGCATTATAGTTAAATAACGCTCGAGTCAGTTTGGAATACCGGCGTGAGAAAACCACACTCAAATTGACTATTATAGTTTCAAAATTCTTTTGAAAAAAAAGCATCTCGTAAGACCACGCCACAAATAAACATGTCGGGGTTTTACCTTACGATAGCCAAAGCACTTTTTATTTAAATCCTCTGACATTATAATAGTGTCTATAGAAAGTAAAATAGAATCTAGCTGAAATACTTACATCTCACGTTTCAGCAATAGTTGGGCACAATCAAAACCGTACAAGCGCGTAGGGAGAATGGATTTCCAACTAATGACTAGGGACTGGGGTACCACCTGTCACAGTACGTGGCCTAGATCACCGTACCGATGATTACTCCCAATCCCCAGCAACACACGGCCGGGACTACCCCTTACTGGATAATCCCGAGTAAGATCAACCGACGTTTGGGATTAGCAACCGCACCACTAAGCCAAATAAAAGGGACATCTAGACAGGGATGACCTCAAACTAATGGACACTACCCACCTAGCCTTGCTGCATAACCCCTGATTTTCAGCCATTCCCGATTGATGAGGTTTGAGGATAAGCGTTACCTTTTTAGAGCTTTTCACTTAGAATGCTCACCGTCCACCTGACGATGTTCTGAAAGCATCCATCCATACAAGTCCGTCCCGGGTTCGAACGGAACCGAAGGCACTACTCCTACTACATCCATTTTGGAAACCCTCAGGATTAGTAGCGACGAGCCCTTGCACTTCACTGCTCCATCTTCGTATCCAAACTCGTCTTCCTCACGAAAACATACAAACCGGATCGAAGTGGTTTTCAGGAAATAAATCCCGATCCCGGTCTCTTCGAAACGATCAGCGCATTGGCCAATATTGATAGTCGGTTATTTAACTATCAATTAACATTCACAAACAACCATCAAACAATAAATAATTTCCCTAAATTATTTATTATCCTCAAAATATCTTCGCAAGATATATTTCCATTTTCAACCCTTTTTTGAAAATAGTTTTCAAACCATACTCTTCTCATGGAATAAATTCCCAACTATATATTTCCACTGAAAATACCAAGTACAAAACTTAAGATTTTTAAAATAATTTAAAACACTTTATTATAAATTATACTTTAAAACATTTAAAATAAAAATTACTTTAATACCTTATTAAAATTTATATACTTCAAGAATATTTAAAATAAAGCTACTTTATACAATAAAAAAAAAAATCAAATTTCTATCTTTTAAAACATAATTCCAAGACACCTTTAAAGAATTACTGCTATAATGAATTAGAAAAATATACTTAAATAAACATTTAGAAATAATAACTTTCCTAAAACATACTTTTAACAACTCAAGTTTTTTACTTATACTTAAAAATTTGTTTTTGAAAACGTACTTGGCTATCCAGGGGAATACACTTCTGTTTCACATCCTTTTAAAATAACTTGCTATTTATTTTAAACAAATTTATCCATTCCTTTAATAAATTCCCACCGTGAATTTATTCTTCTAAATATCTACTGATATATTACTCCACATTTATAATCCCAGTTTATAAATTTCTTAGTCACCTTCTCTTTGAAATTTCCAATTTCAAACACTTAAATCAATTTCCAAATTGATTTCCAATTTACTCCATCTTGAAATAAATTCATTTACTTACTTATTTATTTCAAAACCCATTGACTTTATATTTTTAATTCTTACTTATGATTTAAAATCTTTTAACTGAAAATATCAATTTCATATTTTCCCAAATTCCATCTTTATCCTTTCAAATAAATTTAAACCTTAAATTTCAAAATAACTTCTTTATTTCTTGAAATAATATCATTTGAGTTTAAAAATAAAATCACTTATGCCCATTTATTCACGATCTCATTTCCCGCACTTGGAATTATATTTATTAGAATTCAGAAATCACTTTTTATTCTTTTCTAATTCATTTTTCATTTATTTAAATCTCTATGATTATTTTACAAAAAATTACTCTTTTAATTTCTTTTCAGAAATCCCATTTCTGTAGATTTTGATAACTCAATTCTCCGAAATATTTTAAATCAACCATAGTGTCCAACATTTCCAATTATCAATATAATTCGTCCCAGGGTATCTAATAATCATAACAGAGAATATTAAATAATCTAAATAAATGTTGAGGAATCCAGTTGGATCCCCCCAACCAGTTTCCCTGCATCCACAGATGTTAGCACAATATAAAATACCAATTCCACTTCAAGGTGGAATATCACAGTATATGGGATTAAATAATATCATCCGCTTTTTTGTGGCGCATAGGGTCTCATCCGCTATATAATGCGGGAAATCAGTCACTCCAATATATACTATATACTACTATATAATATAGCACATCAAAACAATTCAATCGTTCAACCAATTATTGAATTTAACTATTTAAATTTAAATTAAAACCCAGATGAGTGAGATTAACCCACCTTTAAATTTGTTTGCAGTCCACTTCAATTCAACTTGGTTTCCTGGGTTATAAAATTGTATAAACATTTATAATTTTTATCAATATTCGAGTCAATTGAATAACTAAATTTTTAGAGATTTCATTCTAAACAAATAAAATTTAATTTTAAATCTATTTCCATTTACAGATTTAATTAACCAAAGATTTTATTTTAAACTTAATAATTAAATTTTAAACAGATTTTTCTTTTAATAAAAATATCTTTAGCAATTAAAATAATTGAATAAGTTTAATAAACAAATCTGTCTCCATAATTTATTATTTACAAATAAACTAGCAAGTGAATATATCTATATTTATTTATTTTTCCTTTGAAGCTACGTCTATTCTTATAAAATAAATTATGGATGTCAAAAATCTAATTCTTTATAAATCCTATATTTTCCAAGATCTTATATATATATAGACTTATTTCTCGTTTATTTAAATATATTTAAATTTAGAGAGATATGTGTGCATACATATATGAATATAAATCTAAAAATTTGTAAAGTAGACAGTAATACTGTATATTTACATTCTTTTTTTTCTTTTCTATCTCCTAACCTATATATATATATATATATATATATATATGATTTCTTTCCTAAACATATCTCAGGTAGATATATAAATTTTTGAACAGAAAATAAATTTAATATACCTCACGACATCACCGAGCTTACGACAGAACAACTTACTCCACAAACTGCTCAACCCAAACATCCCCCTTCACTGTTTTGTCGAATTCGCAGACACTTGCGAAACCCGGCCAAAACCTCGTCGCTGACCCCACCTGTCGCCTCTCTTATGCCTTTTCCTTCTCAACCTCGAAGCCGTGATTAGCACTGTAGTTGACAGTTGATCGGATCCCCCCAAAACTCGACTCGCTCTCACCCTTGCCATGGTGAATTGACAAGCCGAACACATCTAAACCGAAACCCTAGCCACGTCGCAACCCGTCGACACCCCCTTCCCCCAACCTCTACGCGTCCATGCTCATCATCGAAACCAGTCGCGCCTCGAACAAATTCCCAACTTCCTCCCGATAAGCCTGAATTTGAACAAACCCTAGCAGCTTCGAAATCTCCCTATGGTATACATCGATCTTGAACTGAGAATGAAGGGAGAAGAACGCGATTCAAATTTGAAAAGAAATCCTTTTTTTTTCTTTCGGCCATTCTCTTTTTTTTCTGAAGAATTCGATCGGCTCTGATTTGGGAATTGGATTAATGAATTTTTTTTCGTTCCTACTTGATTTCGTTATGGACGAAGAGAAGAGGGAGAACGAGGTTTTAATTTGGTATAGTTCGGCCATTTTTTTCCGTTTGAACCGAGGAAGAGAAGGGAAGCTTCATGATAAATTAAAGATAACAGAAAGGAACGACGTAAGGAGGTTTCGTGCTTGAATGGGTATAGAATGGCGTATTTTAGAAGGTAAGCTACAGTGATTCGAAATGAAAGAAGGCGGCAGATATGAGGATATAGGTCAATCAATGTATATAATTATATATTTATTTTAAATTAAAATCATCTCGATTAACGTAGCTTAAAATCTAGACATCATATCGAGGCGTGCCGCTAGGCGTTTATAATGTTATACGCCTATTCTAGACGCATTGGAAAATGTTTCGGGTCCTAATTCGATCGTATGGAGAAGATAGATTTTTGGATCAGTTATTATATTGAATTTCGATATAAATTTCAGCGAGTGTACATATCATACGCTCCCACAACAACTCCAAACATTACGAAAATTGAAAACCGATAACAATACAATATTACGGATCCCATGGAACGGGTTTCGTCGAATTCCGAGATTGTACCTCGGAAGGCTATTTTAAATATCAATTTTAAACAATATATTTTTAAAACTGAACGAATCACTTCCAATTTCAATTAAAAACTTTTATTATCTTCTGCACTATTAACATAAATTTTACAAGCTTTCAAATTATTTTTAACAGGCTTAAAACTCCAGATTCAACATTTTACCCAACTTCAAATTATTTAATTCAATAATTTAATTATCAAATAAACAGTGATATTTGAATTCAAGTTAAAACTTAACTTTCAAATATTTAAAATTAATCAAATATTCCAATTTCAAATGCTCAAAAATTCTGGGTCGTCACAATTTTTAAATTAATTTTTAGAATAAACTATTTCAAATCTATTTTGTTTAAATATTCAAATTATTTTTATTTTCCAAATTATTTTACTATATAAACCATTTTTATAACTTAAATTATTTTCTATTTCCTATTAAACTATTAAGCTATTTTAAAACTAGCTAAACTATTTTCAAAAAAAATTCAAACCGGTCAAAGGGTGGAAAGTTTTATATTAATCTTGAATTTAAATACGAATTGGCTTAAAGTGAACTTGTAACCTAAGTTGTAATTTGAACCAAATTTCGTAGTGAAATCGCTATATCAAATTTAGTTGACATTTTGTGCAAAAATTTAATTTTTGAAGTGAATATGGAAAATTTCGAAATGGATTTGATTTTGAAGCGAATATGATATTCTAAATATCAAGTACGAACTATTTTCGAACTGTAAAAGTACCAACTGGTGTGTAAAATGACGATTGATTGCTAAAGAAATCGGGACCTCTTATTCGCATACTCTTTGTCAATATTGGAATCACTTTAACAACTTTGTACGCGGTGGATGATATCCAAAATGTAGTGGTTGAATTGGCAAAGTTTACTGGAATAAAGTAAGAGAACGATGATGGATAGCTTTGACACTCATGTTATAATTAAAATGACTAAAACAGGAGCCTACGTCTGGCTAATGAGGTTAGCTACCTCTAGCGACTTTGATTCCTCGTATTACTTTTGAAATTTCATATTCGATGGGTGCAACCTTTTGCCGTTTGGATTGATTGTCGCAGTCGGCCACGGATGGGTCACGACCGGCCAGAATGAGTAAACTAGTATAATCCTACCTTGGGCATTGCCTCACGTGCTTTGTCATATTTATCCTTATACGATCCCATTACGACTTTGGTTTAAAACTGTAAAAATGTGTTAAGGCGGATCAATGTAAAGCCTTAACGCTATTTTGATATTTATTTTACTGATAGACATTTTCTATTATAGCATACACTATTACATATAAATAGTTTAACGGATCCTTAGGAGATGGAAAATCCCGTAACATCTTTTAAATTATTGCACTCATATTTCATGATATTGATCTGACTTACATAAGAGTATTTTAGTCCTGACTCGAGTATTTTTTTCCATTACGTTCGGGCCAGTCCTGAGTTTTTCAGCGTATTGAAGATTATCCTCTGGAGGACGAACACAATGATTTGGTATATTACTATTATTATTATCCCCTGCATTATGCTATTTTGCTGTATTGGTTTTTATCCCTGATGTGTGTATATATATATATCTCTAATAAATGTGCATAGATTGTAATCAAATGTATAGTAAATAAATTCATTAACTGTTATTTGATTATTATATTTTATCGTTTCCGCTATGAGATTCTGTGTTTGTTTTCTTTCTCTTTTCTTATCTTTCTTATTTAACACCATTGATTATCTACGTTTCAGATTGTTTAAGCTGGACATGTGTGGATTATTGTCGATTTAAACCTTCCGAAATGTGGGTCGTCACAAGTTTCCTATATGCATTAGACTCATCCCAGGAAGGATTAGGAACCATACCCGTCGTTAAAGAATTCCCAGACATCTGTGAAGAAGTGAAAAGTTTACCCTCACAACAAGAAACCGAATTCCATATTGATTTGATTTCTAATGCAAGGCTAATTAAACAACGGGACCGAAGGATGGCTTCGAAGGAGCGAAGGAGAGGGAGGAGTTAAATAACCTAACTCAAGAGCCATTAAAGAAAGGGTTGATAAGGCCGAGTCTTTCAAGTTGGGTTGGTAGTTGTTTTTGTTGCCAGGCCGGATGGATCTCTAAGGTTGTGCGTAGATTATCGAGATCTAAATAAACAAATGATTAAGAACAAGTATCCTCTACCTCTAATATATGACTTGTTTGATCAGTTACATGGTGCTCTGGTATTCTCGAAAATAGATCTAGCTACAGGATTCCATTAGTTGAGAATCGTATAAGAATGCATCCATCTAACTGCATTCAATGGTCTGAGCACTTTCCTCGAGTGGTTAGTTATGCCTTTTAGGCTAACCAATGCACCTGCTTATTTCGTAGACGTTATGAATAGAGTATTTGGAGATGTACTAAATAAATTCATGTTAGTCTTTATCGATGATATCCTTATCTATTCTAAGACAGAAGAAGAACACGAAAGACATTTAGAAATTGCATCAGAGATATTAAGAAATAACGTGCTTAAAGCCAAATTCTCAAAATGCCACTTCTCGAAAAAGGAAGTAAGATTCCTTAGACATATAGTGTCAAGGGATGGAATTTCAGTAGATCCAATAAAGGTTATGGCTATTCTAAGTTAGAAGCAACCGAAAACTCCTAAAGAAGTTCGTAGCTTATTGGGTCTGGCAGGGTATTACAGAAGATTCATTCAAGAGTTCTCAAAGATTGCCTACCATCTAACGAAGATGACCATGAAAGACGCTAAATTTATCTGGACTCCTAAAAATGAAGCAGCATTCCAGGAACTCAAAAAAGAGGTTAACAACCGCTTAAGTCCTAGCAATTAAAAATGGAAATAGTGGATGAACCATTTATATAGATGCTTATGAAGAAGGGGTTAGTGTAGTTCTGATGCAAGAAGGGAAGGTAATTGTTTGTGCGAGTAGACAACTGAAGGTTCATGAGATGAATTATGCAATGCATGTAACAACCGGGCGATTTCGACCCTCGAAAATCGACACTAGTACGTTCAGTGTATAGAGTGTCGAGCAATCGAGTGCCGGAAATACCAGGTTGTTAGGGTTAAATAAAAAAAGATAGAAGAAGAAACAAAAGTAACAACAATACAGAATCTCATAATCGTAGCGGAACGAAATAAAATATTCATTAACAACATTTTATACATGGGAAAAACTGTAACTGTTATCATACATACAACT
The DNA here is from genome assembly GCA_030765085.1 of Allium cepa. Lineage (NCBI taxonomy): Eukaryota > Viridiplantae > Streptophyta > Magnoliopsida > Asparagales > Amaryllidaceae > Allium > Allium cepa. Next base: position 753,642,733 of record CM060940.1, on the reverse strand, counting down.
TATCATAGTACAATCATCAACAAAAAAAGTGAACAGTTGTAATAGCTTGTCCCTAAATGTTGAATGTATCGCCTATAATACACAGCGGAATATAATCAAATACGTGCAATACATCTCTGCCATCTCACTCGTCTCCTGAGCTACAAAGCATCCTAACTTAGAAACTGTAATACTCGGCCTCACCAGAGCATTACAATAAAGTAACACCCGAGTCAAGCTGGAATCCAGCGTGAGTAAAACCCACTAAATTTGAAATACTTAAATTATAAAAGTTCTTTGAAAACCAAGGTAACTCGTGCAAACACGATTATTTATCATGTTATTTTAACCCAAACGCTCTTATAGAAATCCATCGATATTTTGACAATGTCTAAGTACAATTACTTATTTAAAATAATTGAATTTGTGAATTAATCCAATTCCAGCATATTAAACTCTATAATCAAATCCATAAAGGTTCATAGTGATTATCAAATCGAAGTGGTTTCGGATAACACTAATATCCAATTCCGGTCTCTTCGAATCCAAGCAATAAATTTAAAAGGGTAAATTGTCTAAAATAAACAATTTAGATTTAGGGTGACAATATTCACATATAGGAATTTATTACAGATGTTTATTTCAAATAAAACTTGTCATCATTTAAATCTAACTATTTTAACTCGTTTGACCCCTTGATGACATAGACAAGACTAATTGAAATAAATATCCAATAGGTTTAAGCCAAGATATAGATTGTTACTAATTTAACGATCAATAACCAATATCAAACAAATTCACACATCAGGATTTAATTAACTTTTATTAACCGAATCCACTTATATTTTAATCCAAACTAACTAAAACTAAATAAATTATGAGACAATCTATTTTTAGTTAATCAAAATTAAACACACTATTTAATATCTAATTTGTTAATTTACATAATTTTTAAGTCAAATAATAATATAATTAATTACCCATTTAATTATAGAATATCATTAAGATTTAAGTCACAGAAAGATCCATAATATTAATTTATAATACCGAGTAATAGGATTGAGATGAAAAAATCTTCATGTTGGTTTGGATTTAAAATGACAATAGAATAAGAGTTTTAAAAAAATTTAAGTTATCATATAAAAATATATAAGTTACATTTTCTTTCCTCCTTTTCCTTTTCTTTTTCTTCCTTTTTCCTTTCCCTTTTCTTTTTCTTTCTTTTTCTTTTTTTTCCTTTTCCTTTTTCTTCGGCCCATACCCACTAGCCCAAACTCACCCTCCTTTCTTCTCTTCTATTTCCCTACTACTCCTTCATCTTTCCTTTCCCACTTTTTTTTCTGCAAACACACCATGCACATCACCGTGCATGTGCATGCAATGCCGACCACCTCTCTCCCGCCGTCGACCCCTCGAGCACATCACCCATAACCACCGCTTCACGTCCGACCACCTAGAACATGATTCAATCCTCTAGTTCAAAAATTCGAGCTACATACCATCACTCGATCAAAACCTCGTCTTTAAACCACTTCGATTCGCCACCATACACCACCATCTACCATCGAGCTTTGCCAAAACATTCGCACAATCAATCTATAAATTACTTAAATCGAATTTTGGCCATTTCGATGTTGTTTACTGTATATTAAGCTTTCTTCCCCTGTGCTTTATGATAACTAATGAAACCAAATTTAAAATAAATATACTAAAAAAAATCACTTTGCTTTTGGAACTATAATTTAAAACTGACTGGATCAAGAGATATTGATTTTTAAAGTTGCAAAATATCAACCTTTCCAAAAAAACAGAGGTGTGTTATATGTTATTGTGAGTTTTCCAGGTGTACAACATGACTAACACTCATATATGTAGCATACAAACTATTAACACATGCTTACTTGACTAAATAAAAGAATTCATATAAATTTCAAGATCTATAGGTGCATACAAAAGTTACAGTATCAAAGGGTTTATATTTTACTCACATGCTTTTGAAAATGAGAAACTTTTTCTTTGTTTTGATTTACTTCCGAAGCTTGAGTGCTTAGTTCCTTTAGTTTTTGAAATAGAAGATTCTTCTTTTGTTTTGGTAATTTTCTTTTGCCAAATTGTATACGTGTATACCCAAAGACAGTGTATATATATAGAGGAGAACAAGGCTGAAGCCTTTGCACATACACGGTACTTATTTTTTCTTTTCTACTTATATTCCAATTTGTTTGAAAATATGATTGACTTGATTTAAATACAAAGTTGATTTGATTTAAGGCTTGATTTGATTTATTATGTTTATTAGCCATTTTATTTGCTTGAAATGAAGTTTGTCATCATAATGTCCCCTTATATGTTTATATATACAATTATATGTATGCATTCACACACACACATATATATTTAACCACCTACTATTTTAATTTAACATACATACATGCTCACATACTTCTATATATTTTATCATATCTACATATATTTATTTCATCCAAAATTAGGATTTTTATTATCATGAAGCTTTTACTTTATATATCTATATATAATCTAATTTACACTATCTTTTAAGCATATCTACACACACATACTTACATTATCTTGTCATCACATATTTATATATATTTACATTTATATAAATATTTATATACATTACTTCATATGGGCATATATACTAATATACTTATATATATATAAACATCATTAACTTGTATATATTTATATGTATATTTATATACAAATATATGGATATCCTGCCTTGAACATAAATGGAGGAGTTCATATATATATATATAATTTATCATATCCAGGATTCATATGTATACAAATTTTTTATATGTTTTATCAGTTTATATGTTCATATATTTTAAACATCAGACAATTAATTTATTCGGCTAATATTTTTTTTATTCCAATAGTTAAATTATTAATTTCCCAATATCCGACGGCTAAAATTCTGGGTCGTTACATTCCTCCCAACTTAGAACCTTTTTTCCTCGAAAAGGAACAAAACGAGAAATTTGAATTTTGATGTGTATTATTAATTAAATCATTCTTTAAAACATTTAAACTCCTTACTCTCTTTTATACAATTTTAAAATACATACACTTTAAATTACATAGTATTACCAAGCTAGTTTGATATTAAAATATTTTTTATAACTCGATGTCTTAACAGGTCCATCCTTGTTCTTACAGAAATTTAATCGTTGATCAGGCATAGGACTGAAAATCTATAAGTACTTAGTAGATCTGTTTCGACACCCAGTGAAAATACTTGGAATTTTTTTTTTCAAAATGATATGGAAAGTATCACCCTCTTTCCTACCATGGATCGCATTTAACCAGATGATTGCTTCGCCATCCTGGCAAAATCATAAGAAATTTTAGGCATCAACATCCCTCGATTTACGCCATGGAAACACCATAGTCCACAGCTACACAAAGGTTGCGTTGCTATCACAACAAAACTGTAAGTAGTCTGTAGGAAATCTTTGCGCCTCGAACTACACAACCAGACGAATCTAAACTACAAAGGTCACAGGCTGCACAAAGGTTGCATCACTATCCCAGTGAAACCTAATATAGACTGTAGGCACTCGCTGCCACTTGAATTACGCTATGGAACCAAACCACATAGATCGCAATCTACCGATGTTACGTCGCTATCCCAGCGAAATCAAAGGTAGATTATAGGCAATCATTGCCACCCGACTTACGCTATGGAACTGCGATAGATCACAGTTACACAAAGATTACGTTGCTATCGCAGCAAAACCCAATGTAACTATAGGCATTAACACCACTCGACTTACGCTACCCAACAAATGATCACCAGGAACTCATGAGTTTTGTCCGAACATCCTCTAGGATCCCAATTCTCATTGAACTGTGGATTCCAAGGTAGAACCACCCAGTGGATCTCCTTCTTTAAGTTTCGACTTTCATGGGGTGCCTTTCCATACTTTTGTCTCAAAACATACCATACTATATACATAGTACCTTTCAAATCATACTCTTTATATATATCACATATAAATTTTGTCTGTACAAAATCGATATTATCAAAATCGATAGTTTTCAAATTTGGTTTACCCAATTTCCAAAATTGACTATTTCCCAAAATAAAAAGTCTTTTAAAATCATTGGGTTCCAAACCCTTTACAGTTTCATTCTCATATACATATAAAATTATTCTTTCCTACTCGAATAATTTTCGGATCAATAATTTTCGAGTCCATCCCATACTTATATAAACTTTATTTAGTTTTTCAAATATCTTCCAAGGATCGTTTCTTTTTTGTTATAAATTTAACATAGGGAGTTTAAATATATAACTAACATATATAATTTCATTAATGCCAAATCAAAATTTCCAAGATGGATTACTTTACAAAGTTATTTGTAACATTTCTTACTTCTTACAAAGTAAGTTTTAGTTGTAATAACTATAAAATCTTCGTTTTAAAATCATCATATTTTCTTAAAATATACTATTTCACTTCAAAATAATTTTTTCCTTAATATCTTGATTTCTGTTCCAATTCAAAAATGCTTAAAATTTCCATTTGGGTTAATACTTCAATTTTATCCCAATTCGTATTTAAATCTATGATTTAAATATAAACAATTTCCACTTTGACCGGTTTGAATTTAGAAAATAACTTGAATAGTTGTAAAATAGTCAAGTAGTTAATATAAGATAGTTTGGGTTTTGAAAAGAATGGTTTGTATAGTAAACAGCTTGGAAAATCCAAAATAATCTGAATATTTAAGAAGGCATATTTATATTAGTTTATATTAAAATAATTTATTTGAAAACAGTTCCAAAGTCAAACTAAATCAATTTCTAATCTCCCAATTCTAGTCAATTTCAATTAAGTAATTTTAAATTTTTGTTCAAATCAATACAAAAATTGATTTTATTTGATCATATTTTCCTCAAAATATTCCACAACATCAATAGACTACAATACTAGTGAGTTCAAACATTACATCCATTTATCCATTTAAAAGTCTTACAAAAGGTCATAATTTAGATGTCTTAACAACTGCCTAGGGGTTTTGAAAAGAACAAAGCCCCAACATCCTTCATAAAAACTTCCTTAAGGACTTTCTATTAACTTGTCAAACCCATCCATGCAATCCTTAACAGAGTGTCCCCACTTATTGCATTTTCCACTAAAGAATTTTCTACTGTCATCTTCCTGGATAACTTTCACACCTCCCATGGGGGGTTTCGCAACTTTCTCTTTCTTCCGTCTTTTGGGACAATCCCTATCGACCTGTCCCGTCATTTTACAATGGTAGCAAGTGGTTGATCCATCGACTGGTACTATGGGTTTACGTTTCACCTTCCTCACTTTAGGGCAGTGGTTTAGAAAGTGCCCTTTCTTTTGACACTAAAAGCATAAAATCTCATAGCGAAACCGTTTGACTTATTCATTCTCTTCCTTCCTTGGTTTACTGCACTTAGCTGCATAATGTCCTTTATTGTAACATCATTAACATATGAAATTATCATAAGGACCTGGTCCAGCCTTTTCCCTAACCTGTTTCTCATGTTCCATTATTGCTTTTTCCCGTGCTTTATGTGCAGTTGCTCTCCACTCCCTAAGCGTTGCCTTCCATTCTTCTCCTTTTGCCATGTCTTACCCCTTGGACCAGATTCTAGTAGGACTTCCTAACCTATAATTAAAACCTCGATTAGTCGAATTTCAGCTTTTATTCTTATTCTTGAATATTCTTTTATTTTTTCTTGGTCTTTTAATCCACTAATTTGACAAGCTGGTTCATTTTAGTTTCCAAAATTCGAAACCCATTTTATTTCAAAAACCGTTTGAAATCATTTATACGTACATAACTCCTTCTGTACTTCTTATCAAATTTATACGTTTTCTTTTACAATTTAACTTATTTATCTTCCATAAGTTAAATTTTAGTTCCATCCTGAAATTTTTTAATGCCAGGTTATAAGTTCAAAACTTATTTAACTTGCCCGGAGTTAATTTCCAATTCATTTAATCCATTTAACCTTCTCAATTTTTATTAATTTTTTCATTACAAATTTGAATTTCTTATCAATATTACTTCCCACTTATAAGTTCAAAACCTCCCTTTCTTTTGGGTTATATTTCTCATTTTCAACGGTGGATTCCAGAATTCAAACACCTAGTTATTTATTTCAAATCAACTTTGGAATCATATATGTGTGTATATATATCCCATTTATATAACAAATCACCTTTTTTAAATTTAAACCAACCTTTGTTTTTATCCAAAACAAATTTCTCAAAATTTCCATAACAACCCTCGTTTTAAGAAAAAATTTCCATATCAAAATATTCTAAATAATATTATTTATTATTTCCTTAAACACTTTGAAACACATTTTAAATTTTCAGGACTTAGTTTTAAAACTCCTCAATTTAGATCCATTTTAATTTATAACTCATATTTATAAACTAAGCTTATGTAATTCCTTTCCTTAAAATATTGCACCTTGTTTCATCATTGTTTATTTTGTAACAAACACCTTTATTAAGACACAACAACCTATTTAAGATAAAAATCAATATTACCATATCTAGAAACCAAACACACCCTATTTTTCACAATAATTTCCTAAAAAAATATTCCTATATATAAAATATAATTAGGGTAAACTTATTTTTTTTCAAATTTTTTTTGTAAACACTTCTAAAATTTTTAAAAGTTTTGAATTCTGGTTTGAGTTTATTTTTAGCTTAACTCATTTGCATAGTTCATTCTTACCTAAATTTCAATTTGGTTATATCTATTACCACTTAGATTTTATAAAACCTATTTGATTATAAAACAACCAATCACCTAATATACTATAACAATTCAAAGAGATCATTTCTTTTTTATATATATACCAAAATATAATCTTATATAAAAATAATTTTAAAATCATTTTAAAATTATTATATAAAAAAAAACAAGTACGCCCTTAAATATACATACTCAATTCATTCTAGGGTACTACTGACCCTATCTCTAATGAGTAATTCCCCACCCGAGCCAAGGTTCTCGCTTAACCTTCAGCTCTGATACCACATGTAACGACCGGACGTATTCGACCCTAGAAAATCGACATTAATACGTTCACTGTATGTAGAGTGCTGAGCAATCGAGTGTCGGAAATACCAGGTTGTTAGCGTTAAAGAATAAGAGATAGAAGAAGAAACAAAAGTAACAACAACACAGAATCCCACAATCGCAGGAACGAAATATAATATTCAATAACAGCATTTTATACAAGGGAAAAACTATAGCTGTTAACATACACACAATTTATTAGAGTATAATCATCAACAAATAAACTTGGACAATTATAATAACTTGTCCCTAAATGCTGAATATACAGCCTACAATACATAGTGGAATATAATCAAACACGTGCAATACGTCTCTGCCATACATCACGTCTCCTGAGCTCCAAAGCGTCCTAACCTGGAAACCGCAATACTTGGTCTAACCTGAGCATTACAATAAAGTAACACCTGAGTCAGGCTGAATACCACGTGAGTAAAACCCACTAAATTTGACGCACTTAAATCATAAAAGTTCTATGAAAACCAAGGTAACTCGTACAAACACGACGAGTTATCATCTTATTTTAACCCAAACGCTCTTACAGAGATCCATCGATATTTTGACATTGTCTAAGTACAATTACTTATTTAAAATTGTTGAATTTGTGAAATTAACCCAATTCCAGCATATTAAATTCTATAATCAAAACCATAAAGGTTCGTAGTGATTATCAAATCAAAGTGGTTCTAGATAACATTGATATCCGATTCCGATCTCTTCGAATCCAAGCAATATATTTAAAAGGGTAAACTATTTAAAATAAACAATTTATATTTAGGTTGACAATATTCACATATAGGAATTTATTACAGATGTTTATTTCAGATAAAACGTACCATCATTCTAACCTAAGTACTTTAACTCGTTTGACCCCTTAATGGCACATACAAGAATAATTGAAATAAATATCCAATAGGATTAAGCCAAGATATATATTGTTACTAATTTAATGATCAATAACCAATATCAAACAATTCACACATCAGAATTTAATTAACTTTAATTAACCGAAATCTATTTATATTAATTACAAATTAAGGAATTATGAGATAATTTATTTTTAGTTAATCAAAATTAAACACTCTATTTAATATATAATTTGTTAATTTACATAAGTTTTAAGTCAAATAATAATATAATTAATTACCATTTTAATTATAGAATATCATTAAGCTTTAAATTATGGAAAAATTCATAATACTAATTTATAATACCGGGTAATAGGATCAATATGCAAAAGTCTTCATGTTGGTTTGGATTTAAAATGAAAATAGAATTAGAGTTTTAAAAAAAATTTGAGTTATCATATAACAATATATAAGTCCCATTTTCTTTCCTCCTTTTCCTTTTCTTTTTCTTCCTTTTTCCTTTTTCCTTTTTCCTTTTTCTTTCTTTTTTTCCCTTTCCTTTTTCTTTCTATTTCCTTTTCTTTTTCTTCATCCCACACCCACTGGCCCAAACTCGCCTTCATTTCTTCTCTTCTGTTGCCTTACTACTCCTTCTTCTTCTTTCCTTTCCCTTTTTTTTGGCAAACACACTGTGCACATCACCATGCATGTACACGCAATGCTGACCGCCTCTCTCCTACCACCGACCCCTCGAGTACATCACCCATGTCCACCGCTTCACGTCCAACCACCTGTAACGTGCTCTAATCCTCTAGTTTAAAAATTCAAACTACATACCATCACTCGACAACCACCTCGTCTTTAAACCACCTCGATTCGCCACCATACGCCACCGTCTACCACCGAGCCCTGCCAAAACATTCGCCGCCATCTCCCTTTTCTTTCCCCCTACCGCACGTTTCCCTTGACCTCTCGTCGCCGCAGTTTCCCCAAAACCGAACCCTAAGTAAACGATCCCTAAAACCCTAGAATGACTTCACCTCGATACCACACACCACCGGAAGCCACCGCGCCATTTTACCTAGCTCCTCTATCACCCAAGCCACCTCTACACCCAATCGACCAACCGCTAATCGCCTCGACCACTTTAATTTGCTCAAAACCCAATTTCTGACCATCTCTCATTTTCTCGCTCTATACTGATGAAAAATCACTAAACTATCTTCAAAATCACCATTTCCAAAGACAACCACACCGTATAATCAATCTATTAATTACGTAAATCGAATATTGGCCATTTCGATGTTGTTTACTATAAACTAAGATTTTCTTCCCATGTTCTTTATGATAACTAACGAAATAAATTTTAAAATAAAATATACTAAAAATAGTCACTTTTCTTTTGGAACTATAATCTAAAACTGATTGGATCAAGAGATATTGATTTTTAAAGTTGCAAAATATCAACCTTTCAAAAAAAAGAGGTGTGTTATATGTTATTGTGAGTTTTCCAGGTGTACAACATGGCTAACACTCATATATGTAGCATAAAAACTAATTAACACATGCTTACTTGACTAAATACAAGAAGTCATATAAATTTCAAGATCTATAGGTGCATACAAGAGTTACAATATCAAGGGTTTATATTTTACTCACAGGCTTTTGAAAATGAGACACTTTTTCTTTATTTTGATTTACTTCTAGAGATTGAGTGTCTAGTTCCTTTAGGTTTTGAAATAGCAGATTCTTCTTTTGTTTTGTTTTTTTCCTTTGCAAATGATATACGTATATACACAAAGACAGTGTATATATATATATATATAGGAGAACAAGGCTGAAACCTTTGCACTTACGCAGTACTTATTTTTTCTTTTCTACTTATATTCCAATTTCTTTGAAAATATGATCGACTTGATTTAAATATAAATTTGATTTGATTTAAGGTTTGATTTGATTTATTACGTTGATTAGCCATTTTATGTGCTTGAAATGATGTTTTGCATTATGATGTCTACTTGTACATTTATATATACAATTATATGTATGCATTCATATATATATATATATATATATATATATATATATATATATATATATATTTAACGACCCACTATTTTAATTAACATGCATACATGCTCACATACTTGTATATATTTTATCCTATCTGCATATATTTATTTCATCCAAAGTTAGGAGTTTTATTATCATGAAGATTTTACTTTATATATCTATATATAATCTCATTTACACTATCTTTTAAGCATATATACATACACATATACTTACATTTATCTTGTCATCACATATCTCTATATATATTTACATTTATATAAATTTTTATATACATTACTTCATACGGGGATATTTACTAATATACATATACATATACATACATACATATATATATATATGTATTTAGACACCATTAACTTGTATACATTTATATTTATATACAAATATATGGATATCCTACCTTGAACTTAAATGGAGGAGTTTATATATATATATATATATATATATAAAATTTATCATATCCAGACTCATATATATACTAAAATTTTATATAGTTTTATCAGTTTATATATTCAAATATTTTAAACATCAGACAATTTATTTATTTGACTAATAAAAATTTATATTCAAATAATTAAAATTAGTTAATTGCCCAATATCCGAAAGCTAAAATTCTGGGTCGTTATAATGCATGACTTAGAGTTATTAGCCATGGTGTTCACGTTAAAAATATTGAGGCGCTATTTACTGGGTAAGAAATTTTCATAGTTTGTTTCAATTAAAACTTTGAATTGAACTTAGTAGATAAAATTCCCTCTTTTAATTAGTGAAAAGTTTGAGCTCTTTACGGATCATAAATCTTTAAAGTATCTTTTCACTTAGAAAGATTTAAACATGAGGCGGCAACATTGGTTGGAATTCCTCGCATCTTATGATCTTGATATTTTGTATGCACTTGGGAAAGCCAATGTAGTAGCTGATGCCTTGAGTACGAAGTATGCTGTTATTTCTTGTTTGGTAGTAACTCCAACTCTTCTAGAAAGAATAGCTAGTAAACAAAGAGAAGATAGAAAGTTTGAAAAGGTCATTAAGGCAATTGAAGAAGGAAACAATGCAAGCTTCAAGTGGATAAAAGCAGAGTATTACGATTGAATGGATGAATTTGCGTTTCAGATGTGGAAAATCTTAGGCAGGAAGTGTTAGCTGAGTGTCACAAATCCAAACTCACCTTTCATCCAAAAATTAACAAAATGTATAGAGATATGAAGCGCGCATTTTGGTGGAGAAGTATGAAAAGGGACATATCCGTTTATGTTAGCCGATGCGTAAATTGTCAACAAGTCAAAAGCGATCAACAGTAAATTGCAAGGTTACTTAAGCCGCTGGAGATTCCAGTTTGGAAGTGGGATCAAATATCAATGGATTTCATTGATGGCTTACCTCGAACGAGGAAGGGAACGAAAGCATTTGGTTTATCATAGACTGATTTACTAAAAGTGCACACTTCATTCCAGTTAAGCCAACAAGGACCACTACAAGCCATGCATATATATATATATATATATATATATATATAGACACACACATATGAAGGAGATTGTATGATTGCATGGAATTCCAAGTGGTATAGTAAGCAATCGGGATCCAACATTTACTAGTCGATTTTGGAAAGCATTAAGACCGCTTTGGGAACAAGGCTGAATATAAGCACTGCCTATCACCCCTAAACCGATGGATAGAAGGAAAGAGTTAATCACGTTTTGGAAGATCATCTTAGGGCGTGTATTCTGGACTTTGGAGGCTCCTTGGAAAATCATTTGCATTTAGTAGAGTTCTGTTATAACAATAGTTATCAAGCTAGTATCGGAATGACACCGTATGAAGCTTTATATGGTCTTGCGTGCAGGTCACCGACATGTTGGATCAAAATCGAAGATCAATTAATACTTGGTCTTGATGTGATACGAGAAGCTTCAGAGAAGGTCGATATGATTGGAAAGAAGCTAAAGGAAACTGAGAGAAGACAGAAAAATTATGCAGACCAAAGGCGTATAAATTTGGAATTCTTAGTTGGAGATTCAGTCGTTTTGAAAGTCTCTTCGATGAGAGAGGAGTAGTGAAGTTTGGAAGAACAGGTTGTTAGAACCTCGATATATTAGACTATTTCCCATTCTTGAACGAATTGGCCCACTAGCTTATCGAGTGCGTTTGCCCAAAAGGTTGGCGAGAGTGCATGATGCCTTTCATGTATCTCATTTAAGGAAACATGTGCATGACCCAAAACAAATCATAGAAATAGTAGCTTAGATAGACTTGGAGATGGAATCAAATTTGGCGGTTATTAGATGGCCTGTTCGAATCATTGATCGTGATGAGAAATGATTAAGAAGGAAGGTGGTAAGGTTAGTCAAAGTTCAATGGAGTGGTGATGCCGAGGATTCAACTTAGCAAATAGATGATAGGATGAAAAAGGCATATCTCGAGTTTAGAATTGAAGAATGAACTGTAAAGATCATATCGTTATAGCATACTCACCGCCTATGGTGTAGTCACTTATCCATACTTTTGTATATAATCCATCATATCGAATATATTTCCTTTTGAGCTATTTTCTTCTTATCTTCATTTCGAGGATGAAATTCTATTAAGGAGGAGAGCCTGTAACGACCCGTACATATATCACTTTAAATAAAGGATCGTTTCACTTTATCGATATAACAACAAATTTCGTAAATAATTATTTTTATTAATTTATATGGTTTTGTAAATAAAATATGATCATTTTTATTAGTTAAGAATGATAATAAAATTTATTTTCAAAATTTGTTTACAAAAATATGCATATTAATTTAAAAGAGAAAATATGACTGAAAATCGAAACTGGGATTTGTAACGATACAACATGTAGAAGTTGCGCAGCATTGTAGGAATATGTGACATAAACATATACATGGTGTATAAAAATATAATATAAAATATATAAGATATTTTAAGCTTTCTTACTCCTGAAGCATATATAAGTCAACATATGCATACATGAGATGATGGAAGTGATGGGCACATGGGGATGGGCCTTTGCCGTGCATAAGGGGGGAGGTGATGTTCATGAAGGTGCATGTGATGGTGATGCAAAAGGTGACGCGTTCATAGATATTTTTACTCTCCTCTTTTTAAATAAATACCCTACCCTCTTACTTCATTTTCATTCATCTTCTTCTTCATATTTTCTAAGCTTTGTCTTCTACTTTAATGGCTTCCATCCTAAGGGAAATAATTTCAAAATTTATTTCAAAAAGAATTTAAATTATAATATATAGTTATGTATACTTAAATACCTTAAAATAGTCCCAAAGCTCCACCTTTTCTCCTTATTCTTCACAACGTCCACCCACTTCATCATTAGGATGAGTACCCCTTGCTCCACCCTAGGCCATGTACCACCAAGCCATCTCAAGTCTTGGTCGACGCAGCTAGAAGCTAAAATTTGAAGTATAGTGAGCTTTGATAACTGAGTAGTAGAGCTATAGTGAATTTTTAATTAATCGTTTAAAACTTAAGGTGAGAACTCCTAAACTATTATATTATATGTTAGATGATGATATGATATTTGCAAATGGATGTTTAAATATGCTTTAATCATCAAGTATGGATTTTTTTCATATGAATATTGAATATATATACATATACACACACAAAAGTCATGAAAATGCATGTCGGTAAGTACAAAGGAAATCACTTTTCTTGAATTAATGAAATGATGGGTATGGAATGTTAAACCTCTTTAAAAATGTTTAAAACGAGTTTGAAATGTTTTATAAAAATTGAAAAGCATTTTGGTGAAGTTTGAAAAGAAATGAAAATTTTAGTTAAAAATAAACGCGTCGCGTAACGGTAGTTCGCGATTTCGCGCCGTAAAAGTCAAACAAATGTAAAGGTTGAAGTATTGCTTGAAATTCTTCGAGGTAAGAATTTTTTGAACTAGTATATCCATAGTTTTCAAATGAAGAAAGGAAATCAAGATTTTGATAAGTAGATTTTGAAATATGAGTAAAACAAGTTTTGGAAAAATCGCGATTTTGTAGTTCGGAATCCAAAATGGGATTTCATTGGAAATGATGTTTTAAATTTGTTTAAAAATGTGTAATAAATCTTATAAATATTTTATAGTAATAAAAATGAATTTTAAAATAATAAAAATTCATTTTGGTTAACATAGCTTAAAAAGCACTTTCTGCAGCAATTTTTTGTAGGACTTTTCTATAACTTTTGAAATATAGTTTTAAACTTATCAAGACTTTTCCTGTTATTTTCTAAATGTTTTTAAATGATTAATGAATTGGTCCAAAGATGATTTGAATGAATTTTGGAATGATTAAAGATTTAGAGTCGATCAAATAACTTAACCACCTTATGGGTGTTAGAGAGATAACATGTAGGCTTGAGTTTGGAAAACCAATTTCCTACTTCCCTGGCTATCCAGACTAGCCCGACGGAGGGGATAGTGAATTTGGTTTACTTGGATCAATTCTTAAATGAAAATGAAACGCTTTAGAATTTATTCTTAGTGAAAAGGAGGTTAAAATTTATCAAGGGACTTTATAAGAGAGGTTTAATATCTCTGTATATATCGAAAAGAATGTTTTAGAAATGTATATCTCCAAAAGGGATTTTGATAAAGGAACTTAATTAATTAAAGAATGATGTCCTATTCACTTGACTGCTTTTATTGATGATTGGTTCGGAGGAACCATGGTTGGATTTTGATAATTCATGTTCGAAGACCACATCGAACCAATTTACGTATTCGAAGTGAAGACATGAAGAAAATTGTGGAAGATGGAATGTAGGGTTACTTGTCACCGATCCTTGAGGAAAATTTCCTACATCATATTATGTGGCGGTCGTTCTTCATTTAAGATCCTCGATGCAAGAACTTCTTGCTACTAATCTTAGGGTAAATTCCTAACAGGATACGGAAGGAGAGTACCTTCGATTTCGTTCAGTCCCAAAACGAACTCGAATGGATGAATGTATGACGTTGCATTTTCTAGTCACATAAGTGATCTCTATGAACGTATTATCTGCTTAGTGGCGGAGAAGGTAACTTATCTTAGCTTAATACCCTTTCCTGAGACGTATGAGCTTAGGAGTTATACATTTATAGGGATCAGTTGTGTGACCATAGAATGGCAGTGTGACATTCAAAGAAAGATGATTTGCTATGTGAAAGGTAATTGTTACTTCAAGCCACACACCTGAAAATGGTTGAAACATGGTAGATGCGGCAAGGCTATGTGGTTCGCCACCATTAGGGTATGATCATTCCCTTCTAGATATATTTCTACCCTCTATGACGTTCAGTTTTAAATTATTTTGGTATATGCTAAGTGACGTTTTGGATAGGTCGGTAACGACCAGGGAGATGACATGTTTGGTACTATTTAGGAAGAGGTAGGCCGGTCTTGTGTTGGTAAAGGACCATCAGTTGGGCCTCGGTACATTCGATATACTGCCGAAAGATAGTCCTTTCACCTGGTCATTTGTATGGAAATACATTCTCCAATAAGTACCTTCCATTTTGTTTGTAGAGCCTAGTATGTTGGAATTTAATAATGGTAACAATTTTAGCTAAGATTGATAAGTTTACTTGCAAATGTTTTCAAAGACATGTCATTAAAAATAATATCAAGTATTTTTACTTAAGAATGTTTTGGTTATCATAAGGTAAAAACCCGTTCGGTGTTTATGTACAACTTAGTCTTATGAGATACCTTTTTATTTTCAAACAACATATTTTGAGTTCTCATACCAGTCCCATGACTAACCCAGAGTTTATTTTGTTTTCCCTTTTAACTCTGGGTGCCCTATTTTCTGAGCATACAAGTATTCAGGATTTTGTTTGGAATATTTTGGAGAAGAGCATGATGGAAGAGGTTTTTGGAGCATGGAGCTGGAGCACCCGATGTGGATGTCTATCTATCTATTTATTTTTATCTTTCCACCGTGTTTAAGTTAGTTAATACCAACAAGTGTGGGAGCAAGCAAGTATAACTGTTCCTAGCTGGGTTAGTTTATACAAAAACTCTAATGTATCCTAGTGAGGGTGGTTGTATGTGCCATCTATCTATTTTAGCGTAATGTGGGAATTTTTGTTTCTATCTTTTACTTTACTTCGTCCCTGAAAATCTGCCTCCTTGGCACTTGGATCTACGACATGTGAATACCGTGGATGTATTAATGTCGATTTTCGAGAGTCAAGGAGATGGGTCTTCACCAGATCTGTATAAGGAATTGTGCGGGACTGAATGTACGATAACTCCAAACTAGTATAAAATCCTGGCATGTTCTTTCCTTTTTACTTTTACTCCATTTAATTTTATCTATACTTTGATTCTATGATTGTTCCTGTGATTGTTAATTACATCATTCCAAGTAGAATCTTAAAGAATTTAAAAAATATTCATATAATTCATTAAACACTATTCGCCCCCTTGTTAACTGGCTATTAATCCAACGGAATTCAAAGGAAACTAGAACGTCTATAATAAGTCAAAATATCTCAAGGATCGACTAAGAAGACTAGACGGAAATGAAGAGAAAGACTAAAGAAGAAAAATGCTAAAACAAGCTAAGGTGATGGATCACTAGCGATCCATCAAATCAACTCCAAATGCTCTCATTTTTATTATGAGCCTTTGTTTTGTCTTCTAAATGTTCTCTCAAAATTCAAGTCAATCTGACTTCGTATGAGTTTCATTTTGGTGCTTTCACTGAGAACCTTGAACGAGTTATGAAGAACTGAAGTTTGAATCTAAGATTTAAAGAAGATGAGTAGGCCTAATACTAGTTCTAGCGCTGTAGCAAGTAAACCGAAGCCTGGAGGCAGCCAAGAGTTGCCCTTTATTTCTCATCAACCCATCTATGTGATTAGAAAAGAAACGGAAAGGACGATGAAGGAGATGCAAGATGGGATCTTGCCTAGGCAACAAGAGATGACATATAGCTTCTTCCAGAGGATGGAGCAACAAAGGATAGCTAGATCTACACGGAATAGGAATCAAACTCTAAGGAACAATACCGGAGGTGTCATAGTTGGATTGGAACAAGGAGGAATCCTACCTCCATGCCCAGAGCGATCGATATTTGAGAGCAACACTAGAATCAACAATAGGACTCAATGTAGGAGTATCTAGAGTTAGAGAAAAACAAACTAAAATAATGACCACATGACTTGGGGCCACGACAGGTTTGAATCTAGGATAAGCTTTAACACCTGGAACGATTGTTGTTGGAGCTAGAGTAGCAAATCAAAGTATGGATACATGACTTCATGAGCTGAACCAAAATCCCACAGTTGGAACAGGGGGCGAGTTCGTCCCTTACTCTCTGCCTTCTGCCTTTTCTACCTTTAATAAAATCAGGCCGCTTACACGTGTAAATGATCCCGTACGTTCCCTAGACACACTCTGAGTCGGATGCCTGAGATGAATATTTAGGACAACAATGACCCTAGACCGCTTAGACGTGTGCTAACCTAGATTGGTTCCTAGCCACGCTCCGAGTAGGATAATAATCTCAGGCCGCTTGGACATGCACAAAACCTAGATTGATCTCTTGCCATGTTCTAAGTCGGATGTCTGGGATAAACATTCAGGATTTCAGCTTATTTAATTTGTGCTTGTTTGCTTTGATTTTAAATTACAATTTTTAAAATCCATATTTAATGTGATAACCTATTTGAACGCCATAGTTACCCGACCAGAGAGACGGGACCTGAGTGCAAGGTACAAATCCCCTTGCCGGAGAGTGAGTGGATGGACTTGTACGATATCGGACGCTATAGAGTCTCGACCGGAGAGACGGGACCAGAGTGCAAGAAGTAAGTCCCCTCACCGGAGAGTGAGCAGATGGGCTTACTTAATCCCCCTTAACTTAATAAGAAAATGTCTAAAGAGGTCATCCCCCTTAACTTCAAAAACAAACGATCCGGTGAGATGTTCCCCTTAACTTAAAACATTAAACGATCCATAAAGATCGTATGTTAGAAAACACATTAAACATTTCAAAGAGTTCGCGCGTTAAACTAAACATTAAACGATCCAGAGAGATCACAAATTAAAATTAAACGATCAGGAGAGATCGAGCCTTTAAACAGATTTGATTTAATAAAAGGATTTGAATAGCTTATAAATAGAATAAAACTGATAAATCCAAGATGAACATAGGATGATTTTAATATATGATGTGATTCTGATATATGATGTGATTTGGATATATAATGCGATTTTGATATATAATGCAATTTTGATATATGATGTGACAACTCAGATTGAGAAGCAAAAATTGATAGTGATGTAAATCTCGAATAGACTTGCGAAGGATATGTGATGTAAATGGAGATATGTGATGTAATTGGAAATATGTGGTTTAATTAGAGATATGTGACGTAATAACTCATATTGAAATCGAAATGATTATGATGTATAGATTACACCTAAGCAGAGTTAGAGTCCTAGGATGTAAGAGGTTTGGAGCGACTTGTAATTCACCAAAGAATCCAAAGGAGCTGGACGGTTGCCTAAGGCTAAAGTCACTGGAAAGCTCAACAATCAATGACTTGTTACATGAACTTGTTCTGAAGCAAAGAACACCTTTCATTCAATACTTTGGAAGGCAAGTGTTAAATTGGTTTTTAATCTAGTAGAATTCAAATGGAACTAGAACATCTATTACAAGTCAAAATATCTCAAGGATAGACCAAGAAGACTAGAAGGAAAAGAAGAGAAAGAATAAAGAAGAAAAATGCCAAAACAAGCTAGCGATCCATCGCCTATGGATTGCTAGCGATCTATAAAGCTTTCACATGGATCCTCCAGTCCTCTTGCATCATGGTCTATTATGCTCCCTAGAGATGCTTGCCAAGTTTCATATTATGCAAAATAATCTTGCCCGAGAAGTGAAGACTCGCTAGATTCAAGCCGTTTGACCAAAAACAGCTAACTTAAAATGGACCTACAGAACTCAAATGAAGTCGGATTGACTTGAAATTTTTCAGAACATTTAGAAGATATAGAAAAAGGTTTGCAAGAAAAATGAGAGCATTAGGAGTTGATTTGATAGATCGTTAGCGATCCATCTAGATGGATCGCTGGCGACCTATCTAGATGGGCTCCATCGCATCAAATTTTTATGATGGATCCCTAACACCCTTTAGTATGTTCCGACAAATTTTTGTTTGATTTTGTTAAGGTTTGAGCGAGTTATGGATGATTCTTCTAGACCAGATGACCCATGAAGACAGATGATCAAACTAATTCCAAACGACTTGATATTTGGACAAGGCACTTAAACGGAAGATAGGAAGACAACAAAACAAAGATCACTCAAAATTATGCTAAGTGGATGGATGACTAGCAATTCAACCCCTATGGATAGCTAACGGTCCATCCCCTATAGATAACCAGCGATCCATCAAGATAGGTCAGATCGCCTCAAACTTCCCGAGTTCCTTCGTAGCACTTAGTAAAGGCTTCTGCTAGAAAAATATGCTAAGTTAATGGAAAGGTAGAGATCCACCCCCTATGGATAGCTAGCGATCCATTGCCTATGGATAGCTAGCGATCCATAGAAATGACTCAGATTGATTTGAGATATTTGGTGATGACTGGAATAACAACTAAACTCTTCTGCACTTGGACTCCTGGCCCAACACTCACTGAATTCCCCAATGAATACTCACCTACCTGCAACTGGAGATGGATCTTTTCCAAAGAAAGAGCCGCGTTACTCTACTGGAATTCCTTCACATTGTCAACTTTCTTCTTCCTCACAACAGTCATCAAAGGGGTTAATGTGATTCTCCAATCAACCTTTGTACTTATGACTTATTATTACTAATTGTAACTTAGATCTGAGGACTAACTTGTTGATTTCCAGAGAGATTCAACTAGTATAATCGTAATGAAGATTGATTAAAGTGGACATAAGCCAGAGTCAGCCGAACCACTATAAAAATTCTGTGTCTATTTTCTTACTTTTGCTTTTTATTTATAGTTTATCTGAGATTTTGCTGTCGATTATCCACAATACTGCTTTCACACTTGATCCAGGGTGTTGATCTATTTTGGGTCAACACCTCTCTAATGTTAATTTAATCTTAAGACCCCTATTTCACTGACTCACATTTGGTATCAGAGTATTGGTTTTTAAAGTTTTCATAATCTGATTTTTGAGAAAGTTTCAATTACAATATTTGATAATAGTTTAACACTATTTTCGAAAAGATAATTTGCAAAATCATCATAAATTTGTTTCATAAATTTACATCTATTCATTATAAAAAATCACATGATCTTTTGAAAAGGTTGTGGGAACTGATGTATTACCCAGCTTTTGATGAGCAGACACCTGATGAACAAACTTTAAGATCAAAAAGGTCAAATGGATATTGGATAGTGGATAGTGGATGCTCAAGATATATGATTGAAAATCCGGTGATTTTGAAAATATAGTTTTAAAAGATGGTGGATCAGAAAATTTTGGAGACAACTCTAAAGGATATGTGATTGGCATTGGCAATGTCAGTATTTCTAAAACTAATACTATTTCTAATGTTTTGCTAGTTATGAATTTAAAGCATAATCTGTTGAGTATTAGTCAACTGTGTGATAAGGGTTTCAAAATTAAATTCGTAATAGATAAATGCCACATTGAAGATAATGAGTCAAAATTATCTTTGAAGGTATTAGGAAACAAAACATCTATACATTAAGTATGGAAATCTCAAATGATAATTTGTTTCTTTTGACTGAATCAAGTGATCCTTGGATTTAGCATAAAAGGTTTGGTCATTTGAATTTCAAACTAATATTTAAAATTGCTAAAAATGATCTAGTTAGACGTCTTCCCAAAATGAATTTTAAAATTAATAATTGATGCAATGCATGTAAATTAGGAAAACTTAGAAAAAGTTCTTTTAAATCAAAAGATATGATTTTACCACTCAACCCCTTGAACTTCTTCACTTAGATCTTTTCAGTCCCTCACAAATACAATCTATAAATCACAATAGATATGTATTTGTTATCGTAGATGATATTCTGGATTTACTTGAAGATTTTCTTAAAACTTAAAAGTGATACTTTTGAAATGTTTAAAAACTTTGTTAAACGAATTCAAAATCAAATGACTAGTAAAATTAAAACTATTTGGAATGATCACGATGGAGAATTCGAAAATGAAAATTTAGAGAATTTCTGTAATAAGAAAGGTATAACTCATAATTTTTCATTTGTAGAACATCACAACAAAATGGAGTGGTTGAACATAAAAACAGGCCAATTCAAGAGTGTGCTAGAACTATGCTAAATGATAGTAATTTACCTAAATTTTTTTAGGCTGAAGCAGTTGGTACTACATGTTATATATTAAATGGAATTTTAGTAAGACTGTTGGCTAAGAAAACACCATATAAATTATTTTATAATAAAAAAGGCTAAGGTATCATACTTTAGAATTTTTAGCAGTAAATGTTTTATTTTAAATACTAAAGATAATTTGAATAAATTTGATGTTAAATCAGATAAAGGAATCTTTATTGAATATTCAAATAGAAATAACACTTACAGAGTTTTCAATATTAGAACTATTACTATTGAAGATACATTAAATGTCTCACTTGATTAAAATTTTAAAAATTTGTAATCCAAATATTGATGAAGAAGAAAATGTTGGTAACCCAAATGAAATTAGTAATGATGAGATTACTGAAAACGAAAATAATAATAATTCAGAAAATTCACATCCAAATAAAGGTACAAGATACTTAAAAGATCATCCTTTTGAAATATTGAATCTATTGTTAAAACTAGAAATCAACTAAATAAAACGAGCAACATTTCTTTTATTTCAACCATGGAACCTAAAAATCCAAAGGAAGCATCAACTGATGATTCGTGGATTCTTGCTATGCAAGAGGAATTGAATCAATTTACATGAAATGATGTATGGGAATTAGTCCCAAGACCCGAGGATAAATCCATAACAGGAACTAAATGGGTTTATAGGAAGAAAATGAACAAACAAGGAGAGGTTGTGAGAAATAAAGCTCTATTAGTTGCAAAAGGTTATTGTCAAGAAGAAGGTATAGATTTTGATGAAAACTTTACTCCCATAGCAAGATTAGAAGTTATACGAATTTTACATGCTTTTCGTAATCATATTAATTTTAAATTATATCAAATGTATTTTAAAAGTGCATTTTTAAATGGCTTTATTAAAAAAGATGTATAAACAACCACCAAATTTTGAAGATGATAAACTACCCAATCATATTTACAAATTAAAGAAGGCTTTGTATGGTCTGAAACAGACTCCAAGAAATTAGGATGACAGACTTAAATCCTATCTACTGCAATCAAATTTTTAAATAGACAAAGTAGATAGTACACATTTTATTAAAAGAGATAAAAATAATCTTTGGTTAATATAAATATACATAGATGAAATCTTTTTTGGATCTACTAACGATAAATTATACTAGGAATTCTCAAAAATAACGACTAAGGAATTGGAAATGAGTCATATAGGAGAACTAAATTTTCTTCTAGGACTGCATATAAAACAACTAATTAATGAAATTTTAGCAGTCAAGAAAAGTATGCTAAAGATTTAGTTAAGAAATTTGGTATGTCAAATACTAGTGGTAAACCAAATCCAATGGAAACTAGTGAAAAATTAAATAAAAAGAGTGTAACGATCCACAAATCCATAGCCCTTGAGTCAACACTATTCTACATCAATCAACTCAAGTTGAATAGAATTACGAACCATTGGGTTAAAGAAGAAGAGGCAGAAGAAGATAGAAAACAACATTAGAGCATCACATCGCAACGGAATAAAATATAACAGATAATCAATGATCTTTACACAAAAGGAAACTATATCTGTTTATACATACATCATTGGAGTACATCATCAGAGTACAACATCAATAACATACAACTGGATACACATCGGAATAATAATCAAATACGAAAGTATGTATCGCTATTCAGCTCGTCTCCTGAGCTCCACAGCATCATGTCCTATATTCTGTAATACTCGGTCCGACCCGAGCATTATGGTTAAATAACACCAGAGTCAGTTTGGAAAACCAGCGTGAGAAATCACACTCAAATTGGTTATTAAAAATCTCAAAAATCCTTTGGAAATAAAAGCATCTCGTAAGACCACACCATAAATAAACATGTCGGGTTTTTACCCTACGATAGCTAAAACATTTCTTATTAAAATCCTCTGATATCATAATAGGGCCTATACATAAATAATTATTAAAATAGCCGAAATTGTTACATCTATTAAATTCCAACTACTAGCCACAAAGTGGGTAATACAAATAAAACTCGTAAAAGGTTCGTAGGGAGAATGAATTTCCAACTAATGACTAGGCACTGGGGTACCACCTGTCGCGGTACGTGGCCTAGATCACAGTACCGAGGAGCCACCCTAACTCCATTGCAACACAAGATCTGGACTATCCTTTACTGGATAATTCCGAGTAAGATCACCCCACGGTTGGGATCAGCAACCGTACCACTAAGCCGAAATAAAAAGGGACATCTAGACAGGGATGACCTTACCCGAAAATGGGTGCTGCCCACCAAGCCTTGCTGCAAAACCCCTGATTTTCGGTCATTCCCGGTTGATGAGGCTTAAGGCTAAGTGTTACTTTTTAGAACATATCCCTTAGAATGCCCATCATCCACCTGACGATGTTCCGAAAGCATTCGTCCATACAAGTCCGTCTCGGGTTCGAACGGAACCGAATGCACTATTCCTACTACATCCATTTTGGAAATATCCTCAGGATTAGTAGCGACTAGCCCGTGCACTTCACTGCTCCATCTTCGAATCCAAACTCGTTTTTCCACGAAACGTACAAACCGGATCGAAGTGGTTTTCGAGAAAATAAATCTCGATCACGGTCTCTTCGAAACGATCAACGCATTTGGCCAATATTGATAGTCGGTTATTTAACTATCAACTAACATTAACAACAATCACCAAACAATAAATAATTTTCCCAAATTATTTATTAATCCCAAAAATATCTTCACAAGATATATTTCATTTTTAAACCCTTTTGAAAACAGTTTCCAACTATCTTTCTTTCTTAGGATAAATTTTCCTAAATATTTCTATTTCCACTGAAATCACCAAACACAAAACTTTAGATTTTTAAAATAATTTAAAACACTTTACTTTGAAATATACTTTAAAACATTTAAGTTAAACTACTTTAATAACTTGTTAAAAATACATACTATATGAATATTTGAAAATAAGGTTACTTTATAAAATTTAAAACTAGGTTTTCACTTTTTAAAACAAAATACTAAGTCACATTTTAAATAATTACTACGATAATAGATTCGAAAAATATATACTTTAGAATTTAGATATTTAGAAATAATAAATTCCTAAAACATGCTTTTTAAAACAACATTAAAACCACATTCTTCTTTAAATTTCCAATTTCAAACACTTGAATCAACTTCCAAATTGATTTCCAATTTACTCCCTTTTATTCCAAAATCCATTAATTCAAGATTTTATTCCTTAATTATGATTTAAAATACTTTTAACTGAAAATACCAATTTTAGATTCTCAAATTACTTCTTAATCCTTTTAAATAAATTTAAACTTTAAATTTTAAAATAATTCTTTATTCCTTTAATATAATATCACTTAATTTTACAATCCATTAATTTGTGTTTATTCAAAAAAAATTTCTTTTCATACTCGAAGTTATTTTTTAGTATTTTAATATCACTTCCATTTCTTTTCAATTCATTCTTAATTTATTCAAATTTTCTAAAATTATTTCGCTTACAAATTCACTTCTTTTATTTTCTTTCCAAAATCTAATTTATATATTTTTGATAACTCATTATACCCAAATAATTCAATCAAACTATAGCATTCAATATTCCAATATAATTCATCATAGAATATCAAATAATCACAACGGAGAATATTAAATAATTTAAATATTGAGGAACTCAGTTGGATCCCTCCAACCAGTTTTCTCTGCATCCACAGATGTTAGCACAACATAAATACCAATTCCACTTCGAGGTGGAATATCGCGGTATATGGGATTAATATAATATCGTCCGCTATTATGCGGCGCATAGGGTCTCATCCGCTATATAATGCGGGAAATCAAACATTCCAAGATATACTATATACTACTATATATAATATAACACACCAAATCCAATCAATCAATCAATTATTTAAATTTAACCATTTAAATTTAAATTAAAAATTCAGCTGAGTGAGATGAACTCACCTTTGATTTTTGTCTGAAATCCGATCCGATCTTGACTTGGCTTGTCTCTCCATAATTTCAGACCTTGTATAACATTAATATGATTTATTAATATTTGATATAATTGGACCAACAAACCTCCATTTAAAGATTTTATTTCAACTAATTTAATAAAAATATTTTTAGGGACTAAAATAATTAATTAAGTTTCTTTTTTTTAAACAAATTTATCTTCATAGTAAGTCCATATGTATTTACAAGATTAAAAACAAAATTATTTTATACTTACTGAAATAGAAATTCTCCTGACATATATATTTATTATATTTTCCTTTAAAACTACATATACTTAGAATTTAACTTATACAGATTCAAAATCTGATTTTATATAAATTCTCTAACATTTTTAACATTCACATATATTACCAAAATCATAAATATGATATATTTCTTTTTCACTTACATATGTATATATACATTAATTCCTCATAAGATAAAATTCTTTCAAGCTGTATGTATAAAATAGCTCTTGCTTTTATTTTTCCCGAATTCAACATTTTTTTAAACAGAAATTCAATTAAGTAACCCTACCTAATTTTAATATATAAAATAAACGTTCTGCATGCTCACATCTGCCGTTTGCTCGTAGCGATGCTCGAATGCCTTGTCGTGAAACATTCGCGATGGGTTGCGATGCCGATATTTTTTTAATATATGATTACCGATCGAATTTCTTTCTATTCAAATCTTCACTCAGAGGGAAAGCCGCAATTGAAATGAGTAGCTTGGAACTGCTTTCGATTTCTTTCGGCAGTTCGTTTATCTTTATTTTTGAACGACTTTGTGGATTCAAGAGGAAGAGGGGGACGAGCTTGAATTGAACAAAATGCGGGACTCAATCCCTTTAACTTCCATAAGTTCGAGGAGAAGGGAAGTTATAAGGAGAATTCGCGATTTTAACCGGCCATTATTTATGTTCTCTGAGAATTCAACTTTGATTTTCTTTCCACTTTCTTTTGATTCGGCTGGCTTTGATTTATTGATTGCGGTTTAAAATTTTGCAGAGGAAGATACCATGATGTTCTAAAAAGGGGGAACATGATTTTTAAAGGAAGGCTGCTTGTTGAAGTGAAGTGGAAAAAACAGTGATGTGAAACTATTTCGGTTGATGTTGACCAAATATAAATTTAAATTTAAATTGTCTCGATAAATGCAACTCAAAATTTCGATCTCCTATCCAAGCGTTCTGCTAGGCGTTCCTAATGTTATATCCCTATTCCGAACGCAATGGATCGTATGGGAAAGATAGATTTTTTGAATCGAATTAAAGTATTAAATTTTCGATATTAATTCTAGCGCGTTAATATATCGTACGCTCACGCAACAACTCCGATCAATACGAAATTTGAAATCCGATAATAAAACACTATTACAGACCCAATGGAACATGTTTCGTTGAATTCCGAGACTGTGCCTCGAAAGGCTATTTTTAAATATCAATTTAAACGATAAAATTTCAAAACTTAACAAAACACTGCCGAATCAATTTTTAACACTTTTACTATCTTCAGTGTTATCAACATAAATTTTGCAAGCCTTTAAATTATTTTAAACAGGCTTAGAATTTCAGATTCAACACTTTACCCAACTTCAAATTATTTAATTCAATAATTTAATTATCAAATAAATTGTGATATTTGAATTCAAGTTAAAATTAACCTTTTAAATATCTAAAATCAATTAAATATTCCAATTTCAAATGCCTAAAAATTCTGGGCCGTCACATTCCTCGCCCCTTAAAAAGAATTTCGTCCCCGAAATTACTAATTAGGACGAATGGTTCAATACCCGTTTACCTTTTTTCCAAAACCAACAATTCAACATCCTAACCAACTATCTTTTATAAAGACCCATTACCATTCTTACTAACTTCCCAAACTCCCCCATAATTTGCAAACAATACTATTTGCTCAATTATTCAAGTTTAAATTTAAAAAAAATTTGAATTATCAAAGTTTTCTAACTCCCTAAATTTTCGAAAAATTTCTCCACTGTCTCCTTTGCGCGGCTAGCTCGGTACAACTAAAAAATTCCCCTACGGGCTCCCAAATTCCAAAAGAAAACAAAAAGCCAAGTGGCTCGATCAAAAACCCAATCAAATTTCAAACAGAAGTTTAAACACATACCTTTTTATCGAGCAATTAAAATTTATCTTCTGAAATCAAAATCAATTTCCTTTTCCTTTATAATACCTGTATATCCTACATAGCAATAAAATCCAATCACAACATTCAAAAACATTTTATCGACTTCCTTACAAAATGTCAATATTTATTCATTCAAATATTAACTTAGAATATATTTGTAATATCAATTTCCAATTAAGAATTCACCATTCCTTTCTTAAGTTTAGTATAAGCATTTTATATGTTTCTTTATTTATTTTCACTTCACCACTTTAGTTTATATTTTCTTCTATTCAAATTGGTTTTTCCATTTCCATATGAATTCAATTTATTTTCAACTCTGAATATTGAATTTTATCTTCCATTTATACCGACTCATATTATTATTTTAAATTTGTTTCATTTCCTAATTTATTTCAATTTTCAATTTAAAATTGTTTTATTGCTAACAAGAAAATTTTCAAAAATTTTCTAACTCCCAAAATTTTCAAATTTTTTTGGCAGAGTCTCCTTTGTACGGAGGAGCTTTTGCAATTTAACAATAGATATAAATATATATACATCAACCCACACGGTCGAAAAAACAAAAACAGTTCATATTTCCTATTTTTATTGCATAGGCGTACCTTTATTTAGCATTTTAAGCAAGCGGCTTATTATTTTAGCATTTTGCGCGATCCAATCCAGCCAAACGGCTTCCCGATACCTGTACTTACTCAATTCAAATATATAAGTACTAAATATATGCAATCTATTGACATTTCACTTAATTTCAATAGCTAACATATAAATTTCACTTAAAATGTATGTTATATAATTTCCATAAGCACATATAAGGATCCGACACTTATTACTATTGCTTACATCCAATTCTCAACCCATTCCATTCATATTAAGTGATTTACAACTTACTCGCTTATTTTTAATTCATTCTAAGAAAAACAAACTCAAACTCATTCCAGTTAACTTCAAAATCATCGTAATTCACTTCTAAGAACTCATAGGATTTTATCTAATCCCGTTTACATCAAACGATCAATTTCTTATGCAATTCGACAATATTAATGTGAATAAATAATTACTTAAGCTTTACAACCATTTTAAATTGATTCCATCTCAATTTACACTTGATTCCAAGCCATCTTGTTAAACTCGACAACCAATATATTAAATAACCATCTCACAATTTACTTAAGCTATTTATTTTCTTCAAACCATTCCACCCAATAACTTAAGTTTATTTTATTCCACCAACTTCAATTTTAAATTCTTGATTTGATTTTCCCTTTGATCAAATCCCAATCATTTTACTAATTTATCCGATTAGCTTATTCTTTTATCCATTTTTAAATCTTAATTTACACTAACAATTTATTATTGAATTTATTAATAATAAGGTCATTCAATTTATGCTTGAATTGGATTTGTTTACAATTCACACCAAATCTATTTTAATCCAATTCAATACTTACTTTACATTTATTGAAGTAAGAATTTTATTTCATTCTATATTATCTATAACTTAACTAAATTCATTTCAATTTTTTTTTTTAAACTTAACTCTAGTTAAATCTAGCTACACCATTCTTTTTGAATTTCGTTAAGCAAGGACTTAATTCCATTTATTATCATTCCAATATACAAATTTTCAACTCATGTGCCTACTCACCTGAATCAATTAGTACTTACAAATCTTAATTCCAATACTTTGTTTAATTTAGTCTAACCTGACTAATTTTCCCATTCCACATAATTTAACACAATTCAATTTTAAATTCCAGTATTCAGTTTTCGCTTTACTTATTCACAAAGCTGAATAAATTTGTCCTCCCACAAATTCACTTCCAGTAAATTTTTACTTTTATTTACTGGGTTCAATTACATTCTATTTCCATTCAAATTTTACACTTCTTTAAGTTTCCAACTTATTTATATTCCATTCCCATTCCTTTTTAATTCAGTACATTGTATTGGTTTACTCTCTTATTTTGTTTCCTACTTCCTTTAATTTAACTCTTTCAAGTTAAATTTTATTTCAACAAATTCCAAATTTACAAGTTATCAACTTATCATATGCCATAAACATTCTTAGTTAGGATTCCAGAGTTCAAACAGTCTTTTAACATTTCAAAATTCCCTTTGAAATCGCCTATGTCCAAAATTCCTTGCATTTCTAAAATCAAATTTATCTTTTGCAAACAATTCCAATTTAAAATAATTTGGTAGCAATCTCTCTCTGGGAAACTCGAAAATGAACATCGATGATGCTGCAGTCATCACCGAAGTTATTTTCCAGCGACCGAAAGAGTTCAATGCTTTTATCTTTTTTGAAACACTTTCAAATATTTTTAAATTCTAAATCTCTCTAGATTTCAAATCCGATTCAAAAATATTTCTCAATATATATTATCTTCTCAACTTTTTGAGAATCATTTTCAACTTCAAGGAATTTAAATTTCTAAATTTTCAAATCCCAAATCCTTTAAATTATATTCAAACATTACTTTGGAATTTAATCACACTATAATTCACATTTATAGTTTACATTTATAAACTTCACTTGCATATGAATTTGTTTCTTAGTTTTTAGTTATGGTTTCAATTCCTTATTCAATTATAAATCACATTTACTAACCCCATTTATTTTATTAATTTATTCCTTAATCTTTGGTTATTATTTTCAATTTCTTATTCAATTCTCATACAATGATAATAATTTAATATTATCACTTTCTAACAAACAAGCATCCATATATAACTATAATAGTTTACGAAAAATCATTCCCTTTTATATATGAAAATTATTTGGGTGAAATTATTTCATTTACCCTATTTGAAAGAATATTGTATCGGTTTATCTTGTTTAAGAGTTTAGAAATCCCTATCGATGACATGGCGTCCCATATATCGACTAGAATTCATAAACACTCAACCGATAAGTCAACACAATATAAAACAAAATTTATATTCACTAACAAATACACGCTCATATTTATTAACACCCTCAAGCTCATTCTAGAGTATTACAGACTCTATTTAATGAGTAATCCCCACCAGAGCCAAGGTTATCACCAACCTAAGCACTGATACCAAGTGTAACGACCCGTAAATCCGTACCCCTTGAGTCAACACTATTCTACATCGATCAATTCAAGTTGAACAGAATTACGAACCATTTGGGTTAAAGAAGAAGAGGTAGAAGAAGAGGAAGATAGAAAACAACATCAGAGCCTAACATCGCAGTGGAATAAAATATAATAGATAATCAATGATCTTTACACAAAAGGAAACTATATCTGTTTATACATACATCGTTAGAGTACATCATCAGAGTTCAACATCAATAACATACAACTGGATACACAGCGGAATAATAATAAAATACAGAAGTACGTATCGCCATTCAGCTCGTCTCCTGAGCTCCACAGCATCATGTCCTGTATTCTATAATACTCGGTCTGACCCTAGCATTATAGTTAAATAACACCCGAGAGAGTCTGGAAAACCAGCGTGAGAAATCACACTCAAATTTGTTATTAAAAATCTCAAAAATCCTTTGGAAATAAAAGCATCTCGTAAGACCACGCCACAAATAAACATGTCGGGTTTTTACCCTACGATAGCTAAAACATTTCTTATTAAAATCCTCTGATATTATAATAGGGCCTATATATAAATAATTATTAAAATAGCCGAAATTGTTACATCTATTAAATTCCAACTACTAGCTACAGAGTGGGTAATACAAATAAAACTCGTAAAATGTTCGTAGGGAGAATGAATTTCCAACTAATGACTAGGCACTGGGGTACCACTTGTCATGGTACGTGGCCTAGATCACAGTACCGAGGAGCCACCCTAACTCCATTGCAACAGAAGATCCGGACTATCCTTTACTGGATAATTCCGAGTAAGGTCACCCCATGGTTGGGATCAACAACCGTACCACTAAGCCGAAATAAAAGGGACATCTAGACAGGGATGACGTTACCCAAAAATGGCTGCTGCCCACCAAGCCTTGCTGCAAAACCCCTAATTTTTAGTCATTCCCGGTTGATGAGGCTTGAGGCTAAGCGTTACCTTTTAGAACATATCCCTTAGAATGCCCATCGTCCACCTGACGATGTTCCGAAAGCATTCGTCCATACAAGTCCGTCCCGGGTTCGAACGGAACCGAAGGCACTATTCCTACTACATCCATTTTGGAAATATCCTCAGGATTAGTAGCGACTAGCCCTTACACTTCACTGCTCCATCTTCGAATCTAAACTCGTTTTTCCACGAAACGTACAAACCAGATCGAAGTGGTTTTCGAGAAAATAAATCTCGATCCCGGTATCTTCGAAACGATCAACGCATTTAGCCAATATTGATAGTCGGTTATTTATCTATCAATTAACATTCACAACAATCACCAAACAATAAATAATTTTCCCAAATTATTTATTAATCCCAAAAATACCTTCACAAGATATATTACACTTTCAAACCCTTTTGAAAACAGTTTCCAACTATCTTTCTTTCTCAGGATAAATTTTCCTAAATATTTCTATTTCCACTAAAATCACCAAGCACAAAACTTTAGATTTTTAAAATAATTTAAAATGCTTTACTTTGAAATATACTTTAAAACATTTAAGTTAAACTACTTCAATAACTTGTTAAAAATACATACTATATGAATATTTGAAAATAAGGTTACTTTATAAAATATAAAACTAAGTTTTCACTTTTTAAAACAAAATACTAAGTCACCTTTTAAATAATTACTACAATAATAGATTCGAAAAATATTTACTTTTGAATTTAGATATTTAGAAATAATAAATTCCTAAAACATGCTTTTTAAAACAACATTAAAACTTTTTATCTTATATTTAAAAATTTACTTTGAACGTACTTGGCTATCCAGAGAAATATACTTCTCTTCACATTCTTCTTTAAATTTCCAATTTCAAACACTTGAATCAATTTCCAAATTGATTTCCAATTTACTCCCTTTTATTCCAAAATCCATTAATTTTAGATTTTATTCCTTAATTATGATTTAAAATACTTTTAATTGAAAATACCAATTTTAGATTTCTCAAATTACTTCTTAATCCTTTTAAATAAATTTAAACTTTAAATTTTAAAATAATTCTTTAGTCCTTTAAAATAATATCACTTAATTTTACAATCCATTAATTTATGTTTATTCAAAATCTTTTTCTTTTCATACTCGAAGTTATTTATTAGTATTTAATATCACTTCCATTTCTTTTCAATTCATTCTTAATTTATTCAAATTTTCTACAATTATTTCGCTTACAAATTCACTTCTTTTATTTTCTTTCCCAAATCCAATTTATATATTTTTGGTAACTCATTATACCCAAATATATTCAATCAAACCGTAGCATTCAATATTCCAATATAATTTATCATAGAATATCAAATAATCACAATAGAGAATATTAAATAATTTAAGTAAATGTTGAGAAATCCAGTTGGATCCCTCCAATCTGTTTTTCCTGCATCCACAGATGTTAGCGCAACATAAATACCAATTCCACTTCGAGGTGGAATATCGTGGTATATGGGATTAATATAATATCATCCGCTATTATGCGACGCATATGGTCTTATCCGCTATATAATGCGGGAAATCAAACATTCCAAGATATACTATATACTACTATATATTATATAACACACCAAATCCAATCAATCAATCAATTATTTAAATTTAACCATTTAAATTTAAATTAAAAATTCAGCCGAGTGAGATTAATTCACCTTTGATTTTTGTCTGAAATTCGATCCAATCTTGACTTGGCTTGTCTCTACACAATTTCAGACCTTGTATAACATTAATATGATTTATTAATATTTGATATAATTGGACCAACCAACCTCCATTTAAAGATTTTATTTCAACTAATTTAATAAAAATATTTTTAGGGACTAAAATAATTAATTAAATTTCTTTTTTTAAACAAATTTATCTTCATAGTAAGTCCATATATATATTTACAAGATTAAAAACAAAATTATTTTATACTTACTGAAATAAAAATTCTCCTAACATATATATTTACTATAATTTTCTTTAAAACTATGTATACTTAGAATTTAACTTATACAGATCCAACATCTGATTTTATTTAAATTCTCCAACATTTTTAACATTCATATATATTACCAAAATCATAAATATGATATATTTCTTTTTCACTTATATATGTATATATACATTAATTCCTCATAAGATAAAGTTCTTTCAACCTGTATGTATAAAAACAGATCTTGCTTTTATTTTTCCTGAATTCAACATTTTTTTTAAAACAGAAATTCAATTAAGTAACCCTACTTAATTTTAATTAAGTTATCAAAGAATAAACAAAATTAAGGAAATCAAACCTTAATCTCGTCGTCCCTCATAGAACAGACATCAACGAAAAAGACCATTAACCACCTCAAATTCGACACGCCTCTACTACTTCTCCGGCTCCTCGAGTGAAACCCTCATCGCCCACAACTCGCGCGAACCCACATCTTCCTCCACGAGCATGAGCTGCTATTTGAATCGACGAAGATGCTAGTTGGAGCCCCCTGTGCTTTGCGTCGCCGTCGCCAAAAATTGCCGCGACCTCAATCTGCGTGTTTTCATCTGCCATTTGCTCGCAGCGATACTCGAATGCCTTGTCGCGAAACAATCGCGATGGGTTGCGATGCCGATATTTTTTTAATATATGATTACCGAACGAATTTTGTTCGATTCAAATCTTCACTCAGAAGGAAAGCCGCAATTGAAATGAGTAGCTTGGAACTGCTTTCGATTTCTTTCAGTAGTTTGTTTATCTTTTTTTTTCGAACGACTTTGTGGATTCGAGAGGAAGAGGGGGATGAGCTCGAATTGAACAAAATGCGAGACTCAATCCCTTTGATTCCCAAGTTCGAGCAGAAGGGAAGGTATAAGGAGAATTCACGATTTTAACTGGCCATTATTTATTTTCTCTGAGAATTCAACTTTGATTTTGTTTCCACTTTCTTTTGGTTCGGTTGGCTTTGATTTATTGATTGCGGTTTAAAAATTTTCAGAGGAAGATTGCATGATTTTCTAAAAAGGGGGAACATGATTTTGAAAGGAAGGCTGCGTGCTGAAGTGAAGGGGAAAAAACAGTGATGTGAAATTATTTCGGCTGATGTTGACCAAATATAAATATAAATTTAAATTGTCTCGATAAGTGCAACTCAAAATTTCGATCTCTTATCGAGGCATGCCGCTAGGCGTTCCTAATGTTATTTTCCTATTTCAAACGCAATGGAAAAGCTTTCGAGTCCTAATTTGAGCGTATGGGAAAGACAGCTTTTTTGAATCAAATTAAAGTATTAAATTTTCGATATTAATTCTATCGTGTTAATATATCGTACGCTCACATAACAACTCCGATCAATATGAAATTTGAAATCCGATAATAAAACACTATTACGGACCCAATGGAACAGGTTTCGTTGAATTCCGAGACTGTGCCTCGGAAGGGTATTTTAAATATCAAATTAAACGATAAAATTTCAAACTTAACGAAACACTTCCGAATCGATTTTTAATACTTTTACTATCTTCAGTGTTATCAATATAAATTTTGCAAGCCTTTAAATTATTTTAAACAGGCTTAGAATTTCAGATTCAACACTTTATCCAACTTCAAATTATTTAATTCAATAATTTAATTATCAAATAAATTATGATATTTGAATTCAAGTTAAAATTAACCATTTAAATATCTAAAATCAATTAAATATTCCAATTTCAAATGCCTAAAAATTCTGGGTCGTCACAAAGAGAATCCAAATGTGGATCAAAAATTATATAGAGGAATGATTAGATCACTACTTTATTGCTAGTAACCTGATATAATGCATAATGTTTGTCTCTGTGCAAGATATCAATCTCAACCTAACGAAACTTATTTAAAATTTGTAAAAAGAATTTTGAGATATGTAAACAACACATTAGATTATGGACTCTTTTATCTAAACGAAGACTCTTATGAATTCATTTCATATAGTGATACCGACTATGCTGATTGCAAATCAAACCGAAAAAGTACAAGTGGAACTTTTCACTTTTGGGACACTTACCGTTTTCCTGGTTTAGTAAGAAGCTAAACTTTGTATCTCCGTCGTCGATGACAGGAGCATAATATATTTCAGCAGCATTAGCCTGTTCGCAAGTTATCTATATGCAATAAATATTAAAAGATTTTAGTCTAAATTTTACTAAATCACCAATATACGATGATAATACAAGTGCGATCAATCTATAAAAAAAATCCAATTCATCATGCTAGAACTAAACATATTGATATAAGACACCATTTTCTAAGAGATAATGTAAACAAGAAATAATATCACTTGAATTTATTAACATTGAAAATCAAATATCTGATAGAATCAAACAACTTTTACTAAGTTAAGAAGTGAGATAGGAATTTGTTCTCTATTAGAAATATAAAAATAATGAAGTAAAAACTACAAAATATAAAGAAAAAAACAATTAAAATTATAACATATACATCGACATCTCCTATCCCCCTATGTGCACTTCTAATGATAATTTCTATTTTTTAAATTTTCATCTAAAATTCAAATTGTGGTCAAATAATAACCAAATTTTGACTTTTTTCTTCATTTCTCTGTATTCTCTCTGTTTTAAACTTCTAAAACAAATAAAAGATGGCCTCCTCTAATCCTAAACATTCTAGAGAAGAGGATTCATCGTTTTCCTTCCTTTCACCTACCCAAGGCCCCTTCCAGAACACTACTATGGCCAAAGGTATTAAATTAGAAGGAGAAATGAAGAATGTTGTGGAGATGTTGACAAAAGTATAAGTTGTACAACTTTGTATG
This sequence comes from Allium cepa, assembly GCA_030765085.1. NCBI lineage: Eukaryota > Viridiplantae > Streptophyta > Magnoliopsida > Asparagales > Amaryllidaceae > Allium > Allium cepa. The sequence goes on along the minus strand of CM060940.1, from coordinate 753,606,367 downwards.
TCCAAAGAACAAAAATAAAGTAGAGTTCTTCGCAATTTGTAAAAATATCCATTGGATAGTCCTACGAATCCAATAGTTATTGAAGATGATTATGCAAATTTAGCCATTCAAAACCCATTCAAGGTAGCGATAACGAGGAAGAAGAGGAAGACACACAGAGGAAGATGACGAAGTCCGGTGCGTCAGAGAAGTGTATTTCGGTCGAGATGGGAATCTCATCGAACAAAAGGGGAACTTTTTCTTCCTTTATCCTTCTTGTCCTATTCAAAAATCCTCGATCAGTAGGAAATCATGTTAGGATGGTACTTGTCTTCATTAATTTGATTGTGTGGTATGTACATTTAATTTAATTTAACATTTGTTTTACTTTTACGTACATTTTAAGATGCGGCTAGATTATGGTGTGGTACTGAATGAATATATAGATTGGTTTGTTTACCATTAATGATTTGTTTTATCACTTATCAATTCTTATAATTCTGATCATTATTTCCATTTCATGATTATCTCATTTTAAATATCACTTTTGTTTTTATATAAATCATTCTCATCATCATTATACGTCATTAATCTATAATATTTTATTTAGGGGGAGTTAGAGTGAGAGTAAGAGTGTGAGGACCCTGACTCGACCTTCGAAAATCGGCACCGAATACGACACTCGTATTCAAATGCCGCAGATCCAAACGTCGAACCTGGTTCGCCGGAGCTTATAACACATTAAGTAAATAACACAGCGGAAAAAAAATGAATAACATATATCAATATACAACATTTGATACAATAACTGATACAACATGAATGATACAACAGAAAGGTACAATAGACATCAACATTATCAGAGATACAAAGAATAGCAGCGGAACAAATCTCCAAAATAGTCTTCAAGAAAGAACTCCAGTATCAGTAATCTCCATCTCCAAAGCACCAATCCAGCAATAGCTCGAACTCCCACTCAAGATGAAGAGAAGCAACTCGATCCAAAATGCGATTGCCAAATCCTAATGGCTGAAAGCTATCGAATCTACACCTACTATGGATTATCTGAAAATCCCAACTCTAGACTGCCCGTGTGGGAAATAGTGGGCACCCAGAGTTTAGGAAAGGAACAATAAACTCCAGGTCAGTCATGGGACTGGTATGAGCAAACAAAAGCATTTGGTCTTTGAAACTAACAAGAGAATTTAAATTTGAAATCCGCAATGCTTTTTTGGAAAATGAAACTACCATAAGGCCTCCCGGCACACACACAATGCAAACGCACACATGGGGGAGATTTCTCCTTATGATAGTCAAACATGCTTACTACGAGAAAAATTCTTTGATATTATTACTAGTGCATAGTGGAAAATCTTGCATAGTGGAAAATCTTTCGAAAGTATAATATAAATCCTAGCCAGCATAGGTACCATGATGCTATGCCTACTATAGCTGCCATGTTAAATGGCAGGTTCTACAACTAAAACCGTACAAGGCACGTATTGGATGAATGGATTTCCAACAAATGGTCAGGCTAAGGAACTTCCTACTGCCACATGGGATCGCCTCTGGCGGGACGTCCCGAGAACTAACGTTACGGTTAGATCTCTGCCAACACAAGGCCGGGTTACCTCTGTAACTAGGTAACTACTACACGAATATGTCATCCCCCGGTCCTTTGGGACCTTTATCCGAGCGCTCGCAACAACAACCACAAAGTATCACAAAGTAATAGATCTGCAGTATCCACATAGGTAAGTATCTGGGCTCCATACCATGATACCACCCTTTACCAGAAGGGAATGACACACCCTAAAGGGAGCGACCCTCATAACCTTGCCGCATCTTTCCTGTTTCGACCATTTCCGGGGTGTGAGGTCCTGATGCAGTCTCGTCCACAAAGCTACGCTTTGTGCAACAAAGCCATGCTTTGGGTCAACAGATGACCAAAGCAATGATCACAAAGATAAATGATCAAACAAATGATCATATCACAAATGATCAACCAATGATCATCACACAGCAGCACTCAGTATGCCACATTACCAAATTGGGAATATCATTGATAAATATCAACTACATAGCCTCTGAGCTCGTACGTCTCAGAGAAGGGTGTTAAGCTAAGAGAATAAATTCTCCGCCACCAAGCAGAAATGTATTTGATAGAAATCAGTTAACATCTCAAAGTGTAATGTCGGACATACAACCATACAAGTCTGTTCCGGGTTCGAACAGAACCGAAGGCACTTCCGAAGAAGCCCTTGCAAATCCGGGTATCCACAATCCCGATCGGACTTCCCATCACTAAGGAGAACTCTATACCGGAGCAACTCAGTGCAGAGTCAATCGACAGGTTATCCTATCGTTCCCACAAATATCCGGTCTTCACCACCGGTCTTCAAATGCTATCCATAACGTCGTATCACTATTCGGAATGGGCTATATGACACAAGGTCCTCTCCCGGCTAAACCGAATAGTGAGCGCCATATTTGAAAACATATGGATATGGGATTTTAGCTAAGTCACAACTTATAAAATCCAAAACTTTTCTTTGAAATAGTTAAACAAATTACCATTTTTAAATCTTTAAACCAAAAATATTTATTTCACAAAGTTTCACCCAGTTTCACAAAGATCTATTCATAGATTTCAAAACAATTCCCATTTCAATTGGATTAACCCAATTAAATCTTTAAATTAAAGATTTATAGCTTTCAAATCCATTTCCAAAGATTTATCTAAAATTTGGAAACCATTTCATTTTAGACTTGAAGTCCTTTTAACACCAATTGGAAATTCATTTCTTTTGTGAAAGCTCACAAACAGTTTCCGTTTTCAGAAAGAATACAAATATATACCAGTTTAAATCTTGGGTTAAACTAAAATTTCAAAAACATCACCTTTAAAAATGGTTTTAAAAACCCATATAACCCATTTATAAGTTGAATAACTTTTTTTTAACCCTAGATTCCAAATCATCGAATTCAATTTCAAACATTGAATTCAAATTTAAATTAATTCATTTAAATTCCAAGATTCGATTAAGTTTTTAAAATAACTATCATTTTTGAAAACTCATTTTCAAAAGCTTCAATTCCAATTCCAAAACTAATTTGGATTCAAAAATCAAATTTTTAAAAACAATTTCAAAAATCTGTGACTTAACAAATTTCCACGTGCAACCCATATTAGTGTGTGTATAAGTGTGGTCGGGGGGTTTTACACAATAGAAGTGCAACATCATCAATCAGCATAGATTAAATCATTACAATTCGATGTGGGATTCGGATAACCAAATGGAATCCGACTCCCTGTCGCATCGAAACTCAAATGTCGTTTTACGGGTCAAAGGGTTTGCATAACAATATATATATATATATATATATATCACAGATATGACAGCTTAGCACAAAACATCACATAGCATCACATCACATATCAAATATATCAATCCATCACAGAACATTCATTAACAATCAAACATCTTCAGTTAAGATGAATAATTTTGCGTGGTTTTAAATTTATCAACCACATAATTACTTTCGTTGGTAATCTTTAATCAATGATTAATTATCATTTATTACAATTGATTAAGTCTTAATCACCTTCATTACTTAATTAATTAATTTTTCTTTACATTAATTAACCTTCGAACATTTGATTAATAAATCTTTAATCATTAATTATCCATACTTAATTACTTTAACATGTAATTAATCACTTAATTAATTATTCTTAACTCTTTTATTCATTAATCATTAATCAAATAATTTAAACCTTTAACTAATTATTAATTAATTCTTCAATTAATAACTCAAATGATTAACTCTTAATCACATTACTTAATTACTTTTAATAAAGTATTTATCCTTTACTTAATTACCTTTAGTAATTAATCACTTAATTACTTCCCTAAGTATTATATTAGATTAATCCAAAGTGATTATCTTAATCAATCATAATTTAATTACTTAATTAACTAATTAACTTAATCATTTAAAATTAATTAAATGATTCTTAACTCATTATATTAAAAGATTCTTAATTAAGAAAACATCATCTTAATTAAATCATTTATGACAAATAAAACTTGATAATTAAAAATGATTCAATTATCTCAATTATCTTTACAAATTTAATTATCTTTAATTAAATCAAATTCAAAATAACTAATAATAATCTTTAGTACAATTTGATTATCAAATTCTAAATCATTAAACTTTATTTAAATAAAATATAATATTTAGAAATCAATTAAATTTAAACATATTTTAAATTGAACTTTTAAAATCTTTAAAACCTTTCCAAATTTATTTAATAAAGTTTAATATAAACTTTATTTCAAACCCACTTATTTTATTTTAACTTTTCAATTAAAAGTTAAACTTATCATAATTTTATTTCAATACTTAAAGGAAAGAATTTTTTTTTAAAAAAAAATCTAAACCTTTATTTGAAATCAAATTCATATTTAAATTTTACTTAAAAACATTTTTATTCAATATTTAAAACTTCTCAAAACTGATTTGAATTCAAATTGTTTTAAAGCAAAAACTGAAATCACCCTTAAACTTAATTTCAAAACAACTTTCAAATCTTGCTTAAAATTTAAATGTTTCAATTTTAAACTTGAATTCAAACTTAAATCCAATTCAAACCTAAATTTGAATCTTGTTTTAAATATTGAATTTCCTTTTAAATTTTGAAAAGAACAAAACTGTTTTTAAATAAAAATCAGGATTCAAACCTGGAAATTAAATTTTACTGTTTTTTTTTCTTCCAGATTTAAATTTAAATCTTCCTTAAATTTAAATTATCATTTAAACTTTCTGAATTCAAAACTTACTTGAATTCAATTCAAACCTATACTTGAATTAAATCAAAGCTTTTAAACATTTAAATTTCCAGATTTTAAAAAAAAACCCAACTCAGGTTTATACCCTGCACACTAACCCGAGGCCATCCAAAGTTTACTTCGGGTCAAAACCATCTTCACTTCGAGTCACCACAAGGATTGCACGGGAGTGACTTCGAGTCACTCCAAACCTGCACCACCAAAACTTGCACCAGAGTCAACAAAACCTGTCATCCATCATCACAACTCACTCTGGTCATCTTATGGCCTCTAACTCCGGCCACTGCTCCTCATATACACCCACTGCAAAACCCCAAAATCCCATGCTACTCGAATTACCACAAAGATCAGAGACTTACAAAATCTCTGCTACATTAAAACTGGGAATTCAAACTTGGGAAAAAAAACTATTCTTGCCATCTCCACTACTCTCTGGCCACCTGCCCCTAATTTTCCCACTCTCTTCATAACTTTCCCTTATTCTCCAAGTTCCAGAATTTACAAAATAGTCATATATGCCCAAAATCCCAAAATCCATTTTATAATTAGTACCCTCAAAATACTGCACAGTCTAATTACTAACCCATAGAAGCTTTTAAAACTGATGCTTGTGTTTAATAATCATGTTTTAATATCCATGTTTAAACATGCATTAAAGTTTTGAACCTGTTTTGAATAATTTTTAAGATGTTTGATAAATTTTACTTTTGAACTATTGTCTGTTGTTATTTGATTTCAGCAGTACAGGTTTTTAATTTTTTTCTAAATTAAATTTTTACAGGCCCTAATCTATGTTAAACACAATTTATTCACACCATACTTCCTAACTAAGATTCATACATAAACAAATGGATTTGTTTTTAAAATCCTAATAAAAACAGTAGCAATCTGTAGGAATTCTCATCACAACTATTTGCATATACAAAAATGTATGCAGGCAAAATCTCACAATATTCACATCATACTTCTCTGCATACTCAAGCATAATCACACATCAATCAAGCATGTACTCAAACTCATGCACAAATAAAATTTCAACAACTTATAGAATTTGAGATTACTTACTAAAGAGAAGTACAAACAGTCTTAATTTTTTTCTATTCAATTTGTTTGTTTAAAAGGCATTGTGTATTAAACATTAAATTTCTGCCAATTTCTTGATAACTTGGATTTTTTTTTTTTAATAGTAGTAACTGTTTTTAAAACATTAATTTACTCACATATCAAAGCATAAGAATGTGTTCAAGTGTGTTTGCTCACAGACATACACACACTAAATCTATGTATACATTCAACATGCAGGCATATTCAAAACCATACCAAAACACTATCACATGAAATCAAGATGTGAACCAGATTTTAAAGACTTGGGGTGTAATTTGCTCACCTGGACTTCAGAAGACAGAGAGGAACAGAGGCAGCAGAGAACAAGGAAGGCAGAGAGGAGTTTTTTTTGAGCCTGAACATTTTTTTCTTTTCTTTGATTGCTTTGCATTTCTTTTTCTTTTGATTTGTTCAAGTGCTTTGAAACTTTGGATTTCCTTCTGTTAACTGATTGATAATATTGCTTAAACCTTTTTTTTCTTTTTTTTTATTATTACTGAATATCAAATTCAAATTTAAAGAAAAGATTCACTTGCCTTAAAGTTGTTTCCAGAAAGCTTTGCATTTGATTTGTAAATCTGTAGTTTTGATTCTGTTTGTCTGATGTTTAAAATATGAAGCTAACAGGTTGTAGCTCTGACTCTTTTCAATTGCTTCAGGTTGAATCATTGATTTGTGAAATGCTTTTAAGTTGAGTTGTTTCAGATTTGATCTCACTTTTGATTTTCTTCCTCAGGTTCTTGTTGAATATTGAACTTTGCCTCTATTTCCAGATTTGAACTTGCATGTTTACTGAGTTACTTCTTTACTTTGAATTTAAACTTGCTGGAAACAAATGTAAACTGAAGCTTGATTTTGAAATGATCTTGCATTTGCTTCCCGGTTTGACTTTGGCTTGAGTTTTGTTTTGTATGGTTTCAGATTCTCAAACTTAAATTAAGGCAGAGAGCATTTTTATTTTTCTGTTTTTTTCTGGTTTGATGGTTATTAAGATTTGCAAGATCTTCTACTTTATTTTTCTTGGATGTTGAGATAAAAAATTTTTCTTGTCCAAATCTTTGATTTGCAGATTTGATTGGTGGCTACTGATATTCTCTAGTGTGCAAAAGATATGCCATTGATTATCTTTGTCTTCTTTTAGTTGTTTCATAGCTGAAAAAAATGTTATTTCTTTCTTCCCTTTTTTTTTTTGTAATTTTAAATTTGATTATTGTATAAATGCAATGATGCCACTTATATATATACATATACACAAAGTTTAAAAGAATTGTTTCTAACCAATCTTTAAATTATGCAAGTTACACTTCAATGATTTTTTAAATGCCAATTATTTTAAAACATATCATTTAAAATTTATAAATTTGGTTTTAAACCTTCATCATTTTAAAATTTGTAAATCACATTTTATACATTTTCAAACTATTATTTACACTTATACTTTTCAAAAGATATGTATATATTAAACTTTAAATATAACTTTCAAAATACATATTACATATGTATGTTATAAATTTAAAAACAAATTTCTATAAATTTTAAAAGATAGAGTTTCTCTTTCAAATCCAATATATACTATTTAAACATTTATTTTTAAATTTTCTAATTCAAAAGTTCATATATAAAAAATCCATTTGTATTTTATTTGGAAAAACTCAATTTAATTCACAATTAAATCAAAAATTTATTTATTTATTTTGTCTGTTCAATTTTTTTAAAGTTTTTAATTTCTAATTTATTTTTAATACATTTTATTTTGAAATCTTATAAATCTCAAATTTCTATTTTGTAATTCATTTATATAAATATACATCTTATTTTCCCTAAATCCAATATTTATTTTTAAGCTACTTATACTCAAATTTCTTATTAAATTTCTGTTTATGATCAAAAATTATGTATTTATTCTAGAAAATTTTCTAATTAATTCTCAATTTATTTTCAAAAATAAATTAAATTGCCAATTTTAAACTTGATAAATTTAAGGAATGTTACAGATTTCCCCCCTTAAAAGAATTTCATCCTCGAAATTTGCAAGGAAGACGACAAAGAATAGATGATAGATAAAGAAATGATTGACCAGATCAGATCGAACTATTTATTCTGCATCCGGCTTACCAAATCAGAATATCGACAATATGAGAACAAACTCATATAATATTACACAAAATATTTGGGTCCACCGGTCTACGAATATGCAAGGGCATTGATTAGTTCGAAGGGATAACTAATCGTTCGTAGAATATATCGGATCCCAGAGAAAAGGTAGATGGACTTAATTCTCAACAATTCCCAAATGCTAGATATGGATACCAAATTCAAGCCAGAATACTCCAAAGTATATAGACTTTGATATACACACGAAATTACAATTTTAAATTTGGTTTTAACCGATATCGTTTTATTTATACAATTCAAATTTAGCTTTACATTCTATTAACCAATTAACTCAATTTAAAATTTTCAATTTATTTAATTTAAATCTTCAAATTCATTAGAGTTTAAAACGAAAAGCTGATAAGAAATTGGATGAAGATACGAAGCAAAGATCTTCTACAACGATACGTAGGGTCACCATCGCACCGAAACTTCTTTCTGGAGCTGTCACGAAGCAATCAAAAGAATTTGTGAATCGAATCAAAGGAGATGGATAGAGAAAAGATATTTCCACTGTTGCAGGGTATTGACCATTTGTAGTGGTACTCCCCTGTCCCCTATCTCGTTCTCTTCTCGCACTCATACTTACTATCGGTGAATAGTAAGAGAATTTACTGAGGCATTCGAACGGATATCTTAGGGATATACTCATTCTAGGATATACTTCACCCTATCTCTAATGAGTTACCTAATGTGTTATACTCCTGAGCTAAGGTTTTAACCATCAGCTCTGATACTACTTGTGAGGACCCTGACTCGACCTTCGAAAATCGACACCGAATACGGCACTCGTATTCAAATGCCGCAGATCCAAACGTCGAACCTGGTTCGCCGGAGCTTATAACACATTAAGTAAATAACACAGCGGAAAAAAATGAATAACATATATCAATATACAACATTTGATACAATAACTGATACAACATGAATGATACAACAGAATGGTACAATAGATATCAACATTATCAGAGATACAAAGAATAGCAGCGGAACAAATCTCCAAAATAGTCTTCAAGAAAGAACTCCAGTATCAGTAATCTCTATCTCCAAAGCACCAATCCAGCAATAGCTCGAACTCCCACTCAAGATGAAGAGAAGCAACTCGATCCAAAATGCGATTGCCAAATCCTAATGGCTGAAAGCTATCGAATCTACACCTACTATGGATTATCTGAAAATCCCAACTCTAGACTGCCCGTGTGGGAAATAGTGGGCACCCAGAGTTTAGGAAAGGAACAATAAACTCCAGGTCAGTCATGGGACTGGTATGAGCAAACAAAAGCATTTGGTCTTTGAAACTAACAAGAGAATTTAAATTTGAAATCCGCAATGCTTTTTTGGAAAATGAAACTACCATAAGGCCTCCCGGCACACACACAATGCAAACGCACACATGGGGGAGATTTCTCCTTATGATAGTCAAACATGCTTACTACGAGAAAAATTCTTTGATATTATTACTAGTGCATAGTGGAAAATCTTTCGAAAGTATAATATAAATCCTAGCCAGCATAGGTACCATGATGCTATGCCTACTATAGCTGCCATGTTAAATGGCAGGTTCTACAACTAAAACCGTACAAGGCACGTATTGGATGAATGGATTTCCAACAAATGGTCAGGCTAAGGAACTTCCTACTGCCACATGGGATCGCCTCTGGCGGGACGTCCCGAGAACTAACGTTACGGTTAGATCTCTGCTAACACAAGGCCGGGTTACCTCTGTAACTAGGTAACTACTACACGAATATGTCATCCCCCGGTCCTTTGGGACCTTTATCCGAGCGCTCGCAACAACAACCACAAAGTATCACAAAGTAATAGATCTGCAGTATCCACATAGGTAAGTATCTGGGCTCCATACCATGATACCACCCTTTACCAGAAGGGAATGACACAACCTAAAGGGAGCGACCCTCATAACCTTGCCGCATCTTTCCTGTTTTGACCATTTCCGGGGTGTGAGGTCCTGATGCAGTCTCGTCCACAAAGCTACGCTTTGTGCAACAAAGCCATGCTTTGGGTCAACAGATGACCAAAGCAATGATCACAAAGATAAATGATCGAACAAATGATCATATCACAAATGATCAACCAATGATCATCACACAGCAGCACTCAGTATGCCACATTACCAAATTGGGAATATCATTGATAAATATCAACTACATAGCCTCTGAGCTCGTACGTCTCAGAGAAGGGTGTTAAGCTAAGAGAATAAATTCTCCGCCACCAAGCAGAAATGTATTTGATAGAAATCAGTTAACATCTCAAAGTGTAATGTCGGACATACAACCATACAAGTCTGTTCCGGGTTCGAACAGAACCGAAGGCACTTCCGAAGAAGCCCTTGCAAATCCGGGTATCCACAATCCCGATCGGACTTCCCATCACTAAGGAGAACTCTATACCGGAGCAACTCAGTGCAGAGTCAATCGACAGGTTATCCTATCGTTCCCACAAATACCCGGTCTTCACCACCGGTCTTCAAATGCTATCCATAACGTCGTATCACTATTCGGAATGGGCTATATGACACAAGGTCCTCTCCCGGCTAAACCGAATAGTGAGCGCCATATTTGAAAACATATGGATATGGGATTTTAGCTAAGTCACAACTTATAAAATCCAAAACTTTTCTTTGAAATAGTTAAACAAATTACCATTTTTAAATCTTTAAACCAAAAATATTTATTTCACAAAGTTTCACCCAGTTTCACAAAGATCTATTCATAGATTTCAAAACAATTCCCATTTCAATTGGATTAACCCAATTAAATCTTTAAATTAAAGATTTATAGCTTTCAAATCCATTTCCAAAGATTTATCTAAAATTTGGAAACCATTTCATTTTAGACTTGAAGTCCTTTTAACACCAATTGGAAATTCATTTCTTTTGTGAAAGCTCACAAACAGTTTCCGTTTTCAGAAAGAATACAAATATATACCAGTTTAAATCTTGGGTTAAACTAAAATTTCAAAAACATCACCTTTAAAAATGGTTTTAAAAACCCATATAACCCATTTATAAGTTGAATAACTTTTTTTTAACCCTAGATTCCAAATCATCGAATTCAATTTCAAACATTGAATTCAAATTTAAATTAATTCATTTAAATTCCAAGATTCGATTAAGTTTTTAAAATAACTATCATTTTTGAAAACTCATTTTCAAAAGCTTCAATTCCAATTCCAAAACTAATTTGGATTCAAAAATCAAATTTTTAAAAACAATTTCAAAAATCTGTGACTTAACAAATTTCCACGTGCAACCCATATTAGTGTGTGTATAAGTGTGGTCGGGGGGTTTTACACAATAGAAGTGCAACATCATCAATCAGCACAGATTAAATCATTACGATTCGATGTGGGATTCGGATAACCAAATGGAATCCGACTCCCTGTCGCATCGAAACTCAAATGTCGTTTTACGGGTCAAAGGGTTTGCATAACAATATATATATATATATATCACAGATATGACAGCTTAGCACAAAACATCACATAGCATCACATCACATATCAAATATATCAATCCATCACAGAACATTCATTAACAATCAAACATCTTCAGTTAAGATGAATAATTTTGCGTGGTTTTAAATTTATCAACCACATAATTACTTTCGTTGGTAATCTTTAATCAATGATTAATTATCATTTATTACAATTGATTAAGTCTTAATCACCTTCATTACTTAATTAATTAATTTTTCTTTACATTAATTAACCTTCGAACATTTGATTAATAAATCTTTAATCATTAATTATCCATACTTAATTACTTTAACATGTAATTAATCACTTAATTAATTATTCTTAACTCTTTTATTCATTAATCATTAATCAAATAATTTAAACCTTTAACTAATTATTAATTAATTCTTCAATTAATAACTCAAATGATTAACTCTTAATCACATTACTTAATTACTTTTAATAAAGTATTTATCCTTTACTTAATTACCTTTAGTAATTAATCACTTAATTACTTCCCTAAGTATTATATTAGATTAATCCAAAGTGATTATCTTAATCAATCATAATTTAATTACTTAATTAACTAATTAACTTAATCATTTAAAATTAATTAAATGATTCTTAACTCATTATATTAAAAGATTCTTAATTAAGAAAACATCATCTTAATTAAATCATTTATGACAAATAAAACTTGATAATTAAAAATGATTCAATTATCTCAATTATCTTTACAAATTTAATTATCTTTAATTAAATCAAATTCAAAATAACTAATAATAATCTTTAGTACAATTTGATTATTAAATTCTAAATCATTAAACTTTATTTAAATAAAATATAATATTTAGAAATCAATTAAATTTAAACATATTTTAAATTGAACTTTTAAAATCTTTAAAACCTTTCCAAATTTATTTAATAAAGTTTAATATAAACTTTATTTCAAACCCACTTATTTTATTTTAACTTTTTAATTAAAAGTTAAACTTATCATAATTTTATTTCAATACTTAAAGGAAAGAATTTTTTTTTTAAAAAAAAAAATCTAAACCTTTATTTGAAATCAAATTCATATTTAAATTTTACTTAAAAACATTTCTATTCAATATTTAAAACTTCTCAAAACTGATTTGAATTCAAATTGTTTTAAAGCAAAAACTGAAATCACCCTTAAACTTAATTTCAAAACAACTTTCAAATCTTGCTTAAAATTTAAATGTTTCAATTTTAAACTTGAATTCAAACTTAAATCCAATTCAAACCTAAATTTGAATCTTGTTTTAAATATTGAATTTCCTTTTAAATTTTGAAAAGAACAAAACTGTTTTTAAATAAAAATCAGGATTCAAACCTGGAAATTAAATTTTATTGTTTTTTTCTTCTTCCAGATTTAAATTTAAATCTTCCTTAAATTTAAATTATCATTTAAACTTTCTGAATTCAAAACTTACTTGAATTCAATTCAAACCTATACTTGAATTAAATCAAAGCTTTTAAACATTTAAATTTCCAGATTTAAAAAAAAAACCCAACTCAGGTTTATACCCTGCACACTAACCCGAGGCCATCCAAAGTTTACTTCGGGTCAAAACCATCTTCACTTCGAGTCACCACAAGGATTGCACGGGAGTGACTTCGAGTCACTCCAAACCTGCACCACCAAAACTTGCACCAGAGTCAACAAAACCTGTCATCCATCATCACAACTCACTCTGGTCATCTTATGGCCTCTAACTCCGGCCACTGCTCCTCATATACACCCACTGCAAAACCCCAAAATCCCATGCTACTCGAATTACCACAAAGATCAGAGACTTACAAAATCTCTGCTACATTAAAACTGGGAATTCAAACTTGGGAAAAAAAACTATTCTTGCCATCTCCACTACTCTCTGGCCACCTGCCCCTAATTTTCCCACTCTCTTCATAACTTTCCCTTATTCTCCAAGTTCCAGAATTTACAAAATAGTCATATATGCCCAAAATCCCAAAATCCATTTTATAATTAGTACCCTCAAAATACTGCACAGTCTAATTACTAACCCATAGAAGCTTTTAAAACTGATGCTTGTGTTTAATAATCATGTTTTAATATCCATGTTTAAACATGCATTAAAGTTTTGAACCTGTTTTGAATAATTTTTAAGATGTTTGATAAATTTTACTTTTGAACTATTGTCTGTTGTTATTTGATTTCAGCAGTACAGGTTTTTAATTCTTTTCTAAATTAAATTTTTACAGGCCCTAATCTATGTTAAACACAATTTATTCACACCATACTTCCTAACTAAGATTCATACATAAACAAATGGATTTGTTTTTAAAATCCTAATAAAAACAGTAGCAATCTGTAGGAATTCTCATCACAACTATTTGCATATACAAAAATGTATGCAGGCAAAATCTCACAATATTCACATCATACTTCTCTGCATACTCAAGCATAATCACACATCAATCAAGCATGTACTCAAACTCATGCACAAATAAAATTTCAACAACTTATAGAATTTGAGATTACTTACTAAAGAGAAGTACAAACAGTCTTAATTTTTTTCTGTTCAATTTGTTTGTTTAAAAGGCATTGTGTATTAAACATTAAATTTCTGCCAATTTCTTGATAACTTGGATTTTTTTTTTAATAGTAGTAACTGTTTTTAAAACATTAATTTACTCACATATCAAAGCATAAGAATGTGTTCAAGTGTGTTTGCTCACAGACATACACACACTAAATCTATGTATACATTCAACATGCAGGCATATTCAAAACCATACCAAAACACTATCACATGAAATCAAGATGTGAACCAGATTTTAAAGACTTAGGGTGTAATTTGCTCACCTGGACTTCAGAAGACAGAGAGGAACAGAGGCAGCAGAGAACAAGGAAGGCAGAGAGGAGTTTTTTTTGAGCCTGAACATTTTTTTCTTTTCTTTGATTGCTTTGCATTTCTTTTTCTTTTGATTTGTTCAAGTGCTTTGAAACTTTGGATTTCCTTCTGTTAACTGATTGATAATATTGCTTAAACCTTTTGTTTTTTTTTATTATTATTACTGAATATCAAATTCAAATTTAAAGAAAAGATTCACTTGCCTTAAAGTTGTTTCCAGAAAGCTTTGCATTTGATTTGTAAATCTGCAGTTTTGATTCTGTTTGTCTGATGTTTAAAATCTGAAGCTAACAGGTTGTAGCTCTGACTCTTTTCAATTGCTTCAGGTTGAATCATTGATTTGTGAAATGCTTTTAAGTTGAGTTGTTTCAGATTTGATCTCACTTTTGATTTTCTTCCTCAGGTTCTTGTTGAATATTGAACTTTGCCTCTATTTCCAGATTTGAACTTGCATGTTTACTGAGTTGCTTCTTTACTTTGAATTTAAACTTGCTGGAAACAAATGTAAACTGAAGCTTGATTTTGAAATGATCTTGCATTTGCTTCCCGGTTTGACTTTGGCTTGAGTTTTGTTTTGTATGGTTTCAGATTCTCAAACTTAAATTAAGGCAGAGAGCATTTTTATTTTTCTGTTTTTTTTCTGGTTTGATGGTTATTAAGATTTGCAAGATCTTCTACTTTATTTTTCTTCGATGTTGAGATAAAAAAATTTTCTTGTCCAAATCTTTGATTTGCAGATTTGATTGGTGGCTACTGATATTCTCTAGTGTGCAAAAGATATGCCATTGATTATCTTTGTCTTCTTTTAGTTGTTTCATAGCTGAAAAAAATGTTATTTCTTTCTTCCTTTTTTTTTGTAATTTTAAATTTGATTATTGTATAAATGCAATGATGCCACTTATATATATACATATACACAAAGTTTAAAAGAATTGTTTCTAACCAATCTTTAAATTATGCAAGTTACACTTCAATGATTTTTTAAATGCCAATTATTTTAAAACATATCATTTAAAATTTATAAATTTGGTTTTAAACCTTCATCATTTTAAAATTTGTAAATCACATTTTATACATTTTCAAACTATTATTTACACTTATACTTTTCAAAAGATATGTATATATTAAACTTTAAATATAACTTTCAAAATACATATTACATATGTATGTTATAAATTTAAAAACAAATTTCTATAAATTTTAAAAGATAGAGTTTCTCTTTCAAATCCAATATATACTATTTAAACATTTATTTTTAAATTTTCTAATTCAAAAGTTCATATATAAAAAATCCATTTGTATTTCATTTGGAAAAACTCAATTTAATTCACAATTAAATCAAAAATTTATTTATTTATTTTGTCTGTTCAATTTTTTTAAAGTTTTTAATTTCTAATTTATTTTTAATACATTTTATTTTGAAATCTTATAAATCTCAAATTTCTATTTTGTAATTCATTTATATAAATATACATCTTATTTTCCCTAAATCCAATATTTATTTTTAAGCTACTTATACTCAAATTTCTTATTAAATTTCTGTTTATGATCAAAAATTATGTATTTATTCTAGAAAATTTTCTAATTAATTCTCAATTTATTTTCAAAAATAAATTAAATTGCCAATTTTAAACTTGATAAATTTAAGGAATGTTACAAAGAGTTATAGTTTTAGTGGTTATTTTTTTGATGAAAAAATAGGAGAAATATATAAAATATAGGCATAGATTAATGGAGAGTTTTGTAGCCCAGGGGGAGTTATATTATATTTTATATACAAAGTTGTCATCATCGAAAAGAGGGAGATTGTTAGTATCTTAGGTCTTGGTTTTGATGGTAACAACTACAGGCATTATATAAAATATAAATACTAATGTTTTATCAAGTTATATATAGTATATAGTGCGGGATATTAGACATGTGTTGATTAAGAAGATTATGCAGTATCAAGAGTAGATTCAAGATATAGACTTTCAAGGGTTGGGGAATGAAGACTCATGGGTATTGAAGAGTTCAAGATTTCAAGATATTTCGTATAAGTTATAGAGTCTATCATTTATGTTAAAACCTTGACAACACTTTCTTGATCTCCCTCCCCTTCTCTAATTTTATTTAAACCGTTTTTCAAATACATTTTTCAAATATCTTAGTTTTAAAATAATCTTTTCAAAATATTTCTCAAAATGATTTTCAATCTCTTATAAAGATATAATTTTAGTATTTTTAAGTTTAAATATATATATTGAATTTTTTATACTTTAATAGGTTATAATTATATTGATTATATATATATATATATTATGTACATTATAATAAAATTTTCAAAATTATTATATAAAGTTTTATTAAATTTTAATTAATATATGTTCAAACTATGCTTAAATGATTTTACAAATTATTAAACTATTTTACAAAGCAACGAGTTTTAAAAATAATGTTTTAAAGTATTTTCAATTTTTAAAAAGAGTATGTCGACGTACTCTATGTATGTATGTCGACATATTGGTAGATTTTTTCACAATATAAATTTCAAAAAAAATGTTTTTTCAGCGTATCTCTTCACGAATGGATATGACCGTTGTTTCTCTATAAATATCAAACTTCCGAATGAATTTTTGATCATCATTTTCTTATTAATCTCTCTTCCTTCCGCTCTCTCAGTTTATAAATTTAAATATACCCAAACTATGTCGAAATTCAACCAGAATTAAATTCAATCATCACTGGTTTGATTCTCCTTCATCTATTCTTTGATTTCTGTGGTCTTTCTTACTCAAACCAAGATCAAAATGTTATTCAAGAGTTATATGGTCAATTGTAATCAAGGTCGAAGATCCGAGTCTGTAAAATTCTATCAAATCATACTGCTGTACATGTGGGCGTTATTATAGCCCATAAAATCAACTAGGTGTGCTTAGTAGCCTATAATTCTAGTGGCTGTGATTGTAGCCTGAAAATCAAGTGATTCTACCTAGAGGTCGGGATTCTGGAGGGTGTGTGTCGTAGCCTTAAAATTGAGATTGTATTTGCATTTACTAGTTAAAAAAATCCATATAAGGAATTGTGCGGGACTGGATGTAGGGTAACTCCGAACCAGTATAAAATCATAGTATGTTTTTACCTTTTTACTTTTATTGCATTTACTTTTATCTACACTTTGATTCTGTAATTGTTTCTGTGATTGTTAATTACATCATTCCACGTAGAATCTTGAATTTTTTCAAAAATATTCATATAATCCACTAAACAATATTCACCCCCTCTAATTTTAATTTAGCCTTAAGATCCCTATTCCTCCAACTCATATATACATGTGCGTGTGTCCGTATGTATATGTGTATATATAATTTTACATATACACATACACACACAAATACACGCACAAAGATACATACACACATAAAATCTAATGATGTTTCTTCATAGGACCTTATACTGATGATTCTAATGACATCATAAAATAGTATGTTTATGCTACAAATCAATTGTAGATTATATTTTCAATTTATGATAAAAGATTGCATGGAATCACTTTTATATATCCCTGTATTTTTCTTGATTCTTACCCTATTCCTAATTTCAATCCATATCAAAGGATAAAACTATTTGTTTGCAATTTTTAAGCTAATTATTTCATACTCTGCTTGAAAAACATAAAGAGTTATTTAGATTATTTGTATGTTATAGGATATGTATGTTGGCATCATAATATAAATATAAAAAATAGGTGGTAGTTATTGTACAATAGCTATATGATGAACATATAGTTGTATCCTGAGTTTGGTTTATTTTGTCTCTAGGTTTGTAGTGTAGTATTTAACGTGACCAAAGTTTGAGGTTTCAACTAAAACACCAATATTCCAGTTGTCCCATTTTGGTTTTAATCGGGATAGAAATGAAACTAAATTGAAACTATGGTTCAGTAATATAACCAAATGAATTGTAAATTTTACAAAAGAAGCTCAAAAAAAAAAAATGATTTGAGTTCCAAATATTAAAGTATTCGAACTCTAAAATTTTAATGTAGGAAAAATACAAAATCGTAAAATATATAAATGGTGCAAGTAAATTTTTTTGAAAAAAAGTAATGGATAGATATTTTTAAATATTATAAATATTTGTGATTAACTAGTATTACAGATTTATAACTTATTTTCAAATTAGATATAAATTATACATTGTATTTCAATAAATTAAACAAACAAATGTATAATTATATGAAAAATAAATAATAAAAATCTGAAATTGAAATTGGAACTGAAATTGCCAACAAGATGTGCATGTAAATGTACATATTTTTACTTCCATATTTAATCTAATTTAATTAAATAAATGAGCATATAGGGTATTTTAACATGTTTAAACCAATATTTAAATTATTTCCAAATCACCATTTATTCATCTTCATATAAGGGCAAAAATGTCATTTTTTCATATATTAATTTGAGAAAATTTACTTGGACATTTCTATGTTGTTTTAGAGGAATTTGGATACAAATGGAAGAGATCTTCATGAAAATATGCATGCAGAAGAGTTAAAGAACAAGTGAAGATGGAAATAAATTATTACATGCAACATGGAGGATTCGACCTACCCACTTACTATGATCTTCAATTAGGAGCTAATGCACATGTTAGTGGAGATTAAAAGCAGATGTACATACAATGGTAGATTAAATACTTGCTAATGATAACTTGGTGGCCACATACTTCCTCAAGAGCAATTTGGGTAGTCCTCAGAAATATGCATTAGAGTTTTAGGTATGTATAAATACCCTTTATGTTTCATGTAATGAGCTCTTAGCCTCATCTTAAGTTAGTTTAGTTTGAGACAAAAATTGTAAATATAAACTCTCTTTCTTTCTTTCATGACTTTTTAACCAATTTGTTCTTATGTAATTTTCTTAATGCAATTTTAATTCATGCTTATTTTTGTTTACATGTTCTCTTTACTCTTATGTTGGCAGCTTAGTTTTATTTCTTATGCATGTAGTTTAGCTCTATTTTATTTTTAATTAGCTTGCATTTTGTTTTTGTTTCATGTTGAACTCTACATTTGTTGAAATGATAACAAATATGTGAAGTTAAAACCCTTTAATTTAGGGGTAATTAAGCTCTTTAACAATGGAGTTGTACTTGGTATACAAGATATCCTATAGACTTTTGATAGTGGTTTGATCTTTGAATTTGTGGAAGAATGCTTCCAAAATAGTAAATAATTTATAGAGAATTGTAATACCCCTTATTTTGATTAACATTATTTAGAAAATTTAATTAGATAAATTAAATAAAATAATGTATTAAGATAAAGAGAATGAGATTTGATAATTAGATGTGGTCATGCCTTAAATAATTAGTTAACAAGATTAATTAAACCATAAGGAGAAGGAGGAATAATGTGAGGGGTAAAACAAGAATAATCACTTATTCCCTAACCATAACTCTCCACATCTCTTATTATCCTCATTCCATTTCATTTCATATAAACTAAAATAAACTTAAGGCTGGCTATTGCTAAGAAAGACAAAAGGAGAAAGAAAAAGGAAATCAAAAGAAAAGCTAAGGGAAATTTAATCAACACTTAATCTCGAATCTCTTTATCCAATCAAGGTGGATAATAATTATCAATCTCACTTTTGCTTTTTTGTTCTGGTTTCATGCTTAAACCCAAATTCTATGACAATATTATGCCAAGTTATGAATGATTATTGCATTATATGCATGTTTGATAATTTATTGGATTATTTATGAAATTATTTGATACGTTTTAAGTGTAGAAACCTAGTTTACGACCTCCAATCGACTTGAAATTTGGATATGATGTTTAAAGCATTAATTTGGAGATGAGATTTTAATTTCGTAATTTTCCAAGCTTGTATATATATTTTATATGTTTCCTAAGTAAGGAAAAGGATTTATTTTGGGTTTTGATTAATAATAATAATTAAATAATGAATTTGATCCCAAAATTTTTATATATGAAAGAATATATTTATTCCGGTTTTATGATTTTTGGGGATTTTTCCCATTTGATTATGATTTTTCATGAACTTATTAAGCCAAAAAAACTATGAAATAATATTAACTAATAATATTATTAGAATGAGTTTGCAAATTATTTTGGGAAAAGTAAATCAACCTTGTACAAGTTTTTATGAAAGGAAATTGGTAAAGTATATTATTATCCAATAGAAAATTGATAAGGGTTAAGAGTTGTTAAAAAGAAGTGACTTTATATGGGAATAAAACAGTTTTCGTGTTACTTACAAAATTATCATGTCATTTGTTTGGGATATCGGAACCCAGATAATGGATGATGACCATGGTGAAGTACGACATCGATATGAAGGGATGCATATGATATCTACTTAGGTAGGTATGGAATGAATCAGTTCATATGGATGCATAGGGTTTCAGTCTTCCTATATTTTGGCATCGAGGATTTCAGAACCCTTTAGGACTAAAATATGACATGCTTTTATTTGTTTTAAGGATTGATACCCCATGCCACCCTTTGATTATGGCTATATTAATGCGTAAGTTATATATTCTGACATCTTATTTATTGGCAGCGAATGTAGCTGTTGTTTTTAAAGAAGTCGACATCAAGCGTTTTATGGCAATAGTGTCGCAAGTCTTATTTTCAAAATCAAGCGTTTTATAGAAATAGTCCGTAAATTTTATTTTCTAAATTAAGTGTTTTATAGCAATGGTGTCGCAAGTATTATTTTTGACATCAACTAATTTGAGGCGATAATGCAGAAAACTATCAGGATCGATATTTTTTTTACTTTCAATGCAGCAAGCCACATATTATGCAAACCAAATGTTATAGGTGCTAGTGTGTGTTTGAAATAATGATTTCAGCCTTATGGCCCTATGTTTTACAAAAATCAAAATACTTTGTTCAAAGTTTTGATATCAAGGGCACAACAACCTATATCGGTCGTATTGATGTCGTATTTTATCAATTTTAATTGCTTAATTTGATGGCTTGACAGCCTAAAGTTTTAGAGGTGCGACAAGCTCCTATTGATTTTAAAATTAATGAAAGCTATTTCAAAGGACATATTTTGGCATGATACCTTGACTAAGTAAAAAGGCATATTTTCCTTGTTTTAATATGATTTCAAGCGATAAATCATTTATAAAGACTTAGGTTTTCAAAGAAATAAAGAGGGTCTTTTAGTCCAAGGTTTTACGTGACAATTATTATTATCACTATTAGATAAATTGTGATAGGAATCTAGGCTCAAGGATTAGAGATTAGAAAACTAGATAATAAGATTGGTGTAGGGTCGCATCCCATGCTTCAACTGTTAGCTCTTAATTGATATTGGTCCACAATTCCAGTGCATAGGGCTTTGTTGGGGGTAAATAGAAAAATTAGGTTTATGGACAGAAAGAAATATTAACTTAGATAGGTTATTGGTTGGGCTGCAAAACCATTAGGTTCATAGTAGACCTAGCAAAACTATGAGATAGACAAACAGTTAGGTTTACACTAAGAAGATTATGTTCGGACGGACAATCCAGTTTCATCCTAATGGTAATTTGGATGATTCGATATATTTGGTAGGCCCGTGCCAACCATATAGGTTAGTAGTAACGATGGGAAAACTTTGAAGTATGAACATATAGTTTAATAATTTAGACAGACTGGTCAGATTTACGCATGTGGCATGCATGCATATGACTATTTTATGTTTGTTTAACCATTTTGATTTTAGGAGCATGTTTTGATTGACATATTTTTAGAATATACTAGTAAGGGGAAACCCATTCCGCTTCTTGGCATGTTCTCACTAGATATCTATTTTTGAGATGGCATATTATTATCCACACCAGGCTTTTGGTCTGACCTGAAGTTTTGTTCTCCTTTAACTCTCAGGTGCTCATTTGAGCAGTTCAATAGTATGGTTTATAGGTTTCTAGATTGACGAATAAAGCTTCCGAAGACATGCATGAGGCATGTTAGCTATGTTAAGGAGTTCTTTTGTCCGCTGTGTTATTGTTTCATTTTTTTGAATGTATCTAATACCAGAATATTTATCTATCAAGTAATAAACTCTGATTTACCTAAGGGCATCTTTACTTGTTGCTCTTGGAGTATTTTATAATAAATTATATTTTATCTGAACCTGGGAAACAATTGGGATTATGTAATGAATACGAAAATTATTAATGAAATGTGTTCTGAAATTTTTTATACTCTCATGCTTTTGATGTTATTGATATGATTAACATGACCGTATTTTGCCATCAAAAATTAATACTGTGGATGACTGCAGGATTCGTTGTGCTTAGTTTCAGGCCTCAAAATAGGAGATGTTACAAGAATCAATTTAGTAGTGTATGGATTGATTCTATATATTGTTGAAGAATGTAGTAAGTAGTTTTCAAGAAATATTTTAAGGGAGTAAGGAGTAAGGAGTAAGAAGAAAGTAAGAAAATTTTGTTTACACTCCCCTTTATATAGTGAATGAATAGATGTGTCCATTCATGAAGAGGTATGTTCAAAAGACATCTCTTTTCAAATTTAAAGAAAAACGGCCACTATGTCGACATATCTAGGAGAGGTATGTTGACATACCCTTATAAAATATGAAAATGGTTTTCTTTTAAATTGTTTTCAAACTTTTATATAAATAATTTAAACATAGTTTTAAAATACTCCGAACACTAATTTTTGTACATAATTTTTGTAAAAATATTTTTTTTGAATTTTAAATAATTTATTTTGGTAAAATATAAAAGATAAAAAATTTGTGATAAAAATCAGAACCTGCCACCAGGAACTTTAACAATTTATTCTAATGACTCATAACTATACACTAAAGTCTTGAGCTCTTCAAACCTTTGTTTTTAAACCCATGCGTCTTGGTTATATCTTAATCTTGAACTATAGTGTTTATACGGATCAGTCTATAAGCTTAATCATTCTGTATTTGCGTAGTATTACGCAATATATACTATACAACTTGGCGAAACATTAATATTTATACTTGTATGGTTGTTGTCATCAAAATCAATATCTGAGGTATTAACAATCTCCCCATTTTTAATAAGACAACCATGTAAATATTTTTGTATATAAAATAAAATATAACTCTCCCAAATTTAAATAACTCCCGCTTAGTATATGCATGTGCTATATTTTATATTTTTCTTCTCCTTTGACATCAATAAAAATAGATGAAAAACAAACTCCCCTAAATGTGATAAACTTACGAATTATGGAATCAAGATCAATGTTTAAATTCTAAGCAATTTTTTAGAAATTTAAACTACATACCCAAATGTGATTAGATTATATGTAAGGAATATATTCATGGAAATACTAGTCATTTTAAAAGTGGCATATTCAGAACATATATTTAGAACATATAAGGAACAATGATTAAATTTAAGTTATATACTAAATATTCAAAACATTAAATAATAAGAGAAGACAAACTTATTAATCATTCCAAAACAAAACTAAAACTATTATACAATCCAAATATACAAGCAAACAATCCTAAACAAACCAAGTCAAACCATATATACAAATCTATATCAATCGAAACCATGCAAGCCAAATTAACATACTAATCAATGTTTCTTTCTTATTATTATAGAGTTGTTAATAGAACAATTAGGAAAGTGGAGGCAAAAATTTCCTTTAGGTTCCGCAAGATTTTCATTAGAATCAAAGAAAAATTCTCTTACACACTTAACCTCATCGCCATTTACATTATCATCTTCCATTCCCCTCCTTCCTCATCACTCATGGGGTTATGAATGAGAAGATTAGGGACATCTTTTTCAACACTATTAGATTATCCTCGTTGTCCAATAAATGCTTTTGAAGGTTTCGAAGAATTTTGCCTTGCTTCGCTTATTCTTTCAAGAGGCGAATCTGAATATTTTAATCTCAGAAAGCATTTTAAGGACATGCTTCAAATCATCTTCAATTTTGGTGACTTTGGCTAGGTTAGAGTTTTAAATGGATCCTAGATTAGAGATATTGAAGTTTATAGGGGTAGACTCATCTCTTGGCCTTTTGGAATTTGAAGGATCGATGATTTTATATTTTAATTTGAGTTTAGAGGAAGAAGAAGACTGGAAAATGAGAGTAAATTCAAAATTTGGTGGTTATATAAATAGATTTCTAATTTTGAATTAAAGAGGGAAAAGCGGTTTTCAAAAAACTATTAGGTATGTCGGTATATGCAGGAAGCATATGTCGACATATGTGGCTAAAAATGTAATTTTCTTTTTTCTTTTTATTTTAATCAATAAAAGCTATCATATTTAGATTTCTATTAAAGAACATATTTCTGGCTCTCTTCTTAGTTTAGTGAAGGCTATTTGTGCTAAATATTTCATTAAGATACCGGCTATTCAATTTTCAGTATTTATAAATTCAAGTTCTTTATTTATGTTATCTCTTAGAAAATGATGTCTTATGTCTATATGTTTGGTCCTTAGATTATGTTTTAGGTTCTTAGAAAAATTTATTACACTAGTGTTATCACAATATATTGGTGACAGCTTAAGATTTGAACCAAAATCTATTAAAGTTTGTTGCATATAGATAACCAGTGAATATGCAAATGCAGCTAAGATATATTCTCCCTCTATTGTAGATAGAGATATAGAAATCTGCAATTTGCTAAACCAAAAAACAAGAGAGGGTCTTAAAACGTGACAAGTCTCACTTGTACTTTTTCGGTCTGATTTGCATCCAGCATAGTCAACATCACCAGATAATATTAAGTTAAAGGAGTCTTCTTTTGGGTAGAAGAATCCATAGTCTAGTTTGTTGTTTACATATCTTAGAATAATTTTTATGACTTTTAGATGAGTTTCCTTAGGTTGAGATTGATATCTTGCACATAGACATACACTATGTATTATATCAGATATACTAACGATTATGTAAAGCAAAGATCCTATCATACCTCCATATAGTTTTTGATCTACATCTTTTGAATTCTCTTTCTTATTTTTTTTTTCATCAGTTGCTATGGGAGTTGGCTTCCCAATAGTATTGGACATACCAAAGTTCTTTACTAGTTCCTTAGCATACTTTTTTGACTTATAAATATACCATTATTTAATTGTCTTATTGTAATTCTAAAAAGAAAGTTAATTCTTCCATATGACTCATTTCAAATTCTTTTGTCATTACATAAGAAAATTCTTTATTTAATTGTGCATTTGTTCACGTAAAAATAATACCATCTACATATATTTGTATAAGTTGATTATTATTATTATTTCTTTTAATAAATAGTGTATTATCTACTATTCCTATTTCAAAGTTAGATCATATTAAATAAGATTCAAATCTTTCATACTAGACTCTAGGAGCCTATTTCAAACCATATAAAGCTTTCTCTAATTTATTAACATAATTTGAAAGTTTTTAATCTTTGAAAAATGGGGTTGTTCTACATAAACATCTTCTTTAATAAAACCATCCAAATAAACACTTTTGACATCCCTTTGAAATAATATAACATAATTATGATTTTCCAAAACAAGTAAAATTCTAATGGCCTCTAATCTAGCTATTGGGGAAAAAGTTTCATCAAAACCTATACCTTCCTCCTGACTATAAACTTTAGCAACTAAACGTGATTTGTTTCTAATCATTTCTCATTGTTCATTCATTTTATTTCAATAGAATCACTTAGCTCCTACTACAGATTTATTTTCAATTCCTAGGACTAATTCTCAAAGATCATTTTGGGTAAACTAATTCGGTTCTTTTTGCATAGCAAGAATCCATGAATCATCTAATGATGCTACCTTTGGATTTTTAGGTTAATCAGTTGAGATAAAGGCTACATTACTCATTTTATTTAATTGATTTCTTGTTTTTACGATCAATTTTATATTTCCTAGAATATTCTCTATAGGATGACATTTTAAATATATTTTTCTTTTATTTGGATTTGAATTTTCAAAGCTACCATTATTTTCATCATTAGTGGTTTCATTATTCGTAATTTCATTACTTGCATTTGCTTTAATATTTTATTCTTCATCAATACTAGTATTATTTACTTTAAAAAAACCAAGTGAAACATATAATGTTTCTTCAATGGTGTTAGTTCTGGTGTTAAAAACTCTATGAGATTTACTTCTATGAGAATAGCCCATAAAAAAACATTTATCCATTTAGCATCAAATTTATCTAAATTATCTTTTGTAATTAATATAAAACATTTATACCAGAAACTCTAAAATAAGAAGCTTTAGGCTATATACCATAAAATAATTTATAAGGAGTTTTCTTTGTCAAAGGCCTTAATAAAATTCTATTTAAAATATAACATGTTGTAGCAATTGCTTTAGCCCAATTTTTTTTAAGAAAATCAATATCATTAAGCATAGTCCTAGCACATTCTTGTATAGTTCTATAATTGTATTCTACTACTCCATTTTGTTGGGATGTTCCAGGAAATAAAAATTTATGTGTAACTCCTTCCTTACAACAAAATTTTTCAAAATTTTCATTTTCAAATTCTCATCCATGATTGCTTAAATCATTTTAGTTTTTATGGACTTTTGATTTTGAATTCTTTTAGTAAAATTAAAACACTTTAAAAGCTTCACTTTTAAGATTTAGAAACAATGTCCATGTAAATTTAAGGAAATAATATACAATTAGAAAAACATATCTATTACAATTTACAAATAGTATTTTCAGTGGTCTAAAAATATCTAAGTGAAGAAGTTCTAAGGGTTGAGAGGTTAAAATCATATCTCTTTATTTGAAATTTTTTAATGAAATTTTCGTAGTTGGTAAGGATCACATAAGTTGTTGACATTAAAACTCATTTTAAGGAGTTCTCTAGCAAGTTCATATCTAGCAACTTCAGATAAGTGTTACACCGATATTTCTCAAACTATGTTAAAGGGGAATTAAATAAGGAATGGAGTTGAGAAAGCAACCAACGCAACAATAGTTAAGACGAAAAGAGAAGAACTTTAAGCAATTCAACTGATATTCCGCAAAAAACTAGCCTGTGGCCCAACGCTTGATCCAACCAAAAGTACGGCTAAAATAGGAAGTTATAATGGAATAGAATACCATGCTCAAAAAATGAGCCATAAGGATAACCTTTGCTCATTCCTCAGTTTCAATATTACGTTACTAAACCCAAAATCTGACATAGTTATAGGAAGTAAAAAAAAAGTCCAGAATCATAACACACAAGATGTAACGACCCGTAATTTTCGATAATTAATTTTTTTAAATTTAGTTAAGTTTTGCAGTTTGATGTTGAATTAAATAAATTTATGAGTTATGAATGAAACAATATCTAGAATGAACGGTAACAATGTCAACTTAAGTTAATTATTAATAAATCGAATGAATTCCAATTAGTTGAAATAATGTAAAGGTTATATTTGGTTATAAATTGAATATATGGAAACAAATGTAAATATGGAATTAATTAATGAAATATTATATAATAAATGGTGATTGAATAAAACTAGTATTATGTAAGTAACGGTACCATTGGTTTGTAAGTAATAAACTTATAAATGTGAATTTAAGTTAATAGTAACAATTAATATACGTTACCTATTATTTAGCCTGTTATATTAAATTTGAAACCAATTGCAATAATTGTAATTAAGTATTAAGTTAATGTAAATTAAGATGATATTGGAAGTATTAATGTAATAAGATACCCATTAATGTTAATTCAATAAGATGAAACCAATGTAAATTCTATCTCATAATATGATAATTGATTTAATGAAAGAAGGAAACCAAGATGAATGAATTAATTGGGAGTATAAATTTTAATTGATGTGTAAAACTGACGAAATTCAAAATAATTGAAATATAGTCATTAATACAAATAAAAGAAGGGAATTGGAATATATTAATGTAATGAATTTAAAACAAGCGTTAACTGTGTTACAGAGTAATAGTGGATTTAGTATAAAGATTGAAATCAAATAAAAATAGTTTATTGGAATTAAATATTAAATAATTGAATTTAATTATAATTGAAGTTAAACACTGTAGTTGGTGAATTAATTAACTTTGAATTGATGTCTATTTTTTTAAATTATGGTAAATGTCCAAGTAATCTAAAATGATAGAAATTGTGATTTATTAACTTTGAATTGAAAAAGTGATTTAATTAACTTAATATTAATTAATTTAATTAATTGAAACATAGCCATTTTGGTCATTGACTCAGATTTCGACGAAAACAGTCCATCGGATCCAAAATGGTGAATTATTGCAGAATTTCAAATTTCGTAAAGATCGGACTTGTCGTTTGATCGTATGGGCTCGAAATGCCTAGAAATCAATTAAATTAAAATCAATTGAAATCAATTTAAAATAAGCTAATTTTAATGTAACTTCTTCATACGATGGAATTAGGACTTGAAATCTATTCCATTGAGTTTAAAATATTTGAAAACATCTATTTTGATATATGGGTTGACCCATTTTCATTCCGGAGTCCAAACGGGCTTTTCAGGTCGTGTATCGTTCAATCAATTTGGTCCATCCTTTCTTTTTCAGCTTTACCTACAAATAGTTTGTTATAAACCCTAGCCACTCCTCATATTCATTTGTCTGTATGTACATCTCCTTCTCAACTCCTCATTCCAATGGTAGACAAAACCTAATTTCCATAATTTCAAATTCAATTCCGAAAACTCAAACTCCTCAATACATATCGAATTATATATCAATCTGAAGCTCTCGAAGAGCACAAGTCAATTATTTGATTTGTTTCTTGATCTGGGTTGCTGTGTGGCCGGAATTGGCTAGATCATTTTCGGCATTCGTTTTGTCGTGATGGACTTTAATGGATCGTCAAATCGACGATACCACGGCATACAGGAGACCGAGCGTGGTTCATCGGAGTGGTTTGTGATCGAGTTGATGGCTGGATCGTCAGTTAAAATTCGACTAGGGTTATACAGATCGATGGCGACTGTAGTTTTTTTTGAGGCATCGGCCTGGGCGTGGTCATGCGCAGTCACAAGGGAAGGAAAGCTAGGGGTCGTGGCGGGTCAGAGGTAGTTGGGATGGCTAGCGGCATTGCGATCGAGATTGAACAGAGGCAGTTGCAATTTCATTTATATATATTAGGATATTGGAGGTTAGGGTTTCACGGTCCAGGCTGCGCACGTGGTGACGTTTCATTTGTTTGTATTTTATTTATTTTATTTTTCAAAAAAAATTCAATTATCAACTGTTCTTACCTTAATAACTTTCACATACGAGGTCAGATTTGCACGCGGTTTGATCCATTGGGATCGTATTGAAATTCCGGACATTCTGACTGTGGTTGGAAAAATTCTGAGAATGTTCAAATTTTGAGTTTGAATTGGATTTAAATTCAATTTAAATTCAAGAGGTGAGTGGTTTGACCCATTCACAACTTCTAATTTTTCGTATGTTAGTTAAATTAAATTTATGATGTGATTTGGAATTTATTTAGGGCTGTTTGGTACAATTTTATCATCATCTCAATTAATTCGAATTTATCAAAATTAAATCGTTATTTAATTTATTATTGAATATAAATTACCAGTTAAATATCCATTATTGATTATCAGTTCTATATTGATATTTATCGATTGATTTGGATGATGATTACGATAGATGTTGATTGTTGATATTGGATGAATGGAAGTTGTATTTTATATCGTTACAAACTGCAAGTTCACTATGGGTTGAAAGGATACATACCCGAATGATCTATAGATTAAGGAAAAATCATTATGAGTTGAAATGATAGACTCGAGAAATTTTACGGATGTTATTTATTTTGGGATTGCGGTTTGAAATGATATATAACCTTAAAATTTTAAATTGCGGATTGAAATGATAAATATCTGTATCACTTGACCCTAGGGTAGAAAATTATATACGGACACCGGATTGGTTAAATTAAATGATTTTAAAATCCTTAAATTTAGTCAATTGATATTTTGAAATAAAATTTGATTCATATAAATTGAAGTATTATTGGAAAATCAAGTTTTGTGTGGAAATGCGAAGTGGTTTAAAAAGGAATTCCTTTAAGAAATTTAAATCGGAAGTTTAAAGTTAAACTTTTATGCATAAATGAAATACTATCGAAATTAAGTTATTAAATTTGTTCGAAACAAACTTTGAAATATTTTGAAATTGGAGTAATCCGTATTGATATTTGAACATGGATTGAAATGATACAAAATTCGATAGTTATTGAGATTTGGTTTAGTGATTTGGAAATTTAGAATGGTCCAAATATGTTGAAATGAAATGAATAGTTTAATTTGGTATTAATTGCACACTCATATTTTTAAGTAAACTATTTTAAAATATATTATTTTAAATTTTCTAATTATTAAGATTTTCAAATTTATTAAACTATTTAACTAATATTAACTATATAAATTATTTTAATTTATTTTAACTAATTAAACCATTTTAATTTATTTTAAATCTAATTAATCTATTTTAAGCTATTTAATACATTTTAATTATATTTAATTTAAATTAAATCTATTTAACTATCTTAAATCAATTTAAAAGTAAATTGCCTATAATTAAACTATTCTAGAGCATTTTAACTATCTATAACTATATAAACTATTTTTAAATTTCCAGACTAAGTAAGGTGAAATTATTTAAATTCAATTCATTGTTTTAAAAAGAGAATAAGGTTAAATGATGTTATAACCTAAGTTGAAATTTAAATGTATAATAAATTGAAATGATGATTTTGAAGCAAGGACTTAACCTGTTTTGGAAATATGATTTTTGGAAGAAATTATGATTTTTGAAACGATATAATGTCAGGTGAAATGATTTAAAAGTGATATGGTTTCTGAAAATACGATATGTTGATATAAATTGTGAAGTTGACTTTAAAAAGAAATATAATCATCGAACTATTATTTCAAATGTGATATGATTTCAAAGGCGAATATGATTTCGAAAGTAAGTAATGATTTCGAAAGTGATATGGTTTGAATTGAATATGATATTTTGATATCAATTATGAAATGATTTTGGAAATGTAAAAGAACTATTTGGTTGTTAAAGAGACTGAGATCAGATGTTGTCATACTCTCTACCAATACGGAAAACCACTTTGACAACTATGTACGCGGTGGAGATTCCAGAATGAAGTAGGATGGTGGCGACGATCCTATATGAGGTATATACGTGGACCCGACACCTGTGAGTTGGCTTAAGGTGGTTAAAACAGGAGCTATCGACGGACCAAGTGAGGTCATTCCTCCGGTCGGACACACTCCATCGATACTATATTCTGACTTTTGATTTATTTGGTGGCCACCCTTCGATTTTTACTCGGGAGTGTGTTTCGAGTTGGGCGGTAGTTGCGGCTATGCGTTACCCGTATTCCAGAAATGTAATTAGTATATCTACCCTAGCATTGCCTAGTTGTGCCGTGTCACGTACTCTAGCGCACCTTCTACGAGCTTGTTTTATGTCGTACCTATGAGGTATCCTCTAGCGGCCCTAGTTTATGGGGAGTCACGGTATTGTATAGACTAGTGACATTATAAAATGTGTTAAGAGGGATATGGGTAACGTCTTAACGCTATTTTAATACTTTTACTTTACTGTAGACATATTATAATAGCGTATTGTACTACATAGTAGATAGTTTAATGGATCCTTAGGAGATGTGAATCCCGAACATTTCTTAAGTTACTGCACTCACGTTAGACACTGGATAGCAGATGCCAAACCCCGTAAACATCTCTGACGCTGTCACATGCATATTTACCATTGATTTAACTTACATAAGATCTTTTAGTTCTGACTCGAGTGTTTTGTCTTTTCAATTCGCTCGGGTCAGCATGAGCATTTCAGGATTTGAAGACTTATTCCGGAGGATGAAGACGAAGATGTGTACTACTACTATTTGCTATATTATTCCACTGCATTATTATCTATTTATCTCTAATATGTGGAACGCTGATACTTTGTTGTATAAGTAAAATAAAATATTTTGTAAACAGCTTCATGAACTGTTATTTGAATATTATATTTTGTCATTCCGCTGCGAGATTCTGTTTTATTTTATTTCTTTCGCTATTTCCTATTTACCCCAATAACAATCTACCCTTTTGTATGGTTTGAATTGGCATGTGTGTCTGCTTAAAGCGTCCACAAAGGCGGGATGTTGCAGTTGGTATCAGAGCTTTGGTTTAGCGAAAATCTTAGCTTTGTGGGGTCTGACTCTTCACTAATAGGGTAGTAATAACCTATGATGAGTCATTGAGAGTATATATATGAGAAAGCATATTTGTTAGTGTTATAAAAGGTTTTATATTGTGTTAGTTTGTTCCATTTTGTATTTATAAATTCTGGATGATCATAGGACGCTATGACATCGATAGGGATTTCTAAACACTTAATAGGATAGACTGACATAATATTATTTTGAAATATAGGTAAATGGAATAATTTTGCCTATTATATTTGTTTATAAAATATTAAATTTTAAAAATGATATATTTGGTTGTAATATATTGGTTTTTAGGTAGTGAAATTTATAAATAGTGGTTAGAAATAAGATTTGAAAATAAAATAAATGAAAATTTGAAATTTAGAACTTAAGTTCCGAGATTTTGAAAATTTCTTTCGAATGATTTTGGAATATAATAATAATAATATTTGGAAGTATTTTCTGATATAAATATTTCAACATAATTTGAAAGAACTGTTTTAAAGGAATTTTGGAAAGAAACAAGTTCTGTACTCCCCTCTCTATGCTGGAAAATAATTTCGGTGATGAGTGCACGCATCATCGACATTCATTTTCGAGTTTCGAAGTGGGAAGGCCGTTGTAGTTATTTACTACACACTTTTTTGATAAATAAATATAAATTTTGTTTCCAAATATGATTTGATACATATAAAAGATATGATATATATGTTATTTTAAATGATTAGAAATGGAACCCGACATTTAGTTCTAAAATTTCTATAAATTAAAGATTTCAATTATTGTAATGGAATAACTATTTAATAATTGAAACTTCTAAATGAAAATAAGAAATTAAATGTTAAATTATAACTGAAGTATAGAAGAAATATGAAATTGTAACGTGTAAATAAAAAGGATATGAAAATGAGAAATGTTAACTATTGAACGTTTAGTTAATTAAAATAAGTAAGTCAAACTTGTGTAACTTTCAATTACATTCTTAAAGGCATATATATAACTTAGCAATTATAAAAGTTGAAACGCTAAAAGATTATGTAATGGAAATGTTCAACGAATTACTTTTATAAATAAGAATTTGATGTTATAGTAGTAATAAACTTAAGTTATAATTGAAATGTTACTATAATAAAATGTAATAGAAAGTAAGTATGGTAAGTAAATAGTTATAAAATTAAATTAGTGGATTGATATGTTAAGTAATTGAATTGAACATGAGTACTATAAATAAATGAATGTATGGAAATGAAATTAAGTATTGAATGAATGGGAATCGAACTTTTGTAAGCAATATATGTAAAATTAAGAAATTAATGTAAATTTAAGAAATGAGTCATTTTATAAATGATATGAAAATAAATAGGTTAACATAGACCTAAATAATGTTTGGAATGTGTTGTTATTTGGCATATAGATTGTTTGGGAAATGATACTTCTAATTGTTTGGATGTACGAATAATCTATTGAGTTTTATCTAAGACTATTTAGTAAATGATATGCTTAGTAGTTATTTGACATTCTATGTAATTAAAAGTGTCTTAACCTGAATAAACTATTTGTTTGGTTGATATGGATGGATAACTGATTTGTATTGATTTCAAATTATGATTGTATGCTGTGGTTATAAGTGATTGTTGTTTTATATTGTTTGATTTGTTAGTGATTGTGTAACAACCCGCATATTTATCGAGTTTGTATTTAAATATTTTATTTAAATATTAACTCGTTAATCAGATTTTGGTCCGAAAAGCTACTTTTTGCAAACGGTCAAATTAGGACTCGAGACCACTTCCATTGAGTTCGAAATGTCGTTTACAACTTTTTAAGTATAAACATCGATAGGTTTGGAGTTAGTGAAATTTCACTAACTTTTCCCGCTTTGGACTTTGGGTTAGTTTAGCCTATTAAGCCCAAGTTCCAACCCTCTTCTCCTCACTCTTCATAAATTTCCTAACTAATCAAGCTTTGGCATTAATGGTGGAGGGAATGGGAAATTAAAACTCCAAGCAAAAATTCAATTGCAAATCCAACATTCAACTCCAAATTCAAGTAGAAGATATTGGATTCAAGCTTTGGATTGCTTCTCCTTGCTTTCAAGCTTCATCTTCATAAACTTTAGTGCAAAGGTGAGATTTTTATCTCACAAATCTAGTCTATATCAATATTGGACTGTTGGGAATGAATCCCTATCGTGTTTGCATGTATATTTGCATTTGGTTTGGATTGGGTTGGCGAAAAACTCCGATTTTTAGCGTTTTGGTGGATTTTCTGCTCCTAGGTCGTTCTGGCCTTATTAGCTCGTATCGGAGTTAGGTCGTAGGTCGCATGGGCCTTAGGTCGTAGGTCGCATGTGAGTTAACCCCTAGGTCGTTCTGGCCACTTTTCGTGTGTTTGGGTTTAGGTCGTTGGACCTTTAGGTCGTTGGACCTTTAGGTCGTTGACCCCCTTGGGTCGTTAACTAGTTAAGTCGCTCGCTACTTGACTCCATTAGGTCGCTCGTCACTGGATGCAGTTAGGTCGGTCGACTCCCTTACCCACTAGGTCGCGTACTTAGTTAGGTCGCGTGACCCCATAACTGTTAGGTCGTTAGACCGTTAACCCTATAGGTCGCTTGGCCTATTTGTTTAGGTCGTAGGTCGTTGGACCTTACCTCGATAGGTCGTTCCCACTTTTGGACGTGTGCACTCTAGGTCGCTAGGCCGCCTCTCTTTAGGTCGCGTGACCCAATACAGTTAGGTCGTTTGACCTTATGTTCTTTTAGGTCGCGTCTCCTTTAGGTCGCGCCTCTTTTAGGTCGCGTCTCCTTTAGGCCACGCCTCTTTTAGGTCGTTCGAATGCTAGGTCGTGCTCCTTAGACCCCTAGGTCGCAACCATTAGGTCGCTCGACCCTATCCCTCTTAGGTCGTTAGACCTCATTTTGTCTTCACTAAGTCGTACCGTTTTGGACGGGGCGCTGCCCCGCACCCCGCCGGGGGCGCTGCCCCCTGGACCCCCGTGACCTGACCGGGCAGGTCGAACCCCGTAAGCGGTGGCGTTGCCCCCGCACCCCCACCTTGGGGGGTTGCCACCCCCCTGGACCCCCCCTCCGTAGGGGATCTTATCTGAAAAACATTGAGCTGATTTCCTTGGATTTTTTTCGCATCTCCGTATGCGATCTTTGTGACTGATTGTTTCTACACTTGCTTATGTGTTTTGTCACTTTATAATATAAAGGTTTCAATACTAGTAGTAAATATCAAAACTCTTTTAACAAACAATTTCAACTCTATTTTTAATAACAAAGCTCTTTTCTTAAACCGTTTTCCAATCTATTAGTATATACAAGCCTTTACCTCACTCGGATGAGAAATCTAATTAAACGACTTAGTAAAACAAGTGGTATGAAATGCTTGCGTTCACTTCGTCGGTTAATTCTTGGACTTGTTCGATTGAACCTCTTGTGACAATTTTATTAGTGAAGATTTACAGTTTGTTCGTAAATATTTAAGTTAAGCAAGTGGTTATGGGACATGAAGCTAAACTTCTATATTTACTAGCTTAGTGTAATTGACACTTCTCGTTGATCTTGATGATCGCTTTATGAATTAGACTAGCAATTGCGCGATGTCTCTTTCATTGCAAGGTTAGACTAGACACCACTTGTGTGATTCCATTCACACATACCTTTCTGCTTTTTGGTTAGTCTTGACCTCAATCTGTGTGATTCCATTCACACATGCGGGGTAGCTCCCCATGGTCTTCGGACCGTCATGTGATAGGCCTCTTTCCCTTTTTATGATTTCTGGATTTCTCGTGTTGATTTCTGGAATTTATGTCATTGACTTGTTATGAGTACAAGTTTAGGGTATGATGCCCTCTTCGAATCTTTGAGAAGATTCTTGTGATATTGATTATCTCTTATTGATTGATCTTCTGTTGATCATTATTTACATACTTATAGTGGTATGTCGTTATGGATGTTTATGTTTATGCCATATCTTTTATGTTATATCATGTCATCTGATATTTATAGCTAGACTGATCCGTTTATTATTTTCTTAAATAATACTCGGGTCAGACCGAGATGTTACAGGTGCTTCTGCTTGACTTCTTCCCAGGGATTCATCACTCTGACTTTTGGCTAACTGTTTAGATTAGCAGTTTTTGTTGTATACACTTGAGATATAGACTCATAGTTGTATTCTTTTGTATAGCACGTGTTGCTATTCTTTTGTATTATCGTGGATCTTACTGACCACTACTCTGATGTACACTTTCATGTGTTAGTTATATATTCATATCTTCTTCCGCCTTTGTGATATGGATATCTGTGACTGATTTGTGATATGATTATTTCTATGTTTGTTTCCGAAGATTATTTATAGCCACCGTGTGATAAGCAATTACATGGATGGTCGCTCCTCAACAGCCTTATTCTCCGTGCTAGTAGACAGCACTACTCCGGAGTGTTCTTGGCTAGCGTGGGTATAGAGGTGGGGCGTCATAGGTTGATACAACTTTAAATATTTCATTTTATGTAATTACTAACTCTTTTGGATTGTATAAGTGAAATACAGGTTATGAAAGCAATTGTTACTGCTTTTGGTCTCATAATTAAGCGTTGTTTACCGACAAATAGGCACGTTCTCGGATTACGGTTTTATAATGATATTACATTGTTTTCCCCACTGTTGGGATATATTATTTTGAAAAATTATGACATATATTATTTTTATTGAAATTATTGTTTCTTTCGAGCCTCTCCGTACAAAGGAGACTCTACCGAAATTTTCTGAAAATTTTGGACTTAGAAAATTTTATGAAATATTTTCCAGACTCTATTAACTTGAGTATAAAAGGATTTAATTGTTATAAATCAATATATTTTATTTAAATTATCTAATTATGTAAATTAATTGTTTATCAATTTAATACTTTTGAATAAGATATAAGGATTTCTTAATTCCTTCTTTTTCCTTTTCGGGGGCGAAAAGTTTTGAGTGGGGGAGAATGTAATGACCCATAATTTTCGATAATTAAAAATTGTTAATTTAGTTAAGTTTTGCAATTTAATGTTGAAATAAATAAAATTTGTGACTTATGAATGAAACAATATCTAGAATGAACGATAACAATGTCAATTTAAGTTAATTATTAATAAATCGAATGAATTCCAATTAGTTGAAATAATGTAAAGGTCATATTTAGTTATAAATTGAATATGTGGAAACAAATGCAAATTTGGAATTAACTAATGAAATATTATATAATAAATGGTGATTGAATAAAACCAGTATTATGTAAGTAATTGTACCATTGGTTTGTAAGTAATAAACTTATAAATGTGAATTTAAGTTAATGGTAACAATTAATATACGTCTATTATTTAGCCTATTATATTAAATTTGAAACCAATTGCAATAATTGTAATTAAGTATTAAGTTAATGTAAATTAAGATGATATTGCAAGTATTAATAATAAGATACCAATTAATGTTAATTCAATAAGATGAAACAATGTAAATTCTATCTCATAATATGATAATTGATTTAATGAAAGAAGGAAACCAAGATGAATGAATTAATTGGGAGTATAAATTTTAATTGATGTGTAAAACTGACGAAATTCAAAATAATTGAAATATAGTCATTAATACAAATAAAAGAAGGGAATTGGAATATATTAATGTAATGAATTTAAAACAAGCGTTAACTGTGTTACAGAGTAATAGTGGATTCAGTATAAAGATTGAAATCAAATAAAAATAGTTTATTGGAATTAAATATTAAATAATCGGATTTAATTATAATTGAAGTTAAACACTGTAGTTGGTAAATTAATTAACTTTGAATTGATGTCTATTTTTTTAAATTATGGTAAATGTCCAGGTAATCTAAAATGATAGAAATTGTGATTTATTAATTTTGAATTGAAAAAGTGATTTAATTAACTTAATATTAATTTATTTAATTAACTGAAATATATCCATTATGGCCATTGACTCGGATTTCGACGAAACCAGTTCATCGGATCCGTAACGGTGAATTATTGTAGGATTTCAAGTTTCGTAACGTTCAGACTTGTCGTTTGACCGTACGGGCTCGAAACGCTTAGAAATCAATTAAATTAAAATCAATTTGAAATAAGATGATTTTAATGTAACTTCTTCATACGATGGAATCAGGACTTGAAATCTATTGCATTGTGTTTAAAATAGTTGAAAACATCTATTCTGCTATATGGGTTGACTCATTTTCGTTCCGGAGTCGACATGGGCTTTTCGGGTCGTGTATCGTTCAATAAATTTGGTCCATTCTTTCTGTTTCAGCTTTACCTATAAATAGTTCATTATAAACCCTAGCCACTACTCATATTCATTTGTCTATACGTACATCTCCTTCTCAACTCCTCATTCCAATGGCAGACAAAACCTAATTCCCAAAATTTCAAATTCAATTCCAAAGATTCAGACTCCTCGATATATATCGAATTATATATCAATCCGAAGCTCTCGAAGAGCGCAAGTCAATTATGTGATTCGTTTCTCGATCTGGGTTGCTATGTGGCTGGAATTGGCTAGATCATTTTCGCTCGTTCGTTTCTTCGTGATGGACTTCAATGGATCATCAAATCGACGGTACCACGACGTAGAGGAGACCGAGCGTGGCTCATCGGAGTGGTTTATGCATCCAGTTGATGACCGGATCGTTAGTTAAAATTTGATTAGGGTTATACAGATCGGTGGCGGTTGCAATTTTTTTGGAGGCATCGGCCTGGGCGTGGTCATGTGCAGCCGCGAGGGAAGGAAAGCTAGGGGTCGCAGCGTGTCAGAGGTAGCTGGGATGGCCAGCGGCGTGGTGATCGAGATTGAACGGAGGCGGCTACGATTTCATTCGCGTGCGTGAGGATATTGGAGGTTAGGGTTTCATGGCCTAGGCTGTGCGCGTGGTGATGTTTGATTGGTCTGTATTTTATTTATTTATTTTTTCAAAACAATTCAATTGTCAATTGTTATAAGTTTAATAACTTTCACATATGAGGTTGAATTTGCACGCGGTTTGATCCACTAGTATCGTATCGAAATTCCGGACATTCTAATGCCGGTTTGGGTGAGACTGTTCGAATTTTGAATTTAAATTGGATTTAAATTCAAGAGATGAGTGGTTCAATCCATTCACAACTTCTAAAATTTCTTATATTAGTTAAATTAAATTTGTGATGATTTGGAAACTATTTAGGGCTTTTTGGTACATTTTTATCATCATCTCAGTTAATTCGAATTTATTTAAATTAAATCATTATTTAATTTATTATTGAATATAAATTGCCAGTTAAATACCCGTTATTGATTATCTCTTCAATATTGATATTTATCGATTGATTTGGATGATGATTGCGATGGATGTTGATTGTTGATATTGGATGAATGGAAGTTGTATTTTATATCATTATAAACTACAAGTTCACTATGGGTTGAAAGGATACATACCCGAATGATCTATAGATTAAGGAAAAATCATTATGAGTTGAAATTATAGTATCGAGCGATTTTATGGATGCTATTTATTTTGGGATTACGGTTTGAAATGATACATAACCATAAAATTCTAAATTGCGGATCAAAATGATAAATATCCATATCACTTGATCCTAGGATAGAAAATTATATACAGACAACGGATTGGTTAAATTAAATGATTTTAAAATCCTTAACTTTTTAAATTTAATCAGTTGATGTTTTGAAATAAATTTGATTTATGTAAATTGAAGTACTATTAGAAAATCAAGTTTGTGTGGAAATGCGAAGTGGTTTAAAAAGGAATTTCTTTAAGAAATTTAAATCGGATGTTTAAAGTTAAACTTTCATGAAATTATATCGAAATTAAGTTATTGAATTTGTTCGAAAATAACTTTGAAATATTTTGAAATTGGAGTAATCCATATTGATTTTTGAACATGGATTGAAATGATACGAAATTCGATAGTTTATTGAGATTTGGTTCATTGATTTCAAAATTTGGTGTGGTCCAAATATGTTGAAATGAAATGAATAGTTTAATTTCGTATTAATTTCAAACTCATACTTTTAAGTAAACTATTTTAAAATATATTATTTTAGATTTTCTAATTATTTAGATTTCAAATTTATTAAACTGTTTAACTAATATTAACTATGTAAATTATTTTGATTTATTTTAAACTAATTAAACCATTTTTTTAAATCTAGTTAATCTATTTTAAGCTATTTAATCTATTTTAATTATATTTAATCTAAATTAAATCTATTTAACTATCTTAAATCAATTTAAAAGTATTTTACCTATAATTAAACTATTCTAGATAATTTTAACTATTTATAACTATATAAACTATTTTTAAATTTACAGACTAAGTAAGGTGAAAGTGTTTAAATTCAATTCATTGTTTTAAAAAGAGAATAAGGTTAAATGATGTTATAACCTAAGTTGGAATTTAAATGTATAATGAATTGAAATGATGATTTTGAAGCAAGGACTTAACCTATTTTGAAAATATGATTTTTAGAAGAAATTATAATCTTTGAAACAATATAATTTCAAAGTGAAATGATTTGAAAGTGATATGATTTTTGAGAAATACGATATTTTGATATAAATTGTGAAGTTGACTTTGAAAGGAAATATAATTATCGAACTATGATTTCAAATGTGATATGATTTCAAAGGCGAATATGATTTCGAAAGTATTTCAAAAGTTATATAGTTTGAACTGAATATGATATTTTGATATCAATTGTGAAATGATTCTGAAAATGTAAAAGAACTATCCTGTGTGTAATAAACGATTGGTTGTTAAAGAGACCGGGATCAAATGTTGTCATACTCTCTGCTAATACCGAAAACCACTTTGAAAACTGTGTACGCAGTGGAGATTCCAAAATGAAGTAGGATGGTGGCGACGATCCTATATGAGGTATATACGTGGACCCGACTCCCATGAGTTGGCTTAAGGTGGCTAAAATATGAGCAATTGATGGGCCAAGTGAGGTCATTCCTCCGAGAGCACACTCCATCGATACTATATTCTGACTTTTGATTTATTTGGTGGCTACCCTTTGATTTTACTCGGGAGTGTGTTTCGAGTTGTGTTGTAGTTGTGGCTATGCGTTACCAACAGTCTGGAAATGTAATTGGCATATCTGCCAATATTGTGCAGCGATGTTAGGAGCAGCTTTGGATAGGTTAAAGTATAACACATCCTAATCCAAAAGATGCGCAAAAACCAAAATACACGGACAATTGTACCGTGCCATCAAAATATCAAAAACTTTTACTTTGTCAACACCCTCAAGAGCGGATCTGCATCCCACGTACTGAGAGCTACCAAAGCAGTACCTATGGAGCCCAAAAGAATTTCAAGCGATGCACATAAGATTACTCAAACTTCGATCCAACATAGATCCATACTCGCAGGTAAGTTGCCCTTATCAATAATCCATGCAACAAGGGCAACTTAGATCACAATCAGCTTAGACCGCAGTCAGCTGAGATCACGTCGTACATGTATTAAACTAACTCCTAGGAAATAGCAAATTATGCACCTTGAAGCCCAAAGCAGCTCATGATGGCCACATCTAAGTATTAGGCAAGCACACGGCATTATGCAAGTATCGCACATCATCCAGTACAACCTCACCCTAAATATACCGATAGTGCCCAAAAACCAACGAATCACTCTTACTATCCTTCTAATGATTATATGTAAGACCAATTCAAATTTGAAGCCTCCCGCCACAATTTCAAACATTCCCGTTCCAATTTCAGATACTCCCGCTTCAGTTCCTGAAGTTCCCGCTTTTACCTCAAACTTCTTGCCAAAGACATGTCTACAATCCGGATGCATCAAACAAACAATGCGAATAGATGACACCTGGCAGGACCTAAGGGCAGAGGCAGAATGGCAAGGGAATGAGTGTAGCGATCTACGTACAACTCCATATTATAAATAGAAAAAGAACTGTAGCAAGAAATAGAACGTTCTTCCTTTCCACATTTTTTATGCTTTTAAGATTTTATTGTACTGTCTGCTAGTGAAATCTATAGAAGAGAAAATAAAGGAAGAAAGAGAAAATTTCCTCCATGGATGTAGAATTACTTAACATCCGAACCACGTAAATTCCTTGTGTTTTTTACTATTTACTGCATTTAATTATTTGCCTTCCTAGTTTTCAGTACCAAATCTTACCTTTTTTGTATTAGAATCAACTACTAGTTGGATTCAACATTTTAACAAACAGTTAAATGTAACTACCTAATTGTGTAAGAATCCAATAACATAATTACTACCTAATGAAAAAATTAATACTACTTAATTTTGCTAATTCAAAATCATCAAGGCAATTAGTAAGATAGTTACTTCATCATTGTACAAGTGTTGTAAGGCGAAAAATACTATTAATATTTTTGGCGCTAGAAGGAGAGCTCGAACCACTATTTAGTTCCTATATCTAGCAAAATTTAACCCATGTTTATTCTACGTACCATGAACCCATCGATTCCCCTATCGCTCATGTTAATGAACATTTGCACTTGGCTTCAAAGACCGCCAACAAGTCACTCATAACTTGTAATGACCCAAAATTTGACCACCTTATAATATATTATTTAAAGTGATTTTAAATATAAAATATGTAATGTTATATGATTCAAAAAATATTAGGTAGGATTTGGAAAGAGAAGTATAAAAAAATTGTAATATTTGCATATATCGACCAAAGTGACAAAATGCTGATTTTAGAAAAGTAAATTTCAATGGTTAAATAAATTATTTAAATTAATTTATGAGTGTTTACATTTTTAATAGCAATATACAAATTTATTTCTAAATTGGGTTTACATAAATAAATAGTTTAACTAAAATATCAAAATGTGAACGTAAAACATTTTGTCAAAAACCAACGTTTTGTCGGTTAAAAGTTGTCGCAACGTCGTCACACCTTAATTTTCTTATATAGAAACAAATATTCAAATAGTATAAGTATTAATTTATTCATTAACAAAGTTATTTTTACTGAACATACTTAGAAAATTCTCGAATATAATTAACAATAAGTAAGCACAAAAGGACAAAATAAGTACAAAGGTCAAAAAGTAAAACATTAAATCAAACAAACATAATTATTACTTTCTTTACTTAATATTCAAGTGAAAATGAAAAGTAATGATTTGAAATGTGATGTTAAATGTTGAAAAACAGTAAGGTTACTTAAGAAGTAAGATAGGTTATTTGGGTAATTTGGTAAAGGAATATTTTGGTCACTTGCCACTTCATTTTTTTCTATAAATACCAACTATTTTTCTCACTTTTTTTTACATTATTTCTACCTTCTTCTTCCTTCTTAAAGCTCTCTTTAATGGCTTCTTCTTCTCTCTTTCCCTTACTAACTTTTTTAAAATCATATCAAATAAACTTCAAACACAACCAAACTTAGGTAAAGACCTTAGAATACCATTAAAATATGGTTTAGCATCTAAGAAGTGAAGAAATGATGGAGGAAGGGGTAGAATAGGAGGAGGCCGAACCATATGAGAGGAGAAAGCAAGTTCGGGAAGCTCCTGAGCAAGAAAAAGAGAAGGAAGTGCCGCCGATTTCATTCCAAGGAGCTAGGAACAAATTCAAGTTTCTACGGAAGCTCTGTTGAATTTTTTGAAGTTGGTTTAATTTGAAATAATAGTAAAGTGTTGGATTAAATGAATGTTCGTAGGAAGTTAATTGATTTGGTTATAGGTGAGTACTCATATTTAAGATACTAATTTCTAAAATATTTCATATTAATAGTATGAAAAGTTTAGTAAATGTTGGATGATTTAATAAATGATAACTTGGTTGATATTGTGGTTGATTATATCTTTATGATATGAATGATAACTTGGTTTGATAAATGATAAGAAAAATGGTTAGTAAGCATAGTTAATTTAATAAGAATTCAAATCCATATAAATATGAAATGTGAAAAATATTTTTTAATACGAGTTTAAAATGATTTAGAAATATTTTATAAACATCTAAAAGTGTTTCCAAGAAGTATGAAAAGAAATTGAAAAACAAGTCAAAACTATGTGCGTCGCAGCGGTAGTTCGCCATTTCACGCCATAAAGATTAAACGAGTGTACAAAGTGGAATATAGGTCGGAATTCTTCGAGATAAGAATTTTTCGAACTATTATATCCATAGTTTTTCA
Organism: Allium cepa; assembly: GCA_030765085.1. Classification (NCBI taxonomy): domain Eukaryota; kingdom Viridiplantae; phylum Streptophyta; class Magnoliopsida; order Asparagales; family Amaryllidaceae; genus Allium; species Allium cepa. Next base: position 753,561,470 of record CM060940.1, on the reverse strand, counting down.
ACAAAGAAAGAAAATCGAGATTTTGATAAGTAGATTTGAAGATATGAGTAAAACATGTTTTTGAAAAAAATCACGGTTTTGCAGTTCGAAATCCAAAACCGGATTTCTTTGAAAATGATGTTTTAAATTTGTTTAAAATATGAAATAAATCTTACAAACCTTTTAAAATGTTTTAAAAGCGATTTAAATAATAAAAATAGATTTTCAAATAATAAAAAGTCGTGTTAATCAATATAACTTTAAAAAGTACTTTCCGTAGCACTTTTGCGAAGCACTTTTTCAAAAACCTTTGAAATATAGTTTTATTAGCACAACCGTTCTTTTTCACATATTTTGTAAAGGTTCTTAAATGATCAATAGAATATTCTAAGGGTGATATAAAGGATTTATGGAATGGTTAAATAAATGAATAAGTGTTTTAAATAATTATTTGGAAGTTTTATAAATCATTTCTAAAAATGAAAGGAATCTACGGAAACAAATAGTACATTTGTCATGCTTGTAAGATCTAAATGGTAAAACAAAGTGTGTAACTAAGATTAGGAATGGAGCAACTAGTGCCCTTAACTTAAATGGCCTTCATTGTATCTTTTAGACGAATGGTGGAACAGATCGAAAGGAAAGCCCAGATGCTCTAAAAGATCATAATTAAGTTTTTTCCAAGATAAAAAGAAAAGAAACAAATTCTTTGAATTTATTATAAATGGTTTATACATAAGATTTATAAAATTGATATTTTATAAATAAAAGTAATGAAATTATAAAAAGCGTTTTATAAAATTAGAAATGTAATTGTAATCGAATTTATACATGGATCTACAATTGAAATTTAGAAATGAATTTATAATGGATTTTGTGAATAAAAAGATTTGAAAAGAATGGATTGTTAAATAGGAGATGTATAAATAAATTAACTTACAATCAGATTTGGACATATAAATGAGATATAAATGGAATTTGTTAATAAAGGAATTTTGTCTATGGAAGTGTTTATAAATTATAAATAGAATTCATAAAAAAAAATGAGAAATCAATTTAATTTGATAAGTTAAACATGTAAGTTTATAAAGAGAATTATATTCATGACTTTGGACGGTGAATAATCCTTTAAATTAAATGTGTAGAAGTAATTTGGTAAAGGAATTATATTCACGATTTTGGACAGTGAATAATCTTTTAAATTAAATGTGTAGAAGTAATGAATTTAATATGGGAATTATATTCATGATTTTGGACAGTGAATAATCCTTTAAATTAAATGTGTAGAAGTAATGAATTTGGTATGGGAATTATATTCATGATTTTGGATAGTGAATAATCCTTTAAATTAATGTGTAGAAGTAGTGATTTTGATATAGGAGTTATATTCATGATTTTGCACAGTGAATAATCTTTTAAATTAAATGTGTAGATGTAATAAATTTGGTATGAGAATTATATTCACGATTTTGGACAGTGAACAATCCTTTAAATTAAATATGTAGAAGTAATGAATTTGGTATGAGAATTATATTCAAGGTTTTGGACAGTGAATTATCCTTTAAATAAATGTGTAGAAGTAATGAATTTGGTAAGAGAATTATATTCATGATTTTGGACAGTGAATAATCCTTTAAATAGAATGAATATTTTGGAAAGTGACATTATAAAAATGGAGTTTAAATGGTTTGAAAATAAAATAAGTTGTGAATTTTTTTATTATTAAGATAATTATATGAAAATGTTTTCCAAATATCCAATAAGTTAAATGGTTGCGAATATTATATTTTCAAAGATATTTTGAAGTGAATAATTAGAAAGTGTCTTGAATTATAAACGATTAACAAAATCAGGCCCAGTGATACTTAAGTGCTAAATTTTGTTTGTTACTTTGATAGTAAAATAACTGACTATTAAATTTGGCCATTTTAGTTTCTCAACTTGGTGTAGAAACTAATTAGTCGTACACTTAGTACGTAACTGGCTATGTAGGCTTGATTATCATTTGTGTTGAGAATGTTAAATCGTGTAGTGCGGAGTGATTACATCACATCTACCGAGCTTCCTTCTTGGCTGAAGGATAGAAAGTTGAAAGTTTGAGATGTGATAAGTCTATGAGACTTAGTTTCTATGTGAGGTTGAGATACGCTTTTGCGTTGTTGGTGAGAAGAGACCGGGCTCAGATTTATCTGAAAACAAATTCAGACAAACATTTATACGACGATTGTGCAGGTTAGTCAATGATATTGATATTTAGGATCTTCATAGTGAATGACTGCTTATTGATTTTTTGGGGTCAAAATCCTAATATACATATAATAGCAGTGGTCTCTTCGTTATGAAATATCCAATGCAAGGACTATTCGCTACCTATCCTACGGATTTCCCAACAGGACATGGTAGGAAAGTACCTTCGGTTTGTCCTATTCCTAGACAATTTGTATGGACGAGTGTTTGACATTGCATTTCTAAGATTACGTACATTGGTTTTTACATACATCTGTGGTAACAGAGAAGGCAACTTCTCTTAACTTAACACCCTCCTTGAGAAGTACGAGTTCAAGGGTTATATTTTTGTGGAAGGCAATTAGTGGTCAACGGAAATGAAAATGTACCATTCAAAGATGATGTTGTAACGACTGCGATTTTTCGTCCACGAATGCCGACATCAATACGTCCACTGTATCAACAGTCGAGCAATTGAAGACCGGAAAACCGTACCGTTAGGGTTAAAGAAGAAGAAAAAGTAGATGAAGATAGAACAGAACAGAAAGAAATAACAGAACAACATCAGAATCTCACAATTCGCAGCGGAACAACATATAATAAATAAATGAAAAATCTTTAAACAAAGAACTATATCAGGTATTACATTACATTACATTTCATTACATCATCAGAGTGTACAACAACAAACAACATCAACAGCGGAAAAGAAATATTATATACTAGTAATACGCCATGCCATCCAGCTTGCCTCCAGCAACTCCTGAATTCTAGAATATCCTGATAAACCTTACTCTTGACTGCCCGTGTGGAAATTGGTGGGCATCCAGAGTTTAGGAAGGAAAACAATAAACTCCGAGTCAGTCATGTGACTGGTGTGAGAACTAAAACAGTTTATTTATCTTTAAAAATCAAAATAGAGGAATATTTTTAAAGTCAATTCGCAATGCTTTAAAAAATGAGACTACCATAAGGCCTCCCGCACACACACACAATGCAAACGCAGAATCGGAGGAGATTTCTCCTTATGATAGTCAAAGATGCTTGATACGCATTAAAAAGAAACATTTGATATTATTACTAGTGCATAGTGTAGAAAAATTATTTCAAAAGTAAAGATATAAATCTTAGCCAACATACGACCATTATCGTATGCCTACTATAGCTACCATGTTCAATAGCAGGTTACCGCCACATTCCATGGCAGGTTCTACAACTAAAACCGTACAAGTCTCGTATTGTTTCTTTGGATTTCCAACAAATGGTCAGGCCAAGGAACTTCCCATTGCCACATGGGTACGCCTCTGGAAAGACGACCTGAGAACCAAACCGGATCTCTGCCAACACAAGGCCGGGTTACCCCTAACTAGGTAACTACTGATACGAATATGTCATCCCCCGATCGTAACCGATCTATCCGAGGATCCTCGATTTCCAACAACCACAAAATTTGCAGCAACAACATAGGTTAAATATCTGTGCTCCATACCATGATACCACCTCTATCCAGAAGGAATGACATACACTAAAGGGGCGCTACCCCCTAATTACCTTGCCGCATCCTTCCTGTTTTGACCATTTCCGGGGTGTGAGGTCCGACGAAGTCTCGTCCACAAAGCCACGCTTTATACAATAGCTGTGCTTTAGGTCAACAAATGATCAAAGTAATGATCACCAAGATAAATGATCAAACAAATGATCATATCACAAATGATCAAACAATGATCATTTCACAGCAACACTCAGCATGCCACACTACCAAATTGGGAGTATATCACTCATAACCATCAACTACATAACCTATGAGCTCGTACGTCTCAAAGAAGGGTGTTAAGCTAAGAGAATAAATTCTCCGCCACCAACAGAAATATATTTGAAAGAAATCAGCTTTATATTTCAACTTGTAATGTCAGACATACAATCCATACAAGTCTGTTCCGGGCTCGAACAAAACCGAAGGCACTTACAAAGAAGTCCTTGCATTCCGGATAATTTCTAATCACGTCTGGACTTCCCGTCACTAAAGGGTGATAAAACCTCTATATCGAAGATCAGCCGATGCAGAGTAACTCAACGGTAATCCTTCCGTTTTCAAAAATATCCGGTCTTCAACACCGGTCATCAAATGCAATCCATTACGACGTATCACATATTCGGAATGGGTTATACGACCCCAAGGTCCTTTCCTGGCTAACCCGAATAGTGAGCGCTTATTTCAAAATAAGTGTGGCATTCAAATTCAAGCAAATCACAACAAATACCTATTTAAAGGTAAATATTGATAGTTGGTTATTTAACTATCAATAGGCGTGTTCAACATCACCAAATCCAAATAATTTCCCAAATTATTTACTTTCCAAAATATCTTCACTAGATATATATTTTCCACACTTCAACCATTTGAAAACAAATTTTCAAATCACTTTTCACCTTTATCACTTTTGAAAACAAATTTCAATCATTTTCCTTACGCGGAATTTCTTTCATTTCAACATGGTTCATTTAAACCAATTAAATAAATCCTTAACGATTTACTTTATATTTACGTTCCAAATCCGTAAATTAATTCCCACACTTCAAAAATAAATCAACGTTTATTTTTAAGCAAATTTCCTTTCTTTTATAAATTCCATAGTGAATTTACATTCTAAAATATTTATGAATATATGATTCCCAGATCGATTTCTAATATTCATTTTCAATTTGTCTTCAAAAAGATAAATTCTCAAAACGTTTCATTTCACATTGGAAAAACATTTCCATACTTATTTAATAATAAGTAATTCACAGACCCATTTATTTTCAACACTTGGAAAATATCCAATATACTTAAATCGAAATTAAGTATATATTTCATTCTTTAAGAAATCATTTCTTAACACATAAATTTGAGTCAAAACGAATGTTACGTAAAACATCGTTACGACGACCCAAAATCACTAGTATAGGGATTCAAAGTTTAAATAGATATATAAATCCCAATACTATATAAAACATTTCCTTTCGGAAATCATTTACTATAACAACAGTGTTATAGTCCACCATTTCCTTCTTTCTCGAAAACGTCTATTTCAACAATAATGTTGAAATCTATGGTTTCGATTCATAATACATTTTAAAACATCTTTAAAATAATTAACTTCATTTTATAATATTCATTTTGCCAAACATGACCATTTTATTCAAAAATGTATTCACTGTCCAAAATCGTGAATATATTTCCTTTAATAAACTTCAATATTCAATTTATCAAATTCAATTGATTTCGAATTTATAAACAATGTTTATAAATTCCTTTTCTATTTATAAGCTTCGATTTATAAATCTCATTATTAACAAATTCCATTTATATCTCATTTTATGCCAAAATCCGATTTATAAGATAATTACTTATAATCTTCTATTTCACAAAATCTATTCATTTTATAACTTCACAATTTATAAATCTATAAATTCCGTTCACTTATGAAATCCATTTTTATTTCATTTTTAACACTTATAAAAACTCGTTTTAATATTCCAATATTTTTAATTTATAAAATATCAATTTTCTAAGTCTTTTATGCACATCGTTTTTAATAATTCAAAAAATCCCAATTTAAACCAATTTATAAATTAATTAACTATTTATTTCCAAAAATCTCATTTCGGTTATATTTCTCAAAAATCTTAATTTTTATAACATAAAAATTTATAACGTTTTAATTATTTAAAATGAATCAATTCAAAATTTAATAAAACGTATACTTTCAAAAATTACTTTAAAAATTCTTTTAAAATCAAAATCGTTATTTTTAAACTTCAAAAATGGATCCAATGATGCAACAACACCAAATAGTCAAACACGACATCCAAATATCATATATCGATATGATAATCAACAAATATCACAATATCTGTAAATAAATCAATAAAGTTGAGGAATCCTGTTGGATCCCTCCAACCTGTTTCCCTACATCCACAAACATTAGCACAATACCAATTCCGTTCCAGTACGGAATTATCGCGGTATATAGGATTTATAAAATATTATCCGCTTAATAGGCGGCGCAATAGGGTCTCATCCGCTATATACTGCGGGAAATCTATTCCAAGTACATAAATAATACCAATTTCACTGTTTATGAAATATTCGCGGTATATGTTTTTAATAAATAACATCCGCTTACTAACGACGCATAATGTCTATTTTAATAATCAATAGATAACAATCATCATTCAAACATGCATTCAAGAATTTTAAATCTAACTATTTAAAATTAAAATCGAAACCGATTCGATTGAGTGAGAAGTTCTCACCTTGATTTCAATTTCATTTGCAGCTTTTATTTCGAATAAAATTAAACGGACGTTTAATTTTCCCCGAAATTCTTACTAACTCCAAATGACTCCAGTCAAATTCCATGGCGTAGTGCTCGTCCATACGATTCCAACGCAACTGGTTTCGCGCGTTTTCGACCTCGTATGAAAAAGATACGAATATTTAAAGTTACATGAATTTTTAATATATAAATTACAACATATATTTATATTTTAAAACCTAGCTTTTATATCAGCCGTTAGATCTCCATCTGCAAATCACGGCCGCATCCATCATCTTCTCTCATCTCTCATGTTCTTTCTACAGGAGAATAGCCATAACATGAACCCATCCTACTCGAGCTAGGGTTGGATTTTCGAGCCTCCACGACGAACATGAACACGATCAGAAGCTTCCATATTGACCGCCATCTCCTGCTCTACCTTCGGCTGCCACCCCATGCAACTCGGCCTCCCCATCGTCTCGATTTGCGTGTTCAACTACAGGAGGACGCGGCCATTTTAGAACCTCCACGCGACACTAAACCCCATATCGACCGTATGGATCTGAAGATCTTGTCGAGCACTACAACATTGTAGTTAATGCTTTCTCGAATCGATGCATAGATTTGAAGATTTTAAGGGAGAAACAAGAATCATTTTCGGCCATTTATTATTTTGGAGGCGGTTGAACAGTTTTTAGGGTTAGGGTTGTAAGTTGTTTGCAAAATGAAATATCCAAGGCCTTTTATAGAAAATTTCGCAAACACTATTCATCCCGGATTTTCCGAACTCCAAACGAAGCATGTCGGTTGGCGTTCCTAAAGTTTACCCCGCGTTTCGAACACAATGGAACATGTTTCGGGAGCTAATTCGGTCATCTGTGCGAGTTATGGCAATAAACGTTCGATTTAAAATTAAACCGATTAAACGAATTTTCTAGGCGTTTTAGCTTGCACCGGACAAACGGTAAATCCAATTGACACGAAATTTGAAAGCATACAATAATATCACATTACGGATCCGATGAAACTGGTTTCATCGATATCCGAGATAGTTTGAAAAATGACTATTTTAACTTGCCAAATTAATATTAAAACAATTTCGATGCGTTTCGAGCTGCCACGGTCAAATGAAAACTCCGATTGCTACAAAAATTGAAATCCGATAATAACAAACTATTACAGATCCAATGGAACTAGTTTCGTCCAATTCTGAGACTGTTCGAAAATTGGCTATTTTACCGTCGATAATTAAATATTAACATATTCAATTTTCACAGATTAACTCTAAATTCGATTTTAAAAGTTCTATATCATCTCTATAACTTTAATATGATTAAATAAAATTTTACAAATCATTTTCAATCATATTAAACCCAATTTTCAATTATTTCTGGAATTTCAATTATTAAATTATCGATTTAATTGTCCAGTTAAATCCAATATTCGATAAATAAATTATTCGACTATTTAATTTCACTTATTAATATTTAAATTAAATTAAATATATGAATTTTAATTGACAGAAATTCTGGGTCGTTACAGTCTTCCCCCCTTAAAAGAATTTCGTCCTCGAAATTACAAAGTAAGAAAGAGTTACAGAACTCATTAACTTTTCAAAATCCATAGTTAAACTTCTTACAATAACTTTGCTAAGTTTTCAAATCTATACTTAGTTATCTTTTCAAAACCAACTATATCGTTTAACTTCCAATTCCAAAACCAAAGTTATAGATTTTCACAAAATTTCCCAATTTTCTCAAAAAAATTCTAACGCCTTGAATTTTCGGAAAAATTCGCCATAGTCTCCTTTGCGCGGATCGATCCAAAAAAAAAATGACAATGTACATATCACAAATATACATCTCATCAAGTGATGAGGCATCCCGCAGGGAAAAAAGTGTAAAAGTACGGTATGTAATCCGAGATATGTACCTTATTTATTATTAGCGAGCGTATACGGCTAATATAGCACGAAAGCGAGCTCCAAATGCGAAGCAACGCCATCTGCACCTACTAAACACTAAATCAAACATACGAGAACATGTATATATGAAAATAATATCAATATACAACATATAGTATCATAACAACTACATAATATAGCAAATGCATCTAAAGCAACAAATGCAACCATCAAACAACTATCATCCAACAAATCCATATTCATTCATATTCTCATTAATATTCAATGAATTGGTTTTCAATTTAAATCACATTTGATTTATTAACATTGGAATTTTACTAACATTCATTGGTTCATTTTCCAATTAGTATACATCCAAATCAAATTCAATTCTATTCAAGTTTACATATTATCCATTTGAATTCAATTACATAGCTTGCAATTTCGCTAATTCAATTTCATTAATACTTAATGAATTATATACAATCAATCAACAATCAAATAACAACCAATGTTTATTCAATACAACCAAATTATTCACTTTACATTCAATTTGGTTCAACACTTTTAATTCCAATTGGTTCATATTAAATTGACTTCCATTCCAATTTATTTAACTTCCGATAACATTAGCTTTTAATGAATTTACTTTTTCATCCCTTATCCCATATCAATTTTTTATTTACATTCAATTCAATTGCTAATTCCCTTAACAATATAAAGTTGAATTTCATTCATATAACTCAAGTTCAAATTCTTAATGACTTCACTTCATTAATTTACTTTGACACCAAAATTAACTTCATTCAACTTCACTTAAGTTATATTTCATTTCAAACATCTTATCAAATCCAAATCAAATCCAAATTTTCCAAACAACTTTCTTTTAAACAATTTGGCAGCAATCCCTCTTTTGGAAACCCGAAAATGAACACCAATGATGCCGCGGTCATTATTGGAAATATTTTCCAGCGACCTGAAAGAGTTTAGTGCTTTCATCCCTTCAAAAAAATTTTCCAAAATATAAAATCCTTTCAAAACACTTCTTTGGAATTTTATTTCAGATTATAAATCACATTTTCAAATATTTTACTTATATAACTTTACTTCTTATATATATAAGATTATTTTGCAATTTTAAATCGTTTTAATTATAACTTCATACTTATGATTCATTTGTTTATACAATTATTCTTTCAAAATTGGTTTTTTATTTAACTTATTCAACAACCAAACAATCAATTCATATACACTTAATAATCCTGAAAAATTATTCCTTTATATATAAAATATAATCAAGGTAAAATTATTTCATTTACCTAATTTAAAACGATACTATGTCGACTTGCCTTGTTTAAGTGTTTAGAAATCCCTGTCGATAATATGGCGTCCCACATACCGACCAGAATTCACAAACAGCTCAACGGATAAGCAAACACAATATAAAACAATTTCATATTCACTAACAAATACGCACTCGTATATATTATTACACTCACACTCATTCTAGAGTACTGCTGACTCTATCTCTAATGAGTTATACCCAACAGAGCCATGGTTGTCGCTTAACCATAAGCTCCGATACCAAATGTAATGACTGCGATTTTTCGTCCACGAATGCCGACATCAATACGTCCACTGTATCAACTGTCGAGCAATCGAAGACCGAAAAACCGTACCGTTAGGGTTAAAGAAGAAGAAAAAGTAGAAGAAGATAGAACAGAACAGAAAGAAATAACAGAACAACATCAGAATCTCACAATTCGCAGCGGAACAACATATAATAAATAAATGAAAAATCTTTAAAAAAAGAACTATATCAGGTATTACATTACATTACATTACATTTCATTACATCATCAGAGTGTACAACAACAAACAACATCAACAGCGGAAAAGAAATATTATATACTAGTAATACGCCATGCCATCCAGCTTGCCTCCAGCAACTCCTGAATTCCAGAATATCCTGATAAACCTTACTCTTGACTGCCCGTGTGGAAATTGGTGGGCACTCAGAATTTAGGAAGGAAAACAATAAACTCCGAGTCAGTCATGTGACTGGTGTGAGAACTAAAATATTTTATTTATCTTTAAAAATCAAAATAGAGGAATATTTTTAAAGTCAATTCGCAATGCTTTTAAAAATGAGACTACCATAAGGCCTCCCGCACACACACACAATGCAAACGCAGAATCGGAGGAGATTTCTCCTTATGATAGTCAAAGATGCTTGATACGCATTAAAAAGAAACATTTGATATTATTACTAGTGCATAGTGTAGAAAAATTATTTCGAAAGTAAAGATATAAATCTTAGCCAACATACGACCATTATCGTATGCCTACTATAGCTACCATGTTCAATAGCAGGTTACCGCCACATTCCATGGCAGGTTCTACAACTAAAACCGTACAAGTCTCGTATTGTTTCTTTGGATTTCCAACAAATGGTCAGGCCAAGGAACTTCCCATTGCCACATGGATACGCCTCTGGAAAGACGACCCGAGAACCAAACCGGATCTCTGCCAACACAAGGCCGGGTTACCCCTAACTGGGTAACTACTGACATGAATATGTCATCCCCCGATCGTAACCGATCTATCCGAGGATCCCCGATTTCCAACAACCACTAAATTTGCAGCAACAACATAGGTTATATATCTGGGCTCCATACCATGATACCACCTCTATCCAGAAGGAATGACATACACTAAAAGGGTGCTACCCCCTAATAACCTTGCCGCATCCTTCCTGTTTTGACCATTTTCGGGGTGTGAGGTCCGACGAAGTCTCGTCCACAAAGCCACGCTTTATACAAAAGTTGTGCTTTAGGTCAACAAATGATCAAAGTAATGATCACCAAGATAAATGATCAAACAAATGATCATATCACAAATGATCAAACAATGATCCAGCAACACTCAGCATGCCACACTACGAAATTGGGAGTATATCACTCATAACCATCAACTACATAACCTCTGAGCTCGTACGTCTCAGAGAAGGGTGTTAAGCTAAGAGAATAAATTCTCCGCCACCAACAGAAATATATTTGAAAGAAATCAGCTTTATATCTCAACTTGTAATGTCAGACATACAATCCATACAAGTCTGTTCCGGGCTCGAACAGAACCGAAGGCACTTACAAAGAAGTCCTTGCATTCCGGATAATATCTAATCACGTCTGGACTTCCCGTCACTAAGGGTGATAAAACCTCTATATCGGAGATCAGCCGATGCAGAGTAACTCAACGGTAATCCTTCCGTTTTTAAAAATATCCAGTCTTCAACACCGGTCATCAAATGCAATCCATTACGACGTATCACATATTCGGAATGGGTTATACGACCCCAAGGTCCTTTCCTGGCTAACCCGAATAGTGAGCGCTTATTTCAAAATAAGTGTGGCATTCAAATTCAAGCAAATCACAACAAATACCTATTTAAAGGTAAATATTGATAGTCGGTCATTTGACTATCAATAGGCGTGTTCAACATCACCAAATCCAAATAATTTCCCAAATTATTTACTTTCCAAAATATCTTTACTAGTTATATATTTTCCACACTTCAACCATTTGAAAACAAATTTTCAAATCACTTTTCACCTTTATCACTTTTGAAAACAAATTTCAATCATTTTCCTTACGCGGAATTTCTTTCATTTCAACATGGTTCATTTAAACCAGTTAAATAAATCCTTAACGATTTACTTTATATTTACGTTCCAAATCCGTAAATTAATTCCCACACTTCAAAAATAAATCAACGTTTTTAAGCAAATTTCCTTTCTTTTATAAATTCCATAGTGAATTTACATTCTAAAATATTTATGAACATATGATTCCCAGATCGATTTCTAATATTCATTTTCAATTTGTCTTCAAAAAGATAAATTCTCAAAACGTTTCATTTCACATTGGAAAAACATTTCCATACTTATTTAACAATAAGTCATTCACAGGCCCATTTATTTTCAACACTTGAAAAATATCCAATATACTTAAATCGAAATTAAGTATATATTTCATTCTTTAAGAAATCATTTCTTAACACATAAATTTGAGTCAAAACGAATGTTACGTAAAACATCGTTACGACGACCCAAAATCACTAGTATAGGGATTCAAAGTTTAAATAGATATATAAATCCCAATACTATATAAAACATTTCCTTTCGGAAATCATTTACTATAACAACAGTGTTATAGTCCACCATTTCCTTCTTTCTCGAAAACGTCTATTTCAACAATAATGTTGAAATCTATGGTTTCGATTCATAATACATTTTAAAACATCTTTAAAATAATTAACTTCATTTTATAATATTCATTTTGCCAAACATGACCATTTTATTCAAAAATGTATTCACTGTCCAAAATCGTGAATATATTTCCTTTAATAAACTTCAATATTCAATTTATCAAATTCAATTGATTTCGAATTTATAAACAATGTTTATAAATTCCTTTTCTATTTATAAGCTTCGATTTATAAATCTAATTATTAACAAATTCCATTTATATCTCATTTAAATGTCAAAATCTGATTTATAAGATAATTACTTATAAATCTTCTATTTCACAAAATCTATTCATTTTATAACTTCACAATTTATAAATCTATAAATTCCGTTCACTTATGAAATCCATTTTTATTTCATTTTTAACACTTATAAAAACTCATTTTAATATTCCAATATTTTTAATTTATAAAATACCAATTTTATAAGTCTTTTATACACATCGTTTTTAATAATTCAAAAAATCCCAATTTAAACCAATTTATAAATTAATTAACTATTTATTTCCAAAAATCTCATTTCGGTTATATTTCTCAAAAATATTAATTTTTATAACATAAAAATTTATAACGTTTTAATTATTTAAAATGAATCAATTCAAAATTTAATAAAACGTATACTTTCAAAAATTACTTTAAAAATTCTTTTAAAATCAAAATCGTTATTTTTAAACTTCAAAAATGGGTCCGATGATGCAACAGCACCAAATAGTCAATCACGACATCCAAATATCATATATCGATATGATAATCAACAAATATCACAATATATGTAAATAAATCAATATAGTTGAGGAATCCAGTTGGATCCCTCCAACCTATTTCCCTACATCCACAAACATTAGCACAATACCAATTCCGTTCCAGTATGGAATTATCGCGGTATATGGGATTTATAAAAATATTATCCGCTTAATAGGCGGCGCAATAGGGTCTCATCCGCTATATACTGCGGGAAATCAATTCCAAGTACATAAATAATACCAATTTCACTGTTTATGAAATATTCGTGGTATATGTTTTTAATAAATAACATCCGCTTACTAACGACGCATAATGTCTATTTTAAAAATCAATAGATAACAATCATCATTCAAACATGCATTCAAGAATTTTATATCTAACTATTTAAAATTAAAATCGAAACCGGTGCGATTGAGTGAGAAGTTCTCACCTTGATTTCAATTTCGTTTTCAGCTTTTATTTCGAATAAAATTAAACGGACGTTTAATTTTACCCGAAACTCTCGCTAACTCCAAACGAATCCAATCCAATTCCATAGCGTAGTGCTCGTCCATATGATTCCAACGCAACTGGTTTCGCACGTTTTCGACCTCGTATGAAAAAGATACGAATATTTAAAGTTACACGAATTTTTAATATATAAATTACAACATATATTTATATTTTTAAACCTAGCTTTTATATCAGCCGTTAGATCTCTATCTGCAAATCACGGCCGCATCCATCATCTTCCCTCATCTGTCACGTTCTTTCAACTGGAGAATAGCCGCAACATGAACCCATCCTACTCGAGCTAGGGTTGGATTTTCGAGCCTTCACGACGAACATGAACACGATTAGAAGCTTCCATCTTGACCGCCATCTCCTGCTCTACCTTCGGCTGCCACCCCATGCAACTCAGCCTCCCCCATCGTCTCGATTTGCGTGCGCAACTACAGGAGGACGCGGCCATTTTAGAACCTCCACGCGACGCTAAACCCCATCTCGACCGTATGGATCCGAAGATCTTGTCGAGCACTACAACATTGTAGTTAATGCTTTCTCGAATCGATGCATAGATTTGAAGATTTTGAGGGAGAAACAAGAATCATTTTCGGCCATTTATTATTTTGGAGGCGGCTGAACAATTTGTAGGGTTAGGGTTGTAAGTTGTTTGCAAAATGAAATATCCAAGGCCTTTTATAGAAAATTTCGCAAACACTATTCATCTCGGATTTTCCGAACTCCAAACGAAGCGTGCCGGTTGGCGTCCCTAAGGTTTACCCCGCGTTCCGAACACAATGGAACATGTTTCGGAAGCTAATTCGGTCATCTGTGCGAGTTATGGCAATAAACGTTCGATTTAAAATTAAACCGATTAAACGAATTTTCTAGGCGTTTTAGCTTGCACCGGACAAATGGTAAATCCAATTGACACAAAATTTGAAAGCATACAATAATATCACATTACGGATCCGATGAAACTGGTTTCGTCAAAATCCGAGACAGTTTGAAAAATGACTATTTTAACTTGCCAAATTAATATTAAAACAATTTCGATGCGTTTCGAGCTGCCACGGTCAAATGAAAACTCCGATTGCTAGGAAAATTAAAATCCGATAATAATAAACTATTACGGATCCAATGGAACTAGTTTCGTCCAATTCTGAGACTGTTCGAAAATTGGCTATTTTACAGTCGATAATTAAATATTAAAATATTCAATTTTCACAGATTAACTCTAAATTCGATTTTAAAAGTTCTATATCATCTCTATAACTTTAATATGATTAAATAAAATTTTACAAATCATTTTCAATCATATTAAACCCAATTTTCAATTATTTCTGGAATTTCAATTATTAAATTATCGATTTAATTGTCCAATTAAATCCAATATTCGATAAATAAATTATTCGACTATTTAATTTCACTTATTAATATTTAAATTCAATTAAATATACGAATTTTAATTGACAGAAATTCTGGGTCGTTACAGATGTGATATGTGAAAGGTAATTGATACCTCTTTTGGCCTTACTCCCCGAAAAATGACTGAAACAGGGATAGAAGCAGCAAGGCTAAGTGGCTCATTCTCAATTAGGAGATGTCATCACTCTTTTAGATATATCTTTACACGCTATGACGTCGTGTATCTGATTTTCGTTGTATATGCTTGTGGCCATGAATTAAAGGTTGGTAACGACCGAAATGATGACATATTCGGTACTATCTAGTAAGGGGTAGGATGGTTTTGTGTTGGTTTAGGCAGGCAACATCTACTCCCTAGGTACATCCCTCTAGAGGTGTACTATGTTGTTTTGGAAAGGTAGTCCCTTTACCTTGTCATTTGTATGGAAATCAAAAATCCAATACGTGTTGTAGAAAGCCTTGTATAACAAGGTATATGTTGGAATTTAATAATGTAACAATTTTAGCTATTTTAATATTATTTGTGTCCAGTAGACACAACTATAACATAACAAGAATTCGATGTGAGATGTTTTTGTTATCGTGAGGTAAAAACCTTATTGGTATTGTTAGCACCAAAATTGGTCACTAACACCCTTGAGAAAGATTGCGTAGAGAGATTAACGAAGAAGGTAAATTAAAATAGAGAATTGTATGCTAAATTAAATGCTAAAACAAAAACACACAGATTTACAATGGTTCGGCGTAACTGCCTACGTCCACTTTGGATTTAATCTTTATTGCTTTACCCAACAATTGATTATAGATACAATCCGTACACCAACTACTTGAACACAAATGCTAAGTAAAGAAGAATGACCCTTGAATGCGGCAGAGTCTCCCTAGTGTTCTTGAAAAAAAGTCTATTTCACTATGCCCTTGCCCTTCTATTTATAGGCAAGATGGGCTGGACTTTCCTCACGGGCCCAGGAACGAAGTTTCTCGGCCTACAGCAGGTGACTTTTGCGCACTGAGCCAGGCATGCCGAACGAGTCATGCCGAGCGACCGTGCTGAGTGGCTTTGCCAAACGATGTCGCCAAAGAATGCCGAACGATGGCAATGCCGAGAGATGGTGTCTAAACTTGAGGTGCCGAGTGATGATCTCTAAAAACGAGATGCAGAGCGATGGTGGTCAAACCAAAGAGTGCCGAGCGGTGGAGTTTGAACCAGAGAATGCCGAACGAGGGACTTAGGCCGATCGAGGATTTATGCCGAATGAGGCTTGTCTCTTACGAGACTTGCGCCGAACGAGGCTTGCGTCGAACGTGGCTTGCACCGAACGAGGCTTGTGCCGAACGAGGCTTGCGCTGAACGAGGCCTTATGCCGAACGGGGCCTTATGCCGAGCGATGATGGTCTAGTTACTCAGACCGAGCGTCTCACACCGAACCATACCTACCGAACTGCACATAAACGTCGAAACATGTCGATTGTATCAAACCCTTATACCTTCAGGCTCTTCTTGGTCAGAACCTCATCTAATGCTAATAATAATATCTTCAACTGTCGTTTTGTAGTCGGGCCAAGGTGCCGGATAACATTTTCCCTCCAAAGTGTGTCGTGTGAAGCAACATGACACGCTTTGAATCAGCGAGTATACGTTGTTTCCAGAAAGAAATCCATCACATTTCCTGAATAATCATTATCCTTCAATTTCATCCTCCCAAGGTGTCGTATCCTTCTTTGGTCGTCTTGACGCTTGGTTGATTTTCAATATTATGAATCCAGGATTGTAGTTCATCAGTAGCCATCCGTGTCCGGTTCTATGGGGCTAGTAAGCTGTGGCTAAATGATCCAGTCTTTTCTTAATGACCTTAAGTGAGAATTCAGTTTCTATTGATTTTAAGAATTCAAACTTTTTCGGACGTACACATGCATATTCGGGTACATGTTCTTGCCATTGGCTCTTGGATGCGTCTTATATGCTCATATGTTGTCACCAATTCTATCTAGTTTAATTGCAATTCAATCGCAATTCCTTATTTGTATTTTCTGTGAAAGAAGGGTTGTAATCATCCACTTGATGAGAGAGGGCTTCAAGTTTTACATGGATGACGTTCTCAGAGCAGTAAGCAAGGGTGAATGGAGTACGGCCAGTCACAGACCCATGGGTAATTTTATAAGCCCATAATTCTGTTGGGAGTTCATCCACCCATTTACCTCTAGCCTTTCCCAAACTTCTCTTTAGAACAGACTTTATGATTTTTTTCACAGCTTCAACCCGTCCATTTGCAGTTATAATGGATCATGGAAGGTTATAAGGACAGATGACATTACGGACAATGAAGTTGACTATTTTCTTCATCTTGGTCGTGGTTAAAAGTTCTTCGTTTGCCCATTTGGTGAAGCAATCAACTGCTATGATGGCGTATTTCGCACCACCTTTAGGATCGGTAAGAAGACGATGTCAATGTCCCCAAGTGGAAAACGACTATGGACTAGCCATTTGAGTAATTTCCATCGGCGGGGATCCCGGATTTTTGCAAACACCTTGCACTTGTCGCATTGTTTAGCATGATCAATTGTATCTGGATTGATAGTTGGCCAGTAATACCTGTAGTAGAGTATTTTCTTTATCAGGGTTTTCCCCCTGATGTAATCGCCACATTCTTCTTCATAGAATTCGCTCAAGACTCATTTGATATCATCATGGGCAATACACCGAAGTGTGGGAATGGATAAACTCCTTTCTACACACGACTTCTTCTTGGATGATTTGGCATGATGCTTTGAGAAGGATCTTTCATTTTCCATTCCTCATTGTAGATAGTTTTTGATAGGAGTCAACCATGACGCCTTTTTTGGCTCTATCTTCAAGATCCACCTGATCTTCATCCATCAATGCTTGAAATATTGAGTATTTCAACCAAAACCATGTATGCCCTTGTGCTGGACTTTTTTCATTTTGTTTGCTGAGTATGTGTGTAATGATGTATTGCGCGAGGTCTGCTAGTAGCTCTAGGACCTGGCCGAGATAAGGAACAAGGCAATGTCCCCTAGCAAGATGAACTCTCTTAACTTTGCATACTATCAATCAGGAATCACAAAAGATATATAAAGTTTTCGCTCCAAATCCTCCAGCAAGTTTGAGGCTGGAGGCCGAGGCTTCATATTGAGCATCGTTTTTTGTTACAAGGAAATTGAGTTTCAGGACGTAGCAGATCAATCGTTCCTCAAGAGTCATTAATATGACTCATGTTCCATAACACTGATCATTGGATGCTCCATCCGCGTACATTTTCCATCTGTCAGTTGGTTCTCTACTACCCTTTGAGTAGTCATCTGATGCATTGAATTTGGGTATGAGGTCTGCTAATTTCCATCCTTGGATAGCCCTTCGAGGGAAATAAGTGATAACGAATTGGCTTAGTTTGATATTCTATTTAGGTAGTCTTTCAGACGTCTCAGGTCATTGTATGTTCGGTTGCAATGGCTAATAGGCATAGGGTTGATGAGATGAGCCCAAAAGTAAGAGTGGAGCTTTCATGATGAAATCAATAGACAACGCTCTAGCTTTTGTAGCTTCGGGTCGATATCCAATGCATGGCTCACGATAGTTGATGAAATCACACATGCATGTCAAAATGGGTCCAAGGGAACATATCATCATTTATTTAGAAAAATCCAACTAATTCTTTCATCATCATTGCATTGAGATGTGATCCGATATTCAGCACTCGGATCCTTTAAGTTCAGATGTAACTATTTTCATAATATTCAATGTGAAATATGGTTGGGACGGCCAATGTTAATAATTACTCTGGTCGAATCCTAGAGTCTTGTCATGAGTCATTAAGTCTAATAGTGAAGGGCTATGAATGCTCTAATCGATTATTAGCAAATGGCCAAAGATCAGGCTTAAAAGCACGTTAAAGGAAATGTCGAATAGGGGTCAGCCTCGAGTTGTGTGTAGCTGCATAGCTAGATCTTGCAATTAGTTTGAATTTTCTTGTATATTCGAGCAACGCACTTTCTATTCAATGCATTCATGATCCTTAACCCGTCCTTCAGGTTTGAGTGACAGTCAGTTGCCCACGAGCTTAGGCATTGATTTAATGATTCTATCTTTAGATATTCTTTCGGTCGTAGGCTTGAGTAGCTGTAAGCACTGCATATAAGTTTCAATACCGAGCTATCGCAACCAGTCTTTGGATGGCCATGCGTCTGCTCCCACTCTCGGGTTGACAAAAGTACTGCATGGAAGGTTGAGTCTCGTCCTAGCTATGTTTATATTCCCACCTAAACTTCGAAAACATAGAGTTGGTCGATGAATAATCGGTTCACATTCATCTTGCTTCTAGCTCATGCCACCAGGTCTAGTAATTTAGTGTCATTCTCCCCCCAGTCGAATCGTGCCCAATTTGTGTTCATGCTTCAGTTCATGCTCCGACAACTTAGAGATTTGTCGAATTGTTTATGCTTTAGTCCACAGTTTGGGACGTAGAGATTTTCGTCAATTCGTTTATACTCCAGTCTGCACTCTGGGGACTTAGAGTACTCTAGTCCACTTCTGGGTCATAGAGTGTTTATAATTTAGTCCGCGCTCTGGGGACTTAGAGTACTCTAGTCCGCACTTTGGAGACTTAGAGGTTTTTAAGTCATTTGTACTCTAGTCCGCACTCAGGGGACTGAGAGTACTCTAGTCCGCTTCAGAGACTTAGAGTTTTTTAAGTGTTTATACTCTAGTCCACGCTCAGGGGACTGAGAGTACTCTAGTCCACTTTAGAAACTTAGAGGTTTTTAAGTTGTTCATACTCTAGTCCGCACTCACGAGACTTAGAGTACTCTAGTCCGCACTCAGGGGACTTAGAGGTTTTCAAGTCATTTATACTCTAGTACGCACTCAGTGGACTGAGAGTACTCCAGTCCGCACTTAGGGGACTTAGAGGTTTTTAAGTTGTTTATACTCTAGACTGCACTCAGGGGACTGAGAGTACTCCAGTCCGCACCCCGCGCACTTGGAGTCGCACTCCCGGAACTTGGAGATTTTAAGTCATTTAGACTCTAGTCCGCACTCTGGGGACTCAGAGTGCTCCAGTCCGCACTCCAG
Source organism: Allium cepa (assembly GCA_030765085.1). Classification (NCBI taxonomy): domain Eukaryota; kingdom Viridiplantae; phylum Streptophyta; class Magnoliopsida; order Asparagales; family Amaryllidaceae; genus Allium; species Allium cepa. Next base: position 753,541,008 of record CM060940.1, on the reverse strand, counting down.
GGACTTGGAACAGCACTCTCGGGACTTGGAGATTTTAAGTCGTTTAGACTCTAGTCCACACTCTAAGGACTCAGAGTACTCCAGTCCGCACTCCGGGCACTTGGAGATTTTAAGTCGTTTAGACTCTAGTCCACACTTTGGGGACTTAGAGTACTCCCTTCCGCACTCCGGAGACTTGGAGATTTTAAGTCGTTTAGACTCCACTCCACACTTTGGGGACTTAGACTACTCCAGCCCGCACTCCGGAGATTTGGAGATTTTAAGTCTACTCTAGTCCACACTCTGGGGACTAAGAGTACTCTAGTCCACACTCTGAGGACTTGGAGCCGCACTCCAGGGACATGGAGATTATAAGTCGTTTAGACTCTAGTCCACACTCTGGGGACTCAGAGTACTCCAGTCCGCACTCCGGGGACTTGAAGATTTTAAGTCATTTAGACTCTAGTCCATACTCTGGGGACTTAGGGTACTGCAGTCCGCACTCCGGAGACTTGAAGATTTTAAGTCGTTTATACTCTAGTATGTATTCTGGGGACTCAGAGTACTCTAGTCCGCACTTAGGGGACTTAGAGGTTTTCAAGTCGTTTATGCTCCAGTATGCACTCAAGGGACTGAGAGTACTCTAGTCCGCTTCAGGGACTTAGAGGTTTTTAAGCCATTTATACATTAGTCTACACTCAGGGGACTTAGATTACTCTGGTCCGCACTCAGGGGACTTAGATTACTCTGGTCCGCACTCAGGGGACATAAAGGTTTTTTAAGTCGTTTATACCCTAGTCCGCACTCAGGGGACTTAGAGGTTTTTAAGTCGGTTATACTCTAGTCCGCACTCAAGGGACTGAGAGTAGTCTAGTCCACTTCAGAGACTTAGAGGTTTTTAAGTCATTTATACTCTAGTCCATGCTCAGGGGACTTAGAGTACTCTAGTCCACACTCAGGGGACTTAGAGTACTCTAGTCATTTATACTCTAGTCTGCACTCAAGGGATTGAGAGTACTCTAGTCCGCACTCAGGGGACTTAGAGGTTTTTAAGTTGTTTATACTCTAGTATGCTTCAGGGACTTAGAGATTTTTTTCGAGAGCAGTCGTATTTCCACCCGTTTAATTTGTATTTCATTCATCGTATCGAGGCTAATGCTGTCAAATGAACGATCTAACCATGTTTTCTCATGGAATGGGACTCTGCTGCCAGCATGAAGGATGAAACTTGAAGAATGGACGGTCGATTCTCGTCCTTTTGGTGATTATAGCTCTTCCAACCAAGTCAAGGAAGGAGGTACATGACAAATGGGTGGATCACATCCATGATGGGGTAGATAATCAAGTCTCACATAATTTTCTTTGTATCTCTTTCTTGAAAATAAGGATAATAGATTATTAAGTAGACATAGTAAGTTGCATATGTTTCAAGGTGCAGTCGCGTCCATGTATTGAGAGCGATGGTTGGCGAGTAGGCAGTCCATTACAGCTACTCCTAGTCGGGCTTTCAAACAACCTTTTGTGATCAGGGTAGGATTTGATGTGTGGATGATCAAATCACATCTACTCCAAATAGATCCCAGTTTCACTGAGCTTCCGGAGAGGCATTTTTATTTTGTCAAACTTTGTTTTATAACTCAAATTGAGGGGATGATTGGGCCATATTCATTTCAAGCCTTGCTTAGGTCTTCAAGTCAAATGTGGAGGTCGACAAATGAACGATCAGTCGTATTCACTTTGTATTGGGCTCTGATCGTGATGAGCTTTTCAATCTCTAATCCATAGCCCCAAATTGAAGGCATATGGTTGATGGTGAGCGGTCGAATCATGCTCGTCTTGATGAAACTCCATAGGTCTGATCACGGACTACATGGATTGGTTGGTGGCCAAATTTGAGTACTCGGTCACTTGCACGATTTTGAAAGAAGTTTAGTTCAAGTCGATCATAATTCAAAGCATAATTGAAATCAACATATCCAAAGAAGATTGTATAAATCTCATTAATAAAGGGGGACAGTATCATGTGCTCGCTATTCAACTCTGCCCTAGCCCCTTCTAGTGGGATTTCGACTACCAACAGTCCAATTGATAACTGGAGTTCTTTATTGATGGGCATCCAATGGTCCTGGATCTCCATTCTACAAGGCTTGCACGTACTATTGAAGCTTTTCTTTCTAAATCCACTTTCCGATGACACCTCGGAGGTGTTTGCAATCGCCAATGTTAGGATCAATGTGCATCGTGGAATATACTCCCCTGATTTTTCTGGACTTCGATGGACTCTCTCGAGGTTGGTTTTCATTACCATTTTGAGTCGCGAGTCTCCAAATAGAGGCTATCGATTGAATCTTTCAAAGAGCATATGAGTCTAGTTTTGAGATCTTGTTTTGTCAATTGGAATTAGTCTCCTTAGCCGATGGGCCTGCATTGTTATTTCTCCTAGTATGCTCAGAGTCACTAAATTTGAAGTGCTGGGTCAGTGAAGAATGGTGCTTGGAGTCATCTTGGCGTTTGTCCATAGTCATATCATCTATGTTCTCCAATCTTTGGGAGTATCATTTGAGTAGCGGTTGCTTGTCCATTCTCTTGTTGCCATTCAGAAGCTGCCGCTGGATCCTCTATGCCCTGGTCGATCATGGGATGTAAGGGGAGTGGATTGAATGTTCCTTTATTAAGTTGATTTTGAATTCATTATCTGGAGGCACTACGCTGCGGCTAGGCGTGGATGCCGTTTGGCATAGGCATGCGGCTCGGCTTAGATGCCGTTCGGCATAGGCTTGTGGCTCGGCCTGGATGCCGCTCGGCATAGGAATGTGGCTCGGCCGGATGCCGTTCGACATAGGCTTGCGGCTCGGCCGGATGCCGTTCGACATAGGCTTGCGGCTCGGCCTGGATTTCGCTCGCCATAGGAATGTGGCTCGGCCTGGATGCCGTTCGGCATAGGCTTGCGGCTCCGCCTGGATGCCACTCGGCATAGGAATGCGGCTCGGCCTGGATGCCGTTCGGCATAGGCTTGTGGCTCGGCATAGATGCCGCTCGGGATAGGAATGCGGCTCGGCCTGGATGCCGTTCGACATAGGATTGCGGCTCGGCCTGGATGCCGTTCAGCATAGGCTTATGGCTCGGCCTGGATGCATCTCGGCATAGGAATGCGGTTCGGCCTGGATGCCGCTCAACATAGGAATGCGGTTCAGCCTGGATGCTAGTCGGCATAGGCATGTGGCTCGGCCTAGATGCCACTGGGCATAGGATTTTTCTAGAGCAGTCGGCATATACCTTTTCTAGAGCGATCGGCATACGCCTTTTCTGGAGCAGTCGGCATATGCCTTTTCTGGGGCGATCAGCTGAATTGCCTTCAGAGGAGGCTCGGCCTTCATGTGTAAACTTCGACGTCCAATCCCTATATCTTGAGTAGACTTTGTTTCTTTGACTACGGCTATCATCTTCTTTTAGATTTCTTTCAAATCTGAGTAGAATAGGAAGTTTTCTAGTAAACAACTGGATCTATCTTGCGAATATTGAAATCCACTAGTAGACGATGAGATCCAATCAAGCTGAGAATTCAATTCTTAGCGAAAGCACCAAAATTGGTCACTAACACCCTTGGGAAAGATTGCATAGAGATTTAATGAAGAAGGTAAATTAAAATAGAGAACTGTATGCTAAATTAAATGCAAAAACAAGAACACATGGATTTATAGTGGTTCGGCGTAACTGCCTATGTCCACTTTGGATTTAGTCTTTATTGCTTTACTCAACAATTGATTATAGATACAATCCGTACACCAACTATTTGAACACAAATGCTAAGTAAAGAAGAATGAGTCTTGAATGCGGTAGAATCTCCCCGGTGTTCTCTAAAAAAGGTCCATTTCACTATGCCCCTGCCCTTCTATTTATAGGCAAAGATGGGCTGGACTTCCCTCACAAGGTCAGGAACAAAGTATCTCGGCCTATAGTAGGTACTTCTGCGCACTGAGCCAGGCATGCCAAACAAGTCATGCTGAGCGACCTTGCTGAGTGGCTTTCTAAGCGATGTCGCCAAAGAATGCCGAGAGATGGCAATGCCGAGTGATGGTGTATGAACTTGAGGTACCAAGCGATGGTCTCTAAACACGAGATGCCGAGCGATGGTGGTCGAACCAAAGAATGCCGAGCGGTGGAGTTTGAACCAAAGAATGCCGAATAAGGGGCTTAGGCCAAACGAGGCTTGTGTTGAGTGCGGATTTTGCGGAACGAGGCTTACACCGAAAGAGGTTTTATGCCGAACGAGGCTTGCGCCGAACGAGGCTTGAGCCAAATGAGGTTTTATGACGAATGAGGACTTATGCCGAACGAGGCCTTATGCCGAGCGATGATGGTCGAGTTACTCAGACCGAGCGTCTCACACCGAACCATACCACCGAACTGCTCATAAACGTCGAAACATGTCGACTGCATCAAACCCTTGTACCTTCAGGCTCTTCTTGGTCAGAACCTTGTCTAGTGCTAATAACAATATCTTCAACTATTGTTTTGTAGCCGGGCCAAGGTGCGGGATAACAGTATTTATTTATGACTCGATCTTACGAGATACCTTTTGTTTTGATAAAGGAAAAGTTTTGGTAAATTTAAAATTCAGTTGATATGTGCTTTCTCACGCTGGTTTACCAGACTGATCCGAGCGTTCTTCCCTTTCAATGCTTGGGTCAGACCGAGTATATTTACAAGTTCAGATTTGGTGCTTTTGGAGCTTCAAAAGGCGAGCTGGAGATCTTCATGTCATATACACGTATCTGTTAACTATTGCACTGCATTGCTTTGCATTGTTGTTATTGTTAATTATCAGCATTTCTGAGGACAGGTTATTATAACTATCCTAGCTGATGATTATTTATAGTGTACTCCGATATTGACTTATGTATATTATAGTTTCTCTTTGTAAAGATTATTGATTTATATTATATGTTATTCCTCTACATTGTGAGATTCTGTATTGTTTTGGTTTTGCTCCTCTCTTCTTCTTTCTTCTCTTCTTCTTTCTTTTCTCTTTCATACCACCCTTTCTTTTCTTTCTCATGATTCAATCAGTGCGCTTTGGGTCGGATATGTGTGGTTTATTATCGGATTCAAGGAGTGCCGAGTATGGGTCGTCACAGCGTGGTATCAGAGCGAAGGTTAAACGAGAACCTTGGCTTTGTTGGGATAAAGACTCATCAGAGATAGGGTTAGTAATACGCTAGGATAATAACTCATTAGAGATAGGGGTAGTAACACCCTAGAATGAGTTTGAGTGTATTATATATGAGTGCATATTTGTTAATGACTAATAATTTATTTTGTTTCGATTTATTTGTTGAGTGATTTATGGATTCTAATAGATGTGCCCAATCACCGTTATCGACGAGGGTTCGTAAACATTTAAAGAAGACCAACTGACACGCTAATTTTGAAAAATTGGTAAATGAAATAATTTTACCTAAGATTATATTTTGAATATAAAGTATATATTTTGAAAGGTTATTTAGTTAAAAATGAATGACCAAGGTTAGTGAAATTTAAATATGAACATCTTGTGATTAGAATTTCATAGTTTAACTATAAGATGTTTTATAAAGTTAATCGATAAGTAAGAAATATGATAAGGTTATTTAGATCTTTAGTACTTATGCCAAAATTACAAATTAAGAAATGATAATATTAAGTTACTACCATAAATTTATCGATTATTTAATTTAAAAGTTTAAGCACAAATACCTTGTGAATTAAGTTTCACGATTTGACTATAAGATGTTTGATAATAAGATTTGTTTAAGAAATGAACATATAAGATAAAAATGTAATTAACAAATAGAAAATGATTGTGTGAAAGATAAATGTAAAAGGAGTGAGAATTTAAATTCGAGTAATATAAAATAATTGTGGAAATGTAAATGAAGTTTATTAATATAAGATGAATTTATAAAAAGAATTTATAAAATAGGTTTTATAAACAAAAGTAATCTCTAAAGGATTTCGAAAATTGCAATATTTTAAATAAAAAGGGTATTTTATGATAACTAGTACGAACGGCTTGAAAATAAACTAAAAATGGGCAGGAGATATGTTCGGATGGAAACGCTTTTCTTAAGTATTACTTTTCTTGTTAAGAGGATATATGATACTATTGGTAGCACCCAGTTCCCAAGTATTATTTTGGAGTTACTCGATCCGTATAATTTTCTTAAGTTAAAGTGATAATGTGAATCATTAATTTATAAATTTATTAGTAATATTTATAAAAATGTTTAAACTAAAGATAAATTACCTTTTGAGTGAAAAATGGTTCTTTTGAGATATTTTGCTTTAATAAAAATATTTGGAAATAAATAATTAATGGGATTATATAAAGAAGAACCTTTATGAAATGTTTGAAATTAAGATAAAAGTTTTATGAAAAGTTTTTGAAAGTTAATAAATACATATATTATATGTAGATCATTTCGTCGCACAAATTTTGATCTAAGATTCGAGTTCGGGACTATACGGTGTTTACACCAGTTCGAAAAAGGATTTATCACTTGATTTTTGACGGCGAACATTAATGAGGGTTTGTGTTTAGGTACTTGAGTTTTCTATCATAGTTGAGAAATATGCAAGGAAAGCAAAGGTTTCTAACCTAAAAGCCTGATCAGAGTCCGCACTAGAGGATCGGGGGATCGATACCAGTTCAAGAATAAAGCTGTGTATTCGAATAGGAGATCGAATAAGATATCTCATATAGATGATTTGTGTATATTATATGGAAATAAGTTAAAAGATTAAATTTTTAGGAAAAGTTTTGTTTTGTGTAATTTCGAGGACGAAATTCTTTGAAGTAGGGGTGAATGTAAAGACCCAGAATTTGATCACTTTAAAATATACTATTTAAAGTGATTTTAGATATAAAATATATAATGTTATATGATTAAAACAATATTAAATAGGATTTGGCAAGATAAGTATACACAAAAATTGTAACATTTACCTGTATCGACAAAAGTGACAAAACGCTGATTTCAGAAAAGTAAGTTTCAATGGTTAAATAAATTATTTTAATTAATTTATGAGTGTTTATATTTTTTAATAGAAATATACAAATTTATTTTTAAATTTGGTTTACATAAATAAATGGTTTAACTAAAACATCAAAATGTGAGCGTAAAACATTTTGTGAAAATCAACGTTTTGTCGATTAAAAGTTGTCGCAACGTCATCGCACCTTTATTTTCTTATATAGAAACATATATTCAAATAGTATAAGTATTAATTAATTCACTAACCAAGTTTACTTTTGCTAAACATACTTAGAAAATTCTAAATTAAAATTAACGAAAAGTAAGCACAAAAAGACAAAAAAGTACAAAAGTCAAAAAGTAAAACATCAAATTAAAAAAACATAATTATTACTTTCTTTACGTAATATTTAAGTGAAAATGGTATAAAGTAATGATTTTAAATGTGATGTTAAGTGTTGAAAAAAATAAGGTTACTTAAGAAGTAAGTAAGGTTATTTTGGTAATTCGGTAAAGGGATATTTTGGTAACTTACCATTTCATTTTTTTCATTAAATACCAACGACTTTCTCACCATTTTTTCACACTATTTCTACCATCTTCTTTCTCCTTGAAGCTCTCTTTAATGGCTTCTTCTTCTCTGTTTTCCTTACTAACATTTTCAAAATCATATCAAATAACCTCTAAACACAACCAAACTTTTCTAAAGACCTTAGAATACCATTAAAACATGGTTTAACATCTAATAAGTGAAGAAACGATGGAGGAAGGGGTAGAATAGGAGGAGGCCGAACCATATAAGAGGCGAAAGTAAGTTCGGGAAGCTTCAGAGTAAGAAAAAGAGAAGGAAGTGCCGCTTATTTTATTCCAAGGAGCCAAGAGCAAATTCAAATTTCTGCGGAAGCTCTGCCGAATTTTTCAAAATTGGTGGAAGTTGAAAACAATAGTGAAGTGTTGGATTAAATGAATGTTTGTAGGAAGTTAATTGATTTGATTAAAGGTGAGTACTCATATTTAAAGCTACTAATTTCTAAAAATATTTTAAGTTAATAACATGAAAAGTTTAGTATATGTTGGATGATTTAATGGATGACAACTTGGTTGATATTGATAACTTGGTTTGATAAATGATAAGAAAAATGGTTAGTAAGCATAGTTAAATTAATAGGAATTCAAATCCATATAAATATGAAAAATGAAAAATATTGTTTAAAATGATTTATAATTTTTTATAAACATTTAAAAGTGTTTCCAAGAAGTTTTAAAAGAAATTGGAAAACAAGTCAAAACTATGCGCGTCGCGTAACTGTAGTTCGCGACTTCGCGCTATAAAAGTTAAATGAGTGTACAAAGTGCAACGTAGCTTGGAATTCTTCGAGATAAGAATTTTCCAAACTATTATATTCATAGTTTTCCAACGAAGAAAGAAAATCGAGATTTCGATAAGTTGATTTGAAGATATGAGTAAAACAAGTTTTTGGAAAAATCACGGTTTTGCAATCGGAATCCAAAACCGGATTTCTTTGAAAATGATGTTTTAAAATTGTTTACAAATATGAAATAAATCCTATTAATCTTTTTAAATGTTTTAAAATTGATTAAGTAGTAAAAATAGATTTTCAAATAATAAAGAGTCATTTTAATCAATATAGCTTTGAAAAGCACTTTCCGTAACACTTTTTCGCGGCACTTTTTCAATAACCATTGAAATATAGTTTTAGCACAACCATTCTTTTTCAAATCTTTTATAAAGGTTCTTAAATGATTAATAAAATACTCTAAGGCTGATTTGAAGGATTTATGGAATGGTTAAACAAATGAATAAGTGGTTTAAATAATGATTTGGAAGTTTTATAAATTATTTCTAAAAATGAAAGTAGTATTCGGAAATGACTAGTACATTTGTCCTGCTTATGAGATTTAAATGGTAAAAAAAGGTATGTAATGATGATTAGGAATGGAGCAACCAGTGCCCTGAACTTACATGGCCTTCATTTTATCTTCTAGATGAGGGGTGAAACAGTTCGAAAGGAAAGCACAGAAGCTCTAAAAGATCATAATTAAGTTTTTTTTCAAGATAAAAGAAAAGAAACAAATTATTTGAATTTATTATAAATGGTTTATGCAAAAGTTTATAAAATTGATATTTTATAAATAAAAGTAATATAATTATAAAAAGCATTTTATAAATATTAGAAATGGAATTGTAATCGAGTTTATATATGGATTTGCAATTGAAATTTAGAAATGAATTTATAATGGATTTTGTAAATAAAGAGATTTGAAAAGAATGATGTTAAATAAGAGATTTATAAATAAATTAACTTATAATCAGATTTGGACATATAAATGAGATATAAATGGAATTTGTTCGTAAAGGAATTTTGTATATGGAAGTGTTTATAAATTATAAATAGAATTCGTAAACACTATTTTATAAATGAGAAATCAATTTAATTTAATATGTTAAATATGTAAGTTTATTAAGGGAATTATATTCACGATTTTGGACAGTGAATAATCCTTTAAATTAAATGTGTAGAAGTAATTTGGTAAAGGAATTATATTCACGATTTTGGACAATGAATAATCCTGTAAATTAAATGTGTAGAGGAAATGAATTTGGTATGGGAACTAAATTCACGATTTTGGACAGTGAATAACCCTTTAAATTAAATGTGTGGAAGTAATGAATTTATTATGGGAGTTATATTCATGATTTTGGACAGTGAATAATCCTTTAAATTAAATGCGTAGAAGTAATGAATTTGGTATGGGAGTTATATTCACGATTTTGGACAGTGAATAACCCTTTGAATTAAATGTGGGGAAGTAATGAATTTACTATGGGAGTTATATTCATGATTTTGGACAGTGAATAATCCTTTAAATTAAATGTGTCGAAGTAATGAATTTGGTATGGGAGTTATATTCACGATTTTGGACAGTGAATAATCCTTTAAATTAAATGTGTAGAAGTAATGAATTTGGTTTGGGACTTATATTCATGATTTTGGACAGTGAATAATCCTTTAAATTAAATGTGTAGAAGTAATGAATTTGGTATGGGAATTATATTCATGATTTTGGGCAGTGAATAATCCTTTAAATTAAATGTGTAGAAGTAATGAATTTGCTATTAGAATTATATTCATGATTTTGGATAGGGAATAATCCTTTAAATTAAATGTGTAGCAGTAATGAATTTGGTAAGAGAATTATATTCACAATTTTGGACAGTGGATAATCTTTAAATAAAATGAATATTTTGGAAAGTGATATTATAAAAATAGAGTTTAAATGGTTTGAAAATAAAATAAGCTATGAATTTACTTATTAATAAGTATATGAAACTGTTTTCCAAATATCCAATAAGTGAAATGGTTGTGAATATTATCTTTTTAAAGATATTTTAAAGTGAATAATTGGGAAGTGTTTTGAATTGTAAACGATTAATAAAAATCAGGCCCAGTGATTACTTAAGTGCTAGATTTTTTTTGTTAGTTTGATAGTTAAATAATCGACCATCAAATTTGGCCATTTTATTTTCTCAACTTGATGTAGAAACTAATTAGTCGTACACTTAGTATGTAACTGGCTATGTGGGCTTGATTATCGTTTTTATTGAGAATGTTGATTCGTGTAGTGTAGAGTGATTACTCCTATCTATAAAGCATCCTTCTTGGCTGAAGGATAGCAAGTTGAAAGTTGGAGACGTGATAAGACTATGAGTCTTAGTTTCTGTATGAGGTTGAGAAACGCTTTTGCATGTTTGGTGCGAAGATAACGGGATCAGATTTATCTGAAAAGCACTTTGGACCAACAATTATACGGTGATTGTGCAGGTTGGTTGATGATATTGATATGTAGGATTTTCATAGTGAAGGACTGCTTGTTGATCTTTTAGGGTTAAAATCCCAATATACGTATAATAGCAGTGGTCTCTCCTTTATGAAATATCCAATGCAAGGACTATTTGCTACTAATCCTAGGGATTTTCCGACATGGTGTGGAAGGAAAGTACTTTCGGTTTGTCCTGTTCCTGGACAACTTGTATGGACGAGTGTTTAACATTGCATTTCTAAGATTACGTACATTGGTTTTTACAAACGTACATCAATGGTGGCAGAGAATGCAACTTCTCTTAGCTTAACACCCTCCTTGAGACATACGAGCTCAAGGGTTGTATTTTTGTGGAAGGCAATTAGTAGTCAAAGAAAATGGCAATGTGGCATTCAAAGATGATGTGATATGTGATATACGAATGGTAATCCATACCTCTTTTGGTCTCACTCCCCAAAAAATGACTGAAACAAGGATAGAAGCAGTAAGGCTAAGTGGGTTGCCTCCCAATTAGAAGATGTCATCACTCTTCTAGATATATCTTTACACGCTATGACATAATGTATCTGATTTTTGTTGTGTATGCTCGTGGCCACGAATTAAAGGTCGGTAATGACCGGAGTGATGACATGTTCAGTACTATATTGGAAGGGGTAGGCCGGTCTTGTGTTGGTCTAGGCAGGCAGTATCTGCTCCCTAGGTACATACCTATAGAGATGTACTGTGTTGGTTTGGAAAGGCAGTCTCTTTACCTAGTCATTTTTATGGAAATCCAAAATTCAATACATGCCTGCCATTTTCTATTGTAGAAAGCCTTGTATTACAAGGTGTATGGTGGAATTTACTAATGTAACAATTTCAGATATTTTAATATTATTTGTGTGCAATAGACACTATTATAATATAACAAGAATTCGATATGAGATGTCGTAAGGTAAAAACCTTGTCGGTATTTATATGTGAATCGATCTTACGAGATACCTTTTGTTTTGATAAAGGAAAAGTTTTGGTAACCTTAAAATTCAGTTGAGATGCGTTTTCTCATGCTGGTTACCAGACTGATCCGGGCGTTCTTTCCTTTCAATGCTCAGGTTAGACCGAGTATACTTACAGGTTCAAATTTGGTGCTATTGGAGCTTCAGTAGGCGAGCTGGAGATCTTCATCTCGTATACACGAATCTGTTAATTATTCCACTGCATTGATTTGCATTGTTTGTGTTGTGAATTATCAGCATTTCTGAGTATAAGTTATTATAACTGTCCCAGCTAATGATTATTTATTGTGTACTCTGATATTGACTTATGTATATTACAGTTTCTCTTTGTAAAGATTATTGATCTATATTATATGTTATTCCGCTGCGTTGTGAGATTCTATATTGTTTTTCTTTTGCTCCTTTCTTCTCCTTCTCTTCTCTTCTTTTTTCGTCTCACCCTCTCTTTTCTTTTTCATGATTATCTGCAATCAGTGCGCTCTGGATCGGACAGTGTGGTTTATTGTCGGATTCAGAGGGTGTCGAATGTGTGTCGTCACATAACCTCGGAAGCCTAAAGTGAAGCGGAAGCTTTAATTGAAGTTCCCATAGACACTTTAACGACCAGACTTTTTGACCACCGAAATTCGACACAGAAACCACTGTGTTTAAATATCGAGCATTCAATCGACAAAAGGGAAAATTGTTAGTGTAAAAACAAAATATAGAACAGAGAAAATTAGAATCTCACAGCAGAATCGACAACATATGATATAATAAGGACAGTAAAAATGGTTACTTCAAAAATACAGAGTATATCAGAAGTAAAAATAAACCTTATCTGCTGGAGAGTTATAAAATCCTAACCTTACAATTAATGATATGGATACTATATAATACAGCGGAAAAAACAATATGATAGGTGAACCTCATGCTCCTCTCCAAGAACTCCTTCACATCAAAGCCAACCTGGGAAAATACCCGGTCTAACCCGAGCATTATAATAGAATAAAAACGTATTAGACTAGGAATACCAGCGTGAGGAAACTCAAATACTGGGGAACATATAAAGAGACCACACAATTAACGCGGAACAGGTGTTTTCCTCACAAGAATAACATCCATACAAGAAAGTGTAGAGAACAACAACAAGAAACAAATCCAATAAGAATGGGCGTAAATAGTATTAAAAACCAAACCTAAAAGAATGAAAATAATCTAAGCAAAGATCTAATCTAGACAGAATGGATAAAACAAGATAGCTGCCCAAACTTGATATAATGGACAAACCTTATAATTAAACATCACGAAGAGTGGTTGAATCTTCCCGTTGCAATTATAGAAAAATAATTCGAAGGTTTGAATCAAATAAGGAAAGAAAAGTTTCCAACAAATGACTAGTAATGTGCACCACCCTTGAAGTATACCTCTAGTAATATACTTCCGAGAAGTTTATATACTTCGTGACACTTCTCAAAAATGTACCAGCCAAACCCTGCCAAACCTTACTGAGAATTTGAATATTTCACAAATAAATGTGCAAAAAATCCAATCTGGATGAGATCTGAAAATACCCTAATGGGAGCAACCCTACATAGCCGGATGCCCTTTCACGCTTTTGGTTCAGTCATTTATCGACAAAGGATAACAAAGCTCAAAAGAGCAGCAAATCGTTTTTAAGTCGATGATACACCATGAAGAAAGCTGGATCCGATAATTAATAAATCAACTATCGGGGATAATTAAAATGATCATAGTTGGAAATTAAGTATCATATGTCTAACACTACTCGTCGATTCAAATAAGTGCTATCCGTTGATTGAAAATGAAGCCAGGTAAGTAGAGGTAGGGCTACCTCTAGGCATTGCCTTGATTACATTTTTAACCTTCAAGATAGAAATGAGTCCAAGCCTCAACATTTAGTGTTAAAGTATGACTAAATCTGTTCCATATAAGCAATATTGATTATAGAACTACTTTTACAAAACCGAAACTAAACATCCACTTTTTTAAAAACTGAACTTGTGCTTGATTTTCATATTACAGTATTGGTACAACACTTTTATAAATTTCTTTTAAGAGACAAACTTATAATACTAAGTGTATTAAAAGAAGGGTTTAAAACAAATGTCTTTAAAACATTGTTTACTATAAATCCAAATCAATTTATGCTTAGCTTTAATTATAATTAATTCCTTTTATTCGATTTTCTCATTTAAACCATCATTTGTAAATTTAAAACAATATTTATTATCCCAAAAGAAAAAAACAATTTAAATACCTTTATAAATTAAAAAAAATATTAATCATCCCGAACGGTAATTAATCACATTTATAATCGCTTTTAAATAGGAAAATCAATTATTTTAAATAAAATAGTTACTTATTTCCAAATCACTTTTATATAATTAGTAAATTAACTTTAAAATCTTTACTAAATCGGTTTATTAACTTTAAAACACTTAATCAGTTAATTAACTTTAAAACGCTTTCATTATATTAGTTAATTTACTTTGTCACTTTTATTAAATCAATAAATAACCTTTAAATATTAATTAAAAATATTTATTAGATTCAAATAATAATTAATTAAAATGAACAATTAATCTCAAACGTCATTAATTAAAATGATTAATTTTTTTAAATGCCATTAATTAAAGCAATTAATTAAGTTTAAATAATCATTAAGTAATTGTATTAATTAAATTCAAACACCATTAATTAAAATGATAAATTAAATACCAAACATCATTTGTTAAAAAGATGATTAATTAACTATAAGACATCATTAACTAAAACGGTTAACTAAATTTCAAATATCATTAGTTAAACAATTAGTTTAATTAAAAAATTATTAATTAAAGTTCAAAATCACTAATTTGAAATGACTTAAATAAATTTAAATCTCATTAATCAAATAAATTAAAAAATTTAAAACATCATTAATTGAAATGATTAATTACACTAAAATATCATTACTTAAAATGATTAATACTTTTAAATACCATTAGTTAAAATGATTATTAACTTCAAATATTATTAATTAAAATGATTAATTAAACTCAATTATCATTACTTAAAATAATAAATTATGTTCGAATATTCATTATTAAAATGATTAATTAAATGCAACCTCATTTAAATCAAACGGTTAACCGATTTCAAACATTATTAATTAAATTGGTTAATTAATTTTAAGATCAGTAGTTAAGTTTGTTAATTAATCTAAATTATCGTTAATCAAAATGATTAATTAAT
Organism: Allium cepa; assembly: GCA_030765085.1. NCBI lineage: Eukaryota > Viridiplantae > Streptophyta > Magnoliopsida > Asparagales > Amaryllidaceae > Allium > Allium cepa. Next base: position 753,525,941 of record CM060940.1, on the reverse strand, counting down.
TTTAAAATTCTGTTTAGCGAAAACGCAAGCTCAAGTTCAAAATACAACTGATAGGGTTCTAGGGATGATAATTAATAAATGAGGATATAGCGAAATCGCTATACCGACACTTATCAAATTAAACAGAATATCAAGATTGGCGAGAAACCCCTTAGGGTCTCTTTACAAATTTTCCCACAAAACAATAGCTATGGATAATATATATAATCATATGGGCACATAACAATCAAATTAATATGTCACCCATTTTCCAAATAAAAGTTCAAGCAAACAGCCAAACAATTTAACTAACATCAATGTAATCAATAATAATTTATAGCATCATAGATATGATATAGTAAAATTGAATGCGAGTTAAACTCACATTGATTTTAGTTTTCTCCGAAGCGTTCCGTTTTGAACTAAAACTGAATGGGCGTTTGATTTTAGCCAAAAATTCCACTAGCTCCAGATCCAACCAAACCAATTCCATTGCATAGCCATTTTCTCTATGAGTCCAACACAAAAAACGACATTCGAATCTGACCTCGTGCGCAAAAATTATAGCTTTCATAAGTTATCAAATTAATTTAAATAACAAGTTATTTAAATTAACACTAATCCACACTTAACTTAATCAAATCTCCTCCCCTAAACATCTTCCTCCAAATACTAATCCTTCTACTATCAAAACAGTAGCAACCCACCATGTCGTAATTTTCAATCCACGATTTCGACCCCATTTCTCAACGAAATGTCACACCGTCACCTTCAACGAATTCCTCTACATGTGCTCCATCCGCCCGACACCACCACTTAAAGGCCGCACTCCTCATTGCCATTCTGGCCTAATAGGTCCTTCCATAGCCCTATAACGTCAAACTTTACCTCGGATAATAGGAGGCCATGAAATTCTAGGAGATGATGCTATTCGACAAGGCGAACTCCTCAACGACCTCCGATTTCCCTAATCCCACTCCAAACTCCAACACGTAAAGCCCTAGCCACGACATAAACTTCAACCATTGCAAAACACTACCACTCCTACCAACAAGACCATGGATTGTATTTCTCTAGCATACGAGCACAATGAATCCAAAATTTGAATTTTTAGTGGACTGTATTTTGAGATGTTAGTTTTTAAAGTTTCTAAAATACTCATTCTTAGTTTACAGGATTAGTTTTATAAAAGGAGAAGGCATGGAGGTGAACGTGGTAGGTAGGGATGATGCAAATAGTATGGATTGATGTAAGGAATTAAAATATAGGGTATGGGTTTGAAGTATGGAGCATATACTATTTTATATTAAAATATGTGACACCATTCACTGTAAATTTCAAACTCAAAACACACGTGCACATTGGCGTTCTATACTAAATACTTCTATTCCAAACTCAATGGAACCAGTTTTGAGGACCTAATTCCATCATATAAAGAAGTTATATTTTAAAATCAAATTATATTTAAAATTAATTGCTATGCATTTCAAGCTTGCGCGACCACATAATACATCTTCTCATTACGAAACTCGACGGCGTAGAACAATTTATTATTCTGGATCTAATGGCACTGATTTTGTTAAAATATGAGATAATGCTCCGGAATGTTGATTTCACAAATTTGAACATCGTTTTATATTTTCGATCCAATTATTTTTGTAAATAAATTTACAAATTAAATTCATTAATATTATTTATTAAGTAAAAGGACTTAAATAAGATTACTAAATCCATTTAACTAATAATTAATTTATAATTCAAGTATTTAAAAAGGATCATAGTATTTGAATTTAGGTTATTAAATTCCAAAATCTAATTATTTAAATATTTAAAACTAATTAAACATTTGAAATCAAATGACCAAAATTTTGGGTTGTTACATTCTCCTCCTTAAAAGAATTTCATCCTCGGAATTCCCAACGAAGAAAATGTTTCAAAATCTTTAAGTTTAGAACTATTAATTAAAATGAGTTATTAAACTTATTAATTAAATCTTAAAATTGTATATAAAATTTCGGCAGCGTCTCCTTTGCGTGGCTTGATCGAAACACTTACAAATTGCCACTGCGTGCTCCAAACAAACCAAAGAAAACAAAAGCCAAGTGGCCTCCCATAATCGAGGCATAAAATCATCAACTAAATTTATTAAATACCATTTAGCGTTTGTTTTATACTTTTGGCAGCTTTTTGTTATTTTGATGCAAACGTAGGTGCATAAGAAACTAAGAGGAAATCTCTTGCTTACCTGTACTTACATAAACCAAAAGAAAATCAGGCTGATAAAAAGCAATATGATGTAACTCTACATGCGAAGATTAGCCTGATTTAAATCTACATGCAACCAAAGCAACATAACAAGCATATGTAACTAAATAATAAAGGATATCCCATAATAAATAATATGCATCCAATATTTTCAAATGATAAATTTAGAACTAAATGTCCAGGTTTTATGTTCAAAAAAAATTATTTTTGAATTCCTCTAAAGAGAAGTAAATCAAAAATGTCAAGGAGAGGGTCCTTCTAACAAAACATGTTAAACTCTAAAATCAAAATAATATAGAGCTTCTAATGGTATTTCGGTTCCTCCTAACACAACAATTGGAGAAAACAATTTATTTATTTTCTAATTTTTTTTCTTTCAAAATCACCAGGATTTTGGTTCTAATAACAAAAATTCAAAATCCTTTGTTTATAAATTTAAACTTCATAAACAATGGTGTATAAAATCACACAATCGATCAAACTCCATAACGAAAAATCTAACACTTAACATTTTTTTAAAATGCTAAATGATTTACAAACCAAATCTTACTTAGGTTCAAAACTTTCCTGTTTGCCCGAAAATATAGATAATTCACTAAGCATACCATTTTTCTCAACAACTTTTGCTTATTGCTTAAAAGATTATTCAAATTCATTCTGACAGGATTAAAAGTTATACTCTAAAATTATTGGTTTCTTAACTATATTAATTTTTTTGAATCACTTAAATTTGCATTTAGTATTTTATTCAATAATAAAATTATTTATGAATTCTTTCATAAATTTTCACCTAAGTTTAAAAATATTTTATAAAGTCATTTCTTTATAAATCATCAAATAAAAACTTATTCCATTTTATTTACTAGTGTAATACTCTTCTATATCCTAAGAGTACATATAAATTTTATTGTACTTTTTCAAAGATCTGGATGGGGATCAAATCATATTTTTGTTCCTTAAAACTGAGTCAAATCTATTAACCTCTTTAACTTAGGGTGTTAAAACGAATGATGTTTCATGGGTTGACCCCAAAACTGCAAGTAGTTTATACTACTTAGATGTTTTAAACAATTATATGGTTTTAATAAAACAATGCTTATCAAAACCTTCTTATCCAATTTAACCCATAGACCTGTTAACTTATCCCTAGTTATCAAAGGGTAAAATCTCATTATCAAAACAATCTCTTATTAGAAATACTTTTTATTTTTGAAACCAATTCCCTTTAAGGGAACTCAAAAATTAAATACCCAGTTTTACTTCAAAAATTCATCTATAAAATCATACTACTTATATTCTTATATATAATAACTTTGAATGATTTATTTAAACTCACTTTGGTTATTCGGGTTTGAACTCATTTTGATCGTACAATGATAAAGAGAATAATTTACTAAGTACTCCATCACGTTTGTCTAAGTTAACATCCAATCGTCACTTAGAAGATTATTCAAACAACCACAAAACTAATAGAAATGTCTTCCTCTCAGTTATCCTAAAGAAAATGCATTCCATTTAAAATTTAGCCAAAATATTTTCACTTTTAAATACTTCCAAAAATACTACCATTTCATTTCTCAAAATCCTTTTGAAATTATTTTCAATAATTCGGGGATTTAGATTCAAAAATCCTTTTTAAAAGGCACTTTATAAACTAAATTTATATAAAATTTCCTTTATATAAAAATCATCCCATATTATAATAATTATTCTTTATTATAATAGAATTATCTCAAATATTTATTCTCTAAATGTATTATCCTATGATTTAGATTATATTAAACAACTTTTATTAAAGTTTAATCCTTAACTCACCAATATTAAAAGGTGAATTTTTTAACTTAATGATTTCTCCAAACACCTTACAGTCAAATTATGATAATTAATTCACAAAGGGGTTCATTTATAAATTCAAACAACAAATACTTATAACAAAGCTAAACATAAATAATCAACAATCAACAAATGGCAATCAACGCTCCTAATTTATTTGAGCATGACTGATCAAACAATAGTGGTAATAAATAAATATTATCACTTCAAACAAACACATTAAATAACTATATAAAGTTTTGAAAATTATTCCTTTATATATATATAAAATATAGTCCTAGACAAAATATTTCATTTGACAAATTTTTAAAAATTCCATACCATGTCCGTTGGCATTGTTCGAATGTTTAGAAATCTCTATTGATATCGTGGCATCCCACATCTCGATCAGATGGCATCCCACATCTCGATCAGAATTCACAAAAATTCAATAGACGAATTAACATAAAATGTTTTTATAACATTAACAAATATGATCTCATATATATAGTACTCTCAAACTCATTCTGGGTGTTGCTTACCGTATCTCCAATCAGCTAGACCCTAACAAAGCCAAGGATCTCTCTTAACGTTGCACTCTGATACCATACTGTAACAACCCGCCTTTTTGACCATCGAAAATCGATACGGAATACTACCACTGTGTTCAAATGTCGAGCATCCAATCGACAAAAGGGCATATTATCAGGGTAAAAAGGAGAACAGAGAACAGAGACAAACAGAATCTCATAGCGGAATGGCAACATATAATATAATAAGGATAGTAAAAACTATCATTCCGAAAATACAGTGTACATCAAAGTTAAAAACAAACCTTACCGGCTGGACAGTTATAAAATCCTGACCTTACAGTTACTGATATGGATACTATATAATAAAATAAAACACTAAGATAGGAAAACCTGATGCTCCTCTCCAAGAACTCCTTCACATCGAAGCCAACCTGGAAAAATAATCAATCTAAACTGAGCATTATAATAAAATAACAGCCGGATCAGTTTAGGAATACCAACGTAAGGAAACTCCAATAATCGAGAACATATAGAAGTTCTCTGAGATCATGCCGCTAAGACGGAATGAGTTTTTGCCATACAAGAATAACATCCATGCAGAAAAGAGTAGAAAACAACCACATGAAACAAATATAATAAGAATGGGCATAAATAGTATTGAAAAACCAAACTTGAAAGAATGATAATAATCCGAGCAAAAATCCAAACTGGACAGAATGGATAAAACAGGATAACCGTCCAAACTTTGATAGAATGGACAAAACCTACAATTAAACATCGTGAAGAGTGGTTGACTCTTCTTGTTGCAATTGTAGGAAAATAATTCGAAGGTTCAAATCAACTAAGGAAAGGAAAGTTTCCGACAAATGACTATGAAGGTGCACTATCCTTGAAGTATACCTCTAGTAATATACTTTTGAGAAGCTCATATACTCTGTGATACTTCTCGAAAATGTACCGGCCGGACCTTGCCAAATCTTACCGAGAATCTGAATATTTCACATCTAATTATGCAAAAAATTCGATCTAGATAAGATGTGAAAATACCCTAATGGGTGCATGTAACAACCCGCATATTTATCGATTTAATATTTAAATATTTTATTTAAATATTTTATCGTTCGTCGGATTTTGTTCCGAAAAGCTACTTTGTGCAAACAGTCGAATTGGGACTCGAGACCACCCCCATTGAGTTTAAAATGACGTTTGCGACCTTTTTGAGTATAAGCTTCGATATGTTTGGAGAAAGTTGATTTTTGCCACTTTTTCACTTAGGGCTTTGGTTTGGGCTGAGCCCATTAACCCCACTTATGTATTCAGTCCCAACCCTCTCCTCTTCATTTACTTCCTTTCTATTTTCCTAATACTCAAGCTTTCATAATAATGGAGGAGTGGAAGAGGAAACTAAAATTCCAAGCCCTAGTTTCCATTAGCAAATCCCTCTTCTAGCTCCAAACTCAAGAGAACCCATTGGTAAGCAACTCCTTCTTCTTCTCCAACTCTTTCTCTCCTTGATTTTAGAAATTTCCTAAACCTAACTTTGGGAAATGTTTCTCTTTTTAGCTTAGATTCAAGCTTCTAGAGTTGGATTTGAAGAGTGGTTGATTCCCCTTTGCTTTCAAGCTTCATCTTCATAAATTTTAGTGCAAATGTGAGATTTTTAATCTCACATCTAAGTCTATGAATTATCTTCGAATGTTAGGTATGAATTCCTAACACTTATTCGTGTGCATTTGCTTTTGGTTTGGATTGAATTGGTGTATATTCCAATTTTTGGTGTTTTGAGTTCAATTCGTTAAAAATCCTAACTTCTATGTTTGAACATGTTTTTGGTGATGCATCGAGAAGCATATAGGGTCGGGTAGTCGATTGGCATAAACCCTTAGCGCCGTTGCTCGAGAGAATGAAATTTGGACGAGGTTGGAGCTCATTACTATGGGTTGGGAAGAGGCTGGCAACAGGTCCGGTCGACCGAGCTCCCTGAGTCGGCCGACCGACCTGCTGCCGAGTGCATAAGCACTCCTCTGTTTAAGGCTCGGTCGACCGACTCAGGGAGTCCGGTCGACCGACCTGCTGTTAATTGCCAGATTAGCCTATTTTGCTAATCCGTTTGAATATCCAACTTTAATCGATTCGTGTAGTCTCCCTTTTGTTGTTGTCATTTATTATCGACTTAGATGACCTTTTCTTTGGGAATTTTAGATATATCCACTTTGATGGATTTTATATCGATTTCTTTGGATTTTATTCACGTTTTCGAATGTGAATCTTAGTGATTGATTGTTCCTACAATCTTCTTTGTGATTTGTCACTTTAAAAATATAAAGGTTTTCTATACTAGTAGTAAATATCAAAACTCTTTCCTCAAACGATTTCAACACTATTTTAATACCAAATTCGTTTATAAAACCGTTTTCCAATCTTTAGTATATATAAACCTTTACTTCACTCGTATGAGAAATCTAATTAAACGACTTAGTAAAACAAGTGGTATGAAACGCTTGCGTTCACTTTGTTGGTTAATTCTTGGACTTGTTCGATTGAAACCCTTGTGACAATTTTCTAGTGGAAATCTACAGTTTGTTCGTAAATATTTAAGTTAAGCAAGTGGTTATGGGACATGAAGCTAAACCCATATATTTACTAGCTTAGTGTAATTGACACTTCTCGTCGATCATGACGATCATCGTTGTGATTTAGACTAGCAATGTGCGATGTCTCTTTGTCTGCAAGGGAGACTAAACCCCGTTTTGTGGAGTTTCGACTCAATTTGTGATGGGGTAGCAACCCATGGTCTTCGGGCCGTTTGTGGAGCTTCGACTCAATTTGTGATGGTTAGCGACCATGGAATTAGCGTTCCGTTTGTGATACACGTGTTGGTGAGCTTTATGCTCCCATTTGTGATAGGCCTCCCCCCCTTTGTGATTTCTGGATTTCTTGAGATGATTTCTAGAATTTGTGTTTCACCAATTTTTCATGATTTCCATTGATAAGCCTTATCGATATTTGTGCATTGGTGAATTTGTGTGTCATTGACTTTAGTGATTTCTGGATTTCTTGTGTAGTCTTCTGGAATTCGTGCGTCATTGACTTTTGCGATTGACATTGATATTATCGTCAATATTTGTGGTTTGATGAACGAAATAAAGAGTATGACACTTCTTTGATTCTTGTGTAGATTTTGTGATATTGATTAATCTCTTGTTGATTATCAACTACTTATATATCACAGCTTGGCCTTGTGATTATTATGTGTTTAGTCATAACTCTGATTCTATATCGTTTCATCTGATATTTATAGTTAGACTGATCCGTTTATTATTTTCTTATTAAATAATACTCGGGTCAGACCGAGATGTTACATGTGCTTCAGCTTGACTTCTCTCTTGGGATTGATTTCTCTGACTTTTGGTTGACTACTTAGATTAGTAGTTTTTGTTGTATACCTTAGAGATATAGACTCCATAATGTATACTTATTCTTTTGTGTAGTTCGTGTAACTATTCTTTTGTGATATTGTGGATCTTTCTGACCACTACTCTGATGTACACTTTTATGTGTAGTATTCATATCTTATTCCGCCTTTGTGATATGAATTTTCCGTGACTGATTTATGTTATGTTTATTCCTATATTTGTTTTTCCGAAGATATTTATAGCCACTGTGTAGTAGCTTTGAGTTTGTGTCGGTATGTCGGATTTCCTCTGGATAAAGCATTGCATGTTATACTATCTGACATATCGGTGCTCGCGCAAAGAAATTACACGGATGGTCACTCCACAACAGGCTTATTCTCCGTGCTAGTTGACAGCATTCACCGTAATGTTCTTGGCTAGCGTGGGCATAGAGATGGGGCGTCACAGCTTGGTATCAGAGCCAAACTTCGGAACAATATGGAATAATTTAACAAGGGTCATCGTCCTAAGTCCTTCTTAGGAGTCGTGCTTTAGGATTTTATTCGGGTCTTCGTACCGTCCAATCCTATTTTCTTTTATGATTCCTTGTTTTATCTATCAAGAGTTTCTTGATATTTATCTTGAGAATAACTTTTTCTTCTTCTTTATTTCTTTCTTAAAGAAGTGAAATGGTTAGACCTGGCCGTCCCAGCGCCGGTCAATCTAGTGCTACTCCCCAGGATGGAGTATTCATGTCTTCCCAGCAGCTTCTAGATCTTGTTAAGAACGCTCAAGCAACCGGTCCCATTCCAGAGCCAACTCATCCTAGATCCGGTTTTGCACGCTTGTGCAGAGACTATACCGATTTGGGTGGAAGGCCATTCACGGGATCCGAGAGTGTTATTGAGATTCAAGCTTGGCTCAAATCATGCGATCGCATCTTTTCTCGCATGAACCTTATTGATCTTCATCGAGTCCAAGTAGCTTCTAGTATGCTCCAAGAAAGAGCATTAGATTGGTATGAACTTTTAACTTCGGAGATTATCGAAGCGGATCTTACTTGGGAACAGTTCCGGGAAAGATTCGAATTGAAATTTGTGCCGGAGGCTGAAAAGGTAACTTTGGCCCGGCGTTTTATTGACCTTGTTCAAGGTGAATCTTCTGTGACAGACTATGTCGCATCTTTCGAATCTCTTTCTAAGTACGGGGTTGAATACATTAACACCCCAATGAAGAAAAATCGGAGACTCGTCTATGGCTTGAATAAGAATCTTAAGACGCCATTACTTCTGAAACTTGAAGTTTCATTTGATCAGCTTATTGATATCGCTCTTCGTCTTGAAGAGGCCGATAATGAAGGTGATGTTGAAGTTGTGCGTGCCCAACAGAACTTCGACAATAACTTGAAGAGGCCTATCAAATTCAAAGGCCCCAATTCTAATAAGAAAGGGAAGCAACAAATTCCGGTAGCAAAGACTCCTACCTCTAGTCGTGGTCAATGCTACAATTGTGGTTCCACAGACCACTATGCAAGGGAGTGCACGAAACCCCTTTTTTGTCGGTATTGCAAAGGTTCGGGCCATCTTTTATCCTCGTGTCCTAAGCTTCCAAGCAAGAGAGAAGGAATGTTGCAAGCTCCTGGCAACTCTTCTCTTGGTCAAGGTATTTTTCACTCAATCCTTGATGGCATTGTTTTATTTCGTGATCTTCTTATTTGAGTTCTTTTTGATATGGGTTCCATCTCACTATTTTATATCAAAAGAACTTGTCGATTCTTTTTCTTTGAATATTTTGGGCTTGATGACTTCTTTGAGAGTTGTGAATTCGGATGGTAGGTCCGCAACACTCAATTTGCTTTTTTAATGATGTCGAAAACTATTTTATGTGATTTTTCTTTCCGAGCTGATATTTTTACTTAGGCTTCGGAATTTACTTTTGTAAGGATTGGCTTAATTATTATGAGGCCGTATCCTTTGTCCCGTGTGGACTATTCATCTTTGACATTTTCAATCTGTTAAGCAGATTTCTATTTTCCTTTATGATTTTGATTCCAACTTGATGGCATTATTTTCTTCCTTAAGCCCACTTATAAGGAAAGTGTTATTTCTCTCATTTATGTAGTTAGAGAAATTTTCCGGTATTTCTGAGTTTGTCTTAGGATTATCACCTAAGAGATCTTTTGTGTGGTGTTAAGGTCTTTCTAGTTCGACCTTGCCACCGATTTTCGTTTGCTACGAGTTGCGGAAGTTAGCATTCCACTTACCGCATTCCGCACTCGTTATGATTCTTATGAATGACTTGTTATGTCATTCAATTTGTCCAGCTTATTTCATCCATTTTATAAATCGAATATTCTATGAATATTTCGATGAGACCATTCTTGTATTTATTGATTTTGGATGAAAATAGTAATTTAAAATTTTGCAAATCTTTTTCATAAGATTTATTTATAAGTAAAACTGGATTTTGTTCTTGAAACGAACAAAGAATATTCTTAAAACTTTTTAAGAGATTTATTTATCCTATAAAAGATGATTTTGTGATTGTATTGCCCGTTGAGTGCTTTAAGAATTTTGGTCGATGCGCTTGATCAACGTTATCGATAGGAATTTCCTAAACGCTTTGATGTGACAATCAGACATGATATATCGACTTGTAAATTGTAAAATTTTTCTAGAAATATTTTTACTTTAAAATAATTGTGATTTTGAAAGTTTTAACTTTTCAGGAAAAGAGGATTATTTAAAAGAACTCTTCCTTTCGATACTCTTATTCTTGTGATTCCTGAAGGGGAACCAAGACTTTGCTATTTGTACCGATACTAGTCGTATTGGTTTGGATGCCATTCTCTTGCAAAGGAGAATGTGCTATCACTTGTGTTTCTAAATCATTATAGCTTATCGAGACTAGATATATCACTCGTGATCTAGTGCTCGCGGCTATTGCTTTTACTTTTGGAATTTGGCATCATCATATTTGGATGAGAAATTTGTTCTCTACCTCGACCATAAATCTTTGGAATATTTATTTTCTCATAAGGAACTTCATGTCGACTCAAGCCCCTAGCATCTTATGATCTTGGTATTCTTTTATTCCCGAAAGGGGAAATCATGTTGCCAATGCGCTTTGTCGTAAGCAACAAGTGGTTGATTCTTTGATGTTGTCTGAATGGAATTATCTCCTCATCAAGTTCATCAGACGTTTTGGTACACTTCGTTTTGTTGAGTTTTATCTCATTCCTCTTATGGACTAGCGTCCGATGTCCTTTTATTGTGTTCGGTTGAACGTACCGTTTTTGTACTACGTCGGTGTTCCGAAATCATTCGGGTTTTGATTCATTGGATGTACCGTTTGTACTACATCAATGTCTTTGCTTTTGGTTCATTGGATGTACCGTTGTACTACATCAATGTCTTTGCTATTTGATTCATTGGATGTACCATTGTACTACATCAATGTCTCCGCTTTTTGATTCATTGGATGTACCGTTGTACTACATCAATGTCTTTCTTATTTGATTCATTGGATGTACCGTTGTACTACATCAATGTCTTCTCTTTTTGATTCATTGGATGCACCGTTGTACTACATCAATGTCTTTCTTATTTGATTCATTGGATGTACCGTTGTACTATATCAATGTCTTTGCTATTGGATTCACTGGATGTATCGTTTGTACTACATCAATGTCTTTGTTATTTGATTCATTGGATGTACCGTGATGTACCGTTTGTACTACATCAATGACTTTGTTTTTGATTCATTGGGTGTACCGTTTGTACTACATCAATGTTTTTTCTATTTGATTCATTGGATGTACCGTATGTACTACATCAATGTCTTTGCTTTGGTTCATTGGGCGTACCGTTTTTGTACTACGCTGATGTCCCAAATTATTTGAGTTTCTAGTTCCTCGGGCGTACCGTTTTTGTACTACGCCGTTGCACTGGCTCAATTTTCTGCTATTCTTGACGTTCCCCACGTCTTTTATCTACGGAAATGCCTTAGGGATTCCGGTTTTCATTCTTGAGCCCGGTGTTATTGAGGGATTGAAGTTTCACCAAATTTGACTTTTGAGCAACATTCTATTCGCATTATTGCTTTGGAGGTTGAGCGCCTTCGATATAAAGATATTCTTTTTTATAAAGGTTCAATGGTTCTCAAATCCTAAGGATTGCTCATGTGAAATCTTGAGAATTCATCGAACGAAAACTTTCAGATTTACTCCTTCGTGCTTTTTATGGTGAACTTCCTATTTCAAATTTTCTTTTGTGTTGATATGCTTCTGCGGTTGTTACTTCTTATTTCTTCTTAAGTATTGCGAGGACGCAATTTCTTTAAGGAGGGGAGTCTGTAACAACCCGCATATTTATCGATTTAATATTTAAATATTTTATTTAAATATTTTATCGTTCGTCGGATTTTGGTCCGAAAAGCTACTTTGTGCAAACAGTCGAATTGGGACTCGAGACCACCCCCATTGAGTTCAAAATGACGTTTGCGACCTTTTTGAGTATAAGCTTCGATATGTTTGGAGAAAGTTGATTTTTGCCACTTTTTCACTTAGTGCTTTGGTTTGGGCTGAGCCCATTAACCCTACTTATGTATTCAGTCCCAACCCTCTCCTCTTCATTTACTTCCTTTCTATTTTCCTAATACTCAAGCTTTCATAATAATGGAGGAGTGGAAGAGGAAACTAAAATTCCAAGCCCTAGTTTCCATTAGCAAATCCCTCTTCTAGCTCCAAACTCAAGAGAACCCATTGGTAAGCAACTCCTTCTTCTTCTCCAACTCTTTCTCTCCTTGATTTTAGAAATTTCCTAAACCTAACTTTGGGAAATGTTTCTCTTTTTAGCTTAGATTCAAGCTTCTAGAGTTGGATTTGAAGAGTGGTTGATTCCCCTTTGCTTTCAAGCTTCATCTTCATAAATTTTAGTGCAAAGGTGAGATTTTTAATCTCACATCTAAGTCTATGAATTATCTTCGAATGTTAGGTATGAATTCCTAACACTTATTCGTGTGCATTTGCTTTTGGTTTGGATTGAATTGGTGTATATTCCAATTTTTGGTGTTTTGAGTTCAATTCGTTAAAAATCCTAACTTATATGTTTGAACATGTTTTTGGTGATGCATCGAGGAGCATATAGGGTCGGGTAGTCGATTGGCATAAACCCTTAGCGCCGTTGCTCGAGAGAATGAAATTTGGACGAGGTTGGAGCTCATTACTATGGGCTGGGAAGAGGCTGGCAACAGGTCCGGTCGACCGAGCTCCCTGAGTCGGCCGACCGACCTGCTGCCGAGTGCATAAGCACTCCTCTGTTTAAGGCTCGGTCGACCGACTCAGGGAGTCCGGTCGACCGACCTGCTGTTAATTGCCAGATTAGCCTATTTTGCTAATCCGCTTGAATATCCAACTTTAATCGATTCGTGTAGTCTCCCTTTTGTCGTTGTCATTTATTATCGACTTAGATGACCTTTTCTTTGGGAATTTTAGATATATCCACTTTGATGGATTTTATATCGATTTCTTCGGATTTTATTCACGTTTTCGAATGTGAATCTTAGCGATTGATTGTTCCTACAATCTTCTTTGTGATTTGTCACTTTAAAAATATAAAGGTTTTCTATACTAGTAGTAAATATCAAAACTCTTTCCTCGAACGATTTCAACACTATTTTAATACCAAATTCGTTTATAAAACCTTTTTCCAATCTATTAGTATATATAAACCTTTACTTCACTCGTATGAGAAATCTAATTAAACGACTTAGTAAAACAAGTGGTATGAAACGCTTGCGTTCACTTTGTTGGTTAATTCTTGGACTTGTTCGATTGAAACCCTTGTGACAATTTTCTAGTGGAAATCTACAGTTTGTTCGTAAATATTTAAGTTAAGCAAGTGGTTATGGGACATGAAGCTAAACTCATATATTTACTAGCTTAGTGTAATTGACACTTCTCGTTGATCATGACGATCATCTTTGTGATTTAGACTAGCAATGTGCGATGTCTCTTTGTCTGCGAGGGAGACTAAACCCCGTTTTGTGGAGTTTCGACTCAATTTGTGATGGGATAGCAACCCATGGTCTTCGGGCCGTTTGTGGAGCTTCGGCTCAATTTGTGATGGTTAGCGACCATGGAATTAGCGTTCCGTTTGTGATACACGTGTTGTGTAACGTCCCGAAAATTTTCGACTTTCGAAAATTCAACATCGATACTCACTTTACCGACTGCCGAGAAATCGAAGGCCGGAAACCCGAAATGTTATGGTTTAAGAAGAAGAGAGAGACAGAAGGAGAGAGAAAGGATAGAAAAAGAGAGAAAAGAAAATAGAAAATAGAACGGAATAGAAAACAACAGAACAACATCAGAATCTCACAATCGCAGCGGAACAACATATAATAGATAAATGAATAATCTTTAAACAAAGAACTATATCAGTTATTGCATTATATTACATTTCATTTCACCATATCATCAGAGTGTACAACAACAACAACAAACAGCGGAAAAGAAATACTATATACTAGTAATACGCCATGCATCCAGCTTGCCTCCAGCAACTCCAGAATATCCAGAATATCCTGATAAACCTAACTCTTGACTGCCCGTGTAGAAATTGGTGGTCACCCAGAGTTTAGGAAGGAAAACAATAAACTCCGAGTCAGTCATGTGACTGGTGTGAGAACTCAAAACAGTTTATTTATCTTTAAAATAAAGTCGAGGAATATTTTTAAGAAATCAATTCGCAATGCTTTTAAAAATGAGACTACCATAAGGCCTCCCGCACACGCACACAATGCAAACGCAGAATCGGAGGAGATTTCTCCTTATGATAGTCAAAGATGCTTGATACGCATTAAAAAGACATTTGATATTATTACTAGTGCATAGTGTAGGAAAAATTTCGAAAGTAGAATATAAATCTTAGCCAACATACGACCATTATCGTATGCCTACTATAGCTACCATCCAAACAGTGGGGCGCCACCATAAGTGAATGATAGGTTCTACAACTAATACCGTACAAGTCTCGTATTGTTTCTTTGGATTTCCAACGAATGATCAGGCCAAGGAACTTCCCATTGCCACATGGAAACGCCTCTGGATGGACGTCCCGAGAACTTAACCAGCTCTCTGCCAACACAAGGCCGGGTTACCTTTATCACCAGGTAACTACTACACGAGTATGCCATCCCCCGGTCCTTTGGGACCTTTAACCGAGCGCTCGCAATCAATTCACACAATCATAAAGTGTTTTCAACATGAGTAAATATCTGGGCTCCATACCATGATACCACCCTTTTCCAGAAGGAAATGCACATATCCTAAAGGGCGCTACCCCTCATAACCTTGCCGCATCTTTCCTGTTTTGACCATTCCCGAGGTGTGAGGCTCGACGAAGTCACGTCCACAAAAACATACTTTGTACAAAAGCCATGCTTTGGGTCAACAAATGATAATAGAAATGATCACCAGGATAGACGATCAAATAAAAGATCCTATCACAAATAATCAACACAATGATCATTTCACAGCAACACTCAGCATGTCACATTACCAAATTGGGAATATATCGCTGATAACCTTCAACTACATAACCTCTGAGCTCGTACGTCTCAGAGAAGGGTGTTAAGCTAAAAGAATAAATTCTCCGCCACCAACAGAAATATATTTGAAAGAAATCGGCTTTATATCTCAATTTGTAATGTCAGACATACAATCCATACAAGTCTGTTCCGGGCTCGAACAGAACCGAAGGCACTTACAAAGAAGTCCTTGCAATTCGGATATCCACAATCCTGATCGGATTTCCCATCACATATGGAGAACTCAATACCGGAGCAACTCGGTGCAGAGTCAATCGACAGGTCATCCTATCGCTCTCGCAAATACCGGGTCTTCAACACCGATCTTCAATGCTATCCATTACGTCGTATCACTATTCGGAATGGGTAATCCGAATAACGAGCGCAGTAATTTAAAAATAAGTGTAGCATTCAAATTCAACAAATCACAACAAATACCTTTCAAAGGTAAATGTTGATAGTCGGTTATTGAACTATCAATGGATATGCACAACATCACCAGATTCCAAATAATTTTCCAAATTATTTATTTCCCAAAGATATCTTTACAAGATATACAATTTTCACACTTCAAAAATAAATCAATATTTATTTTTAAACAACTTCCCTTTTCATTCATAAATTCCATAGTGAATTTATATTTCAAAATATCCATGCATATACGATTTCAATTATTCATTTCAATTTATCTTCAAAAAGATAGATTCTTAAGATATTCACTTTATATTGGAAAACATTTCCATACTTACTTATTCATAAGTAATTCACAAATTTTATTTATTTTCAACCTTTGGAAAATATTCAATATACTTAAATCGAAATTAAGTATATATTTCATTCTTTAAGGAAATCATTCTCTTAAACGTATTTATTTGGGCCAAAACGGATGTTGCGTAAAACATCGTTACGACAACCCAAAATCACTAGTATAGGGATTCGAAATTAAAATAGATATATAAATCCCAATACTATACAAAACATTTCCTTTCGGAAATCATTTACTATAACAACAGTGTTATAGTCCACCATTCCCTTTTATTTCTCGAAAACGTCTATTTCAACAATAATGTTGAAATCTATGGTTTCGAATCTTAACACATTTTAAAACATCGTTAGATCGTTTTAATTCTATTTAAAACATCACATTCAAAACAATTTCTTTAACATATTATTCACTATTCAAAAACGTGAATATACTACGTTAACAAATTTCATCATTTCTATTCATTTTATTTCAAGGGATTATTCACAGTCTAAAACGTGAATATAACTCCATTAATAAGTTATAACAATTTATTTATCAAAATAAGTCGTTTGCGAATTTATAAAACAACGTTTATAAATTCCTTTATTAACCAATCTCAATTCATATCTCAATGATATACTAAAAGTTCATATTATAAGTGAAATACTTATAATTTATTTGTTTGCAAAAATCGTTCCTTTGAACTTCATAACTATAAATCTTATAACTTATAAGATTCGTTTATTTATCCAAACCTATTCTTCAAATAACTTTATGAATTTTATAAAACTACTGCTTATAAAATTCCATTTATAACTTCACCGTTTATGATTCTATAAATTTCATTCATTTCTGAAATTCATTCACAATTCATTCTAACTCTTATAAAAACTCGTTTTATAATTCAAATATTTTAATTTACAAATTATAATTTATAAATCTCTTATATAAATCAATTTATACTATTATTTTAAAACATCTTTAATCTCCTTTATAATTTCATCCTTTTGATTTATAAAATAATTAAATTTTATAAATCCTATATTTTCAACTCTTTATAATAAATTCAATAAATCCCAATTTAAACTCTTTTTATAAAGTTATTAACCCATATTTTCAAAAATCAACCTTTAACTATATTTCTCAAAAATCATAATTTTTATAACATTAAAATTATAACGTTTATTTATTTAAAATGGATCAATTCAAAAATATTTTATAAACGTTTTCTTTCAAAAATCACTTTGAAATCCTTTTAAAATTCCAAAATTTGGTCCAATGATGCTACATACCAAATAGTCAATCACGACAACAACGATATCATATATCGATATGATAATCCATCAAATATCAAAATATCTGAATTCAAATAAATACTGTTGAGGAATCCAGTTGGATCCCTCCAACCTGTTTTCCTGCATCCACAAACATTAGCACAATACCAATTTCGCTCCAGTACGAAATTATCGCGGTATATGGGATTTAAAATATTATCCGCTTAATAGACGGCGCAATAGGGTCTCATCCGCTATACAAATGCGGGAAATCAATAACTCCAATATATACATATGCCAATATATATATATATATATATATATATATATATATATATATATTGCTATTATATATAATACCAATTTCACTGTTTATGAAATATTCGCGGTATATGTTTTTAATAAATAACATCCGCTTACTAACTGCGTATAATGTCTATTTTAACAATCAATAGATAACAATCATCATTCAAACATGCATTCAAATATTTTAAATCTAACTATTTAAAATAAAATCGAAACTGATTCGATTGAGTGAGAAGTTCTCACCTTGATTTCAATTTCGTTTTAGCGATTTATTTCGAATAAAATTAAACGGACGTTTAATTTTACACGAAATTTTCACTAACTCCAAACGACTCCAATCCAATTCCATAGCATAGTGCTCGTCCATACGATTCCAACGCAACTGGTTTCGCGCGTTTTCGACCTCGTATGAAAAAGTTATGAATTTTACAAGTTTATTCGATTTTTATATAAACAAATTACAACTTAAATTAAAATTTTAAACCCTCAACTAATACTGGCCACTGGATCCATCATCTGCAGATCACCACTGCACGTTTCTTTGTTCCATCTCCTCTTCGTTCATCTACAGGCCTCCTACACGCAACAAGAACCCATTCAATCCAATTTAGGGTTAAATTTTACTTCCAATTCGAGCGACATGAACACGATCAAGATACTCCATCTCGAAGCCCTTCACCTCCTCTATGCACGGCCTCAACCTCATGAAGCTCGGCCACTTCCTCATACGCGCGCACGAAGGTGAACGACCGGCCGTTCGAGCCCCGTTGCTCCTCCTTCGATCGACCATAACCCATCATATCCGTATGGATTTAAAGATCTCGCTTCGCTCTTCAACTTTGATGTTGAACACTTTTTTGAATCGATGAATGGATTAGAAGAATTTAAGGGAAGAAGCCTGGAAGATTTCGGCCATTCATTCATGCTACTGGCGGCTAGGGTTTAGTTTTAGGGTTTTTTTTTTTTTTAATTTATGTGATAGTGGGCTATTTATAGGAAAATCAATCGACACTATTCATTCCGGAAATTCCGAACTCCGATTTACGCGCCGTAACCAGCGTTTCTAGGGTTTACCCTGCGTTCCGGACACAATGGAACAGGTTTCGGAAGCTAATTCGGACATCTGTGCGAGTTATGGCAATAAACGTTCAATTTAAATTAAACCGATTTAAACGATTTTCTAGGCGTTTTAATTTGTACCGGACAAACAGTAAATCCAATTGACACGAAATTTGAAACCATACAATAATATCACATTACGGATCCGATGAAACTGGTTTCGTTGAAATCCGAGACTTTTTGAAAATGGCTATTTTAACTCGCCAAATTAATATTAAAAATAATTTCGATGCGTTTCGAGCTGCCACGATCAAACGATAACTCCAATTGCTACGAAAATTGAAATCCGGTAATAACTAACTATTACGGATCCAATGGAACTGGTCTCGTCCAGTTCTGAGACTGTTCAAAAATTGACTATTTTCACTAGTCGATTTAAATATTAAAATATTCAATTTTCACAAATTAACTTTTAATTCGATTTTAAAAGTTCTAAAATATCATTCTAACTTCAACATGATAAAATAAAATTTTACAAATCATTTTCAATCATATTTAACCCAATTTTCAATTATTTCTATAATTTAACATATTAAATTATCGATTTAATTATCCAATTAAATCCAATTATTCGAATTAAAATTTATTTGACTTATAAATTTCACTTATTAATATTTAAAATAAATTAAATATTCAAATTTTAATTATTAAAAATTCTGGGTCGTTACAATCTTCCCCCCTTAAAAGAATTTCGTCCTCGAAATTATCAAGTAAGAAAAGTTACATAATTTATTAATTTTCCAAAATTCATAGTTAAACTTCTTACAATAACTTACTAAGTTTTCCAATCATACTTAGTTATCTTTTCAAAACCAATTACTATTGTTTTACTTTCAATTCCAAATCAAAGTTATAGTTTCCAAAATTTTCCAATTTTCTCAAATTTTTCTAACGCCTTAAATTTTCGGAAAAATTCGCTATAGTCTCCTTTGCGCGGCTCGATCCGAAAAAAAATGACAGTATATATATCACAAATATACATCTCATCAAGTAATGAGGCATCTCGCAGGGAATAAACTATAAAAGTACGATATTTAATCCGAGATATGTACCTTATATTTTATTAGCGAGCATATACGGCTAATATAGCGCGAAAGCGAGCTCCAAATGCGAAGCAAACGCGATCCGCACCTACTAATCACTCAACAAACAACATGAGAATCATGTATATAGACAATAGTATCGATATACAACATATAGCAACATAACAACTATATATGCCAACATAGCAAATGCAATAAAAGCAATATAGTCAACCATCAACCAACTAGCATTCAACTAACATTCATAACCAATAAATATTCATTCATATTCTCATTAATATTCAATGAAATGGTTTTCAATTTAATAACATTTGATTCATTAACAGTGGATGTTTTTACTAACATTCATTTTCAATTAGTTTATATTCACTAATTTATATTCAAGTTGGTTCACTTCCAAATCAAATTCAATTCTATTTAAGATTCACTTAACTTCCAATTGAATTTCAATTACTTTAGCTTCCAATTTCATTAACTCAATTTCATTAACACTTAATGAATTATATACAATCAACTAACAATCATATAACAATCAATGTATATTAATTACAACCTAATTCCTTTGCTTATATTCATTCAATTTGGTTTAACACTTTCACTTTCAATTGGTTTAATTAAATTGATTTTCATTCAATTTTTCAATTTCCAATAACATTAGATTTTAATGAATTACACTTACATTTATTATTTCATATCAACTAAATTCACATTCAATTGATTTACATTCAATCCATTCATTCAATTTAATTTCTAAAATTGAATTTCATTTACATAACTTAAGTTCATATCTATCATTTAACTTTATTAATTTTACTTCGATACCAATATCAACTTCATTCAACATCACTTAAGTTATATTCCATTTCACTTTAAATTCATTTTCATTTACAACTCATATTCATAAATATATTCATATAGTTTCACTTCTCATATATATAAGTTTATTTCACAATTGTAAATTACTTTAATTATAATTCAATTCTTATAATCCTTTTGCTTATACAATTATTCTTCAATTTAGATTATTCAAACAACTAAACAATCCATTTACATACACTTTAATAATTCTGAAAAATTATTTCTTTATATATAAAAATATAATCAAGGTAAAATTATTTCATTTACCCAATTTAAAACAATATCGTGTCGGTTTATCTTGTTTAAGAGTTTAGAAACCCCTATCTACGATAGTTAGCTAGACTACATCGACCGGAATCTATAAACAATCAACCGATAAGTCAACACAACACAAAACAATTATATATTCACTAACAAATACGCTCTCATAGCTATTATTACACTCAAACTCATTCTAGAGTACTACTGACTCTATCTCTAATGAGTAATACCCAACAGAACCATGGTTGTCGCTTAACCATATGCTCTGATACCAAATGTAACGTCCCGAAAATTTTCGACTTTCGAAAATTCAACATCGATACTCACTTTATCGACTGCCGAGAAATCGAAGGCCGGAAACCCGAAATGTTATGGTTTAAGAAGAAGAGAGAGACAGAAGGAGAGAGAAAGGATAGAAAACAGAGAGAAAAGAAAATAGAAAATAGAACGGAATAGAAAACAACAGAACAACATCAGAATCTCACAATCGCAGCGGAACAACATATAATAGATAAATGAATAATCTTTAAACAAAGAACTATATCTGTTATTACATTATATTACATTTCATTTCACCATATCATCAGAGTGTACAACAACAACAACAAACAGCGGAAAAGAAATACTATATACTAGTAATACGCCATGCATCCAGCTTGCCTCCAGCAACTCCAGAATATCCAGAATATCCTGATAAACCTAACTCTTGACTGCCCGTGTAGAAATTGGTGGGCACCCAGAGTTTAGGAAGGAAAACAATAAACTCCGAGTCAGTCATGTGACTGGTGTGAGAACTCAAAACAGTTTATTTATCTTTAAAATAAAGCAGAGGAATATTTTTAAAAAATCAATTCGCAATGCTTTTAAAAATGAGACTACCATAAGGCCTCCCGCACACACACACAATGCAAAAGCAGAATCGGAGGAGATTTCTCCTTATGATAGTCAAAGATGCTTGATACGCATTAAAAAGACATTTGATATTATTACTAGTGCATAGTGTAGGAAAAATTTCGAAAGTAGAATATAAATCTTAGCCAACATACGACCATTATCGTATGCCTACTATAGCTACCATCCAAACAGTGGGGCGCCACCATAAGTGAATGATAGGTTCTACAACTAATACCGTACAAGTCTCGTATTGTTTCTTTGGATTTCCAACGAATGATCAGGCCAAGGAACTTCCCATTGCCACATGGAAACGCCTCTGGATGGACGTCCCGAGAACTTAACCAGCTCTCTGCCAACACAAGGCCGGGTTACCTTTATCACTAGGTAACTACTACACGAGTATGCCATCCCCTGGTCCTTTGGGACCTTTAACCGAGCGCTCGCAATCAATTCACACAATCACAAAGTGTTTTCAACATGAGTAAGTATCTGGGCTCCATACCATGATACCACCCTTTTCCAGAAGGAAATGCACATATCCTAAAGGGCGCTACCCCTCATAACCTTGCCGCATCTTTCCTGTTTTGACCATTCCCGAGGTGTGAGGCTCGACGAAGTCACGTCCATAAAAACATACTTTATACAAAAGCCATGCTTTGGGTCAACAAATGATCATAGAAATGATCACCAGGATAGACGATCAAATAAAAGATCCTATCACAAATAATCAACACAATGATCATTTCACAGCAACACTCAGCATGTCACATTACCAAATTGGGAATATATCGCTGATAACCTTCAACTACATAACCTCTGAGCTCGTACGTCTCAGAGAAGGGTGTTAAGCTAAAAGAATAAATTCTCCGCCACCAACAGAAATATATTTGAAAGAAATCGGCTTTATATCTCAATTTGTAATGTCAGACATACAATCCATACAAGTCTGTTCCGGGCTCGAACAGAACCGAAGGCACTTACAAAGAAGTCCTTGCAATTCGGATATCCACAATCCTGATCGGATTTCCCATCACATATGGAGAACTCAATACCGGAGCAACTCGGTGCAGAGTCAATCGACAGGTCATCCTATCGCTCTCGCAAATACCGGGTCTTCAACACCGATCTTCAATGCTATCCATTACGTCGTATCACTATTCGGAATGGGTAATCCGAATAACGAGCGCAGTAATTTAAAAATAAGTGTAGCATTCAAATTCAACAAATCACAACAAATACCTTTCAAAGGTAAATGTTGATAGTCAGTTATTGAACTATCAATGGATATGCACAACATCACCAGATTCCAAATAATTTTCCAAATTATTTATTTCCCAAAGATATCTTTACAAGATATACAATTTTCACACTTCAAAAATAAATCAATATTTATTTTTAAACAACTTCCCTTTTCATTCATAAATTCCATAGTGAATTTATATTTCAAAATATCCATGCATATACGATTTCAATTATTCATTTCAATTTATCTTCAAAAAGATAGATTCTTAAGATATTCACTTTATATTGGAAAACATTTCCATACTTACTTATTCATAAGTAATTCACAAATTTTATTTATTTTCAACCTTTGGAAAATATTCAATATACTTAAATCGAAATTAAGTATATATTTCATTCTTTAAGGAAATCATTCTCTTAAACGTATTTATTTGGGCCAAAACGGATGTTGCGTAAAACATCGTTACGACAACCCAAAATCACTAGTATAGGGATTCGAAATTAAAATAGATATATAAATCCCAATACTATACAAAACATTTCCTTTCGGAAATCATTTACTATAACAACAGTGTTATAGTCCACCATTCCCTTTTATTTCTCGAAAACGTCTATTTCAACAATAATGTTGAAATCTATGGTTTCGAATCTTAACACATTTTAAAACATCGTTAGATCGTTTTAATTCTATTTAAAACATCACATTCAAAACAATTTCTTTAACATATTATTCACTATTCAAAAACGTGAATATACTACGTTAACAAATTTCATCATTTCTATTCATTTTATTTCAAGGGATTATTCACAGTCTAAAACGTGAATATAACTCCATTAATAAGTTATAACAATTTATTTATCAAAATAAGTCGTTTGCGAATTTATAAAACAACGTTTATAAATTCCTTTATTAACCAATCTCAATTCATATCTCAATGATATACTAAAAGTTCATATTATAAGTGAAATACTTATAATTTATTTGTTTGCAAAAATCGTTCCTTTGAACTTCATAACTATAAATCTTATAACTTATAAGATTCGTTTATTTATCCAAACCTATTCTTCAAATAACTTTATGAATTTTATAAAACTACTGCTTATAAAATTCCATTTATAACTTCACCGTTTATGATTCTATAAATTTCATTCATTTCTGAAATTCATTCACAATTCATTCTAACTCTTATAAAAACTCGTTTTATAATTCAAATATTTTAATTTACAAATTATAATTTATAAATCTCTTATATAAATCAATTTATACTATTATTTTAAAACATCTTTAATCTCCTTTATAATTTCATCCTTTTGATTTATAAAATAATTAAATTTTATAAATCCTATATTTTCAACTCTTTATAATAAATTCAATAAATCCCAATTTAAACTCTTTTTATAAAGTTATTAACCCATATTTTCAAAAATCAACCTTTAACTATATTTCTCAAAAATCATAATTTTTATAACATTAAAATTATAACGTTTATTTATTTAAAATGGATCAATTCAAAAATATTTTATAAACGTTTTCTTTCAAAAATCACTTTGAAATCCTTTTAAAATTCCAAAATTTGGTCCAATGATGCTACATACCAAATAGTCAATCACGACAACAACGATATCATATATCGATATGATAATCCATCAAATATCAAAATATCTGAATTCAAATAAATACTGTTGAGGAATCCAGTTGGATCCCTCCAACCTGTTTTCCTGCATCCACAAACATTAGCACAATACCAATTTCGCTCCAGTACGAAATTATCGCGGTATATGGGATTTAAAATATTATCCGCTTAATAGACGGCGCAATAGGGTCTCATCCGCTATACAAATGCGGGAAATCAATAACTCCAATATATACATATGCCAATATATATATATATATATATATATATTGCTATTATATATAATACCAATTTCACTGTTTATGAAATATTCGCGGTATATGTTTTTAATAAATAACATCCGCTTACTAACTGCGTATAATGTCTATTTTAACAATCAATAGATAACAATCATCATTCAAACATGCATTCAAATATTTTAAATCTAACTATTTAAAATAAAATCGAAACTGATTCGATTGAGTGAGAAGTTCTCACCTTGATTTCAATTTCGTTTTAGCGATTTATTTCGAATAAAATTAAACGGACGTTTAATTTTACACGAAATTTTCACTAACTCCAAACGACTCCAATCCAATTCCATAGCATAGTGCTCGTCCATACGATTCCAACGCAACTGGTTTCGCGCGTTTTCGACCTCGTATGAAAAAGTTATGAATTTTACAAGTTTATTCGATTTTTATATAAACAAATTACAACTTAAATTAAAATTTTAAACCCTCAACTAATACTGGCCACTAGATCCATCATCTGCAGATCACCACCGCACGTTTCTTTCTTCCATCTCCTCTTCGTTCATCTACAGGCCGCCTACACGCAACAAGAACCCATTCAATCCAATTTAGGGTTAAATTTTACTTCCAATTCGAGCGACATGAACACGATCAAGATACTCCATCTCGAAGCCCTTCACCTCCTCTATGCACGGCCTCAACCTCATGAAGCTCGGCCACTTCTCATACGCGCGCACGAAGGTGAACGGCCGGCCGTTCGAGCCCCGTTGCTCCTCCTTCGATCGACCATAACCCATCATATCCGTATGGATTTAAAGATCTCGCTTCGCTCTTCAACTTTGATGTTGAACACTTTTTTGAATCGATGAATGGATTAGAAGAATTTAAGGGAAGAAGCCTGGAAGATTTCGGCCATTCATTCATGCTACTGGCGGCTAGGGTTTAGTTTTAGGGTTTTTTTTTTTTAATTTATGTGATAGTGGGCTATTTATAGGAAAATCAATCGACACTATTCATTCCGGAAATTCCGAACTCCGATTTACGCGCCGTAACCAGCATTTCTAGGGTTTACCCCGCGTTCCGGACACAATGGAATAGGTTTCGGAAGCTAATTCAGACATCTGTGCGAGTTATGGCAATAAACGTTCAATTTTAATTAAACCGATTTAAACGATTTTCTAGGCGTTTTAATTTGTACCGGACAAACGGTAAATCCAATTGACACGAAATTTGAAACCATACAATAATATCACATTATGGATCCGATGAAACTGGTTTCGTCGAAATCCGAGACTTTTTGAAAAATGGCTATTTTAACTCGCCAAATTGATATTAAAAATAATTTCGATGCGTTTCGAGCTGCCACGATCAAATGATAACTCCAATTGCTACGAAAATTGAAATCCGGTAATAACTAACTATTACGGATCCAATGGAACTGGTCTCGTCCAATTCTGAGACTGTTCAAAAATTGACTATTTTCACTAGTCGATTTAAATATTAAAATACTCAATTTTCACAAATTAACTTTTAATTCGATTTTAAAAGTTCTAAAATATCATTCTAACTTCAACATGATAAAATAAAATTTTACAAATCATTTTCAATCATATTTAACCCAATTTTCAATTATTTCTATAATTTAACATATTAAATTATCGATTTAATTATCCAATTAAATCCAATTATTCGAATTAAAATTTATTTAACTTATAAATTTCACTTATTAATATTTAAAATAAATTAAATATTCAAATTTTAATTATTAAAAATTCTGGGTCGTTACATGTTGGTGAGCTTTATGCTCCCGTTTGTGATAGGCCTCCCCCCCTTTGTGATTTCTGGATTTCTTGAGATGATTTCTAGAATTTATGTTTCACCAATTTTTCGTGATTTCCATTGATAAGCCTTATCGATATTTGTGCATTGGTGAATTTGTGTGTCATTGACTTTAGTGATTTCTGGATTTCTTGTGTAGTCTTCTGAAATTTGTGCGTCATTGACTTTTGTGATTGACATTGATATTATCGTCAATATTTGTGGTTTGATGAACGAAATAAAGAGTATGACACTTCTTTGATTCTTGTGTAGATTTTGTGATATTGATTAATCTCTTGTTGATTATCAACTACTTATATATCACAGCTTGGCCTTGTGATTTTTATGTGTTTAGTCATAACTCTGATTCTATATCGTTTCATCTGATATTTATAGTTAGACTGATCCGTTTATTATTTTCTTATTAAATAATACTCGGGTCAGACCGAGATGTTACAGGTGCTTCAGCTTGACTTCTCTCTTGGGATTGATTTCTCTGACTTTTGGTTGACTACTTAGATTAGTAGTTTTTGTTGCATACCTTAGAGATATAGACTCCATAATGTATACTTATTCTTTTGTGTAGTTCGTGTAACTATTCTTTTGTGATATTGTGGATCTTTTTGACCACTACTCTGATGTACACTTTTATGTGTAGTATTCATATCTTATTCCGCCTTTGTGATATGAATTTTCTGTGACTGATTTATGTTATGTTTATTCCTATATTTGTTTTTCCGAAGATATTTATAGCCACTGTGTAGTAGCTTTGAGTTTGTGTCGGTATGTCGGATTTCCTCTGGATAAAGCATTGCATGTTATACTATCTGACATATCGGTGCTCGCGCAAAGAAATTACACGGATGGTCGCTCCTCAACAGCCTTATTCTCCGTGCTAGTTGACAGCATTCACCGTAATGTTCTTGGCTAGCATGGGTATAGAGATGGGGCGTCACAGCTTGGTATCAGAGCCAAACTTCAGAACAATATGGAATAATTTTACAAGGGTCATCGTCCTAAGTCCTTCTTAGGAGTCGTGCTTTAGGATTTTATTCGGGTCTTCGTACCGTCCAATCCTATTTTCTTTTATGATTCCTTGTTTTATCTATCAAGAGTTGCTTGATATTTATCTTGAGAATAACGTTTTCTTCTTCTTTATTTCTTTCTTAAAGAAGAGAAATGGTTAGACCTGGCCATCCCAGCGTCGGTCAATCTAGTGCTACTCTCCAGGATGGAGTATTCATGTCTGCCCAGCAGCTTCTAGATCTTGTTAAGAACGCTCAAGCAACCGGTCCCATTCCAGAGCCTACTCATCCTAGATCCGGTTTTGCACGCTTGTGCAGAGACTATACCGATTTGGGTGGAAGGCCATTCACGGGATCCGAGAGTGTTATTGAGATTCAAGCTTGTCTCAAATCATGCGATCGCATCTTTTCTCGCATGAGCCTTATTGATCTTCATCGAGTCCAAGTAGCTTCCAGTATGCTCCAAGAAAGAGCATTAGATTGGTATGAACTTTTAACTTTGGAGATTATCGAAGCGGATCTTACTTGGGAACAGTTCCGGGAAAGATTCGAATTGAAATTTGTGCCGGAGGCTGAAAAGGTAACTTTGGCCCGGCGTTTTATTGACCTTGTTCAAGGTGAATCTTCTGTGACAGACTATGTCGCATCTTTCGAATCTCTTTCTAAGTACGGGGTTGAATACATTAGCACCCCAGTGAAGAAAAATCAGAGACTCGTCTATGGCTTGAATAAGAATCTTAGGAAGCCATTACTTCTGAAACTTGAAGTTTCATTTGATCAGCTTATTGATATCGCTCTTCGTCTTGAAGAGGCCGATAATGAAGGTGATGTTGAAGTTGTGCGTGCCCAAAAGAACTTCGACAATAACTTGAAGAGGCCTATCAAATTCAAAGGCCCCAATTCTAATAAGAAAGGGAAGCAACAAATTCCGGTAGCAAAGACTCCTACCTCTAGTCGTGGTCAATGCTACAATTGTGGTTCCACGGACCACTATACAAGGGAGTGCACGAAACCCCTTTTTTGTCGGCATTGCAAAGGTTCGGGCCATCTTTTATCCTCGTGTCCTAAGATTCCAAGCAAGAGAGAAGGAATGTTGCAAGCTCCTGGCAACTCTTCTCTTGGTCAAGGTATTTTTCACTCAATCCTTGATGGCATTGTTTTATTTCGTGATCTTCTTATTTGAGTTCTTTTTGATATGGGTTCCATCTCACTATTTTATATCAAACGAACTTGTCGATTCTTTTTCTTTGAATATTTTGGGCTTGATGACTTCTTTGAGAGTTGTGAATCCGGATGGTAGGTCCGCAACACTCAATTTGCTTTTTTAATGATGTCGAAAACTATTTTATGTGATTTTTCTTTCCGAGCTGATATTTTTACTTAGGCTTTGGAATTTACTTTTGTAAGGATTGGCTTAATTATTATGAGGCCGTATCCTTTGTCCCGTGTGGACTATTCATCTTTGACATTTTCAATCTGTTAAGCAGATTTCTATTTTCCTTTATGATTTTGATTCCAACTTGATGGCATCATTTTCTTCCTTAAGCCCACTTATAAGGAAAGTGTTATTTCTCTCATTTATGTAGTTAGAGAAAATTTCCGGTATTTTTGAGTTTGTCTTAGGATTATCACCTAAGAGATCTTTTGTGTGGTGTTAAGGTCTTTCTAGTTCGACCTTGCCACCGATTTTCGTTTGCTACGAGTTGCGGAAGTTAGCATTCCACTTACCGCATTCCGCACTCGTTATGATTCTTATGAATGACTTATTATGTCATTCAATTTGTCCAGCTTATTTCATCCATTTTATAAATCGAATATTCTATGAATATTTCGATGAGACCATTCTTGTATTTATTGATTTTGGATGAAAATAGTAATTTAAAATTTTGCAAATCTTTTTCATAAGATTTATTTATAAGTAAAACTGGATTTTGTTCTTGAAACGAACAAAGAATATTCTTAAAAATTTTTAAGAGATTTATTTATCCTATAAAAGATGATTTTGTGATTGTATTGCCCGTTGAGTGCTTTAAGAATTTTGGTCGATGCGCTTGATCAACGTTATCGATAGGAATTTCCTAAACGCTTTGATGTGACAATCAGACACGATATATCGACTTGTAAATTGTAAAAATTTTCTAGAAATATTTTTACATTGAAATAATTGTGATTTTGAAAGTTTTAACTTTTCAGGAAAAGAGGATTATTTAAAAGAACTCTTCCTTTCGATACTCTTATTCTTGTGATTCCTGAAGGGGAACCAAGACTTTGCTATTTGTACCGATACTAGTCATATTGGTTTGGATGCCATTCTCTTGCAAAGGAGAATGTGCTATCACTTGTGTTTCTAAATCATTATAGCTTATCGAGACTAGATATATCACTCGTGATCTAGTGCTCGCGGCTATTGCTTTTACTTTTGGAATTTGGCATCATCATATTTGGATGAGAAATTTGTTCTCTACCTCGACCATAAATCTTTGGAATATTTATTTTCTCATAAGGAACTTCATGTCGACTCGAGCCCCTAGCATCTTATGATCTTGGTATTCTTTTATTCCCGAAAGGGGAAATCGTGTTGCCAATGCGCTTTGTCGTAAGCAACAAGTGGTTGATTCTTTGATGTTGTCTGAATGGAATTATCGCCTCATCAAGTTCATCGGACGTTTTGGTACACTTCGTTTTGTTGAGTTTTATCTCATTCCTTTTATGGACTAGCGTCCGATGTCCTTTTATTGTGTTCGGTTCATTGGACGTACCGTTTTTGTACTACGTCGGTGTTCCGAAATCATTCGGGTTTTGATTCATTGGATGTACCGTTTGTACTACATCAATGTCTTTGCTTTTGATTCATTGGATGTACCGTTGTACTACATCTATGTCTTTGCTATTGGATTCATTGGATGTACCGTTGTACTACATCAATGTCTCCGTTTTTTGGTTCATTGGATGTACCGTTGTACTACATCAATGTCTTTCTTATTTGATTCATTGGATGTACCGTTGTACTACATCAATGTCTTCGCTTTTTGATTCATTGGATGTACCGTTGTACTACATCAATGTCTTTCTTATTTGATTCATTGGATGTACCGTTGTACTATATCAATGTCTTTGCTATTGGATTCACTGGATGTACCGTTTGTACTACATCAATGTCTTTGTTATTTGATTCATTGGATGTACCATTTGTACTACATCAATGACTTTGTTTTTGATTCATTGGGTGTACCGTTTGTACTACATCATTGTTTTTTCTATTTGATTCATTGGATGTACCGTATGTACTACATCAATGTCTTTGCTTTGGTTCATTGGGCGTACCGTTTTTGTACTACGCTGATGTCCCAAATTATTTGAGTTTCTAGTTCCTCGGGCGTACCGTTTTTGTACTACGCCGTTGCACTGGCTCAATTTTCTGCTATTCTTGACGTTCCCCACGTCTTTTATCTACGGAAATGCCTTAGGGATTCCGGTTTTCATTCTTGAGCCCGGTGTTATTGAGGGATTGAAGTTTCACCAAATTTGACTTTTGAGCAACATTCTATTCGCATTATTGCTTTGGAGGTTGAGCGCCTTCGATATAAAGATATTCTTTTTGATAAAGGTTCAATGGTTCTCAAATCCTAAGGATTGCTCATGTGAAATCTTGAGAATTCATCGAACGAAAACTTTCGGATTTACTCCTTCGTGCTCTTTATGGTGAACTTCCTATTTCAAATTTTCTTTTGTGTTGATATGCTTCTGCGGTTGTTACTTCTTATTTCTTCTTAAGTATTGCGAGGATGCAATTTCTTTAAGGAGGGGAGTCTGTAACAACCCGCATATTTATCGATTTAATATTTAAATATTTTATTTAAATATTTTATCGTTCGTCGGATTTTGGTCCGAAAAGCTACTTTGTGCAAACAGTCGAATTGGGACTCGAGACCACCCCCATTGAGTTCAAAATGACGTTTGCGACCTTTTTGAGTATAAGCTTCGATATGTTTGGAGAAAGTTGATTTTTGCCACTTTTTCACTTAGGGCTTTGGTTTGGGCTGAGCCCATTAACCCCACTTATGTATTCAGTCCCAACCCTCTCCTCTTCATTTACTTCCTTTCTATTTTCCTAATACTCAAGCTTTCATAATAATGGAGGAGTGGAAGAGGAAACTAAAATTCCAAGCCCTAGTTTCCATTAACAAATCCCTCTTCTAGCTCCAAACTCAAGAGAACCCATTGGTAAGCAACTCCTTCTTCTTCTCCAACTCTTTCTCTCCTTGATTTTAGAAATTTCCTAAACCTAACTTTGGGAAATGTTTCTCTTTTTAGCTTAGATTCAAGCTTCTAGAGTTGGATTTGAAGAGTGGTTGATTCCCCTTTGCTTTCAAGCTTCATCTTCATAAATTTTAGTGCAAAGGTGAGATTTTTAATCTCACATCTAAGTCTATGAATTATCTTCGAATGTTAGGTATGAATTCCTAACACTTATTCGTGTGCATTTGCTTTTGGTTTGGATTGAATTGGTGTATATTCCAATTTTTGGTGTTTTGAGTTCAATTCGTTAAAAATCCTAACTTATATGTTTGAACATGTTTTTGGTGATGCATCGAGGAGCATATAGGGTCGGGTAGTCGATTGGCATAAACCCTTAGCGCCGTTGCTCGAGAGAATGAAATTTGGACGAGGTTGGAGCTCATTACTATGGGCTGGGAAGAGGCTGGCAACAGGTCCGGTCGACCGAGCTCCCTGAGTCGGCCGACCGACCTGCTGCCGAGTGCATAAGCACTCCTCTGTTTAAGGCTCGGTCGACCGACTCAGGGAGTCCGGTCGACCGACCTGCTGTTAATTGCCAGATTAGCCTATTTTGCTAATCCGCTTGAATATCCAACTTTAATCGATTCGTGTAGTCTCCCTTTTGTCATTGTCATTTATTATCGACTTAGATGACCTTTTCTTTGGGAATTTTAGATATATCCACTTTGATGGATTTTATATCGATTTCTTTGGATTTTATTCACGTTTTCGAATGTGAATCTTAGCGATTGATTGTTCCTACAATCTTCTTTGTGATTTGTCACTTTAAAAATATAAAGGTTTTCTATACTAGTAGTAAATATCAAAACTCTTTCCTCGAACGATTTCAACACTATTTTAATACCAAATTCGTTTATAAAACCTTTTTCCAATCTATTAGTATATATAAACCTTTACTTCACTCGTATGAGAAATCTAATTAAACGACTTAGTAAAACAAGTGGTATGAAACGCTTGCGTTCACTTTGTTGGTTAATTCTTGGACTTGTTCGACTGAAACCCCTGTGACAATTTTCTAGTGGAAATCTACAGTTTGTTCGTAAATATTTAAGTTAAGCAAGTGGTTATGGGACATGAAGCTAAACTCATATATTTACTAGCTTAGTGTAATTGACACTTCTCGTTGATCATGACGATCATCTTTGTGATTTAGACTAGCAATGTGCGATGTCTCTTTGTCTGCGAGGGAGACTAAACCCCGTTTTGTGGAGTTTCGACTCAATTTGTGATGGGATAGCAACCCATGGTCTTCGGGCCGTTTGTGGGGCTTCGGCTCAATTTGTGATGGTTAGCGACCATGGAATTAGCGTTCCGTTTGTGATACACGTGTTGGTGAGCTTTATGCTCCCGTTTGTGATAGGCCTCCCCCCTTTGTGATTTCTGGATTTCTTGAGATGATTTCTAGAATTTGTGTTTCACCAATTTTTCGTGATTTCCATTGATAAGCCTTATCGATATTTGTGCATTGGTGAATTTGTGTGTCATTGACTTTAGTGATTTTTGGATTTCTTGTGTAGTCTTCTGGAATTCGTGCGTCATTGACTTTTGTGATTGACATTGATATTATCGTCAATATTTGTGGTTTGATGAACGAAATAAAGAGTATGACACTTCTTTGATTCTTGTGTAGATTTTGTGATATTGATTAATCTCTTGTTGATTATCAACTACTTATATATCACAGCTTGGCCTTGTGATTATTATGTGTTTAGTCATAACTCTGATTCTATATCGTTTCATCTGATATTTATAGTTAGACTGATCCGTTTATTATTTTCTTATTAAATAATACTCGGGTCAGACCGAGATGTTATAGGTGCTTCAGCTTGACTTCTCTCTTGGGATTGATTTCTCTGACTTTTGGTTGACTACTTAGATTAGTAGTTTTTGTTGTATACCTTAGAGATATAGACTCCATAATGTATACTTATTCTTTTGTGTAGTTCGTGTAACTATTCTTTTGTGATATTGTGGATCTTTCTGACCACTACTCTGATGTACACTTTTATGTGTAGTATTCATATCTTATTCCGCCTTTGTGATATGAATTTTCTGTGACTGATTTATGTTATGTTTATTCCTATATTTGTTTTTCCAAAGATATTTATAGCCACTGTGTAGTAGCTTTGAGTTTGTGTCGGTATGTCGGATTTCCTCTGGATAAAGCATTGCATGTTATACTATCTGACATATCGGTGCTCGCGCAAAGAAATTACACGGATGGTCGCTCCTCAACAGTCTTATTCTCCATGCTAGTTGACAGCATTCACCGTAATGTTCTTGGCTAGCGTTGGTATAGAGGTGGGGCGTCACAGTGCAACCTACATAGCTGGACGTCCTTACGTGCTATGGGTTCAGCCATTTATCGACAAAGGATAACAATGCTCAAAAGTGCAATAGTACATTTTAAGGCGACGATACACCATGAAGAAAGCTGGATCCGATAATTAATAAATCAACTATCGAGGATAATTAAAATGATCGTATATGGAAATTAAATATCATATGTCCAACATTAGTCATCAATTCCAAATAAGTGCTATCCCTCAATTGAAAATGAAGCCACGCAAGTTGGGGTAGGTTACCTCTAGGCATCGCCTTGATGACATTTTTAACTTTCAAGATAGAAACGAGTCCAAGCCTCAACATTTAGCCTTAAAGTATGACCAATCCATATAAGCGATATCGCTTATGGAATTGCTTTTCCGTAACCGAAATCGAACTTCGCTTTGAACTTGTGCTTGATTTCCATATTACAGTATTGGTTCAACACTTTTAGAAATATCTTTTAAAAATATTCTTTTAAAGGACAAACTTGGAATGCTAAGTGTATTAAAACAAGAGTTAAAAATAAATGTCGTCAAAACATTGTTTACTATAAATCTAAAACAATTTGTACATAGCTTTTTTCTCATTTAAAACCATCATTTGTAAATTTAAAACAATATTTATTATCCCAAAGGAAAATAAAACAACTTAAATACCTTTATAAATTTGAAATAATATTAATTATCCTGAAAGACAATTAATCACAATTATAATCTCTTTTAGATGGACAAATTAATTATTTTAAATAAAATGGTTACTTATTTTCAAAACACTTTTATATCATTAGTAAATTAACTTTAGAATCTTTATTAAATCGGTTATTAACTTTAAAATACTCAATCAGTTAATTAATTTTAAAACACTTCCATTATATTAGTTAATTTATTTTAATCACTTTTATTAAATTAATAGATGAACTTTAATATCATTAATTAAAAAGATTTATTAAATTCAAATAACCATTAATTAAAATGAAAAATTTATCTCAAACATCATTAAAATGTGTGATAACCTGGATTTTCAGGCATCAGATAATTGGATAGTTATCTGATTTAACTTCTAAAAATACTAATTTATAAATTGAACAAATAAATGAGATAATCTCCTTTATAATTATTTAAATTTGATAAAATTGATTTATTTTCAAAACAATAATAATAATGTGTTACTTTTATATATATATATATGGATTTTAAATAGAATTGGAATTTTGTTTGTTTAAATATATATATATTTATATGAGTTGATTTTAATTTGAATTTGAAATTCAAAATATAAATATCTTAAAGTAAATTGAAATTAAATATATATATATATGATTTTATTAGTATATAGTTGTTATTCTCATTCAAAAATCATATTAATATAAATGAAGGAAGGTGGTTACTAAACAAAATTTAATATAAGGGTTTTATGGAAAACATTTTAAAACACAAATAAAGTATATAAAGTATAATTAGTATATTTGTATAACTGTTATAAGTGTGTAGTTGAGATTTTATAAATTTAGTAGACAAATATAAGAGGAAGAATAAATATAATTAAGTAAGATTAATTTAAGATAAAATTTAGATATAAGACATTTATATAAGGCCAAATTGATAATATGATAAACATATATATTTTAAAAGGTAAAGACATTTATAAATATAAAAGTCAAATTTAGAATATTGTATAAATACACATAAAAACAAGTGTAAGCTAAGTACATATAATACATAAACATACTAACATAAGAAAGTATTAATAATTATTAGTTTAAGCATTTGAAAATATTTAAAAAACATTAAACATTTGTAACAAATTTAGCATGCATGAGAATACAAGTGTAAGTTAGTTTGATCATAATTTAACATTTGTAAATTGATTAGACTTGCAAATAACAAGTGGCTTTGCTTATTTTATCCTCTATAAAATAAAATAAAAAATATATAAAAAAAGAAAAGATTAGGCTATATACAGATGACATTTTCTTCTCTAAATCTAAGAATTAAAAGAAAATCCAAAAACCATAACTTCAATTCAAAAACCGAGCAAAGTTAGCATGGAAATTCAAGGTTTAACTCAGCATATAAAGATCAGATTCAAAATCAAGCAAAAGCAAAATTAAAACCAGAACAAAATAAAGTCAGGAAGAAAGCTTACAATTCCAAAGATCAACTCAACCTCAAAAATTTAAAAGGGCTAGCAGCAATATCAACCCGAAGCAATTCATCAAGCAAATTCAAAATCAGTCACACATTTAAAATCTGGGTCTCTATTTCAAAGGTGAGTAAACATTTTGTTTTAAAGACAGTTTAAGTTATGATTGGATATAATGCATATGTTGATCTGTGAATTGATATTGATGTTGCATGAAAATCTTTCAGTTTTATATAATTGAATTGGTATATATGTATATGTGTGTAAGTATGTCTGTATATGTAGATATCCTTTTCTCTGCTGTTTCAGTCCTTGCTTTTGCCTTCAAAAATTCAGATCTCTAAATCTAATCAACATTAGACTTCGAAATTTAAATGGAAGTTGTTTGTTAATGTATGATGATGATTTTAAAAATGGAATCAGGATATTTTTTCAGTAAATTATTTTTAAAATGGGAATATACAGAAAGTACCTATTTTATGTTAAAAGTAAATATTCATAATTCTGTAAATTGATTCCAGAAATGGGTTAGTGATGGAAAATGATGAATTTAGAGAGTTTGATCGCGATTTTTGGTGTAGTATTCTTTAAGATATTTGGAGGTGAGTAGTTTCGACATTTTTTCGATTTGAGAAGATCGGCGGCGTCGCTGTGGATGAAACTTGGGCTGAAGGTGGTCTGGGTGATGGAGAGTGTAGGAAATACGCTGGTGGATTTTCTTATTGGCCGAGGTGATAGGATATTAGTGATGTAGGGTTTTGAGCTGTTCGAAGTGGTCGTCGTTGAGGGAGCTCGTACGGTGGCTAGGGTGGACCGGAGTGGTTCGCAGTTGTGGGAATTGGAGCTGGATGAAGTGATGAAGTTTGGGTGAGGTGGACAGGCGGTCTCGAGGTAGGAGACGTCAAAACGGCGAAGATTTGCGTCGATGATATTTCCATTTTGGTTGAGTTTTGGGCTCGATTTTTGTTTCGATGGAATTCGTTCGATCTGATTGTTCGAGTGTAGTCGCGTGAGTTCGTATGATGGTCGAGCGTCGCCGCGACGATCACCGGAGGTGGGAGGCGCTGGTGTACGTGCACCACGTGCATGTCGTATTTGGGGACGATGGGTTTTTGGGATGCTCGAGTTGTAACGAGCGAATGGAGGTTAGACTCGAAGCCGCTGAGTTTGGGGTTGACTCGAGACTAACGCGGGTTTTATAAGGAATTGACTTTGTAGTGTTAAGCTGATCATAGAAAAGCAAAGTTTTGTAAAAGAAATCAAGTTAATTTTTTTAAAAGCTAGTTCTATTCAATTAAATGTCAATAAAGTTTTTAGAGTATTTTAATATATTTCAAGAATAATATGTTTAAGATAGTGACTTTAAAGGATTGTTTTATTAATTCATTAAGGTAATTAATTAAAAGGCGATTAATCTATTTAAGGTTAATTACTTAATGTAATTAATCGAAGATAATTACTTAATAAAAGTAAATAAAGAATAATTATTTTTTGTCATTAATTAGGGTGGGTAATTAATGGACAAATTACTAAATATGATTTATTAAATGATAATTACTTGATGAATAGTAATTAAAGAAAAATTACTTAGTGGAAGTAATTAAGTGTTAATTACTAAGTGTAATTAAAGGATTAATTAATGTAATTAATCAAGGAGTTGGTTTAATTAATGAAGTAATTAAGGATAGTGAATTTCTGAGTGGAATTATGTTTTATTAATTAATAACTAGGTTTTATTAATTAATACTAAAAGGATGATTAGTCTATAATGAAATATTAATCAAGGTAATTAAAGATAAATCAAGGGTAATTAAGGATTAATCAAATGGAAATTAAGGATTGATTTATTGGTTATTATGGTAATGCAAGGATGATTAATTAATTAGTTATAATTAATTAATGTTTAGTAATAGTAATCTAAGTCACTAAAGTTAGTTATTAATTTAATTAGAGATGAATTAAATTAATTGGAAAGTGATCAAGCTTGTTTATGAATGATTGAATGATGTTAAATGCCTTGAATTGGTTGATATCTATGGTATGAAATGATTTGTGATATAATATGTTTGGTTTGAACTGTGATAATGTGGTTATCTATCAATGGTGAATTGCTATGTAAAAGTGACATTCGTTATTAAAAGGTTGAATTGAATTTAATTGAATAACCTGGGTTAAGATGACATGAGATTCAAAGAGGCCGGAGCCGGGTATCAGTAAAAACCCGAAACCACTTCGATTTGTAATCTACAAAATTCTTTATATTGGATATGTGGTATTAAACAGGTTGGAATGGAATGAATTGTGTAATATGGATATTTAACTTGAAATTGTTGTGTGATAAATGTTGACTAATAGAACTCGTAAAAGGGTACGAGTTACCTTGATATTCTCATGTGTTATGGTTTGGTATTTCATATTATGTGAGTTTACTCATGCTGGTTTCCAGCCTGACCCGGGTGTTACTTTGATGTAATGCTCGGGTCAGACCGAGTACTACATATTTCCTGGTGAGGACGTTCTAGAGCTCAGGAGGCGAGCTGGATGGCAGGAACGTATGGAGTGTTTCCGTTGTGTTATATTGTTGTATATCCGGAACAAGTTATTTTGACTGTCCGGTGATTGTAAATGTTGTAACTCTGATGTATTAAAATATAATTGACTGATACAGCTTTCTTTGTGTAAAGAATATTATTTGATATTGTATTTTATCCGCTGCAAATGTGAGATTCTGTGTTTCATTTCTGTTTCTTCTTCTATCTCTTTTCTTCTTTTCCTAACTATCTGGAATTTTCGAGATCGAAAATTTTGGGTCATTACATTTGGTATCAGAGCTGAAGGTTAAGCGAGAACTTGGCTCTGGTGGGTTTACTCATTAAGGACAGGGTCAATGGTACTCTAGAATGAGTTGAGTGAATATATATGAGAGCGTACTTGTTATTTTCTTATATAAGGATTTTAAATGATTTTATATAAGAATATATTTTGATATATAAAGCAATATTTCTTTCTAACAAAAATTAAGGTAATTGGTTGTTAAATTATTGGAATTAAATTAAGTGGTAATAGAAAATACAACCAAATTGTAATTAAATAAAGATAAGTTTGAGATGGATTCAAACTAAAATTAAAATCTTGAATTTGGAGAAGAGTTTCAGAATAGGATAATTATGAATTGGTTTTCTTGGTTATTATCATAAATGACTGTTGTGTTTAATAATAAAATGTGTATTAATGAGTAAGCAAAATGAAATGTTTTAGGCAAGCAAAACATTTAGGCAAGTATAACTTATAAATTGGAATTAAAGATGATCTAAATTGTGAAGTTTTAAATCTAGGTCCAGAAATTTGAAAATTGTTTCAAAGTGATAAAGAAATAATAAATAATATTATTTAATGTATTTGAATGAAAGGGTCCTATTTCAAACAAGAGTTGTTTGAAAATTTAAAGAAATTTGTTTTGAATTAAAAGCCAAAGGTGGTTTAAAATTTAAGGATAACTTGATGTGTAAAGGAAATAATATGTATATATAAGGAATATACATAATATCAAAGACGGTTTGAAATAAACTCTAAATGTTGAGTTTTAAATTTGGAATGAGATGTGAAACCCAAAGCGATAAGTTTTTGGACTTATAAGTGGGAAGATTGTTAATGTGAAGTTTAAAATTTGAAATGGGAATTCAAAATTGGGTAAGGTTGACTGGATTTAGTGAATTGAATTTAACTTGGGAGATATTAAATAAGTTAACAAGCAACCTGAATTGAAAATTTCAAGATGAAATTGGGATTTTACTTGGAAAGTTAAATGATTGATTTGAATTGGGAGTTTGTGTGATCTCAAAATGGGATTGAGATCTGGAAACTGAGAATGGATAAATGTTTTAAAATAATTGGAACGAAACCATCCTGTTATTATTAATAATCTTTAAGCTGGATTTGTTTAAATAAATGAAGAAATGGGGTGTGGTAATATATCCATTATTAAGATAAAATGGAATCATTTTGGACTTAAGATTCGAAAGTTTAAGATAAAACTTCGAATGTTTGGTTTCAAAATTGAAATTTGATGAAAAATTGAATTTCAAAGATGTAGTTGTTTAAAAAGGATTTGAATTATTTGAACTTTGAAATAAGTTAAAAATGGAATCTGAATTCAGAATTAAATGGTTTAAGATATAAGTTGATTTGATTTAAGGGATTAAATCATCATTTAAAAATTTAACTCGAATTTATATAATTCGGGATGGTTTAAATTTGAAATTTGAATTAAATTAGTTCAAATTGAATTTGATTTGAATTAATTGGAATTGTGATTAAAGATGGATAAGTTTAAAAATTCAAATGGAAAATTTAAATTGGATTAATTTGAAATAAAATTGAAGTTGAATGTGTTTAAATTCAAATGGGAATTGGGATTAATTCAAACTGGAATTGATATGAATTGAAATTGGTTCAATTTGAAATTTATTTGAATTAACTGAAATTGTGATTAAAGTTGAATAAGTA
This sequence comes from Allium cepa, assembly GCA_030765085.1. Classification (NCBI taxonomy): domain Eukaryota; kingdom Viridiplantae; phylum Streptophyta; class Magnoliopsida; order Asparagales; family Amaryllidaceae; genus Allium; species Allium cepa. The sequence goes on along the minus strand of CM060940.1, from coordinate 753,484,640 downwards.
AATTCAAATGGAATTTGATTTGAATTTAGGAAAGAAATTAAGGATTAATTCAACTTGAATTGGGGTTAAATCAATTTCAATGGAAATTGAAGTTATTTAAGTTGGAATCGAGTCAATTTAAATGAAAGTGAAAATTTAAATTGCATTGATGGGAATGGAGATTGGGAATTCAACAGTTTGGCTCTGAACTATTTTTCCAAATAAAATATTTAATTTAAACCGTTTTAAATCTATTTTTCTATCTATTTACTATATAACTTTTATTTTTAAAACCCAAGCTATCTTATACTTGTTTTGCAGCTACTTTTGGAACTATTTAACTATTTTACAACTGTTTTATAAACTAATTACTATCTTTCAACTATTTTATCACTAATTACCATTTTATAACTATTTTGCAATTATTTCAAATTTCTATAATTATTTAACTATTTTATATCTATTTTATCATTATTTAACTATTTTACAAACTAATAATTATTTTTCAAATACTTATCTATTCAAGCTATTTTCTAAATTTAAGCTGGACAGAGTTCAAACTGTTTATGATTGAATATCCATTTGAGATAAGGATTAAAGTGATAATCCAAATGAAATTGAGGCAAATGAGAATAAGTGAATAGAAATTATAAGTGATGTGAATAGAAAAGGGAATTGATTTGATTAACAATCAATGAAGAAGATATGTAGGATGTACGTATATTATTCTATTCGCAAAGTGATTTGATCCAGATTCGAGCATAAAATTTCGAGATAGTTATATCCTTTCGAGTTGGGATTTTTCACTTGATTTTCGACGGCGAACCTGGATATGGATTTTTGATTGGTTCTGGATACTCTCTATCATAGTTATAGCTATGCAAGGAGAATGACGATTTTTGATCAAGAAACCATATTTGAGTCCGCACTAGGAAGTCGGGTGGATGATACTAGTTCGGAAGTGAAATTGTGTGATCGAGTGAGCGATCAGATTGATATAGCGTACGGATGATATGTGTACATCATACGGGTTTGAATGAAATTTGATACAGGGAATTTGTGGATAAGAAATGTGAAATGGTTATTGAAATGAAAGATATATTTTGTGAAATATATGAAGTAAAGTGGAAATTGGAAATTTTCGTGGTAAAAATTTACTATATGGAAGTAAGTAATTTGGTAACTGACTTTATAGAGTAATCAAATTTGAATATTTGATTTTGAATAACCAAAGTTATATATCTTTGTTACATAAGATAAATCTCCCCTTGTTGAATCTATTGCCGGAAGGAAAGGATTTTTGAAAAGTGTTTGAAGTATAAAAGGGAATTTATACAAGTTTGAAGTGATCGAAAGATTTTTTTTTCTAGTTATATATATATATATATATATAAAGGATCTTATGAGGATTTGGGGAAAGTTTTTGGAACCTATGGGCTTTGGAAAGGCTTTTGGTTTTTGGGAAAAATCAATATTGGAATTTGGAAAGCCTAATTTGAGAATTATCGATTTTGGGATAATCGATTTTGAGAAAGGAGATTTATATGGGATTCATACTAGGTGTATGATTTGGAAGATACTATATGTGTATAGTATAAAGTGTTTTGAAAATGGCTCTGGAGAAAAAGGCGCTCCCTTGGAATGAACTTCTTAAGAGTGCCACATGGTGGTACTGCCTTGAACCCTAAGGGGGAGGGGTTCTAAAGTTGATCTTGTGAGGAGTCCAGACAAAACTAGTTCCTGAGGAATATGTGTAGTGGGAAGCGAAAGTCAAGGGCGCTGATGCCTACAGAGACATTTGGATTATGCTGTGACGACAGTGTAACTCGATGTCACTGCGATCTACTACAGACCATAGCGAAAGTCGTGTGTGCCGCTGAGAGCCAACATTCTATGTTTGATTTTATATCGGTAGACTGCGACCTATGGTGACATAGAGAAAGTCATGTGTGCCACTGAGAGCCAACAGTCTACGTTTGATTTTACATCGGTAGACTGCGACCTATGTGGGAGTGGAGAAGTTTCATTCTTTTGGCAGCGGAATTCGAGCGCGCTAAGGCCTACAGCTACATGGACTTTTGTTGTGATGGCAACGTAACCCAGGATGTAACTGCGATCTGTAGGGGTTCCATGGAGTAATCAAGGGGCGCGGAGGCCTACAGTTATCTAGGTATTTTATCGGGATGACAACTAACCATCGGGTTAACTGCAACCATGGATGAGGGTGATGATTTTCGGAGCATTCTCACCAAAGATATTTCCTCTACTTTCAAAAATGTTTTCTGTATTTTCAATAAAATTAATTTTCCAAGTATTTACACTAGGTGTTGAAAACGGGTTTGCCAAGTACTTATAGATTTTTAGTCTTACGTCTGATCACGTATGATCGAATTTCTGTGAGAACGAGGAAGGACTTGTTGAAACATCGAGTTATAAAATGATATTATTATAAAACAATTTTGACAATAATATATAGATTTTAAAATGTTTTAAAAATGTGCAAAAGAGAATTTTTTTACTGAAATTAAGCATTTTAAATAAATCTGGCTCCGTTCCTTTCCGAGGACGAAAATATTCTAAAGGGGAAGGAATATGATAGCCCAGATTTTCAGGCATCAGATAATTGGATAGTTATCTGATTTAAATTCTAAAAATACTGGTTTATAAATTGAACAAATAAATGGGATAATCTCCTTTATAATTATTTAAATTTGATAAAATTGATTTATTTTCAAAACAATAATAATGTGTTACTTATATATATATATAAATGGATTTTAAGCAGAATTGGATTTGTGTTTGTTTAAATATATATATTTATATGAGTGGATTTTAATTTGAATTTGAAATTCAAAAGATAAATATCTTAAAGTAAATTGAAATTATACATATATGATTTTATTAGTATATAGTTGTTATTTTCATTCAAAAATCATATTAATATAAATGAAGGAAAGTGGTTACTAAATAAAATATAATATAAGAGTTTTATGGAAAAACATTTTAAAATACAAATAAAGTATATGAAGTATAATTAGTATATTTGTATAACTGTTATAAGTGTCTAGTTGGGATTTTATAAATTTAGTAGACAAATATAAGAGGAAGAATAAATATAATTAAGTAAGATTAATTTAAGATAAAATTTAAACATAAGACATTTATATAAGGGCAAATTGGTAATATGATAAATATATATATATTAAAGGGTAAAGACATTTATAAATATAAAAGTCAAATTTAGAATATTATATAAATACACATAAAAACAAGTGTAAGCTAAGTACATATAATATATAAACATATTAACATAAGAAAGTATTAATAATTATTTCTTTAAACATTTGAAAATATTTAAAAGACATTAAACATTTGTAACAAATTTAGCATGCATGATAATACAAGTGTAAGTTAGTTTTATCATAATTTAACATTTGTAAATTGATTAGACATGCAAATAACAAGTGGCTTTGCTTATTTTTATCCTCTTTAAAATAAAAAAATATAAAAAAAGAAAAGAATAGGCTGTATACAGATGACATTTTCTTCTCTAAATCTAATAATTAAAAGAAAATCTAAAAACCACAACTTCAATTCAAAAACTGAGCAAAGTTAGCATGGAAATTCAAGGTTTAACTCAGCATATAGAGATCAGATTTGGAATCAAGCAAAAGGAAAATTAAAACCAGAACAAAATAAAGTCAGGAAGCAAGCTTACAATTTCCAAAGATCAACTCAACCTCAAAAATGTAAAAGGGCTAGCAGCAAAATCAGCCTGAAGCAATTCATCAACCAAATTCAAAATCAGTCACACATTTAAAATCTTGGTCTCTGTTTCAAAGGCGAGTAAACATTTTGTTTTAAATACAGTTTAAGTTATGATTGGCTCTAATGCATGTGTTGATATGTGAATTGATATTGATGTTGCATGAAAATCTTTCAGTTTTATATAATTGAATTGGTATACATGTATATGTGTGTAAGTATGTATGTATATGTAGATATCCTTTTCTCTGTTGTTTCAGTCCTTGCTTTTGCCTTCAAAAATTCAAATCTCTAAATCTAATCAACATTAGACTTTAAAATTTAAATGGAAGTTGTTTGTTAATGTATGATGATGATTTTAAAAATGGAATCAGGATTTTTTTCAGTAAATTACTTTTAAAATGGGAATATACAGTAAGTACCTATTTTATGTTAAAAAATAAATATTCACAATTCTGTAAATTGAATCCAGAAATGGGTTAGTGATGGAAAATGATGAATTTAGAGAATGTGATCGCGATTTTTAGTGTAGTATTCTTTGATATAGTTGGAGGTGAGTAGTTGCGACATTTTCGTCGATTTGAGAAGATCGGCGGCGTCGGGCTGGATGGAACTTGGGCTGAAGGTGGTCTGGGTGATGGAGATTGTCGGAAAAATGCTGGTGGATTTTCTTGTTGGCCGATGTGAAAGAATTTTGGTGATGTAGGGTTTTGGGCTAGTCGAAGTGGTCGTCGTTGATGGAGCTCGTATGGTGGCTATGGTGGACCGGAGGGGTTCACGGTTGTTGGAATTGGACTGGATGAAGTGATGAAGTTTGGGTGAGGTAGACAGGCGGTCTCGAGGTCGGAGACATCAGAACGACGAAGATTTGCGTCGATGATGTTTCCAGTTTAGTCGAGTTTTGGGCTCAATCTTTGTTTCGATGGAATTCGTTCGATCTGGGTGTTCGAGTGTGGTCACGTGAGTTCGTGTGATGGTCGAGCACCGCCGTGACGATCACCGAAGGTGGGAGGCGCTGGTGTACATGCACCACGTGCACGTCGTATCTAGGGACGATGGGTTTTTGGGATGCTCGAGTTTTGTCACGAGCGAATCGAGGTTAGACTCGAAGCCGTTGAGTTTGGGGTTGACTCGAGACCGACAAGAGTTTTATAAGGAATTGAATTTGTAGTGTTAAGCTGATCATAGCAAAAGTAAAGTTTTGTAAAAGAAATCAAGTTTAGTTTTATTAAAAAGCTAGTTCTATTCAATTAAATGTCAATAAAATTTTAAAAGTATTTTAATATATTTCACGAATTAAAATGTTGAAGATAGTGATTTTAAAGCATTGTTTTATTAATTCATTAAGGTAATTAATTAAAAGGTGATTAATCTATTTAAGGTTAATTACTTAATGTAATTAATTGAAGATAATTACTTAATAAAAGTAAATAAAGAATAATTACTTTATGTCATTAATTAGGGTAGGTAATTAATTGACAAATTACTAAAAATGATTTATTAAAAGATAATTACTTGACGAATAGTAACTAAAGAAAAATTACATAGTGGAAGTAATTAAGTGTTAATTACTAAGTGTAATTAAAGGATTAGTTAATGTAATTAATCAAGGAGTTTATTTAATTAATGAACTAACTAAGGATGGTGAATTTCTGAGTGGAATTATGTTTTATTAATTAATAACTAGGTTTTATTAATTAATACTGAAAGGATGATTGGTGTATAATGAAAGATTAATCAAGGGTAATTAAAGATAAATCAAGGGTAATTAAGGATTATTCAAATGGTAATTAAGGATTGATTAATTGGTAATTATGGATAATGAAAGGATGATTAATTAATTAGTTCTAATTAATTAATGTTTAGTAATAGTAATCTAAGTGATTAAAGTTAGTTATTAATTTAATTAGAGATGAATTAAATTAATTGGAATGTGAACAAGCTTGTTTATGAATGATTGAATGATGTTAAATGCCTTGAATTGTTTGATATCTATAGTATGAAATGATTTGTGATATAATATGTTTGGTTTGAACTGTTATAATGTGGTTATCTATCAATGGTGAATTGCTATGTAAAAGTGACATCCGGTATTTAAAAAGTTGAATTGAATTTAATTGAATAACTTGGGTTAAGATGACATGAAATTTGAAGAGATCGGAGCCGGGTATCAGTGAATACCCGGAACCACTTCGATTTGTAATCTACAAAGTTCGTTATATTGGATATGTGGTATTAAACAGGTTGGAATGGAATGAATTGTGTGATATGGATATTTAACTTGAAATTGTTGTGTGATAAATGTTGACTAAGAGAACTCGTAAAAGGGTAGGAGTTACCTTGATATTCTCATGTGTTATGGTTTGGTATTTCATATTATGTGAGTTTACTCATGCTGGTTTTCAGCCTGACCCGGGTGTTACTTTGATGTAATGCTCGGGTCAGACCGAGTACTACATATTTCCTGGTGAGGACGTTCTGGAGCTCAAGAGGCGAGCTGGATGGTAGGAACGTATGGAGTGTTTCCGCTGTGTTATATTATTGTATATCTCGAACAAGATATTTTAACTATCCAGCATTGTAAATGTTGTAACTCTGATGTATTAAAATGTAATTGACTGATACAGGTTTCTTTGTGTAAAGAATATTATTTAATATTATATTTTATCCGCTGCGAATGTGAGATTCTGTGTTTCTTTTCTATTTCTTCTTCTATCTCTTTTCTTCTTTTCCTAACTATTTGGAATTTTCGGGACCTGTTGTTACAAAATGACTAAAAAATTTAATGCCATTAATTAAACAATTAATTTAGTTCAAATAATCAATAATTAATTGGATTATTTAAAGTCAAACACCATTAGTTAAAACGATAAATTAAGTACCAAACATCATTTGTTAAAAAAAAAAGATTAATTAACTATAAAACATCATTATTGAAAATGATTAAATAAATATCAAATATCATTAGTTAAAGCAATTAGTTAGATTTAAAAAAATTTATCAATTAAAGTTCAAACTCACTAATTTAATGTGACTTAATTAAATTCAAATCTCATTAATCAAATAGATTAATAAATTTTAAACATCATTAATTAAAATGATTAGTTACATTCAAATATCATTACTTAAAATGATTAATTACTTTTAAACTTCATTAAATAAAAGTATTATCGATTTCAAATATCATTAATTAAAATGATTAATTAAACTCCATTATCATTACTTAAAATAATTATTTAAACTTAAATATTCATTAGTTAAAATGATTAATTAAATCCAACCTCATTTAAATCAAAAGATAAACCAATTTCAAACATCGTTAATTAAATTGGTTAATTACTTTCAAAATCATTGGTTAAAATGATTAATTAATTTAAATTATCATTAATCAAAATGATTAGTGAATTTCAAAAATTTTGTTTAGTGAAAACACAAGCTTAAGTTCAAAACACATCCAATATGGTTTTGGGGATGATCAATAAATGATAGTATAGTGAAATCGCTACGACGTTTATCAAACTAAATGGAATATAAAGATTTATTTCAATTGAACATCATTATAATAGTACAAGGATGTAAATAAATAATTATTGGCGAGAAACACCTCAGGGTCTCTCTACAAATTTTCCTACAAAACAATGGTACATATAATATATATATAATCATTTTAGGTTCATATCAATCAAATTAATATGTCATCCATTTTTCAAACAAAATTCAACCAAACAATTTAAATAACATCCAAGCAATCAATAATAATTTATAGCATCATAATATGATATAGTAAAATTGAATATGAGTTAAACTTACGTTGATTTTAGTTTTCACCAAAGCATTCCATTTTGAACGAAAATCGAATGGGTGTTCGATTTTATCCAAAAATTCCATAAGCTCTTAATCCAAACAAATCAACTACATTGTGTAACCATTGTCGCTATGGGTCCAACGCAAAAAACGACGTTCGAATCTGACCTCGTACGCAAAAGTTATAGCTTTTATAAGTTAACAAATTAATTTAAATAATAAATTATTTAATTAAGCACTAATCCACACTTAACTTAATCAAATCCCCTCCCCTAAACATCTTCCCCCATATACTAATCCTCCCACTCTCAAAACTGTAGGAACCTAACATGTCATTATCTTCAATCCACGATTCCGACCCCATTTCTCGACGAAACGTCACACCGTCACCTTCAATGAACTCCTCTATGCACACTGCATCCACCCGACACCACCACTTCAAGATCATACTATCATTGCCATTCCGACCTAAAAGGTCCCTCCACTGCCATTAATATCAGACTTTACCTCGAATAATGGAAGGCCAAAAATTCTAAGGGATGGTGTTATTCGACAAGGTGAACACCTCAGCGGCCTCTAATTTCCCTAATTCCATGTCAAACTCTGACACATGAAGCCCTAGCCGTTGTATAAACTTCGACCATCACAAAATACTTTCGAACCAACTAACAAGACTATGGAATTGAAGCTCTCTAGCATACAAGCTCAACGAATCCAAAATTTGGATTTTTAGTGGACTGTATTTTGAGATATTGATTTTTAAAGTTTTAAAATCCTCATTCTTAGTTTACAGGATTGATTTTGTAAGAGGAGAAGGATGGGGGTGAACGTGGGAGGTGGGGATGATGTGATAGTATGGCTAAAGTAAGGAATTAAAATATAGGGTATGGGTTTGAAGTATGGAGCATATATCGTTTTATGTTAAAATCTGGCACCTTTCACATCCGTAAATCTCGAACTCCAAACAACACGTGCTCACTACCGTTCTGTACTAAACACTCCTGTTGTGAACTCAACAGAACCAGTTTCAGGACCTAATTCCATCATATAAACAAGTTATTTTTTTAAGTCAAATTAATTTTAAATTGCTATGCATTTTGAGCTCGCACGACCACATAGTACGTCTTCTCATTACGAAACTCGATGGCGTACAAAGATTTATTATTTTGGATCTAATGGCACTGGTTTCATCAAAATTCGAGACAGTGCTCCAGAATGCTAATTTCACAAATTTAAACATCATTTTATATTTTCAATCCGATTATTTTTATAAATAATTTAAAAATTGAATTCATCAATATTATTTATTAACTAAAAGGAGTTAAATATGATTATTAAATCCATTTAACTAATAATTAATTTACAATTCAAATATTTAAAAAGGATCACAATATTGGAATTCTGGTTATTAAATTCCAAAATACAATTATTTAAATATTTAAAATAACTAAACATTTAAAATCAAATAACTGAAAGTTTGGGTTGTTCCAAACCCCCTCTTGGTCGCAATCCAATCCTACATAAACCAAATTAACCAACGGATGGAAGGGCTAGAGAAATTGTGGCCCAATATACTGTCCAAAGACCATCCTCTTCACCTCAGTCCATATCTGATCGCCTTTATTCACCCACTGCGTTGGCTATTCAGTAATGGGATGACGACGGCATGCCTAAAGATGGGAATGATGACATTGGCCTCAGAACCAATATCAAGCTGAAAGGCAAGATCTAACCAAATCCACAAATCTAGATAAAATAGCAAATATTAACTCTTTCCTGCTTAATATAACAACTCGATCTGCTCTAGAAGAGGATGATTCCAACCCACTGTTTAAGGATAAATCATCACAATCGAAACTCTATGAAGACAAAATTCGATAGTTAAAATCCTATGTAGAGTAGTTGGCTAAACTCTACCAACACGAACCAGGGAAAAGATTAGGGAGAAAGGATCTTCTCCGTTCAACAAGACTATCATCAAAGCAGACTTCCCGGACAACTTCAAGGCCTTGGTAATTGAAAAATAAAATGAAACTTCTAATAGAAATCCTAAAACCATGTCCTAAACCGATCTTTAGCTTCAACAATATTGCTAGCGTCCTAATGGGATCTGCATGCTTGCTTGTTACCGTTGGAACTTCCCTACTACACAAGTCATTCTATGACAACTTCTTAATCATTGACCAACCCTCACCATAAAATCCCTTCCTGGGAATGCTTGCTTTGATAGACATGGGACCTATCGTTTCTCAAAACGATTTGCTTATGAGTTCAACATTTCTTCCATAATAGGGTTAATAAGAGGTGAACAATTTTAAATAGAGACTTGTACAATGTAAAACTTACTTCTGGAAATAAGATTTTTCAAAATTATTCTAGTGTCTCTTTTAATTTTTTTAATGATAATAACAAAAAAGTAGACATACCGGTTCATAAAAATGTGCTGGTACTATATACCCAAATTAACACTGAAGCAAGTAGTCCTGTGCCCGTAAGATCTACGAGGAAGGAAAAAAGAACATATACGCACATGATTGACACTTATGAATATAATTCAGTTTATGCACGTGCTTCTCCGAAGAAGCCCAGAAATAGGCATCCTTAGTAAACTCACTACCATAAGAGGAAATAGAATGTGAGTTATACCCGAGACTAGGAGCATTAAAGGAAGTGCTAGAGCTTGTAGATGATCTCAAAAACATACAAATAGATCCAGAAGAACCCATGAAGATTCTAAAAATCAAAAAGATCATTAGTGTAGATGCTAGTACTAAAATGATAAAATTTTTGAAAAAAATCAACAGATGTATTTCCCTGGACACACTCAGAATGGTAGGAATAGATCCAGTCATAATCTGTCATGCACTCAACATTGACCCTGATGCCTATCCGATCAAACAAGAGCGAAGAACTCTAGACTAGGAAAGGTACAATGCTTCGCATAAAGAAATTAAGAACTTAAAGGAGAATGGACTCACTAGGGAATTTACTTCCCAAAGTAGATTGCTAACCCAGTACTTGTAAAGAATCCTAAAAAATGGATAACTTTCATACACTTCACCAACCTCAATAAGGTTCGCCTGAATGACAGTTTTCCCTTGCGTAGAACTGATCAGTTAGTAGGCATGGTCAGTGGACATGAACTGCACTCATTCATTAATGCATACTTAGGGCATTATCAGATAGCCATGTTTGCGCTAGATCAGGAGCATACCAGTTTTGTGACAGATAGTGGATTATTCTGCTAAAAATTTATGCCTTGGGCTCAAGAATGTGGAAGCAACCTGCTAGAGGCAGATTAATATGATTTTTGCAGATTTGATTAGAAAGAATGTCGAGATATGTGTGGACAGCATGCTGATTAAGTCCAAGGTAGCATGAAGTCATGTCTGAGGTATAGAGCAAATATTTGAAGCCTTAGGCAATACAATATGATGTTGAACCCTATAAAATTTACCTTCGCCATTCAGTAAGGCAAGTTCTTAAGGTATATAGTAAGTGCATGTGGCATTGAAGAAAATCATGAGAAGATTGAGGCAATAAGAGCAATGGGAATCCCAAAAACTCCAAAGGTTCTCATGAGTCCAAATGGCAGAGTAGCGACACTAAGTTTATTTATATCCAAAGAAATAGACAAGTGCATGCCATTCTTTCACCAAGTGAAGAAAGTGCAAAACTTTGAATGGACCGAGGAATGCAACTGCATTTCAAAACTTGAAAGGTCATCTGTCAATACTCCTATGTTATCAAAACCGGTGACAGGTGATGACTTGTATGTTTATTTAGGTGTAACATATAAAGCTGTGGTGCTGCAGTGATATGAGAAGATAACAGGACCCAAAGATCCCTCTACTTCCCAAGCGGGAAGCTATTTGGAGCATAGCTAAATTACTCAGTTATGTTGAAAAGCTTGCTTACAACCTATTCCTTACAGCAAGGAAGCTACGACCCTATTTCTAGGCGCATCACATCAAAGACCCTACAGAAAAATCTCTCTGGCAGATACTAGAGAAGCTGGAGATGTCAGGCCGCCTATTAAAATGGGCAACCTATTGTCCTAAGAAGACAATCAAAGACCAAGCACTTGCATATTTCATCGTAGAGTGCACCTTAGAAGCTGAACCCCAATTTGAGGAAGAAGTAAATACCTCGTAGTTCTAGCGGTTATTTGTAGATGGAGCATCAAATGAATAGAGGGTAGCAATTGGATATATACTTATCACTCCAAATGGGCAGAAGCTGTATGGAGCAGTGTAGCTTGGTTTTAAAGCAACCAACAATAAGGCAGAATATGAGGCTCTCCTTACAGGCCTAAGAATGGCTAAGGCAATGAAGGTAACCCATATTAAAACTCACATTGATTCCCAATTGATTTGGAACAAAGTGCAGGGCAAATCTAAGCGAAGGAACCAAACTTAGCTAAATGTGTGGAACTATCTAAAAAGTTACTATAGCAATTTGAACAATTTGGGATAGAACAACTTCCACATGAAAACAACTCATCCGCCAACTCCTTAGCAAAACTTGCGAGTGCCAAGTGGCTAATTAAATGAAGACAATACCAATCATGCATCAAGTAGAGCCAAGTATAACAGAATCAAATAAGATACTAGTCCTGACCCCAGCCCAATGAGATGCCATTCAAGGAACACAAGATCAGGTGATAGCAGAAAATCGAGAATAGCATTCAATGAACTGAACCTCAGCACACTGAGGAGAATAATTGGATGACTCACATCAAGCAATTCCTGCTAAATGGATTCTACCACTGAACAAAAATGAAGCCCAACAAATAAGAAACCAGGCTTCGTATTACTCCTTCTTTGATGGCACATTATACAAGAGAGGGTATTCAACCCCATATCTTAGGTGCTTTTTCAAAGAAGAGGGGGCACAGGTCATTAAGGAAATACATAAGGGCTAATGTTGAGATCACTTAGGTGGAAATAAATTAGTGAAGAAAGTATTAAGGCATGGTTACTATTGGCCTACAACACTTCATGATGCAAAAGAATTTGTAAGGAAGTGTGACCCATATCAACGATTTGCAAGTATCCCTTAACAACCATCCCATAAACTCATCCCACTAGCAAGCTCATGCCTTTCGACATATGCGGCATAGATCTGATTATTCCACTTCCTATGTTTAAGGGAGGAGCTAAATATGCCGTAGTGGTGATAGACTACTTCACCAAGTGGGTAGAGGCAGAACCCCTAACCACGATCGCTGCAAAGAAAATAGTCACATTCGTAGTGAGGAACATAATCACTAGATACTGGATCCCCCACAAGATCATTTCAAATGATGACACCTAGTTTGAAAGTAAAGAGTTAATGTAGCTTTGTGATAAGAACATAATAATAAAAAGTTTCTCTCCAGTCGCTCACCACAAGCAAATGGGCAAGTAGAGCTGTGAACCAAACTATCAAGAAGCTACTTAAGAAAAGGCTACAAAAAGCTAAAGGAAAGTGGGCAGAAGAACTATCTTTATTACTATGGGCCTACCAAACTTCAAAAAAAATCTCCAACTGGCCATACACCTTTTTCTCTAACCTACGGATGTGAGGCCATTCTTTCTGTCGAAGTAGAGATCACATAACATAAAAAAAAATGTCATATACAGTAGAAAAGAATAAGCAATTAAAGGAAACTAATCCCATTCAACAAAGCAGGAATAAGGCAGTGGTAGTATCGGCTGCATAACGGCAAAGAATGGCAAAAAATTATAATGCCAGGCTCAAAGAAAGAAACTTATGCGAAGGGGACTTGGTATTGCACAGAGTAATGGCCAACACATAGGATAGTAGAATTTTTAGTGAATGGGGCACATTGACTATTAAGTCCCGATGGCAGTCTAGTTCCAAGGACCTGAAACTCAGAGCATCTCAGGCCTTACTTTGTATGACCTACATCACTTATGTAATGAATATTGTAATTATTATTATAAATAATGCAATAAACTGGATGTAAGGATATTTAATGGTCCAAACTAGCATAAAAAACATTTTTTGTTAATATTCTCTGACATAGCTAAATAATCACCCTGGACGTAAGGATATTAGACTGTCCAAACCAGTTATCAAAACGGAGCCGCTAATAACACAGCTCGGCTTCTTCTGCCAACTAACTGGACGTAGGGATATTAAGCGGCCTAAACCAGTATAAAAACCTCTCAATGTTGATGTTGTTAACATAGCAACCAGACGTATGGATACTAGATAACCCACAAGCAGTGCAAAAAACCATGTAAATAATTTAAAAAGCTACAAATATGTGACTTGACTTCATAGTCAAAACTAAGTCCTCCCTTAAATAGCAGGGTAGACCATGCCAAGCGCATGACAAAAATAACTTTTCATAGCTCACCGCCGTGGTTCGATAGTCGTATTGGCAACACAATATATGAACGGTAACGACAATCTCAAAAATGAGAATAGTGAAGCTAGACTAAAAATAAGCAACATTTCACAATGCACCATCATCGTCCGATAGTTATACTAATAACACAGCATATGAACCACAATGACAATCTCAGAAATGAGAATAGTGATGCTAAACTAAGTAAGCAATTTTTACAGGTTAACGCCATTGTTCGATAGCATACTAACCACATAGCACATGAACAACAACATCCTGTCCCCAAATAGCGGGGAAGAACGTACCAAGCACACAGTATAGCTTACATAAAAGGCAGTATCCAGAAAACACTCAGAGGATGCGAAGACCAGGAATGAGTAAAGACAAGTCCATGTCAATCTATGATTGCTGTAGACTTGAAGGGCAAGTGTTACACCCGTATTTCTCAAATTATGTTAAAAGGAGGATTAAATAAGGCATAGAGCTAAGAAAGCCGCCTTTACAAAAATGTTAAGATGAAAAGAGAAGAAGTTGAAGTGATCCAACTACTACTGCGCAAAAAACCATCCTGCGGTCATGACACTTGGTCCGACCAAAAATCTACTGCTAAAAAGTAGGAAGTTGTAATGGAATAAAATATCCTGCTCATAAGATGAGCCGCAAAGATATTAGAACTGCGCCCATTCCTCGGTTTCAATATTACCTTATGTTACTAAACCCTAAATTTGACATAGTTACTGGGAGCAAGAAACAATCCACAATCATAATACACATGACCAAAGCAAAGCATAGATTATGTGCATCGATGTAGGAGCTGCTTTGGATAGGTCAAAGTACAACACATCCTGATCCAAAAACTGCACAGAAACCAAAATGCATAGACAATCGGACCGCGCCATCAATATCCCTAAAACTTATACTTTGTCAACATCCTTAAGAGGGGATTTGCATTGCACATACCGAGGGATACCTAACCAGTACCACATGGAGTCCAAAAGCAATCTACGGGCTACACACATGGTTACTCAAACTTCACTCCAACGCAGATCCATACTTATGGGTAAATGGCAAAGATATAAATCACCCTTATCAATTACTCATGCAAAAAGGGCAAATCAGATCATAGTCAGCTTAGAACGCAGTCAGCTCAAATCATGTTTGTACATGTGTTGAACTAACCCTCAAGAAACGGAAAATCATGCACCTTGAAGCCCAAAGTAGCTCAGACTGGTCACATCAAAGTATCAAGCACACACAACAGTATCATGCAAGTATCGCACATCGACCAGTACAACCTCAGCTCAAATATACCAGCAGTACCCTAAAACCAACGAGTCACTCTTACTAGTCTTCTAAGAAGTTATATGCAAATCCAACTAAAATTTGAAGCCTCCCATCAAAATTTCAAATATTCCCGCTCTAATTTCATATAACCCAGCTTCAACTTTGGGAGTTCCTGCCTTCACTCGAAAATTCTCATCAAAAACACATCAGCAATCCAGGTGCATCAAACAGACAACACAGATAGATGACACCTGGCAGGATCCAAGGGCGGAGGCATAACGGTAACGGAAGGGTGTAACGATCCACATATATCTTCATACTATAAATAGAAAAAACACTGTACCAAGAAAAGGACCTATTTTTCCCACTTTTCGATACTTTTGAGGTTTTAATGCACTCTTTGCCATTGAAATCTATAACAAAGAAAATAAAGGAAGAAAGAGAAATTCCTTTGTGGACATAGGAGTCCTGAACATCCGAACCAAGTAAATGCTTGTGTTCTTTACTATTTCCTACATTTTAGTATTCACCTACCTAGTTTCTAGTACCAAATCTTACCTAATTTGTATTAAGATCAAATGCTAGTTGGATTCGACAATTTAACAAACAGTTAAAGTGCAACCACTTGATTGTGTAAGTATCCAATGACATAATTACTACCCAATGGAAATTTAATAATACTTAATTTTACCAATTCAAAACATTAAGGAAATCAATACAATAGTTACTGTACCATCAGTACGAGTGTTTTAAGGCAAAATTTTTTATCAACAATAAGCGTTTAAAATTTAAATAACCAAATCTTTTATGCCAAAACCAAGGGCTACTAGATTCAGCCAAAAGACAAAGATTTTCATTAGACACTTTCATACTTAATAAGTAGGTATTACATTTCTTAACATCTTCAAAGATAATTTTAGACTCACTACTCTTGATGTGGAATATATCCTTTTCAAACTTAGTTTTAAAACCCTTATCACATAATTGACTAATACTAAGCAGGTTACGTTTCAAATTCCTAACTAGCATAAAATAATAGGAGTTTTAGAGTTACGGACATTGTCCATGCCAATCACGTATCCTTTCCTTTTGATTTGTCTCCGAAGTTAACCGATCCTCCATCTTTGTAAACCATATACTCTAAGATCTCTAGATTTCCAATCATTTGGCTTGCGTATCCACTGTCTAGTATCTATTTGTCCTTTTTGATTTGTAATGTATGAATATTACATATCTGTTCACCATCAGACATATAACATACTTTTCCCTGCGATTTCACATTATATATTTCCAAAACATCAAGTGAAATTTCAAAATAATTATTTGTTAATATGTTTTATAGTAAATTATGTTTTTTACAAGTGTTAAAATGTGTACTAACAATATTACTAGCGATTTATACATGATAAAAATCAAATTATGAGTTTTGTAAATCCTAATGCTCTGATACTAACTAAGGGTTACAATGTAAAGATCTTAGGGCTATTTTGACACTAGAGGGGGAATGAATAGTGTTTTATAGATCTTACAAATCTTTTTAACTTTGTTTCATAAATTAAATCAAATTGCATATTATCAACACAAATCTATACAAGTGAAGCAGTAACAGATGCAATCACAGATAAATATAAAAACAATAACAAAAAGTAAAGTAAGAGAGATGACAATAGAAACTTTTATACTGATTTGGATTAACCAATCCTACATCGAGTCCTACAATACTGTATAGATTTCTTTTCAATCGTCTACTTTAACCAAGTAGAAAGCAGAACATAATACATTCTTGATTTCAAGGCTACAAGATACATCCTCCTATCTTAAGGGTCTGCGGTAAACCACCTTGATTTAACGAGCAACAAGACCATCCACTAGATTTAGACGGGCTACCAAACACATCCACTTGAATTAAACGACAACAAGACCCTAAATAAATAAAAGTACAGTTGTTGATTTTCAAATACAAGCAGTTGTACTTAGGATACAAGATATCCGAGAGCCCTTTTGATAGCGGTGTGATACTTGAGTTTGTAGAAAGAATGTTTTCAAAACAGTAAATAATTTGTAAAGAATCAATCTAGCATTGTATGGATTGATTCAATGTAGTTTTGAAGAGTGTAGTAAGTAATTTTCAAGAAATATTTCAAGGGAGTAAGGAGTAAGAAGAAAGTAAGAAAAATTAGTTAGAAAATTTGTTTACACTACCCTTTATGTAATGACCCGATTTTTTCGACTTCCAAAAATTGACATTAGTACGTCCACTGTATCAAATGCCGAATAATCGAACGCGGGAAAACCGAACCATTAGGATTTAAAGAAGAAGAGGTAGAAGAAGAAACCGGAACAATAACAGAATCTCACATATCGCAGCGGAACAAATATAATAGATAAATAAATATCTTTAAATAGAATTACTATATCAGTTATTACATTACATCACATTACATTATCGTAGTTTACAACAACAAACTGTAGAAAGAAATATTACATATATAAGTGATACGCCTCGCCATCCAGCTCCAACTTCTGATTTCCATAGCAACTTTCTTAACTTTGCTCCCGAATAATGATAACCTGACTCTAGGCTACCCGTGTGGAAAATTATGGGCACCCAGAGTTTAGAAAGGGAACAATAAACTCCAAGTCAGTCGTGTGACTGGTATGAGATCTTAAAAACAGTTATTTTCACAAATAAAATAAAAAGGAATCCGCTATGCTTTTGGAAAATGAAACTACCATAAGGCCTCCTGCCACACACACAATGCAAACGCAGAATTGGAGGAGATTTCTCCTTATGATAGTCAAACATGCTTAATACACAAATTTCTTTCGATATTATTATTAGTGCATAGTGTAAAAAGTATTTCGAAAGTATAATATCAATCTTAGCTAGCATACAACCATTATTGTATGCCTACTATAGCTACCATGTTCAATAGCAGGTTACCCCCACATTCCATGGCAGGTTATACAACTAAAACCGTACAGGGCGTGTATTGTTTCTTTGGATTTCAAACAAATGGTCAGGCTAAGGAACTTCCTACTTCCACATGGGTACGCCTCTGGAGGGACGTCTCGAGAACTTAACCAGCTCTCTGCCAACACAAGGCCGGATTACCTCTGCAACTAGGTAACTACTACACGAGTATGCCATCCCCCGGTCCTTTGGGACCTTTATCCGAGGATCCTCTACACCACAACCATAAAGAAAAGTATTTGCAGTAACCACAAAGGTTAAATATCAGGGCTCCATACCTGACACCACCCTTTTCCAGAAGGAAATGACATACCCTAAAGTGCGCGACCCTCATAACCTTGCTGCATCTTTCCTGTTTCGACCATTTCCGGGGTGTGAGGTCCGATGAGGTCTCGTCCACAAAGCTACACTTTTCACAAAGTCATGCTTTGATCAACAAATGATCAGCAGCACTTCGTGTGCCACGTTACCAAATTGGGAGTGCATCATTAGTAACCATCAAATACATAACCTTTGAGCTGTATGTCTCAGAGAAGGGTGTGAAGCAAAGAGAATAAATTCTCCGCTACCAACAGAAATGTATTGATTAAAACCAGCTTTACAGCTCAAAGTGTAACGTCAGCCACACATCCATACAAGTCCGTACCGGGATCGAACGGAACCGAAGGCACTTCAAAGAAGCCATTGCAAATCCGGATATTCACAAATCACGTCCGGAATCCCCATCACAAAGGGTGATAAAATCTCTATACCGGAGCAACCCGGTGCAGAGACATTCGACAGGTAATCCTTTCGTTTTCGAAAATACCCGGTCTTCAACACAGTCTTTAAATGCAATCCCATTTTGTCATATCGTTATTCGGAATGGGTTTTATCCTCTCCCGGCTAATCCGAAGAACGAGCGCTTATTTTTAAAAATAAGTATTCATTTAGATTTCAAACAAATCACAACAATTTCCACTTCGATCTTTTACATGAAAGATCTATCACAAATCACAAAGGTTCGATGTTGTTTTCGGATATCCACTTGGAATCTGACCCCCGGTCGCATCGAAATTCAAATGTCCTTTAAAGGAAAATATTGATAGTCGGTTATTTAACTATCAATAAATATTCACAACAAACACCGAGATTCAAATAATTTTCCAAATTATTTATTTTAAAATATCTTTGCAAGATATAAATTTTAACACTTCATCTATTTGAAAACAAATTTCAAATCAGTTTACGTCTTTCAATCCTTTGAAAACAAATTTCAAATCACCATCCTCACTTGGAATAAATTTTCAAATATTTATTTGATTTCACTGAAAATCCGCCGAGATCAAATGTTTTAAAATAATTTAAATTACTTATCCAATACTTGAAATATTCAGAATAAAACTATTTTAAAACACTTTATCTAAACATTAGTTGTGAGGATATTATATTAAAATCTCATATAAAATTCAAGTCCAAACTAACTTTACAATAAAATTAGTAGACATGGTATAATTATTTTGAATACCCATTTTCTAAATCAAATATCAATTAAGTCTTTAAGTGATTGCTTCTATAATTAATTAAATAAATTTTCTACTTTAAATATTTTCAAATAACTTAAGAAAATAATTTTTCTTCGAAATATTCTTCTAAACCAATTTCTAGAACTTTTAATTTATACTTCAAAAGTTGTTCTAAAAATATACTCGGCTTTCCAGGAAAGAATTCTCTTTCCATTTATATCAATTAATAAATCATCTTAATTTATTTTAATTTACATTCCAAATCAGTAAAATCCTTTCACACTTTTAAAAATAACAAAATGTTTATTTTTAAAACAAATTTCACTTTACCTTTATAAATTCCCATTGTGAATTTAAACTTCTAAATATCCGTTGATATACGATTTTCAAATCGATTTCTAAATATTCATTTTTAGCACCGAATTAAATTCTGAATTGATTTCCAAATTTATTTACAAATACCAAATCAATTTCCAAAATTGTTTTCTTAATTTATTTCAACACCAAATTTATTTTATCTTGAAAAAAATTCCTCCTTTTAAATTTATTCAATTTTCTAAAATTAATTTACTATAAATTTCTACTAAATTTCAAAAATCCAATTTTATTTACTCCTGATATCCTACGATACCAAAAATATATTCGGCTAAACTATAGCCTTCAAGGATTTCAATTATAAATAATCACACATACAGATTATAAATAATCAACACACAACATACGCAACAAAATAAATATTTGAGGAATCCAGTTGGATCCCTCCAACCTGTTTCCCTGCATCTACAGACGTTAGCACAACAATTAAATACCAATTCCACTTCGAGGTGAGATATCGCGGTATATGGGATTTATAAAATATCATATGCTATTATGCAGCGCAATAGGGTCTCATTCGCTATATAATGCGGGAAATTAACAACTCCAAATACATATATAATACCAATTCCACTTCGAGGTGGAATACGCGGTATATGGGTTTAATATAAAAACCTCCGCTATTATGCGGCGCATAAGGTCTATTTTAATATAACTAATAATAAATTAGTCATCCAAACACACAATCAAATTTTTTTAAATTCAACTATTACAATTCAACAACCAATCAATAACTGAAATTTTCAATTGCTATAATTTTGAGTGAGATGATCTCACCTTTATTATGCAGGCAATCCATTTTCCATTCCAGCTTGTTTTCTTTCAGATATTGACCTTGTATAAACATTATATAAATTTATTAATATTCGAACCAATCGGGTAATTAATTTTTTTATTTGATAATTTAAATTAACCAATGATTTTATTTTCAAAATAAAAATTTGTTTGTTTGTTTTTATTAAAAGTAATTTCTTTTTAACAAAATATTTTCTTTTCTTGAAACTTCACAAAAAAAAATAATACTTACATAGATTCAAAAATCAAATTCCATATAATCTTCCAAACAATTTAAACTCTATATTATTATTTATTTATTTTTCCAAAGTCTCATATATATAAAATTTGTTTCCCTTTCAACATAAATTACTTTACTATTAAATTTCTGAAAATTTAATTATTAATCAGCAAATTTATTGAAAAGTTTTTTTATTCAAATTAAAATAAACTGTTAATACCTTACAGTCTTATACCATCACATTTAAATTGGAATGAGTATATCTTACAGCTATTATCAGCAGGAATATTATATTTAAATCTTTAAATCAATGTTTTATAAAACTTATTGTAAAAAAAATTCCACTATACGTATAGGTATTTTTTATTAAAATAAAATAGTAGAAATTGATTTACCAATTCGAATGTGAGCAATGCACCACTGATCATCCACTTACGAAGCCTTCATCGAACCCTACTCCATCGACAAACCCTAGATCTGCCTACGACCACCCGCGTGACGATGTGTTCGCATCCTCACCAGCCTCGTCGCAGTGAACAAAGGCGCGACCTCGGGTTACGTCGCACTCCCCCCTGCGAACGATGTCGAACCCAAATTATCGCCATCGTTGTTGCTTGCCGAATGCCGCCGCCCCCTTTCATGAAACTGCAGCCACCAGAGCGACATTGCTATCATCACTGACTCGCGACCGAAACCCTAACTTCGTCGAAGATGTTGAACTCGACCCAAAATCGAAGCTGAAAACATTCATCCTATGCTCGCGAATCTCGATCGAATTCGAGTTCATGAAACCCAAGGAAGGATTGGCCATTTTTTTAAATGTTTCATATTTTTGTACGAATTGAAGATTTGATAAAAAGGGCTCGGCCATTTTAAAAGAGCAACGTGAATTTGGTTTTTGGTAGGAGGAAAGGGAAAGAGAGTATACGTAATTTAAACGAAGTAAAAAGGGAAATGTCGAACTGAAAGTAAAGAAAGGAAGCAAGCGTCTTGAATACGTTTCCTAGGTCGGCTAGGTAGGTTTGCGCAGGTATAGGATAGAGGCTGATGGGAAAGGATTTCGACAGTTGTTGACTAGGATGTATATATTTATTAATTGGATACAATTTGTCTCAATTTACGTAGTTTAGAACCTCGACCTCCTATCGATGCATACTGTTAGGCGTGTATAATGCTGTACCCCTACTTCGAACGTAATGGAAAAGGTTCCGGGTCCAAATTCGATCATACAGAGAAGATAGCTTTTTGAACTAGTTAAAATATCGATTTTAAATTTAAATTCCAACGCGTTTGCTATTTGTACGACCAAACGATCACTTCAAATACTACGAAAATTGAAATCCGCCAATAATATAATATTACGGATCCAATGGACCTGGTTTCGTCGAATTCTGAGACTGTGCCTCGGAATGCTATTTTTAAATGTTGATTTGAACAATAAAATTTCAAATCTGAATAAAATATTTCCATATTCAATTCTAAGGCTTCCATTAACCTCAGTATTGTAAATATAAATTTTCCAAGCCTTTGAAAATATTTTTTAATCAGCTTAAAACTGAAGATTCAAATTTTACCCAAATTTCTATAGTTAAATTCAATAATTAAATTGCCAAATTCATATTTATAATTAACATTCAAGTTAATTTTGAAATTCCAGTTTAAAAACAACTTCCAACATTTAAAACCAATTAAACATTTTATTTCAAATGTTAAAAATTTCTGGGTCGTCACATCCTTCCCCCCTTAAAAGAATTTCGTCCCGAAATTACTAGTTAGGAAGAATGATCCTTAAACCATTTATATTTACCCAAAACCAAATAGTGTTATCAACTTTTCAAAACAAATCTTTTTTTATTTGACAACCCATTATCGCTTCAACAATCTTTCCAAATTAATCATAGACTCCAAACAACATTGTTTTCTTAACAATTCAAATTTAAATTTAAATTCTAATTTTAAACTTTCAAAATTTCCCAAAATTTTTCTAACTCCCTAAATTTCCAAAAAATTTCGCCAGCGTCTCCTTTGCGTGGCTTGCTCGGTACGACTACAAAATGGCACCACAGGCCCTCAGATTCCAAAAGAAAACAAAAGGCCGAGTGGCTAGACAAGAAAATCACCAAATTTCATACTGAAATTGAAATACATACCTTTTTGTCGAGCAATTCGATTTTATCTTCAGAAATCAAACCCAATTTATCCTTTGTCTCTATAATACCTGTATATCCTACTTAGCAATAATATGCATTCATAGCCTTTAGAATTATTTTATACAATTTCTTATAGAAGTTTCCATATCTACTTCTATTCAATTAGTTTTCCCATTACCATATGAATTCAATTTATCTTCAACTTTGAATATTGAATTTTATCTTTCAATTATAACCGATTCATATCATTATTTTAAATTAGTTTCATTCACTAATTTACTTCAATTTCTAATTTGAAATCATTTGTCGCTAACAAAAATTTTTTCCAATTTTTTTTTCTATCTCCCAAAATTTCTGGAAAATTTTGGCATAGTCTCCCTTGTACAGAGGAGCTTTTGCAATTTGACAAAAGACATAAATATATATATACATTGACCCACCCGGTCGGAAAAACAAAAACAGTTCATATTTTCTATTTTTTTATTGCGTAGGCGTACCTTGTTTGCATTTTTAAGCAAAGCGGTTTATTATTAGCATTTTAGCGCTACCAAATCCAGCCAAACGGCCTCCCTGTACCTGTACATACTCAATTTACACACGTAAGCGACATATATAGGAAATTCATTTACATTTCACTTATTTTCAATAGTAAACACATAGTTTTCACAAGCAAAATATTCAAAATTATTTCCATTAGCAATTTATATGGTTTCGATACAATTTTAGTCGCTTACAACTAAATCACACATCATTTCCATTCAATTTCAATGGTTTACAACACACTTTCTTTCATTTAATTCATTTTTAAACGAAACGAACTCATATCCATTTCAATTGGTTCGAAAATCAATTTTATTGGCTTTCATTAACTCATAGAATTTTATGCAATCACATTTGCATCAAACGACAACCATTCTATGCAAATTCGACGATATTCACTAAATAGAATATCCAATCTAGTTTATAACTAATTTAAATTGATACAAACTCAATTTACTCCTTATTCTATTTCATTTCCAATTGATTCCGTTCAATTCATTTTGCATTTCATTAATTAAAGAAGTTTCATTCACAACCATTGCATAAAACTTGACAACAACCATTTCACAATTTTACTTAAGTCGAGCTTTTATCCAATATTTACTTAAGTTATTTCTATTCAAAACTCAAATTTATTTTTCCTTGTAACACTTCCAAACTTAAATCCTTGATTTGATTTTTCGTTTATCAAATCCATTCCATCTACTAATTTAGTTAAATTAGTTTTACTCACTTATCCATTTTAAATTTCAACTTTCCATTCTCAATTCATCTCGAATTTATTTTATCGATAATAGCAAAAATTTCAATTTATTTCTACTTACATGAATTTATCTACAAATTTAACTCACAATTGAGTTTTAATTTAACTAATTCAACTTTCCTATTTCATGAATTAATTAATTATCATATTAGTTTACCTGAATTCAATCCATTTTATTTTTTTTCCAAAGTTTGGATTTTTATTCAACTAGATCCAAGTCAAATCTCATTCCATTTTTCAATTCCAATTCATTTACTCACAAATGTTAACTCAGTTGTTCATTCACAAATTTACTCCACACTTACTTTTATTTATCCCTTTTCAGTTTGAATCTTATTCCAATCAAATTTCAAATATTTTTATGAGTTATCAAACTTATTTAGATATCGTAACATTTTAGAGATTTTCAGTGTCTTTTTAACAATTACTCACATTTCAAAACCAACTTTGAAATCAATTATATCCCTTCAAAATATTTTTCCAAATATTTTTAAATTTCGAACCCCACCAGATTTCATATCCAACTCAAAAATACTTCTCAAATAATTATTTTCCAGACTTTTGGAAACCATTTTCAAATTAAAGAAATTTAATCTTTTGAAATTTCAATCCAAATCCTTTAATCTGTATTTCAAAGATTACTCTGGCATCTCATTTCAATTTATAAAACTCAATTATACATTCATATTACCAATTTCATTCTATTAATGAATTTTATTTCAAATTATAAATCACATCTACAATTTACATTTACAAATCTCACTTGTATACAAATTCATTCCCTTATCCTTTCAATTCATATTTATAAATTTCATTTGTTAAATGAATTTATCTCCAAATCTTTGGTTATACCATTATTTCTTATTAAATTTCCATACAATAATTATGATTATTCAATATCATCACTTCCAAACAACCAAGCAACCATATACCATAAAAATTTATAAAAAATCATTTCTTTTATATACAAAAATAGTTTTGGGTAAAATTATTTCATTTACCCTATTTTTAAAACAATATCGTGTCGTTTATCCTGTTTAAGAGTTTAGAAACCCCTATCGATACAGTTGGCCAAACTGCACCGACCAGAATCTATAAACAATCAACCGATAAGTCAACACAATATATAACAATTTTATATTCACTAACAAATACGCGCTCATATCTATTACTACACTCAAACTCAATTCTAGAGTACTACTGACTCTATCTCTAATGAGTAACACCCAATAAAGCCAGGGTTATCGCTTAACCAAATGCTCTAATACCACACTGTAATGACCCGATTTTTTCAACTTCCAAAAATTGACATTAATACGTCCACTGTATCAAATGCCGAACAATCGAACGCCGGAAAACCGAACCATTAGGGTTTAAAGAAGAAGAGATAGAAGAAGAAACCGGAACAATAACAGAATCTCACATATCGCAGCGGAACAAATATAATAGATAAATAAATATCTTTAAACAGAATTACTATATCAGTTATTACATTACATCACATTACATTATCGGAGTTTACAACAACAAACAGCAGAAAGAAGTATGACATATATAAGTGATACGCCTCGCCATCCAGCTCCAACTCCTGATTTCCATATCAACTTTCTTAACTTTGCTCTCGAATAATGATAAACTCTAGGCTGCCCGTGTGAAAATTGTGGGCACCCAGAGTTTAGAAATGGAACAATAAACTTCAGGTCAGTCGTGTGACTGGTGTGAGATCTTAAAAACAGTTATTTTCATAAAGAAAATAAAAAGGAATCTGCTATGCTTTTGGAAAATGAAACTACCATAAGGCCTCCCGCCATACACATAATGCAAACGTAGAATTGGAGGAGATTTCTCCTTATGATAGTCAAACATGCTTAATACGCAAATTCCTTTCGATATTATTATTAGTGCATAGTGCAGAAAGTATTTCGAAAGTATAATATTAATCTTAGCCAGCTTACAACCATTATTGTATGCCTACTATAGCTACCATGTTCAATAGCAGGTTACCGCCACATTCCATGGCAGGTTATACAACTAAAACCGTACAGGGCGCGTATTGTTTCTTTGGATTTCCAACAAATGGTCAGGCTAAGGAACTTCCTACTGCCACATGGGTACGCCTCTGGAGGGACGTCTCGAGAACTTAACCAGCTCTCTACCAACACAAGGTCGGGTTACCTCTACAACTAGGTAACTACTAAACGAGTATGACATCCCCCGGTCCTTTGGGACCTTTATCCGAGGATCCTCTACACCAACAACCATAAAGAAAAGTATTTGCAGTAACCACAAAGGTTAAATATCAGGGCTCCATACCTGACACCACCCTTTTCCAGAAGGAAATGACATACCCTAAAGTGCGTGACCCTCATAACCTTGCTGCATTAGTTGTGAGGACATTATATTAAAATCTCATATGAAATTCAAGTCCAAACTAACTTCACAATAAAATTAGTAGATAGGGTATAATTATTTTGAATACCCATTTTCTAAATCAAATATCAATTAAGTGTTTAAGTGATTACTTCTATAATTAATAAAATAAATTTTCCATTTCGAAGATTTTCAAATAACTTAAGAAAATAATTTTCTTCGAAATATTCTTCCAAACCAATTTCTAGATCTTTAAATTTATACTTCAAAAGTTGCTCTAAAAATATGCTCAGCTTTACAGGAAAGAACTCTCTTTCCATTTATATCAATTAATAAATCATCTCGATTTATTTTAATTTACATTTAAAATCTGTGATTTCCTTTCACACTTTTAAAAATAACCAAATTTTTACTTTTAAAACAAATTTCCCTTTAGCTTTATAAATTCCCATTGTGAATTAAAACTTCTAAATATCCATTGATATACGATTTCCAAATCGATTTCTAAATATTCATTTTTAGCACCGAATTAAATTCTGAATTGATTTCCAAATTTATTTACAAATACCAAATCAATTTTTAAAATTGTTTTCTTAATTTATTTCAACACCAAATTTATTTTCTCTTGAAGCAAATTCCTCCTTTTAAATTTATTCAATTTTCTAAAATTAATTTGCTATAAATTTCTACTAAATTTCAAAAATCCAATTTTATTTATTCCTGATATCCTATGATACCAAAAATATATTCGGCTAAATTATAACCTTCAAGGATTTCAATTACAAATAATCACACACACAGATTTTAAATAATCAACACACAATATACGCAACAAATTAAATATTTGAGTAATCCAGTTGGATCCGTCCAACCTGTTTCTCTGCATCCACAGACGTTAGCACAACAATTAAATACCAATTCCACTTTGAGGTGGGATATCGTGGTATATGGGATTTATAAAATATCATCCGGTACTATGCGGCGCAATAGGGTCTCATCCGCTATATAATGCGGGAAATAAACAACTCCAAATACATATATAATACCAATTCCACTTCGAGGTGGAATATCGCGGTATATGGGTTTAATATAATAACATCCGCTATTATGCGGCGTATAGGGTCTATTTTAATATAACTAATAATAAATTAGTCATCCAAACACACAATCAAATTTTTTTAAATTCAACTATCACAATTCAACAACCAATCAATAACTGAAATTTTCAATTACTATAATTTTGAGTGAGAAGATCTCACCTTTATTATGCAGGCAATCATTTTCCATTCCAACTTGTTTTCTTTCAGATATTGACCTTGTATGAACATTATATAAATTTATTAATATTCAAACCAATCAGATAATTAATTTTTTTATTTGATAATTTAAATTAACCAATGATTTTATTTTCAAAATAAAAATTTGTTTGTTTGTTTTTATTAAAACTAATTTCTTTTTAACAAAATATTTTCTTTTCTTGAAACTTCACAAAAAAAGAAATACTTACATAGATTCAAAAATCAAATTCCATATAATCTTCCAAACAATTTAAACTCTATATTATTATTTATTTTTTCAAAGTCTCATATATATAAAATTTGTTTCACTTTCAGCACAAATTACTTTACTACTAAATTTATGAAATTTTAATTATTAATCAGCTAATTTATTTAGAAGTTTTTTTTACTTAAAATTAAAATAAACTGTTAATACCTTACAGTCTTATACCATCACATTTAAATTGGAATGAGTATATCTTACAGCTATTATCAACACGAATATTATATTTAAATCTTTAAATCAATGTTTTATAAAACTTACTGTAAAAAAAATTCCCCACTGTAAGTATAGGTTTTTTTTATTAAAATAAAATAGTAGAAATTGATTTACCAATTCGAATGTGAGCAATGCACCACTAATCAGCCACCTACGAAGCCTTCATCGAACCCTACTCTATCGACAAACCCTAGATCTGCCTATAATTACGCGCGCGACGATGTGTTCCCATCCTCACCAGCCTCGTCGTAGTGAACAAAGGCGCGACCTCAGGTTACGTCGCACTCCTCCCTGCGAACGACGTCGAAACCAAATTATCGCCGTCGTTGTTGCTTGCCTTATGCCGCAACCCCCTTTCATGAAACTGCGGCCACCACAGCGACATCGCCATCACCACTGCCTCACGACCGAAACCCCAACTTCGTCGAAGATGTTGAAATCGACCCAAAATCGAAGCTGACAACATTCATCTTACGCTCATGAATCTCGATCGAATTCGAGTTCCTGAAACCAGAGGAAGGATTCGTGATTTTTTTAAATGTTTCATATTTTTATACGAATTGAAGATTTGAGAAAAAGGGCTCGACCATTTTAAAAGAGGAACGTGAATTTGGTTTTTGGCAGGAGGAAAGGTAAAGAGAGTATACGTGATTTAAACGAAGTAAAAAGAGAAATGTCGAACTAAAAGAAAAGAAGGAAGCAAGCGTCTTGAATACGTTTCCTAGGTCGGATAGGTAGGTTTGCGCAGGTATAGGATAGAGGCTGATGGGAAAGGATTTCGGTAGTGGTTGACTTGGATGTATATACTTATTAATTAAATACAATTTGTCTCAATTTACATAGTTTAAAACCTCGACCTCCTATCAATACATACTCCTAGGCGTTTATAATGTTATACCCTTATGTCTAACGCAATGGAAAAGGTTCCGGGTCCAAATTCGATCATATGGAGAAGATAGCTTTTTGAACCAGTTAAAATATCGAATTTTAAATTTAAATTCCAGCGCATTTGCTATTCGTACGACCAAACGATCACTTCAAACACTATGAAAATTGAAATCCGATAATAATACAATATTACGGATCCAATGGAACTGGTTTCGTCGAATTCCAAGATCGTGCCTGGGAATGCTATTTTTAAATATTGATTTAAACAATAAAATTTCAAAACTGAATAAATTATTTCCAAATTTAATTCCAAGGCCTCCATTAACCTCAGTATTGTAAATATAAATTTTCCAAGCCTTCAAAAATATTTTTTAATCATCTTTAAACTGAAGATTCAAATTTTACCTAAATTTCTATAGTTAAATTCAATGATTAAATTGCCAAATTCATATTTATAATTAACATTCAAGTTAATTTTGAAATTCTAGTTTAAAAACAACTTCCAACATTTAAAATCAATTAAATATTTTATCTCAAATGTTAAAAATTTCTGGGTCGTCACACTTTATATAGTGAATGAATAGATGTATCCATTTATGAAGAGGCGTGTCCAAAAGACACCTCTTTTTAAATTAAAAAACAAATTAACAGTCACTATGTCGACATATCTAAGAGGGGTATGTCGACATACTTTTGTAAAATCTGAAAATAATTTTCTTTTAAATCGTTTTTAAACTTATATATTTTTGTAAAATAATTTAAACATAGTTTTCAAATAATTTTACCACATAAAAACTTTTATAAAATAATTAAAAAAATATATTTTGATTTTTAGGTAATATATTTGGTAAAATATCAAAGATTAGAAATTTATGATAAAGATCAAAATATGCTATCAGGAACATTTACAAATTATTATAATGAATCTATCAAGAACATTAACAATTTATTCTTATGACTCATAACTATCATTAAAGTCTTGAGCTCTTCAAATCTTTATCTTTAAACTCACGAGTCTTAATTATCTCTGAATCTTGAACTTTATTCTCTAACTGATCAGTCTTCAAGCTTAATCAATCTGTACCTATGTAATATTATGCAATATATACTATACAATTGGGAAAAACATTAGTATCTATATTTATATGGTTATCCTCATCAAAATCAATATTCGAGGTAATAAAAACTTCAGTATCGTCGATGATTATTATTAATCAATCAATTTGTTTTGTTCAGGTGAATGCTTATGTTAAGGGTATTGTTTAAAAGTACACATGTCTATACACATACATGTGTATTTGCATATGAAATGTATCATCGATTAAAATGTAACAAAATCATCTTCATTTGATGATTTATTTTATTTCAAATTAATAGTTGGAAATTAGCTATGCTATGAACAGTTAAAACTAACTAGAAAATTAAGACTAAACCTACAGTAGTAAAAAATGACTATTTAGGACGTTTTTACCAAATAATGTGAAAAAGCATGCAAGTCATGGACATGTTTCTTCCTTATATAAGTAATAATAACCATTTAATACTTGTACATAGCAATAATACTTAGTATATATTGCAAAAGAGATATTTTTATAAACATTGCCATGTAAAAAACGATGCATATATGGGCATTTTTGAACATGACATTATTCATCCCTCCCACATTCCTCAGAGTCAACCTAGATTATGTGCATTGTTATTAAAAGTCTTATGATTTAAAGCTCATTAAAGAATGGATATTTTCTTTACAATTCATCTACATTCCAATTCAAACTCAGTTAAAGCCGAAACTAAAAAAATCATTCAATATGTATCGATATATGCAGTATCTTCGTAACAAGATAGAAAATTAAGTTTTAGGTTTAGATATTGAAGTTCAAACATCAAAGTCAATTGCGAAGTGTGTACAAACATTAAAATATTAAGAAACGAGTTATAGGTCCCTATTTTTGATGTTGTTATAAGAAAAGTCCATATATATATAAGTATGTAAATTTAGTCCCTATTTTTTTAAAAATAGAAAACGCAAGGTGCTTTGCACTTTTCTGATGGAAAATGCAAGCTAACTTGCAACTTTTATCAGAAAAGCGCAAGCTAGTTTGCACTTATTTATTTTGAAATTTTTTAAAAAATTTTGAAATTTTCAAAAAAATTTAAAATTTTGAAAACCGCAAGTTAACCTGCACTTTTATAAAAAAAAGCGCAAGATAGTTTGCGCTTTCTGATTTACAAAAAACAGGGACTTAATTTACATACTTATTATCATAAGGACTTTTCTTACAACAACATTGAAAATAAGGACCTTCAGTGCAAAGCCCCTTAAAATATATATCTTTTGTTTCTTGATTTATGATTCAAATCTCATTCCTATTTAAAGTTTAAACTTTACAGTTTATAATCTGTATCCTATTTTGACAACTTGGATTATGTGTATGATAATATATATTGGTTTTCATATCCATCCACGACTTAGATTCATTAGAACTATGGAATTTTTGTTTGATAAACTACATACCATACACATTTACCTTGGTACCTGTTATCATACCACTTGCTAATTTATCGACATCATCCATTTGATTTTCTACCTATACCTTAATTTACACTTATGCAATAGCCATGACGTGGTTACATTTACCACCAAAGAAAGGAAATTTTACGAATACTATCATTCTCTAAATTTTATGTTGTAGACGTTGAGCTTGCAAAAGAGGCTCAAGATAAGTGTATGCAAGTTTGGCTTCTTAGAATTAAATCTAACCTGGATCTTAACTGAAGCCAATCTTCAATTTAAATGCATCAAAAGATGTTTCAATTTCAGATGCCATCCCATATGTCAGTAGACGGTATATTGGCTTACACAAAAAATCAATATATAAGAAACATGCAATATTTATTGCTTAATGAAGTTTTCTCCACTGTTAGAAACAAACATGGTTATATTAACCACAGTTTCGACATAATACAACAAAACAATTTATTTACTAATTTATTATGTAACATAACATTTATTTACTAGGCATACTACGCATCAAGGATAAAGATCAATGCACCACAAAAGAATGACCCTTTTACAACTAGTTATTTACAATCAGCACAATATAATATTTGTAATAGATAGTCTTTAATAATTAGCATTTCCTCATAGTTGTAATAAAGGGTTTTCAACAACGTATTTTCCTGTCAGTTGCAATAGACATATTTTTAACAACTGTGGCATTTAGAAGCTTACATGGGTTGTTAATAATATGTTTATTGCAATTGATAGGAAAACGCAGTTGTTAAAAACCATTTATTACAACTGTTAGAAAATGCCATTTGTTAAAAACCTTTTATTACAACTATCGTACTGTGCTAGTTGTAAATAACTAGTTATAAAATGGTCACTTTCTTGTAGTAACGATCATCTTTTGCAATTATAGTATGTAAGAGTGTTTTATAATCAACACTATCATTCAATCTACTAACATTTGGAAATTTCAAACTAAAGTATGCTATCTGATTATTTGCATTATCAAAAAATGTTTTAATTTGTCTTGATCCTAGATTTTCTTGGATATACTAATTTCAGTGCTTCTACCATTATTGTGTAATATATACTGATTAAAAAACACTTTCTCTATAATATTATGAACTTTATGCATGTGCACCTATAATCTTCTTAATATATCTTGCTTGAAGTAGCAAAATAAGTTAAAAAACTCGTATTGTTCTAAAAAAATTAGAACGAATTTCAAATAATAAATAAATAATTAAATAAATTCGGTATAATTTAGCTTCTGCAACTCTCTTTGTTCCTTTAGTAAACTATGACATACCGATTCAAGTTATTTTCCTACATATGCACAAATGTTGTTGAATACATTTGCCACTGTATTTACCTTATTCAAATCTAATATCAATATATTTGAATGTAAATGGTGATGGTTATTATAACGAACCAAAATTTAACCATTTTAAAGTATAAAATTTAATATGATTTTAAATATAAAATATAAAATATTTTATGATCTAAACAATATTAGATAGGATTCAGAAAAAATACATAAGAATAGTAAGATTTGCTTATATCGACAAAACTGATAAAATCCTGATTTCAGAAAAGTAAGTTTAAATGGTTTAATAAATTATCTTAATTAATTTATGATGTTTATATTTTCAAATAACATTATAAAAATTTATTTTTGAATTTGGTTTACATAAACAAGTAGTTTAACTAAAACGTCAAAATATGACCGTAGGTCATTTTGTCAAAAATCAACGTTTTGTCGATTTAAAGTTATCGCAACATTGTTGCACCTTTATTTAAATATTCATGTACATTTATATAAATGCAGTAAATATTAATGAAGTTCTAATTAGGTTTACTTCTATTAAAACACAATTAGGAAATTCTAGAATATAATTAGAAAAAGTAAACTAATAAGGATAAAACATGTCAAATCAAAAGAAACATCATTTTTTGCTTTTAGTTTTCTCACTCCTTAAGTGATACGGTCATAAAGTGAAGATTTGAAATGTGATGTTATGTGTTAAAAAGTAAGATTACTTTAAAAGTAAGTAAATGGTATTTTGGTCTTTTGCAAATATAATATTTTAATCCAGTGTTTTTCTATAAATACATACCCACTTTCTCTCATTCTTCACACCTTTCTTCTTCATTTTCCAAGATTTTCTTCCACTCGCTAATGGCTTCTTTCCATATTTAAATAATGTCAAAACATTCTCAAAGTAAAACAAAGAGAAATAATCATCAAAACTCCACCAAAACCTAGTCAAACTCACCCTCTCCCTTCTTTAAGTCGTAGCCCACACCCACCACCACCAAACCCGAGCTCCTTCACCCATAACAAGCACGTTCGAACCCCCTAGGCCTTTCATGAGCAAGCCAAGCCAGTTCGAAGACTTTAAAGCGAGTGTTTGTGAGCATTAGATGGTCGTTAGCAAGTTAGGAACACATTAAAGTTAGTTCGTTTGCAACTAAGGTGAGAACTCTTAATTTGTAAGTATATATTTGGTTGTGATGTTGTGATATGGTTTTTTGAATATTTGATTATGATATTGGTCTTCATATGTTGTTTAGTGCAAGTAAATATTGAAACAAGTCATGATATAAACGACACCGATTCATACGGAAAACGCTTTCCAAAATAAATTGAAAAGTGATATGGAATCATTTAATGCCCTCTAAAATGATTAAAAAATATTATAAATGTTTTATAAAAATATAAACATGCTTTCACCAAGTTTGAACGAAAAACATAAAACAAGTCAAAACTAGGCGCGTCGCGCAACTGTAATTCGCGATTTCACATCGAAAAATTTAAATATGCATGCGAAGTGGATTATAGCTCAGAATCGTTCGAGGTAAGAATTTTCCGGACTATTATATCCATATCTTTCAAGTAAAGAAATAAAATCTAGAATTCATTAAGTTGATTTTAAAATATGTCAAAAACAATTTTCCAGAAAACTCACGCTTTTACAGTATAGTGACCAAAGTTTAAAATTGATATTTTAAATGTTTTTAAAATATAATATAAATTTTAAAAATCTTTTAAAATGTTTTAAAAGTGATTTAAGTTGAAAATATGGTTTTCTAAATGCTATAAAAGTCGTTTTGAAGAATATAGCTTTTAAAGCACTTTTTGTAGCACTTTTTACAACACCTTTTCGTAACGCTTTTCTATAACTTTTGAAATAAAGGTTGAAACTTAACAATTCCTTCCAAAATCCTTTTTAAATGTTTTTAAGTAAATAATAAAGTATTTTAAAAGAGATTTGAACAATTCTGAATTATTTCAAAGGTGGTTAAACAAATAATTAAGTGATTTAAAAAGGGAAAATGAGTATGCGGAAACGACTAGCATATTTTTCCCGCCCATGAGAGCTAAAAGCAAAAACAAGGTATGCAAATAAGGTTAGGGATGGAGCAACTAATGCCCCGAACTTACCTGACCTCGGTTTTCTCTTTTAGGCGAGGGGTGGAACAGATCGAAGGGAAGGCACGGATGCTCAACTTGGATACTATTGAAATAATTTGCTTATACTCATAATTAAAATCCAAAGAGGGAACTCGTCCTATTCGTGGAATTTAAAAGGTGATCTCACTATTATTCCACCCATAGTACTTGTTGAATACAAAAGTTGATATTGAATATAGGTAGAGTGATTTCTATAATCCTATTTTCTTAAAAGACACTCTTTATAAACGATTTGGGAAATATTCAAAAGAGAGGTCTAAATGATTCTATATTTAAAGAAAAATATTTTAAAGATATATATATATATATATATATATATATGTCTTGAAGATATTTTTTATAAAGAGAAATGATTGAATTGAAAAACAATCATCTAATTATATCATTTTTTATCGATGATTGGATTTCGAAGGAACCGGAGTCGGATTTGGGTGATTCCTATCCGAAAACCACTTTGAACCAATTTATGTTTCGAAGTAAAAGAAGACATGGACATTTGGATTTTCATAGTGAGGAACTACTTGTTGATCATTTGAGGATAAACTCCTAATGTACATATAGTAGCAGTGGTTTATTCGTTATGAAACATCCAATGCAAGGACTATTCGCTACTGATCTTAGGGGTGATCCCTAAAACAGGATGTGGTAGGAAAGTACCTTCGCTTTTGTTCGGTCCCAGAACGAACTTGTCTAGAAGAATTTCTGACCTTGCATTCTAAATCACATTAACTGATCTCTATATAATGTATATCAGTCGGTGGCGGAGAAGACACCTTCTCTTTGCTTAACACTCTTTCCCGAGACATTCGAGCTCTGGAATTTTACGTTGTAGAAACCAGTCACTTGAATATGGAATGGCAATGTGGTATTTAAAGTGGATGGAATTTGTGCTATGTGAAAAGGTCATCGTTACCTCAAGTCTCATCAATCGGGAAATGACCAAAACTGGGTTAGATGCGGCAAGGCTATGTGGTTCGCAACCATTAGGGTATGATCATCCCTTTCTAGATAGATTTACCCACTATAAAGTTTGGGTATCTAATCATTGTGGAAAGTATGCTAAGAGACGTCTTGGATAAAGGTCGGTAACGACCAAGGGATGACATATTCGGTACTATCTAGTTATATAGGTAGGCTGGTCTTGTGTTGGTAAACGGCATATGTTCTATACCTTGGGATATCCATCTAAAGGTGTACCCACCGAAAGGTAGTCCTTCACCTAATCATTTGTATAGAGATTCATTCTCCAATAAGAACTTGTGGTTTTGTTAGTAGAACCCAGTATGCTGGAATTTAATAATGGTAACAATTTCGGCTAAGATTAATAAGCCTATTTGCAAATGTTTTCAAAGAAAGTCATTAAAAGCAATATCCCCAAATTTTACGTAATAAAGAGTTTTGGTTACCATAAGGTAAAAACCTGTTCCGTGTTTATGTGTGGCATGGTCTTATGAGATTCCTTTTTATTTTTAAAACATCGCACTTTGAGTTCTCATATCAGTCCCATGATTGACCCGGAGATTGTTTTTCCCTTTAAACTTTAGGTGTTCTATTTTTCGAGAAACCGTGTAGTTAGGATACCTTAGGACCATTTTGGAGCATGTTGGGGAGCATTTTGGAGAAGTTTTTTGGAGCTATGAAGCTAAAGAACCCTATGTATATACCTATCTAAATTCCACTGTGTTATGTATTTAGTATGTCCCAGCATATGTAAGGATAGCAGCTATAACTATCCCAGTTGGATTTGTATTTAACTCTGATAATCACTTATGTATAATTAAACGTCGAATACGATGTGAGATTCTATTATTGTGTTATCTTCTATCTTCCGATAATCCGTCTCTTTAGCACTTGAACTTACAGCACGTGAATACCGCAGATGTATTAGTGTCAATTTTTGAGAGTCGAGGAGACGGGTCGTCATATTTGGTATCAGAGCTGAAGGTAAGCGAGAATCTTGGCTTTGTTGGGGTATGACTCATTAGAGATAGGTTAGTAATACCCTAGAATGAGTTTAGTCTGAAAGAGCACATAATTAAAACTCTAACTTGAATTAATATATCCAAAGTTTATAACATTCCCTATGATATCTTGTTTATATATTCTAAAGATTCTTCTTACAACCCACAGATAATAGGAAATGAGTGAAAGAAGAGGACGATCTAGGGTAGGAAGTAATACCACAAATGGTCAAACTCCTGCAGCTATATTAGTTGAGGAAGTAGTAGTTCCTGTACAGCCCCAAGTAAACTTTGCAACTTTATGCAAGAACTATGCTAGCCTTAGTGGTAAACCTTTTAAAGGAATGGAAACCATCATTGAAGTACAAGCTTGGATCCGCTCTTGTGAAACAATTTTTAAAGGGTTGAATTGAAGGTAATCAGAAGAGATTCTTAGCTTTATGGAAACTACAGGATGAAGATCCAACTTGGTGGGAATTTGTCACTCAGAATAAGTCAGAAGATGATGACTTATAGGAGCGATTTAAAGAAGTTTTAGAAGAGCAGTGTATACCGAAAGCACGAAAATCCCATCTTTACCGAAATTTTATGGATTTTAAAAGGAGGATCAGGAGACATCGTTTGAGGAGTATGCTAACAAGTTTAAAGAATTATCTCGTTTTGGGCCTGGATTGATAGACGCCCCTCAAAAAGATTGAAAAATTTATCTCGGGAATGAAGAAGAAATACCATGGAAGAATGAAGTAGACATGGGATACAGATGTGAAGCTTTGGATAAGATAGATCCACCCATAGTACAAGAAAGTAACAACAATAATTGAAAGAAGAAGAAGTTCAATGGCAAGAAGCCATGGTAGGGAAAACCCAATGGAGGATCTCAAGAGATCTGCTTTCAAGACATCACTTGTCACAATTATAAGAAGAAGGGCCACGTGGCGAAGAATTATTGGGGTCCTAAAGCTTAGAATACTGCCTCTCCTATGGTTTAAAATTATCTCTGCTATAATTATCATAAACAAGGGCACGTGATTAAGGATTTCCCCTTGATGAATAAAGGAGAACAAGCCAGGCTGCATGCTATAAAGGATGAGCCTTCAAGCTCTTAACATGTGAAGGGAAAAAGATTGTTAGAAGGTAATATTTTATCAAAGATGTTTTAGTTAGAGTATTGTTTGATACAGGAGCTTCTTATAGTCTTATTTCTAAAAAACTATAGAAGAATTAGAACATAAACCTAAAATTATTGACGACCCTATCTGCATGACAAATCCTATAGCTGTGCAGTTAATGCGCTCGGTAGATTCAAAGCGGTGGAGATGGAAAAAGTTATAGCGGGGATACAGCGAGGATATAGCGAGATATAGCAGTTGGCTCTAAAATAGCATATAAAACTCGTACTTAATGTTTTTACAAATATATAAATGGTAATTAAATGAAAAATTATCATTCAAATTAATTTTAAATAATACATAAATAATTTTAGATAAAAACATGTGCGAATATACTTTAAATAAACGAAAAACTGTTATATAACATAATTGAATTTGGTAGATAGTAGAGTATTTTCATTTCTGAAGATATATTAAAAATTAAATCAAATAAATTAGTTTCATAATTTTATAATGTATAAATGCAAATTTTCAATTCATTTTATTAAAAAAGATATAGCGGGAATAGCAGAATATAGTGGAAATAACGGGATATAGCAAAAATAGCGGGATTAAAGCGGAAAGGCTATATTCTGGGGCTATATGGAAAAATCGTAGCGGTAGAAATACGCATTGAGATATAGCGGGGTTGTAGCGGGGTAATAGCGGGGCATTGACTACACAGTCCTATAGGAGGTTCCACTAATCTTTGTATGCATTGTGAAAAAGTCCTAATTTTCTATCCCCCCCGTCATTTTCCTTTTTATCTTTTCGCCTTAGATTTTATTGGATTTGATATTTTACTTGATATGTATTGGTTGGCTAAGTATAAAGCTGTGCTCGATTGCGGAAAAAAAGGATATCTTTATGGACCATATTTGGGGAAATCATAGGGATATCTTATGAAGGTCCTAGTATAAGAACGGGTAGTTTTCTCTATGATTTAGATACATCCTAGACAGGATTAGAAACCATACACGTTGTTAAAGAGTTTTCGGATGTCTTTGTAGAGGTAAAATGTTTTCCCCTACATCGAGAGATCGAATTCCATATCGATTTAGTTCATGATGCAATGCCAATTAAACAACGAGATAGAAGGATGGCTCCGAAAGAAAGGGATGAGTTGAATAACTAAACCCAAGAGCTATTAAAGAAAGGATTAATAAGACCCAACCATTCAAGTTGGGGATCAGCAATAGTTTTCGTTGCCAAATCTGATGGATCTTTGAGATTGTGTAGACTATCGGGATCTGAACAAGCAAACTATTAAGAACAAGTATCCTTTACCCTGAATAGATGAATTGTTTGATCAATTACATGGAGCTCGAGTTTTCTATAAAATGGACCTAGCTACAGGATTCCATCAATTAAGGATTGTGGAAGATTGCATCCATCTAACTGCATTGAAAGGTCCGAATACTTTCTATTGGTGGTTGGTTATGTCTTTTGGGCTAACTAGTGCACCCGCTCATTTTGTCGACCTTATGAATAGAGTGTTTATAGATGTGCTAATCAAATTCGTGTTAGTCTTTATCGATGATATCCTTATCTACTCAAAGACAGAAGAAGAATAAGCAACGCAT
This sequence comes from Allium cepa, assembly GCA_030765085.1. Taxonomy (NCBI): domain Eukaryota; kingdom Viridiplantae; phylum Streptophyta; class Magnoliopsida; order Asparagales; family Amaryllidaceae; genus Allium; species Allium cepa. Next base: position 753,444,418 of record CM060940.1, on the reverse strand, counting down.
CTAGAAGCTATGTTGGAGATATTGAGGAATAATGTGCTTTAATCCAAATTCTCGAAGTTCCAATTTTGGAAGAAGGAGGTAAGATTCCTTAAACGTAAAATATCAAAGGATAGAATTTTAATATATCTAGGGGAAGTTGCACCTATTCAAGATTGGAAGCAGCCATAAACTCATAAAGAGATTCATAGCTTCTTAGATTTGGCAGGATATTACAGAAGATTCATTCATGACTTCTCTAAGATTGCCTATCACCTAACGAAGTTGACAGTGAATGATGCTAAATTTATCTGGACCCCTAAATGTGAAGAAGCATTCCGAGGACTAAAGAAGAGGTTGACAACCGCTCTAGTTTTAGCAATTATAAATGAAAATAGTGGATTGACCATTTATACTAAGGCTATGGAGAAGGAGTTGGTGCAATTTTAATGCAAGATGGAAAGTTGATTACTTACGCAAGTAGACAACTGAAGACGTATGAAAAGAATTACGCAACATATGACTTAGAATTATTAGCCGTTGTGTTCGCTCTAGAGATATGGAGGCATTATTTGCTGGGTAAGAATTTTTCGTAGTTTATTTCGATAAAACTTTGAATTGACCTTAATAAATAATATTCCATCTTTTAACTGAAAAATTCAAACTCTTCACGGAACATAAATCTTTGAAATATCTTTTCACTCAAAAGGACTTAAAATGAGATAACAACGCTGGCTAGAATTTCTCGCGTCATATGATTTGGATATTCTATATACACCCAGGAAAGCCAACGTAGTAGTTGATGCAATGATTAGGAAGCTAGCTGTTATTTCTTATTTAGTAGTAACTCCGCCTCTTCTGGAAAGAATCGCTAGTAAATAGGGTAAGATAAATGATTTGAGAAATACATCAATGCAGCTGAAGAACGAAGAAATTCAAGCTTTAAAATAGATAACCATTTAGTATTGAGGTTAAATGGAAGAATTTGTGTTCTAGATGTTGAAAATCTTAGGCAAGAACTACTAGCTGAATGCCACACAGCTAAACTTAGCATTCATCTAAGAATTCATAAGATGTACAAGGACACGAAGCATACATTCTGGTGAAAAAGTATGAAGATGGACATATCTATCTATGTCAACCGCTGTGAAAAATGCTAAAGAATCAAAAGTGACCCATAGAAGACTGTAGGATTACTTCAACATTTGGAGATTCTAGCTTGGAAGTGGGATCAAATATCCATGTATTTCATTGTTGGTTTTCCCGAACAAAGAAAGGAAATGAAGGCATTTAGGTTATCATAGAACGATTAACAAAATGTGCACATTTTATTCCAGTAAAGCCAACGTGAACTAGAGCGAGCCTTGCGGAGACAGAAATCAAGGAGATTGTCCGATTGCATGGAGTACCAAGCAGTATAGTAAGTGATCGAGATCATATCTTTACTAGTCAGTTTTGGGAAGCATTACAAACAGCTTTGGGAATGAAGCTGAGTATAAGCACGGCATATTACCCTTAAACTGATGGACAGACGGAAAGAGTCAATTGTGTTTTGGAAGATCCTTTGAAAGCGTGTATTCTAGACTTTGAAGGCTTGTGGGAAAATCATTTACATTTAATAAAATTCTCCTATAATAACAGCTATCAAGCCAGTATCGGCATGGCACCATATGAAGCTTTGTATGGACGGCCGTGTAAATCGCCAGCTTGTTGGATAGAAACCGAAGATCGGTTAGTACTTCGCCCAAATATGATATGAGAAGCTTTAGAAAAAGTTGATATGATTAGAAGGAAGCTAAAATAATCCAAAGTAGACAATAGAGTTATGCAGATCGAAGGCGTAGAAATCTGGAATTCTCGGTTGGGGATTCAGTCTTTTTGAAAGTCTCTCCGATGAAAGGAGTAGTAAGATTTGGAAGAGCAGGAAAGTTAGCACCTCAATATATTAGACCTTTTCCCATTCTCGAATGAATATGCCCACTAGCTTATTGAGTACAATTGCCTGAATGATTGTCTGGTATACACAATTTTTTTCACATGTCTTATTTAAGGAAATATGTACATTACCCAGAAAAACCATAGAAACGGCTGCTCAGGATGACTTGGAGATAGAACCAAACTTAGTTGTTATTAGAAGGCCTATTCGAATCATTGATCAAGATGAGAAACGATTAAGAAGGAAGGTCGCACGGTTGGTCAAAGTTCAATAGAGTGGAGATGCTGACGATTGCACATGGAAAACAAAAGATAGTATGAGAAAAGCATATCCCGAGTTTAGGATTGATGTATACACTCTACCTATCGATTTAGTGTACTCACCGCCTATGGTGTAGTCAGTTGTTGTATATATTCCATCTTATTGTGTATATATATATATATTTCCTTTTATGCTATTTTCTTCTTCTTTAATTTCAAGGATGAATTTCTTTTAAGTAGAGGAGAATGTAACGACCCAAAATTTAACCACTTCAAAATATAACATTTAAAGCGATTTTGGATATAAAATATAAAAGGTTTTATGATCTAAACAATAATTGATAGAATTTGGAAATAGAAAAATAGTTAAAACTAGTAACATTTTCTTATATCGACAAAAGTGACAAAATCCTACTTTCGGAAAAGTAAGTTTAATGGTTTAATAATTTATTTTAATTAATCTGCGAGTGTTTATATTTTAAATAACATTATACAAATTTATTTTTAATTTTGGTTTACATAAATTAATAGTTTAACTAAAACTTCAAAATATGACCGTAGAACATTTTGTGAAAAATCAACGTTTTGTCGATTTAAACTTGTCGCAACATTGTCGATTTAAAGTTATTGCAACATTGTTGCACCTTTTTTTAAATATTCATGTACACTTATATAAATGTAGTAAATATTAATTAAGTGCTAATTAGGTTTACTTTTATTAAAATATAATTAGGAAATTCTAGAATATAATTAGGAAAAGTAAACTAATAAAAACAAAACATGTCAAATCAAAAGCAACATCATTATTACTTTAAGTTTTCTTACTCCTTAGGTGATAAGGACATAAAGTAAAGATTTGAAATGTGATGTTAAATCTTGAAAAGTAAGATTACTTTAAAAGTAAGTAAATGGTATTTTGGTCTTTTGCAAATATAGTGTAGTGTTTTATTTGTTGTTTTTAGTTTTTGGTTTTCGTTCATACAAAAATACACATGACGCATGTATATTGCCGTAAACGACTAATTTAGAAAACAAAGTTAACATACAAAATAAGAACAATTTTTTTTTACTTTCTGTGTTTTGGGAAATAACACAAGCATGTGAAACAATCCATTCATCCATCATCCCTCCATCCCTTCGTCCTTCCATCCGTCTTTCCTTCATCCCCTTTGTCATTCCCTCATTCTTCTCATATTTGACATACATATTGAAAATCGAAAACACAAAATTCATTATTAAACAAAACACTTCCTAATACTTTAGTCCTAAGTTTTTTCTATAAAAATACAACCACTTTTTCTCATTTCTTCACACCTTCTTCATTTTCCAAGATTTTTTTCCACTCTCTAACGGCTTCTTTTCATAATTAAATAATGCCAAAATATTCAAAAAAATAAACAAAGAGAAATAATCATTAAAACTCCACCAAAACCCACTCAAACTTCCTCTCTCCCCTTCTTTTAGTCACGGCCCACTCCCACCACCACCAAACTCGAGCTCCTCCACCCATAACAAGCATGACCGTAACCCCTAGGCCTTCCACGAGCAAGCCAAGCCACTTCGAAGACTTTAAAGCAAGCTTTTGTGAGCATTGGGCGGTCGTTAGCAAGTTTGGAATGCCTTAAAGTTAGTTCATTTAAAATTATGGTGAAAACTCCTAATGTATATGTATATATTTGGTTGTGATGCTGTGATATTGTTTTTTGGATGTTTAGTTATGATATTGATTTCCATATATTTTTATTGCATGTAAATATTGAAATAAGTCACGATATACACAACATTGATTCACACCGAAAACACTTTCCAAAATAAATTGAAAAGAGATATGGAATCATTTAATGCCCTCTAAAATATATTAGAAATATTTTATAAGCATATAAACTTTCTTTCACCAAGTTTAAATGAAAAACATAAAACAAGTCAAAACTAGGAATGTCGCGCAACTGTAGTTCGCAATTTCGCGTCGAAAACTTTAAATAAGCATAGTAAGCGGATTATAGCTCGAAATCATTCGAGATAAAAAAATTTGAAAAATTATATCCATATCTTTTAAAAAAAGAAAGAAAATCAAGATTTATTAAGTAGATTTTAAAATATATCCAAAACAATTTTCTAGAAAAATCACGCTTTTGTAGTAAAGTGACCAAAATTTAATATCGACATTTTAAATGTTTTATAAATATGATATAAATTCTAAAAATGTTTTAAAATGTTTTAAAAGTGATCAAGTTGAAAAGATGGTTTTCTAAATGGTAGTCGTTTTGAAGAATATAGCTTTTAAAGCACTTTTTGCAACACCTTTTCGTAACGCTTTTCTATAACATTTGAAATAAAAGTTGAAACTTAACAATTCTTTCCCAAATCGTTTGTAAATGATTTTAAGTAAATAATAAAGTATTTTAAAAGATATTTGAACAATTCGGAATTATTTCAAAGATGATTAAACAAATAATTAAGTGATTTAAAAAGGGAAAATGAGTATGTGGAAACGACTAGTACATTTGTCTCGCCTGTGAGATCTAAAAGTGAAAACAAGATGTGTAACTAAAGTTAAAGATGGAGCAACTAGTGCCTTGAACTTACTTGGCCTCAGTTTTCTCTTTTAGGAAAGGGGTGGAACAGATCGAAGGGAAAGCCCAGATGCTCAACTTGGATTTTATAGAAATAATCTTCTTATACTCATTATTAAAATTCGAAGAGGGAACCCATCCTATTCATGGAATTTAAAAGGCGATCTCACCCTTATTCTATCCATTGCACTTGTTGAATATGGAAGTTGATATTGAATATAGGTAGAGTGATTTCTATAATCCTATTTTCTCAAAAGATATTCTTTATAAATGATTTGAGAAATATTCAAAAGGGAGGTTTAAACGATTCTATATTTAAAGAAGAAGATTTTAAAGATATATATCTCTTGAAGATATTTTTGATAAAGAGAAACGAATGAATCGAAAAATAATCATCTATTACATCATTTATTATCGATGATTAGGTTGAAGGAACCGGGTCGGAATTGGGCGATTCCTATCCAAAAACCACTTCGAACCAATTTATATTTTGAAGTAAAATGAAGACATTGATATTAGGATTTTCATATTGAAGAACTGCTTGTTGATCATTTGGGGATAAACTCCCAATATACATATAGTAGCGATGGTTTCTTGGTTATGAAACATCCAATGCAAGGACTATTCACTACTGATCCTAGGGGTGGTTCCCAAAACAAGATGTGGTAGGAAAGTACCTCCGGTTTCGTTAAGTCCCAGAACGAACTTGCATGGAATAATGTCTGACCTTGCATTCTAAATCACATTGTGTGATCTTTATATCATGTATATCAGTCGGTGGTGGAGAAGACACCTTCTCTTTGCTTAACACCCTTTCCCAATACATTCGAGCTTAGGAAGTTATATGTTTGAAGAAACTAGTCATGTGAATATGGAATGGAAATGTGGCATTCAAAGTGAAAGGAATTTGTGCTATGTGAAAAGGTAATCGTTACCTCAAGCCTCATCAACCGGGAAATGACCAAAACACGGTTAGATGCGGCAAGGCTATGTGATTCACAACCATTAGGGTATGATCATCCCTTTCTAGATGGATATTTATCCACTATAAAGTTTGGATGTCTAATCATTATGGAAAGTATGCTAAGAGAGGTCTCGGATAAAGGTCGGTAACGATTGAGGGATGACATATTATACTATCTAGTTACAGAGGTAGGCCAGTTTTTTGTTGGTAGAGGGCAGATGTTCTGTGCCTCGGGACATCCATCAAGACGTGTACCCATTGGAAGGTAGTCCCTTCACCTGGTCATTTGTATGGAAATCCACTCTCTAATAAGAACTTGTGGTTTTGTTTGTAGAATCTAGTATGCTGGAATTTAATAATGGTTACAATTTTGGCTAAGATTAATATGTTTATTTGCAAATGTTTTCAAAGAAAATCATTAAAAATAGTATCCCTAAATTTTACGTAATAAAGAGTTTTGGTTATCATAAGGTAAAACCCGTTCCATGTTTATGTGTGGCGTGGTCATATGAGATACCGATTTGTTTTCAAAACATAATCCTTTGAGTTCTCACACTAGTCCCATGACTGATCCGGAGTTTGTTTCTCTCTTTAAACTCTGGGTGCCTTATTTTTCGGGCAGCTATGTTGTTAGGATACCTTAGGGGAATTTTGGAGCATGCTAAAGGGTATTTTGGAGAAGTTCATTGGAGCTATGAAGCTAAAGAACCCTATGTAGATACCTACCTAAATACCACTGTGTTATGTATTTAGTATGTCCCAGCATGTGTAAGGATAGGCAGCTATAACTGTCCCAACTGGATTTGTCCTTAACTCTAATTTGTCCTTAACTCTAATAATCACTTATACATAATTAAATGTTGAATACGATGTGAGATTCTATTATTATGTCATCTTTTACATATATTTTTCTTTTACACCCCTGATAATCCGCCTCTCTGGCACTTGGACTTACTACACATGAATACCTTGGATGTATTAGTGTCGATTTCTGAGAGTCGAGGAGATAGTACGCCACATTTGTCCAAAAAGTTACCGTTTATAATTGTGTTAAAGTCGCAAACAGAAATAACACAATCATATTTCATAGCTACACGGGTCATCCAACTATGTAAGTTCAATACATGCCTCAAAAAATCTCTGATGAATGTATAAGTTTGGTATTAAAAATATCGGAAGTTAAAAAGTAAATGAATGCAACATTCTCAACATAGCAATTGTAACTGGGTTCGGGTTGTATATATAAGCCCAAGGCATAGCAATATATTATATTCTCAGTCATTATATAATTAGCAGTATGTTGTAACGTATGAAAGTATTCGATTGAATACAATTCAGGATTACAAATTAATTAATCAACTATATTTTCACTTTCTCTTTCATGGTATCGAAGCCTCAAAAAACTGTCTAATGGTAGAACAGTGACATGCCGTTACCTGTAAGATCATTCTTTATCACCTGAGTAGGCTGCAACTATTGCAGTTCATAGGAGAACATTCTCATCATCTGAAACTAAAGAGTTTTAGTCCTTGAAACCTTTTTTTATCAAGAAATTCATTAAGCCATGCCAAGAAAGCTGCCAGAAAATCATCACCATTCAACTTTCTGGCTACTTTTAGATCTATATCAAGAAGTTGAATTAGATTCACCCGAGTAATTCTTGTTTGCTCAGATTCTTGTTTCTGAAATATTCTCTCGCCTGAGTTAGTCTGATCAGTAATCTTTCATGAAATTCAATCACGGTTGAGGGAGATATAGACAATAATTCATTTTCTTCTCCAAACTCAAGAGCACATCCTATCCAATAACCTACAACGGAAAACATATCAAAGATTATAGTGAGCCCCAAAAATCGGTTAATACCAACACAGCTTGATGAGATAATTTTTTTACTATGGAAATTTCAAGTTCAAGCAACAGTAAGCGGATATGGACCAGAATCATACACTACTAGAACTAAGCCAGTGCTAGAGCAATACATATCAAATAATGAAGGAAATTCTACGATAAACAGAGAATACACAATCCACCAAAGACATGATAGTCTATTGAATTCATGGCTACTATCAATAGTAAGTGCAAGTCTGTTGCCACAACTGATAGGATGCAAGAATGTACATGAAAGTTAGTCAACTACAGAGCAAGTTTGTAATTCTCAATCAACAGCAATGGTTATACATTATAAAAGACAATTGCAGAACTTAAAGAAGAATGTCATGCCTATTGAGTGAGTATTTGTCAAAGGTCAAGACATAATGTGACTTACTTGGTGCAACCGGATAAGCTCTGTCTAACATAGAGAAAATCTTATCAACTTTGAGTGGCTTAGATGATGAATATGAAGCTTTGTGGATGTGATTTCATCAAAGGATATTACACCATCTCTATCATATGTACATTCTACACTCTTGCTCATGAAGGTAAAGTATAGAAAAAGAAACCATCAGTTTATGATATATGAGTCAATTATGCATCAAACAACAAGGAAAAAAAGTCAAGAAAGAAAGTCTAAAAATGAGTCAAATAACAACAACCAAAGGGAAAGTCAACCATACAGATATAGAGGTGGAGGTGACAGATAGAGCAACAACAATAGTAGCAGAACTAGATTTCAAATATGTGAAAATTTTAGACATACAACAAATAAGTTCTATTTCAGATTTGATGCTAATTACACACCTGGACAATAAAGCAATCAAAGAAACTATAATCCAAGTGCAAATCTGGCTATCTTGCAGCAAAAATCCAAAAATCAAGCTGACTTTAGAAAAGGGAGTCACAATGATACAACTAAGGTTGAGGACATTCAAGATGATTCATGGTATCCTGACTCTGGGACTACAAATCATGTCACTAACAATCTCAGCAATTTGATTTTTGGGAACAAAGAGTACATATGTAAACAGTATGTACACATGTGTGGTGAATCAACTAGCATAATCCATACTGGAAATAGATATATACTAGCTGAAAGAATATTTTATCTTAATAACCTCTTAAAGGTTCCTCAAATAAAGAAAAATTTCTTAGTGTAACTCAATTTGCAAGTGGCAATAATGCATATTTTGAGTTTTATACAAAATATTGTTTACTCAGAGATGTACTAACTAACAAAATTCATTTGTAGGGAAAAGCGGTGAAGGGGCTTTACAAGTTTACTCTAGTTGATTCAAGAAATTCTGGAAATACAAAAATATTTTGGAACCTTTGTCAAACAACTCAATGTAAAAGGAGTATGAATACTTTTGATGTGTGGTATTACAAATTAAGGCATTCAAATTTTAATATTGTAAAAGGATTGTGAATAGCAATAAAAAATATTTTGGTAGTATATCTAATCCTTATGTTTGCACATACTATCCATTAGGAAAGAGTCATAAACCGGCATTTGAAAATTCAAAAACTAAATATAAGAAACCCCTTGAATTTATTGCTGTAGATTTATGGGGACCAACCCTTGACACTGATTATAGTTTCAAATGTTATATATCATTTATAGATGCATATTTTAGATTTGTTTGTATTTATTATTTTTTGAAAGCAAAATCTAAACATGTCATGAATTTTATAGTTTATAGCTCAAGTAGAAAAACAAACAGGCAGTGAAGTTGAAGTAATCCAAAAAAATGATGGGGTAGAGTTCAAACCACTTAAAGATTATTTGCAAAAGAAAGGGGTAGTACAAGGGACTACTTACCCTTATACATTAGAGAAAAATGGCTTAATAGAAAAAACACATACATTTATTTGAAACAGGGCTTACCATGTTGGTACAAGTATCATTACCATTGAAGTTCTGACCAGATGCATTTGCTACATCAGTATTCCTAATCAACAAATTGCTAACTAAGATGCTACAAGGAAAGAGTCTAATAGAAGCACTATTCAACATACAACCCACCCATGAAAGCTCAAAAGTATTTGGTTGCTTGCCCTTTCCATGTCTAATGAAATACAATGCTCACAAGCTAAGCTTTAGATCTTCACCCTGCACATTTCTAGGATATGCTAATAATATAAAGGATACAAATGCTTGGCAACAAAGGAAGAATTTTTATTTCAAGACATGTTGTCTTCAATGAAAATGTATTTCCATTCAATGAAAACGAGATCAAAACAACTCAGAAAACTATAATTCAAGATTGTCTATACCTCCAATACCATAGAATCTTCAATTGCATAATAAAGACCAACTGAGCGATTCAAGACCATAACACACAATACCTAACTCTGGATCAGGCCATGAGTCATCTTAATCACTCATGAGTCTTATTCGCATATATGAACAGAGTAGTCTAGAATTTCAACAAGTATATGATGAGGTACAAACATCAATATCACAGCCTGAATCTGAGGGTAAGCCATATGTACCTACAAAAACTGGTCATCACATGATCACTAGAGCGGAAAGTGGAATATTTAAGCCAAAAATATACATTGTAAACCTAGACATTGAAGAACCATGCACTTATCAGCAAACAACTATGAATGAGGAGTATAATGTACTTATGAGAAATAATACACGGAGTCTTGTACCCTTACCAGCCATAAAAATGTTATTGGTTGCAAATGAACTTATAGATTTAAAAGGAATGCCTATGGGACAATATCAAAATACAAAGCTAGACTTGTAGCAAAAGGATTTTCTCAGCAACAAGATTTGATTTTAATGAAACCTTCTCGACAGCAGTAAAATCAACATCAATTAGGATTATTCTTATAATTGCCTTACATAGAAACTGTAAGATAAGGCAATTAGACGTAAACAATGCATTTCTAAATGGTGTACTTTAAGAAGAGGTGTATATGGAACAACCAGATGGATACAATCAAGCTGGAAATCCAGAATTAGTGTGCAAACTAAATAAGGTAATTTATGGTCTCAAACAAGCACCAAGAGTTTAGTTTGATAAACTAAAAGCTACATTAGTCAAACTTGGCTAGAATCCCACAAAATCAGATAATTCCTTATTTACTAAATTTGGTAAAGGTAAAGTGACATATGTACTTGTATATGTGGATGACTTTATTGTTACAGGAAACAACAACGGTGAAATTAGCAACCTCATTCAGCAATTAAATAAGGAGTTTTCCATCAAAGATCTTGGTGATTTAAATTTTTTTCTTGGAACTGAAGTTAGAAGATCATCAAATTAAGAAATTCAACTAAGCCAAAAGAAATACATCTTTTAAATACTAATCAAAACAAAAATGAATCAGGCAAAACGGTCTACCTGCACCAGTGATAACCAATCTACATTTATCAAAGAACAGAGGTGTAACAATTACAAATGCAAAGCAGTACAGAATATAGTAGGAGCCTTAAAATATGCAACAATCACAAGGCTAGAAATTGCATATAGTGTAAACGAAGTCAATCATTTTACGTAAAATCTTCTTGGTGAACACTGGACGGTTGTGAAGAGGATCCTAAGATATCTAAATGGAACAATAAATCATAGTTTAACTTTAAAGGCTTGTACTAATCTCAATTTATTTGGTTTTGCAGATGCTAATTGGATAACAGATCCAGATGATCGAAGATCAACATCTGGATATTGCATATACATAGGGAAGACCTCGGTGTCATGGTGTTCAAAAAAGCAATCAATAATTTCAAGATCCAGCACTGAAGCTGAATATATAAGTGTGGCAAGTGCAATAGCCAAGATAATGTGGATCGAATCATTGCTAAGTGAATTAAAGATCAACACTGACATCAGAGTTATAATTTAGTATGGTAATCTTAGTATAGTTTCATTAACAGTAAATCCAATTCTATACTCCATAACCAAATATATGGAACTAGATATATATTTTGTTCGAAAACAATTTCTAAAAGGAAAGATTCAAGTAAATCACATATCGATTACTTAGCAGAAGGCAAACATACTCACTAGGGCCCTATCAGCTAAGAACTTCATTAGATTGAAGCAAGAATTAAGTGTTGAAGATCTCAACAACCCAAAGTAGAAAAAGCCCTAACTCAAATTATCTCAAAGCCACTTAGATCAAGCCAGAAAATCAACGATTTGCAGCAATCTCAGTAGTACTCAGCATCAATTTAGCTGAAATCTCAAAAAAATGGAGAAATCTCTCGAACCAGACAAATCTCTAGCTCAAATTAATATGTGGACACTCAAATCAAGTTGATGTGAAGCAATTTCAGTAATAATTGATCAAATATTTTATTTTTATTCGAGATTCGAGAAGATTTATAGAGATCGAGACAAATAGGGAAAGTCAAAAACCCTAGTATGAATTTAGGGGGCTATTGGAAGTTATAATGTAAATAAAGGAAACCCTTCTCAATATAGCAAATGTAACTGGGATCAGGTTGTATATCTAAGCCCTAGCAATATATTTTATTCTCAGTCATTATATGTACACTGGTATGTTGTAACATATGAAACAATTTGGTTGAAAACAAGTTAGAATTACAAATTAATCAAATTATTGTATTTTCACTTTCTCTTTCAAAAAAGGTTGTACTTGTGCACTAATTCATAACTATCTATATCTTTTAAATCCTTATGTACATGTATGTAATGTTAAGATAATTATATTTCAGTTAATCATACCCATGTCATTTTGATGTGTTAACAAACTTTGTTTTATATCTCTATCAAGAATATGAATCCAGTGAAGAATAAGAATCTCTTGCTGCAAAAAATTAACTACGTCTCTAATATTTGGCATAGAGATCGAACCAAAGAAAACTCGGTATAAAGTTCTAAAAGAAGATTTGGAGTAGGGATCTGATGTAGTACTAGACTCATCAAGTGATGTTATTCAAAAATGCAAAGAATATGCTGAAATGTGTTATAATGAGTTCAAAAATGATAAATAGGTCGTATTAGCTGAAGAAATCAGTGGTGATTCAAAAACATAGGATTGTGAAAAAATTTCTTCTTATTTTAATTTCGGTAATCTTCCAGGTAAAATATTGGCTACTGTAAACTCTAAAAAGAGATTATCAAAAAAAATTCCTTGGGGAATTACTCTAATTGGTGCTAACATGATTGCACTTAGAGGAAAGTAAAAGCTTCTGGTTGATTCTTTGCCTAAGACAAAGAAAGCTGTCGATAAAGTGACAGTAGGAAAAAAAATTACTTAAGTACTGAAAGGTAAAACATGAAACATGAGTTAAAGGAGGAAAAGAAAGAGCATAAGGTACTGTTTGTAGTCCATAACCCAAAAATAGTTTTTTTTTGAAACCTGCATTAGCTTAAAACAATTTCTAGGTCAATAAGTTAGGTTGTAGGAAATTTGAAGTCTGTAAGCAAACCTTGTGATTATTTTTATTTACAATTTTAGAACTAATTCTCTAGTTAGAGGCGAGTAATTGTTGGCTCAATCAAATAAACTAATAGAACTAAACAGGTTTGGTTGGTTTAGTTTGATTTCCTTAGTTAATTGGTTGACTTTAGTTTTTAACTTTGTATTTACTTGGTTTTTTGAATGGTTTTGGTTTCCAATATTATAAAACCAAACCAATCAACAACACTGAATAAAAAGCTTTAGTTGTTGTAGAAGACCATAATTATCAATACTAATGCTATCACTATATATTATTAACTAAATGAAATTATTTACTTTTAATGGTTTCAAAACGTAAGAAATTTATTTCAAAAATTACAGTTTTATCCTTATATAAATGTTGATTTAATCAATTATCTCAATCTCATATTAAGTTCGCAACTACATAGTCGATGATTCAGTTAAATTAACTAAGATAAACTAATAATTATCATTTTGGTTTATTTCGATTTAAAAAATATTTGGTTGTGTTTGGATTTTTCTTAGTGGATGGTTATTTTAGTTTTAGTAATTATTTTTGAGATTGAACCAGCCATTTTCTCTCCCCTAATTCTGATGCAGTAACTAGCATTGTGTGTGTGTATCACTTATGGAAAATATTATTATGTTAAATTCTGTGTAGGCTGCAGTAGAAGAAGAAAAAAGAAGCACGAAGAGTTGAGAAAGAGTTGTACAAAACCGAAGCACAAAAAGCTCATAAGGTTGCTGTAGTTTCTGGGCCATGCTCTATTCATCTTGCCTAGTCTATATAAGGTCGTATTATTTGATGGAAACCATGACTTCTGTTGATGAACCAGTATGATCTGCTACTTTTGTTGATAAAAAATAATGGTCTTTGTACTTGGATATTCAATCAAAAGGAGTGGTTTTACCTTAGTATTTATTTTGATCTGTTCAATTTTTGAGCAGTCTCAACTTGTATATTTTGATTCTATGTCAATATATATACATCAACTCCACATGTGTAGTTTTCTATGTAGGTTGTCCCAAGCCAGGATAAAGGAGAAGGGTTTTGATTGGCTTGGCGAGCCAACATAAAAACCATAGCCTCTTTTATGTAAATGGAACCTTATTATATTTTGTTGGGCATAGCCCTCTTAGCGATGCGCCATATTGAGGTCGGGTATGGTGATAAATGAGCAAGGGCTAGACTGTCACTCCCTTAGTGGCACGCTGTATCGAGGCTCGGGTATGGTGATAAATATGCAAGGGCTGGGTCATCACTCCCTTAGTGGCTGCTACATCGAAGCCCCGATGTAGTGATAAATGAGCAAGTGCTTTTGTACTTAACATGACATGTGGGAGGGGCAAGGAAGCTAGTCGATGAAAGTAGGATTCGGTTAGGTAGTTGGAATGTACGATCCTTAACGGGAAAGTTAAGACAGATAGTTGATATTATCCCTAGGAGACGTGTAAATATTTTAGGCATTCAAATGACCAAATGGACATGCCACAAGGCGAAAGAGGTAGAGAACACGGGCTTCAAGTTATGGTACACGAAAAAAGAACGTAGTAAGAATGGGTAGGAATCTTAATTGATAAGAACCTTAAAAAAGGAGTGGTCGACGTTAGAAGACAAGGGGACATGATCATCCTAGTCAAGCTAGTAGTTGGTTGTAACAACCCAAAATTTTCAACCTCGAAAATTCGACACTAATACGTCCACTGTAGAAGTTTCGAGCAAACGAATGCCGTAAATTCCGGATTGTTAGAGAAAAGAAGAAGAAAGTAGAAGAAGAACAGAAAACAACAGCATCACACATTTGCAGCAGATTAAATATAATATCAAATAATAGCATTTACAAAGAATGCTGTAACTGTCAATTTACATTCAATACATTAGAGTACAACCATTCATACATAAACTGGACAGTTATAACAACCAGTCCTAGACTACTATCAATACAACTCTAATACACAGCGATATCTTCATACGTTCCTGCCATCCAGCTCGCCTCCAGCTCGCCTCCTGAGTTCCAGAACATCTTAACCTGAAAATCTATAATACTCGGTCTGTCCCGAGCATTACACCAAAGTAACACTCGGATCGAGCAAGAAACCAGCGTGAGTAAACCCATATAAATTTGAAACACTAAGTTATAAAACTTATTTGAAACTCGGGGTAACTCGTACTTCACTACAAGATCTTAACTTGTTGTAGTCAATACTTATTTCACAAATCAATCCCAAGTACCACTATATAGTTTCAATGGTCCAGTTTACTTAAATTATTCCATTCCAGCCTATTGATTCCACATATCAAATCTATAAAGAATTATTGTAGATTTCAAATTGAAGTGGTTTTGGGTATTTACTGGTACCTGACCCTGGTCTCTTCGAATCCAACGTTATTATTTAATCCAAATGTTTAGGTTTAAACAGTACAATTTATATTCGGTATTTCATATTCACACAACAATTCACCTCAGATAGATAACCCACAATATCATAGTTCAACAAAAGTATCTCATATCACAAAGCATCACAAATCACGTATCAGAGCTATTAAATAATCTAAGTTGTTTAATATATCTTAATCACCAATAAACAAGATAAGTTAATTGTATCAGTTCTAATTAATTTATTTGCTTTCAAATCTTGCTTACTTAACATTAATTAATTACAATCATTAATTAATCATTCTTTAGTTATCAATCTAAATTAATTATCCAGAATTACTTGCATTAATTAACTATCCCATTAGTTAATTATCCTCAATTAATTAACCTTTAATTATTAATTAATTATCCTCTAATCAAATTAATTAGCCCTTAACAAATTAATCCTTTAATTACTTACATTAAGTATATATCATTTAAGTAATCCTCAAATAACTTAAGATAGATAATAACCTTCAATTACTTACATTAAGTAATTAACATTTAATGATTTGAGATCTTATTTAATTGCAAATAAACATTTATTTCAATTAGTTACTTAATCATCATTTAAATCTCACCGAATGCTTGAAGTTAATTTATATGAAGTCACTTGAGTCCCTTCTGATTAATTAAGTTCAATGCATTAATCTTACGAACTTACCTAATTGTATTAGGAAACATTTTGGAATTATTTAATTAATTAACTTAATCGATACCAAATCAATTTCAATTCAAAGACGTTTGATTCTAAAAGTAAATTTTAGAAACTTGCTTATAAACTTGATCAATATTTTATTTGAAAACTAGTTAAATTTCCTCTTTGAAAAATGTTTGCTTGAAAACTTATTTAGAATTTTCCTTGCCTTAAAGCTTGATAACTACCAGAAGAAAAACCCAAGCCAACCAAGAAATTCACCAAGCTATTCTCGAGCTAAAACTCATGTCTTTATCTTCGAGAAAACTTGCGAATGACTCGAGTAATACCCGAGCAACAACCCTCCTCCTTCCCGATACTAAACATCATAGCGTCGCACAGATACGCCTGGACACTCATGCATGTGCACGACTGATCGCCGACGATCTGGCCCCATATACCACCGTCGACAAGTCGCCCATGACCTTCCCTAGCTGTAACGACCCGCCACCCTGACCGCCTCTAGTCGGTAATTAAACCAGCTAGAAACGTTCAAAATGACGGATTGTTAGTCAGTTTATAGAGTTTAAACAGAATCAGCCACAGAATCACAGAATAATCATAATATTATTCATAAATGAATTTTTCTTACATACATATATCAGAGTTTGTACAATGCATTAAGTTTTTATACAACGGAATAATTTATCTTTTTATTATTTAAGTACATGAAAAATTTTCTTGAAAAACTTTAGTGGAGTGCTTTCCCCTCTCTCTCTAACTTCGCGGCCTGAAAATCTTCAAGCTGTAAAAATACTCGGTCTGACCCGAGCGTTTATGCAAAACACAAAAACACTCGAGTCAGGATTAATCTTAATTCCAGTAATTAATTTTGCAATGAATTGAAGTAAAATGGTAACAGCCCAAAATACAGTGTGTAAGATATGCAACAGAGATGATGAATCACATGGAACAATTTAAATCTATTAGGGATTTTCACATTAACAACTTCAATTTTTAAAATCCGTCAAACCTGTGTGGCTGCAGTACACACGTATATTTACACACATGTGCACCGCCTCGCCAACACGTGTGCACAAATCAAACAAAAGCACAATCTACAAATCATGTACAAATCAAAGTGAGGTTGCACAAGTACAAATAATACACAGCAGCACAGTGCAATGAACAAGAAACACAAGTACAGGCAGCAGTCTCAAGTGACACGGTGCAAACAGCAATGTCAAAGCAGGCAGCCAAGGGCAGAGACTCAGAAATGCCAAAGACACGAAGACATAAACAACAAGTGCAAGGCCAGATGCAAAAGTAACACAGCAGAAGTGAATAAGAACTCCACTGTGAACATGAAGACTGGAACAGCTACAAAAGTTCAAGGCTGAGACAACCCAATGCACCAATGCACAGCATACAAGGTGCAGACACAAGGCTAGACAAAGGAAACCAAATACAAGTTCAAGTGCTCAGTGCAGACCACAAAATGCATGCTAAGTCCAGCTACTCAAATGAACACAGCATGTACAAGTTACAAAAACTTCAAGTGAAGCAAGTACAGTGTGACAGTGAATGGGAAAGCATGTGAACATAGCAAAGACACAAAGTGAAGACCCAATGCAAGTGTCACAAGCAATGACCAGAGCACAAGAAATACAAAATGAAGCTGTACAAGCATATGAAATGGCAACTGCAGTGGTACAAATGCAACAATCAAATAGACTGCAAGTAGTATGTAACTCGAAGATTGCAGTAAAATCCAGTACCAACATAAACAGAGACCAGTAGTGAAGAAACAAAGCGCATGAAGACTGAATCAAGTACACAAATGTACACAATCCCGGCAGCAAGCTCATCATGAGAATATACAATGCAGACTAACTAGTCAACAAGGAAATTCATGTGTAAAGTGTCAACAGTCAAAGGTGATAATGCAATATGAACGGCTAGTGTCACATGGCAGTAAGAATGTAATGGCCATGAACAGCAAGTACAATGATCATGAAACCACTTAGCTAACAGAGTCAACACAAATGCAATGCTAAGTCTACAAGTGACTTGAACAAGACTCGAGAAGCTACAGATATCAGTTGCATTTTTATAGAAATGTGATTTAAAAATTGGCACAATTGTGAAAACGAATGTTGTACGGAAAGTATGCAGTTTAATAATCAAATCTTCAACAAGTTTCAATTCAAGGCTCACACAAATACAAAACAGAAAAAGGGCTGGAAGCATTTTTCTTCAATTCGAAGTAAAAATATAGAAATCTGGAAATCAACAGAGATTAACTCTATACTTTCTCTCATTTCAAGACAAAGATTCAAACTTCTTAAATTATGTATGATAGCAAGTAAACATGAAGCAGAAGCATGCAAGTTAATAATCAAATCAAAAGGCTTCAACAGGTTTTTTTTTTTTTTTTTTACCGAGATTTTTGATTTAAAACTAAAGTTTTAATATAAATGAATTTAACTACAGGCTTTGGATAGAAGAAAGCAGTGCAATGCTTTGAAACAAACTTAAGCAAAGAAATCGGTGATAAAAATCAAATCTGGGTGTCAAGTAACAGGTAAAGCCTTCTCTGTTGTATAAGAAATCAGGTGTAAGGCAAAGATTTGTTCTGTTTTCAAATGCAAGAGGCCAGAAAATAATGTTGCAGTGAAAGAAATAAAGATAAGAATAAAATGCAATACATCTTAGTATGAAATCAAAGCAAAGGTTCAGGCATGCAGATGGCAATGTGACATCTAGTGCTGGAATCAAACTAAAGCAATCAAGCCAATCTCTTCTTCAAATTCAAAAGCTAAAACTGAAGTATTTCTAAAGCCACAAAAATGTAGTGTGCTATCAGGCAAGTTTTTTACAATGTCATAGTTAAATAACAGAGCACTGCACTTGAATTTCAGGCATGCACAACATACATGTAAGCTGATTGATTTTTCAACATATCAAATATCAGGAAACAAATCAATTTAAGCATGCATCAAGACACATAGCAGGTTCAAGATGAATTTGTTCACATGGTCATGTGAACAGAAACTAGACACTATATTTTTCTCTTACTGATGCTTTTAAACTTTCATGTTTTTAGGTTGCTTGATCTTCTTATTTTCAGGCATACATTTCAATTATCATCACACCATCAAATAATCAGCATAACATCACAATGTATCAACCAAATCAGGTTTCAAAAAAGGAAGTTGCTCACAGTTTTAATAAAGACAGAGAGGAACTATGAACAAAGAGGACTCAGATCATTTTCTTACTGTACTTTACTATTTTTTTTATTTTTTTTGAAACAATCACTGGATTTAAAAACTTAAGTTAAGAACATCAACAATTACTGATACTAACAGTGTATACATACTTATGTAAGTACATAGTAAATTTCCAGAAACTCGTATACATACAAACAAATTTCTTCAATATTATCTTGCATCTGTCCTTATGGGTTTAAAACAAAAATTAATAGCATCTGCTCTTATCAGTTTAAATCGAATTACCAGAGCAATTCATAGCAAATATCACCCAACAAACAGACATGCAGTGTGTTATCTGCCCTTATTAGTTTAAATTCAAATAACCGAGCAAATGATAACAAATAACACCGCAAATCATAGCATGCAACCAAGCATTCAATTCAACACATTTAAAAACTTGAATTAATGCCAATCGTGAGCAAAGAACTCACCTTGACTCGAATCGAAATGGAGCGACGCAAATCAATCATCAGAAAACAAGCGCGATGAATTTTGAGACGAAAGCTAGTTAGCTTCAAAGAGGAACGGCTGCCATTATTTTTCTCGTATGATTTATTTAGGGTTTCGAATGAATAAACAAAGGGGAAAGGGGTAGGGTTTCGTGTTTTAAGGGGAAGGAGACGTGATTTTTAGCGTGTTTGAAGGCGTAGGTTAAGGCGTGTTTATAGCTGATCAAGGTAAGGCCGTGTATACTTATTATTTTATTTTATTTTATGTTTATTTTTATATTATATTTTCTTTCTTATTTTAAATCCAATTGTTTTGTATTATTTTTGTTGTTAAAACTTTAACTAAGTGTAGTTACATTATATTTTTTTTTTCAAAGTTTATAAATATGTTCTTTGAATTTTTACTATGTGTATTTGTTCAAATTTTAAATACCAATTCAATATCCAATTTCAAACTCCAAAGTTAAATTAAATTTTATTCAACTTTTTAAATAGATTAAATTCTAAATTTTTATAGCCAATTTATTCTGACAATTTGAAATTCTATTTATATCATCATTCAAATATTTAAAATCAATTAAATAATTTCAATTTAAATTGTTCAAAATTCAGGATCGTTACACTAGCCATCATACCACCCAGGTTCCTCGATCGACCACGAAAGAGAAATTGAGTTCGAATGAACCCACTGGAATAAAACCGACACCCACAAAATCACCACAACCGGACGACTCTGACCACCTGAAGTCATGACACTCCGATCATGCGAGAAATGTGGATTACAGATCTTAAGGCTAGAATTAACACTAGAGGGGGGTGAATAGTGTTTTAAAGAATTACTAAATCTTTTTGAGTTTATATTAATTTGAGAACAAATGTATGCAATATTCAGACACAGATATAATGACAGAATCAAACACAGATGCAGAAATAAAGTAAAAGCAATAAAGGAAAGAACACACTGGATTTTATACTGGTTTGGAGTTACCCTACATCCAGTCCCGCACACAAGTATGGATTTCCTTTCAAAAGCTATTATTACAATTACACCCTCGATTTTAAGACCACGAGGCACACCTCTCCAGATTCACAATCCTTTGGGTAGAGATACTTTATTTTATGGGCAACAAGTTCACCCAATTGATTTCATAGGCTACAATCACACCTTTTCTCATTTAGTTTATTATAAAGAAGCCTATAACTCTGAATAGCACTGAGATCTTGTTGAGATAGTGATAGAGAACCAAACCAGAGATGATCTAGTTAGATTCAATGTTGATTTCGGCAGAGTAATGGTAAAAATATATTTAAAGAAACTTGGAAGAAGAAGAGGAGTGAAATCAGAGAAAATATGAATATAATTCGTTAAAAGCTGCCCTATTTATAGTAGAACAACAGTCGTGTCCATTCGTGAAAGGATATGACGAATACACACTTCTTTTGAAATTCAAACTTTTGAAACAAACTGCCACCTTGTTGACAGGGGTACCTAGGGGTTGTCGACAAGCCTATGGTATTTTTGGTGATTTGTTTTTCTTTGAAAATAACTTCTATCTTTTATCAAAACTATTGTAAACTTTATAAATATACTTAACTATAGTTAAAATACATAAATAAATATAGGAATAATATTTTGATGTATATAAAATTTTACTATAATTTTATATTTAAATCTAAGTATAAATATTAAAAGTTAAATATATTATTATTTAAAAGATAGTTTAAAACCAAGGATAATTTGATTTTGAAAATAAAGATTATTTTAAGGCTAAAAGTATTTAAATCCAGGATAGATGTTTTTGATTCTTTTTAAAAGGAAGGTTTTGAAATAATTTTGAAAACAAGATATAATTTTGTAAAATTATTTGAATAAAAGTTAGTGGATAAAAAACAATGTTCCACTAGATTTTTCGTAGGTTCCATCCTACTTAGGGTTCCATCCCTTTAACAGGCTCGAAGTGGATTCCTTTCCACGAATAAATTGGATTTTAAGATGCCAGTGCTTGTCTAGGAGTTTTAACAAAATTCCTAATTAAATTACTTATTATTGAAATCTTAAATTCTTGATAATCTTGATACTTATGAGTCTTCAATCTTGATATCTTCAGCCTTGAATCTTTATACTGTACAGTCTTCATTCTTGGTACTTGCATGGTTAGATCCTGCATATACATATATATCTAAACTATAATATTTGTATTTATATTTTATAATCTTATTCTAAGGATGTTATCATCAAAACCATCTTCTCAGGGACTAACAATCTCCCCCTTTTTGATGATGACAACCTTTGTTTTTAAAATATTACTTCTATCCTAATAATTCCCCTTAAAACTCATAACTCCCCCTAAAACTATGCCTACTTATCTTATTTTATACTTCTCCCCCTTTGTCATCAACAAAAACTAACTCCAAACTATATAACTCCCCCTAATTCTTGTACTAAAATACCTACAATAATGTAATATTCAATGAGTACATAATAGATAGATTAAGAGATAATTATACTGATAGATATGATAACTAATCAAAGATCATATAAATATCAATGTGTTTTTATACATGTTTTCACACCAAATATCTATCCATACCAAACTAAATCAAATCAAATCAAATCGATCCAAGCAATCAATTAAAATCGAACAAAGCAATCAAATAAAATCAAACATTATGAGGAACTTCCACCCATCCTTCTTCTCCAAATATACGGTCTGCTTTAATGGCATCTCAATTTTCATTATCATTGGTGAGAGAGGCTGGAGGATGTGCTTCATTATCATCCTTGTGCAGGGAGGAAATCATCCATCGAATCGCATCAAAATGCTTTTCTTTCTCCTTGATCATCTGCATTTGACTTAACTCTAAGTGTCGCTGATTACGAAGAATGAAAGAGAGAATATTCTTGAACGAATTAAGGGTTTCTTCAAGATTCTCAATTAAACTATGAATTGGATTGGCCATTTTTTGAGTTGGCGAGAAGAAATGTAGAAAAGTAGATAAGAAATGATTTTGAGTGATGAATTTTGGAAGAAATATGTATTTATAGGTGTAGAAATTCATTTGAAAGGAATAGACACAAGGTAGTTATTCAAATTTCAAATTTAAAATGAAAAGTCATTTCTGACCAGTACATGTCGACATGGTCAAGGGGGTTGTCGACAGGGGTTAGTCAATTTTGATGACTCATTTTGATTTTATGAATAGTTGTGTGTAAATATATATTTATATAATATACTAACATTTATTCTAGAGATAAGATAAGCTAGGTAATAGAAAGGTAATTCAATTTCATTTCATAATAGAACAATACAATGATTAAACATTAAGAACTATACGAACATTCAAATAAAAACAAACTAAAACTAATACAACAAGACATGAAAAGGTAGTCAGAGGATGACGAAGGTGAAGATAATCCAAGCTTCTTGCTGACTTTGGAGAAAAACTTTTTCATTTTGGATGACATTTTATCCAATTTCTTACGAACGGACCGTTTAAGAATCCGTTGATTCTCGACAATAGTCATTTGATTTTTGAGTAAGGTTTTGTTGGTTGGATTAGGAGGATAGTCAATGCTTTCCAAAGATGTTTCACCTTCTTCTTCTTCTTCTATTTCCAATTCATCCCCTTCTTCTTCTTCTTCCTTCTCTTCCATCTCCTCATGAGCCAAACGCTCTTCCTTTTTAGCAAGAGTCTCATAAGGTTGAAATGGAATTTTCATAAGAGTAATGTTTGCGTGATTAAAAATCTTTCTTGGAACAAATTCTTCTCCTTTGAAATCTACTCCAAAATAGTTAAAAATCCGAGTGAGATAGATTCCATGATACAAAGTGTTCTCACCCATTTCAAGATTTTTAGGACGAAATTCATCCAAAATAACTTGCGCCCAATTAATATCACAATTTTCAAAAATAGCAAAAAGTGCTTTGCATTCAAATAGTTAAAACTCCACGATCTTGGGGTCAAAGTATGTTGTAAAAGATGATTAACAATTCTAGCTTTTGGTCCAAAGTTTTGATTTTTGAATTCAAAGTTATCATTTCCTTCAAAAATGTGATGAAATGTCTCACGATCATTTTCATCGATATTAAAACTAGAAAGATCCATTCCCGTGCTCTTGCAATTGAGAATGGTACCCAAAAGATCACAATTTAAAACGATTGTAGTGCCTTTGACACTACTCCAAATTTCATCATCATTTACATTATAAAATCCACGATTGAGATTTGCATAGAAAATTTTAACAAGATTTGGATAACAAACAAAATCATTTTATGAAGCATCAACAAAACTAAGAACTTGATTTTTTACAAAAAGAGAATCGATTTCATAAGTAGAGAAATCTTGAAATAAAGTAAACTTCACGGGATGGACTTTTCCATAGTTAGCATAGTTGATATATGCTTTTATAACCTTCGGATCATTGCAGAGTTGCTCTTTTATCTTTCTGAAAATTCTCATTGTGGAAGGGCTGCTAGAAGAAGCCATTAAAGTAGAGAGTAGAGAGCTTGAAATTTTGAAATAAGAGTTTGAATTTGAAAATGAGAGTGAAAAGTTGTGATAAAAGAAAGTGAATAAATAGATTCTCAAAGGACATGTTCTCTGGTCGAAAGGTGACTTTTCAGAGAATTGAACGAAGTGAAAAGATGGAGGAAAATTCAACATTTTGAATTTCAAATTTTTGTACCCTTGTTGACAATATGGTGGGAACCATGTCGACAGGTGTCTTTGAATTTCGATGATTATTTTTCTTAAGTATTCTAATATATATATATATATATATATTATTTTTAATGTCTATACATATATCTGGAATATCACTAGAATAATAGTATATTGCATAAAATATTATGATGTTATTAAAAAATAAAAATAAAAATAAAATAATAATAAAATAATAGTAAAAAATAATAAAAGTTTTAAAATTCAAACAACACACCAATTCAAAATCAATCAATCAAGCATCCAATTCTAAGCATGCAATTTCAACCAATTGTATTGTAAATGTGTACCTTTTTCTGAGTCTATTTCTCTGAATTCGTCGGAGTCGTGAACTGCCGTGAAACATATATTTGAATTATCTATCTTCTGATCATCATCGCTTGAGGACGAGTCTGAGTCATCTAGAGCAGCAGTAAATGCACGTTTTCGTTTCTTTATGGAATCATTGATTATAGGAAGATTTTGCCAACCTGGATACGGACGGTCTCTTTTGATATGGCCTGGTTCATCACAGTTTAAACATTTAATATTGTTTGACACTACATTCTGATTTCCAGAGTTCTTGTAGTTGTTTCTCTTGAGATTATTCATCTTTCTGTATTTCAGGAATTTTCGAAAATTCTTGGTCATAAGGGCTATCTCTTCATCATTATCGCTGTTTGAGTCTGATCCATCGGTCCATGCATTGAACGCCATTGATTTCTTTTCAGATGCTTTGCTTTCTCTTCTCTCAATCATTTGGACTTCAAACGACATTGTATTTCCAATTAATTCTTCTATCTTTAAGGTACTGATGTCATTTTCCTCTTCGATCGCAAGTGTCTTTTGATCCCATTCTGGAGTAAGAGAATTTAAGATTTTTCTGACTTGATCTTCTTCCAAAAATTCCTTTCCCAAGGATATTAGAGAATGCACAATATTCTGAAATTTACTATACATATCTGAAATAGACTCATTAGAATTCATTTTAAATAATTGAAACTGATTTATGTGCATGGAAATTTTGGTCTGTTTAACTTTGCTTGTTCCTTCATGAGTAACTTGCAAAATTTTCTAGATTTCATATGCCGACTTACAAATTGGCACTCTATTAAATTCATTCCTATCAAGTGAACAAAACAGAATATTCATAGCTTTAGAGTTATTTTTTGCAACAGTCTTTTGCTCAGCAGTCCACTATATAAAATCAGTTGTGGGTTCAGAATATTCAGTCTGTGTGACATTCCAAGGGTCTAGTCCTATAAATTGTAAATATATTTCATCCCACATACCCAATATGCATAGCTACTGCCATTAAAAAGTGGTGGTCTGACAGTAGACTGACCTTCTACAAATGAACTAGTGACAGGGATAATAGAACCAGTGTTGGTAGTATTAACAGTACCAGTGTTGGTAGCCATTTTGAAAATTTTTCAAAATTCAGATTATGAAAACTTTGAAAACCTTGCTCTGATTCCAATGAGAAATGCGGATTACGGATCTTAAGGCTAGAACTAATACTAGAGGGGAGTGAATAGTGTTTTAAAGAATTACTAAATCTTTTTGAGTTAATGTTAATTTGAACACAAATGTATGCAATATTCAGACACAAATATGATCACAGAATCAAACACAGATGCAGAAATAAAGTAAAAGAAATAAAGGAAAGAACACATCGGATTTTATACTGGTTCGGAGTTACCCTACATCCAGTCCCCCACACAAGTACGGATTTCCTTTCGAAAGTAATTGTTACAATTACACCCTTGATTTCAAGGCCATGAGGTACACCACTCCAGATTCACAATCCTCTGGATAGAGATACTTGATTTTAGGGCAACAAGTTCACCCAATTGATTTCGCAGGCTACAATCACATCTTTTCTCACTTGATTGATTTCATAAGCTACAATCACATCTTTTCTCGTTTAGTTTATTATAAAGAAGCCTACAACTCTGAATAGCACTGAGATCTTGTTGAGATAGTGATAGAGAATCAAACCAAAGATGATCTAGTTAGATTCAATGTTGATTTCGACAGAGTAATGGTAAAAATATATTTAAAGAAATGTGGAAGAAGAAGAGGAGTGAAATCAGAGAAAATATGAATATAAATTCGGTTAAAACTGCCTCTATTTATAGTAGAACAATGGCCATGTCCATTCGTGAAAGGATATGACGAATAGACACTTCTTTTGAAATTCAAATTTTTGAAACAAACTGCCACCTTGTCGACAGGGATACCTAGGGGTTGTCAACAAGCCTATGGTGTTTTTGGTGATTTGTTTTTCTTTGAAAATAACTTCTATCTTTTATCAAAACTATTGTAAACTTTATAAATATACTTAACTATAGTTAAAATACATAAATAAATATAGAGAATAATATTTTGATATATATAAAATTTCACTATAATTTTATATTTAAATCTAAGTATAAATATTAAAAGTTAAATATATTATTATTTAAAAGATAGTTTAAAACCAAGAATGACTTGATTTTGAAAATAAAGATTATTTTATGACTAAAAGTATATAAAACCAGGATAGTTGTTTTTGATTCTTTTTAAAAGGAAGGTTTTGAAATCATTTTGAAAACAAGATATAATTTTATAAAAACATTTGAATAAAAGTTAGTGGATACAAAACAATGTTCCATTAGATTTTTCGTAGGTTCCATCCTACTTTGGGTTACATCCCTTTAACAGGCTCAAAGTGGATTCCATTCCATGAATAAATTGGATTTTAAGATGCCTGTGCTTTTCTAGGAGTTTTAACAAAATTCCTAATTAAATTAATTATTATTGAAATCTTGAACTCTTGATAATCTTGATACTCATGAGTCTTCAATCTTGATATCTTCACTCTTGAATCTCTATATTGTACAGTCTTCATTCTTGGTACCTACATGGTTAGATCCTGCATATACATATATATCTAAACTATAATGTTAGTGTTTATATTTTATAATCTTATTCTAAGGTTGTTGTCATCAAAACCATCTTCTCAGGGACTAACAGACCGTAGGTTCGCCACGACCCCATGCTCCGTTTCCTCCACGACCGGTCTCCTCTGATGCACTATCAACTGCGCGGTCACCTGATTTCCAGCCTCAACCAAAACCAGGGTTAAACCATACTTCCACCTCGTTCGGCCACCACGGGGAACGAGAATATCTCCGATCATTTTTCCCGACATCGCCTACCTCCAGGCTAGCTTCAGAAGAGACCCCGACCACTCAAGTTCCGTCGATGACCAGAAAATGCTCGAAACCCAATTGACGTCATCTCTCGATTTCTCTTGATTTACTACCTTTAAAATCATGATTTTATTTATAAAAATCCTAGATTTCGAAAACAAAATCGATTATATACTTGAATCCAGAAATCATTTAAGTCAAATATTTGATATGATTAAAATCCTACTCTTCTTCTTCCTTTTTATTAAAACAAACTTCAGATTTAGCTTGAAATTATTGTTAAAATTGACACCATGTTATAATGATCAGATTTTGTTTATATGTTGAAGACTAAAGAGATCGAGGGGAAGAGGAATCTAAATCCTATCTAGTTTGAAGCCTGTAAATGAAGAACATAGCAAAAGTTCTAAAACACAGACATGCACGCAACATTCTCATACATATATACATACATTCCTGTTTAACAATCATGCAAACACTTCTCATAATTTACTTTAAGTAAGTTATGCATGCATCTATATTTAAACAGATTTAAAACCTTTTAAATAAAATGGTTTACTCACCTGTTAAGATGTTTTGAACAAAGCTTTTGAAATAGTTTTGTATTTTGAAAAAAAAAACAACGGATTGCTGATGATCTTTGAAAGATTGTTAACTGAAAAACTTTGTTGTTGAGATGATTTAAGCCTTGATTTAGTTGAACTTGCTTGATGATTTGAGGTAGCTGATTTCTGGAATGATTCTGCTATTTAATTTATCTCTTGTTCGAAAATGTTTGCAGCCTTTTTGTTCTCTGAGTTTTTGAAAATTGAAGATAGAAAAAAATGAAGAAGAGGAGATAGATTATATATAGACATAATTTATGATTTTTAAAAATAAAATAAAATAAAATAAAATAGTGACACTTGTTAAAAATCTTACATTTGTCATTTGCAAATGTTAATCATCTTACATTTTTTAAACTCCATGCCATTAACTCAACACTCGTATTAACATGATTTCATTAATTTACACTAGTAATTATGCACGTGTTAATTAATTTTAAATGTTTTTTTATAAATCTTTATATTTAATTTTCTATTTAGTAAATACTTTCCTTAATTTATATAAATAAAATCCTTTAAAGAAAATAATATAAAACAAATTATATACTAATAAAATTATATATATTTTATTTTTAAATCCAAATTTATTTTAAGATAATTATCTTTTGAATTTCAAATTCAAATTCTACTTATATATACATATAAGGCTCATAATTAATTTTTTTGAAAATAATAATTCAATTTAAAATCTTATATATATATATACACATACATATTAACAATCCATTATTTTTTGGTTTTAAAAGAATAATTTTGCCAATTTTAAATAATTTATAAAAGAGATTATCAAATAAATATTTATTTAGATATAAAATTTATTATCAGATTTATTTGTTCAACTTATAAATTAGTGTTTTCAATAGTTAAAATCAGATAATTATCCAATTACCTGATGCCCAAAAATTCGGGTTATCACATTGGTGATATAATCTGAACGTCATTAGTGCTTATGCCCTATATGTAGGCCTAAGTGAAGCTGTCAAGTTAAATTTCTGGGAAGAGTTAGATGTCATGGTTAGAGATGTGCCTAGTAGAGGGAAAGTTTTCATAGAAGGTGATTTCAACGGCCATGTTGGTACAACTGGTGGGGGTATGAGAGAGTGTATGTGGTTTTGGATATGGCAATAGGAAGCAAGAAAGAGAAGAAATATTGAATTTTGCTATTGCTTATGACCTCCTAATATCTAATAGCTTCTTTAGAAAGAGACAATCGCACTTAGTTACTGTTAGTAGTGGTGAACACTCTAGCCAGATTGACTTTGTCCTTACTAGAAGAGATGACAAATAAGCTTGTGTAAATTGCAAAGTCATACCTGGAAAATGTGTCGTCTCACCACATCGAATTTTGATATATGAGTTTCGTCTTCGAATACGTGTTCGAGAGGATAAAGGAGCCAAGATTAGTCAGATAAAATGGTGGAAGCTCAAATGACAAAATGGTGGAAGCTCAAAGGATATGAAATAGTGAGGACTTTCGATAACTTCCTAAGTCAATGTTAGGTCAAGTTCGATAGTTGACTGATCGACCATTTAGCATAAGATCGATGTTTGTAAATGGAAACCAAGTCTAGGTCACTTTCCATAAAATAAACATATAAAAAACTATCATCATCCAAAACACAATTAAGCCACACAAAATATGATTAAGTTACTTAAGCACCCCTAATCTCTTCCATTTATCCTTTTTATTAATTAAAACTCCTTTATTAGTAAACTTCATTTACCTAATAAACTTCTACTTTTTCTATCTTTTTCCAAAAGTTCCCATTACTTATTATTTCATTTAAAATATCCATTTTAATGATTTAAGTACTTTCACAAATCCATTCAAAAGGTTTATGACTAATGCTAATTAAACATTGTCAATGCAACCCAAAACCATTTTGCTTTTGCTTATCTTTAAATCATTCTTTTAAAGATCTATTAACATTTTTATGTATAATCAAAAAGGGTTAAAGACGAATGTGATTAACACATTGTCACAACAAACCCGAACCATTTCCCTACTTTTTACTATCTTTACAAACCTTTGTTTTAAAGATCCAAGTACTTTCCAAACTCATTTAACCATATTTTAACACTTTAAAATACCATCGCATGTGTATAAAAACAAATGTTACTAAAACTTTGTTTACGACAAACCCAAAATCACTTTACTATCCCGTTATCTCTAAAACTCCATTTTAAAGATTCAATTACTTTTCAAAGTATAGTTAAATGGTTAAAACAAATATTGCACAAACATAGATACTATAAACGCAAAATCGCTTTTATACTTGCCATTTAGTTTAAAACATCCCTTTAAAGTTCTAAGTTCGTATTCAGTCAAGTTTAGTCTGGACTAGTTAACTATCAAGTTCTAAAGACGATTGCTTATACAAATCATGATTCGTACATTTAACTCATTTTCGACATTCCAACTTAACTATTCCTCGCCCAGAAGCGAAGCAAGGTAAGTTTGGGTACTGCTAGCTCCAAACATTGCCTAAACTCTTCAGTCTTGAATCTCATAAATAGATAAGTCTACCTCATTGGCTTTTAGTGTTCAGTATAGTATTAATGATTTCCATAAACAATAAGGAATCAACTCAATTAACACGTTTCCGACATTTTCACCTTACTATTCCTCATTTAAGAGGGAATCCCGGTAGGTTAGAGCTCTAATGCTCTGTCCCTACTCGGCATCAATCTTAAACTCTGAGAAATAGATAAGATTACTTTGTCGACTTATCAATGTCAAGCATAATCAATTACTTTTCTAAAAAGTAATTAAACAAGTATCTATTTAACCATTAAGCAATTAATAACCCCTTTCTAAACCTTTTGTTTTATAATCTAAAACAGGAAATTTATATAAGATATTTATACTCCAAAATACTTATAATATATTTTAAAACACTCCTTTAAAATATCATTTGAAAATAACAAGTCTGAAAAATCAACAAAAATTGAAAAAAGAACATGTTTTATTCTAAAATTCCTCTCTTTAAAATTTCATAACTAATTCTTAAAAATTCATATAATTCCCAAACTACTTTTAAAATACTCTAAAAATAGCTAGGCAATACTTTTAAAAAGAATGAAACAAATCGCTCGAACTTAAAGTCCTTTTTGAAACAATTAAAGTTCAAAAATCAAGGTTAAACGGGGCAATTTTGCACTAGTGATGTTTTATCCATTTTCGATGTTACTTAATTTTTACTATTCAAGCTTTTAATAACAATAAACATATATATATAAAAATATAAATATTGTGAGAAATCCATACAGATGTTTCTATAAAGTTCCATAACAATTGTCAAAAACAAGATAATTCCGAACTGCCTCTAAAGCAACTATCGTTATAAGTGCACTTCTAAATCCAAGTCATATCTCAAGCTCTATTCAGTTACAATCTATGTTCAACTACAATCTATGTGCTTTTTTCAAGGTCTGGCCACATGTAATGCAAGTCCATTTCAAGTTTGTTCAAGTCCATGTACATGGATCACATATGCTACTTGCTTTTAAAGTAAGAAGTTACAACCATTGTTTTCAACATAATTTAACAATAGTTTAAACAACATTAACCCAATCAAACGCAACATATATGTGTTACATTTCATCCAAAGTGAGGTGTTAACTCACCTTTAACCACTTAAACAACCAAGATCAATGAACCAAAGTCAAGCATCCACCTTGCAAGATCTTTCCTCCTTCTCCTCCTCGCCTTCACCTGGCTCAAAGTCCTCCCCTTCCACACAATTGCACACGAGCGTCCCCTCAATGTGGAGCATGGCCTCACTTGTTCGACTTCTAACATAGTATAAAGTTATCTAATATTATACTAAGCCTTGTGGAAAAGTTTGAAGTGATTTGGAGTTGATTTGCAACTCTTTCTTTTTATAACATAAGAGAGGAAGAACATAAAGATGCCATTAGAAAAGCTTTCATTTGCTTAGGAATTTTTTGAATGTTAACTAAGGGTTTGCCCTCTCTTATATAGGCTTGGGCAAGGGGTCATTACCACCTTCTACCTCTCATAGAAGGTCACAAAGTAGCCTCCTCTCACATGATAACTTTATGTCGCAATTGCTTAAGTTTAAGGAGTTTCCATTTGTGCTCATTTTCTAATTTATGTCATATCTCCTTTAGACTAATTACTCTTTTCCCCTTTCATAATATCTCTTATCCTATGAGAAGCTTCTATAACCTTCCATGCTTGTATGAAGAGAAGAGTGTTTAATTAGTGGTTAATGTGTTCATTTGATCATTAGCTTAAGAGTTAATCATTTCCTTTTTTTGCCCATATTCCTTATTTGCTCATTTTCCTATTTAGTTAGGCATAAATATGAAAATATTTCTAGTTCTAATTATCTCCTTAATGATTAATTAGACATGTGTAAAATTTTGAATAACTTTCATTAAGAAAATAGCTGTTTAACAATAAAACGATTTTCGGTCATATTATCGATATTTCTCCGAAGAATATATTTTTGTAAACATTTTTTCAAAACAAGTTTACCATCGTTACTTATGATTTAAAAGGGGGATAAAATTCTTATTAAATCATTTTATCAAGATTTAATCCAATATTCAAATAATTCAGGTATTTAAATACGAAGTGTCCGAAATTTCGAGTTGTTACAACAATCGAGCTAGATAACTCTTTTAATGACACTAGTAAACGTTTTGTTTGGAGAATTCAAGATTCCAAGGTAAAGGAGACACTAAAATGGATGAAAACAGGTAAGACATTGGGGCTTTGGCTTGATGACATCCCCATTGAAGTGTGGAGATGCCTTGGAGATGCAGGGATATTCTGGCTAACTAAGTTGTTTAATAATATTTTCAGATCAAACAAGATGCCATATAAAGGGAGGAGAAGCATATTTGTTTTGATTTTTGAGAATAAATAAGATATTCAAATTTGCACAAACTACAGAGGAATTAAGCTTATGAGTCATATAATGAAGCTTTGGAAGAGAGTCATTGAACATCGATTAAGAAGAATGACAAGCGTTTCAAAAAACTAATTGGTTTCGTGCCTGACACGTCGATTGCAGAGGCGATTTTCTTGATAAGACAACTTATGGAGAGGTTTAGGGAGAAAAAGAAAGATCTATATATGGTATTTACCGATTTGGAGATAGATTACGACAAAGTATCGAGAAAGGTCATGTGGTAGGCTTTGGAAAAGAAGAGGGTCCCAACAAATTATATTACCCTTATCATGGATATGCACGATGATGTTTTGACTGGTGTCAGAGAATGCAATGGTGAAACCAATGAATTTTCCATTAATATAGGATTACATCAAGGGTCAGCTTTGAGCCTTTACATTTTTGCCTTAGTGATGGATGAGATTACGAAGGGTATGCAAGTTGAGATTTCTTGATGTATGCTCTTTGCTGACGATGTCATGCTAATTGAGGAAAGTAGGATTGTGGTCGATAGACAACTGGAGCTGTGGAAACAAACTTTAGAATCAAAGGGTTTTAGGCTTAGTAGAACTGAAATATAGTATGTGAAGTGCGAGTTCAGCAATATCAAGTCAGAGGATGGGGACGCCACTCTGGTAGGAGTAGGACAAGTAGTGCCCAGAAATGAATCTTTTTGATATTTAGGATCAATGTTGTAGTATGATGGCGAGCTTGATGAAAATGTAAGTCTACTAAAAGCCAACACGTACATAAGATAAATGTAGCAGAGATGCGTATGCTACGATGAAGCTGCGATCATATTAAGAAGTGACCGAATTCGAAATGATGATATATGTGATAAACTTGAAGAAGCACCAATTGAGGAGACTCTAGTCTAACCCGCTTAAGATGGTTTGGACATCACTAGCGAAGGCCTCCCAAGACATCCGTGCGTGTGGGAATCATAGGCCACGTCAAATGCTGAAAGAGAGGTAGAGGTGGACCAAGGTTTACATGGGAGGAAGTGGTCTATATACATCATTATTATCAAATTCTAATGTATGGCAACCTAAGGGGGGTATGTCCTTTTTGTCATCTTTTTATCTTCTGAGTCCTAAATACAGTTGGCTTCTGCTGAAAAAACGAGTGTTTTTTTTCATTGTCTTAACTATAGTTTGCTAGACTTTGAACAACTTATTATAAATAAATTTTTATAGCAAGTATGATCAAAATGGTTCGATTCATATTAGTAGGAGACTATATGTAATTCTAAAGGCTGGCATTTTGGAGCTGGCTGACTCATTTTATACTCATTGGACAATGACTAGTTTATAGGATTTGCGTAAACATACGACTTTGTGATCAACATTTATGTTGCTACATAGATGTGAATAGAATGACCGACTTTATTCACTCGTACTCTAAACTTCTTGTAGTTAAATCATACCTCGAGCCTCTCATCCCCCGTTTATTTTTCAAATTTATTATCTCAGTTTGTTACTTGTGTCTGTTTAAAATCTAACTAACTAAAGTCAGAACAGATGGTAGTACTTCTAATTCATGGCAATCAAATGGCCATTTTATCATATGTCACTACAAGAAAAGTTTTCTTTTATAACGCAAATAGATAACGCTTTATCTCAAAGCATTATTATTTGTTCTATTTTCTTTTATTCAAGCAATGATCAGATACGTAACGCATTTGGATAAAGTGGTCTTGCACGATAATTTGCTTGCCCACCTCTTCCTTAAATTATTTTCCACTTCCCACTTCATTTTCGTTCGCTTCTTTTTTCTAGCTCTTAAAGAAATCTTAATTCTCTCCTACAAACCCTAAATATCGAATCCATTTCAATAGCAACCTTCACATACTTTGCACGGAAAAGCTGATGAGAGCAAGGATGCCATTTTGGGCCGAGTGTGGATCTCGTATGTTTCTCCTTTTATTTATCTGCCGATTTGCTTTAACTTTTAATCGATTTATGCAATAAACTATTGTCGAGTTTTGATTATTGAACATCACGTTGTTATAATCTAATTCATGTTCCTAATTTTGTGATTAGGTTTTATAATTCTCAATAGATCATCGTACCTTTTTTTAATTGATGCTTCGAGTATTGTTGAAATGATTGGCAGCTCCAAGTATTATCGAAATGATTAGCGTGTTTTTTTTAAATCGATGCTTTGAGTATTATCAAATTGATGCCCCGAGTGTTCTCTCCCACTCCCAATTTTATGATTAAATTTAACCGCTCAAAAAATAAATTTTCTCTATCTATGTTGCTTCCACTTTTTTCACAAAAGGCAATGCATTAATTTTTGTTTTCCTTTTACATTCGCAAATTACTATATTTTTTCCCAATTCAATTTCTTCTTAAGAAAACTCAAAAGAGCAGATTGTGATGGCCATTTAGTAATTATTTTTTACTCGCAGTAGGTGAATTGATATGTTGAACTTGATTATTGAAACTATTGCCAAGGGTGGTGTTCTGTTTTCCATTGAAGTTGTATTTCCAAACCCAGTAAATGATTTTTCAGACAAATATGGTGAATTCCAAAAGAAGATTTACTCATGAATTATAAGGGAAGATGAGAAAATGAACTTTATAGAAATCAAAGCCGAAGGTGAGCAAGATTATTTCAGATTGTTGGTCTACACATGCCCTTTTCAATCAATACAATTCTTTTTTACTAAAAACCCAATCATTTGCTTTTGTTTACAGACGCAAAGATATAGCCAAAAAAATGCACCATTATCCACTTTGGCATGTCGATCGACTGTTCCTTCGAATCAATGCTTTCAAATTAATTTAACACCTCACTCGTCGATCGATGGGCTCCAATCAATTATCGATTATGGTACTTTAGTTTATGGGTTGTTCTATTATCTGATCATGGTGTATTATCTGATCATGGTGAAAGCTTCATTCTTCATTAAATTCCAATTCGTTGTTCCGTTTGACCTTTTTTCTTCTTTGCAAATCTCTATCTTAATCTTCAATTTGACAATGTGAAAAATCAATCATCTGGTATACAAGTGTTTTGGATTTTTGGCACTTCCATTTGCACTTCAGTATTTTAGTTTGGCAACTTGCAGATATTTAGAGCAG
The DNA here is from genome assembly GCA_030765085.1 of Allium cepa. NCBI lineage: Eukaryota > Viridiplantae > Streptophyta > Magnoliopsida > Asparagales > Amaryllidaceae > Allium > Allium cepa. The sequence continues at coordinate 753,408,136 of CM060940.1, read as the reverse complement.
TTTTATACATGTATATCGGTAAAAATATTTTGAATTTAGAACTAACAATGGCAATAAAATAGTGCACTGCATATATTTTTAACTGTTTAAATACTAAATATCGATGCATATACATTGTCTTGGTGATAGATACGACTATCTGTACAAAAAAATAATGAAATAGTTTACTACTACAGGGATCTGGTATATATTTTCAAATGGTAATAAAACTAAGTGTCAAAATTAATGGCATGGAGGACTCGCGTTATAGAGTTATCCTTGCGTTTTATTATGGACGTGTGGAAAATTATCAAACTTTTCTTTGAGATAAAATTTAGATAATCATAGTACGATTACAAGGGTTGCAGTATATTTGTGAGAAAATCATAGTGCTGACATTCGGTTCAAAAGCATATTGTTTTTTCAGATTAATTTAATAACATTGTATAACAAATAATTGTAGATATGTAATTGTCTGAAAACTGGTTCAATAGTGTAGATAGATGTAGTGATGGATTAAACAAATTTCGAGAGGAAGGACAACTTTGCTTAGAGGACTTCATACAAAGTTTTTTCATAATCCCATTGCGTTATGCTGCTGCCACTAACTTTCCTACAGGAATATAAAACATCCTGCAATAGCAATTGCTTGTCCTCATTAAACGAGAAATTATGTTCTCTTAATATAAATAAGTTATGCTATTCACTAGTGACATACATCTATATTTAGCATCAGAATTTGCAGTTTAAACATGCCTGAGAATCAGATTTACTTTTCACTGTTATTCATTTTTACATGCTACAGTATAGTTATGTCATCAATGAAAATAATAACGATTAGTGCATTGACAATCTAACATTTCATTTCTTTGTAATACATTTCTATATGTAGTTTTGTTGTATGATGAAAAACTAAATGCATTGGTGCAGGTGATGGATTAAAGAGATACTGAAGCTATTACCCAGGCCTCGGCTTGATTTAAAAAAAGGTAACTTTGTTAATACCAATATTCGAGTCATTTGTTAATACCAATATCATTGAAAGCTTACAATTTGTGTGCATTGAAAGTATGTAGTTTATCTTCAGAAAATGTTGATTGAACAAAGTTAGTACCAAGAGCAGCGGCCTCTACTTTTTGGCACCAACAACTTTGTTTGTGAAATTCAAAGCTTTCACATGTGGAGGAATGTTTGGCCTTCCAAATACCTGCATCATTCATTAACTACTGTGAGAAATGTGATGTAAAGTTTAAGCTTCTTAACCAACGTTGCACGTCGTGACAGGTTAGAATTTTGATACAAAAATTATTGTATATTTACTGAGGTTATGGTAAAAAAAAACTGAATCATCATTTGTTTGTGTTTTTCTCTAGCAAAGATGAAACACAAATGCATTATCGCCGTTGCAGACAACATTGTATAGCTCGCTTGTTCAAACGGAAGCAGGAGGGGCACCACCTTATAAAAGTTTCGGTTTCTTTTTCTGCAACTCTATGGTTATGTTCTCTCTACCACCAGGTTGAACCTTAATTTTAGTAAATTAAAATGTTGGAGAAAGTGATCACATATGAGAATTCACTATCTGAAACAATAGGCTGTATAACTAAGTACATTTGTACATTCAATTATCCATTCAATCATTCAAGAACACATTACCTAACATCCAAATACTTATATTCAAATAATGATTTTAAATAAATGGGTCGTATTTTGATCCATATATGATATAAGTTTGTATTAGATGAATAAATTTGGACTTTATTTAGTAGTCCATAATCCATTTTCAGTTCGTGTAGTTTAAGGCCCTATTCTCAGTTCTTCACTAGCAGGTTTACAAAGCGCCAGGCGTGACCATAAACTTTTCCTTAACAATGAATGGACCTATGTAGAGTGGGATACAACATCCATTCCGTAGGATCTGTCCAACACCAAGCCTTCGTTAATTTTTTTATTTGGTATTGAAATTGATAAAAATGAGTAAAAATAATAAATTGATCAAAAGGACATCAGTCTGCTATAATTTTCAAGCTATCAAATAAATTTTACATCAAAAGGATGCAGACGTTCATTACTCTTCTTGTATTCTTCTTGTGTTTTTGTATCAATACTAATGGCCTAAATCTATGGTCAATGCCAATGTCAGTAAAACATGGATCTAAAACTCTCACTTTGAGCAACAATTTCCAGCTGAGCACAGAAGGAAGCAAGTATTCAGATGGTTCTAGTATTTTAAAGGACGCATTTGTGAGAATTATTGATGTCATTAAAGTTAATCGTGTTATTGATGGAATTGCTTTAGGCTCTAAAGTTCTTGCTGGTATTCATGTCATTGTTTTATCCCCAATTGAAACGGTATTAAATCACAATATTTTGAGGATGTTTATGAATTATAATATTGTATTTAGAATGTGTTTGGTTAATTTTAGTTTCCGTTGTTGCTTTGCATTTGAATTATGGGATTGATGAATCCTACAAATTGTCTATTCCAGAAACTGGAAATCCATTATTTGCACATATTGAGGTCGGTTCTGTTTGCTGCAACTTTATTTAAAAGTTGTAAAGTATACATCATTTCATTAGAAAATAATTTCAGTTTGTTATATTAAATTGGTAGGAAATCATTTGCAAGAACAAACAGTTTATGGAGCACTTCATGCTTTACAGGTCAATTGACCTTATTGAGTACAAAATTTCAATTTTTTATATGGCAGTTTGGATAATCAAGACACATACCTTTTAAATTTTACAGACTTTTAGCCTACTTTGCAACACTAATCTTGCATCGAGGACAATCGAGATAAATTCGGCCCCTATATCTATTATTGATGTGCCAAGGTTCCCATTCCATGGACTTTTGATTGGTTAGTACCTGACCGTATAACTCTTTTTTTCTTCTTCTTTGAAAGTTAATATTATGGACATCAGTTCATAAATTTCTATCATTTATATAAGAGCTGAAGAAAGTGTCAAGTGAATAAGACTTGTTTAGTAGGTATGAACGCCCGAAAGATGAATAAACTTTTTTATTTTATTTTTTGTAACATACAGATACATCACGCCATTATCTGCCTGTGCCTGTAATAAAGAGAAAGAGTGTCATTAATTCCATGACCTATTCCAAATTGGTAACTAATACGTTTCTCAACTACCATCTTAATTTTGATCCTTATTTAATGAAATTCTAATCACCAATTAGTAATGTTTCATATTCCAATATATAAACATTGAATGTTTTACACTGGCACATTGTAGATACACAATCTTTCCCTTTAGAAATACCTTCATATCCGAAACTGTGGAATGGTGCTTACTCTTATACAGAAAGATACACCAACTGATGCCATTTCTATTGTGCAGTGAGTCATTCTTTCCTTCACTATTCACTTTCTGTTTTCAAGCATTATGGAAGTTATGCATGAGCATAAGTGTAATTTTCAGGTATGCAGAAAGAAGAGGAGTCAATGTGCTTGCTGAGATTGATGTGCCTGGTCATGCATTGTCATGGTAGCTCACCCATTTTGTTTTCGAAAATAACAATATTCGTGCAACTCAATGTGCATAAAACTATGGGAGTCTTTATGTACGTGTGTATTTTTTTATAGGGGTAAAGGTTATCCTACTTTGTGGTCGTCGGCTAGTTGTCAGCAGCCTCTTGATGTCAGTAATGAGTTTGCATTCAAGATAATTGATGGAATCCTTTCAGGTTAAGTATATTTGTGTTTTTCTGTTTTTAAGTGAAGTTCTACAGTTGTTTCTTGATTCAGATGATTTTATCCTTTGCTTCTTTCAGATTTTAGTAAGGTTTTCAAGTTCAGTTTGTTCATTTAGGAGGCGATGAGGTTGATACAAGTAAGTTTTCTTTTTCCCTTTCACTTATCATTATATATTGCGCATTCACTAATCTGGATCATTAAGGTCCATCTTACTTTCTTACTCTTTGTTGCTTTAAACTGCAAAAAGTAACCAGTTTCGAGTTTTAATTATGTACATGTATATATGATTAATGCTAAAATTGTACATATGTACATAATAGTCGCTATACTGTTGAAGGATGCCTCAAACTTATTTAAAATTTGGTAATACTCTTTAAGGGCTCAAACAATATAGTTCCACTATTTGTATACTAAGTTAACAACAATCTACATTTTTAAGAATTATGAATTTTGTATAACCCGAACAAAATGAAATTTTTTATTCACACATTTTGTTCATATATAGGTCAGTTTTCACCTTTGAGAGAAGTGTGTTACATCCGATTTCTCTCTCTAGAACCTCCTAAATTATATACTATACTCCTCTCACTTAAATATTAAATACTTAAAATATCAACATTCAATATATCATCATAAAAAACCAAACTGTACAATATAATTTATTATGGAAACAAAATCACCCTTAATCTAATGGTGTATTCACATTAATGAGAAGGGGAAAAATAATATAAACCATTCATTATGTTATATGCAATTCTCACTTAGACTTGAAGGCAACAAGTACAAGGCCGAACGAGTATGAGTTTAGATAAAAATTGAACCCATGTTTGAGAAGTGGAATTGTAACACCCATTGAATTGTATTATTTGTCAACGTTGGATTTTAGATGGGTAACTCTGTATGTTATGCTATTGTAGCAAGTTGCATGCTTCTTAAACTACCATAGGCATCTTTAGGAAAGAGCTGCCTAAGCTGTGGGCTGCTGCTACAGGACAGCAGCACACTTAAAAAAAGTGTTCTAGCGGCAAGTAGGCTGTTGAATATACAACATTGATAAAATAATCTCAAAAAATATACACATTGCACGTGATTTGTAGTAGTTTCTAATATATTAGCATATATCCTAACATGTATGAATTTGGTAATAAATGGTCATGTTCTACTTCTCTTACCCAAAATGATAAACATACGAATTTGACCAAGATTTTAACACTAAGTTAGAAAGCATGAATTGCATTTTGTATGCAATGGAACCTTATCTTCTTGTTTATTATTGCATCTGCATGCGTAATTCGGGTATTGAATAAGGAGTAAAACTGGAACTATGTAATATGCAGTGGTTGAGAGAAAGAAAATATTGTAGCCATTTGGATCACCAGTGAGTTTAAAAGTAGAAGAAGTTAACTAAGAGCTCACTTTGGCACTTCCTTCAAACTGTTGAAACTAAGTAAGTAAACTATTTTCTTCTAGGGTAAAATGTGAATTGATTTGTATTTCAGATGCTCTAATAGTTAAAATTGTTAGGCTTGATTATTTCAATTCTTTGTTGGCCGTGATTTATAGTCGAATTATGCCCAAAAACCCTAAATTGGTATCTCACTCGACAAGCTTCTCAATAGACCGACCCTGCCTAGGTATCGATTTTAACTTTAGTTAATACTGGTGAATCGCTGCTGTTAGAATTTTACTGTTAAATTTGACTAATCTGGAGTTAGAATTCATAGCCTAACTTGTATTGATGAACTTTACTGTACAAATTTAGTTGTAATGATGAAGGGAAAAGGACTGAAGAAACAGCTGAGGATCCAATGGAAGTTTCGAGAAGAATTATGCAAGGATGAACCCATAGGACCTTAATGACCTTCCTGATGTATTCTATGGTATATTTTACATACAATATTAGCATGAATTAATATTAACAGTATAACACTGGGTTGGACTGTATTGTTTTATTCTAGTTTGTACTCTGTAATGACCTTCCTGATGTATTCTATGTTTGTACTCTGTAATGTTTTATTCAATGCTTATGCACTTGCTTTAATGTTTGTACACTGTAATGAAAAATATATCACATTTCTTTCTGAGCATGCTGTTGTGTTATATTTGTTGATTATAATCTTTATTCGTTTCTGAGCATGCTTTAATGGTGTTATAAAGATTTCCAATTCCGTTGAGATTTAGCTGTATTATAGCGGCTACAATGAGCTATTTAATAAATATTTTATAGCGGCAAAATGGTGTTATAAAGATTTCCAGTTCCGTTGAGATTTAGCTGTATGATAGCGGCTATAATGAGCTATTGAATTAACTTACCATAGCGGCAAATTCGCGTTATAAAACTAAGCTCAACCATAGCCGCATATTTTGTGTTACGAATATTCAACAGTTTTTTATAACATGTCGATATACAGCGCTTATCAAACCGCTATGGTTGTGATTAATAGCGGCTATATGCCGCTATAAAAGAAACTTTTTGTTGTAGTGTGTTTTCCTTTTTCAAATAGTAGGGCTGTGGTTAGTTTGTAATTTTTAATTTTGCATTTTCATCCATACAAAAATTCGCACAATGCATGCATATTATCAAAAAAGATTACTTTAGAAATCGAAGTTAGCAGAAAAAATAGAAAACAACTTTTTATTTTATTTTCAGTGTTTTGGGAAATTACGAAAAAATGAGAAACAATCCATCATTCCGTCATTTCTCCATACCCTCCATCGTTTGCTCCATCTTTCTTCCACCCCCTCCACCGTTCCTCCACTCTTCTCATATTAGACATACAAATTTAAAACAGAAAACAAAAAATTCATTTATAAGCCAAACATTACCTAAGTCTTTTATCAAGCTTGTCCTACACATGCCAGTTGTGTGCGCTTTTCTGTAAGTGTTTAAAAGGGGTATTATTTGTGAGGAGAAATGATTGTAATCTTTCAAATGTAGGGATGGGCATAAACTCATCGCTATATGAAAACCGCCAGCATCAGACCACAAAAATGATGCGGAAACCCGCACCGAATCTTCTAACCAAAACAAGTATCCCAAACCGGGTCGACCCGCATCGATACGGTTCGGTTGCGGTTAGGTTCGGTTGTAGTTTGGACGAGTGAGCCGGCTATATTAAACCGGACCGAACACAAAATTTACACTAGTAATCTTATAGTATAAATATAAGCAACTCCTATCTCATTTTAGACTCTAATTATGTACATTCTATTTTAAGGTGTGTTGTTATATTAATAATTATTGTTGTCATTAAGGAAGAAGTTATAGTTTTAGTATAATAATTTTCATCTCATTTTTTGATAAATGCTAATTATAATCTTATTCTAGTCATTTTACTTGATGAAATACACTGATTAACGCAGATGTTTGGTTAATCTATAAAAAATATCACTTGTAGCTAAATATCAAATTGAAATATTCATACAATTAAGAACTAATCATTCAATTCAGTATAACATTATACGTTTTAACCTTTAAGTGTAAAAGCTCTATATAGTTGCCTTCGTAAATTGATTGTTGATTGATGTAATTTTCTTATTTCATATTTTATACAGATTCAAACTAGACTAGACCAAAACTGGACCATATCATATTGAAACAAACCAAAACCGAACTGTCTAAAAGATTAATATAATGGTTTGTATTTTTGATTAACTGTTTGATGCGATACTAAAGCGGTTTGGGCTCCAAACCGACCCACGCCCACCTCTACCCAAATTTATCCGAGAGATTCAATGATTTGAATTTAGAGGGACCGCCAGCAATTTTTCTTAGCTTAATGCAGAAAAAGAGTTTGGGAAAAAAAATCTCTCTCACACACGCGCGCACGTGTGTATATATATAGTCAGATCTGAATCATTCATATAGATTGAAATGAAAAGGAGATATTACAAAGATTTAAGAAAACATTAAATAAACGATTGATTTAGAATTGAAGATACAGCTCAAGAAAAAGAAGTTGAGTTTTCTAAAACTTCTTGTATTGTAGTCATATTTCTCCAATTATAGTTGCTGCAAGTAAAATTGAAGCTGGGCAAAAAAATTTACGTTCAATGATTTTTAGGATGAATGACAACTGTGAGTTGTAATTTAGATCGACGGACAAATTTTAAAAAATTGTGCTGAAGAACAATTGCTAGTTTTATTTTTAGGCATTAATTTTACACTATAAAAAACTAGCATTGTCCTTCAACCTAAAGAAACACTTGCTATTCTTTAGTATATATATTTTTTCAAAATTTGTCCTTGTTCCTATTTTCCTGTAAAAAAAGTAAATTACTTGCTTTAATTTTTCTTGTTGTCTGCCATATTTGATCCGTAGAAACAAGATACATTTTCTAAGGGTAATCACTCTTGTCGATTAATATATAGACCGATGTTACCAATTAGTCTAGTTTCCTTGTTAGTGATGAGCATGAATGAGCAGACCTATCCACCTACCACTTTTTTCCTTGTATTCGTATCATGTCCCTCTAAATCTATCATGTGGGTTGTAATAAGGAGGGGGTCTGAACAACGTTATGGTGACTGATAAATGACATACTTTATCTATCAAACTAGCTTATGCCGATTGATTTCCATTATGTGTTATGTCCATTATTTATAGAATTTTCATTTGCTTCCATATGCATGAAATGTACGTCTGTAACGGCCTACCATTTCGAACAATTTAAATCAAAAATCACCCACACATGTCAGACTTAAATTGCTTAAAACAACATATTGTTAATTTATATTTGGCAAAACTTAGCATATACAGTAAATAAATCAATCACAGAATCACAGACACAGAGTAATATAATAATAAGTAGCAGAAATAGATAAATAGAATTTCATGAAGCTACTATAGAACATTAGAGTCTAAAGTAAAATACAATAGAAATCCAATATATAGAAGTCACTAATACAAAAGAAACTGATAAGTCTTAATATAAACAACTAGAAATAACTGAAATCTGAATGAATAAAAGATAGGTCTTTAAGCGAAGCTCCAAGCTCAAAAGGTGAGTCCCAAATGCTGTGACACTCAGTCTGATTCGAGCATAAAGCAAAACATAAACACTCGAGTCAGGATTAACATTCTTACGCAAGTAAGTCAACTCAAGTGAAATGTCCAAATGAAATGCAATATAACTTAAAGAATGTTTGGTATTCCCATCCTTTAAGGATCCTTAAACTATCTATATACATAATACAATAAGCTACATAGATAATGTCCATAGTAAAGTAAAATATCAAAATAGCGTTATTGCGTCATCCATATCCCCCTTAACACATTTTATATAAATGTCGTAGTATATACAGTATCGTAATTCCTCCGTAAACTGGAGAGCTATCAGAAAGCACTCCATACTATATGACATAAACCAAACTCGTAAAGGGTGTGATAAGGCATGTGACAAAGTACACGAGGTAATATCTAGGGTAGAATACTACAGTTTTGCGGATCCGGACTGGTGGTAACGCATAGCAGCTACTACAGCCTACCGTGAGACACACTTCCTTAATCAAAGGTGCACCTAATCAAATCACAAAGTAATAGAATGGTATCGAAGAAGCATGCTCGATCGGAGATGCGACCTCACTTGGTCCAGCGTGGCTCCTGTTTTAGTCACATCGAGCTTACCCGAGGGGGTCAGGGCAGCGTTCATACCTCATACAGACGTTCGCCAACCGTCCTACTTCGTTCTAGATTCTTCACCACTTGCTTAGTTTTTAAAGTGATTTTCGGTATTGGTAGAGAGTATGACAATACCTGATCCCAGTCTCTTTACAACCAAACACTTATTTCACATCGTGGTCATTTTCATTTCAAACAGTTCATAATTCATATCAAAATATCATATTCATTTCAAAGTCATATCGCTTTCGAAATTATATCACTTTCAAAATCATATCACTTTAAATCATATTCATTTCCAAAATCATAACCATAAAATAGGTTAAACCATCATATCAAGTATTCGCATTTTAATCCATTAAATCCAAATCATAAGAGTTCCAGCTTTAACAGTTTGAATATTGAAAGTAGTTTATGTACTGGAATAGTTACACATTAAAAATAGTTTATATTTAAAAATAGGTTATAGATTAAAATAGTTTATAAATTAAAATAGTTTATATATTAAAATAGTTTATATATTAAAAGCGTTTATATCAAAAATAGTTTCAAATTAGGATTGTTTCTTCCAATTCCAAAAATCAATTCTAACCAACTTTAGTTCCAAAATTTAATTTAAATCAATCTCAGTTCAACAATTTCAATTAAAAGGTTAAAGGTTCAATTCAAATTCTTATTAAAACCATTTTAACTTATATCGATTGCAAATCCAGCAAACATAACCACTTTCAATTCAATAGGTTTCAAAGTTTAAATATTCAAACAATTTACGATAACTCAATTTGATAAATTTCATTTATATTTCAAAATTCAACTTTTAATTTTATTTAAATTTGAAAATATTCACTTAATTATTTTTAATAAGTTTTAAATAAAATCTCAAATTACAAATTTAAATCAATTTCAATAATTGAATATCTAACTTCAATTATATTAAATTCTAAAATATCCACCTAATCACTTTTTATAAGCATTTAAATAAAATTTCAAATTACAAATTTAAATCAAAATGAAGTATTCAATTTTATTTAAATTTGATAATATTCATTTAATCACCTTTAATCAAAATCAAATTATCAAGTTATAAAAGTCATATCTTTAAAATCTCCAATTTAATAAGTTTAAGATCAATTTTTATTTAAATACAATTCTTAAACAAATTTATCTTTCCAACCTTAATTTATTAAAGTTATTACAAAATCTATTTTAAAAATATTAATATAAATTTTAAATAAATAGTTAAACACAATATATATATCAAATTAAATTCTATTAAATTAAATATTATTAAATATTATTAAATTAAGTTTTATTAAATTTATTTTATATTAAATCTTATTTTATATATTTAAAATAATAAATCTTAAAATTTACATTTTTAAAACTTAACTTATAAATTTAAAATTTCCAAATATATAATTTAAAAATCTAAATTTAATACACATATCAAAATAAGATAAAGTCTTTATATTTTATATCAAAATCAAAACACATATATTTTTCTTTTCTCAAAATTTTGGAAATCATTTAAAAGTAGACCAACGATGTGCGTATATAGTTTTTTATCCTATGGTCAAATGATATAGATATTTATCATTTCAATCCGCAATAATTTAAAATTTATGGGTATATATATCATTTCAACCGCAGTCCTAAAATTTCAAAATCAATAAAATCGCTTGGGTTTATTATTTCAACCCATGATGATTTTCCATAATCTATAATATCATTTCAGGCATGTATTATTTCAACCCATTAGGATTTCCTAAACTAATACGGAACTTTCAGAGTGAGAACAATATAATAATAATTTAAAACAGCATAACATATCAATTACAAGCATGGATCATAACTAACAATTTAAATATAATACACACATGTGATGGTGTCATATGTCAACTAACATAGGTAAACAGTTCAAAATATCAACATATCATATTCAAAGATTAAATTACTAACCAATCCAAGTTTAATAACATATATAAATCGTCATTTCATGTGAAATCAATTTACTAAACATAAGAATGATAATCATGAGTGATCACTTACCTTTCGAAGCTAGAGAACAATGAGAACAAGATGAAACCAGACACGGATAAGCACAGATAATCGACAAAGCTAGAAAACTGCTGCTGCAATATGAACACAAACAACTGCAAGCTAAAAAACTTGAACTCGAATCATATATATATATATATATATATGTATGTATGTATGTATGTATGTATGTATATGTATGTATGTATATGTAATATATACTTTCTCTTCTTCTTCTTTTATATAAAAGGAGGAAGAGAAGGCTACATGAGTTTGAAGTAGAGGCACTGCTGCGGTGAGGGAAAAGTGATGATGTGCTTCGACCAGGGAAGAGTTGAATTGGGAAGCTGGCGTTTGGTTATGGCGGAGAGTCAGGAGGGTTTGGTTATGGCGCAGAGGCTTTGAGCAAGGTGGAGGATGGAAACAGAGTTCGGTTCGGGGGAAAAACTACGCTGTAGAGGTTGGTGGCTACTTGTGTATGGGCGGAGGGTTGTTAGGTGAAGATGAGCTGGACGAGGAGCAAAGAAGAAGGCGGCAGGCTGTGTCAGAGGAAAGGAGTTGGAGGGGTGTTGTTTATAGGGGATCGGCTGCAGGTGGATGGAAGGCTATCAGGCGGTGGTGGAATATGTGATGGGAAGGCGGAATGGCTATGGGAGGACGCAGAGGAGATGGGTTTTCGGGTTGCGAGTTGCTGGCGTATAGGTGCGGAAGGCTGCACGTGCATGAGTGGGAGGAGCATGGTTGGACTGTGGTGAAAGGTGGTGTGGCATATGAAGATGAGAGAGGGTGAGTGGATTTAAAGGTGGAGAAGGAAGGAAACAGCATTGCTTGGTGCTTGGGCTTTGGAAGGTAGCAAGGGAAGGAGCGTGGGACCCAATAATGGAGGCTGTGGTGGACGTTCGAGCAAAAGGATGGAGGATGGAGCTTAATAATTCATGGAAAAAGGTGGTAGGTTATCACAAAACGAAAGAATGCAACTCTATAATTTAGAACTTATATAAGCAGAAAGAGCAGGTAACCTCTTTTGTTTTTTTTTGTTTTTTTTTCAAAATGAAAGAACGAGGTATGAAAGGGGGGAAAGAGAATGGAACCAGAGAATATAAATTAAACTACTAAATAGCAAAGGCCATGAACTTGAATGCAGGGAAATATTAATGGTAAATGGCCATTCGCTTTCTCATGGTAGATAATTGAAAAGACACAGAAAACAAAAGGCTCAAAAATGGATACCGATACGGCTAAACGTTTCGTAGATTTCGCAGCGTACCGGACGCCGAAATGGACGATTGAATATACTACGGAAATCGGCATGACAAGACGAACAAAATGGTACATAGATATTAGAGATACGACCATCCTATCAAAACTCAATATTCCCTGCCAAAACCGGTGCTAATTCGCCGAAAATAAGATAAACGGGGCTATAGTAATCCAAATTTGGTGAAGTGCGACATCTTACTTAAAAAATGGTTTACATTTTTCTTATGTAAAAATATTTAGATTTCAAAAATATTTTACTTCCATCAATTTAATTGATTTTTAAATTGAAATTGAAATTTCAAAACCAAACAAACTTTCATATCTTTCGAAAATCCACCACTTGCTATGCTTAAATAGACGCATACCAAATATCGAATTTTCATTGCAAAATTTTAACTTCTAAAATTTCAAGAATTTTTTGTTAATTACGTTATTTAAAATCGTTAAAATTTCTGGGTCGTCACACTCTCCCTCACTCAATACTTTTCGTCCCCAAAAAGGAACGAGATAGGAGAATAGAAGCAATAGAAAGGAAAGATAGATTCAAATGCATAGTACCAGATAACAACAATTAATTCAAACCATATAAATTTCATTTTTGGACATCTGATTACTTACATTCACATTGTATATTATTCAATTACTATTCTCATTACATTTAAACCTTTCCAGGTAAGTTTTATTAATGTTTCTAAGTGTAATTGAGCACTACACAAATTTACCCTTTTATTTACAGCATTTCTATTAAGAAAAATTTAATTTAACAATTTATTACTTAAATTTATCTTGTATAAACTTCAATTTCATATTCACGTTCCATTTTAACTTTTGAATATTTTAGGTTAGCTATATATGTTTTAGAATGCAATGAGTATTATATAGATTAATTTTATCTTAGTTCAACTATTTCAATCCCATTTCTTATTTTAGACACTCCAATTTATTCCAAAATTTTGCTTCTTTTCAATAATTGAAAGCCATCACTTAAGATAAAAATTAAGAATTAAATTTTTGGTTTCACTTCAAACCATTTTAAAATAAATACATATATATATATATATTTATATATACATAATGTAAATCAAATCATACTCAAGAAATTTAAATCAAATCCATTTTTCCAAAACAAAAGTGTAGCAAATCTACTAAGTGGCTGCGCTCTTTGAGACTCGAAAATGAATTTCGATGATACTGTAGTCATCATCGAAATTATTTTCCAACGACATAAGAGGAGAGTACTGACTTCTTCTTTTAAAATTCTTTGGAAATAATTTTCATTTGAAAATACTTCTAAATAATAATATTTTTTCAAATTCTAAAAATCAAATTTTGAAAAGCACTGTAAATTTAATTCTCAAATCCTTAAATTAAATTCTTTTCATTTGCAAATCAAATTTATAAACCATGTTTTAGAAATTTCATCTTCTTATAACATACACAATAGTTAGTGGTTTAGGAATGTTGATAGAACAATAAATGTAATCTAGTACTATCATTTCTAATAACCAATTCATTTAACTATCTAATTTTAGAAAATTATATTTTTATATATGTAATATAATCATACATAAAATTATTTCATTTGTCAATTTTGAAAACAACATTGTATCAGTTTTCTCTGTTCAAGTGTTTGGAATTCCTATCAATAGCGTTGGCCAGACAAATCGATCAAAACCCAAAATTCAAACTTAATAAGTCAAACAACAAAATATATAACATTTTATATAAATTACAAATATGCTCCCTCATGGGATGATTCAAGAATGGATTAAAGAACAAGGATAGAGACTCAAATTTAGAGGGACCCTAATCAAGGAGACTTCTAACTAAGAAGATGGGCTCGAAAGAAAGATGAGATAATTAAATTACAAAAGAGGAAAGATGGAGAGATATATATTAATCGCGGTGACCTTAACTGAGTCAATCGAGACTACATTTTTAGAAACAATGAGCCCAAGGAATCGGATTTCATCCTTCCAAAAATGGCATTTAAAAAACTTGGCTTTTAACTGATGAATCCTAAGAGTTTGGAGAACATGGCTCAAATGAGATTCATGCTCCTTCTCTGACTTAGAAAAGACGATAATATCATCAACGAAAACCTAGACAAATTTGTTAAGAACATCGTGGAAATGCAATTCATGAGATCGACGAAGAAGGCAGGAGCATTGGTTAATCCAAAGGGCATGGCTAACTATTCATAGAAACCATTCGTCCGGGAAAAAGGACAATAGTTCAAGCTCCAGGAATGGGATCGATGCGGAATTCGATTTTCCGCCTAGAAGGAAGAGAAGTGACTTCACCAAAAAATTAGGATAATCCCTGACTATCTGGGTGGAGTCAAGATCACTAGGTTGAGCATTTAGTGAAAAGATAAAACCGCTTATATAATTCTGAGGCAATCAACATTTGGTCATAAGAGAATTACCCTGGTCCTCTACTGAAGAAACGGTTTGGGCTTTGCAAGAGATAGCAACATCATATCACTTTAACCAATCACCTCCAAGTAAGATATCAAATGCATCAAAACCAAGGTCATAGAAATCTCCGGTGAATCGACGCTTATTGCAAAGGAGTTTCACCCCTTTACAAATCATTCTAGGGTTAGTGGGATCGTCGATGAGATTAGTCACACATAAGGATGAAGTTGCCAATTGAGGTTGCAAGATGTGCTCAAATTTATTCTAGAGATCAACAAAAATAAAGTTATAGGATGCTCCAGTATCAAAAGAACTCAAGCATGAAATATATGAAAAGAAAGGTGCTTTGAAGGGTACCTTGGGTATCACTAGCAGAAGGAGTGAGTGGAAAAGGTCATAGCAAAGACTCCAGATGCCTTGCATCTCTGCTGAGTGGGGAAATCCTTCTTAAAGTGACAAAGACGAGAATGGATTTCATAACAAAGGGAAAGTTTCATAATTCAAAAGAAATCTTAATCTAGAAGGATCCTAATGAGGAATTTCAAGCTCGAACAAGGATGATTCCGGAATTAATTTTTCTAATTCTAGGGTATTACTACCCTATCTCTAATGAGTTTTAACTCCATATGCTAAGTTTGCCAAAACCAAAATTCTGATACCAACTGTAACGGTCAAACGACACTGGGGTAACGCCCATCGTAGCATATAGTTGTACTTGTGTTCTGCTTTTACGGCCAGCCTCTCGACTCCACTAACAATGTGGGACATGTAGGAGTAAGAGTCATCCGTTCACTACCAAACCCAGAGCAAGAACCCTCTATCATGCTGCACCCTCCGAGTGCCAAAGCAGACACACATGTCAGACTTGAATTGCTCAAAACAACAGATTGTTGATTTATATTTGGCAAAACTTAGCATAATCAGTAAAAAAATCAACACAGAATCACAGACACAGAGTAATATAACAATAAGCAGCGGAAATAGATAAATAGTAGTCCATGAAGCTACTATAGAATATCAGAGTGTAAAGTAAAATACAATAGAAATCCAATACATAGAAGTCACAAATACAAAAGCAACTGACAAATCTGAACATAAATAACTAGAAATAACTGAAATAACTGAAATATGAATGGATAAAAGATAGATCTTTAAGAAAAGTCCCAAGCTCCAAAGGTAAGTCTCAAATGCCGTGACATTTAATATGACCCGAGCATAAAGAAAAACTCAAACACTTGAGTTAGGATTAACATTCTTATACAAGTAAATCAACTCAAGTGAAATGTCCAAATGAACTGCAATATAACTTAAAGGATGTTTGGGATTCCCATCCTTTAAGGATGCGTTAAATATCTATATACATAATACAATATGCTAAATAGATAATGTCTATAATAAAGTTAAATATCAAAATAGCGTTAAGGCGTTACCCGTTCCCCCTTAACGCATTTTATATAAATGTCGTAGTCTATACAATACCGTTATTCCTCCATAAACTAGAGGACTGTCAAAGAGCGCTCCATAGTGTACCACAGAAACCAAACTCGTAAAGGGTGCGATAAGGCATGTGACAAGGCACGCGAGGCAATGCCCAGGGTAGGATACTACATTTTGCGAATCCAGATTGGTGGTAACACATAGCTGCTACTACGACCACCTTGAGGTACACTCCCATAATCAAAGGTGCACCCAATCAAATCACAAAGTAATAGAATGGTATCGAAGAAGAATGTTCGATCGGAGGTGCGACCTCACTTGGCCCGACGAGGCTCCTGATTTAGTCAAATCAAGCTGACCCAAGGAGGTCAGTGCTGCGTTCATATCTCATACAGACGTTCACCAACCATCCTACTTCGTTCTAGATTCTCATCCACGTGCATAGTTATTAGATAAGTTTTCGGTACTGGCAGAGAGTATGATAATATCCGATCCCGATCTCTTTAACGACCAAACACTTATTTCACACCGTGGTCATTTTCATTTCAAACAATTTATACTTCATATCAAAATATCATATTCATTTCAAAGTCATATCACTTTCGAAATTATACCATTTTTGAAATCATATCACTTTAAATCATATTCATTTCCAAAATTATGGCCACAAAATAAGTTAAACCATCATATCAAGTATTCGCATTTAAATCCATTAAATCTAAATCATAATTGTTCCAGCTTAAACAGAATGAAATCTAAATTTAAAATTTCCAAATATATAATTTAAAAATCTAAATTTTACACACATATTAAAATAAAATAAAATCTTTATATTATATTTAAAAATCGAAACTATATATTTTTCTTTTCTCAAAATTTTGGAAATCATTTAAAAATAGACCAATGGTGTCCATACATAGTTTTCTATCCTATGGTCAAGTGATATAGATTTTTATCATTTCAATCCGCAATAATTTAAAATTTACGGGTATATATCATTTAAACTTGGAGTCCTAAAATTTCAAAATCATCAAAATCGCTTGCATTTATCATTTCAACCCATAAGATTTTCCCTAATCTATAATATCGTTCGGGTATGTATCATTTAAACCCATAGGGATTTCCTAAACTAATATGGAACTTGTAGAGAACAATATAATAATAATTTAAAATAGAATAACATATCAATTACAAGCATGGATCATAACTAACAATTTAAATAGAATATATATATACACACACACACACACACACACAAACACACACACAATATATGATGGTGTCATATGTCAATTAATATAGGTAAACAATTCAAAATATTAACATATCATATTCAACGATTAAATTACTAACCAATTCAAGTTTAATAACATATTTAAATCGTCATTTCATATAAATTCAATTTACTAAATAAGAATGTTAATCATGAGTGATCGCTCACCTTTCGAGGCTAGAGAACAACGAGAACAAGATGACAACGGACATAGATAAGCATGGATAATCGACAAAGCTAGAAAACTGCTACTGTAATACGAATTCGGACAGCGGCAAGCTAGAAAACTTGAAATCGAATCTCATATATATATATATATATATGTGTGTGTGTGTGTGTGTGTGTGTGTGTGTGTAATATATATACTTTCTCTTCTTCTTTTTTTATATAAAAGAAGGAAGAGAAGGCTATACGAGTTTGAAGCAGAGGCACTACTGCGGCGAGGGAAAATTGCTGATTTGCTTCGGCCAGGGAAGAGATGAATCAGAAAGCTGGCTTTCGATGATAACAGAGAGTTGGGAGGGTTTGGTTGTGGAGCAGTGGCATCGAGTAAGGTGGAGGATGACAATAGAGTTCGATTCGAGGAAAAATTAGGCTATGGAGGTTGGGGCTACTTGCGTATGTGCAGAGGGTTGCGTATGTGCAGATGAGTTAGACAAGGAGCAAAGGAGAAGGCAGTAGGCTGTGTCATAAGCAAGGAGCTAGAGGTGTGCTGATTGTAGAGGCTCGGCTGCAGGTGAATAGAAGGCTATTAGGCAGCGATGGAAGATATGATAGGGAGTTGGATCGGCTATGGGAAGATGTGGAGGAGTTGGGTTGTTAGGTTGAGAGCTGCCAGCGTGTAGATGCGAAAGGCTGCACGTGCAAGAGCGGGAGGAGCATGGTTAGATGGTGATGAAAGGTGGTGTGGCATATGAAGGTGAGAGAGGGTGAGCGGATCTGGAGGTGTAGAGGGAAGGAAATGACATTGCTTGGTGCTTGGGCTTTCAGCAGGTGGCAAGGGGAGGAGCTTGGAGCACAGTGATGGAGGCTGTGCTGGATGGTCAAGCAAAAGGATGGAGGATGGAGCTCAATAATTCATGGCAAAAGGTGGCAGGTTTTCACAAATGAGAGAATGCAACTCCGTAATTAAAAACTTTATATAAGTAGAAGAAGGAGCGGGTAACCACTTTTTTTTCCTTCTTTTTTTTCAATGTGACAGAATGAAATATGAAAGGGGAGAAAGAGAATGGAACGAGAGAATATAAATTAAACTAGTGAATAGCAAAGGCTAGGCACTTGAATTTAGGGAAATATTAATGGTAAATGGCCATTTGCTTTCTTATAGTAGATAACTGAAAAGACATAGGAAACCAAAAGGCTCAAAAATGGGTACCGATACGGCTAACCGTTTCGTAGATTTCGCCGTGTACCGAATGCCATAATGCACAATTGGTTATACTGCGAAGATCAGCACAACGAGATGAACAGAATGGTGCATAGATATTAAAGATACGACCATCCTATCAAAACTCAATATTCGTTGCCAAAATTGCTGCTAGTTTGCCGAAAATAAGATAAACGGGGCTATAGCAGTCCAAATTTGGCAAAGCGAAATACGACGTCTCACTTAGAAAATGGTTTACATTTTTCTTGTATAAAAATATTTAGATTTCAAAAATATTTTATTTCCATCAATTTAATTGATTTTTTTATTTTAAATTAAAATTTCACAACCAAACAAACTTTCGTATCTTCCAATGAAAATCTACCACTTGCTATGCTTAAATAGATGCATACCAAATATCAAATTTTCATTGCAAAAATTTAATTGTTTAATTTCAAGAATTTTTTTAATTACGTTGTTTAAAATCATTAAAATTTCTGGGTCGTTACAACATCCATCCTACTCCGAGGTATAAATATAAGATATACGCACACACACATGTATATTTATATAAACGTTGCTATGATTGATGGACAAGGTATACATCGATGTTTAGGCCCAATTATCAGCGTACATCAGGTGATTCCCTGCTAATGTCCGTAACCATACACTGCACCGGACATCTACAAATAGCATTTAAGCCGACTTGCCTGCTTACACCGAGAAATCTTCTATTAGTGCCTAATAAGGGCATTATGATTTAATCATTCGTATTACTAACTCATTCCAAAGACTGATCTAAAGGTTAACTAGCCTACCTCCTATGTAACAAACAAGAACCCAATAGTTTGAGGCAATAGTGTATCCCCCGAAACCTACATAGGAAGTGTGTTACGTCCAAGCGTAACCCAATTCTTTAGCTAATGACCGCATGAGACCAAATGGTGCTCTCGACCTATGTTTATAGCCATACTCCTCAAATATCGGTACCAATAATGCCGATATAACGCTGAGCTTCCAACCACCATCATATTTAGTTTTGTCTATGAAAATAAAGGAAATGCTGATCTGGTTAGTCCTCTGGCTTGGAATCGAAGCAGATCCAATCGGCTATTTAATACTTCAAATCCGAGGCAAACCCTATTTAGTATATCCCCAAACTTATACAGGAATGTATATCCCAAGGGTCCTATAGTTGGAAATATCCTACATTGGTACGATGTATACACAACTACTGGTAGCCTCTTACGGAGGGCAGACTTCTGTTGTATAATACTATCGACCTCGCATCCCAACCCATACTAAGCCAAATTATTCATAATAAATTTAAATATTGGACTACACCCACTAATTCACGTCCATAGCAAATGTATTCTCGAGGCCATATAATTTCACGGTAGAAATTTTTACGCTTTTAAAGTTCATTTATTAATATTCATCTATTTACCTTATAAACTTCTCTTTTATTTCATTATTGCCAATAAATGTCATTTACCGCTTCTTTCAATTAATAACCCATATTAACTTGTCCTTTAATTCATTACCATATACATATTTTAGCGCTTATTATTTATTTCTTAATTTATAATTTTCCATATTTATTAAGTTGATAAACTAGATTATTATTAATTCTATTCATAGTATTTTGGTTCCTATGTTTAGAGACTTCTGTATATGCACTTATGCGTAAATCCCATAAAATATTTGAACCTACATTTTAATGCATTGGAATGTATATCCTCAAAGAAGGAAATGTTATTGCTGTAATCTTCCATAAACTATCTAAAAGTGGAATTTTGTTGTGTTTGGAATTAAAAAGAATTATCTTTTCTATTTTTATTGAAATAGATAGTGCGAAATACGGAAAATCATCCCTACTTTGCATATCTCTTTCCCTCGGACATATTTCTTGTTATTTTAAACGACTCATTTTTCATATATATTGTGAGGTTGGATAATTTATAGAAATTCACATAGGGACATTTTACATTCCAATGAATTGAAATATAAAACTTAAACCCCAATTCAAAATTAAACATCTTCAATTAATGACTACCAAGTTTTAACAATTTATAACTCAAAAAATGAAATCTGCAATAACTATGAATTTTAAAAATAATTTATTCCATAAATTTTAAGGACTGCCCTCCCTAAATTCCAAATCTGTGTTGTATATATATCATTTCATCAAATAAAGCAATCTACTGACTATGTAGGCAAAAATTCAGGTTAGGTTTATTTACTTAAGCTTAATTCATTGGTTTTACACATGCATAAAAAACAAAATTTCAACGATATATGTCCAATATTATGTAAAATGTATAATTTCCCACTCACTTTATAGCTTCTAAATCTCCAAATCCAAATCCTTTCATCTTACTTGACTCCTTATCTTTTCCAATCAAAATATGTATAAAAATATACATACATACTTATTAAAATTCCAGATCCGAGATAATATTTGTGTTAAAGGAGTTTTAAACTTTAAACTATTTAATTTACCTTTTATACATAGAACTCGATTCACTCATCCTTTTTCCTCTCTTTTTATTTTTCATTCTTCTCTGATATATATTTATATTATACTTCTATAATTTCTAAAAATAGTGGAAAAAGGAAAATGACAGAGCTTCGCTGCTCTGTTCAGAAAATATGAGAAGCAAAGTAAGGGGCTAGGCCTATATTTATAGGAACTTGACTGAATTCTCTTTGTTAGATTAGTTTTTTAAAATTTGAGTCGTTCTAGTCAAGGTACAGGGCACGCGGCCCTAACTTGACTAGTCGACCGGTTAATAACAATAGTTGATCACTGTTATTTATTAAGGTTGTTGACCGATGGGCTTATTTATATTTCCGTCATCTTTACTTATTAATGTTTACTTATCAAGGCTTTTAATATTTATTTTGTTAAGTACTTTCTAGTTAACTCCGATCCAAAATATTCAAATCGTTTAGCTTCTTCGTTCGCACTCTGATCGTAAAACTTTAAATATGAAAGCTGATCAGAAGAACGTCACGAACACAATGGTATAAGTTTCATGTTCAAATTCTTAGGTTTTTTTTTCATATTCCATTTTTGAGTATTAATAATTCTTTTTAATTATTATTGTTTATTTTTTACAGTGTGTTACATTCTCCCCCCTTAAAATAATTTTGTTCTCGAAATTCCTCACGTACAGAATCATGTAATATATAGCACACGACCGTTCTAAACTATCCAACCAATTAGCGTACAACAAATTTTTGTAACCAATCATGTACAAATGATAAGTGTATCACAAAACATATGATATGTATGCAGAATAATACTAAATCAGAGACTTTTATATGAATGCATTCATTAAAATAATTTGAAAATTTAATGCAATCAACCTATATATACACTGGCAGTTCTATATGCATACAAGTTTTCAAAAATCAGAATCCTTATTTTCACACAACAATTTACATACTTCTTCGAATAGGAGTCCAGTTCAACCAATTTTGCATCAATCTCTACCATCCAATACCTAGCACACCATTTATAACATCCAAAATTTCTAAAAATTCAGTTTTCCTAAATCTGTACTCTTATGTTGGAAAACGAATTTGGATGGAAAATTGTACATCTCCACCCTTCTTGTGTATATCATTATGTTGTACCCCGGAACTTTGTCTTTTGCCCCGAATCATTTCCAGCTTTTCCAAGTACAATTTGCATAAGGATATTTATTTTAAATTTTAAAACAAAATTATTTTAAATTTTTTTATTTACTATTAGCAAGGTGTAAAAATTGAAACTCCAAGGCTAAAATAGCTTTTTGCTTATTATTATCTACCTTGTGCATACTGCCACCGTATTTGCACAGTAAAATTTCATATTCGCTAACATATCATCCCTTCATATGCTAAGCATGTGCTATTTGAAAATTATCATTTTCGTTCAAAATCATAAAAGTTATATTTTAAAATTTACATTTGTAAAAATTAAATTTTCGATTAAATTTGAAAAATTGTTTGATAACTTTAAATTTGAAAATTATATGTTAACAGCTTTTTCAAAAGCTTTTACCTTTATACTTCTAAAATAAATCAAACCACATCTTAACATAATCAGTACTCAGTAAATGAGCTAACACATATGATTGGCCCTAGCATATTACATTTAATGTTAAAATTTGAAAATATTTTCTTTTATTTAAAAACAACAAAACAATACACAAGCCATTTATAAATTTTAGCTCTTAAGGCATTGGGATAGTGGCCCATGAGTTTCGCAACAACCTTCCCATCATTAGCTTGCTAAATTTGTTTTTCCCAAATTTTTAAGTTTTGGTATTGAGCATTCTTTACTTTTGATTGCTAATTTAATTAATTTTTGAATTTATTTTATAAAATTCCGGCCTTACTTTACACTCATCACTAGTTAAGTGTCCTTATGAGATTTTCTTATTTATACTTGTTATTCACATATTTTTAAAGGAAAGCAAGCAAAGAAATTAATGCTGACACCATGGATTTAGGACGAAGTTCAAGGCTCTGGATGTTAAGGCATGGAATAATTAATATCAAAGACCTACAATTGGTAATAGCATTGCACTACTTTCATGCCACGTTTATTCCATTCCATATTATATCAACATCGTGTAATATCCATGTCGTGTTCCATCAATATAAAAATAAGTGAAGATTGTTGCATTTCATCACTATGGAAGCCTATAATGATGTTGCATTGATCCCA
The DNA here is from genome assembly GCA_030765085.1 of Allium cepa. Taxonomy (NCBI): domain Eukaryota; kingdom Viridiplantae; phylum Streptophyta; class Magnoliopsida; order Asparagales; family Amaryllidaceae; genus Allium; species Allium cepa. The sequence goes on along the minus strand of CM060940.1, from coordinate 753,384,310 downwards.
TGCCGCACTCAATTAATTCTACCTTGATTCATTAATGTCGTATGCCATTAGAATAATAATGATGTCATACAATAGCAGTGAACGATGTCGCATGAAGCCGACGTCGCTGCTTATCAATACCGCCACTCTTCAATGTTGCACATCATCCATGTCACATCTCATCAATATCACTGTTAACTGGGTTTTTAACCCAATAGAATTCAAAGGGAACTAGAACATCTACAACAAGTCAAGATATCTTAAGGATTGACCAAGAAGACCAGAAGGAAAAGAAAAGAAAGACCAAGGATGAAAAATTCAAAAACAAGCTAAGGCGATAGATCGTTAGCGATCCATCGCCTTTTTATCGCTAACGATACACAAAGCTTGCTCTTGGATCCTCCAATCCACTTGTATCATGATCTAATATTTACCCTAAAGATTGTTTCCAAGTTTCGTAGCATGCCAAATAATCTAGCTTAAGAAGTGAAGACTCATCGGATTCAAGCTTTTGACCAAAAGTAACTAACTTAAAATGGACCTACATAACACATACAAAGTTGAATTGACTTGAAATTTTGTGAGAACATTTAGAAAACATTTGAGAAGTGTCATAAAAAATGAAGTAATTTAGAGTTGATTTGATTGATCTCTAGCGATCCATCCAGATGGATCGCTAGCGACCCACCTAGAGTCGGCCCCACTACTTCAAATTTTATGGTGGGTCCTTAACACCCTCTAGAGCGTTGTTGCAAAGTTTTATTCGATCTCGTTAAGACTTGAGTGAGGTATGGATGATTCTTTTGGAGTAGATGACCCATGAAGACGGATGATCAAACTAACTCCAAACGACTTTATATTTGCATAAGGCACTTATATAGAAGATATGAAGACAACCAAACAAAGATCACTCAAAAATATGCTAAATGGATTGATAGCTAGTGATCCATCCACTATGGATAGCTAGCGATCCATCCCCTATAGATAGCTAGCGATCCATCTAGATAGGTCGGATCGCCCTAAAACTTTCCGAGCTCCTTCGTAGCACTAAGTAATGGCTTTTAGTAGAAAAATATGCTAAGTTGATGGAAAGATTGCAATCAATCTATACCTACGGATAGCTAGCGATCCATCCCTACGGATAGCTAGCGATCCATCCCTACGGATAGCTAGCGATCCATAGAAATGACTTAGATTGATTTGAGATTTTCGGTGATGACTTGGCATAACAACTGTACTCTTCAGCACTTGGACTTCTGGCCGAATACTCACCGAACTTCCCTATAAATACTCACCTACCTGCACTTGAGTGGGATCTTTTTTAGAGAGAGAGCTACCATTACTCTGTTGGAATTCCTTTACTTCTTCAACTTTCTTCTCGCTCATAATAGTCATCTAGGGGGTTACTGTGATTTTTCGGTCAACCCTTGTAATTGTGACTTATTCTAACTCATTGTAACTTAGATCTAGAAACTAACTAGTGGAGAGATTCAACTAGTATAATCATAATACAGATTGATTAAAGTGGACGTAGGTCAGAGTCAGCCGAACCACTATAAAAATTTTGTGCCTCTTTTCTTATTTTTACTTTTTATTTGTTGTTTATCCGAGATTTATGTTGTTGCTTATATGCACTGGTGTTTTCAGACCTGATCCAAGGTGTTGATCCATTTTTTGGGTTAAAATTTTGGTGCTTTCACCGAGAACCTTGAAGAACTGAAGTTTGAATCTATGATTTAGAGAAGATGACTAAGCCTAATATTAGATCTAGAGCTGTATCAAGTCAACCAGAGCCTGGGGGCATCCAAGAGGCGTCCTCAATTTCTCGTCAACCCATCTATATGATTAGAAAATAATCAGAAAGGACGATAAAGGAGATGCAAGATGGAATCTTGCCTAGGCAACAAGAGATGATGGATAACTTCTTTCAAAGGATGAAGCAATAAGTGATAGCTAGATCTTCAGGGAATAGGAATCAAACTCCAGGAAACAAAATAGGAGCTACCAGAATTGGATTGGAACAAGGTGAAGTCTTGCCGCCATGCCCAGAGCAACTGATATTTGCGGGCAGTGCTGGAATCAATAATAGGACCCAATGCAAGAGCATCTGGAGTTAGAGGAAAACAAACTGAAATAATTCCCATATGACTTGGGGGCACGATAGATTTGGATCTAGGATAAGCTTTAAAAACTAGAACATGTGATGTTGGAGGTAGAGTAGCAAATTAGAGTACGAATGCATGACCTCATGAGCCGAAACCAGAATTCCACAGTTGGAATAGCCGTTCATCCCTTACTTTCTGCCTTCTGTTTTTTCTTCCTTTAATAACCTCAGGCCGCTTGCTCTAAGTCGGATGCTTGAGATGAATATTTAGATCAAAAATGACCCTAGATCCCTTAGACATGTGCTAAACCAAGATTGGTTCCTTGTCGCGCTCTCAGTCAGATATCCGAGATAATTGCTTAGGATAATAATCTCAGACCGCTTGGACGTGTACAAAACCTAGATTGGTCCCTTGCCATGCTCTGAGTCGGATGTATGGGATAGACATTCAAGATTTCTACTTATTTGATTTCTTCTTGTTTGCTTTGATTTGAAATTTGAATTTTGTAAAATCCATATTTAATGTAATAACTGATTTTGAATGTCGTAGAGTCCCGACCGAAGAGACGTGACCTGAGTATATGGTGCAAGTCCCTTTGTCGGAGAGTGAGTGGACAGACTTGTATGATATCAAACGCCATAGATTCCCGACCGGAGAGACGGGACCGGAGTCCAAGAATAAGTCCCCTCGGCGAAGAGTGACCTGATGGGCTTACTTAATCCCCCTTAACTTAATAAAAAATGATCTAGAGAGATCATCCCCCTTAACTTGACAAACAAACAATTCGGAGAGATCGCCCCTTAACTTAAAACATTAAATGATCCGGAGAGATCATACATTAGACAAAACATCAAATGATCCAAAGAGATCGTGCATTAAGCTAAACATTAGACGATCCGAAGAGATCACACATTAATTAAACGATCAGGAGAGATCGAGCCTTAAAATAGAATTGATTTAACAAAAGGAATTGAGTGCCTTATAAAAAGAACAAAACTGAAAAATCCCATATGAACACAAGGTGATTTCGATGTATGATGTGATTCTGATATATGGTGTGATTCTTATATATGATGTGATTTTGATATATAATGTGATTTTGATATATAATGTGATTTTGATATATGATGTGACAACTCTGAACGAGACGCAAAAATTGGTAATGATGTAAATCTCAAATGAACATGGGACAATCAAAGATGTGTGATGTAAGTGGAGATATGTGATGTAATTGGAAACATGTGATTTAATTAGGGATATGTGATGTAATAACTCCGAACGAAATCAGAATGACTGTGATGTATAGATTGCACCTAAGCAGAGTTAGAGTCCTAGGCTATAACATGTTTGGAGCGATGGCTTGTAATTGATCAAAGAATCCAAAGGAACAGGAGGGTTTGCGGAGGTTAAAGCCACTGGAAAGCTCAACAGTCAAAGACTAGTTATTGGAACTTGCTCTGGAGCAAGGCACACCTTATATTTAAAAGGTATACTTTGGGCGGCAAGTGTTAACTAGGTTTTTAACCCAATGGGATTCAAAGGGAACTATGACACCTACAACAAGTCAAAATATCTCAAGGATCGAACAAGAAGACCAAAATGAAAAGAAGAGAAAAAGCAAAGAAGAAAAATGCCAAAGCAAGCTAAGACGATGGATCGCCAACCATACATCGCCTATGGATCACTAGCGATCCATAAAGCTTGCTTGTGGATCCTCCAGCCCTCTTGCATCATGATCTAATATGTTCCTTAGATACGCTTGCCAAGTTTCATAGCATTCCAAACAATCTAGCTCGAGAAGTAAAGACACACAGGATTTAAGCTGTTTGACCAAAAATAGCTAACTTAAAATGGACCTATAGAACTGATACGAAATCGGATTGAACTGAAATTTTGGGATAACATTTAGAAAATATATGAAAAGAGTCACAAAAAAATAAAGTCATTCAGAGTTGATTTGATGGATCGCTGGCGACCCATCTTGATTAGGCCCCACCACCTCAAATTTTTATGGTAGGTCCCTAACATCCTCTAGGGTGTTCCTACAAAATTTCATTCGATTTCGTTAATATTTGAGCGTGGTATGGATTCTTCTAGACTAGATGACCCATGAAGACGGATGATCAAACTAACTCCAAACGACTAAATATTTAGGTAAAGCACTTAAATATAAGATAGGAAGACAACCAAACAAAAATCACTCAAAAATATGCTAAGTGGATGGATAGCTAGTGATCCATCGCCTATGGATAGCTTGTGATCCATCAAGATAGGTCAGATCGCCCTCAAACTTTCCAAGCTCCTTCGTAGCACTAAGTAACAGCTTTCGGTAGAAAAATATGCTAAGTTGATGGATAGCTAGCAATCCATCGCCTACAGATAACTAGCGATCCATCCCTTATGGATACCTAGCGAGCCATAGAAATGGCTCAATATGATTTGAGATTTTTGACGATGACTTGGCATAATAAATAGACTCTTCTGCACCTGGACATCTGGCTCAATATTCACTGAACTTCCCTAATTACTCACTTTCCTGCAAATGGAGTAGAACCTTTTTCGGAGAGAGAGCTATCATTATTTTGTTGAAATTCTTTTACTTCTTTAACTTTCTTCTCCCTCATAATAGTCATCAAGGGGATTACTATGATTCTCCGGTCAACCCTTGTACTTGTAGCTTATTCTAAGTCATTGTAACTTAGATGTAGGAACTAACTAGTTGATATCCAGAGTGATTCAACTAGTATAGTCATAAAGATTGACAAAAGTGGATGCAGGACAGAGTCAGCCGAACCACTATAAAACATTTGTGTCTCTTTTCTTACATCTGCTTGTTGTTTGTTGTTTATTTGAGATTTGTGCTGTTGATTATCAGCACTAGTGCTGTCACACTTAATCCAGGGTGTTGATATATTTTTTGGGTTAATTCTGATATATACTTATTCCCAATTTGTTTGACTGCAACATCAGCTCTACCTCATACGACATCGGCTTCACTTGCTCAATTTTAAATATGGAATTCAATTACAACTCATTCGCCATCAATTTCTACTTACTCGGCTTTGCTATGTCTATTGTTGGATTTGGAGAATAGTACCAACCGGTTTTAGATCTAGACTAAAAGTCTTGTTATTCTGATGAGGAGCTTGAGCCATAATTTGAAACTAGAGAATAATCAATTTCACAGATCCAAATGGATTCAAGATTGTAGTTCTGGAGGGCCTAGTATTTATAGATGGCATAGACTGTCGAAGGAATTTTATGTCAAAACTCATATCTATGCCAAAGCTAAAAACTTCATAACGAAGATTTATTGATAAATAATTTAGTATAAATTCAAATCAATACCAAAATGTAGTTAATGCCATCGCGTTTACTAGTGTCGTTGGGCTTATTAATACTGCGGGTCAGATGATGCCGCAAGGAAGGTATTCAATGGCACATGATATTCAATGGCTCAGGGTGTTTAATGGTGCATAGTCGTTAATGGGGCAAGGTGTTCAATGGTGCATGGTATTCAAAGACGCATGGTTATCAATGTGCTGTAGTATTCAATGCCGCATGATAGTCAACGCCGGAGCCATTGATGTCGCAATCAACAAATTTCACAATCTAAACTCAGATTCATATTGTAGATTGGGGCTTCACTCCATAGGTCAATAGGGTTCAATTCAAACTTGGACCAAAGATCTATAGGTTTCAAAAATTAATTACTTTGAGTTCAAAAGGATGAATTTTTGAAAGATTCAAATTTGAATAAATAATAGTTTATATCTTTTAGATTTCGAAAATGCCCACCGGATTTTGAGAAAACACATAAGGTTGATTTCAAAAGTATTTATTTTCAAGAAATTGAAAATTAATGATTACAAATCAAGAGTTTTCAAGCTTATCGATTTCAAAAATGAGTACTTTCAAAGAAATTCAATTTCATGAACCACTCGGTTTCATCTCAATATCATATACAAGTTTTATCTGTATAAGTGATACATAAGATTTTGGGAATATAGTTTCAAATATATATGGTTTGTAACAAAAACGGTCACAAACCCCAAATGTAATGAAAGCTCCAGTGTTTGCACACAAATCCTTAGTATCTAGTCACAGATCTCAGATCCAGATGATGTAGAGAGTAAAAACGAAGAAATAACAAAATTAAAATGAAAGAAAGTAACAGGAGACACAAGATTTATAGTGGTTCGGCTATCTCCGACCTAAGTCCACTTGGAATCGATCCTTTTATTACCTTTATATTGTAGTTACAGTTACAATCCTTTGAATATCAATAGCCAAAAATGGCAGAGTTTTTCCAAAAGAAAAGAAGATAAAGAGGATCCGAGAAAAGAACCCCTTTTAGCTGCAATGGAGGTGCTATTTATAGGTGCGAAGCTGGAAATATCTGCGTTGAATCTTGGAATAATCTTTCTCAAGCCCAGATGGCCCACATGATCGATCTGGAGTCATTTGGGATCGATCCTTGATTGATCCATAGCGAGTTCGCTTCGATCATAAACTACTCAGATCGAGCTAAGCTCGATCATGGTGAAAGATGATAGTGCAAAGTCCTTGCTCTGCAAATTTCATAAAGTTCCAAAACGTAGATTGTGAGATATGATCGATCTAAGTTCGAGTTTGCAAGTGTAGGCTAATAATTTCGTATACATCAACTTGCATCCATCATCTGGTATCCATCATCTAGTATCCATCCATCTAGTATCTACCATCTGATATCCATCATCTGGTGTACATCATCTCGTATCCATTATCTCGTATCCATCATCTGGTATCAATCATCTGGTATCCATCATCTGGTATCCATAATTTCATATCCATCATCTGGTATCCATCTTTTCGTATCCATCATCTGGTATCCATCATCTGATATCCATCATCTGGTATCCATCATTTCATATCCATCATCCGGTATCCATTACCTGGTATCAATCATCTGGTATCCATCATTTCATATCCATCATCTGGTATCCATAATTTGGTATCCATCATTTGATATCCATAGTGATGGATACGAAAGCATCGATACAGGCCATTTTTTCATGAATATTGATCCATCCATAACTCGAGAGTATAAACTTCGGTTGACCTAAAATTCGAAGTGTAGCCTCATTTTGTATCCATCATCCAGTATCCATAATTTGGTATCCATCATCTGAAATCCATAGTGATAAATACGAAAGCATCGATACGGGACAGTTTTTCATGAATATTGATCCATCCATAACTCGGGAGTATGAACTTCGACTGACCTAAAATTCAAAGTGTTGCTTCACCGAGCCTTATTGATCATTCTCGATCGATCCCATCTTGATTGGAGCTTGGTCCAATTTTGAGGGTATCGATCATAGCCTTGTTTCCAATCGATCATATAAATATTGATCCATCCATATCTTGAGCATATGAACTCCGATTGACCTGAAATTCGAAGTGGAGCCTCACCGAGGCTTGTTTATCATTCTTGATCGATCCCACCTTGATTGAATCTTAGTCCAATTTTGACGGTATCGATCATAGCCTTGTTTCCAATCGATCTCTTATCCTGATATCCATCCTTTTTAGCAAATTTGTTGATATCCCAGTCTTGACCAAAAGGCAGTATAATATTTACCCCCCAAAACATGCCTTGTGGTAGGAAGGCGTGTTTTCAATAGCTTTAAATCCGATATCCAAAGTCCATATTCCATCCATAGCCATATAATCCAATCCATAATTCAATCCATTGCCACGCAATACCATCCAAGTCTGATAGCCAAATCCACGATTGTTCCGAGTCAATATCCAAATTCGAGACCACTCAGGGTCCTTAACCAAATCCTTAGCTGTTCAAAGCCAACTAAATATCCATTTCACATCTTGGAAGCTAGTAACCAAATCCTATGATCTCTCTAAATCATCGACGTCCTATCTGGATCCTTGCTAAGCTCGATTCAAACTTAAGGATTGAATAGGCAGATCTTGTCGCGCTCCGATGAAGCAACCTATCCCTTACACTCTGGCCTCGGTGGGGGCATATAGCAATGTCCTAGTCCTCCTAGACTGATTATTGCCTCTTCGGGCTCTTGTTGGATCACATGCTACCATTCTTCGATGAAGGGGAAACAACGTTGAGAGAGCCGATCCCGTCACTCTTCGACGAAGCGGCGTCACTCCCTGCACTCCAGTTCAGTATCCCTAAACATTTAGTGATTCCAACGCCTAAGTCCTAGACCGATTGCAGTCACTCTGGGCTCTGGCTGAACCCCAATCCAATCACTCTCTAGTGAATGGGGAACAACGTCAAGTGAGCCAATTCTGTCGCTCTCCGACGAAGCGACTCGCTTCCTACACTCTGGTCCCTGTCTCTCCATACAGGGCATAAAGCGATCAATTCCCAACTAACTTCCAGTATCCATCCCTTAACTCTCCGGTCAGGGATTTGTTTCACAAAATCAAAATCCATTTATTAAATTCAAAATCCAAATGTTCAATGAAAAAATAGAAAAATTCAAGCGCTGCCTCTCCGAGCAGAGCAGTCTATTACCATCTCAAAGCATGCCTGGTAATTGCTCCGGTTCCCTTACAAGTGTAAGTGGCATAGACACTTTATTTTTAGAAACAAAACCAAAAGGATTATTTAATGACCGAAGTTCAAATCCTGAACTCTGCCCTTGCCCTCATGATCAACTGATGATGAGTCGAGACCCCGATCTAGGGTCATTCTTGTTTGGTGCAGGCGGTAGTTGCTTATGTTCTACCGCTGTTGTTCGATTCCTTACATACTGTGGCAATCTACCATTCCCGATGTGTTCTTCCACCATGTCCTTCAAGTGGCGGCATTCATCTATGGTATGCCCTTCCAGCTCATGGAATAGACAGTACGTCCCGCTGCCGCGCTTCCGCTCTATGGGATTCTTTCTGGGTAGTTTTCGATAGGGGAGTTTCCCCTGTATTTCCAAGTAAATTCATTTCAAATTCTCCATCAAGTCTATGTATTTGGTGAATTTGGGTTCCCAGTCTCTCCTCCATTTGTTAGAACCATCATATCCATCATCCTGCTTTCTCTTTCCTTTATCCATCTCACGTCCTTCTCCAGACATTCCTTCGCATTGCATGGCGTTCACCTTCTTCCTTTCGATGCATGCATCCTCTAATTGTATAAAACATCCCGCCTCGTGGTAGAACTCCCCGATATCCTGTGGTGGATCCCATGCCAATGAATTCCTTTAACTCAGTGCCTTCTGCACTTCCTGCTACCGCCGCCGTCAAAATCACTGATGGATTCGGGCGATCCACCGAAGCCATGGCTGCATTGAACTGCATTAGAAAATTCCTTACAGACTCTCCTATCCCGTGCTTCATCGGTGCCAATATCATTATGCTCTTGGGTCATGTAACATGGACCCTGAACTGTCTCATGAAGCGTTCCACTAGTTCACCCCATGTCCTGATCAATCCATTCTCTAGTTGCCTGAACCAGAGCGTAGCCAAATCCGTCAAGTATAAAGGGAAGCATATTTCCATAACCTCCTAAGATGCCCCCAGCACTTCCATATGCCCAATGTATCTGGTTACATGATTGGTTGGGTCTAACTTCCCATCATAGGCGTACAGCGTTGTAGTTTGAATTCTAGAGGGTTCCTCGCGTTTTTGATATTAGGGGTGAACGGACTCTAACTAACTTCCTCCAAGCCTTCGCTTGGTAGCCCTCCTCTCATAATCCTTCTTATTAGTCCAACCATCCATTCATCTCCATCCAGGGGTGGCCTCCTATGCATTTCCATCCTGCCCCACATGTCCTGGAGAGTATTCTAGGTAGTACTCTTCATGTTGCTTAGCATTGACCCTAGCTTGCTGAGCTTCATTCATGGGCCTTCCTATATCCAATCCTGTGGGTCTGTCTCTAGGCCTTTGCCGATTCCCTTCACGTCCTCCATTCTAGTTCTGGTCTGACCTCTAGAGATTTCTACAGCTCTAACTCCTTGTTCTACATCTCTGGCAGCTGCGGTTGCTCCATTTCCTAGGTTCTGGGTTCTAGCCATTCCTATTTGCCCGAAGAGATTCTGCATCATATTCTGTTGGCTCTTCAATAATCTCTCCTGCATTGAATCCATCATCGTCCACATCTCATCCCTTGTGATGTAGATGGATGCCTGATCTGCTCCAGCTCTAGAGGAAGCCTCTTGACTACCCTTTTGTTGGCTTCTTACTAGTAATGTCCTTCTAGCTGATTGCCTAACCATGGTTCCTTCTAGATTTGATCCTTTAGCTTTCCAAATCTGAACTCCAAATCCTATATAGCGGGTGCTAGTCCTTCTCAGTGAAAGCACCAAAGTGTTTGCGCAAAAAGTGGTCTTGAACCCCAATGAGATGAAAGCACCAGTGTTTGCACATAAATCCTTAGTATCCAGTCATAGATCTTAGATCCAGATGATGTAAAGAGTAAAAATAAAGAAATAACAAAATTAAAAAGAAAGAAAGTAAGAGAGGACACAAGATTTATAGTGGTTCGGCTATCTCCGGCCTATGTCCACTTTGAATTGATGCTTTTATTTCCTTTATATTGTGGTTACAGCCACAATTCTTTGAATATCAATAGCCAAAAATGGTAGAATTTGCCAAAAGAGAAGAAAATAAAAAGGAGCTAAGAAAAAACCCCTTTTAGTTGCAATAGAGGTGCTATTTATAGGTGTGGAGCTGGAAATATCTGCCTTGAATCTTGGGATACTCTTTCCCAAGCCCAGATTAGCCCACATGATCGATCTGGAGTCATTTGCGATCGATCCTTGATCGATCCATAGCAAGTTCGCATCAATCATAAACTGCTCAGATCGAGCTGAGATCGATCATGGTGAAAGATGTTAGTGCAAATCCTCGCTCTCCATATTTCATGAAGTTCCAATGCACAGATTGTGAGATATTCTCCATCAAGTTCGAGTTTGCAAGTGTAGGCTGATGATTTCATATCCATTAACTTGCATCCATCATTTAGTATCCATCATCTGGTATCCATCATCTATTATACATCATTTCATATCCATCATCTGGTATCCATCATCTTTTATCCATCATATCGTATCCATCATCTAGTATCCATCATCTCGTATCCATCATCTGGTATCCATTATGTCGTATCCATCATCTGGTATCCATCATCTGGTATCCACCATCTCATATCCATCATCTGGTATCCATCATCCGGTATGAATCATCTAGTATCTGTCATCTGGTATCCACCATTGGGTATCCATCATCTGGTATCCATCATCGGGTATCCATCATCTGGTATCCATCATTTGGTATCCATCATCTGATATCCATAGCGATGGATACGAAAGCATCAATACGGGCCAGTTTTTCACGAATATTGAACCATCCATAACTCGAGCGTATGACCTCCGATTGACCTGAAATTCGAAATATAGCCTCATCGAGCCTTGTTTATTATTACCGATCATCCTAACTTGATTGGAGCTTGGTCGATGGTATCAATCATAGCCTTGTTTCCAATCGATCATATGAATATTGATCCATCCATAACTCGAGCATATGAACTCCGATTGACCTAAAATTCGAAGTGTAGCCTCACTGAGGCTTTTTTTATCATTCTCGGTCGATCCCACCTTGATTGGAGCAGTTGGATCTTGGTCCAATTTTGACGGTATCGATCATAGCATTGTTTCCAATTGATCTCCAATCCTGATATCCATCCCTTTTAGCTAATTTGTTGATATCTAGGCCTTGACCAAAAGGTGGGGTAACATATATGATTTCGAAGAAACAAAAGCTTCAATCATATAAATTATACATACATGCATATATATATATATATATATATATATATATATTGATTGTGAATTTGCTTATAAGATCTAAATAGCAGGTTCCTAAATCCATAAGTTTCAAGGGCTTTTCTTTTTCTTTAAACCTATGTCAACTTCATATATATATATATATGAATGGGATTCAAATGCAAAACTTCAAACATGTATATTGGGTTTTTGGATGAATAACAGTTTTCGAAAATGTCAGACATACAATAATTCATGTGCATGCACATTTAGTTTCAAATGCATATGTGCCCAGTCTCGATGGAATAGAAGCTTTTGAATATATATTAGTTTTATATATGAATCTAGTTTCAAAGGTGTAAGGGCTTCAGGCAATCTAAAAGAATTTTAATGTGAACAAAGAAAAGATATTAATGATTGAAAGAGCAAAATGAAATTATCTTTTATTGAATTGATGTTTTGTTGAAATGAAAAGCATTACATACTTTGAGAATTACAATCGATTTTATATACAAGAAAAGATATACAAGATGGGCCAAAATAATATGCGGCCTAAAGCAAATAAATAAAGCTTCTTCATAAATGGATTGGACGGCTCTGATTAACTTTGAAGCAATGAGCGGCTGAGATATGAAGCCAGAGATATATTTGCCTAATTGAAGTCGTAGAGACACATTATCTCATTCATTTTCCCCCTTCGAACCTTACCCGATTTCTAGGGTTATGGTTTGTGAGGCGATTTCAAATGATCTTCAGATTTTGATCAAATTCTTTGATGTAATTTGTAAAATTATCCTCTCTCTTCAGTCTCCTTTCCTTTCTTCTTCTGATTTGAGTCATACTAATGTATTTTTTGAAGACTTGAGCTATCTCGATTATCTGATTTGAGTGAAAGATGGTAGCTTTGAGATTGATTCTCCTTCAGTTTCTTGAAGAGTGGCTTGGTTTTCTTTGATTCCTAATTCAGATATGAACTTCACGAAGTTCTTCTTCGACCGTGATTTGGTGAGTGTTTCTACCTTCTTGTAGGTAGCAGATATATGGTTAACTTGTAAATTTCCTTTTAGTACTTGATCTCGAACGAAATGTAATTCTATCTTAGTATGTTTGTTTCTGGAGTGTAGTATAGGATTTGCAGCCATATAAACAGTGCTTTGGTTGTCACACCACGGTGTTGTTATGATATTTGAGTTTAATTCTGGTTCCTTTAACATTGTTTGTAATCACATCACTTTGGCAACAGCACTTGCTACACTCCTATACTCTGCTTCTTTACTAGATCTTGAGATGTTGAATGTTTTTTGAACTCCATGATATCAAGTTATCTCCAATGAATATATAGTATCTGATGACAGACTTTCTGTTATCAGAGTCGGTAGCCCAGTCAGCATCTGCATATCCTGTTATGTTGATATTGCTGCAAGCTTTAGGTGATAAAGCATGATTTATAGTTCCTTTTAAATATCTAAGAATCCTCTTAATTGCATTCCAGTGCTCATCCAGTGGATTCTGCTTAAATTGAGAATGTTTATTAACACTAAATGCAATATCTTGTAGTGTTATAGTAGCATATTATAATGCTCCTATAACACTTCTATATTGTTTAATATTATCTATGGCTTCTCCCCTATTTTTTGATAAATTATGGTTGCTTATCATTGGAGTAGATATAGGCTTAACAACATCCATCTTTGTCTTTGCAAGTAGTTCAGATATATACTTTCTTTGACACAGTATTATTTCTGACTTTGATACTTTGTTTACTTCAATTCCCAGTAAATAACTGAGATGCCCAAGGTCTTTAATTGAAAATTGCTTGTTCAGATAGTAAATGATTTTGTTGATTTCATCCTGATTGTCATCTGTAATAATTAGATCATCAACATAGATTAATATGTAAATAGTTAATGACTAGTAAGTTTTATGAACAAAGAAGTATCTGATTTGGTAGACTGATATGCTATTGGCATTAAGATTGATTTAGTCTATGAAACCATACTCTTGGTGCTGTTTAAGGCCATAAATTTCCTTGTTTAATTTTCAAAAAATATTTCCATTCTGTTCATAACTAGGATGTTGTTTCATGTAAATTTCCTCTTCTAATATTCCATTCAGGAATACATTATTGACAGCTAACTTCCTTATATCCCAACCTTTATATAGAGCAATAGTAAGAATAAGCCTTATAGTTGTAGGCTTAATAACTGGAGAGAAATTTTCTTTAAAATAAAACCCATACTGTTGGGTATATCCTTTGGTCATAAGTCTGGCTTTGTATTTATTAATGGTGCCATCTGGAATTCTTTTTTATCATGACTGTCCATCTGCAGCCCACTGCATTTTTATTTGCTGGTGGACATACAAGATCTATGTTCTATTTTTTATAAGAGCTTTATAGTCTTCATCCATTGATGTCTTCTAGTTCTTATTCTTTGCAGCTTGCTCATAAGAGGTTGGCTCATCTATACTTGTGTTGACCACATAAACTTTTGGTTTGAAGATGCCACTTTTAGCTCTAGTTATCATAGGATGGCTTGGTCTTACAGAGATTTCAGTGTGAGGTAAGTCTTCTATTCTGACTTGATTTGAGTTGTCTCTTAAGTTGTCTTGCTGGAATTGCTCATTTTCATCTATTGTATTTGATGAGTGTGCAAGTGAGTGACTGACATGACTGAGATCATCTTCCCACTCATAATTTTGTTGAGCATGTACCGTGGGATAATTTTGATGATCATCAGTAGTCCTCCTTGCCTTTGTTGAATTCTCATTCTCAAGATATATGGGTAATTCAGGTATAGAAACATATGGATTATAAACTTTACCTGTTGTTTTCACTTCAGAACTTCCAAAGGGAAATATGTTTTCATTGAAAACAACATGTCTGCTAATAAACAGTCTTCCATTGTCATCAAGACATTTATGTCCTTTTTGATTTGTAGTATACCCAAGAAAAATACATAGTTTTTATTTAAAATTCAATTTATTATTGTTAAATGGTCTCAATTATGGAAAGCATAGACATCCATAAGTTTTTAAACTATGATAATCTGTTTTACCGCTTGTAGTTTTTCAACAGGGCTTATATTTTCTAAACTTCTGGTTGACAGTCTATTAATAAGATATATGGCAGTGTTAAATGCCTTTGGCCAGAATTTTAGAGGTAAATTAGCATGAGCTAATAAACTAAGCCTGGAATCAACTATGTGTCTATGCTTTCTTTCAACTAGACCATTTTGCTCAGATGTGTAAGGGCATGTGGTCCTATAAACTATTCCTTTTTCCTTAAAATAATCCTTAAGGGTTTTGTATTCAGTTCCACCATCAGATTAAATGATTTTAACATGTGAAGTTAGTTGCTTTTCAACTCTAGGAATAAAACTGATCACAACAATGTGTGTTTCAGATTTATTTTTTCAAAGATATATCCAAGTGTATCTTGTGTGTGCATCAACAAATGATATATAATATTTGTCTCCATAATCTTTGAATATTGGTGCTGGTCCCCAAAAGTCAATGGGAATAAGATCAAGAGGTTTATGAAAGGGACAGCAGATTAAGGATCTTAAGGCTAGTTTAACACTAGAAAGGGGTGAATAGTGTTTAATGGAATCTAAGACTTATATGAATTAACTTAAAATCATGACACAAATAAATGCAAAACTTAATCACAGAACAATTATAGAATCAAACAAAGATGCAGAAAGTAAATAAAAACAGTAAAGGGAAAGAACACACCGGATTTTATACTGGTTCGGAGTTACCCTACATCCAGCTGTACCAATGCAAACCACCTCATACAGATTTTTATTATACCAATGTCAAGATAACATTCGTTAATTTCTAAAGGCCTTAAGGAATCCTCCTGTCTCACGAGTCTGGGGAAAACTCTCTTGATTTATGGGCCACAAGATTACCCAATTGATTTCCAGGCACAACCACACCTTATAAAGAGACTCTATAAACTATTGATTACAAATTGATACTATAACTCTGAATAGCACTTTGATCTTCGAGAGAGGGTAGAGAATCAAAAAAGAATGAGATTCTAATTTGATTCACTTGAGAATTCGGCAGAATTCGGGCATGATCTTAAAAATATGAAAATTATAGAATATGGATTTATGGAGAAGAAGAAGTGAAGAAAAATAAGAAATTAGTTGGTTAAAAAAATTCGCTTGTGAAGGCTATTTATAAAGCACCAACGGTCATAACCATTCGTGAAGAGATTTAAACGAATATACATTTCTTTTGAAAATTAAAACTTTTGGATTCAACGGCCACCATGTCGACATGGGTATCCATGATGTCGACATCCCTATGTAAAAAAAACAATGTAAAATTTGATTTTGAAAATGAAGTTAAAAACAAGATTTTATTTTAAAACAAAAACAAATAATATTTTAATGCTAAAACATCTTTTTGAAAAATCATTTGAAAAGATAATTTTAAGGCTAATATATTTTAAAAAGTAGTTTTGAAAATCATTTTGAAAAACTATTTTGAACTATTTTTGCAAGCTTCTTCCTGTAGAATATCTCATCACATCAGGACTCGAGAACTTGTACAAAACTAGGATGTTCTTGGGTTTGTAAGCCACTTGTTGTAGGTTTATAATCTACTTGTCGTGAGTTTGTAAGCCACTAAGAAGGTAGAAATGAGTTCCATCCCAAATGAAATTTGGAATGAATATTTCCACGTTATTATGAAGTTTTAACAATAACTAGACACATATTTTGAAATCTTGATCTCGATACTCTATAGTTTTCAATCTTGAGTCTTGAGTCTTTATACTGATCAGTCTTCAGTAATCAATACCTGCATATATATATATATATATACACACACATATCTATCTAGACAATAGTGTTAGTATATATTTTATAATAAGACAAGTTAAAAAAGGTTGTTGTCATCAAAACCAACATCTCAGTTCCTAACAATCTCCCCCTTTTTGATGATGACAACCTGTATTTATAAAATATACTTGTCAGACCATAACTCCTATCATAACTCCCTTTTACTCCATAACTCCTTGTTACTCCAAACCAACTATTATTTTATAACTTCTCCCGTTTTGTCATCAGCAAAAACTTCTTAAAAATCCCTGAACTTGTTATAAGATAATCAACCAAAATAGGGTAAACCATACATAAGTGTAATAAGTGCTATGATTATAAGTGTAATCCAAAAAGTAAATCAATCATCAACCAATCATATTTATAGTAATTATTCAATCCAAACATATATACAAACCATAACAAATAAGTTAGTCAATCAAGTTTAAAACACACCAATCAAATGAAACAAATAACATACAAAATGACTAGACATTCCTTGGTACTTCCACCCATCCATCTTCTCCAAAGATAGAGTCTGCTTTGATGGCATCTCGTTCTTCTTTATCTTTGTCGAGAGTGACTGGTGGATTTCCTTCGAGATCGTCCTTGTTAAGGGCTGAGATCATCCAACGAAGGGCGTCGAAATGTCTCTCTTTCTCTTTGATTATCTGTATTTGACTCAATTCTAAGTGACGCTAATTACGAAGTTTGAATTTCAGAATATTCTTGAAGAAATTTAGAGTTTCTTCAAGATTATCACTTAGATTCTTAACCGGAGAAGCCACAATTCAAGAAATAGGAAGAAAAATGAAAGAGAGTGATTAGAGATGAAGTTTTACAATTTATTCAAGAAGAAACGAATATAAATAGGGGTAGGAAGTCGTTTGAAATGAATAGACACAAGTTAGTTACATGAAAATGAAATTTGAAAGTGTAATTATTTTCTGCCCGTTGGATGTCGACATGGGGGGATGGTGTATGTCGACATGCC
Source organism: Allium cepa (assembly GCA_030765085.1). NCBI lineage: Eukaryota > Viridiplantae > Streptophyta > Magnoliopsida > Asparagales > Amaryllidaceae > Allium > Allium cepa. The sequence continues at coordinate 753,366,615 of CM060940.1, read as the reverse complement.
TCTGCTTAATATGACATTTTGCTTTGTTTTGAATATTATGAACAAATCTATTAAACTACAATTTGTATAATATAAAAACAAGCAATTACAGAGACAAGTGAAGTTGAATAATAGGAAATGAAAGATTCCATTAAAAATTCTAGTCAACATTACATAAGATAATATAATATTAACTAAAATAAAGTAAATACAAAGATAGAACTTAAGATAACATGAACTAAAACTAGTTAGATAAAGACGAAGAAGATGATAGTCCAAGCTTTCTACTAATTTTCCTGAAGAACTTGTCGATTTTAGTGGAAATCTTATCCATTTTCTTACTCATAGATCTTTTAAGTGTCTTTTGATTTTCCACTATAATTCTTTGATTATTGAGAATGGTTTTGTTAGATGAATTACCAGGATTGGTAGGATATTCAATACTTTCTAAAGAGGTTTCTTAATCTTCCTCTTCCTCTTCTTCAATTTCCATTCTTCCTCTTTCTCTTCTTCTTCTTCTTCCTCCATTTCTTCCATTTCGTCATGAGCGAGCCTTTCTTCTTTTTCCGTAAGTGTTTCATATGGTCGAAACACTAATGGAATTTGCATAAGGGAAAAACACTTTTCTAGTTATAAATTCTTCCCTTTTGAATTCAACTCCAAAGTAATTAAAAATCCGGGTGAGATAAATTCCATGATATAATATGTTTTCACCATAGTAAAATTCTTGGGACTTAGCTCATCCAAAATAGCTTGAGCCCAACTAATATCACGATTTCCAAAAATTGCAGAAAGAGCTTTGCAAAATTTTAAAGTCGAGTTGTTGTAGTTTCCCGATCTTGGTATAAGAGTGTGTTGAATAAGAAGATTAACAATTCTTGCTTTTGGATGAAAATAACGATTTTTGTATTCGAAATTGTCATCTCCTTCAAAGATGTGATGAAATGTCTCTCGATCATTTTCATTGATTTGAAATTCCGAGAAATCATTCCGGTATACTTAAATCCTAAAATATTTTCCAAAATTTCACAATCCAAAACAATTTGTGTTTCTTTAACACTACTCCAAATTTGTCCTTCTTCCCCATCACAAAAACCACGATTCAAATTCGCATAAAACATCTAACAAGATTTGGATAACATACAAAATCATTTTGTTTGTTATCAACTAAACTAAGAATAGAACATTGTTGAAAAAATTACAGTTTCATAAGAAGGAAAATCTTCAAAAATAGCAAATTTTCCCGTATGAACTTTGCCAAAGTTTACAAAGTTGATGTAAGCTTTGATCGCTTACTGGTCATTAAAAGAAAGTTTTTGATAGATTTTAGAAGCCTAATGATGTTAGGAGTGCTTGAAGAGGCCATTGAAGAAGTTTGAGAGGAGATGAAGATAGTGAAGATAAGTTTGAAATTTGAAATAAAAGTGAAAAGTAATGATAAAGAGAGTGAGATAAATAGAGATTTATAGACATGTTCTCTGTTTAAGAGACATCTTTCCAGAGCATTGAAGTTGGTGAAAAGATGGAGGAAAATTCAAAAGTTTGAATTCAAATTTTGAAGTCAAATTCTAAGGAGCATGTCGACATGGGGTATCTGGTATGTCGGCATGTGCCTATTGAATCAAATGACAAGTTTCTATTCCAATTCCTAATACACACACACACACACACTATCCTATAATCTAACTATATAATTCCTATGATAACAATAAATATAATAATACTTAAGTACTAATAATTTAATATTTAAAATATTATTAAAATAATACTATTTTTGAATTTAAAATTCAAATTTCAAGAGATAAATTTGAATTTAAAAATTCAAAGAATTTTAAAACAATCAAGCAAACAAACAAGCATCCATTCAAATACGAAAAATGAAAAATAATGTAAATGCGTACCTATTTTTAGATCCATAGTCCTATCGTTATTTGATTCATGAATAGCAGTGAAACATAGATTTGAATTATCAGTTTTCTTTTCATCGTCACTGCATGATGAGTCTGAGTCATCAAAAGTTGCTATGAATGCTTGCTTTCTTTTTCTTGACGTGTCATTGTTTAGAGGGAATAACTATTTATTTGGATATGGACAATATTTTCTATAATGGCCGACCTTATTGCAGTTGTAGCATCTATCATTGTTGACGTTCTCCATATTATTTTTGGAATTTCTTTGATCATTTCTTTTGTAATTATTCATTTTTCTATATTTTAGGAATTTTCGAAAATTTCTTGTCATGAAAGCAATCTCCTCATCACTGTCTAGTTCCGAATCTTCAGTTGCTGCATTGAATGCTAATGACTTCTTTTCTATAGCCTTGTTTTCTCTTTTTCCTTGTAGTTGAACTTCATAAGACATCAGATTCCCAATCAATTCTTCTATTTTCATGAGATTGATATCATTTGCTTTTTCGATTGCAAGTGTCTTTTGATCCCATTCTGGAGTGAGTGAATTTATAATTTTTCTGACTTAGTCTTCCTTCGAAAAGCTTTTTCCCAGTGCAATTAGTGAATGAACAATATTTTGAAATCGACATTACATGTCGGAAATGGACTCATTTGCATGCATTTTAAACAATTGGAACTGATTAGATATATGAAAATTTTAGTCTGTTTAACTTTGCTTGTTCCTTCATGCGTAACTTGTAAAGTTTTCAAGATTTCAAATGCAGACTTATAAACAAACACTCTATTAAACTCATTTCTATCTAGTGAACAAAATAATATATTCATGGCCTTTGAGTTATTTTGTGCAACATTCTTTTGCTCAGCAGTCCACTGGGCAAAATTGGTAGTTGGTTCAACATACTCAGTTTGTGTGATATTCCAAGTGTCTAATCCTATAGATTGTAAATAAGTTTTCATTCTACAAGCCCAATATGCATAATTACTGCCATTGAAAAATGGTGATCTAACAGTAGACTGATCTTCTACAAATGAACTAGTGTTAGTGATAATAGAACTGGTGCCAGAGTTGACATTACCATTGTTGGTAGCCACTTAAAAAAATTTCAAGTTTCAGATTATGAAAACTATGAAAACCTATGCTCCGATACCAATTGAAAGGGACAGCGGATTAAGGATCTTAAGGCTAATTTAACACTAGAAGGGGGATGAATAGTGTTTAATGGAATCTAAGACTTATATGAACTAACTTAAAATTATGACACAAAAAATGCAAAACTTAATCACAGAACAATTACAGAATCAGACATAGATGTAGAAAGTAAATAAAAACAGTAAAGGGAAAGAACATACAGGATTTTATACTGGTTCGAACTTACCCTACATCCAGTCTTGTACCAAGGCAAACCACCTCATATAGATTTTTATTATACCAATGTCGAGATTACATTTCTCAATTTCTAAAGACCTTAAGGTACCCTCATGTCTCACGAGTCCAGGGCAAACTCTCTTGATTTACAAGCCACAAGATTACCCAATTGATTTCCAGGCACAACTACACCTTGTAGAGAGACTCGATAAACTTTTGATTACAAATTGATCATATAACTTTGAATAGCACTTTGATCTTCGAGAGAGGGCAGAGAATCAAACAAGAAGGAGATTCTAATTTGATTCACTTGAGAATTCGGCAGAATTTAGACACGTTCTTAAAAATATGAAAAATTATAGAATATGGATTTGTGGAGAAGAAGAAGTGAAGAAAAATAAGAAATTAGTTGGTTAAAAAATTCGTTTGTGAAGGCTATTTATAAAGCACCAACGGTAAAACTATTCGTGAAGAGATTTAAACGAATAGATACTTCTTTTGAAAATTGAAACTTTTGAATTCAACGGCCACCATGTCGAAATGGGGTATCCCATGATGTCGGCATCCTTATGTAAAAAAACAATGTAAAATTTGATTTTGAAAATGAAGTTTAAAACAAAAGTTTATTTCAAAATAAAAACAAATAATATTTTAAGGCTAAAACATCTTTTTGAAAAATCATTTGGAAAGATAATTTTAAGGCTAAAATATTTTGAAAAGCAGTTTTGAAAATCATTTTGAAAAAGCATTTTGAAGTAGTTTTGCAAGCTTCTTCCTACAGAATATCTCATCACAAAGGACTCAAGAACTTGTACAAAACCAGGATGTTCATAGGTTTGTAAGCCACTTGTCGTGAGTTTGTAAGCCATTAAGAAGGTAGAAATGAGTTCCATCCCAAATGAAATTCAGAATGAAGATTTCCATGCTATTATGAAGTTTTAACAAAAAATAGACACATTTCTTGAAATCTTGATCTCGATACTCTAGAGTCTTCAATCATGAATCTTGAGTCTTTATACTGATCGGTCTTCAATAATCAATACCTGCATATATATATATATATATATATATATATATCCTGCATATACATATCTATCTAGACAACAATGTTAGTATATATTTTGTAATAAGACAAGTTAAAAAAGGTTTTTCTCATCAAAACCAACATCTCGGTTCCCAACAGTTTAGAGTACTTGGTAAAGAGTCATTAAATGGCAATTTATGACTTACCCATTTGACAGTGAGTGCATATATAAGGAAGAGAAATATCATCATAAGATGTACAATTTTCACTAAGAATTTATTTAACAACTTTACACTTGGGTGATCAAGTTTGCAGTGCCAAAGATCAAATACTCTATTGCAGTATTTCTTTTCACACTGATTACAACAGTTTTCCTCTCTTGTAGAACTTGTATAATTGACAGACTTAAACCTATAAAGGCTTTTTTCAGCATCATCCTGCAATAAAATGCCTTTAGTTAGCATGTCTTTGACAAAACAATTTTTAGGATAAAATGCAAAATAGACCTTGTTATCATTAGCAATTTGAGACACACTTATAAGATTTTTCTTGATTATTGGTACTCTTAATAAATTATGCAAGAATAATTGTTTCTCTCCTTTAATAAGAGCACTGCCAACATGAGAGATTTAGATGCACTTACCATTTCCCATGCAAATTGATTGCTTACCTCTATACTCCTTGTTGCCAAGATTCAAGTTATCTAGATTATTAGTTATGTGGTTTATAGCTCCTGAATCAGGATACCGGCAATCATCTTGCATATGTTCTTGTTGAGTATTTTCACTAGAATTGTGATCCATGTTGTCTGCATGGTTACTTAGACTTGACTGAGCCATGTTTGCACGATAATTGTTGCTTCTTTGATTATTTTGTTGTGATTAGCATATCTGAAGTAACACTTTACAGCAATATGTCCAACTTTTTCATAGATTTGACATTTTGGTCTATTGCTATTATTCCACCTACCATTTCCCCTTAATCTGTTAGAATAGACTCCTCTTTGTGATGATTGTTCACCTTTGTTATTGCTTGGATTCTTATTTTTAGTGTTAGCTCTATAATTGATTGCAAAATATGATTCTTGAAGCCTTTTATTATCTATTCTTGCCTCATGAGCCTATAGAATTGAATGAACATCATCAATAAATGGTAAAACTTTATTAGAAGCAATAACAGCAACCACTGCTTCATAATCATCACTTAAATCATTTTAAATGGTTAAAATTTGTTCTGAGTCAGACACTTTGTGGCCTGCAGCTTCAAGAAGATCACAAGTAGTCTTGATCCGATATAGATATTCTCTCATTGAACAGCTGTCTTTCCTTATTCTTTGTAACTGTCTCTTGTGATACATGACATTGTCTATTGATTGTTTGTTGAACGCTTTTTCTATAGTAGACTATATTTCACTTGCAGATTTACATCATGCAACATGTGATAGGAGATTTGTATTGGTGGATGATAGAAGCCATAAACATATTAATCTGTCCTGCCCGTGATGTTTGATATATTCTTCATTGCTGACAACCCTATTTTCTTCCTCAGTAAGGCATTTTGGTGGAGTGGTATTGTCCCAAGAAGAAAACCTTCAAGGACATATCCCTAAATTACAATTTTAACCTGCAGTTTCCATAGCAGATAGTTGTTTTCATCTAAATGCATAATGATCAGTTGGCTTTGAGGGCTTGTAATAGTTTTGACCAACTTCCTTGTTGCATCAGTTTGCTATTCATTGTTGGTATTACCAGAGATCGCCGACTGATCATCTGCCATGGTGATGATTCTTAATTCAAAAGACAAAAGAAAACTTCAGAATAAATTCTGGAAGAAGGAAAACTTTTAAGAAATTGAAGATAACAGGTATGATGCAGCTAAGTCTAGGTGATGAAATCTTTCTGATAGATCTTGGCACGGCAATAGCCTTGATATCTGAGTTGATTCGATGGCTTCTTTATGGTTTCTTGAATCTGTTTTCTGACTCCTTGAATTTGTTTTTTGAATTTTTCTTGAACTGCTTGTTTGCAAAAGAACAGTATGCAGCCAGTGTAAAAACTTGGCAAGGCAACTATTCTTGTGGCAGACTTGCTATCCAAATGACGATATCTTAACTGATGGGTAAAAAATTCTTCAAATAATGAGAATACTCTGATGGCGAATTATTTGATCTTTCCTTCTTGAAATTGTGAGAAAACCATTAAACTAATTATGGTTCTGATACCATAAAAGAATTTTAAGGTGAACAGAGAAAAGATACTAATGATTGAAAGAGAAAAATGAAATTATCTTATATTGAATTGATGTTTTGCTGAAATGAAAAGAATTACGTACTTTGAGAATTACAATCGGTTTTATATACAACAACAGATATATAAGATGGGCTGAAATAATATGCGGCCCAAAGAAAAATAAATAAAGACTTCTTCATAAAAGGATTGAACGACTCTGATTGAATCTAAAGCAATGAGCGGCTGAGATATTAAGCCAGAGATATTTTCCTAGTTGAAGCCGTAGAAATACATTATCTCATTCATTTTCAATCCCATAAGTATTCAATTTCAAAATTTTGAACTCTTGGATATGTGCAAGTTTTGGTCTTCAAGAAATTTAAACTTCTTATGTGTATAAGGTTTTGTGTATCTAAGTTTTCAAAAGTATACATTTTTAAATATACCACTTTTGTATATATTTTAGAGCATATGCAATTTTTTTTTTTTGAAATTGGATAAACGGGCCCAGCCCAAGTACATAAAACCGGGTAAGAAAACAAATTACCCGAAACCAAAACAACAAATAAAGAAAACCCTAAACAGGGCAGCCGACATAAAACAAAACTCAACACAGTTGACTCTTTGATCAACAATGGCGATAGAATCAATCTTCACCTCCCAATACAAAAGCGAACACCTCATGGAGGCTTCCAAAGCTTCACAATCTCACTATTGTCTTCGATTGCGCTGCAATTTTGAAGCTTTCCGTTGTGAAAATGAGAGACGGAGATGAAAGGCTTCACTCTCTTCCAAAGCTTGCTACATTTCTCCAAATCCTCACTTTTCTTTAAAATAGCGTTGTTATTTACCAGTTTAACTGATGAATAGCAGCAATTGGAAAGGTTGTTATCAGATTGGTCAAGTTCATCTGCAATCCCGCTGCTTTCCCCTTTGCTCCAGCAAGATATGTGATAAATTTTGTTGTTTAGCATGCTTTTGTAAAAAAATACTATCACTATTGATGTCGCTGATATTCGATTTGATGTATTCATCCTTGGACAGCAACATAATATCCGTGAGAATGTTATTGGACGTGCGGTCTCTCCTCCAAGCTGTATCAGGTAAAAACCCAGAATCAATATTCGTTAAATAGTAAGGATTTTTAGTGTAATTGCTATTAGAATTGTGTTCACTTCCCTTGCAGATAAAAGTATTGTTATCAGCTTTAGGTTGACCGCCTCCATTGATGGAGAGAAAGTCACAATTTGAAATACGAGAGGAAGGTTGTTGAGCTAAGGTTCCATGCTTCAAATGATTATTATTAGCGATGAGAAGCTCAGTTGAATTCAGATCTCTATTATATGAGAGATCTCTAGCAATGAGCTCATCATGCTTGCTGAAGTCGCCCTTGTCCAAAACAGATAAGTGATGAATATTATTAAGACAATCAGATGTGATTCTCTGGTTACTCATATCCAAATGCAAAATCCTGTCTTTATGCAGGAAGTGATCAGAATTTGTCTTGCGCTTGAGAGTGCGGTAGCCTCCGCCCCTACCAGGCAAGTAAAAAGAACCATCAAATGTATGTTATTATAATTGTGAATATCTTTATAATTAGTAAATTTACTTCCCTTTTCCTGATTGTTGAAGGGTTTGGTTTGATGGTAGAGGTAACTGCCATCAATATGCGCAAGCTCCGATTTGGATCTACTGTGGCTACTGAATTTCTTCATCCAGTGATAACCACTGTTCAATAATATCAAGTTCTGTATATACATGAGTCTTTAAATATATAAATATTAATTCTTGGATATAAAATTCCTTATCTGAGTGTTGAAGCATATTCCAGTTTTACATACGTTATCTGTAAGCATTTATGGATCATGAAATTTATATAACTTTATACATCTCAGTTGTTGGATATCGACTCTCTTGTATATATGGATTTTAAGTGAATATACATTTTTGGGGTTTACATGTATGAAATTTTAAAACTGTGTTGATTCCACAAACATAAAGTTTTAGAAACAAAGGCCTTAAATGTGCTAGCATCAAATATATGTATGTATAAGCTTCAAATGGTCACATAACTTTGGATGTAAACACTATTTCAAGTGATATGTGTGTGTACCACACACATATATAGTCGAATTTACATGTACTTGAGCTTTAAAAGCCTAAAATTTCAATTACATATGGCAGGTTTCAAATAAATAGTTTAAAATACAAGTCCGAGTTTTAAAATAAAAGATTTTTAAATATTTCTAATTTTTGAAACTGTTGAATTTCATATGGGTGATGGTTTGAATATATAGCTTCAAATGCTTATGCATGTTTTTGAATGGGTATAACATCATATATGAATTTTGAAAAGTGCGAGTTCCATGTACTGGTTTTTGGATTTCATGTACATGCAGTTGCAAATATATCCAACTTCAAACATATATGCTTTAGATTTTTGTGTGTGTGTATATATTGATTTCAAATATTATCATTTTCATAAATATGTAGTTTTGCATGGGTTTTAAGTATATTTTACAAAGATGGGTTCCAAACATAAGGATTTTTGAATATATATGGTTCTCAGGCTTTGGAAAATGAGAGTTCTAAGTATACATGATTCTGAAAATGTAGCAGGTTTCGTATACCTCTCCATTTTTATATATATGTCAATTCTTCAAAGATAAACTGCTGTGAATATATATATATATATAGTTTTATTTATGATTTCAAGTGAACACGTTATCCAAATTCAAGTTTACATGGTTTTATAATATCTCAAACTTTTGAATACATGTTAGTTTCATATATATGTACGAGATGTACATACCATAGTTTTAAGTATGTCAAATTTTTATTATATCACTCTTGGATAAATACAAACTTCAGGTACATTTAATTTTAATGTATGAATAAAATTTCATATATATGCAGTTTTGTACACGTGTGAGTCTCGAAAATGCATATTAACTTTGGATATATAAATTTCGAAAAAAGTACATAGTTTTCTGTATATGATTTTAAACATGTGAAGCTTCACACGTATTGGGTCTCAATTTAATAATCGTTAGAGTGTATACCAATTTTCAAATATATCTCAAGTCTCAAGCAAAAATGATTTGAACATGAGCATGGTTTCAAGTCTACATAATTTTGAGGCATATACAATTTTATAGAGAGTCGTAAGAGAAAGATATATACAAGATTTTAAGTTCAAGGAAGACTCCAGATTTTAATATAAATAAGTGATGTTATAGGATGGATTCATGAAGTCTTAAGATAAAGAATTTTGGAACATACTAAGTGATATTGGATGACATCAATAATGATCAAAGATATTATCCATGGATTAATGTCGCAAGTAACAGGTGACTTTTGCCATATCAGATCACATTTGAGAATGTTGGCCCATCAGTGGATCTGTGTGCATTAAGTGGTTTCACACACATTGTTTTTTATATATTAAGTTTCTCATATATAGCTTTATATGACATAATTTCAAATATATGTATATGTATGTACACACACATATAGAATGGTAAAATTCTATAAATTAGATATTCTTATACTAGTGAATTTCTAATGATACATAAAATTGGGTTTCAATTGTTTACTCTCTCCTTATTAAATTTTTTAATATATACACCTAAATTTTGGACCAACGTATACCACCCATGCACTGCTTCGTGAGCTTACGTGAGAGTTGGGACAGAGCTTGGTGGACTGTGCAAACCAACGCTGACTACGTCAGAAAAGGTCGGTAATCCTTAGGTGATTATTTATTCAATATCTTTATACACCCAACTCAAAATGCTGAGGTCAGATATACCATCCATGCATTTCCTTTCGGGCTTACGTGAAAAGAGCACAGAGCATGGAGGGTTTACACACTTTCATAAGTGTGCACACCTATTGACTCTAGGTGTTTCTTATTAATTTTTTTAAAATAACTAAAGAGAGTTATGCAAATCAACTTAGCACCACTTAACTTCAATGATTTGAAATGTCAACGCGTGTACTTTAAATCTACCACTTTTTTAAACAAAGACTACAATTTAGAAAGAATTTTATAACCATCACCTACAAATCCCCTTATATACTAACCTCACTGTTATTGCTTGTAATTCAACTTTTCAATATATTTTACATTTGAAATTAGTGATTCACAAAAAAAAATCAATCAATTGAATTCAACTGTTTACTTTCTTTGTCTTCACTAATTAAAAATAAATCAAAGTCCTGAAAATAAAGGAAAATGAGATGAAGGTAAAAAAAATTGAAATGAAATTTGAAAATAAATAATGAGATGATTTTTTTTGAAGTGATGCAACACTGTAAAATATGAACAAACAATATGAGATATGCGTCCCCTACACATTGGAATGAGACAATGTCCCAACTGTCAAATGGAATGCAAATGCAAAAAAGAAGGGAAAAACTGAAAAAAGAAAAGATAACCTGATATGTACAAGATAGTGAGTGGCTCATGCTGAATAGTTAGGTTGGTGGAGATCCACAAACTCGTTATCCTCGTGTTGTTCAAACTCTAGAAATGGCTTCAATCGTTGTCCAATGACTTTTGAAATGGAACCGTCCCTAGGATTTTCTATTTCAACTGCACCATAAGGGTACACTATGGACCTGTCCATCGAGATCTCAATTTGCCTGGAAATAAACAAAGTCTGGAATTATATAAGACAACTTTTTGACCTACTTCGAATGTCTTACGAAGTATGGATTTATCATGATAAAATTTAATTTTCTCTTTATAAATCTTTGCGTTTTCATATGATTCATTTCTTAGTTCTTCTAATTCTTACAATTGTAATTTACGATGCGATCCGGCTTTTTCTATGTCAAAATTAAGGTATTTGACTGCCCAAAGTGCACGGTGCTAGAGCTCAAAGAGTAAATGACATGCTTTTTCAAAGACCGGTATGGTGACATCCCTAGATTAGTTTTATAAGATGTGCGAAATGCCCAAAAGGCATCTATCAATTTAGATGACCGATCTTTTTCTGTTGGATCTAACTGTCTTTTCAAGAATTTGTTTAATTTGTCTGTTGGAAATCTCAACTTGACCGCTAATCTGTGGATGATATGGAGTAGATAGTTTATGAATGATAGACTATTTCCTAAGTAGAGATTCAAAAGCACGATTACAAAAATGAGAGACATTACACTTATAATAGCTCGAGATGTGCCAAAATGTGAAAATTCTTGAAGAAATTTAACCACGACTTTATTGTCATTCATTCTGGTGGGAATGGCCTTAACCCATTTAGATACGTAATCTACTGTAAGTAGAATGTAGAGATTTCCAAAAGAATTAGGAAAAAGACGAAATCGATGCCCCAAACATCAAACATTTCAATGACAAAGATTGGGTTTAGGGGCATCATGTTACATTTGGAAATACGACTTGCTTGTTGGCATTTGGAACATTTGGAGCAAAATTCGTGGGTGTCATAAAAAAGAGAAGGGCAATAAAAACTACATCGTAACACCTTGGCGGCAGTTTTCTTTGCTCCAAAATGTCCTCCACATGCTTGATTATGTGAAAAATAGAGATGCTATGGAATTCATGTTCGGGGACACATCTGCGAATGATTTAGTCGGGACATTATTTGAAGAGATAAGGATCGTCCCAGTAAAAGTTTCGAAATTGGAGAGAAATTTTTGTTTATCTTGTTTTGACCAATGGGAAGGTGTTTCATTTGTGACAAGATAATTTATCATTCCGCGTACCATGGTGCACTAGAGAAGGAAAGAATTTGTTCATTGGGAAAATGATCGTTGATTCGAAAATTATAGAAGTTTTCATGAACAATATGAGAAAGATGATCAGCTACGACATTTTCAGAACACTTTTTATCCTATATTTCTAGGTCAAACTCTTGAAGAAGGAGGATCCAATGGATTAAGTGGGGTTTGGCATCCTTTTCGTGATAAATACCGCAATGCGGCTTGATCGGTGTAAACTATGACCTTAGAACCTACGAGATATGATCTAAACTTATCGAGGGCAAATAAAACTACTAAAAACTCTTTTTCTGTGGTTGAGTAATTCAATTGATCTTCATTAAGAGTTTTTCTAGCATAATAGATGACTTGAGGAAGTTTATCGATTCTTTGACCAAAGATGATTCCAATGGCTTAATCAGAAGTGTTATACATTAATTCGAAAGGCAAATTTCAATTCGGAGGTTGGATGATAGGCGCAGTGGTCAAGACGATTTAAGGGTTTCAAAAGACGTTTTTACTTTCATTGGAAAATTCAAATTTAACATCTTTAGCCAGAAGATTTGAAAGAGGTTTTGAAATTTTTGAAAAATCTTTAATGAACCTCCTATAAATCCTACATGGCCGAGAAATGAGCGAATGTCCTTAACAGAACTTGGAGGAGGAAGATCAACAATAAGACAAACTTTACATTTTTCAACTTATATACCACTTTTAGAGATAACATGACCTAAGACTATTCCTAGCTTAACCATAAAATGACATTTTTCCCAATTAAGCACAAGATATTTCTCCTTACATCGCTTTAAGACATGTTCTAAACGAAAGTGGCATTGATCGAAAGATGACCCATAGATTGAAAAATCGTCTATGAGTATTTCTAAGAAATCCTCCACCATATCAGAAAATATACTCATCATACATCTCTGAAAGGTTAGCAGGAGTATTACAAAGGCCGAAGGGCATGCGGCGATAAGCGAAGGTTCCGAAGGGGCATGTGAACGTCGTTTTGTGTTGGTCCTCTAGCGCACTGGGAATTGATTATAGCTGGATTAACCATCAAGAAGACAAAAATGTTCATGACCGGTTAAGCGTTCAAGCATTTGATTAATGAAAGGGAGGGGAAAATGATGTTTTCTTGTTGATGCATTGAGTTTTGATAGTCGATGCAAATGCACCATTTTGTTTTGACTTTTGTGGGAATAAGTTCGTTATTCTCATTTGTGGCTACAGTGATTCTAGACTTCTTTGGTACAACTTGTACCGGACTTACCCAAGTACTGTCAGAGATAAAGTAAATAATGTCATTGTCTAAACCTTTGATAATTTATTCCTTTACCACCTCTCTCATATTAGGGTTTAATCGCCTTTGAGCTTCGTGAGTAGGTTTCGCCGATTAAATGTATTTTATGTTCGATGATTGATGGACTAATTCCCTAATGTCGACGATAGTCCATCCTAACGCCTCTTTATTTTCCCTTAGATTTTTCAAAAGTTGTTCTTCTTGGTCCTTAATGAGATCGAAGGCCAAGATTACAAGGAAATTTTTTCGAAGAATCTAAGTATGCATACTTAAGATCGTTTGAAAGAGGTTTAAGGTCTAATTTAGGGCGTTCTTCTTTTGAGACTTTAGTAAACATCAACTGATTGAATTCTAGAGAATTATGAAAAGATTATAGCATATCATTTAATTCATAAATGTATTCATCTTCATTAAAATTGGTACTAAAATGATCTAGGCACATCTTAAGAGACTCTGTAGTATGACTAAAATCATTTTCTACAATTGTTTGGATCATGTCAACTTCTTCTGTTTCAAGATCCCTTGGTTGTTTGTTAAGATTGAAGATATTTAGTTCAATGCTTAGGTGCCCAAAGGAAAGTCGGAGTTGACCATTCCTACAATTTATGATAGCATTTGATGTTGCTAAAAATGGATGACCTAATATCAAAGGAATCTGACCGTTAGGATAGATGGTTGAGTCTCTAGGACTATGAAATCAGCATGGAAGTAGAATTGCTCGATTTGTATCAAAACATCTTCAACTATGCCCAATGGTTTCTTGACAGATCGATCAGCTAGTTGAATTGTGATCTTTGTGGGCTTTAGTTCACCTAGTCCAAGTTGACAGTATACAATATAAGGCAAAAGATTAACACTTGCTCCAAGATCGAGTAAGGCATGACTAATGTGAGTGTTACCGATTTTACAACCGACTGTAAGACAACCGAGGTCCTTATATTTGATTGGGGAGGGATTTTAAAGAACATAGCTAGTGTTTGCAGTTAGAAATGTAGTCTTAGGAACGTTAGTGGCACGTTTTTGAGTACATAGCTCTTTAAGACATTTGGCATATTACAGAATTTGCTCGATGGTATCAAGAAGTGGAATATTGATTCGAACTTGTTAGAAGATTTCAAGAATTTGGTCAAAATTAGCGGGCTTCTTCTTATTGTTGAGTCTATGAGGAAATGGAGGTATAGGTTTATAGACTCATTTGGCAATTTTTTCATTCGAAGAAGAAGGTGTTATATTAGAGGGTGACAATAAGGAAGCTAGAATGTTGGGGTTGCCAACATCAGAAGGTGAAGAGTGGTCGAGATTGCCAACCTTGGATGAAGAATGAGAGTTGATTGGATAGACAATAGTGGGTGTCGATTGAGTCTCATAATTTTAAACATGGGTGGACTTAAGAAGGATGTCGGGGTTTTTGATGTGGTTGTCTACCTTCTTTCCAGACCTTAATGTGGTGGCAGCATTAACCTGATTTACATTTTCGTCCCCATAAAGATTTACTCCTTGAGAGTTATGCTTTGGATTCACTTCGGGTTGACTAGGAAATTTACCTTTCTCATTGATTTTCATGAGATTCTTCATCATTATTAACATTTGTTCATTTTGTTTAGAGAATTACTTTTCCAATCGAGCAATTTCTTATGAAGGTTGAGAAGGTGGGGTTGATGGACTGAAATTAGGATGCCTATATGATTGACTCAAAGGTTTTGTTTGAGGAGTAGGTTTAGAATTTTGAGCATTAGGGGCTGGGACTCGATAATTCGGATTTGGTATCATCGGATACATATGTAATGGAATAGCAACATTGTTAGGATTCACCATGAAAAATTGGGGTGGTGCGTCCAGTTAGGATTAAATGTGGATGAATAAGGACTGTTTTGAGCAATAGTATTGATTTGGTCTTGTGTGTAGTGATGGGGTAGTCCTTCTCCTTATTGAGGAGTTTGGGCTTCTTTTGGAAGATGTGATGGGTCAATGCATGTACCTCTGCTTGGAGTACAAATTGGAACACGAATATTTCCCATTGCATATCCTGTTTTGAATATTCTTCTAAAAATTCCCAAGCTTCCTCGTCTGTTTTTTGTCATGAATTCTCCTCCTCAAATTGCTTCGAGTTGGGATCTTGTTTGATAGTTATTCCCTTCATAAATGATTTGGCACAAAATGTGTTTAGGCATTGCATGATGTAGCTTACTATATAACAATTGATTAAATCTTTTAAAATATTTTGAAAAAGTTTCTCCTTCGTTCTGAGAGAATTGATTGATTTCAGTTCGAATTTTAAGAGTTCTATGGAAAGGAAAAAACTTCTTTAAAAGTTTAGTAATGAAATCATCCCAACTTTTAATTGAATTTCTAGGAAGAGATCTAAGCCATATTTTCGCACTTTCTAGAAGCACGAATGGAATAAGCCTTGGCTTGATGGATTCATTAGAAAGTTGTTGTATTTTAGTTGTAGAAGCATATAACTCAAATTCACTAAGAAATTCTTATGCATTTCCAAACCCAGTGAATTTTGGTACCCCTTGGATAAAAGAATGTTTTAGCTCAAAGTTATTTCCTTCGGCAGGTGGAGATGAAATAATCGAAGATTGAACAGTCCAAGTTGGATAGTATCGGTCTCTAAGGGATAATGGCCTGTTGTCATGAAATTCAGTATTTCTAGTATGTGATCCAAGTGATGATTTAGATGAACTATGATGTGAATCGTGATGTGAAATGTGATTGCTCATATTCGTTTGATTTTAAATTTTCGTTGATTTGTTTAATGAGATATTTTGGCTTTCTAAACGGTTAAAATTATTTCTTGACCAAACGCGCATAAACAAATCAAGGTGTAATAGCCAATAGTAAATTTAAATAGTTTTCAGTTGGGCACCAGTAGAGTAGAAAATTACTTACAGAGGTATGGCAGTCCGTCCAGTGCAACTGAGTAGGGCTAGCGAATCAAACTCCATAGTTTGCAATTACTCGATCCCTAGATCCTTATTGTTGAATGGCAAAGAACTACTGAGTTGGAGCTATTTAAGTTGTTATCTTGTTGTACAAGTTTAGATCTCTAAGGGATGATAACCTGATAAAGTGAAATTGCCAAACTTAGATAATAACAATAATTTCGTGAAGCAGTGAGAAAGAGTGGTTTGTGAAAAACATAAAATGAATCACGTGCACCAAAATGAAATTCAGAAAACAAAAAATACAGAAAATATGAAAGGCTACCAATGTAAAAACTAAAACATGTAGAAAATTAAACATGTAAAAATTAAAACATGTATGAAAACTAACATGGTAGACAAAGTATGAAAGTATGCAAACTAATGTTAATGCTTTTGTTAGATGCAAATGAAGTATGTGAAAATGAAGTACCTGAAAATGAACACTATCGTATGAAACTAATGAAGTACATGCCAAAGGAAGGTTACATGAAGAATGCAACGTAAGAAACTAATTGATCTTGAAAAAGAGAAACTAATCAAAGACAGAAACTAGCATATGCAACTAAAGTTCGCTGAAAATAAGAAAACTAAATGAACATGTGTGAATGTTGAAGCTAAATTGAAGTTAAATGGTAAATAGGAAAAATGAATGATTAAGTGAAAAGAACAAAAGTAAAATGAATGCAGAACTGAAGTGAATGCTTGATGATACATGAATCACATAAACGAATATGGTGAATGCTTTGATTTGTGAAAATGCAATTTGTGATTTGTGATGCATGATTGACTGACAGTAGAACTAAATGGATACGTGATAATAATGCAAGCAACAATAATAGAAACGTGAATTGTTAAAATAAAATGCAGAACTAAAATGAATGCAACATGAAAATGAATGCAGCGAATGAAAATTTTGATTTTTTTATGAAAGAACTAATGTAAAAACAGAAAATTAAATTAAAATGAATAGACTTAAAAAATAGAATAATCAAAAATTTCAAAATAACAATTCCTCGACAACGGTCAAAAAATTCTTACGACTTTTCTATTGATTAAAAAAGCACAAATTTTAATAAATTCTACAAGCGCACAGGCGTGTAGTATGCAGGTCAAGCATAGGGAATTGTGTTTTAAAATATTTGAAATCCATATTTAAATCTTAAGCATATTAAAAAATTCGATGGTTTCTCTTGAACAGAAAATAAAAACAATAATATACTCCGAATCAATTTCGATTCTAATCAAAATTGCAATAAAAATATAAAATTGTAGAAATCAGAGCAGAAACTAAAAGCGGTTAGAAGAAAATAACAGAGCAAACAACTGAAATAAAATGAGCTAAATTTATAAACTAACTGGAAAGAGTGCTAAAAATAACACAAGAATAAATAAATTGCTAAACCTAATTAACAATCCTACGTATTCTATCCAGAAATAAAAACATTGCTGAAATTAAAACTAAACTAGAAGAAGAGTGATGGATTATGAGGTTGATCGTTCTCTGTGTTTCTCTGTGCTATATTTATAGACTTCAGCTCCGAAATCAAATCCTTCTTTTCGAAAATATATGTAGCCACATTGCTTTAAATTGGTTTGCCTTTGAATATATCAAACTTGAGTTGCACATGGTCATTGCTTGAATTGGTAACAGAATTAGTCTGGTGGCATTCATGTGACTATGCTGAGCTTTGAAATTGGAGAATTGCGAGTTGATGAGTGGTCCCACGTTGAACAATGAGGTGATGAACGTGCCTTGCTTCTTTGGAAAAAGTGTGCTGAGCTTTAAATCAAAAGTAGACATGTCATTCTTTGAATTATGTTCACGTGAACTGCTCCTTTGAATCGGTCCATTTTTTCTGCAATATATCCATGCTTTTTCTTTGATATATGACCATGATGGTCATTTGCTTGAACCGATTGAAGCCATGATCGATTAATTCCAATGTTGTATTTTGAAATCGATAATCTGCAAAACCATAACAAAATACCGGTATAATACCATTTTATTAAAATTAGAATATATGAAACAAACGGTTTAAAATGTTGAAAAATAAGTTCATCGGGCGTGAAGTGTATCAGAATGGAAAATTACCCCTAAAAGCGTGGATTCGCTAAAGAGTTACATGTACAAAGAAGTACTCCCTAGCTCTTGCTACGTACTTTATGAAAGGAAAATTAAATGGAATTTTATATGCATGAAAAATAATGCTTCCAAATGAAATTGACATTAAATCACATCAAAAGGTTAAGTGATAAAAGGAAATCCCCGAATTTAATCAATAAACAAAGGAATAGGACAGCTAAGTAAGTGCCCGAATGTTAACAAAGGATATAAAGATATAATGACCGCAAATTCAGAAAAAATTGTTCTAAAAGGAGATTGGATATTCTACAAAAATTATTCTTGGAATAATCTTATCAGAAATTCACCAACTTGCCTATATGATGACGATAAGATAATAAAAGTGAAACGCTAATTGTTTGAGGCTATATTTTTCCAATAAAGGATGAGTAAAAGAATAATTTCACAACTATATCTAAATGGTTAAGGAATAAGATTCTCCTAAAATAAAAGGAAAATCCTGAACCACTACCTAAGATGGTATTATGGGGCGAAAAGCCTTTGTTACCGCCAAGATGGCATGGTCAAAGCACCTCCTAGAGGGAGATCATAGTAAGCTTTTGGTCTCATCTGAAAAGGCCTGACCAAAGCATCTGCAAGCCTTCTGCTCCGCCTATGTAGCCTGGCCAGAGCACCTCCTATAGGAAGGATGGAGTAAGCCTTTGTTTCTATCTAAGATGGCCTAACCAAAGCACTGAAATAGCCTTTAGTACCATCTCTAAGGCCTTAGTAAAGCGTCTCCTAGAGGGAGATCGAGTAAGTCTTTAGTTCTGCTAAAGATAGTTAACCAAATGCACCAAAGAATAGACCTAAATCATCATCTTAGATGGCAATAAGGGGTTCAATTCAAGTTGAGATGATCACCTAAAATGGTGGCAAAGAAAAGAGGCTAAGACATCCAAAGCTTAAAGAGAGATACAAAGAAAAGGGACTAAGACGTCTAAAGCCCAAAGAGTGGTGCAACTAAGACGTCCAAAGCCCAAAGAGAGGAGCAAGGAAAAGGGATTAAGACGTCCAAGGTTCAAAGAGAGGCAAAAAGGAAAGGAACTAAGGTGCTCAAAACCTAAAAAGTGGCAAAAGAACTCGGTCAAAAATAAGCCATTTGCGCTATAAAGCAAGAGTAGCAATCTTCTAGAGGAAGGTCTATATAATATGAGTTATGGTGCTTTAAAGTAAAGAAATAGGGATTTCCCCGTTAAAAGAAGCGCTATTTGCAGATGGATCTGCTGGGCTTCTATATTACTGCTAGATAGATTTTCTGGCCTTCTATATTATTGCCAGATGGATTTTATAGTCTTCTATACTATTGCTAGATAGATTTCTTGATCCTCTATGATTGTGATGACCCGACTTTTCTCTCTCCAAAAAAGTCGTATCATCATGAAGAAAGAAAGGGATAGAAAAGAGAAAAGAAAGAGAAGAAAGAAGAACACAACATCAGAATCTCAACAGCGGAACGAATAAATTATATTAATGACATAAAATATTACATAGTTTTACAACCACTATCAGAGTACACAGATATACAACACATACTGGACAATAATAAACACCTGTCTAGTATTTACAACATAATACAACTCAGAAACAAACACAGATCACACAGCGGAATACTATATATATCTAACGCAGAAGCCTCCTGCTGCATTTCTCCTCTAATATTCATCAAAGCTAACCTGAATCCCTTGGCTACTCGTAAAAATTTGAGTACCCAAGAGTTTAAGAAAACAAAAGATAAACTCTGGGTCAGACATAGGTCTGGTGTGAGTAACAGGTTAAAGTTGCTTAATTTCGAAAAACCTTTGGAAAGAAAGGTATCACGTAAGACTTCCCACACATAAACATGGAAAAGTTTTTACTTTACGCTAACCAAAACATTTGATAGGAAATCCAGTGATATTATAATAGTGTCTAGGGTTTTCAAGTAAATAAGAAATAGCCAAAATTGTTACATTATTAAATTCCAGCTACTAGCCACAAAAGTGGGTAATACAATCAAAACCGTTGGCACTTATTGGATTTTGGATTCCATACAATGGCAGGGCTACTGGAGTACCGCCCGTCACAGTACGTGGCCTAGATCACCGTACCGAGGAGTACTCCCACTCCCCTGCAACACAAAGCCGGACCCATTCCTTACTGAACAGTTCTGAGCAAGACAACCCCGCAGTTGGTGTACACTAGCAACTGCCCATTAAGCCGAATAAAAAGGGACCTCTAGACAGGGATCAATCTTGCTCTCCAGTGGGAGCTATCCACGAAGCCTTGCTGCACCTCCACTGTTTTAACCATTCCCGGTTGATGAGGCTTGAGGCTACGATTACCTTTATAGGACACATCTCTTAGAATGCTCATCGTCCACCTGACGATGTTCTGAAAGCATTCAATCCATATAAGTTCGTTCCGGGTTCGAACGAAACCGAAGGCATTATCTCGTTACACTCATTACGGAATCACCCACAGAGTTAACGACGATAACCCTTGCACTCTAAATCACCATCTCGAATCTATAAGTACTATTCCATCAACTCATTACGGAATCACCCACAGAGTTAACGACGATAACCCTTGCACTCTAAATCATCATCTCGAATCTTCACTCTTCACAAAAGATTCACGACCTAACGTTTAATTGGAATCGATGTGGTTTTCGGATATCCAAATATGGAAATCCGATCCCGGTCTCATCGAAATCCAAAGAGTGTCTTTTAAGGCCAAGTTGTTTTAAAGGTTTAAAACAATTCAATTATCTATAAACACAGATAGATAAATCACAGATTCACAACAGATAATCAATATTATCATCATATCAGCTAAACCATATTATCATTATTCAAAAAGCTAATCTATATCAATATCACTATGCAACCAATACATCCAAATCACTCAACATTATCTATCTCATATATGAGATTCTAACCATCCAAAGCAAACAACACTATCCAACAATATAAGCCATGATTTATAATCACACCAAAATAATTAGTTTAAAATGGATTAAATTAATTATATTATTTAAATTAATTTAAAGTAAATTAAATTAATTACTTCATCAATATCAACTTGCTCATATTACTATTGATAATTTATCAATCAATCAATTAATCATCATCCAATGATTCATTTTAATTAATCATCCCTGATTAATTAACCCTTAATTATATTCAAGTAATTATCCACTAATTAATTTCTCAAATTAATTATATTTAATCCAATACAGTAATTAACCTTTAATTACTTCCTTAATCAATTACCTAAAATTAATTACCTTTAATAACTTATTATTGATTAATTAATCTTAATTAATCAATCTTAATTACATCATTAATTATAATAATTAATGATCTTCTAATTAAATTTTCAAATTAAATTAATTACATTAAGTAATTAATCTTTATTTAAATCATAACTGTTAATCACCCTTGATTAACTCCATTCAGTAATCAACTACCCTTAATTACTTCACCAAATAAATTAATTACTCATTAATTAATTATCTCTAATTAATTCCTTGATTAATTTACAAGTAATTATACTCAAATTACTTTAATCAACAAATCACCTTCAATTAATTACATATAGTAATTACTCATTGATTACTTTCCTAAGTAACTTCTCTTCACTTAATTACATTAAGTAATTATACTTCACAAATCATCAAATAATTAATTTAAATTAATTAAACTAAATTAATTAACTTAAACTAATCAAATTTAAACTCGATTAATAAGTAATTAATTCCTTAATTACTTCCATAAGTAATTATACTTAATAACTTACACCATTGATTATCTTTAAATTAATTAATCTAATTAATAATTAAAATTAATCACATTAATTAATTATTAAATAATCCTTAGTTAATGATCTTCATTAACTATTAACAACTCATTAATTATTTTCTAAAATAATTAACTTATTTTAACCATTATTAATTACAAATTAATTAATCATTAATTAATCCATTAATTAACCCTAATTAATTAAATAATTAAGTGTTAATTAAAACTTAATTAATCTATTATTACTTTATTAATTAATTATTAATCATTAATTAAAAACTAATTTTATTTAATTAATAATTCTTAATTACAAGTTAATTATTCAATGAATAATTAATCCTAAACCCTTAAGATTAACCCTTAATTACTTTAAGTAATTATTTATTTCATTAATTTATTAAATAAATTAATAATTCATTTAATTACCCTAATAATTAAATGAAATACAAAATATTAAATTATTATTAACTTTAACAAGTTTAAATTCAATCTCAAACCTTTAATTGCTAAATAATAATTTTATTAGAAAGAAATTTTACAAAAGTTTAAACAAATTTCTTTTAAAAATTAACCATTAAAATTTTTACATTATTAATCAAATTTGGTTTAAACACTTAAATTTATAAAACTTAAATTTATTTTTAAACAAAGATTCAAAATTATATTTTAATCAAATTTAAACTTTATTTAAACATTACTACCTATTTCAATTTCAAATTTAAATTCAAATTTTTTAAAAACATTTTAAACAATAAACTCTTTAAAAGTTATTTTAAAACAAAATTTGAATTTGAATACTTCATCATTTCCTACTTGTGATTCAATTCAACTTGAATCCATAATTTAAATTAGATTTAAAACTTAATTTAAATCTCGCTTCCATTTTAAATTTAGTTTTAAATTTAGTTTAAAACTCTGAAAATAAGACAAGTTTTCAAATTCTAACAAACTAACCCGAGCTAAAACTAAAATAACTCGAGAACACATTCTCCTTAAAATTAATTAAAACCCAAATAAAAAGAATCAGGTTTATTCAAAACCTGTATTGACAGGTTACCCAACCCTGAAACAAAACTAAAACACCCAAGCCTCACATCAATTTTCTTCGAGTCCCCAAACCAGTTGCTTCGAGCAAAACATGAGGCAACCCGAGACAAACACTGGGAAACCATCTTCCCCAAACACTGATACGCCATTAACCACCGTACACCTGCACCACCGCCGCCATCACTTCCAATCACTCGCGACCCCTTGAGCAAGTCAGCGTCCATCTACAAATGCCATTCCAACCCTCGAAACAATTCCAGAAACCCCAAATCAAATTCGAGCATTCGAGGCCAAAACTGAATAAATGTTGATCACTAGAAATCACTTCTAACACCTAAATCCGACCATCAGAGGAGCTTCACCTCCGGCTGCTTCATCATCCACCCACCATCTATCATCCCCCCAAATCTGAGAAGGCTCGGTCAATCATAGGAGTCACGGTGCATAATTTTTTCCAGATGCACAAACTAGGGTAAAAAATTCCAATCCTTAATTACTATTACCACAGTGCTTTGATTCACCTCTCACAATTTTTCCATGATTCTACCATTACCATTCTATCACCAGAAACAATACTGGCCATCCAATCTCTCTAGATCGACAGAATACCCCTAAATATGATTTCTGGATTAAACCAGAAATGCTCTTCCCATTTCAAACTAAAATTTCTGATTTCAGTTTAAAATTCAATTATTAGTTAAAGTAATTGATTTATATTGTTGAATTAATAAAATTGGTGATCAAATTTCTATTTACAAAAAGTTGCTCGGTTATATTTTGACTTACAGAGTAAATTACAGAATTTTTTTTTCTTCTTCTTATATTAATAAAGTTTAAACTCTAACTTATTTTACATAACATACTATGTTTATATCTTAAACTATAACAAGGATTGAGTATGATATCATGATTTTTGAACAGAATTTAAATCTGAATCCTGGACAGGCAAGATCACATATTCAACTGCATGCATGCATTCAGTATTAATCAAAAATGAGCTTGAAATATAACATGCAAACACACTTATTTCCAGAAATAAACAAGCAACTAATTTAATACTTAAAGTTTATTTAGCAAAAATTGTTACTCACCTTAATTTTAGGAGCAGAGCCCTTGTTTTAGAAAAGCCTGATCCTGAGTTTCTTTTTAAAACTGCAGCTTGTTTCTTTTTGAAACATTCATCTTGCTTTTGCTGTAATGCTTCTGATCCTTGATGTATGCATGCTTCCAGAAATAATGCAACTTTCTTCTACTTCCAGATTTATAGTTGCATGCAGGTTTGTAATTTTTTTTAGAGACAGAACAGAATTTGCAGTTTTGAGTTTTGAAGTTGCAGAATGGATTTCAGGTGGTTTTCATGCAATCCAGTTTGATGTTTTGAAGAAGATATAAATAGTTTTTGATTTGAATTTTGAGGGAAGATTACAGATTTGTTGAAGGTGAGTTTGCAGATGGCTTTTTTTTTACAAATTTGCCTGCATGTTGTTTCAAAACAGAAATGGGACTGCAGGTTTTATGCATTTGTAGAATTGGATTGCAAATTTGATTCATTTTGGTAAGAGGAAACATGGGTTTTGATTTGAAGATGAAAACTTCAGATTTTCATGGCTGAAGATCTTAAGTTTTGAAAAAGAAAAAAATGGAAAGGGAGAATGATTTTAGTGGAAATGTATTTGTGTAAGTATATTTTGGTTTTAATAGAAACAAAAATGAAAAAAAGAAAATTTAAACATTACACTTGTTCACATTTTAACATTTGTCACTTAAGTTTATTATATGACTAACACATGTCAATTTGTATCTTAAGAAACTTACACATATAATCTAAGTATTTTTAATTAAATTGAATTTAAAAACTTTTATATCTTAATTCATTATTTCTTATGTATATATAAATGAATTTTATTTCTTCTTTTATAGAAAAACAAAACAAAATAATTTTATAAATAAAAGCCTATTCAAATACTTTTAAGTATTTATTCTTCGAGACATTAAATTCAAACTTTAAATTAATTTATCAAATCAAATTTTAATAATCAAGTTACATATATAAATGAATATATAATTCTATTAAAATTAAAAACAACAATTTTATTCCTTACAAAATCTATTTATGTTTATAAGAACTTAAGTATTATGATTTTTATCTAAAAATAACAAATTAAACAATATTGAATAATTTACAAAAGAGATTATAAACCAATTAAGATCATTTGTAATTTACATTATAAATTCTTATATATATAAATCCCAAGTAATATAAAGTAAAACTTAGCTTTTATATTTATCAAATTTAAATTCATATTTTTAAGCTAAATAAATTTTTTAAAACAAATAAGATTTGTCATAATATAAACCATAACATTATTTATTACATTTCTTTGAAAAGCCAATTCCTAAATCAAATTTTTAATTTACTAAAAATAAACTAGAATTAGAAAATCAATTCATTCACTAAATTCAAAATCAAAATTTATCAATTTACAATATATACAAAAATATATATTATAAACAGAAAACAATTTACTTATTTAAAAAGATAAAATCTTTCAATTTAAATATTTATTAAAACATGATTATTAAATCAAATTCCAAATCTGTTATTAAAATTATCAAATCAAATTAAATTTATAACACAGATTATTAAATTTATATTGCCTAAATTTTCCGAGATATCACATTCCTTCCCCTTTAAAAGAATTTCGTCCCCGAAATTTAAAAGCAAAGGTAATTTAATAATCTATCTTAAGATTTTATTTTAAAACACAAGCATATATTATCAAACATATGCTAACAACCATAACAACCAATTCAAACAAAACAAACCTAATTATCCAGAAAAACCTGGATACAATTTTCACGAGTTTCCCCAGTATAAAAGTCGGGATACTCGCTCTATAGAATCTAAACAATCAATACTATTAAACTATAGAGCTCCTATCCAACTAGATTTACAAAACTAAACAGTATATCAGACTACAGACGAGTCTGAATCAACAATCACATACTCCAGAACTGCTGGTTCCACAACCAGAGATAAACCATACACGTACTCCCTCAGAGATACGTAAAACACATCGAATCCCAGTTATCCAAACTGACAATTCAACCCTGAAAATCAAACACCAATCCTCACAAGAACACAGAAAAGATCCAAAACATCTCGGAGCTGACTTACCCAGTCTTCCTCAATCTTATGGCTCTTTAGATCGGAGAAAACTTATTCCAGATCAAATCTCCGACTCCGGAATCCAAATTCCTTTATCTCTTATCCACAAAACACTCTTGACGATCTTGGGCTGCCTTCAACTCTCCTGATCAGCTCAACCTTTGCTGATGTCTCTAGAAACAAACTGGATCAAAACAATCCAACCGAATGATCTTCTCAAGATCAATTCCAAACCAAGAACACCAACTCTACTCCACAAACATCAGAAGATTAACTTTCTTCTCTTATTCGGAAAAGATAAAACAAAAGCACTTCCAAACTGCTTCCGCTGCAAAACTCTGATCTGAAGTAGAAGGAAAACTCGAACACAACTGGATAACACATTACAGAAATATGGTTCAACAGATCCATAAAAGAAAACTCAAATGCCCCATCTGAACCAAAGCTGCTTCACTAAACCTCCGGTATCACTCCTAGAATCCAGTCGATAAGAAAACTCAGCCTCTAGGTACGGACAAACTCTTCATAGCTCAAGAGAACACTCAAACTATCGCAAGTCACTTTTGCGATCAATCAGCCTAATATCCTAAGAAAACTGTTCTCTCTTTACCAATCAGAACAGCATACGCTTAACTAGACAATCCATCGAAGAAATGGATCCACTCTGCTACTTCTGAACTCCTTCAGAAAAACTGCTAACCAGAAGACTTTCTTGCCAGCACCCAGAATACTCCAAACTGCACTGCTGACACCGACGCCAAAGACTTCCTAAACCAAAGCTCTTCGAGAAACTCAGACTTCAAACCGGACAGAAACATCCTGCTGAATCCAGCCACAACACTGAAGCAGACTCACCTCCTAAACTTGTTCCAAAGAAAACATCTTCGAGAACATCCATAGTCACTGCATCTCATCACGCAGCTACTACTCCCTGAGATATCAAGATACCATCATTCTCTTCTGCCCAACCGACAGATCCAAACTCTACTCATCCAATTCAAAGATAGACTCCGAACCTTAACAGGTTACCTTCAGAGATCTATGAAATCCTATACTCCGCACAACTCACTCAAGACGGTATTCGATCTACAGTCTCGATAGAATAACTTCCAACCTCATCACCAAACTTCAACCAAGGGTAGTAGTTGTGTTACACACCCCACTACCTTATCTACCTTTATAGCTTATATTGGATAACCCGAACAGGTAATCAAACAAATAGGTAGAAGTAATTATATAAATATATATATAATAAAACTGCAAATACGCTCTCTCAAGATAGACACCACTCCAGAGCCTAGGTATTCACTCAACCTAACGCTCTGATACCAACTGTGACGTCCTAGGCTTTTCAACCATCAGCAACGTCTCACGACCGGTAGGCTTTTCAACCATCCCAGTCCCGCTGTGGCTCACAGTGATACCTCGGGTTTGCTTTTACGGTCAGCCTCTCGACTCGCAACCAACCCCGCAAGACCTTATACTATCCCCAGGGGCATGTAGGGGTAAGAGTCTCCCGTTCGCCACCTAACGCAAAGCGAGAACCCCCTATCACGCTGTAATGTAGCAAACCCGATCCCGGTCTCATCGAAATCCAAAGCGTGTCTTTTAAGGCCAAGTTGTTTTAAAGGTTTAAAACAATTCAATTATCTATATACACAGATAGATAAATCACAGATTCACAACAGATAATCGATATTATCATCATATCAACTAAACCATATTATCATTATTCAAAAAGCTAATCTATATCAATATCACTATGCAACCAGTACATCCAAATCACTCAACATTATCTATCTCATATCTGAGATTCTAACCATCCAATGCAAACAACACTATCCAACCATATAAGCCATGATTTATAATCACACCAAAATAATTAGTTTAAAATGAATTAAATTAATTATATTATTCAAATTAATTTAAAGTAAATTTAATTAATTACTTCATCAATATCAACTTGCTCATATTACTATTGATAATTTATCAATCAATCAATTAATCATCATCCAATGATTCATTTTAATTAATCATCCCTGATTAATTAACCCTTAATTATATTCAAGTGATTATCCACTAATTAATTTCTCAAATTAATTATATTTAATCCAATACAGTAATTAACCTTTAATTACTTCCTTAATCAATTACCTAAAATTAATTACCTTTAATCACTTATTATTGATTAATTAATCTTAATTAATCAATCTTAATTACATCATTAATTATAATAATTAATGATCTTCTAATTACATTTTCAAATTAAATTAATTACATTAAGTAATTAATCTTTATTTAAATCATAACTGTTAATCACCCTTGATTAACTCCATTCAGTAATCAACTACCCTTAATTACTTCACCAAATAAATTAATTACTCATTAATTAATTATCTCTAATTAATTCCTTGATTAATTTACAAGTAATTATACTCAAATTACTTTAATCAACAAATCACCTTCAATTAATTACATATAGTAATTACTCATTGATTATTTTCCTAAGTAACTTCTCTTCACTTAATTACATTAAGTAATTATACTTCACAAATCATCAAATAATTAATTTAAATTAATTAAACTAAATTAATTAACTTAAACTAATCAAATTTAAACTCGATTAATAAGTAATTAATTCCTTAATTACTTCCATAAGTAATTATACTTAATAACTTACATCATTGATTATCTTTGAATTAATTAATCTAATTAATAATTAAAATTAATCACATTAATTAATTATTAAATAATCCTTAGTTAATGATCTTCATTAACTATTAACAACTCATTAATTATTTTCTAAAATAATTAACTTATTTTAATCATTATTAATTACAAATTAATTAATCATTAATTAATCCATTAATTAACCCTAATTAATTAAATAATTAAGTGTTAATTAAAACTTAATTAATCTATTATTACTTGATTAATTAATTATTAATCATTAATTAAAAACTAATTTTATTTAATTAATAATTCTTAATTACAATTAATTATTCAATGAATAATTAATCCTAAACCCTTAAGATTAACCCTTAATTACTTTAAGTAATTATTTATTTCATTAATTTATTAAATAAATTAATTATTCATTTAATTACCCTAATAATTAAATGAAATACAAAATATTAAATTATTATTAACTTTAACAAGTTTAAATTCAATCTCAAACCTTTAATTGCTAAATAATAATTTTATTAGAAAGAAATTTTACAAAAGTTTAAACAAATTTCTTTTAAAAATTAACCATTAAATTTTTTACATTATCAATCAAATTTGGTTTAAACACTTAAATTTATAAAACTTAAATTTATTTTTAAACAAAGATTCAAAATTAGATTTGAATCAAATTTAAACTTTATTTAAACATTACTACCTATTTCAATTTCAAATTTAAATTCAAATTTTTTAAAAACATTTTAAACAATAAACTCTTTCAAAGTTATTTTAAAACAAAATTTGAATTTAAATACTTCATCATTTCCTACTTGTGATTCAATTCAACTTGAATCCATAATTTAAATTAGATTTAAAACTTAATTTAAATCTCGCTTCCATTTTTAAATTTAGTTTTAAATTTAGTATAAAACTTTGAAAACAAGACAAGTTTTCAAATTCTAACAAACTAACCCGCGCTAAAACTAAAATAACTTGAGAACACATTCTCCTTAAAATTAATTAAAACCCAAATAAAAAGAATCAGGTTTATTCAAAACCTGTGTTGACAGGTTACCCAACCCTGAAACAAAACTAAAACACCCGAGCCTCACATCAATTTTCTTCGAGTCCCCAAACCAGTTGCTTCGAGCAAAACATGAGACAACCCAAGACAAACACTGGGAAACCATCTTCCCCAAACACTGATACGCCGTTAACCACCGTACACCTGCACCACCGCCGCCATCACTTCCAATCACTCGCGACCCCTTGAGCAAGTCAGCGTCCATCTACAAATTCCATTCCAACCCTCGAAACAATTCCAGAAACCCCAAATCAAATTCGAGCATTCGAGGCCAAAACTGAATAAATGTTGATCACTAGAAATCACTTCTAACACCTAAATCCGACCATCAGAGGAGCTTCACCTCCGGCTGCTTCATCATCCACCCACCATCTATCATCCCCCCAAATCTGAGAAGGCTCGGTCAATCATAGGAGTCACGGTGCATAATTTTTTCCAGATGCACAAACTAGGGTAAAAAATTCCAATCCTTAATTACTATTACCACAGTGTTTTGATTCACCTCTCACCATTTTTCCATGATTCTACCATTACCATTCTATCACCAGAAATAATACTGGCCATCCAATCTCTCTAGATCGACAGAATACCCCTAAATATGATTTCTGGATTAAACTAGAAATGCTCTTCCCATTTCAAACTAAAATTTCTGATTTTAGTTTAAAATTCAAGTATTAGTTAAAGTAATTGATTTATATTTGTGAATTAATAAAATTGGATGATCAAATTTCTATTTACAAAAAGTTGCTCTGTTATATTTTGACTTACAGAATAAATTACAGAGATTTTTTTTCTTTTCTTCTTATATTAATAAAGTTTAAACTCTAACTTATTTTACGTAACATACTATGTTTATATCTTAAACTATAACAAGGATTGAGTATGATATCACGATTTTTGAACAGAATTTAAATCTGAATCCTGGACAGGCAAGATCACATATTCAACTGCATGCATACATTAAGTTTTTAAGTGGGAAGATTATTATAGTAAAGTTTAAGGATTGAATGAGGTTGATTGGATTAAGTAAATTGGAATTTAACTTTGGGAAAGTTAAATAAATGTAGAAAAAGCAACCTGAATTGGAAATTTCAAGATGAAATTGGAATTTAATTTGGAAAGTTAAATGGTTGAGTTGAATTGGGGATTTGTGTGATCTCAAAACGGGTTTAAGATTCAAAATTTGAAAATAGATGGACGTTTTAAAATAAATTGGATGATATCATCCTATTGTTAATAAAAATCTTTAAATTGAGAATGGTAGTGTATAAATAAAATAAATTTGAATAATTAAATTGTAAAATAAACTTGTTTAAGATCTGGCTTCAAACTGGAAGATAAAATTTAATAATAAATTTAATAAAATTGTATTAAACTCTTATTTGAACCTTGAAATATACATGTAAAGATAATTTAAAATGGAATTTTAAGAATTGAACTCAGACATTAAATTGATTAAAAACTTTAAATAAAAGTTAATTTGGTTTAAACGGATAAACCAACCTTTGAGAATTTAACTCGAATTTATATAATTCGAGGTAGTCTAAATTAAGATTGAAATTGAATTAGTTCAAAGTTTAATTTGGTTTGAATTAATTGGATTGGTGATTGAAGATGTATAAGTTTAAAAAAAAAAATTAAATGGGAAATTGAATTGGATTAAATTGAAATGATTTGAATTTGAAATGGGTTCAATTGATAATAATTTAAATTGATTGGAATAATTTAAAATTATAATTAAAGTGAACAGGATTAATTTAAATGAAAGTGTAAATTTACATTGGATTGTTGGAGAAGTGAACAGTTGACTCTTGACTAGTTTCAATATAAATTGTTTTGATATAAACTTATTTTTCTAAGCTATTAAATATATACAACCTTTCTTTCTTAAAGCCAAATTATTTTATACTGGTTTTACAATTATTATTGGAGCCATTTAACAATTTTTCAACTATTTATAAACTAATTACTAATTTTAACTACTAATTACTATTTTATAGCTATTTTGTAATTATTTAAAAGGGGTTTTTAGGCACAAGGAAGAAGTTGCAAAAAAAATTAGTCTTAGGGACAAGAAGTTTGTATTTTAGGCTGAAGGACACTTTTAGTGTAAATCACAGAATGATAGTTGTAACTATCATTTTCAGTTTACACTAAAAAGTGTCCTTCAGCCTAAAAAACAAACTTGTTGTCCCTTAGACTAAATTTTTTTGCACCTTCTTCCTTGTGCCTATTTACCTGTATTTAAAATTTCTATGATTATTTAATTATTTTCCAATTATTTTACAATTACTGAACTATTTTACAGCTATTTTGTAAACTAATAATTATTTTACAACTACTTACCTATTTTTCAATTATCAAGCTATTTTCTAAACTGGTCGGAGTTCAAACTGTTATTGATTTAAATACCCAACTAAGATAAGAATTGAAGTGATAATCCAAATGGGAATTAAGGCAATTGTTGAGACGACCCGACTTTCTTACTACAGAAAATCGCATCATCTTTAAGAAAGAAAGGGATAGAAAAAAGAATAGAAAGAAGAGAAGAAAGAAACAACACATCAGAATCTAACAGCGGAACGAATAAATTATATTAATAACATAAATATTACATAGTTTACAACCATTATAAGAGCACACAGATATACAACACATACTAGACAGTTATAAACACCTGTCTAGTTATACAACTCAATACAACAACTCAGAGAAAACTACACAGCGGAAACTATTTATATCTGCACGCAGAAGCCTCCTGCTCCATTTCTCCTCCATAATTCGTCAAAACAAACCTGAATCCTAACCTGAATTCCCTTGGCTACTCGTAAAAATTTGAGTATCCAAGAGTTTATGAAAAACAAAAAAAATAAACTCCGGGTCAGACATGGGTCTGGTGTGAGTAATAGGTTAAAGTTGCTTAACTTCAAAAACCTTTTGAAATGAAAGGTATCAGTAAGACTTCCCACACATAAACATGGAAAAGTTTTTACCTTACGCTAACCAAAACATTTGATAGGAAATCCAGTGATATTATAATAGTGTCTAGGGTTTTCAAATAAATAAGAAATAGCCGAAATTGTTACATTCATTAAATTCCATCTACTAGCCACAAAAGTGGGTAATACAATCAAAACCGTTGGCACTTATTGGATTTTGGATTCCATACAATGGCAGGGCTACTGGGGTACCGCCCTTCACAGTACGTGGCCTAGATCAACGTACCGAGGAGTACGCCCGCTCTCCTACAACACAAAGCCGGACCCATTCCTTACTGAACAGTTCCGAACAAGACAACCCCGTGGTTGTAGCTAGCAACCACCCACACAACCGAATATAAAGGGACTTCTAGACAGGGATAAATCTTGCTCTCCGGTGGGTGCGACCCACGAAGCCTTGCTGCACCTCCCCTGTTTTAGCCATTCCCGGTTGATGAGGCTTGAGGCTACGATTACCTTTATAGGACATATCACTTAGAATGCTCATTGTCCACTTGACGATGTTCTGAAAGCATTCAATCCATACAAGTTCGTTCCAGGTTCGAACGAAACCGAAGGCATTATCTCATTACACTCATTTTGGAATCACCCTCAGAGTTAACGACAATAACTCTTGCACTCTAAACCACCGTCTCGAACCTATAAGAACTAATTCCGTCAACTCATTACGGAATCACCCACAGAGTTATACTGACTCATAGTCCTTACACCTCGAGTCTTCACAAAGCTCCACTTTGATTCACGACCTAACGTTATTTGGTATCGATGTGGTTTTCGGATATCCAAATATGGAAACCCGATCCCGGTCTTATTGAAAACCAAAGCGTGTCTTTTAGGTCCAAGTTTTTTAAAGTTTTTTTAAAAGCAATTCAATTACAGTATCTATATACACACAGATAGATAATTCATAAAGCACAATTGATAATCAACATTATTAAATAACAGGTAATCCATAATATCAATATCATAATAGATATTCCATATATCACCATCACAATAGATAACCTATGTTATCATCACAATACAACCAAGCATCCATACCACACAACAATATTTATCTCATTACTTGAGATTACAAAGCATCCAAGACAATCAATGTCATCCATTCATTCATAAGCAATAATTTACTCATCATCATATAATTAATTTAAAATGAATTAAACTAACTATCTCTATTACTAATTAATTTAAAATGAATTAAATTAATTACCCATCTTTAATTAATTTAAAATAAATTAAATTAATTACTATCAATATAAGCCTTGCTTACTCAATCATTTAATTGATTACAATCAATTAATTATTCATTATTAATCACCTAAATTAATCACTCTTGATTAATTATCCTTAATTACACTCATGAAATTATCCTTAATTAATTTCACAAAATTAATTATTCTCGACTAAACAATAATTAACCTTTAATTACTTATTATTGACTAATTAATCATAATTAATCAACTTTAATTACTTCATTAATTAAAATAATTAATGATCTTTAATTATTTCTTAAATTAATTACTTTAAGTAATTAACTTATAATTATTAATCATCATCACAGATTAATTACATTTAATAATTAACTAACTTAATTACTTTATTTAAACCAAATTAATTATCCTTAATTAATTTCTAAATTAATCCCTTGATAAATTACTAAATAATTAAACCAATTCACCTCATACTCAAACATCTCCACTTAATTAAAATCATGTAATTATAAACAATTACTTAACTAAGAGATTTTCAATCCATTAATTACATACAGTAATTATTTTTAAATCTCAAGTGTTTAAAATTAATTAAACTTAATTAATTAAAAATAAACAATCATATTTAACTACACTAATTACATTAAGTAATTAATTCCTTAATTACTTTGTCAGGTAATTACACTCAAACCATTCACAATTGATTATTATTAAATTAATTAATCTAATTAATTATAAAAATTAATCATATTAATTAATTATTAAATAATCCTGATTAATGACCTTCATTAACCATTTTCTAATTATTTTATAAAGTAATTAACTTAAATTAATTACAATTTAAATTATCTTTAATCATTCATTAATTAAATTAATTAACCTTAATTTAAACCTTAATTACATAATTAATAATATTCATTCATCATTAAGTAATGATTTAATTAATGATCTTAATTATAAATTGATTAATCATTAATCAATTATTAATTCCAAATTCAATTAATTGACAAAATTAATTAATTAATCTTAATTACCTTATTAATTAATTCTAAAACATAAATCTTAATTTGAATTTCAAGACAAAACATAACTTAATTATGTTTAAAACAATATTATTGAAACAAAGTACTTTTTGAACTACTTTTAAATTTTCATTTTAAATACAAGTTTTAAAATTTATCAAAGTTTAAATAATTTAAAACTTTTTAAAATTTCAAATCAAACAAGTGTTAAGAAAATTTTAAAGTTAAATTCATTTCAAAGTTTTAATAACTTAAGTTTTCATTTAATTTAAAACTTCAATTTAAACCTTTTTTAAAATTTAAAACTGAAATTCAAATCTAACTTTTGAATTTCCAGATTTTAAATAAACTTCAAATCTACTCATATTTTAAAATCTCATTACTAAAAGTGTTTAAACTATTTTACCAAAAAACAAATAGTTAATTAAATTAAATTTCGGAAACTTTTATTTTTAAAAACTGGAATTTAAATTCAAATCAGAAATTTCAAACTTGAATTAAATTTAAACTTAAACCTTACTTTAAAACTAAGCTACAGATTTTAAAAATTTTAAAATCCAGATTTAAAAAAAAAGTTTCCTGGAACTTGGAAACAAATACAGAGCAACTCGAGAAATCCCCTAATATTACTTCGAGTCTGCAACACAACATTCCCGAGTCAAACACGCTACTTCTTCGGGCAACTCACTATATTACTCGAGCAAACCAAACACAGGCCAACCCACATCAGTAATATCCCATCACCGTGCATATGCACGACGACTCCGGCCACGACCAATCGACGCCGATGAACGCCCCACTCCACCAACCAACTCAGCAACCATCCACGGCCATCAAATCAAACAACCACCCAAGAAAACAAAATCGAACTCAAAATTCCAAACCTGGAAAACCATATTCAGGTTTTTGCTTCAAACTTGACAACGGCAAGAACCCACCGCTCCAACCTCTTGACGATCGACCCCTCCGGCCTCAACTTCAACCACGTACCAATAACCAATTCCCAAAATAAATTATCACTCGATCGCTCCTACGTCCCGAAATGATCGATTCTTTACCCCAAATAAAAACTAGGGTTAAATTCTGAAAATCAAAACTGCATCTACCCTAATGAATAAAATCCTCATTTTTGATTTTTCTAAGGATCTTTGATCCTTACTTTATAACTCAAAAGAATTCTAAGTTTTCTTAAACTACAGATTGCAAGCATTTGCTCCAATTCATATTTTTGTTCAAGAACAAACGGTTAATGAAACTATACTCTAAAATTCCTAATACTTGATTTAAAAATCAAGTTCCAGTAAATGTTTTTAGTTTATGAAACTGGATTTCAATATTAATATGTTTGGATTTGATCAAGATTAACATATAATGTTATTACCTGTTTTTACAGAGATATCACC
Organism: Allium cepa; assembly: GCA_030765085.1. Classification (NCBI taxonomy): domain Eukaryota; kingdom Viridiplantae; phylum Streptophyta; class Magnoliopsida; order Asparagales; family Amaryllidaceae; genus Allium; species Allium cepa. The sequence goes on along the minus strand of CM060940.1, from coordinate 753,329,648 downwards.
CTGTATTTTAACTCCTCTAAAAATTTTAAACCTTAACTTAAGAAAATAAAAACATATTACTTTATAAATTTGAATTCTAATCTATGATACACAAACTTCTTTTAATTATTCTAGAACCCAGTTACTATCTTAAATCAGATCAATTGTAGGAATTCTTTTAAATATGATGATGATCTGGGTATACTCTGTAGAACATAATCAAACATGCATACACAATCACATTTACATCAGGCACACAAACATGTTTTATCTCAAGCAGCCTAAATTACAGTTTTAAGATTAAATGTTACTCACTTTAGAATGCAGAGCTCTGTTAAACCCTTATAAATATTGCAGAAAGAAATGCAGGCTTGATCCTTTATTGTTTAAAATCTGAGTTGAATTTTGATGAAATGCCCATGATCTCAGCCTAATTACTTGCATGCAGAAAGTAGATGCTATTGCTAATTCTTCAAATGCATGCTATCATTCCCAGGTGATATGAAAATTCTTTCAGATTGCAGAAAAAAAAACAGTGCAGGCTTAATTTGAATTTTGCAGATTAATTTTTGAAATGTGAGGAAGTGCAGACCATAAAGATAAAGGTGTTTTGATTTTTAGGAAGTGGAATATGCAGATTTGCTTTGGATTTGTACATGTATTTGAAGGGCTTTGATATGAGGAGTTTTTGATTTTGAATATGCAGATTTTTTTCTGAATTTTATAGATTTTGATGATGAGTTTATAATTTCTCTTTTGATTAAGGAAAATGAAAATGCAATATGAATGAAGATGCAAACTAAACTAATGTATTTTCAGATTTAATGAAATAAAAGAAAAATTAAAACTAAATGTTTACACTTGTCAAATGGTTATGCTAATTTTTAAACACATGTTACATGAATGTAACACTTGTTAAAAGAATGCAACACATGTGTCTTTAAGATAATTAGTACTAATTTATAAATTAATATATATGTTAGCCTAAATTAACTTGTTAGTTTATAATTGAATATGTGTATAAATTTATAAAAGAAATAAAAACAAATCATGTTTGTAAATAAACTTATACATGTTAAAAATTAAAACAATTAAGATTTAAACTTTGGAATTTAAATTCAAACTAAATTCAAAATCAAATAATTCCAAATCAAGTTATAAATATAAATTCAATTTGAAATAAAAATTACAAATCCTATTCAAAACTTATTTATAAAGACAATACAATATCAATATTGTTTTTATAAATCTCTTATTATTAAATTAAAATCATTTTACAAGAGATTATATTTTTATCAATAAATATCTATTTTATTAAGCCATGAAACCTTATTGTTGAATTTATTCTAAATTTAAAATTCAATCTAATTTAGTTTAAACATTTAATATTTTTCTTATCAATTTTAAAATCATATATTTTTTATGAAATAGTTTTAAAAACTCAATGCTAATTAAAATCAAAATTTCCAATTTACAGTGTATATATTAAAATTTTAAAACATGGATCATTAATTAATTTTAAACCAAAATCATTTATTTAACTTTGAAAAACTAATATTAAATAAAAGAAATTTTCCAAATTACTACAAATATTAAAACTAGAAAATATGCTTTACTTATTAAAAATTAAAACAATACCAATCTATTTAATATATAAACCATATATTTATATTGTAAATAGAAATCAATTTATTATTTTTAAAAGATAAAATAACCAATTTAAATATTTATTGAAGAAGATTATTAAATTTATCCAAATAATTATTAACAGAATATCAATATCAATTTAATTTTAACTATAGATTATTAAATTGATATTGTTAAAAATTCCGGGATATTACAATCCTTCCCCCTTAAAAGAATTTCGTCCTCGAAATTTAAAACAAAGGTAATTTAATAATCTTATTAAAGATTTATTTTTAAAACACAAGCATATATCAAACATATGCTAACACCAAAGCAACCAATTTAAACAAATCTAATTATCCATACAAATTCTGGATAGAATTTTATCGAGTTTCCCCAGGTATATATATATACCGGTATACTCCCTCCAGAGAATCCAAAACACTCTATACTATGAAGCTATAAAGCTCCTATTCAACTATATCTATAACACTAGACAAGATATCAGACTACAAACGAGTCTGACTCAACAACCAAAACTCCAGAACTGCTGGTTCCACAACCAGAGATAGATCATACACGTACTCCCTCAGAGATACGTGAAACTCATCGAATCCCAGTTATCCAAACTGGCAATTCAATCCTGTAGATCAATCACTTAATCTCCTAGATACAGAAAGGATCCAAAACACTTCAGAGCTAGCTTCTCAGACTTACCCAAACTTATAGCTCACATTCGATTGGAGAAAACTTATCCAATTAAATCTCCGACTTCAAAGTCCAAATTCCTCCGACTCTTATCCACAAAATCTCTTCGGACAATCCTGGGCTGTACACAACCTCACTGATCAGCTCAACCTTCGTTGATGCTTCTAGAAACAACTAGAACAATCAACACAACAAAATGATCTCCTCAAGATCAACTAAGATCAAGATCTCAAACTCAGCTGCTCAACATCAGCAGACAACAACTTACTTCTCCTGTCCGGGAAAAGAAAAAGCAGATGCACTTCCCAACTGCTTTCGCTGCTCAACTCTGATTCGAAGTAGAAGAGAATGCTGAAGAAGAACACGAGCACAAACAGGACAACACACCCCAGAGATATGATTCAACAAATCCATAAGAAACACAGAAATTTCCAAACCTCTGAGCTGCTACACCATCTCAACTTTTGGAACCATTCTTCTATAAAGCTGAACCACCGGTACTACTCCTGGAATTCCAGTCGATAAGAAAGCTCAATCTCCAGATGTGATCAAAACTCTGACTTCCTGAAGACATCCAGAAAAATTCAGATAACCCAAGAGAACACTCAAACAATCGCAAGTCACTTTTGCGAACCACCGAAACCAAATCCAAGAAAAATTGTTCTCCCTTAACCAAACAGAACAGCTTACACTTAACTGGCCAACCCATCGAAGAAACGGGTCCACTCAACTGCTTCTGAACTCCACTTCAGAAAAACTGCTAAGCCAGAAGATCTCTTGCCAACACCGAGAACATTCCAAGCTGCACTGCTGCCACAGATGCCAAAGAATTCCAAAACAAAGCTCTTCGAGAAACTCAAGCCTCAAAGCAAACAGAAACTCCGGCTGAACACAGCCACAACACTGAAGCAGACTCACCTCCTTAACTTGTTCCAAAGAAAACATCTTCGGGAACATCCATAATCACTGCATCTCATCACGCAGCTTCTACTTCCTGAGGTATCCAAAATACATTACTCACTTCTGCCCAAATGACAGATCCAACTTCTACTCACTCAACTTCAGAAATGAACTCCGAACCTTCACAGATTTCCTTTAGAGATTAATGAAGTTCTTACCAAACTGAAAAGATTACCCGAGACGGTATTAGGTCTACAGTCTCAACAGATATACTTCCAACCTCAAACATCAGACTCCAACCACTGGTAGGTCGTGTTACACACACTACTACCCTATCTACCTTATCTACCTTTATAACCTATGTTGGAAAACCTAAACAGGTAACCTAACAGATAGGTAGAAATAAATATATATTTATATAAAAATTACAAATACGCTCTCTTAAGAAAGACACCACTATAGAGCCTAGGTATTCACTCAGCATAATGCTCTGATACCAAGTGAGACGACCCGACTTTCTTACCACAGAAAATCGCATCATCTTTAAGAAAAAAAGGGATAGAAAAAAGAATAGAAAGAAGAGAAGAAAGAAACAACACATCAGAATCTAACAGCGGAACGATAAATTATATTAATAACATAAATATTACATAGTTTACAACCATTATCGGAGTACACAGATATACAACAAATACTAGACAGTTATAAACACCTGTCTAGTTATACAACTCAACACAACAACTCAAAGAAAACTACACAGCGGAAACTATTTATATCTACACGCAGAAGCCTCCTGCTCCATTGCTCCTCCATAATTCGTCAAAGCAAACCTGAATCCTAACCTGAATTCCCTTGGCTACTCGTAAAAATTTGAGTACCCAAGAGTTTACGAAAAACAAAAAAATAAACTCCGGGTCAGACATGGGTCTGGTGTGAGTAATAGGTTAAAGTTGCTTAACTTCAAAAACCTTTTGAAAAGAAAGGTATCACGTAAGACTTCCCACACATAAACATGGAAAAGTTTTTACCTTACGCTAACCAAAACATCTGATAGGAAATCCAGTGACATTATTATAGTGTCTAGGGTTTTCAAATAAATAAGAAATAGCCGAGATTGTCACATTCATTAAATTCCAGCTACTAGCCACAAAAGTGGGTAATACAATCAAAACCGTTGGCACTTATTGGATTTTGGATTCCATACAATGGCAGGGCTATTGGGGTACCTCCCGTCACAGTACGTGGCCTAGATCAACGTACCGAGGAGTACGCCTGCTCCTCTGCAACACAAAGCCGGACCCATTCCTTACTGAATAGTTCCGAACAAGACAACCCCGTGGTTGTAGCTAGCAACCACCCACACAGCCGAATATAAAGGGACTTCTAGACAGGGATAAATCTTGATCTCCAGTGGGTGCGACCCACGAAGCCTTGCTGCACCTCCCCTGTTTTAGCCATTTCCGGTTGATGAGGCTTGAGGCTACGATTACCTTTATAGGACATATCACTTAGAATGCTCATCGTCCACCTGACGATGTTCTGAAAGCATTCAATCCATGCAAGTTCGTTCCGGGTTCGAACGAAACCTAATGCATTATCTCGTTACACTCATTTTGGAATCACCCTCAGAGTTACCGACAATAACCCTTGCACTCTTAACCACCATCTCGAATCTATAAGAACTAATTCCGTCAACTCATTACGGAATCACCCATAGAGTTATAATGACTCATAGTCCTTACACCTCGAGTCTTCACAAAGCTCCACTTTGATTCACGACCTAACGTTATTTGGAATCGATGTGGTTTTCGGATATCCAAATATGGAAACCCGATCCCGGTCTCATCGAAAACCAAAACGTGTCTTTTAGGTCCAAGTTGTTTTAAAGTTTTTTTTAAAACAATTCAATTACAGTATCTATATACACACAGATAGATAATTCATAAAGCACAATTGATAATCAACATTATCAAATAATAGGTAATCCATAATATTAATATCATAATAGATATTCCATATATCACCATTACAATAGATAACCTATGTTATCATCACAATACAACCAAGCATCCATACCACACAATAATACTTATCTCATTACTTAAGATTACAAAGCATCCAAGACAATCAATGTCATCTATTCATTCATAAGCAATAATTTACTCATCATCATATAATTAATTTAAAATGAATTAAATTAACTATCTCTATTACAAATTAATTTAAAATGAATTAACTTAATTACACATCTTTAATTAATTTAAAATAAATTAAATTAATTACTATAAATATAAACCTTGCTTACTCAATCATTTAATTGATTACAATCAATTAATTATTCATTATTAATCACCTAAATTAATCACTCTTGATTAATTATCCTTAATTAAACTCATGTAATTATCCTTAATTAATTTCACAAAATTAATTATTCTCAACTAAACAGTTTTAACCTTTAATTACTTATTATTAACCAATTAATCATAATTAATCAACTTTAATTTCTTCATTAATTAAAATAATTAACGATCTTTAATTATTTCTTAAATTAATTACTTTAAGTAATTAACTTATAATTATTAATCATCATCACAAATTAATTACATTTAATAATTAACTAACTTAAATACCTTATTTAAACCAAATTAATTATCCTTAATTAATTTCTTAATTAATCCCTTGATTAATTACTAAATAATTAAACCAATTCACCTCATACTCAAACATCTCCACTTAATTAAAATCATGTAATTATTAAACAATTACTTAACCAAGAGATTTTCAATCCATTAATTACATACAGTAATTATTTTTAAATCTCAAGTGTTTAAAATTAATTAAACTTAATTAATTTAAAATAAACAATCATATTAAACTACACTAATTACATTAAGTAATTAATTCCTTGATTACTTTATCAGGTAATTACACTCAAACCATTCACAATTGATTATTATTAAATTAATTAATCTAATTAATTATAAAATTAATCATATTAATTAATTATTAAATAATCCTGATTAATGACCTTCATTAACCATTTTCTAATTATTTTGTAAAGTAATTAACTTAAATTAATTACAATTTAAATTATCTTTAATCATTCATTAATTAAATTAATTAACCTTAATTTAAACCTTAATTACATAATTAATAATATTCATTCATGATTAATTAATGATTTAATTAATGATCTTAATTATAAATTGATTAATTATTAATCAATTATTAATTCCAAATTCAATTAATTAACTAAATTAATTAATTAGTCTTAATTACCTTATTAATTAATTCTAAAACATAAATCTTAATTTGAATTTCAAGATAAAACATAACTTAATTATGTTTAAAACAATATTATTGAAACAAAGTACTTTTTAAACTACATTTAAATTTTCATTTTAAATACAATTTTAAAACTTATCAAAGTTTAAATAATTTAAAACTTTTTAAAATTGCAAATCAAACAAGTGCTATGAAAATTTTAAAGTTAAATTCATTTCAAAGTTTTAATAACTTAAATTTTCATTTAATTTGAAACTTCAATTTAAACCTTCTTTAAAATTTAAAACTAAAATTCAAATCTAACTTTTGAATTTCCAGATTTTAAATAAACTTCAAATCTACTCATATTTTAAAATCTCATTACTAAAAGTGTTTAAACTATTTTACCAAAACAAATAGTTAATTAAATTAAATTTCTGAAACTTTTATTTTTAAAAACTGGGATTTAAATTCAAATCAGAAATTTCAAACTTGAATTGAATTTAAACTTAAACCTTACTTTAAAACTAAGCTACATATTTTAAAAATTTTAAAATCCAGATTTAAAAAAAACAGTTTCCTGGAACCTGGAAACAAATACAGAGCAACTCGAGAATTCCCCTAATATTACTTCGAGTGTTGCAACACAACATTCCCGAGTCAAACACGCTACTGCTTCGGGCAACTCACTATATTACTCGAGCAAACCAAACACAGGCCAACCCACATCAGTAATATCCCATCACCATGCATATGCACGGCGACTCCGACCACAACCAATCGACGTCGATGAACGCCCCACTCCACCAACCAACTCAGCAACCATCCACGGCCATCAAATCAAACAACCACCCAAGAAAACAAAATCGAACTCAAAATTCCAAACCTGGAAAACCATATTCAGGTTTTTGCTTCAAACCTGACAACGGCAAGAACCCACCACTCCGACCTCTTGACGATCAACCCCTCCGGCCGCAACTTCGACCACGTACCAATAACCAAATCCCAAAATAACTTGTCACTCGATCGCTCCTATGTCCCAAAATGATCGATTCTTTACCCCAAATAAAAACTAGGGTTAAATTCTAAAAATCAAAACTGCATCTACCCTAATCAATAAAATCCTCATATCTGACTTTTCTAAGGAATCCTTACTTTATAACTCAAAAGAATTCTAAGTTTTCTTTAACTACAGATTGCAAGCATTTGCTCCGATTCATATTTTTGTTCAAGAACAAACTGTTAATGAAACTATACTCTAAAATTCCTAATACTTGATTTAAAAATCAAGTTCCAGTAAATATTTTTAGTTTATGAAACTGGATTTCAATATTAATATGTTTGGATTTGATCAAGATTAACATATAATGTTATTACCTGTTTTTACTGAGATATCACCCTGTATTTTATCTCCTCTAAATTTTTTAAACCTTAACTTAAGAAAATAAAAATATATTACTTTATAAATTTGAATTCTAATCTATGATAAGCAAACTTCTTTTAATTATTCTAGAACCTAGTTACTATCTTAAATCAGATCAATTGTAGGAATTCTTTTAAATAGGATGATGATCTGGGTATACTCTGCAGAACATAATAAAACATGCATACACAATCACATTTATATCAGGCACACAAACATGTTTTATCTCAAGCAACCTAAATTACAGTTTTAAGATTAAATGTTACTCACTTTAGAATGCAGAGCTCTGTTAAACCCTTATGAATATTGCAAAAAGAAATGCAGGCTTGATCCTTTATTGTTTAAAATCTGAGTTGAATTTTGATGAAATGCCCATGATCTCAGCCTAATTACTTGCATGCAGAAAGTAGATGCTATTGCTAATTCTTCAAATGCATGCTATCATTCCCAGGTGATATGAAAATTCTTTCAGATTGCAGAAGAAAAACAGTGCAGGCTTAATTTGAATTTTGCAGATTGATTTTTGAAACGTGAGGAAGTGAAAACCATAAAGATAAAGGTGTTTTGATTTTTAGGAAGTGGAATATGCTGATTTTCTTTGGATTTGTACATGTATTTGAAGGGGTTTGATATGAGGAGTTTTTGATTTTGAATATGCAGGTTTTTTTCTGAATTTTATAGATTTTGAAGATGAGTTTATAATTTCTCTTTTGATTAAGGAAAATGAAAATGCAATATGAATGAAGATGCAAACTAAACTAATGTATTTTCAGATTTAATGAAATAAAAGAAAAATTAAAACTAAATTTTTACACTTGTCAAATGGTTATGCTAATTTTTAAACACATGTTACATGAATGTAACACTTGTTAAAAGAATGCAACACATGTCTCTTTAAGATAATTAGTGCTAATTTATAAATTAATGTATATGTTAGCCTAAATTAACTTGTTAGTTTATAATTGAATATGTGTATAAATTTATAAAAGAAATAAAAACAAATCATGTTTATAAATAAACTTATACATATTAAACACTAAAACAATTAAGATTTTATACTTTGGAATTTAAATTCGAACTAAATTCAAAATCAAATAATTCCAAATCAAGTTATAAATATAAATTCAATTTGAAATGAAAATTACAAATCCTATTCAAAACTTATTTATAAAGACAATACAATATCAATATTGTTTTTATAAATCTCTTATTATTAAATTAAAATCATTTTAGAAGAGATTATATTTTTATCAATAAATATCTATTTTACTAAGCCATGAAACCTTTTTGTTGAATTTATTCTAAATTTAAAATTCAATCTAATTTAATTTAAACATTTAATATTTTTCTTATCAATTTTAAAATCATATATTTTTTATGAAATAGTTTTAAAAACTCAATGCTAATTAAAATCAAAATTTCCAATTTACAATGTATATATTAGAATTTGTAAACATGGATCATTTATTAATTTTAAACCAAAATCATTTATTTAACTTTGAAAAACTAATATTAAATAAAACAAATTTTCCAAATTACTACAAATATTAAAACTAGAAAATATGCTTTACTTATTAAAAATTAAAACAATACCAATCTATTTAAAATATAAACCATATATTTATATTGTAAATAGAAATCAATTTATTATTTTTAAAAGATAAAATAACCAATTTAAATATTTATTGAAGAAGATTATTAAATTTATCTGAATAATTATTAACAGAATATCAATATCAATTTAATTTTAACTATAGATTATTAAATTGATATTGTTAAAAATTCCGGGATATTACAATTGTAAATAAGTGAAGGAGATTTTAACGAAATGTGAATAGAAAGGAAATTGATTTGGCTGATAATCAATGAAAATAAATATGTAGGATGTACGTATATTATTCCATTCGCATAGTGATTTGGTCCAGATTCGAGCACAGAATTTCGAGATAGTTATCGATCCGAATTGGGATTTTTTTCACTCGCTTTTCGACGGCGAACCTGAATATGGATTGTTGATTGGTTCTGGATATTCTCTATCATAGTTATGGCTATGCAAGGAGAATGACGGTTTCTAATCAAGAAACCAAATCTGTGTTAGCACTAGGAAGTCGGGTGGACGATACTAGTTCGAAAGTAAAATTGTGTGATCGAGTGAGCGATCAGATTGGTATAGCATACAGATGATAAATGTACATCGTACGGATTTGGATGAAATTAATATTGAAAAGAGTAATCCAATTGGGATATTTGGTTTTGAATAAACAAAGTTGTATATCTTTATTATATAAGATAAATCTTCCCTTGTTGAATTTATTGCTGGAAGAAAAATGTTTTGAAATGTTTGAAGTATAAAAGGATTTTATACAAGTTTGAAATGATCCAAAGTTTTAATTTTTTTTTTTTTTGAATATATATAAAGGATCTTATGAGGATTTTGAAAAGGTTTTGGGAACCTTTGGATTTGGAAAGGCTTTTGATTTTTGGGTAAAATCAATACGAGAATTTGGAAAGCCTAGTTTGAGAATTATCGATTTTGGAATAATCGATTTTGTGTAAATGAGCTTTGTATGAGATCATACTAGGTGTATGATTTGAAGATACTATATGTGTATAGCATAAAATATTTTGATGATGGCTCTGGGGAAAAAGGCGCTCCCTTGAAATGAACTTCTCAGGAGTGCCACCGGGTGGTGCTGCCTTGAGCCCCAAGGGGGGTTCTAAAGTTGATCCTGTGAGGAGTCCGGACAAAATAGTTCCTGAAGATTATTGGGTAGCGAAAGTCGAGGGCGCTGATGCCTACAGAGGCATTTGGGTTATGCTGTGACGAAAGTGTAGCTCGATGTCGCTATGATCTACTGTGGGGACCATAGCGAAATTGTGTGGAGGATGAGTGCCAACAGTCTACACTTGATTTTGCCGGGAAGGCAACGCAACATCGGTAGACTACGATCTATGGTCAAGTGGAGTGGAGAAGTTTCATTTTTGGCAGCGAAATTCGGGGGCGCTGATGCCTATAGTTATATGGGTTTTTGCTGTGATAGCTACGTAACCCCAGTTGTAGCTGCGATCTGTCGTGGGTTCCATGGTGTAATCGAGGGGTGCGGAAGCCTACAGTTATCTATGGATTTTGTCGGAATGGCAACGTAACCATTGGGTTAACTGCAACCATGGATGGGGGTGATGATTTCCAGAGCATTCTCACCAAAGATACTTCCTCTATTTTCGAAACTGTTTTCTATATTTTCAATAAAATTATTTTCCGAGTATTTTCACTGGGTGTTGAAAACGGGTTTACCAAGTACTTATAGATTTTCAGTCCTACGCCTGATCAACGTATGACTGAATTTCTAAGAGAACAAGGATGGACTGGTTGAGACATTGAGTTATAAAAAGTATTTTTTATAAAGAGTTATTTTAATAGTATGATGTGAATTTAAAAGCATTTCTAAATTTTTAAAATAAAGATGTTGGAATTTTGGAAAATCAAGGAAATCCAAACTGGAATTTTAATGAAGCGAATTTGTAATTAAAATCGAATATTGATTTAGAAGTTGAAAGTAAGCTAATGGGCTAAATAATTATTTGATTGAGTATATTAATAAAATTTAACTTGGGAAAATAAATGGATTGTAAATTAATAATAGAGTTTGGAAATGAATTCGAATTTGTAAATAAAATTCGACTTGGATTTGATATGAATTAAATAAGAGGAGATGTTGTAAAATAAAAATAAAATAGAATTGGATTGAAAAATGTGATGGTTTGAATTACAAATAAAATTCAAAGGTGATTTGAATAATATTTAATGAAATTTGCAAGTAAATTGGATATAAGAGAAGTGATTATAATAGAAATAGTTTGAGTTGCAAAACAAAACCCAAATGAATAGAAATAAATTGAGAATAGCCTTATGTTAATAAAATAATTTCGAACATGAATTAAGTACGTAAATTTAAAATTTAAAATGGGTTAATTGAGTTAAATAATAAATGGATGAAGTCTGATTACATGAAAACTAAATCAAAGTTGTGATTGGAATTGGATTTTCAGACTGAACTTAAGTTCGGTGGCATATTAATTTGAAGTATAAATGAGTTAAGTATGTGCTTGGATATTATTTTGATAAATTGAGAAGGTGAATTTAAAATTAAAATTTAAAATTGATGGGCTAACTGAATTTAAAGGAAGTTGATTAAATGAGGATCAAATAGAAGTAAACTTGAGTTTGATGTTGGAATAAATTAGAAATGAAATGGAATTAAATATAAAATGAATTGAAAATTTATTTAAAGTAGCTATAAACTAAAATAGATACTTTATTAAGCGAATATCGTCGAAATTGCATAACAATAATTGTCGTTTGGCGTAAACAAAAGTAATTAAATTCCTGTGAGTTAACAGAGATTAAATTAAATTTGATTCTGAATCATTTGAAGTGAATATGAGCTTGTTTGGATTATAAATCAATGGAATGTCAGAAATTGAGTTGTGAACCATTAAAACTTAAATGGAACGACATATGAATTGGTTGAAAAGAAACTGAATTAGCTTTAAGATTATATAAATTGCTTATGGAAAAGTTTTGGTGCTTGCTGCTTATGATATACATGTGTTTAGCTATTGAAAATAAGTGAAATGCTAATAGATTTTCAATATATGGCACTTACATATTTAAATTGAGTAAGTACATGTACCTGAAGGTCGTTTGGCTGGTTTGGATTGCGCTAATTGCTTAAATTAATAAGCTGCTTGCTTAAAATGCTAAATAAGGTACGCCTACGCAATAAAAATAGGAAATATGAACTGTTTTTGCTTTTTCCGACCGGGTGGGTCGATGTATATATATTTATATCTCTTGTCAAATTGCAAAAGCTCCTCCGCACAAAGGAGACTTTGCCAAAACAATTCCAAAATTTTGGGAGTTAGAAAATTTTTGAAAATTTTGGGGAAAAATTTTGTTAACGACAAAACAATTTCAAATTGGAAATTAAAGTAAATAAGTAGATGAAACTAATATGAATCAGTTATAAATGAAAGATAAAATTTAATACTCAAAAGTGAAGACAAGTTGAATTCATATGGAATGGGAAAACTAATTTTGGAAATAGATATGAACTTATATGGGAAAATATATACAATGATTTGGAAGGTTACGATTGGATATTATTGTCAAGTAAGATATGCAGGTATTAAAAGGGGGAAAAGAAAATTGGATTTGATTCCAAAAGATAAATGTGAACTGCCCGACAAAAAGGTATGTATTTTAATTTCTGTATGAATTGGATTGGGTTTTTGATCTAGCCACTTGGCCTTCTGTTTTCTTTTTGGAATTTGGGAGCCCGTAGAGGCCTTTTGTAGTTGTACCGAGCTAGACACGCAAAGGAGATGTTGGCAAAATTTTCCGGGAATTTAGAGAGTTAGAAAAATTTTGAGAAAATTTTGATAATTCAAAATATGGTTTTAAAATTTAAATTTAAATGATTGAGAAAAGGGTATTATTTGATACTATAAAAGGTTTTGGGAAGTTGGTTAAGATGATAGTGGGTCTTTAATAAAGGATTGTTGCAAGGATGTTGAATTGTGAATTTTGGAAAAAGTAAACGGGTATTGGTCCATTCTTCCTAACTAGTAATTTCGGGGACGAAATTCTTTTAAGGGGGAAGGAATGTGACGACCCAGAATTTCTAACAGTTTAAATTTGAATAGTTAATTGATTTTAAAATATTTAAAAGTTAATTTTAACTTTAATTCAAGATATCAATATTTACTTGATAATGAAATCATTGAATTGTATAGTTTAAATATTGAATTTAATAATTGAAATTGGGTACATTGTTGAATATGAAATTTCTAAGCCTGTTTAAATAATTTGAAGGCTTATAAAATTTATAATGAGGACACTGAAGATAATAGAATGGTTGAAATTTAAATTAAAGGTGATTTGTTCAATTTTAATAATATATCGTTTAAATCGATATTTAAAAATAGCTTTCCGAGGCACAGTCTTGGAATTCGACGAAACTCATTCCATTGAATCCGTAATAGTTAGTTATTATCGGATTTCAATTTTCGTAGAAATCGGAATTGTCGTTTGACCCTGGCAGCTCAAAACGCTTAGAACTATTTTAATCGATTTAATTTAAAACTGATCGTTTTCTTCTGTAATTCGTGCATGCAGTCGAATTAGGTTACAAAACACGTTTCATCATGTTCGGAATGCGAGTAAAACTTTATAATTGCCTAACGGCATTCCTTAAGAGGAGTTCGAAATTTAAATAACAATTAATGGGACGTTTTGAAAATATAATGAAATTTAAAGTCAAATAGGGGTCAAAGATATTTTCATTTACTCGTGCTCAACAAGCCATCCCAAACCTATATCTTCCCCGTCCCTCTCTCTAATCATAACAGTAAATCGAACTCATCTTATAAAAAAAACGAAAAATTTATTAATGGCGTGCGGAATTTAATCGTGTTCGAAACGAGCACGGCGAAGATGAGAGGGAGGCGAACGTCAATCGTTAGTCGATCAAGGCTAGGGCATGGATTCGAGCTCGACTAGGGTTTTGGGCTGCGATGATGGTTCGCGTACTCGCGTCTTGCATTTCGCGATGGGAAATTGGGGCTTTCTGTGAGCGTCGGTGTCGCGACTGGGCAGGAGGTCGGCGCGGAAAATTTTGGGGCAGTGAGGGGTCGCGACCAGATTGCTAGGAGATGACGTTCGACGTGATGTAGAGGCGTTGGGCAGTGCTAGGAGGCTCGCTCAAATGCTGTGAAGGCAAGATCGTGGTGGCCTTGGTTCTGCTGCCAGTGAAGCAGTTTACTTATATATTAATTATAACTTATATCTTAGAGGTAGCTGTGTTATAGAAAAAAATAAATAAATATAATTTAATGTTGATTTTAACAAGTAATATATACAGTAAAGTATAAACTGTTCATTACTTTCAATTTAAAATTTTGCTTATCTAAATAGAAGGTATTCCAGTGAGAATTTTGTGATTTGAATTGTAAAGACAGTTTAAAATTCAATTATTTGTTTAAGAAAATCTAAAGGAATTTTATTATAAAAATAATGAATATGATGATTTACTTGTTGTATTAACCTGTTTAACTATTTTTAATTACTAAAAAAAAATTATTAAAAAGAAAGTTATTTTAAAAATTGGATTATTAGATAAATTAAATTTATTACTCAAATTAATGGTTAGTTAATTAAGGTACCAAGTAGTAATTGATTTTTCGATTTGTTCAAATATTAATAAACTACCTAATTTTTTTTACAAGGTTAAAATCGAGGTAATCAAGAAAATGTTGAAGTGGATTGCAAATAAAAGCAAAGCAAAGGTGAGTAAATCTCACTCTGTTGGAGTTTTATTTAAATTTAAGTAGTTAAATTTAAATATTTGGTTGAGTGGTTGAATTGATTTGATGTGCACTGTGAATTGATGACCTGTTGACTTTGGTTTTTGATTGATTTTCGAGTTGATTGTTGTTTGACTCGAAGCGTTTGGGTTTTAGATGGTTTTAAACTTAAATCGTAAATAAGAAAAATGGTTCAGATTAAAATTAATAAAGGTTTAATGATTAGTGATTCATTAAATAAAAATGATAATTTAAGGGATAATTAATTAATTAATTAAATTAATTTATGATTTGGGTTAATTAATTGGGTCTAAATTAATTGGAATGATCATTGGGTGGGTTGATAAATAATTGCTTAATGGAATTAATAAAAATATAATTACCTTGTGGAATTAAACAAGAGATAAATTATAATAATTAACTAAGTAGTAATTAATTTATATAATAAAGTAAATATAAGATAGTTAATCATCGGTTGAGATAAATCAAGAATGACATATATATGTGTTTTAATTAATGATTAATTATTTAATATAATTAGAATTTGATTAGAAATGTAAATGAGAAATCATTAATCTATGAAATCAATAATGTAAATAGAGATTGATTAGTTAAGAAAATAAATCAATACAAGTGACTTATGAGAAGTTAATTAATATAAATAATTATGGACTAATGTGATTGAAATACTAAATTAATTCCTGAGGCAATTAAGATTTCTTATTGATTTGGGTCAAGAACAATTAATATCGTGAAATGAATTAAAGTTAATTACTTGAACGTAATTGAAGAATAATCTAGGTTGATTAATGCTGATGAATGTTGAAGGGATAATTGAATTATTTGATTTGGAATTAATTAATATAATATGAAGGAATCTAAGTGGATGTGGTTAGAAATTCAATTAGAATCAATTAAATTGGTTTGTATGTGGTTAAGTTTTGCTTATGGATGAGTGAATGGTATTGGATGATTTGAATGAGTTGAAATCTCTGATATGAAATGTGATGTATTTCATTCGAATAACTTGGGTTAGGATAACTTGAGTTTCGAAGAGACCAGGGTCGAGTATTGGAAAATACCCGAAAACTACTTCGAATTTTTATAAATTGATTTGTGAAATCAATAGGCAAGAATGAAATGATTTAAGTGGATTGGATTATTTTATCTTAGTTTGGTACTTAGAAATTTATATGTGAAATAAGTCTTGTCTATAGCAAATTGTGAATTGGATAAATTGAGATAAGTTACCCCGGGTTTTATTTAAGTTGTATGCTTTTGTATTCCTTGTTAGTTGGATTTACTCACGCTGGTTTCCAGCCTGACCCGGGTGTTACTTTGGTGTAATGCTCGGGTCAGACTGAGTATTACAGATTTTCATGTAGGTGCGTTCTGGAGCTTAAGAGGCGAGCTAGATGGCAAGAGCGTATAGAGTATTTCTGCTGTATATTATTGTTGTTAATCTGAGACATGATAATTGTATATATTCAGTGACTGTATATATATGTGAAACTCTGATATATATTAGATGTAATCGATAGACATAGTATTCTTTTATAAACTGTTATTATTTATTAGTATATGTTATCCGCTACGAATGTGAGTTGTTGATGTTTCGGTTCTTCTTCTTCTGTCTCTTTCTTCTTTTTCATAACTACCCGAAATTTTCGGCTTCGAAAATTTCGGGTCGTTACAACTACCATGTGGTCTTCTGATTTTCCATTTATGAAATCAATATTGCTAGATAATTTTTTGGTCTTCTCTTCAAAAGAGATATTATCACCGGATAAACTTCTGGAGTTACATTCGGGAGTTATCACTGTTTATTGATTTAAGAAAAATTTATAATCAAAACTAATACGATAGTATAAAAAATATATACCAATTTGTGGTTCAATCAATTCCAAAAAATAATTTTTTAAGACTAAAATTGACTTTAAAGTTCATAATGAAAATCTTCACTGGTTCAGTATTGTGCAGGAAAACAGAGTTAGAAAGGAAATCTTGCTGAAGCACAAGAAAAGACGGCAAAATTCTAGGTATTACACTAAAGTGTAAAAGCTTCTTTTATACAAGAAGGGGGTAAATGTTGTCCACATATTCTCTAAGGAAGGCAAACAATGGAATTTATGCTGAAACTAAGGATTTAGGTCGAAATTCAAGGCTCTGGATGCTAAGGTAAGGGAATTATTAATATCGAAGGCCTACAACTGATAATGGTGTTACACTAATTCCATGCCACATTCCATTCTGCATTCTATCAGTATCGCATATTATCCATGTCATGCTCCATCAATGTAAAAACAAGAGAAGGTTGCCACACTTCATCACTATGGAAGCCTACAATGATGTTGCATTGATTCCATGCTGTAATCAAGCAATGTCGGATTGATTCATCAATGTTGTAAGCCATTCAAATAGTAATGATGTCATACAACAACCGCGAATGATGTCGCACGAAGCCGACGTCGTTGCTTATCAATACCACATCTCTTCAATGTCATGCCTCATCCATATCGCATCTCATCAATATTGCAGCAATACAATACCGCATTTCAAGTAATGTCACCTCTCTTCAAAGCTGCCTATCATCAATGTCGCATCCTACTGGTTTTATACTTCATCGCCAAGGCAATTCACCGAGAAGCATGTCACCAACATAATAATAGGCATCACATATCAATCGATGTTGCATTTCATGAATATCACATGTTATCGATGTCGCATAACATCAATGCATGGAAATGTCAAAGGTCATGCAAATAAATAAGATTAAAATCATTCACAAGAGAATATTCAAAAGGATTTAGTGTATTTTCCTTCATAAAACTTTAAAGGCATTCATGTTGAAGCCATCACCAAGATAACAATCAAAGTCCTACGTCGTCAATTGAAGCAAGCCTACCATATTCCAGCCACTATAAATAGAGATGTGCCTCCTTATAGAAAGGGGCCCTGAACCTTTAGCTCACTCTTATTACTTTCTTCAATTAGGATTTTCTCTAAATTCTCTTCATTGAGAGCTTAAGGACAAACTAATGGCATAAAGGATAATAAAGGAGAAGCTAACATATTTGTAAACAAGGCCCTATGTAATTAGATAATTTCATATTTGCACATTTTGTAACATGGTCATGATTAAATAAAGAACATGACTTCAGCGTATAACCTATAGCTGTTTGGACTATTTTATCTTCTGAATTTATGAGTAGTACTTCGAATAGTCTTGTGAATTATCATAAAGCCAAGACCTATTATTGGAATTTTTTGGACATGCCATCTTGTACACACACCTTGAACATTGAACCAAATTTCAGTTTAACAATAGTGTTTTCCAATATTTATAGCAATCAAAGCTCATCAAGAAAATCAACACAATAATAAAATAGGAACGTATCTCATATCATATCGTACATATTTTCAATACCCAAAAAGAGACAACTAGCGATTACAACCCAAATAACTTAAAAGAAACAATTGGTGAAAGCTGTCCTTCAACAACAACTAGTATAAATGATGTTGTGGCCCTATAACTTCTTACTCAAATAAAATGGATATATTTAGTATGTCATTCTACTATAGTCCACATGTCTAAACTTACCCTTTTGGCTTCTAATAAATAAGGTCCTTCTGTTACTTCAATTATTACAACCATTTATTGGATAAGTTGTAGTGTTAAGAAATATAACGTATGCACATTCAAAATAACTCCTCGAAAAATTGGCTTAGCAGAATAACTTTCCTGTCACCTATCTTGCCTTCTTAAATCCTGAGTCAACCATCTTCTTCTATGTGTGTTTGTCATATCATTACCCTCTTCTCAAATTATATTACTGCCTTTCTTTCGATCAATTTTTTTGATATTATTCTAAAATTTTACTATTTATTTTCTTTATCCTTTAAATTTCATGCGAATATACTTGCGAGCATACTCTAGAACTTCCAAAAACGTAACATTTTCCCATTCCTTTGTAGGTTCTTCTAATGGCTTTCACACATGTCTAATAAAACATTGTTAGGTCCATACGAATATTCCTTATATTCAACAGGGATTCTTTGTTGCTACTCTACGAGCATTAGTAGCTCTTTTATGCACAGCCTTAATATTTACCCCATCTTACCATGGCAGTTATCCTTATCTGCTCCATATCAAATTGGTTTGGTTTTTGCTATTCTTTATGAAATTAATAAACTTCATAATCATTAAGTATTTAACCCAAAATTTTTGTTTTTGAAAATATAAAATTAGAGAACTTTTATTATATTCAACAATTGTTTGGTTTCCAAAACAAGCCATGAAAAATTCCTCCTTTTAACGAGCTTTAACAGTAGATGTCATATCTATAATTTAGGATTTATGAAGTAAGTTTATTTATTAAGTTCAAAAGCTAATGTTAGCAATTAAATTATTAAAAGATCCTTTTCTTTAAATAACACATTATTTCCCTTTTTTAAATGAAGAGTCATTAAATCAATTCTCCCTTTAAATACTTTTCACAACAAACATTCTACTTTTTTTTAAAAGTAGGATTTTTAACTCAAACCATTCATTAAGTTTTGCATTTAGAAACTCAACTATTATACCAAACTATATTTCAAAAATGCATTGTTACAGTGTTTCTAAAATAGCTTTTCACAAAAAAAAAACTAGAGTAAATAAGGATAACTTTCATTCTATTATTTTCCTATTACTCGTATTATTTCCACTTTCAACCTCCATGGAGATTCTAACCTATAATGACTTTTTTCTAAAATGGCATATGCATCTACTACACATATTTACGGGAACTATCCATTTTTTATTTATTTTACCTTTAATTTCCTATATTATTTCTAATTAGATAACTAACATTATTTTAATATAAATTCTTAGCATTGTTTCTATTTATATTTCATAATGTTACTACTATCTAAATTGCTCTGATTTAAATGGTTTCTCTGTACATAGCTCTCTTTTGTTTTGATTGTTTTCTTCATTGCAATATGGTCGCCAATTGCTTTAGCCATTTGGATTTTCTTAATTAACATGAAACGGATTGCCTTTTAAGCATAGCTAATTTAACTTCCTTTTCTCCGTATTTTCCTTATACAGGAATATTCTTCCTATTTTCCCTTCTTACCCTTCCACTCTCTTTACCCCATTTAAATCAAGTACCATTTCCAATTTCCCGTCCCTTAAAATGTATTTTTAAACTTTAAATTTATAAAAATAGAAAAATCGTTGTGCCAACATATGCTCTATTTTTCATTTATTTTAAAAAGGAAAAATCTCCCTATATAAACCCTCTAATTAAAATTTTTAAATCCAACCTATCACGACCCGAATTTCAGCGTTCGAAAATTGACACCCGTACTTCACTTATACTCGAATGTCGCAGATTCAATCATTGAAATCCGATTCATACCAGAGCTTATAACATATTAAGTACAACAACGCAGCGAAAGAAAACAATATATCATTGATATACAACAGTTGATACAACAATGATACAAATGACATCAATATCCATCAGAGATACAGGATAACAGCGGAAGAAATAACACAACTGGATGGTCTAGACTTTGCAACCATCGACAGCAGAAAGATAACTCCAATAGAATTTCCAAGGGAAAGACTGAATCCACAAGCTGCAACTCTAATGCCAAAGCTCTAAAGTCTGCAAACCAAAAGCTCGAACCCAAAAGCTATCAGGCTAAATGAAGCAAACTCGATCCTAATGAGATTGCCAACCCAAAGACTTCAAAGATTTCCAAATAGTAGTCTAAAGGCTACTAAATTTATATCTACTAACTGATTATCTAAAAATCTAACTCTAGACTGCCCGTGTGGAAAATTATGGCACCTAGAGTTTAGAAAGGGAACAATAAACTCTATGTCAGTCATGGGACTGGTGTGAGCAAACAAAAACAGTTTTAAATAAAAAACAACAAAAGAATTTAAGATCGAAATCCGCAATGCTTTCTGGAAAATGAAACTGCCATAAGGCCTTCCGCTACACACAATGCAATTCACACATTTGGAGGAGATTTCTCCTTAAGATAGTAAAAAATGCTTGATACGTGAAAACCATTTGATATTATTGTTAGTGCATAGTGCAGACAACATTTGCAAGTATAATATTAATCTTAGCCAGCATACATACCATTATAGTACGCCTACTATAACTACCTTGTTAAATGGCAGGTTATACAACTAAAACTTTATAAGAAGCATATTGGATGATTGGATTTCTAACAATGGTCAGGCAAAGGAACTTCCTACACCGAATAGAACGCCTCTGAAGGGATGCCCTCGAGAACCTAACCAGATCTCTGCCAATACAAAGTCGTGTTACCTCTGTAGCTAGGTAACTACTGACATGAGCATGCCATCCCCCGGTCGTTACTGACCTTTATCCGAGGTACCTCTACACCAACAACCACAAAGCAATAAGTTTGCAGTAACCACATTGGTTAAATATCTGGGCTCCATACCACACCTTTTATCCAGAAGGAAATGGACATACCCACAGGGGGCGCCAACCCCAAGTAACCTTACTTCAACGATTTCTGTTTCGACCATTACCGGATTGTGAGGCTCAACGAAGTCTCGTCCACAAAGCTATGTTTTATACAAAAGCCATGCTTCAATCAAAAAATGATCGGCAGCACTTCGTATGCCACATTACCAAATTGGGAAAGTATCACTAGTAACCATCAACTACATAACCTCTGAGATCGTACATCTTAGAGAAGGGTGTTAAGCTAAGAGAATAAATTCTCTGCCACCAAAAAGAAATGTATTTGATAGAAACCAGTTTTACATCTCAAAGTGTAATGTCAGACACACATCCATACAAGTCTGTTCCGGGTTCGAACAGAACCGAAGGCACTTCAAAAGAAGCCCTTGCAATCCGGGCATCCTCAATCCCGGTCGGACTCCCCATCACATATGGAGATCTCTATACCAGAGCAACTCAGTGCATAGTCATTCGACATGTTATCCTATCGTTCTCGAAGACACCCGATCTTCACCACCGTCTTCAAATGCTTTCCATTTCATCGTATCACTATTCGGAATGGGTTATATGACACAAAGTCCTCTCCCGGCTAAACCGAATAGTGAGCGCAATATTTAATAAGCATATGGATATAGTGGGATCTTATTTAAGTCACAACTTAAAGCCCAAAACCTTTCTTCAAATGGTTTAAACAAATTACCATTTTCAAATCTTTAAAACAAAAGGATTTACTTCCCAAAGTTCACCAATCTTTCACAAAGATTGATTCATAGCTTTCGAAATAATTCCATTTCAAACTTGAAATCTTTTCAACAAAAATTGGAAATCCTTTCTTTATTTGAAAGCTATTATCATTTGAAAAAAAAATATTTTGTTTCAGAAAAACCCGATCAAATATACACAAGTTATAGCCTTTAAAGTATAAACTTGGGTTAGATTCAAATTCCCAAAATAATACTTTCAAAATACTTTAAAGATGGTTTAAAAATTCATATATATATATATATATATATATATATATTATGTAACTTGTATAAAGCTTTCAAACTAGATTTCCCAAACGATGTAAAAACATAAACAATATATATATTATTTAGACTAAATTTCAATTTCAAACTTTCTTTCAAAAGCTTTTCATATTCAATCCAATTCCATTTCCAAAACCATTTGGATTCAAAATTCAACTTTAAAACCATTTCATTAAATTCAAATATTTGTGAATTAACCGATTTCCCATGAAATCCATATTTGTGTGTTTATGGTGTAGTCCAGGGGTTTTACACAATCGTTCAATATGATCAATCATCACAATCCAAACACAGCAATATCGATAAGCAATATAATCTTATAACGCTTATCTACATTCTCGGATTCACACATACATAGTATAAATTCATCACGGATAAATAAATTACATTCATCATAGCTCAAATCAAAATAATTCCATCACAAAGCATCACACATCAGGGATACAAAATAATTCAAAGCATTCAATGCAATTCAATCATCCATAAGTAAGATCAATTCATTATCTGATTTTAATTACCTTAAACCAGATCAATTACTTATGAATAAATTACTAATCCTAGTTAATTAACATTAGTTAATTACAAACCATTTTAATTAATTAACCTTTAACCATTAATTAATTAACCTTTTGATAATAAATTAATCAACCTTTAATCATTAAATAATTAACCTTTAATTATTTAATTTATCCTTTAATTAATTATCTTTAATTAATCACATAATTAATTAACCCTTAATTAATTACCATTTAAATTAATTATCCTTAGTTAATTACCATAAGTGATTATCCCTAATCACTTATATAAATAAACCATAATTTAATTACATTGAGTAATTATACTTTTATCATTTGATTAATCAACTTGAAATCATTAATCAATTACTTTTAATTAAGTAATTATCTTTAAGTAATTAATTAACTTTAATTACTTACATTAGTTAATCTTAATTAATTAATTACCTTTAATTAATTCATTATCCCTTAATTAATTACATTTAGCAATTAGCCCTTTAATTACTTACCATTAGGCAATCATCTCATAATCACTTTCATAAAGTAATAAGCCTCTAATTTATTAATTATCCTTAAATTAGTTACCTTAATTAATTATCCTTTAATTACTAATTAATTTTTCCTTAGTTATAAATTAACTAATCCTTAATTATTAATCTTAATTAATTATCCTTAATTAATTACATTAATTAACTCTTAATTAATTATCTTTTAATTAATTACCTTAATAAATTAATCTTCAATTAATCACATTGAATAATTAATCACCTACCTTAAGTAATTAATTATAAATTCCATTTGAAAGCATTTAAAAATTAATTAAATAATTAACCTAACATATATTACTTTAAAAACAAATCAGTTTTAGACATTTAGCTTAAAACTTTAAACTTTGGAACTTTGTTAAAAACTTGTTTTTAAAACTTTGTTTCCTCTTAATTTCACATCTTCCTTTATTTTCAAATATGATACAGATTTATTTTCAAATTTAAAAACCTTAAAACATATTCCCTGTTTAAAATCTGAAGCCCAGTTTTAAAATTTGGAACCTGGTTTTTAATACCCGAGCCCTTTTACATTTTTCCCCGAGCAAAACCTCAGGTTCACGAGTCAACGTTCTCTCCGAGTCAATCACACAAAAGCTTCGAGTAAAACGAGACCAATGCCTCTTCTCCATTCCAACATTTATCCAGATACATTGACATACGTGTGCAAACGCGATCGCATGGATCACCTCCGGTCACTGTTGCGACCATACACAAGTCGATGACTATCATCTCGTATCGAATGATCACCCAAATTGATTGAATTCAACTTGGAATCGAATCGAGCATCTTGATCCTCCACCTGGAACAAATAGATTGCCAAAAACCTGACTTGACTCACCAATTCCGATCATCAGGGACTTCGCCACTCCACCAAAATCACCATCATAGTCCTCTTCTTCTTTTCCCCCGGCCGCGATTCCACTCGATGTGAAGACGTTGGCGAAACTTCCTCGACAATAACATCGACCGAAATAGGTCGACAAACCCTAGTTTGTCGTCGCTACACCACCTCGTCCATTGATAAATCCAATCCCTATTTTTCCTATAATTTCCTTCCTATCAGCTTCCACCATGATCAATCACGACACCTCATTTATCGTTAATCACCAAAAGTCGACGAATAACCCAAACCCGTTCATTCTAGAAATCTCTATGAACCTAATGTTAAAAATCTTGAAACCATGATTAAAATTTATCAATTCCAACTACGAATTAAATAGCAGAATCAAAGCATGATTTCCGTATAATTAATTTTCTACCTTGAATTTATTTTTCTTCTGTAAATTCGTATTTTTATATTAAATACTAAATAGTTTTACCTAAAATTATTTTTAAAAATAACTTTATGTTGTTATAAACATTTTCTCTTCAGGATTTATGACTTGATTGGCTTAAACAAGAAGATATGGATTTTTTTTCTTAAATCTGGTTACCCAATTATTAACAGAAACATATTCATATGTATACATAGACATGCACATAGATTATTCTATGTTTATATCCATACGACACATAATTTCATACATGAAAACACACTGATTTGTCCAGGCAAACATTATTATTTCAAGAATTCATCACAAGCATACGAAATCAAGCAACAATATATAAGTATATTGAGGGTCAAAAGTTTTGCTTACCTTGATTTGGGAAGAACAGAGAACCTGGAATGTTTTCAAGTTTGAAAATCTAGAATTGATTGTTTATGAGCTGAAGTGAAGCTTTGATCTTTGCTTTAAAGCTGAAACTTGCAGTTTCATTTGATCTTGAAACTGGAATGTTTATTTGCTTCAAGCTTCACAGGTTGAAGATTTAAAATAGGTTAACAGCTTCCAGGTTTTGAAAAAAAAAACTGGAAACGATTCTGCAGTGCTTTGCTTTGATTTCAGGTTTGAATTTTATTTTTTCTTTCTGATCTGAGTTGAATCTAAATCTTGAACTGCATTTGAATCTGAAGCTTGATTTGTTTTCCAGGTTTTTTATTTGAAAACTATTGTTTTGATTTGTTTTTGTTTCGATTGCTTCAGATATTGATCTAAAGCTTTCAACTGCTTTTGATTTACTGTTTGAATATGTTTGAGTTTGAAATTTTTTCTTCTTTTGGTTTTGATTTGAGTTTTCCAAATGAAAGAAAATTGGCCTGTTTTTCTTATCTTGCTATCATTATCTTTAAAATTAAATCTTAAACGAAAAACAAAAAAATTGCCAGTTGTATCATTTTGTTAACACTTGTAATTTAAGCGAACACTTGTTTTATGTATGTGTAAATTTGTTCACAAATGTTAAATGTATTTAAATAGATTACACTTGTTAGAAATAAGTAATTTTATGTTAAAACCCTTACTTTATTTTAATTTATAATTTATATTTTAAACCCCTACATTATTCAAATTTATAAATCATGTTTTTTTAATATTTTCATATTTATATTTTTATATATCTACAAACTATAATTTTAAAAGAAAATATTCTAATCTATATAACTAATACTATTTTAAACTTAATTTATTATACTTTCAAATGTATTTGTATACATACAAGTTACATTTAGTTATATATATAAATTTAAAATCAAATTTAAGTTATTATACTTAAATTTATATAAATAATACTAGTGTTGAAAATATTAAAATTTAACTTTTAGAAAATTATTATGTTAATTTCAAAATATAACTTTCAAATAATTATATTATAACTAGAAAACAAATTTTATTAATTTTGATCATAGTATTTTCAAATCCAATTTATTTGTAAAATATTTACAACTGAATTCCCAAATTAAATTCAATCTATTTTCTAAAATATTTAATTTAAAGTTTCAAATTCACAATGCAATTCAAAATCAATCTATATACATATAAATAAACAGGCACCTATCTTATTTAATATGGAAAATTTCAAACTAATTCACAATTAAATTCTAAAATTTAAATTAATTACCAATTTAAATTTGTTTTGAAATCGGGATCATTACAGATTCCCCCTTGAGAAAATTTCGTCCTCGAAGTTTGCTGGACAGGAAGACAACAAAGAACTGAGAACACACAGAGAAATGGTTCACCAGATCAAACTGAGTATCTATTCTGCATTTGGCTTACCAAATCAGAATAACATCAATAGATACAAAAATGAATCTATTCAACACTTCATAAAACACTCGGGTCATCAGATCTATGAAATATGCAGGGGCATTGGTTAGTCCGAAGGGATAACTAACTGTTCGTAGAATATATCCAGACCCAAAAAGAATAGACAAATGGATTCAATCTTCCACAATTCTCAAACACTAGGTATGAATTCCAAACTCATGTCGGAATACCCCAAATTTTGCACCAGCTTGCCCCTCTTCGGACTTTGACTCTCATAAGAAATTACAATAGAATTTTAAATTTGGTTTTAATCGAAATCGTTTTATCGATACAAATCTTCATATTTTATTAACCAATTTGTTTCAAATAAATTTTCAAATTCATTAGAGTTAAAAACGAAAAGTTGATAAGAAACCGAGGAAGAGAATACGAAATAGGAACTTCCTACAAGGATTTGTAGGGCCATCATCACACCAAAGCTTCATCCTGGAGCTGCCACCAAGACATCAGAGAATTTTGGAATCGGATCAAAGGAGATTGATGAGGAAAGTTGTTTCCGTTATTGTTACAGGGTATTGACCATTTGTAGTGGTACTCCCCTGTCCCCTACCTCGTCCTCTTCTTACACTCATACTTACTATCTGTGGATAGTAAGAGAATTTACTGAGGCACACGGACGAATATCTTAGGGATACTCATTCTAGGGTATACTTCACCCTATCTCTAATAAGTTACCTAATGTGTTATACTCCTGAGAAAAAGTTCAACCTCTAGCTTTGATACCAAAATGTCACGACCCGAATTTCAGCGTTCGAAAATTGACATATGTACCTCACTTTTACTCGAATGTCGCAGATTCAACCGTTGAAATCCGATTCGTGTCGGAGCTTATAGCACATTAAGTACAACAACACAGCAGAAGAAAACAATATATCATTGATATACAACAGTTGATACAACAATGATACAAATGATATAAATATCTATCAGAGATACAAGATAGCAGCAGAAGAAATAACACAAGTGGATGTTCTAGACTTTGCAACTATCGACATCGGAATGATACCTCCAATAGAATTTCCAAGGGAAAGAGTGAATCCACAAGCTGCAACTCTAATGCCAAAGCTCTAAAGTCTCCAAACAAAAAGCACAAACCCAAAAGCTTGTTGAAATCTCGTTTACAATGTTTCATATGTATTTTTGACTACGACAACTATATATGTTATTTTTCAATACTAAAATACTTTTGCAGGGATATCTTCTGGAATCATATAATCTTCGTGCTGCATATATGTTGTTTTGAGTCATTGTTTAGAATTGAAATATTGTGAAAATCTCTCCTTAGATATATATATTTACACCTAATCAATCACTCTTGCACAAAGCTAAAACTGAAAATTCAGGTCAAATTCAAACGTCTGAAATGACCTATTCAGACGTCTGAATCTGTAATGAAATTTAAAATTTTAACAATATTCAATCGTATGAATTGGAAATTTCAGACGTCTGAATCTAGGCAAAACTAGCCTATTTCTTTTCTGGTTTGCACATTTCAAATTTCAGAAGTCCGAAATTTATTTTCATATGGCTGAACTTCTTCAACTGCTATATTTTTGAAAAGGCATTTCATTTTCATAAAGAGTTACAACCTTTTACTAAGAGATACATCCATACTCTTTTATGATAACTTTTCACGAATGATTACAACTCTTTATACTCTATGTAAACATATTAGAATCATTTGTTTAATTCACCGAATTGATCAAAAGCATTCAATTTCTATACTACACTGATTCTAACATTTTGAGCATTCAAATTTCTACATAATCATTCATTTACTTCCATATTCTTCACATACACACACACACATATATATATATATATCAAAAGGAGAAGATTACAGGAAGATTGTACTATCAAGGGACAAACTCGTGTTATTGAGAACACACTGTGTCATATACTTTCTGTATAAGTTGAAGTCCTGCTCTACCGTTCAGGTAAGTGAAGTCCTCTTCGGCTGTTGAGGCGAAATCCTATTCTGCTGCTCAAGTCCCTTGTTCGGCTGTTCAAGGGTTGTTGTAAACCTGTTCCTCCGGGTTAAGTGAGGATTGTTGTTAGTGAAATTCCAGAAGGAGTCTGGGACTGGACGTAGAACGAGAAGTTCGAACCAGTATAAAAATTCCTGGTGTGATTGTTTTATTTTTTCTTATTTACTCTGCTACAGTAACTTTGTTTTATTTCCGCACTAGTATATTACAATTCCATATAGCACGGTCCACACCATCATTTTCATTTGGTATTAGAGCGAGGTTTCTTATAACCGTTACACAATTATCTGATATTTTTCTAAGATGGAAAACAACACCAGCACTGTTAACACTGTCACTAACACTAGTTTTATTGAAGGTCAATCTACTGCACGACCTCCACTATTTAATGGTATGAATTACAATTATTGGACAACTCGAATGCGTATTTATATGCAAGCGAGTGGTTTTGACTCATGGAATATTACTCAAACTGAATATAACATTCCTACAACAGAATATTCTACATGGTCAAACACACAAAAACTAGATTTTACTGCTATGCCAAAGCTATGAATATGTTATTTTGTGCTTTAGGTAGAAATGAGTTTGACCGTGTTAGCATGTGTACAACTGCTTATGAAATATGGAGAACACTTAAAGTTACTCACGAAGGAACTAACAAGGTTAAACAAAGCAAAATATCCATGCTCAAAAGTCAATTTCAAAATTTTAGAATGAAGCAGGATGAATCTATAAACGATATGTACTCTACATTTCAAGAAATATATCACTCTTTACTAGGACTTGGAGAAAAGTATTCTGATTTTGATATTGTTTCAAAAATCCTTAACTCTTTAACGAATGAATGGGAAAGAAAAGTCTTAGCCATTGAAGAAGCTAATGATCTTTCTACCATGAAATTAGAAGAGTTGATAGGAAATCTAATGCCCTATGAAGTGAATTTGCAGGCTAAAAGAGTACATGCACAAGATAAAAAGAATATGGCATTCCATGCTGAAAAAGAAGAATTAGATTTGGATGAAGAAGACTTAGCATTCATTGCTAAAAACTTTAAAAAGTTTTTGAAGTACAGAAAAGGAAATCGAAACAATGGGAAAAGGAACTTCAACAACAATTCAAATAAGTCATCTTCATCTATACTAGAATGCTTTAAATGTCACAAGAAAGGACACATGCAAAAGGATTGTCCAGAACAAAAGAAGATATATCACAGTAAGAATCGAAAGGACAAATCTAAAAGAAAAGCATTTTCAGTAACATGGGATGACTCAGATTCTTCTTCTTCTTCAGAAAGCAGCAGTGATAGTGAGAAAGAACAAGCAAATGCTTGTTTTATGGCTACAGGAAATGAGGTAAATGATCTTACTTTTGATGATATGATTGAAATTAATTCAAAACTTCTTGATAATTTGAAAAGCATCAAAAGAAAATATAAAGAATTCTCTAGAAAATCAGAAGAAAGCAGAATTCGAGAGAGATATGCTTAACAATGAAAAGAAAATATTAGAAGAAGAACTTAGAAAACTTCAAGATAACTTCTCTAATGATAACTCTCAACTTACTTTATTGAGTTAAGAAATTGAAACTCAAAAAGAAAAGAATGATTCTCTTGTCTTTGAAAATCATGAGCTAAAAACTAAGATCAAAATGATAGAATTAGATAATACTTGTCTCAAAACCAAGTTAGATAATATTACTAGAAATGTTTCTAACTTTAATAAAGGTAGAGAAAATCTATCCAATATTATTGAAAATTCTCAATCCACTTCCAATAAGAAGGGACTAGGACACTCTAAGAAATTAAAATCTCCACCTAAAAAGGAAATTAGGAAAAATATTTCTTATACTAATACTTATCCAAAAAGGAAAAATAATTCTAAAATCATAAAAATATGGGTTCCTAAAATAAACAATAGTTTGATTAGGAATAAATATATAAATACCTTTTTGGAAACTGTTCATAAAAATAAAAATTATATTTTTAAGGGGGGTGCTGAACCTACTTGGGTTTGGTTTCCTAAGACCTAACTCTTAGGACCCTATCATGAAGTGTGTACCAATGTTATTATTATTTTTTGTAGGACCCACTTATAAAGAGAGGAAAATGGATACTAGACAGTGGTTGCTCAAAACATATGACTGGAGACAAAAATATGCTATCAAACATTACTTACTCAAATGGAGGCTCTGTCACTTTTGGAGACAATTCCAAAGGATATATCATTGGAAAAGGCGACGTCAGCAATGTCGGTACATCTGATTTACCTCTTATTTCTAATGTTTTATTAAAATTTAAAACACAATCTTTTAAGTATCAGCCAGTTATGTGACAAAGGTTTCAAAATATCTTTTTCTGAAAATAAGTGTAGCATTTTTGATAAAAATCAAAATCTTATATTTGAAGGAAATAGAGGCAGAAATATCTATGTTCTGAATATGAAAATCAATCATAATTCAGATATGTGTTTAATAGCTAATGAAAATGATCCTTGGCTGTGGCACAAAAGATTCTGTTATACCAACTTCAAAACTATAAACAAACTTTCTAAAAATGATTTAGTCAGAGGATTACCAAAAATGAACTTCAAGGTCAATCATATTTGTGATGCATGTCAATTAGGAAAATTAACTAAATCATCTTTTAAATCTAAGAAAGTTATTTCTACTTTATAACCACTTAAATTACTACACATGGATCTATTTGGACCAACTCAAGTTCAATCCATAAACCATAATAGATATGTGTTTGTAATAGTAGATGATTTTTCTAGATATACTTGGACCATTTTTATGGAAAACAAAAGTGATATGTTTGAGCAGTTTAAAATTTTTGTCAAACGAATTCAAAATTTAAAAGGTTTGAAAATAAAGAATATAAGAAGTGATCATGGAGGAGAATTTGAAAATGAAGTTTTTGATCATTTTTGTAAAAAGAAAGGAATTTTTCATAATTTCTCGTTTCCTAGAACTCCACAACAAAATGGGGTTGTAGAACATAAAAATAGAACTCTACAAGAATGCGCACGAACTTTGTTAAATGGAAGCACTCTTCCAAAACATTTCTGGACAGAAGCTGTTGCAACTGCTTGTTATGTTTTGAATCGTGTTTCTATTTGACCTCTAACGAAAAACACTTCTTATCAACTTTTTACTGGAAGAAAACCAAAGTTTTCTTATTTAAAGTGTTTGGTTCAAAATGTTTAATATTAAATACCAAAGATCGGCTTGGAAAATTCGATGCGAAATCCGACGAAGGAATCTTTCTAGGATATTCAGATCATAGCAAAGCTTATCGTGTATTTAATAAAAGATCAAATACTGTTGAAGAAATGTTACACGTATCTTTCGATGAAAATGTTCTACAAAAACCAAGTATAAAAGATGATGAAGATTTTCCAGATAAAATTACAAATACGGAAACTATAAATCTTGAAAATAATGAAAACATTGTTGACAATAATGATGAATTAAGATCTTCACCAAAACTATTACGGGATCATCCTGTTCAAAATATTATTGGAGAAATTAATTCAAATGTTCGAACTAGAAGTCAACTAAATCAAATGGGCCACGTAGCATTCCTTTCTAATATCGAACCCAAGAATCCCAAAGAAGCTTCCACAGATGACTACTGGATAATTGCAATGCAAGAAGAGCTAAACTAGCTTGAACGCAATGAAGTTTGGGAATTAGTTCCTAGACCAAGTGATCAAACTATTATTGGAACGAAATGGGTCTACAAAAATAAAGCAGATGAACAAGGTAACATCATTAGAAATAAAGCAAGACTAGTTACACAAGGATACAATCAAGAAGAAGGGATTGACTACGAAGAAATGTTTGCTCCAGTTGCAAGACTAGAAGCAATATGAATCTTATTGGCCTATGCATGTTTTCACAATTTCAAACTTTATCAAATGGATGTTAAAAGTGCTTTTTTGAATGATTATATAAAAGAAAAAGTATATGTTGAACAACCTCCCTAATTTAATCACGAGAAATTTCCTAATCACGTTTATAAACTTAAGAAAGCTCTTTACGGTTTAAAACAAGCACCACGTGCTTGGTATAATCGATTAAAGGCTTATCTAATTTCTTCGGGATTTCTAATTGGGAAACTTGATCAAACACTTTTTATTAAACATTCTAAAAAGGATATTTTAATTGTTCAAATTTATGTTGATGATATCATTTTTGGTTCTACTAATGACAAATTGTGTCAGGACTTCTCTGAAACAATGACCAAAGAATTTGAAATGTCTCATATGGGAGAACTAACATATTTTCTTGGTTTGCAAATTAAACAACTTCAAAATGGTATTTTCATTAATCAAGAAAAATATTTTAATAATTTAATCAAATGATTCGGAATGGAAAATACTTCTGCCAAACCAACTCCAATGAGTACAACAACGCATCTTGAAAAAGATGACAATGGCAAAAGTGTTGACCAAAAACTATACCGAAGTATGATTGGATCATTACTATATTTAACTACAAGTCGTCCTGACATAATGGTGAGTGTTTGTCTATGTGCTAGATTTCAAGCCAATCCAAAAGAATCACATTTAAGAGCAGTAAAATGGATATTACGTTACTTACAAACACGAAGGATTTTGGTCTGTTCTATCCTAAAGAATGTCCATTCGAATTAGTTTCATATAGTGATGATGACTTCGGTGGTTCTCGAACAGATCGAAAAAGTACAAGTGGTGCATGCCATTTTATCGGAAAATCACTCGTATCTTGGTTTAGTAAGAAACAAAACTGTGTTTCTCTTTCTACATGTGAAGCAGAATATATTTCTACTGCTTTGGCGTGTACTCAAGTAATTATATGCAACAAACACTTAAAGATTTCAATATAAATTTATCAAACTCAACTATGTTTTGTGACAACTCTAGTGCTATTAATTTGTCTAAAAATCCTATCAATCATTCACGAACAAAACATATTGACATACGTCATCGTTTTCTTCGTGACAATGTTGAAGAAGGAACAATCAATCTAGATTTTGTTTCTTTTGAAAATCAGTTGGCTGATATTTTTACGAAGCCACTTTTAGAAAATATTTTTATCAAACTAAGACGAGAGCCTGGTATTGTCTCTTAAAAATTTATAATTTTTTATAAGATATTAAGATTTGTAACTTTGCTTCATAATCTCTTGCTAACAGTTAACTATTACTAAAATTCCATAACATTTAATTTGACCAGTATTAATATTTGTTCCTTAGCTCATTTTTTGTTTTCCTGGTTGAAATCTAATTAGTTTCATAGAAACCATCTTCTGTCTATTCCTAGCATATTTGTTTATTCTAATAAAAGCACATAACTATGTTTCTAACATATATTACTTAATTTAAACTTTTTTCCGACCTTTTAATTTTTCAACAAACGTATGGATATTATTACCTTACATCTTTCAGCCACACATTTCTTAACAACAAATTCTATATATAACCTATTTTCCTCTACTTATACGTTCAAACTTATCTCTATTCTTACCAAATAGTTTCTGTTCTCTCATTATCAAACAAAAAGGTTATTGCAATGGATTTCAAAATGTTTTATCTTCTTATCTCAATGGTTTACAACACCAACTCCAACCCGGACAATACTCCTTCGAGTTATTCTACGTCTTCTATTGAAATTTTGGCAACTCCAACACCACGTGAACAGGATAAACCTCGTCCTTCATGCGAACATTCTGGTTATACGCCAGAAAAGAAGAAATCTCGATGGTTTCTTTTCTTTGGTTCTCCATCAACCAAAGAGAAAATATCCGAGATTCATCATTACCAAAGAGAACGGTTGGATTTGCAACGAGAGATGTATTACGAACAGAAAATTAATGCTAAACGACTTAGTTTCATTGAACAAGTAGCATTAAAATTCTGTGGTACATCTCCAAAGAAAGATGTAGTTCAACCCTCAACATCTCATTAAATAACTTCATCTGGATGGAATCCATGCGAGACGAGTCCACAACGTCCTCCAGTTTCTCCAAACTCTTGGGAACGTCGATCATATTGGTCTCCTTTGCGACCATACAAAGAGATAACCAAGATCGAACCGGAAGAGTGCAAAACTCCAAGCGATTCGGACAAATAATTTCTTGTATCTAAATATTTGTTAAAATGGTTATATTTATATCTTGTAATTCTTCAAATAATAATATAATTTTTTCTTTCATTTTAAATAAAAAGATTTGTGCATATGTCTGAAATTCAAATTTCAGACGTCTGAAGTCATTGTTTCAGACATCTGAATATTATAGAAGAATATTTTTTTCTTCAGATTCAGACGTCTGAAACAACAATTTCAGACGTCTGAAAATAGGCAAAATTACACTAATTTCTTTCTGTTTCAATTCTCTTCTATTCAGACGTCTAAAATATATATATTCAGACGTCTGAAATCTGGCGACTTTTCAAATTTTGAATCTCTTTTGCACGAATTTCAAGACACCTACCCCTTTATTCACCTGTCCTTTGCTTTATTCTCATACTTCATCTTCTCGTTTCAGTTTTTTCTTCCACCATTAAAACTTATATCTTTCTTTTCATACAATCAAATGGCACCAAAATCAAAGAGATCGAGACCATCATCTTCTTCATATACACCAAATAATGATCAGTAGCTATGGAATGAACAAGCTAGGCAACGATTTGCTCAAATAAGTAGATCTAACTTTTTTCCTGGAGCTTTCATCAAATTTGAAGAATTCAACGCTTATCGTATTCATCAAATTGTAAGAGCTAATGGGTTAGAGTCTCTAGTTTCTTTTGCTGCCAACAATATCAAGATTAATCATCTTTTAGTAAAATTATTTTATGCAAATATGAATCTAGACCATCATACTCCTCACAATCGCAATGATTGTATTTGGACTTTGGTATGTGGTGTTAAAATATATCTACCAATTGCAAGACTTTGTGAAATACTACAATGTCCATCAACCGGGAACGATTTAGATGAGATTGATGTGTCTTTAAACTTGGATGATAGAGATGAAGTCTCACATCAATTCTTGAATGATGACATTACTCGATTCACTTCCATTCAACTTCATCCTCAAGCTCTTATTCTACATAGGGCATTAATTCGATCCGTTATTCCACGGACAGGAAGTTATGAGATTATTAATAAAAGAAATTTCCAAGCCCTGTATGCTATATACTCCGGTCAACCTATAAATTGGGCTCAAGTAATTTTAGAAGAATTCATGGATGTAAATCGTCGGAGATGATATAAGACTTTCCACTATGGTGCTTACATTATGAAAATTCTTCAAAATTTCAAAATTTCGTTTCCTGAATCCGAATTTTCTTCAATCAAAGAACTTGGGTCTAAAACATTGGGTCTTATGGTGTTACCAAAACAACCGGGAAATTTGGCATATATCTCTCTTCAAGAATGGATTGCCAACCGTGATCAAAACCGGTCACAACCTCGTCATCACGCTCCTCATGCTCAACCAAGTGTTCCTCCATCGGAAGAAGAAGACAATGATGATATTGTGATTCTTTCTCCCGACTCAAGCTCAAGAAATGCCTTAGTTACACTTTCCCAAAATCAAGCAAAGCTTCACAACCGAATGGTAAAACTTGAAAAGAAATCTGAAAAACGTTTTAATTCCATTCGCGGCTTTCTAAACAAAATTTGGGAACGAATTGGTTGTTCAACCTCGTCATCTACTGAAGTTTTCAACCCCACTCCATTTCAATGGTCATCAAGCTCAGGGAATAACAATGGTGATGATGATGATGATGATGTTGGAAGTGACTCTAGTCCTAGATTCTGATTTCTTTTTATTCATGTTTATTTCTGAACTTTTATGATGTTTGTTATTTGTCATGAACTCCTTATTATCTTACTAGTTTGTAATCTATTTTAATTCAAGTCTACTTTGTTTTATCTTCTAAATTATTGATTACCTTTTGCAAAGACAAAGAGGGAGAAAAAGATTTATGTTGATGCTTTTTGACCGGGGGGGTTTAGTATATAGTTATCATCATCAAAAAGGAGGAGAATGTTGAAACCTCGTTTACATTGTTTCATATGTATTTTTGACTACGACAACTATATACGTTATTTTTCAATACTAACATACTTTTGCAGGGATATCTTCTGGAATCATATAATCTTCGTGCTGCATATATGTTGTTTTGAGTCATTATTTAGAATTGAAATATTGTGAAAATCTCTCCTTGGATATATATATTTACACCTAATCAATCACTCTTGCACAAAGCTAAAAATGAAAATTCAGGTCAAATTCAGACGTCTGAAATGACATATTCAGACGTTTGAATCTGTAATGAAATTTAAAATTTTAACAATATTCAGACGTCTGAATTGAAAATTTCAGACGTCTGAATCTAGGCAAAAATAGCCTATTTCTTTTCTGGTTTGCACGTTTCAAATTTCAGAAGTCTGAAATTTATTTTCAGACGGCTGAACTTATTCAACTGCTATATTTTTGAAAAGACATTTCATTTTCATGAAGAGTTACAACCTTTTACTAAGAGATGCATCCATACTCTTTCATGATAACTTTTCAAGAATGATTACAACTCTTTATACTCTATATAAACATATTAGAATCATTTGTTTAATTCACCGAATAGATCAAAAGCTTTTAATTTCTATACTACACTGATTCTAACATTTTGAGCATTCAAATTTCTACATAATCATTGATTTACTTTCATATTCTTCACACACACACGCGCGGCACACACACACACACACACATATATATATCAAAAGGAGAAGATTATAGGAAGATTGTACTATCAAGAGACAAATTCGTGTTATTGAGAACACATTGTGTCATATACTTTCTGTATAAGTTGAAGTCCTGCTCTGTCATTCAGGCAAGTGAAGTCCTCTTCGGCTGTTGAGGCGAAATCCTATTCTGCGGCTCAGGTCCCTTGTTTGGCTGTTCAAGGGTAGTGGTAAACCTGTTCCTCCGAGTTAAGTGAGGATTGTTGTTAGTGAAATTCCAGAAGGAGTCTGGGAATGGACGTAGAACGGGAAGTTCGAACCAGTATAAAAATTCCTGACGCGCTTGTTTTATTTTTTCTTATTTACTCTGCTATAGTAACTTTGTTTTATTTCCGCACTAGTATATTTCAATTCCATATAGCACGATCTGCACCATCATTTTCAAAGCTATCATGCTGAATGAAGCAAACACAATCCCAATGTGATTGCCAACCCAAAGACTTCAAAGATTTCCAAACAGAAGTCTGAAGGGTACTGAATCTATATCTACTAGTTGATTATCTAAAAATATAACTCTAGACTGCCCATGTGGAAAATTATGGGCACCTAGAGTTTAGAAAGGGAACAATAAAATCCAGGTTATTCATGGGACTGGTATGAGCAAACAAAAACAGTTTTAAACAAAAAAAAACAACAAAAGAATTTAAGATTGAAATCTGCAATACTTTTTGGAAAATGAAACCGCCATAAGGCCTCCCGCCACGCACACAATGCAAGCGCACACTTGGAGGAGATTTCTCCTTATGATACTAAAAAATGCTTGATACGCGAAAACCATTTGATATTATTATTTGTGCATAGTGCAGAAAACATTTGCAAGTATAATATTAATCTTAGCCAGCATACGTACCATTATAGTATGCCTACTATAGCTACCATGTTAAATGGCAGGTTGTACAACTAAAATCATACAAGGAGCATATTGGATGATTGGATTTCCAACAATGATCAGGCAAAGGAACTTCCTACACCGAATGGAACTCCTCTGGACCTCTGAGAACCTAACCGGATCTCGGCCAACAGAAGGTCGGGTTACCTCTGTAACTGGGTAACTACTGACACAAGTATGCCATCCCTCGGTCGTTACCGACCTTTATCCGAGGTACCTCTACACCAACAACCACAAAGCAATAAGTTTGCAGCAACCACGTAGGTTAAATATCTGGGCTCCATACCATGATACCACCTTTTAGCCAGAAGGAAATGGACATATCCTCAGGGGGCGCTACCCCCAAATAACCTTGCTGCAATGATTCCTGTTTCGACCATTACCGGGTTGTGAGGCTCGACGAAGTCTCATCCACAAAGCTACGCTTTACACAAAAGCCATGCTTCGATCAAAAAATGATCAGCGGCACTTTGTATGCCACATTACCAAATTGGGAATGTATCAATAGTAACCATCAACTACATAACCTCTGAGCTCGTACGTCTTGGAGAAGGGTGTTAGGCTAAGAGAATAAATTCTCCGCCACCAAATAGAAATGTATTTGATAGAAACCAGTTTTACATCTCAAAGTGTAATGTCAGACACATATCCATATAAGTCTGTTCCGGGTTCGAATAGAACCGAAGGCACTTCAAAAGAAGCCCTTCCAATCCAGGCATCCTCAATCCTGATCGGAGTCCCCATCACATATGGAGATCTCTATACCGGAGCAAATCATTGCAGAGTTATTCGATAGGTTATCCTATCATTCTCGAAGACACCTGGTCTTCACCACCGTCTTCAAATGCTTTCCATTTCGCAATACCACTATTCGGATTGGGTTATATAACACAAAGTCCTCTCCTGGCTAAACCGAATAGCGAGCGCAATATTTAATAAGCATATGGATATAGTGGGATCTTAGTTAAGTCACAACTTAAAGCCCAAAACCTTTCTTCAAATGGTTTAAATAATCTACCTTTTTCAAATCTTTAAAATAAAAAGGTTTACTTCACAAAGTTCACCAATCTTTCACAAAGATTCATTCATACCTTCCAAAATAAGTCCATTTCAAAATTGAAATTTTTTCAACACAAATTGAAAATCCTTTCTTTATTTGAAAGCTATTATCATTTGAAAACAAATGTTTTTCGTTTCGGAAAAATCCGATCAAATATACACAAGTTATAGCTTTAAAGTATAAACTTGGGTTAGATTCAAATTCCCAAAATAATACTTTCAAAATACTTTAAAGATGGTTTAAAAATCCATATATATATGTATATATTATATAACTTGTATAAACCTTTCAAACCAAATTTCCAAAGCGATTTCAAAACTTAAACAATATATATATTATTCAGACTAAATTTCAGTTTCAAACTTTCTTTAAAAAGCTTTTCATATTCAATCCAATTCCATTTCCAAAACCATTTGGATTCAAAATTCAACTTTAAAACCATTTCATTAAGTTCAAATATCTATGACTTAACCGATTTCCCATGAAATCTATATTTTTGTGTGTATGGTGTAGTCCAGGGGTTTTACACAATAGTGCAATATCATCAATCATCACAATCCAAACACAGCAATATCAATAAGCGGTATAATCCTATAACACTTATCTGCATTCACGAATTTATAGAAAAATAGTATAAATTCATCACGGGTAAATAATTACATTCATCATAGCTCAAATCAAAATAATTCCATCACAAAGCATCACACATCAGGGATATCAAATAATTCAAAGCATTCAATATAATTCAATCATCCATAAGTAAGATCAATTTATTATCTAATTTTAATTAACTTAAACCAGATCAATTACTTATGAATAAATTAATAATCCCGATTAATTAATATTAGCTAATTACAAACCATTTTAATTAATTAACCTTTAATCAGTTATTAATTAACCTTTTGATAATAAATTAAACAACCTTTAATCATTAAATAATTTACCTTTAATCATTTAATTTATCCTTTAATTAATTATCTTTAATTAATTACATTAATTAATTAACCCTTAATTAATTACCATTTAAATTAATTATCCTTAATTAATTACCATAAGTGATTATCCCTAATCACTTATATAAATAACCCATAATTTAATTACACTAAGTAATTATACTTTAATCACTTGATTAATCAACTTTAAATCATTAATCAATTACTTTTAATTAAGTAATTATCTTTAAGTAATTAATTACCTTTAATTACTTACATTAATTAATCTTAATTAATTAATTATCTTTAATTAATTAATTATCCCTTAATTAATTACATTAAGTAATTAGCCCTTTAATAACTTACCATTAAGCAACTATCTCATAATCACTTTCATTAAGTAATAAGCCTCTTATTTATTAATTATCCTCAAATTAATTACCTTAATTAATTATCCTTTAATTACTAATTAATTTATCCTTAGTTATAAATAATTAATCCTTAATCATTAATCTTAATTAATTATCCTTAATTAATTACATCAATTAACTCTAATTATCTTTTAATTAATTACCTTAATAAATTAACCTTTAATTAATCACATTGACTAATCAATCACCAACCTTAAGTAATTAATTCTTAAATTCCATTTGAAAGCATTTAGAAATTAATTACATAATTAACCTAACATATATTACTTTAAAAAGTAATCAATTTTAAACATTTAGCTTAAAACTGTAAACTTTGAAACTTTGTTAAAAACTTGTTTTTAAAACTTTGTTTCCTCTTAATTTCACATCTTCCTTTATTTTCAAATCTGATACAGATTTATTTTCAAATTTACAAACCTTAAAACATATTCCGTTTTTAAAATCTGAAACCTGGTTTTAAAATCTGAAACCTGATATTTAAAACCCGAGCCCTTTTACATTTTCCCCAGAGCAAAACCCCAGGTTCACGAGTCGAAGTTCTCTCCGAGTCAATCACACAAAAGCTTTGAGTAAAACCCGAGACCAATGCCTCTTCTTCGATCCAACATTTACCCTGATACATTGACATACGTGTGCACATACACGATCACATCGATCACCTCCGGTCACTGTTGCGACCACACACAAGTCGATGATGATCATCTCGTATCGATGATCACCCAAATCGATTAAATTAAACTTGGAATCGAATCGAGCATCTTGATCCTCCACCTGAACAAACAGATCACCAAAAACCCAACCTCACCATTTCCGATCATCAGGGACTTCGCCCCCCCACCAAAATCGCCATCATAGTCCCCTTCTTCTTTTTCCCCGGTCGCGATTCCACTCGATGCGATAACGTTGGCGAAATTTCCTTGACAATAGCATCGACCTAAATAGATCGATAGACCCTAGTTTGCCGTCGCTATACCACCTTGTCCATTGATAAATCCAATCCCTATTTTTCCTGCAATTTCCTTCCTAACAGCTTCCACCATGATCAGTCATGACGCCTCATTTATTGTCGATTGTCGAAAATCGATGAACATCCCAAGCCCGTTCATTCCAGAAATTCTCTATGATCCTAATGTTAAAAGTCTTGAAACCATGATTAAAATTCATCAATTTCAACTATGAATTAAATCACAGAATCAAAGCATGATTTCCATATAATAGATTTTCTACCTTGAATTGTTTTTCTTCTGTAAATTCATACTTTTGTATTAAATACTAAATACTTTACCTAAAATTATTTTTAAAAATAACTTTATGTTGTTATAAACATTTTCTCTTCAGGATTCATGACTTGGATTGGTTTAAACAAGAAGATATGGATTTTTTTTTTCTTAAATCTGGTTACCCTGTTATTAACAGAAACATATTCATATGTATACACAAACATGCATATATATTATTCTATGTTTATATCCATACAACACATAATTTCATGCATGCAAACACACTAATTTGTCCAGGCAAACATTATT
This sequence comes from Allium cepa, assembly GCA_030765085.1. Classification (NCBI taxonomy): domain Eukaryota; kingdom Viridiplantae; phylum Streptophyta; class Magnoliopsida; order Asparagales; family Amaryllidaceae; genus Allium; species Allium cepa. The sequence continues at coordinate 753,287,022 of CM060940.1, read as the reverse complement.
ATTTCAAGAATTCATCACAAGAATCGAAATCAAGCAACAATATATAAGTATACCGAGGGACAAAAGTTTTGCTCACCTTGATTTGGGAAGAACAGAGAACTTGGAATGTTTTCAAGTTTGAAAATCTGGAATTGATTTTTTATGAGCTGAACTGAAGCTTTGATCTTTGCTTTAAAGCTGAAACTTGCAGTTGCATTTGATCTTGAAACTGGTGTGTTTGATGTTTGCTTCAAGCTTTACAGGTTGAAGTTTTAAAATAGGTTGACAGCTTCTAGGTTTTGAAAAAAAACTAGAAATGATTCTGCTGTGCTTTGATTTCAGGTTTGAATTTTTTTCTTTTTGATCCGAGTTGAATCTAAATCTTAAACTGCATTTGAATCTGAAGCTTGATTTGTTTTCCAGGTTTTTGATTTGAAAACTATGGCTTTGATTTGTTTTTTATTTCAATTGCTTCAGTTTTGATATTGATCTGAAACTTCTATTTTCTTTTGGCTTACTGTTTGAACAGGTTTGAGTTTGAGTTTTTTTTTCTGGTTTTGATTTGAGTTTTCCAAATGAAAGAAAAGTGGACTGGTTTTCTTCTCTTGCTATCATTATCTTTAAAATTAAATCTTAAAAGAAAAACAAAAAAATGCCACTTGTGTCATTTTGTTAACATTTGTAATTTAAGTGAACACTTGTTTTATGTATGTCTTAATTTGTTCACAAATGTTAAATGTATTTAAATAGATTACACTTGTTAGAAATAATTAATTTTATGTTAAAACCCTTACTTTATTTTAATTTATAATTTATATTTCAAACCCCTACTTTATTCAAATTTATAAATCATGTTTTTTTTAATATTTTAATATTAATATTTTTTATATATCTACAAATTATAATTTAAAAAGAAAATGTTCTAATCTATATAACTAATACTAGTTTAAACTTAATTTATTATACTTTCAAATGTATATGTATGCATACAAATTACATTTAGTTATATATATATAAATTTAAAATCAAACTTAAGTTATTTTACATAAATTTATATAAATAATACTAGTGTTGAAAGTATTCAAATATAACTTTTAGAAAATCATTATATTAATTTCAAAATATAACTTCCAAATAATTATATTATAACTCGAAAACAAATTTTATTAATTTTGATCATAGTATTTTCAAATCCAATTTATTTGTAAAATATTTACAATTGAATTCCCAAATTAAATTCAGTCTATTTTCTAAAATATTTAATATAGAGTTTCAAATTCAAAATGCAATTCAAAATTAATATGTATACATGTAAATAAACATGCACCTATCTTATTTAATTTGGAAAATTTCAAATTAATTCACAATTAAATTATAAAATTTAATTAATTACCAATTTAATTTTTTTTTAAATCGGGATCGTTACACAACCAGTTTCAAATAAATATCTAAATAGCTCTTTTAATTAAAATCATTAAATTTCCTTTTTTTCCAAGAATCTATTTTTAAATAATATTTTACATGGAGAAAATTTATTACTTGCTTTCCAAAAAATAACATTTAATGGTAGGATTCTTCTATTTTTTTAAGCAAATGCTTTAAAAATCATTTCAAATATTATAAGGAAATATTACAATCTATTATTAAAATTCTTTCACAATGGGTCAGATACATGAATGGATTTTTTTATCCTTTCTATCAGACTTTTCTTCTTTTCTAATTATTCTTAAATTTGAAAGAATATAGAAAAATCTAGCTATCATCTTATGGTGTCAATGCACATCTTCTTGTGGGCACTTGCTCGATTCTTCCCTTTAGATATCTAGAACATATGGATTCTTACACCCTTATACCTGGATGAAATCTATGTCATCAATTGGCAATCCAGTGAAATTCGCAGATATGTGGCAGTCTAAGCCCAGCAAAGAAGTCAAGTACCATCCATCTTCAGAGACCCCTTTATACATTGTACCCATGCTCAAGTTGCCGCCTTATGGTACAGCCTACACCTCATGGGGTAATCGGAGTAGGTGTCTGAATTTAACTATATTTATTGTTCCAACTTATAATTTTCCTATCCACCTTTCAAGAATATGGTTGTAACTACTTCTATAGTCAAAATTCATAAAGTTTGGCATATAATATACATATAACTCTCTGTATAAATACAATAAATTCACTCAGCATATCTTAATTCTGAGGATTGACTAACCTATGCTCTGATAGTTAATGTAACAACCCTCTCCTCAATGGGCCCGGCTTTTCGACTAAATTGAAAATTCAATTCCATTAGGGTTCGGCTCGTTGGTGTTGATAACCTAAAATAAACATAAGTACATCAGAGAACTATCTATATAAACTCACAGTGGAATCGTAAAAATATAATAAAACATGTATACCTTCTCCCTTCGTACCAATATTATCCCATAAATAACTAGTTGCCTTGTTAGTGATGAACATGGATAGCAATACCTATACACCTACCATTTCCTCCTTGCATCAGTATCATGCCCCTCTAAATATATTCTATGAGCTGTAATGAAGTGGGGTTCAGAACAACGTTCTGGTGACTGGTAAATTACATACTTTATCCATAACACTAGTTTATGCCGATTGATTTCCATTACATGATATGTCTATTATTTATAGATTTGTGATTTGGTTCAATATGCACAAACAGTACATCCAACCTACTCCAACGTAAAAATATAAGTATATATACGAATATACATATAAATGTCGCTATGATTGATGGACAAGGTTATACATTGATGTCTAGGTCCAATTACTTGCATACATCGAATGATTCCGTGCTAGTGTCTGTAACCATGCATTGTGTCAGACATCTATAAACAATGTCTAGGTCGACTTACCCACTTATATCGTGGGACCTTTCGTTAGTGCCTAAAAATGGCATTATTATTCAATCAGCCGTAATACTAACTCATTCTAAAGACTTATCTAAGAGTTAACTAGCCCACCCCCTATTTAACAAACAAGCAACCAATAGTTGTGGGGTGATTTCATATCTCCTCGAAACATACACCAGTAAGAAGTGTGGTCCGTTAAGGTGTAACCCAAGTCATTGGTAACGACTGCACAGTATCGATGGTGCTCTCAACCTATGCGTATAGCCCTACTCTTAAAATATTGGTATCAACAATGCCGACATAGCTTCAAGTTTCCAACCACAATCTCATTTAGATTTTCTTTTAGGAAAATCAAGGAAATTCCTACCTAGCTAGTCCTTTGGCTTGGAATTGAAGCAGGCCCAATCGACCATTTAATACTTCAAATCTGAGGCAAACCCCTTTTGTTATATTTTCCAAACCTATATGCGAACGTATATCACCATGGATCCTACATTTAGAGATGTCCCATATCAGTAAGATATGTACACAACTACTAGTAGCCCCTTGCGAAGGGTAAACTTCTATTGTGTAAAACTATTGACCTCACATCACAACCCATACTAAGCAAAATCATTTATGATAAATCTAAATATTGGGCTAGGCCCACTAATTCACATCCATTGCAAATGTATTATTGAAGCCATGTGATTTTACTATAGAAATTATTATGCTTTCAAAGTTCATTTACTAGTATTCATCTATTTACCTTATGAACTTCTCTTTTACTTCATAGTGCCAATAAGTGGCATTTACTCCTTCTTCAGCTAATGCCCATATTAACTTAACTACTGTAACTTCCCTAATTCTTTAGTTATTATCCATATTTTAGTGCTTATTATTTATTTCTTAACTTATAATTTTCCATATTTTTAATATGGTAAATAGGATTATTATTAATTCTATTCATAGTATTTAAATCCTATATTTAGGGTTTTTTGGATATACACTTATGTGTAAATCCTATAAAATATTTGTTCCTACATATTAATGCATTGAAATTGTATAACCTTAAGAAGGAAGTATTACCATGGTAAACTTCTATAAACTACCTAAAATTGGAATTGTGTTGCATTTGGAATTACAAGGAATCATATTTTCTATTTTTATTGAAATAAACAGTGCAAAATATGAAAAAGCATCCCTACTTCACACATATCTTTCTTTTGGACATATATATTCACATAGGGAGATTTTACATTCCAATGAATTAAAATACAAAACCTAAACCCCAATTCAAACTTTAAATATCTTCAATTGATGATTATCAAGTTTTAACAATTTATAACTCAAATAATGTAATCAAGAATAACTATGAAATTTACAAATAATTCATTCCATAATTTCTAGAGCTAGGATGCATGCATGCATGTATGTGTGTATTATTTCATCAAATTAAACAATCTATTGAATATGTAGGCAAGGATTTCAAGTTAGATTTATTTACATAAGCCTTAATTCATTGGTTTTTACATAGGTAAAAAGAAATATAATTTCAATGATATAAATAAAATATAATGTCAAGTGTATAATTTTTGAATCAGTTTATAGCTTCCTAATCTCCAAATCCAGTTCCTTTCTTCTTACTTCACTCTTTTTCCTTTCCAATCAAAACATGTATAAAAAGATATACATACTCAATGAAATTGTAGATCCGAGAGGAGATTTGAGTTAAGGGAGTTTTAAGCTATAAATTATTGAATTTACCTTTTTACATAGAACTCGATTCACACTTCCATTTTCTTTTCTTTTAATTTTTCATTCTTCTCCAATATATATTTATACAATACTTTTATAATTTCAAGAAATAGTGGGGAAATGAAAATGGCAGAGCTTCGCTACTCTGTTCACTAGATTAGTTTTTAATAAATCCAGTCTGTTTAAGCCAACATTTAGGGCATACCAACCCTAACCTGACCAATTGACTAGTTAATAATAACAGTCTATCGATTGAACCCGACCGTCAACCCGATAAGATTATTAATACTTGTTGCCATATTTACTTATTAATGTTTATTTATTAAGGCTATTAATATTTATTTCCTTAATTAATTTTGAATTAATTTCGATCTGAGATATTCAAATGTTGTTAACTTCCTCGTTTGAACTTCGATCGCAAAACTTTTTATATGAAAGTTGATTCGAAGAATGCCACGAACACAAACGTGTAAGTTTCATGGCCAAATTTTGAAATTTGTTCAAATTCTATTTTTTAGTGTTAATAATTATTTATTAACTCTTTTAATTAATTGCTATTTATATTACAAGGTATTATAGCGATTAGCTAGTTTACGTAGGAAGCAATAGCTAGGTGTAAATCTATATGAGTGGATCATGTAGCATATATATATATATATATATATATATATATATATGCAAGTATATGTGAACTAACTATATAATGTATTTAATATAAACTTGATAGATGATAATAGCAAAGTAAATGGAAATAATCACACCAGGATTTTATACTGGTTCGGACCTCCCGTCCTACGTCTAGTCCTGAAGCTCCTCTTTGGAATTTAACTATCAAACACCCTCACTTCGCCCGGAGGAATAGGCTTGGTTACAAAAGCTTGTTCTTGTCAATTGTGTGTTCTATAACACGAATATTTATTGTTGAATACAAATGCTTCCAATATATATATATAATATTGATTGAAAAGTTTTGAGTACATGGAAGATAAAATACGGGTATTAGACTGGTAGAGATCAAGTATTAATCAAAGTATAAGAGTAAAGAGTATAAGTAAGCAAGGTAAGATCTTCTCTTGAATTCCTGATGCTATTTATAGTGGTAAAGAGATCCTTTGTATAGTTGCATCTATTAGTAAGTGCTTTAAGGTCGCTTCTAATGGTGATGAAGAGTTGCAGCAAAGAGGAGAGAACGTGTATTTTCAATTGTGCAGTTGTATTTTGAATATACATAGTCGAGTTCAAAATCAGATGTCTGGAAAATGTTTCAGACGTCTGGCTCTCATATTTTTTTTGTATATGGTTGCTTTTCAGACAACTGACTATATTAACCAGATGTTTGATTCTGTATGATTTGCGAACCAGAGGAATCAATCAGACGTTTGGCTAGTGCACTCAGACGTCTGGAATTGTGCATGTTGTTTTTCCTATGTCTATGTCATTCCTCTTCCGATTCTATCAACTTGTAGCCTCTCGATAGTTCTTTTGAGTCTTGTTCTTGTCTCTTTGGTGATGTTTACTTTAATAATTACCTGTAAATATAGATATATGTATGCATACTTGATTTCCATTGTATAGTTGTTGTCATCGAAACCATAGAATTGATTTCCTAACAATCTCCCCCTTTTTGATGATGAAAACTATTCAATGTACTTATATATAGATTATAAATCTCCCCTTGAATATGTGCTTATTTTTAATGTTTTATGATTATACTTATATTTCTCCCCCTTTGGCATTATCAAAAAGAATTATAAAATTGAAACCAATCATCAAACAAAAAGAAAATTTCATTAATAACTTGTAGTTTGATTACAGACATAGATTTGTACAAAAATTGATATTCCAAAACATAAAATCTATGATTCCCAAAATCTATGATTCCTTTGGAGAAGCTTTATTTTGATCATCTTCCTTTGGTTCTTCTTTTTCAGAAGTGCTATCCTTTGTAGGAGATGTCAAAGCTTGCTTGAGAGGTTCATCCTCAGAGAGTTTGGAATGTTTTGCGGAATGAGAAGGTACAAGGGTTGTCCAATCTTTAGAAGGTGGCGTTGGACTGCGAACCCGTTGTAGTACTTCTTTAAGAACCGACAAGACAGTCGAAAGAGATTCTTCAACTGTGGCTAGGCATGTAGCAAATGATGTTTTGAAGTTGTCAATTTGCGCATCCAAAAGTTTTTTGATTTTGGGATAGAATATGTTGGTTTCGAAGGGTGAGATCTCGAACACTTTCATTTGGATTATTATCCGTTCGAGTCTCCATAATTTCATCTTGTCCCGGATAATCAAATGGTGTGGGAGGAGGTGGAGTTGCTTCTCGATGTTGTTCCTCCTCTTGGGATGGTTCAATGGTGGTTGAGGAGGAGGCTCAAATCGTCTAGATTGACGATTGTGTGACCAATCTTCAAAGGACATGAATTCTGGGGGAATTTCGGGTAGGTGCCTTAGAGAGAAGAATTTGGTGGAAGCATATTTAGGCGAGATTTCTTCGAAGGTTGATAGGTAGGATGGAATGTTATGTGCACGAAGAAGTCTCATAATATAAGTTGGGTAAATAATTGATGGTCGTGATCGAGTCCAAAAATGCTTGAGCTCGTCGAAGATGAATTTGGACCAATTTACCATTGTTCCACTAAATAGAGCATATAGAGCTTTGTGCTCTAATTCAGTGATTGCTCGTGATTTCCCATTCGTGGTACAATTGTATTAATTATCATTCGAGTTAGGAGTCGAGCTTTTGGACGTAGATATTTGGAGGCAAATTTTGGCATTTCGTCCTCCCAAATTTGATGAGTAATACTGTTTCATGGCTTGAAGCGCATATCAGGATTGTTGTATAAATCTTCCCCTGTGTCAGAGCATCCCAGGGTTCGACCTATTATGCCTGAAGTTAGTCTAATCGTGTTCCCATACACGCTAGACCACAGCCAGTTATCCTCATTTTCAGTGTTCCACACCGAAGTACTGTCTACATTCGCATAGAATAGAGATATGGCTAATTGGTCTATTTGGATATCATTAGAAGTGAAAAAATTAGGGTTTCCAACCCGACATTTTCACATAGTTCATCCAAATCAAACATAGGAAATTTAAGGCGATTGTAGAATGGACCTATGTGGAGTTTTTTCTTTTGGATGTCTTCATACCTTTTGATGGAATGCGGTGCTTTATTCATCCACCTTTCAGTCTGTTCACCGGAGCACACCTGAGGATTTGAAGATGAGGTCGGTTGGTCTTGTTTTCGTTTTGACATCATAGGATTCTTAGTGCGAGGAGGCATTATGATTTGATTTGCTTAAAGATGATGTTTTGGAAAGAAAATCGTGTCTGAGAAAATTGTAGGTTTTAACAATTTTGAGATAAAAGAAAAAAATGACGTTATCTGGGTGAATTTAAACGGTCGATTGGGGATCAGACGTCTGGATTGGAAATCAGACGTCTGGTTTGCCCTAAATTGAGTATAGTAGATAAATTTAGACGTCTGGTTTTTGGTTTAGACGTCTGGTTTGAACGAATTTGTAAAATTGGAGAGGCAGAGAGTTTTATCAGACGTCTGGGTATAAAAACCAGACGTCTGGTTTGGTTTATTTTTGAAAAACTTTGTGGCAAAGAACTAAGGCAGACGTCTGGATCTTATTTCAGATGTTTGAAATTCTCTGATTTTTATTTGGAGAAGACAAAGCAAAATTTCAGACGTCTGGGGGTATATCAGATGTCTTACATATGCACAGTGCTTAAATTTTAGACGTATATCATTATGTTAGACGTCTGAAGGCCATAGTCGGACCTCTGAAATAAGCAGCGTGGCTAAAAATAGCCTATAATTTGATGGTTTTGCTTATTTCTCTATTGTTTTATGACAAATAATTTTATTGTTGTGAAATAAAAGAACAGATAATCATAGATACATACAATAACAAATATAATTATTTAGAAGGCGATGAAGTTTTGCGATCTCCTGACTTGTCATCCGTCCATGGTTTAAGTGGAGACTATATATTTCCACATTTATGGGTTCTCGGGGAGCCAGAATATCATCTTGGTGAAGGGTCCGACGGAGAACGATATGAAGACGAGGGATCCAAAGAACTACAAGGTTTTGGTAGCAGTTCATGGATATCTTTCTTCCGCAACGAACAAAATTTCATCGCTACTTGCTCCAAAAAGCATAGCCGACGTGCTGTAACTTTTTGTTCGAAATATAGTTCTCGTTGAAGATCTATTTGTTGTTTCTGATAGTGATGAATTTCATCAATTTTCTTCTTTGTGTTAGGAGAGACAAACAGAGATCTTTTGGTCTTCTTGTTATCGGGAGTAAAACCCGTATGATACGAGGACCACCTATTCGTTGGCTCCTGCTTTGGTGTAGGTGTAGGAAGTCGTTGTGGCGTGTCAGCCGAGTTGTCCGTCGTTGGTGTTGAGATGGAGATGGATATATAAGAGTCCCTAGGAGACATGGCTATATTTTATTTCTTTAAGGAAGATATGAATTGTGTGTATATAGTTTTGTATACCTCTTTATATATAAGTTGAAAGAATTATTTATAGACAAACTAACTGTCTAAAAAATTAAAGGTTCAGACATTATTAAGTATAATTTGTGGTAGTAAAATAAACAACTAATCATAGCCTTAAAGTGAAACATTGATTAATTTTAAGGAAGAAGATCTTGAAATGAGCAAATACCTAAATTTCGTCGGAGTTTAATAAAAGTTTGTTCATTTAGTGGTTTCGTAAAGATATCTGCTACTTGATTTTCTGTATTTACGTATTCTAATGAAATAGTTCCCTTTTCAACATTGTCTCGTAAAAAATGATGGCTCATATCTATATGCTTAGTTCGTGAGTGATTAACAAGGTTTTTTGATAAATTTATAGCACTTGTGTTATCACAATATATTGGAGATTTGTTGATAATTTTGTCGAAATCCGTTAGTGTTTGTTGCATGTATATCACTTGTGCACATGCTATAGCCATGGAGATGTATTCGGCTTCGCAAGTAGATAAAGAAACACAATTTTGCTTTTTGCTAAACCATGAAACTAAAGATTGTCCAATAAAATGACAAATTCCACTAGTACTCTTACGATCTGTTCTACATCCACCAAAATCCGCATCGCTATATGAAACTAGTTCAAACGATGATTCTTTAGGGTAAAACAAACCATAATCTCTAGTACTTGATAGATAATGTAAAATACGCTTAACAGATCTTAGATGAGATTCTTTTGGTTTTGCTTGAAATCGCGCACATAGACATACGCTCATCATAATATCGGGTCGACTAGCCGTTAAGTAAAGTAAAGCACCAATAATGCTCCGATATAATTTTTCATCAAAATCTTTTTCGTTACCATATTTTTCTATGTGAACAGTGGTACACATTGGCGTTGGTTTGCTTGAATTTTATCCATTTCAAAACGACGTAATAGATCGTTACAATATTTTTCTTGATGAATAAAAATTCCATTTTCAAATTGTTTTATTTGTAAACCTAAGAAGAAATTTAGTTCTCCCGTGTGTGACATTTCAAATTCGTTTTTCATAGTATTTGAAAATTGATTACATAGATTTTCGTTGGTTGAACCAAAAATGATATCATCAACATAAATTTGTACAAGTAAAATATCATCATTTTCTCTTTTAATAAACAAAGTTGTATCTATTTTGCCTATTTGAAAACCAGATGTTATTAAGCGATTTTTAAGATGTTCGTACCATGCACGAGGGGCTTGTTTTAATCCATATAGTGATTTGTGTAATTTAAAAATATGATCTGGATATTTTTCATGAACAAATAGTGGAGGCTGTTCTACATATACATTCTTTGATAAAACCGTTTAAGAAAGCACTTTTGACATCCATTTGAAATAATTTAAAATTGTGATGAGTTGCAAAGGCGAGTAATGTATGAATGGCTTCTAATCTAGCTACTGGGGCAAAGGTTTCGTCATAATCGATACCTTCTTCTTGATTATAGCCTTGAGCAACTAAATGTGCTTTATTTCTAACAATATTTCCGTTTTCGTCTGCTTTGTTTTTAAACACCCATTTTGTTCCTATAACTGATTGATCTTCAGGTCTTGGTACTAATTCCCAAACATTATTACGTTCAAATTGATTTAATTTTTCTTGCATAGCAATTATCCAAAAATTATCATTTGAAGCTTCTTTATAATTTTTTGGTTCAAAATTTGATAAATATGCATTATGGCTTATCTGATTAAGTTAATTTCTAGTTACTCTAGAATTGAGATCTCCAATAATATTATCTTTTGGATGATCCTTAAGAATTCTAGGGGGTGATACCAAAGTGTTATTTTAAACATTTGTTTCATTATTAATAGAATTTTTTGAATTTGTTAGTGGAATAATTTTTTCTTCATCATTAGTATGATGATTAAAAAGATTTTCGTCAAACGAAACATGTAAACTTTCTTCAATAGTATTATTTCTTTTATTAAAAATTCTATATGCTTTACTACGATCCGAATATCCAACAAAGATACCTTCATCGGCCTTCGGGTCAAATTTACCTAAGTTATCTTTTTTATTTAATAAAAAGCATTTTGAACCGAAAGTTTTAAAGTACGATACTTTAGGTTTTTTACCAAAAAATATTTCAAAACAAGTTTATTTAGTCATAGGACGTATTGTTACTCGATTCAATACAAACAAGCTGTGGCAATAGCTTCAGCCCAAAAGTGTTTCGGTAGACCACTTCTATTTAGTAATGTTTGTGCACATTCTTGTAGTGTATGATTTTTTCTTTCTACAACACCATTCAGTAGAGGTGTGCGAGGAAAAGAGAAGTTATGAGTTATTCCTTTCTTATTACAAAAATTAGTAAAAAGATCGTTTTTGAATTCTCCTCTGTGATCACTTCGAATATTTTTAATTTTTAAATCCATTTGTGTTTTAATTCTTTTAGCAAATATCTTAAACATAAAAAAGTATCACTTTTATGTTTTAAAAACAAAGTCCATGTGTATCTTGAAAAATTATCAACTATCATAAAGACATATTTGTTATGATTTATAGATCGTATTTGTATTGGACCAAATAAATCTAAATGTAATAATTCTAATGGTTGTTTCATAGAAATATTATTTTTAGATTTAAAAGAGCTTTTCTTAAGTTTTCCAATTTGACAATCGTCGCATTAATTTTCTACTTTGTAATTTATTTTAGGTAAACCTCTAATTAGTTCATATTTGCCAATTTATTAATATTTTTAAAATTGATATGACAGAATCGTTTATGCCATTGCCATGGATCATCATGTTTGGTGGTTAAACATAAATTTTTATTTTTATTTATATTAATGTTTAATACATAAATATTTTTGTTTCTAACACATTCAAAAATAAGTTGTTCGTTATTATCTAAAATATTACATCTATCTTTTTCAAAATTTATTTGAAAACCTTTGTCACATAATTGACTAATACTTAGTAAGTTGTGTTTTAGATTTTCTACTAATAAAACATTTATAATAATAGAAGAGTTCGATATACCAGAGTTGATGACTTCTCCAATGCCTACAACATTTCCTTTTGAATTATCGCCAAAGGTTACCGTTCCACCATCGATGAATGTTATATTTGATAACAGTTTTGAATTTCCGGTCATATGCTTGGAGCATCCGCTATCTAGTATCCATTGCTCCTTATTTTTTATTTTGGGTACTTGCAAAATAAAAGATGTTTTAATTGGTACCCATATATTTTGTTAGGGTCCTAATGGTTAGGAGAAGGTAACCATACCCAAGATGGTTTGGCACCTTTATAAATATAATTTTTATTATAGACTACATTCTCTAAGAAATTATTAATATGCTTTTGCCTAATCAAATTATTATTTGTCATAGGATCCAAATTTTCATATTTTTCGTATTCATTTTAGACTTAGGTAAACTTTTAGTTTTTATATAACTAATATTTTTAGCATCATTTCCTTTTTGTTTAGAAGGATTTTTAAATCCTATTCCATTTTTATTTCCTGATGGTTTTGAAGTTTTGATAAGATTTTTCAAATCTTGTTTTTCTTTATTAAATTTTGACACATTATTTGTAATTTTATCTAATTTATCTTTTAATTCTATATTTTCAATATTTCAATACTGTTTTTTAAGTCAACATTTTCTTTTAACAAATTATCCTTCACTATTTTAGTGTTTTCAAAATCAATAGTAATAGCCTCACTTTCTGTCAAATTATTTTTGATTTTATCTTTAGATAATTCAAATTCTTCTTCTAGGATAATTTTTTCATCTTTTAACATTCCTACTTCTAGTTCTAGTCTATTTATTTTGACGATATATTCTTTGTTCAATTTTTTAATTTGTCTAAATTTATCATCTAATTCCATGCTAAGTTCTAATAATTCGTCATAGCTAAGTTCAGGACACACCTCATCAGTTTGTGCCATAAAACACACATTAGCTTGTTCTCCGTCACTATCCCTATCACTTTCAGAAGATGAAGAGTCTGAGTCATCCCAAGTTACTTTGAAAGCTTTCTTCTTTTTTAATTTTTCAAATTTTTTCTTCTTTTTATCATTGTTGAGTTTTGGACAATCCTTCTTCATATGTCCGTATTGATCGCATTCATAACACTTGATTTGAGATAGGTTTGTTGTGTTGGACTTCCCTTCTTTTTGGAATTGGGTAATCTTTCTAAATTTCTTGAATCTATTATAATTGTTGGCAATGAAGACTATCTCTTCTTCATCTAAGTCAGAGTCATCATTCTTTGTTGTTGGGAATGCTATGTTCTTTTTCTCCGAATTCATTTCTTTTTATGCCTACGAATTAGCTTCATAGGACATTAAATTTCCTATCAACTCTTCAACTTTGAGAGTAGAGAGATCATTAGCTTCTTCAATAGCTAAAACCTTCCTTTCCCACTCTGATGTTAAAGAGTTGAGTATTCGAGAAACTAAATCAAAATAAGTAAACTTAACTCCTAATGCCATAAGATCATCTTGGATAGTTTGAAATCTAGAATACATGTCAACAATAGTTTTATTTTGTTTCATTTTGAATGATGAAAATTGGTTTTGAAAAATTGAAATCTTAGTTTGTTTGACCTTTGTTGTACCTTCGTGTGTAATTTGTAAGGCATGCCAAATGTCAAATGCAGTTGTGCATAACATGACACGTGAAAATTCAATTTTGTCTAGAGAGCAAAATAAAACATTCATAGCTTTAGCATTATTTGATGATAAGGTCTTTTGTGCATTGGTCCATGTGTTCATAGAAGTAGTAGGTGCTTTATTTTATCTTGTGTGGCCGATCAAATTTCTAGAGCATTTTCTTCCATAAAAATTCTCATACGTGTTGACCAATATGCATAGTTAGATCTATTAAATAGTGGAGGTCATGTTATGGATTGTCCTTCTTGAAAAATACTTTCCATATTAAAGTGATTCAAAAACGTGTTACTGTTCTTTGATCAAACTTGGCTTTGATACCAATTGTAAATCAAGTTGGTTTGGTACCTTTATAGATATAATTTTTATTATAGAATGCATTCTCTAAGAAATTATTAATATGCTTTTGCCTAATCAAATTATTATTTGTCTTAGGAATCCAAATTTTCATATTTTTCGTATTTATTTTAGACTTAGGTAAACTTTTAGCTTTTATATAGCTAACATTTTTAGCAACATTTCCTTTTTGTTTAGAAGGATTTTTAAATCCTATTCCATTTCTATTTCCTGATGGTTTTAAAGCTTTGATAAGATTTTCCAAATCTTGTCTTCCTTTATTAAATTTTGACACATTATTTGTAATTTTATCTAATTTATCTTTTAATTCTATATTTTAAATTTACAATATTTCAATACTGTTTTTTAAGTCAACATTTTCTTTTAACAAATTATCCTTCACTATTTTATTGTTTTCAAAATCAATAGTAATAGCCTCACTTTCTGTCAAATTATTTTTGATTTTATCTTGAGATAATTCAAGTTCTTCTTCTAGGATAATTTTTTCATCTTTTAACATTCCTGCTTCTAGTTCTAGTCTATTTATTTTGACGATATATTCTTTGTTAAATTTTTTAATTTGTCTAAATTTATCATCTAATTCCATGCTAAGTTCTAATAATTCGTCATAGCTAAGTTCAGGACATACCTCATCAGTTTGTGCCATAAAACACACATTAGCTTGTTCTCCGTCACTATCATTATCACTTTCAGATGATGAAGAGTCTGAGTCATCCCAAGTTACTTTGAAAGCTTTCTTCTTTTTGAATTTTTCAAATTTTTTGTTCTTTTTATCATTGTTTAGTTTTGGACAATCCTTCTTCATATATCCGTATTGATCGCATTCATAACACTTGATTTGAGATAGGTTTGTTGTGTTGGACTTCCCTTCTTTTTGAAATTGAGTCATCTTTCTAAATTTCTTAAATCTATTATAATTCTTGGCAATGAAGACTATCTCTTCTTCATCTAAGTCAGAGTCATCATTCTTTGTTGTTGGGAATGCTATGTTCTTTTACTCCGAATTCAGTTCTTTTCGTGCCTACAAATTAGCTTCATAGGACATTAAATTTCCTATCAACTCTTCAACTTTGAGAGTAGTGAGATCATTAGCTTCTTCAATAGCTAAAACCTTCCTTTCCCACTCTGATGTTAGAGAGTTGAGTATTTGAGAAACTAAATCAAAATATGTAAACTTAACTCCTAATGCCATAAGATCATGTTGGATAGTTTGAAATCTAGAATACATGTCAATAATAGTATTATTTTGTTTCATTTTGAATGACGAAAATTGGTTTTGCAAAATTGAAATCTTAGTTTGTTTGACCTTTGTTGTACCTTCGCATGTAATTTGTAAGGCATGCCAAATGTCAAATGCAGTTGTGCATAACATGACATTTGAAAATTCATTTTTGTCTAGAGAGCAAAATAAAAGATTCATAGCTTTAGCATTATTTGATGCTAAGGTCTTTTGTGCATCGGTCCATGTGTTCATAGCAGTAGTAGGTGCTTCATATTTATCTTGTGTGGATGATCAAATTTCTAGATCATTTTCTTCCATAAAAATTCTCATATGTGTTGACCAATATGCATAGTTAGATCCATTAAATAGTGGAGGTCGTGCTGTGGATTGTCCTTCTTGAAAAATACTTGCCATATTAAAGTGATTCAAAAACGTGTTACTGTTCTTTGATCAAACTTGGCTTTGATACCAATTGTAAATCAATATGAGTGGATTGTGTAGTGTATATATATATATATATATGCAAGTATAGGTGAACTAACTATATAATGTATCTAATATAAACTTGATAGATGATAATAGCAAAGTAAATGGAAATAATCACACCAGGATTTTATACTGGTTCGGACCTCCCGTCCTTTGTCTAGTCCCAAAGCTCCTCTTAGGAATTTAACTATCAAACACCCTCACTTCGTTCGGAGGAATAGGCTTGGTTACAAAAGCTTGTTCTTGTCAAGTGTGTGTTCTATAACACGAATATTGACGTTGAATACAAATGCTTCCATTTTATATATATAATATTGATTGAAGTGTTTTGAGTATATGGAAGACTAAAATACAGGTATTAGATTGCTAGAGATCAAGTATTAACCAGAGTATAAGAGTAAAGAGTATAGGTGAGTAAGGTAAGATCTTCTCTCGAATTTCTGATGCTATTTATAGTGGTAGAGAGATCCTTTGTGTAGTTGCATCTGTTAGTAAGTGCTCCAAGGTCGCTTCTAATGTGATGAAGAGTTGCAGCGAAGAGGAGCGAACGTGTCTTTTCAATTTTGACAGTTGTATTTTGAATATACATAGCCGAGTTCAAAATCAGACGTCTGGAAAATGTTTCAGACGTCTGGCTCTCATATATTTTTTGTACACGGTTGCTTTTCAGATGTCTGAGTATATTAACTAGACGTCTGATTCTGTCTGATTTGCGAACCGGAGGAATCAATCAGACGTCTGGCTAGTGCACTTAGACGTCTGGATTTGTGCATGTGCTTTCCTGTGTCTATGTCATTCCTCTTCCGATTCTATCGACTTGTAGCCTCTCGATAGTTCTTTTGAGTCTTATTCTTGTCTCTTTTGTGATGTTTACTTTAACAATTACCTGTAAATATAGATATATATGCATACTTGATTTCCATTATATAGTTGTTATCATCGAAACCATAGAATTGATTTCCTAAGACTAGGTAGGGAGAGGAAGCGTTTCATCTCATAGATTTGTATATGTCCCGGGTAAGGTTTGTTAGAAGCTACAGGGACTTAGTTTAAGCACTTGGCTAAGGGGAGAGAAAGGTGGCTACCAACATGTATGAGATTGCGAAGCAGCATGTGCTCCTATGTTCCACTCTTCGACTTTAGTATAGAAAGATTAGACCTTACCCGTGCTTCAACCTGATCGTAAGCTAGCTTTAGGGTTCATGCCGAGTTACAAGAACAATCTTCTCATTTTTGTATAAAAAAATAGCTACAAAAGTGACTCAGCCTCAAAGAGATATGCTCTTGGCATATTCGACTTTGATTGGCACTTCATAAAATGTAGTAAAGCCAACTGCATCAAGTAGCACGCTACAATCAACTCACCTCACATCGAGTCCTTCCTTATCTCCAAGATTGGTGTGGGGAATCAACCACTAGGGGCGAGATAGTCCTTTTTTTAGTTCATTATACCATTCGGATATAGAGCTATATCCTCAGTCAAAGGACCAATTGGTTCATGCCTTCTTTCCAAACCTTTCCTGGTGAACTAAAGATTCTCGAACTTGGAAAATATGGTCGTTCATGGCTACGAATAGTGATAGAAAACTCTTACTTTTTTGAGTAAGGCATTACTATTGGCAGTTTGCTATAGTCAAATCTCTGCTAAAGTTATACAGGCAACATTACAGTTTTACGGCTACCTTTTGTTATTTCTTTCGTGACAAGGGAAATGTGTTGTGTCTACATCAGTCGATGTGGTGGAACACCCTCCAAAGTCAAAGAAAGTGCTTTTGCACCTCTTGCTAAAAGATATGATTTGGTAATTGAATTGGCTGAAGAAGGGCCAAGAGGTGCCTACTCTCCTAGCTCATGGGGAATCCTCTTCTTTCTGCTCTACATCAAGTGCATTAAATGCCCTATAATCAGAATCTAAGATGATGGGTCAAGATATCTAGAGGTCCTTCACAATCAGGTGCGACGTATTCTCCCTATTAGTATAGTACCCTCTTCCTATTTAGTAAGGGTTGAGGCAAGCTCTCTCTTATAGAGCTCCCGTGTACTCCCTAAAGTAAAAGGTCACCTAAACCATTATTAATGCCACATAAATATGTAGTAAAATTAATTGGAAAAAATATCGCGAAACCCCAATTAGGCATGTTGTGCAAAACCGAGCGAAAAATAGGTACACGATTTTGCTTAATCGATAGATGTAAATATATAAAAGCAAATCCCTAATTATAAAACACATTAATAGCTTCCTCTGCTAGTAATTAATGATAAAGCATATTGAAATTAATAATGCTAGTAAGACCTATTTGATTGTTTTTGAATAAGTCATTGTATGAATTGATTTTTTTTTCTATTACTATTCAAACTATGCAATGTATTTAAGTGTCTTATTATCTCGTTAAATTCAAGGATGAATTCATCATAGTCTATATTGACGTTTTTTTACAATAGTACATAATAAAATTTATTGTTTCTAAATTCAAGGGGATGAGAAATGACAAAATTCACACATTATATTTTTGTTAGGAAGAGCAAATGTGGGAGGAAGTAACGTAAATTAAATTGGTGTGCACGTCGAATAATTTAGTGAGTTTGAAGACCAATAGCTGAGAGTTGCATATTTTGGTGTGTAGATAGATAGTAATGCCAAAATAAATGCGAACATATTCAATGATGTTGTCTTTCGTATCATTTCCTCTCTCTTTCACCATCGCTACTTCCCATATTCATATTGTCCATTGTTTCCTATAAGTTGTTAGTTTATGTTTGGAGCCATCATTCGTGTTATGTTTCTTCTGCAAACTGTATAAGCCAAACTTTGGATGTAAATATTACATTATAAAGTAGAATATTTAAGGGTATAATTTGGAGTTTGCAAAAAGATACAGTTGATAAATGGAGAACTAACAAAATGTCGGCAAGAAACTTTGGGAAGATCATACAAGATTATCTAATAATTTTAAATTATCGGATAATCATGTGGTCAAGAATTCGCAAACCACAACAAGTGGATTGCAATCCAAGCCATTCGTGTGTTATCTAGTATTTAAGACGTTGAATGACATGAGCACCCTTGTATTAAAAATGATTGTTGGGGTATGTAACAACCCGCTAATTTGGAATTTTAATATTAATAGACTAAAAAGAATTATGAACAAGAAAATGATTTTGGATGTTGTATTTAGAGCCACTGTGTATATTTTTCTAAACTAGTCCTTTTAGAGTACAAATTTGATAAATTTAGAGTTACGAATTGTGAAATAATAATTTTACAAGATTAAAAGAGGCATGTAACCACTGTTAGGTCGAACAATTGTAAAGGACCGAACCCACTTGACTACATATGTAAACAAACTTATCAAACCATAGCAGATAGCCATACTTTAATAAAATATCCTAAATCACAAAATTCCTCAATTTACCTCTTAATGGCAATAGTTCTCCCTAGTTAAAAATTACCGTGGAAACCAATATTGCCAAATCTTATCAAATTATATGTCAAAATTTTCTTTTCGATGAGATGAATAGATGACAATAAATCATTTTGGAATTCATGCATGAGTTGGCCCGAACTCATGATGAATTAGGAGTTTCAAATTAGGGCTTTTAGATTTAGGCATCAATTGATGAAATTGAAGATACCAGTCTGTAGATCTCGAGGAGAAAAGTACAGGCAGTTAAATTGTGGCCTAATTTGTTAGAGTTTTCCAATATTGGCGAATTAGAGTTAATCGAACCATAATTGGAAATGGTGGTGATGGTGCTTGGTAGGTAGAAATAGGGATCAACGAGTGGCGCTAGGCACGATGTATGAACGAACGGTGGTCACTCAGCTTTAGAGGGTTAAATGTGAGAGAATTCTGTGGTCAAAGGAAGGGTCGTGCGACATTATGCTGATTTGGGGGAGAAGAGGTTATTCAATTTATCCCTTTATTTTTATTAGTGACATATTATTGAAATAAACGATTTCAAATACTAATTAATGGATTTTAAGGTGAGTTAATGACTTTGAAAAAAAAGATAATAACATAACCTTTAAGTATATATTGTAAAATATTATTGTTATTATTACTACTATTTCGAGGTTAGTAAAATATCAGTTATTATGGTTCATTTGTTGTGCGAACTAATGCTTACCATTTTTGGATATGTTATTTGGGAGGGCCATCATTGTTCATGATGGGTGATTGCTATTTGTTGGTATACGATGATGTTATATATGGTTGTTAGTTTTACCATTTTTTGGCATATGTGATTATTGGTGTTTACCAATAGTTTCTATTGTTGTTTGATGTATGACTCTTGTGATTATTTATGGATCGATGTATTGACTTTTAAGATTGAGTATTAGTATTTTATAATCACTTTGATTCGCATGATAGAAATAGGAATTTGGTAACTTTTCTTGTTCCTGTATATTGAGGTGTCATTACCTATTTTGTATTGTCGTGTTGTGATTGATAAAATGGATATGTACCGTATTGGGTTGGCATTAATGACAAATATTATCATGTTCTAACATTCATGATTGCAGGAGAAGAGAGGGTTTAATTTATGAAAAATGAACTACATGGGTTTGATCCTAAAAGGATGTGGTGGCAGTCTTTCTCTATGCTGGACAATTGAATCCCTTAAGTTGGCTTGGAGTGCATAACATTACAACATATTGCAAAATAGTTAATATTCATTTTTTCTTTTATATTTGTATGCCCATGTACACGTATAGTTTGCATGTAAAAGTAAAGGAAGGAAGTAAAAGTTTGATTGTAGACTATATCCATAGGTTGATTATTAATATATCTATGTTATATTGTAATTGTACTGTTTGTAAATTTAGTAATGATTGATGTAATTAGGCATAAATAATTGTAAATATTTTACTTGTTCTATTAGCCTTTGTATGTTATACATTATAGAAACAATATATTATTGTTTAATTCTATCGTAAGGTAAATTAAAGACGTGAATAATTATTTTAAATTATTCACTAATGACCTCCGGTTTTCAATATACGTGATTTGTGATCATGTGAATTTTAACTGCTTTTGACATTAATTTATGCGTAAAAATTTAAGGTCGTTACATTTGGTATCAAAGTCAAGATTTAGCAATCACCTGAGCCTTGGGTGGGTTTACCATGTTTATAATAGATTAATTTACACTTTAGGTTAGATTAAATATAAAACAAGAAAGCATACCTGTTGGTTTTTGTATGTTTACATATGTGTATCTATATGCATATGTATTTATGTATAAATGTATGTGTGACAACCCGTCTCTTCGACCTTGGAAAATCGACATTTATATACCCGCGGTATTTACATGCCACAAATTCAAGTGCCAGACAGGCGGATGATCAAGGGTAAAAGAAAATAAAGATAGAAGATAGAAACAACAGATTCTCACATCATATTAAACAACTTATAATTATACATGAAGATAGTACATACAATCACTCCCAAAGTGATACATCAAAGTCATGGCAAGTACTAACCTAGAAAGGAGAGTTATAACTACCTATCCTTATATAGGTGTCAGTACATACTTATACGTTAAACATCGGAAATAGAAATAGATAACTATCAACAGAGGAATCTTCTGCTCTAGGCTCCTCCCAAAATGCTCCAAGCTAGATTTGACTACTTGGCTACTCGAAAATTAAGGCATTCAAGAGTTTAAGGAAAAGGAAATAAACTTCGGATCAGTATTGAGACTGGCGTGAGAACAATCAACAGAATAGATACTTTTAAAGAAAAAGGTATCTCATAAGATCATTCCGCACATAAACACAGACCTATTTTTTACCCTATGATGACCAAAACATTTTCTATGAAAAATCAAGGATATTATTTTTAATGAAATACTTTGAAAACACCTTAAGTAATATATTAGAATAGCCGGAGTTGTTACATTTTTTAAATTCGACAACATATTTAGGTAAACAATCAAGTCTGTAAAGGCACATATTGGATATTTGTGACATTGCGCACCTCTATGCACCCCGAAAATCAGACATGACTACTAGCACGGGTGGTCGGGTGAAATAAAAATCCATAACATAGCACATAGACTAAGGCAACAGCATAAAATGATTAAAATATTACAGCAGAAGAAAACTTTCACTAATTATAAATTAATAGCAACACAACTTCATTAAAAACAACATTATCCCAAATTTATTTCTGAAACGAAAATTACCAAGTAGTCTCCACAAAAACATAAAACATAACAAAGTTCACAATATTGGTCCCCATATATAGAGTACGGAAAAGAGAAATGAAGTACTTGAAACAAATGAAACAAAAGCCGAAGATAACAACTGCTCCAACGACCCTCCAAGCTGCAAAGAACTGCAACCTAGACCTAACCTCCTGTGATATGGAGAAAATAGAAAAAGTAGGAATGAGTCAGATATAAAGTCTAGTGAATGAGAAATAAGATGAATCGAAAAGAATAAAACACTGTAATTCTAGGTCTTCCCCGGATATTGCAGAGGATGAATAGTATAATACGGTGAATCCTTCTTAGATACAGTTCCTAAGAAGCCAAAGTCCATGGTCACTCTAGGGAAGTCAACCATGCAATAATACTAAACATCAGTGAGCCTATTAGACCTGCTATTCTTACCTATCCACGTGCTGCAGCGTGAAAGTCATGCTTTTCACCCATGCACTGTGACTAAATGCCTCTTACACTTGACCGACGCCGACTCAAACAACCTTGTAGGATCCCGAAGTTGCGCTCAGGCTCCGCCATACTAAACTCCTATCCTCCTGCCTCCTAGATCACCAATGTGGATTTGCCCCTATCCAAAGTGTCGGTCCTCTGAAAGAGCGTCTGCAGCTGGGTCAGCTGCGCAAACTCCTCCAACGATCATCCTAAAGAAGCCTACATCGGAGCACACTTGTCATGTTCTGTCCGCGTCGATCTACCTGAAGAAGCCTACGATTACGGATGCTCTCTATTACATGTACTAGCAACCTATGAAAGGTAACAAACATGATTGCGAACCTACTTGGCCGCTCTTAGTATGTACAGACAAAACTATATTTTGGTCTTAAATGCATGATACACCTGTCCAGACCTTTACAAGGTCGGCCTACCAAATCGCTTCCAGATTAATTAATTTTACCGTTACAGTTTACATATTGTTTATTTCCATTAATCTGCTTTAGGCCATTTTTACATTCGATTTGGTTATTTCACAATTTCAATTTTTCTTACATAAATTGTGTTTCAATTTTACGTCCGTTCAGTCCATTTGGTTTGTCTATAAATTTTTTATACCATTTTGTTACAGCTTTACACTAGCCTTTACGATCCATTCAATTTACATTTTTTTCCACCCTAATTTACATTCTCCTTTTAGAGATTTAATCTGTACAAAATTTTTATCCAATAGCTACAAACCATTTAATTACACAAAATTCCACTTTTACATTTTTAGGCCACATACGAAACAAACAATAATGCCAATTAGATTTTTCAATTTTGTTCCAAAACCATATACAAAATTATATAATTATATCAATCAAAACCACAATTTATTCAAATAACATATTCTGAATTTATTCAACTAACTTGTTCTACCATTAGAAATTGAATAACAATTCTAATTCAATTTAATAAAACCAATCTTATTTACGCCATGAAACGTGAATAACAATTTATTTGTTCCAAATTTCTACCTAAACATGAATTAGGATTGAGAAGTGGTAGAAGGAGAAGATACAATAATTTACATAAATTTCAATATTATTTATGCCATAAACATGAAAAGACAATTTATATGTCCCATATTTTAAACCAAACATGGATTAGATTTGAGAAGTTAAAGAAGAAGAAGAAGTTGCACTAATTTACATCAATTCTCAATAAATAATAGAAATTAATCATGTTAACGTGCCATAAAGTAACTGAAATTGAACTACCTTATTTTTCTATTTCATATTAATTCCCACTCACTTGGCAATTGAGCTTGTATAAATTTGAAAACCTTTGCTTTAATCTTTCTCCCTTTGATTCTTCTAAATTCCCCAAATTGCTTGAATATATATAGATAATTTAATTTGGTTGAGATTTGTTTATTTAGTAGAGAAAAGGAAGAAGAACAATACACTGTAATTTTACTATAGAATTATTACGATGGCTGATAAGAGATTAAGTTTAGGTTAGATGGTTTATTTATAGATTGTTTGAGTGAATATAATCCTTTAGATTATTTAGATTAAATCTGGTTCTTTCATACACTTAATGGTTATCCATTCTTGTCCATACACATCACTCGACAAATAAAATTTGGCCATCTCATCCTATTACATCACAGGAGCAAATGGAAAGCCGCCACATGTCAGAAACAACACTGAAATACGTAGGAAAATTGTTGGAAACGGACCAGCTCAAAAAACGCCGCTCCAGATTTTAGTTGACAAGGGACTTTATCCCTGGTGACTAAGAAAGTCAACATGCGCCTTTACCACTGTACCAAATGCGCTATTAATTTCTTTTTAATCATATTTCTCAAAAATATCGGAGTATTACATTCTCCCCCTTAAAGGATTTCATCCCCGAAATCTCCGAAGACGAAAGAACGTAATTATCAACCAGCATCCCAGAACTACATCTATTTATTCATCCATTTCTACCATTGTCCTTATTTTTAACTAATGCAATTTATGATTTATGCTAAGTGAAATGCATATGAACTTACCTAATGCGAAAAGGTAGTCGGTTTGCTAATTCAGTTGACCTTCTGTAATGCAAGTATGCTTATGCCATGCAACCAAATGTATGCAATTACCCTAGTATAATCTATAATTATATATGTATGTTTCAATCATTCAACCAAATGCACCATCCATATGCAACATCAATTTTTATATACACATATATATATATACAATCATGTGCAAATGCATTAGATAATAGGCACGCATATGCAGGTGTGTGTACCTAGTTGGCCGATTATCCAATAAATACCTATCTAGTGCATGCAATGCATCCATTTGCAAACACTGGCATCCACTTGTAATCATTTTCATCCATCAAACATAATATGCCCTAATGACATGTTTACAACCAAGCTACCATCCATAGGTTTCATCTAAAGATTACCAAAAAGACCCTAACAAAGGAAAGATCAAAGATCAAAGATAGGATATTTGAAGTGTACCTGCAAATAGAAAAGGATAAGAAATTCGAATTCTCTCCTTAGATTCCCATGTACACTTCTTGAGGTCATCTCCCTACTGAACCTTCACTAGACGAACTTCCTTGTTGCGTAATCTCTTGACGCTGTGTTCCAATATACGGGTGGGAATATGACACACAAGTGATTCGCGCTCTACCTCCACTTCCCTTAGCTGATCGGGTTCTACTACAACTGCGGAATCATGTAGACACTATCTCAGATGCAAATCATGAAAAACATCAGAACTCCTGCCAACTAATTTGGAAGATCAACTCTATATGCCACTTTTCCCATCCGTGCGGTAATAGGGAATGGTCCTAAAAATCTTGGTGCCAACTTACCTACTGAGCCGAATCTCATAACATCTCTCAGAGGAGAAACCTTGACAAAACTCATATCTCCAACATTAAACTCCAAATCTGAACATGCTCTGTTGGCATATGACTTTTGTCCATCTTGTGTAGTCTTCAACTCTTGCGAATCAAATCCACCTTCTCGGAAGTTTTCATAACCAAATATAGCCCAAGCAAGATCTTATCGGTGGTATCCCACCAACAGGCTGGTGATCTATATGGTCTTCCACAGAGGGCCTCGAACGGTGCCATCCTAATGCTTGCTTGATAACTATTATTATAGAGAACTCCACCAAATGAAGGTGGTCTGCTCTAGAGCCTCCATAGTCAATGATGCACAATCTGAGCAAATCTTCCAAAACCCTATTTACCCCCTCAGTCTGTCCATCTGTCTGAGGGTGATATACCATGCTCAGAATCAGTTCCATTCCCAAGGCTTGTCGAAGAATCCTCCATAAATCACTGGTGAATAATGGATCTCCATCGCTCACAATGCTGGCAGGAATTCCATGAAGCCTAACTTCTCCCTTACATGAAGAGTCGGCCAAGAAGCTGTCGTCCTATTACTTTTAATGGGTATAAAATGAGTTCTCTTTATGAGTCTATCCACAATGACCCAAATGCTCGTGTTCCCTCTCCGTGACCTTGGTAATCCTTTCAAGAAGTCCATAGAGACGCTCTCCTATTTCCATAATGGAATATCCAATGGCTGCAACAGTCCTCTGGGCTTCTTCTATTCTGCCTTTACCCTTTGGAAAGTGATGCATTTCGATACATACTCCACCACCCCCTTTTCATTCTAGAACAATATAATACCTTCTTCATATACTGGTACGTCTTATCGCCACAGGGGTGCACTGTCATCCTAGAATAATGTGACTCCGCCAACACCGCATCTACTAAATCCTCATTATAGAGAAAACAAAGTCTGCCATCCTTTCTAAACCATCCCTACTGTCCATGGTACATCGCCTAAGATATGGCGATGACTCTCCTCTACCAAGCTTATCTAAAATTTCCTTTAACTCTTCGTCCTCACCTTGCCTTGCTCCAATCTGCTACATCAAAGTAGGATGGACGTCGAAGGCTGCTAACAATCTCAGAGCTAAATCTGATGGAGGTCTAAAATCAAAGGTAGCAATGTACTTCAAATGCTTCCATTCCAAAAATAGAGGACTTAAAACCACTTTGCGTCTACTCAACACATCTGTCACTCATTACCCTTGCCAGGGGTATAAGAAATCTCAAAGACATAAGAGGCTAAAAACTTCATCCTTCTCTGCTTGTCCCAAATTCAAGTCTTTCTGAGAGAATAGATACTTCAAAGACTTATGATCCATGAAAAGCTCAAATCTTTCTCCTAAGTGATAGTGCCTCCAAGACTTGAGAGCAAAAATTATAGTTGCCAACTTAAGATCATGCGTCGGGTAGTTCTTCTCATGCATTTTCAATTGTGTACTCTCATAGCACACTACCCTACCCTCTTGCATCAGTACCGCCCCTAGCCCGTACCACAAGCACCCGTATACAATGAGAAAGGCTTGGTTCCATCCGGTAATACCACTATGGGCGCGTAGTCAAAGCTTCCTTCAATCGACCAAAGGCATCCTCACACTTAGCATCCCAAACAAAAGCCGAGTTCTTCTTGGTAAGGCAGGTAAGTGGAGCTAATATCCTAGTGAAGTCCTTAACGAACTTCATATGATAGCTCGCAAGACCAAGGAAGCTCCTTATGTCCGTGGCACTCTTAGAGGTTTGCCAATTCTGTACTGCTACTACTTTCGCCGGATCTACTGCAAGTCCATCCTCTGAAATGATGTGTCCCAAAAAGCGAACCTCATCCCCCTAAAAGTGGCACTTGGAGAACATCGCCTTCAAATTATGTACTCGTAGGGTCCTAAGCACTTCTTCCAAGTGAACAGTATGCTCCTCCTTGCTTCGCGAATAAACCAAAATGTCGTCGACGCACATCACCACAAACTTGTTCAACGATTCATGAAATACGATACTCATCGGGTCCACGAAATATACTGGACATTGGTTAGCCCAAATGGCATAATTAACCACTCAAATAACCCATCTGGAGTCCTAAAAATAGTTCTCTCGATGCTATCCTCCGCCACATTCAACTAATGAAATCCCATGGCCAAATCGATCTACGAAAATACCTTGGCTCCTATTAGCGGTCGAAGAGATCTCCTATACGGGGAAGAGGATAATGATTCTTCTTCGTCGGCTTATTAAGCTTTCTATAATCCATGCAAAGCCTGAGAGAGTCATCTACCTTAGTGGCAAAGACGAAGGGTGTGACCCACTTAGAAATGCTCCCATGAATGAAGCCCTTCTCCAAAAGCTCTCTAATTTGCTTGCTCAACTCATGACGTTCCTTAAGAGCCATATGCCTTACTTGTAAAGCAACCGGTTCGGCATTATCGATAAGATAAATCTTGAACTCGATATCTCTTCAAGGTGGAAGGCCAGCAACATCCTCGAACACATTGGAAAGTCTTTATCAATGGATACCGAACTCAAACTATCATGCAATAAGTCAAGAGAATAAAGGTAGCTCAACATGACTGATCCTCTAGGATCATAAGATACCTTAGATGTATGTCCACTACAAGTGCCTAACCTTACTACCCTCTTATCGCAATCAAGAACAACACCATACGTTGATAGCCAATCCATACTAAGAATCAACCCAAACCCAAAAAAGCCCAATACAAAGGCACTACAGTCAAACTCAACCCCTAAAATAAACAATTTCAAATCCCGACATAATATGGACAAACGGGTCGATCCTTCTACGAGATTTCATACTACTACCGGGTCGGTCACTAAGTAAGCATCAAGACCAAGACCCTCTATCATAGTACAGACAAGACCCTCTATCAGAGTACAAGATATAAAAGAGTGTGAAGCTTCATAATCAAATAGGGTACGAATAGGAAAATCAGAGATAGATAACAACCTTCGATGATCACCTTCTTTCCCTTGTCCACAATCGGACGAGTACTAGAGGAAAGAGCAACCTCTAAAGCATAAGCCCGAGCAGGCTGTGAAGGTGTCTGCGAACAGTCCTTGGGGTATGATAGACAGTCCTTTATCATATGCCCCACTTGATCACAATAGTAGCACCTCAGTCTCGGTCGTTCTCCTGCCCCTCTACAATCCTTAGCAAGATGACCTAGTTTCCTACAAGTATTGCACTTCCAGTCCTTCCTTGGAACTTTCCTTTTTTCCACCTGACCCTCCTCCTCCTCCTCCTCCTCTCCTCTTTCCTTTCCACTGCTTCTTCCCGTCACTCTTCTACGTCACATCTCCTTTCTTCCCACTATCAGCAAGTAAAGCCATCTTTACCAATCCCTCAAAAGTGGCTCCCATCAGAATGTGGCTCACCCTAAACTCTGCAGTGGCCGACTCAAACCCTTAGTGAACTTTAGTGCCTTCTTATGAGGATTATTGATCAGGTATAGTCCCAATATGGCAAGATCATTAAATTGATTAACATATTCCTTAAATATCATATCCCTTTGCTTGAGCTATATAAATTTATCTAACTGCACTCCCTCTTCAACCTGCGATAAGAATTTCCTCTCCAACCTAGTATGAAAATCCGCCTAAGTCAAATTATCAGCCTCGTCCTTAACAATCTCCTACTAATAAAGAGCCTCTCCCTGCAACTACCATGAATCCAACTGCCTTCGAGCCAAGTTCTCCAATCCCATAAGTCCAAATATCCTCTCACAACTATGGATCCAAGCTCTCGCCTCGGTATATGACCCGGTGCCAAGAAACAACTTGTCTTCTAAGCTAGTGTAGCCCTTGCATAACTTGGGAAAATCGAAAATGCCTAGCAGACAGGCTGGAGCCCCTTCCATCGGAGCAGCATCCCTTGTTGGTGGCTTTGCTCATGCGGTAGCTTTCTATACCAAGCAGGCATATTAAGGCCTAGAACTTTAGGATATCTTATGGTTCAGACATTTCTATCTGTGGATATTAAAATGATGGGATCAGGTACTCCACAAATAGTTGAATAGATAGGGAGGAAGAGATATGAGGGAACCATGTCTAAAATTTCTTTTCTTTCCAAAATATATACATATACTTCTAAAAGTATTACTTGGAATAACCTTTAAAAATTATTCGAAAACCTTTATAATTTTGAAATATTTTTAGGATTACCAAAACCTAAGCTCTGATACCAACTATGACAACCCCCATCTCTAACACCTCGAAAATCAGACATGACTAGAAGCACGATTAGTCGGGTGAAATAAAAATGCATAACATAGCATAGAGACTAAGGCAACATCACAAAATGATTAAAATATTACAGCGGAAGAAAACTTTCGCTAATTATGAATTAATAGCAAAACAGCTTCATTAAAAACAACATTATCTCAAATTTATTTCTAAAACCAAAAGTATCAAGTAGTCTCCACCAAAACATAAAACATAATAAAGTTCATATAGGTCCTTTTATAAGAGTAAAGTATAGAAAAGAGAAACGAAGTACATGAAACAAGAGAAACAAAAGCTAAAGATAACAACTGCTCCAATGACCCTCCAAGCTGCAAAGAACTGCAACCTAGACCTACCGTCCTATGATTTGGGGAAAATAGGACAAATAGGAATGGGTCAGACATAAAGTCTGGTGAATGAGAAATAAGATAAGTAGAAAGAATAAAACAGTTTAATTCCAGGCCTTCCCCGGATATCGCAGAGGGTGAATAATATAATGCGGAGAATCCTTCTCAGATACAGTTCCAAAAAAGCCAAAGTCCATGATAACTCTAGGAAAGTCAACCATGCAGTAAAACTAAACGTCAATCATCCTGTCAGACCAGCTGTTCATACCATCCACGTGCTGCAGCACGAAAGTAGTGCTCTTCACCCATGCGCTATGACTAAATGCCTCTTACATCTAACAGGTACTAACTCAAACAACCTCATAGGACCCTAAAGTTACGCTTAGGCTCTGCCCAACTAGACTCCTATCCTCCTATCTCCTCGATCACCTGCATGGACATGCCCCTATCCAAAGTGCCGCTCCACCGAAAGAGCGCTCGCAACTGGGTCAGTTGCGCAAAATCCTCCAACGATCTACCTAAAGAAGCCTACGTCAGAGCACACTTGTCCTCTTCCATCCGCGTCGATCCAAAAGAAGAAGCCTACGATTGCGGATGCTATCTATCCTACGTACTAGCAACCTATGAAAGGTAACAAACATCCTTGCGAACCTACTTTCCCGCTCCTACTACGTACAACCAAAACTATATTTTGGTCTTAACTGCATGAAACACCTATCCAGACCTTCACAAGGTCTGCCTACCAAATCGCTTTCGGATTAATTAATTTTACCGTTATAATTTACATATTGTTTATTTCCATTAATCTACTTTAGGCCATTTTTACATCTGATTTGTTTATTTCATAATTTCTCCTTTTCTTACATAAATGGTGTTTCAATTTCACGTCTGTTCAATCTGTATGATTTGTATGTACATTTTTTCCACCCTAATTTACGTTCTCCTTTTAGAGATTTAATCTGTACAAAATTTTTATCCAATAGTCACTAACCATTTAGTTACAGAAAATTCCACTTTTATATTTTTAGGCCACATATGAAACAAACAATTATGCCAATTAGACTTTCCAATTTTGTTCCAAAACCATAATCAAAATTATGTAATTATATCAATCAAAACCACAATTTTACTCAAGTAACATATTCTGAATTTATTCAACTAACCTGTTCTACCATTAGAAATTAAATAACAATTCTAATAATTAAACCAATCTTATTTACGCCATGAAATGTGAATAACAATTTGTTTGTTCCAAATTTCAACCCCGACATGAATTTGAATTGAGAAGTGGTAGAAGGGGAAGATACGATAATTTACATAAATTTCAATCTTATTTATGCCATAAAACGTGAATAGACAATTTATATGTCTCATATTTTAAACGAGATATGAATTAGATTTGAGAGGTGAAAGAAGAAGAAGTGCACTAATTTACATCTATTCTCAGTTAATAACAAAAATTAATCATATTAACGTGATAGAAAAGAAATGATATTGAACTACTTTATTTTTCTATTTTGTATTATTTTCCACTACTTGGCACTTGAGCTTGCATAAAATTGAAAAGGCTTTACTTTAATCTTTCTCCCTTTGATTCTTCTAAATTCCCCAAATTGCTTGAATATATATAGATAGTTTAATTTGGTAGAGAATTTTTTATTTAGTAGAGAAAAGGAGGAAGAATAATACACACTAATTTTACTATAGAATTATGGATATGACTGAATAAGAGGTTGGGTTTAGGTTAGATGGTTTATTTATAGATTGTTTGAGTTAATATAATCCATTGGATTATTTTAGGTTAAATCTGGTTCCTTCATACACTTAAAGGTTATCCATTCTAGCCCATACACATCACTCAACCAATAAAATTTAGCCATCTCATCCTATTACATCAGTGGAGCAAATAGGAAGCCGCCACATTTCAGAAATAATGCTGAAATACGTATGAAAATCGCTAGAAACGAACCGGCTTAAAAAACATCGCTCCAGATTTTGGATGACAAAGGGACTTGATCCCTAGTCACTAAGGAAGTCAACATATTCCTTTACCACTATACCAAATGCACTTTTAATTTCTTTTAATTATATTTCCTACAAGATATCGGGGTGTTACAATATTGGATTCCAACAATGACAAGGTAAGGGACTACCTTCTAATAGTACATCTCTAGAGGAATGTGCCGTGGCACAGCGCCGCTGCCCTCTACCAACATAGAACGGCATACCTCTATCATAGATAGTACCGAATATCCCATCACCCCAGATGTTCCCAACCTAACCATGGGATCCCAAAGCATACACAAAAAACCCAAAATATAGAGGGAAATCTAGAAAGGTGATGATCATGTTCTATTAGGTTCGAACCTGTTAACGCTAAAATTGGTCACTAACACCCAAATCCAGATGAAAGCACCAAATACCAATCACAGCTCACAAAAAGAGTGTATGTAGAGAATATAAATATAAAGAATAGTAAAATATAAAATGAAAGCAGTAATGAACAACAGATTTTATAGTGGTTCGGCTAACTCCGACCCACGTCCACTCCAGAAAAAAAATTATTTCTGTAGTAATCAATTACAGTTATAAAATGGAAAGAGTAGTCTTAGCCTTAGAAAATAGAAAGCCGGAGAACCGAAGAGAACATCCCCTTTCTGGAACCCCACGTGCTGTACTTATAAACAAATCCAGGAAGTTGGGCCTCCTGAGTACTCAGGGCCCATCAAGGCCATTGTCGATCCAGGCTCAACCCTACGACCGAACCAGGTAGGCCGATCCACATATGCCGAGCCGCTTAGGGCCGACCCACTCGCTCCAATTCCCTTGTGGCCAAGCCAATCCATACGGAGCCATTGTGCATTATCTTCCTCAACCCTGTGCAATCGATCCACTCCATAGTCGCTCTTATCCAATGTCGTCCAGCCTTGACCAAGAACACCCATACTCTAACACGAGACCACACAATGCCGATCCTATCACTTTGCCGAACGACACCTCCAGACCGAACCATACCTTTTTAACCGAACGACTCATTCAAGTCTGAACCGTACCATGTTACCTCATCCACTACCAAGCCACCTCGAGGGCCACCTGGCCAAACTACCTTACCGAGCCACAACGATGAACCTCAATGCCGAGCCACCCTGACCTCACCATAATGCCGAGCCACAACGATGAACCTCAATGTCGAGCCATCCAAATGCCGAGCCACGTTATTTTGACCAAATGACCCACATTATACCATCCGTAACCGAGCTTCTATCTGCCCAAGCAGCTCAAACCTATCATATTCCAATCTCGACAAACAAGTAGTCGATTTATTGAAATCCGCATGCCTATGACCTTGCCAAAAGGCGGGTTAACATTTGTCCCCTAAAAATGCCTCGTTTTGGAAGGTGCTTTTTGAATATCCTTAAATTCGATATCTAAAGTCCATTTGTTATCCATAATCATACCTTCTTATTCGTAATCTAATCCATTTTATCCAAATGCCATTGTCGTACCCTTACTCGAATCCATGACCGCTCTGAGTCGGTATACGATTCCTAGTCAGTAACCTTATCCACATCTAATTCCACATCCATCTGAACCCGACAACCGAGTTCCAATCCATCCATATCCAATAACCTATAACCATATCCGTGACCTCTCCGGGTCGATTTCCAAATCCGAGACCGCTCCGGGTCCATGCTCAAATCCTTAGCTATTCATAGCTAATATCCAAATCCGTAACCTCTTTAGGTTCTTGTCAAGAGCAACCTGCACCAGACGACCTATGTCAATAATGTCATGGTGTTCCTAGTTCAGTGTCCCTGAACGCTAAGCAATGTCGTGGCTTAAGTCCTAAGCCGAAATCCTGGTCGCTTCGGACCCTTGTCGAGCAAAGTCCATACTCGATGACCTGAAATAGTAACTGATAGATAATATATGGCCTAAGTCCTAGGTCGAATCCTGGTCTCTCCGGACCCTTGCTGAGCATAGTCCATGCTCGATGACCTTTTAACCAAAAAAACAGACAAAAGTCAACCAATATCCAAAAATCCAAAATCCAGATTCAAACCAAAAAACCAAAAATCCATGTCAAAAGTTCAGATCATAATCTAAATCAAAACGCAAGCATCCAAACTAAAATCCAAACCAAGAATCCAACAAAACCAGGAGTTCAAACCGAACCCCAAAACCAAAACAGAAAAAGAAAATGTCCAAGTCAAAGGAAAAAACAAATTTCACAAACCCGAGCATCTCAGCAAACCATCATCTCAGAGAATGTCTAGAGGTTATCTCTGAACCCGTACATGAGTAAGTGATTTAGCCGTTTGCCCGAGTTTGTTACTATTCCATACCATCATGATTAGTTGATGACCAACCGTCCACCATTCATGGGGCTCATGCCTTCTTCGTTCAAGGTAAGAGGTGGCTGCTCCTGTTCCATCGCCGCATTTCGACTTCCGGCATATTGCCGCAACTGAACATTCCTTACATTTTCCTCGATTATATCTTTTAGATGCCTGCAGCTGTTAGTATCATGCCCGTCCAAAGTCATGAAAGAGACAGTGCCTTCTTGATGCCCTTTTGCATTTTGAGGGTTCCCTCCTTGCCGGCCTTCGATAAGGAAGGCGGTCCTGAGTATCAAAGAATATCCGCTCCAATGTTGCGTTCAATCCTATGTAAGTGTAGAATTTTGGTTCTCCCTAGCGCTTCCTTTTCCCTTTATCCTTGTCCTTACCCGAGCTTTCTCTGGGCAATCCTCCATCCTTAACCATGTTTACTTCCTTTGACCTCATATCCAAACGTGCATCCTCTTGTCGAAGAAGTCTCTCAGCTTCATGAAAGAATTTCCCGAGATCCAATGGTGGGTCCCATATCAACGATACTTTGAAATCCAAGTTATCCCTGACTCCTGATACCACCGCCATTAGAACCGTTGATGGATCCGACCGGTCCACCAAAGCAACTACTGCATTAAACCAAGTTGAGAATGTCCTAAGTGATTCATCCGCCCCCTATTTAACTGATGTCAGCATCATCACGTTCTTTTCCCTTTTTATGTGAACTCGAAACTTGCCTAAGAACTTGTCCACCAGTTCTGTCCATGTTTCAGTGGATCCATCCTCCAACTGTCTTAACTACATAGAAACTATATCGGTCAAGTACAGAGGGAAACACATGACCTCCTCTGATGCCCCTAGCACTTCAAAATGCCTTGTGTACATCATCAAATGGTTAGTGGGATCCGTCTTACCGTTGTATACTTCTAGAGTAGGTAGCTTGAAATCGAATGGATTCCTAGCTATCATAATGTTACAGGTAAACGGACTTCTGTTTACTCCCTCCAAATCCTTGTTTGCCTGACCTCCACGAATAGTCCGCCTAATAATGTCAGCCAATCTAGTGTTTCCAACCAAGGGTTTCCCCTATCCATATTTCCTAGCTGCTTTCCAACTCCGTGTGGAAATTCTGGCACATACGCCTCGTCACGTGCTTCTATGTTCTTGTTGATGCCGGGTTGCACAGCATCACCTGATATCCCTCCATGGGTTGGTCCAGGATTATCCGGTGGTATCCCCCAAGTCCTGGTCCATCCAGGTTAATAGTTGTTTGTTGATTGGGAGCTGCCCCTTACTGATTCACTCCATCTGCCTGCTGGTTGAGTCTCTCTAATCCAGCTCCAAGAACTCGAGCACCTGTAGTTCTCGATTATAATAACTTCCTAAAAAGAGCCTACATCATCTCCTCTTGTCGTTTCATCATATGCTCCTGCATGGAATCAATCATGACTTATATCTCGTCCCTAGTGATGTAGATGGAGGCTTGATTAGCTCCAGAGGAAGCCTCCTGACTTCCCTCTTTTTGACTTCTTTCCACTGCCTGCTTTCTCGTTGGTGGTCTAGCCATTGGTTTCTAGAATTCAAGTTCCAAAATCCCTGAGTGCTAGATTTCTTAGCGAAAGCACCAAAATGTTAGCGCCAAAATTGGTCACTAACATCTAATACAGATGAAAGCACCAATACAAGTCACAGCTCACAGACAGAGTGTATGTAGAGAGTATAAATATGAAGAACGGTAAAATTTAAAACGAAAGCAGTAATGAACAACAGATTTTATAGTGGTTTGGCTGACTCCGACCTACGTCCACTCAAGAAATTTGCTTTTTATTGTTGTAATAATCAATTACAATTACAAAATGCAGAGTAGTCTTAGCCTTAGAAAATAGAAAGTCGGAGAACCGAAGAGAAGATCCCCTTTTGGGAACCCCACATGATGTATTTATAGACAAATCTAGGAAGTTGGGCCTCCTGAGTACTCCGAGCCCATCAAGGTCATTGCCAATCCAGGCGCAGCACTATGACCGAACCAGGTAGGCCGATCCACATATGCCGAGTCACTTAGGGCCGACCCACTCGCTCCAATTCCCTTGAGGTCGAACCCATCCATAACGGGCCACTACACATTATCTTCGTCGACCCTATGCGACCGATCCACTCCATAGTCGCTCCTATCCAATGTCGTCCAACCTTGACCGTGCCACACCCATACTCCAACACGAGACTACACAATGCCGATCCTATCACTTTGCCGAATGACACCTCCAGACCGAACCACACCTTTCTGACCGAATGACCCATTCAAGACTGAATCATACCTTGTTACCTCATCCATTACCGAGCCACCTCGAGAGTCATCGGGACGAACCACCTTATCGAGCCACAACAATGGACCTCGATGCTGAGCCACCCTGACCTCACCATAATGTCGAGCTATAAAATGAACCACAATGCCGAGCCATCCAAATGTCGAGCCGCCCATGCCGAGCCGCATCATTTTGACCGAACGACCCACATTGGACCATCCGTAACCGAGCTTCTATCTACCCAACCAGCTCAAACCTATCATATTCCAATCTTGGCAAACAAATTGTAGATTTAGTTAAATCCGCCTGCCTATGGCCTTGCCAAAAGGCGGGTTAACAGAACCACATAGCCTTGTCGCATCTACCCTATTTTTTCCATTACCAATGTTTGAGTTTTGAGGTAACGCTTTACCTTTCACATGATAAATCCCACTTTGAATGCCTTGCTATTTCTGATGACACACTAATTGGTTTCCATGAAAGTACAACCCTCGAGTTCATATTTCTCCAGAAAGGGAGCTAAGTATAAGAGGGGTTACCTCCTACACCACCATAAAAATGTATGTTTGCAAGAACTAAAACATATGGTCTTAGAAATGCAATGTCAGACATTCATCCATATAAGTTATCCTAGAACATGACAAACCAAAGGTACTACTACGTCCGGTTTGGGAATCAATCCTAGGATTACTGGCAAGCAGTCATTCCGTTGAACGCGTATATTGGTTTGAAGTGGTTTACGGATTAAATCACCTGAATCAAATCGGTCTCTCCCAACCAATTATCGATAGAAAAGATGTTAAGTATATGGGTGATTGTTGATCATCATTCAATCAATTAATATCTTTATATCCAATAAAATATCTTTAGAGATATAGTTTAAAACGTTTCTTCTTGGTATATACAGATTTATTAAACTTCCTTTTAACCTTGGAAATACTAAATCATTTCCCTTAAATTACTTAGGAAAATATTTCCATCTTCAATAATTTCAGTCTTAATAGGGATTACTTATTTCCAAAACATATCTTTTAATGGGTTAAAAACAATGTTATTTAGACATCGTTTACTATATACCCAAACCAATTGGTACTAAGTAAAAAAGGTCCATAGGTTATGGAGTAATTATACTCAATACCAATTTCCATATTCAACCTGTACTATTCATCAAATAACGGTGAATCGCCTTTTAAATTTACACGGATAGTGTGGGTTCCCTCCTCGGAATTTAATACAAAATTTAACTAGAACGTTCTCGTTACCATCAAAATCTTATTTAAAATCTTGTTTAAATTTGTGGAAAATTCTAAATCTCTTTTCTTTTATCTTTAGAAAACACAATCCGAGTAAACCAAATTAACTATCCCCTCAGCCTAGCGAGTCCAAATAGCTAGAGGGAGCAGGCAATTGTTTTTCCAAACTCAAACCTAGAGACTACCTCTCTATCGCTCATAAGGTGATCAAGTTATTTGATTGACTCTAAATCTTTAAAATACTTGTATGGTTATTTGGAAAACATTTCCAAAATATTTGGAAAGAGAATTCCAAGTTTAAATTATTTAACCTAATCGCCAAATTCAGTTGTTAAATTGTTGGTGAATAGTGATTTTAAAGCTTTGTAGATCAAAACATTTATTCGATTATATATGTATGTCCATTTTTAAAAATCAAATACCTTTTAAAAAAAATAACATATCTTTGGAATATATTTCATATTTTTAAGGATTTAAAAATATCAAATTTTAAAAGGTTGAAAACCATGCTGTAGAACAGCCAAAACACGACTATTTTGAAATTTTGATTTGGGCATATCTCAAACTTTATAAAATGAAAACCCGATTTTTCTTTTTCATTTGTAAGCAATGGTTATAAGAGTCCGATAAATTCTTGTTCCAAATAATTCCAACTCATATTCCATTCTATAAATGGATTTAACTTTTTACAGCGCGAAATTGCAAACTACCCTACGCGATGCGCTTATTTTGACTATATTTTCCAATCTTTTTCAAACTTTGTTGAAATGAGTTTTAATATTTATAAAACATTTATAAACCATTTTTTCCACTTTTAAAGAGGTAACAATGCTATAAATACCATTATAATTTATAAAGGGAATGTAAATTCGATGTGTAATTTATCGTCAATCATTTAACAAGCAAGCATATAATCAACATCTGAAACATAATGACTAAGCCAGATAACAAGCATATAAACATATTATATCATCAAAGAAGTTATTAGTAAAAGGTACGGAGTTGTTCTCACGTATATAGTGATCTTCCTAACTTTTAACATTTTTTCTTTCCTAATTCAAAGCCCAAGGAGCTCAGCCTCTGTAGGGATGGTCACAGCCTATAATTGAATAGGCGGAGGTGCTTGACGACGTGATGGTGGCCCTAGATAAGCACGGCCAGGATGAAGAAGTAGATATAGATCACCACTTTGAACATGAATTAAGATGGTATATTTTGTATATATTTTTAGCAGAGCTTCGCTATGATGGAGAAATATTATGGAGAAGAAGTGGAGGTGATGGAAGCCATTGATAAGCTTGTGAAGAAGGATAAGAACTTGAGAATTTGGTGTGAAGAAATGAGAGGGTGTAGGGTGTTATTTATAGAATTTTTAACAAAAATATCTACAACATCATCATTACATCTCCCATTACACATGAGCTTCACCACTCCCCTTACTTTCAACCAAACCCACCCCTTAGCCCACTCCCTTCCCATGTGTTTGTATTCTCATGAGTGAGTGATGGTGAATTTGCTTTTTCAAGATGCATTTGTTTATACATAAGGAGATTATATGTATACCTACTTAGATATTTCTTTTGGCTTTGATTTGACTAATTGTAATACATTTATATATATATATATATATATATATATCTGTGTGTGTGTGCGCGCGTGCGCGCGCATGTATATGTATGTGTGTGTATGTTCAAACAAGGCTACTACCGCTTAAAACAATTTCCATTTATCAAAATGTGGTAAATCCGAAATCAATATTCTTGTCGTATTTTTTAGTTTTAATCAAACTATTTATGTAATCAAAATTTGAAAATAAATTTCTCATCATTATATGATAATTAGAAATGAATTATTAATCTTATAAAACAATTACTTGAATACTTCAAAGCAATTAAATATCCCAGATTATAATGAGAAAATTACGGGTCATAACATTCTTCCCCCTAAAGAATTTCGTCTTGAAATTGACGTAAGAAGAAGATATCTTAAAAGTAAAGATATGATGGAATAGGATAAATGATCATACCATAGGTGGTTGAGTTCACTACATCGATATAGTACACAAACTACTCATCAATCCTTAATTCCGGATAAGCTTTCCTCATTCTATCCTTAGTTTCCCAAGTGCAGTCTTTAGTATCACTACTTCGCTGAACTTTAACTAATCTCACAACCTTTCTCCACATATGCTTCTCATCATAATCAATGATTCAAATTGGTCATCTGATAACTGCCAAGTTTGGCTCTACTTCTAAATCTTTCTGGGTAGCTGTCTCTACAACTAGTTCTGAGTCATGCATGTATTTTCATAAATGGGACACATGAAAATCATTGTGCACACTTGATAACCTTTCTGGTAATTCCACTTGATAGGCTAGTGGGCCAACCCATTCAAGAATAGGAAAAGGTCCAATATATTGAGGTGCTAACTTTTTAACTCACCCAAATCTTAGTACTACCCTCATCGGAGAGATTTTCAAAAATACAAAATCTCCAACTAAGTCTAAATTTCTATACCTCTAATCGACTAACTTTTCTGTCTGCTTTGAGCTACATTTAGCTTCTTCCTGATCTTATCTACCATCTCTGAGGCTTCTCGAATCATATCAGAACCAAGTACTAACCGATCTTCGGTTTTGATCCAACATGCTAGTGATCTACATGGACGACCATAGGGTGCCATGTCAATACTTGCCTGGTAATTATTATTATAAGAGAATTCTACTAGATAAAGATGATTTTCCCATAAACCTCCAAAGTCTAAGATGCAAGCTCTAAGAAATTTTCTAATACTTGGTCCACTCTTTCTGTTTTCCCATTAACCTAGGGATGATATACGGTGCTCAAACTCACCTTCATTCCCAAAGCTGTCTGTAATGCTTTCCCAACCGACTGGTAAAAATTGGATCCTAATCACTTACAATGCTGCCAGGAATTCCATGCAAACAAATAATCTCCTTTATGTATATATCAGGAAGTCATGATGCAGTCCTTGTCGGCTTTACTAAAATAAAGTGTATGCTTTTGGTCAATCGATCTGTGATAACCCAAACGCCTTCATTTCCTTTTCAAGGTAACCTGTCAATGAAATCCATTGATATTTGGTCCAACTTCCATGTTGGAATCTCTAGAGGTTGAAGTAGTCTTGTAGTCTTTTGTTGGTCGCTTTTGATCTGTTGACAATTTTCATATTAACTAACGTGAATGGATATGTCTCTCTTCATACTTTCCAACCAAAAAGTCTTCTTCATGTCTCAATACATTTTGGTAACTCCAGGATGTACTGTAAGTTGATAATTGTGACATTCACCTCGAATTCTTTCCTAATCCCATCGACATTTAGAACTCATACTCTCCCAAGCATTCTTAAAATCCCTTGATCATCCGCCTCGAATCCCGGCCATCTCCCTGGTATCATGTTCTCCTTAACTACTTTGGCTTTCCTTGAAATATAAGGATCCCTAAGCTGGTTTTCCTTTATACGATCAATTAAGGTTGGGCGTCCTACAAAATAGGCTGTAAAGGCATGCTTTCTGCTTAGCACATTCACTACTATGTTGGTTTTCCCGGGTGTATATAAAATGTCAAGATCATATGATGCGAGAAATTCTAGCCAATGATGTTGTCTCATGTTTAGATCCTTCTGAGTGAAAGGATACTTTAAAAATTTATGATCTGTGAAGAGATCGAACTTCTCAGCTAGTAAATAATGCCTCCATAGTTTTAATGTGAACACAACGGTTAATAGTTATAAGTCATGGGTTGGATAATTTCGCTCATGAGTTTTCAGTTGTCTACTTGCATAAGCGATAACTTTCTCATGCTGCATTAATACCACACTCACTCCTTCTCCACAAGCATATGTATATACGGTCAAACCACCACTTCTATAAGTAATAGCTAGGACTAGAGCGCTGGTCAATCTTTTCCTCATCTTAGTAAATGCTTCCTTACATTATGGTGTCCAGCCAACATAACATTCTTCTTGGTTAACTTCGTTAGATGGGAGGAAATTATGGAGAAATCCTGAATAAACCTCCGGAAATATCCCGCCAAGCCTAAGAAGTTGCAAACATCTAACGGAGTTCGTGGTTGCTACTAGTTTTGAATAGCTATAACATTTCCTGGATCAATTAAAATTCCATTCCCTAATACTACATGTCCAAGGAACCTTACCTTCTTCTCCTAAAAATGGAACATTGAGCATTTGACTTTAAACACATGTCTCCATAATATCCCCAATACAATCTCCAGATGTCTTTCATTTTCCTCCTCGATCTTAGAATAGATAAGAATATCATCAATAAAAACCAACAGAGATTTGTTGAGCACATCTCTAAACATCCAAATCATGAGATCCACAAAATAAGCGGACACATTGGTCAGCCCAAAAGGCATAACCAACCATTCTTAGAAACAATCTGGAGCACTGAATGCAGTTAATGCAATGCAATCTTCTACTATCCTTAGTTGATGGAAACTTATGGCTAAATTCATTTGTGAGAATATTCGAGCACCATGAAGTTGATCAAACAAGTCATCTATATGAGGTAAAGGATACTTTTTCTTAACCGTTGTTTGCACTGAATTGCGTCACAAACACCCTGTTGTATGTAAAAGCACAAATATCCATTTTTAGATCCAAATAGAGAAATATAGATTCACAGATCGTAGAATAGATTGTAGAAAAGTAAATGAACATGTAATTTTATAGTGGTTCGGCAAATTCTGGCCTACATCCAATCTAATAATCTTTTATTTATACTATAAGATAACAAATAGTCATTTTTTCCTTAGAAAAGAATGGAGGAAGTGATAAGAATTGATGAACGAGAGCAGGTCTATAAGTCTCCTGTAACGAGCTAAGTCTGCTATATTTATAGGTGAAGATATGTATGGATCGAGCTGAAATTTCGTCATAAGAACCTCCAGATCCGTATGACTCGGTCTACCAATTTTCAGATTGACCGCACACCATTGATACAATCAGGTATGATCATTCACTTAAGATCCAATGGAGTTGTGATCGAACATAGGGGTGCTCCATGATGTAACCCACTTGCTCTCCAAATTTAGTGCAATTCTGACGTACCATTTGTAAGATATCGCATTTTCTGTGGAGTCGTAGTAAATCAAGCGTGATCGTTCCATGCTTCATCCAATTGAGCTACAACCGATCATGTAGATTTCACATGATGTAAGCTACTTGCTCTTTAAATTACGCGTAATCAACATACCATTTGTGAAATTTTGCATTTTTCGTGAAACTAAGGACTGTTCTGGTAATTATGTACGATTGTTATGGAACGATCAATATGTTTTTCTGATATTTGTGAATTTTAAGCTGTGATCGATCATGTAGGTTTCCCATGATGTAAGCTATTTTCTCTCCAAATTTTGTGCAATTTCGACACATCGTTTGTGAGATATCGCATTTTCCATGAAACTATGGATCATTCTGGCCGAGGAACGATCGATGTGTTTTCTTGATATTTGTGAGTTTTGGCATGCGATCAATTTTGGGGTCTTCTTTCTTTAGTATTTTGATGTTCACAAAGTTTCGTGAGTAATGGAGTTGTAGATCTTAAGTGTAAGACTCACCTTTTTGGACGGTTTAAATCGACAATAAACCACATAAGTTCAACTCAAACTATTCAAAAGGGAGGTTGTCAATGGGGCAAATATGTAAATAAGAGAAAATAAGGAAAAAAACAAAACACAGAATCTTATAGCGGAATGACAAAATATAACAATCAAATAAATAGTACGTGAAGCTATTTTAAAATACATATGATTGAACATTTTTTACAACAACAGAGTACAAACAATGACATATCAATAATGATGCTGTAGAAAATTACTAATAACACAATATATCAAACTCCGTCTTCGTCCTCTAAAAATAGCGTCTTCAACACTGAAAAGCTCAGGCTGACCCGAGCATAACGAAAAGACAAAATTGACGAGTCAGAACTAAAAGATCATATGTAAGTTAAATCAATAATATGTAAATATGAGTGTAATGGCTTTAAAGATGTTTATAGGATTTTACATCTCCTATCCAGTGTATAACGTGCATGCAATAACTTAAGAGATGTTTAGGGATTTTCCACCTCCTAAGGATCCGTTAAACTATCTATATTAGTAATATACGCTATATATGTAGTGCCTATAAGTTAAGTAAAGTATTAAAATAATGTTAAGGTGTTACCCATATCCCCCTTAACATATTTTTATAGGCATCGTAGTCTATACAGTACTGTAAACTCCACCGTAAACCGATGGGCTATCAAAGAGCACTCCATAGGTATGACACAAATCAAAATCGTAGTGGGCTTAATTAGGCATATGACAGGGCACATGAGGTTATACTCATGGTAGAATTCTATCGGATTG
Organism: Allium cepa; assembly: GCA_030765085.1. Taxonomy (NCBI): domain Eukaryota; kingdom Viridiplantae; phylum Streptophyta; class Magnoliopsida; order Asparagales; family Amaryllidaceae; genus Allium; species Allium cepa. The sequence goes on along the minus strand of CM060940.1, from coordinate 753,242,811 downwards.
TGGAACCAGGCTGGTGGTAACGCGCAGCCGCATCTACTGCCCACCTCGATTAACACCCCCATAATCAAATCGAGGGTGGCCACCAATCAATCACAAAGTAACAGATATGGTATCGAAGAAGCGTGTTCGATTGGAGGAGCGACCTCACTTGGATTGTTTATGGCTCCTGTTTTAGTCATATCACGCAGACCCGAAAGTCAGGGCTGCATTCTTACCTTATACCAATAGCATTCGCCAAACCATCCTACTTCATTCTGGATTCTCCACCATGTGCACAGTTGCTAAAGTGGTTTCGAAATCGGTAGAGAGTATGACAATATCCGACCCTGGTCTCTTTAACAACCAAACGCTTATTTCACACCGTGGTCATTTTATAAACATTTTTGATAATAAATTCAAAAAACAGTTTATACCTTCATATCAAGATATCTATATACTTATTTCAAAAGTATAAATATATTCATAAATACCAAGGAAGATTTCTTTCAATCGATTTCGAAAATAATTCATAAATCTCTCTTAAACCATTATTTATATGCTTTGGAACCATTTATAAAGCTATTTTTATATTTCGAAACAGTTTACAACTCTTCCCTATTCATAAACTTCTATGCAAATTCCTTTAAACTCTAAATCCCTTTATACAAGTTCTTTTATAAAATCCTTTAAAACCCTTATAAACTCCTTTATAAAACCATTATAAAATCCTTTATAAAAATCTTTTATAAAATCCTTACAAAGCCTTTTACAAAATTCTAAAATCTTTTATCTATTAAAGTTATTATCAAAGTCTGTATTTATTATCTTAAATCAAATCTATATTTATTATATAATATTAAGTTTAAAATATATATTTTAAATTATTAAATTAAAATTTAATCATTTGAAATATATTTTTAAAACTAAATAAAATTATAAGTTAAAATCTTAAATTTACATTCAAAACCATATATTAACTTATAATTTGAAGCTTTAAAACATATAAAATAAATTATTTTCCAAATATAATTTTTTAAAATAAAATCATGAAATAAAATTTAAAAACAAAATTTATAAATCAAACATACTTTATTTAGAAAATAATTTAAAACAGACCAACGGTATCCGTATATAATTTTCTACCCTATGGTCAAGTGATTGGGTATGTATCGTTTCAATCCAAAATAGTTAAATTTCCAGAGTATATATCATTTCGACTCGTGTCCTAAATCAATAATTATCCAAATCGATAAAATTGCTCGAGTATGTATTGAAAGTGTGTTATGGATCGTGTAATATGGATATATGATAATACAGAGTGTAGTGATGATAGCTATATAGTAAATAGTGTGGAATATAAAAGCAGTATGATAAAAATAACACCAGGAATTTTTATACTGGTTCGGAGCACCCTCCTATGTCCAGTTCCAGACTCCTTTTGGAATTTCACTAAAACAACAACCCACACTTAACCCGGAGGAATAGGTCTATACAACCCCTAAGCTGCCGAACAGGGACTTGAGTAGCAGAACGGGATTTCGCCTCAGTAGCCGAAGAGGACTTCACACGCCTAAGCAGCTGTAATGACCCTGGATTTTGGTCCTGTTATTTAAAATAAATATTTAATCTAATTAAATAAAATGTAAACTAATCATTTTAAAATGAATAAATCATTTGGAATAAATGCCATTTATTTGTATGGTTTTGTATTTTAAAAAGGAAATTGGATTCTGGAAATTTAAAATAAAATCTCTTAATAATATTTACAACAAAATTTATTCTTATATAACTAAATTAAAATGCTTTCTTTTGTTAACATTTGATACAAATATCTATAGACAATAATGTTTGAAATAAAATCAATTTCTATCAATATAAAGTATAAATACAAATATAAGTCAAACACATAAATATAACTTAATTATTGGCAGTTAAAAACAAATGGAAATAAACATAAAAAAAAAGTATAATTGTAAGTAAATCATATTGTACATAATTTACATGTTGATAGTTAAAATACAAATACAAATAAATATAAGTATAAGTAAACCATATGAACATTGGTAGTCAAAATATAAAATACAAATGTAAATAAATAAAATAAGAATTAAGTTATTGATATGCTTGCAATATAAACTGGAAAATTTAAGAACAAAGTATAAAATAAGATAAGCACAAGTGTGTGTATATATATATATATGTATATTGAAGTTCAGCTAGAAGTCAGATAAAACAAATATATTTTTTACAAAACAAAAAATCTTTACACAATGTCTTCACACACAAGACATAGCCTACCTGCAAAGAGTAAATTTATACAAATATCTATTTACAGCAAACATAATGATAAATATGTAAACATATTAAGCAACAAAACATTTAATGCTATCTGTTCAAGCCAGCATTTTTTCAATTCAAAAATATTTACAGATCTATACATTCAGACACAAAATCTATCAAGTTAAAACAAACAAAGATAAGAAAACAACCTAACTAGATACACCTTCCTCATACATACTGTTATCTTATTTATATGTATGCACCTTGCCATTCTAGTTCGTTCAGTAATACCCGAGAAAAAAAAAGAAGAAAAAGGAAACAAAGCTCAAATCTTTATTCAAACTAAAAAAAGTCAGGAACGAAGACAGATTCAAATTTGCGTGGCGTTTTAGATGGTATGTGGTGTTACAGTTTTTCGACCAAATGACCAATTTTCGATTTGAATACTTTGAAAGTCATTCGAGTTTTGTTTTCGTGTTTTCGTGGGTTTTGTGACATGCCGATGATCCTGGAAGTTCACCAGAACCTCGCGTGTCGCCGTGCACGTGTACGGCGTGGAGGAGATCGAGTCAGTGTCGTGAAGGCTTACGTCTCGAGTCGTGCTCGAGTTAATAGGGTGGAAGCTTCGGGTTTTATGCCGAGTGCATTCGAGCGAATAAGCGTGTTTTACTAATCACTTTACTTAGTTTAAAAATTTAAACTTACTAAAAAAAAAGAGGGAAGAATAAGGATTGCGTGGAGATGGGTGTTTGGCTTGGGGAAACTGCTGTGCAACGTGAAGTGTTACTCGAGTTAGAGCAAAGGGAGGTCTCGGGTTTGTTGGTTTTCAAACTGCTGTTTTATATATGAAAATAAGTGAAAATGTTTAACAAAATTAAGTTAAACTCTAATACAAGTTTAATTATGTAGTTAATGCTTTACAATGTTCCTAACTCTTAATTAATCTTTTAATTAAGTAATTAATTTAAATTAAGTATTAAATTAACTAACAATTAAGTTTGCAGTTAATACTATAATTGATTTTCAAAATTTAAAAGAAGACTTTTAAATGTTTAATTAAGTTAAACAATTAATATCAATTAATTATTTTAGAAAGTAATTAATAATAATAACATTTTAAATTGAAATTAGAGTTTGAATTAATTAATGTTTAGGTGATTAATAAATTTGTAATTAACTACTTAAATTAATTAATGAATGATTAATAGTTAGTTAATTAAGCAATTTAATTATGAATTAATAGTTAATTAATTAAGTAATTTCATTAAGAATTAAGGATTTATAATTGATTAACTAAGTAATCAATGATTAATAAATGGGTAATTAAGTTTGATTAATAATTAAGATTATTAATTAATGATTAGCCTTCCTGCTCCAGCGATATTTGCGTTCCATCCCGTTGACCTTTTCTTCTCCCTTCCGTTTCGCCTCTCTCTCCTCTCTCCATGCCTGACTCTACTTCGCTTCCCCCCTCTTTATCGCTACGCTCTTCCCCCTCTTCTACCAGATCTGGCCGTGTGTTCAAAGTCCAGTCGTCCCTCACCGATAGCCTCATGCCTCCCAACCTGTCCATTGCTGATTTCCCTCCTCTCCCTTCATCTGGTCCGGCTTTAGTTGCGAATTCATCGCTAGTCAGTCCATCGCTTCTAGGTGTTGTGAATAAGGCTGCGTCCACTTTGCTGTCGTTACCTCCCCTTGCTTGCGGTGGAAGATCCGGGTCTGATGTGAATGTGAATAGTCAGGCAGGTTTCGTTGGTTCAGGTACTATTGGTTGTGTTACCCCTGTCGACTGTGATTTTACAGTTCGTGAGCCTCGTCCTAATAACGGTGACAATGTAAGTAACCACGACCCAGTTTGTGATGTGGGGAAGATGATAGTGAATGTTGTGAATGATGCTGGGGGTAATGTTAGTTTGCCTGAGTGTGTTCTGGGGAGAGAATCGGCTGGCAATCATTGTTCTGGTCAGTGCACACTTGGTGCTTGTGATAATGTCCCAATGAAATCTGTTCCAATTCCCAGTTTGGCTGGCACTGATGATTCTTTTCCAGCTGCCTCTATTGGCTCCCATCCCGTTCTGGAGCGCCCTGGTCCAACTCCGCCTTCGATGCCAATCTCCAAAACTTGGTCTTCACTATTCTCGTCCTTGCCTCGGAATGCGGGTAACTACATCCCGATTGAATTTGAAATGGTCGAAGAAAATGGAGTAATGATCCCTCCCCCTTCTGTTTTGCAAGCCGGTGTGGATTTTTGGGCTGATCATTTAGTAGGTTTCTTTCTTGAATCTACTTACCGACTAAAAAATGTGACTTTAGCTCTTCGGAGGGCATGGAAGCTTCGTGGTAATTTGGATGTGAAGCTGATTGACTCCATGTACTATCTTAAGTTTTCCTCTCTTGAGGATCGTCGGATTGCTCTTGACGTTGAGCCCTCATTCTTTGATGGTAGGCCTTTCATTATTACTCCTTGGCCCCAACTGTGGCAAGTGCACGTGAACAAGTTCTTACTATCCCCGTGTGGGTATTTTTCTCTCAGATTCCCTCTGCTCTACAACTGCTTATTGGTCTGAATTGGCTAGCCTGTAACGTTGGAAAATTAAAATGTTTTGACTCAAACACAGTGGCTCGTGATAAGTTGATGTATGCTAAGGCTCTTATTGAAATATCCCCTTTCAAGCCTTTCCCATCCTCTATTTCTGTCCAGCTAGCTGTTGGTCATGTTGAGGTAGTTCGTGTTCGCTACGGTTGGGTTCCGGAAATCTGTTCATCATGTCACTCTTTTGGCCACCTGGCTACTGCCTGCTTTCATTCGGAAGCCGTCGCGGCTGCTCCGAAGATCCCTTTGCCTCGCCCCCCACGTAGGATTTGGGTCCCCAAGGTTACATCCCCTGGTTCTCTGAATTCCCCTTCATCGGCTGTTCCATCTGCTGACTTGCCTCCGTCGCCGATGGTTAGGCCTGATTCTGTGGTTGTAGTTCCTGACCCTGGCTCGACGCCGTTGCCTGTTGCTTGGGATGAGCCCGAGGGGTGTTGATTGATCCCATCTTTGATATGAGATTTAACCCGGTCAATGGATCTTTCTTCCGGTTTGTTTCTGATGATCAACAGGACCTTCGTTGCCTTCGCTACAAACCTTCTGGTGATTCCTTAGTTCTTGATTTGGATGGGTTATATGCGAGTTCGAATTCTGCAATGCTAGCTGATATTACCTGGGATTGTTCTTTTATCTACTCCTCTGATGCTATGGGTTATGATCCACGTCTTGCTCTTCTTTTCCGACCTTTTGCTGGTTTTTGTGGGTCCGTTCCTTTAGTCGCTTCTCTGGTGGATGGAACTGATGTGATATCTTCCTCTTCGGAGGAGTGCTAGTTTTTTTTTCCTAGTTTTAGTTACGGTGACATATTTGTCTCGTACCTGTGCTGTATTTTCTGTATTATCTCTTAGTAGTTAAGGTGCTTTACCTTACTCCTGTACTTCAACTTTATTACTTCGTAATAAATAGTGGACGGTCCACTATAAAACCGGCTTGCTTTGCAAAAAAAAAAAGAAGTTAATTGATTAAGAAGTAATTAAAATGGTGTGAAATAAAATAAGTAATTAATTAAATAACTAAGACTTAATCTCTACTATTAATAAAGAGAATTCGTTGAATACGTTTCAACCGTGTCTTTCTGAAATACCAAATATGTCCTTCCTCTTTACTTTCGCATGTCTCATTCTTTCGTTGCCCACCGCTAATTCTGAAACTAAAAAACCCTAATTTCCCTTCCCTTTTTCCTATCGACGAACGCTAGACATACCAATCGACTTGCAATTAACTGTGGTGGTACAGAAGGGGAGATGGAACGACTAATGTATATATGGATATGTAGTAGTTTGTGTACGACTGCTGAACATGACCATGTTGTATTAAATAAGGGACAGTGCTAGGAGGCCCGATAATGCAGTAGGAAACTGTGTGCGGGAGGAAGTAGAGGGCTGGGAATTTTTTTTCTTTTTCCTTTAGTCCAATGGTTTCTGCTACTCCGGGCCTAATTTCGTACAAAATATTCAGGCTCTTTAGCATATTCTTTAAAAGACTGAATAGCAGTAGCACGGTTCAGAACTAAAGGTATTGGGTACGGTTAATTCTAAAACTAGTAATGACCAGTCTTTAAAAACAAAATCATCGTCAATTTCAGTTACTATGATTTATTACTCCTCAATGCAGTCACAAAACATACGGTTATTTGTAAGAATAGGCAGTGTTATAATGTGTAACCGTATTTTTGTGTTTCATTATTTATGTTTTCGGGACGCAGTGGGTATTGTATGTTTGCTTTAACCTCTAAAAGGTAGGCATGTATATAAAGTATGTAATATTTTCTCATAACTAATGGTAAACATAAATAACTTCTTCACAATTTTACATAAATAAATAGATTAAATTTTACCGAAATAAATAGATTAAATTCAATGCAACTTAATAAGCAATAAAGAGGCATATAATTTTTAGCATGGTATATCATTGATTTGGTAATGGATAGATTTAAATAATAAGAAATCAGATCCTGTATTTTTTAATGGTGTCCAACTCACCGTTTAATGAAAGTTTCATGCAATAAAATCAAACATGGGCATAATATTGATAACATATTTTGATACTTGAACGGTACCTTTGTACAAAAAACAGTCACAATTTTGAGAATTTACGGAAATTTCTTCTTTTATTGAAAACAGCATTGGCAGAACTATTTGTACAGAAAATGATCCTTTACAAAACCCATTTGAGCCACTATTAAATCTAGGAGGTTATATCACCAATATTGGATCACAACCTTTTGGACTTAACTGACTTGAACTACATTATCTTAAGTTTTGGATATTGGTGTAAACAAACCGGTTATAAACTACAATGGTAAATATAAGCCAACTGAAAATACCTTCACTTTAGAAAGCTTTATAATCATGAAGATGAAGGCAAAAAACAGTCATAATTCTGGGCCCCTGAGGCTACCATGGTCCATGGCTGAAATGACTCTGCAATGAAGGATGGTTGTGACTATCTCCATACGGCCCTTCCGATACACAGAGAAGCATGCGACCTGTTTATTCAACACTATTTTTGAGACATTTCAGTTTAAACATTCCGCTTCTAGCACTACATAGTTAACAAATAAGTAAATTAAATTGTTGAAAATGTGATTATAAAATAACATCTCTATCTCTACTATTAATAATGATAGTTCAATTAACATACAATCAACCGTGTCTTTTTGAAATTCCAATTTTACCCTTTTATTCTTTCAGTCCCCATTTCTCCCCTATCTCACCTCTCTACTTACGCAGGACTAAAAAAGCCTAACAGAGACGATTCTAGACCTAAGACGATTCTAACGCCTCCCAAAGCCTAACATCTCTCCAACGCCTCTGTCTGCTTACGTAGGACTAAAAAACCCTAACAATCCAACATCTCTTCAATGAACTGTATAAACTAAGCACACTTTAGGGCGATTTCAGATCGAATGCGATTCCATGTATTCTCCAAAAAATCGCAAAAATTAGAGTTACTTCGCCGCGAATCCAAATCCAATGTCTTCTCCAACTTCGCCTAACGATTAATGCTTACGGATTGATCAACGATCGACTAAGGTGTGTTCACTGCTCCATAAGAATTCGGTAAATTTGAAAGAAATTGTGTTAATGATTTAATTTTATGACATGATGAATTGTGCTGACCTTCATGTAGATTAATAAGTGTGAGCAGTTTTGAATTTACTTCTTTGGATAGTCATTTGCTTTCACCTATTTCCTGCGTATTCTGTATGAGCTTGGTGGTAGGATGTTTTCGATATATTTTGTTAAACAAATATTCACAGATTTAATTCCATTTTGCATAAAGTTTTCTAAATTTGTAGTAACCTGACATCATGAGATTTATACATTAACAATTGGATTAAGGTAACACTAAAATGTGCCTATGTACACATGCGTAGACAAAGTCTTTGCATCTTATGTATGTAAACACATAACTAGAGCTTAGAAGTCTATATATGATATATGTTTCAATAGTTTATGCTTTGAAATGAAAAGATAAATTGTTGAACATTAAATATTTTTGAATGAGATTGCTTTTTTAGGAGAAAATTCATTAAACTATAAATTTTATTATAATAATTAATACGCTTGATATTTACCTGTCTTCAATACATTGGCTGGGGTAAACAAAAAGGTGTGGGATCATAAGATAAATATTCATGTGAATAGTGATTTACTCTTTATTGAAACTACGTAGATGCTTATAATTTTTCTTTGCTTTTATTTTCATCGCAATAATTATTACTATGGAAAATGCTTATACTCTTATCTTTAAATATAAATGTTTGAAATCCCTTGAACTATGGTTAATTCTTTGCCTTTCATTTTCATTACAAAGAAATTACTTAATGCAATCGCGTCCATGGTATGTTAAGGTGAAAAATCAAACTAAAAGTAGCTGATTATGTACATAGAACAAAAAAAATATACTAACTTCCACATGCAGGAGGTAATAGTATATTTTAACATGTAGCACTTGAAAAGAAAATGCATAGATTATGCATTTTGTTATACTAAAAAAATGAAGAAACAATCAAAATTGGGAAATAAAAATACATATGTATACTTTTTTGTTTTTGAATTTTCAACTTAAACAGTACCTCTAACAACTACATGTTGAGTTGATATAACTGAATAGTTTTTTTCAAAGATTTTACTTTTTTCACATTCAAATGAATTTTATTGCATAAGATAAATAAAATATTTGACACTGGATGATATTTGAAAATGCATTAACTATCATAGTTTGGTTTAAACAACGACATGTTGCGGAAGGGAGATAAGAGCAGATCTAGATCTGGATCTTGATTTTGTTATTAAAACTAAATGCATAATATGACAATAAGAAAATGAAAATTAAGTTAAAAATTCTTGATGTGTCTCTTCAGATATGAGAAGCAAAAGAATGTTTGCTTCCATTGCATGGAAGTAGTACTGAATAATTATGAAGATCATCAATTACAACATTGCTGAGACTCCCTGTAACTAAGTAACCTTCTTATTTGGTAAGAGAAACATATCTGTAAATTAATGTCTACATTTTTGTATGTCTCCATATGTCATCTCATGATATCAAAAGATATAAGTGAGAAAAGTGAGAAAAAATTATGTTAAGCTTCCATAGTCTATTGGAGGATGACATTGGCACATCATGACTTTAGGATTCAGCAAATGAGTACCATAGTACAAAATATGAATGTGAAGAAACCACCGTGGCTGATAATGTAGTGAAGTCTCTCAAGGCATGGGTTGTTTTGATAAGGACCGGGCATGTCAAGTTCACGTAATTTTTACAAAGAACTACATGTGATAATATGTAATGGAGTGCGTATGATATTTAATAGAGGTTTTGATCAATATGTTTACGTGTTTGTAACTTCAAATGTTGTTAAAATACAATTGATGAACGGGAAATTAAGGATATGTATGTCTGTATGTATTAAATGTTATATATTCATTTCAAAAGTGTGAGCTTTTATCTCATTTCCAACTCTGTTAAGCAATGTTGATTCTACCATTTTGCTAAAATATACTGATCAAGTTCTTTTAACTATTCTCAACAGGTTCTTTTATCTATTCTCAAATTTGCTACCCCCATACCACAAGAGTTGCATTTTGAAATTTATATTTTATTCCAAATAGAAAATGTTAAATGAATGAATTGTTGAATTATTGATATTGCTTAGAAGTATATTTTAATTGATTATTTACCCATACGTTTTATTACGCTCAAAATTTTAAAACTAGAGAGACAAATGGAATATCTTTTCAAACCTTCCAATATTAACTATTAGTTCATCATTACGAAACATAGGTTAAATTAAGCTATAATATCTTCATGCCACGTGGATATTAACTAAAACCAAAAAGCTTATTTGTAGCTCACATCTAGATTCCTGTTAGCAGTAGGCTCATATATATCAATCATTTTATAACTTGCATAATAGTACCCATTTTATACATGCTAAAGACAACAAAGGCAGAGCATTTGTGTTCAAGTAAAAGAAACAAAAAAACCCATTATATATGTGTGTGTGTGTGTGTGTGTGTGTGTTTGTGTGTGTGTATGAATGTATGTGTGTGTATGCCTACACACACCCCTCACCCAACTTTTATGACATACAAGCTTTCTCCAGAACCAAAACTCATAAGATGTAGTCTATTTAAGTCTATTAGTGAAGCAACAATTAACATATATTTGAGATCTTCTGTATTTTTCATTTTGCCAATTACGAACTGATTTTTAGCTTGCCTATTTTTGCATTAATGCATTATAACTTATGCTTCCATAATCGAATGATGTCAAGAAAGTTACCGTGCATGCACATTGTTATTAGAGCAGTCCCATCTGGGTGTGGATATAACATCACTCTTTTTCTTATCTGTTCAAGTGATGCTCTTCAATGTTTGAATGATTCACATATTATATGTTGTACTAGATTATAGAATGGTAGCATTTGTTGTTTTAATTGGATACTGCTTAAATTGGTTCAATAATTTAACCCCTATAATTAACTTGAGTTTGTTGGTTCAATGCAGATAAATAATAAAGCTCGATCATCATTAATCCGATATCCATCACACATCAATCTCAGGTAATTATTCGATAATTTATTTTAATTCCTTCATGTTTTAAGTATTATCTACGTTCCTTAATGATTCATGTGCTATAACTTAATTCAGGATTAGATCTTAATCTCTTAATAAGTATTAATATCTTTGGAAAAAAATTTAATTTATCTTTACAAGTTGCTTTATTTTCACAATACCTTTTATTACGACGACACAACCATTGCTTGCATCGTGAATAACCTCATTCCTACATCACTGTATCTAACGCTACAATCAAGTTATTTTGAATTTCTTTGGCATACTACTTTCAAAAATTAGTGATTTTGCAGTCCCTTTATCTCAAGGTACAATTCATTTTTTAGAATATCTTAAATTCAATATTTTGTTGGGTGTTTTCATTGTATTTAATGATATACTAAACAAGGATGAGTCAGAACTTTTCGAATGCTAGTGATGAAAAAAGTTAAATCAGAATTTGCTTCTTCATAACACCTGTACGCTTTATATTTCTGCTTCTCCTAAGAAAAATAGGAAAAAAATTCATAGTTATATAAAAGGTAACATAATTATTATGTCATAGCTTACTTCAATTATTATTTTCACTACTTGCTTTAAATTTTTATCAATTTACCGTCGGTTACTTACATTTGTTTTTGTCTAACAGACCTTTTAAATTTTTCAATAGGCTAATTGATACACTAAGAAAAGATGAATTGGGTTCTGCTTCATCTTGATGCCTTCATACGTACTTTTTATCTTCATGCTTCTTCTAAGTTAAATAGTTAATTCGTCAATTATTATATCACTTATCAGATTAAGTTGTTAGAGCTTGCTTTAACTAATATATTTGTAGCTTACTTTAAATTTTTACTTGATTAATTTGTCATATTCTCATATCACTAATCTTTTTTTTTTAGATTTAACAGCTAGCCATGAAAATACTTAAAAGAGTAGATATTCAATTTTGGAATAGATTTCAAATGGATATTAATGCAACGCCAAATCATTGTTAATGATGCTACATAGCAGTGTTAAATTAACCCCTATGATACTCAATGATACTTTATAAGCTTGCTAATGCATAAGTCTGCTACCTTGAAAATTTATCTCAGCATGTCAAAAGTCGCGGTAGCAAATCGAAAGAGCCAGTGCTTTGATGGAGGTCTCCAATGTTTACCTCTGCAATGTGCTTTTTTATGGATTGAGCTTGAGGAGGAGGAAAAAATGTCTAAAATTGGTAACATTTTTGGGTTATATAATTTGGTTTCAGTCCAAGATTTTAGGTTTAGTTCTAGCATAAGAAACTTATCAATATATGCTGACTGTTAGATAAAAGAAATAAGTTCAATGCTTATGTTAACTGCAAGGAATTGGGAAGCCATTAAACGACCATAATTTTTTTTATAGCCATTTGCATTATAGCTAGCTTTCCATTTTAGATCTCATCTATGAGCCTAACTATTTCAACTATAGCTACTGTTGAACAATACATAAGATAATTATCTTTTTAACTCAAAGCCATTGAAAGAGATTATTTTCAAGATACAAAGCAAAATTTTCAAAAGCTATTACCTTTTGACACTCTTAATATGTTGAATATAACATCCTAGGGTATATATGAATATATTATCAGGATAGAATTTGAAAACATTTTCATATTTAAAGCAAATGTGTTATAGTCAACTAATTTATTGGGTAGTGATCAATTTTCATCTTGCTGATCTTGAATCTCAAAGGAAAACAAGGAAATTATTTTTGTATTCCTATTTCTAGCACTTCATGTTGACGTATAGTTTTTATTTTCTAGACTCCAGATTAATTAAATATCATGTTTGAGGATTAATGCCAGATTTCATACTATGCATAGAAGACGATCGATCAGACAAAGATATGTTTAAGGGAATAAGCTCAGCAGTGATGGGTGCCAATACATCTCTGTCCCCAACATCAGAAGTTTTTTCTTGCACCATAGGTAGAAAGCCTAGCAAAGTTAAGTAGTACTTGGATGATACTGCAGAGATTAGGTTGATGCAAGGGTTTGCTAAAGTTTCCGAATACGCGTAGTGACCAAGGGAAAAATATCATGTAGGATCTGTTTATCTTATTTTATTGTCGATGATGCTGAAAAATGTTATGTTATGCTGAATCTATATAATGTTGTGGAACTTGGAAGATGTGTATATCCTTTGTTAATATGTGTATTGGGCTCGGTTTTATGTTTAGCTGAGTTTACGAAGCTGTGGGAATCATATGGTGGAATTTGGCCAGTGTACAAAGAAAAAAATGTTGGTAAGGCATAGTGTATTTTTATGAGTCTCGATGCGGTTTTAGTATGTTGGAATATTGACGCACAGGCCATTTTGTTTGTATATTATCTCGGGGCTATTTTAGTATGTTTAGCTGATTATTGCAGTGTAAACAAAAAAATAGCAGCTTGACCTAGGCAGAGTTCAAATATGGGGATGTTACTGTCAAATTTACTTTCACGGGTACAACTAAAAATGCATGCACGTTGTGATTAAATACAGGCCCACCTGGGCGTGCATATGTTCTCCTAATTAATTAAGAAATGATTGATTAACTTGAAATGGAATAAGTAATTAATTGATAATAATTTAAGTAATTAATTACAAGAAGAATTAAAGATGCTTGCTTATGAATGTTGTGTAAGTAGAATATCTGAACTGTGATATTTATCTGGCGATATTCTGTGATGTTCTATGATATGCTTTGATATATCTATGATGATTGTATATGTTTTATCTGTGGTAAATGCTATGTGAATTCAATCATTGAATTAAACTGTTTAAGTTAAATAGACAACTTGGCCTTTAAAATGGCGTTTGGATTTCGATGAGACCGGGATCGGGTGTCAATTTGATATTCCGAAAACCACATCGATCCAAATTTAACGTTAGGTCGTGAATTCTTAAGTGAAGACGAGATGGTATTTTCAGAATGCAAGGGTTATTGTCGTGGACTCTGAGGGTAATTCCAAAATGAATGTAACAAGATAATGCCTTCGGTTTCGTTCGAACCCGAAATGAACTTATATGGATTGAATGCTTTCAGCACATCGTCAGGCGGATGATGAGCATTCTAAAAAATATGTCATATAAAGGTAACCGCACCCTCAGGCCTCATCAACCGGGAATGGCTAAAATAGGGGAGTTGTAGCAAGGTTTGGTGGGTCTTGCCCAAGCAGGACGAGATATACCCCTGTCTATATGTCCTTTTTTATTTTGGATGTTGGGCGGTTGCTAGCTACAACCGCGGGGTTATCTTGTTCGGGACCGTTCAGTAAGGAATGGTTATGGCCTTGTGTTGTAGGGGAGTTAGGATGGCTCCTCGGTACGGTGATCTTGGCGCCGTACTGTGGCGGGCGGTACCCCAGTAGTCCTGCCATTGGTGGAAACCCATCTTCCCTACGAGACCCTACGATTTTGATTTGTATTACCCTCTTTGGTGGCTAGTAGCTGGAATTTAATTATGTAACAATTTCGGCTATTTTCTATTTACTTGAAAACCCTAGACATTATTATAATATCACTAGATTTCCTATAAAATGTTTTGATTAGCGTAAGGTAAAAACTTACCCTTTTTATTTGTGGGGAGTCTTACATGATACCTTTATTTTTAAATGTTTTTCAAAGTTAAACAACTTTAAACCGTTTACTCATACCAGACCCATGTCTGACCCGGAGTTTATATTTTGTTTTTCTTAAACTCTTGGGTACTCAAATTTTTATGAGTAGCCAAGTGATAGGTTTTGGACTTTGTTTCTGGAGGAGCTTGGAGCAGGAGTTCCAGACGTGTGTGTATATATATATCTATCTAGTTCCGTTGTGTTTTGTATCTCTGATGTATGTATTGACAGATGTATGTATGACTATCATGTGTATGATATTGTATAACTCTGATATATGTGTAAAATTATGTAATAGTTATGTGATGTATTATATTTTGTTCCGTTCCGCTGTGAGATTCTGATGTTCTTTTTTTTCTATTCTTTCCTATTTCTATCCCTTTCTTTCTTAATGATGATACGGCTTTCTGGGAGTAGAAGGGCGGGTCGTCACAGTTAGTATCAGAGCGCTAGGTTGAGCGAATACCTAGGCTCTTGAGTGATTTATTTCTTGAGAGAGCGTATTTGTAATTTTGATATATATATATATATATATATATATATATATTTGTTGGATTACCTGTTCGGGTTTTCCAATATAAGATATAAAGGTAGATAGGGTAGTGGTGTGTGTAACACGACTACCAATGGTTGGAGATTCGAATGTTGAGGTTGGAAGTGTATCTATCGAGACTGTAGACCTATTACCGTATCAAGTGAACTTTGGGTGGTGTAAGGATTCCATCGATCTCTGAAGGAAACCTGTTAAGGTTCGGTGTTCATCTTTGAAGTGTAAGTGTGGATGAGCTAGAGTTGTATCTGTTGGTTGGACAGGAGCAAGTCATGATATCTTGATACCTCAGGATGTAGTAGCTGTGTGATGAGACGCAGTGACTATGGATGTCTTGAAGATGTTTCTTTGGGACAAGTTAAGGAAGTGTATCTGTTTCGATGTTGGGGCTAAGTTCAGTAGGGTGTTTCTGTTTGGTTCGAGGTCCGAGTTTCTCGAAGAGCTTTGGATGGGAAGTCTTTGGGCATCTGGGTCAGTAGTGCAGCTCGAAGTGTTCTGTGTGCCGTCGAGAAGATCTTCTGGTTAATAGTTTTTCTTGAGGTAACTTCAGAAGTAGCAGAGTGGATCCATTTCTTCGATGGATTGGCTTGATAAGTATAAGGCTGTTCTGAATTGTGATGAGAGAACGGTTTCGTTGGAAACTGATTTGGATAGAATTGCCAGAGTGTCGTGTGATAATTCTGGAATTCACTTGAGTAGTCTTTTACATGGAGTTGAGACTTCTCAAGCGAAGGTTGAAGATATCGATGTGGTCCAAGATTTTTCTGATATATTCGAGGAAGTTAAGTGTTTGCCTCCGCATCGAGAGATAGAGTTTCGCATTGATTTGATTCCAGGAGCAGTATCGATGATTCAGCTTAATAGGAGAATGGCTCCTAGAGCGAGGAAGAGTTAGTTAAGTAGACTCAGGATCTTTTGGAGAAGGGGTTGATCAAGCCTAGTTTTTCTTGTTGGGGATTCTGTGGCAGTATTTGCACTAAATCGGATGGATCGCTAAGGTTCTTTGTTGACCTGATAATCAGAGAATAAGTTTGTTCTGGTGTTCATTGATGATATTCTGGTCTATTCTAAGTCTGAAGAAGAGCACGATTAGCATTTAAGGATAGTGTTGGAGACACTGAGGAGACATGTTTTGAAGGCGAAGTTCTCCGAGTGCCATTTTTGGAAATCGAAAGTCAAATTTTTAAGGCACATTGTTTTTGGTGAAGGTATCTCTGTAGATCCAGCGAAGGTCGAGACTATTCTAGAATGGAAGCAACCGAAGTCACAGACGGAAGTTCGCATTTTTCTGGGATTAGCTGGCTACTATAGGAAGTTTATCAAGGATTATTCTAAGATTTCTTCACATCTGACTAAGTTAACGAGGAAAGGAGCTAAATTCAAATGGACATCCCAGTGTGAAGAAGCTTTCCGGGAGTTGAAGTTGAGGTTAACCAGTGCACCAGTGCTTGCTATTACGGATGAGAAGAGCAAATTTAAAGTATATACGGATGCCTGTATGGTTGGTTTGGAAGCAGTGTTGATGCAGAATGGAAGAACTACGCTACGTGCGATCTAGAATTGTTAGTCATTGTTTTTGCTTTGAGATTTGAAAACATTATCTCTTGGGAGAGAAGTTTGAGTTATTCAGGGATCACAAACCGTTGAAATATCTTTTCTCTCAAAAAAGGATCTTAATCTGAGGCAGCAACGATGGGTCGAGTTTTTGGTATTATATGATTTGGATATTCTGTATACCTCGGGAAAAGCGAATGTGGTGGTTGATGCTCTTAGCAGGAATGCAGTTTTGTTTCTTTTGGAAGTTGTTCCATCACTCCTGATCAGAATCTTTAGTAAGCGAATGGAGGATAGATCTTTTGAAGAACTAATTCTTGAAACTAAGAATGGTCGGTATTCTGATTTCAAGGTGGACGATCAAAGTGTTTTGAGGATTAATGGTTGTTTGTGTGTACCTAATATAGATGGATTGAGGCAAGAAGTTTTAGCTGAGTGTCATCGCTCCAGACTGAATATCCACCAAGAAATTTCTAAGATGTATAAAGATATGAGAAAATTTTCTGGTGGCCGAGCATGAAGAGGGATGTAGCTGCGTTCGTTAATAGTTGTGGTATCTGTCAGCAAGTTAAAGGAGATCAGTAGAAGTCAGCCGGTTTGTTGCAACCTTTGGAAATCCCAGAATGGAAATGGGAGATGATTTCGATGGATTTCATCGACGGTTTGCCAAGAACCAAGAAAGGAAACGATGATATATGGATTATTATGGATCGGTTAACTAAGAGTGCCCATTCTATACCAGTTAAGGCAACTCGTACTACAGTTTCTATGACAGAGATTTTTCTTGAGGGAGATAGTTAGATTGCATGGTGTTCCTATCAGTAGTAAGTGATCATGATCCTGTCTTTACCAGCAAATTCTGGGAGAATTTGCAATCAGCTATGGGAACAAGATGGAGATTGAGTACAGCTTATCATCCTCAAAAAAGACGGACAGATGGAGAGACTGAATCGTATTCTAGGGGATATGTTACGAGCTTGTGTTTTCGGATTTTGGTGGATTTTGGGAAGACCATCTTCATTTGGTAGAATTATCTTATGATAACACTTACCAAGCGAGTATTAAGATGGCGCCTTGTGAAGCTCTTCATGGAAGACCGTGTAGATCTCCATCCTGTTGGATAGAGTCGAAAGATCATCTTGTGTTTGGGCCGGGTTTGATTCGTGAAGCCTCTGATAAAGTTGAGCTTATCAAAGGAAGAATGAGAGCTGCTCAGGACCGTCAGTAGAAGTACGCAGATAAGAGACGAAGACAATTGGAATTTGAGATTGGTGATTTGGTTTTTGTCAAGTTTCCCGATTAAAGGAGCTGTAAGATTTGGAAAGACAGGAAAACTTACCTCGAGATATATTGGACCAATTTGGATATTGGAAAGAATTGGTGCTGTAGCTTACAGAATTGAATTGCCAGAACGGATGTCTGGAATCCATAATGCATTCCGTGTATCCCATCTAAGGAAATTTGTTCATGAATCCATCATTAGTTATAGACCCAGTAGTACAGGAAGATTTGGAGGTCGAGTCGAATTTGACTGTGGTCAGGAATCCAGTTCGGATTGTTGTTCAAGACGAGAGGCAACTCAAGAGCAAGGCAGTGAAGCTCATCAGAGTGCAATAGAGTGAGAATCCCAGAGATTGTACCTAGGAAGCTCTGGATAGTTTTAGGGAAGCTTATCCGGATTTGTGTCCGGATAGCTAGTGATGTTTGATGGAATAGATTGTTTGGTTGTTTACTAATATATGAATGGTATGTATGTTTGAATGGTTGGTATAAAAGCTTTTAAATTATCTTTGTTTTAAATTTCAGGGATGAAATTCTTTTAAGGAGGGAGGAATGTAACGACCCTTGATTTTAGCCATGTTATTTTAAATAAATATTTAATCTAATTAAATAAAATGTAAACTAATCATTTTAAAATGAATAAATCTTTTGGAATAAATGCTATTTATTTGTATGGTTTTGTATTTTAAAAAGGAAATTGGATTCTGGAAATTTAAAATAAAATATCTTAATAATATTTGCAATAAAATTTATTCTAATATAATTAAATTAAAATGCTTTCTTTTGTTAACATTTGATACAAATATCTATAGATAATAATGTTTGAAATAAAATCAATTTCTATCAATATAAAGTATAAATACAAATATAAGTCAAACACACAAATACAACTTAATTATTGATAGTTAAAATACAAATGGAAATAAATATAAAAATAAGTATAAATGTAAGTAAATCATATTGTACATAATTTAAATATTGATAGTTAAAATACAAATACAAATAAATATAAGTATAAGTAAACCATATGAATATTGATAATCAAAATATAAAATACAAATGTAAACAAATAAAATAAGAATTAAGTTATTAGTATTCTTGCAATATAAACTGGAAAATTTAAGAACAAAGTATAAAATAAGATAAGCACAAGTGTATACATATATGTATATTGAAGTTCAGCTAGAAGTCGAATAAAACAAATATTTTTTTTACAAAACAAAAATCTTTACACAATGTCTTCACACACAAGCCATAACCTACCTGCAAAGAGTAAATTTATACAAATATCTATTTACAACAAACATAATGATAAATATGTAAACATATTAAGCAACAAAACATTTAATGCTATCTGTTCAAGCCAACATTTTGTCAATTCAAAAATATTTACAAATCTATACATCCAGACACAAAATCTGTCAAGTTAAAACAAACAAAGATAAGAAAACAACCTAACTAGATAACACCTTCCTCATACATACTTTTATCTTATTTATATGTATGGATCTTGCCATTCTAGTTCGTTCAGTAATACCTGAGGAAAAAAAAGAAAAAAGGAAACAAAGCTCAAATCTTTATTCAAACTAAAAACAGTCACGACTCAAGACAGATTCAAATTTTCTGTTCAAAACTTCAGGTTTTCAAGAACATCTACTATTCTCTATTTACAAATCTTGCAAGTGAGTAAACTTAATTCTTGAAGCTTTAAGTTTAAATTAAACAGTTCATGATTCAATGATTATATGATATGGTATAAACTTTATCTTCTATACATTTCTGTGTTGCTCTGTGCTCTCTGTTATGTTACAGTTTACATATTTTTCTTTCAAAACTCGAATATTTTTAATCTAATCATGGTAAGTTTAGAATTCTAAATATATACAAGATGATTAAACCCTAAACTAATATTTTTGAATTTTTTTTAAACATGTTGGAGAGATGGTAACCCCGGAAATCAAGTTTACAGGAAATCAAATAATAATTTGATAAAATTCAATTGTTGTAAAATATTAATTCAAGTTTATATTTTGAATCCTTACTGAAATTGATGATTTTTAAAACAAAAAGGAAGATTTCTAGTTCAGTAATTCAAGAGCAGTTTGCATTGGAACAAAAATTATAGTTTTACCAGTTGCTAGTGATTGAATCATTAATAAATATTGAAATTTGTTTTGAAGAAAGTATAAACATTGGTGATTTCGTGAAAATTATCAGAATATTTTTCTATTGTTTGAATTAAGTGTATGAGATCATTCTAAGGTTTTGTTCAAAGTTTTGCACTTGTCTGTAACGAGGAGTATTCGACCTCATTAAGCAATCGAGTTGCACGAATCTTGGGTGCATAGTTGCTTAACACGTTGTCGTCGTGTGGCCGAAGTTTGGGAGTCATCGGTGGCGTGAGCGGCGGTGGCGTGGCGTTTTAGATAGTAGGTGGTGTTACAGTTTTTCGACCAAATGACCAATTTTCGATTTGAAAACTTTGAAAGTGATTCGAGTATTGTTTTCGTGTTTTTCGTGGGTTTTGTGACATGCCGATGATCCTGGAAGTTCACCAGAACCTCGCGTGTCGCCGTGCACGTGTACGGCGTGGAGGAGATCGAGTCAGTGTCGTGAAGGCTTACGTCTCGAGTCGTGCTCGAGTTAATAGGGTGGAAGCTTTGGGTTTTATGCCGAGTGCATTCGAGCGAATAAGCGTGTTTTACTAATCTCTTTACTTAGTTTAAAATTTTAAACTTACTAAAAAAAAGAGGCAAGAAGAAGGATTGCGTGGAGATGGGTGTGTCACTTGGGGAAACTGCTGTGCAACCTGAAGTGTTACTCGAGTTAGAGCAAAGGGAGGTCTCGGGTTTGTTGGTTTTCAAACTGCTGTTTTATAAATGAAAATAAGTGAAAATGTTTAACAAAATTAAGTTAAACTTTAATACAAGTTTAATTATGTAGTTAATGCTTTACAATGTTCCTAACTCTTAATTACTATTTTAATTGAGTAATTAATTTAAATTAAGTATTAAGTTAACTAACAATTAAGTTTGCAGTTAATACTATAATTGATTTTCAAAATTTAAAAGAAGATTTTTAAATGTTTAACTAAGTTAAATAATTAATATCAATTAATTATTTTAGAAAGTAATTAAGAATAATTACATTTTAAATTGAAATTAGAGTTTGAATTAATTAATGTTTAGGTGATTAATAAATTTGTAATTAACTACTTATGTTAATTAATGAATGATTAATAGTTAGTTAATTAAGCAATTTAATTATGAATTACTAGTTAATTAATTATGTAATTTCATTAAGAATTAAGGATTTATAATTGATTAACTAAGTAATCAATGATTAATAAATGGGTAATTAAGTTTGATTAATAATTAAGATTATTAATTAATGATTAATGGTAATCAATTAAGTAATTAAGGTTAAGTTAATTGATTAAGAAGTAATTAATTAAATGGTGTGAAATAAAATAAGTAATTAATTAAATAACTAAGACTTAATAATTAATTAAGAAATGATTGATTAACTTGAAATGGAATAAGTAATTAATTGATTATAATTTAAATAATTAATTACAAGAAGAATTAAAGATGCTTGCTTATGAATGTTGTATAAGTAGAATATCTGAACTGTGATATTATGTGATGTTCTATGATATGCTTTGATATATCTATGATGATTGTATATGTTTTATCTGTGGTAAATGCTATGTGAATTCAATCATTGAATTAAACTGTTTAAGTTAAATATACAATTTGGCCTTTGAAATGGCATTTGGATTTCGATGAGACCGGGATCGGGTGTCAATTTGATATTTCGAAAACCACATCGATCCAAATTTAACGTTAGGTCGTGAATTCTCAAGTGAAGACGAGATGGTGTTTTCAGAATGCAAGGATTATTGTCGTCGACTCTGAGGGTGATTCCAAAATGAGTGTAACGAGATAATGCCTTCGGTTTCGTTCGAACCCGGAACAAACTTGTATGGATTGAGTGCTTTCAGCACACCTTCGGGCAGATGACGAGCATTCTAAGAAATATATCCTGTAAAGGTAATCGCAGCCTCCGGCCTCATCAACCGGGAATGGCTAAAACAGGGGAGATGCAGCAAGGTTAGGTGGGTCATGCCCAAGCAGGACGAGATATAGCCCTGTCTAGATGTCCCTTTTTATTTCGGCAGTGTGGGCGGTTTCTAGCTACAACCGCGGGGTTATCTTGTTCGGGACTGTTCAGTAAGGAATGGTTCCGGCGTAGTGTTGCAGGGGAGTTAGGGTGCTCCTCGGTACGGTAATCTAGGCCCCGTACTGTGACGAGCGGTACCCCAGTAGCCCTGCCATTGATGGAAACCCATTTTCCCTACGAGACCCTACGGTTTTGATTTGTATTACCCACTTTGGTGGCTAGTAGCTGGAATTTAATCGTATAACAATTTCGGCTATTTTCTATTTACTTGAAAACCCTAGACACTATTATAATATCACTGGATTTCCTATAAAATGTTTTGGTTAGCGTAAGGTAAAAACTTACCCGTATTTGTTTGTGGGGAGTCTTACGTGATACCTTTATTTTCAAATGTTTTTCAAAGTTAAACAACTTTAAACCGTTTACTTTACCAGACCCATGTCTGAACCGGAGTTTATGTTTTGTTTTTCATAAACTCTTGGGTATTCAAATTTTTATAAGTATCCAAGTGATAGGTTTTGGACTTTGTTTCTGGAGGAGCTTGGAACAGGAGTTCCAGACGTGTGTTTATATATATATATAGTCCCGCTGTGTTCTGTATCTCTGATGTATGTATTGACAGATGTATGTATGACTATCATGTGTATGATATTGTATAACTCTGATATATGTGTAAAACTATGTATTAGTTATGTGATGTATTATATTTTGTTCCGTTCCGCTGTGAGATTCTGATGTTGTAGTTCGTCCTTTTCTATTCTTTTCTATTTCTATCCCTTTCTTTCTTAATGATGATACGTCTTTCTGAGAGTAGAAGGGTGGGTCGTCACAGTAGCAGAACAGGACTTCAATAAATACAAAAGATTGTTTTGACTTTGTGTGTTTTAATAATACGGATTTGTCACTTGTAGTACACCTTTCCTATAATCTTCTCCTCGAATATATATATATATATATATATATATATATATATATATATATATATTTGAAGTTTATAAAGAATAGAAAGGTATAATATTGCTTTAATGCAGCATAATTGCATATAGATTCAAGAGAGTTAGATGAGAAAATTCGGTTATTTGGAATCAAGTTAGAGTATGTATTTATGGAGGTTAGACAGCAATGACTGTTGATGAAGAGTTTCAATCGAAGTGTTGTGTCCAAATCTTTTCGTAGAGGTTCGTAACTCTTCATAAAAGTCATGTCTTTTCAAAAAGTAGCCGTTGTAGAAATTCAATCAACTGAACCTCTGGGTCAGTCGACTGAATATTCAAACGAATATATATATATATATATATATATATATATATATATATGTATGTATGTATGTATGTATATCTGTGAACTTGTGCATGTTGCACAGAATTTTCCGGCTCAGTCGACTGAGCCTCTGGGTCAGTCGACTGACCTGGTAAATCTATGCAACTTGCACGGTTTTCACAGGTATAATAATATATATAACTTTAAACACTTTTATAATATAATATATATAACTTTAAACAATTATACATTCTTATATATGTATAAATTATTTGGAAACAAGACGATGAAATATATAAATTAATATATACGTAAATGAGAAGAGATTTTAACAAAATTGACCTAAGACTCAAAAAAATAATAATATAATTAACGCACCAGTTTTGAAATCTTGTCCTCTTGTAGTATATATTCTCTTTTTGTCATACCAGTCATCAAATCTGTATGTCGTAGTGATAACTTTGTGTCATGAATCAAAATCAAGTCTCAACATTCTCCCCCTTTCGATTGATGATAACCTGTAAATAGATATAGATTTCGATTGTGTATATAATATAAATACTTACTCCCCTTGAATCTTTGACACTCTATATCCTGCAATCTTAACATTAGTAATAGTATTTCTCCCCCTTTATCATCAACAAAAAGGAATAAATAACATGAACAATATAGAACAAAATAACTACCACTTATAATGTAAGGTATCAGAAAATATTAACATTTAAAGCAAGCGATACCCAAGGTTCTTATAATTTCCTAATTTTTAGGACACCATGCCCTTTTGGGTGCGGCTGAACCTTTAAAAATATAATTTTCAATATTAACAACCATATCAAAATAATCGTCGATGTATTTTTGTCTATTTTTCCAATTAACAGGAACCCAAATACTTAGATAATTTTTATTCATATTTCTCATCAATGATTTTGTACTTCTAAAGAAATTATAAACATTATTGGCCATAGAAGTATTTATTTTTTATAAAAATTGGATTTAGACTTTACTCGTAATCTAGTACTAGCACTAACATATTTACTATACATGAAAGCGTGTCTAGTGTTATTTCTACGATTAGTTTATTATATCCTAAACCACTTTTATCATGTAAAGGTCTAGAACTAGATAAAATCATTTTTAAATCGTTTTGACCTTTAATAAATTTTGTGACTTCGGTGTTAAGTTTATAAAATCTAGCTTTATTATTTTCAAAAGAAATAATACTGTTTTTCAAAATACCAACTTTCTCATTTAATTCAGAATTCTCCTTTTTTAATGTACATTTCTCATTTTGGAGAAGAAAATTTTGAGATCCCGAATTATCTAAAGAGGATTGTAATAAATCATTTTGTTTTTTCAAATCAAAGATTTCTTTTTAAAATTTCTCTCTCTCTTTTTCAAATATGGTGTTTTGTTCATCTAGAAAATCTTTAAGAGCCCTCAAAATTATTTTTCAAAATACCCTGTTGATTTTCTAAATCTAACTTCTCATTTTTCAATTTCTCATTTAACGTTCTACAGATTTCATCTTTTCTAAAATAATATAATTAATCTTTGAAATCTTATCGCTTATACTAACTGATTTATTATTATCTTGTACTGAAATTTGTAAATCAGAAAGTACCTTTTTGTAGTCCTCACCGGTGGCTTTGACAGGGATTTTGCCCGTTGTATTTCGATTAGATCATTTTCTGGCCATTATTCTATGATGTTGTGACAATTGATAGAATTCCAGGCTCTGATATCAAATGAAAGTGTGCTATGGATCATGTAATATGGATATATGATAATGTAGAGTGTAGTGATGATAGCTATATAGTAAATAGTATGGAATATAAAAGAAGTATGATAAAAATAACACCAGAAATTTTTATACTGGTTCGGAGCACCGTCCTACGTCCAGTCCCAGACTCCTTCTGGAATTTCACTAAAACAACAACCCTCATTTAACCCGGAGAAACAGGTCTATACAACCCCTGAGCAGCCGAACAAGGACCTAAGCAACAGAACAGGATTTTTTATGCCTCTAGTTCGTGCCCCTAGTTCCATGGGGATTAGTGCTGATCCATGTGAATAGATGCATGCAGATCCATTCTCCTTAGCCGGTGTTTGCACCCGGTTGCTCCAATCCATATCCAATTCTACCAGTTTCCGCTTCAAATCCTAGATTTCGATTTCCAGCTATTCCAACATCCATAAGTGGTCTCCGATCATCATTTCCATCTCATCCTTGGTAATGAAGATTGTGGTTTGATTAGCTCCGAAGGAAGCTTCCTAACTCTCATGATGGCCCCTATCCACTATTGGTCTCTTTGTTGAACGCCTAGCCATTGCTTTCCAGATCCAAGTATCCAAGCTTCCAAATCCAAGATCCTTGCTTCCAAATTGGCAGATGCAAGTCCTTCTCGGTGAAAACATTAAAATATTTGTGCAAAAAATGGTAACAAACACCCTGTTGTATGTGAAAACACCAATATCCAATATTTAGATCCAAATAGAGAAATATAAATTCACGCATCAAAGAACATATTATAGAAAAGTAAATTAACATGCAAGTTTTATAGTGGTTCAGAAAACTCCAGCCTACGTCCACTCCAATAATTTTTTGTTTATACTTTAAGATTACAAGTATAGTTGTTTATTCCATAGAAAAAGAATGGAGTAAGAGATGGGAAGTGATGAAGGGGAGTCAATCCAAAAATCTCCTGCAATGAGCCAAGTCCATTGTATTTATAGGTGAAGACATGCATGGATCGGGCTGAAATTTCACCAGAAGAACCTCCAAATTCGTATGACCTGGTCCACCAATTTTCGAATCAATCACACACCATTGGAACGATCAAGGCTGATCATTCATATGAGCTCTAATGGAGATGTGATCGATCATGGGGGTTCTCCATGATGTAAGCTACTAGCTCTCCTAATTTCGTGCAATTCGACGTAGCGTTTGTGAGATATCGCATTTTCCGTGGAGTCAAGTTTAGTCATAGTAAATCAGGTATGATTATTTCTGCTTCATCCAATTGAATTGCGATCAATCATAGGTTCCCTATGAAGTAATCTACTTTCTCTCCAAATTTCGTACAATTCTGACACACCATTTGTGATATTTCACATTTTCCATGAAACAATGGATCGTTTTGGCTGATTTTGTACGATCGTTATTGAACGATCGTTATGTTTTTTTTGATATTTGTGAATTTTGAGCTGCAATCGATCATGTTGGTTCCTCATGATGTATGAAACTTTATTTCCAAATTTCATTCAATTTTGACATACAGTTTGTGAGATATCACATTTTTCGTGAAACCATGGATCGTTCTGGCCGATTTGTCCGAATGTTAAGGAACGATTGGTATGTTTTTATGATATTTATGAGTTCTGACATGTGATCGATTTTAAGGACTCCTTTTTTTAATATATTGCTGTTCCCAAAGTTTCATGAGTAATGAAATCGTGGATCTTGAGTTATTGATCGATTATTGAATTATATTGTTTTGTGGATCGTTCTCGATCGATCCATATAAATTCTTCTTTTGCTCATAACTCGAGCATATGAACTTCGATTGACTTGAAATTTGAAATGTGGCCTCATGAGGCCTTCCTTGTCAGTTTATATTAATTTCACCTTGATAGGAAGCCGGTCCGAATCCGCCTAACTATTGTCCATAGTTCCAAATATCGTCGATTTCCAAGCCTGATAACCGTCGTCTCTCTAGGCTTCCTGCCTTGATGATCACAAAAGCCATTTAGCCAAATTTTATGACATACCACCTTGTCAAAAGGTGGTATAACAATTGTCTATTTTTTAGGTCTCTATAATCTACACAGTCTTAAGAAGCCATTAGATTTTGCAACGATAACTACCGTTGCGCCCCAACTTAAGCGACTAGGTCTAATCAACCCTTTCATTAACAACTCATCGGTTTGATTCCTCAACTCATCATTCTCTTTCGAAGCCATTCTTCATATGGGTGTATAAAAGGTCTTGCACCAAGAATCAAGTCAATACAGAACTTAATTTCTCGATGCGGGGGCAAACTTTTCACTTCTTCAAAAAAATCTTGAAATTTCTCAACAATTAGTATTGTTTCTAAACCTTTTTGGGATGAGTCTAGTACATACTTAAAACTATCCCTCACTGGACTAGGTTCTTCACACAATATTTCAATAAACCTCCTGAAGCTGGTCTATACATCCACCATCC
Organism: Allium cepa; assembly: GCA_030765085.1. Lineage (NCBI taxonomy): Eukaryota > Viridiplantae > Streptophyta > Magnoliopsida > Asparagales > Amaryllidaceae > Allium > Allium cepa. The sequence continues at coordinate 753,215,229 of CM060940.1, read as the reverse complement.
TCTTAACACAATCAAGGATTGCTTTATACTTAGATAACCAACCCACACCGAGTATAACTTTAAACCTAATAAAGTCAAGAAAAAATAGGTTGTATTAAATTTTTTGGGAAATGTAAGTAATTCAAACATCTTCATAAATCATACAAAGATTAATTGTACCACATATGTGATTAGACACACAAATAAGGGTATCTACTATTTTTATGATCAGTTTTAATATATCAACCAATCCTATAGCAATAAAACTATGGAAAGCCCTAGTATCAAATAATAATTTAACTAAATATTAATTAACGTGGATATTACCTTCCAAAACTCCATTGCCCTTGACATCTTTAGAGGTTGAAGGCTTATTCTCGATAGCACAAGCCTTAATCTGCTCTCCTTTCTTCATAAGTCGGTAAGCATTTTTCTAGTGTCCGGGCTGATGGAAATTGTGGCAGGGACTTTTCAGAACTATAGGAGAGATGAGACAATGTTGCTACTTCTGGACTTTGGGACTCCTACAGAACCTTGGAAGATGGCCATTCTTTTCACAATTAAAACACTCCACATTCTTTAACCCGTTCTCCTATGATCCTCCATTGGTATTGCCTTGCTAAGGCTTCTTCCTCTTATTGTTGTTGTTGCCTTGAGCTGCGACTAGATTCTTTTTGTCCAAAAATTCATACCGAAAACCCATATCCACCAGATCTACAAATGTTTCTTTCACATGAGCGGTCATCCTACCATTATACGCTCCTTCATCCCTGTAATAAAGATCTCATATTTCTTTTCGGGAGTATCTACTAGTCTAGGCCCAGAGCGAGATAATTCATCAAACTTGCTCAAATACTCTTCCATGAACATTTCTCCTTGCTTTAGATCCATAAAACAATAGAAGCATGACTTTCTAGCAGCGGACATGTATAGTTCTTCAAAAACTTCTTTAAACCTTACCCAAGAGAAATTATCTTATGATTGATTAAGAGTAATGGACTCACGTCAAGCTAGACCCCCATCCTTCGACTACTAGGAGGCTAAGAACGGTTTTCGATCATCATCAATATTTAATCGTTTAAAGATTTTCACACATTATTAGAGGCAAGCATGAACTTAAATAATAGATTATTTTCCCTTAAATGGCTTTCCTCCCAAGCTAGTATAATCTTTGCATAGTGCGGCAAAGTTAACCTGAGGTTGCATAGGAACTACTACTACTTCAACACCGTAGCATTAGGAGTTCGTCCATTGGTGGCCATTGTGCCGTTATTTCCCCCTCTACGTCCTCTTTGGCTACTCATTTCCGACCATCTGAATATAGTAAGGTATCTGCTTAGAATACATAGACGAGATTATCTTAGGGAACAGGTATAAAGTAACTCGAACAATTTTATTTGGATAAAAATTTCAATTATGCACTCTCATTGACTAAACTCATTTTAGGGCATTACTAACCCTATCTCAAATGAATCGACCCTATCAAGGCTTAGGTGTTCGCTCAACCTAAGCTCTGATACCAAATATGATGACCCGTCTTTTTGACCTTCGAAAATTGACGCTAATACATCCACGGTATTCACGTGCCACAAAAGCAAGTGCCTGAGAGGAGGATGATCAAGGGTAAAATAAAATAAAGATAAAAGATAAAATAATAGATTCTCACATCATATTGAACAACTTATATTTATACCTGAAGATAGCACATCAATTAATCCCAAAGTGATACATCGGAGTCATGGCAAGTACTAACCCAGCTAGGGACAGTTATAACTGCCTATCCCTACATAGGTGCTGGTATATACTTATACATAATACAACATAAATAGAAATAGATAACTATCAATAGAGGAATCTTCTACTCTAAGCTAGATTTGACTACTTGGCTGCCCGAAAAATAAGGCACCAAATTTTTTAAGGGAAAATAAATAAACTCTGGGTCAGTTATGGGACTGGTGTGAGAAAAATTAAAATAACAGATAATTTTGAAAACAAAAGGTATCTCATAAGATCACGCTGCACATAAACACAGACATGTTTTTACATTATGATAAACAAAACACTTTTCTATGAAAAATTGAGGATATTATTTTTAATGACATTTTTTGAAAATACCTTTCAAGTAACATATTAAAATAGCCGAATTGTTACATTTGTTAAATTCGTTAGCATATTTAGGTATACAATCAAGTCCTAAAAGGTACGTATTGGTACTGAATTTCAATAATGATAAGGTAAGGAACTACCTTTCGACAGTACATCTTTGATGGAATGTATTGAGGCATAGCCCCACTTACCTTTACTAACATAGAATAGACCTACCTATACCATAGATAGTACTTATTATCCCATCACCTCGGTCGTCCCAGACCTATCCATGGGATCCCAAAGCATACACAACAAACCCGAAATATAGAGGGAAATCTAGAAAGGTGATGATCATATCCTAATGGGTGCGACCCAAATAACCCTGCTGCCTCAACCCTGTTTTTGCCATTGCCGATGTGTAAGGCGTGAGATAATGTTTTACCTTTCACATGAGATTCCACTTTATATGCCACCTTTCCATTTCTGATGACACTGTAACGACCCGGAATTTTGGGTCGCCAAATTTGAACATTTAATTCATTTTAAATGTCGAATATGTATTATAATTTGAATTTTGAAATAAAAAGATCTTGAAGTAATAGAATTGGTTAAATTTCAAATACGGGAATGAAATTGAAATTTGAATAATAAATACTTAATATTAGAATTGGGATAATGAGTGAATCTAGGTGTAAATAAACATAAAAATAGTTTCTAAAAATTTATTTAAGTTTGTTTTGATTTAAATAGTAATGTTCGACTGTTGGGTGAAATTAGAAGTTGATAAAAGGAATTTGGAATTTTATATTAATTTAATAATGGGATTTAATAATATAATAATGCTAATAATTAGATTTTGGCTCGAAATGAATCAGAATGATCTCTAATGTGAATATAAATTTTATACGAGTTATAGTAGAGTTAATAAAATTTTAAAAGTGAAATTTTAAATGAATTCGACGATTTTGAAAATCGATCGAATTTATCGACAAGTTAAAATAGCCTTCCGAGGCACAGTCTCGGAATTCGACGAAACCAGTTCCATTGGATCCGTAATAGTTAGTTATTATGGATTTCAATTTTCGTAGCAATTAGAGTTGTCGTTTGACCCCGGCAGCTTAAAACGCATAGAAAATACTTTAATCGATTTAATTTAAAATTGATCGTTTATTTCCGTAACTTGCGCATATGATTGAATTTAGCCTACGAAACACGTTCCATTGTGTTCGGAACATGGGTAAAACCTTAGGAACGCTCGTCGGCACGCGTCGTTTGGAGATCGTGTGAAAAAGTTGCTTTATAATGGTTTTAATATTAAAATAATATAACTAAATGTATATATATACACGCGAGGCCGAAAACTCTAGTTTCTCTTTGAGCCGCCGTTTTTTATTTCAATGGCCGAAACATGTTGATCTTCTCCTCCTCTTTTCTTCTAATCCGTGGGCTTATAGCAGAAACTTCCAACTGCAAAGTTGAAGAGCTCGCTACGAACTTCCAATCCAATGGTAGAGATCGTATTTCGAGCATCATGAAGGGGGAAATCGGAGCTGGAACCGTTGCCGTTCGTCCTCTTTTTTCATGCTATGGTGATCGACGAGCTTAGTGATGCTTGGTGCGAAGGTTGAGGCGACGTAGAGCTTCGAGGTGGAGGTATTGGATCATGGTCTCGTCGAGCAACGGGGAATCGACGATTAGGGTTTTGAATGGTGTTGGGTTCGGTTTTGGCCTGGAGTCGTGCGTGAGAGGGAGAAGAGGAAGTACGGCCGCGATTCTCTTGATCATGCGGCATATTGATGTTGGGTAATTTAATTTGAAATAAAAGAAAAAAAATTATTTTAAAATATTATTCAAACTTTAATAATTCATAACTTGAACATTCATTGTCAGGTCTCAACGAATTTGGTAGCGCTGGAATCGCAGAGACGCGTATTACGCAGTGGAGCAATTCTGGAATCATCCGGAGCAAGTAAAATTTAGGTTAAATCGAACATCGTTCGATTTAATTTAAATTCGAACGCTTGCCAAAAACCCAAGGTGAGTTTAACTTACTCACATCTGGAATACTGTTTAATTTAAATAGTCAATATCTAAATGATTGCTTGATTGGTTGAATATGATAATTATTATCAAATTAAATCGATATATATTGTTGTGCTAATATCTATGGATGCGGGGAAAACAAGTTGGAGGGATCCAACTGGATTCCTCACAAATAGAAATTTATTTATATTCTGTAATATATCACATTTATATTCTGTGATAAAATTGTTTTAGATCCTGGTATGCTATGCTCTGTTTATTTACTGTGGTAGATAAATTGGACATTTAATTGTGTTGTGCTCTGATTTGGTGAATACAACCTAGAAAGTTAAATATAAATAAATTGGTTTTAATGGAAAATTAAAGAAATTCTTGAGTAAAGAATTTAAAAGAAATTAAATTCAAGTAATTGGTAGAAAATATGAAGTGTTTGAATTTGTCGTTTAAAAAGTAATTGAGAATTGTTTAAAATAATAGCGAGATTTATTTTAAAGAATGGGAAGTGTGCTTTCTCTTGGAAATTTTATTTTGTTTTTAAGAAAGCTTTCAAATTATAAATTTGCAGTTTAAATATGTTTAGAAAATTTTTAGAAATAAATATTATTTTAAAATGTTTTTAAGTGAAAGCAAATATTTGATTAAGTAATTATGGTATTTAATTATTTTAAAAAGGTAAAGTAGTATTAAGTTTTCAAAAGAAAATTCTAATAAGAATATTTCATTTAATAACCTTATTTTAAAGGTTAAATTTTATTTAAAATACTTAGGAAACCCTTATATATTTCCTGAAGTATTATTGTAACAACCCACATATTTTACGATTGAGTATTTAAATATTTTATTTAGATATTTTATCGTTAGTCGGATTATAGTCCGAAAAGTTACTTTTTTGCAAATAGTTGAATTGGGACTCGAGACCCCTTCCATTGAGTTTAAAATGTCGTTTGCAACCTTTTTGAGTATGAGCTTCGATATGTTTGGAGTAAGTTGATTTTTGTTACTTTTTCTATAGGGCTTTGGGTTTGGGTTCAACCCACTTGCCCAATTCTGGTTATATCAACCCAACCCCTCTCCACTTCTCTTCATTCATTCCTCATTTCCTAACTCTCTCAAGCTCAAGAGAATAATGGGGGAAAAGATTGGAAACTAGAACTCCAAGCCCTGGTTCATTTGCAAAATCCAAGCTCTAGCTACAAATTCTAAGAGAGGCCATTAGTAAGCATCTCCTTCTTCTCCAACTCATTCTCCTTTCAATTTCAGAATTTCCTAAACCTAACTTAGGAAATATTTTACTTGTAAGATTAGATTGAAGCTTATTGGGTTGGAATTGAAGAGTGTTTGTCCTTGCCTTGCTCTATAGCTTCTTCTTACTTGTTCTTTGGGTTTAAAGGTGAGATTTTTATCTCACATCTAAGTCTATGATTATCTTTGATTGTTGGGTATGAATTCCTAACACTCATTCATGTGTATTTACTTTTGGTTTGGATTGAATTGGTGAATATCCCAATTTTAGTGTTTTGGGTTCAAATTTTTAAAGATCCTAACTTTGATGTTTGAACATGTTTTTGGTGATGCATCGAGGAGCCAATAGGACCGGGTAGCCGATAGGCATAATCCCCTAGCGTCCGTGTTCGACCGGCTGTAAATTGAGTGAGAGTTTGCACTTCTATTAAATAGGGCAGGAATTGCAGAAATTCGCAGTTCGGCCGACCGAACCCCCTGGGTCGGTCGACCGAAGCTGTAGCCGAAACATTCTAGGCTATTTCGGTCGGCCGACTCAGGAAGTCCGGTCAACCGACCTGCTCCTATTCCCCTATTTCACTGTTTTGCCTACTTATGCTCATTTTTCTTTGCTTTTCCAATCTTTAATCGATTCTTCTTCTCCGAGTAGTTGTTATCACATTTTTCGACTTTTATAACTTCTATTTTTGGAATTTTTGGGTATTTCCATTTTGATGGATTCGAAATCGATTTTTTTGGATTCTATTCACGTCTTCGAATTTGAATTTTAGTGATTGATTGTTCCTACAATCATTTTTGTGATTTGTCACTTTAAAAACATAAAGGTTCCAATACTAGTAGTAAATATCAAAACTCTTTCATCAAAACGATTTCAACACTATTTCAATACAAAGCTCATTTATTAAAAACCGTTTTCCAATCTATTAGTATATACAAACCTTTACCTTATTCGTACGAGAAATCTAATTAAACGGCTTAGTAAAACAAGTGGTATGAAACACTTGCGTTTGCTTCACCGGTTAATTCTTGGACTTGTTCAATTGAATCTCTTGTGACAATATTCGAATGGAGATCTACAATTTGTTCGTAAATATGTAAGTTAAGCTAGTGGTTATGGGACATGAGGCTAAGCTTATATATTTACTAGCTTACTGTAATTGACACTTCTTGATGATCGTTGATGATCATTTTTGTGATTTAGACTGGCAAATGTGCGATGTCTCTTTGTCTACGAGGGAGACTAAACCCCATTTCCGTAGAGCTTCGGCTCAATTTGGTGGGGTAGCGACCCATGGTCTTCGGGCTGTTTTGTGGAGCTTCGGCTCAAAATTAATGGTTAGAAACCATGGAATAGCGTTCCATTTTGTGATACACGTGTTGGTGAGTTTTCATGCTCCCGTTTTGTGATAGGCCTCCCCCTTTTCTGTGATTTCTGGATTTCTATTGATGATTTCTAGAATTTGTGCTTCTCCAATTTTCGTGATTTTCATTGATAAGTTTTATCAACTATTGTGCATTGGTGAATTTGTGTGTCATTAACTTTTGTGATTGGCATTGATATAATGTCAATATTTATGGTTTGGTGAATAAAAATAAAGAGTATGACATTCTTTTTTATCTTTGAGAAGATTCTTGTGATATTGATTAATCTCTAGTTGGTTTTCAATTACATACTTATCACAGTATGGCTTTATGGTATCATATGTTTTTGTCATATCTCTTATTCTATATCATTTCATCTGATATTTATGTTAGACTGATCTATTTGTTATTTTCTTATTAAATAATACTCGGGTCAGATCGAGATGTTACAGGTGCTTCTACTTGACTCCTCTTCTGGGGTTACTATTCTGACTTTTGGCTAACTACTTAGATTAGTAGTTCATTTTGTTGTATACATTTGAGATATTGACTCTATGATGTATACTTATTCTCTTGTGTAGCACTTGTAACTATTCTTTTGTGATATCGTGGATCTTGTTTGACCACTACTCTGATGTACACTTCTATGTGTAATATTCATATATTTTTCCGCCTTTGTGATATGGATATATGTGACTGATTTGTGTTATGGTTATTTCTATGTTTGTTTCCAAAGAATATATATAGCCACTGTGTAGTAGTTTTGAGTTTGTATCGGTATGTCGGATTCCCTCTTCAAAAGAAAATGTATGTTATACTATCTGACATATCGGTGCTCGCACAAAGCAATTACACGGATGGTCGCTCCTGAACAGCCTTATTCTCCGCTCTAGTTGATGGCATCACCCCGTAGTGTCCTTGGCTTGCGTGGGTGTAGAGGTGGGGCGTCACAGCTTGGTATCATAGCCAAATTTTGGAACAATGTAGAATAATTTAACAAGGATCATCATCCTAAGTCCATCTTAGACGTCGTGCCTTAGGATTTTATTCGGGTCTTTGAACCGTCCAATCCTATTTTCTTTTGTGACTACTTGTTTTATCAATCACTATTGCTTGATATTCATTTTGTGAATAACCTTTTTCTTCTTCTTCTTCTTCTTTCTTTCTTAATGAAGAAAAATGGTTAGACATGGTCGTCCCAGCGCCGGTCAATCTAGTGCTACTCCCTAAGATGGAGTATTTATGTCTGCCCAGCAGCTTCTTGATCTAGCAAAGAATTCTCAAGCACGGGGTTCTAATCCGGAATCTACTCACCCTAAGTCTGGATTTGCACGTTTGTGCAACGATTATACCAATTTGGGTGGGAAGCCATTCAAAGGTTCTGAAACCATTATTGAAGTCCAAGCTTGGCTAAGATCATGCGATCGAATCTTTTCTCGCATGAATCTTATTGATCTTCACCGAGTTCAGATGGCCTCTAGTATGCTCCAAGAAAGAGCATTAGACTGGTACGAGCTTCTTATTTCTGAAATTATTGAAGCGGATCTTACTTGGGAGAAATTCCGAGAAGGATTCGAATTAAAATTTATGCCAGAAGCTGAGAAAGTGACATTGGCCTTGTTCAAGGTGAATCTTCTGTGGCAGATTATGTCGCATCCTTCGAGTCACTTTCTAAATACGGGGTCGAATACATAAACACCCCATTGAAGAAGAACCAAAGATTTGTCTATAGCTTGAATAAAAATCTCAAGAAGCCATTACTTCTAAAATTAGAAGTTTCTTTTGATCAACTCATTGATATCGCTCTTCGACTTGAAGAGGCTGATAGAGAAAGTGATGTTGAAGTTATGGGTGCCAAACCAAACTTCAACAACAAGAAAAGGCCTAATAAGTTCAGAGGTCCTTATCCCAATAATAAAGGGAAGCAAGCAACTTCGGTGGCAAAGACTTCTTCCTCTAGTAGTGGGCAATGCTACAATTGTGGTTCTAAGGACCATTATGCGAACAAGTGTTCAAAGCCTCGTGCTTGTCGCTATTGCAAAAGCCCGGATCATTATTTATCTTCTTGTCCTAAACTTCAAGGCAAGAAGGAGGGAAAGCTTAATGTTGCTCAAGCCCCTGGCAACACATCTCGTGGTCAAGGTATTTCTCATTCTATCCTTGATGGCATTATTTTATTTCGTGATCATCCTATTCGAGTTCTTTTTGATATGGGTGTGTCCCACTCTTTTATTTCAAAAGAACTAGTTGATCTTTTTCTTTGGATGTTTTGTGTTTAATGACTTCTTTGAGAATTGCGAATCCGGTTGGTGGATCCGCAACAATCAGTTTATTGTGCAAAGTTGTCAAGATTATTTTGTGTGATTTTTCTTTCCGAGCCGATTTGCATGTTATGCGCTACTTAGGCTTTGGAATGATTTTGAGAATGGATTGGTTTAACCGCTATGAAGCTCAAATCCTATATCCTGAGCGGACTATTCATCTTCGACATCCTCAATCTGTTAAGAAGATTTCTATTGATCTTAAAGATTCGGATTCCAGCTTGGTTGCATCTTTATATTCTTTAAATCCTCATGATGATGACAATGATGATGAGGAAGATGTCATTTCTCTTATTCATGTTGTTCGTGAACTCTCCCACATATTTGAGCCCGTTTTAGGATTTCCACCTAACCGAGCAATTGAGTTCAGAATTAATCTCATCCATGTAGCTCAACCTATCACTCGTCCTCCTTATCGCATGTCCAATAAGGAAAATGAGGTGATGCGCAAACAATTATCTGAATTGGAGACGGAGCAATTTATTCGCTCTAGTTCCTCGCCTTGGGGAGCTTCGACTATTTTTGTGAAGAAATCCGATGGTACACTTAGGCTTTGCGTTGACTACCACAAGCTTAATGATCTTACTATCAAAAATAAATATCCTTTACCGTGGATTGATGATCTATTTGATCAACTTAGTGGTGCTAAAGTCTTTTCACAATTGGACTTCGCAATAGGTTTTCATCTGCTTCGTATCGCAGAGGATAGCATTCCTTTGACATCGTTCTGTACTCATTATGGATCTAATGAATGGCTTGTTATGCCATTTGGTTTAACAAATGATCCGGCTTATTCCGTTGACCTTATGAGAGTTTTCAAAGACTTCCTTGATCGGTTTGTGCTCATCTTCATTGATGATATTCTTGTTTATTCAAAAACCGAGGAGGAGCATGAAAAGCATCTTCGGATTGTGTTGGAAACTCTTAGGAGTAATCAATTGAAAGCAAAATTTTCTAAATGCCATTTTTGGCAATCTCGTGTAAAGTTTCTTGGTCATATTATTTCTGAATCCGGAATTTCCATGGATCCTTCAAAGATTGAAGCGATTCAAAATTGGAAGAGACCGGAGAGTGTGACGGAGATCCGTAGTTTTCTTGGATTGGCAGGTTATTACCACCGTTTCATAAAGGACTTTTCCAAAATATCCATGCCTCTTACTAGTTTGACAAAGAAAGGTGTTAAATACATTTGGTCGGACAAATGTGAAGATTCTTTTTAGAAATTAAAAGAACTCCTTTCCGGTGCTCCTATTCTTGTGATTCCCGAGGGAAACCAAGATTTTATTGTTTATATCGATGCTAGTCGCGTTGGGTTGGGTGCAGTTCTTATGCAAAGAGAATGTGTTATTGCTTATGCTTCTAGGCAATTAAAGCCTGCTGAGACTAGATATGCCACTCATGATTTAGAGCTCGCGGCTATTGTTTTCGCCCTTCGTATTTGGCGTCATTATCTTTTGGGAGAAAAATTTATTCTTTACACCGATCATAAATCTTTGAAGTATCTATTTTCTCAAAAGGAACTTAATTTGCATCAACAACGTTGGGTCGAATTTCTTGCAGCTTATGATCTTGATATTCTTTATACTCCCGGAAAGGGAGATCGTGTTGCGGATGCACTTAGTCGTAAGCAACAAGCGGTTGTTTCTATGATGATATCCGAATGGAATGATCTCGGAATTTTATCCACTTGTGAGATTCGAGATCGTATTTTCGATTTATGTTCATCTCTTGGCTTGTGTAGCCTTGAGGCTCATCTTTCTATTTTAGACCACATTCTTGAAGCTCAAAGGCTAGATCCCGAATTGGCTCTTCTTGGCAAAAATTTTAGGGATAAAATTGATATTGAAGGTTTAAAAGACTGTAATATTGATTCTCGTGGCGGTATTTGAAAATTTGGTAGACTTATCTTGCTAAAAGTGGTCTTCGTAAAGACATTTTAGAAGATTCTCATCGTTCTAAATTTACCATTCATCCCGGTAGTAGTAAAATGTACGTGGATATGAAGCGACTTTATTATTGGAAGGGAATGAAATCTGATATTGCTAACTTTGTTAAGTGTTGCATGATTTGCCAACTTGTCAATGCCGAACATCAAAGGCCCGGTGGGTTATTGCAACCTTTAGAAATTCCAATTTGGAAGTGGGATCAAATTACCATGGATTTTATAGACGGCCTTCCCCGTTCTCGTTCGGATCATGATAGCTTTTGGGTGATAGTTGATAGAATTACTAAATCCGTCCATTTTATTCCCGTTCGGTCCAATCGAACCGTTTCTCTTTTGGCCAAACTCTTTATCAAAGAAATTGTTAAATTACATGGAGTTCCTTCTTCTATTGTTAGTGATCGTGATCCATTGTTTACTAGTGGATTTTGAAAGAGTCTTCAAAAAGCTTTGGGAACGAAGCTTAATTTTAGCACCGCTTATCATCCCTAGTCCGATGGACAAACTGAGCGTGTGAATCAAACTCCTGAAGATCTTCTTCGTACATGTGTTCTTGATTTTGGTGGAACTTGGGAATATTATATTTCTCTTGTTGAGTTTTCCTATAATAATAGCTTCCAATCTAGTATTGGTATAGCACCTTTCGAGGCACTCTACGAAAGACCATGCCGATCTCCTTCTTGTTGGCTTGAGGCCGGTGAGAGGCTGGTTTTAGGTACAGATCTTATTCGTGATTCCACAGAGAAGATTGTCCTTATTCATCATAGGATGAAAGAAGCCCAGAGTAGACAAAAATCCTATGCCGATAGCCGGAGAAGGAAATTAGAATTTTCTATGGGAGATCTTGTGTTTATTCGTGTTTCACCTATGAAGGGTGTTCTATGTTTCAGTCGATCGGGAAAATTAGCTCCTCGATAAATTGGGCTATTTCCTATCACCGAACGTATTGGTTCCGTGGCTTATCGCCTTTTATTACGGCTCAGTTTTCTGCTATTCATGACGTGTTTCACGTTTCTCAATTACGAAAATGCCTTCGAGATTCCGATTCTATACTTGAGCCCGGTGTTGTGGAAGAAATTGAAGTTTCGCCTAATTTAACCAATGAGCAACATCCTATTTGTATTATTGCTTCGGAGGTCAAACGCCTTCGAAATAAAGATGTTCCGCTTGTTAAAGTTCAATGGTCCTCAAATACTAAGGATTGCTCTTGGGAATCTAGAGAATTCATCGAGCGAACACATCCGGACTTACTTTCTCGTGCTCTTTGAGGTGAACTTCTTATTTCAAATTTCTTTTGTGTTGAATATGCTTTTATGGTTGTTACTATATAATTTCTTCTTAAACATTGCGAGGACACAATTTCTTTAAGGAGGGGAGTCTGTAACAACCCACATATTTTACGATTGAGTATTTAAATATTTTATTTAGATATTTTATCGTTAGTCGGATTATAGTCCGGAAAGTTACTTTTTTGCAAACAGTCGAATTGGGACTCGAGACCCCTTCCATTGAGTTTAAAATGCTGTTTGCAACCGTTTTGAGTATAAGTTTCAATATGTTTGGAGTAAGTTGATTTTTGCTACTTTTTCTATAGGGCTTTGGGTTTGGCTTCAGCCCATTTGCCCAATTTTGGTTATATCAACCCAACCTCTCTCCACTTCTCTTCATTCATTCCTCATTTCCTAACTCTCTCAAGCTCAAGAGAATAATGGGGGAAAAGATTGGAAATTAGAATTCCAAGCCCTAGTTCATTTGCAAAATCCAAGCTCTAGCTCCAAATTCTAAGAGAGGCTATTAGTAAGCATCTCCTTCTTCTTCTCCAACTCATTCTCCTTTCAATTTCAGAATTTCCTAAACCTAACTTAGGAAATATTTTACTTGTAAGATTAAATTTAAGCTTCTTGGGTTGGAATTGAAGAGTGTTTGTCCTTGTCTTGCTCTATAGCTTCTTCTTACTTGTTCTTTGGGTTTAAAGGTGAGATTTTTATCTCACATCTAAGTCTATGATTATCTTTGATTGTTGGGTATGAATTCCTAACACTCATTCATGTGTATTTACTTTTGGTTTGGATTGAATTGGTGAATATCCCAATTTTTAGTGTTTTGGGTTCAAATCTTTAAAGATCCTAACTTTGATGCTTGAACATGTTTTTGGTGATGCATCGAGGAGCCAATAGGACCGGGTAGCCGATAGGCGTAAACCCCTAGCGTTCGTGCTCGATCGGTTGCAAATTGAGTGAGAGTTTGCGCTTCTATTAAATATGGCAGGAATTCGCAGTTCACCCGACAGAACCCCCTGGGTCGGTCGACCGAAGCTGTAACCGAAACATTCTGGGCTATTTCGGTCGGCCGACTCAGGAAGTCCGGTCAACCGACCTGCTCCTATTCCCCTATTTCCCTGTTTTGCCTATTTATTCTCATTTTGCTTTGCTTTTCCAATATTTAATCGATTCTTCTTCTCCGATTAGTTGTTATCACCTTCGTCGACTTTGATAACTTCTTTTTTTGGAATTTTTGGTATTTCCATTTTGATGGATTCGGAATCGATTTCTTTGGATTCTATTCACGTCTTCGAATGTGAATTTTAGTGATTGATTGTTCCTACAATCATTTTTGTGATTTGTAATTTTAAAAATATAAAGGTTCCAATACTAATAGTAAATATCAAAACTCTTTCATCAAAACGATTTCAACACTATTTCAATACAAAGCTCATTTATTAAAACCGTTTTCCAATCTATTAGTATGTACAAAGCTTTACCTCACTCCTATGAGAAATCTAATTAAACGGCTTAGTAAAACAAGTGGTATGATACGCTTGCTTTTGCTTCGTCGGTTAATACTTGGACTTGTTCGATTGAATCTCTTATGACAATTTTCGAGTGGAGATCTACAATTTGTTCGTAAATATTTAAGTTAAGCTAGTGGTTATGGGACATGAAGCTAAGCTTATATATTTACTAGCTTACTGTAATTCACACTTCTTGATAATCGTTGATGATCAATTTTGTGATTTAGACTAGCAAATGTGCGATGTCTCTTTGTCTACGAGGGAGACTAAACCCCGTTTCCATGGAGCTTCGGCTCAATTTGGTGGGGTAGCGACCCATGGTCTGCGGGCCGTTTTGTGGAGCTTCGGCTCAAAATTAATGGTTAGCAACCATGGAATAGCGTTCCATTTTGTGATACACGTGTTGGTGAGTTTTCATGCTCCCGTTTTGTGATAGGCCTCCCCCTTTTCTATGATTTCTGGATTTCTATTGATGATTTCTAGAATTTGTGCTTCTCCAATTTTCGTGTTTTTCATTGATAAGTTTTATCAATTATTGTGCATTGGTGAATTTGTGTGTCATTAACTTTTGTGATTGGCATTGATATAATGTCAATATTTATGGTTTGGTGAATAAAAATAAAGAGTATGACATTCTTTTTTATCTTTGAGAAGATTCTTGTGATATTGATTAATCTCTAGTTGGTTTTCAATTACATACTTATCACAGTATAGCTTTATGGTTATCATATGTTTTTGTCATATCTCTTATTCTATATCATTTCATCTGATACTTATAGTTAGACTGATCCGTTTGTTATTTTCTTGTTAAATAATACTCGGGTCAGACCGAGATGTTACAGGTGCTTCTACTTGACTCCTCTTCTGGGGTTACTATTCTGACTTTTGGCTAACTACTTAGATTAATAGTTCATTTTGTTGTATACATTTGAGATATTGACTCTATGATGTATACTTATTCTCTTGTGTAGCACTTGTAACTATTCTTTTGTGATATCGTGGATCTTGTTTGACCAGTACTCTGATGTACACTTCTATGTGTAATATTCATATCTTTTTCCGCCTTTGTGATATGGATATATGTGACTGATTTGTGTTATGGTTATTTCTATGTTTGTTTCCGAAGAATATATATAGCCACTGTGTAGTAGTTTTGAGTTTGTATCGATATGTCGGATTCCCTCTTGAAAAGAAAATATATGTTATACTATCTGACATATCGGTGCTCGCACAAAGCAATTACACGGATGGTCACTCCTGAACAGCCTTATTCTCCGTGCTAGTTGACGGCATTACCCCGTAGTGTCCTTGGCTAGCGTGAGTATAGAGGTGGGGCGTCACGATTATTTTCAATTAAATAATTTCTAGAAGCTTTATTTTAAATATTTTAAACATATGTTGAAAATGATTTGCAGGAAATAGCAACGTCTTTAAAAATAAAAGGAGCTATTTTTCAAGTATGGAAAAGAAAGATACAGGATGAATGTAAAAATTGATTTGGATAAACATGTAAATTTATAAAAGGAATTCTTTGGTTATCTTAAGTGGAAGAGTAATTCCCTGAAAGCCGAGTACGTTTAAGTAGATTTCTAAGTATGAGATAAAGGTTTTAAATTTGATTTCAAAAGAACGTTTTAAGAAAGTCCTTATGTTGGTTGCAAATATTTCAAAAGTAAATATTTTTGCTAAATTAGTAATAGCAATAATTATTTAAAGGACAATTGGCACCATGTTTTAAAGGAATAATATTAATATTTATGTTTGTAAAATGGTTATATTTTAAAGATAATTAGTTAAAGTTTATTTAAAAATTGTACAGAGTTTCATAACTTTATTTTTAAATCTAGTATGACTTAACTTATTTAAAGATAATAGTTTATATTTTATAAAGAAGTTTTATTCGGAACATTTTTAAAGGTATATATATTTTAAATTATGTATGTAAGTAGTGTTAATATAAATGTTTTAATGTATTTTCAAAAATAAACCATTTCAATTATTTTAAACCATAAATATGGGTACTTGGATGTTTTAGAGGAAATAAAGATTTGAGAATCTGTTCCATGAAAAGAATTGGATTTGAAAAGTGTTCCAAAGGAAATTTGAAATGGATTTATATCTTGTAAAGTTATTTTTGAGGAAAATAAAGAATGTAGGCAATTATTTATTGTGTGATGGATGTTTGTGAATGTTAATTGATAGTTAACATCGACTATCAATATTGGACAAACGCCTTAATCGTTTCGAAGAGACCGGGATCGAGATTTATTTCTCGAAAACCACTTCGATCCGATTTGTACGTTTTCATGGGAAAAACGAGTTCGGAGTCGAAGATGGAGCAGTGAAGTGCATGGGCTAGCTGCTACTAATCCTGAGGATATTTCCAATATGGATGTAGTAGGAGTAGCGCCTTTGGTTCCGTACGAACCCGGGACGGACTTGTATGGACGAATGCTTTCGGAACATCGTCAGGTGGGTGATGGGCATTCTAAGTGAAACGTTCTAAAAGGTAACGCTTAGCCTCAAGCCTCATCAACCGGGAATGACTAAAAATCAGGGGATATGCAACAAGGCTTGGTGGGAAGCACCCATTTCCGGGTAGGGTCATTCCTGTCTAGATGTCCCTTTTATTTTGGCTTAGTGGTGCGGTTGCTGATCCCAACCGCGGGGTGATCTTACTCGGGGTTATCTAGTAAGGGGTAGTCCGGGCCTTGTGTTGCAGGGGATCGGGCGTGGTCCTCGGTACACTGATCTAGACCAGGTACTGTGACAGGTGGTACCCCAATGCCTAGTCATTAGTTGGAATCCATTCTCCCTACGAGCCTTTTACGAGTTTTGTTTGTATTACCCACTCTGTGGCTAGTAGCTGGAATTTAATAGATGTAACAATTTCGGCTATTTTATAAGTACTTGTATATAGACCTTATTATAATATCAGAGAATTTCTATAAAAAGTGTTTTATCTATCGTAAGGTAAAAACCCGACATGTTTATTTGTGGCGTGGTCCTACGAGATGCTTTTGTTTTCAAAAGGATTTTTGAAACTTTAATAATCAATTTGGGTGCATTATTATCAGCTGGTATTCCAGATTGGCTCGGGTGTTATTTCATTATAATGCTCGGGTCAGACAGAGTATTATTTGTTCAGGGCAGGATGCTTTGGAGCAGGAGAGGAGCTGGAGTCCGAGACGTATTATTTGTATTTGTATATTTATCCGCTGCTATGATTGTATGTAATTGTCTGACTGATAAATGTTGTTTGTATGAGATACTCTGATGATATGATGTATAAAACAGATATAGTTTCATTTTTTGTAAAGATCAATTATTTACTATTATATTTTATTCCGTTGCGATTGTGAGATTCTAATATTGATCAGTTTCTTCTTCTTCTATCTCTTCTTCTTTAACCCTGAGGGTTCGTATTTCTGCTCCACTTGAGTTAATTGATGTAGAATAGTGCTGACTCAAGGGGTACGGATTTGCGGGCTATTACAGACACACTAATTGGTTTTCTTAAAAGTATAACCCCTGAGTTCATACGCCTCGGGGAAGGGTGTTAAGTATACGAGGAGTTGCCTCCTACACCACCAAACAAATGTACTTTTGTAAAAACTAATGTACATGGTTTTAGAAATGCAATATCATACATTCATCCATACAAGTTGTCTAGGAATAGGACAAACTGAAGATACTCCTACTACATTCTATTTGGGAATCAACCCTTAGATTAGCAGCAAGCAATCCTTGCATTGAAGATTTCAAAATCATTGTCTTCAACAGTCTTCACTTTTGAACACATATATTGGTTTGAAGTGGTTTCAGATAGGAATTGCCCAAATCTGATCCTGGTGTATCCCAACCAATTATCAATTGAAAAGATATTAAGTACGTAGGTGATTGGTGATCATCCATCAATTAATATCTTTATATCCAATAAAATATCTTTAGAGATATATTTTAAACCATTTCTTCTTGTGTATACAGATTTATAAAACCCCTTTTTAACTTTCGAAATATCAAACGATTTCCTTTCAATTACTTGGAAAAAATATTTCCATCTTTTATAATTTCAATTTCAATTGAGATTGCTTATTTCCAAAACATATCTTTTAATAGGTTAAAAACAATATTGTTTAAGACATCGTTTACTGTATACCCAAACCAATCAGTACTGAGTAAAAAGGATTCATAGATTATAGAGTAATTATATTCAATACCAATTTCCATATTCAACCTGTACTATTCATCGAATAATGGTGAACTCACCTTTTAAATTCACACGGATAATATGGGTTCCCTCCTCGGAATTTAATACAGAGTTTAATTAGAACGTTCTCTTTACCATCAAAATTTTATTTAAAATATTTTTTAAATTTATGGAAAATTCCAAATCTATTTTCTTTTATCTGAAGAAAATACAGTCCAAGTAAATTAAATCAACTATCTCCTCCGTCGGGCCAGTGCGGATAGCTAGGGGGAGCAGGCAATTGGTTTTCCAAACTCCAACCTAGAGACTACCTCCCTATCACCCATAAGATGATCAAATTATTTAATTGACTCTAAACCTTTAAAATACTTGTGTGGTTATTTAGAAAAAAATTCCAAAATATTTGGGAAGAGAAATCCAAGTTTAAACCATCTATTCAAAAATTGCTTAATTTAGTTGTTAAATTATTGGTGAATAGTGATTTTAAAGCTTTATAGATCAAAACACTTATTCAATTATATATGTATGTCCACTTTTATAAATCAAATACCTTTAAAAAAAATTAACATGTTTATGGAATTTATTTCATATTTTTATGGATTTAAAAATATCAAATTTTAAAAGGTTGAAAACCATGCTTTACGAACTGCCAAAACATGACAATTTGAAAACTTGATTTGGATATATCTCAAACTTTATTAAATGGATACTCGATTTTTCCTTTTCATTTATAAACTATGGTTATAATAGTCCAAAAAATTCTTATTCCAAAGAATACTGACTCATATTCGATTCTATAAAAGGATTTAACTTTTTACGGTGAGAAATCGTAACTACCATTACACGATGTGCCTATTTTGACTATATGTTCCAATCTTTTTCAAACTTTGTCGAAATGTTTTATTGTTTATAAACAATTTTTATCCATTTTTAAAGAGTTTAACAATGCTATATATACCATTATAATTTATAAAGAGAAGTGATTATTTGTGTAAATCCGATGTGTATTTTACCATGAATCATTTCCGTATCAAGCAAGCATATAATCAACATCCAAAACTTGATGATCAAGAACTATAACGAGCATATAAACATAGCATATCATCACAAAAATTATAAGTAAAGGTAGGATGTTGTTCTCACATATATAGTGATCCATTTCCTAACTTTTAATGTGTTTCTTTCCCAATTCAAAGCCTAAGGGGCTCGGCCACTATGGGGATTGTGACGCTCCACCTCGAGTCCCACACTAACCAAGAATATTACAAAGTAGTATTGTTAGCTATTACAGAGGATATGGCTGGTTAGGAGCGACCATCCATGAATTCTACTTTAAGCGAGCATTGAAACTTCGATTTATATGCTATACGTTCATTTAATCAAGTGGAATTGACGTGTACAATTCAGGCTTAAAACAAACTACGGTGGCTATCATAAAAATTCATCATAGCATATAATAATATATAAATCACGGAATCAGATATTAGACATATCGAAATACAAATACATACAAGTCTGAACCGATACAAAATAGATACATGATGTAGACTACAAGGTACACAAGTAGTACATCTTAAAATATGAATATGTACACAAAAGGAGTCTAGCTCGACATAAGATACAACACAACATCGATATACATGGTGATGATAAACAAGTAGCTAACTGATAGGAAGTCCACCCTTCAGGTCTTAAGCTGAAGGACCTGAAACATCTTGGTCCGACCCAAGTACTATAAAATAATAAACGGGTCAATCTAGAAAAAATGAGTTAGCAAAATGAATGATAGATAAAGTGAACTAGATCTCAAATATAGTCATATATCGAAATATATCAAACATGCACCAATAACTTAAAAACACCAAATACTAAGGTTCAAGATAGCTTCTAAAAACAAAAATCCTTGAAAGGATTTGGTGATAATTCAAACAACATCAAATCCAAAAACCTCACAAATAGAATCCAAAAACCTCACAAAAAGGGGAAAAGCGCCAAATCCAAGATAGGAAATAAATTCACTATAACACTCTTAATTTTTAATAATATGATTCAAGAGATTTAATTAGATAAATTAAATAGAATAGTGTAAATAGTAGAGTGATAAAGGGATGATACTTAAAGATTTAAATTAAAGGCCGTGCTTAATTAAATACAAAGATAGGCTGCGAAAGGTTTCATATGTTAATTAATAAGAAAATAATTAATAGAAGGGTATTATAGGAAATTGTCACCATAATGATCCTATTACCCTTAATATTCTTGTTTCATTTCCTTTTCACGTTCATTTTGCAAAACACAAAAAAAACATAAAACCTAAAGCTCAAGCCGGCCATTACTTAGAAAGAAAAGAGGAGAGAAATTCATCTAAAGCTAAGGAATCAAGCTAGGGGAATTAATCAAGTATCAAATCTAAAATTACATATCCTAATTAAGGTGAACAATAATCAAAACCATCTCTATTTTTGTTTTTAACGATCATTTCATTTCAGGTTTATGTTCAAATCCATTATGTTGATTTTTGATGATGATATGCTTGGATTTCATGATATGATATATTCAAACAAGTTTGTTCGATAATTGTTTTATATGGTTTTAAGGCTAAAATCATTTATTTTGGATTTCGAATGCCATGAGGAAATTTTGTGTTATGTAAAACATTAATTTGGAAATGGGTTTTGATTTTTGTAACTTCCCAAGCTATGGAAAATTTATTATGAATTTCCAAAGGAAAATATAAACAATTGGGTTTAGAAATTAATTTTGGCTATATTATGGAGAATTTTGGTCTAAAATTTATATATGTTAGATAACATATTACAAGCGAATTTCTATAATTTTTGAGGATTTTCCCTAAGTAGTTTATTATGGAAATAAAATTATTATAATAAACGACTTAATTGTTTTATTGGTTTAGCTTAAGGAAGGGCTTATTTGCTAAATTATTTTAATTAGATCTGAAATAATTGTGGCAGTTTTATTTTGGAAAGAATTTGAAAAGTTTATGGCAACCAATTAAATGTTTACAAATAGGCAGGTTAGTTAAAAAGCAATTACTTAAAAAGGCATTAAAACAGTCTTTGCCAAGAAATTATGTTTCGCCTCTTTCAGACCGTACCTTTCGACCATATACTTCCGCCAAGGTCAAAACCAATCAAGTCGAAACCAATGCACAAGATATCAATACATTGGTGCATAGTTGATTGAAGAAAGGCTGCAGGTATGGTATCGAAACCATGCTTTTGAACTGATTGAAACAAGTTAGCTTTCTAAGGTCTTTGTCTTACTATCAAAAGAAATATGCTTGCCTTGTTTTCAAAAGAATACTTTCGAAAGGGTTTAATGTAGCTTTCAAAGAAGTTTCTTTCAAATATGTTGCCACCTTTTTGTTTCGAAAAGAATGTTTTCAAATGAATTACTGTGTTTTAATTCAATGCTTTCGAAAGGGTAGTTTCAACCTAGTCAAACCCTGCTGCCGACCTGATGCCTTTCGACCAAATTGAAGTCATCAACTAGATCAAAAGATAGCTTTTGTTTTATAAATGATGTAATTCACTTCTTAAAGCTTTTGAAAGGGTTTAATGGTATCTAAGGCAATGCCTTCGAAAGGGTTTCGAAGCTATCCTTCAAATGTTTTACTTAAATGATTTAAAATTTCGAAAGGATGGTTCCGAAGCCATCAGTTTTTCCCAAACTCTTTTATGAAGTATAATGATCTTGGAAGGGGTACTTTCGTTTATATTTACTTTGACCTAAAAAGATAATTTCATAATAAACCTAATTGTTTTGAAAGGGATACTTTCAAATGGTTTCAAAAGGGGTACTACCAATGGTTTCAAAGCTATCCTTCTAAGAGGTAATAAGCAATAATTTAATACTTTCGAATGGTATGTTTTGAGGGTTTCGAAAGAGATGTTTTAAAGTGTTTCGAAAGGTGTATGATTAGGGTTTCGGAAAGAAGATTCGAATGCTTTAGAAGGAGGTTATCTAATGGTTTTGAAAGTTAAAGTTCAAGGTTTCGAAAGCCTTAGTTTTTAAAACAAAGAACCAAATCTCATTTTTAAAGGAAAACCATGGCATAAATAAAGGAGTTTTAAAATGGCTTTTAGGTATGGAGTTTTTAAAGAAGCTTTCCTTGATAAAATAATAGGTTAAACGGATTAACCATGTTTCATATAAAAATGATTTCAAGGATATTAAACCACATCTATTGATGTTATTATGTTTATTTCTTCTAATATATATATTCACTTTAAATGGACCTATAATTGTATTTTGGGGAGAAAGGATAGAATAACCATCTATGTTGACCCAGTGGTGAATATAAATTGAGTTAACTCCTATATGAGTAAAGTTGCATCCAGGAGGTCAGGTTGACCAGAAATAGGATGTCTAATATTGATTTAAGAATTGTTAGATAGACAGGTTCATAGTAAGCCCATGAAAACTATGTTTAAAAAGAGTTATTGTTAGGGGCCTATAGGTTTGTAGATAACCCATGAAAACTATATCAGATTAAGTTATTGACAGAAATGAATAGGTTCCTAATCAACCCATGGAAATTAGGATATGGGGAAAGTTATTGGAGATACCAATAGGTTCAGGGATAACCCATGAAATAATAAAGTTATAGGCAGGGGTCGATAGGTCCTTAATGATCCCATGAAAACTATAAAACCGGATAGGGAGCCCATAAATTTTAAACGGTTTATTAGTAAGCCCATAAAAACTAATAGGTTAATAGTGACCCTAGAATTTATAATTGATACAGATAGTCAAAATGAATAGGAATGAGTAATCAAGAATTGATTTACTTGTTTACGTATCATCATAATATTTTGAATTGTTATGTTTTAACCATTGTGAATGCAGGAGCATAGTGTATGGTTTCTATAAAGTTTTGGATAAGATACCAATGAGGGAAAAAACCCATTCCACTTAGTGGTGTGGTCTCACTAGATATCTAACTGGTTTGAGATGGTAGGTTATTATTCACACCAGGCTTTATGTTTGACTCAAAGTTTATGTTTTCCCCTTAAACTCTCGGGTGCTCAATTGATTTTTAGTAGTTTGAGGTTTTCAGGTACCACTTTAGACGAATGAGCTTCCGGAGACGTGCAAGATGCAAGATAACTATTAATAGTTCTTTTCTATTTTTGGTTCCACTGTGTTTTGTTGTGAAGTCAAAGTTGTTTAACGGCCTACTTATATGTACTCTGATCATCCAAGGGGGAATCTTCATATGTCACACTTGGCGTATGTTGTAATAATTGTATCTTCTCTAAACTTGGTTCTCGAATATGGGATTATGTAATAAATTTTTTGAAATGATTTGAAATGGAATGTAAAAGTTTTTTTTTGATTTTTTAAATTTTTTCTATAACCATGTGTTTTTATTATATCAATGTATCTAGTAATACCATCTTTGGCTGCCGAGGATTATTAACTATGGACGACTGCATCATCCATAGCCGTTAGTTTTGGGCCTCCAAGTGGGAGATGTTACAAGTTGGTATTAGAGAATAGGTTTATGGAAACTTAAAATAAACTTAAACCTAAAATATTTTTTCAAACATAATCCAATGAATCAAAAAATAAGATCGAGGTTTGGGATAACCTATAGTAACATACTTGTATTTGATATGTGTGTGTTCGTGTGTGTGTGTATATATATATATACACGTATTCCCCTCTTTCTTAGACCATTCTTTTATATCTTACTTAGGCTCGTATGCAGATTTATGAGAAAGAAGATATGGAGGCAGGAAACGGAAGAGGAAATCTCGGTGGAGGAAGCACCACAACAAATGGAAATGTTTGACCTAATACCAGGAGGAAACTGGGTCGACATGATAATGTTAACCAAAATGCATATGCCAATGTGGGTGCTGGAAATCCGCCAGTGGATATGGGGATGACGTATCAGTTCTTTGTCAATTTGATGTAAGAAGGAGAAGCTACTAGAGTTGCTAGGAAAGTTGGAGGAGCTAATCCTATGTCTACAATTAGGAATAATTATGCTAAGTCGAGCAGGGATTACACCTATCTTAATGGGATGTCATTCGTGGGAACAGAGGATACCATAGAATTTGAGAATTGGCTGTTGCATTGTGAGTGGATCTTCGCTGATTTGGGTTTGAATGATGAGAAAAAGAGGAGACTAGACTCTAGGCAGTTGCAGGGAGCAGCGCTTCATTGGTGGAATAGTAGGAGTTCCTAAGGAAGAGTTAACCTAGGCATGCAGAGATTTTTGTCTGAAGTTGCCAAGTTGACGTTGTTGAGAAATTTTATGGATCTACTATAGGGAGAGGTGTCGGTAATTGAGTATGCAACTAAATTTGATGAGTTGTCCCGATATGGGTATGCTACTTTAGACACCGTCATCGGGAGGAATGAGAAGTTCATTCAGAATTGAAACCTAAGATTGTTAGGGAACCCTGCCACATCTCCGTGATTCTTGTAATGTAGTTTTGGAGATGGAAATCCATCATGAGGAAATGCTTGTTATTTATAGGAAATGAAAGCCATTTGAAACCTAGGGTTCATAGGGAAAGAAGAGAAAGTTCTTTAAGAAGAAGGGAGTCCAAATGGGAGAGGCTGCCAAAAAGACAAAGGCAGATTTTTTATGCTTTAAGTGTGACAAGAAAGGTCATTATGATCATGAGTTCCGGTTAGGCAAGGGGAAGAAGGCTATATAAAAAAAGAATATGAAGTGCTTCAACCGTGATCAGGCTGAGCATTATAAGAACCAGCATCTAAAACCATTCAAGGCAGTCAGAGGAAAGGTCTCTACCGTTGGACCATCATCTGCTAGGCCAACGACAGCCGAAAAAGGGAAGACTGTGATGGAAGGTATACTTTTGATTCAGAGTATACTAGTTATGGCACTATTTGATACTGATGCATCACATTCATTTATATCTCAGTGTTTGGTTGATAGATTATGCTTAGAAGCTACACACCATGTTACTTCCTCAAGGGTTGTGAATCCAATAGGAGGGTATGCAACTCTAGGGATAAGATGTGACCAGTTAGAACTTAATTTGTTAGGTCATAAGTTTGCATGCGTTCTATATGTTTTTGATTTTGTTTATTTCGAGATCATCTTGGGTATGGATTGGTTGGGTAAACACGAGGATGGATATTTTACCAGGATAAGGAAATATCACTAAGACAACCTGATAGTCATAACCGAATCATATTCTCAATGGAGAATTCTGAACGGAGTGGTTGTGCTTTGTTAAGTGTTATGGAAGTGGGAGAAGAGTTAAGTTAGGTTCATGTATCAAGAGAGTTTGCGGCTGTTTTTGAGCCAGTTACAGGACTACCACCAAAACGAGCTGTTGAGTTTTGGATAAATCTTGTTCCAGGAGTTGAACCTACTAGTAGACCACCTAGCAGGATGAAACCGACCGAGATGAAGTAATTGAAGGTGCAACTAGTGGATCTAGAAGGAAGAAATTTTATTAGACCAATCAGTTCGACTTGGGGAGTGACCACGATGTTCTTGAAGAAACCGAATGGGTCATTGAGGATTTATATCGACTATCGTAAGTTGAACGAGAAGACGATCAAGAATAAGTATCATTTGTCGAGAATTGACGATCTATTTGATTAGTTGTATGGAACCAGAGTATTCTCCCAATTTGATTTTGTGATAGGTTTCCATCAATTAAAAGTGGCAAAGGATAGTATTACATTGACAGAATTTCAAACTAGGTATGGTTCACATGAGTGGTTAGTAATGTCGTTCGGGTTAGCGAATGCACCTGCTTTCTTTGTGGATCTAATGAACCAAGTTTCTGAGAGTACTTGGATAGGTTCATATTGGTATTTGTAGATGACATTTTATTATACTCTAAGGATGAAAGGGAGCATGAAGATCATCTTAGAGTAGTGCTTGAGACAATAAGATAGCATCAGCTAAAGTGAAGTTTTCCAAGTGTCATTTTTGGAAGAAAGATGTTAAGTTTCTTGGTCAAGTGGTTTCAGAGAAGGGCTTGTTAGTCAATCCAGATAAGATTAAAGCGGTTAATAATTGGAAGAGACCAAAGATAGTGACTGAGTTTAGAAGTTATCTTAGACTTGCTGGATATTATCGGAGATTCATCAAGGATTTCTCGCGGATAACAACACCGTTGACTAAATTAACTAAGAAGGATGTAAAAATTTTTTGGTCCGACAAATGTGAGGAAGCATTCCTTAAATTAAAGAATTTTTTGATCGACACATCTATGTTAGTAGCTCTAGATGGAAACCAAGGGTTGGTGGTGTATACCGATTCATGCAAAACTGGTTGGAGCTGTGTTGATGTAGAAGGGTAAAGTTATTGCCTATGCTTCACGACAGCTTAGATTGCATGAAGTAAGATATCCTTCTCTTGATTTGAAGTTGGCTACAGTGATGTTTGCATTGAAGATTTGGAGACATTATCTCTTAGGGGAGAGATTTGAGCTATACATAGATCATAAGTCTTTAAGGTACTTATTCTCTTAAATGGAGTTGAATATGAGATAGCAAAGGTGGCTAGAGTTTTTAGCTGCGTATGATTTTGGTATAGAGTACATTCCTAGGAAAGGAAATAAAGTAGCAGGTTCTCTTAGAAGAAGACATCAGAATGTAGTGTTAGCTATATTGGTAGAATGGAAGGATTTAGAAGCTTTGACTACTTGTAGTGTGCAGTTAAGATCGACTGCTAGTTCTAATCAGAGCACTACCACATTGTCCTGTTTGGAAGTACGACCAGTTTGGATCAAAAGGATTGCTTCTGAACAGAAAGTGGATCCAATATTAGCTGAGAAGATTAGAAGGCTTGAGGTTGGAACTAAGATCGATGATTTAAGATATTATAGTCTTGACCAGAGAGGATGGTTGAGAAAGAAGGGACGGTTGTGTGTTCCGAATGTTGGAGACATAAGGAAAGAAGTTCTTGGGGAATGTCATTGGTCCAAATTTACGATTCATCCTGGAGGGATCAAGATATATCAAGATATGAAGAGGAGCTTGTATTGGGAAGGTATGAAGAGGGATGTTGGCTTGTGGGTTAGGCAGTATGTAAACTGTCAACAAGTGAAGGCCTAACATCAGAAGCCGAGTGAGTTGCTTCAACCTTTGGAGGTACCGGTTTGGGAATGTGATGCGATATCCATGGATTTTATAGATAAGTTGCCAAGGTAAAATAGAGGAAATGAAAGTATATGGTTCATAGTGGACAAGTTGACCAAGAATGCCCATTTCATTCCAGTTAAGTCAACCAAGACGACAATTATTTTAGCTAAGTTGTTCATGAGGACATAGTTAGACTGCATGGAATTCCTAGTAGTATAGTTAGTGACAGAGATGCTTTGTTTACTAGTGAATTCTAGAATAATCTATAGGAGGTGTTAGGTACCAAGCTTAAAATGACTACTGCATATTACCCTCAGACAGATGGGCAGACAGAGAGAGTTAATAAGGTACTCGAAGATTTGTTAAGAACTTGTGTGCTAGACTTTGTTGGGTCTTGGGAAGATCACCTACATTTAGTGGAGTTTTCCTATAAGAATAGTTATCAAACTAGTATAGCAATTGCGACTTTTGAAGCTTTGTATGGAAGGCTATGCGAATCACCAACATGTTGGTTGGAGACCGGAGATAGATTAGTCTTAGGTCCAAACCTGGTTAGAAAGGCAACATAGAAGATTGAGCTAATCCGAGAAAGGATGAAGGATGCTCAACCCAGACAGAAGAATTACCTAGATAAGAGACGCCAAGACCTAGAATTCTCAGTTAGAGATAGGGTTTCTATCAAGGTATCACCAATGAAGGTTGTGGTGTGAATTGGAAAGTTAGGGAAACTGGCACCGCGATATGTTGGTCCATTCCTAGTTATAGAGAGGATCAGGAAGCTCGCATACATAGTAGAATTGTCGAGCTGTATGGTAGGTGTCCATAATGTGTTTCATGTGTCTTATCTTCGCAAGTATGTGCATGATCCGGAGATTACTATTCCTCCAAATGGGTTGGACGATTTGATAGTAGAGATGAAATTGACTTTTGTTAGACAACTAGTTTGGAATGTAGCGAGAGATGAGAAAAGGCCAAGGAACAAGACAGGCAAGTTGGTGAAAGTTCAGTGGAGCGACAACGAGAAGGACTGCACTTGGGAGATAGAAGACGGGATTAGAGATACTTATCATGATCTATTGTGAGGGTATGTTCTATATTTGTTATATATAAACAGTTGCTAGTCACGTAGGCTAGTATGGTTGTTAGGAGCGGTTAAAGATGATTACTATGTTTAGTATTTAGTCCTTACTGAATTTCAAGGAAGAAATTCTTCAAGGAGGGGAGCCTGTAACACTCCTAATTTTTAATGACATTATTCAAAAGATTTAATTAGATAAATTAAATAGAATAATGTAAATATTAGAGTGATAAGGGGATTGAGATTTTAAGATTTAAATTAAAGGTTGTGCTTAATTAAATACAAAGAATGGGCAATGATAGGTTTTATACGTTAATTAATAAGAAAACAATCAATACAAGCGTATTATAGGAAATTGCCGCCATCATGATCTTATTACCCTTAAAATTCTTGTTTTGTTTCCTTTTCACAATCTTTTTTCAAAATACAAAAAACGTAAAACCTAAAGCTAAAACGGCCATTACTTAGGAGGAAAAGAGGAGAGAAATTCATCTAAAGCTAAGGAATTAAGCTAGGGGATAATCAAGGATCAAATCTCAAATTCCTTATCCTAATCAAGGTGAATAATAATCAAAACCATCTTAATTTTTGTTTTTAATGATCATTTGATTTCGGGGTTAAGTTTAAATCTATTATGATGATTTTTGATGATGACATGCTTGTATTTCATGATATAATATATTCAAACAAGTTTGTTTGATAATTGTTTTATATGGTTTTAAGGCTAAAATCATTTGTTTTGGATTTTGAATTCCATAAGGTATTTATATGTTATATAAAAAATTAATTTGAAGATGGGTTCTAATTTTTGTAATTTTCCAAACCATGGAAAATTTATTATGGATTTCTAAAGGAAAATATGAAAAATTGGGTTTAGAATTAATTTCGACTATATTATAGAGAATTTGGGTCTGAAATTTATATATGTTAGATAACATATTAAAAGTGAATTTCAATGAATTTTGGGGATTTTTTCTAAGTAGTTTACTAAGGAAATAAAATTATTATGATAAAGGACTTAAGTGTTTTATTGATTTAGCTTAAGGAAGGGTTTATTTGCTAAATTATTTTAATTAGATCTGAAATAATTGTGGTAGTTTTATTTTGGAAAGATTTTGAAAATTTTATGGCAACCAATTAAATGTTTACAAATAGGCAAGTTAGTTAAAAAGCAGTTACTTAAAAAGGCATTAAAACAGTCTTTACCCAGAAATTATGTTTCGTCATTTTCACACAGTACCTTTTTCAACCCTATAATTCCACCTTAACCAAGGTCGAAACCAACCAAGTTGAAACAAATACACAAGGTATCTATACATGGGTACGTAGTGGATTGGAGAAAGGCGACGGGTATGGTATCAAAACCATGCTTTTAAAGGGGTCGTAACCAGTTAGCTTTTGAACCTTTTTCTTACTATCAAAAGAAATGTGATTGCGATGTTTCCAAAAGAATGCTTTCAAAAGGGTTTAATGTAGCTTTCAAAGAAGTTACTTTCGAATATTTTACCACCATTTTGTTTCGAAAATATTGTTTTCAAATGAGTTTCCTTGTTTTAAATCAATGCTTTCAAAAGGGTAGTTTCAACCCAGTCAAAACTATGCTGCCGAACTTATGCCTTTCGACTGGATTGAATTCATCAACTAGATTGAAAGGTAGCTTTTGTTTTATAAATGAAGTAAGCCACTTTCTATAGATTTCGAAAGGGTTTAATGGTTTCGAAGGCAATGGCTTCAAAAGGGGTTTCGAAGCTATTCATCAAATAGTTTACTTAAATGATTTAAGCTTTCGAAAGGATGGTTTTGAAGCCATCAGTTTTCCCTAATCTCTTTTATATGAAGTATAATGGTTTCGAAAGGGGTACTTTCATTTATATTCACTTGACTCCAAATAATATTTTTAGAATAAACCCAATGGTTCTGAAAGGGATACTTTCAAATGGTTCCGTAAGAGGTACTTTCAATAGTTTCAAAGCTATGCTTTTAAGTGTTAATAAGTAATACTTTCGAAGGGTATGTTTTGATGGTTTCGAAAGAGATGTTTTAAAGTGTTTAGAAAGGCATACGCTTAGTGTTTTGAAACAAAGATTTGAATGCTTTCGAAGTAGGTTACCCAATGGTTTAGAAAGTCAAAGTTCAAGGTTTCGAAAGCCTTA
Source organism: Allium cepa (assembly GCA_030765085.1). NCBI lineage: Eukaryota > Viridiplantae > Streptophyta > Magnoliopsida > Asparagales > Amaryllidaceae > Allium > Allium cepa. The sequence continues at coordinate 753,184,915 of CM060940.1, read as the reverse complement.
GTTTTGAAAAAAAAGAACTCAATCTCATTATTAAAGGAAAACCATGGCATAAATAAAGGAGTTTTAAAATGACTTTTAAGTATGGAGTTTTTGAAGAAGCTTTCATTGATAAAATAATAGGTTAAATGGATTAACCATGTTTCATATGAAAATGATTTCAAGGATATTAAACCACAGGTGTTGATGTTATTATGTTATTATGTTTGCTTGTTCTAATATATATATATATATATATATATATATATATATTCACTTGAAATGGGCCCATAACTGTATTTTGGAGAGAAAGGGAAGAATGACCAACTAGGTTGACCCAGTAGTGATTATAAATTGAGTTAACTCCTGTATCAGTACAATTGCATCCATAAGTTCAGGTAGACTAGAATACAGGATGTTTAAATACTGATTAAAGCAGTTGTCAAATAGATAAGTTCATAGTAAACCCATGAAAACTATGTTTAAAAAGAGTTATTGGTAGGGGACAATAGGTTTGTACTGAATCCTGAAAACTATATCCGGATTAAGTTATTGACAAAAGTCAATAGGTTCTTAGTCAACCCATGAGAACTAGGATATAAGAAAAATTATTGGAGATACCAATAGGTCCAAGGAGAATCCATAAAACAATAAAGTTAATGGCAAGGGCCAATAGGTCCTTAGTGATCCTATGAAAACTATTGAACTGGACAGAGAGTCCATAAATTTTAAACAGGTTATTAATATACCCATAAAAACTAATAGGTTAATAGCGACCCTAGAAACTATAACTGAGACAGATAGTCAAAATGAATGAGGATGGGTAATCCAGAATTCATTTACTTATTTGCATATCATTATAATATTTTGAATTGTTATGTTTTAACCATTATGGATGCAGAAGCACATTATATGGTTTTTATAAAGTTTTGGATAAGACACTAATGAGGGACTCGTTCTGCTAAGTGGCGTGGTCTCACTAGATATCTAAATTGTTTGATACCAGGCTTTATGTCTGACTCGAAGTTTATTTTTTCTCCTTAAACTCTCGGTTGCTCAATTGATTTTGAGTAATTCGAGAATTGAGGTTTTTAGGTACCTCTTTAGAAGAATAAGCTTTCGGAGACGTGCAGGACGCAAGATAGCTATTAAGAGTTCTTTTCTATTTTGATTCCGCTATGTTTTGCTGTAAAGGCAAAGTTGTTTAACTGCCTAGTTATATATATTCTGATCATCCAATGGGGCATCTTCATATGTCGCTCTTGGCGTATGTTATACTAATTATATTTTCTTTGAACGTAGTTCTCAAATATGGGATTATGTAATGAATGTTGAAATGGTTGAAATGGAATGTGAAAGTGGTTTTATGATTTTTTTTGAAAATTTCCATATCCATGTGTTTCTGTTATATCAATGTGTCTAACATTACTGTATTTGGTCACCGAGGATTAATAACTATGAATGACTGTAGTATCCGCAGCCGTTAGTTTTAGGCCTCCAAGTAGGGGATGTTGCATTCACCTATGTGCATGTAACTCCAAGATAGACGTATAAGTCTATAAACATCAAGATAGATACGAGACCCATAAACTCCAAAATAGGAACGAGTCCTATAAACATCGAAATAGGTACGAGACATATAAACATCAAGATAGGAACGATCCTATAAACATCGAAATAGGTACGAGACCTATAAACTTGTTTAACGATGGAATTTCTATTGAATTAGAAAACCGTCGAAAATTTTTGAAATAAAAATATCCGCAAGCGTATGGTGTATTATCGTAGTACGTGGCGAGTACGGGTTGATTCACAAGGAATTGTTGGATTTTAAATCTCTATTCAATCAAATTAACCAAGATTTGAGATGTATAAGCTAACTACTGATAGTTACAAAAACTAACAACTATAAAGGTAAATGAAAACTGTGAGAATAAATGACAATTTAGAGATAATTTCACTCTCTAAATCACATAGTTCAACAAATTATGAAATTATGATCTCTCTTTTTTGGTCATAAGTGAATTTAAATGATGTGTTTATCATAAGTATGACATATTTGTACTACTAATCAGCTCAACATAAGCCATCAAACTATAACACAACCCTTATACCACTTTTAATTCTCATGAAAAATAACAAGATGTTGGAAATGAAATCTATTTTAAGCATAGCCTATTAACTATTGATTAGAAATATAGACAATCAAATTTTGATTTAATTTCACTTCATTGCCATAATCATATGTAGATAAAGAGGCAATTGTGATTAATATGACTTAAGCATAGCCTATTTGTTTTGAACAACATAGGCTATCAAACTCAATACTAAACACAAAATTACATAAACATCATATTTCCATGAAGCAAAAAAAGAAAGCATTAATTATCAAACTATGTTTAAACTACATAATTAGAGAGCTTCATTACTCCTAAATTGAAGGGGGTTTAGCCTCTCATATTTGTTATCAAATCAACAAATGTAGCTTGCAACATTAAATGAAAACAGGAGGAATAGGAGAGCAAAATGAAAAGAAAAGCTAAGTAAAGAAATAAACACTAATCTACTTGCATGAATAAATGAAACTATACTATTAGCATGAAAGGAAATAAACAAGAAAAGAGAAGAACATGTATTGAAATCGCATAAAAAAAGAATTACATAAAAGAAGAAATGACTAAGTAGCCATGAAAAGAAAAGAGAAACTTTCTTTTATTTCTAAGTTAAAAACTCACTAAAGAGAGACTAAGGGAAGGGGAGAGTTACATTAAGATATGGGATATATATATATATATATATATATATATATATATATAAGATAGAAACCCTAATTCCTTTTTTGGAGAATGCCCAAAATGCCCTTGAGGTGGTGTGGCCACCAAGTAATCATTAGCATGTCTTAATTCCCCACTTAAATGTACATGAAGCTTTAATGGCCTTTTAGCATGCGCATTATATTCTAATTAAAAATCAAGGTAAGTGGTTAGGTGGGGTCCTTCATGTTCATGAGTTTGAATTATTTTTCATGTTCATTTGCTTTGCTTCCTTTTTGTGCATGCATATCTTCATTAAACCACTTGTAATTTCCATCCCATTTTCCTACAAAATAATATAGAAATTCCAAATTAAATTTTCTCAAATTAATATGTGCAAAAAAATGACCATTTTGCCCCTATATGAAGATGAATATGCGACGTTTTGAAAATAATTTGAATTTTGGTTTAAACAAGTTAAAATACCCAATATAATCATTTGTTTAATTTAAATAGATTTAATCTGGTGGTAAAAATATGCACACTTACATGCACATCAAATACCACCACACTTATCTTTTTATTTATCATCGAATAAAGAAAAACTAAGATAAATCTGTTTTCGTAGGGAGCACGATTGCATTGAGCATATGCAACAAGCCGTTAAACCTTTGGGTGTCCCCAGTATGAAAAGTGTTGTATCGTGAAGGTTTTCAGCGGATACTACCCACAAAATCCAAACGCAGGATGAAAATATTTACAAAATGAAAGATTTATTTATAAAGAGATGAATGCGAGTTTTTAGAAATATTTACTAATGAAAGATTTATTTTTAAATAGACACAAATAAGTTAAATATAAGTTTTGGTCATTGTCTTGAAAATTTAAGTCATTTACTCGTCAAAACTTCCAATAAAACGAAGTTATCATAACAAATAGACTATAGTTTAACTCGTTATTTTGGTTGATAACAACATGTAACTATGAAATGGATCCTTAGTTGATTATCAAAGTTTATCAAAGTGACATTTTCATTTCTTTTCAATAACAAGTCAAATCAAACAAGTTAAAATAGTGCTTGGATTTTAATTGCTTACTCTCTTCAATTTTTTATTTGAAATTTTTATTGATATTTACAATATTTACATATGCCTAACTCAGATAAACTGAGGCCAGATATATTACCCGTGCACTGCCTTTCGGACTTACGTGAAGGGATTATAGAGCATGGAGAGTGAAAACACAAATGTGAACACTTGTCGAATGTAGGCTTTATTAATAAAAGAATCGTTTATATATATAAGCCTAACTCAGGTAAACCGAGGCCAGATATACCGATCGTGCACTGCCTTTCGGGCTTACGTAAGAAGGGTACAGAAGATGACGAGTGAACGCATGACTCTAGATGTTTATTAAAAATATATACACACATATGCAAGAAATATATTTTTTTGTTTTTTTTTGTTTTTTTCGAAGAGCGAGTTCTGCAAGATCATTTTAACACCATTTAACTTAGAAGACAAAAAAATATTGTATCCTTTTATTTGAATTCACCACTTTTTAAAACAAAGATTTTCAATTAGGATATTTCATAATAAACACGTATGAACCTTCCTATATACTAGTTAAACCATCATTATTTGTAATCAAACTTCATTTTTGTTTTTGTTGAGAAAAATAAATTTTTTCAATTTATTTAACCAAAACCATATAGTTATCCTATAACGTTTCTTTAAAAATAGATCAAAATGGTTAAAATATATATATATATATATTTATTTTTTTGAGATTTTTTTTAAGAAATTTTTTTTAGAAAGAAAATGTAAAAATAAATCATGAAAAATCGAAAATGATGATGAGTCTCCTTCTCATACTTGATTTTGACTGTGTCCCCACAGTCAACCCAAGTGAAACGAGAAACATAAGACAAAAATAAATATATGACCTATATTTAAGTGAAAACGAAAAGATTATTATTTACAAGAGCTCAGAAAGTATATCGTCAAAAAGTAAATGAAACGGTCTTCCAAAGACCGATTCATTTGTCTCGTCAAGTATGCAAAACACAACTTAAGCGCTAAAAACCAAACCATAAAAGATTTTGAAGTTGAATGTGGATTTGGAAAAATGAATGTCGTTTTATTGAAAATCGTATGAGTTGTTTTATTTTCGATGATTTTTTGGGTTGATAAAAAAATTGATTGAAATTCAAGTTTATTTTCACCAAATTGAAAGTTAAGCTCAACATCAACAAATTTTTCAAAATTATTGATTTCAAAATTGAAATGGTGATTCAAATCTTCCCCTTTAGAATTGAGAAACTCATTTTCGTGATCATTGAATTCATCTTTCTTTATTGAATTACCAACAACTTTATTACATGTATCAAGTTGAAAATCCAAAATTGTTGTGTTTAAAATTTCAAAATCGTGAAAAGAAAGATCGAATCTTAAATCGAGTTTCTCATCCTTAAAAGAATTGAAATCCAACTCATTTACCGTGTTTTCAATAACTTCATTAAGATCAGCATTTTAGTTTCAAAAGTTGTTGTTTGAAAATCGTCGGTTTGGGTAAAAGATGGATTATCATTTGACTCGTCATACATTGAGATTTGATCTTGTTTATCATCTTGTTTCATATACGTTTCGAACAATAAATCCATATGATCACTGTAGATTTCATCCATTTGTTCAAGAAAATCCAATTTATAGTTATTAACATGAGGATTTTCATTTGAAATTCTTGAGAACAAAGATTTTTAATCGTAACATGGTTAAGATTATTCCTATTGCCAAATTCGTTTGAAAAGTTGTTTCTATTTTTATTTTGAGTTTGAAATTCATTTTGGAGTTCGAAATTGAATTGGCATGGGTTATAATCGAAATCGTTTGAATTTCGAATTGCTTCAAATTTTAAAATCCTTGACTCGAGTTATTACGCAAATATGAATTACACAAGTCATTTATACTTTAATTTTTGTTGTGTAGAGAATTCAAGTAAAGATGAAATGCTATTTTCAAGAGTCAAAGGTTGGTCATTGTTAATAGAATAGTTGTCATTGAAATATCCATACGAATCTAGAGTGAAATCATGTGGATTATATTGATTTTCACAACTATTGTAAAATTCATGTAAGTGGAGAAATTCAGACATTTCAAGAATGTTTTTTTATATATTTTTTATAAAGGAAAAATATTTATAGATAGAATTTATTTTTCAAAATGGAAAATTGATTATTGTTTTGTTTATGATTTTTCAATTTTTTTGAAAAGATTATATATATATATATATATATATATATATGTATATGTACATATATATATATATGTATATGTACATATATATATATTGGATTTTTGATTCACTAAAAAACCAAGTAGATTTTGTTTTTGACTTTTTCGATTTTTGATTTTGAAAATTTTCAAAAGAAAGGAAACAGAATATTTCCTTTTTTTTGTTTTGAATTTGAATTTTTTTTGTTTTTCAAAAAAAATGCATGAACTAATGCAACTAAACAAATGCAAGGGTTAATTACAAATGATTTATCCTAAGTTAGTCCAAAATTGTATAATCACACTCTGTCTTCAATTAACAAGATAGTTCACAGCCCGGTAACAGACAGGATTTATCGGTGCACTATGAATCACGAAGCAATGCAACCGAAGGTTTAAGTACTTTCAAAGGAACAACCACTATAATATTTACGAATCGCCGTAATATTTATAAATGGTTAATAAGCTATCGTAGCCTTGACACTAAGAAATTTAATTGTTCAAAGAAGACAACTTGTCAATATACAATTAAGTGTTATCGATGTCTAACCGTTATTATTAACAAAAATCTAAGATGAGATGCAAAGCAGAAATTAAACGTGTATTAACAATGCAACTATGAATGGAATTTTTGTTTGTTTTTATTTTCGAATTTTTTTTTTAAAAATGCAAACAATCAACAATGCAAAGCAAATAAAAACAGGAGAAGGGTAAAAAGAGCGAATTTTTTTATATAAGCAAGCTAGCAATTTATTTTTGGCCAGCAAAGCAGAGCACGAAAATGATTGTTCCTTATCTGCTTCTACAACCCAGTACTTATGACCCAGCTAGCCCGTTTGCACTGAAGCACCACTTCTTTTCTTTTTTTTTATAAAAACACTCAATCAAATTCGGTTAAATAAGAATATAATAACCCGGCCCACAAAACTCACCCGACCCAATATATAAAAAAAGAACTCGCTTCTACTTATAGAACGGCTAAATAAATGTAATAACCAAATTCATAAACAATTTCACAAATAAATTGAAATTCCACAGTTTCAAATCCCTAAATTCTAAATTCCAACTTCAAAGTTCAGAATGATAAGGACAGTTCGACGTCGCGGAATTGAGGGGTGAAGGTCGCAAACTTGCGGGCGATGGAAATCGATTGCATGCGATTGCAAATTGGGTGGGATTCTGGAGTGATTGTCGTGGATGATAGCTGGAGATGGTTTCCTTGATTAGCGAATTGGGCTGGAGTTGGGTTCGATTTGAAAAAGTGGTTGGTCGTGACTTTGGTTATTGTCGATTGTTGTTTAGTTTGTTCTACTTGGCGAATTGGGTTGCGTGGATGGTGGGGGAATGGTTGCAGCAGTGTGGTTGGCGCAGTGTAATAGATAAACAGGTTCGAGGGCAGAGGAGCAGAATGTAGTGTTGATTGTTCTAGTGTTTGCTCTGGTAGGTGGCGGCGGCAGATGGTAGGCAAGGAGATGTATCTACAAGGAGATGTAGAGATGTACAAGTCGATGATTTTCTTTTCTTTTCTTTTTTGTGTTTGAGAATTTGGGTATAATGTTGAAGATGGTGGAGTATGAAGTTTTATATGGGAAATTTTTCTTTGGTTCAGAGATTTTCACTGTTGTATGAAGTATGCTGTAAGTGTGGATGTGTTCAGTTCAAGATGACAGCAAGAGTGTGTTGTGATGAGGAATTTAATGAGTTGTATGTGCTGTTTGTGTAGTTTGGGGAGTTGGAAATGCAGTTGTGTGTACTTGAAACAGAGAATGTAGGTGATGTGATGGTCATCAGCAGTTTGTTGTGAGTTGGAATGTTTACTGATGATGGAAATGGGGTGGTCAGGTAGGGTATTTTGATGATGTGGAAGTAGATAAGGAGAACAGCTGTGGTTGTAGTGAAGCTGCTGGTTGAGGCAAGGGTAGTTCAGGTGATACGAAGTTGTATGTATGCGTGTTCTTTGTTGCACAGTTCTGAGGAGCAGTAGTTTTATGCTGGATGGGAGATGAAATGTGATGGTGGACTTTGTGGTTAAGGCAGCTCAGTTTAGTGGCAATGTCTGTAAGGCAGTTGTAATGAGTAGCGGAAGTATGGTGGGTTGTGCGGCAAGAAAGTAATGATGTTGAGGGGGTTAATGAGTGTTGAATGTGGTAGGGGATATACTGGCAAGTGGGTGGTTTGGAAAGCAGTTATGATAGGAAATGTATTTGTGGCAGAGGGTGTGATAATGTTTGGTTTGAAGTGGTAATATTGACAATGGTTGAATGTTGAATAGAGCTTGATGATTGTTCGAGTGATTGATGTCAAGGGCAGTTGCTCTAGTAGGGTTGATGAAGTATGAGAGGTGGAGTAGTCGAATCAGGTTGGTGTGCAGAGGGATTGTCGTGGAAGTGTTGCTGGTTGGAGAATGGTGAGTGTTTGATATGGATGGAAGGCAAATTCTGGTGGAAGGAGGTGGTTAGGGAGGAGTTCAAGCAAGTGTGGTGTTGTGGTCTTGTGCACTGTGATGTTGCACAGTCTTATGCACTATGATGTTGCACAGTTTTGTGCACTGGTGGAAGGAGGTGGTTAAAAGAAAGTGGTTTGTGGAGGTTAAGCAATAGTTCAGGGGCGTGGGTGAACTATGAGTTGTAGCAGTAGGATAAAACAGTGGAGTTGATGGTTGAAAATAGAAAATGTATAGTTTTTTTCTTTTTTGAAAGCAATGTAAAAAAAGAAGGAAAATAAAATTGTAAATGGAATGCAATAAAATATATATTTTTTTTTTTAAAATTGTGTATCTCTTTTTTTTAAATAGAATTGCAAACAACAAAACAACTCAAAAACAACATAAATACACAAACAAATACAAGCACAAATCAAACAACTAACACATAACACAAATTTTTGTAAAATGAAACTTAACACACAAATGAAAACACACAAAGATAAAAAAAACAATAATTTGAAGAATAGAAATTAAAATCAAATTCCCCGACAACGACGCCAAAAACTTGTTTAACGACGTAATTTCTATCGCCTAACGAATTAGAAAACCATCAAAACAATTTGAAATAAAAATATCCGCAAGCGCACGACGTACTATCATAGTACGTGGCGAGTACGGGTCGATCCGCAAGAAACTGTTAGATTTTAAATCTCTATTCAATCAAATTAACCAAGATTTGAGATGTTTAAGCTAACTACTGATAGTTACAAAAACTAACAACTATAAAGGTAAATGAAAACTGTGAGAATAAATGACAATTTAGAGATAATTTCACTCTCTAAATCACATAGTTCAACAAATTATGAAATTATGATCTTTCTTTTTTGGTCATAAGTGAATTTAAATGATGTGTTTATCATAAGTATGACATATTTGTGCTATTAATCAGCTCAACATAAGCCATCAAACTATAACACAACCCTTATACCACTTTTAATTCTCATGAAAAATAACAAGAAGTTGAAAATGAAATCTATTTTAAGCACGGCCTATTAACTATTGATTAGAAATATAGACCATCAAATTTTGATTTAATTTCACTTCATTGTCATAATCATATGTACATGAAGAGACAATTTGTTATTAATATGACTAAGCATAGCCTATTTGTTTTGAACAACATAGGCTATCAAACTCGATACTAAATATAAAATTACATTTACACCATATTTCCATGCAACACAAAAAGAGAGCATTAATTATCAAACTACGTTGAAACTACATAATTAGAGAGCTTCATTACTGCTAAATTGAAGGGGTTTAGCCTCTCATATTTGTTATCAAATCAACAAATGTAGCTTGCAACATTAAATGAAAACAAAAGGAAAAGAAGAGAAAAATGAAAAGAAAAGCTAAATAAAGAAACATTAACCTACTTGCGTGAATAAATGAAACTACACTATTAGCATGAAAGGAAATAAACAAGAAAAGAGAAGAACATGTATTGAAATTGCATAAAAAAAATTAGGTAAAAGAAGAAATGGTTAAGTAGCCATGAAAAGAAAAGAGAAACTTTCTTTTATTTCTAAGTTAAGAACTCACTAAAGAGAGACTACGGGAAGAGGAGAGTTACATGAAGATATAGAGTATTTATACAAGTTAAAAACCCTAATTCTTTTTTTGGAGAATGCCCAAAATGCCCTTGAGGTAGGGTTGTCACCAAGTAATCATTAGCATGTCTTAATGCTCCACTTAAATGTACATGAAGCTTTAATGGCCTTTTAGCATGTGCATTGGCCCCTAATTGAAAATCAATGTAAGTGGGTAGGTGGGGTCCTCCATGTTCATGAGTTTGAATTATTTTCATCTTCATTTGCTTTGTTTCCTTTTTGTGCATGCATATCTTCATGAAATCACTTGTAATTTCCTTCCCATTTTCCTACAAAATAATTAAGAAATTCCAAATTAAATTTCCTCAAATTAATATATGCACAAAAATGACCATTTTGCCCCTATATGAAGATGAATATGTGATGTTTTGAAAATAATTTGAATTTTGGTTTAAACAAGTTAAAATAACCGATATAATCATTTATTTAATTTAAATATATTAAATATGGTGGTAAAAATATGCACATTCACGTGCACATCAAAACTCGAAGATAAAAGCGTTATGTACTTTCATATAGCAATCAAATAGATAACGACCATGAGTCTCGTACCACACGGGTTTACCCAAACGTTTACTATATGCTAGTAAACTCCACGTATGTATAGTAATGGTTCGGTCGAACAAGTCAAGGAATTAATCGGTAAAATAAATGCGATCGTTCTATACCACTAATTTTATTTAACCGTTTAAATCAATTCCTCATTTGATTGACGTCGTGCAATTTTATAAAATTCTTCACTTTAAAACCATTTTGTAAAACATTGGTTTATAGCGGAAATATTTATATTTATATATTATTACACTTTCAAAACCATTAATCCAAATCACTTTTAAAACCATCATAATATATATATATATATATATATATATAAAATCTTTCATATAGAAATTAGTTTGGTACATAAAAAGCTTTCCATAAAAGGGTTATATTTAGTAATCCCCCTTTTATAAATTCGATTCAAAAACGTGCATTAAAAGTGTATATTACTTCCAAAGCACATAGAGTAATCTCTATGATATGAGAACATCAAATGAATTCATCAATTCATTAATCAAAATCCCAAGACCCATAGAGAAATTCTATGGTGTAGAAACATCAAAATGAATTCATCAATTAACAAATCAAAAATTCAAAAATATCAATGAAATTGATATGAAATGCAACACCAAAATCAAGCAATCAATAATAAAGAATAGACCGAGCAAACAGGTGGTGAACGGGACAATCGGAGTACACTAGAACATAGCCTACGGCCGGTGCACTAGTAGGTCATACTGGTTCACCGGTTGCTTCACCTGGGCTGAATCACAAGCAATTCCGGTGACCCTCTGACGATCCGATCTCGCTCATTTTTCCTATGTTGCTTCTCTAATGTTCTAGGGTAATGAATTAGCAAACATGCAAGCATATAAACATGTATTCTTGGATGAACATCATGATTTCATAAGTGGGTTTTAAATAAACTGTGATGACCCAGAATTTTGGCGGTAGCAATTTGGTAATCTTCATTTATAACAAATCCTATCAAGTTAAAATATTTTTAATAAATAAATATATAGATATTATTTTTAGTGTTCTCAAATTAACTTTAAATAACTTTTGAAAAATTATTATATTAAATTTAAAACATAACTTCCAAATCACAATATATATATATATATATATATATATATATATTATAATTTGAAAACAAATCTTTATTAGTTTGAAAAGATAAATTTTTACAAATTAAATAATTAGATTGTCAAATTATTATTGCCAATTCAAAATATTGTAAATGGAGATTATCAAATTGCTATTGCCAAAATTCCGGGTCATCACATAAATAGCAAATCATAATTAGGAAATGAATTTACCAACATATTGAAATCATATACACTAGAGATTCAACCATAGTCATATAGTAGCAACAACCATTCATCTGAACTAGAAAATTCAGGTTAGCTTTGACGAATTCCGGAGGAGATATGGAGCAGGAGGCTTCAGCAATTGTAGATATATAGGTGGTTTCGCTGTGTGATCTCCGAGTCGTTTCTCTGAGTTGTATTTGAGTTGTAATAACTAGACATGTGTTTATAATTGTCTAGTATGTGATGTAAAATCTGTGTAACTCTGATAATGGTTGTATACTATGTAATACTTATGTTATTAATATAATTTATTCGTTCCGTTGTTGAGATTCTGATGCAGATCAGGCCAAGGCGATGAGTCATTCACGATCTAGGACGGTACTTATAAGTCGTTTCCGACTTAAAGAATCACGGGGGAAAAGCCTACGAGTTAAGATAAGTCGTTCACGACTTATGATGGTGGCTATAGGTTGTTTCCGACCTAAGAAGGCATGTGGGGAAGATATGCGAGTTAAGGAAGAAGACCTAAGTCTTTTCCGACCCATCACAAGCTTAAGTCGTTCAGGGCCTTTAGGTCGTATACGGTCTAAGGCTACAGAAGGAATATCACGAGATAACAAGATAACAGTACGAATTGGAAAGCAAGGTTTAGGTCGGCTACGACCTAAGATAAGTCGGTGAAGGGTAAGCCGCGTGGATGTTAAGTCGGCAAGGAGTTAAGCCGTGTTTCTTTGAATCGTAGGTCGTTAGGTCGCATACGACCTAAGTGTGTCGGTCATGTGTATACATGAGTTGGTGATGTGTTAAGTCGTACCTCGTTAGGTCGGCCATACAGGGTCAATTGATGAGTCGGTATGTAATGAGTCGGTTGAGTCGTTGTGGGATGTAGTGGCTTGTTCAGTCGTTTGTTGTAATGAGTCGTGTACTGTTGTATGTTGTAAGTCTTGAGTCGTTAGCTTTGAGTCGTATATCGATGAGTCGTATGATGTACACAGGTATGTAGTGTGCTAAGTCGGTAACGACTCATGATGTGTCGGAGCTTATGAGTCGGCAACGGGTTAAAGGGGCCGGTTGTGTCAAGCTATAAATAGAGGGTGTGTTGTATATTTTGGTTGTTGATTTTTGAATAAAATTCTCTTTTATTAGCTTTGTGCTTTCATACCAATTGGTAGTTGAGTGTAATCTCCTATCTCCTCTTTCGGTTAATCGAGTGCGCTCGATTCAACGATCGTAGAAGCCGATTCACGGTATCTAGTGCGCTAGATCAACGTGCGAAGAATCGTAGATCTTTAAACACGGTATAGTGCGCTATCAACGTGTTTGAGATAGCTAGAGTTCGGTATCTTTGGATCAACGAACTTGGGCATTTTTGGTATCTTCAACTCACCGATTGCTACATTCCATCAATTGAAGTTTGGTTTGATTAATCCGCTGCGTCAGTTTTTGGTATCAGAGCCATACTTAGCCAATCATAGCTAAGTTGATTCTTGGAGCCAAGTTTTTGAAGTTTTTGAAGTTTTTGAAGTTTGAAGGAGTTCATTGTGTTCTTGTTGAATTTGTAACAACATTAGAGTGTTTGATTCATTTCATTTTGGATCGAGGAGTTGGATATTGTTTGGATTTTGTCTTGGAGTTTTGCGCGCCAAGATTTGAAGTGTGGAGCCGTGTAGAAGCCATTGCCGATCTAAGAAGAGGCCGAGACAAGATTAAGCCGTGCATTGTTGAGCCGTGACTTGTTCTTTGTTGAAGCTTGAATTTTTGTGTTCGAATTGTTGAAGTGTTTGTGAAAGTCTTTCAATCATGCCACCAAGGAGAGCTAATCGTCATCAAAACGTTGAAGCTTTGTATCGTAGAGAAGAAGCCGAGCTTATGGAACAACGTATTAATGAAAAGTTTGATGAAGGCATTGGTAAATTGGAGAGATTGATGAATGATTTGAATCAAAGGAGAAGATCACCAAACTCGAACCATGAAGGAAACCGAGTTTCGCCATCGGTTACGGAAGCGAGGAGGGTATCGCCACATTCTTGTAGAGATAGAAGAGAAACATCAATTTCATCACGAAGAGATCATCATGACTATGCACATGAAGAGAGAAGAAGTCAACGTGAATTTGACCATGAAGCATATAGGGATGAAGAGAGACATAGTCAAAGAAGCATGCATGAACGAAGAGATGATAATGGTCGAGATCGATGTAGGCGTACGTTTGATTTTGTTGAAGAGGGTGATAGAGCTAGTATTCATTATCGAGATCGAGACCAAGTTCGGAATTCTTATCGGGATGTTGAAGATGATCGACGTTGGGAATCGGGTATGAAAATGGAGATTCCGGAGTTTAAAGGCGGGATGGTAGCTGAAGAATTTCTTGATTGGGTTTCAAATGTTGAAGAGATCTTTGATTTCAAGGAGGTTCCTGAGCATAGAAGGGTGAAGTTGGTTGCTACTAGGTTGAGGGGGAGAGCTTTGGCGTGGTGGCAGCAAACTAAACTAACCAGGGAGAGAATGGGGAAGTCAAAGATAGAATCGTGGGATAAGATGAAGAAGTTGATGAGATCTACTTTCTTACCTTACAACTACCAATCACTTATGTACCAGAGGTTGCAGAATCTGAGGCAAGGGACAAAGTCTGTTAGTGATTATGCTGATGAATTTTACCAACTCATTGCCAGGAATGATATTATGGAAACGGAAGAACAGCTAACTGCTAGATTCATTGGGGGATTGAGAATGCAGATCCAGGATATGGTTAATATGTTTGATCCTAGATCAGTTGCAGAGGCACATCAGAAAGCGTTGGCTTGGGAGAAACAAGGAAGACGTGGAGGTGGTGTGTTTACTAATTCCAATAATCAAGCAAGGGGTGTTGGTGGAAGTTCTAATGTTTCTAAACCTGTTTCAAAGCCAGTGGAGAAGGAGGATGAGAAGGCAAAGGCTAGCAGTGTTTTCAAATGTTATAATTGTCAGGAGTTGGGTCACAAGAGCAATGAATGTCCGAAGCCGAAGAAGAGAACCATGGTTGCAGAAGTTGAGGAGGATGATGGTGAGGAGGCAGAATGTTCAAATACACCTTATGTTGAGGAGGAAGAAGAATTGTTTGGAGATGAAGGTTGTAATCTTATGATGAGGAGGTCATGTCTTACACCAAAGCAAGAGGAGGATTGTAGTTGGTTGAGAAGCAATATTTTTCAGTCGACGTGCACTATTCTGGGGAAAGTTTGCAAGTTCGTTATTGATGCTGGAAGTTGCGATAATATTATTTCTACAGAGGCTGTGAGGAAGTTGAACTTGAAAACTGAGAAGCATCCTAAACCGTACAAGCTAGCATGGTTAAGGAAGGGTGGTGAAGTGAAGGTGCGTCGAAGGGCTTGTGTTAATTTTTCTATTGGGAAGAAATACAAAGATGAAATTTGGTGTGATGTTGTGGATATGGATGTTTGTCATCTGTTGTTGGGCAGACCGTGGCAATTCGATAGAGCAGTTCAACATGATGGTCGAGCCAATAGTTACAGTTTCATGTTCGAGGGTACGAAAATCACTTTGGTTCCTAAGAAGCAACAACAAAAGGAGAGCAAGCTAGAAGAGATTGAGGAATTGAAAACTCTGTTGACTTTGAAGGAGTTTGTCAAGGAAGTCGAAGAAGAACCAGAAGTGTTTTTGTTGATTGGGAGAGAGAGTAGTGAAGAAGTTGAAATTCCAGAAGCAGCAAAGCCAATTTTGAAAGAATTTGAAGATGTCTTTCCAGAGGAGTTGCCTAAGGAGTTACCACCATTGAGAGACATTCAACATCAAATTGATCTTGTTCCGGGAGCAGTGTTACCACATCGACCACATTACCGAATGAGTCCGAAGGAACATGAAGAGTTACGAAGGCAGGTGGAAGAGTTGTTGGAACAGGGACGTATTCAGGAAAGCTTGAGTCCTTGTGCCGTGCCAGCATTATTAGTACCAAAGAAGGACGGAACATGGAGGATGTGCACAGATAGTAGAGCTTTGAATAAGATCACTGTTCGATATAGATTTCCTATGCCGAGGTTGGATGATTTGTTAGATCAATTGAGTGGGGCAACTATATTTTCAAAGATTGACTTGAAGAGTGGTTATCATCAAATTCGAATCAGACCTGGAGACGAATGGAAGACAGCTTTCAAGACAAGAGAGGGATTATACGAATGGTTGGTTATGCCATTTGGTTTGTCTAATGCACCTAGTACATTCATGCGGGTGATGAATCAAATCTTTAGACCATTCATTGGGAAGTTCGTTGTGGTTTATTTCGATGATATTCTGATTTACAGCAGAAGTACGGAGGAGCATGTTCTACATCTGAGGGAAGTATTGATTATTCTTCGTGAGGAACAATTTTATGCTGCTACGAAGAAATGTGTGTTTATGACGCATACTGTTTTATTTCTTGGGTATGTTGTTTCAGGAGAAGGTATTCAAGTTGACCAGAGTAAGGTTGAAGCAGTCAGGAATTGGCCACAGCCAAAGACAATTACAGAAGTGAGAAGTTTTCATGGGCTAGCGTCATTCTACCGAAGATTCATTCCACACTTCAGTAGCGTGATGGCTCCAGTTACTGATTGCATGAAAGGGAAACAATTTGTATGGTCAGAAGAAGCGGGGGTTGCTTTTGAAAAGATCAAGGAATTGTTGACATCTGCACCAATTCTTGTTTTACCGAATTTTCAGTTATTGTTTGAATTGCATACTGATGCTTCGAAGGTTGGTATTGGAGGAGTTCTGAGTCAGAATGGGAAGCCAGTTGCTTATTTCAGCGAAAAGTTGTCAGGAGCAAAGATGAGATACAGTACATATGACGTTGAATTTTATGCTGTTGTACAAGCTGTTAAGCATTGGAGACACTATCTATTTCAGAAGGAATTTGTCCTTTATACAGATCATGAAGCATTGAAACATTTACAGGGGCAGGATAAAATCTCAGCGAGACATGCATCATGGATTGCTTATTTACAGCAGTTTACTTTTGTCGTTAAGCACAAATCAGGGGTGACAAATCGAGTAGCTGATGCTTTGAGTAGGAGGAGTCATTTATTAACGACAATGAAGGTAGAAGTGACGGGGTTTGAAATGTTGCCAGAGACGATTGAAGAAGATCCTTACTTTGTGAAATATGTTGAGAAAGTGAAGGATGGGAGTACCGATGAATTTACGATGGTTGAAGGTTTTCTGTTTAAAGGGAATCGTTTGTGTATTCCAGACTGTAGCTTGAGATTGAAAATTGTCAAGGAGTTACACGAGGAAGGACATGTGGGCCGTGATCGTACTTTGCAATTGATTTCACAATCTTACTTTTGGCCGTCGATGAGAAAAGAGGTTGAAAGGTTCGTGGAGAGATGCCATATTTGCCAGGTGTCAAAACGAACAGCGACGAATGCAGGGTTGTATATGCCATTACCTGTACCGTCTAAGCCATGGGTTGATATTAGCATGGATTTCGTTTTGGGTTTGCCTAGAACTCAAAGGGGAAATGATTCGATATTTGTTGTGGTGGACAGGTTTTCGAAGATGGCACATTTTGTTGCTTGCAAGAAGACAGCGGATGCAGTTCGAGTAGCACAGTTATTTTTCAAGGAGATCTATCGACTTCATGGATTGCCAGAGTCTATTGTGTCGGATAGAGATACTCGTTTTCTGAGTCACTTTTGGTTGAGTTTGTGGAAGATGGTGGGAACGAAATTGAAATTTAGCAGCGCTTATCATCCACAAACAGACGGACAGACGGAAGTTGTTAACAGGTCATTGGGAAATTTGTTGCGATGCCTTGTACAGGATAATTTGAGAAGTTGGGACATGAAATTATGCCAAGCTGAGTTTGCCCATAATCATGCAGTGAATCGCAGCACGGGATTCAGTCCATTTCAGATCGTATATTCAAATTTACCCAGGGGACCGTTGGACTTAGCAGTGGTACCTCAATCGAAAGAGACAGTTAAACGAGCTGCTGATTTTGTTGAAGGTTTAACGGAGTGCCACAGGATCGTTCAGGAACGATTGGAGAAGTCGAATGAGAAATATAAGAAGACTGCAGATTTGAAGCGACGAAATGTTGAATTTAACGAAGGCGATTTGGTTTATGCAGTGTTGACAAAAGACCGTTTTCCGGTAGGAACATACAATAAATTGAAAGCACGGAAAATTGGTCCAGTTGAAGTTTTGATGAAAATCAATAAGAATGCATATCGATTAAAGTTACCAGATGATGTTTATACTTCTGATGTTTTCAACGTCAAACATTTAGTTCCGTATCATGGAAGTGAGATTGTTGTGGAAGAGGTTGCAAATTCGAGGACGAATTTTTCTCAACCAGGGGAGGATGATGCAGATCAGGCCAAGGCGATGAGTCATTCACGATCTAGGACGGTACTTATAAGTCGTTTCCGACTTAAAGAATCACGGGGGAAAAGCCTACGAGTTAAGATAAGTCGTTCAC
Source organism: Allium cepa (assembly GCA_030765085.1). Classification (NCBI taxonomy): domain Eukaryota; kingdom Viridiplantae; phylum Streptophyta; class Magnoliopsida; order Asparagales; family Amaryllidaceae; genus Allium; species Allium cepa. The sequence goes on along the minus strand of CM060940.1, from coordinate 753,166,509 downwards.
GACTTATGATGGTGGCTATAGGTTGTTTCCGACCTAAGAAGGCATGTGGGGAAGATATGCGAGTTAAGGAAGAAGACCTAAGTCTTTTCCGACCCATCACAAGCTTAAGTCGTTCAGGGCCTTTAGGTCGTATACGGTCTAAGGTACAGAAGGAATATCACGGGATAACAAGATAGCAGTACGAATTGGAAAGCAAGGTTTAGGTCGGCTACGACCTAAGATAAGTCGGTGAAGGGTAAGCCGCGTGGATGTTAAGTCGGCAAGGAGTTAAGCCGTGTTTCTTTGAATCGTAGGTCGTTAGGTCGCATACGACCTAAGTGTGTCGGTCATGTGTATACATGAGTTGGTGATGTGTTAAGTCGTACCTCGTTAGGTCGGCCATACAGGGTCAATTGATGAGTCGGTATGTAATGAGTCGGTTGAGTCGTTGTGGGATGTAGTGGCTTGTTCAATCGTTTGTTGTAATGAGTCGTGTACTGTTGTATGTTGTAAGTCTTGAGTCGTTAGCTTTGAGTCGTATATCGATGAGTCGTATGATGTACACAGGTATGTAGTGTGCTAAGTCGGTAACGACTCATGATGTGTCGGAGCTTATGAGTCGGCAACGGGTTAAAGGGGCCGATTGTGTCAAGCTATAAATAGAGGGTGTGTTGTATATTTTGGTTGTTGATTTTTGAATAAAATTCTCTTTTGTTAGCTTTGTGCTTTCATACCAATTGGTAGTTGAGTGTAATCTCCTATCTCCTCTTTCGGTTAATCGAGTGCGCTCGATTCAACGATCGTAGAAGCCGATTCATGGTATCTAGTGCGCTAGATCAACGTGCGAAGAATCGTAGATCTTTAAACACGGTATAGTGCGCTATCAACGTGTTTGAGATAGCTAGAGTTCGGTATCTTTGGATCAACGAACTTGGGCATTTTTGGTATCTTCAACTCACCAATTGCTACATTCCATCGATTGAAGTTTGGTTTGATTAATCCGCTGCGTCAGATTCTGATATTGTTTCCTTATTCTTCTCTTTCTTTCTCTTTTCTATCCCTTTCTTTCTTATTAATTATGCGTCATTCTGTGAAATGAAGGGCGGGTCATTGCAGTGGTATCAGAGCGCTAGGTTGAGTGAATACTTAGGCTTTGGAATGATTTCTTCTTGAGAGAGCGTATCTGTATTTTTAATATATATATATATATATATATATATATATATATATATATATATATATTATTTCTACCTATTTGTTGGGTTGCCTGTTTGGGTTTTCCAATATAAGTTATAGAGGTAGAAAATGTAGTGGTGTGTGAAATACGACTACCAATGATTGGAGTTTGAATGTTTGAGGTTGGAAGTGTATTTGTCGAGACTGTAGACCTAATACCGTCTCGAGTGAGCTTTGCAGCTTGGTATGGGGATTTCATCGATCTCTGAAGGAAACTTTTTAAAGGTTCAGAGTCTATCTTTGAAGTGCAGAGTTTGATGAGTAGAGTTTGGATCGGTTGGTTAGGCAGAAGCAAGTAATGGTATCTTGGCAACCTTAGGAAGTAGTAGCTGCGTGATGAGACGCGGTGACTATGGATGTTTCCAAAGATGTTTCTTTGGAACAAGTTTAAGGAAGTATGTTTGCATCGGTGATGTGGCTGAGTTCTGCAAGGTGTTTCTGTTTGGTTTAGGGTCTGAGTTTCTCAAAGAGCTTTGGGTAGGAAGTCTTTGGCATCTATGTCAGCAGTGCAGCTCGGAGATGTTCTATGTGTCGGCAGGAAGTCTTCTGGCTTAGCAGTTTTTATGGAGGAGGAGTTTAGAAGTAGCTGAGTGGATCCATTTCTTCGATGGATTGGCTAGACAAGCATAAGCTGTTTTGATTAGTTAAGAGAGAACAGATTTCTTTGGAAATTGATCTGGGTTGATCGCAAAAATGACCTGCGATAGTTTGAGTGTTCTCTTGGAGTTGTCAGAGATTTTTCCGGATGTCTTCATAGAAGTCAAAGGTTTGTCCGCATCCGGAGATTTAGTTTTTGTATCGGCTAGGATTCCAGGAATGATTCCGGTGGTTCAGCTAGTTGAAGGATGGTTCCTAGAGATAGAGGTCGGTGAGGCAACTTAGGTTTTTGGTGGAACTTCTGAGTTTTCTTTTATGGATCTGTGGAACCATATTCCTGTGATGGGTTGTCTAGTTTGTGCTCGTGTTCATCATCAGCATTCTTATCTACTCTAGATCAGAGTTGTGCAGTGGAAGCAGTTTGGGAGTGCATCTGTTTTGTCTTGCCGGATAGGAGAAGTAAGTTTAGTCTTCTGATATTTGTGGAGTAGAGTCCGTGTTCTCGATTTCTGGTTGATCGTGAGAGGATCATTGTGTTGGGTTATTTTTGGTCTAGTTTGTTTCTAGAAGCATCAGCGTAGAGTGAGCCGATCAGTAAGGATGTAGGAAGCCCAGGATTGTTGGAATTTTTTGGATAAGAGACGAAGGAACTTGGATTACGGAGTCGGAGATTTGATTTTGGATAAGTTTTCTCCGATCAAATGGAGCTTTAAGTTTGGGTAAGTCCGAGAAGTTAGCTCGGAGGTGTTTTGGATCTTTTTTTGTATTCCTGTGAGGATAAATGTTTGGTTTTCAGGATTGAATTGCCAGTTTGGATAACTGGAATTCGTTGTGTTTCACATATCTCCGAGAGAGTACGTGTATGATCCATCTTTGGTTTTGGAACCAGCAGTTCAGGAGGATGTGGTTGTTGAGACAGACTCGTATGTAGTTCAATATTCGTTTTAATTGTAGATCTAGATGAATAGGAGCTCTATAGCTTAGTAGTTTAGATTGTTTGGATTCTATAGATCAAGTATTCTAGTAATTATACCTGGGAAACTCTATGAAATTCTATCTAGAATTTTTCTGGATAGTTAGATTTGTTTGATTGTGTGAATGGGTTGCTATGGTTGTTAATACATGCATGTGGTTTAAAATTAAAATCTTTAATGAGATTATTAAATTACCTTTGCTTTTAAATTTCGGGGACGAAATTCTTTTAAGTGGGGAAGGAATGTGATGACCCGAAATTTTGGGCAATATCTATTTAATAATCTGTATTAAAATTTAAATTGATTTGATAATCTTTGTTAAAAAATTTGAATTGATTTAATAATCTTCTTTTAAATAAATATTTAATTGATAATTTTTAAAACCTAATAAATTGTTTTCTATTTATAATATATATATAATTGTATATATTGTAAATAGATAAGTTTTGGTTTGGAATTTAATAAATAAAGCAAATTTTCTAATTCTAATATTTTTAGTAATTAGGAAATTTGGTTAAATCTAATATTAAGCTTTTTAAAGCTATTTAATAAATAACTATATGGTTTTAAATACTTAAGGTAAATGTTTAATTGTTTAAATTTATTTTAGCTTAAGTTTAAATTTAAATTAAATAGCAAAAAGGTTTGTTTTATTTTCTTTTAAATATTACTTGATAATGTGATTTGAAAATAAATATATAAAAAATACAATTTACATATGATACATTAATTTATTTAAGTAATATAAGTAATTTATAAATAAAAAGGTAACCTCTTTTATAAATTATTTAAAATTGACAAATATGTTATTTTCAAATAATAATTATAATGTATAAATATAGATAGATTTTAAAGTAAATAAAAGTGTTTAAATTGAATTGTTATTTTCAAATTTGAATGTGTTGTTATAAATATATATATATATATATATATATATATATATATACACACACATATATATAATTGACTTTGATTTTGATTTTCAAATTTAATTTGAATTTGAATTTGGATTTCATTTTGAAATTCAAAAAGATAGATATTCTAAAATATTTGGATTTAAATTATATGTATAAGTTTTTATTTATACATAATTGATTTTGTTTATATTTTCTTTAAGAAAAAGTATATATAAATTTAGATAAGCAATAATAAATTAAGTAAAAAGTTTTTATTTACACTTAATAAATAAATAAATATAACAAATTACAAGTGTAAATCCCTTAAGACACCTAAATAACATGTGTTAAGTAAACATTAATTCAAGATGACAAATGTTACTATATTAGACATGTGTCATTTTTAATTTTTGATTTTTTTTTCTTTTGTTTAAATAAATCATTTTATGATTATATAAACACATTGCTTCTCAACCTCATTTCTTTTTCTATTCTTTTTCATAACTTAAGAAATCTTCAGCCTATATTCAAACCAAAATAACCGAAAACAAATCTGAAAAATCATCTTCTTCAAATCAAAGCCAAAACCTGAAATTCATTTGAGAATCAGAAACCTGTAAACCCATTTTCTAAATCAAAATCAATAATCAAAATTCCTTTCAAACCGGAACATTTATTCAAAAAAGAATCTGATAATCAGTAATAAAATCCCATCACATAACAGAAATCAATCACCAGTAACCCTCTTCAAATCAATAACCTGAAATTCATTTTGCAAATCATTTTCAAAGATGTTCAAGCCTGCATGCAACTGCGGTTTTAAACCAAGCCTGCATTTTCATTTTAATTTGGAAGCATGCATGTCGTTTGTAAATCAAGGAGCAAAAGCATTACAGCAAAACAAGTTTAAAGTTTACAAAACAAAGAAGCAACTCAAAGTTTGAAGTCTAAAGCAGTTTCAACACCCTGTTTAAAAAAAGTTTTTCAAAAGGGCTCTGTTCATCATCCTAATCAAGTGAGTAACATTACCTTTAAAAATTTTAGGTATATGAAATCTGGTTGCATGCAATTTATGAGATGAAAAATGAATTGTGTGGATATATATGAAATTCCTGTGTATATATGTTTGTATTAATGTATGATTGTTGTTGTATATGTTTCTGCCTGATCTTAGTTTTTAAAAGCTAAGATTTTTATCAAAATCCATTATCTCTTGAATCAATCTTTGTTAGGACTTAGGACGCAAATAAAACTTGTTCGTTTCATCATGAAGTAAGTTTTAAAATTTTATTTATGTTAAAGTAAATTCGAAATTCATCTGTAAATCTAGTTGAGTAGGTAAGTTTAAAGTGATGATAAAACTGAAACATCCTAAATCATTAATTTAGGTATAAAATCTAAAACCACAAACTAAATCATGATTTTTAGCAATGAAATTTCAATTTTTAATATTAGATTAAAGGAGCAGTTTGGTTTTTATTAGAAAAGTTATTTTTAGAAACTTCTGATGATCTCTGTGGTCTGGGAAGTCGTCGTCTTCATTGAGGGTGGAGGAATGACCAGAGATTGGGGGAAAAATGTCAGGTCGGGGTTCTAGGCGCTGTAGCAACGGTGATCGATCGTTTTTGTTTGTAAACCTAGTTTTGGGGTTGATCTGAACTTCATTCTTCGCGGCATCTCCGAAGGATCGAGCTCCACAAGATTCTGGGAGATGGTAGCATGGGTGATGGTGAAGTTGTGGCCGGAAGCCAGGATGCTCTGATGGTCGAAGATTTTAATGCGAGGCGGTTTTTAGGTTTTGATGAGGAGGTTCCAGGCTCTGTTATTTTGGTTCCAGGTTTGAAGTTGAGCACTCGAATTCGATTTCGAGTGTGTATCGTTGATCTGAAGTTCGTATTTAGGTGTGAGAGTGATCGCTGACTTGAGGGGATCATCGTTGATGATCGGAGTTGGTTGCGTCGTTCGTGCATGTGCACTGCCTTGTTTTGTGCCAGGGCTTTTGGTGGTTGTGTGTCTTGGAGTTGGATTTGAGATTTTAGGGTTTTTACTCGAGTAAGGTCTCGAGTAAAACAGGAGTGAGGTATGTTTATAGGTTTTAAAACCTATCAGCCCTTTTAATTTTTAAAAATGAATTTTTAATGTAAACTAAGGATTGAAACAAAGTTTGAATCAAAGTTTTAAGTCTAAATTCAAATTTAGTTTGTATCTTGGTTGGGGGATTAATAAGTTTTAAAATTTAAATGTTTTAAACAACTTTAAAGTGTTTAAAGTATAATTTAAATAGTTTGAATTTAAAAATGGATTTGGTTTAATTTCTTTTAAATTTCTTTTATAAGATAAGCATTTCTTTAACATAGGATTTAAAAGGTTTTTAAATTGGTTTAAACTTTGTTTAAGTTATTTGCATTCATTTTAAATCTTAAATTTAAAATGAAATTTAAAAGTAAATTTGAAAGCAAATTGTTTTTAAATGCTTTGTTAATGATAATTTAATCATTTATAAGAATAAAGTTTTATCTTAAAGATAATTAAAATTTAATGATTTGTGATTCATTAAATTTTTTAAGATAACTAAAATAGATAATTAATTGATTTAATTTATTTATGATTTGGATTAATTAATTTAGTAATTAAGGATTTTTAATTAATTAAGGTTTAAGTTAATTAATTAAGGAAAATTAATTTGTAATTAAGAATCATTAATTTGATAAGAATATATTTTAAATTAATGGCTAGAGATTAATTAATCAAGTAGTTAAGGATTAATTAAGTTACAGTTAAGGACTTAATTAATTAAATAATTAGGATTAATTAATGAATTATTAAAGATTAATCAATTTGTAATTAATATTGACTAATGTAAGTATAATTACTTAAGAAAAGTAATTAAAAAATTGTTAGTAGTTAATGTAGGTCATTAACTTAAGATTATTTAACAATTAATTAAATGTGATTAATTTTAATAATTAATTAGATTAATTAAATAAGGATAATCATTTGTAGAATTGTTTACGTAAAATTACTTAATGAAGTAATTAAGGAACTAATTACTCATTGTAATTAATTGAGTAATGTGATTTATTTAAGTTAATTAATTAAGTTTAAGATAATCACTTGATGATTTGGTAATTGTAATTACTTAATGTAATTAATATAAAGTATAATTACTTAGTGAAGTAATTAATGGTAATTACTGGATGTAATTATTTGAAGATGATTTAATAATGGAAGTAATTTGGATTTAATTACTTTTTGTAATTAGTCAAGGGATTAATTAAAAATAATTAATTAAGGAGTAATTAGTTTATTTAATGAAGTAATTAAGGGTAGTTAATTATTGAATGTGATCAATCAAGATTGATTAAGGAATAATTAATTTAAGATTAATTATTAAATGTAATTAATTTAAATAGAGTAATTAATTAAAATGTAATTAGGGATCATTAATTAATATAATTAATGATGTAATTAAGGGTTGATTAACTAAGATTAATTAATCAATGATAAGTGATTATAAGTAATTAATTAATGTAATTAATTAAGGATTAATGTAATTAATTATAGTTAATTAATTAATGAAGTAATTAAAGGATTAATTACTGTATTTGATTAAGAATAATTAATAGGTGAAATTAATTAAAGGATAATTACTTGAATGTAATTAAAGTATAATTAATCAAGGATAATTAATTAAGGTGGATAATTAGAGGTTAATTAATTGATTGATTTGTAACTAATTAATGGTTATGTAAGCAAGATTTTTAATAAGGAAAGTAATTAATTTAATTCACTTTAAATTAATTAGATATGGAATAGATCCTTGCTTATATATGGATGGATGATATTGATTGCCTTGATTGGTTTGAGATCTCAGATATAAGATGAGTGATGCTGTGTGATATGGTTGCTTTGGTTGAAGTGTGATGATAATGTGAATTATCTGTTTATAATGATCATGTGAATTATCTAATTGTGATGATAATATGGATTATCTACGTGTGTGATGATGTAAATTATCTATCTGTGTGTATATAGATAATGAATTGAATTGTTTTAACTTTAAAACAACTTGGACCTAAAAGATGGCGTTTTGGATTTCGGTGAGACCGGGATCGGGTTTCCAGATTTGGATATCCGAAAACCACATCGATCCAAATTAACGATAGATTATGAATCTCAAGTGAAGATGAAGATTCTGAGCGGAAGGGTTATCGTCGTTAACTCTGAAGGTGATTCCAAAATGAGTGTAACGTGATAATGCCTTCCGTTTCGTGATTCCAAAATAAGTGTAACGTGATAATGCCTTCCGTTTCGTTCGAACCCGGAATGAACTTGTATGGATTGAATGCTTTCAGAACATCGTCGGGTGGACGATGAGCATTCTAAGAGATGTGTTCTCTAAAGGTAATCGTAGCCTCAAGCCTCATCAACCGAGAATGGCTAAAATAGGGGAGGTGCGAAAAGGTTAAGTGGGCCATGCCCAAGTAGAACAAGATTTTTCCCTGTCTAGAAGTCTCTTTTTATTCGGCTGTGTGGGCAGTTGGAATGCACGCCAACTGCGGGGTTGTCTTATTTGGGACTATCCAGTAAGGGATGATTCCGGCCTTGTGTTGCAGGGGATTTAGGGTGGATCCTCGGTACATTGATCTAGGCCACGTACTATGACAGGCGGTACCCCAGTAGCCTTGCCATTGATGGAAAGCCAAACTCCATTAAGTGCCTTCAGATTTGATTGTAAACTTATGTATGCTAGAATTTAATAAATGTAACAACTTCGGTTATTTCTTATTTATTGGAAAACCCTAGACCCTATTATAATATCACTGGATTTCCTATCAAATGTTTTGGTTAGCGTAAGGTAAAAACTTACCCCATGTTTATGTGTGGGAAGTCTTACGTGATACCGTTTGTTTTCAAAGGTTTTCTAAAGTTAAGCAACTTTAACCTATTCCTCACACCAGACCCATGTCTGACCCGGAGTTTATCTTCTGTTTTCTTAAACTCTTGGGTACTCAAATTTTTTTTTACGAGTAGCCAAGGGATTCTGGTTAGTTTTGCTGAATTCTAGAGGAGATATGAAGCAGGAGGCTTCAGCGATTGTAGATATATAGGTGGTTCCACTGTGTGATCTCTGAGTCCTTTCTCTGAGTTGTATTTGAGTTGTAATAACTAGACAGGTGTTTATAACTGTCTAGTATGTGATGTAAAATCTGTGTTACTCTGATAATGGTTGTATACTATGTAATACTTATGTTATTAATATAATTTATTCGTTCCGCTGTTGAGATTCTGATGTTGTTTCCTTCTTCTTCTCTTTCTTTCTCTTTTCTATACCTTTTTTTCTTATTAATGATGTGTCATTCTGTGAAATGAAGGGCGGGTCATTATAGTTGTATCAGAGCGCTAGGTTGAGTGAATACCTAGGCTTTGGAGTGATTTCTTCTTATGAGAGCGTAATTGTATTTTTAATATATGTATGTATATATATATATATATATATATATTATTTCTACCTATTTGTTGGGTTACCTGTTTCGGTTTTCCAGTATAAGTTATAGAGGTAGAAAAGGTAGTGGTGTGTGAAACACGACTACCAATGATTGGAGTTTGAATGTTTGAGGTTGGAAGTGTATTTTTCGAGACCGTAGACCTAATACCGTCTCAAGTGAGCTTTATAGCTTGGTGTGGGGATTTCATCGATCTTTGAAGGAAACTTTTTAAAGGTTCGACGTATATCTTTGAAGTGCAGAGTTTGATGAGTAGAGTTCATAACGGTTGGTCAGGCAGAAGCAAGTAATGGTATCTTAGTAACCTCAGGAAATAGTAGCTGTGTGATGAGACATAGCGATTATGGATGTTTCTGTAGGATCTAGATTAACCCTAGAGGGGGGGGGGAGGTGAACAGGGTTATAGCAAATTTTCTCGAATTAAACACAAAAACAAACTGCAGAGAAATAAATATGCTGAAAAGTAAATCACACACAAAATTTACGCAGCTTCGGCAACCCCTGCCTACTGCTGCATTCCCATATTTCTATTAGAATTAAACAGTCTCCCGCTTACAAACACTCTAATAGACTCGCACACCCTGCTACCGCCTATAGAGTTTTGCAAACTCGCACACCCTGCTCACTGAACTAATTCTAACTAGACAATCTGATACTACCTAAAACCTAGGTGGTGATTTACCAAGACTTTGACTCGAAAAGAAAAACAGACTTCAAAAATAAAAACAAGAGCAAAAATTAAAATACAAACTTGAATCCATAATTTTTTCTCAAATAAAACTAGATTTAAAAATTAAACCCTATCAAAAATAAACCCCAATGAAAAGCTAAACCCTAATAATAACTATGCCCTAATTAAAACACGGCCACCCCATTTCTATTATCTTTCATTCGGTTTCGATTTCCTCAGGAAGAAAAAAATGGAGGCGATGAGATCTTCGATTTCTCTGTCAAATTAGGCTTGAGAGATTTGAAGCTCGATCGAAGCTCCGTAATGCTCGATTTCCTTGAGATAGTATCAGACGCTCTTGTTCTCTTCTTCGCTTGCACTTTAGGGCTTTCGAGATTTAAGGCTTCTGGAAACTTTGATCTCTGGTATGTCGCTTGTACTTTTGATTTCCGATTGATAGCTTGATTTTCGATTTTGTTCGCTCATAGCCGATGATGATAATTGGGTGCGAATTTATATGGATTCCATACTTTCCTATTTCATGATTTGATGACTTGATGCACACGGTTTCTATTATGTAGCATTCGATTTTCCCTTGGTTGATACGGCAAAAACTTTCCTCTTTTGATTTTTGACCTTTTCAAAAATACGCACTTGACTTTTGAATTCGATTTCTCTGGCATCAACTCTATTTCATCTAGACTTCGGCACTTGACTTTTTAAACATGAATTTTGTTTGCGTCTGCATTAAATTCTTCGACTTCGAACATGTTTATTTCTGATCTTTGACTTTGAGCTTTGTCTCCTGATTTTACTTCACCGTTGACATTTGCTCTGCTTTGACACAAATGCTTCACTTGTTCATGCATTCGACATTGCCATGCTATTCACTGTTTGCATCACTGGACTTTGAGATTTGTTTAACACTTTGATCTCGGTCAATTTTGTTTTCGTGAATTTCTTTGTTGACTTCACTGTTTGGTTGCATACACATATATGTTTTCGTTGCACTCATATTTTGGTTTTGTGGTTGAAGTTGTAGCTACTGCACTTGATATTGCATTCATGTTGTTGTCTGGACACTTGCTTATTTGAGTTTGCACTGCTTCATGGTCGTTATGTCACTTGTGCATTGTTGTACTTGGTGGTCTTTCATGATGTACAACCCTGGTTATGCTTTGTATTGTGTTTCATTGTGTATCCTGTTCATTGTTTCATTTGGTATCTTTGCATCCATTCTGGTTGATTGGTCTTCATGTGCCCAGTTGATGTTCTGTTGCTCCCAGTTGATGTTATGTTGCATTTGTGTTGCTCACCATGTTGCATGCATTGAGTAACTGATTTTGGTCGAGACTTGATTCTTTGATGTTGTTTATGTCTGCATCCATTACTGCAATACTGCTTCTTTTTGTTGGTTGCTGTTCTTTGAATGCATCTGTGCATGTCACTGTTGCATTACTGCTGGAGTTTCACTTGAGTTGTAGCTTGAAGGCTTGGAGTCTTTATGCTTCATGGACTTGGTTCGACATTTCAGTTTGATTCACTGTTGAGTTGTAATGTGTACTTGGTCGAGTTCATTTGCATTCTGCAGTTGGTCTTGATGTTTGGTCTGACCTGAACTTTGATATTATGTAACCTGGTCATGTTTATATTAAACTAGTCTTTAAGTGCAGCACTTGTCTCTCTTGTCATTTCTTTTTACTGATTTGCCTTTGATCTTGTTTGTTGTTTTAGTTGTGCACTTGCCCGACCATTTAAACTGCACTTGCACTTCTGGTTCTTCATTATGGTTGTTCTGCATTTTTGGTTACTTGAATACAACAGCTTTCTTTTGTGTCCATGTATATAGTTGTGTAGCTTGATTTGAGTCACTATGTTGAATCCAGTTTCACAACTCGGGTTTGACCTTGTACTGAAGTCGAGATTTTAAATATATTGCACGTGAGTTGAACCCGGCTTTTCATTTGGGTTTGACCTGTGCTCACCTGTCCTTGTAGCATTATCAAGTGTATATTGATGTGCACGGCCTTGTGGCATGTACAGTGATACACCGTGCATGTCACATTGTTCGTGTATTATGAATTCAAATGTGAATGATGACGAACAACCCAAATAACCGAGGCAAATAATATTTTCAAAATCCATATTTTATTTTATATTGCAAAAATATTTCTTTTTCAATTTTACTGCGTTAGAATATTTTTGCAGATTTCTCAGATGTTGGATTATAACTGGAATGAACTTGAAGATAAACTACGAGTGTGAGTGATATGTAGTGAGGAATTCATGTAAATTGAATTGTGATGTAGTTAGAATCAAAATTGTATATGTATAGTGAGAGCTTGAATTTTTACTATTCAAAATTGTAATAAATATTTGTTTGAATAAAATTTCTGTTTGAATTTAAATTCTGTGTAATTTATTTTATTCAACAAATATTTATTTAATCTATGAAAAATAAAATAGTACATTAACAAATACATTTAAATGAATATATATATATGTTTACTATCATCAAACAAAAATCATATAAGCGCAAAGCGCATATTCAACAATCTCCCCCTTTTGATGACAACAAACATATATTTAAGATTTTGACTGTGTTAAATGAATTTGATCAATGAAATACTCTAATTGCTCCCCCTATTTAAATGCTTCCTCTCTACAAGATGCTCCCCCTACATATATGCATACAAATAAATGAGCCTAGATGCAAATGGAAAATTATTTGACCTTTGCTTGATTTTATTTGACAAAATCTTAACTTTTCTCTCCCCCTTTTGTTATCAGCAAAAGAATAATAGTGTTAGAGAAAATAGAGATGGAGTGATCGATATTAATCCAACATTAAACTCAAATTGAATATAAATATTAAACTTCAATAAAAATCAAACAAAATCATAACTACCCTTGTTAGGCGCATATTCCACTTTTAGAATGATGGAAATGATGTTCTCATATAAAATCATACAGTTGTATCTACTTGTAGTACATTTATATCAGGAATTTGAATATCTACTAATCATGCATAACCGTTAGGACTTTTAAATGAGATTAGTAGTATTCCAATTTAATTTTAAAAAATGAAATCAAGTATTTTCTAACCACGCATGACCGTGAGGACTTTTAAATGGGATTAGAATCAACTTGTCTATTTAATCAATTAGTTTTGATATGCCTTCCATACATGCATAACCGTGAGGACTTTTAAATGAGCATGGAAGCACATAATCAGAAATCCAAGTAATTCACCCATGCATAACCATTAGGACTTTTAAATGAGAGTGAATACTTTGGATATTTATTTTAAAAAAAATGTGAAATGAAAAATAAATGATCCCTGATTATAGTACCACATATCGACAAACTATATTGAATTTTTGAAAAACAATGGTCGATAGAAATATGATAGATATAGAAAAGTTTTATAACTCTTGTTTGAATTCCTAAAGAAATTTTCAAAATATATTGCCTTGAGTAATGTATGTTAAATATCAACACTTATCACCTTCTCAATCACTATTTATCTTTTTGATAATTAGTAGGGAGTCGGATTATTCAAAATTTGTCGTTTAAAATCAAATAGAAATGACTAATATGAAAATATGGTCAAAAATAATTTTCTCGAAGGGGTTATATGAGAAAAATTTCTGCTATTTGAAAATTATTTGTAATGAAAAATATGCAGATAAACGATGCAGTTACTAAATGTCTCACCATAAATCACGTTCAACTAGTAAGTTTTCTGTCAACTAGATTACCAGTATGATCTGCATCTGACTTTCTCTTTCGCTCCAAAATATCACTAACTAAATTTGATAGACCAGATCATGAAGTGTGCATGAAAACTCAAACTCACAAATTTTTACAGCATTCTTGAACTTGAATTGAAGACGTGTAAATAATCAGAAACTGTGAATATAGAGTTAGCCGAATTATAACCAAATGCATTATCATCCAACAAAACACAATGTTTAATCCAAACAAATATGTATGAAGTAATTCAAAGAATAGTGTTTTTGGCATAAATATAATTGGCCAACTATGTTGAACAAGTCAGAATCAAAAAACATCATCTTTACAACATCTCAATATTGGCTGATTTCATTCAGAATATGGTGCAGATTATCATATTTAATATATCGATCAAATAATTATACCTTCACCTGTTTTACCTTTACGATAATTTTTCATGGTTGCTCATTGTGATTCTGTCACCTTTGTACTAGGCTAAGGTACTTTTGCTTTGTTGCCCGTTGTGTTTCTGGAACAGACAAAATCCAGAAAACACTGTTGTTGTTCCTTAGCCTGCCATCATACCTACACGATGAAAGATTTTTGTGACCTATTTGTTTTTATAGGTCCATGGTTGTTAGTGGCAGAAGCATTGTGAATAAACAATCCCTTTGGAACCCAAACTTGTTTTGTCCTTTCATTCTTGTTCCAATAGACATGAAATTTGTTTGTAGAATTCTTAGGAGCCCAAACTTGTATAAATTTTGTGTTCTTGTTCCTATGACTACAATTTTCAACACGATGTCCAATTATTTCATATCTAGCAAAGACACTCTTACCTTTTGCATTATTATCAGCTTGTGTTTTCCCAAAGCCCAGTCCTTTTCTGTTGTTAACAAAAATTTGATTTCCCAATAGCATGTTGAATGATTTTTTTCCTCTTGAAAAGTTATTCAGAGATTTCTAAAGATTTTGGACTTTGGTTTTTAGTGTTGTGTTTTCAGTGACAAGTGAGGTGCATCTATTTATAAAATCCTTTTTCCTAGTGTCAATGGTTTCCTTAAGACTCAAGTTTTCTTTTTCAAGATTCTCAAAGCTATTCTTAAGTCTTGATAATTCTGAATCTAAAATTTTACATTTTTTACAGTCTAGGTTTTGAATATTTTCAAGTTCAGTTTCTAACCTAAAATTTTCATGAGCAAGTACTCTCCTATCAGATTTCAGTTTCTCAATTTTAAATTCAAGAGTATCAATTGTTTTAGTAAGATCAAGACACATAAAAACAAGTTCTTTATAAGAATAGTCACCTACCTCACTAGATTCCTCCGAGCTTGCTTCTGAATCTGATTTTGCCACAAGATACAAGTTAGCCTCCTCTGAGCTATTATTCGAAACTTCCTCTCCTTCTTCATCATCCCAAGTCGCTGCAAATGCCTTGTTCTTCTTTTTCTTTCCTTTGTTGTTTTTGAGAAGTGGGCATTGTTGTTTGAAGTGACCAGGCTTCTTGCAGTTAAGGCACGTCAATTCATTATCAGAATTGTTTGAATCTTTTGACCTATTACCACTTATTTTCTTCTTGCGTGGCCTGAATCTTGAAAATTTTCTAAGATTATTGACAGCCATTGCAAGCTCTTCATCTTTGCTCTTTAAGGCAATCGTCTTCTTCTTTGATTCGGAGTTGTTGCGTTCCTCCTTTGCTTTTCGCTCAAGCTCATATGTCATCAAGTTACCGATCAACTCCTCCATGCTTAGTTTACTCAGATCTTTCGATTCTTGTATTGCCGTGACTTTTGCCTCAAAGCTCATCGGTAAGACTCGTAGCACCTTTCTCACAAGCTCTACCTTAGTGAATACCTTCACAAGAGCTCTAGCATTGTAAACCAAAGCTGAAAAGCATCCAAACATGTCCTTTATGCTCTCGCCTTTATCCATCACAAAGTTCTCGTATTCATTGCTGAATAAGGCTAGACGAGACTCCTTGACTTGAGAATGTAACGACCCTGAATTTTGAACAATTTAATTAATTTTAAATATTTGAATGATGGTTTAAATTGAATTTCCAATAAAACTATGAATTTGGCGATTAAATTTTAGACTTTAATCTATCGAAAGTTGAATAAAATTTGAATTTGACTTTGGAGTTTGAAATTGAATATTAAATTTGTATATAAAAATTCAAACTAATGACTTAGAAAAAATAATTTAGATCTAAGAATTATTATTTATGTAAATTTATAAATTAATGGTTAGTTTTAATAACATTGTTCTTTAATCTAAATAAAATGGAATGAATTTTATCAATACAAAATACAAGCATAAAATCTAATTGTGAAACATGTTAATATAAATTAACGCTTGATAGTTGAACTTCAAAACGTTTATATACCTATGAAGCTTACTAAAGAAGATAAAAAAATAAAATAAATTTTTTACAGGATCTCTAGTATACAGCACATATCATCTCAGCCGAAGTTGCGTATCACTTTAGCCACCCTACCGGTACCTTCCTTATGTTGTTTATTCGTTCACAACCCTAAACCTAAATCAAACGAAAGAAAAAAAATAAAAATGGTGGCCTCATCACATCTTGTTCGCTCCACTTTCTACAAATTAGGGTTTTTGAAGCCGATTTTAAATTGATCGATCGTCTCCTCACTTTGTTCGCTCTCGGCTGCAACTTGGAAGTTGGGATTCGAAGCAAGGTGAGTACTTTTAGTTACTCACATCTAATTCAAGCGTTTTTCATGATTGCTTGCTTGTTTAAATTCGCGATTTTTGGATTGCTTGATTTATTGATCCTCACGGTTTTGAAAGCATTGACTCCTTGTTGACTTCGGTCCTTTTGATTTGTTAAAATTAGTTTGCAATGATGTTGGTCTGATTGTTTGATACATTCCTGTAGCTCCATCTTGTTTACTGGTTTGGTGTTGCCTCCATTGTGATATTTGTAGTAGCACTGTGCTTGAATCATTTTTGTAGTCTGCACATTGCATGCCTGATGGTTCTGTCCACTTTGAATTGTGATCTTTGTAGTTGCTTGATGTCACTCATATGCTGTTTGCTTATATTCAGTTTGCATCAAGTCAGTTTGAACTTTCTTTTTATCCATCTGAAAATTTTGGTCTGCATTATTGCTTGTGGTCTCTTCATTTTTGCTGGTGCTTAAGTTTGAATCAGTTGTCTCATTCACTATCATCAGTTTTAGTTGCAGCCCTCTGGTCTCTTCATTTTAGACACTGATTTGTCTGCAGTTGTATCTTGTTTACTGGTTGAACTCATTTGTCATAGCATGATCCATGTTTTTAACTTGCTTGAGTTAGCACTGTGTCATTGTTATTACAAACATAGTTCATTGTGCATCACTTTGGTATTTGCAGTTTGTATTTGTTGTTTGCCCTTGTACATGCTTCACTGCATCTTCTTCTACCTGTTGCACTTGCAGTGTCACTGCTTGTTGTCTGGTCCTTGAATTTCCCTTTTTGCATTTGTTTTAAATAGTGAGTAACATAAATTAATAACAATTTAAACATATAATCCTGATGCAGTGCACTTGCCATGTTGTTAGACAGTTAGTTCAAAATCTCTGGAAGAACTCAAAGAAGCTGATCTAATTTATTTTTAAACACGGTTTTGACCTGAGTTTTCTAAAACAAATTCAAACATAACTTTAAGTCTCTGTTATGTAAAAGTCACCATTTACTGGTCCATTGCTTAGTTTGAAGTCTGGTTAGTTTGGTTGTGAAGTTGTCACTGATTTTTGTCCACCCTGTTTTGTTTCATTGTCCACTGATCATTTAGTATATATGGCATTCACTGTGCCTGGGTTGAAACCCGAGCCTGTTGTGCACCTCATATTTGCACTGCACTTGAGTTTGATTGCTTGAAATCTTGTAGTCTTCATGTATGCCTGTCCTCATTTTCATGTTACTGGTACCATGTATCACTTTGGTTGGTCTGCATCCATTTCTCTTCATTGCTGGTGTGTATACATACATTTATGTAGTATGTTATTGCAATGTTGTGCACTTCATATTGTTTAACCTTTTGGACATACATGTTGACGCTGCTGTTTATTTGCTGTCATGTTCAAATTTACCATTTGTATTTGTTCTCAAACCTTTGTTGCCTCTGTGTTTCCTTGAGCTATATTTTACTGTCTTGCTTGCTGAGGCAGTTTGGTCCACTGTTTCATTTTGTGGTACACTACTGATCTTCATCTGCATTTCTCTGGTCTCTGCATTTTTTCAGTTACATCACTGATCCTTGCGTCTTACCATACATGTGTATACCCACACATGTTTTTGTGTGTGCATATATTACTTGTAGTTGTAGCATGATAATCTTGTCTACACTAATTGACTTTTGTCTAGGTTCACTACTGTCTTTGTAGTGGGTCTGACCTGTCTGTGGTTACCACTATCTTCACTTGAGTTGCATTTAGCTCGGTGGTTGTTTTACTGGTGCATTGATCCAGTTGAGTCTACACATGTTTGTGCATTTGTAGTTTATATGTTTGTGTACTCAGTTGGGCTCTATTACGTGAGTTCATTAGTTTTTTCTAGGCACCTGATTTCTAACTGTGGTTTGAGTTTTGATGGCACTACCTGTATGCATACATGTATATATGCATGTTATGCACTGTCTTCATATAGTTGTATTTGTTGCAGTTTTGACTTGCAGTTTTGAGTTGCAGATCCATGTTGCATTTTCATTCGTGCGTCACTGCCATGTGCAGTTCCATGTTGCATCTTCATTTGAACTGCATTTTTCTGTTGCATCATGATGTACCACTGCCATATGCATTTGGTCATTCGAGGCTTCGAGCCTTCGTGCTCTACTGGTTCAGGTTGCATAATCCCCTCTGCTGACGTCTTCATGTTTGTACCACTGCCCTGTGCACTGGTCTTTCGAGATTGAGTTTATTGCGGTTGCGTTGAGTCACGATAGCACTGACTTGACCTCTGCAGCTTCGATTTCTATTTCTTCACTGTTGTGGCGAGGCAGTGCACGCGTGCGTGTACTGCAGCCACACAATATTGATTTTAATTGATATTTCTTTTGCTTTTGATTCATTGATTTCTTTGCGTATTTCATATGCCGTATTGGCGAGGCAGTGCACGCGTGCGTGTACTGCAGCCAATCAGTTTTTGATTTTTTTTAAGTAACTTTTCAATTATTTAAATTGATTTGATTTAAATTGATGATTTTGTTGTTAATTGCCGTTTAGGCAATATTGATGTTTTTTTCCTAAATTACCTTCATAAATAATCCCTTCATCTATCTTTGTTGATAATCTGAATCTGCTGATTTATTGTATAACACTGTTAAGTGTTATATTTACCGTTATTCGATTTCTTGTTAAAGGATCGGATAGGTAAATATATATTTGATCGTCGTCTAATTGTTGTTTAATTATTATTGCCTCTATGCACTAATAACTGAGTTTGAATTAGACTGACCCTTGTATTATTTTCTTTTGAATGTAATACTCGGGTCAGACCGAGTATTTTACAGCTTGAAGATTTTCAGGCCGCGAAGTTAGAGAGAGGGGGGATACCGCTTTAGCTTTCAGGGATATTGTACTTAAAAGAGATATTCCGCTGTATAAAAATTTAAATGCATTGTATAAACTCTGATATTTGTATATAAAAGAAAAATTCATTTATATGAAATGTTATTATTATTCTGTGATTCTGTGGCTGATTCTGTTTAAATTCTATAAACTAAATAACAATCCGTCATTTTGAACGTTTCTAGTTGGTTTAATTACCGACTGGAGGCGGTCAGAACGGGGGATCGTTACAGAGGAGCTCCTTCATGTGTCACCTCCAAGGTAGGCCAAATTTCCTGTGCAATTTTACAATGAGAAATTCTATTAAATTCAGTTTTATCAAGAGCACAGATCAAAGCATTCATGGCTTTAGCATTTGTAGTTTTTAATTTCTTATCGTTAGCATCCCACCTATCCTTAGGTTTAGGAATCTCAGTATCACCAACGGTTATAGTGGGAGATTTATAGCCAGTTTCAATAATGTCCCAAACATCATAATCAACAGAACTAAGATAAATGTCCATCCTAACTTTCCAATAAGCATAATCATTACCATTAAACATGGGTGGCCTAACAATAAATTGCCCCTCATAAAAAGCATTATTTGGTGGATTCATGACTCTAGAGTTAAAGAAAAATACCTCGCTCTGATACCACTTGTAGGATCAAGATTAACCTTAGAGGGAGGGGGTGAATAGGGTTATAGCAAATTTTCTCGAATTAAACACAAAATAAACTGCAGAGAAATAAATATGCTGAAAAGTAAATCACACACAAAATTTACCCAGCTTCCGCAACCCCTGCCTACTGCTGCATTCCCAGATTTCTATTAGAATTAAACAGTCTCCCGCTTACAAACACTCTAACAGACTCGCACACCCTGCTACCGCCTATAGAGTTTTGCAAACTTGCACACCCTGCTCACTGAACTAATTCTAACTAGACAATCTGACACTACCTAAAACCTAGGTGGTGATTTACCAAGACTTTGACTCGAAAAGAAAAACAGACTTCAAAAATAAAAGCAAGAGCAAAAATTAAAATACAAACTTGAATCCATAATTTTTGCTCAAATAAAACTAGATTTAAAAATTAAACCCTATCAAAAATAAACCCCAATGAAAAGCTAAACCCTAATAATAACCCTAATTAAAACACAGCCAACCCATTTCTATTATCTTTAACTCGGTTTCGATTTCCTCTGGAAGAAAAAAATGAAGGCGATGAGATCTTCGATTTCTCTGTCAAATTAGGCTAGAGAGATTTGAAGCTCGATCGAAGCTCTGTAATGCTCAATTTCCTTGAGATAGCATCAGACGCTCTCGTTCTCTTCTTCGCTTGCACTTTAGGGCTTTCAAGATTTAGGGCTTCTGGAAACTTTGATCTCTAGTATGTCGCTTGTACTTTTTATTTCCGATTGATAGCTTGATTTTCGACTTAGTTCGCTCATAGCCGATGATGATAATTGGGTACGAATTTATACGGACTCCATACTTTCCTATTTCATGATTTGATGACTTGAGGCACACGGTTTCTATTCTGTAGCGTTCGATTTTCCCTCGGTTTATACGCAAAAACTTTCCTCTTTTGATTTTTGACTTTTTCAAAAATACGCACTTGACTTTGGAATTCGATTTCTCTGGCATCAACTCTATTTCATCTGGACTTCAACACGACTTTTTAAACATGAATTTTGTTTGCGTCTGCATTAAATTCTTCGACTTCGAACATGTTTATTTCCAATCTTTGACTTTGAGCTTTATCTCCTGATTTTACTTCACTGTTGACATTTTCTCTGCTTTGACACAAATGCTTCACTTGTTCATGCATTCGACATTGCCATGCTATTCACGTTTTGCATCACTGGACTTTGAGATTTTTTTAACACTTTGATCTCGGTCAATTTCTTTTTCGTGAATTTCCTTGTTGACTTCATTGTTTGGTTGCATACACATATATGTTTTCATTGCACTCATATTTTGGTTTTGTGGTTGAAGTTGTAGCTACTGCACTTGATATTGCATTCATGTTGTTGTCTGGACACTTTCTTATTTGAGTTTGCACTGCTTCATGGTCGTTGTGTCACTTGTGCATTGTTGTACTTGGTGGTCTTTCATGATGTACAACTCTAGTTATGCTTTGTATTGTGTTTCATTGTGTATCCTGTTCATCGTTTCATTTGGTATCTTTGCATCCATTCTGGTTGATTGATCTTCATATGCCCAGTTGATGTTCTGTTGCTCCCAGTTGATGTTCTGTTGCATTTGTGTTGCTCACCATGTTGCATGCATTGAGTAACTGATTTTGGTCGAGACTTGATTTTTTGATGTTGTTTATGTCTGCATCCATTACTGCAATACTCATTGTCACTGCTTCTTTTGTTGGTTGTTGTTCTTTGAATGCATCTGTGCATGTCACTATTGCATTACTGATGGAGTTTCACTTGAGTTGTAGCTTGAAGGCTTGGAGTCTTTGTGCTTCATGGACTTGGTTCGACATTTCAGTTTGATTCACTGTTGAGTTGTAATGTGTACTTGGTCGAGTTCATTTGCATTCTGCAGTTGGTCTTGATGTTTGGTATGACCTGAACTTTGATATTATGTAACCTGGTCACGTTTATATTGAACTAGTCTTTAAGTGCAGCACTTGTCTCTCTTGTCATTTCTTTTTACTGATTTGCCTTTGATCTTGTTTGTTGGTTTAGTTGTGCACTTGCCCGACCATTTAAACTGCACTTGTACTTCTGGTTCTTCATTCTGGTTGGTCTGCATTTTTGGTTACTTGAATACAACAGCTTTCTTTTCTGTCCATGTATATAGTTGTGTAGCTTGACTTGAGTCACTGTGTTGAATCCAGTTTCACAACTCGGGTTTGACCTTGTACCGAAGTCGAGATTTTAAATATATTGCACGTGAGTTGAACCCGGCTTTTCATTTGGGTTTGACCTGTGCTCACCTGTCCCTGTAGCATTATCAAGTGTATATTGATGTGCACGGCCTTGTGGCATGTACAGTGATACACTGTGCATGTCACATTGTTCGTGTATGATGAATTCAAATGTGAATGATGACGAACAACCCAAATAACTGAGGCAAATAATATTTTTAAAATCCATATTTTATTTTATATTGCAAAAATATTTCTTTTTCAATTTTACTGGATTAGTGAATATTTTTGCAGATTTCTCAGATGCTGGATTATAACTGGAATGAACTTGAAGATAAACTACGAGTGTGAGTGATATGTAGTGAGGGATTCATGTAAATTGAATTGTGATGTAGTTAGAATCAAAATTGTATATGTATAGTGAGAGCTTGAATTTGTACTATTCAAAATTATAATAAATATTTGTTTGAATAAAATTTCTGTTTGAATTCAAATTCTGTGTAATTTATTTTATTCAACAAATATTTATTTAATCTATGAAAAATAAAATAGTAGATTAACAAATACATTTAAATGAATATATATATGTTTATTATCATCAAACAAAAATCATATAAGCGCAAAGCGCATATTCAACAGTTTCCAAAGATGTTTCTTTAGAACAAGTTTAATGAAGTATGTCTGGATCGGTGATGTGGCTGAGTTCTGCAAGGTGTTTCTGTTTGGTTTAGGGTACGAGTTTATCTAAGAGCTTTGGGTAGGAAGTCTTTGGCATCTGTGTCAGCAGTGTAGCTTGGAGATGTTCTATGTGTCGACAGGAAGTCTTCTGGCTTAGCAGTTTTTCTAGAGGAGCGGTTTTTTGGATAAGAGACGAAGGAATTTAGATTCCGGAGTCGGAGATTTGATTTTGGATAAGTTTTCTCCGATCAAAAGGAGCTTTAAGTTTGGGTAAGTCTGGGAAGTTAGCTCCGAGGTGTTTTGGATCTATTTCTGTATTCTTATGAGGATAAGTGTTTGGTTTTAGGATTGAATTGCCAGTTTGGATAACTGGAATTCGTTGTATTTCACGTATCTCTGAGGGAGTACGTGTATGATCCATCTTTGGTTTGGAACCATCAATTCAGGAGGATGTGGTTGTTGAGACAGACTCATCTATAGTCTAATATCCTGTTCAATTGTTGATCTAGATGAATAGGAGCTGTATAGCTTAGTAGTTTAGATTGTTTGGATTCTATAGAGCGAGTATTCCAGTAATTATACCAGGGAAACTCTAGGAAATTCTATCCATCTCATATAAACTTAGAAATCCATATTTTTATATCAAAATTCATTATTTTCCAATACGAATACATTCGATTTTTGACTTGTACTTGATTATTATTGTAATTATCTATTTTCGAAATGATTACAAAATTTAAATACTCGAAACTATTTTTAAAATCGATACTACATTGTTATAATCATTTTTCATTCAAAGATCAAAGCTTAAATTTGATGGAATGAGGGGATATTTGAATTTATACTAAGAGATTTGAAACTGTAATACACAGAGGTATATGTATATACTCAAATACAAACATGCACATGCATTACATATTAACATACATACAACCACATCCTAAGTCATTCATCCAAGGCAGATCACATTATTATGTCTATAATTTATCAGATAAAAAACAGATTTATATGTTTAAAGAAAATGTTTACTCACCAATTTCTAAAAACAGATAATAGCCTCAGGTTTTGATCTGGAAGTTTGTTTGAAACTGAAGCTTTCTTTGATTTGAATTTTGAATTGATCTGATCTTTATGTTTGAGTTGAAATTGAACTTTACTTGATCTTCTATTTTAGCTCAGGTTGAAGACTGAAATCAGGCCATTGTTGTTATTTTTTTGATTTTATTTTCAGTTTGGTTTCTGATTTTAGTTTTGTTTAGAAAGAAGAAAGAAAAAAATGGGTTGAGGAAATGAAAATGCTTTGAAAATAAAACAGCCTGGTTTCTTCTATTAAACATGTTATTTATAAATTAAATTTTTAAAGAAACAAATGTTACCACTTGTTATTTCAAGTTATTCTTAGCTTACAAATGTATAAAACATCTAATTATTATTACAAATGTCAAAGAGAAGTATTATATGAATTACAAATGTCTAATCTTTCTTTTTATTAATTACTTATGTTTATATAGATTTATGTATTATATTTATATTAATAAGCTTTTAAATCTTTATATGTATACAAACTATCTTTATCTCAAGTATAATTTTAAAAGTGGGTAATACAATCAAAACCGTTGGCACTTATTGGATTTTGGATTCCATCAATGGCAAGGCTACTAGGGTACCGCCCGTCACAGTACATGGCCTAGATCAACGTACCGAGGAGTACGCCCGCTCCCCTGCAACACAAGACCCATGTCTGACCCAGAGTTTATCTTTTGTTTTTCATAAACTCTTGGGTACTCAAATTTTAACGAGTAGCCAAGGGATTCAGGTTTGCTTTTGACGCTTATGGAGGAGCAAATGGAGCAGGAGGCTTCTGCGTTATAGATAATAGTTCTGCTGTGTGTTCTCTATGTTAGTATTGTTCTATTGAGTTATATAACTAGACAAGTGTTTATAATTGTCTAGTATGTGATGTATACGCTATGTAACTTTGATTAGTGTTGTAAACTATGTAATATTTATGTTATTAATATAATTTATTCATTCCGCTATTGAGATTCTGAAGTTGTTTCTTCTTTCTTCTCTTTCTTTTCTCTTTTCTATCCCTTTCTTTCTTACTAATGATGCGTCATTCTGTGGAGTCGGATGGCGGGTTGTTACATTGTGGTAGCATTTTAAACCTTTTTATTAAATCTTGTTCTAGATTTTTAAAAGAAAATGTGTTTAATCCTTATAAAAAAACCTATCAAGTTAAAATATTTTTAATAAATAAATATATAGATATTACTTTTAGTGTTTTCATATTAACTTTAAATAACTTTTGAAAAATTATTATATTGAATTTGAAACATAACTTTCAAATCACAATATACATACATACATACATACATACATGTATATATTATAATTTGAAAACAAATCTTTATTAGTTTGAAAAGATAAAATTTGCCAAATTAATAATTAGATTATCAAATTATTATTTCCAATTCAGAATATTATAAACGGAGATTATCAAATTACTATTGCCAAAATTCCGGGTCATCACATTCCTCCCCCTATAAAAGAATTTCGTCCTCGAAATTTAAAAGCAAAGATAATTTAATAATCCAACTATTTTTTTTATTCAAATATCAAAGCATACATATCCGTCGTAGCAACCAATTCATTCAAACAAACAAACTAACTAACTATCTTGACACAATTCAGGATAGGCCTTCCTAAAACTATCTAGAGTTTCCTAGGTACAATCACTGGGATTCTCGCTCCACTGAACCTTAACTAGATACACCACTCTGATTTTGAGTTTCATCTCAACAAGATCTATAAACTGAACAAGATGTCTAAACACCGTCAAATCTGGCTTAACTTCCAAACTACCTGAACTGCTGGTTCCACAACCAGTGATGGATCATGCACATACTCCCTCAGATGAGATACATGAAATCCATAGTGAATCACAGCCATCTGGGCTGGCAATTCAATCATGTAGGCCAAAGCACTTATCCTTTCGAGAACATTGAAATGTCCATTATATCTCGAAGCTATCTTTCCAGTCTTGCCAAGTCTGATTGCTCCTTTGATCGGAGAAAACCTTATCAAAAACAAAGTCTCCAAATTTGAATTCCAAATTCCTACGTCTCTTATCCGCATAACTTATCAGACGATCCTGGTCTGCCTTCATCCTTCCTTGATCAATACAACCTTCGTAGATGCCTCTCGAAACAAATCTGGACCAAGAATAAGTCAATCCCCGGATTCTTCCCAACAAGATGGTCCTCCTAAGATCCGTCGAAATCCAAAATACAAGCTCTACTCCACAAGCATCAGTAGACTTCGAACTAACTTCTCTCATCCAAAAATTCCTGAATAGGTGCACTTGTCAGCCTCGCCTTCAGATCTTGAAAAACTTCTTCATACCTAGGGGCTTATTTGAACATCGCTCCCTTCCTAAACAGTTTGGTCAAGTGAGAAGAAATCCTAGAATAATCCCGGATGAACTTCTTGTAGAAACCCTCTAATCCAAAACAAATGCGAATTTCCATAGAAGTCTTCGGTTGCTTCCACTCTAGAATAGCTGCTAACTTGCTTCCGCTGCACAACTCTGGTTTGGAGTCGATGAGAATGCCGTCGATGAACACGAGCACAGACTTGTCCAACACATCCCCAAAGACACGGTTCATCAGATCCACAAAATAAGTTGTAGTGTTGGTTAACCAACAAGACCTAACCAACCACTCAAAGAAACAAATGAGTTCTCTGCATGAAGTCAAGGGTACCGTCCTCAGCTACCTTTAGCTGGTGAAAACCCGAAACTAGATCCAACAACGAAAACACAGAAGCACCTTGAAGTTGATCAAAAAGATCCTCACTACGAGGCAAGGGGTACTTATTCCAAATGATCTCCTTATTCGACTCCTAATGCCGGGCAAACCTTTGACTTCTTTGAAGACATCTGGAAAAATCTCTTACAACTTCGATAGCTCCTACTTCCTCCAAAGATGCCTCAATCCCATGCAAAAGATTACTCAGGTGAACTCCTGAACTATCGCAAGTCACTTTTGCAATCCTACCCAATTTAGTTTCCAACAATACCGTTCTCATTCCACAAATCAGAACATCTTAATGCTTGTCTAACCAATCCTTTTGCAAAATAAGGTCAAATCGTTCAAGAACGACTTTGCCTTTCCTAGCAGAAGAAGCTGAAGGTCCACCTTTATTAGCAAACACCTAGATCAGCTGAGATTTCTGAAGAAGTGGGCAAGCCTTTACCATATGCCCGGGCTGCTGATAGTTGAAATACAAAGGGTTCTAAACCAATAAAGAAATGAGTCCACTCCGCTGCTTCTGAACTCCACCTCTAGGACACTGCTTAGCCAGATAAACTTTCTGCTGGCACATAAAAAACTCCAAGTTGCATTTCTGCTTCTAGGTTTCCCTTTACCTTGCTTCTTCCAATTCGAATTGAATTTCCTCTTGTTCTGGTTGGAAGAATTCCTACTTGGAGCTGCCACCGATGCCAAAAACTTCTTATCTATAAGCTCTTCGAATCCTCAAAACCATGTCAACCAATTCCACAAAGAGCCTATGAGATGGGCAGACATCTTCTCAAGAAACTCGAGCCTCAAACAAGGCACAAACATCTCGCTCTTCTTCAGGGGGTGTGTCAATAAAACCAGGTCCGTAGCAAAACAACTCATTGAACTCAGCCTCATATCCCGATACAAACCCACTTCCTTGCTTGAGATCCAGAAAACTTCCTTATACAGTCGAGTCTTCCTTGCGGTGGGTATGACTGCTCAAAAACATCCTTAAACTTGCTTCAAAAGAAAACATCTTCGGGAACATCCATGGTCATTGTGTCTCACCACGCAGCTGCTCCTTCCTGAAGTTGCCAAGATGCCATCACTCACTTCTACTCATCCAACAGATCCAAACTCTTGAAAATCCGCTCACACGAGCGCAACCAAACTGCACTTCAATAATGGACTCCGTTCCTTTTAAAAGGCTCCCCTCTAAGATTGGTGAAATCCTTACACCACCGCAAAGCTCACTCGAGGCGGTATTGGGTCTACAGCCTCGACAGATACTCTTCCTCCCTCAACATTCAGGCCTCTTTCATTTGTGGTAGTCGTGCTACACACACCACTACCCCTCCTACCTCTAGAACTCAAGCTACAACTTAACTCATATGAGTAACCCGGATATGTAACCCAACAAATCAGGTAGGTATATGTATATATAAATACAAGTACGCTTTCTCAAGATAGAAATCACTCCAAAGCCTAGGTATTGTCTCAACTTAGAGCTCTGATACCACCTGTAACGACCCGCCTTTCATTCCATAGAAAGACACATCATCATTAAGAAAGAAAGGGATAAAAAATTGAAAAGATAGGAAAGAAAGAACTAAACAATATCATAATCTCACAGCGGAACGAATAAAATATATTACATCACATAGTTATTACATAATAGACAACATTTGTCATAGTTACACAGCTTTGCATTAAAACACATTAGACAGCAATGAAGACCTGTCGATCATACAACTCAAGATAGAATGTAGATCTCAACACAGCGGAAACACATATATCTATATACACTGAAACCTCTTGCTCCAAATCTCCTCCAGAATTCATCGAAGCTAACCTGAATCACTTGGCTACTCGTAAAAATTTGAGTACCCAAGAGTTTAAGAAAACAGAAAATAAACTCTAGGTCAGACATGGGTCTAGTGTGAGTAAACGGGTTAAAGTTGCTTAAATTTGAAAATCATTTAAAAACAAAGGGTATCTCGTAAGACCATGCCACAAATAAACATGTCGGGTTTTTACCTTACGATAACCAAAACATTCAATAGGAAATCCAGTGATATTATAATAGTATCTAGGGTTTTCAAGTAAAATAGAAAATAGATGGAATGCTTACATCTCACTTTCCAACATAGTTGGGCACAATCAGAACGTACGACACTTATTGGAGATTGGATTCCATACAATGGCAGGGCTACTGAGGTACCGTCTGTCACAGTACCTGGTCTAAATCAGAGTATCGAGGACCCTGATCCCCTGCAACACAAGACCGAAACTACCCTTACTGGATAATCTCGAATAAGGCAACCCCATAGTTGTTGCGACCAATTACCTACATAGCCGAATAAAAGGACCTCTAGACAGGGGAAATCTTATCCTACTTGGGTGCTACCCACTTAGCCTTGCTACACCTCCCCTGTTTTAGCCATTCTCGGTCGATGAGGCTTGAGCCTACGATTACCTTTTTAGAACACATATCTTCGAAAGCTCATCGTCCTCCAGTGAGGATTGTTTGAAAGCATTCATCCATAAAAGTCCGTTCCGGATTCGAACGAAACCGAACGCACTATCTCGCTACACTCATTTTGGAATCACCCTTTGAGTTAACGAAAATAGCCCTTGCACTCTGAATCTTCATCTCGAAATTGAAAGCACTATATCCGTTACACTCGTTTTGGAATCACCCTCAGAGTTAACGACAAATAGCTCTTACACTTCGAGTCTTCATCTTGATCTTCACTTGAGATTTCACGACCTATCATTTAATTTGGATCGATGTGGTTTTCAGATATCTTATTTGGAGTCTGATCCCGGTCTCAGAGAAATCCAAAACGCCATCTTTTAAGGCCAAGTTGTTTTAAGTTTAAATAATTCAATTTATTATTAAGCAGAACATATTCATACAGATAGATAATTCACAATATCATAGATAGATAATCCACATTTCATTATTCAACTAAAACATCTCATATCATAGAGCAGCACATATTACATATCAGAGATAACAAATAATACAAGGCATTCAATATCATTCAATCATTCATATACAAGATTAATCAGTGGTACAATACCTAATTAACTTAATCTCCAAATAAATTAAATTAATTACTTTAATTACCTTTAAATCCTGCTTACTTAACGTTAATTAATTATAAACCATTAATTAATCATTCTTTAATTATCCATCTTAATTAATCATTCTTAATTAATTATTCCTTAATTACATTAAGTAATTAACTTTTAATTAATTACATAAATTATTTATCCTTTAACCACTCACGTTAATTTACCTTTAATTACTCTCATTAATTAATTATATCATTAATTAATTACATTAATTAATGGTCCTTAATTAATTACATTAATTAATCACTTACATTCATTAATCATTCTTTAATTAATCATATTCATTAATTATCCTTAAAGTAATTAATCTTAATTACTTCCATTAAGTAATTTCCCCTTTAATTAATTACATTTAGTAATTATCCATTAATTACTTATACTAAGTAATTAACCCTTATTAATTACATTAAGTGATTAACCTTTAATTAATTTCACTAAATAATTATCCCTAATTAATAACAATCTTAATTAATTAAAGATAAATTCTTTAACTTAATTAATTACTCATTAAAATCTTATTTAATTTAAATGCTTGAATTAATTTGTTATTATCATACAAAACCATTTGAAATCCTTTTGTTAATTAAAGTTTGATTCACTTACCTTAATCACATCTTAAATACATCTCTAAATTTCATTTGAAAAGCATATAGGAATTAATTACATAACTAATATAATATATAATTACTTCTCACAAAAACAATTTTAACCATTTACTTTAACATTTTAAATCTTTGAAAATCTTGTTTAAAACTTGTTTTAAATAAATTTACTTTGAAATTTGGTAACATTACTTTTATAAACTTATTTATTTAAATACTCTTTTTTTTAAAAACTTGGCTAATCATTTTCTTTTGAAAACTAATCATTTTAGTAACTTTAAAAAACTTAAAAAAACTTGTTTAAACATTTTACTTTGGAAATTTAATAAATACTTTAACTTGGAAAACTTGTTTTTGTTTGCTTTTAAACTTGTACCGTTTTCTTTTGCTTGAAAACTTGAGTTCCTTTGCTTTTTAAACCTGTTGCACTTTTTCTTTAAAAATTCAAACCTGGCAACTAAATTGTAACGTCGTGATTTTTTGACGCTCGAAAACCGACATCAATACGTCCACTGTATCAAGTGCCGAGCAATCGAATGCCGGAAAACCATACAGTTAGGGTTAAAGAAGAGGTAGAAGATAGAAGAAGAAAGAAAAAGATAGAACAGAACAGAAAGAAACAACAGAACAATATCAGAATCTCACATATCGCAGCTATTTGCACAAGAAATGGGCAAACACCTCCAAGTCGTACGAATTAGTTGATTTTATGTTGTTTCTAGTGATTTGGGGGATTTACGCAAATATATGAAAAGGAGGGACTAAACTGTAAAAGACACACAGATTTTATAGTGGTTCGGCCAGAACGTGCCTGCGTCCACTTTATATGTTATTCTCCTTTTTCTTTCAGATTACAAGTACAAAGCTTGGTATACAAGTATATGAAAGTTGTTTTAAAGTTCCTTCCGTGCTTGAGCTCTCAAACTTGTCTGCCATTGTTGTACCCTTGCCCTTCTATTTATAGAGTGAGGCTGGAGGCAGGGTCTTGGACGTATATAGCTGCTGGTGGGCCTGGGCTGAAGCAATCTGGCCTGACAGAATTGGTCCGGTCGTGTCCACCCTCGTTTCTGGTCCGGCAGTGGATGGAGGTAGGTTGGTTCGGTGGAGCATGGCCCGGTGGGGCATGGTCCGATGATGAGTGGGTGGAGCTTGGTTCGGCTCTGCAGGGAGAGGTGTTGGACCGGTAGATGTTGGTTCGGTGATGGAGGTTGGTCCGGTGATGTAGGTTGGTCCGGCAGGGAGATGGTTTTGGACCGGTGTTATTTTGGTTCGGCGGGTAGGTGGTTCGGCAGTGGCCTGTGTACCGGATGAGCTTAGGTACCGGATGGAATGGAACGAATGGAGTGGACAAACCCAGATGGAACTGATGCTTCTTGGTCTCGAGATCTCCTTGGTGAGAATCCACCCAACATTTGCCCCCCAAAGTGGGGCATATGCCTGCATATGTCGCGCTTTGTTTTTAGTTTATTCAGCTTAGGCACTTTCATTCGGCCCCAAGTGTCGAACCTGTTGGTCCGGTCGTATCTGTGCTCGCCTATAAGTAGGGGCCTAGGGCCTTCGTTCAACCTCCATCATACGAGACAGCTGAACCACATAAGTGCCGAATCAGCTTAGTGTCGAATCGTCCTAGTGTCGAATCATTTTAGCGCCGAATCAACTTGGAGCCGAATCAGGTGCGTTCTTTTCGCCGAATGTGGTTTCTTTGTTTTAACGAATGTGCTCGCGGTCCTTAAGTACCGAATGAGCTTGAAAACCGAATGAGTGCGAAAACCGAATGAATGCGAAAACCGAATGAGTGTGAAAACCGAATGAGTGTGAAAACCGAATGAATGTGAAAATCGAATGAATGTGAAAACCAAATGAGTGTGAAAACCGAATGAGCTTGAAAACTTTTATTTTTGCGAATGAATTTTGAATTTGTGAGCGAGTCTTCAGGCTGCATGTACCTATTTGCTCATGTTTCCATACTCCTTGTTCTAATTTATTCTTCCGGTGTTTGCAGATAATGTCTCGCAAAGCAGAAACTCGATCAGATAAACGGAAGTCTAGGGGCGAAGGAGAGTCCTCCTCCGTGCCTCCAGCCCAGCCAAGACCGGAACGTCATGGACCTGCCCCGAGGTCGCTAGTAGATGGGTATGGCCCCCAGGAGCTTCTGAATTCTCCGCCCGATTGTTTTCCTAGCTCCCTTAGGGAGGAGCAGCTTGATGTCATCTCTCGTTCCTTCGGGATTGACAGGGCTCGCATGTTGTTGCCGGAGGAGGGTGTTATGCCATATGACCCTCCTGAAGGATATTTTGCTTACAGCAGATACCATTGTATGTGTGGGGCCATTCCTCCGATCAACGCATGGATAGTCAGCTTCCTTACCTATCTGAAGGTGGCCCCTCTCCATCTCCAGCCCAATTCCTACGCTATTCTAGTGTCTTATTCGTTATCTTCCAGAGGAGGTATGGACGCCCTCCTTCTAACTGGGAAATTCGATACTTGTATAATCTGAGAGGCTACAAGAAGGGGTCTCCGTATGTTAGTTTGGAAGCGGCCGTTCCCTTCAAACCGGTCTTGGACTTATACTCAAAGTTCACCATGTTTAAGAAAGAATGGTTTTTTATCAAGGACGATTCTGTCTCCTTCCGCCTCTTCACTTCTGGCTGTAAGTTGAATTTTATTTATAGTTTCCTTGTTCCGACTGCAGTGCTTCTTCTGATATGCTTCTATTTCTTGCTAGCGACAGGT
This sequence comes from Allium cepa, assembly GCA_030765085.1. Taxonomy (NCBI): domain Eukaryota; kingdom Viridiplantae; phylum Streptophyta; class Magnoliopsida; order Asparagales; family Amaryllidaceae; genus Allium; species Allium cepa. The sequence goes on along the minus strand of CM060940.1, from coordinate 753,133,539 downwards.
GGTTTTGCAGTCGTAGAAAGTGATTCCCTGGTCCAGATGGCTGCGGAAATAAAGGCCATTTCGGGACGGGACAGGTCAGCTTCTTTCCTGATCAGGAATGCTACTCTCCTGGAGCACAACTTGATCCTGCCACACCAGTCCATGGTTAAGCAGAGAGATACGGCTGAGGAGAAGGCTGCCAAAGCCAAGGAAGGGGCCACGGTGAAGAGTGGCAAGAGGGAACCTTTTACAAAGCCTCCCGTTGTCGGAGGTAAGAAGCTTAAGAAGTCTGATGGTCCCTCTCCTAGCACTTGCCCAATTGCTCCGGGAGAGGAAGATGTGGAGGAAGATAGAGGTGAGGGTGAAGGAGGAGATGGACAGAGCGGTAGTGGCGTTGGTGCCTTAACCTCCGGGCAAGCGGGAGAGATTCATGAGTGGACGGATGATGCTCTCCGTCAAGCTTTTAGGGAGTCGGAGGAAGGATCGGCTTTGGTTGAGAAGGCTAAGGGGGTTGACAAGACTGGGGTTGGCGCCGATCCATTCTCTGAGAGTTCTTCAGCTAAGGCGACTCCAGCGATTCAAGGTGAACTTTTGACTTCTGCAGACTCCATTTACGATAGGGACTTAGGAATATTTTATGGTTCGCTTCCGTCCTGGAATGAGATTCAGGACTTATTGCAGTATCCCACTCCTCCGCAGGGTTTGTATGACAGATGTGCCTTCTCACTCTTCTTAACTTAACATATTTCTTAAATTATGGATCATTGTATGTTCGTAACACTTGGTTTCTATTCCAGGAGCAGGTAAGGCGGCCAAGACATCAAATATTCGGCACCGCCTCGAACAGTATAAGCTACTCAAAGCTTCTGCCAAACCAAAGCCGCCAACTAGCCGTCCTGCGGATGAAGTTAGATATCGCCCTCTTCTTGGAGTTATTGAAGAAGATGTGCAAAAGAGGAAGAGGGGCCGATCTTCGTTTGAACCTTCACCTGGCCCTCAGCCTCCAGTCCAGCCTATCCATGATATTATTGAGGAGGATACTGGGTTTATGCCTTCCCCCCATCTGTCCGAAAATTTAACTGTCACTCCGATAGACCGCCCAGGTTTGGATTGCAACCCTTTTGCCGGCCACCCGGATCTGGACCCGAGTTTTCAGGATATCTCTTTTGATGAGGTCACGGGTGAGCATCTTCTTCCCCGCAATCCCATGGTACGGGTGCTTGACGAGGCTAAGTCGTTAGACCTCGATTTGCTTACTACTCGGATTGTGGCCATGGGGAACGAGGCCAAGGCAAGCATCGATCGGGTGGCTGAGGAAACCAAGAGGCTAATGGAGCATCACGCTCGACTGGCTAGGGCTGGGGTGGAAATCGGAAGTGCTAACATCTGGTTGCGGCTACAGGTTTCTGATCAGGCCAAACAGCTTGCCGATCAGGCTATCCAGATATCTCAGCATGAGGCGGCCTCCCGACGACTAAAGAAAACCATGGAGGAGGCTAGCAAGGCTGAGTTGCAAAAGATGGAGGCCGCCTGCAAGGAGCGGATTGACATAGCCATTGCTACGGTAGACGAGGTTCGGAGGGCGGATCTCGAGCAGGTAGAGGAGTTATCTGGGAGGCTTGAGGCCGCAGAGCTTGCTCAGGCCAGGCTAAAGGAAGAGATGGAGGAAATGAGGAGGTCTCTCCAGGCTGACCGCTTGAGATGTCGATCGGAGAGGGATGTTGCCGTTGCCAAGTTGCTATCTTCCGAGGCCCGGGTGAGGGAGCTTGAGGAGAATGAGGGGATGATGGATGAGATGTTGCAGGATATGTACTTCCGTACCTGAAAGCAGGGTAATCTATCCTGGATGGATGACTATCCCCGGATCATGGCTATGATATATCTCCGGGCTTTGGAGGAGGCCAAGGCTGATGCGAATAAGGAAGGTGGAGCGGCATTCATGATGGATATGGTTACCGCCCAGTTCTCAAAGGAGGAGAAGGTAGTGGTGAAGGAGGGGATGCGGCTACTTGCTGCGGAGGAAGCCGGTGTGCAGTTGGGGGATGAGGACCAAGAAGCGGGTGTTGGTGAGTTTTCCCTTTTTAGCTTTTCATAACTTGATCGTTCGCTGTTTATCTGATGGATTCTTCTCCTGAATTGGACAGGTTGGACCTCTGGTCAACATGCTGGGAGTTCCGATGCAGCAACCAAGTAGATTCGGAGAGCTGGTTCTGAGGCGTAGTGGTTAGTACTTATGCAGCTGGTTATTTTATTTGGTTTGCTTGACATTCCTGTATATGCTAGTTCAAAACATTAATGTACTTTCGAGCTGTAATTATGTCATTGAACGACTTTGTGTAAGTTTATAACACAAGCTGATTCTGTTATATTTTGAATGCTGTTATTATTTTGATGTGTTGCATAAGAAGTATAACTATGCATGTGCCTGTGATTTAGTTGTGTTTGATGCTAAGCTCTTTCTTGAAATATAATTTCATATTTTGCAATGTTGGTGTGATGTATGAATAAGTTATAGTTACATGTTTATGTACAAGAGAAGAGAGTACCGCCCTTCATGTTTTAGTTGCGGGGGTAGCGTTGAGCGTCTTGTGTAATTGGTCATGGATACAACTGAGTGCCTTGTTATCCAGTTTGCGGGCTCCGATCCTTATGAGCGAATGTCTCCTAGTCGGTGTCCTGTACTTTAGGGACCGTTACACAGGATAGGAGAAAAGTATTTAAATGGAATGGAAATATAGGAAAAGTAAAACTTCCAGTCACGGAAGGCCGTCGATGTGCTTAAGTTCGTGGCAAACGGGTTTTGTAGTCACTTTCCCTAGCTGTGGGTCATGGAGACATTTGTCACCCATCTTACGCCTCCGCGGGGAGTTTTCTTTTTTTTTACCACAGCCTCACTCAAGACACATCGGAGCCGAGATCGCGCACAGTAACTACCCGAGCCATTATGGCCCGTAATCGTGGGTATTATTCGATTTACTGTGGCCAGCTAGCGTGGGTGTCGATCGTCAACCGTGAACTACCCCTGGTTGGCCACACCTTATGTTGGGACTTAAAGTAGGTTCACAGTTGCCGGCGAGCCGAACGCCATAATGAGCTGCCATCGGCTATAGTCGGCCTTCGTAATGGCTTATAATCGGCTCATTACAGTTGGCTTTAAGGGAAGTCGCGAGCAACGAGTTAACCCGCAGCAGAGGGATGCTGGAGCAAAAGTGTCTCATTGGCGAGTGCATAGAATCGCATAGTACCTGTTAGGCCTTGCCCAGATGAGACCGTTCCCTGATGTGGCTTGAATGGAGGTGCCATTACACAGAATTTTGTTCAACAGAAAAGGATACAGTTAACAAGTAGCCAAGTTATAAAGGAACAAGTTAAAAAGAGACAAGATTTTTTAAAGTGGTTCGGCACAAAAGTGCCTACGTCCACTGATTCTCTTTGTTAATTCACTTCATATGGGCAGTACAAGTTAAGAAAAGTATCAACGGAGGTGTTGGATGTTCCATGCCCTCTGGAACACCTCTCCGTCCACTGTTGACAAAATATAAGCTCCGTTGTGGAGATCTTTATGGATTACATAGTGTCCGTCCCAGATTGGATCTAGCGCTCCGGGGTGCGGGAAGATCCGCTTGAGGACGAGATCTCCTTCCTGTAAGCTGCGGTGCTTGACTTTGGAGTTGTATTGTGCTGCGACTTTTTGCTTATGAGCTGCTGCTTTGAGTGCTGCATCGTTTCTTCTCTCCTCAATTAGATCCAAAGACATGAGGAGGAGTTCTTCGTTCTCTTCCGGGTTATAGTGGATCCTACGGTGAGAGGGCACTATAGTTTCAACTGGGAGCATGGCCTCCGATCCGTATGCCAAAGAGAAAGGGGTATGCCCTGTTGAAGTTCTGTAAGATGTGCGATAGGCCCAAAGTGTCGTAGGAAGTTCGTCCACCCAAGCGCCTTTCGACTTTTCAAGTTTCTTCTTGATTAAGGTTTTGAGAATCTTGTTGACAGCTTCGACTTGTCCGTTTGCTTGAGGATAAGCTACAGATGAGAAGCTTTTGTGAATTCCGTGCTCTTGGCACCAATCGGCGAATTCTTCGCTGTCAAACTGAAGTCCGTTGTCTGATTTGATCTTGAGTGGGACTCCATACCTGCACAGAATATTTTTGATCAAGAAGTTGATTACTTTTGCTGAGGATATTTTATTTAGAGGTTCCGCCTCCACCCATTTGGTGAAATAGTCAACCGCCACTATAGCATATTTGGCTCCGCCTCGGCCCGTTGGCAGTTCGCCAATCAAGTCAATTCCCCATACTGCAAAGGGCCAAGGGCTGGTCATTTGAGTAATCTCATTTGTGGGTAGTCGAGGAATCTTGGCAAATTTCTGACATCTGTCACATCTCTTGACGAAGTCCAAGACATCTTTGTTTAAAGTGGGCCAGTAATATCCATATCGGAGTATCTTCTTTGCCAGAGTCTGCCCTCCAGTGTGATCTCCGCAACTTCCTTGATGGATGTTGGATAAGACTTCCTTGACTTCCTTTCCAGTGATACACCTTAATAACGGATTAGAGAAGCCGTGTCGATAGAGGATGCCTTCCTGTAATGTGTATCGAGAAGCTTTCCTCAAGATTTTCTTGACTTCGCTACGCTTGTCGGGCAGTGTGCCATCTTGTAAATATTTCTGGATAGGGGTCATCCAGGTTTCTTCGTCGATCGCAGTTATCAGATTCACTTGCTCGAAACTTGGTGGCAGCTGTTTTGAGATGGTTAATGCTCCAAAAATAGTGATGTTCTTCATACTAGCTTGTTTTGCTAGTTTGTCGGCCTCTTGATTCTCTTCTCGGGGAATGTGTTTGATTAAATAGTGATCTAATTGATTAAGCAGTAGCATGGTCTTCTTTAGATACGCTGTGAGTCGTTCTCCTCGAGTCTGGAATTCTCCCAGTATTTGATTTACAATAAGTTGAGAATCACTATGGAGACATAAAGAACTGACTCCAATTTCCAGTGCAAGTTCTAATCCGGCTATCACTGCTTCGTATTCTGCGTCATTGTTGGTGGCAGCGAATTCCAATCTTAGGGCGTAGTGCAGCTTCTTTCCCCTGGGGGTGATTATCACAACACCTGCCCCCGAGCCTTGTTCGTTTGACGCTCCATCTACGAAGAGATTCCACTTGATATCTTCTGCTATTTCAGATTGGTCCTTACCTTCATTAGTAGTGAATTCGGCAATGAAATCAGCTATGGCTTGCCCCTTGATAGCGGTGTGAGGATGGTAAGTGATATCATATTGACTTAGTTCGATGCACCACTTAAGTAATCGCCCAGAAGTAAGGGGCGATGGAGCACTTGCCTTAGCGGTTGATCGGTTAAAACTCTGATGGAATGAGACTGGAAATAGTGTCGCAGTTTTCGTGACGTGATAAGCAAACAGTATGCTAGCTTTTCAAGTTTAGGGTATCTGGCTTCTGCCCCTGTGAATCTCTTGCTTACAAAGTATACGGGTCGCTGCGCGCGGTTGTCTTCTCTCACCAAAGCGGCGCTCAAAGCGTGGGATGATACAGCAAGGTATAGGTATAGTTCCTCGCCTTCATTCGGAGTTGAGAGTACCGGTGGTCTCTGGAGGTGTCCGATTAAGTTAAGGAAGGCTGTCGAGCATTCGTCAGTCCATCCGAACTTTCCTTTGTCTTTCTTTAGAGCTTCGAAGAAAGGGATGCATTTGTCGGTTGCTTTAGAGATGAACCTACTTAGGGCGGCCACTTTCCCGTTTAGGCTTTGCATCTCTCTTCGAGTGGATGGTATCTTGATATCTTGCAATGCTCGAACTTGTTCGGGGTTTGCTTCAATCCCCCTGGCATGAACGATGAATCCCAAGAACTTTCCCGATGATACTCCGAAGGAGCACTTTAGAGGGTTCAATTTCGTTCCATATTGGCGAAGTACTTGAAACATCTCGTCCAGATGGTTTATATGGTCGTTGGCTTTCCTTAATTTTACCAGCATGTCATCCACATAAACTTCCATAGATCGCCCTATCAGTTCTGCAAACATCTTGTTGACGAGGTGCTGATAAGTAGCTCCGGCGTTTTTAAGTCCAAATGGCATTACCCTGTAACAGTACAATCCTCGATCAGTGATGAAGCTAGTGTGGTCTTGATCGGGGACGTGCATAGGGATCTGGTTATATCCTGAGTATGTGTCCAAAAAGGATAAGAGTTCGTGTCCGGCTGTGCTGTCCACGAGTTGGTCGATTCGGGGGAGTGGGAAGCAGTCTTTCGGGCAGGCGTCATTTAAGTTGGAGAAATCGATGCTTGTTCGCCACTTCCCATTAGCTTTCTTTACCAGGACTGGGTTGGCGATCCATTCTGGGTAGATGGCTTCACGTATGAAGTCATTGGCAAGTAAGTTCTTTACTTCTTCCTCGAGGGCTGCTGATCGTTCTGTCCACATGCTCCTCTTTTTCTGCTTTACTGGCACCTTGGTGGGATCTATGTTCAGCATGTGGCATGCTACGTCTGGGGAGATTCCCGTCATGTCAGCATGCAAATACATCCATGTTGCGGCGAAGAAAATCAATGAGTTGATTCTTTAATTCTCTTTTTAACTGAGACCCAATTCTCAGCAGTCTACTTGGGTCGTGTTTGTCTACAGATACGAATTCCATAGCCTCTGCAGGCTCGGCGGTGGCCTCCTCCTCTTTATCCCTGGGGTCTAATTCGTTGAAAGGATCACTGGTATATCGAAGAGGAGGGGCTTTCTTTAGTTGCTATGCTTCCAAGCTTTTCATGCAGAGAGTAGTCTCTGCATTTTTCCCTTTATCTTTTCTGCGGTTATTGCGAAGTTCAGTTACATAGCAGTCTCGAGCAGCGTCTTGATCTCCCTCTATTTCTCCTATTCCGTTATCGGTTGGAAATTTCATCTTCAGGCACCATGGGGCTAGGACAATTTGGAAGTCGGACAAGGCTGGTCTTCCCAAAAAGGCGTTGTAGGCTGAATGGCTTTCTATTAGCACAAACGTTTGTTTTCGCACAGCGGAGCGAGGATGACTTCCTATTTCAACAAAAAGGTCCAGTTTCCCAAGGGGCATCTTCGCATCTCCAGTGAAACCATGTAGTGGTTTGTTGCAGGGAGACACATCCTTCATTGATAGCTTCATTTTGTCGAAAGCATGCTTGAATAGGATATTCACCGAGCTTCCAGTGTCTATTAAAATTCGAAAAACTTTGGCTGGTCCGAACCAGGCAGAGATGACCATAGGATCCATGTGCGGGTACTGTCTTCCCTCTAGATCACGCCTACTGAATGTGATGTCGTCATTCTCTTTCCGTCTCGGGTGACGTTCTTCCATAACAGAATTAACGCAGCCTTCAACGTTCCTCAGTGACTTACCGTATCTTTCCATCTCTGCCCAACTTCTGTCGGCGATGTGCGGTCCTCCTGATATGGTGTGGACCACTATCTTCTCTTGACTAGAGCCGCTGGTGTTGCGATTTCCCCCGCCTGCTTCTTGGGGGGAGGGATAGTCCAGGATTCTCATTGGCAGGAGTCGAAGTCCTGTTCTGGCCTTTTACATAGCGCTCCAGTCTCCTCCTTCTGATGTGTTCTTCAATCAAGTCCCGGAGATGGTGGCATTCATTGGTATCATGTCCGTGGGATTCGCGGAAGCGGCAGAACTTCCCAGATTTGAGTGCGCTATCTGACTCCTTCTTGTGCGGGGGGCGCTTGTATCTAACTTCGTCTTGAGTGGCTAGGAAGATGTTTTCGATCGTTTCATTCAAAGGAGTGTAAGAGTCAAATCTTGGTCCTGGTCGATATAAGCGCTTTTCTCCCTTTTTGCCTCCAGCATTGTCTCTAGAGTCATTTCTTCGAACATCCTTTGCTGCAGCGGGGAATCTATCTGTAGCCGTCTTAGCCTGTTGCCCTGATTGCCTCTCAGTGGCAGCGTCCTCAAGTCTCATATACTTTCCAGCTTCATGGAAGAAATCAGGTAACGTAGCTGGTTTTTCTTTGGTTAGTCTTCTAGCAAATTTAGTATCTGGATGTACACCATTGCAGAGGGCCATTAGGATAAGTTTCTCGTCGGCATCTTGGACTGCGGTTGCCGCGGCGTTGAATCGGATTAGATATTGCTGCAATGTCTCTCCGGGTTTCTGTTTGATATTAGATAAGGAATAAGCGTCCTTGGGTTGCTCCACATGAATGCGGAACTGACTGATGAACTTTTCTTTCAACATTTCCCATGAGCTGATGGACCCTCAGGGTAGGTGGCAGAACCAGGAGGTAGCTAGATCTGCCAAGAATAGTGGGAAGCATTTACATAACACTCTCCGCTCATGAGCATATGCTGGGTGTATCTCTGTAAGTGTACGATGGGGTCAGAGGTTCCCTTGTAAGGTTCCATCGTTGGCATTTTCCATTCCCGGGGGTGATGGCAGTTTCGATATTGCGGGTGAAGGGGCTGGTTACCCTAGCGCCTATTCCCCGATCCCTTTGCTCCCGTTGGACGCACTCTCTGAACAATCGCGCCATCCTCTCATCAGAACTTGGAGCGGATAGAAATGAGTTTGGTTCTTCTCTGCGGGATTGAGTTCGTCCAGACGACTTGTAGGGATGGTATCGTCTGTCACTCCTAACATTCTCCAAAGGCTGCCTCTGCTCTTCTGGGGGCATGCTGGGGTCGGCCATAGTTGGCCCTTGCCTTGATCTTCCCCTGCTGGGTTCTGTTCTCAGTGCTTCCTCGGGTCCAACTTCGGGCTGAACTCCAGCTCGGCCCCGTCTACTGGTGTTTTCATGGTTAGGTAGCATGACAGGCTCAGCTACATCCGACCCTTACCTGGCACCTCCCCCGTTGGGTTCGGTCCCAAGTTTTTCCTCGGGTCGGACTTCGGGCTGAGTCCGGGCTCGGCTCCTACCATGACTGTTTCTGTTGTTAACCTCTTCGAGGTAGAAAGGTCTTTGTCGCCTTCCAGATCCTCCAGATTGGGACTCGCCCCATGATTTGTTGTTGCGGTTGGATTCTTCAGCATCCCTTAGGCGTGACATGAGTTGGTCCACCAAGGCTTCTTGCTGAGATGCGAAGTGGTTAGTTACTTCAGCCACAACCCTGTCTAGATCTGCCCTAGTCATTGGTTGTACCGCGGCGGGGGCTGTTGGATTTACCTGATTTTCATCTGGTACTGCTGTTAAAACGGGATGATTCTCTTGATTTGGGGCCACTGGATCTGGGATATTGCTAGCTGCGACGTTCTTTCCTTTGTTAACATCTCTCCTCTGTCTGGAAGTCATGTTGTCTGAGCAAGGAACGATGTTGGGAGGAAGAAGGTTGAGTAGGAGAAGCTGTGGCTTCTAGCTCGGTTCTCAGTGAAAGCACCAAAAATGTTTGCACAAGAAATGGGCAAACACCTCCAAGTCGTATGAATTAGTTGATTTTATGTTGTTTCTAATGATTTGGGGGATTTACGCAAATATATGAAATGCAGGGACTAAACTGTAAAAGACACACAGATTTTATAGTGGTTCGGCCAGAACGTGCCTACGTCCACTTTATATGTTATTCTCCTTTTTCTTTCAGATTACAAGTACAAAGCTTGGTATACAAGTATATGAAAGTTGTTTGAAAGTTCCTTCCGTGCTTGAGCTCTCAAACTTGTCTGCCATTGTTGTACCCTTGCCCTTCTATTTATAGAGTGAGGCTGGAGGCAGAGGTCTTAGACGTATATAGCTGCTGGTGGGCCTGGGCTGAAGCGATCTGGCCTGACAGAATTGGTCCGGTCGTGTCCTCCCTCGTTTCTGGTCCGGCAGTGGATGGAGGTAGGTTGGTTCGGTGGAGCATGGCTCGGTGGGGCATGGTCCGGTGGTGAGTGGGTGGAGCTTGGTTTGGCTCTGCAGGGAGAGGTGTTGGACCGGTAGATGTTGGTTCGGTGATGGAGGTTGGTCAGGTGATGTAGGTTGGTTCGGCAGGGAGATGGTTTTGGACTGGTGTTATTTTGGTTCGGCGGGTAGGTGGTTCGGCAGTGGCCTGTGTACCGGATGAGCTTAGGTACCGGATGGAATGGAACGAATGGAGTGGGCAAACCCAGATGGAACTGATGCTTCTTGGTCTCGAGATCTCCTGGGTGAGAATCCACCCAACAGCAGCGGAACAACATATAATAGATAAATGAACAATCTTTAAACAAATAACTATATCAATTATTACATTACATCACATTATCAGAGTTTACAACAACAAACAGCGAAAAAGAAATACAACATATCCTAGTGAATACGCCATGCCATCCAGCTTGCCTCCAGCAACTCCTGAATTTCAGAATATCCTGATAACCTAACTCTAGACTGCACGTGTGGAAATTTGTGGGCACCCAAAGTTTAGAAAGGAAAACAATAAACTCCGAGTCAGTCATGTGACTGGTGTGAGAACTAAAACAGTTTATTTTTAAAACAAAGAGCAGGATAATTTTAAAATAGATTTGCAATGCTTCTTAGAAAATGAGACTACCATAAGGCCTCCCGCACACACACAATGCAAACGCAGAATCGGAGGAGATTTCTCCTTATGATAGTCAAAGATGCTTGATACGCATTAAAAAGAAACATTTGATATTATTACTAGTGCATAGTGTAGAAAACATTTCGAAGGTAAAGATATAAACCTTAGCCAGCATACGCATTTCACACTTATGCCTACAATAGCTACCATCCAAACAGTGGGGCGCCACCATAAGTGAATGATAGGTTCTACAACTAAAACCATACAAGATCGTATTGTTTCTTTGGATTTCCAACAAATGGTCAGGCCAAGGAACTTCCCATTGCCACATGGGTACGCCTCTGGAAAGACGACCCGATAACCTAACCGGATCTCTGCCAACACAAGGCCGGGTGACCTTTCAAACTAGGTAACTACTGACATGAATATGTCATTCCCCAATCGTAACCGATCTATATCCGAGGATCCTCGATTCTAACAACCAAAAAGTAATAAATTTGCAGCAACAACATAGTTAAATATCTAGGCTCCATACCTTGATACAACCTCTATCCAGAAGGAATGACATACACTAAAGGGGCGCTACCTCCTAATAACCTTGCTGCATCCTTCCTGTTTTGACCATTTTCGGGGTGTGAGGTCCGACGAAGTCTCGTCCACAAAGCCACACTTTATACAAAAGCTGTGCTTTGTTCAACAAATGCTCAACAGCACTTCGTATGCCACATTACCAATTTGGGAATGTATCACTAGTAACCATCAACTACATAACCTGTGAGCTCATACGCCTCAGAGAAGGGTGTTAAGCTAAGAGAATAAATTCTCCGCCACCAACAGAAATATATTTGAAAGAAATCAACTTTATATCTCAATTTGTAATGTCAGACATACAACCCATACAAGTATGTTCTGGGCTCGAACAGAACCGAAGGCACTTCCAAAGAAGCCCTTGCAATTCGAATATTCACTAATCACGTCCGGACTTCCCGTCACTAAGGGTGATAAAACCTCTATATCGGAGATCTGCCAATGCAGAGTCATTCGACTGTAGTCCTTCCGTTTCCAAAAATATCCGGTCTTCAACACCGATCTTCACACGCAACCCATAACGACGTATTACATATTCGGAGTGGGTTATACGACCCCAAGGTCCTTTCCCGGCTAACCCGAATAGTGAGCGCTTATTCAAAAATAAGTGTGGCATTCAAATTCAAGAAATCACAACAAATACCTCTTTAAAGGTAAATATTGATAGTCGGATTATTTAACTATCAATAGGTATGCTCAACATCACCAGATTCCAAATAATTTTCCAAATTATTTACTTTCCAAAATATTTTTACTAGATATATAATTTCCACACTTCAACCATTTGAAACAAAATTCAAATCACTTTTCACCTTTACCACTTTTGAAAACAAATTTCAATAGTTTTCCTTACGCGGAAATACTTTCATTTCAAAATGGTTCATTTAAACCAATTAAATAAATCCTTACCGATTTACTTTATATTTACGTTCCAAATCCGTAAATTCATCTCCACACTTCAAAAATAAATCAATGTTTATTTTTTTAAAACAAATTTCCTTTCTTTTATAAATTCCATAGTGAATTTACAATTCCAAAATATCTATGAATATACGATTTCCAAATCGATTTCTAATATTCATTTTCAATTTATCTTTAAAAGATAAAATCTCAAAACATTCACTTCATATCGGAAAACATTTCCATGCTTATTTAATAATAAGTAATTCACAAATCCATTTATTTTTCAACACTTGGAAAATATTCAATATACTTAAATCGAAATTAAGTATATATTTCATTCTTTAAGGAAAACATTCGCTTAAACACATTTATTTGAGTCAAAACGAATGTTGCGTAAAACATCGTTACGACGACCAAAAATCACTAGTATAGGGATTCGAAATTAAGATAGATATATAAATCCCAATACTATATAAAATATTTCCTTTCGAAAATCATTTACTATAACAACAGTGTTATAGTCCACCATTTCCTTCTCTTTCTCGGAAACGTCTATTTCAATAATGAATGTCGAAATCTATGGTTTCAACACTTAATGCATTTTAAAACATCTTTAAATCGTCTTAAATTCTATTTAAAACATCACTTCCCCAAAACATATCCATTTTATTTCATAATATATTCACGGTCCAAAAATCGTGAATATACTTTATTTACCCAATTCAATGTTTCTACACATTTATTAAAATTTTATTCACTATCCAAAATCGTGGATAAAATTCCCAACCAAACTCTTATTTTTACAACATTTAACATAAAGGATAATTCGCTGCCCAAAATCACGAATATATCTCCTTTAATAAACTTCTATGTTTAATTTTGTCAAATTCAATTGATTTCGGATTCATAAAACAGCATTTATAAATTCCAATTCTATTTATAAAAACTTCGATTTATAAATCTCCTTTATTAACCAATTCTATTTATAACTCCGTTATATACCAAAAATCCATACTATAAGTTAAATGCTTATAATTCATTTATTCACCAAAATCGCTCTTTTAAAACTTTACCAATTATAAATCTTATTACTTATAAGATTCATTAATAACTCCCTTTTTACATTTATAAAAACTCCACTAAAATTCCATTATTCTGATTTATAAAAATTCAATTTCTTTAAATCTTATTTATAAACCGTTTATAATAAATTCAAAAATCACAATTTAAACTATTTTATAAAATCACTATCTCCATATTTCAAAAATCAATTTTCAACTTATTTTCTCAAAAATCATAATTTTTATAACATTAAAATTTAAAACATTTTATTTATTTTAAAAATGAATCAATTCCAAAAATTTAATAAAACGTATACTTTCAAAAATCACTTTAAAATCCTTTTAAAATTTGAAAATCATCACTTTGAAATCCTTTTATAATTCCAAAATTGGCCAAATTATGCAACACACCAAATAGTCAATCAAGACTTCCAAACATCATATATTGATATGATAATCAATCAAATATCACAATATCTGTAATCAAATAAATATTGGTGAGGAATCCAGTTGGATCCCTCCAACCTGTTTCCCTGCATCCACAGATGTTAGCGCAATACCAATTTCGTTCCAATACGGAATATCGCGGTATATAGGATTTATAAAATATTATCCGCTATTATGCGGCGCAATAGGGTCTCATCCGCTATATAATGCGGGAAAATCAACTCCAAGTACATATAATACCAATTCCACTTTGCAGTGAAATATTTGCGATATATGTTTTTGATAAATAACCTCCGCTTAATAACGGCGTATAATGTCTATTTCAACAATCAACAGATAATAATTTATCATCCAGGCATACAATCAACAATTTTAAATCTAGCTATTTAAAATTTAAATCAAAACAATTCGATTGAGTGAGAAGTTCTCAGCTTGCTTTCAATGACACTTTCAGCGTTTTATTTTCGAATAAAATTAAACGCGCTTTTAATTATACCCAAAATTCAAACTAGCTCCAAACCACTCCAATCCAATTCCATAGCGTAATTCTCGTCAATACGAAGCCAACGCAATTCGTTTCGTCCAAAACGGACCTCGTATGAAAAAGTTACGCTAGTTTAAAGTTTGAACGAATTATAATATAAATTATTTACAATTTTCTTTATTTTTTTATACCCAGCCCAATCTCGGCCGTCCCTTCAAAAGTCAACAGATCCTGGCCGTCGTTTTTTTCACCTTCTTCCTCGTTCAAAGCCGTGCCATCAAAACCCATAGCCGCCTCTTTCAATCAATTTTCGTGCCCAATACGAGCATCATCTCGTTGATCAGAGACCTCCATCTTGTAGCTCGCAACGCCACGCACCTCCACCTCGCACCATATGAAGCTCGGTCGTGCATCCATCTCGAAATGCGTGCACGACTTTCGGCCATTCCAAAGGAAATTTCCATCAATCCGTTGCGTGTTTCTTGATCATAGCCGTTGGATCACAAGATCTCGTTGAGCTCTTTATTTTTGCAGTTGGAAGATTTTCGAAATGATTTACGGATTGGAAGAAACCGAAGGGAGAAGGATATGTGTTTCTGGCCATTGAAAATAATAGGAATGGCAGCCGGCTTCAAACCCAAGGGTTTTGGTTTTTAGTTGCAAATGAGAATAATCCAAGGCCTTTTATAGAAAATTTCCAAATTACCATTCACCAAAAAATTTCCGAACTCCAAACGAAGCATGCCGGTTGGCGTCTCTATGGTTTACCCCATGTTCCGAACACAATGGAACGTATTTCGAAGGCTAATTCGATCATTTGTGCGAGTTACGACAATAAACGATCGATTTTAAATTAAATCGATTTAAACTAATTTCTATGCGTTTTGGCTTGCCCCGGACAAACGGTAAATCCAATTGACACGAAATTTGAAACCTTACAATACTATCACATTATTGATCCGATCAAACTAGTTTCGTCGAAATCCGAGACTGTTTGAAAAATGGCTATTTTAACTCGTCAATTTAAATATTAAAATATTCAATTTTCACAAATTTACTTTAAATTCAATTTTAAAAGTTTTATAACATTATTATAACTCCAACATAATTAAATAAAATTTTACAAATCATTTTCAATCATATTTAATCCAATTTCCAATTATTTCTGTAATTTCAACTATTAAATTATCGATTTAATTATCCAATTAAATCCAGATATTCGAAATATAAATTATTCAACTTATAAATTTCATTTATTAATATTTAAAATCAATTAAATATACAAATTTTAATTAACAGAAATTCTGGGTCGTTACAAACTTCTCCCTTAAAAGAATTTCGTCCTCGAAATTACCAAGTAAGAAAAAGTTACAGAATCCATTAACTTTCCAAAACAAACCATTCAAATTGGATTTTTCAAATCTCTTAAGTGTTTAATTTTTCCAAAATTCATAGTTAAACTTCTTACAAAATCTTTACTAAGTTTCCAAATCCGAACTTAGTTTTCAAAAAATTCCCAATTTTCTTAAAAATATTCTAACGCCTTAAATTTTCGGAAAAATTCGCTAGAGTCTCCTTTGCGCGGCTCTATCCGAAAAAAATGACAGTATATATATCATGAATATACATCTCATCAAGTGATGTGGCATCCCGTAGGGAAAAAGTGTAAAAGTACGATATTTAATACGAAATATGTACCTTATTTATTATTAGCGAGCGTATACGGCTAATATAGCGCGAAAGCGAGCTCCAAATGCGAAGCAAGCGCAATCCGCACCTACTAAACACTCAACAAACCATGAGAAACATGCATATATGAAAGTAATATCAATATACAACATATAGTAACATATCAGCTACATACGCCAACATAGCAATGCATTCAATCAACAAATGCAACCTCCAAACAACTATCATCCAATCTAACATCCAACAAATCCATATCAAATCAATATAAATTCACTTCTCATTTATATTCATTGAATTGGTTTTCAATTTAATCACATTTGATTTGTTGACATTGGATTTTATAAATATTCATTCATTCATTTTTCAATTAGTTCATATTCACTAACTTACATTCAAGTTAGTTCACTTTCAATCTGAATTCAATTACATAGCTTTTAATTCCGTTAATTCAATTTCATTAACACTTGATGAATTTATATACAATCAACTAACATCCATGACAACCAATGTATATTCAACATAACCAAATTATTTAATTTACATTCAATTTGGTCCAACACTTTTAATTCCAATTGGTTGATATTAAATTGATTTTCATTCCATTATTCAATTTCTCTATAACATTAGCTTTTAATGAATTTACACTTACATTCATTATCCCATATTAATTCTTTTACATTCGATTGATTAACATTCAATCCATTAATTAATTCAATTGCTAATTCCTTTAACAATATAAAGTTGAATTTCATTTATATAACTCAAGTTCAAATTCTTAATGACTTCATTTCATTAATTTACTTCGATACCAAAATCAACTTTATTCAACATCACTTAAGTTATATTTCAAAGCACATGTCTTTGATGACAACTCAAATTTATTTCAACTTGGGTTTTAATTTCATTTTCTTGCACTTGCAAATTTTATTCATTCACAATTTATTTTCTAACTTAATAATTGTATTCCAATCATTTTATATAACATTCCAGAGTCTTTTCAATCTTTCAAAACCGTTTTTGAAATCAATTCAATTTATCTTTTGAGTTTCCAAAACCAAATCCAAATCTTCCAACCACTTTCATTTAAAATAATTCGGCAGCAATTCCTCTTTTGGAAACCCAAAAATGAACACCAATGATGTCGCGATCATCATCGGAATTATTTTCCAGCGACCGAAAAGAGTTTAGAGCTTTAATTTCACCAAAACAATTTTCCAAAATTTCAAATCCTTTCAAAACACTTCTCTAGAATCTTACTTCAGATTATAAATCACATTTACAAACCTTTTACTTACATAATTTCACTTCTTTTATATAAGATTATTTCACAATTGTAAATCATTTTAATTATAATTCCATACTTATAATTCATTTGCTTATACAATTATTCTTTTACAACTGTGGTTTTATTTAACTTATTCAACAACCAAACAATCAATTCATATACACTTTAATAATTCTAAAAAAATATTCCTTTGTATATAAAATATAATCAAGGTAAAATTATTTCATTTACCCAATTAAAAACCATATCGTGCCGAATTGTTCTGAACAAGTGTTTAGAGATCCCTATCGATAGAGTTGTCCAGACCATACCGACCAGAATCCATATACCACTCAACAAAAGAATCATCAAAATATAAAACAATTTTATTTTCACTAACATATACACGCTCATATCTATTATTACACTCACACTCATTCTAGAGTACTGCTGACTCTATCTCTAATGAGTATTACCCACAGAGCCATGGTTGTCGCTTAACCACAAGCTCTGATACCAAATGCAATGTTGCGATTTTTCGACGCTCGAAAACCGACATCAATATGTCCACTATATCAACTGCCGAGCAATCGAATGCCGGAAAACTGTACCGTTAGGGTTAAAGAAGAGGTAGAAGATAGAAGAAGAAAGAAAAAGATAGAACATAACAGAAAAAACAACAGAACAATATCAAAATCTCCTATATCGCAGCAGAACAACATATAATAGATAAATGAATAATCTTTAAACAAAGAACTATATCAGTTATTACATTACATCACATTATCAGAGTTTGCAACAACAAACAGCGGAAAAGAAATATAACATATACTAGTGAATACGCCATGTCATTCATCTTGCCTCCAGCAACTCCTGAATTCCAGAATATCCTGATAACCTAACTCTAGACTGCCCGTGTGGAAATTTGTAGGCACCCAGAGTTTAGGAAGGAAAACAATAAACTCCGAGTCAGTCATGTGACTGGTGTGAGAACTAAAACAGTTTATTTTTAAAACAAAGAGCAGGATAATTTTAAAATAGACTCGCAATGCTTTTTAGAAAATGAGACTACCATAAGGTCTCCCGCACACACACGCACAATGCAAACGCAAAATCGGAGGAGATTTCTCCTTATGATAGTCAAAGATGCTTGATACGCATTAAAAAGAAACATTTGATATTATTACTACTGCATAGTGTAGAAAACATTTCGAAAGTAAAGATATAAACCTTAGCCAGCATAGGCATTTCGCACTTATACCTACTATAGCTACCATCCAAACAGTGGGGCGCCACCATAAGTGAATGATAGGTTCTACAACTGAAACCATACAAGATCGTATTGTTTCTTTGGATTTCCAACAAATGGTCAGGCCAAGGAACTTCCCATTACCACATGGGTACGCCTCTGAAAAGACGATTCGAGAACCTAACCGGATCTCTGCCAACACAAGGCCGGGTTACCTTTCAAACTAGGTAACTACTGACACGAATATGTCATTCCCCGATCGTAACCGATCTATATCCGAGGATCCTTGATTCCAACAACCACAAAGTAATAAATTTGCAGCAACAACATAGGTTAAATATCTGGGCTCCATACCATGATACCACCTCTATCCAGAAGGAATGACATACACTAAAGGGGAGCTACCCCCTAATAACCTTGCTGCATCCTTTCTGTTTTGACCATTTTCGGGGTGTGAGATCCGATGAAGTCTCGTCCACAAAGCCACGCTTTATACAAAAGCTGTGCTTTGTTCAACAAATGCTCAACAGCACTTCGTATGCCACATTACCAATTTGGGAATGTATCACTAGTAACCATCAACTACATAACCTCTGAGCTCATACGTCTCAGAGAAGGGTGTTAAGCTAAGAGAATAAATTCTCCGCCACCAACAGAAATATATTTGAAAGAAATCAGCTTTATATCTCAATTTGTAATGTCAGACATACAATCCATACAAGTCTATTCCGGGCTCGAACAGAACCGAAGGCACTTCCAAAGAAGCCCTTGCAATCTGGATATTCACTAATCACGTCCGGACTTCCCGTCACTAAGGGTGATAAAACCTCTATATCGGAGATCAGCCGATGCAGAGTCATTCGACGGTAATCCTTCCGTTTTCAAAAATATCCGGTCTTCAACACCGGTCTTCAAATGCAATCCATAACGACGTATTACATATTCGGAATGGGTTATACAACCCCAAGGTCCTTTCCCGACTAACCCGAGAAGTGAGCGCTTATTCAAAAATAAGTGTGGCGTTCAAATTCAAGCAATCACAACAAATACCTCTTTAAAGGTAAATATTGATAGTCGGATTATTTAACTATCAATAGGTATGCTCAACATCACCAGATTCCAAAAAATTTTCCAAATTATTTACTTTCCAAAATATTTTTACTAGATATATAATTTCCACACTTCAACCATTTGAAAACAAATTTCAAATCACTTTTCACCTTACCACCTTTGAAAACAAATTAAAATCGTTTTCCTTACGCGGAAATACTTTCATTTCAAGATGGTTCATTTAAACCAATTAAATAAATCCTTACCGATTTACTTTATATTGATGTTCCAAATCCGTAAATTCATCTCCATACTTCAAAAATAAATCAATGTTTATTTTTTTAAACAAATTTCCTTTCTTTTATAAATTCCATAATGAATTTACAATTTCAAAATATCTATGAATATACGATTTCCAAATCGATTTCTAATATTCATTTTCAATTTATCTTTAAAAGATAAAATCTCAAAACATTCACTTCATATTGGAAAACATTTCCATGTTTATTTAATAATAAGTAATTCACAAATCCATTTATTTTTCAACACTTGGAAAATATTCAATATACTTAAATCGAAATTATGTATATGTTTCATTCTTTAAGGAAAACATTCTCTTAAACACATTTATTTGAGTCACAACGAATGTTGCGTAAAACATCGTTACGACGAACCAAAATCACTAGTATAGGGATTTGAAATTAAGATAGATATATAAATCCCAATACTATATAAAACATTTCCTTTCGGAAATCATTTACTATAACAACAGTGTTATAGTCCACCATTTCCTTCTCTTTCTCGAAAACGTCTATTTCAACAATGAATGTTGAAATCTATGGTTTCGACACTTAATGCATTTTAAAACATCTTTAAATCGTCTTAAATTCTATTTAAAACATCACTTCCCCAAAACATATCCATTTTATTTCATAATATATTCACGGTCCAAAAATCATGAATATACTTTATTTATCCAATTCAATGTTTCTACACATCAATTAAAATATTATTCGCTATCCAAAATCATGGATAAAATTCCCAACCAAACTCTTATTTTCACAACATTTAACTTAAAGGAAATTCGCTGCCCAAAATCACGAATATATCTCCTTTAATAAACTTATAATTTATCAAATTCAATTGATTTCGAATTCATAAAACAGCGTTTATAAATTCTAATTCTATTTATAAAAACTTCGATTTATAAATCTCCTTTATTAACCAATTCTATTTATAACTCCATTATATACCAAAAATCCATATTATAAGTTAAATGCTTATAATTCATTATTCACCAAAATTGCTCTTTTAAAACTTTACCAATTATAAATCTTATTACTTATAAGATTCATTAATAACTCCCTTTTTACATTTATAAAAACTCCATTAAAATTCCATTATTCTGATTTATAAAAATTCAATTTCTTTAAATCTTATTTATAAACTGTTTATAATAAATTCAAAAATCACAATTTAAACTATTTTATAAAATCATTATCTCCATATTTCAAAAATCAATTTTCAACTTATTTTCTCAAAAATCATAATTTTTATAACATTAAAATTTAAAACGTTTTATTTATTTTAAAAATGAATCAATTCCAAAAATTTAATAAAACGTATACTTTCAAAAACCACTTAAAATCCTTTTAAAATTTGAAAACCATCACTTTAAAATCCTTTTATAATTCCAAAATTGGCCCAATGATGCAACACACCAAATAGTCACTCACAACTTCCAAACATCATATATTGATATGATCCAGTTGGATCCCTCAAACCTGTTTCCCTGCATCCACAGATGTTAGCACAATACAAATTCCGTTCCGATACGGAATATCGCAGTAT
Source organism: Allium cepa (assembly GCA_030765085.1). Lineage (NCBI taxonomy): Eukaryota > Viridiplantae > Streptophyta > Magnoliopsida > Asparagales > Amaryllidaceae > Allium > Allium cepa. Next base: position 753,112,500 of record CM060940.1, on the reverse strand, counting down.
ATAGGATTTATAAAATATTATCCGCTATTATGCGGCGAAATAGGGTCTCATCCGCTATATAATGCGGGAAAATCAACTCCAAGTTCATATATAATACCAATTCCACTTTGCAGTGAAATATTCGCGGTATATGTTTTTAATAAATAACCTCCACTTAATAACGGCGTATAATGTCTATTTCAACAATCAACGGATAATAATTTATCATCCAGGCATACAATCAACAATTTTAAATCTAACTATTTAAAATTTAAATCGAAACAATTCGATTGAGTGAGAAGTTCTCACCTTGCTTTCAATGACAATTTCAGCGTTTTATTTTCGAATAAAATTAAACGCGCGTTTAATTTTACCCAAAATTCAAACTAGCCCCAAACGACTCCAATCCAATTCCATAGCGTAATGCTTGTCATACGAAGCCAATGCAATTCGTTTCTTCCAAAACGGACCTCGTATGAAAAGGTTACGCTAGTTTAAAGTTTGAACGAATTATATTTAAATTATTTACAATTTTCTTTATTTTTTTTATACCCAGCCCAGTCTCGGCCGTCCCTTCTAAAGTCAACTGATCCTGGCCGTCGTTTTTTTCACCTTCTTCCTCGTTCAAAGTCGTGCCATCAAAACCCATAGCCGCCTCTTTCAATCAATTTTCGTGCCCAATACGAGCATCATCTCGTTGATCAGAGACCTCCATCTTGTAGCTCGCAACGCCACGCACCTCCACCTAGCACCATACGAAGCTCGGCCGTGCATGCATCTCAAAATGCATGCATGACTTTCGGCCATTCCAAAGGAAATTTCCATCAATCCGTTGCGTGTTTCTTGATCATAGTCATTGGATCACAAGATCTCGTTGAGCTCTTCATTTTTGCAGTTGGAAAATTTTCGAAATGATTTACGGATTGGAAGAAATCGAAGGGAGAAGGAAACGTGTTTCTGGCCATTGAAAATAATAGGAACGGCGGCCGGCTTCAAACCCTAGAGTTTTGGTTTTTAGTTGCAAATGAGAATAATCCAAGGCCTTTTATAGAAAATTTCCAAATTACTATTCACCAAAAAATTTCCGACCTCCAAACGAAGCGTGTCGGTTGGCTTTTTAAGGTTTACCACGCGTTCCGAACACAATGGAATGTGTTTCGGAGGCTAATTCGATCATCTGTGCGAGTTACAGCAATAAATGATCGATTTTAAATTAAATCGATTTAAACTAATTTCTATGCGTTTTAGCTTGCTCCAGACAAACGGTAAATCCGATTGACACGAAATTTGAAACCTTACAATAATTTCACATTACGGATCCGATGAAACTAGTTTCGTCGAAATCCGAGACTGTTTGAAAAATGGCTATTTTAACTCGTTAATTTAAATGTTAAAATATTCAATTTTCACAAATTTACTTTAAATTCAATTTTAAAAGTTCTGTAACATTATTATAACTCCAACATGATTAAATAAAATTTACAAATCATTTTCAATCATATTTAACCAAATTTCCAATTATTTCTGTAATTTCAACTATTAAATTATCGATTTAATTATCCGATTAAATCCAGATATTCGAAATATAAATTATTCGACTTATAAATTTCACTTATTAATATTTAAAATCAATTAAATATACAAATTTTAATTAACAGAAATTCTGGGTTATTACATAAATGACCCAAGCCCAATATGAAAAATACCCGAGCCACCCTCGTAAATTCTCGGGATCAACCCCGAGAAAAAACTCACCTTCCTCGATACTCAGATCAACTCTGACTTGCACGTGTGCATGCCGTTCCGACCACCCTCGATCAACGCCGCGACCACCCCCAAGTTGTTGACACCCTCGACAATCAACATGACCACCCAGTTCTGATGATAACGAAGTAAATCGAAATCGAGCAATTCGATTTCCACTGGAACTCAACCCACCGACAAAAACTCCGTACCGACGATGATCTCATCCATTGGAACCCCTTCCGCTTCGTCCAGAGTAGCGTCATGACACCCAGCGTCAATTCCCTACACGTGATCACCTCCGGAATTCCCACGGCGACGCAATCGCCTCGAATACATCGACAACCCAAACAGACGACCAAACCCTACTTCGCCTACGTATGGCCACCACAACGAACTATAAAAGCTCCGATCATTTTTCCAGTGATCATTATCCTTCCCTCTGCCTCCATCAATGATCACGTCGTTCAGCTCTTCGCCGACCGACGGCAATTGACGAAAATCCAATATCTAATCAACTTAGAAATTCCCTAACACATACAAACTTAAAAATTCAGATTTTTATATCAAAATTCATTAATTTCCAATACGAACCTTATGGTAAATTCCAAACTTGATTTCTAGACATTCGATTTTTGACTTGTACTAGATTATTACTCTAAATATCTACTTTCGAAATAATTACAAAATTTAAATACTTGAAACTATTTCTAAAATTGATACAACATTGTTATAATCATTTTCATTCAAATATCAAAGCTTAAATTTGATTGTATGAGGAGATATTGAATTTATACTAAGGGATTTGAAACTGTAAAACACAAAGCTATATGTATATACTCAAACACAGACATGCACATGCATTACATATTAATATACATACAACTACATCCTAAGTCATTCATGCAAGGCAGATCACATTATTATGTCTACAATTTATCAGATTAAAAACAGATTTAAATATTTAAAGAGAATATTTACTCCCCAATTTATGAAAACAGAGAAAAGCCTTAGGTTTTGATCTGGAAGTTTGTTTGAAACTGAAGATTGCTTTGATTTGAATTTTTAATTGATCTAATCTTTATGTTTGAGTTGAAATTGAACTTTGCTTGATCTTCTATTTTAGCTCAGGTTAAAGACTGAAATCAAGCTGTTGTTGTTATTATTTGATTTCATTTTCAGTTTGTTTTCTGGTTTTAGTTTTGTTTAGAATGAAGAAAGAAAAAATGGGTTGAGGAAATGAAAATGCTTTGAAAATAAAACAGCCTGGTTTCTTCTAATAAACATGTTATTTATAAATTAAATTTTTTAAAGAAACAAATGACGCCACTTGTTATTTCAAGTTATCCTTGTCTTACAAATGTATAAAACATCTTATTATTATTAGAACTGTCAAAGATAATATTATATGAGTTACAAATGTTTAATCTTTCTTTTTATTAATTACTTATGTTTATATAGATTTATGTGTTATGTTTATATTAATAAGCTTTTAAATCTTTATATGTATACAAACTATCTTTATCTCAAGTATAATTTTAAAAGAAAGCATTTTAAACCTTTTTATTAAATATTGTTTTAAATTTTTAAAAGAAAATGTATTAAATGCTTATAACAAATCCTATCAAGTTAAAATATTTTTAGTAAATAAATATATAGATATTATTTTTAGTGTTCTCAAATGAACTTTAAATAACTTTTAAAAAATTATTATATTGAATTTAAAACATAACTTCCATATCACAATATATATACATACATACATATATATATATATTACGATTTGAAAACAAATCTTTATTAGTTTGAAAAGATAAATTATGCCAAATTAAATAACTAGATTATCAAATCATTATTGCCAATTTAGAATATTATAAATGGAGATTATCAAATTGCTATTGCCAAAATTCTGGGTCATTACAGGACATGAGTTGTTTTCCAAAGAGGGAAGATGGCAGAGAGCATGTAAGAGCTGAAGGTGCTTTTTTTTGCTTATTCGATGATGGTAGGAAATGGCCTATTTCTCTAGTGGCTTGTGCATGGAGTTAGTAATGTTATGGGTGCGTTAACTCACTGTTAAAGTTTATAGATTATGTGTGTTTATATTTTTCATGTAAATATAAAGTTAAGTAACAAAGTTAAGTAATGAAGTTATAACTTTGGACCCCCTTGCTTTGGAAAGCAAGTGACAACTTTATATATAGTATAATTGCTTCTATTACCCCCTAAAACATGTATTGTGGCCAACACTTTGTTTTTACATGTTTGGTTTGGTTGTATGTGGCATCGAAGTGTGTTTGAAAGTGTCTGAAGTGAGAAATGTTGCTATAAGTGCACTTTGAAATCTCTTGTCTTTAACTTGTTTAAGATGGTGATTAGTAAATATATCATGATATAATATATTTTCATTATACTCTAAAGTTGTAGTAGTGTATGTGACATTAAAGAATTGGTATATAAAATGTAAGAACTTGTTGAACAAAGTTTTCAAAAGTTAGTAGATGAAAAGTTTTTTATAGATGCACTTCACAATGCCTAGCTTTTAATGTTATTATAGTTTTGAAAGACATCCTTAGGGGTTTCTTTGCATGATTATTAATTACTACAATAAAAGTACTTACTGTAAAAATTTGGACTTTAAAATGATTGTTAACTTGTTGAAAATTAGCCAAACTTTAAGGCTTTTAAAATTATTTTTCTAGCAAAAAACCTAAGTTTCACAACAACAACACTTTATGGTCATTTCTGGACTTTATATAGTCCTTTTGTTTTATGTTGTGTATGCTTTTTGAGACTTTAAAAGGTTTTAAAATGATATTTAAATAAAGTATTATGAATTTTTTTTAAGAGGTGTTTAATAAAATGTATTAGAGTATTTTAAAAGTGGTTTGAAGTTTAAATATATTTTTAATAATCATTTATGAACTTTTAAAGTAAAGGATTTGTTATAAGTAAAATATGCCATTTTAAAAGTTTTTAATAAACTTTAAATTAGTTATTTTTAGTAATATTTTTTATGGATATTTAAAGCATATTTATAAGTATTTTAAAAGTGTGTGTATATTATATATATATATATATATATATATATATATTGGAAAAGTGAGTTAAGTAGTTCATAAAGAGAAAAGTGAGTTTTAGTTATAACACTTAATTATAACGAATGGTTTTGGGAAGTTATTTAGAAGTATCTTAGCTTGTTAAATAAGTGTAGATATACTTTGTTCTTTAACAAGAATGTTTTAAAGAAATTTTTGCATATAAAGTGTTTTGGGTTTATAGTGGGAATGTTAAAGTAACATTTATCTGACCCTTTTAAATATACTATTAAATGTAAATGTTCTTTAAAAAGAACATTTCAAAGATAATGGAAATTATAAAGTGTTTTGGGTATATTGTAAACAATGGTTTAATGACATTTGTTTTTACCCCTTTAATTATATTTAAAGCTCAAAACCTTGTTATGTGATTTGTGAATATTCTTATACCTACGAGATAGGTATTAGAGAGAGTAGAAATGAATAGTATAGTAGTAGTGTAATCGTTTATATCATTTATAAAGGTATTTTAAATATATGTACAAGTATTTACAAAAGTGTATTATTTGATAATACGGGGATTAGAAGACGCTTGTGTGACTTAATTGTGTTTTGTGTTTACTCATTTATGGAAAGTATTTTCTCCTATATATACTTAGCACTAAAAGTAGTCAAAGTAGATTTGTGTTATCTATGAAAGTAAAGAATGAGGTGTGAAGGTAGGGCTTGGACGTAACCGATGCTCTAGCATACTTGGCTTCACTCTTGACCGAGGGATAGAGTAAGTTGAGAAGGTTGGAAATACCGATAAGTATACTAGATTTGATTCCCATATGTGATCGTTTTATTTCTGTTGAATTTGACCAAATTTAACTAAGGAAATTAGAAGAAACGCGAGATTTATATTATATGGTTATCCTTTCGGTGATGTTATACCCTATGCATAACGTCTTGCATTTTTAGGACAAGAGATAAGGAAATCCATTCGATTAAAAGATGATCTCTACCCTTATGCATTGTCTATTTATTTTTGAAAGAACCGAATTTGAGTTAACCGAAAATTTATCGATTAGTTTTTAAGAGTTTGGTAACCGGGATGTGTACCTATATGATATGACTCATGTAACGACCCAGAATTTTAGTCAATAGATTTTGAAATATTTAATTTAAATAAATATTAGTCTTATAAGCCAAATAGCTTAAATTTCAAATATAATGATTTATTTGAATAGTGAATTGAATATTGGAATTAGTAAATAACAGAATCTTCGATTTAATATGAATTAAAATAATTTTGAAATCTTATTTAAATTCAGTTTGAATAAGAATGAAAGAATAAACTTCTAAAATTTAGATTTAAAAGTGGTTGAAAATGCTTTAATAATAATTTTTTTTAATTAACGTGTGAAATTATCATTCCAGGGATCTGTCTTGGATTGTGATGAAACCAGTGCCATTGGAACCGTAATAATGAATTGTTGTATGCCGACGAATTTCATAATGAGTGGACGTATCACGTGGTCATGCGAGCTTGAAACACGTAGAATTAATTACAGGAAATAAATATAATACAATTGGATTTGAATAGCTAACCTCTGCATCTGTTCAAATTAGGTTCTAATATTAGTTCTGTTGTGTTCGAGATAGGGGTAATTGGTACAGAATGCTAGTCGGCATGCCTTGATTGGAGTTTGATATTTTTAAGGTATACGGCGTATGATATTATTATATAAATAATATATATATATATATATATATATTCTATTTTATAACCATACCTACCCCATACTACACCTTACTCAACCCATACCTCTCACACGTCTAACCCATGCCTTCTTCCCTACATATTATAGTGTCTCCACCACCAGAGAGAGATTTCATTCGTTATTTCAAATTTATCCTCCTTCGACCAAGCGTCCCACGATGATCGGGACCATTTCATGCACTTCTAGGCCTCGAGTTCAACTGCAAATATGATAGTGGGGAGGAGCTCGGCTCAATCAAGGGTGCGATTGAGTTATGGTAGCTGGTGGGATCAAAGATCTCAAAATGAATGGAATTATCTTTCTCTTTTTGACTGAGAACAAGGGGTGACGATGATGGACAAGGCTAGTGGTATTAGGCAGAGGGAGTCGGGGCGTCGTTCCGATGTGGCGCGTAGGTGGATGGATGGGCGTGGTTGCATGAGGAGGCGTTCAATGTTCGGCCTAAGTTTGCGTTCGTATACATGAGACGAGAGAGAGAGAGATTAGGGGCAAGAGGCATATTAAGGTTAATTGTGGAATTATTATGTAATTAAGTTTTATAATTGTAATTAAATAATTCATAATCTTATAATTGCAATAACTTGGTAATACCAGGTCAGAATTGAACATGGTCGATTGCTTTAGGATCGTATTGGCGACATCTACAATATGAAACTGAATTGGTTAAGATTTGAGGTTGCATAATTTTAAGCTAAATTCGAACGCTATTCAAATTCAGTCAGAACTAAAATGCTTCGGCGATAATTGAAATTTCGGTGAGTTAAACTCACCTTTTTGATAAATCAGTATTTTATATAGTAGATAAAAATTATAGATTGCTTGTTTGGATGATTTACCGCTTTATCAGTTAGTTTGGATTTATTCCCGCCCTTGGAGAGGATGGCCTTTGATATGTACCAGTCTAGTTGCGGATGACCCATATTATACGATTATATAACGTATGTGACACAGAGAAACATCTTGGAGGGACCAAAATGGATTTCTCACTACTGTTGATTTATATATATTGTTGATGCCAAAAATGGGGATCAACACCCAAAAGAATCTAGTAGAGATTAAATGAAGAATTAAATTAAAACAGAGTAGAAATTATAAATGAACATGCAGAATTTTTATAGTTGTTTGACAATCTTGGCCTACTTCTACTTCATATTTGTATTAATATTCTACTTGATTATGCTTACAAGAGTGTTTGGATCAGTTCGAATCCATTAGAACAAAAGTGAAGAATCAAAATGGCAGAGCCTCGGTAGAGAAAGCAGGATCCCTTTTCTGGTGCCATTCCTTGCTGTATTTATAGGGTAAGATGCCCATAGTTCGGACCGAAATTTTGGATGAAGGTTCATGAGACCAAGACGAGGCGACTCAAAAATTTGCAGGCCCAATGGGGCCCGTAATAGGGATCGGTACCAATCCCTATAAATGCATCCAAAAGGGCTGCGATCCCTACAAGGGATGCCCTATGATGTTAGTTACATGCTTCTCGAATTTTGTGAAATTCCGATGTACAGTTTATGAGATATCACATTTTCCGTGAAGTTATGCTTGAATTCTGATTTCTGCCGATACCTCTAAAGGGATAGGAACCGATCCCTCCAACTTGCTCCAAATGCCATGCGATCTCTATTTGGGGTTCCATATGTCCTAATTAGCTTATACTCCAAGTTTCATGTTGATAGCATCTGTAGTTGAGTTATTGACTGATCATTATTGAAATATGTATTGAAAGCTGAATATGGACGATCCCTTTTATACCGATCCCTTTTGATAGGTAAAGTAATTTTCCCATAACTCGAGCATATGAACTCCAAATGACTTGAAACTTGGAACATAGCCTTATAGGGACTTCCTTGTCACTATGTATCGATCTTACCAAGTTTGGAATATTAATTAAGGATATGTACAGATCCTCTAAGGAAAGGGATATGCACTGAACCCCCGTCTAGGGGAGGCATTATTCCATACTTAGAATATTATGGAGAGTTATCCGTTGGCCTCGGTTGATTATCGCTTCATATCATTTCCTGTGCTTGATCTTTGAGCCTAATAATCATCTTTTCAGGCCGTCTTCCTCGATGATCGCCCGGTCTAACTTGTCTAGTCGGTCTGAATATATCCAGCCAAAAAGTCGAATAACATATATATATATATATACACACATATATGCTGATATATATGAGCTATGATGTAGGGGGACATTTAGGAGGGATATAACAGGATTCCTCACCACTGTTTAATTATTTTTCAATAATATTCTTGTTATTTGGTTATTGAATACCAAACCTAATTGTTTGAGACTATTGGTAATGACATCGTAGTATGTTTAGAACTTAAACTCTGTAGCGGTAGAAAATCATTAACAACGTTTGTTAAATGGTCGAGAAAACGACCGTTTTCGGCGATCACGGATTGACGAACGGACGATATGTCGGGTTTGTATCGGCGATTGGGGATTTTTAGAAGCGTCTGCCTGATTTTTAGTGGCTCGGTTTGTCAAAAGGAGGATATGATCGGAAACCATTCAAAAATAACTTTCGACGAACCAGTGGTCGAGGGGTCGATCGGAGGAGTCGACGAGGAGCATAGGATCGAGGCAAAAGTCTTGACCTTGGCCAATTTTTGATTTTGGCTTTGATTTGTCATGAATGGTTCGAATTATAGTTTAGACCATGTTTTTTTGCTGCTCGGTTCACTACCATTCGCAGGTAGTAGGCGGGGTTGAGTGGTGCCGCATCTGGCATGGAGTTGTCTCAGGCGTTGGCGGTCATGGTGGAAGAGGTGGCGTGTGATCTTGGGGTGCGAGGTGGTGGTAGGAAGTAGATTTTCTATCGCGCTTTTTGTTTTCGTGCGCGACAGGATGGTCAGAAGATGGATAATGGGTCGGAAGCAAGGGCAATATCGTGCAATGGGTCAAGCTCACCATTCGAGACCAGAGGCAGTGATTAGTTTGAGGATTTGATAGCCAAGCGAAGTGTGCATGTACACGCATGCACGCATGCATATGGGTTCGAACTGCAGATGAAAGAATTGGAGAAGAAGGGGGAGCTCTGTTTTTGGTTGCGGGTTGGAAGCAAAGGGCAAGCGGGATCAGCCCAGTTGGATGGTGAGAAGTTTTTTTGTTAACTTATTTAATTATTTAAAGTATTGAAAATTTTGAAATGTTATACCTCTCATACATGGAATCTGATTGATTCATAAATTTTTATATTGTACTATTGTAAATGAGTACAACATTATAGTGTAATTTGTTGATTGCTTTGGACTTGAGAAAATATAGCAGAATAAATACCCGTTATGCTATTTTATAGTTTTGGATATTCGATTATATATCATAAATGATAGCTACTTTGAATTAGTGATATATTGACAAATGATGGTTAAGTTATGTATAAACTAATGATATTCCCTTTTATAGTTTAAATAGCATTATAGCGTTTTTCGCTATATTGTCATTTATTAAATTTCAACCCAAAACCCTATCATAAGAACTTAAGCTTGTATTTCCGCTAAAAAGAATATTGAAAATTATTAATCTTTTTTATTAATAATAATATAAATTAATTAATCTTTTAATTAATTAATTTGAGATTAATTAACCAATTTATAACTAATGATTAAAATTGGTTTATCTTTAGACTTAGTTAATCATTTTTGGTAATGATGTTTTATAATTAATTAATAATTTTAACTAACGATTATTTAGTTTAATTAATTTTTTTAATTAAGTATAATGGAGTTTAATTAATTTATTGAACTTAATAAATTATTTCAATTAATGGTAATTGAAATTAATAATTATTTCAATTAATGGTATTTAAAAGTAATAAATCATTTTAAATAATGGTTTTTGAATTTAATTAATCATTCTAATTAATGATTGTTTTTAAATTTGATTAATTATTTTAACTAATGATTTTTTGGAATTTACTTAAATCATTTTAATTAATGATGTTTCAAAAATAAATAAATCATTTTAACAAATGATGTTTTAATTAATCAGTTTGACAAATAAAGTTTGGATTTAGTTAATCTGATTAATTTATGATTATTTAAACTTCATTAATTGTTTTAATTAATGGATTTTAAAATTACTTATCGTTTTAATTAATGATGTTAGAGATTTATTATTCATTTAAGTAATAATTATTTGAGTTTAATAATTTTTTTAATTAATTGATTTAATAAAGGTGATTAAAGTAAATTAACTAATATAATAAAAAATTGCTTTAATAAATTGATAAACCGATTTAATGAAGATTTTAAAGTTAATTTACCAATGTTATAAAAATGTTAGGAAATAATTATCTATTTTACCATAGATTATGAATTGTTTATTTAAGGGGATTTTAAGTGGGATTAATTATCTTTCAGGATAATTAATATTGTTTTTAAGTTAAAATGGAATTGGAACTGGGTTATGGGGATGTTAAGTTGAATAATCTTCTGGGTGTTCGGTATGATGTTGGTTTAGGCCTTCAGGGTCGCGCACTTGAAAAAATTATTCTCTTGTCGTTTTAACGATCCGGAACTAATTCTTACAGTATTTTACCACTAAGGAAATCAAGCCAAAACGTTCAGTTCATTTTTAAAAAGAAAAGATTTGATTCGTTTATGGAAATGAATTATTCTATAACGTGAATTACTTATATGGAAACGATTTATTTGTATAACTAGCATTAAATATCGAAGAAGTTGACTTGTCGCCATTTCGAAAGTTAAGAATAATCATGTGACATACCTTTGAGGTAACACTACATGGACTTGTCTAGTATCTTTGTTAACCAAGAAATAGTACAAGTTTGAATTCAATGAGTGGTGATAGGTATACAAGACTTAATTTCCATATACGATAGGTTTATGTCCTTGATAGTTGGTACCTCAGCTATCATTTACTTCAGCTACTTTATTTCATCACTCTAAGACGATGTGTTGCTCATTTGAATTTTGTTATCCCTTGTCTGAAATGACTAAACCGAAAGAGCAAGTGAGGGCCAAGCTATGTGGGGTTTCTCCCATTAGGGTATCTTCACATCCACTCTAGATTGGATTCGGTGTTGCGCGTTGAGATGTGAAGTACTGGGATACTCGGTAACAGTTGGCGGGGTCCGACTTGGAGGTTTTCAAGTACTGGGATACTCGGTATATTTCTAGAGGTATACTTTTAATGAGGGGAGCGCACCCTTAGAATCAATTGTTGGAAAATTTCCCTTCCTTATTGATTCATATCCCTGAATCTATTTTAGATTTAAAATTGCCACGAGTAGAGCCATCTCCTCATCACGGCATTTAAGTGTTTATTTAGCCCATTCTATCGAGTTTGGACTGTTACTTTATTTAGCCCATTCTATCAAGTTTGGAGTTTAGCCCATTCTATCGAGTTTGGACTGTTACTTTTTTTAGCCCATTCTATCGACTTTGGACTGTTACTTTATTTAGTTCATTATATCAAGTTGGACTGTTTTCCTTGTTCTATCCATTCTGTCCAGTTTGGATTTTACTCGGTTTATTTCCATTATTTCATGTCTCATTTAATATTATTTATACTCAATCATTTTTGGATTTGTTTCCTAATATTTATTTCTGCCCTTTTCTAGATGGATGTTATTCTTGTGAGGTAAAAATCCATTCCACGTTAGCTGCAACGACCCGGATTTTTCGATATTTGATAAGGAATATTTAAATGGTTTTAGATATTGGATTGGAATTATAGATTGAATAAGAATATTTGGTTTTTATATATAAAATAAATTCAGAATTTAAATATAGCGACTTATTGGATAATTTAATTATTGAATTTAATAAATTTAATATTGGTTAATTTTTTTGTATCTTGAGTTTTAAGCTTGATAAAAAATAATTTAAAGGGTTATAAAATTTATATTAATAATACTGAAGATGGCGCAACTTTTAAAATTGAATTTAGAAGTGGTTTTTTCAGTTTTAAAAATATATCGTTTAAGTTTACATTTAAAATAGCCTTTCGAGGCACAGTCTCAAAATTCGACGAAACTAGTTCTATTGGATCCGTAATAGTGTATTATTATCAGATTTCAAATTTCATAGTGTTTGGAGTTATCTTTTGGTCATACGGAATTAAACGCGCTGAAATTTTTATTGAAAATTTAATATAATAATTTGGTTCAAAAAGCTATCTTCTCCATACGATTGAAATAGGACTCGAAACCTTTTCCATTATTTTCGAAATAAGGGTATAAATTTATGAACGCCTAGTGGCGTACCTCGATATATATATATATATATACACACACACACATACGTACATATATATATATATATATATTTGACATAACAAATACATTTCCATCAAAACTTTCCCCCTTCACCTCAGTCACTGTAGCTGTCATCTTACATGCCACCTCCATCTTTTAAATCACGTCCCTCTCCTTTCTCTTCTTCAAAATAAATTCGTGAAAAAAAATGAAATTTCCTCTATGATCTCCCATGCCAATATTCAATTAACTATTCAAATCGGAAATTAGAAGAAAAGGGATTGAGCGAAAAAAATTACGAACCCATTTTCTTCAAATCCTTAGATACCAAATGTATTACGAATGAAATCAATATCGTTCAGAGAAATTAAAAAAAGGGAACAGTAGGCGATGAATTTCGCTCGAGTAAATGGAGATAGGGCGATCGGGAGATGGCCTTCGTGGGGTAGGGTGGAGCCATGGCAAAGCAATGGAGAGGAGTATTGTGCGACTTAGGGCATTGCTGTTTGGGGACGCGGCTGTTTACGAGCACGCGCATGCATTGCAGGTTCAAGGCTAAGGTGCGTCACGCTGTTTAGGGCTAGGGTTTGGCGAGCTTGATGGGTGCGGTGGAGACATGATGGGGACAGTCAAAAGTCGATAGTCGACCGAGCTTGGTGACGGGAAGCATCACGACCGTGTACATAGGGAGGATTAAGGTACTGCATCTTTTAGTGTGTAGTAATCATATTCAATTTTCACACTATTAGTTTAACTGTTTGTTCATAAAAAAAAGGTAAATCCAGTGGAAGTAAAATTAGATAACAAATTGTACAGTTTGGTTTTAGATATTGTTTAACTATTTTAAACTTATACAGTTATCGTTTAAGTTCCCATGGAACTAAATACAAATTATTTTAAAAACCTTAACTGTGGGCCAAAATAAGACATTGATAACTATGTGAGGTCATTATATAACCGTCCTTATATAAATACTAGCCATACAAAAAATTTGGACAGCAAGTTTTATATACAATATATTATAAGTGTGATTTATTCACATTGTAGTTCTTGCCGTGAGTCTGGGTTATCGCTTACGTTTGTAGATCTTCGCAATGGAGAAAATAGAAATTGGATCGATCAGCAAATTTAAAAAATAAAATCAAGGTGAGAATTTCTCACTCATTTGGATTACCATATTTAAATTTAAATGTTTAAATTTAAATTATTGAATGCTTGATTGATTAATAAATATATAATTTATCTATTGGATGACTATATACATGTAGTAGTATATATATTAGTATTGGAGTGGTATTCCTACACATTATAGTGGTTGAGGCCCAATGCACCCCACATAATAGCGGATGACCCTATATACCATGATATCCCCCTCGAAGTGGGATTTGTATTTTTGTTGTTGACTAATATCTGTGGATGCAGGAAAACCAGGTTGGAGGGATCCAATTGGATTCCTAAAAAGATTTATTATTTTCATATATATATATTGATATACGATATGATGGAATCAATTGTTATGGATTGTTGTGTGGATTGAATTATTAAGAGCTACAGTAGCACGTGCCTTAAATTTGGTATTTTTAAATACCATGAATAATTAATTTGAATGAATTAAAAGGAGATTTTGAATATAAAATATTTATATTGGAAATTGGATTTATTTTAAAAAGAAATTAAGTGGAATGAAAATATATAAATTAACTTTGTTTATACTTTGCTATTCGTAAAATGGTTTAGATGGAGATTTTAAATAAATTACATAAAAGGACCGTAAAAGATATTTTGAAGTTATGGAAAAGAATTGGAATCGATATGAAAATAGATTTGCAATAATATTGGATTTTAATAAGAGAAGGAATTCATAAAATGAGATTTTATAAATAGAATTGGTTTTATAACTAAATTAAACTCAAAGGAGTTTATAAATTTAGAAACGAGGTTAATAAATAAGGAAAATGATATCAGCGGATAAGTTGGTATAAAACTTATAGTGTGAACTTATATCGAGTTATGGGAATCATTTTTATGAAAGAAATAATGGAATCTATTTTTAAAGTGAGAGTGGTGATAAATTTGAGATATAGACGATATGATACGAATCAAGAGGGATTATAAATCGAAATTAGTGAATATTGAATTTTTAAAATATATGCTGCCGAGGAAATTAAAATAGTTTAAATGGGATTTTTATTTACTATGCTATATAACTTAAATTATTATTTAGTTTTAGAATATTTCTTAAAGTTAGTTATTATAATATTTAATACTTGTCTAATAAATTCTAAATTTATTTATCAGCTTGTGAATTAGTTTGTTATTAAAAAGTAATTGGGTATGAGCTATCAATGCTATTTAAAATGTTTTGATATTTTATATTTAATTAAACATATTTTAAAAATAAACCATTTTTCTTATTTCATATATATAATTTTAAATGATTTAAATTTATTTATAAAATCCTCTCGAGGTTGGAAATGAAGTTATTAAACGGGCATGATTTTAGAAGAAGAGCTTATAGTGATGATATGGGGACTTAAGGAAATTTTAAAAGTATAAGATAGGTGAACTTCATAAGGTGAAATATAATTCACAAAAGTAGTTGAAGTGAATTTGGAATTATAAGCAAGTATACTTGACTTGGGAAATACTAAGGAAATTAATTAAGGAATTCAAAAACTTATATAACTCGTTATAGATGAGTAAAGAATTTACAAGCAGATTGTAAATGATCTTAGGGAAATTGGTAATAAATGGAATACTGCTCAATGTTGAACATAAAAATTTAAGTGGAAGAAAAATATTCTAAATATTGGAATGGTTGGAAATATTCCATTGAAAATATAAAGATTTGGAATTATTTTCAAAACATGAAATACTGGGCTAATATCTTATAAAGATATTAGGGATAAATATTTTGGAAAATTTATTTAAGGCCTGATGGTTGCTTATGGATGTTATTTGATATTTAATAATCGATTATCAGTATTGGCCAATTCGCCGATCGTTTCAAAGAAAACAGGATCAGATTTAATCATCCAAAAACCACTTCGACCCGTTTTGAACGTTACGAATGGTTATCGTGAATGGCAGCAAAGACAATGATTCAGTTTGTCCAGACCGAGGACAACTTGTATGGACGAATGCTATCAGAACATCGTCATTGGAGGACGATGAGCATTCTAAGTAAAATTTGTTCTTGAAAGGTAACGCTTAGCCTCGAGCCTCATTAACCAAGAATTACTAAAAAAGAGGAGATGCAGGAAGGCTAAGTGGGTCACACCCAAGTAGGGTATGTTATCACCTTTCTATATGTCCTCGGAAACATTTATATTATGGATATGATTGTTCTTGGAAGGAGCGCTCGATGGTAAGGGTGGGAACACCCGGGGTGATAACATATTCAGTCTATCCAAGTCAGGGGTATGCCGGTCTTGTGTAGCAGGGGATCCCAGCGCGGTTTTCGGTATATTGTTTTAAAGGTGTACTGTGAGGGGCGGTACCCCAGTGGCCCAGTCATTCGATGGAATTCATTTTCCAATAAGCGCCATATGGTTTTGTTTGTTCCAACTATGCTGGAATGTGAGATGCAAGCAATTCAGCTATTTTCTATTTACTTTCTATAGACACTTTTATAATATCAAACGATTCTGATAAACATTGTTTTATTTGTAACGTGGCCTTACGAGTTACCTTTGTTTCCAAAGGATTTTTAAAAGTTAATAATTCAAATTGAGTGTGTTTTCTCACCCTTGTTTTCCAGACATACTCGGGTGTTATTTTATTATAATGCTCAGGTCAGATCGAGTATTACAGATTCAGGTTAAAGTGCTATGGAGCTCAGGAGACGAGCCAGAGGAGTTCATACGTATATCACATACTTGGTTATTTTTGCCGTGTGAGTTATGTATATCAGGATAAGTTATTAAACCGCCCAGATTAAAGTATTGAATTATTGTACTCTGATAGCGATATGTATATTAAAAGTACATATCCTGTATTTAAAATCTTTTGTTATATATTATATTTTGTCCGGCTGCGATTGTGAGATTCTGTGTTGTTGTTTCTATTTTTCGTCTACCTTTTCCTTCTCCACCCTTAATGAACTGGTATTTTTGTCACTCAACTACTCGGCATTCTATACAGTGGACGTATTAATGTCGATTTTTGAGGGTCAAAAATCCCCAGTCTGTTACATTAGCGGCGTTGTCTCAAAGAATTTTTATTTATGTTTCAACTTATTCGAGTTATCTCACGCTGGTTTTACTAGACTAGCCCAAGTGTGGTTTTCCTATAATGCTCGGGTCAGACCAAGCATATTTCCAAGTTTAGATGGATATTTTGGAGCTTCAGGAGAGGAGCTGGAGGCCAAGAGACGTATTCACGTAGATGATTATATTTCTGTTGCTTACGTTGTTGTATTTTATTCAGCAATTGTGAGGACACTGTTGTTATAAATTTCCGTGCTGAATAGGTTAATATACTCTGATTGAGGTCTTTATATATTTATACTACAGATTTGTTTTGTGTAAAGGATTGTCATATATTATAGATTATTCGTTTTGCTGTGAGATTCTGTATTGTTCGGTTCTTCTTGTCTTCTTTCTTCTTTCTTTTCTCTAACTATCCTCTTTCTCATTCAATTTGGGTTGGACATATGTGGTTTATTGTCTGCTTAAACTATACGTAAAAGTGGGTCGTTACAACTGGTATCAGAGCTTAGGTTGAGCGAACACCTAAGCTTTGGTGGGGTTTACTCATTTGAGATAGGGTAAGTAAGACCCTAGGATGAGTTTGAGAGGGTGCATATATATAAGAGCGCGTATTTGTTAGTGGTATAAAAATGTTTTATATTGTGTTGTTTAATCTATTGAGTGGCTTAAGAATTCCGGTTGATGCATTTGACCAATGTTATCGACAGGGATTTTCTAAACACTCAAATAAGACCAATTGACATAGTATTGTATTAAAATAGGTAAATGGAATAATTTTACCTGGAAATCTATTTTATAT
Organism: Allium cepa; assembly: GCA_030765085.1. Taxonomy (NCBI): domain Eukaryota; kingdom Viridiplantae; phylum Streptophyta; class Magnoliopsida; order Asparagales; family Amaryllidaceae; genus Allium; species Allium cepa. Next base: position 753,094,734 of record CM060940.1, on the reverse strand, counting down.
GTAAAAGAATAATTTTTCATAGTTATTTTGATTTTGCTTAGTTGTTAGGAAGGATAATATTCCATCATTATCATCTAGGATTTGATCAGTCATGATCGCCCATTTTTGGGCACTGACTATTATCCATTATTCTATCATGGATCTTCCTTTTTGAAACCTAGGTTGGATAGGTGGGAAATTTGGGTACATTGAAACGAATACCTTGTGAATTAAGTTTCACAATTTGAATATAAGGCATTCGTTGATAATGTTGAGTTGAAATTTTATTTCTAAGGGTGTTTATTTAAAAAAAATATTTTGGAATGAATATTTTAGAAATATAAAGATTGATGTGATTAAGTTCAAATAAATATTGTTTTATTAAAAGAAAAATTGGAATATTTTGAAATAATATATAGGAATAATTGAATATATAGGAATGATTGAATATATAGGTTGGTTGTAATTATTGGGGTTTTATAAGAGAAGTTTATTAAAAAGAATATTTAAACATTTCCAAAATAATACTTGAAGAATGATTTATATAAAGAAAGCTAGAATATTTTCGAAATAAATATTGAAGAATGATTTCCTTTAAATAGGGGTATTTTATAAATTTGATTTATAAAAATGTGCTATATAAATAAAAGGAATTCGAGAGTTTAAATCCCGATGATTTTGACAAGATAGTTTTATGATTTCCATGTTAATAATAGTAATTGAAAATCTTATTGCGATAAAATCACTTCTAAGTAGGGGATTGCTACCGCAAGGATCTGGCTATGTAATTTTTTTTGATAAAAACAAATTTGGATTTGATTCCAAAAGTTTGGTTTGATTTACTACAGTTAATAGGTGTATTACTATTTCAAATGATTTTGGGAGAAAGGAAATAATATTTGATTTTGAGATAGTTTTAGAATATAAATGCTTATGGAAATGGTAAAATAATTTGCTTAAAACCATTTTCAAGTAATAAATACTTTTGGAAGATAAAATTATAAAGAAAAATGTGTATTATTTTAGATTGGTTCGGGTAACGAGTTCCGATCTGTTTTGTGATGATCGAAATAATCTCCTAAGTGGTGACCGGATGTTTGCTTAGACTAACGGTATTGTGCACTAAGTAAATTATTCCCTTTATCATTTTACGGTAGGACAAGTCCGAATTCGGATGAATCCAAAGTAAATTGTAATTTGATATTCAATAAAAACTATTCTTTTGGTAATATATTTGGTACGGTTTCAAAAGGGGGGTTTTGGAAAATGAAAAAAATTATTTTAAGTTAACTAGTTCGAGTGGCTCGAAAATAACTAAAAATGGGTAAGAGATACGTTCAAATGGTAAACATTCTCTTGAGTATTATTCCTCTTATAAAGAATTTATGATACTGTTTGGTAGTACCCAGTTCCTTAGTGTAATTTTGGGGTTACTCGGGATATCTATATATATTTGTTATGGATTAAATATATATTATCATTTCAAAAGTTTATGAAATAAATATCCCAGTATTTGACCCTTAGGTTTCCAAAGTACATGGTACGGTTTTATAAAGTGTTTTGATTGACAACCCGGGTGTTTAAAATCCTTAACTGAATTCCATGGAGTTATATGAAATGTTTTTCACAAATATTTAAATGGGAATAGAATTGGTATTGGAATAACTAATTGAATAGATACGTAGGATGGATGTAGATCATTCTCTTTCCATATAGTTAGATCTGTTATTCGAGTACAAGGCTTGAGGTATTTCACGCTGTTCCAAATAAGGATCCACTACTCGATTTCCGATGGCGAGCACTTGATGAGGGTTATTGATACGAAACTAAGCTTTTCTATCATAGTGACAGCTACGTAAGAAGAGTAGAGGTTCCTAATCCAGGAGCCTGATCAAGATCCGCACTAATAAATCGGGTGAACGATACTGGTCTAGAAGTGGAGTCATGTATTCGAGTGGTGATCGAATCAATTCTGTATACGAATGATCTACGGAGATCTTGGGGGTTTTTGAACAGTATTGAATGTTCTTGGCCAGAATTTCAGGGATGAAATTCTTTTTACGGAAGGGGGAAAGTATAACAACCCGTATATTTTGGTCTTCGGATTTGAATATTTAATTTATTTAAATATTCGTATTTGAATTAAATTATAATAAAATCTATGTTTCAAAATTAGACTTTCTAATGACATATTTTTAATTTAATTTTTAGAAATTTTCCATAATTTGTAAATTGGAAAATAAACAAATTTTCATTGGACATATTTTACGGCAAACGCTAGCATTTTGAGACTTTACAAAATCCAATAACTTTTCTATTTTATTTTTGTTTGTGATCGTATAACATTATTATATGCGATCGTAATTTATATTCTGTCAAATTCAGTTCGTAATCAAACGCGATACGGCCCCTTGTTTCCCTAGCCACCATTTTTCCCCAGCCACCAAGTTGCCTACTCTTTCCCCTACCAGCCACCCTTGTTTCCTGTGATTTGACATGGAAAATAAATTTTAGATTTGATCCGATCTTGTAGACATGAGTATATATGGGTGGTAGGAGCAGAGTCTTCTTCTGCTTCATATTCATTTTTACGCTTTCCTCTGTTACTTTCATAAATCAAAACAATTTAAAGTTTTCTCAAGCTTCAAAAATCAATACCTCCCAGTCTAAGCAAAATCATCCAAAACTTCCAATGTGAAAGTTGTTCGTTATCGAATCTAGTTTTCTCTGAAAATAGTTTCATGGGTTTTTGTCAAGCGGTTTGAGAGCCATCTTTAAATAAAACCAAGTAGTCGAGAAATAACTGTTTCGGTGATCTTTAAATATGGTTAGGTTCGTATCGGAGATTGGGGATTTTTAGAAGCATCCGCATGATTTTTAGTTGCTCGGTTTGTCGAGAATGAGGAGATGATCGAAAACCATTCAAAAAATAATTTTCGACAAAACGGTGGCCGAGGGGTCGATCGGAGGAGTTGGGGAGGAGCGTAGAATCGAGGTGAAGATCGTGATCATAACCGATTTTTGATTTTGGCTTTGTTTTGTCATGGATGGTTCGAATTAGGTTTAGAGCTTTTTTATTTTGGTGCTTGGTTCACCATCATTCCCAAGTGGTAGGCGGCATCAAGTGGTGTCGCATCTGGTGCAGAGTTGTCTCAGGCGCATGGTGGAAGTGGCGGCGTGTGATATAGAGGTGCGAGATGGTGTGCAGCGAACCAGGATTTTCGACCATCAAAAATCGACATCAATACATTCACTGTATAGCATGTCGAATATTTAAGTGCCGGAAATACCAATTGCTAGGGGTGAAGTAGTAGAAGAGATAGAAGAAATAGAAAATAACACATAGAGTCTTACAAAATCGCAGCAGAACCATATATAATAGATAAATAAATATCTTTATACAAAAAGAAACTATAACTGTTAATATACATAAAGTCATCTGAGTATAAAATTCAACGTAGCAATTCAGACAATTATAATAACTTGTCCTCATAAGTACTGAATATACAGTTTAACACACACAGCAGAAAATAATCAAGTATGTGTAATGCGCCTAAAATCCTCTAGCTCATCTCCTGAGCACTATAGCATCTTAACCTGAATCTGTAATACACGGTTTGACCCGAGCATTATAATAAAATAACACCCAAGTCAGTCTGGAAAACTAGCGTGAGAAAACACACTCAATTTGAATTTAATTATTCTTGAAAATCCTTTTTGAGAAAAACATGGATATCTCTTAAGACCACGTCACACATAAATACGATGGGTTTTTACCTTACGATAACCAAAACCTTTTTATATCATAATCATCTGATATTATAATGGTGTCTATAGGAAATAAACTATAAAATAGTAAAATGTTGGCATCTCAAGTTTCAGCATATTGGTATACAACTAAAATCGTACAGTGCTTATTGGAGAACGGATTGCATACAATGACTGAGCACTAGGGTACCGCCCATTACAGTACACCTCTAAAAAAATGTACCGAGATCAAACCTATCATTCCTGCCAACATAAGACCGACCTACCCCTTACTGGATAGTACCGAATATGCCATCACTCTAGTTGTTTCCAACCTTTTTTTACTGAGATCTCATGCACAACCAGTTCCATAAATATGTAGATGTAGGGTATCTAGAATGGTGACAACATACCTTAATAGAAGTGACCCACTTAGCCTTGCTGCATCTCCCCTGATTTTCAGTCATTCCCGGTTCATGAGGCTTGAAGCTAAAGTACTGCCTCAGGTTTAGCATTCATATACTTGGAATGCTAACACCGCCTCCCAAGAAACAATGCAATGATAGCATTCATCCATACAGTTTGTTTTGTGTCTAAACTAACCAATCTCTTCAAACATCACCGTCTTCCTTATCTTCACAATATCACAATTTGCAACGCTCAAATCGAATCGAAGTGATTTTCGGATAATCAAATCTAATCCCGGTCTCTTCGAAATGATCAACGAATTTGGCCAGATTTTATAGTCGGTTATTTAACTATCAAATTACACACATAAGCAGCCACTAGGCCCATATTATAAATCTATCAAAACATTCATTTCAAGATATCTTTCAGCATTTCAATATTTGAAAACGATTTCAAATACCTAAATCCATAACAAGATATTTCAAACCATATCAACACTTAGAAATATTTTCAAATCCAACTTATAATTCTTTACTTAGAAAAATATTCTATATAAATCATTTTGTCGCTAAAATATCTCCAAAACCTATAATTTCAATACTTTGGAAAATATTATAAGTCTATTTTCCAAAATCATTTCTAATATCCATACTTAGGAAATATTCCGTACATCTCATAATCTCCAAAAAAAATTATTACTTCCCTTTACAATTATCCAAAAAATATCGATTTTACTTATTTATATTCTAACTAAGAATTTATAACTCCTTTAATGAATTCAGGTTCATTTTCAGAGTTCCCATATCTAAACAATTTAAAATTGTCCTTTTCTCAAATTCTCTTAAATTCCCGAATTCCATTATAAGATTTTCTCTTTATAAAATCACATCCATTAAATAAAAACCAGTTCACAAATCTGGAGAGCATTTATAAATAAATTGCAATCACTTACTTTAAAACTATATATATAGTAATAAATTTCAAATATGGTTAAATAATTATTTAAAATATCAAAGCACTTGTAAAATAAATGTCAATAACTAATTCCAATTCATTTATAAAATTTCTAATCGATTTACAAAACCTGATTATAAAACTTAGAATTCATTTCAACAAATTTAAATATTTAAATAACTAACTTTCTGAAATATTTCAATCCAACTAATAGTTATTTTAAAACTACATAGTTTAATAAATAAAAATTCTTTTCTAAAAACATACCTTAACTTCTTGTGAAAAATCATTTTTAAAATTCAACATACCTATTTTTTAACTTATAAATCTCTCTTGATTTATCACAAATCTATTTACATTTTTAAATTTCATAACTATTTCCTAAATTCCAAAATAGAATTTGCTATTTCTTTCTAAACTGATTTTCATATCTCATTTTAAATTCACACCATGAATTTATATTTCCAACTTATCAAATGATAATCATTCCACTTATTTATAAACATCATTTATAAGTTTATAAACTCAACTCTCATTTCTTTGTTAATAACAGATTCATATTGAACAACTCCATTTTTAAATCGGTTCCTATTTAAAATCCCATATATAAATCTATTTCTTAATAAATCCGGAATATATTCCTAAAATATTTCAAATCTCGATTTCGACTTCTATTTCGTATTCCTGGAAATCCCAATTAAAAATCCATTATTTAAACGTACTGAAATTAAGTTCTCTATTTGAAATCATTTTACAAAATAGCTAATAAATATCTAATATCAAACTTAATTATTTTATCCAACTCAATTCCTTTTTAAATAATCCTACATCTTAATATAAATATTTTCATTTCCAAAATCTCCTTTGAATTCTCCTTTTAAATTCAAAAATATTATTTATGTTATTTATAATACCAAAATTAAGGCCGGTGCTACTATAGCATTGAATAAATCAAATCGTAACATAATATATAACAGATTATTCTAACACATCATATATCACCATATATGAAATTAACAAATGCATTTGAGAAATCCAGTTGGCTCCCTCCAACCTGTTTTCCTGCAACCATAGATGTCATATAATCACAAAAATATAATCGCCACTTCGAGGCAGGACATCGCAAATAAAACGGGTCATCCGCTATTATGCGAGGCACATAGTGTCTCATCCGCTCCAATCGGCAAGAAATATATCCAACTACTAAAATATACTACTATATATATAATAATACGACATCCAAATGATAAATTTTTATCAATCCATCCAATCAACTAATAATAATTTTTAACATTTTATATTAAACCAGTAATCAAAAATGAGTGAGATTTACTCACAAAAATTCCATTGTTGCTTTCGCGTTCTGATTGGTCTATAGTCGAACGACGTTCGACTATAGCTCAAAATTCAACTAGTTTGAATCTTCCTAAATTCAATTCAAAATCATACATCTCGATGATACAAGCACAATGCGACTGATTTCGACCTGAAACGAACTAGATATCAATTTTACAAGCTTATTGATATTATTAAATTCCTTAATCCCATCATTAATTTATAATTAACCTTGTAAATATTAATAACCGCTCCTACCCTCTCTCTAAAATCTTGTCCCCATAAAAAAACTACCTCAACTTCGATCGCTCCTTTACGCCACCGTATGCCGCTTGGAACCGCCGCCTACCACCTGAACGCGAGCCTCCCTCAGGCGAACTCCATGATCTAATGTGCCTCCCCCTCCTGCCTCCAATGACGAGCATGAACTGAATGTCAATTAATGTTTATCTCCAAAATTCTGATGCGGTTGTTCGCCAGTCGACCCTAAACTCTGCCACGACGTAGCCACGCACCCCACAAACAATCCTCCTTCACAACTCGTCGCTTGAAAACTCACCAAAACACCACAGTTTTCCAATAATCGCTGCGCCTTCAGCCTCCTCTAGCTACCACCAAGAGCCACCATCGATGATCTCCATTGTTCATTCGCTTTGTCTTTACGTCGCCTACAAGTTTCTAGTTGACGACGAAGGCTTAAAACGCCGTGGATGGTCGTGGCCGTTGGATTAGGGCTATTGCTTTTGAAAAGAACAAATGTTTCTCAGGTGTAAGGATGTGATTTAAAAGTAAAGAAGGTATAGGCTCGTACATATAGGGTGGCTGAAATGTGAAGGAACAACGGGTGATGTGCATGAAGATAATATGTATATTTAAAATCCAAAAACTAACGACCCGGAATTTCCAATCCCGAAAATCCCATATAGTTAGGTAGAAAAAAGAAAAGCGATAGAAGAAGAAACAGAACGAAACGTAGATTCCCACATTCGTAGCGGATCGAGATATAATATCAAATAATATCATTTATAAAAAGATAGTTGTATCGGTAAATTTACATTTAATACATCATATTTTTCCATATTTACACAAACAATGGACAGTTAATATTACATGTTCCAGACAATCTACAATATACAATGCGGAATACTCTTCATACGTTCCTGCCATCCGGCTCGCCTCTTGAGCTCCAGAACGTCCTTACCTGAAAATCTATAATACTCGGTCTGACCCAAGAATTACATCAAAGTAACGCCCGGGTCAGGCTGGAAACCAGCGTGAGTAAACCCATCTAACATGGAATACAACAACATAAAACTTACATAAAACCCGAGATAACTCGTATCAATTTTAAGAATTCACAAGTTTCGTATAGACAAAACTTATTACTCACATCAATTTCTAAGTACCAAAACTTAGATTAAATGGTCCAATTCACTTAAATCATTCCATTCCAACCTATTGATTTCACATATCAAATCTATAAAGAATTTTTATAGATTAAAATCGAAGTGGTTTTGGGTATTTACTAATACCCGACTCCGGTCTCTTCGAGTTCAATGCCATCTTAACCCACACTATTCAAATGATACACAATTCAATCTTTAATCACAAGATGTCACTTTTACACAGGAATTCATCATCGACAGATAACCCCATAACCACTATTCAAGACAAACATATCATATCACAAACATTTCATATCAGAAATATCAACCAATCATTCGTAAGAAAGATTAATTAGTCATCCATTCCTAATTAAATCAAATTAATTACTGTAATCACTTTTAATCTTGTTTAGTTAACAATAATTAATTACAAACCATTAATTAATCATCCCTGATTATCCTCTCTAGTTACATTTAGTATTATCCCTTAATTAATTTACTACATTCATTAATCGACCTTGATTAATCACATTCAGTAATTAATTATTCTTAATTACTTACATTAATTAATTATCCTCTTAATTAATTAATAAATCCTTTAATTAATTACACCGAATAATTAACACTTAATTACTTTCCATCAAGTAATTACCCATTAATTAATTACAGCCTGTAATTATCCATTAATTCCTTCACTAAGTAATTATACTTCATTAATTACCTTAATTAATTATACTTAACCCTAACTAATTCTTAATTAACAATTAATTAATCCATAAACTTTTATAAATTAATTAATCCTAAATTATCAATTAATTTATCTTTAATTATCTTTTTAATTTAAGTAATCTTTAATCATAAAAACTTAACTAACTTCCAAGATAAAACAATTCCATTAATTTCCTAAAATTAATACATGTTTTTAAAAACATTTCGTCTTTTTAATTTATACTTAATTACCTTTAAAAATTATTATTTTTTTAAAATACCTAAACCTTTCCCAAATTAAATCATGAAACTTTTAAATCAAATAGTTTAAACATAATAGTTCAGATCAGTTTTAAAATTTAAAATTAGCTTTTCAAACTTCTTAAAACATTTTCAACTTAACTTCAGGTTCGACCCGACCCTGATTCGAGACCAGACTCGAGTTTTCTTCTTCGTCTTCCCTTTTCCTTTTTTTAGTTTTTAGTTTAAAACAAGACTGGAAAGGCCTCACTCACAAACTCCAGTTCCAACCCGAAGCAACCCTCTTCCTACTCGAGCACCTCCTCGAGTCTCATGAACCCAACCTCCTGACACGAAACCGCAGCTGTGCACGTGCACAAACCATCAACGGTACCGCTGCCTCTGGCGACACCTCGCACATATCCACGTTCAACCATCTGAACGATTTTGACCCTCAAACTAATGTCGTTAAGCCTAAAACCGATTCGAGCTTTCCAGTTGAAAACTGGAAACTCACCGCCACCATAAAAACTCCTCGAACCACCATTGCCTATCACCGAAGCCACCGAAACTTCGCCAACGACTTCGTTAACTCCATGCCATCTCTTCCTAAAACCTCGTGTAGCTCGATGCATCAATGAAACCACGACGTCCAAATTTCCAAACCTCGACAAAATTAGGGTTTAAAACCCTTTTGGCTTATCGCCGACGCCACGGCGATCGAACACCACATCCACCATTTTTCCCAACTACCACGATCACCAAGCTAGCTCCAGCCAAAACCTCGACCACCAGAATCACCTCAGTCGTCGTAATTTGATCAAACTCTCTTTTCCGATCATCACAGAAATGTGACCTCAAATCTAAACGAAAATTCATGATTTTTGTTTTAAAAATCGAGTTTTTCAGTGGCAATTCAAGTTGCGTGCTTGAATTTACAAAATAAATGTTTGATTTTTATCAATTTAAAAGATCTCACTGACTTTGCTGAATTCCAAAAGAAATTTCAAACATAAATTACTTAAACTCATTTTTAAATCCTAAATTACATTTTCACAAACATATTTTGTTTATAATATACAGCCTAATAATACATAGATAAAAAATTTATTGGATTTTTTCTTTGTTTTTCACTCTGTAATCTAGAAACAGAGAGTATCAGACATTCAACTAGCATGCACAGATCTCATATACATATACACAGAGATTTACACACACACACACACATATATATTCACATGCAATCACCATATAATCAAGAAAATAGAGATTAAATTTTACTTAAGCCCTTTTTTATTAAAGTTTACTCACCTGACTAGATGTGCAGAGAAAGGTTGAAGCAGCTTTGAATTTGAGGTGTTTTGAAAATTTTGAACTTGAATAAAATTGCTTGAATATGGAACTAGAAAGTACTTGATGTTGAAAACTGAATTGATGAAGCTTAAAATCTAAGAAGATTGTTTACTTAGTTGATTGGAAGTTTCAGATTTGCCTTTTGTTTGGTATGTGAACTGATTTTCGATTTGAAAATTTGTTCTTATAGGGTTTGATATTTCTTTTTTTTTTCTGATTTGTAAAATGTTTTGCAGCTCTTTGTTCTTAGAATTTTGGAAAGAAGATAGAAAAAAAAGAAATGAAAAGGAAGGTATTTGTTTATATAAGTTTAAATTAGATTCATTAAAAATAAAAGAAAATTAAAATAAAAGCGACACTTTTCATTTTCCTTATTTAGTTAGCTAACACATGTTAATAAGAATAATTATAAGTCAACACACGTAACTATCATGCATAATTAGATTTTTAAATGTTTTATATAGCTTTAATAATTAATTTTCTAATTTATAAATACATATTTTAATTTATATAAAATTAATATAAACAATTTATGTTCTTAATAAAATCAAATAAAATATAATTTAAAACCATAATATGATTTAAGATATAAATAACTATCTTTTGAATTTCAATTTAAATATTTAAATACAAATCAAATTTCAAATCCAATTTGAAAATCAATTTGATATACACATAATTTTCATAAAAATCTATATATAAACAACATAATTATTATTATTGTTTTAAAATAAAAAATTTACTAATTTTAATTAATTTTTAAAAGAAATTATCACATTTTAAATTTGTTTGAAATTCTGGAATATCACATTCCTCTTCCCCTTTGAATCTTTTCGTCCTCGAAAAGGAACAAAGCCAGAATTTATTATAATGATTATTATCAGAAAAATTATTCTTTGGTAAATTTTAAAACAATTAAAATATTATAAAATAGTTTTATAAAGATACTTTAATGACTCGATATCTCAACCAGTCCACCCTTGTTGCCACAGAAATTCGGTCATATGTTGATCAGGCGTAAGACTGAAAATCTATAAGTACTTAGCAGACCTGTTTCCAACACCAAGTGAAAATACTTGAAAAATAATTTTATTGAAAACATAGAAAACATTTTGAAATAGAGGAAATATCTTTGGTGAGAATTCTCTGGAAATCATCACCCCATCCATGGTCGCAGTTAACCGGATGGTTACATTGCCATCTCGGTAAAATCCTTATATAATTGTAGGCACTCCGCGCCCCTCGATTACGCCATGGAACCCGCTACAGGTCGCAGTTACATCGTGGGTTACGTTGCCATCACAGCAAAAGTCCATGTAACTGTAGGCATCAGCGCCCTCGAATTTCGCTGCCAAATAAATGAAACTTCTCCACTCCGCTCGACCATGGATTGCAGTCTACCGATGTTACGTTACCTTCCCGGCAAAATCAAGCGTAGACCGTCGACACTCACCTCCATACGATTTCCCCTATGGTCCATAGTAGATCGTAATGACATTGAGTTACACTGTCGTCGCAGCATAACCCAAATGCCCCTGTAGGCATCAGCGCCCACGACTTTCGCTACCCAATAATCCTCAGGAACTAGTTTGTCTGAACTCCTCACAGGATCAACTTTAGAACCTCCCCCTTTGAGGCTCAAGGCAGTACCAACCGATGGTACTCCTGAGAAGTTCATTCCAATGGAGCGCCTTTTTCTCCAGAGCCATTTTCAAAACACTTTATACTATACACATATAGTATCTTCCAAATCATACACCTAGTATGAATCCCATATAAATATCCTTTTCTCAAAATTGATTATCCCAAAATCTTTGGGTCATTCCAAACTTGTATAAATTCCCTTTTTATACTTAAAATACTTTCAAAAAAAACCCTGGCAATAGATTCAATAAGGGGAGTTTATCAGTTATACATACATAGCTTTGTTATGCCAAAACAATATTTAAGCTTGATTACTCTATAAAGTCACTTATCATATTACTTACTCCCAAACAGTAAATTTCTACCATAGAAATATCCAATTTCCACTTTATTTCATCTTATATCTCACAAAATATACTTTCTATTTCAGAAATCATTTTACATTTCTAATCCATAAATTTTCCAATATCCATTTCATTCAAACTCGTATGATGTACTCATATCATTCGTACGCAATACCAATCTGGTCGCTCACTCGATCACACAATTCCACTTATGAACTAGTATTGTCCACCCGACTTCCTAGTGCGGACTCAGATCTGGTTTCTTGATCAGAAACCGTCATTCTCCTTGCATAGTCAAAACTATGATAGAGAACATCCAAAACCAATCAACAACCCATATCCAGGTTCACCATCGAATATCGAGTGAAAAATCCAAACTCAGATTGACATGCTATCTCGAAATTCTGTGCTCGAATCTGGATCAAATCACTACGCGACTAGAATAATATACGTACATCCTACGTATTCATCTTCATTGATTTTTAGCCAAATCAATCTTCTTTCTATTCACCTTTAATTTGATTCTATTACTTAATTCCCATTGCTTCAATCCCATTTGGATTATCACTTAAATTCTTATCTTAAATGGATATTTAATCGTAAACAGTTTAAACTCTGTCCAGCTTATATTTAGAAGATAGCTTGGAAAAGTTTAAAATAGATAAGTAGTTGAAAAATAGTTATTTGTTGTAAAAAAGCTGTAAAATAGTTAAGTAATTGTAAAATAGTAGAAAACAGTAATTAGTTTATAAAACAGTGGAAAAATTGGTAAATAGTTCCAAAAATAATTGTAAAATAAGTATAAAATAGTTTGGCTTTATAAAGAAAGGTTGTAGACAGTAAATAGCTTGGAAAAATAGGTTTATATTAAAGCAATTATTTTTAAAAATAGTCCAGAGCCAAACTGTTCAATTTCCAATCTCCGTTCTCATCAATTCAACTTAAATTTCCATTTCTATTTAAATTGATTCAATTCCAATTTGAATTGATCCCAATTCCAATCAATTGCCAATTTCCAGTTAACTTTCAATTTCAATTCAAATTAAGTTAACTTCCATTCTCATCCCATATTCAAATCAACTTCCTATTTGAATTTGTACTCATTCAACTTCAATTTCATTTCAAATTATCCAATTCAAATTTCCATTTGAATTTTTAAACTTATCCATCTTCAATCATAATTCCAATTAATTCAAATAAATTTCAAATTCAACCAATTTCGATTTTCAATTCATTTCAACTCCAGTTTGAATTTAATCCCAATTCAGGTTGAATTATCCTTGATTCTTTTCAAATCAAATTCCATTTGAATTTAAAACTATTCAACTTTAATCACAAATCCAAATTATTTAAATCAAATTTTCATTTGAACTAATTTCAAATTCGATCTCACTTTAAATCATCTCGAATTATATAAATTCAAGTTAAATTTGAAATGTTGGTTTAACCTCTTAAACCAAATTAACCTTTATTTAAAGTATTTAAACAATTTAATTCTGAGTCCAAATTTCAAAATTCCATTTTAAATTATCTTTACTTAACTCATCACAAGGTTCAAGTAAGAGTTCAAAACAATTTTAATTTACAAGTCCAATTCTTAACATTCAAATCTTAAGTTCAATGGAATTCCATATCCTTAATTTCATATTTAAGTTAAATTTTATTTATCTCTATAATGGATATAATACCACAATCCATTTCTTCATTCATTTAAACAAATCCAATTCACAGTTTATAGATTGTTAATAACAATGGAATGATATCATCTAAACTATTTAAAACATCCATCCATTTTCAATTTCCAGATCTCAAACCCATTTTGAGATCACACAAACCCCCAATTCAAATCAACCATTTAACTTTTCATCTTGAAATTTCCAAATTAGGTTGTTCATTCGAACTTATTTAACTTTTTCTAAGTTAAATTCAATATAATCCCAATAATCCCACTCAAAATTTGAATTCTCCAATTCAAATTTCTATCACTTAAAAGTTCAAAAACTTATTTTACTTTGGGTTTTTACATCACACTTTAAGGAAAATCAAAACTCATCACTTTAGAGTTTATTTCAAATCATCTTTAATATTATGTATATCCACATATATATATACATATTTATTTCTTGGCCTACCAAGCCAAATCTTAAAATTTAAACCACCTTTGGTTTTAATTCAAAATAAATTCTTTTAAAATTTCCAAACAACTTCTCATTTTAAAATAAGATCACGTTCAAAAATAGTCTGAATAATATTATTTATTATTTCCTTTAACACTTTGAAACAATTCAAATGTTTCTAGACTTAGGTTTTAAAACTCCGCAATTTAAAACCTACTTCAATTTAGAAGTTATACTCATCTTAAAAGTTTACTTCATTTGGCTTACTTATTAACACATATACCATTATTAAACACAATAACTATTTATGATAATACCCAAAATTATCATACCTGGATGTTCATTTTTATCTTACTCTTACTTCTACAAATTTAGGATTTTAGTTCCAGCTTGGATGTATTTCAAACTTATCTTCATTTAGTTTCAATTTGGTTGTATTACTATTACCACTGAATTCTCATTGTTAAAATTTTCAAATAACACAACAACCAATTACCTTAATATATAATGGTTAGAAGAATCATTGCTTTATATATAAACTTATATAAAAATCATTTACTTTTAAAACCATTATATAAGAAAATAACAAGTACGCTCTCTCATATGTATATATTACACTCTACTCATTCTAGGGTACTATTGACCCTATCCTTAATGAGTATCCCATCAGAGCCAAGGTTCTCGCTTAACTTTATGCTCTGATACCAAAAGCAATGATCCGGAATTTTCGATCTCGAAAATCCCAGATAGTTAGGGAAAAGAAGAAATGAGTTATAAGAAGAAACAGAACGAAATATAGATTCTCACATTTGCAGCGAATCAAAATATAATATCAAATAATATCATTTATACAAAGAAAGCTGTATCAGTAAATTTACATTTAATACATCAGAGTTTTCCATATTTACAAAAACACTGGACAGTTAATATTACATGTTCCAGACAATCTATAATATACACAGCAGAATACTCTCCATACGTTCCTGCCATCCAGCTCGCCTCCTGAGCTCTAGAACGCCCTTACCTGAAAATCTATAATACTCGATTTGACCCGAGCATTACATCAAAGTAACATCTGGGTCAGGCTAGAAACCAGCGTGAGTAAACCCATCTAACATAGAATACAACAACATAAGACTTACACAAAACTCGGGGTAACTTGTATCAATTTTACAAATTCACAAGTGTGGTATAGACAACACTTATTACACACATCAATTTCTAAGTACCAAACCTTAGATTAAATGATCCAATTCACTTAAATCATTCCATTCCAGCCTATTGATTTCACATATCTAATATGTACAGAATTTTTATAGATTACAAATCGAAGTGGTTTCGGGTATTTACTAATACCCGACTCCGGTCTCTTCGAATTCAATGCCATCTTAACCCATATTATTCAAGTGAAACACAATTCAATCTTTAATCACAAGATGTCACTTTTACACAGTAATTCATCATCGACAGATAACCTCATAATCACTGTTCAAGACAACCATATCATATCACAACATTTCATATCAGAAATATCAACCAATCATTCGTAAGTAAGATTAATTAGTCACCCATTCCTAATTAAATCAAATTAATTACTTTAATCACTTTTAATCTCGCTTACTTAACAATAATTAATTACAAACCATTAATTAATCATCCCTAATGATCCTCTCTAATTACATTCAGTAATTAGCCCTTAATTAATTTACTACATTCATTAATCAACCTTGATTAATCACATTCAGCAATTAATTATTCTTAATTACTTACATTAATTAATTATCCTCTTAATTGATTAATAAATCCTTTAATTAATTACACTGAATAGTTAACATTTAATTACTTTCCATCAAGTAATTACCCATTAATTAATTACAGCCTGTAATTATCCATTAATTCCTTCACGAAGTAATTAACTTCATTAATTACCTTAAGTAACTATACTTAACCCTAACTAATTCTTACTTAACAATTAATTAATCCTTAAACTTTTATAAATTAATTAATCCTAAATTATTAATTAATTTATCATTAATTATCTTATTAATTTAAGTAATCTTTAATCATAAAAACTTAACTAACTTCCAAGATAAAACAATTACATTAATTACCTAAAATTAATACATGTATTAAAAACATTTCATCTTTTTAATTTATAATTACCTTTAAAAATTAAGTTTTTTAAATACCTAAACCTTTCTCAAATTAAAGCATGAAACTTCTAAATCAAATAGTTTAAACATAATAGTTCAAATCAGTTTTAAATTTAAATTTTAAAATTAGCTTTTCAAACTTCTTAAAAACATTTTCAACTTAACTTCGGGTTCGACCCGACCCTGACTCGAGACCAGACTCGAGTTTTCTTCTTCATCTTCCCTTTTCCTTTTTTTTAGTTTTTAGTTTAAAACAAGACTAGAAAGGCCTCACTCGCGAACTCAGGTTCCAACCCGAGGCAACCCTCTTCCTCCTCGAGCATCTCCTCGAGTCTCACGAACCCAACCTCCTGATATGAAACTGCTATTGTGCATGTGCACAGACCATCAACGGCGCCGCTACCTCCGGCGACTCCTCGCACATATCCTCATTCAACCATCTGAACGATTCCGACACTCAAACTAAAGTTGCGAAGCCTAATACAGATTCGAGCCTTCCAGTTGAAAATTGGAAACTCACCGCCATCATAAAAACTCCTCGAACCACCATCGCCTATCACCGGAGCCACCGAAACTTCGCCAACGACTTCGCTAGACTCCATGCCATCTCTTCCCCAAACCTCGTGCAGCTCGATGCAACAATGAAACCACGATGACCAAATTTTTAAACCTCGTGTAGCTCGATGCATCAATGAAACCACGATGACCAAATTTCCAAACCTCGATGGAATAAGGATTTAAAACCCTATTGGCTTATCGCCAATGCCACGGCGATCGAACACCACATCCACCATTTTTCCCAACTACCACAAACCAAGCTAGCTCCAGCCAAAACCCCGACCATCAGAATCACCTCAGTCGCCGTAATTTGATCAAACTCTCTTTTCTGATCATCATAGAAATCGACCTCAAATCTAAACGAAAATTCATGATTTTCATTTTAAAATTCGATTTTTTTAGTGGCAATTCAAGTTGCGTGCTTGAATTTACAAAATAAAATGTTTGATTTTTATCAATTTAAAAGATGTCATTAACTTTATAGAATTCCAGAAGAAATTTCAAACATAAAATACATAAACTCATTTTTAAATCCTAAATTACATTTTCATAATTTTTTTTAGAATTTAAAGCTAATAATACATAGATAAAAAAGTTATTGGATTTTTTCCTTTTTCACTCTGTAATCTAGAAACAGAGAGTATCAGACATTCAACTAGCATGCGCAGATCTCACATACATATACATAGATATATATATATATATATATATATATATATATATATATATATTCACATGCAAGCACCATATAATCAAGAAAATACAGATTAAATTTTACTTACGCCCTTTTTTTTATTAAATTTTACTCACATGACTAGATGTGCAGAGAAAAGTTAAAGCAGCTTTGAATTTGAGGTGTTTTGAAAACTTTGAACTTGAATAAAATTGCTTGAATATGGAACTGGAAAGTACTTGATGTTGAAAACTGAATTAGCGAAGCTTAAAATCTTAGAAGATTGCTTGCTTAGATGATTGGAAGTTTCAGATTTCAGATTTGCCTTTTGTTTGGTATGTGAATTGATTTTAGATTTGAAAATTTGTTCTTACAGGGTTTAGTATTTTTTTCTGATTTGTAAAATGTTTTGCAACTCTTTGTTCTTAGAAATTTGGAAAGAAGATAGAAAAAAAAGAAATGAAGAGGAAGGTATTTGTTTATATAAGTTTAAATTAGATTTATTAAAAATAAAAGAAAATTAAAATAAAAGTGACACTTGTCATTTTCCTTATTCAGTTAGCTAACACATATTAATAAGAATAATTATAAGTTAACACATATAACTATCATGCATAATTATATTTTTAAATGTTTTATAAAGATTTTATAATTAATTTTATAATTTATAAATACATATTTTAATTTATATAAAAATAATATAAACAATTTATGTTCTTAATAAAATCAAATAAAATACAATTTAAAACCAAAATATGATTTAAGATATAAATAACTATCTTTTGAATTTCAATTTAAATATTCAAATACAAATCAAATTTCAAATCCAAGTTAAAAATCAATTTGATATATATGTGTATTTAAACAAATATAGTTTCAACTTGTATAAAATAATTTTCATAAAAATCTATATATAAACAACACAATTATAATTATTGTTTTAAAATAACAATTTTATCAATTTTAATTAATTTATTAAAGAAGTTATCACATTTTAAATTTGTTTGAAATTCCGGGATATCACAGAAAATATCTAGATATTTTATTCTGAACCTCGATAGAGGCGTGCCGCTTGGCATTGCTAATGTAATATCCTTATTTCGAACGCAATGAAACAAGTCTCGAGCCCCAATTCGAGCGTATGTGGAAGATAACCTTTTGAGTTGACCATTTTTTTAATTAAATAAATCATGTGCATTTCATCTTGCATGATCAATCGGCAACTCCAAACGCTGCGAAATTTGAAATCCGATAATAATACACTATTACGGATCCAATGGAACTAGTTCCGTCGAATTGCATGACTGTGCCTCGGATCGCTATCTTCATTTGTTTATTAGATGAGATATTTCAAAATCAATTCAATCACTTTTAAATCCAATTTAGAAGTTTATTTACTTTCATTCTTAAAAATAAAAATTTAATAAGCCCCTTTGAAATTATTTTTATCTTAAAAATTCAAGATTCAATTATTTACACAATTTCAATTATTAATTTAATAATTAAATCATCAATTAAATTTCTATATTTGAAATATAAGTTATTTAACCTAAAATTAATTTTTCAATATTTAAAATGAATTAAATATTCCAAATTCAAATACCTAAAATTCTTGGTTATTACATTCTTTCCCCCCTAAAAGAATTTCGCCCCCGAAATTTGCCGAGGTAGGAAAATGTTCCAAACCATTAACTTCTCAAAATCCACTTAGTTAAAACTCAAAATTGCACTTTTCTAAATTTTATTTAGTTTCAACCAAAAAACTTAGTTTCCATTTCTAATTCGAACCCCAATATTTCAATTACAATTCCAAAATCAACTTTTTAGTCAAGAAAAATTTCAAAAATTTTCTAACATCCTAAATTTTCGAAATTTTTTGGCAGAGTCTCCCTTGTGCGGATAATCTTTTTCAATATCACAAATATGATATAAGAAAATATGCATCGACTCTCATGGTCAAAAAACGCAATATACATATCCATATTTTTATTTTCTGCATGCTAAATTTGTAAGGGTACCTTGTTTTAGCTTTACTAAGCGAGTTTGCTTAATTTATAAGAAATTGCGCTACCAAAATCAAGCCAAATAACCTCCATGTACCTGTACTTACTCAAATAAACACGTAAGTTATAATTTATGCAATTTAATAACTTCACATTCATTTTACTAATGCAAACACATAGATTGCATAAACCAACATGTTACACAAATATATAAAGCAATTGTAAGATTCCAATACAAACTTAGTTACTTTCAATCGATTTATATCCCATTTCATGCATTTTAAATGATTTACAGACAATTTACTAGCATTCAATTCATATTTACACAGATTACATTCATATAAGTTACAAATTGATTCTAATCAATTTGCTCACTTTCCATTGATTCGTAATTGTTTACTTCTATTTATTTCCAATGATAATTCAACCCATGCAATTTGGTGATATTCATTTAAATAAATAACCACTTTAAGTTTATAAGCCAATTTAAATTGATTCTAAATCAATTTATCAAGCTCTATTTATTCACATTCAATTCATTCACAAATCTTGTTCGCTCAATTTTATGCTCGAAAACAATCCAATCCATGCCAATTTATTAATGAATCATTTCACAAATTAGTTACTTAAGTTGAATTTCATTCTCATTAATCATATTCAATCTATTTCCACCATTTTCAATCCACAATTCATTTTACTTAACCAAGCTGAGTCTCATTTCTATATTCGATTAACAAATTAATTTATCTAATTAGTTCGCTTCCATTTCATAATTCAAAATCTTATTTTTATTTCAAAAATCATTCAATTCGGTTGGCTTGAGTTCACTTTATTTTATAATTCAAAATTGGATTTCCATTTCTCATCAAAATATCATACCCTTTTTTTCTAGTCTTACCATTCCACCTTTTCAATTTATAAATTACACAACTTATTTTTCATATTTTCACAAATTCTTTACTTCAGTTGATTCCATTTCAAAATTTATATCTATAAAGTTATATATCCATTTTCCATTTTATAACTCAAAATTTATGTTCAAATCAATTTAATATGGGTTCAAATCCAATCCAATTTTATTTAACTTATCTTAAGTTAAATTCTAATCCATACAATTTCCTTTTACAATTCAATTTATTTAACTTGCATAATTAAATTTTAATTTCATACTGAAATTCACATTTCTAAATTGTAAGTTCAAAACTTATTTTTCACAGGTTTCATAAAACATACAATGAATATTCCAGAATTCCACTACCCGGTTTCATTTCAAATCATTTGAAATCATGGATTTATATACACACACACACACACACACACACACACACACACCAAATCACACTTTTTAAGTTTAAACCAAACCTGGTTTTTATCCAAAACAAATTCCCTTTGAAATTTTGAAAACAACCCTTGTTTTCAAACAAAAATCTCCATATCAAATTACTACGGTAGCATCCATCACTTAGAAACTTGAAAATGAACACCAATGATGTCGCGATCATTACCAGAATTATTTTCCAATGACTGAAGTGAATTTAGTGCTTTATCAGTTCCAAAATTCTTTTAAAACAACTTTTGTTCCAATAATATTTTCAAAATAATACCATTTTCATTTTCACAGCACTTCTGAAAACATTTTCCAAACTTTTCGGGATTTTAATCTCCAAATTTCGGTTTGAATCCACTTTTATTTATAATTCATATACATAAATCATGCTTATATATAATCTTGTTTGGATTATAATAATAACAACCAAACACACCAATATCTATAATAGTTTCAGAAAATTATTTCTTTTATATCAAATTATAGTTTGGGTAAAAAAAATTATTTACCCAATTTAAAACAATACTATATTGGTTTACCTAGTTCAAGTGTTTAGAAACCCCTATCGATATCATGACATCCCACATATCGACCAGGATTCATAAGCCACTCAACAGATAAGTTAACACAATATAAAACATTTTATGTTCACTAACAAATATGCGCTCATATCTATAATACACTCAATTCATTCTAGAGTACAACTGACCCTATCTCTGTTGAGGAACCCCCACCAAAGCCAAGGTTCTCGCTTAACCTTCAGCTCTGATACCACGTGTACCAAACTACGATTTTCGACCATCAAAAATTAACATCAATACGTTCACTGTATAGCATGCCGAATGTTCAAGTGTCGGAAATACCGATTGCTAGAGGTAAAGAAGAAGAGATAAAATAAATAGGAAACAACACATAGAATCTCACAAATCGCAGCAGAACAATATATAATAGATAAATACAGATCTTTATACAAAAAGAAATTGTAACTGTTAATATACATACAATCATCGTTGTACAACAATCAACATAGCAATCTGGAAATTTATAATAACTTGTCCTCACAAGTACTGAATATATAGTTTAACACACAAGAAAATAACCAGGTATGTGTATTACGCCTGAAATCCTCTAGCTCGTCTCCTGAGCTTCATAGCATCTTAACCTAATCTGTAATACTCAGTCCGACCCAAGCATTATAATAAAATAACACCCGAGTCAGTCTGAGAATCAACAAGAGAAAACACACTCAATTTGAATTTAATTATTCTTAAAAATCTTTTTTGAAAAAAACAAGGGTATCGTGACCACGCCATACATAAATACGACGAGTTTTTACCTTATGATAACCAAATCCTTTTTATATCAAAATCATCTGATATTATAATGGTGTCTATAGAAAATAAACTATTAAATAGCTGAAATGCTTGAATCTCATGTTTTAGCATATTGGTATACAACTAAAACCGTACAACAATTATTGGAGAATGGATTCCATACAATGACTGGGCACTGGGGTACCGCCCATCACAATACAGCTTTAGAAAAATGTACTGAGATCGAACCTATTAATCCCTGCCAACACAAGACCGGCCCACTCCTTACTGGATAGTACCGAATATGTCATCACCCGATTGTTCCCAACCTTTTTACTGAGATCTCATGCACAACTAATTCCATAAATATGTAGATGTAAGGTATCTAAAAATGTGACAATATACCATAATAGGTGCGACACACCTAGCCTTGCTGCATCTCTCATTATTTTCAGTCATTCTCAGTTGATGAGGCTTGAGGCTAAAGTATTACCATAGATTTTGCATTCATATACTTGGAATGATAACGCCATCTTCCAAGCAACAATGCAATGATAACATTCATCCATACAAGTTTTTCTAGATTTGAGCAAACCAATCTCTTCAAAGATTTCCGTCATCGTTATCTTCACAATGTCACAATTCACAATGCTCAAATCGGATCGAAGTGGTTTTCCAATAATCAAATTGAATCTCGATCTCTTCGAAATGATCAACGAATTTGGCCAGATTTGATAGTCGATTATTTAACTATCAAATTACACACATAAGCAATCACTAGTCCTACATTATAAATCTTTCAAAACATTCATTTGAAAATATCTTTTAGTATTTCAGTATTTGAAAATGATTTCAAATACTTAAATCCATAACATGATATTTCAACCCATATCAACACTTAGAAATATTTCCAAATCCAACTTATAATTCATCTATGACAGCTGTAGCACCATGAACGGTTGGGCTAATAGATTTCTTTCTCAAGCTGGCAGGCTTGTACTTATCAAATCAGTCATTTCATCTGGTCGAGGGCCTGCATTCTTCCCATTAAACTCATTGGCATGGTTAGAAAAGCAATGTTAAGGTTCTTCTGGACTGGCTCCATTCGATCTAGAAAAATCATTCCTTGCTCCTTTGGATTAATGGAAATACCTAAGCATAAAGGTGGTCTTGGTATCCTTAATCTGCAAACTTGGAATAAAGCTGCTATAAGTACTCTCTTGAATGCCTTACTATCTAATGCTGACACATTGTGGGTTCAATGGACCAAAATGCATAACTTGGGTAGAAAAAACTTTTGGACTATGCCTGTGCCACAAAACTCCAGTTGGACTTGGAGGAGCCTCCTGATGTCAAGATCATTACTTCTTCCTCTTATCAAAGTAAAACTTTCTACTACAAGTGATACTAACTTATGGTGTGCACCGTGGCTGGACGATGGCCTGATTTTAAGCAAAATCTTTACTCCTCACCAGATCATTCAATCTGGTATTAGTAGTTTTGCCAAAGCTACTGATTTCATCATTAATGGCAGGCTTTCTCTGCCATATTCCAGTAACCAAGAGATAAGAGCTATATGGAACAAGTATCAATCAATCTCCTTCGTTCCTACTTCTAATGATGCTACTCTATGGGGAGGAAAATCTCATTCCATCTCCTCTGTTTATAAATCGCTTGTGAACTATCCTGCCACAACTGACATAAAATGGCATAAAGTCATATGGACCAGAAACTCGATACCCAGAGACAACCTTATGTTATGGAAGGTCATCAACAGTGCTCTGTTAACCAAAGACAGATTGTTGAACTGTGGGTTGCCTGTTGATCCGCTTTGCTATTTCTGCAAAATGCAACCTGAAACTGTGAGTCATTTATTCTTTGAGTGCAGTCAGTAATTAGGCTTGTGGAGCAATCTCATGTCTTTGATGAATGTTAATCATAACCATTGCATATCAACTGTGGAGTGGGCGCTGATAGGGAAAGCAACTAGGTGGAGGAAAAATAAAAGATTTGTGTACTTTTTTATTATCAAAAGATATCTGAGTATCATTTGGGAAGAAAGGAATTTAAGGAGTTTCGAAAGCAAGATTAGGAGTTACGACCAACTGTTGAATGCTATACATGCCAGTATTAAGTTGGGTATAAGGGAATGTAATTTTGATTTCACTTCCTTTATACCACCTGATTGGCTTTAGTGTCTTTTTCCTCTTTGTGCTTTTTTTTTCTTGTGTTCCATTATGTTGAATCTCGCTTCTCTTTGTTCTTTCTTTTTGTGACTATGAGCCTGTTCATAGTTGCTTTTTCTTTTCTTATTTTCGTGCAATAAATCTGGTAGGGGACCAGTCAACCCCGCTTGCCTTTCAAAAATATAATTCATTACTTAGAAATTATTCTATATAAATCATTTCGTCGCCAAAATATCTTCAAAATCTATAATTTCAATACTTAGGAAAATATTATAAGTCTATTTCTTAATATCATATCAAATATCCATACTTAGGAAATATTCCATACTTATCTCATAAACTCCTAAATTTCTATTAATTCCCTTTACAATTATCCAAAAAATATCGATTTTACTTATTTACAATCCAATCAACAATTTATAACTCCTTTAATGAATTCAGATTCATTTTCGAAGTTCCCGTATCTAAACAATTTGAAAAAATTCCTTTTCTTAAATTTTCTTAAATTCTCGAGTTCCATCATATGATTTTCTCTTATAAAATCACATCCATTAAATAAAACTTCGGTTCACAAATCTAGAGAGCAGTTATAAATAAATTGCAACCACTTGCTTTAAATTATATATATAATAATAAATTTCAAACATGGTTAAATAATTATTTAAAATATCAAACCACTTTTAAAATAAATGTCAACGTTTAATTCCAATTCATTTATAAAATTTCTAATCGATTTACTAAACCTGATTATAAAACTTAAAATTCATTTCAACAAATTCAAATATTTAAATAACTAACCTTTTGAAATATTTCAATCCAATTAATAGTTTTTTTAATCTACATAGTTTAATAAATAGAAATCCTTTTCTAAAAAACAAACCTTAACTTCTTGTGAAAAATCATTTTTAAAATTCAGCATACATCTCTCTCGATTTATCACAAATCGAATTATATTACCAATTTCATAACTATTTCCTAAATTCCAAAATAGAATTTTCTATTTCTTTCTAAATCGATTTTCGTATCTCATTTTAAATTCACTGTGGATTTATATTTCCAATTTATCAAATGATAATCATTCCACTTATTTATAAACATCATTTATAAGTTTATAAACTTAACTATCATTTCTCTGTTAATAACGGATTCTTATTGAACAACTCCATTTATAAACCGGCTCTTATTTAATATCCCACTTATAAATCTATTTCTTAATAAATCTGGACTATATTCCCAAAACATTTCAAATCCCGATTTTGACTTCCATTTCGTATTCCTAGAATCCCAATTAAAAATCCACTGTTTAAAAATACTCAAATTAAGTTGTCTATTTGAAATCATTTTACAAAATAGTTAAATAAACATCTAAAATCAAATTTATTTATTTTATCCAAATCAATTCCTTTTTCAATATTCCCAAATCCCAATAAAAATATTTTCGTTTCCAAAATCGCCTTTGAATTCCCCCTTTTAAATTCAAAAATATTATTTATGGTATTTATAATACCAAAATTAAGGCCAGTGCTACTATAACATTGAATAAATCAAATCATAACATAATATATAACAGATTATTCTAACACATCATATATCACCATATATGAAATTAAAAACAACATTTTGAGGAATCCAGTTGTATCCTTCCAACATGTTTCCCCGTAATCACAGATGTCATATAATCACAAAAATATGATCACCACTTCGAAGTGGGATATCACAAATAAAAATGGTCATCCGCTATTATGCGGGGCACATAGTGTCTCATCAGCTCTAATCAGCAGGAAATATACCCAACTACTAAAAAAAACTACTATCTATATAATAATATGACATTCAACTAATAAATTTTTATTAATCCATCCAATCAACCAATAGATAGTTTTTAACATTTTATATTAAAACCAATAATCCAAAACGAGTGAGATTTACTCACCAGAATTCCAATTGTTTCTTTCGCGTTATGGTTGGTCTGTAGTCGAACGACATTGGACTATAGCTTAAAATTAAACTATTTCGCAGCATCTCGAATTCAATTCTAAATCGTACATCTTGATGATACAAGGGCGACTTGACTAATCACTTTAGATTTCAACCTAAAACGAATAAGATATTAATTTTACATGCTTATTGAATTTAATAAAAAATAAATTCCTTAATCCCATCATCAACTTATAATTAACCTTTTAAATATTAATAACCGCTCTTCCCCTCTCTATAATATCTCTTCCCAAAAAAACGACTGCAACTTTGATCGCTCCTCCATGTCGCCGTAGGCCCCCTGGAACCACCGCTTACCACCTGAACGCGAGCCTCCCTCAGGTGAACTCCATGATCCCAGCGCGCCTCCCCCTCGTGCGTCTAACGACGAGCATGAACTAAATGTCGATCGACGTTTATCTCGAAAATTCGGATGCCGCTGTTTGCCAATCATCCTCAAACTCTGCCACAACGTAGCCATGCACCCCACGACCAATCCTCCTTCACAACTCATTGCTTGAAAACTCACCAAAACGCCGCAGTTCACCAATAATCACTGCGCCTTCGGCCTCCTCTAGCTGCCGCCACGAGCCACCATCGATGATCTCCACTATTCATTCGCTTTGCCTTCACGTCGCCTACAAGTTTCTTGTTGACAATGGAGGCTGAAAACGCCTTAGGTGGTCGTGATGAGATCGTGGCCATTGGATTAGGGGTGTTGCTTTAGAAAAGAAAGAACATTTCTCAGGTGTAAGGGCACGATTTAAAAGTGAAGAAGGTATAGGCTCGTGCATATAGGGTGGTTGAGATGTGAAGGAACAACGGCTTATGTGAATGAAGATAATATATATTTTAAAATTCCAAAATATCTAGATATTTTATTCTGAACCCCGATCGAGGCGTGGCATCTGGTGTTGCTATTGTTATATCCGTATTCCAAACGTAGTGGAACAAGTCTCGATCCCCAATTCGATCGTATGTGGAAGATGACCTTTTAGACAGACCATTTTTTTAATTAAATAAATCATGTGCGTTTCGGCTCGCACGACAAAAAGGTAACTCCAAACGCTATGAAATTTAAAATCTGGTAATAATACACTATTACGATTCCAATGGAACTAGTTCCGTCAAATTTTGAGACTTTGCCCCGGATCGCTATTTTCACTAGTTAATTAAACGAGATATTTCAAAATCAATTAAATCACTTTTAAATACAATTTAAAATTTATTTACCTTCATTCTTATAAATAGAAATTTAATAAGCCCCTTTGAAATTATTTTTATCTAACTTAGAAATTAAAGATTCCATTACTTACACAATTTGAATTATTAAATTTAACAATTAGGTTATCGATTAAATTTCTATATATGAAATTTAAGTTACTTAACCTAAAAAATTATTTTTTTCAATATTTAAAATTAATTAAATATTCCAAATTCAAATACCTAAAATTCTGGGTCGTTACATGGTGGTAGGAATTAGATTTTCTGCCGTGCCTTTTGTTTTTCGTGCGCGGTTGGACAGTTTGAGGATGGATATGTGGTCCGGAGCTAGGGAAGTATTGTGCGATCGGTCGAGGTCGTCATTTGAGACCGGAGGCAGTGCTTAGTTCGAGGATTTGATGGCCAAATGGAGTGTGCGCGTACACGCATGCACGCATGCATATGGTTTCGAACTGTATATGAAAGAATTGGAGAAGAAGGGGGAGCTCTATTTTTATTTGCGGGTTGGAAGCAAAGGGCAAGCAGGCTCGTCCCAGTTGGATGGTGAAAAGTTTTTTTTATTAACTTATTTAATTATTTAAAGTATTGAAAATTTTGAAATGTTATAACTCTCATATATGGAATCCGATTGATTCATAGATTTTGCATTATACGAGTATAACATTATAGTATAATTTGTTGATTGCTTTGGACTTGAGAAAATTTATGATATATTCAAACGAACCAGATTTAAATCATGTTATTTTATTAATAACGTCGTTTAATTTTATATACTTTAAATATTAATTTTTATTAGGCCAAATGAATTACTATCGAGTTATGGATTGAATATATTAATTGGACCCCTATTAGCAGAATAAAACACCATTCTACTTATTAAATCAATTTGGCAATTAATTAGCCAGATAAATCCCCGTTCTACTATTTTATAGTTTTGGACATTCGATTGTATATCGTAAATAATATGCCATTTTAAATTAGTGATATATTGGCAAATGATGGTTAAGTTATGTAGTTATGGTTTATTGAAATTAATTACTGATATTTCCTTTTATAGTTTAAATATCATTATAGTGTTTTTCGCTAGATCTTCATTTATTAAATTTCAACCCAAAACCCTGCCATATGAACTTGAGCTTGTATTTTCTCAAAAAAAATATTGAAAATTTATTAATCTTTTTGATTAATAATAATATAAATTAATTAATCTTTTGAATTAATTAATTTAAGATTAATTAACCAATTTAATTACTAATGACTAAAATTGGTTTATCTTTAGAGTTAATTGATCAATTTTACAAATGATGTTTTATACTTAATTATTCATTTTAACTAATGGTTATTGAGTTTAATAAATCTTTTAATTAAGGATAATGGAGTTTAATTAATTTATTGAACTTGGTTAATTATTTCAATTAATTATAGTTGAAATTAATAATCATTTTAGTTAATTATATTTAAAAGTAATAAATCATCTTAAATAATGATTTTTGAATTTAATTAATTATTCTAATTAATGATTATTTTTAAATTTGATTAGAACTTAGTTAAATCATTTTAATTAATGATGTTTTATAAATAAATAAATCATTTTAACAAATGATGTTTTAATTGATCGGCTTGACTAATGAAGTTTGGATTTAATTACTCCGATTAATTTATGATTATTTTGAAATTTATAAATTCTTTTGATTCATGGAATTTAAAATAACTTATCATTTGAATTAATGATATTTGAGATTTATTATTCATTTAAGTAATAATTATTTGATTTTAATAAATCTTTTTAATTAATTGATTAAATAAAGGTGATCAAAGTAAATTAACTAATATAATAAAAAAATTGCTTCAATAAACTGATTTAAAATTAATAAACCGATTTAATGAAGATTTTAAAGTTAATTTAGTAATGTTATAAAAATGTTTGGAAATAATTATCTATTTTACTATAGGTAATGAATTGTTTATTTAAAGAGGTTTTAAGTGGGATTAATTATCTTTTGGGATAATTAATATTGTTTTTAAAGTTAAAATGGAATTTGAACTAGATTATTGGGATGTTAAGTTGAATAATCTTCTGGGTATTCGGTCTGATGTTAGTTTAGGCCTTCGGGGTCGCGCATTTGGAAAAATTATTCTCTTAACGTTTTAACAATCTGAAACTAATTCTAAAACTGTTTTACCAATATGGAAATCAAGCCAAAAAGTTCAAACCATTTTTGAAAAGTAAAGGTTTAATTCATTTATGAAAATGAATTATTTCTGTAAAGCGAATCACTTATATGGAAACGATTTATTTGTATAATTAGCACTAAACATCGAAGAAGTAGATTTGTCACTATTTCGAAAGTAAAGAATAATCATGTGACATGACTTTGAGGTAACAACTACTTTGACTTGTCCAGTATTATTGTTAACACAGAAATAGTACAAGTTCAAATTCAATGAGTGGTGACAAGTTCAAGTTCAATGAGTGTCTCAACTATCGTTTACTTTAGCCACTTTATTTCGTCACTCTAAGACGATGTGCTGCTCATTTGAGCTTTGTTATCCTTTGTCATAAATGACTAAACCCAAAGAGCGAGTGGGGGCCAATCTATATGGGGTTGCTCCCATTAGATGATCGTGGGGAGGAGCTCCACTCAATCAGTGGTGCGATTGAGCTATGGTGGCTGGTGGCGTCAAAAATCTCGAAATGAACGGAACTTGCTTTCTCCATTCGATTGAGAGCAAGGGGCGATGATGATGAACGTAGCTAATGGCATTAGGCAGAGGGGGTTAGGGCATTGTTATGACATGGTGCATAGGTGATTGGACGAGCATAGTGGCATGAGGAGGCATACGAAGTTCGGCCTGAATTTGGGTTCATATACGTGAGACGAGAGAGAGAGAGAGAGAGAGAGATTAGGGGGAAGAGGCGAATTATGGATGGAATTAATTATGTACTTAAGGTTTATAATTATAATTAATTAATTTGTAATCCATAATTGCAATAACTTAATGACACTGGGTCAGAATCGAACTCGGTCAGTCGCGTTAGGATCGTATTGACAAAATCTACCACATGAAATTTGATTGGCTAAGATTTGAGCTTGTAGAGTTTTAAGCTAAATTCGAATGTTGTTCAAATCCAGTCAGAATTAAAATGCTTCAGCGATAATTGGAATTTCGATGAGTTAAACTCACCTTTCTGCTAAATCGGTATTTTATATAGTAGATAAAAATTTATAGATTGCTTGTTTGGATGATTTACTGCTTTATCAGTTGGTTTGGATTTATTCCCGACATTTGAGTGGATGACCTTTTATATGTACCTCCTTGTTGCGGTGACCCATATTATATGATATATAATGTATATGATGCAAAAGGACAGGTTGGAGGGACCCTACATGATTCCTCACTACTATATATACATGTATATGTATATGTATATGTATATTTGTGTTGACATATATGAGTTATGATGTTGGAAGATAGGTCGGAAGGATCTAACAGGATTCATCACCATTGTTGAATTATTTTTCAATAATATTCATGTTATTAGGTTATTGAATACTAAACCTAATTGTTTGAAACTATTAGTTACGACATTGTAATATGTTCGGAACATAAACCCTATTGTGGTAGAAAATCATAAACAATGTTTGTTAAGTGATGTGTTAACCCATGATGGATGTTAATAGTAGTGATTAACCAAGCTATTTAATTAATTAAATGGCAGCTTATATAGGTGCCATAGTGATTGCTAAGCCTCCTTCTAAATCCAAAAAGTTTTATATTCAATTCAACTTCAGTTTACATCAGTTTAAAAGTAATTGTTTTAATATATTAATATAGTTAAATGATTAAAGGAATATTTATATTATTTTAGAGTTAATTGTTATTAATTAAGTTAACTGTTATTTAATGTTAAATATTATATTTAAAAGTTAATTACTTTTTTAAAGTAATTTATAATATTTGAAGTTAATAGTTAATTATTGTTTAAAGTTAGTTAGTATTTAAGCTTAATTATTATAGGAATATTGTTTCTAAAATTTAATTATTAATATCATAATATAGTTCTAAAGTTAAACTTATCTTTATAATGAGTTTGGTTTGAAGTAAATTTATTATCATATTAATATATTTTTTAAAGATAATTTATTATTTTATAATAATAGTTTGAAGTCTATTATTTCTAAAGATATACAATTATATTACTTTATTTGATATAAAAGTATATTTTTATATTAGAGTAACTAGGTTTAAAGCTATTATTATCTTATTGATAGTATTTCAAGTTAATTATTTTATTTAGACGATTTGTAGTAAATCTAATACTTTAACAATGATTGTTTTGAACTGATATTTTATTAAAGAGGTTGAAGATAAACATAAATAGATAAGTGTTCTAAATAATAGTTTATTATTTAAAAAGTTATTTTTTGATTTTAAAGGAACCTTGATTGATTTTGATTGATTTTATAAGTTGGTTATAAATATGAGGAATCTTTATGAAAGTGGATTTTTGAAAAGAAGTTTTATGAAACGTTTTGAATATTTGTAAAAGAGTTTCATAAACAAACCTGAGGGTCTATAAAGTGTTGTAAATGGATTTAGGTTTTAAGTAAAAAATGATTTCATAAATGAAGGAGACTTTAAAAGGATTGCTGAAGTCAATTATAAAAGAATTTGAGATTTGGGTTTCTCTAAGTTGACCTTTAAAAATGGTGGTATGAGACATCCGTTCCACACTTAACACCGAAGGAACAGTGTTTAAGGTAATCCGCATCTCCAATTTAAATAACGTTGTTTAATCCTTTTAATATGATTTGGGAATAAGAAATCTTCACAAATGTTTTGTATTTGTACTTATGTCAATGAGATAAGTATATGGATGTTTTTGGTAAACGTTTTAGAAAGAGATTTAATAAATTAAAGTTGTTTTGAGGTTTAGTGATCTGCTTTGGGAAATTAAATCTCTAGAATTGTCTTTGTTGAGTATTTGATAGTTACAAAACTGACTATTAGATCTTGGCTAGCTTTGACTTAGGAAGTATGATTGTGAATTCGATTTCCTCAGTGAGGACTTGAGTACTTACTTCCAAGAGAACCGAGATTGAGTTAATCGAAAATTATCGGTTGTTGGTTCGGAGAGACCGGGGTCAGATATATTATTTGAAAACCATTTTGAACCAACATATTCGTTCGAGTGGAAGACATCTTGATAATGTATTGAAGACAGAGCTCTTTAAAGTGCAAGGGCTACTACTACTAATACGAAGGGTGATTCCAGAACTGATGTAGTAAAGATAGTGCCTTCGGTTTCGTTCAGACCCAGAATAAAACTTGTATGAACGAATGTTGGCTCTGCATTGCTGCTTGGAGGGCAGTGTTAGCATTCCAAGTGGGAATTGCCAGCAGGATATTGTAAGAACGTAGCTTCTTCGAACCTAATACCCAGGAAATGAATAAAGCAGGGATATGCCGAAGGGCTATGTGGGGTGCTCCCATAAGGGTATCATCATCCCTGATCTAGCATCGATCTTCATGTATGCTTCAGGGCTCATTAAGTTTAGTTGGTCGCAACCAAGAGGTGATCACATTCGGTGCTACTGGAGAGGAGGGTAGTGCTAGTCCTGAGTAGCAGAGGTGCAATGGGTTGTAGCATCCCGTACATTTTACTTAGAGATGTACGAATTTAATGGGTAGACCCTTACCCTTTCATGGTTGGAATCAATTATCAATATGAGCTTATGAATTTACTTGTGCCTAATTATGTTGGAATGTGGGATGCAAGCATTTCAGCTATATTCGATATTTATTTTAAACCATAAACATTATTATGGTATCAAAGGAGTTTCTATAGAAATGTTTTGGTTATCGTAAGGTAAAATCCCGTCCATGTTTATGTAGAGCGTGGTCTTACAAGATATCTTTTATTTTAAAATGGTTTTTCCTAAATATAAAAATCAATTGATTTAATAAGAGTTTTCACATGCTGGTTGACTAGACTGATCTGGGCGTTATTCTCTTATAATGCTTGGGTCAGCCCAAGCACATTTATAGATTTAGTTTGGACGCATTGGAGCTCAGGAGACAAGCTGGAGGCCTTCAAGTCGTATTCAAATATATGTTAATTTCTTGTGCATTAGACGTTTAGAATTATTAGCATTTGTAAGGATAGGCTATTATAACTGTCCATGCTGAAATAGGTTAGTATACTTTGATTGATGTGTGTGTATATATATTAAAATTATTTCCTTCTATAAAGATCAATTTATATTATATATTATTCGTTCCATTGTAAGATTCTGTGTTGTTTAGTTTCTTTCTGTCTTCTTTCTTCATTCTTTCCCCTAACAATCTATCATTTCGGCACTTGGTTGTTTGGCACGTGAATACCGTGGATATATTAGTTTCGACTTCTAAGGATCAAAAGGGCGGATCGTCATAGCTCGAAACTGTAACCATTACAAAACCGATATATGTATTTTTTGTATTGGAAGCTGTTATGAAGTAAAATGTTATAGAGTTGCACTGTCTATCCTAAGGGTAATCCAAGGAAGAGGTCATCGTTAACATTTCAAATGATGCAATTGTGTTATACTGTCCATCTTAAGGAGGATTCCAAGAGAGAGGACATCTTTAGCATTCGTCGGACGACTTACGGTGGAATCCATGGAGAGAATCATAAACTGTTCGAGATGCTGGAATACATGTAGACCTTGAGATCTGTTAGAGTGA
Source organism: Allium cepa (assembly GCA_030765085.1). Taxonomy (NCBI): domain Eukaryota; kingdom Viridiplantae; phylum Streptophyta; class Magnoliopsida; order Asparagales; family Amaryllidaceae; genus Allium; species Allium cepa. The sequence continues at coordinate 753,060,377 of CM060940.1, read as the reverse complement.
TGCGTTCAAGGAGATGCTGAATGTGACTTCACCATCGAAAATGATAGAAACCCGAGTAAGATGCATAGCCAGTGGATTTTAACTAACCCAAGGGTATATCAACTCTATTAAGAGATGCTTACGGGTTACTAGCGAGAGTTGATGATATTCGATATCCCATGTTGCATGCGTGGACAAGCTATATTTACCTTATGGTATATTTTGTCTAAAGATTTGCGCCGCTAGAAAGATATTTTGACCCTCATCAGGAGGTTCGCTTCCACGTACAAAGGGCACCTCCATACGAAATCCATATGCAAATGAACCTTAGCAGTTTTGATCGTATATTTAATATTGTTGTGTTGTACAAGATTTGCATTATATAACCTAGACACTATCTACTATATCGCCATATATACTTAATAGATGGTCTAGTTCATTCAAGGGGAAAACCATTTCGGCGATTCTACTGGTCGCAAAAGATATATTAAATGGAGCCTCATGTTTCTTGAGTTTCTCACACTAGACTAATGTCTTAATTATGGTTTTATCTCTCCCTCAATTCCTTGGGTTCTCTTTTGTGTAGTTTGAGAAAGACATGCTTTCTTTGGTTATTCTTTAAAGCTCGATGAGCTGGGTGCTTTCACCTACTATAGTATTTTTTTCCACTGCACTACTACTATGTATATACATCAGTAGCTGTGAGGGCAGACTGTTGTAATTATCCAGCCTGACGATATTGCTTAGGATAGTAACTCTGAAATGTTATGTATCTTAGAGTAGTTCCTTGTACTATCTTTTTGATATTATATGTTATTGTTTTGTTATGAGATGCTGACGTATTTTTCTCATCTTTCTTGTTCTTTTTCTTTTTATTTTAACAATCTGTTTTTCCAAGATTTGGGTGTTCGACACGTGAGTACCGTGGATGTATTAGTGTCAACATTTGGGAGTCGAAAAGGCTGGTCGTTACAAATAATTGCACATTTCTCATTTTCAAGTTTCTAATTAAATCTAGATCTAATCCTAAAGGAAAGGTAATACAGAGTTACCCATAATCAAATTTTTGCAGTAAAATTTGAACTTAAGTAACACATAAATACATATAAACAAAATCAGCTTTAAAATATTATCATGATGATTGCAATAAGAATTGATTAATAAGAACATTTCATATGTATGTTTAGGTGTATTATAATTCAAAATTAATTTAAATTTAAGTTTTAAATATATCTAATTAAATAATGAAAACATAAAGTGATTTTTGTGAAATTAGAATTGATTTAACTAAATGATGCGATTTAAATGTTTCACTGTTTCAACAACCCAAAGATGCTTACGTAAAATCCAAATATTTGAATATAAAATTCATTATTTTAAATAAATCAAATTTATGGATTATACATATATATTTCCATATTTTATTGTAACCAATACATACATCAAACACATTTCTCTTAAGTATCTATAAAGAATTAGTTTCAAGTTTTACAATACACAAACAATTTTTAATCAAATATAATAAGTGGTAATAACATATTTATATATACATGTATAGTGGGTCCATGTTGAAAATCATAAATATATAATATAAAGTAGAGTTTGAACTTGAAATGACTTTGCCTTTTATAACGCTTTGATTTGCAAATCATCTCCTAGAACTCTTAATTCGCTACCCAATCTCGCTAGAGTCAACGAACCACTTTTATTTTATTTTGTTTGATATTGTTTGGGTGAAAATATTTCACCATAGGAGAAGAATAAGAAAAGGTGGTAGCCATGAAAGAGGATGAAGAAAGATAAAAGATTGAATGAATTAATGAAGAAGATTTATTTTATGGAGAGAATGAGAACCTTTCTCATTCTTTCTTTTAAAACTTTCCTCTTTAATTTCCCAGTTAAATCTAAATCAATATTTAGATCATTCCTTTCTTTCTTATGGCCAACCATGATCTTATCCCATGTGGAAAGGAAAATCCCAAGGCATATTTAGGTAAATAAATATATTTAAAACTTGTTAAATATATATCGATATGCGTATATATCACATTTATATACACAACAAATAATTAACAAAAACACCAAAACAACAATATACTAATTAATCATATTTCTTAAATATGAATTAATTTATGCCACTTTATAAAATAATTAAACAGTGTGGTTTCAGTGAATTCACAAATGTGGTTATGTGACTCAAAGGTGTGAACTCAGTTAGTGGTTTATATTGAACAATTCAAATATTAATTTTTTCTTGTCACACTAGCTAATAGTGTGACATATTGGATGAACTCATTCCCTTCAGACCTTTTAAGTAAAATCATATTTTATACTATCCTAAAAGGTACCATTTAGTAATGATAACTTGCACATGTTCTCTTTATCAAAACTGTGTCACTTTAGGATATATGAACTTGGTATTGGTTAAAATTATAATATTATACATATTCATGTTGGTTAGTAAAAAAAAGTTATTGGTTCAATAATAACATTTACTATACCACTATGGTCAGATATTTTGACTTTGAGTTGATTGTGATACTAACCTCATACAACCGAGCTGATGAATTCTCTATTGAATAGTGCTTCACTTCCAATGCTTTAAATTAAACACAACTAGTTGTTTGATGAATGACTATGCCATATTTGAACTATAATCAAATTGAAGTATTCGCATTGAACTTCAATAACATTCTCAAGTCGAGGGAATCATGTAACTTCATTACATTGCGATCTTCTTTTTGATCTACTTGTTATCTACCAATAGGAAACTCTTGAATGAATCATTCCATATTTATCCAATGACTACAAGTATGTAACCCCTTGGTTCCCTAGCACCCATGAGTAATATACTGCCCAACTCTTTCAATCTCTCATTTGCATTTAGAGTGAATTATGAATTTTTAGGCTCATTGCTCTAATCATTTAGAGTTGATTGAGCTAGTCCCTTTGTGAACGGATCTGCTATATTGTATTACAATCTACTTTATAATCCAACATTTCAATATCAATGATAAACTGACTTTATCATAAGTGGAAAATGTGTGTGCCGTATAGCTAACACTTAGGATCGTGTAATATGGAATGTATTACAACCTAAATGCAGAAACAGATAATAGTAGTAAAGTAAACAAGAATAAGCACACCAAGAGTTTTTATACTGATTCGAACTTCCCGTTCTACATCCTTCCCCACACTTCCCTCTGGAATATCTCTCAATAACCCCTCACTTAACTTGGAGGAATAGGTATACAACACCTAAGCAGCCGAACAACATTTTTCTGCCTCAGCAGCGAAGATAACTTTTCTACCTGATACAAACTAACAGGACTTCTACAATTTCGATAAAGTTGTTGACCCATTGTGTTCTTAATAACACTAATTTGTCTTTCATAGTACACCCTTCCTATAGTCAAATCCTCAATTATATATTGTGTGTGTAAAGATTGTTAGTCCTTAAGATGATGGTTTTGATGACAACAACCTTAGAATAAGATTATAAAATATAAATACTAACATTATAGTTTAGTTATATATGTATATGCAGGATTTAACCATGCAGGTACCAAGAATGAAGACTGTACAGTATAGAGATTCAAGATATCAAGATTGAAGACTCATGAGTATCAAGAATACCAAGAGTTCAAGATCTCAGTAATAAGTAATTTAAATAGGAATTTTGTTAAAACTCCTAGAAAAGCACTGGCATCTTAAAATCCAATTTATTTATGGAATGGAATCCACTTCGAGCCTGTTAAAAGGATGGAACCTACGAAAAATCTAGTGGAACATTGTTTTGTATCCGCTAACCTTTTATTCAAATGATTTTACAAAATTATATCTTATTTTCAAAATGATTTCGAAACCTTCCTTTTAAAAGAATCGAAAACATCTATCCTGGTTTTAAATATTATTAGCCTAAAAATAATTTTAATTTTCAAATTCAAATTATCCTTAGTTTTAAACTATCTTTTAATAATAAATATATTTAATATTTATACTTAGATTTAAATATAAAATTATAGTAAAATTATATATATACCAAAATATTATTCTCTATATTTACTTATGTATTTTAACTATAGTTAATTATATTTATAAAGTTTAAAATAGTTTTAATATAAGATATAAGTTATTTTCAAATAAAAATAAATCACCAAAAATTCCTTTGGCATGTCGACATCCTCAAGTACCCTACGTCGACATGGTAGCAGTTTATTTCCAAAATTTGAATTTCAAAGGAAGTGTCTATTCGTCATCTCCTTTCATGAATGGACATGGTTGTTGTTCTACTATAAATAGGGGTGGTTTTGAATGAATTTTAATCATATTTTTCTAGTTTTCACTCCACTTCTTCTTCCACATTTCTTTATACACATTCTTACCATTACTCTACCGAAATCAACATTGAATCTAATTATATCATTTCTGGTTTGATTCTTTGTCACTATCTCAACAAGATCTCAGTGTTATTCAAAGTTGTAGACTTCTTTGTAATCAATTTAGAGATAAAAGGTGTGATTGTAGCCTTGGAAATCAATCAATTGAGAAAAGGTGTGATTGTAGCCTTGGAAATCAATTAGGTGAACTTGTTGCCCCTGAAATCAAGTATCTCTACGCAGAGGATTGTGAATCTGGAGTGGTGTACCTCATGGTCTTGAAATCGTGGGTGTAATTGTACAATTTCTTTTGAAAGGAAACCTGTACTTGCGTGCGGTACTGGATGTAGGGTAACTCCGAACTAGTATAAAATTCGGTGTATTCTTCCCTTTACTGCTTTTACTTTATTTCTGCATCTGCGTTTTAATCATGTATGCAATATCCGTGTCAGAATATTGCATACATTTGTGTTCAAATTAATATAAACTCAAGAAGATTTAGTAATTCCTTTAAACACTATTCACCCCACTCTAGTGTTAATTCTATCCTTAAGATCCGTATTCCGCATTTTTCACATTTGTTTTAGAGCAAGGTTTTCAAAGTTTCATAATCTGATTTTTGAAAAAGTTTTTAAAATGGCTATGTTTAAAAAATTTGTTAATACTAGTTTAGAAATATTCAGATCATCATTGTCTCATGAGTCTGTATATAATCAATATTAAAATTCAGGTTGGCTACTAAGATTGTTTGATGTGCAAGAAATATGCTTTATGGGGGTTGAGAAATCAATCCACAATGGACATATTGTGCAGATCAAAAAAAATAAATGGATACTTGATAGTGGATGCTCTAGGCACATGACTGGTAATCCAGATATGCTGAATGATATACTATAAAAAGACGGAGAACTGGTTAATTTCGAAGACAACTCAAAAGAACAAGTGATTAGCATCGGCAACGTCGGTAACTCTGAAACTCCTATTATTACTAATGTTTTGCTAGTTAAGAATCTGAAACATAATCCGCTAAGTATTAGTCAACTTTGCGATAAAGGATATAAAATTAAATTTGAAAAAGATAAAGTCATATTGAAGATAATAATTCAACCATAATATTTGAGGAAATTAGGAAAAAGAATATTTATATTCTTAGTATGAAAGTTTCAAATGATAACCTATGTCTTTTGAAAAATACAAGTGACCCTTGGATTTGGCATAAGAGATTTGGAAATTTGAATTTCAAACTCTTATCTAGACTGTCAAAACATGATCTAGTAAGAGGTCTCCCTAAAATGAATTTTAAAGTAGATAGTCTATGTGATACATGTCAATTAGGAAAACTTAGAAAAAGTTCCTTTAAATTAAAAGATATGATTTCAGCTTCAAAACCTCTTGAATTACTTCACCTTGATTTATTTGGTCCATCTCAAATTCTATCAATAAATCATAGTAAATATGTTTTTGTAATTGTAGATGATCATTCTAGATTTACATGGACAATATTTTTGAAACATAAAAGTGATACTTTTGAATGTTTTAAGAATTTTACAAAAAGGATTCAAAAATAACTTTCTCTAAAAATTATAACCATCAATAATGATCATGGTGGTGAATTTGAAAATGAAAAGTTTGAGGAATTCTGCAATAAAAGGGGAATAACTCACAATTTTTCATTTCCAAGAACTCTACAATAAAACGGGGTAGTAGAACGTAAAAATAGGACGATTCAAGAGTGTGCGAGAACTATGCTTTCAGATAGTAATTTACCAAAGTATTTTTAGGCAGAAGCAGTTGCTACCGCCTGTTATATTTTAAATAGAATTTTAATTAGACCTTTAAATGATAAGACATCTTATGAACTTCTTCACTCAAAGAAATCTAAGGTATCTTATTTTAGAATTTTTGGATGTAAATATTTTATTTTAAATACAAAAAATAAATTAGATAAATTTGATCCTAAATCCAACAAAGGTATCTTTAACGGATATTCTTATAGAATTAAAGCGTACAGAGTGTTTAATTTAAGAACTAACCATCGAAGAAATAATGCATGTTTCATTCGATGAAAATCACAAAATTTTTGAAGATACAAATGATGAAGAGGATTTAATCACTCAAAATCAAGAGTCAGCTGAAACTAATAATGAAATTAATCATCCTAATAAAAAGACTAAACTTTTAAAAGATCATCCTATAGAAAATATACTAGGAGATATGCAATCTGTTGTCAAAACTAGAAACCAACTAAGTAAAATGAGCAATGTAGCCTTTATATCAACTATTGAACACAATCCAAAAGAAGCATCGACTGATGATTCATGAATTTTGGCTATGTAAGAAGAACTAAATCAATTCACTAGAAATGATGTTTGGGAACTTGTTCCTAGACCTAAAAATGGAACTATAATTGGAACTAAATGGGTTTATAAAAATAAAACGAATGAACAAGGAGAGGTTGCTAGAAATAAAGTCCGGTTAGTCGCTCAAGGTTATTGTCAAGAAGAAGGAACAGATTTTGATAAAACCTTTGCTCCCATAGGAAGATTAGAAGCCATTAGGATTCTACTTGCTTTCGCAAATCATAATAATTTCAAATTATATCAAATGGATGTTAAAAGTGCCTTTTTAAATCGATTTGTAAAAGAGGAAGTATATGTTGAACAACCACCACTTTTTGAAAATGAAAAGTTACTAAATCATGTTTACAAACTTAAGAAAGCTCTGTATGGTCTAAAACAAGCTCCTAGAGCCTGGTATGATAGATTAAGATCTTACTTATTACAATCAAATTTTGAAATTGGTAAAGTAGATAATACTCTTTTTATGAATAGAAATAAAAATGATATTCAACTAACACAAGTCTACGTAGAAGATATCATTTTTGGATCAACTAATTTTGAAATGAATAAAGAATTTTCTAAAATAATGAAAAAAGAGTTTGAGATGAGTCATATGGGTGAATTAAATTTCTTTCTAAGATTACAAATAAAACAATTAGATAATGGTATCTTTATTAGTCAAGAAAAATATGCTAAAGACCTAGTTAGTAAATTTGGTTTGTCTACTGCAAGTGGAAAACCCACTCCCATGGCAACCAATAAGTACCGAAGTAAAGAAGATCTCTCGAAAGATGTAGATCAAAAATCATATAGAGGAACGATTGGATCACTACTCTATATCACTGCTAGTACACCTGATATCATGCATAGTGTTTGTCTCGGTGCAAGATATCAATCCCAACCTAAAGAGACCCACTTAAAAGCCGTAAAACGTATCATAAGATATGTTAAACACACCTCTGATTATGGCTTATTTTATCCTAAAAATGACTCTTTTGACTTAATATCTTACTGTGATGCTGATTATGCTGATTGTAAATCAGACCGTAAAAGTACAAGTGGAACTTGTCACTTTTGGGGGCATTCTCTGATTTCCTGGTTTAGTAAAAAGCAAAACATAGTTTCGTTATCAACAACCGAAGCAGAGTATATTTCTGCTGTTTTAGTCTGTTCTCAAGTAATATATATGCAACAATCTTTAAAAGATTTTGGTTTAAATATCTCAAAATCACCAATTTATTGTGACAATACTAGTGCAATAAATTTATCCAAAAATACTATTCATCATACTCGAACTAAACATATCGATATCAGACACCATTTTCTCAGAGATAATATAAGCAAGGAAGTAATTACTCTCGATTATATCAATTCTGAAAATCAAATTGCTGATATTTGAACAAAACCATTAAATGAATCTATGTTTACTAAATTAAGAAGAGAATTATGTATTTGTTCAACAACTGAAATATAAAATATAAATAACAAAGTATAATTAAAATTAAATCAAAATAAATCAGATAGTAAAAATTTCAAGCATCATGTCGACATCCCCCCATACCCATGTCGACATATAACGATTTTTTATTTTTGAAATTTTTCCCACCAAAATTCAAATAAGTGGTTATATGTTCTTCTTATTTTCGAAATTTTTATCATTCTTTCTAATTTCCTTTTGGTTCTAACTTCTGAAATCAATAAAACTATGGCCTCCTCTTCCAAATCAAACAAAAATTCAACCTTTTTGTTCCCTTCTCCTTCGTATGGACCTTTTCAATGAACTACCCTTGCAAGAGTAATAAAAATGGAGGATTCTCTGAACGATGCACTGCAACTAATGACTGAGTAATGCAACTTAGAATGGCCAAAGAACAAGAACGGCAAGGCAAAATCCTTAGAAATTTGCAAAAATTTCTAATGGACAATCATGCTAATCCGATCTTGATTGATGAAGAGTCTTCAGGAGATCAAGTGCAAAAAGACAACGAGGAAGAAGAAGAAGAAGCATTCATGGAAGAAGAGCACGCTGAAGATGACGACAAAGTTGTTTACGTTGGCGAAGTGTGCTTTGACAAGGATGGAAATCTTGTCGAACAACGTGGAAATTTCTGTTTACACTATCCAAATTGTTCGGTTCATAGATCTCCCATTTTCAAAGACATGCATTAGTTTCTTTTCGTTCTTTCTTATTGTTGTATGTTTTTATCTACATTCTCTACGCAAATGTAAATATAACAATATAATTAATAAATGATTGTGTTCTTATATTTTATCACTATTATAAATATTATCTTATAAAGATTCTTAGTTAGGAAAGTTAGTAGTTTAGGACTAATTTTGGTTTTAGTATTAAGTGTTGATTATTTATGATAACACTATCATTATAATCAAATGTTGAAGAGCATTAGATTAAGGGGGAGTTATATAGTATCGAGTTAGTTTTTGTTGATGACAAAGGGGGAGAAGTATAAAATAAGATAGTTAGGCATAGATTAAAGGGGATTTATTAGTTTTAGGGGGAGTTATTACGATAGAAGTAATATTTTATAAACAAAGGTTGTCATCATCGAAAAAGGGGAAATTGTTAGTCCTTGAGGTGATGGTTTTGATGACAACAACCTTAGAATAATATTATAAAATATAAATACTAACATTATAGTTTAGATATATATATATATATATATATATATATATGCAAGATTTAACCATGCAGGTACCAAGAATGAAGACTGTAAAATATAGAGATTCAAGATATCAAGATTGAAGACTCATGAGCATCAATAATACCAAGAGTTCAAGATCTTAGTAATAAGTAATTTAATTAGGAATTTTGTTAAAACACCTAGAAAAGCACTGGCATCTTAAAATCCAATTTATTCGTGGAATGGAATCCACTTCGAGCCTGCTAAAGGGATGGAACCCTAAGTAGGATGGAACCTACGAAAAATCTAGTGGAACATTATTTTGTATCCGTTAACCTTTTATTCAAATGATTTTACAAAATTACATCTTGTTTTCAAAATGATTTCAAAACTTCCTTTTAAAAGAATCAAAAACATCTATCCTGGTTTTAAATATTTTTAGCCTCAAAATAATTTTAATTTTCAAATTCAAATTATCCTTAGTTTTAAACTATCCTTTAACAGTAAATATATTTAATATTTATACTTAGATTTAAATATAAAATTATAGTAAAATTATATATATATATATACCAAAATATTATTCTCTATATTTACTTCTGTATTTTAACTGTAGTTAATTATACTTGTAAGGTTTAAAATAGTTTTAATATAAGGTAGAAGTTATTTTCAAAGAAAAATAAATCATCAAAAATTCCTTTGGCACGTCGACTTCCTCAAGTACCCCATATCGACATGGTAGCAGTTTATTTCAAAAATTTGAATTTCAAAGGAAGTGTCTATTCGTCATATCCTTTCACGACTGGACATGGCTGTTGTTCTACTATAAATAGGGGTGGTTTTGAATGAATTTTTAATCATATTTTTCTGGTTTTCACTCTTCAGAGTTATAGACTTCTTTGTAACCAATTTAGTGAGAAAAGGTATGATTGTAGCCTTGGAAATCGATCAAGTGAGAAAATGTGTGATTGTAGCCTTGGAAATCAATTGGGTGAACTTGTTGCCCCTGAAATCAAGTATCTCTACCTAGAGGATTGTGAATATGGAGTGGTGTACCTCGTGGCCTTGAAATAGAGGGTGTACTTGTACAATTGCTTTTGAAAGGAAATCCGTACTTGTGTGCGGGACTGGATATAGGGTAACTCTGAACCAGTATAAAATCTGGTGTGTTCTTTCCTTTACTGCTTTTACTTTACTTCTACATCTGTGTTTGATTCTGTGATCGTATCTGTGTCTGAACATTGCATACATTTGTGTTCAAATTAACAAAAACTCAAAAAGAATTAGTAATTCCTTTAAATACTATTCACCCCGCCCCTCCCCTCCCCCCCCCCCCTCTAGTGTTAATCCTAGCCTTAAGATCCGTATTCCGCATTTTTCACAAAGATTAGAAAGGAAGATATTTCTTTGAATTGAAGTATATAATAATTTACTCGTAGATTCAAGCTATATATCTTTGATTAGAAAGCTTTTAGAATGCAGAAATGCAGTTAAGAAATATAGATCAGAGAATAGAATAGATCGAAGTAAATTAGATTATTAAAATCATGGATTTTGATCTATATATATAGTATATAAGGTTGCTACTGTTAACAAAGAGTTTCAATCAAGAGTTGCATCCATAACACTTCAAATTGGATCGTTACTCTTTGCAAAGAGAAGAAACCCTCAAGGAATATGGCAGTTGCGTATGGTCAGTCGATTGATAAAAAATCTAGTTGACTGAATATTCAAAGTGGTGTGCATATGTGCATGTCTGTGCAAAGAACACAGATTCATTCGACTAGTGAAATCAGTCCAGTAAATTGAACTATGCTTTTTTGCGCAATAAGCACTACTGCACACTATTTTGTATACACACACACACATATTTAAATCTTTTGTATAGTGTGTGTGGACTACTTGAGGGGTGATTTTAATAATTATAAACTATAACTACGACTCAAACAATAAAGATTTTTATATCATACTTGGGTTTGAATTCAAGTTTCCTTTGTAGTTCATCATGTGTGTATAGCTTTCTCTTTTTCGCTTTGATCGTCTAATTTCATCGTTGATTGTTGAAGCTTGTCATGAATCAAAACTCATGATTCAACATTCTCCCCCTTATTGATTGATGACAACTAATTTTGACGATTCTTCATATATGGAAATATATAACTTGGATTATATATTCCTCCCCTTGAATGTGTGGCGACTTTTCTATTCCTGCATAAAAAGTTAGTATACAAATTTCTCCCCCTTTGTCGTCGACAAAAAAGAATACTTAATTAAATAATCACATAGTACTAACGAATATTTATAGAATGAGACATTAAGAACCATTAAAATATGACCATAAATATCATCATATAAACATTCACAAACATATTATATCACGGACATTGTTTTACGAACACAAACATCATGAAAGCACAAACGTCACAGACGTAACATTATAAAACATGTCATAGTTTTTCACAAAAGAAAACTTATCAAAAAAAATCAAATTTTCACTTCCATTTTCCCTATCATTCATCGGATTCTTATTCTTCATCATCTACGGGAATCATTGGCTTCTTCCCTTTATCTTTGTTCATATCACTTTCTGTTTCCTCACCCGATGTTGTCCATGTAAATTCCGGTGCCGGTTGTTTCCCGGATGAGGTAGATGATAACGGTGCAAGAGATAGCTTCCCATAATATGTCAAAGAAGCTTTTTATCTTATTGAACTTCTGTAACGACCCGGAACTTTGGGCAATAACAATTTACTAATCTGTGTTAATAATTTAACTGGTTTGATAATTTTCTTTATAATTTTAATTTAAATTTGGCTAATTTATTCTTTTTAAAGGTTAATAAATATTTACTCTGTTAATAGTAGTCAATATCTTTCTGGCAATTTAAAATTTTGATAAGAACAAATTAAATTTTTATTCTATTTATAATATATACATTTGATATATATTGTCACAGAATATCTGCTGTTTTTAATTAAAAATAAACTTTCAAATTATAATATATATGTATGTATATGTTATAGTTTGAGTTGTTTTGAGATTTAATTTTTATCTATTGATAATTTACATATGAATGAATATGGTAATTTAAAGTTTTGTTTTAATTTGTATTTTCAAAAAGTTAATTCAAAGATTAATTCAATTGATTTCAAATGTAAGGTAATTATTATATGATAGTTTAAATAAGTTTTATGTTTGTTTTTAAAATGCTTAAATTTAAAATGCATATGAATATATAAAAAACAAATGTTTTAGATTTTTTTTAATCCATGTAAAAGATACATTTGTATTTGTTTGTTTAGAATATTTTTCTTTTAAAAGTAAATTTATATTCACATATATATAAGAATTTATTTATTTAGTAACTTAAATAAGAAAGCTTATATTTTCTTTTAAATTAAATGAAAATCTATTAAATATACTTAAATACATGTGTAAACATGTTAATCTTTTTAATAACATGTGTTGATAAATTAAGTAAATTGAATGACAAGTGTCTTCTTTTTAAAAATTTCACTTTCTTTAATTTTTATAAAATCAAAATTAAGTTTATTAAACATATTGGCATCCATTATTTCTCAGCTGATAAAAGATGATGTTATTTTGAATCAAAAGCAAAATTTAAATTCCACAAAGCAAATCAAAATCCTGAAACTGCAAATTCAACCTGTTGTTCAAATAAAGAAAAAAATCTGTAACCTGCACTTTCTCTTGAGAGCATCTGCAAATTCAACCTGCAAACAACAGATTTGAATGTTATTCATATCATCAGTTCAAATTCAATTAGGAGCATGCAGATGGATTTTACATCAGCAAAGTAAAAGCAGTTTTCAAATTTAAAAAGTTCAAGCCTGGGTATAATAAAACCTGTTCTGCTCTGCAATTATAGGTGAGTAAACTTCATTTAAAAACAGTTTGAATTGTTTTTACTTTCATGCATGTGATGATATTGTCTGGTATTGAAGATCTATAACCTGAAATTATATGAATTATCTCTGTTTTGTTGAATGTGGCAAGTATGTGTGTATGTTCATTTGCAGAACTTTGTATTCTGTTTCTCTGATCAGATTTTAAATTTAATCTTCCACTAAAGAACAATAATTGGACTGGATGATTGAATGAAAGAATTTGTGTAAATGCTAAAGGTAATTTTAAAATATAGTTTCTGTAGTTTTCAATTTACAAATAATATTAAAAATGGAAAACTCAGTAAACAAATAATACATGTAAAAAATCACTGAATTTAATTTATAGATTAGATTGAATAAATGGATTCGTGTTTGTAAATCATGAATTTTAATACAAGATTCATGAATTTTAGTTTAAGGAATCAAGTGTATTCTGAGTTTGAACATTTTGGAAAATTCTGTGAACTGCAGATGATTTAGTAAATAATTCGATTTGATTTTTGGATTGAAGATAACTTGAATGTTATAGATGAAGCGAAAAATACTTACAGATTTTTCCAATGAACAATTTGATCGTAATCGATCGAGATAGGGTTTGATTGCTGTATTTGAAGCCGATGCTAAATTGGGATCTTTCATCATCCCTGATACATCGAGCTTCAAGATATTCTTGGAGAAGGTTTGTGGGAGTATGGTGATGTTGTGGATGGAGTTGCGGCAGTTCCGGTGGTGGCGATTGTCAGAGGTGATGGTTTTGGTGATCGTGTTTTGTTGCAGTTGTTCGAGCTTTCGGGTAGGATCGGTCGAATTTCGTTTCGTGCAGTGTTTGTTGGATCTGGGTCCAACCAAGTGATCGCAAGAGGGTTTGGGATTGGGTAGGATGGTCGCGATGCTTAACGGCGGCCGGTGGGGTTGTGCTTGGTGCACGGTGTCAGTTCGTGTGCACTGAGAAGTGAAGTTGGGAAAGAAGGTTTTTTCTGGGTGTTGCGCTGTGTTATTCCTGAAATCAACTCGCAGGGAAGCTCGCGTTGTACTCGGGGCGACTCGAAGATTTGAGGAGTTGTGGTATCTCGAGGGAAGAACGGGGGAACTCAGGTCGAACTCGAGTTTTTAGGTGGGGGCTTTGGGTTTTACTGTAAGGAAGATAAGTTTAAAAGAGATTAGACTTGTTATTTTTAACAAATAAAAATCGGTGCTTAAGATTTTATAAAAGAAAGTAAAATTTACAAGTTAAGTTTGTTTTTAGAAATAAGTTAAATCAAACTTTAAAGGGGTGTTGATTAAACTTTTAAAATGTTGCTTGAATTTATATTTCAAATTTAAATTGTTTTATGATAATTTCTTTTGTAAATAATTATCTTAATTTAATTTTGAGGTTCTAATTTAAAGAGTATTTTTTTGAATTTAATTATTTAATCAAAATTTTAAAGTAATGTTTTAATAACAAAGTTTTCAAATTTATTCTGAAAGTAAATAAGTTTAGATTAGATAAATTGTAATGTTTTAAATTTTGGAATTGATTTCTAAATGCCTTATTTTAAATAAGGATATTATTAAAATTTTGAAAACCAAATAGGATAATTTGTTTAAGATGTAAAAATTTGATTTATTCAAATAATTCATCACAAGATAAATAAGGTTAATTATCCTTGATTTGAATATAAAAATATTAAATATGTTTTGTTAATAAGTAAAGAGCTTATTTAAGATTAATGGTTTTCTTAATTAATTAAGGATTTTAAAATATTAGGAGTTAATTAATTAATTGTTTAATTTATTTTAAATAATTAGTTAATTATTTATTTAATTTTAAATAATCACTTAATTATAGATTAATTAAGTGTAATTACTTAATGACGTAATTAATGTTTAATAATTGAATGAAATTAAGAATGATAATTACTTATGGAAGTAATTAGAGGAAATTACTCATGGGGTAATTAAGATGAAGTGATTATGGGTTAATCACCTGATGTTATCAATTAAGGAAACAAGATTAATTTATTTATTTGTAGGTAATTGATCAAGAGATTAATTAAGATTCATTAATGGAAGTAATTAGAGATAATTACTTATGTAAGTAATTAAGAGTTAATTATTTAATTAATTTTAGTTAATTAATCAATGTGATTAATTAATTAATAAATGAGATTAATTTAAGATTAATTACCAAGAGTAATTGATTAAAATTGTAATTAATTGTTGATTTAAATTGGTTAATAATTACTTAATGAAGTAATTAAAGATTAATTAATTAATTAATCAGGGATTAATATAATTAGAAATTAATTAATTAAGAAGTTAATTAATTAAGATAAGTAATTACAAATTGTTAATTACTAATTATGATTAATTAGTTGATTAATTATAAGTTAATTATTTAATTAATTTAAGTAATTATTAATTAATAAGGATTAATAAATGTAATTAATGATATTAATCAAGGTTGATTAATATAAGTAATTAATTTAAATGTGATTAATTAATTGTAATTAATTAAAAAATTAATGTAATTAATTATAGTTAATTAATTAATGTATGATCATTAATTATTGTAATTAATGATAGTAATTAAGGGATAATTACTGAATATGGTTAAGTATAATTACTTGAATGTAATTAATTGAGGATTAATCAAAGAAAGATTAATTAGTGAAGATCATTAGAGATGATTAATTTATTTATTTGGGATAAATAAATGAAGAATAATTTAAGTAATCCAGCTGATTTGAGTTAATCAATTTTGTTAGGGATGAATGATTAATATTGGATGATTGATTGATATTGGATGTTGAATGATATTGGGTGATTGGTTGATATTGGATGTTGATATTGGTTGATACTGGATATCTCTGTTATGTGACGTGTTGCTTTGTGAAGATGAATGTTAGTATGAATTATCTGTTATGATAATATAATTCATCTATCTGTTTATATATCATCCTTTATATAAGTTTAAACTGTTTAAACCCTTAAGTACAACTTGGACATTAAAATGGCATTTGGTTTCGGTGAGACCGGGATCGGGTTTCCATATTTGGAATCCGAAAACCACATCGATTCCAATTAAACGTTAGGTCGTTAATCCAAGTGGAGCAAGTGAAGACTCGAGGTGTAAGGGCTATACGTCAGTATAACTCTGTGGGTGATTCCGTAATGAGTTTGACGGAATAGTGCTTATAGATTCGAGATGGAGAATCAGAGTGCAAGGGCTATGGTCGTTGACTCTGAGGGTGATTCCAATAATGAGTGCAACGAGATAGTACCTTCGGTTTCGTTCGAACCCGGAATGAACTTGTATGGATTGAATGCTTTCAGCACATCGTCAGGCGGGCGATGAGCATTCTAAGTGATGTGTTCTATAAAGATAATCGTAACCTCAAGCCTCATCAACCGGGAATGGTTAAAACAAGGGAGGTGCAGCAATGCTTCGTGGGTAGCTCCCACAGGAGAGCAAGATTTTCCCCTGTCTAGAAGTCCCTTTTTATTTCGGCTGTGTGGGCAGTTGGGTCGCGGCCAACTGCGGGGTTGTCTTGTTCGGGACTGTTCAGTAAGGAATGGTTCCGGCCTTGTGTTGCAGGGGATGAAGGGAGTAATCCTCGGTACGTTGATCTAGGCCACGTACTATGACGGGCGGTACCCCAGTAGCCCTGCCATTGATGGAAACCCATTTTCCCTACGAGACCCTACGGTTTTGATTGTATTACCCACTTTTGTGGCTAGTAGCTGGAATTTAATAGATGTAACAATTTCGGCTATTTCTTATTTACTTGAAAACCCTAGACACTATTATAATATCACTGGATTTCCTATCAAATGTTTTGGTTAGCGTAAGGTAAAAACTTTTCCATGTTTATGTGTGGGAAGTCTTACGTAATACCTTTTCTTTTCAAAGGTTTTCTAAAGTTAAGCAACTTTTTAACCGTTTACTCACACCAGACCCCTGTCTGACCCAAGTGTTTATTTTATGTTTTATTAAACTCTTGGGTACTCATATTATGTATGAGTAGTCAAGTGATTCAGGTTAGCTTGACGAATTCTGGAGGAGTAATGGAGCAGGAGGCTTCGACATGTAGTTATATATATTGGTTCCGCTGTGTTTGGTATTTGTTTCTTCTGTTGTACTTGAGTTATATGAATTAGACAGATGTTATAACTGTCTAATATGTGTTGCATAGTTGTGTACTCTGATGTATTGAGATACTATGTAATATTTTATGTTAATTATTATATTTTATTCGTTCCGCTGTGAGTTCTCTGATGTTGTTTGTGTTCTTCTTTCTCTTTCTTTTCTTCTTCTATCCCTTTCTTTCTTCAAGATGACGCGATTTTCTGGGAGTAGAAAGTCGGGTCGTCACAACTTCTTATCAATTTTCTTGTCGAGGAGTTTGACACGTGAATCTAATATTACTTGATTGCAAGCTATAAGATTGATTGCTTCACGTGTTCCTTGGGAAGGTGTAGTGGTTCGAATTTCATTGCTTTGTCTTTGCGGTGGTGCTTCTTCTTGATGTTCTTGGGGACGGTTTTTCCATTATTGGAATATCATGATACATAGGGGTCTTTAGGGTAATTTCATGAGGCTTATCGTCCGACTATTGAGAGGTTTTACAAATGAAGTGCCTGAGTCGGGTATTGGCACTTGAAGGTCCGTAAGCAATCTCATAATGTATTCTCCGTAGTAGATTATATTTTATTTCCCTTGATTGAAGACTATAAGTTCACCAAGAATAAGCTTTGGCCAATTTATTTGAACATCTCCATATATAGCGGATAATGCTTTACAGTTCTCCGGGTATACCAATTCATATGATCCAATTCTTAGAAGTATTG
Organism: Allium cepa; assembly: GCA_030765085.1. Taxonomy (NCBI): domain Eukaryota; kingdom Viridiplantae; phylum Streptophyta; class Magnoliopsida; order Asparagales; family Amaryllidaceae; genus Allium; species Allium cepa. The sequence goes on along the minus strand of CM060940.1, from coordinate 753,042,297 downwards.
TTTTCATTAAGGCGCGATGCAAAATTCTTGTCGTTGGTCGTAGTGAAATAGATTTCAATTCTCTCATATTATCTTCAAGGAAATGATGACTTATCTCATCTCGAACGTTGATATCGCAATTCAAGTCTTCCAATGGTATTCCATCTACCGGAGTGTGAAGTATGTGTCCTATTCTTGCTAATGAGAAAATACTTGTTGTCCACAAACAAGACTCCAAACACAATTATCTCTATTTCCGTGGAATTTGGTGATCTAGATTGAGGTTAGCAAGAAATAATATCACCACAATAGCGATTCCAAATGACTTCTTCTAGCCAAATCTTGGATTCCATATGTGTTGAAGTCAGGGTAAACCACAAACGATCCTTCTAGAAATCTTGATTCTTTCATTTTGTTCCACCGTTCAACCGCTACATGATTGTAAAGCCATTGACCAATCTGAGGATCAATTGGTTCTAGAGAGGTTGATGTTGTTTGTCGTTGTCTTTTCTAAGGTCTAGGAGCTATGATGTTGAATGATTTGGATAATTTTTGATTTAGGAATGCTTTGGAATGTCTTAGGATTTTGAAAGTTTGAGTTTGGAAGATTTTATGAGAGAAAATGAACATGATTGGTTTACAAAAAAGGGTTTTCTTTCGTCTTTATTACGTCGTTCAGTTGATTGAACTAAAAAGTTCAGTTGACTGAACCCTTTTCTTGAAGCTATTTGCTTTGGAAATAAGTTCAGTCGACTGGACATGTTGGTCCAGTCGACTGATTTTTGTTAATGACTTTTGTGATCTATAAATGAGTTCGGTCAACTGGATATTTTGGTCCAGTCGACTGACTTCTGTTTATGACTTTTGCTTACTTTATAATGCAACTAATTTTATATGCCGATTTCATATAATATAACAGTAATTTTGCAAAAAACAATACCAATTAAAAAATTTATTTATATATTTATTGATGATTTCACAAAGATATGCATTAATAATAAAATTTCAAAAAACAAATTGATCGACAAATATGATTTATTTTGAAGGTGATTTCTTTGGAGTCTTGGATTTCTCCTTATCATCCTTCTTTGATGACGTAATCGTTGGTGATAGTTTGCGATCCCATGAGTTTAGAGTTCGAGGAGAGTACCGTGGAGAAGGATCCCACTGATTTCGATATCCAACTGATGGGTCGAGCAATGAACATGGCTTTGGTAAAGGTTCATATGAGTCTATCGGTTTAGAATTGCAAAATTTGACTGCGATTTATTCTAAAAAATTAAGCGTCTTGCCATCACTTTTTGTTCGAAATATAATTCACGTTGTAGGTCCATTTGTTGTTGTTGGTAGTGATGAATATTGTCGATCTTCTCTTTAGTCGATGGCGAGATGAACATAACTTGTTTTCCTTTCTTATTATTCGGTGTATAGCCGGTATGATACCTTTCCCACTTACATACCGGTTTATATTCTAGTGTTGGAGTAGGTGATAAATGATCAGAGCTATCTGAGGAAGGTTTTGTGTAGGAAAGGTGTGAGTTATCTGAGGATTGCGACACCATTATGATGTGATAATAAAATATATGAAGCTTGCATTTCAATTGTATTTGAAAAGTGTATGCAACATTTAAAAAAAATCATGTATATATAGGAGTAGAAACCTGTATTTTCTATGGTCAAAATATGAAATTAGTTTTAGACCATATATAAATAAGTTAATGGTTTAAGGTTGGAAAATGATTTTAAAATGTATGGTTAACAAAATTTCGAGCTAATTTAATATAGGATGAGCTGGTTTTTACTGTTGAACAAGAAACAATAACTATCAAAATGGTAGACACATGAGACTTCCAGTTAGTGCAATCCCTGTTAGCTTCAATATTTTTGAATTTTGAAAATTTTCTTTTCAACAAAAAGTGAATTCTATGTTGTGACAAGAAACACCCATAGCTTAAGTGGCTATAGACATTAGAAATTTAGGAATGGATGGAGTTCAAATCCCGTCATGGTTAGAAATCGTAATGTTTTTGCCTTTCTATTAATAAATATTTTTATAACTCCTTTATTGATATTATTCCAAGTTCTTTTCTTAGTTTTACAAATATATTTTCATTTAATGGTTTAGTGAAAATATCAGCTAGTTGATTTTCCGAATTTATAAATTCATATTTACTAAATCCTTTTCAATACGATCACGAAGAAAATGATGTCGTATATCAATATGTTTGGTTTGTGAGTGATTTATTGGGTTTTTAGAAAGATTTATTGCACCAGTATTATCATAATATATTATTGATTTTTATTAGTAATATTGCATTTATTTTTCGAAAATGATATATTAAAACCTTTATCGCATAATTGACTTATACCTAGTAAATTATGTTTTAAATTTTTAACTAATAAAACTTAAGTAATGAGAGGTAAATTAGAGGTACCGTTGCTGCTGACATCGCCTTTGCCGATGATATAGCCTTTGGAATTATCTCTCAATGTGACTGATCCTCCATTCTAGTAAATAATGTTGGTTAGCATATCTTTATTACCAGTCATGTGTTTAGAGCAGCCGCTGTCCAATATCCATTTTCCTTTCTTTTTAAGTGATACCTGCAAAAAATAAAGAACAATATTAGTACCCACTTCCTCTATTAGGGTCCTAAGGGTTAAATCTTAGGAAGCCAAACCCAGTAGGGTTCAAAGTTCCCTTTAAAAATATACTTATCATTATAATTAACAGTTTCCATGAATGATTTAATATATTTATTCCTAATCAAATTTTTTTTAGGAATCCATATTTTTATAGTTTTAATTTCCTTAGAAACTGTTGATTTAATATCTTTTTTAAACCTATTTTTAATGTTATTCAAGCCTTTTCCAAATTCTTGTTTAAATAATTTTTTATATCCAGTCCTGATTTATTTGAGGTAGATTGTGAAATTTCTATAATTTTAGAAAGATTCTATCTTCCTTTATTAAAATTAGAAATATTTTTAGAAATACTTTCTAATTTTGTTTGAGACTAGATTTTCTATTTCTAAAATTTTATAGCCAAATGTTAAATCTTTAATATCTACTGATAGACCATCATTCTTATTTTTTTGAATTTCTAATTCTTGAGTAATCATAGGTATTTGGGAAGTTTAATTAGAATTAGATTCTTGAGTATTCTCAAGTTCCTCTTCTAGAATTTTCTTCTCATCTTTTAGCATACTCACTTCTAATTCTGATCTATTCAATTTTTCTATTAATTCCTTATTCTTCTTTTTAATATGTTTACTAAATCTATTAATTCTGAATTAATTTCTACTAATTCATCAAAACTTAAATCACTTTCATTTTTTTTGTGGCCATGAAGCGTACATTAGCTTGTTCATCGTCGCTATTGTTGTCACTATCACTATCTGATGAGTCTGATTCGTCCCAAGTGACTGAAAAAGCTTCCTTTTTGAATTTGTCCTTCTTGAACCTGTTCTTTTTACATTCTGGACAATCTCCCTTCATATGGCCCTTCTTATGACATTCATAGCATTGTATGACTGAAGATGATGGTTTATTGCTATCAGTATTGTTGTTGGAGTTACTTTTATTACTTCTGAACTTGTTATTCTTTTTGAATTTCAAAACTTTTTGAATTTTTTTGCAATAAGTGCCATATCCTCTTCATCTAAATCTGAAACATCATTTTCTTTTCTGCTTGAAATACTAGATTCTTCTTATCTTGTGCTTGAACTTTCTTTGCCTGCAAATTCACTTCATATGACATTAGATCTCCTATTAACTCTTCTGGTTTCATAGAGGAAAGATCGTTTGCTTCTTGAATAACTATGACCTTTCTTTCCTATTCATCCGTTAAAGAGTTTAGAATTTTTGATACTATATCAAAATCAGAAATTTTTTCTCTTGTCCTAATAATGAATGATAAATATCTTAGAATCTGGAATACATATCATTAATGGACTCATTTTCTTTCATTCTCAAATTTTAAACTGATTCTTAAGCATAGATATCCTGCTTCGTTTAACCTTGTTAGTACCTTCATGAGTTATTTTCAGTGTTTTCCGTATTTCATATGAAATATTGCATATGCTAACACGATCAAACTCATTCTTACCAAAGGCGCAAAACAACATATTCATAGCTTTAGCGTTTGCAGTAACATCTCATTTTTGTGTGTTTGATCATGTAGAAAATCCAGTGGTGGGTATATGATATTCAGATTGTGTGATATTCCATGAATCAAAATCATTTGCTTGCATATAAATTCTCATACGTGTAGTCCAATAAGTGTATTTCATGCCACTGAATAATGGTGGTCGTCCGGTGGATTTGCCTTCTATAAAACTGTTGTTACTATTATTTTCCATATTATTAGAATATATCAAATAACTGTGTAATGGTTATTAGATGATCTGGCTCTGGTACCAACTGAAAAATGTGTATGCCATATAGCTAACACTTAGGATCGTGTAATATGGAATGTATTATAATCTAAATGCAGAAACAGAAAATAATCTATACTATACTATTATTATTGAGTTAGATTTCAAGAGCACACATGCCTCCTTCGTATTTTAGGAAATGAACAGTCACATTTTTAATTTCTTTATATTCCAAACTTTGAAATGTGATAACTTTTTCTACAGTAATTGGATTTAAGAATCATTTTCACTGTAAAATCTCAAATTTAATATGTTTTCCAATAATACCTATTATTGATAGCTAAAAATAAATTTTTTAATATCGTAATTTCATATAGCAGTTTTAACTGCATTTATACAATCCAATTATTTTGTGTCACTGCTGTGTACCGCGTTTCTGTAATAGCATCATTATGATGATCATAAACATTACATAGTAGTTTTAACTAGATTATTATAATGTATTTATTATCTTTCAACATATTTGAAAGGAATATTTTTTTGAATTATACAATTATGATTGCATTTGAATATTGTAACTACATTATGTAATAAAGTAATAATTTTGATTGTGTCTGATAATTTTTTTCAAACTTAGTGCAGTTACAATTTAACCCCATCAAAAAATTGTATAATAATTTATTCAAACTTTGCGTTTTTTTATTGCATTTACTATTGATGATTTTGACTATATTTGATAATTTTATTCGTAAAATAGTTATAAATGAATGAAATTAAGAAAATGCAATTATAATTTACCAGCAAATTTTTGGTAAATTTAACCATATTTGAAGATTTTTAATCACATTTATGTGATGTAGTAATAAATTTTGCTACATTTCAAGAATTTATTCAATCTTAATACAATTAAAATTTAACTACATTAATAAAGTGCAGTTATAACTTAATGACAATTTTGAATTATGCATGGTAGAAATTGAATATTTCAACTACATTTATGTGATGCAGTAATAATTTTGGTTGTACATGATGATTTATTCGACCTTACTGTAGTTAAAATTTAAATGCATTAAGCAAAAGCGGTTATTATTTGCAGTATTTTCGGAATTAAGCAATTATTGTTGCATATGAGTATTTTAACTGCATTTGTATGATGCAATACTAATTTAGCTGTAGCAATGATTTTTTTGATGTTAACGATAATAATTTAACCGCATTATGAAAATATAATTGAAAAATGAATTTTGCTTTTTGATAGCGTGAGATGATTAAATGGTGACTTCATATAATTAATGCTTGATTCAACCGTGCAGCTCAGCGTTTAATACATTGCTTCCAGGTTTGATGACATAATTTGGCTAAGTTTACTCAATTTCGTTTATAATTACGATGATCAATAATACGGTAAGCATATAAGTTATTGTATTCGGGCTTAAGGCAGATGAACAGTTTAAGTGCTGGGTCAAAACATGTGCTGTAGTGAGAATAATGTTGATAACCACCTAAATGATTTTATTTTTTATTTTTTTGTAGTAAATTCTAAAATCACTTGCACCACAACTATCGGAAAACTTCAAGAAAATAATTGATGAATGTATCTTTGTATAGATGATAATGTAGTCATAGTTTGATTATTAGATATAGTTAACTAGGTCAGACGAGCAGTGAGAGAATTTAGTAATAATATTGCATCAATGACACTTTTGCCTTTCTTGGCTGCAGGTACAAATACCTTCAATGGTTAAAATAATTGACTGATGTAATGCATCTATTAGGGTCAAGAAAACATCACATATTTTCGCTCAAGCCCAATATCATACATGCATTGCTAGCAGTTATTTCTGAGGCTGAAAAATGAATAGGCTTCTCACAATTGTTCTCTTCTGTATGTTTTGGATATTTCCAAATATTGGTTACTGCGACCAGCTGTATGCCGTGTTTTGTACCCTGCATCGACAACAATAGTAACTTATATTGGAACCCATGTTATTTTCTTATTACATCATCATTTCTATTTCAATTGAATCTTCTGTATTACTACTTTTCCTCTGTACCACATCTGTAGCTTTTTCCTTTTTTTTCCCTCCCTTTTTTTAGCTGTTGACAAATACTTTTCTTGAATGTTTACAAATTTCGCCCTATTACTATATTTCTCCCCATTGCAAAAATCTTTTGTTACTCTTATTTAATTGAATTGAAATGCACTGTGTCTTTGTATCTGCAGTTCACAGCGAATACTTCAACTATATCTATGCACATTGAAGCAGCTGTGTAATTGCAAAAGCAATAACATTGGAATTATATGCCATAGTGAATATATCTATGCATTAGCGGATAAATTTTTAATACATTATCCTCTAAATAGTCCGTGAACTTTAACATATTCACTGTAATTGTTTTGTTCAATTTTAATTGTGATTATCATAACCAAATATATCTATGCATTCTTTACCCTACCAAATTGTTATTCATGGTGTAACACTATCGTTCAACAATGTTTTTTCATTACCACCATATTAAATTTCTTATACATTTGGATATGTCCCATGAAACAACAATATTTTTTCAACATCCGTGTCCGAAGCACGGGTTCGCACTAGTAGTAAAGTAAATAAGAATAAGCACACCATGAGTTTTTATACTGCTTCGAACTTTTCGTTCTACGTCCAGTCCAAGACTTCCCTCTGAAATTTCTCTCAATAACCCCTCACTAACCCAAAGGAATAGGTATACAACACCTGAGCAGCCGAACAGGATTTTTCCGCCTCAGCAGCCAAAGAGGACTTTTCCACCTGATACAAACTAAAAGGACTTCTACAATTTTGATAAAGTGGTTGACACTTTGTGTTCTTAATAACACTGATTTGTCTTTGATCGTACACCCTTCCTATAATCAAATCCGTATATATTGTGTGTGTGAAGATTAGAAAGGAAGATATTACTTTGAATCGAAGTATATAATAATTAACTCTGAGATTCAAGCAATATATCTTTGATTAGAAAGCTTTTAGAATGCATAAATATAGTCAAGAAATGTAGATTTGAGAATAGAATAGATTGAAGTAAATTAGATTATTAAAATCATGGATTAAGATCTATATATATAGTATATAAGGTTGCTGCTATTCACAAAGAGCTTCAATCAAGAGTTGCATCTGTAACTCTTCGAATTGGATCGTTACTCTTCGCAAAGAGAAGCAACCCTTTAGGAAATATGGCAGTTGCGTACAGTCAGTCGACTGGTAAAAAATATCTAGCTGACTGAATATTCAAAGTGGTGTGCATGTGTGCATGTCTGTGCAAAGAACACAGATTCAGTCGATTGGTGAAATCGGTCCAGTCGACTTAATTGTGTTTTTTTGCACAGTGAGCACTGTTGCACACTATTTTGTATGTATATATTTAAAACTTTTGTATAGTATGTGTAGGCTACTTGAGGAGTGATTTTAATAATTATAAACAATAGCTACGACTCAAATAATAAAGATTTTTATATCGTAGTCTGGTTCAAAGTCAGTTTCCTTTGTAGTTCACCACGTGTGTATAGCTTGCTCTTTGTCGCTTTAATCGTCTAATCTCATCATTGATCATTGAAGCTTGTCATGAATCAAAACTCATGATTCAACAATAAGGAACTTTCAAATCATGTGTCTAGACATGTGTGATCCCTAGTTTCTTTTACTATCTACATTGCGGCATTATTTTCACATAAAATTTCATGGGATTCTTAACAACTAGAATCACCCCTGGCACAGTTTTTAATTTATGCATTTATATTCATACTGCTTTCATTGTGGTGCTATTCATGGTGTCATACTTAGCGTTTGGTTGAATCAGCCACATCTCTCATTTGGAATATTTCTAACTCAAAAATCTTAACTAAGGTTGAATATGTATTTAGCATTGACATATTATGTTATATATCACTTATGAAGTTTAGTCGAAATACTGCTTCATAAGAAGTTCGTTATTTCTATGAATAATTGTCTAGTATTTCATAAATACTCAAGAATACTCATTGCTACTATTTATCAATTTTGATTCAGATTTGAAAACACCATAAATGTACCTACTACATAGGCGAATTGCGATATATTGGATAGTATGGCACATATGGCAATTCCTATGGCCGATGCATAAGGAATCTATGTCATATGTTCTATTTTAAACATTTTAATATCATGTATGTGTATATTGTTTGAGACAATCCCAACATCCTTACAGTTTTATAAATACTTTAGTAGCTCTTAAATTTCTTTCTTATGGATACACAATTCAACTGCATTTTGACTGAAATCAAACTATTTGATTTCTTTGTGAAAATATTTGCTCAATTCTAGTGCATGCCGAACGATATTAGCATATCATTTCTTAAATGTTACCCACACCCACATACTTAGTATTGCTCCACTGGCATCTTGATATTTTGGTTACATGTGAAGAAAATCTATTCTAGATCATTGTTCAGAATTTCTATTTTAATAAATATATACCATATTCAAAGTCATATTAGGTGATAATTTTGCAAGTAGAATTAAAATTAAGTCAAGTATGTTGACTAATGAATCTATTATGCTAATTTCAATAATTGAAATTTATGAGGCCTTCTCATTAATGTTTCTTACTATGTTTCAACTACATTAGTCTTCTTTTTAACGACTCACCCATGGTTGATGGATCATATCCCTTTGGGTACAAGTATCAAAATCATATTTGAATAATATACTTTGAATCCATACAAAATAAAGCATCATGCAATGTATTAGAGTCTATACTCTTGATGATTTATTGGCAACTAATTAAATTGTTACTACATACAATTCCATTTCTCGACATTGATACGAAAATCATAGTTCTTCTCTAGTGTATGAGAATTCGTATTAGACATTATAATGAATTATGTTTGTTTTAGGCGATCAATTTTGTTTCACATTTATATTCAGTTTCCACGTTAGAGTTTTTGAATCATATCTAATATTTACATAAATTTGATTCAATTTTGAGTTTACGAAACATATATTCATAACATAAATCAGTCAACAATTATCGGTCAGCTCCAAACCCCGTGTTTTGCGCAAGATCCCATACTAGCGAATTTTACGTTTAGCCTCTTGACTCAGATAACCTATCAACTCCTTGACCTAAGGAATGAGGAGGCCTCTTGTCGACTCATAGCTTATGTGAGCTCCTAAAATATTCTTTAGATGAAATCAAATTTACCATATGTACTTACTCTTAAGTATATATCTTTATAGAAAAAAGTTAACTTCACTCATCATCAACCATTTTTTTCCCAACAAAGTCCGATTACTCCTTATCAATACATCATTGTGTATCATAAGGAGGAGTGGATTTTGAAATTTAAGATTATTCATTTTAAGGAACTCTTTCCAATATACTTTCCTATTCGATCAAATCGAATTATTTTATTTTCTTTACATGTTATATTTTATCACCATTTAAATTCTATGAACTTGTCAAAGATTTACCGTTTGTGTATCAAATACACGTGTTCATATCTACGATAATTCATCGATGAATTTAAAGAAGTAAGTGGATCCACATTAGTATCAATAGACCTTGGACTGCATATATCAATAGTATCAATCTAAAGAATTCATAACTCTTTTGCAATCTCATTGAATGGGTACTTTACTTGTAATCATTTTCAGAAAAAATTCATGGCCTGGTCATATTTCCAAAATAATTTTTTAGGTTTTTGGATACCTATGTATTATTGATTGTTTAGCTGTAAAATAAACCGATACGGCTGCAACATAACATCTATCTAAACAACAAAAAGGAAAGCTATGTTATATCGAAACAGACCTAATCCAAAGAAATAGGTCTATCTTCCCAAATCTAAAAATGTATCGGTTCCCAGATCGATGAAAAATGAGTTATCTTTTCTTGGGGATCTATAAGTCTGAAATCCGAACACCCAAAGATAATGCAACTCTAAGTGTTAATTACTACTACTACAGTAATCACAAGAATTTAACTAACTATCCCATACCAGATAGTAAATTCAAGCATTTACTAAAAGCTAGTAATTTTCGCTCAAACTCTATTTAACAAATTATAATAATAATCAAAAGAATTGTACAAAGTGTTCCGCACCACCCGACAATTCAATCATTTATTAAAATTCCTTGTTTCATAAAAATCACAAAATCCCAATAAAATCTCAAATGCATAATAAGTAAAATGAAAGAGTTTTTATATATACAAAGATATACAAAGTTTACCAGGTGATGCAATTTTAGCCATCGACCAGAACTTGTAGTGAACAATATAGTATTACATGCAACTTCTTTTCAATCATTTGTTTCATTTTAAATTATCGCCTCAATCCAATATTTAAACTCATAATTTAACCAGTTCATCCGTCGAACAATTTAAACCCACAGCATGCAATTTATTTTAATTATTTCATCCAATTGCTATTAAAATTTTACGCAATTCATAAGAAATTCCTAAACTAAGCGAAACATACAAGAGGGATATAATATATTTATATAAACATAGCAGTGTAAGTTGAGGACAACTCACCTTATTCATTTGGTGATTGAAAATTCCATTTGTAGCCATCTTCACCCCAAACCTTAGCTGCATTTCCCATTACCTCGAAGTTCGCGCACAAGAGCAGCTCTATGCTAATGTCATTTGCCTGAGCTCCTTCAACATTACCTCCTTCAACATGACCTCCTTTGGCCAGTAGATCGTCATCCCTATTTGCCTCAGCCTAGAAGAACGCGAGTGATCTCCACCCTAAATTCACGCAGGAACGCTGGCCTCGACCATCCCTAGCGTGCACGTATCTTTATCGACAATAAGTAGTCACGCTTCCTACTGCCCTAGCGAGATGCCATCATTGGCCACAGGCACTTTCACATGAATGTTTTCTTTTTTTTCGATCGTGATTTGGGATTGGGCATATGAGGAGATCGGGGTTTTGTTTGTACAGGTGACAAAAACGAATAGGACTTTAGTTTTTATTAAGGGAAAGTAAAGCTAACAATTATATAAATGGGTTTGGGCTTTTTTGAGTCTTGTTTTAATTAATAAATATTCTTTTGTTTCGGTTAAACTATATTTTAATTAACTCTTAGATTAATTCACACTTTTATCCGATGAAATATATGCCTCGATAGTGCTCAGTCATTTAATCAAATAACTTCACTCTATTTAATTAATCACTGTATTGGTATAAGATAAATTTATTCATCTGTTTACTAATTTTATTTAATATCATATAAAACTTCTTTTCATCTATTTCAATTATATATAATTATTATTTATAGTTAAAAATATTTTATATTTATTAACACCTTTTATTCGAATTCGAATATTTTATCCAAAATAAAATTTATTAACTAATTCAATTTTTTTCTATAATAAAATCCTTTATTTAATAAATTTTATTTAATAATAATTTTATTTCAAAAATAAAAATTATCAAACTTGAATTAAAACACTTCTATTCTAATTCAATTCATATGATATGATAAGTTCGAAAACAGAGTTGTTATAGACATCCACCCTTATGAAAATTGTGTCCTCGCAATTTCTCATTGGAAGGCGTCAAAAACACATGCAAACATTAACTTTCTTCGAATTTTACTATTAAGTTGGCACTCAATCAAAACCTTAAGTAGTTAATATCAGAATCAAACTTATCGTACATTATAAATTTAAATAGATTCATTTATTAATTTCCATTTCTTTAGAATATATTGAAAAAATTTCCAAGTGTTAAAATTTTTGAATTTTTTTGACGGCATCTCCTTTGTACGGAGAGCTGTTTACAATTTCAGAATTATAATATAAATAATATACATCGACCACATGGTCAGAAATACAATATATAACAATATTTCTATTATTTCTATATTTAATCCAAAAGCGTACCTTTATTTAGGGTTTTAAAGCAACTTACTTAGCTATTAGGAATGCATAAGCGAACAAAACCAAGCTATCACTACCTATTGGTCCAAACAGTCCACTAGCACACCTATCCTCAACATCAATTGAAATATTAGTTGTGTATTGTAAAGGGTAAGATAAGAATACATTTAATTTAAAGTGAAAGAAATACAACCCACTTGTGTAACAAATTTCCTACTAATTTTAAAAGTTAAAAACTACCGAACCAGACATGATTTCTAAAAGTAAATTGTTACATAGTGTTATATCTTTCTAAAATATCTTTGGGCTTTTTAAAAATGTGGATTATAATTCAAGTTACAAGCATTTTTCAAAAGAAATCAAAACTGAAATGGATCAGAGCAGGTCAACGTGGATAAACATGTTTTTTTGGCCTAGATACTACAAAATTCCATAAAATTCAAGCTTTTCAGAATGAGAAAAATTGTCAAAATCAGATAAACCATTTAAAAGATGTGATCAAATCACTACAGCACTTAAATTTATAAATTATTATGTCGAAAAGAGAGAAAAGATTACCAATATAACAACCAAGTAATGCAAGCCAAAAAAAAAAACTTCTACAGGACTCAATCAAGTTTAAAGTGTTTAGAAAAAGGCAAAATGCAATCAAACATTATCAAGAACCTTCCCTTTAAAGAACAAAATAAGTTATGCCTAATGTCATGCATAGAAAATTAAAAATTAATGGACATAATAGCACTTAATTTTCAATGCTAAAAACTTAAATCTATAAATGCATAACATATTTAATTGGAGCTTCAATAAACGTATTATAAGTTTACTTATTTGACTGCTTTTGAATAAACACACACAAAGTACACCCACATCCAAGTTATAAACTTTCAGTCAGTTTCCTAATCAATATATAAGCAAAACAAAATTAATCCACTCTTCAGTGAAATAATTCAATGTGTGGTTTAGCATCATATTAATGGTCTTGCATGTTTTACTGCATAAATTTTGAATTAATCATATATATCAAAATGACAATGGACAGTCCAAACCAATAGAAAAGTTGGAATAGAGTTTTGTGTTTTTATTCTGTCGATGTTTAGTCTTCGTTCAAAATGCATTATATTGAATTAAGGGTTTTCTTTTTAGCCAAAGATAAAGGTTGTTGTTGCTCCTGAAATCTATGGAGTCAAAGATAGCAATGATGTGTGATGTTGCAAAAGATAACACATCAATATTAGTACCAAAAATAGGTAAATCTTCTGCTTATCTATAAATGCAAAATTTCCAATTGCTAACATATTTGCTTAATGAATTTGCATGAGCAGCAAATGTTTCATGAAATCAGAAATTACTCCTTAATGTTTTGGAGACAAGATAATTCATAAGACCATACTAAAAATTTCATTCCAACCTTAAACTCCCTTTTCTATTACATATATTGAAATTTTAAAATCATAATTATGACATATAAACCATAAGTGATAAAATATAGCAGCAAACTTAGTTGAAGTTCACTAAAAATGTGATATTATTTATATTACCATGTATCCTAAACAACTATAAAATTTTAATACTCGTAAAGAAGTTAAATGTTTATATGCCGTCTATCATCAATTTAACTACCCAAACACATAATTACAACTAGTTCAATGTGACTGGTTTGAATATAATTTACTTGTCCAAGCATAATTAATAATTATCTTATCAACCAGCATAAAATCAATTAATGGTTCAAATCATCCTAATTTGATATGAAGCGGCACATTACAGGGAAACAAATTGAATTTTTTTTCTTATTTAAATATACCTAACTTCATAATGTTTACCAAACAATGAAACTCCATAGGCAACAATTGATCCATGGACATAGATTTACAAATAAGAATAATCTTTTAAAAAAAATCATGTAATAATTAAAATTATCAAAACAGATAATAATTATACCGCACAACATGTATAATTTATTTAAGCCAACAATTAGACATAAATTAACATGACATAAGTTACACTTGCTTACATATTGCAAATCTTAAAAACTTTCAATCTGATCGTCGTATTTGGAGAGAAGGGGTTCCAAATTTTGATCAGATTCAAGCTAGAGAATTACTGATATAAACAGTATTTTGAGATTACAGTCTGAGAGTATTAAGATGAATTGAACAATTAGTGAATGATTTTCTAGCTTGCTAAATTTCCTTATTCATAGACATCCACAATACATAAACACACACACACACATATATGTGTGTGGGTGTGTGTGTGTGTGTGTGTTTATATATATTTGGATTCAGGTAATATATTAAATAAGTACAACAACACATAGATAATATCTATGTTTTATGTAGATGGTTTTTAAAGAGGTAAAATTATGTAAACAAATATGGCCAGAAGCTTGTAATAAATTCTAGTTTTGAGTTGCTTTCCAAATAAAAAAGTCTCTATGTATTACACTCTTGTTTTCAATCTAAGGCACTAGATAGTTTTATAGATAATATTCTTACATTAGTATAAGGTCAGTTTTTTTAAATGTATATATGAGTTTCAAAATAGTACATTTAAATTATGTACAGTTGTAGATTAATACACTCTAATTTGTCGCTAGCAGGCTAAGCTTACAAGTTAACAAATTCAATCGTTTGTAACATAATTTACTTGCTGGACATAAAGATTTTATGTCGGTGACACTATAGGCCAAATAAAAAAACGATGTCAAGATTACTAACGAAATTCAATTAAATATAGCCTAGAAATTCAATAAATTTAAAAATCATGACAAAACATCAATACCACTTTTCTTTTATTTTTCTTCTTTGAATAAAGCTGACATCGGATCTCTAACAGCCCAATATTTTCAACAATTCGCATCCACACATGTCGGACTTGAATTGCTCAAAATACCGCGTTGTAAATAAATTTGGAAAATCTCATAACATACAGTAAATAATAATCACAGAACACAGACACAGAGTAAGAAATGCAGCGGAAGTAAAAGAGATAGTAGTTCATGAAGCTACTATGTAAATATATCAGAGTTACATAAATACAACAGAAGAAATAAAGTACAACAGAAGTCTCAAGATGATAACCAAGTACAAGCCGAATAGAACAACAGAACTGGAATAGATAAAACTAGATAAGCAAATAATCTCCAGCGAATCCAATATCCAGAAAGTGGAATCCAAATCCGTGAATAACTCAGCCTGACCCGAGCATAAATAAAAATACAAACACTCGAGTCAGGACAATACATACTTATATAATGTAAACCAACTCAAGTGAAATGTAATATGGTACAAGTAACTTAAAGGATGCCTGGGACCGCCCATCCTCAAAGGATCCGTAACTATTTACTATGTAGTAATATTGCGCTATTATAATAATGTCTACGGTAAAATAAACTTACTTTAAAATAGCGTTCCGGCTTACCCATATCACCCTTCACACATAATAGTCCCAGTAGTCCATCCAATATCTGCATATCTCCTTATCGGGAGACTACGAGAAGATATGCATGGGCTACAGGAGAAAACCAAACTCGTAGTAAAGGCTCGATATGGTAGGTGACACGGCACACAAGGCAATGCCAGGTTAGATATACCAATTACGCACACGGGCTGGTGGTAACGCAGCAGCCACATACGCCCACCTTGGAACACACTCCCATATCAAAATCGGAGGATGGCCATCAAATCAACCACAAGTAAGAGTATAGTATCGAAGGAATGTGTCCGACCAGAGGAGCTACCACTTTTGGCCCGAGATCGCTCCTGTTTTAGCCACCTTAAGCCAACTCACGGGAATCGGGTCCACGTAATATACCTCAGGAACGTCGCCACCATCCTACTTCATTCTGGAATCTCCACCGCGTACACGGTTGTCAAAGTGGTTTTCGGTATCGACAGAGAGTATGCCAGATATCCGATCCCGGTCTCTTTGCCAACCAATCGTTATTATAACCCACGGTTATAACTTTCAAAATAATATATATACTTCAAAATAGAATATCATTTTGAAATCCAAATCTTTATCAAAATAAAGATTAAATTAATTCCAAACCATTTCAAAAACATCATATCTTTCCAAAACTTCCTGTCAAATCATTTCAATATATATCAAAATATCATATCTTTACAAAACTTCATTTCCGATCATTTTAATATATCAAAACATCATATCTTTTCAAAACATCCTTTCCAATCATTTTAATATATCAAAATATCATATCTTTTCAATTCTTCCTTTCCAATCATTTTAATATATCAAAATATCATATCTTTTCAAAACTTCATTTCCAATCATTTTAATATATCAAAATATCATATCTTTCCAAAAATTCCTTTTTAATCATTTTTAATATATCAAAATATCATATCTTTACAAAACTTCATTTCCAATCATTTTTAATATATCAAAATATCATATCTTTACAAAACTTCATTTCAAATCATTTCAATATATTAAAATATCATATCTTTCCAAAAATTCATTTCAAATCATTATTCATTTCAAATCATTATTCATTTCATTCAATTTAAAATACCATTTCAATTCACATTTCAAAACAGTTTATATTTCAAAAATCATTTTAAATCATTAAAAATGAAGTAATTATACTTAATAATTAAATTATTAAATTTCCAAAATTTTCAACTTTAAAAGTTCATTTATTCGCTTAAGTTTATCAAAACAGTGAAAATTCACTTTTCGCAGCATTTAGAAAACGCTACGGAAAGTTACATTCAAAACAGTTCAATTTAACAAAAGACAGCATTTTAAAAATGCTGTAACGGGATTTACTTAAATTTCAAATAAACTTAGTTAAATTCAACAATTATAACACTTACATAAATTGCTATAATAGCATTTAATTCAATTTAGCTTTTTAGTTCATTATCATTAACTACAACATTTTCGAATGCTGTAATATCATTTACATTGCAATTAATAGCATTTCAAAATGCAGTTAATTAACTTCAAATATTCAATATAATTTCACAAACAATTATATTTTTATTTAAAACATTTTTAACTTATAAAATCATACATTTTCACATTTATAAACATCATTTAATTTTCCTTAAGTTCATGATTTTGTAAAGTTAAATTTCCAATCAAAAATCAAGATTTAATAATAATTCACTTATTAAATTTCAACTTAAAATTTTAATTTCATTGAATTAAATTTCAAATTAACACTTAAGTTTTAAATTTCAAAATATAACTTAATTTTAATTTTATTTATTTAACTTAAAATTCACTTTTAAGCCAAATTCACAAATTCCCATTTTGGTTATATTTCAAAATTTCAACTTATATAATCAATCATTCCACATTTTAACTTTATTCAAAAATCATTAATATATTATAAAATCACTTTAAATTCAAATTATCATAAATTTATCATAATTTCATATTTAATTTAATTTCTATTTATAATTAAATCGAAATTTTTAAAATGACTTACATTCAAATTTTCTAACTTTTCCATAATTTATTTAACTTATAAATTTCCAAAAAATCAATAATACTTTACAAAAATTATTTTTTATTAATTGTAAATAAAAATATTATAATAATTACATTTCTAAAATATTTTAAATTTTTTAGAAAAACATATTTTAACTATGAGCCTGTATATAATTTTCTACGCTAGGTAAAGTGATACGGGTAATATATCATTTCAACCCGTAATTTACAAAGAAAAATCTGGGTTTTGTCATTTCAAACCCGTAGTCCCAAGTAAATGAAAATAATTGAAAATCATTCAGGTCTATCATTTCAGCCCATAACGATTCTCCCTTATTCTAAAGTCTGTTCGGGTATGTATCATTTCAACCCATAGTGATTCTAATCTAAAGGAAACTTGCAGTGTGATAAACTGATATAAATAATAGAACATCATGATATAACAGGTGTTTAAGCATGGGTGAACATCATATGATCATAATATAGCAGATGTAACATGATAATATATTTTACAGATTCAAAAGAGGTCAATTTACTAGTTATATATGTACATATTGTCTGGTGAGAATAACTCACAGGTTTGAGCTGGAGACACAATGACGAATGCATGAAAGGGAACCACATAAGCATGATAACACGACACAGAGATGAGCGGAAGAGATAAAGTATCAAA
The DNA here is from genome assembly GCA_030765085.1 of Allium cepa. Classification (NCBI taxonomy): domain Eukaryota; kingdom Viridiplantae; phylum Streptophyta; class Magnoliopsida; order Asparagales; family Amaryllidaceae; genus Allium; species Allium cepa. The sequence continues at coordinate 753,023,898 of CM060940.1, read as the reverse complement.
TCCCTTGAATACAAGTCACACAAAACAATAATAATAACATAAGTTTTCAAATGCAAAATACGATAGAATAAGATAGAATCAACTGCACGAATCAAAGCAGAATTGCTTTGCACTTGCTTCCAACAACCTTCAGGTTCAGCCATAAGGTGTACTACAGGTCTAAGGCAAGATTTGGATCAAGTTTTGTTGGGTATGGTCGGCCTACACTTGGTTGTTGATGGTGCAAAGGTGGGTAGTGGTGAAAACAACACAACACAAGGCAATATCACATGATTCAAGGCTAAAAAAAGCTTGGTCAACATACTAGGGTCACGGCCTGCAATGTGGGGTCCAAGGGGATGGTGTGGCCGAGAGTCCAGGTGGTGCTGGAGGTGGTGGAGGTGATGATAGTGGCGGCCATGGGTGGTGGAAGTGGTGGATGTGGATGATTGTGCTCGGCCTAGGAAAGTTTATGGAGTTTTGTTGGATTTTAGTGATGGATCAATCCACAAGGAGGCACGGCTTGGGGTTTGGTCAGAGAAGAAATGATGATAGCAGTGGTCTTAGGTGGTGGTGAAGGTGGCAGGGGATGGAGAGAAGGTGGCTGAACCTAGAAGTGAAGAAGAACAAGTGCAAAACAATGTCAAAACGAAAGAAATAAACAAAAGAAAGAAGAGAAATGAATTTTTTTTTAACCAAAACCTTCTCAAGCAAGGGCCGATTTTTTTTCTTCAGGAGATGAGAAAAAGAAATGTACATGAATGCTAAAGAAAGTATGCGGCTGAAAGAATTGAGAAGTAATGGAAAATTTATGAAAAGTTAAGTTACAAATATGAAAAGGTTAGAAGATAAAAGGCCATAGGAAACTAAAAGTCATAGACCTTTCAAATTATTTTTAATTTCTTTATATAAATTTTAATTATTGAAAATAATAATAATCTCATTAAAAATTTCGAAAATATAACAAAATATAATATATATATATATATATATATATATAGATATAGATATATAATTATTAATTATATAAGGTTAAAATAAGAAAATAACACAAAATTGGAAGCTTGTCTAGAAAATTGGAACATAAACAGAATGAACTTTGGAAAATTTATATGGACTTTAAAATTTTTTATAACAAAGATAATAAAATAAAAATTCATTCACAAAATAAATATATAAATTTCAATTAAATATAATTTAAATGAAGAAAATAGCAAAGAAAATAGAAACTAGGCTTTAAAATAGAAAATAAATTCAATAAGCTTTAGAAAAATTCAAACATCACTTTAAAAATATTTAAAAGTCAAAATATACATAATATAACATAATTATACAAATTAGAATAAGATATATTAACTAAAAATATCATTTATATAAATTAAAACAAAGAATGTTGTTAAATAACCCTATATACACATAATATTGTAAAGGGTATAACTTTCACAATTTAAATCCAATTTCAACGAAACAAAAAGCATTATTCATGATATTAAATCTATTTTCATAAGAAAAGATAAAATTCAAGAATTTAAATATTTAAATTTAAAATTTAAAAGTCAAATTTGACAGGTTTTGACCACAAATCCATTTTTCAAGAAAATATTCAATTTATACCAGTTTGAAATTATAATTCATATAATAATCAAAATTTATATTTAAAAATGAAATGTTTGAAATAGAAAAAGTTTAAAATAATTTCAAAATAAAATAAAGTCAAATTAAATTATATGCAAAAAAATCTAGGGTTGTTACACTCTCCCCCACTCAAACTTTTCGTTCCCGAAAAGGAATGAGGTACGAGAAAGCACAGAAAAAGATAAAGTGAAATAAGATTAAGAAAAGATGACAAGGATATTAAAATTATACCTGATGACTATTGTTATAGGTAAGTTTAACGAGGTGGATATTATCAAAGATTATAGAAAGATTTCTAAACGGAAAAATTATAGAAAAATGCCTACACCAGCCTAAAGCAAGATAAGGAAAAATAAGGACAACCAAAAGATAGTTTGAAAAACAAAATAAGATAATAAGTTAGAAACCATGAAAATTTCAACTTAAATAGATAACTATTTTTTTTACACAAGTTGAATAAATCTTAACTATCTCAAATTTTATTATCTTATCTTCTAATCATCTTAAATTAACAATTTCTAAGATCATGGATTTGAAAAATAATCATTCATTATACTCATAATGTACTTAATAAATTTAATTCTTCTTTATTCCTACTTAAAGTTAAATTTATTCCTCTCAATATATTTTATCATCTATGCCCATTATACTTACTCTTATTATAACTGCTTTAATTTATTGTTAGTTCCATTAACATCGTTTTATATTGTAAATTATTCAATTAACCTTCTATTCTATTTACTCTTGTTAATCATTTTATAACTAAAATTTAAGTGTATAACATTTATTTTAACCATTCAAATTTTATTTATAAAATCTTTTTTTTATATTGTATATTACCAGTTACATTGTTAACTTCTGTATAATTTGGGTAAGTTATATTTAAATGCAATTGAGTGTTATACAAATAAATTTCTAATTCCCTCATCTCAAGTTTGAATCATTTATCTAAAATTTTGATTTTCTTTTTATAATTGAAATGATTCTTTAAGATAAAGTTTAAGAATAAAATTTCCGATTCCTTCAAACCATTTAGAGATAAATAAATATATATACATAATATGTCAAATCAAATTTAAATCATATGCCTACATATATTATAAATCCAGTCTTATTTTAGAAATTCAAATCAATTAAATTTCCCAAAACAAAGCTGTAGCAAGACTACATAACGGTCTCTCCACTTCAAAACTTGAAGATGAGCGTCGATGATGCCGCGGTCATCACCAAGTTATTTTCCAACGACAAAGAGAAGAGCACTAATTTTAAACTTTAAAATTTCTTGGAAACAAATTTCTATTAGAAAATACTTTAAATAATATACCCTTTTTAAAACTTTAAACACAAGGTTTGAAACCATCGGAAATTAAATTCTCAAATTTCTTGTTTTAAACTCATTTCAGTTCCCAAATCAATTTATAAATAGCTATTTATAAATTCATTTATAGACCAATAAATGATAAATCAAGTATTATCATTTCAAATGATTAATTTAAGTCAATTTATTAAGTTCCATAAATTTACTTATATCAAAATTTATTTCATATGTTAGTTTGTTCTGTCAAAGTGTTTTAGAAATCCTATCGATAGCGTTGATCAGACGAATCAATTGAAAACCCAAATCAACATCAACAACTCAAACAACAAAATATAAAACAAAACATTAATATGGATTTACAAGTACAATTCAAAAAGTTTGGAAGATAGATTGGAAACAAAAGACAAGATGATTGAATAACAAAATAGGGAGGTGGATAAGCTTAAATAAATCGCGGGCAACCTTAACCGGGTCAACCGTGACTTAAAGAATAAGATCGATGTGGATTTTCTAGGGTAAATCAACATTCGATCTCAAGATATATATAGAGTTTGGAATAACAAAAGATATTAGCATCTAAACCAAGAATAGATATAAATCTCTGGTGAATCGATGCTAATTGTAAAGGAGTTTCCCCCTATACAAATGAATTTTTGACATTGGCGGGACCGCCAATTCACTATAAAGCTCATTCGAAGTGGAGTTATGGGATACTCCAGAATCAAAAGGAGATGAATAGTGAGGGACACGAATGAATTTTGGAACCGCAGGGAACGTTCCAAAATTCAAATGAAATTTGAACCAAAGAGGAAGAGATTCAAGTTTGGATGAAAGTGATTCCGTAACTAAATTTACCATACATTCTAAGTTTTGCCTCAAAGCCAAAGCTCTGATACCAACTGTAACTGGCCACGCCAGTGGGGTAATGCCCACCATAGCAGACATTGGTACCTGTGTTCTGCCTTTACGTCCAGCCTCTCGACTGCACCACCAACCCCCGTGGGGACATGTAGGAGTAAGAGTCAACCGTTCGCTACCAAACCAGGAAGCGAGAACCCACTATCATGTTGCACCCTCCAAGTGCAATGGCAGACACACATGTCGGACTTGAATTGATCAAAATACCGCGTTGTAAATAAATTTGAAAAATCTCATAACATACAATAAATAATAGTCACAGAACACAGACACAAAGTAAGAAATGCAGCGGAAGTAAATGAGATAGTAGTTTATGAAGCTACTATGTAAATATATCAGAGTTACATAAAATACAACAGAAGAAATAAAGTACAATAGAAGTCTCAAGATGATAGCCAAGTACAAGCTGAATAGAACAACAGAACTGGAATAGATAAAACTAGATAAGCAAATAACCTCCAGCGACTCCAATCTCCAGAAACTGGAATCCAAATCTGTGAATAACTCAGGTTGAACCAAGCATAAATAATAATACAAACACTCGAGTCAGGACAATACATACTTATATAATGTAAACCAACTCAAGTGAACTGTAATAAGGTACAAGTAACTTAAAGGATGCCTAGGACCGACCATCCTCTAAGGATCCGTTAAACTATTTACTATGTAGTAATATTGCGCTATTATAATAATGTCTACGGTAAAATAAACTTACTTTAAAATAGCGTTTCGGGCTTACCCATATCACCCTTCACACATAATAGTCCCAGTAGTCCATCCAATATCTGCATATCTCCTGATCGGGAGACTACGGGAAGATACGCATGGGCTACGGGAGAAAACCAAACTCGTAGTAAAGGCTCGATATGGTAGGTGACACGGCTCACAAGGCAATGCCAAGGTAAATACACCAATTACGCACACGGGCTGGTGGTAACGCAGCAGCCACATACGCCCACCTCGGAACACACTTCCATATCAAAATCGGAGGATGGCCATCAAATCAACAAGTAAGAATATAGAATCGAAGGAATGTGTCCGACCAAAGGTGCTACCCCTTTTGGCCCGAGATCGCTCCTGTTTTAGCCACCTTAAGCGAACTCACGGTAGTTGGGTCCACGTAATATACCTCAAGAACGTCGCCACCGTCATACTTCATTCTAGAATCTCCACCGTGTACACGGTTGTCAAAGCTGTTTTCGATATCAACAGAGAGTATGCCAGATATCCGATCTCGGTCTCTTTGCCAACCAATCATTATTATACCCGCGGTTATAACTTTTAAAATAATATTTATACTTCAAAATAGAATATCATTTCAAATCCAAATCTTTATCAAAATAAAGATTAAATTAATTCCAAACCATTTCAAAAACATCATATCTTTCCAAAACTTCCTGTCAAATCATTTCAATATATATCAAAATATCATGTCTTTACAAAACTTCATTTCCGATCATTTTAATATATCAAAATATCATATCTTTACAAAACATCATTTCCAATCATTTTAATATATCAAAATATCAAATCTTTTCAAAACTTCCTTACCAATCATTTTAATATATCAAAATATCATATCTTTTCAAAACTTCCTTTCCAATCATTTTAACATACCAAAATATCATATCTTTTCATAACTTCATTTCCAATCTTTTTAATATATCAAAATATCATATCTTTCCAAAAATTCCTTTCCAATCGTTTTTAATATATCAAAATATCATATCTTTACAAAACTTCATTTTCAATCATTTTTAATATATCAAAATATCATATCTTTACAAAAATTCATTTCAAATCATTTTAATATATCAAAATATCATATCTTTCCAACACTTCATTTCAAATCATTATTCATTTCATTCAATTTAAAATACCATTTCAATTCACATTTCAAAACAGTTTATATTTCAAAAATCATTTTAAATCATTAAAAATGAAGTTATTATACTTAATAATTAAATTAATAAATTTTCAAAATTTTCAACTTTCAAAGTTCATTTATTCACTTAAGTTTATCAAAACAGTGAAAATTCACTTTTCGTAGCATTTAGAAAACGCTACGGGAAGTTACATTCAAAACAGTTCAATTTAACAAAAGACAACATTTTAAAAATGCTGTAACAGGGTTTACTTAAATTTCAAATAAACTTAGAAATTAAACAATTATAACGCTTACATAAATTTCTATAATAGCCTTTAATTGAGTTTAGCTTTTTAGTTCATTATCATCGACTACAGCATTTTCAAATGCTGTAATATCATTTACATTGCAATTAATAACATTTCAAAATGCAGTTAACTTCAAATATTCAATATAATTTCACAACCAATTATATTTTTATTTAAAACATTTTTAACTTATAAAATCATACATTTTCACATTTATAAACATCATTTAATTTTCCTTAAGTTCATGATTTTATAAAGTTAAATTTCCATTCAAAAATCAAGATTTAATAATAATTCACTTATTAAATTTCAACATAAAATTTTTAATTCATTGAATTAAATTTCAACTTAACACTTAAGTTTAAAATTTCAAAATATAACTTAATTTCAGTTTTATTTATTTAACTTAAAATTCACTTTTAAGCCAAATTCACAAATTCTCATTTTGGTTATATTTCAAAATTTCAACTTAAACAATCAATCATTCCACATTTTAAATTTATTCAAAAATCATTAATATATTATAAAATCACTTTAAATTCATTTTTAAATTCAAATTATCATAAATTTATCATAATTTCATATTTAATTTAATTTCCAATTATAATTAAATCGAAATTTCCAAAATGACTTACATTCAAATTTTCCAACTTTTCCATAATTTATTTAACTTATAAATTTCCAGAAAATCAATAGTACTTTACAAAAATTATTTTTTATTAATTTTAAATCAAAACATTATAATAATTACATTTCTAAAATATTTTAAAAATTTTAGAAAAACATATTTTAACTACGGGCCTGTATATAATTTTCTACGCTAAGTAAAGTGATACGGGTAATATATCATGTCAACCCGTAATTTACAAAGAAAAATCCAGGTTTTATCATTTCAAACCCGTAGTCCCAAGTAAATGAAAATAATTTAAAATCATTCAGGCCTATCATTTCAGCCCATAACGATTTTCCCATATTCTAAAGTCCGTTCGGGTATGTATCATTTCAACCCATAGTGATTCTAATTTAAAGGGAACTTGTAGTGTGATAAACCGATATAAATAACAGAACAGCATAATATAAGAGTAACATATGATATAACAGGTGTTTAAGCATGGGTAAACATCATATGATCATAATATAGCAGATGTAACATGATAATGTATTTTACAGATTCAAAAGGGGTCAATTTGCTAGTTATATATGTACATATTGTCTGGTGAGAATAACACACAGATTTGAGCTGGAGACACAACGATGAATGCACGAAAGGGAACAATACGAGCATGATAACACGACACAGAGATGAGTGGAAGAGCCAAAGTATCAAATCCCTTGAATACAAGTCACACAGAACAATAATAATAACATAAGTTTTGAAATGCAAAATATGATAGAATAAGATAGAATCAACTGCACGAATCAAAGCAGAATTGCTTTGCACTTGCTTCCAACAACCTCCAGGTTCAGCCATAAAGTGTACTACAGTTCTAAGGCAAGATTTGGATCAGGTTTTGGTTGGGTATGGTCGGCCTACACTTGGTTGTTGATGGTGCAAAGGTGGGTAGTGGTGAAAACAACACAACAAGGCAATATTACATGATTCAAGGCCAAAATAAGGCTCGGTCAAGGCACTAGGGTCACGGCCTGCACTGTGGGGGCCAAGGGGATAGTGTGACGGAGAGTCCAGGTGGTGCTGGAGGTGATGATAGTGGCGGCCATGGGTGGTGGAAGTGGTGGATGTGGATGATTGTGCTCGGCCTAGGCAAGTTTATGGAGTTTTGTTGGATTTTGGTGATGGATCAATCCACAAGGAGGCACTGCTTGGGGTTTGGCTAGAGAAGAGGTGATGAAGATGGTGTTCTCAGGTGGTTGTGAAGGAGGAAGGGGCTGGAGAGAAGGTGAACGAACCTAGAAGTGAAGAAGAACAAGTGCAAAACAATGTCAAAACAAAAGAAATAAACAAAAGAAAGAAGAGAAATGAAATTTTTTTACCAAAACCTTCTCAAGCAAGGGCCGATTTTTTTTCTTCAGGATATGATAAAAAGGAATGTACGTGAATGCTAAAGAAAGTATGCGGCTGAAAGTATTGAGAAGTAATGGAAAATTTATGAAAAGTTAAGTTTCAAATATGAAAAGGTTAGAAGATAAAAGGCCATAGGAAAACTAAAAGTCATAGACCTTTCAAATTACTTTTAATTTCTTTATATAAATTTTAATTACTGAAAATAATAATAATCTCAGTCAAAATTTCGAAAATATAACAAAATATAATATATATATATATATAATTATTAATTATATAAGGTTAAAATAAGAAAATAGCATAAAATTGCAAACTAGTCTAGAAAATTGGAAAATAAACAGAATGAACTTTGAAAATTTTAGATGGACTTTTAAAAATATTTATAACAAAGATAATAACATAAAATAAAATAAAAATGCATTCACAAAATAAATCTATAAATTTCAAATAAATATAATTTAAATGAAGAAAATAGCAAAGAAAATAGAAACTAGGCTTTAAAATAGAAAACAAATTCAATACGCTTTGAAAAAATTCAAACATCACTTTAAAAAAAATTAAATGTCAAAATATACATAGTATAACATAAGTATACAAATTATAATAAGATATATTAATTAAAAATATCATTTATATAAATTAAACAAAGAATATTGTTAAATAACCCTATATACACACAATATTGTAAAGGGTATAACTTTCACAATTTAAATCCAATTTTAACGAAACGAAAAGCAGTATTCATGATATTAAATATATTTTCATAATAGAAGATAAAATTCAAGAACTAAAATATTTAATTTAAAATTTAAAAGTCAAAGTTTGACCAATTTTGATCACAAATCCATTTTTCAAGAAAATATTCAATTTATACCAGTTTGAAATTATAATTCATATAATAATCAAAATTTATATTTAAAAATGAAATGTTTGAAATAAAACAAGTTTAAAATAATTTCAAAATAAAATGAAGTCAAATTTAAATTATATGCAAAAAAAATCTAGGGTTCTTACAGGATCTCTTGTTATGAGGATGTGTGACATTATGCTAAGTATGGACCATAATGCTAAATTTGCATTGCTAAAAAAATCATTTTTTTTCCCAAAAATATTATACACTTACTTTATTACTTAAAACATTTTATACCCAAAATACTGCATTCGAATGTCTCGTACAAGTGTTTAGGAATCCCTATCGATAACGTCAATCAGGCACATCGACCAGAATTCTTAAAGCACTCAACAGGCAATTTAACACAAAATAATTTTCTCTATAATATACATATATCCTTTATCAAAAAGATTTAATTTAAATAAATGCTTGCTTTTATTAAAATCCTTCAATTAATCTTACTATTAACATATAAGAATAATTCAAAGATGGTAATTTCATAACACACTCATACATTCATAATTACTTCAAGAAAACATCAAATTTTAAATTCATCTTAACACGTGGTTATTGTACCTATGAATGAAAACTCCATTTTATTTATTAAGTATACTTTCAGTATATATTATTTATCATTTTATATTTTATAACTATTAATTGCTTAAACATTTCTATTACTCCTTAACGGTTCTGTCTTAGAGGAATCGTGGATTTTATTAATAATCGTGTTTATAAATTCTTTGAGTGATAACATCTTATCTAATTTCACATTTAAATTAAGCATTAAAAAATAAACATTTATACAAACAACATACATTTCAATCAAACAGACAAACAAACGCCTTCAGTGGAAAGCTAGTTTCTAGCTTCCGCTGCGTACTTTGATCACAACGGATCAGGACACAACAATTCAATTCTTAGCCATTTAAGGTCTAATATATATTTATTTTTCTAATCTCATTTTTTTATAAAAGTAAGTTCTAATATTTTCATAACAATAAGTTATATAGTATTATCTAAAGATTTTTTAATACGTCCCAATGATTATTCTCAGTAATCATTTATATTTCTATTCCTAATTAAATTACTAACTACTACACACCCAAGGGACGAGACTCTAGGTCATCTAGGTTTAGATCTCGACTTTGTACAATTTATATTCTATAATGTTCTAAATCCAGCTCTGATATCAAGCTGTAACGACCACAACGCTATGTAGTTTAGCAAAGAACATTACAAGTAATGTCATCTGCTAATCTAGAGAATACGGGGGGTTAAGGGCGATCAAATGTGAATATACCTTTATACTAACACTAACACGTCTTATTTACCTTTTGAGGATTTGACCTACAAATTAGACGTATATAGTATTATTACAATGTAAAAAACACATCGATTAAAAATATTCAGAACAGTATATAATATAGATAAATCAGAATCAGAATCATATATCATAATGGAATAATATACATCAGATACATGATGGAATGCGAGTTTATAAAATATCAATCCTAGACCCACATAAATATATATATATATATATATATATATATCATATGGAAAATGTTGTTTTAGGTACAAAGTCACTACTAAATAATATTTATGATATAAACTCCTAACTTTCAATATATACAATTATGAAGTAAACCAAACCGGTCAAATAGTCTACTTCAATGCTAGTCCAAAATCCAAAAATCAACTAGTCCCTGTATCTGTAGAGTCTCAACCTGGCCCGAGAGATTATAAAATTAACGGTTCATGCTATATCTAATAGAAAAGTGAGATGATACCGATACCATAAGCATACGACTTAAAATAAATAAGCCATAATAACAATATGCCAAAACAAATGATTATAATAGGGCATATTAAATAAAATCACACTATTTCAAAATTTCGTTTATGACTTAATCATAAAATTAGTCATCTCAAATTATGCCTAAAACTAATTAACCAAATAAGGCATATCATACCAAATCACCATTTCATAATTCTATATCAAGTCTCAAATAGACTATTAAAAATATGGTGATAACAATTTCAAAATTCTCCGCCCAAATAAAAAGATATTAAATATCCATCCCAGTATCTCTTAAGAAATGATCGTCGCCAAGGAAATAATAATGGTAGTCAACTATCAGTGTGATACAGTGGACATGGGGCCTAACGAAAAGAAATGGACTACCAGGTAAAAACCATGACTCCTAATGAAAAGAAATAGACGGCCGTTTTTATGACAAAACTATGTGAATTTACCTAACGAAAATAAATAGGTAAACATTGTCCAGCTGTAAAATAAACGGATAGGGCTGCAATATAACATCTGTCTAAACAACAAAAAGGATATCTATGTTATACCGGAACAGACCTAACCTCAAGAAATAGGTCTGCCTACCCAAATCTAAAAATGTATCAATTCTCAAATCGATGAAAAATGAGTTATCTTCTCTCGAAGGTCTATCGATCTGAAATCTGAACACCCTAAGATAATAAAACTCTAAGTGTGAATTACTACCGCTCCAGTAATAACAAGAATTTAACTAACTATCCCATACCAAATAGTAAATTCAAGTACTTACTAAAAGCTATTAATTTTCACTCGAACTCTATTAAAAAAGTTAAAATAATTATCGAAAGAATTGTACAAAATGTCCCATACCACCCGACATTCAATCATTTGTTAAAATTCTTTGTTTTATAGAAAATCAGAAAATCCCATTGAAATCTCAAATCCATAATAGGTAAAATGAAAGAGTTTTTATATATACAAAGATATAATTTCTAAAATCACTTTTTAAATCCCTAAACTCATTTTAAAGAAGAGTTACTTATTTATAAGTCATAAAAATAAAATTCCTTTGTTAGAACTTTGAATCAAAACAATATTTTATAATTGATAATTCACTTTATTTCAAATATATATATATATATAATATTACTTCATAACCACTTTATAATCGTAAACTATTTATAAACTTGAAAATCATAGTTAAATTTATTTTAAAATAAATCTTTATATCTATATATATATACATATATTATATGTGTATATTTTAAATAACATTTAAAAAAATCAACTCAAAATTGTTGATTAATAGTGAAAATCAAAAATATAAGTTAACTGTATTTTATAAAATAAATACCAATAAGGATGAAAATATATAAAATCACACATCGAGAATCTTTTAAAAGCATTTACACAATTCAAACAAGAAATCAATAAAAAATAATGCAACTTATAGAGCCAATATCGCTCTAAAAATATAATTCCACAATACAGAATTATTTAACAACCCGAATTGCTTTCCGACAACTCCGATCACACAATGGTGTATGCAATTTCAACCATCGACCAGAACTAGCAGTGAACAATATAGTGTGAGTTGAGGATAACTCACCTTAACCATTTACTGTAACGACCCACCTTTTTGAATGGTTTAAATCGACGATAAACCACACGCGTTAGACTCAAACAATTCAAAAGGGTAGATTGTTATGGGGTAAATAAGAAAAGCAAAGAAGGAAAGAATACAAATACAGAATCTTGCGGCGGAATGACAAAATGTATTAATCAGATAAACAGTTCATAAAGCTGTTTACAAATAATATTGGTTAAACTTTTATAATACAGATCAGAGTTACATACAACAAGAATAAATAATAAATAAATGCCGCGGAACAACATGGTACAGTGGAATAAATATAATAAATAACAATAGTACAAAATCTTCGTCTTCATCCTCTAGAAAGCAGTCTTCGATAAACTGAAAAGCTTAGACTGACCCAACCGAATTGAAAAGACAAAACACTCGAGTCGGAACTAAAACATCTTATGCAAGTTAAATCAACAGTAAATAAATATGAGCGTAACGGCGTCAAAGATGTTTAAGGGCTTTGACACCTCCTATCTAGTGTCAACCATGAGTGCAATAACTTAAGAGATGTTCGAGATTTACATCTCCCCGTTAAACTATCTACATACATAGTACAATACGCTATTATAATAGTGTCTACAGTAAATTAAAGTATTAAAATAGCATTAAAACGTTACCCATATCCCCCTTAACACATTTTATATAATGTCACAGTCTATACAGATACTGTAAACTCCACCCGCAGGTGGGCTATCAAGGAGCACCTCCATAGGTACGACACAAAACAAACTTGTAGATGGCGCGATAGGGTATGTGAACATGGCACTCGAGGCAATGCTAGGGTAGATATACCAATTGCGGATCCGGACTGGTGGTAACGCATAACAGCTACTACCTCCCATCCCGGAACATACTCCCATAATCAAAATCAAGGGGTGACCATCAAATCATCACAAAGTCATAGTATGGTGTCGAAGAAATGTGTCTGATCGGAGGTGCGACCTCACTTGGCCCGACTTGGCTCCTGTTTTAGTCACATTTAAGCTAACTCATGGGAGACAGGGTCACGTAAATACCTTATACAGAATCGTTCTCCAAACCATCCAACTTCATTTCTGAAATCTCCACCAGTACATAGTTGTTAAAGTGGTTTTCAATATTGAGGGAGAGTATGACAATATCCAATCCCGGTCTCTTTCACAACCAAACGCTTATTTCACACTGGATGGTTCTTTTACATTTCAAAAGTCAATTCACAATTTATATCAAAATATCATTTTCTCAAAACCATATCATTTTTGAAATCCCATTTACTTCCGAAATTATATCAAATTTGAAATCATATCACTTCCGAATTCATATTTCCAAAAACAGATTAAATCCTCATTTTAAATCATCATATTCCTCAAATATGTCATTTAAATCCCTACTTATGTTATAACATCATTAAACCTTATTTTCTTAAAAATCAAGGCTTTAATTAAAAACATTTCCACTTTACACCATCTGAAATTTAGAAAATAATTTAGATAGTTATAAATAGTTTAATTAGTTTACATAGTATTAAATGGGGATAAATTAGGTTGAATAAGTTTAAAATAGATTAAAATAAATTTAAAATAGATTAAAATACTTTAATTAGATTTAAAATAGTTTAAATGGTTTAAGATAGATTAAATAGGTTTATTATGGATTAGTTAGATTTAAAATAGATTAAATGAATTTAAAAATAGATCAAATACAATTAAAATATATTAAATAGTTTAAAATAAATTAAAACAGTTTTAAATAGTTTAACATAGTTTAATATACTTTAATAATGTTTAAATGATTTAAAATTGATTAAAATATATTAAAATAGATTAAATAAATTAAAATAGATTAAGATAGGTTAAATAAGTTAATTAGTTCAAAATAGGTCAAATTAGATTAAAATAAATTAAATAGTTTAAAATGATTAAGTCGGTTTAAAATAGATTAACTTATGTTAATAGTTGAAAATCTTAAAATTAGAATTTAAAAGAACATTTACAGTTTATATTGAGATAATAAATTTTGAAATTAACATCATATTTAACCATTTCTTCCATTCCTACATTTCAATAACTTAATTTTGATAAATATCGTTTATACTTCAATTACAACTTCAACATTTCAATTTAAACCAATTCCAATTTCAACATTTAAAACTTGGATTTTCAAAAATAATTCAGTTTATATAAATCAAGTTTCCTCCAATTTATCATTTAACTAAATTCAATATTGAAGGATTTAAAATCGTTTCATTTAACCAATCTTGTGTCCATATATAATTCTCTACTCTATGGTCAAGTGATGTATATATTTATCATTTCAATCTACAATTTAAAATTCTACGGGTATATATCATCTCAACCTGAAATCCTAAAATTTAATTTCAATACATGAAATCGCTCGAGTCTATCATTTCAACCCATAATGATTTTTTTCTAATCTATCAGATCGTTCGGGTATGTATCATTTCAACCCATAGGGAACTTGTAGTGTTACAACAATATAAAATATAACATCTAGTCATCCAATATCAACAATCAAATATCCATCAAAATCATCGTCCAAATCAATCAATAAACATCAATGCTAACTGATTATCAATAACAAGTATAAACTGATGAATTAAAATTTAATTTTAAATTAAATGATGATTAGATGCAATAAAAGTCATAATTAACTGGAATGACAATTTAAATATTCCAAACATCAATCAATCAATTTCTATTCATATCATAAATTTAATTTAACCAGCATAAGATAATTTAGTAGTTGTGAGTGGGTTAAAACACTCACCTTTGATCTTAGCCCATAAAAATCCAAACAGAAGCGCAAAAACTCAATAGTCCCCAAATTCAACTAAATCAATTTCATGTTGTCTAGAGTTTAAATATGGATCCAATAGAAGAAACCACGAGTATATAGAAGTTTATATGAAAAAGATAATCATATTATAAGAAATATTACTAAATAATAATTAGTATGCATA
This sequence comes from Allium cepa, assembly GCA_030765085.1. Lineage (NCBI taxonomy): Eukaryota > Viridiplantae > Streptophyta > Magnoliopsida > Asparagales > Amaryllidaceae > Allium > Allium cepa. Next base: position 753,008,565 of record CM060940.1, on the reverse strand, counting down.
AAAATAAAATAAACAAATTTTAATACTTACATTTCTCTCTAGACGAGGCTTAAGGAAAAGATTAAAGAACAATTAAGATGAGGAAAAAAAATTATGTTTTATAAAAGAAAGCTTTTGAATTTGCAAGAATAAGAGCTTTTGAATATGAGGTGTTATGAGAAACAAAACACAAATGAAGAAATAAGCTGCAGGTTAGGGTTGATAGCAAATCCTGACAAAAATGAATTCCTCGGTGCTGGGGCTAAGCACAATTTATAATTAGGAAATGAAGGTGGAGGGAAAAATAATGTCATGTTTTATTTTGAAAGCTCCAGGCATTAATAATGCATAAGAAAATGTATGTAGAAATGGAAAAGTTTGCGCCAAAGAAAAGTAAAACTTTGTATACATAAAAATGAGGTGACAAGAATTAAATACAACCTGAAAGTCTAGGCTCGGGTATTAAATAGAATGAGTGGAGAAATGAATGGATCAAGTATTAATAATAAGGTAATTATTTTGAAACGTTCATGCAATAATTAATAACAAAATAAATGAAGGGACCATGTACATCGTACAACCTTTTGAAATTCAATTTTTTTTGAAAAGTAACCAAATTAACTGTATTAACTCAAATAATATTCAAATTTGTACGCATTTAGGTTTTATCTACACACAATAAAAAAATTATACTTACCTTAAAAATTAAAACGTTCAATTTGATTTTCCCAAAATGATCTTTTATTTCCATTAAAACACCCTTTTTGTCTAACATAAAACGTGCGTTTCTTTTATTAAATCTATTAATCGCAATCAACGTTTTCTTTCCTTTTAATTGAAATATTTGAATACAAAGTTAAATTTTAAAATAGACAACTAAAATGGATGAAAAAATTGAATAATTATTTCTTTAAACACGTTTATAAATTTATTGTTTATACACAAGAGTAATAAAAAACTCTGAAATGGATTATTTTTCTATTCTTGAAATCAATCTAGAATCTAAAACACAGTTCAAATAAACATATATTTCTTCCTTTAAAATCAATCATTCTATTCTTTAAATTAAGCCTACATTCACAAATGAAACATTCATTTTATTTGATGTAAGTGTTTTTTTTCATTAAATCAAAATTTTCTTCTATTTTCACTAAACATAAGCTATTTTTAATTACACCTATTAATTTACAATTTAGTATTCTCTCTCCTATTAATTGAAAATTTTCAATTACATTAATTCCAGTTGACAAAGTTTCAAAATGGACTAAATGAATGTAATGAGAATTAGAATAATTTCTATCTAATGGTAATTTAAACATATTTATACACTATCGGATACAAATAGTAATTATACATTTCTTACTAAATAATAGTTTCTCATCTCTACAATCAATCTTTCAACTACCAAACATTTCAAATAAATAAACATATGTTTACTCCTTTACTAAACTCATTCATTTTTTTATTCTTTTATTTTGATTTACACACCTACTATTAAATCAACCAATACCTTATGAAATTGTTAACATAGGTTTCTTTCTTATTATCCTCATTTTCTACAATTGACGCCATTTATTACATTACACATAGTATTTAATTATATTAAACTCCAATTAATTATATTCTAATTCCAGTAAATTGATTTAATTAGATTTCAATCTTTTATTCAATCAATCATTACTCTATAAACATAATTAACATTTGTTTATATTTTATTGCATTAATATTCACCAATTTCATCTTAATTTCCTTTAGCGCAATATTTAATTGTATTTATTGCAGTTTATTTCCAATTTGATTTCAACAAGTTAAACAAATAGTAACAAATAACAATTGTCACCTTTAGCTTAATTTAATCACATTTATAAGTTGATTGTCTACAACAAATGTTATAATTATTTACACAACACTAAATTTATTCAATTACAATTTATTACATACTATTTCATTTGTTAATACAACATTTGAATTATCAATTACTCCTTTAATCAAATTATCAATTAATACACACATTATTACAATTAATTTACAATCTATAACCAATTATAACTTTTTAATCATTTTAATTAGTTGGAATTACACTTAAAGCGGTTATCAAATACCTTATATTAATACTATTACATTTCTCTCAAGTTATATTATTACTATTAAATCACAAATTTTTTTCTTCCAACATTAAATCACAAAACCTTATAAATAATTTGAATTATCGAAAATTTACGGGTCGTTACATTTGCTGATTGAAATTCCATTTGCAGCCATTTGCGCCCCAAACCTTAGCTGCATTTCCCACTGCCTTAAAGTTCGTGCACAAGAGCAGCTCCATGCTAATGTTGTTAGCTTGAGCTCCATCAACATCACCTCCTCTGGCCAGTAGATCGCCATCCCTATACGCCTCAACCTGGAAGAATGTGAGTCATCTCTCCTAAATTCATGCATGGACGCCGGCCTCAACCAGTCCTATAATGCACGTTTCTTTATCGATAATAGGTAGTTGCACCTCCTACCGCCCAAGTGGCATGCCATCGTTGGCCACAGGCGCCTTCATATGAACTGTAACGACCCGCCTTTTTGGACAATTTAAACCGACGATCAAATACACATGTCGGTTCCAAACCATTCAAAAGGGAAGATGGTTATTGGGGTAAATAAGAAAAGAAAAGAAAAGAAATAAAGGAAATGAAACAACACAGAATCTCGCAGCGGAACGATAAAATATAATAGTCAGATAAGCAGTTCATGAAGATGTTTACTATACTTTGACAATTATTTATACAACATTTATCAGAGTTATACATATACAACAGAACAATTAAAATAATGCAGCAGATAGCATGATGCAAGGGTAATAATAGTAATAGTATACCAAATCTTCGTCTTCATCCTCCAGAATAGATCTTCAAAAATCTGAAAACTCAGGACTGACCCGAGCGTAATGAAAAGACAAAACACTCGAGTCAGGACTAAAATATCCTTATGAAAGTTAAATCAATCGTAAATAAATATGAGTGTAACGGCGTCAGAGATGTTTACGGGGTTTGACATCTCCTATCCAGTGTCAACATGCGTGCAATAACTTAAGAGATGTTACAGGATTTTCCATCTCTCAAGGATCCGTTAAACTATCTACTATGTAGTACAATACGCTAAGTAGATAATGCCTATCAGTAATATAAAGTATCAAAATAGCGTTAAGGCGTTACCATAATCCCCCTTAACACATTTTTATAATGCCATAGTCTATACCGCACCGTAAGCCCAACCGTAAACTGGTGGTTATCAGAGGGTACCCAATAGGTATAACACAAAACATAACGTAGTGGTCGCGAATAGGATAATCAGTATGACAAGGTACATGAGGCGATACCAACTAGGATACTAGTAGTTGCGTGATCCGGACTGATGTTGAGCATAGCCAGCAGCTACCCCAACACCGCGAAACAACACTCCCAAATCAAGGGGTGCACCCAAATCGAATCACAAATGTAATAGATATGGTATTGAAGAAGTGTGTCCGCTAGAGGTGGCAAACCTCAATGGCCCGGCGCGGCTCCTGTTTTAGTCATGTCAGGGGTCATCCAATATCGTTCTCTTTCTTCAGTCAACGCGTTCACCAAACCGTTCACTTCATTCCGGATCAACACTCCGCGTATAATAGTTATTAAAGTGGTTTTCGGTATCGAGAGAGAGTATGTCCATATCCGATCCCGGTCTCTTTAATAACTACGTATTATTACACCGGTGGCTCTTTTATATTTCAAATTGATTCATAATTGATAACAAATATTATATTCGCTTCCAAAATCAAATCCATTTCAAATATCATCGTATCTTTTCAATGTAAGATTCCATTTCAAAAATCATCTTCGCATCAATATCTCATTTCGATTTCAAAATCATTTCGAATTTCAATTTAGGTTGCAACTTCATTTAACACAATTCGTATTTAAATTCAAGATTCAGATATAAACATTTCACCTTATTGACCAGCTTAGAATTTTTGAAAACAGTTTTAAGTAGTTTAAAAGTAGTTTAAATAATTAAAATAGTTAAAAATACTGAAAATCTTAAAATGGATTTGAAAGAAATAAATTAGTTTAAAATAATTTAAATTGGGTTAAGTAGATTAAAATAGATTTAAATAGTTTAAGTATTCAAAAATGGTTTATATAACTGAGTAATTTGGAAAACAAAATAAAACAGCTTCAAAACCAATCCATTTCAATTATAACTTCTCAATTCAAATCAATTTCACTTTCCATTCGACCGATTCAATTTCGATTTCAATTTCAAATCAATGTCAACTTTGACTTCAATTTAATTCAATTTTACATTCACCTCGAATTTATTCAATTTCAATTTATATCGATTTGGAGCTTGATTTTTCAAAAGTATCCATTTATAACACTTAACAAAATTATCCATCAATATTCAAGTTTAAATACAAATTCGAATATGATTCAATTCAAGTTCGATTTCAAAATATCATTTTTATATCGCTTTTACTTAGTAATATTAAAAGCTCGAATTTAGGTTCAATCTTTAAACAGCTCAATTTTCGAAATTCAATCATATCCCGATTTTTAAATTCCGAAGTCTCCACTTTAATTATTAACAATTTCTTTTAACCAAAATTTATTTCAACATTCCAAACTCAATTTTTCGATAAATTCGATTTCTATAAATTGATTTCTATTTATAACTTTTAAATCAAAACATTTAAATAAATTTCAAATTGACGATTTTAAAAATTATTAATTTAGCCAATTCGGTGTCCGTATATAATTTTCTATCCTATGGCCAAGTAATTATTTATTTCAATTAAATGTCAGGGATGAAGATATATCATTTAAATCGATCATAGTGTCATATGTATGCATAACAGGTTATATATAACCAAATAAACATCCAAACATTTAAATATCAACCAAGAGCATCCATCGAAATAAATCATCCAATAGACAATACAATTCATGGCGATTCCATAGTTATCAATGTTAGGTAATTTAATCGCAATTTAATGTTAATTTCAATTTAACTGTTCAATTAAATTTTCAACGGTTAATTCAAATGACAATCTATATGACAATTAAATTTATCAAACAACGACAAATAAAATCATAACAATTCACAATGTCAAATTTAACTAGCATAAAGATATTTAGTACGTTGTGAGCGTTATAAAACACTCACCTTGATTTCAATGTAGCTCCAGCGTTTTATTTCGAATAAAATTAAACGAGCGTTTAATTTTACCCGAAATTTTCACCAGCTCCAAACGACTCCAATCCAGCTCCATTGCGTAGTGCTCGATAAAACGAACCCGTCGTAATTCGTTTCGTCCAAAACGGACCTCGTATGAAAGAGATACAACTTTTTAAAGTTATACACAAATTTATATAAATCAATTTTTATATTTATTTTTATTTTTAAACCCCTTTACCATCATAGCCATGCGATTTGCATCCCCCGATCTTGGCCGCTCCCCTTTCTTCCACTTTCTCCAGTTTCTTACGCGCAAACAAACCCAAGCCGCCCCAATATTGCTCGAATTATACTCCTCCTATATCGAGCTATAAGACGATCAACGAGCGCCACATCGAAGGCCTTGCCGCCGTGCACCACCGCGTCCAACCACATGGCACTCGGCCCCACCTTTTTGCATGAGAAACATGTGCAACTGATGGCGAATGCAGGCCCGTAGCGTTTCAAATCTTGACCGTTGGATCTCGAGATCTCGGAGTGCTCTACAATTCGTTAGTTGAAAGTTTCGCGAATCGTTGCATGGATTCGAAGAAATTGAGGGAGGAAGGAGATTGATTTTCGGCCATTGCTTTCGTATATGGCGGCTGTGTGACGCCCCACCTCTATACCCACGCTAGCCAAGAACACTACGGTGTAGTGCTGTCAACTAGCGCGGAGAATAAGGCTGTTGAGGAGCGACCATCCGTGTAATTTCTTATCACACGGTGGCTATAAAATGATCTTCGGAAACAAATATAGAAGTAAGCATAACATGCGAATCAATCACAGGTATCCATATCACAAAGGCGGAAAGAGATATGAGTATATATCACATAAAAGTGTACATCAGAGTAGTGGTCTAAAAAGATCCACGATAATACAAAAGAATAGCAACGCGTGCTATACAAAAGAATACAACTATGAGTCTATATCTCAAGTGTAAACAACAAAAGCTGCTAATCTAAACAAGTAGCCAAAAGTCTGAGTAGTGAATCACTGGGGGAGGAGTCAAGCAGTAGCACCTGTAACATCTCGGTCTGACCCGAGTATTATTTATAAGAAAATAATAAACGGATCAGTCTAGCTATAAATATCAGATGACATGATATAAAATAAAAGATATGGCATAAACATAAAATATCCATACTGACATACTACTATAAGTATGCAAATAATGATCAACAGGAGATCAACCGATAAGAGATAAATCAATATCACAAGAATCTTCTCAAAGATCCAAAGAGGGCATCATACCCTAAACTTGTACTCATGACAAGTCAAAGAGACAAATTCCAGAAATCAACACAAGAAATACAGAAATCATAAAAAGGGAAAGAGGCCTATCACATGACGGTCCGAAGACCATGGGGAGCTACCCCACATGTGTGAGTGGAATCACACAGATTGAGGTCAAGACTAACCAAAAAGCAGAAAGGTATGTGTGAATGGAATCACACAAGTGGTGTCTAGTCTAACCTTGCAATGAAAGAGACATCGCGCAATTGCTAGTCTAATTCATAAAGCGATCATCAAGATCAACGAAAAGTGTCAATTACACTAAGCTAGTAAATATAGAAGTTTAGCTTCATGTCCCATAACCACTTGCTTAACTTAAATATTTACGAACAAACTGTAAATCTTCACTAATGAAATTGTCACAAGAGGTTCAATCGAACAAGTCCAAGAATTAACCGACGAAGTGAACGCAAGCGTTTCATACCACTTGTTTTACTAAGTCGTTTAATTAGATTTCTCATCCGAGTGAGGTAAAGGCTTGTATATACTAATAGATTGGAAAACGGTTTAAGGAAAGAGCTTTGTTATTAAAAATAGAGTTGAAATTGTTTGTTAAAAGAGTTTTGATATTTACTACTAGTATTGAAACCTTTATATTATAAAGTGACAAAACACAGAAGCAATTGTAGAAACAATCAGTCCCAAAAATCGCATACGGAGATGTGAATAAAATCCAAGGAAATCAGCTCAATGTTTTTCAGATAAGATCCCCTACGGAGGGGGGGTCCAGGGGGGTGGCAACCCCCCAAGGTGGGGGTGCGGGGGCAACGCCACCGCTTACGGGGTTCGACCTGCCCGGTCAGGTCGCGGGGGTCCAGGGGGCGGGGGTCCAGGGGGCAGCGCCCCCGGCGGGGTACGGTACGACTTAGTGAAGACAAAATGAGGTCTAACGACCTAAGAGGTTCACGCGACCTAACACAATGGCTGAGCGACCTAACTAAGTGCGCGACCTGGTGGGTAAGGAGGTCGAGCGACCTAATGTTCTTTGCGACCTAACGAGGTAGAGGGGACACGCGACCTAAAGGTACGCGACCTAAGAAAGTTCGCGGGCTAAGGATGAGCGACCTAACAAGGTTCACGACCTAACGGAGAAAAGGCAACCTAGGTCTAACGACCTAACTGCTCGCGACCTAAGGGTCTAAAGGCCACGCGACCTAGAGGGAAAACAAGGTTAAGCGACCTAAGTGGGTTTGCGACCTAACGATATAAACGGTTGAGCGACCTAACGGTGCAACGACCTAAGGCCAAACGACTTGAGGGTTCCAGTGGAGAGCGACCTAAAGGAGACGCGACCTAAAAGAGGCGCGACCTAAAGGAGACGCGACCTAAATTAGGCGCGACCTAAAGGAGACGCGACCTAAAAGAGACGCGACCTAAAAGAGGCGCGACCTAAAAATATAAAGGTCATGCGACCTAGCGACCTAAGGTCATACGACCTAAGGTCCATACGACCTACGACCTAAGGTCATACGACCTAACTCCGAAGACGTTAGAAATGGCCAGAACGACCTACGACCTAAGGTCCATACGACCTACGACCTAAGGTCATACGACCTAACTCCGAAGACGTTAGAAATGGCCAGAACGACCTACGACCTAAGGTCCATACGACCTACGACCTAAGGTCATACGACCTAACTCCGAAGACGTTAGAAATGGCCAGAACGACCTACGACCTAATGAGATAACTCCGAGCGACCTAAAGGTATAGGCCATTTTAAGGTCGGAAACGACCTAACTCCAGTGCGACTTTTCACACAGAACGACCTAGGGGCAGTTTTTCACCAAAAACACTAAAAAGTGGAGTTTTTCGCCAATCCAATCCAAACCAAATGCAAATGTGCGTGCAAACATGATAGGGAATCATTCCCAACAGTCCAAGATAGATATAAACTAGATTTGTGAGATAAAAATCTCATCTTTGCTCCAAAACCCAATGAAAATGAAGAACAAAGCTTGAAGGCAAATGGAGAAGCAACCACAAGCTTGAATCCGATGTCTTCTTCTTGAATTTGGAGTTGAATGTTGGAGTTGCAATAAAACAAAGACTTTGGAGTTTTAATTTCTCATTCCATTCACCATTTTTGTTGAAGCTTTAGTGTTAGGAAATGAAATGAAGCAATGAAGAAGAAGGGGGGTGGAACTTGGGCCTAATGGGCTAAAAGTCCAAACCAAAGGCTCGAGTGAAAAAGTGGTGAAATTCCACTAACCCCAAACATATCAATGTTTATACTTAGAAGATTGCAAACGACGTTTCGAACTCAATGGAAGTGGTCTCGAGTCCTAATTTGACCGTTTGCAAAAAAAGTAGCTTCAGACCAAAATCCGATTAACGATAAAATATTTAAATAAAATATTTAAATATAAAAATCGATAAATATGCGGGTTGTTACAGGCTGGCTTTAGAAAACCTTAGGTTTAGTTTATTTTGGAAAAAAGAAAAAATAAAGAAGTGCTTTTATAGAAAAACGACGAACACTATTCATCCTAGGTTTTCCGAACTCCAAATCTCGCGCGGTGACCGGCGTTTCTAGGGTTTATCCCGCGTTCCGGACGCAATGGAATAGGTTTCGAAAGCTAATTCGATCATCTGTGCGAGTTATGGAAATAAACGATCAAATTTAAATTAAATCGATTAAACGAATTTCTATGCGTTTTAGCTTGCTCCGGACAAACGGTAAATCCGATTGACACGAAATTTGAAACCTTAAAATAATATCATATTACGGATCCGATGAAACTGGTTTCGTCGAAATCCGAGACTGTTTGAAAAATGGCTATTTTAACTCGTCAATTAAATATTAAAATATTCAATTTTCACAAATTTACTTTTAATTCGATTTTAAAAGTTCTACAACATCATTCTAACTTTAATATGATAAAATAAAATTTTACAAATCATTTTTAATCATATTAAACCCGTTATTCAATTATCCAATAAATTCAAATTTTAAAATCTTATTAACTCTATTATAATCCCAATATAACTTACATTCACTTTGGAAATCAATTTGAATCGTATTAAATCAAATTTCAATTATTCACTCTATTTTCATAAATTTCGATATCGAATTAATCATATCAAATTCGGAATTTAATTATTCAAACATTCGTAATATTAAATTTAAACAAATTTTATTATTCTTGAATCACTATCCTTTGAGATATTCAAAAACGAGCTTAAAATTTTTACTTTTGAAGCGAATTAAAATTATAGAACAACCATTTCCATTATACGATTATTCAATTCCCATTATTCAATTATTCAATAAGTTTTAAATATATAATTTAAACAATTTACCTGTTTAATATTCAATATTTGATTTAAATAGATTTTACTTATCAATCAATTACTCTATTATACCCAATGGATTCAACATTTATTATTATTCCAAACGACTTACAATTTTTTTCTAACACTAAATCACGAAATCTTATTAAATTAGCTATTTTAATTATCGAAAATTTGCGGGTCGTTACATGAACATTTTTTTCAATCGTGATTTAGGATTAGGGCATATGAGGAGATCGGGATTTTGTTTACACAGGTGACAAAAACGAATGGGAGTTTAGTTTTTATTAGGGGAAAGTAAAGCTAACAAGTATATAAATGGGTTTGGGCTTATTTGAGTTTTGTTTTAACTAATAAATATTCTTTTGTTTCATTTAGACTATATTTTAATTAACTCTTAGATTAATTTACACTTTTGTCCAATGAAATATATGCCTTGATAGTGCTTAATCAGTTAATCAAATTGTTTCACCCCATTTAATTAATCACTGTATCGGTATAAGAGAAATTTATTCATCTTCCTCGATTTACTGATTTTATTAGATATCGTATAAAACATCTTTTCATCTATTTCAATTACATATAATTATTATTTGCAATTAAAAATATTTTATATTTATTAACACCTTTTATTTGATTAAAATATTTTATTCAAAATAAAATTCGTTAACTAATTAAATTTTTTCTATAAAAAATACTTTATTAAATAGATTTTGTTTAATAATAATTTAATTTCAAAAATAAAATTATCAAATTTGAATTCAAACACTTCTATTCTAATTCAATTCATATGATATCACGAATTCGAAAACAGGGTTCTTACACAAATCGTATTCGACTCGCTATTGAAAATCTTCATGTCCTTTTTGTAAACATGTACTTTATTTTTTGAAACAAATAGGTACAATTTGGCATCCGGGGAAAAACTATAGAAGGAATTTTACAAATATGGGTCTAGTCAAAATCCACTATATTTTTCCTGGTAACTATAGTTCATTAACAAGAAATTTCCTATGGAAAAAACATAAAATGGAACATGTGACATGAGTCCTAATAATAAACCAGAAAAACAAGCAGAAAGCAACTCTCTTCATTTATTAAACAATGACGTTTGAAAATGCCTTCAGTAAAAGACAAGTTTAGACCAGCAAATTGATGTCAGGCGGCAAATGTTTCACCACTGCCGAATTGATTTAAGCTTCATCGCAAGTCTCCTAATTCTCCCTTACATTGATGAATTGCTTGAGAGCTGGTGTTAGTCTCCCAGCAGCTATTTCATTGAAATTCGTCATCGATTTGGAAATTTTGGCAGGGAATCGAGTCTGAATTCTCTGAAGATAAGTTTTATTCACATCTTCTTTCTTAATTCTGATGTTTCAGTAGTTGTTTGATATTAGCGATTATTAGTTCTAGTCTGATATTAGCCAGAGTTTGATACTTTGAAATGCTCTTAACTTTTGTTCTTCCTAAATGTGGCAAACTAGTGTAGTCATAGCCGTGTCGACAAGTTGTTATACGATTTGTTTGAGTTGGAATTGTTGAATACCTGGTCGAAGATATTTTCTACGTCATTACTATTTGAAATTGAGATCTAAAGCTGGCTGCTGATCTGTTGCCAAATTATGCTTGAGTAAATGCATCGATAGAAAAATGCTTATAGGTTTTGGATTCTTGTTTGCACAACACACATGCTACGTCTATATTGGGATTCCATCTTGCAATCCTATATATTGTTTAAATTTTGTTTGTTGTAACTAATAATGCACTTAGAGACTTTTTTGTAAGAAATATTTAATTGATTTTAAAATATTAAAAAGTTAATTTTATAAGTTAAATAAATTGAATTTCAAATAGGGAGAATTAATTTAAAGGACAAAAATTTGTATATTTTTTGCCTCAAGGACACGGCCTCAATATTTTTACCATAAGGACAAACATTTTTCTAAAACTTATTCATAAGGACAAACATTTTTCAAAATTTTTCATAAGGACAACAAAACTGCTACCGAGCCAAAACTGATACTTAAAAACTGCTACCGATAACTACAAACTGATACCTAAAAACTGCTATCAATAACTAAAAACTGATACCTACAGAAAGTTGTCCTTTAGGATAAAATATTGAAGGTCTGTACTTGAGGCTAAAAAGCTGTGAAATTTTGTCCTTGACAATAATTTCCTGTTTCGAATATAGCAATTTATTGGGTATTGAATTTAATATTTGGAACTGTTTAAATAATTTAATTTTGAATTTAATGTGAATAAAAATGATTTCGAAAGTTGATTTAAATTCTATTTAAATAAAAATTAAGATAGTAAACTTTTAATTTAGATTTAAAACTGTTTAATTTGGTTTTTATATAATTCATTTTAATTAACATGTAAAAATGGTCTTCAGGGACGTTATCTTGGATTTCGACGAAACCAGTTTCATTGGATCCGTAAAAATGATGCCGTCGAATTTCGTGGCAATCAGACATATCGTTTGGTCGTGCGAGTTCGAAACACGTAGAAATTAATTAAAGGAATTTAAATTAATATAATTTGATTTTAAAAGCTAACTTCTGTATATGATGGAATTGGCTTCCAATACTAGTTCCATTGCGTTCGGAATATGCTAGAACATATAAAATGCCAGGCGGCATGCTTCATTTGGAGTTCGAAAATTTAATGTGTGGATAGTGCTTTAAAAAATTTCTATAAAAGGACTCGAAAAACTTTCTTTTGCAAAACCTAAATCTGAAACCAAAGCCAGCAGCCATTTCCCTCTCCAAATCCAACGGCCCAAACCCATCCGGCCACCACAGACCATACCAACCTTCGACTTCAACTACAAAGATGACTAAGGCGACGACACAAGCGAGATCAACGGTGGAGATGTGCTTCGATGGCCCACTGCAGCGGCGATTCGCATGCGAAGTTGCGGCAGCCTTGGTGAAATTCTTGTGATGGAGGTGACCTTAGGCAACACCGTGGGGATCGTAGGACTCGGCAGAGGAGGGGCTACATCAGGCGAACTTGCGGTGTGCTCCAATGGACCACAACGGCGATGAACGAGACGAAATCTCGGTCGAAAAAGAAGAAGAGAATGCGAACATGGAACGAAGGAGAGGAAAGGTGATTAGATTTAATTTTAATTAAGGTTTGAAAATCTATCAATTAATGTTAATTATAACTTAATTATTTCAAACGTTCATTAGTTTATACCTAATTCGTACGAGGTCCAAATTGAACGCGGCAAGTTGCATTGCGATCGTATCGGCGAATTCTACGCTATGTAGTTGGACTGGATGGTTTTGGAGCTAGTGGCAATATGGGTTAAAATTGAACGTCTGTTCAATTTTAGTTCAAAATGGAACGCTTTGGCGACTACTAAAATCATTGTGAGTTAAACTCAAGTTTTTAGTTAACCGGTTATGTTATATAATTGAAAATAAATCGTCGATTGGATGTTTGGATGATTTACTATATTTATTAGTTGGTTTGAATATATTCCCTTGGAGCGGATGAGATCCTATTACGTTTTCCTGTAAGAGTCGATGGCCCTTTGTATAAGAACCCGCCTCGAAGCGGTTGATTTACATTATTGATTATATAATGTATGTAATGTATAGGTTGGAAGGATCCAACGGGATTCCTCACACCGTTGATTTTATTTTTCATATAATTTGATATATGATATGTTGGATGCCAAAATTGATTCATGGATGATTTTCCCTATTTAGTGCTTGCGTAGCACTGGGTCTTATTTTTGGCATTTAAAATACTATAAAATAACGATTTTGATTTAAAAGGGATTTCAAGTAATTTTGGAAATTATATATATTTTTAATAATTATTCTTGAATTATAAAAAAAGAAATTTATTTTAAAATAAATGGTATGATTTTTCTTTAGAGATTATAAATTTACATTTTTATAAAATATTTTAAATAAAGATTTTGAACTTTGTATAAAGATTTTACAATCTTAAAAATAAGTTGGTCTTTTATAATAAAGGAATACAGTTTTAAAAAGAAGATGTAAATATTTGGTATAAATATTTATTAGCCGTTTTATATAAAGTGATATGTATATAATATATACAAATATTAAGATTTATATATAAATATGGAAATTTAAAAAGGTGATAATGTATACAGTGACATTTTACAAAAAAGTGAAGATTTGTAAAATCGTATTTTATTTATAAAGGGATAGATTTATAAACGGGGTTTTATAAATGGAGTTTTATAAATTAAAAGGAAACTAGTATCATTTACTAGATTGGAGAAATAAATCAAACGGTGGATTTATTATAAGATGTTGAATGATGTTTTAGAAGATACTTGATTCTTTTTTGGAAATTGAAAGTGAGGGTAAATTTGGAATGTTAAACGATATTTTATAAACAAAAAGGAATTTATCCATATGGGGGCAACATTAAAAAGAGATGGTGATTGATGTTTTTAAATGGGATTTATGAATAAGTGAGATTTACAAAGGAAATAGAGTTATAAATGGAGTTCACAAATAAAGGAGTTTTATGAAAGGAGGTTTTATAAAATAGAAAGAGATTTTTAAGTATAGTTTATAAATATGGGAATGATTATGTTGAAAATTTAAGTATGGATTTTTATCAAGAAAATATACTTATGTTTTAAAGTTGGTTATTTATATTAATATGTTTTAAAGTTATTTATAAATATTTTAATATTTTGAAAAGTTAATTGTTTAAAATATTGATATGGTTTGAAATTAAATATAATTATTTATCAAAAAAGTTTTGGAAATTAATTATTAGTATTTATAAAAATGTTGAAGATAAATTATCATTGTTTTATTTAGGACGTCTTGGAATTTATTAATTATTATTTTAAAATGTTATAAAGTTAATATTTATTTGTTAATAATGTTTACTATTATATAATAATGTTTTTAAGTAAATGATTAGGATATATTTATAGATGTTTTCGAGATCTATAAATAGAATTTATATATAGGATCGATTTCACCCTAGAGGGAGGGGGGTGAAATCCTATTACGTTTTCCTGTAAGAGTCGATGGCCCTTTGTATAAGAACCCGCCTCGAAGCGGTTGATTTACATTATTGATTATATAATGTATGTAATGTATAGGTTGGAAGGATCCAACGGGATTCCTCACACCGTTGATTTTATTTTTCATATAATTTGATATATGATATGTTGGATGCCAAAATTGATTCATGGATGATTTTCCCTATTTAGTGCTTGCGTAGCACTGGGTCTTATTTTTGGCATTTAAAATACTATAAAATAACGATTTTGATTTAAAAGGGATTTCAAGTAATTTTGGAAATTATATATATTTTTAATAATTATTCTTGAATTATAAAAAAAGAAATTTATTTTAAAATAAATGGTATGATTTTTCTTTAGAGATTATAAATTTACATTTTTATAAAATATTTTAAATAAAGATTTTGAACTTTGTATAAAGATTTTACAATCTTAAAAATAAGTTGGTCTTTTATAATAAAGGAATACAGTTTTAAAAAGAAGATGTAAATATTTGGTATAAATATTTATTAGCCGTTTTATATAAAGTGATATGTATATAATATATACAAATATTAAGATTTATATATAAATATGGAAATTTAAAAAGGTGATAATGTATACAGTGACATTTTACAAAAAAGTGAAGATTTGTAAAATCGTATTTTATTTATAAAGGGATAGATTTATAAACAGGGTTTTATAAATGGAGTTTTATAAATTAAAAGGAAACTAGTATCATTTACTAGATTGGAGAAATAAATCAAACGGTGGATTTATTATAAGATGTTGAATGATGTTTTAGAAGATACTTGATTCTTTTTTGGAAATTGAAAGTGAGGGTAAATTTGGAATGTTAAACGATATTTTATAAACAAAAAGGAATTTATCCATATGGGGGCAACATTAAAAAGAGATGGTGATTGATGTTTTTAAATGGGATTTATGAATAAGTGAGATTTACAAAGGAAATAGAGTTATAAATGGAGTTCACAAATAAAGGAGTTTTATGAAAGGAGGTTTTATAAAATAGAAAGAGATTTTTAAGTATAGTTTATAAATATGGGAATGATTATGTTGAAAATTTAAGTATGGATTTTTATCAAGAAAATATACTTATGTTTTAAAGTTGGTTATTTATATTAATATGTTTTAAAGTTATTTATAAATATTTTAATATTTTGAAAAGTTAATTGTTTATAATATTGATATGGTTTGAAATTAAATATAATTATTTATCAAAAAAGTTTTGGAAATTAATTATTAGTATTTATAAAAATGTTGAAGATAAATTATCATTGTTTTATTTAGGACGTCTTGGAATTTATTAATTATTATTTTAAAATGTTATAAAGTTAATATTTATTTGTTAATAATGTTTACTATTATATAATAATGTTTTTAAGTAAATGATTAGGATATATTTATAGATGTTTTCGAGATCTATAAATAGAGTTTATATATAGGATCGATTTCACCCTAGAGGGAGGGGGGTGAATCGGGTGATACTAATTATAATAAAAATTAATGTGAAAATATATATAATAATTGCAGCATAGATAATCAAAGCAGAAATAGAAAAACACAAATTTACCCAGCTTCGATAAAACCCTGCCTACGTGCCGCCCCCAAGGTTTCTATTAGAAATTTAATAGTCAGATGATTACGCATGTAAACTTGCGACACCCGATAATGACTAACCTAATTCTACATTCAAAACTCTGCCACAACTCAGTCACTGAGCTGAGAATTCTCGAAATATACCACCGTAGTTCGTTACCTAGTCACACGACTAGAAAGTTAAATAAGTTTAAAAGAAAATTTCAAACGAAACAAAACAAAATAAAAACAAAACCCTTTTTTATATATTAAGCCTAATAAAATATGTAAGCGCCGGCCCAATTTGTAAATAGAAAAGCGTTCCCCTTTACTTTTTTTCTCTGAGCAAAACTTCAGCCGATCCTTTCTTTCTTCGTTCTTCTTTCTAGGGCTTTGTTCGATTGAAGCTTTAACGACCCGAGTTTTTCGACCCTGAAAATTCGACACTAATACGTTCACTGTAGAAGTGCCGAGCAATCGAATGTCAGAAATTCCAGATTGTTAGGGTAAAGAAGAAAACGAGGTAGAAGAAGAAACAGAAAAAAAACAACAGCACAGAATCTCACAATAGCAGCGGATCAAAATATAATATCAAATAACAACATTTACAAAAAGAAAGCTGTAATTGTCAATTTATATACAATACATCAGAGTACAATCATTCAAAATAAATTGGACATTTGTAACAACTTGTCCCTGAATACAATCAGTACAAAATCTAATACACAGCGGAATATACTCCATAGGTTCCTTCCATCCAACTCGCCTCCTGAGCTCCAGAACGTCCTAACATGAAAATCTATAATACTCGGTCTGACCTGAGCATTACAATAAAGTAACACTCAAGTCAGGCTGGAAACCAGCATGAGTAAACCCATTTAATATGACATACTTAGGTTGTAAACTTCTTTGAAAAGCCAGGGTAACTCGTGCATTACTACGAGTTCTTATTTGCTATAGTCAAACACTTATTTCAAAAAATAATATCTGAGTACCGTTACTCAGTTTAAATGGTCCGACTACTTAATTTATTCCATTCCAGCCTATTTGATTTTACAAATCAAATTTATAAAGAATTATAGATTACTAATCGAAGTGGTTTCGGATATCGCTGATATCCGACCCCGATCTCTTCGAATTTAATGTCACCTTTAAACCAAGTTGTTTAAGTAAAACAATTTAATTCAAATCAGAATATCACATTCACATAGCAATTTCATCACGGATAAATAACTCTCATTTATCACAGTTCAACTCAGGCATTGCACATTACAGAACATTACAAATTAACATATTACAGATATTAATCAATCCAAACATTCAATATGATTAATCATCCATAAGCAAGGTTAACTAATCACACGATTTATAATTAAATTAATTTACACAAAATAAATTAATTACTTAACCCTTATTAATTGTTATTAATAAATTACAAGCCATTTATTATTATTTTAATTATTTATTGGAATTAACTAATTATCCTTTAATTACTTAAGGTATTAATTAACTAAAGTATAAACCCATTTATCTAAATCATTTACTTAATGATCATTTAAGTTTTATTTAATAACCTTTTGGAATTAATTTATTATTAACATATAAAATAACTAAGACCTTTAAATTAATTAATAATTAAAAACCTTTTACTTCCTTTAAAACAACTACTTAATTACACCATTTAATTTCATTTAATAAACTTAAGAATTAATAATGGACACATAATAAATACTTTAAAATTAATTTTTTTAAGTTAAAATAAATTATTATACAATTTTTAACTAACCCAAATATTTAATCAAAACGTTAATCATTTAAAAGAAAATTGGTTAAGAAAAATTGTTTAAAACTTGTTTTATTTTTACTTATTTTTTCTTAAAAAACTTTGTTAATACCCTAGTACTAACCCGAGCCAAACCCAGTGCAAACCCACATTTCTTCTGAGTCAAGACCCTTCATCTTCTTCTTTTTTTTTAAAAAAAACTTTGTTCTGTTTAAATTTAAAAACTGTTACACTGGTTAAAACACTCGCGTACACACCCGTAAGCAACTCGAGCCAACCCTTCATTTTCCGCGAGCTCTCCCTCGAGCTTAAATTCCTACAGCAACCCAAACACACTGACACAGCTGGCCACTCGTGCACATGTACAGATGAACGCCGCTGCTCCGGTCATTGCCGCCACCACCTGCACATAGACGATAACCCTCCCCCACGATTCCGACCACCAGAATCTAGAATCGAACACGAAATCGAAATCGAGCTGAAACGAACCCCACAAGAACCAAACCCGATCCAAAGTTTCGCCATGCGCCACCACCTCCGACCACTTGAAGGTTCGCCGTTGAGCCCAAACATTCGCCAAAGTCCTACGCTTCCATTCCCCTACCACTGCTCAAGTACAATGCTTCCTTGTCGCCGCTCTGCCCTCTAAATCAACATCGACCAAAATAGGTCTTAAAACCCTACTACGACGTCGTTCGACCTCCACGGCGAAATAAAAATCCAGAGACCATTTTTGCCAAGGCCCCAGACCTATGAGCATGCTCCAACAATGACCCCGAGACTCCATCATCCTTCGATCGCCAGTAATAGCCAAAATCCCAATTTTCGTTTAGCCCGAGATTTCTATCCAAAATCAAATTTAAAAATCTTGATTTTATTTTTAAAAATCATAGTTTATATATATGATTCTAGTGATTTAAACAAAAACCAAAATTTAAACAACTAAATTTTTGACTTGGTTTAATTTATACTGTTCTTCTTCCTTCCAGTAAAACCTACCTTCTAACTGTACTTATGAACATTTTTAAAAATTAAATTTAGTTAATACAAACATTTTTCTTTAAAAGATCCTAACCTAAAAGAGACTAGGGAAGAGAATTTGAAATTTTGAAATTGTTTAGCCTGCTGGAATTAAAAACAGAGACATGCACACTTAGGCATGCACACAGTATCACATACATATATACATACCAAACAGCACATTCATTCATTTATGCAAACATTTCTCAACATTCTACAAGAATTTATCACATGCATCAAGAAATAAAACAGGTTAAATTCTTATAAGTGATGTTTACTCACTGTGTTGTTTGAATAGAGAAATAGCTATGAGATTTGAAAAATGGAATTTGCTTTTGACTTCGATCTTCTACAGATCTACTTGTTTGAGTTAAGTTGAATCTTTGCTTACTTACTTCAGTTTGAAATTTGCAAGAGTTTGTTTAATTTTGATTTTTTTTATATTTTTTTTCTCTAGTTATGTTTTTAAGAGATGAAAGAAAAATGAAAAGAGAAGGAGTAGAGATGTATATATAAGAATGTACACCCTTTTATTTATTATTTTAAAAAAAATGAAAAGAAAACTAATAATTTGACACTTGTATTTTGCATGTTGCTTAGCTTACACTTGTTAAATGCATGTATTTTATGTTTTAATATGTTTTTATATTATATTTTCTATAAGTTTTATATTTATTTATGTTTTATGTTTTTATATTTATACTTTTACTAATTATATTTATCTTATGTATAACTTAAAGAACCTTTATTAAATCTTATTTTAAGCTTAAGCTATTATACTTTTAATTAATAAATATTCATCTTTAGTATTTAAAAAAATATTCAATTTAACTTTAAATATCCTTTGAGAATTATTATATTGAATTCAAACCATAGCTTCCTATTTACAATATATATATATATATATATATATATATATATATTATAATTAGAAAACATATTCTTATTTGTTTTGAAAAGATAAATTTTCCATAAATAATTATATTAGAAGACCATCACATTAATATTGCCAAAAATTCCGGGATATCACATTCCTCCTCCCTTTAGAACTTTCCGTCCCCAAAAAGGAACGAAGCAAGAATTTTAATTGCAATGCTTATTATCAGATAAATTATTCTTAAACATTTTAACTCTTAACTCTTTTTATTTAAATTTTTAAAACACTTTCAAAATCTGCATAATATTATCAAAATAGTTTTTTTATATAAATACTTTCATAACTCGATATTTCAACAAGTTCATCCTTGTTCTCATAGAAATTCGGTCATACGTTGATCAGGCTGTGAAAAATGCGGAATACGGATCTTAAGGCTAGGATAAACACTAGAGGGGGGTGAATAGTGTTTAAAGGAATTACTAAATCTTTTTGAGTTTTTGTTAATTTGAACACACAAATGTATGCAATATTCAGACACAGATATGATCACAGAATCAAACACAGATGCAGAAATGAATTAAAAGCAGTAAAGGAAAGAACATACCGGATTTTATACTGGTACGGAGTCAGCCTACATCCAGTCCCGCACACAAGTACGGATTTCCTTTCAAAAGCAATTATACAATTACACTCTCGATTTCAAGACCACAAGGTACACCACTCCAGATTCACAATCCTCTAGGTAGAGATACTTGATTTTAGGGGCAACAAGTTCACCCAATTGATTTCCAAGGCTACAATTACACCTTTTCTCACTTGATTGATTTCCAACGATACAATCACACCTTTTCTCGCTAAATTGATTACAAAGAAGTCTATAACTCTGAATAGCACTGAGCTCTTATTAAGATAGTGATAGAGAATCAAACTAGAAATGATCTTGTTAGATTCAATGTTAATTTCGGCAGAGTAATGGTAAGAATGTGTATAAAGAATTGTGGAAGAAGAAAAGAAGTGAAAACCAGAAAAATTTCATTAAAAATTCGTTCAAAACCACCCTTATTTATAGTAGAACAATAGCCATGTCCATTCGTGAAAGGATATGACGAATAGACACTTCTTTGAAATTCAAAATTTTGAAAAAAACTGCTACCATGTCGACATAGGGTACTTAAGGATGTCGACATGCCACAGGAATTTTTGGTGATTTATTTTTCTTTGAAAATAACTTCTATCTTATATTAAAACTATTTAAAACTTTATAAATATACTTAACTATAGTTAAAATACATAATTAAATATAGAGAATAATATTTTGGTATATATATATATATATATATATATATAAAACTTTACTATAATTTTATATTTAAATCTAAGTATAAATAATAAAAGTTAAATAAATATATTATAATAAAAAGATAGTTTAAAAACCAAAGATAATTTGATTTTGAAAATAAAGATTATTTTTTAGGCTAAAATTATTTAAAACCAGGATAGATGTTTTTGATTCTTTTGAAAAGGAAAGTTTTGAAATCATTTTGAAAACAAGATAATTTTTGTAAAAACATTTGAATAAAAGTTAGCGGATACAAAACAATGTTCCACTAGATTTTTCGTAGGTTCCATCCTACTTAGGGTTCCATCCATTTAACGTGCTCGAAGTGGATTCCATTCCGCGAATAAATTGGATTTTAAGATGCCAGTCCTTTTCTAGGTGTTTTAACAAAATTCCTAACTAATTACTTATTACTGAAATCTTGAACTCTTGGTATTCTTGATACTTATGAGTCCTCAATCTTGATATCTTGAATCTCTATATTGTACAGTCTTCATTCTTGGTACCTGCATGGTTAAATCCAGAATATACATATATATCTAAACTATAATGTTAGTATTTATATTTTGTAATCTTATTCTAAGGTTATTTTCATCAAAACCATCATCTCAAGGACTAACAATCTCCCCTTTTTGACGATGACAACCTTTGTTTATAAAATATTACTTCTATCCTAATAACTCCCCCTAAAACTAATAGCTCCCCCTTAATCTATGCCTAACTATCCTATTTTATACTTCTCCCCCTTTGTCATTAACAAAAACTAACTCGAAACTATATAACTCCCCCTTAATCTAATACTCTTTGACATTTGATTATAATGATAGTGTTATCATAAATAATCAACACTTAATTTTAAAACCAAAACTTAGTCCTAAACTGCTAACTTTCCTAACTAAGAATCTTTATAAGATAATATTTATAATAGTGATAAAATATAAGAACACAATCATTTATTAATTATATTTTTATATGTACATTTGCGTAGAGAACGTAGATAAAAACATACAACAATAAGAACGAACGAAAAGAAACTTATGCGTGTCTTTGAAAATGGAAGATCTATGAATCGAACAATTTGGATAGTGGAAATAGAAATTTCCACGTTGTTCGACAAGATTCTCATCCTTGTCAAAGCACACTTTGCCAACGCAAATGACTTTGTCGTCATCTTCAACGTGCTCTTTTTCCATGAATGCTTCTTCTTCTTCTTCCTTGCCGTCCTCTTGCACTTGATCTCCAGAACACTATCAAGATCGGATTAACATGATTGTCCATTAGAAATTTTTGTAAATTTCTAAGGATTTTGCCTTGTCGTTCTTGTTCTTTGGCCATTCTAAGTTGCACTACTTGAATTTCAGTCATTAGTTGCAGTGCATCCTTCAAAGAATCCTCCATTTTCATTGCTCTTGCAAGCGTAGTTCGTTGAAAAGGTCTAGAAGAAGAAGGGAATGAAAAGGTTGAATTTTTGTTTGATTTGGAAGAGGAGGCCATAGTTTTATTGATTTCAGAAGTTAGAACAGAATGGAAACAGAAAGAAGGACAAAAATTTTGAAAATAAGAAGAATATATAACCGCTTATTTGAATTTTGGTGGAAAAATTACAAAAGTAAAAAATCATTATATGTCGACATGGGTATGGGGGGATGTCGACATGGTGCTTGAAATTTTTACTATTTGATTTATCTGGATTTAATTTTAATTATACTTTGTTATTTATATTTTATATTTCAGTTATTGAAAAAATACCTAATTCTCTTCTTAATTTAGTAAATACAGATTCATTTAACGGTTTTGTTAAAATATCAGCAATTTGATTCTCAGAATTGATATAATCGAGAGTAATTACTTCCTTACTTATATTATCTCTGAGAAAATGGTGTCTGATATCAATATGTTTAGTTCGAGTATGATGAATAGTATTTTTGGATAAATTTATTGCATTAGTATTGTCACAATAAATTGGTGAGTTTGAGATATTTAAACCAAAATCTTTTAAAGTTTGTTGCATATATATTACTTGAGAACAGGCTAAAGCAGCATAAATATACTCTGCTTCGGTTGTTGATAAAGAAACTGTGTTTTTCTTTTAACTAAATCAGGAAATCAGAGAATACCCCAAAAAGTGACAAGTTCCACCTGTACTTTTTCGGTCTAATTTACAACCAGCATAATCAACATCACAGTAAGATATTAAGTTAAAAGAATCATTTTTAGGATAAAATAAGCTATAATCAGAGGTGTATTTAACATATCTTATGATACGTTTTACGGCTTTTAAGTGGGTCTCTTTAGGTTGGGATTGATATCTTGCATAGAGACAAACCCTATGCATGATATCACGTCTACTGGCAGTGATATAGAGTAGTGATCCAATCATTCCTCTATATAATTTTTGACTACATCTTTCGAGAGATCTTCTTTACTTAGGTACTCATTGGTTGCCATGGGAGTGGGTTTTCCACTTGCATTAGACAAACCAAATTTACTAATTAGGTCTTTAGCATATTTTCTTGACTAATAAAGATACCATTATCTAATTGTTTTATTTGTAATCCTAGAAAGAAGTTTAATTCACCCATATGACTTATCTCAAACTCTTTCGTCATTATTTTAGAAAATTCTTTATTCATTTCAAAATTAGTTGATCCAAAAATGATATCATCTACGTAGACTTGTACTAGTTTAATATCATTTTTATTTCTTTTAATAAAAAGAGTATTATCTACTTTACCAATTTCAAATTTTGATTGTAATAAGTAAGATCTTAGTCTATCATACCAGGATCTAGGAGCTTGTTTTAGACCATATACAGCTTTCTTAAGTTTGTAAACATGATTTGGTAATTTTTCATTTTCAAAAAGTGGTGGTTGTTCAACATATACTTCCTCTTTTACAAATCCATTTAAAAAGGCACTTTTAACATCCATTTGATATAATTTGAAATTATTATGATTTGTGAAAGCAAGTGGAATCCTAATGGCCTATAATTTTGCTACGGGAGCAAAGGTTTCATCAAAATCTATTCCTTCTTCTTGACAATAACCTTGAGCGACTAAGCGGGCTTTATTTCTAACAACCTCTCCTAGTTCATTCATTTTATTTTTATAAACCCATTTAGTCCCAATTATAGTTTTATTTTCAGGTCTAGGAACAAGTTCCCAAATATCCTTTCTAGTGAATTGATTTAATTCTTCTTGCATAGCCAAAATCCATGAATCATCAGTTGGTGCTTCTTTTGGATTTTTGGGTTCAATAGTTGATATAAAGGCTACATTGCTCATTTTACTTAGTTGATTTCTCGTTTTAACAACAGATTGCATATCTGCTAATATATTTTCCATAGGATAATCTTTTAAAAGTTTAGTCCTTTTATTAGGATGATTAATTTCATTATTAGTTTCAGCTGACTCTTGATTTTGAGTGATTAAATCCTCTTGATCGTTTGTATCTTCAAAAATTTTGAGATTTTCATCGAATGAAACATGCATTGTTTCTTCGATGATGTTTGTTCTTAAATTAAACACTCTGTATGCTTTACTTCTATTAGAATATCCGATAAAGATACCTTTGTCGGATTTAGGATCAAATTTATCTAAGTTATCTTTTGTATTTAAAATAAAACATTTACTTCCAAAAATTCTGAAATAAGACACCTTAGGTTTCTTTGAGTGAAGAAGTTCATAAGATGTCTTATCAGTTAAAGGTCTAATTAAAATTCTATTTTAAATATAACAGGCGGTAGCTACTGCTTCTGCCCAGATTGGTAAATTACTATCTGAAAGCATAGTTCTCGCACACTCTTGAATCGTCCTATTTTTACGTTCTACTACCCCATTTTGTTGTGGAGTTCTTGGAAATGAAAAATTGTGAGTCATTCCCTTTTTATTGTAGAATTCCTCAAACTTTTCATTTTCAAATTCACCACCATGATCACTACGGATGGTTATAATTTTTAGAGAAAGTTGATTTCGAATCCTTTTTGTAAAGTTCTTAAAACATTCAAAAGTATCACTTTTATGTTTCAAAAATATTGTCCATGTAAATCTAGAATAATCATCTACAATTACAAAAACATATTTACTATGATTTATTGACAGAATTTGAGATGGACCAAATAAATCAAGGTGAAGTAATTCAAGAGGTTTTGAAGTTGAAATCATATCTTTTAATTTAAAGGAACTTTTTCTAAGTTTTCCTAATTGACATGCATCACATAGACTATCTACTTTAAAATTCATTTTAGGGGGACCTCTTACTAGATCATGTTTTGACAGCCTAGATAAGAGTTTGAAATTCAAATGCCCAAATCTCTTATGCCAAATCCAATGGTCACTTGTATTTTTCAAAAGACATAGGTTATCATTTGAAACTTTCATACTAAGAATATAAATATTCTTTTTCCTAATTCCCTCAAATATTATGGTTGAATTATTATCTTAAATGTGACATTTATCTTTTTCAAATTTAATTTTATATCCTTTATCGCAAAGTTGACTAATATTTAGCAGATTATGTTTCAGATTCTTAACTAGCAAAACATTAGTAATAATAGGAGTTTTAGAGTTACCGACTTTGCCGATGCCAATCATATATCCTTTTGAGTTGTCTCCGAAATTAACAGTCCTTCGTCTTTGCATATTATATCATTCAGCATATATGGATTACCAGTCATGTGTCTAGAGCATCTACTATCAAGTATCCATTTATTCTTTTTGATCTGCACAATCTGTCCGTTGTGGATTGATTCCTCAACCCCCATAAAGCATGTTTCCTGCACATCAAACAATCTTAGTGGACAATTTGAATTTGAATATTGATTATATGCAGACTCATGAGAAATGATGATCTGAATATTTCTAAACTAGTATTAACAAAATTTTTAAACAAAGCCATTTTAAAAACTTTTTCAAAAATTAGATTATGAAACTTTGAAAACTTCGCTCTGATACCAAATGTGAAAAATGCGGAATACGGATCTTAAGACTAGGATTAACACTAGAGGGGGTGAATAGTGTTTAAAGGAATTACTAAATCTTTTTGAGTTTTTGTTAATTTGAACACAAATGTATGCAATATTCAGACACAGATATGATCACAGAATCAAATACAGATGCAGAAATAAAGTAAAAGCAGTAAAGGAAAGAACACATCGGATTTTATACTGGTTCGGAGTTACCCTACATCCAGTCCCGCACATAAGTATAGATTTCCTTTCAAAAGCAATTGTATAATTACACCCTCGATTTCAAGGCCACGAGGTACAGCACTTCATATTCACAATCCTCTGGGTGGAGATACATAATTTCAGGGGCAACAAGTTCACCCAATTGATTTCCAAGGCTACAATCACACCTTTTCTCACTTGATTGATTTCCAAGGCTACAATCACATCTTTTCTCGCTAAATTGATTACAAAGAAGTCTATAACTCTGAATAGCACTGAGATCTTATTGAGATGGTGATAGAGAATCAAACTAGAAATGATCTAGTTAGATTCAATGTTGATTTTGGTAGAGTAATGGTAAGAATGTGTATAAAGAATTGTGGAAGAAGAAGAGAAGTGAAAACCAGAAAAATACGATTAAAAATTCCTTCAAAATCACCTCTATTTATAGTAGAACAACAGCCATGTCTATTCGTGAAAGGATATGACGAATATATACTTCCTTTGAAACTCAATTTTTTGAAATAAACTGCTACCATGTCGACATGGGGTACTTGAGGATGTTGACATGCCAAAGGAATTTTTGGTGATTTATTTTTCTTAGAAAATAACTTCTATCTTATATTAAAATATTTTAGACTTTATAAATATACTTAACCATAGTTAAAAAACATAAGTAAATATAGAGAATAATATTTTGGTGTATATATATATATATAATTTTACTATAATTTTATATGTAAATCTAAGTATAAATAATAAAAGTTAAATAAATATATTATAATTAAAAGATAGTTTAAAAACCAAAGATAATTTGATTTTGAAAATAAAGATTATTTTTTAGGCTAAAAATATTTAAAATCGGGATTGATGTTTTTGATTCTTTCGAAAAAGGAAAGTTTTGAAATCATTTTGAAAACAAGAAAAGTTTTGTAAAAACATTTGAATAAAAGTTGGCGGATACAAAACAATGTTCCACTAGATTTTTCGTAGGTTCCATCCTACTTAGGGTTCCATCCCTTTAATGGGCTCGAAGTGGATTCCATTCCACGAATAACTTGGATTTTGAGATGCCAGTGCTTTTCTAGGAGTTTTAACAAAATTCCTAATTAAATTACTCATTATTGAAATCTTAAACTCTTGGTATTCTTGAGACTCATGAGTCTTCAATCTTGATATCTTGAATCTCTACACTGTACAGTCTTCATTCTTGGTATCTTCATGGTTAAATCCTGCATATATCTAAACTATAATGTTAGTATTTATATTTTATAATCTTATTCTAAGGTCGTTGTAACGATCCCGGTTTTAAGACGAATTCAAATTTGTAGTTAAAATAAATTTGTGGGTAAAATAAATTTGTGGGTTAGATTGTGGATTAATTTGAAAATTTTTAAATAAATTTATTTATGAATATATATATATATAATGATTTTGAATTTCATTTTGAATTTGAAACTCTTAGATAAATATTTTCGAAAAGAAATTGAGTTTAATTTGGGAATTCAATTGTAAATATTTTACAAATAAATTGAATTTGAAATTTAAAAATAAATGTTTAAATAATAAATTAGATTTGAAAACTCTATATTTTAAAATGTAATAAAAATTGTTTTCTAAAGTATATATGTGTGTACATATGTATTTTGATTTGAAAGTCATATTTTTAAGTTCAAAAAATTTTCGATAGCTACTCAAAAGTTAAGTTGAGCATCTTTAACACTAGTGTTTATTTTTAGATATCCATTTAAGTATAATAATTTAAGTAAAATATAAAATGAGATGTGATAAAGATTTAAATTATGTTTCTTTTGTATACTTGGAATAAAATATAGTTAGTATAAGTGTAAAGTTTTGATATTGTAAAATATATCCTTTGAAAATATAAGTATAAAAAAAATTAAATACATAACACATATGTAAGTATAAAATAGATAAAACATGTTTCACGAATTAAAAGTAAAGTAAGGTCTAAAATATAACTTATAAATATATATAAGTTAAAAACATTAAGATATGATTCACAAACTTTAAAATAAAGAAGGTTTTAAAACAAAGTTATAAATTAATTATAAACAAGGTTCAAAACACAAATTTGTAAAAGTAATTAGAGTGACGACTTAAACATAATCTAAGAAACATGTGACAAATGTTAATAAGTAACAGCATATAATTACAAGTGTTAGCCTAACAAAGAAAAATGGCAAATTTTCTCCTTCTTTTGAAATATAAACATATATTAGAAAGAAAAAGAAGTTATTTCAGCTCTACACTTTTCTCTCCTCACCATCAAAATCTGAAAACAAAAGCTTGGTTACTTCATTTATCAGCTTAAATATTTACATCTCTTTTCCCAAAACCTTTATCATCTTTCAAAAGGAAATCTAAGCAAGAGAAATTCGATGACTCAAAAGCCTGAAACAATTCAACAACCTCAAAAAAAAAATTCAAAACCTGAAAATCAAACAAGATGCAAAGCAAATCAAAAACAAATGGAAGTTTAATTTGAGATCAACACATCAAAGCAAAACAGAGATCAAAGAAAAAGAATGAAAACCAGAAAAACAAAAATAGCATTTTAAAAATCAAGAATCTGTTTCAAGATCAAGCTTGGAAGTTACAAACCTGGAGTTTAATCTGTAATCAATGCAAGATCAAGCTCAACAACAAATAGTCAAGAGCAAAAGAATAATCAATTTCCAGATCTAGAAACGCAAACAGTTTTCTGTTCTTCAAACCTAAGGTGAGCAAACTACCCCCTTATGAATTTGATTCTGCTATGATGATGTTGAAGTTGTTTGCATAAATCTTAACATGCATGTATGTCTGACTGTGTATATATTGTTGATTAAATATCTGTGTGTGTGTGTATATACAGAGATATCTCTCTGTTAGAAACAGGTTATCAAAATAAAATAAATAATTTATCTTCCTTTCCAGGAAATATTAAGCTTTGATCACCAGAAAGAAATTGATTATAACATCAAGACGAAAATTTTAAATATGGTTCTAAGTAAAAATAATTAGTAAAAATTTAAAAAAGAAAAGGATTTATAGTAAAATCTGTTAATTCCAGGAAAATCAATGACTTTAATTTTATAAATGGACTTTGAAATCTGATATGGGTTGCGAATTAATGAATTTTGATAATTAAATCTTGATTTTTAAATAAGAAAATTTCGAGCATTTATATGATAATCAGAAAACCCGTTTCCATCAATTTCTGTCGACCCACGATAAAGTGAAGATCGTGATCATCGGTGAAGATAGCTGGAGCATCAAGGATCAATGGAAAAATACAAATTGATTTTATAAATGATTAGGTCATTGGAATGATGTGGATTTAGGGTTTAACGGCCTAGTTTGGAGGTCGAAGTTGTCGAGGCTTGTGTGTCATCAGCGTTGCATCGGGATGCGTCGCGCCGGGGGAAATTTGTTCGTAGGTGAGTGGAGAGACTCAAGACGTGAAGGCGTGGTGGCCGGAGGTCGGAGACGTGGTAGCGAGGTGCTTTCCTGATGGTGGTTGGGTTTTCCAGATTGAGCCCGATAGCTCATCTCAATTTCGTGATGAATTCGTTGGCGCTGGGTGTTTGTTTAGGGAAAGGAGATCATCGACGGTTTGCTGGAGGTGTCGGTGGGGATCGGAAGTCGACCAGGCAACGGTGCACGTGCATGCAATATCATCAAATGTCTGGTGATGTTGAAATTTGAGTTAGGAGGAGAATACTCGGGGTAGAACTCGTGAAACACGATGCTTGACTCGAAGTGGAAAGGAAGGCAGGCTCGAAGTAGTGATGAGTGCAAATTGTCTCAGGTAGATTGGGTATTTGCTCGAGTAAAAATGAATTTGGCTTGGGTTTATAAATTTGAGCATGAAAAAGTTTTCTTTAATCTTTAAAAACAAGTCAAGTTTATTTTAAACAAATTTTTGCTTAAAGCAAATTTACTTGTGAATGTTAAATCTAAGTTTTGAATTTGGTTAAAAGGAAAAATTACTTTATAATTTTTTTTTAAAGGATTATTTAATTAAGATTTGAATTATGAATTAATAAATAAATGTGAAATGATTTATCTTTTAATTAATTAAGTAATTAATGATGGGTTAATATAAGTAATCAAAGGTAAATTAATTGCTAGTTAAAGAATAATTAATTTATATGGTTAAAGGTTAATTACCTAATGAATAATTTCTTAATTAAGATTTATTAAGTCTTTAAAGGATAATTACTTAATAATTAAAGGATGATTAATTAAAGGTTAATTGATTAATTAATAATTAAAGGTGGATTAATTTCTAATTACTTAAGGTAATTAATTAAGCGTTGATTAATTATGTAAATGGTTAATTTAATTGATGTGATTAATTAAGAATAATTAATTAAGGTGATTGATTAATTAATTTATATCAAATGATTTGTAATTAATTAATCAGGATTGGATAATTAATTCATATGTAATTAGTTTAATTTAAAATTTAAATTGAATTAATTAAGGATTAAACAATTAATTAAGCCTGTTTACAAATGAGTATTGGATGCTTGAATTACTTATGAATGATTGCATTATATGAGATGCCTTGAATTGATTATCCTATCTGATTTGTGATATTCTGATTTCTGATTTAAGCTGTGACTTGTGATGTAATTTAATTTTCTATTACTGCGATGAACTTATATTTACTTATCTGTGATCTACAAATAAAAATAAGCGTTATAGTTTATACCGCTTATCAAATATCTTGCCATGTCTAAATCTGTGCGGATTGATGTTGTTGCACTATTGTGTGTAAAACTCCTGGACAACACTTATACACACACAAATATGGATTGCACGTGGAAATTGGTTAAGTCACAGATTTTTAAAATAGTTTTGAGTTTGAATTTTGAATCCAAATGGTTTTGGAAATGGATTGGGTTTAAAGTGAAAAGCTTTTGAAAAGAATTTCGAAGATAAAATTTATTTTTGAATAACTTGATTCAGTTTTGAAATTTGATTTAAATTTGAATTCAAAATTTGAAATTGAATTCTATGTTGAGAATTTATGATGTAAAAAGGTTATACAAGTTTATATGGGTTTTAAACCATTTTAAAAATGTTGTTTTGGGAATTTGAATTTAACCCAAAGATTTTAACTTGTATAAATGTAGTTGGATTTCTCCGAAACGAAAAATATTTGTTTTCAAATAATAAAAGCTTTCATATAAAGAAGGAATCTCCAATTTGTATTAAAGGGATTTCAAATTTGAAATGAAATGGTTTTCCAAGTTATGAATGAATCTTTGGAAATGGTTTTGAAAACTATAAGTTAAATCTTTGATTTAAAGATTGAATGAGTTAATCCAATTGAAATGGAAATTGTTTTGAAATTCATAAATGGATCTTTGTGAAACTGGGTGATCTTTGTGGAATAAATCTTTCTGTTTAAAGATTTGAAATGGTAATTAGTTTAAACCATTTGAAAGGAAAGTTTTGGATTATAAAGTTGTGACTTAACTGAAATCTCATATCCATATGTTTTTAAATATTGCGCTTACTATTCGGTTTAGCCGGGAGAGGACCTTGTGTCATATAACCCATTCCGAATAGTGATACGATGTTTTGAATTGTAATTGAAGAACGGTGGTGATGACCGGGTGTCTTCGAGAACGATAGGATAACCTGTCGAATGACTCTGCACTGAGTTGCTCCGATATAGAGTTCTCCATATGTGATGGGGAGTCCGATTAGGATTGTGGATACCCGGATTACAAGGGCTTCTTCCTTTATTGGACGAAGTGCCTTCGGTTCTGTTCTAACCCGGAACAGACTTGTATGGTTATATGTCTGACATTACACTTTGAGATATAAAACTGATCTCTATCAAATACATTTCTGTTTGGTGGCGGAGAATTTATTCTCTTATCTTAACACCCTTCTCTGAGACGTACGAGCTCAGAGGTTATGTAGTTGATAGTTATCAGTGATATACTCCCAATTTGGTAGTGTGGCATGCTGAGTGCTGCTGTGTGTTGTTGATCATTTGTTGATCAAAGCATGGCTTTTGTATAAAGCGTAGCTTTGTGGACGCGACTGCATCAGGACCTCACACCTCGGAAATGGTCGAAACAGGAAAGATGCGGCAAGGTTATGAGGGTCGCGCCCTTTAGGGTGTGTCATTCCCTTGTGGAAAAGGGTGGTATCATTGTATGGAGCCCACATACTTAACTCATGTGGTCACTGCAAATCTATTACTTTTTGATTGCTTTGTGGTTGTTGGTGTAGAGGTACATCGGATAAAGGTTGCAAACGGCCGGGGGATGGCATGCTCGA
Organism: Allium cepa; assembly: GCA_030765085.1. NCBI lineage: Eukaryota > Viridiplantae > Streptophyta > Magnoliopsida > Asparagales > Amaryllidaceae > Allium > Allium cepa. The sequence continues at coordinate 752,975,643 of CM060940.1, read as the reverse complement.
GTAGTAGTTACCTAGTTACAGAGGTAACCCGGCCTTGTGTTGGCAGAGAGCCGGGTAGGTTCTCGGGACGTCCCTCCAGAGACGTACCCATGTGGCTGTAGGAAGTTCCTTAGCCTGACAATTTGTTGGAAAAATCCAAAGAAACAATACGCGCCCTATACGGTTTTAGTTGTATAACCTGCCATGGAATGTGGCGGTAACCTGTTATTGAACATGGTAGCTATAGTAGGCATAAGGGCGAAATGCTTATGCTGGCTAAGATTAATATTATACTTTCGAAAGGTTTTTTGCACTATGCACTGATAATAATAGTATCAAATGGTTTTCACGTATCAAGCATATTTGACTATCATAAGGAGAAATCCTCCAATTCTGCGTTTGCATTGTGTATGCGGTGGGAGGCCATATGGTAGTTTCATTTTCTAAAGAGCATTGCGGATTTAAATTTTAATATCCTTTGTTGTTTGTTTTAAAGATAAACTATTTTTGATTTGCTCATACCAGTCCCATGACTGACCTGGAGTTTATTGTTCCCTTCCTAAACTCTGAGTTCCCACAATTTTCCACACGGGCAGTCTAGAGTTGGGTTTTTCAGATAGTCAGATAGTAGATTCGATATCTTTGAAGCCTTTGGATCTTGGCGATCACATTTTCTTCATTCGGGAGTTATCTAGTTTGTTATTGCATCGTGATGATGGCTGGAGCTATCTTTAGATTGGAGATGGAGTTACAGTTGCATTATGGAGTTGGATTCTTTTGGAGATGTATTCTATTGAAGATATTCTTTCCACTGTGTCTTGTATCTCTGATATTATTGATACCTATTGTATCATCTGTTGTATCATATTGTATCAGATATTGTATCTGTTGTGTATCAATAGCATTATTCATTTTCTTCCGCTGTGTTGTATACTTAATGTGTTATAAGCTCCGGCACGAGTCAAATTTCAACGGTTGAATCCGCGGCATTCGAGTACAACTGAAGTATGGGTGTAGATTTTTGAGTGCTGAAATTTGGGACGTGACATTTTGGTATCAGAGCTGAAGGTTGAAAGTTTAGCTCAGGAATATAACACATTAAGTAACTCATTAGAGATAGGGTGAAGTATACCCTAGAATGAGTATATCCCTAAGATATCCGTTCGAACGCCTCAGTAAATTCTCTTACTATCCACTGATAGTAAGTATGAGTGCAAGAAGAGGACGAGATAGGGGACAGGGTGGTACCACTATAAATGGTCAATACCCTGCAATAGCGGAAACAATTTTCTCTATCAATCTCCTTGATTCGATTTCAAATTCTTTTGATTGCTTCGTGGCAGCTCAAAGGAGAAGCTTCGGTGCGGTGGTGGCCTACGAATCGTGTAGATAAGTTCCTACCTCATATTCTCGTTATCATCTTTTCGTTTTAAACTCTAATGAATTTGAAATTTTATTTGGAATAAATTGGTTAACAAATATAAGGTTAAATTTGAATTGTATCAATAAAACGATATCGGTTAAAACCAAATTGGAAATCCTGTTGTGATTTCTTGTGTAGATCGAAGTCCGAAGAGGAACAAGTTGGTATATACTTTGGGATATTCCAACCTGAATAAAATTGTATCCATATATCTGTCTATTCTTTGGGTCCAGATATGTTCTACGAATGGTTAGTTATCCTTCGAACTAACCAATGCCCCGTATATTTCATAGGTCCGATGACCCGAGTATCTTGTGTAATATCGAATGAGTTTTTTCTCATAATTATTGGTGGTATTCTGATTTGGTAAGCCAAATGCAGAGTAGCTATTCAATTTGATCTGGAAAATTGTTTCTCTATCTTTGTGTATCCATCCTGTGTTATCTCCCTGGCAAATTTCGGGGACAAAATTTTCTTAAGAGGGGGAATCTGTAACGATCCTGGTTTTAAGACGAATTCAAATTTGTAATTAAAATAAATTTGAGGGTTAGATTGTGGATTAATTTGAAATTTTTTGAATAAACTTATTTATAAATATGTATAGATTGATTTTGAATTTCATTTTGAATTTGAAACTCTAAGATAAATATTTTCGAAAAGAAATTGAGTTTAGTTTGGGAATTCAATTGTAAATATTTTACAAATAAATTTAATTTGAAATTTAAAAATAAATGTTTAAATAATAAATTGGATTTCAAAACTCTATATTTTAAAAAGTAATAAAAATTGTTTTCTAAAGTATATATGTGTGTACATGTCTATTTTGATTTAAAAGTTATATTTTTAAGTTCAAAAATTTTTCAATAGCTACTCAAAAGTTAAGTTTAGCATTTTTAACACTAGTGTTTATTTTTAGATATCCATTTA